>OY728119.1:1917402721-1922402721 GCA_963277665.1 Viscum album
CGTGATGCATAGGCAATAACTCTAAAATTCTGCATAAGGACACAACCAAGTCCTTTCTTTGAAGCATCACTATAAATAACAAACCCATCATTCCCTGATGGTAGAGTCAAGATAGAAGCATTGACTAATCTTATCTTTAGTTCTTCAAAACATTCTTAACACTCTTTTTTCCAAACAAATTTTACCCCTTTACGTGTGAGCATTGTTAATGGGTTAGCCAACTGGGAAAAATTCTGGACGAAACTTCGATGATAACCTGCTAAACCAATTAAACTGCGTACCTCAGTTATACTCGTTGGTGTAGGACATTCATGGATTGCCTTGCTTGTTGAACGGTCAACAGAGATTCCATCCTTAGAGAAAATATGGCCAAGAAAAGAAATCTGCTGATGCCAGAATTCACACATGCTAAATTTCCCATATAATTAATTTCTTCAAAGAGTCTTTAGAATAATGTGCAAGTGATTTTCATGATCTTCATAGATTTTTTAGTATACCAATACATCATCAATAAATAACACTACAAATTCATAAATATATTCCTTAAAAACTCTATTCATTAGATCCTTGAAGACAGAGGGTGCATTAGTCAATCCAAAAGGCATTACTTTAAACTCGTAATGCCCGTACCTAGTTCAAAACTCTATTTTCAAAATGTCTTCCTTTTTCCCACACAACTGATGATATTCAGATCGAAGGTCAATATTTGAAAAATATTGAGCTCCATGAAGTTGGTCGAATAAATCATCAATGTGAGGTAGGGGATACTTGGTTTTTATTGTTATAGCATTTATCTCTCTGTAGTCAATGCACAACCTCATAGATCCATATTTCTTCTTAAGAAAAAGAATAGGGGATCCCCATGGAGAAACACTAGGGAGAATAAATCCCTCATTAATAAGTTCCTTTATTGTTTCTTTAGTTCCACTAATTCCACAGTGTCCATTATATAAGGGGTCTTCGATATGGGGCTTGAATTAGGAATTAAATCAATGGAAAACTCAATTTACCGTTCTCTAGGATGTCCAAGTAAATCTTCTAGAAACACATAAACATATTCTTGCACAATAGGTACATCCTCTATTTGAACATTCCTTTCCTCACCAACAATTATTTCATTCTCTTCCTACCAAATAATTGAATTTAGTTGAGCTACTGGGGGTAGATATAGATAAGAATTTGGTGGTGACGTTTCTGATCTAAAGATAAGGTACTCATTATCATCATCGAGAATTGTAATCTTCTTCTACTTACAATAAATTTTCATATCATGGTCCGAAATCCAATCAAAACGAAGGATTATATCAAATTCAATCATGTTTATGACGATGAGATCAGCAGATAAAGAACATTTATATGCCCTAATGGGATCTGATTCAAAAAACATTGTTGCAATGATACTTCACTTAAGTGTTTTGACTGAAAAACCCCTTGTTAAGTAAAATTGAAAATATCTAATTTTCATAGAAAATAGAGAAGATATGAAACAATGCGATGATCTAGAATCCAATAAATCATTTTCTAAACTTGAGGGAACCATTAAATTACCTACCACCATGTATTTTGGAGCTTCAACCTTAGCAATAGTGATAGCATAAGCTTGGAATTGATCCCTTGGCCTTTTCTATGTTAGGTTTCCTTGTCTCTTAGGACATTCATTTTCATAATGCCCCCTTTCTCTATAATTGTAGCATTCAACATTGACAGCCACTTTCTTCCCCTTTCAATCACGAGCTTGGTGGCCTTTTTCAACACACTTTTAACAGACTCCCATTACCTTTAGGAAAGTACTAGGGTGTTTCTTCCCACATTTACTATAGGATGGATATTCAACATTTCCATTATTCCCATTATTTCTATTTACAGAGTGTTCAGAAGATCTCTTCTTCTCTTGCTTTTCTTTAAAGTCGTAATACTTAATGAATTCCTTTTATGTCTTGATATCACATGAGACAATATCTTTGTATGAAAAGAAGGATTGTGAGACTAATGATCATCAAAGAAATGGTTTTAACCCATCAAAGAATAAATCAATCTTACTCCTTGGTTTACGTATATTATCTGCTTCATGCCTTTCTAACCTTGTAAAGTTATCCTCATACTTTGCGACATTCTCATCCTCCTTTTGCATCAGACTCAGAAATTGCCTTTCCATATCCGCTTGATGGTCATGAGAAAAGTATTTTTCTAAGAAAATATCTTTAAACTCCCACCATTCCATATTTTATAATTCACAATCTTCCTTTTTTTTGAATCAATGACCACCATTGATCTGCATCTCCCGTGAGGTGATAAAATGTCATGAAAACTTTTTCCCTTGTGCTACTCCCCAAAGTGTGAAATATTTTCTCTAAGGAATTTATCCAATGATCATCTATTAATGGATTTATACTCCCGTTTAATGTTGGTGGTTTTTTCCTCATGAAGTGGTCTAACATTGATCCTCCATGTTGTGGATCAGGGTTCTCTATACAGGTAAGGTTATTATTCATAACCTTAGTGAGTTGTCCCTATATGGTGATAATCTGATCAGCACCAGTTGCTTAACTAGCTCCATATAATTATCTTGAGTAGGAGGTAAATCCCTACATGTATTACGTGCATTTATATGGCTTCCATTACTTCCACTAGGCACCATTTTAAAACAATGGCATACAGTAGATTAGTTTATGAATCACAATACATAATTACAAACTTGTAAAATAGTTAACATAAATTGAACAATTTATAGATATAATCCATAATAATAAATATGTTTTCTTTGAGGAAGTATATACTCATAAACCCTTCATAATGGTTTGTAAAGAAAATGAGAATTATCCTAAGCATATCCCCGAGGAGTGTCATAACCAAGATTGCAACAAGACCCGTTGTCATGCACCAGTTCCTATTCGAGTCTAGATCAAAGCAGTGTTTTCAAGTTTTACCCCTAGGTACATCAATTCTAGAGCCACCTCTACCTGCTCATATCCAAAAAAGGATTTATTTCTTGGAAAACTCACAAAATATCTATAATACCAAAATTCTAGGAAGTTCATCTATATTAATCCTCAAAGTCTATCATAAGATAATGTGCTCTAATAAGAGTTTTTCTAAATCTAGCTTCCAAGGTTTGTACTAAATTTTATCTGATAAAAACTATAATTCCCTGACCCTAGTTACCCAGAATCGGTGCATTATTACATAACATTTTCCTGATCACAAAAGATCAAGTCTCGAAAGGCCGATCAGTTTACTAGCCTTGGAAATACTAGATACATTCATAAGTTTTACATTACATTATAAAATAAAAAACTACAACTACATAGTCTCTATAGGACACACCCATATCCCTTATACAATCCCTATAGTTCAGTCATAATATACTTCTTCGCATCCTGGGAAAAATAAAACATAGAAAGGGGTGAGCTCAAATTCTCAGTAAGGATAACAATATAGCGGAAACCTTCATAAATAAGCATAAAATTTAAGGTAATGTAAGACTAAAACAAAAGCCTTTTAAACTTGATCTTCAGAATAATATAGAAATGATAAAATCAAATAATTCCATATACTTATTCACATGGATATTCTACTAGTTGAATAATCACATGAAATATCAATAGACACTTTAATAATAATGGAATGCATAATACCAGACATCATAACCATGTAGTCAAGTACTTCTGCCAAGACTAAAATTCAATTTTGTCCAGGCCTTGTGACAAGATACTAGTTTCTCTCATGAGACCTACCGATGCATCGAGGAGCTATAATGGGATCCACCCATCACTTACTATGTCCAATGCATTCCTCATATAAAAAGGTTCAAACATAAAAGAAACATTTGTATTAAAACCAGCATACGAAATGTCAATAATTTCTCCATTAACCATGAATGGTGTGAAAATAACACATCCATAGTCAAACATATCAGAAAACCTTCAATAAAATATGAATGTTTTGTATCATAATAAATCAACTTCAATTAAGCTTAAAATCTATCAAAGGATGTTGACATGGATGAAATGAAAACATTTTTTTAGAGAAATATCTCTTTCTATTTTGAAATCATTTAAAAGTAATATAATTATAAAAGAAACATTTATTTTGGAAATATTCTTATAATATTGTAAGGGAAGCTTCTACGATGTTACAATGGAAGAAACTAGCCACACCCTCCGTATAAGTTAAAAAAACATTCCTACCTTAATTTTGTCGAAACGGTCATAAGGTACCTTGTTTGGAAAACGATGGAAAGATTCCTTTCAAACCATTTTATAAAAATTCAAACATGGGTGTAAATGACTTTAATCTATAGTGTAGTAAATATTAAAAATGTTTTCCAATACATTTTTAAGAAACATGGATGTGGATGATATAGTGGTCCCAGTAGATACTTACGTAAAAACAACCTCAGATAACAAAGAGATTGTGAAATTAACCCTTACCTTGTAATTTTCCTTGGTCGAAGGTATTTTAACCTCCTGTATAATAGTTAAATAATTGTTATTAAATCATACAAGAACTATATACATAAATATGATATAATATATGATCTTCTAATATTTCTTTGTTAACGATCTTTCAATAGTATCATTGTTTCGGGTGTTAACTGATTTGTTTTCCTTTATATTCTTTGTTACGTAAGTAATGTTTATTATGGATAGGATGTATATTATTAATATTCATAATGATATTAAGTCTTTAAAAATTATTTTTAATCATCAATTTCAAATTAGTCTTAAATGGATATGATGGGGATGAATCTCATCTCGTTTGTGGAGACGGTAATCCGTACGTACGCATGAGCGACAATATCATTATTATGATATTAAAATCATATATAATTGGATGTTATATCATATATAAATAATTACTATCATATTATATTTATTAGTTACATCATTTATACTCATTATTATACCCATGCAAATGATGAAGTGTTTGAATAACAAACTACACCACGACGTGGAGACAATAATCCATATGTATGCACGTATAGTGTCTTTTTCATTTATAGGATGGTTAGAATAATGAATTTAGTTGTACCATTTTTATAATAACATAAAAATGTATAGAAGATACTGGAGTTATTATTTTAGAATGGAAATGACAAAGAAAGAGGAAGTGAAAGAAGAAAAAAACGTGAAAGAGGTGATGAAATATTTATCTCTTCTTCAGGTTCTTCCTTTTGATTTGATAAAAAGGGATACTTAGGTTGGATTTCTGACTAAAGTAAGGACTCTAGTATTAAGGGAGGATATTTGGGCAGGATTTGGCCAAGACAAATGGCTTTTAAGGTGTGAATTTGAGAGAAGGGGAAGTGCCCTTTTATAAGAGGGGTGAGGGGCACCTTAAGAAAAGATTGAAATATTATTTTATAATAAAATCATTTTCGGTTCATAATGCCTCAAAATTGAATTATTTAAAGGATAAGGTGGGTATGGGTCGAAAACACTCAACCAATTGGTTTTACACAGCTTTGGGTAACTATATTATCCTTATCTTTTAGATTTAACTCTTAGTTAAATAGATTGACATTTACTATGTTTCTTTGTATTTTTATATTATATGGTTAATAAACTTACTATAAACTTCCTAGAAAACCCCAAGTGGTTCATTAATGATACAAATATAATTATATAATCCTTTTTTAGAACCTTATATTTTTAGGATTATTATATCAACCAATAATATTTAATTTGTTTTAAAAACTCATTTATGTCAATTTTGAAATTATTTAATAATTGATTTTTGTTAAAGTCATAAAAAATTTATTACTTAAAAATAAATAATTTTAATCAACCCTAACATGTCATATTAACCTAGAAAATTAGTGTAATCCATTAAAAGTCTAAAATTGGATTTATTTGGACATTTATAATATCAATTATTTTAATCTTTCATTAATATGGTAATTACTGCATCATCATTGTCTAATAAATAAATTTAATTATTTAATGAATAAAAACTATTAATAAAATACCATTATGTAGGAAACATTTTTAGCTTTCTAATTAATATTTATAGTCTAATTTATATTGTGTGTAACCCTATATTAAAAATGGTTTAGTATTTAAACTTTGAATTTAACTCTTTAACCCTTCTTTAAATAAAATAATAATAAATGTCCTAATCTAATTTAAGTGGGACAAAGAGGTTCATATTTTATTGATAAGGTTGTTTTTGGTCGAATTATACTTATACTATATAATTAGGACATGTGTTAGGGTAATAATAATGTCATTTTCCCCTCAATTACCCTATTTACTTTTTACCGTGGTAAATAAAAGTAAAAAGTTACTATTCACCAAAAATTATTTTCATCTTATTGAACCAAATTTTTCTTATTGATATAAAACGTGTCTCTCATATTTTTGAAATTCAACTCATAGAAGTAGTAAAATTATGTTTTACACAAATTTGGAAATGCTCCTAGGAGGTGGGTAAAAGACAGTAAAAAGTTCGATAAAAATTTATATATCTAAACTCATTATAAAATGACTCTAATGAATTACATTGAAATTATATAGGTATTATGTATATATTTTGTCATGAAATAAATTTAAATAAAATAAATAATTATTTAAATAAAAATCTGGTTTTAAACAATTACTCAGTGTTTTTCAATATTCATCAAAAATTTAATGTTTTCAGAAAAATACCAAAAAATCACCCAAAACAAATTTCGATATTCTGAATCCAAAAACGAAGTCCATTTTGAAAGGTAAAAATAATAAAATTTCAAAAACGGTGTATTACTATTCATAACGGCTAGTTTGTTTGGTCGCGGTGTGTTAGAATCTTGAAGTTGCGTACAATGAAAGCTATTGCATTTTTCAAAGGGAAACGTATCATGGAAGCTTGGGGTGTTATATTATTCCCTCCTTCAAATAATTTCATCCTTGAAATTTCTAGAATATTACTACATAAAAATATTCGGGTGGTTCTTCATCATAAGTTCCTCGGGTTCCCACGTTTCCTCTTCCATCTTATGGTTTCCCCATAGAACATTTACCAGACGAGTCGTCCAGTTTCTCAGCACTTGTTCTCTGGTATCAAGAATTTTGATAGGCTCTTCAAAATAAGAAAGATCAGGTTTCAAATAAATTTCCACATAGGTGAGTACATTCATTGGGTCAGACATGTATTTTCTCAACAGTGATATGTAGAACACATCGTGAACTTTGGAGAGACTTGGAGGAATTTTCAACCGGTAAGCTACAACCCCAATTCGTTCTAGAATTTCAAAAGGTTTGATGTACCTAGGACTTAGTTTATCCTTCTTAGCAAATCATGTAACTCCCTTACATGGAGATACCTTCAAGAAAACATGATCTCCTACCAAAAATTCCAAATCCTTCCTTCGGTTATCGACATAGATCTTCTGCCTACTTTGTTCTGTTTTGATGTGGGTTTGGATAACCTTCACCTTTTCCATCGTTTTCTCAACAAGTTCTGGGCCTACACGTTTTCTTTCCCCAACATCATCCCAACACGTTGGTGTGCGACATCTCTTTCCATATAACGTTTCATATGGTGCCATATGAATACTTGAATGGAAGCTATTGTTATATGAAAAATTCTACCATAGGTAAATATTGATCCCACATACCTTGAAAGTGAAGTGAGAAATATCTCAACATGCATTATAAGTTTTTAATGTTCTATTCTGAGTGTCTATCAGTTTGAGGGTGGTAGGCAGTTCTTAAACAAAGTTCAATATCCAAGTTTTTCTGAACACTTTTCCAGAATCTTGACATAAAACGGGGATCACGATCTGAAACAATCGATAGGGGTACACCATGGATTCTTAAAACTTCATTAATATATAGTCTTGTTAAATTTTCAAGTGTTAAATCTTCTCTTATAGCAAGAAAATGTGATGACTTGGTAAGACGATCAACAATGAACCATATTGCATCATTCCTTCTAGCTGTCTTAGGTATCCCAATGAAAAATTCCATCGTAATATTATCCCATTTAAACTCAGGTATGGGAAGAGATTTCATGACTACTCCAAGCTGTTGCCATCTAGCTTTCATTTGTTGACAAACCATACATCGTGACACAAAATAATTAAACTCCCTGTTCATGTTGTCCCAAAAAATGTTCCTTCAAATATCTATACATGTTAGTGCTACCAGGGTTTATAGAGAAATTGGAGTTATGAGCATCATCCAACAATTCCATTTTTAAATCAGGTATGTTAGGAACACAAATTCTCTTCCCAAATTTCCTAATTCCATCTTCATATATGAAGTCACTCAATCTCCCATCGTTCATAACATTAATTTTCTTTTGAAACTCCTCATCATCATCCTGAGAAATTTTTACCCTTTCTAGTAATGATGGTTTGGAAACAATTTGAAAAAGTATTGATGTTTTACCTTCCATGATTATTCCCATATCCATTTTCACTAGATCCATGAATATATGATCCCTTTCAACTCTTATCTTGTTCAAAACTATGTGATCCTTTCTACTCAAAGCATCTGCCACCTTATTTTCCTTCCCCGGGTGGTAGTGTATTGTGAAATCATAATCCTTGAGTAGTTTAAGCCATCTCATTTGCCTCATGTTGAGTTCTTTCTGTGAGAAAATATATTTCAAACTCTGGTGATCAGTATATATCTCACAATTTTTACCATAGATAAAATGTCTCCATATATTCAAAGAAAATATTACATCTGCTAACTCAAGATCATGAGTAATATAGTTTTTCTCATGAATTTTTAGATGCCGTGATGCATAGGAAATAAATCTATAATTCTTCATAAGGACACAACCAAGTCCTTTATTTGACGCATCACTATAAATAACAAACCCATAATTCCCCGATGGTAGAGTCGAGATAGAAGAATTGACTAATATTCTCTTCAGTTATTCAAAAAATTCTTCACACTCTTTTATCCAAACAAATTTAACCCCTTTACATGTGAGCTTTGTTAATGGGTTAGCCAACTGGGAAACATTCTGGAAAAAATTTCGATAATAACCTACTAAACCAATTAAACTGCATACCTCAATTATACTCATCGGTGCTGGCCATTCATGGATTTCCTTGGTCTTTGAACGATCAACAGAGATTCCATCCTTAGAGACAATATGGCCAAGAAAAGAAATCATCTGAAGCCAGAATTCAATCTTGCTAAATTTCCCATATAATTCATTTCTTCTAACAATCTTTAGAATAATGCGCAAGTTATTTTCATGATCTTCATAGATTTTTGAGTATACCAATATATCATCAATAAATACCACTACAAAGTCATCAAGATATTCCTTGAAAAATCTATTCATTAGATCCATGAAGATAGATGGTGCATTAGTTAATCTAAAAGGAATTACTGTAAACTCGTAGTGCCCATACCTGGTTCGAAATTCTATTTTCAGAATGTATTCCTTTTTCACACACAACTGATGATATCCATATCGAAGGCCAATCTTTGAAAAATATTGAGCTCCATGATGTTGGTCAAATAAATTATCAATGTGAGGTAGGGGATACTTGTTCTTTATTTTTATAGCATTGATCTCTATATAGTCAATGCATATCCTCATAGATCCATATTTCTTCTTAACAAAATGAATAGGGGCTCCCCATGGAGAAACACTACAGAAAATAAATCCAATATTACTCAATTCCTCTAGTTGTTTCTTTAGTTCCACTAATTCTACAGTGGCCATTATATAAGGGGTCATCGATATGGGCCTTGAACCTGAAATTTAATCAATGGGAAACTCAATTTTTCATTCTGGAGGATGTCCAGGTAAATCTTCTATAAACACATCAACATATTCTTGCATAATATGTAGGTCCTATATTGAACATTCCTTTCCCCAGCCACAGTTATTTGATTCTCTTCCTCCCTAATAATTGAATTTAGTTGATCTACTGAGGGTGGATCTAGATAAGAATTAGGTGGTGACATTTCTACACTAAAGATAAGGTACTCCTTATCATCATCGAGAATTGTGACCTTCTTCTTCTTACAACAAATTTTCGCATCATAATCTAAAAGCCAATCAATACCAAGGATTATATCAAATTCAATAATGGGTATGTCGATGAGATCAGCAGATAAAGAACATTTATATGCCCTAATGGGAACTAATTCACAAAAATTTGTTGCAAAGATACTTCCCTTAAGTGTTTTGACTAACAACACCCTTGTTATGTCAAATTGAAAATATCTAATCTTATTAGAAAACTGGGAAGATATGAAACAATGCGATGATCCAGAATCAAATAAAGAATTTTCTAAACTAGAGGAAACCATTAAATTACCTGCCACCACGTCTTTCAGAGCTTCAACCTCAGCAGTAGTGATAGTATAAGCTTGGCCTTGATCCATTGGAATTTTCTGAGGTAAGTTTCCTTGGTGCTTAGGACATTCATTTTCATAATTCCCCCATTCTCTACAATTATAGAATTCAACATTGACAACCTCTTTCTTCCCCTTACAATCATGAGCTTGGTGGCCTTTTTCACTACACTTGTAACAGACTCTCATTCCCTTCAGGAAAGTACCGGGGTGTTTCTTCCCACATTTACTGCAAGATGGATATTCAATATTTCCCTTATTCCCATTATTTCCATTTCTATAGTGTTCAGCAGATCTATTCTTCTATTTCTTTTCTTTAAAGTCATAAGACTTAGATAATTCCTTTTCTATCTTGATAGCACATTAGACAATATCTTTGTATGACAAGAAGGATTGTAGGACTAATTATCATTGAAGAAATGATTTTAACCCATCAAATAATTGATCAATCTTACTCCTTGGGTAACATATATAATCTACTGAATGCCTTGATAACCATGTAATGCTAGCCTCATACTTTGCGACATTCTCATCCTCTTTTTTCCTCAGAATCAGAAATTTCCTTTTCATATCAGATCGATGGTCATGAGGAAAGTATTTTTATAATAAAATCTCTTTAAACTCCCTCCATTCAATATTTGACACTTCATCATCTTCCTTTGTGTTTTGAATCAATAACCACCATTTATTTTCATCTCCCGTGGGGAGCTAAACTACTATGACAACATTTTCCCTTTCGCTACCTACCAAAGCATGAAAAATTTTCACTAAGGAATTTATCTATTTCTCAGATACTAATGGATTTGTACTCCCATTGAATATTGGTGGTTGTTACCTCATGAAGCGGTCTAACATTGATCCTCCATGTTGTGGATTAGGGTGCTCTATATGGGTAAGGTTATTATTCATAACCTGAGTGAGTTGTCCGAGTATGGTGATAAGCTAATCAGCAGCAGTTGCCTCACTAGCTCCACTATAATTATCTTGAGTAGGAGGGAAATCCCTACATAGATTACGTGCATTGATACGGTTTCCATTCCTTCTACTAGGAACCATTTCAAAACAACGGCATACACTAGATTAGTTTATGAATAACAATACATAATTCCAAAATTGTAAAACAGTTAACATAAATTGAAAAATTTATGGATATAATCCATAATCATAAAAATGTTTTCTTTGAGGAAGTACATACTCAAAAACCCTTCATAATGGTTTGTAATGAAATTGGGAATTATCCTAAGCATATCCCCCAGGAGTGTCGTAACCAAGAGTACAACAAGGCCCGTTGTTGTGCACCCGTTCATGTTCGAGTCACGCTCAAAGCCATGTTTTCAGGTTTTACCCCTAGGTACATCTCTTCTAGAGCCGCCTCTACATTCTCATATCTAGACAAGGATGTATTTCTTGGAAAACTCACAAAATCTCTACAATAAAAAAATTCTAGGAAGTTCTTCTATACTAATCCTCAAAGTCTATCTTAGGATAATGTGCTCTAATCAGATATTTTCTTAATCGATCTTCCAAGGTTTGTACTAAACTTCCTCTAATACCAACTATAATTCCCCGACCTCAGTTACCAAGATTTAGTGTGTTATTACATAACATTGGAATGATCACAAAAGATCAAGTCTCTAAAGAACGATTAGTTCTGTAGCCTTGTAAATACTAGATATATTCATAAGTTTTACATTACATTATAAAATGAAAAACTACAACAACATAGTCTCCATAGGCCACACTCATATCCCTAATACTATCCCTATAGGTCAGTCATAATATACTTCTTCTCATCCTAGGAAAAATAAAACAAAGGAAGGGGTGAGCTCAAATGCTCAGTAAGGATAACTATATAGAAGAAACTTTCATAAATAAGTACAAAAATTTAAGGAAATGTAAGACAAAAACAAAAGCCTTTTAAACATTAAATTCAAAATAATATGGAAAAGATAAAATCAAATAATTCCATTTAATTATTCACATGGATATTCTACTAGTCGAATAATCACATGCAATATCAATAACCACTTTCATAATGATGGAATACATAATGCCAAACTTTATAACCATATAGTCAAGTCCTTGTGCCAATACTACAATTACTATTTTTTCAAGGCCATATGCCAAGACACTAGTTTGTCTTAGGAAACCAACTGATATATCGAGGAGCTATAACGGGCTCCACCCATCACTTACTAAGTCCAATGCATTCCTCATATGAAACGGTTCAATCATAACATAAACATTCGTATTAAAAATAGCATACGAAATGTCAATACTTTACCCATAAACCATGAATGGTGTGAAAATAACACATCCATAGTCAAAAATATCACAAAAACTTCAATACAATATGGAAGTTTTGTATCATAATAAATAAACTTCAATTAATCTTAAAATCTATCAAAGGATGTTGACATTTATGAAATCAAAACATTTTTTCGAGAAATATCTCATCCTATTTTGAAATCATTTAAAAGTCATATAATTATAAAAGAAAACATTTATTTTGAAAATATTCTTATAAGATTTTAAGGGAAGCTTCTATGATGTTATAATGGAAGAAAATATCTGCACCCGCTGTATAAGTCAAAAAAACATTCCTACCTTAATTTTGTTGAAAAGGTCATAAGGCACCTTGTTTGGAAAATGACAGAAAGATTCCTTTCAAACCATATTATAAAAATTAAAACAAGGGTATAAATGACTTTAAACCATCCTCTAGTAAATAGTAAAAATGTTTTGGAATACATTTTTAAGTAACATGGTTGTGGATGATAAAGAGGTCCCAGTAGATACTTACGTGAAAACAACCTCATATTATAAAGAGATTGTGAAATTAACCCTTACCTTGTACTTTTCCATGGTAGAGGGTAAATTAACCTAATTTATAATATTTAAATCATTTTTATTAAATTATAAAATAACTATATAAATAAATATGATATCATATATGATCTTCTAATATTTCTTTTTTAATGATATTTCGGTAGTATCATCATTTTAGGTATTAACTGATTCGTTTTCCATTATATTCTTTGTTACGTAAGTAATGTTTGTTATGGATAGGATATATATTATTCATATTCAGAATGATATTAAGTCTTTAAACATTATTTTTAATCATCAAATGAAAATTATTCTTGAATGGATACGATGAGGAATTAATCTCTACGCGTTTGTGGAGATGGTAATCCGTACGTACGCACGAGTGATGATATCATTCTTTTGATATTAAAATGATATATAATTGGATGGTATATCATATATAAAGAATAATTATCATATTATATTTATTATTTATATCATTTATATTAATTATTATACCCATCCAAATGATGAAGTATTTGAATAAAAAACTACTCCACGACGTGGAGACGGTAATCTGTACGTACGCACGTATGGTGACTTTGTAATTTATAGGATGGATAGAATAATGAATATGGTTGTACCATTTTTATAATAATATCACAGTATATATAAGATACCAGAGTTATTATTTTATAATGGAAACAACAAAGAAAGCGTAAGTGGAAGAAGAAAATAACTTGAAAGAGGTGATGAAATATTTACCTCTTCTTTGGGTTCTTCATTTTGATTTGATTGAAACAACTCCTTAGGTTGGATTTATGACTAAAGTAAGGCCACCAGGATGATTATATGATTGTTTTGAGGATATTTGGGAAGGTTTTGGCTGAGAAAAATGTATTTGAAGGTGTGAATTTGAGAGAAGGGGATGTTCCCTTTTATAAGAGGGGTGAGGGGAACCTTAGGAAAAGATTGAAATATTATTTTATAATAAAATAATTTTCGGTTTATAATGGCTCCAAAATGAATTATTTAAAGTATATGTTTGTGATGGGTCTAAAACCTCTCAACCAATAGGTTTTAGACAGGTTTGGGTCACTATATTATCCTTATCTTTTATATTTAACTCTTAATTAAGTAGATTGACATTTACCATGTCACTTTGTATTTTTATATTATATGGTTAATAAACCTAATATAAACTTCCAAGAGAACCCCAAGTGGTTCATTAAAGATATAAGTATCATTATATGAGTATTTTGGAAGATCCTTAGATTTTTAGGATTATTATTTCAACCAATAATATTGTATTTGTTTTAAAAACTCATTTTTGTCAATTTTTACATTATTTAATAATTGATTTTTGTTAAAGTCCTAAAAACATTATTAATTATAAATAAATAAATTTAATAAAATATAAAATATAATATTAACCTATAAAATTAGTGTAATTCATTAAAAGTCTAAAATTAGATTTATTTGGATATTTATAATATCAATTATTTTAATCTTCCATTAATATGGTAATTGATGCATCATCATTGTGTCATAAATATATTTAATTATATAATGTCTAAAAATTATAAATAAAATACCATTATTTAGGAAATATTTTTAGATTTCTAATTAATATTTATAGTATAATTTATATTGTGTTTAACCCTATAATTAAAATGGTTTAGTTATTAAACTTTGAATTTAACTATTTTAACTCTTCTTTAAATAAAATAATAATAAATGTCCTAATCTAATCCAAGTGGACCAAAGAGGTTCATATTTTATTCCTAAGGTTTTTTTTGGTATAATTATACTTATCCAATAGAATTAGGACATTTTTTAGGGTAATAATAATATCATTTTTACCCTTAATTACCCTATTTACTTTTAACCATGGTAAATAAAAGTAAAAAGTTACTATTCACAAAAAATTATTTTCATCTTATTGAACAACATTTTTCTTAATGATATCAACCATTTCTCTCAGATTTTTGAAATTCAACTCACAGAAGTCGGTAAAATTAAGTTTTACACAATTTTGGAAATGCTCTTAGGAGGTGGGTAAAAGACGGTATATATTTCAATAAAATTTTATATATCTAAAATCATTATAAAATAAATCCAAAGAATTACATTGAAATTATAAAGGTATTATGTATCTATTTTGACCTAAAATAAATTTAAATAAAATAAATAATTATTTAAATAAAAAGTTGGTTTTAAACAATAACCTAGTGTTTTTCCCTATTTGGAAAAAATTGAAAGTTTTCAGAAAAATACCAAAAATTCAACCTTAACTAATTTCGATATTCTAAATCCAAAAATGAAGTCCATTTAGAAAGGTAAAATTTATAAAATTTTAAAAAGTGGGTATTAATATTCTTAATGACTAGTTTTATTGGTCGTAGTGTGTTAGAATCTCAAAGTTACGTACAATGAAAGCTATTGCATTATTCAAAGGGAAACGTACCGTGGAAGTTTTGGGTGTTACAATTCACATACTTCGCCAAAAAAAGTCAATCTGTTCATGAACTATAGATAGCCAATCCATACCCAAGATGACTTCATAAGAAATCATTGATATAATGAAGAGATCCCATAAAAAAATCTCACCACCAAGCATCAGATCATACTATTGGGACAAGTACACATTAACTATGTCACCACCTATCAGAGTCTCCATCTGCAAGGGTCATGTCAAAGGATCAATGTGAATCTCTAAGTCTCGGTCTAGAGATGTGTAAATGAAGGAATGGATAACACCTATGTATATTAAAACTAAAACTAAATTAGAAAAGACTCATATTGTTTCTCATATCATCCCCGAATCCTCAGGGTCATAGTACTCCATAGCCTGTAGCAAGCCTCATCCCTACCCACGAGCTCCTTGAGCCTTATGTAGACCACATGGTGGTGGTGGTGGTAATAGGTCAAACCCCTAACCACCTCTTACTGGCCTTCTAGACCCACTACCACGTCTTCTACCTTGAGAACCACCCTTATCCTCCCTATGTCTCCACCTCAATGATCCCTCAAATATCTCATGATCATCTATACAATGGGTTGGACAATCTTGAGATAGATTTCCATGGCCATATTAGGAGAAACACCACCTATCCATTGACTGATTTTCTCCACCTTAGGAGCCTTTCACCACTATCTATGATTCTTAGGACCACCTCCTCAAGCATATGAAAATATTATATTCCAGGGGACACCATCAGATACCTAATTCTGCGGTCTCATCTATTTGGTTCCCATTGCTAGCTCCCACTATGAGTGTCTTTTCATCCAGGAATCTCTCCACCAATAAGGCTCGCTAAAGCACTCCAGCATATGTGGAAATCCAAAGAGATACCACTGATTACCTGATGTATCTGTGCAAGCCCTAATCAAAGGTATGATCTATAAATAACTAGTCCCAAACTATATCCAAGTTGTAACATGATAGATCAGTATATCTCACTGAGTACTCTGCCATGGTCACTCTGCCCCACTACATATGCCTAAGCTCTTGAATACACAATAATCACAACATGTCTAGATAGAAATCCACTATAAATATAAGATGAAAGTCTATCTATGATAGAGTTGTCTCATCATGTGACTAAGACACCAAGTTCCACCACCACCCCATAGAGCCCTAACGAAGACCCCCAATGAGGACTAAAATATGCTCAGCTAGAATCCACACTAGATGGAAAAATAAAGTTACTACCTCTAGCCATTCCTCAGCCACATGGGGGTCTGGATCAACCTAAAAACTCGGTGTTCATTGCCTCTGAAACGTTTGAAATACACTCAAACTGTGTACATCCTCGGCTGTTACTACTAGCTCAAGCTACTTTTCAATGGGTGGTGGTATAACTAGTAAACAACCCAGAGGTTCTATCTTTGGTACATGCCCCTATACCGATGCCTCATCACTAGGAGAATAATACTCATGATCATGTAGTAGAATCCTAACTGGCTATCTATGTTGAGGCATCCTAAAATTAAAACAATATGTATCATTGTAAAAAGAATATATCTAGGGAGATGACTAGAGCAAGACATGGAAAACACAACCATTCTTATATGATGCATGTACCAAAATTTTTCCCTGCAACCAATGTTTATGTGTATTT
This sequence comes from Viscum album, assembly GCA_963277665.1. Taxonomy (NCBI): domain Eukaryota; kingdom Viridiplantae; phylum Streptophyta; class Magnoliopsida; order Santalales; family Viscaceae; genus Viscum; species Viscum album. The sequence continues at coordinate 1,917,419,964 of OY728119.1, forward strand.
TGTTGAAAGGTAGGTGATCAGAGTCATGGTGTATAGATACGTCGGCCACTGCACCAACACTAGAGTCTCCAGCTTGAAATGCTAACAGGAAATACTAAGCACGGTTTTCCCATACCAAACTCACCACTCCTATACTAAGGTATAACTGACCTTTGAAGCCACTCTATCATGACTCGACATGCTGAGGTCTAACCCGTGACTACCCCAATCCCACCTCTAATAGTTCAGGGGATGGTGACCAGCACCGAGTAGGCATATCCAAAAAATGGGAGACATTATCCTAATGTACGTGTACACACACACATATCCAAGCCCACCCAAAGATGAAAAGTAAAATAACTGAAAAAATGCATGCATATATATAAGACCCCACAATAGATCATGATAGTAAATGTACCAAAATCAAAAAAGGGGACAAATACAATCCAAACCAAAATAAAAAAGTACAACATGATCCAAGGGAATGGAATAAGTAAACAATAAGCTACCGATAAAAACAATGTGGTCTGTTGAGATCTATATACGTTACATCCACTCTCTGTCCTCCCAAGACACCATCAAAGTGTCGTCGTCTGCATAAGATACGATAGTGTAGGAAAATCCCATGTAGGGGAGAGTATAATAATACTCATTAGGAAACCCCAAAAACACTAAATAGAAAGAACCAAGTAATGACTTATCAATACAATATATATAATCAATTTATAATAGAAACACATAGATATACTCCAGAGAGACACCATGCCACCAGGTGGTTGTAACCAACTGTCAGCCATATGATTTTTCTCGAAGAAATGCTTATTCTGGGAGGATCCACTCCACCTGACAATATATCATCGGAGACACTCGACAAAGAGGTCTAGCTCATTGGTCACTTCCCAATAATTCTCACTGGTCCAAGAAGACCATGATACATAGATAGGGGGTCACACACAGAACTGATGGGGGACACTACAAACCCAATATGGGTCAACCCACTGCATAGTGTATCGTATGCCAATGATTCCAAAAAACCTAATGATATGACCTACTATATAGAGGATCAATTCCCTGCTCAAGGAGGTCACACCAATACCACAAACTCTATTTAGGGAAAAAAGGATGATAAAGGATAACACTTCAGTCTCACAGAGGGACACCAAAAACTCTATCTAAAAATCACCATCTATAAGGGAACAAAATCCATTAATATAGATGTAATTTCGTAATGTACCCTTGAGGAAAGGACCAAGGGAACATACTCAACCTATAATAGTCCAAACTAAAAAAACCTAGCGCCACAAGTACTCTTAAATGGGTACATGACATGTACAAGGGGGTACACAGTGTGTCCAGCTATCCCCTTGCCTACCTGTGTGGAATTTCCTCACATGACATGTAGTCTCCAAATACAAGGCATGTAGAAGTAGTAGAAAATGTGTAGAGACACACAGTACCCTTCTTGTGTTGCCTGGACATGTACGTGTCTAGGTGGCCATATCTATGTAGTAGTACATAGCATGTGACTTCCCGTGTACTCTACCCTTGTACCATTACATGGGTAATCCTGTGTACACCCAACCATGATGTTTCTGTGTGGGAGTACAAGATGTTCCATATGGACGTGTACTTCAACCCATGTCCATGTACCCACTAGGGTACACACCAATTCAATTAGGGAGGGACACACACCATGTGAAAGGGGTCACACACTGTGTGATCCTTAATTTTGGCTGGAACACTAGCGCCGTAGAAAGGGGGCCCACAAAGCATATAATGTGAGATTTCACATCATGTTGCTTATGATTTTCTAGATTCACTTACCGTTGTCATGAACCTCGACAGAGCCTCCACCCTTTCTGAAACCTTCATATCAGAGTTCATATAGAAATTTATTATATTGATATATGAAAAATCAGTCTTGAATGTTATTTGAAAATAGATCTACATCTCGTTATTCATTTCATGATATATAATATTGAATAATATGGAATTAGGTATCCAAATTCATCAAATTCACTACTTCTTCCATCATCACACCAACTTTGTGTCATGCCGATCCCAGATCTATGATATCAGATCATTGTGCCAAGAAACTAGTGTGCAATGATCGATTGATCATGATATTGTCAAAACTCATTCCAAATGAAGAAGGCCCATAATTAAAGAAGATATAGGGTAGAAAAGTACAAGAAAAAATTTGAGTAATGAACCTCTATCATTTTTTGAGTGGATTTCGATTCATTTTCAGGAGAATAACAATGATAAAATCACAATTTAAATGTAATTCCCCCAAAATCACCCTAGAATAAACCCATCCTGCAAATACATGTGATCCATAGATCAATCCATTAGTCGGTTGATACATTTTCATCATAGGAATCAAGAACAATGAAAGGAAACAATTCAAAAATGTACCCTACCTTGATTTGGGTCAATCATTGATGAAGAATGAAGAAACATTGTTATTGTTGGAAAGATCCTTTGAATCTGTGGCCCATTGATCATCGATCCATGATCCAGTTTCCATTTTCCTGAGATAATCCCTAACATGTTCCATCTAGTGGATCTCCAATTATTTCAGGGTTATGAAGATAAACCTAAGGTTACACCATTTAATCCTATTTAAAGACACATCAATCTCTATGTAGGTGAAATTGAAATAAAATAATTTAATTAATTATTTTATTCATTTCCGCACCCAATATATCTTTTCTATAAATGAACCACATCAACCAGGGTTAAGTCGTGCTTAGGGTAAAACCCGCATAATGAATTCAACAATTCCCTCATATTTCTAATCGAAATCTCCATTCAAAAGTTATTCCACTTTTTTTGGAAATTCATGTGCACAAGCTATTTTATATATTTAATATATTTAAAACATTTATTCTAGGCACACCAGGCCTCAGAATCACACACTGTATTAACACTTGGTCTAAAAAATGTTACGTATAATATCTAAAAATAATATATGGAAAATCTAAGATGTTACATGGATTCCACCACTATTTACATCCTACATCAACTAAGCAATCATATACACAAATTTCTCATTTCCAATTCTAACTATTCTTGGTTGTTTATTTTGAATGATATTGTCCCCTTGGTGCCTTCCTACTTCAGTTTCCCTATTTTATATATGGGAATCCATTTTGAACATACAAATTTTCGATAAAGGAATTTGGAAATCTTCAAATTCTTTATCATGATAACCATAAATTATAATCTCTTAAGGATATTTACATACATTATCCTAACCTATAAAATTATATAAACCTTCTAAAATGATACCAAATATAAGGACCATACCTTAAACAGTATATAAATTGTATCTTTATAAAAGAATTCATTTTATTTCCTTCATGAAGATATTTTAGGTTTAAAAATTTATAAAATTATGTAATCAAGATTATATAAATAATAATACATAATAAAGTAAAAACTTTCACCTAGTATCAATTTTCCCACAATACAAAACTTTTAAGAGATAAAAATTTATATGATAAAGAAATATATTCATAATTTTCATATTGACATCATACCTATCCGTACACATACTTAAAACTGTATTTTTCTTAAATATGGGATGAGTACAAAAATATTAGTAAGGGACATGTAAAAAGAAATAAACCTGGTATTCCATGAATTTTAATAAAAAAAATCATTTTAAAAAATAAAATTTGATCTCAAAAAAAAATTTCATTACCAAATAAATCAACTTATATACAAAAATATTTTCATAAAACATGTTATTAGAGCATTTAAGGGAAAAATGAAACTCATAAAGGTTTCTTTGTAATCATGAAAACCAGGTGAAAATGTTTTTACAAAGTCATAAATTTCAAGTATCATAAACATTCGTTTATACTTAAGCTCATTATATTACATTATGAAATAATAATATTTTTTCAAAAAACCATAGAAAGAATAAATAAATCATGTAGGAAAATTGGTAAATCATTCTTATCTCATTCTTACAACTGGAATAAAATACCTAGTAAATTCAAATAATCTATTAGGAGAAACCTAACTAGTTACCTTCTTCCCTTTACCCAATACGTTGCAGAGCTATGATGGGATCACTAATCATAATGAGATATATCAAGATCATCCATAATCATGAGTTATAAGGGGCTCAACCATCATTATAAATAATTAACAATAAACATAACATAATGATAACATAAGAAGGATTGTATTTCCATCAGAAAATATATTCTTTACACCCATAATAAAAACATTTATAGATATCGAAATATTCATTACATATAAAACCCCTTTAGAAAATATCTAGAACAAAGATAATGATTGTATTTATTAAATAAAAAATAATTATTTAAATGTAACAAAAAAAATAAAATAATAGTTATGGTAGTGGGAAAAACCTTTGTGGCCATATATGTTAAAATAAAACATTCTTTTCATCTTCTTATCAAAACATTATGTATAATATATGAAAAAAATATTCCTTTTAAAAACTATTGAAGAAAAGTAAAGAGTAAATTAAAATTTCCTTTATAATTCATTTTACCATATAAATAAAACCATATTTTTTAAGAATATGTACATGGAAGAAACATATTTTGAATATAGATATTTAAAACATTTAAAACATGATTTTTAGGGTAAAGTGTCCCTTACCTCAAGTTTGGATTCTCACATATGTAAATTATTTTCCTGAATAATAAAATTATGATAATTATTTAATTAGTTAAGGACCTTTCTCAAGTTTAATATTTTTTTAGTTTTTAATTACCATGTTATGTATAATTATTTAATCAATTAAGTTTGTGTCGGGCATTTTGATGATATTCGACTCATAATTCCAAAATCACTTTGTTAAGTTGAATATGGTCCAAGAGTACATTACTTTATCTTCTAAATAATAATAATAATTAAATAGTTGTAATTTTATACATAAGTTATACTTTTAAACCCAACCCTGAATAATGGTTATGAAAAATAAATTACTTTACAATCATGGAGATGGTAGGTTGTACGTATGTAAGAGTAATATTTTCTTTTTCAAAGAGTGTGAGGGAAAGAGGGTAAATGAAATTTTATCTTTATATAATAATTAATATATCATAAATATCATATTTTCTATTTAAATACACCAATATATAGTATCAATGTGATGTGATAATGAAAATTTTATCATATCGCTTTGTGGAGGTGGTAATCCACTCGTATGCACGTACTACGTTATCCTTTTTCAATGGATAGAAAGGTATTAAATAAGGTGATATATTATATTTTAATAACTATAAATATGTAACTAATAATATATATATATATATATATTAAATCCATCATTATAATCATATGTGAGAGGCATTGATGGAAAATAAATTACATCATTTCGCGAGGTGGTAGCCTTTCATACACACGAACGAAGGTATCATTTCCAATTTTATATAAGAGGGGGGATGATATAGGTTATGACCTTAACATAAATAAATATTATTATATGTAATATATTGGTGTTATTATTTCAATATTTATTAAGAATATTTGAATGAGGTAGAATAATAAATAAAATGAAAATGCTTGGTGAAGAACTATACCTCTTCATTGGACAACCTCTTTAGGTTTATACCATTAAACATCCAAGGCTAGTTTTATGATAAAAAAAGGACTCTAGAACATAGGGAGTGAATTTTTGTAGATATTTGGGCTATTATTGTCTGAAATAAAGTTCTAAAAATATGATAGGATTAGAGTAGATGAGCTTCCCTTCTATAAGTGAGGGGATGAGAAATCTCGGAATATCTTTAAGTATTAAATTAATATAAAATTACTTAAATAAAAAATGGATCCAAAAGGATATATTTAAAATATAGGATTATTAATGGTCTAAATAGTCTCATAAAATAGTATTTGGACAATTATAGGTGACTTTTTCACCCTTATCACTTTTTTTAACCCCTCTGAGCCCTTTTGACAATTATCATGATATCAAATTCTTTTACTCTTTAGGGGTGAGGAAAGTTACTATAAAAGGATAATTAAAACATAAATGTATCATGGTAGTTATTTTAAACCATATACCGTTAAATTTGACGAATATGTGTTTTTATGAATTTATAATCATTTATAAAAAAAAATTATTATAAAATATCATAAATGTCATTTTCAGAACTATTCATTTAATTTGAATTTGAAAACAGCATCTCAGTAAGAAAATTTGAATATAAAAATTTAAAACATTCCAAATATGTTATATGCATCAAAATATTTTTGGGTACACTATAAAAAACCCAAAAAAATTAATTTTAGTGTTTTTAATATCATTTAATTTATTTTTATACTGCTTGCACAAGCACAATATCAGTGTTGCATAAGAATTTATGGTAATTATTTCATAACTAAAAATTAAAAATAAATTACCATGATAATAAAATTCAATAATATTTCATAAAACTATTTATAACTATACATATTTGTTTTTATCCCTATCACTAAAAAATATTATAGATATTAAATACAAGATATTGATACTTTTGACTTTATCCATTACATAAATATCAGAGGAGTGAAAATCAAGGATAAATAGAAAAAGGTCATATTTTATTTGTTTTTATGATTTTGGATGAAATATACTAATCTAATAAAATAAATTCAACTGTTTTAATGAATATAAATCATTATCACATTAGTTTTAACCATCATTAACCCACATTACCTTTATTGCGGATTTTTTTATTATGGTTACTATTTATAATGACAAAAAATAAGTGGCTAATTTAAAAATTTGGTCCTTTAAATTCTAGATATTGAATCCATTTTTCAATGTTTTTTTATTTTATTGATAGAAATTAATTTAATATTTAAACACAAAATGCAACAAAAACACTTTTTTTAAGAAAAATACATTCTAAAGTATAAAAATGTTGTTATACTAAATTCATGTATATAAATAATTCCAATGAACATGATAGTATTTTTTAAAAATATTAACTAATAAAATTTTAAAACTAATCCAAGATATAATTTAAAATTTTAAATAATTTATAATAAAATACAGTTTCCAATAAAAATCGGTATTTTTTACTATTCATTGAAAAATTAAACATTTCAGAAAATTCTTAAAAATTAGTCTTAGGATAATTTTTTAATGATGAATTAAAAAAGGACTTAATTTTTTCAAATTAAAATTCTAAAATTTTGAAATAAATCCTTTAAATAAAACCATATATTATATGTAAACTTATTTATTAAGAATAAAATTACTTTCTTTTTTTGGAGGAAAATTACTTAGTTTTATTATAGTGAATATATATCTATAAAATATAATTAATGAATATTAAAAAACCTCGAAAATCATTTATTCTAATGTTACTTGTGTTGGTTTAGGGACTATGACTTATGTAATTGGATAAAGTGCAGAGGGCCCTTATAAACCCTTAGGCATACGGTTGATTTCGGATGCTGATGACCAAGTATTGATTACTGGTGTGTACCTTAGATTACATGGACACCTATGGGTGTGTGGATGTGATACATAAATCATAGAGCTTTTAATACCATGATTGATGTTTTGGTCACATGTGTGTGTTTGACAAGTGACCTTGCGTGATGATTTGTTCTATGAGTATGCTTATGTAACCCAATAGACCATGTTTGACCATGATTGCCTATATAGATATTATGAATCATAATTATATTACATGATCATTTTAATTGTATACTCTTATTTCCTTGATATGATAATTTTTTTGCATAATTGTTTTTACCATTTTTAATAGTGATCGTATGTTTGTGTTTGTGTATCCCTTGATTTCATGAGTCTATTTATATAGATTCTCATACAATATTTGATGATGATCACATGTTATGTTTTTCAGTACTGATATCTCATGATGACATGATATTCTCTACCTATATCTATATTTTACCTTAATTTGGGTAATTTCCATGCAATTGGAGGTATTGTTCTAAGTACTCGAATAAGTGGACTGTTATGATATGGTTATCCCTTTCAGGGGGAGTGTGAATGAATTGTGACAATAGTGAAGATAGACTTATTAATAGGGTAGGGTCATGGGAACCTTGATTCTTGACCTATGGAAGAGGCAGTAGTGGCATGATGGCCCTATTGCCTAACCCAAGACATAATGTCGGGATATAAAGACCTTGTGGCCTGTCCCGATGTACTACCGGGATTCAATGAACTTATAGCTTGATCCAACTCTATATATTTAGATTTCTAAGGGACATGATGTATCAATACCTAGTGGACCAACCTTGTAGGGTTTTCTTGATCACTCAAAACATTTGTTATTACTATCCTTCTATAATGTCACTAAAGTAGGTATGACCAAGGTTTATGGTGGCTTGGTAAGAACATGACTACTTTACACATGGTTGTTTTTCTTATGTGATTGGTGTTTATATGATATTCTTGGAAAATTATGTTTTCTATATTTAATTTAAAATCATCTTATCAAAATTATGTACACTACATATTACTAGTTGGATAATGGGCCGCATTGGTGGTGTCCTATCGAGTTTTACTCACACCCAACTCAGATGGCCATAACACTTGGGTGCTTGAGAATCACTCACTTATTGTAGATATAGTTTAGGATAAGGCACATGGTTGATCATTGAGTGGTATAGATCAATATGTTTCTAGAGACTAGGATGAGGTGAGTCTTATTGATATAAAGCCTCCTTGTACTTTTTCCACATTTCTTATTTTTATACATGGTCGGACCAATGGTCAACCAACTATTTATACTTATTTTACTGTTGAGTTACTTGTTTCTAAATTTATTAATTACTAATGATATTATATTGGTATTTTTGTACTCTAATTATATATTGTTATATTTTTGGTTATTTATTTATTATTGTGAACTCTTATAGATGGTATAGTCTCCTTGTGATTATAGTTATGACCCATACTGATAGTCAATATCATATAATGCACAAATAGGTTTTCTTGAGGTCATATAGAATTATGGATTTGAACTGATGATTTGTGTTGGGATGTTAAAAAATGGTATCAAATCCTTTCTTGTTTTCCTATTTTAGGGAGTTGGTAACTAGGTGACAGTGTAATGTGTTTGAGATTGTTATGCAACTTAGTCATGTGTGTCATGAATACCTTTCTCAAGGGAAGTCTAAGTTACAAGTTAATCATATTGATGTTTTTAGTTTTCACTATTTTTAGTATATGGATTCAACTTATGTGAAACACACAAATTTCTAGGTTTTTAATTTTATATTTTATTATAATCTTGGCCATATCGTTAAGAGGCGTTGTATGCATCATGTTTGGCACATATGTTTCACATTAAATTTATGTTTCCTATGTGTGATTGTACTAATGAAGGAGATATCATTTTATTAAGTTTCAACAAATTGTATTATGTCTAAATATATGAGTTCTTGATGAAATTATTTTGTCTAAACCCTTATGTGTGTTTAATTATGATTTTAGGTCATGTGAAACTATGGTGTGGTGCACCTACATGATGATGAAAACAATGATGAAAACATTGGGGATGCGGTGGTCCCTTTATAAAAAGGTAATGTAGTGTTCCTTATTGGCTCATTGTTGGGAATTAATAAACTCATTAATAATATTGTTTCACTTACCTTGGAAAAACATATTTAATTAAGGTGTCAACTATAGTCTTTGCCAATTTTACCATATATCACCTAGTTTCATCATGTTTATCTGAACTAAGAATATATATCCTATCAACATGGTTAATCTAAGAGAGCGTATATAATGGAATGTCTTTGGAGACTTTCCTAGATGATGTTATATGAGTTTTTAACCTAATTTAAACCTTATGTGGTTTTTGAAAGGCCTAATGTCCATTGAAATGTGAATTTAGTTACTAGAAGTTCGATTCCTCGTACAACTTATAGGTTACCGGAGTGAGGCTATTCCTTATTAAGGAATAGTTAAGGTTAATTTCATTTCGGAAGTTTTCATTTAGTAAAATGATCTATCTATGTGAGTAATATTTTGAAGGCCTAGAGGAAGGTCGTGAAAGAGTTATCATAACCTAGGAGTATGGAGAAACATGAGTTCTAGTACTTGAGATATAGCGTTGGGTTTTAGAGTACTTGGATTGTTGTGGAACCTTTGGAAGAATTAGGGGTTACCAGAACTATTAGTTCAGAATGAAACTCTCTTTAAATTCCATGTGACGATCCTAGGTGGTTAGAACTAAGAGGTTTATAGTGTGGGTGGATACTCAATTCTCAAACTGACACCCATATAATGGGTGGTGCACTGTGAATCATGGTACCAAGGATTTTCCTTTTCTAAGGAGAATAAATATGAGTGTTTGACTTGGTGGAGCTGGCGTGTTGTTCTGTGGATAGTTGTAAAGGTCGGTGATTCTATATTAGTGGTCCATGACTCATGGGGAAATCACATTTTTTGGATAAAAGAGTGGTGTTTTTTTACCTTACAAGGAAATACTTAATATAATAGCATTCATACGATGGTTACATCTGAGGTTGGTTAAATTGGTGAAATTAGAGTGGTGAGATGACCATTGAGAATTCCCTGGTTCTGTAGATGAAACCAAATGAGGTAGTGATGGTAATATGAAGATGTTTTCAGTTCAGATTCACCCTTACATATTGAAACGCACATTTTTTGCGTTAATCTCACAAGGTTTGGTGGGAGAATGGTTAATACTTATAGATTTGTCTCTATGGAGGAATTCACCATCGATAAAGGATTGGGGTACCCTTGTGTGGTCAATATGAGTTTGTTGTTGGTGAAGATATCATGTTTTGAAATAGTGTCTTACACGAGGGAGTGAGACCCCTCTTGGTGATGAGTCATAACCTACTCCTAAGCTATTGTAAAATGTTATGATCATTGAGAATCTATCATTGAATATAGTTAACTATGTTCTGATATCCCAGGTATGTGTAGTGATTGCTATTTTTCTTAGAAATAAGTTGAACAGATGACCACACTTAGCCAACATGTTTGGTGATAAACTAGTTATGGATTGGGTATATTGATGAGTACATTTCAAGGAAACTATAAGGATATTCCTATGGAAGGTTGCATTGACCATGTCACATGTGAAATGAATCTATCATAGAAAGGGTCATGGTATATGTAAGACTAACTAATGAAATATCATAGTTACTCCAGAAGAATGATTTGTATTGGACTTAGGAGTATCCATTTATACATTAAATTCATAATGTTTGATCAAGATTTATCATTGGATGGAGAATAGATGTGGTCTTTGGAATCTGGAGAAAAATTAGTATGTTCTAATAGGGATTCAGATCATAGGTGTGTTAATGCATGGTATATCCTTATGGATCATATAATTAATTGAAGAATCAAATGTGGAAAACTCTTTTAAAGTTAGTTAAAACTTCGACTATGATGTTTGATTTATTTAATGATTCTTTTGAGGCTTAATTCCCCATGATTGGTGTTTTCATGGAGCGTCAGTTGTTTATGCCAGTGACCTTTGTAGGAATATGGTTGGAATTTTATTTAATGGTTTTCTATGTGAACCTAAATTTAGTGGGTTGGAACCGCATCCATCTTATTGTATTTGATATGAATGAGGTGTTTACCAATTTGTCAAGAACTATTTGAAAAATTTGACATATTCAGGTTGCGTTGGTAAGAAGACACTCATTGGTTCAGGGGACGTTCTAAAAAGGTTGGCATGTTCAAGTTTCATTGGTAGGAAGATACTCATTGGTTTGGCTCATAACAAAGAATGAGTTTTGGTATTTAATTTTAACCCATGTTTTGAATTTGATTGAGTTTGATGGAACAGAACCACACCAAAAATGTCATTGGAATTCTAGAATCTTATTCAATAAAATAATTCCTATAGTGGGGATCACCTTTATGCTTCTAGAGTAATCGATTGAGGACACTGTATTGTGTTGAGTTGGATAGTTTCTATAGTGTCTCTATTTTTTCTTACATTACTATTATATATTTTTCAATATAAATATTATAACAGTGTTACAACACTAGGATCCCAAGATTTAATGTCTTGGTAAAATTAAGACAATATATAACATTTATATAATAAAACATAAAAATTATTTAATTCCTTCTTCTCTAGATTCTTAATGGACCTTATATACTCAGTAGTATAAGTAGTCCCCTGAGGATATAAATCAATGAAAGGGGTGAGATAAAAACCCAGTAAGAGGGTAGATAAAAGCATGAATAAATATAACATGGGTGAACATAATTTTCATCATCGTAGAATAATTATGGTATCATTATCATAATCATTAGATAAAGGAATGGAATAAGGAAATGAATAAAAATGAAACATCATGTCTTAATGTTCAACTACCACACATTGTTGTGGACAAAGCTAGCATCATGTTCACACTTAACACATGTGCATAATCATAACATCATACTTGTGAACAAATATTGAATCATTTTCACAAATATTTCACATTAAATTACAAGATAGAATACATTACCCAATTTATTGGAGGGTTATATAATTACATGTGTATGTAACGACCCGTCCCAGTGGGGCCCGCGCCGTGACTCCCCAAGCCTGCCTCCAATAGGCCAGGGGCTGGTGACTAGCACCGAGTAGGCATGTCACTAACATGGGAGGCATTGCCTAAGTACCGGCACACACACACACACATCTCCAAGACGAAAAATGCGGAAAGGTAAAACACTAAGGAACAAAAATGAATGCATAAAACTAAACCTGACCAACAGAGTATGAAGAAAGGTAGAGTATTGTAAAAGTAAACTGGGCCAGAATACAAGCCCACCAAAAGCAAGAGTCTGAAAAACTGGAAAGTCCAACCTGTAAGCACAAAGGTACTAGGACTGCCACACGTAGCCGTTGGAACCCCTCGGCCTGTAGGGAACTTAGAAAGCTCGGTCCTGTCCTGGTCCGCCCTGGACTCTGTCAAAAGGATTCTCGTCTGCACAAGACACCAGACGTGCGGGAAAAGCCCGTGCAGGGGTGAGTATAACAATACTCAGTAGAGGACCCTGAAAACCACAAAGAAATACAAAGTAAAAGTATAGTCAGCTATGAACAATATATGTTTACATAACATATAAAAAAACTAGATATACTCAAAACCCAGACCCGTGGTCTAGAGACAATTCACACAACCGCATACCCCCGCAAGAGATTCCGTTCGAAGATTCCGTGATGTGCTCATTCTGGGAGAACACACTCCACGAGTCTTATAGATCTGATGACTTCCGTCTAGGAAGTGCTGTTCGTCGGGAACTGTCATGAGAGATAACTACACTCATTACCGGAGACACACTCCTGAGTGGGAAAGATTTCGATACATAGATGAGGATCACTTCCAGGGCCATGGAGTATACCGCGACTCATCCAGAATTCACCTGCTAGGTAGAGGATCAACGCCCAGTAAAGTTTGTCATGCTGATGACTGACTCTACCTAGGGTCTGAAATGGATAGAGGATCTCGATCCGGGCCTCTCGGATGGATGCCTGACTCTATCACAGAAAATTCCTGCTGAAGGGATCATAATCCTGCATAAGGGAATTATGCCTGACCTTCAGGGGAACCAGAAGAAGGCGCACTAACCCAAATGAAATATGTTCAAGGCATAGTGAACAGAAGGACCAATCCGTTCTCCAAAAAGTACACGGCGTGTAGAAATGATACACACTGTGTTGTCCGACCCTGGGTACTTCCCATGTACAACGACCCATGTCGTGAGGCTGGTCGTGTAGAAAAACATAGTACACAACATGTATTACGGAGTACATGCCATGTCTGGGTAACTGTGGTTGGCTCCGTGTACTCTGGCCATGAGCCCGTACATGGTCACCAACCCATGTACTCCAAACCATGCGATTTGCACACGGGGTGACCCGCACTGTTTACCTCACCTGGCCTGGTGATGGAGTACACAGTCGTGTACTCCATCCTGTGTCCATGTATCCCTGGTATACACGCTGAGCTCCGTGTAGCCACCTCTACCGAGCTGTACACGTCGTGCCGCCTGAAGCCATGTAGACCATCATGTGTCTATGTACTACCCAAAGTACACGCCGAGCTTCGGGAAAGGTCCAACATGCCGTGTGACCGGGGTCACACGCTGTGTGATCCTTCTCTGACCCCAAAACCCCAGCCGCCACCATCAGAACTACACGACATGTTCTTCGGAAGTACATGCCTTGTATTCTGGAAATTTCCAAAAACGGCGCTCTTTGCCAGGGCGCCTCCCGTGCTGCTCCGATCATCAATCCGACCATCCGATCGCCGCAAAACTTCCATGTTTTGGTCGCCCCAACCCCACAAAGCCGCTTTTTTCGCTTTCGGGCCTCCGATTGGCTCTGAAAACGTGTTCTGATCTTCCCGCATAAAGAACTATCGAAGAATTATCTTTCCGATCTGATCCGATTCGTCGTCGGCCATCGTCGTTGCACCTCCACAAGGTCGTTGCAGTGTCAAAGCTTCGTTTTAAAATTGTTTCATTGCATAACGGATGCACAATGATCTGTTGTTCATCGCCCCGCGAAGAACACGAAGAACATGCAGGGAAAAAGGAGGAAGAAAAACAACTAACAAAATGAGGAACGAACCTCCGCCGCCGTTCATCACGGCGTTGATCCACTCCCGTTAATAGGCTTAAAATGGAGCAGAGATCAAAATGAATAAAAATCATGGATTATTTCCCCCAAAATCATCCCAAAGAAAATCCTCCCGTAAGAACATACGAATCCGCGGATCAACTTGTTCGTGGTTAATCCGCGTTCATCGTTTAAACTCTAAAATTGGGAAAATAAATTGAATTAACAAACCCCTACATTTTGAAAGGATCGATCATTGACGAAGGTGTCGCGCTTCCATTGTCGTCGAGATCCTTCAAATTTGGCACAACGATCCTTGATCTCGATCTGTCGTCGTCCGTCGCCGAGAATTCTCTCTAACGCTTTGCGGATTCGGCAGAGATTCCTCTCAAACGTTGCCAATGATAAACAATTGATTAACCCATTAAAAAGGGAAACATGTTGTCATTTAATTACGCGACAACATTAATGGTGTTGAATTTCTATTTTGAAGTTATTATATGCGTCATTAATTTAGGAAACAGTTGCGTCGTCGCCACGCTGTAGCGGATGATTCCTTAAATGAAATAAAATAAACAGGTTAATTTATTTTATTTTATTTTACTTAAAACGTCAGAAAATTAACTTTTTCCCTCGACCCACGCCAGTTGAGGTTAGCCTCATTATTAGGTAATGTCGTCGTCCCGGACGCAATGGTGCGCTCATATTTTTAATCCAGGCATCCGTTGGGAAACTGCCACAACCGCGCACAAGTGATGACTCACTTAACTAAAAAAAGTTCAAACCACCATTCCGGACTCACTGGACCTCGGAATGATGTTCCGTCTTCATGGCCCGTCTTGAAATAATTCCATATAATATTTAACAATAATAATAAAAGGAAAATACGAGACCTTAAATTCTACCCACCTTGGGACTTTATGTCCCCGAAAATCCAACAGAAAGGCTACACAAAAAAGATGAGGGTACTGGGCACGGATCTGGGCCTCCCGCTCCCACGTGCTCTCCAGAAGATTCCTGTGCTGCCAACAGACGCGCCCTAAGGGAATCGATCACCCACAAAGGATCCTCTCCTGCCGATCCTCGATCTCCACCGGGTACTCAGCAAAGGTCACTCCATCCTTGATGTCCAGCTCTCCCCAGTCGATGACGTGTAATGGGTCATGAACGTACCTCCTCAGTTGCGACATGTGGAAGAAATTATATACCTGATGCAACTGTGGCGGTAGATCCAGGCAGTACGCCAGCTCGCCAACTCTGCCCAGGATCTGGAAAGGTCCGATGGACCTCGTAGATAGCTTGCCACCTCGGCCAAATCTCTGTATCCCTCATCGAGGTGAGACCCGATGGAAGATGTGGTCTCCCTCTTCGAACTCCAGAGGTCTCCGTCGCCTGTCAGCATAAGACTTCTACCGGCTCTGTGTAGTCTTCATCTGCTCTCGGATGATCTGAACCTTCTCTGTAGTATCTCCCACTAACTCTGGACACATGAGTGCTGACTCTCCGAGGTCGGTCCAGCACAGCGGTGAACGACAAGGTCTCCCGTACAAGGCCTAGAATGGTGCCATACCGATGGTGGAGTGGTAGCTGTTGTTGTATACAAACTCCACCAGTTGTAGGTGGTCATCCTAGCTGCGACCCAAGTCCAAGATACAGGCCCGCAACATATCCTCCAGAACCTGAATGGTCCTCTCCGTATGACCATCTGTCTGGGGATGAAATGCTATGCTCAAGCGCAGCTGAGTCCCAAAAGCCTCCCACAATCCCTTCCACAACTGGGATGTGAAGCAGGCGTCTCGGTCTGAGACTATAGTCGATGGGACACCATGAATCCGAACTATCTCCTGTACGTAGAGGCGTCCCAATCTCTCTACGGAACTCTGCTCCCTGATAGCTAGGAAGTGGGCCAACTTGGTGAGTCGGTCAATGATCAACCAGATGGAATCATTCCCCTTGGACATCTGTGGTAAGCCTGTCACGAAGTCCATCTATATTTTATACCACTTCCACTCTGGAACTTCCAGGGGGTGTGCTAACCCTACTGGAACCTGGTGATCATCCTTCACCAGCTGGCATGTGAGGCATCGAGAAACGAACTCTGCCACTTCCTTCATCATGCCTGACCACCAGAACTGACGTCGGAGGTCCTGGTACATCTTTGCCACTCCGGGATGTACCACCAAAGGGGATGTATGGAACTCCCTCAGGACCTCCTCCTGCAACGCCACTGGTACAACAAAGTGTTCTCTGAAAAGAAGTATGTGCTCCCCACCTTGAGAATATCCATCAAGAGCATGTCCTGTGGATAACTGATCATGTAAGGTCACACAGTCGACATCCCCATGTTGTGCCTCCCTAACTCACTGTAAGAGTGGAGGGGTGACAACCATCGACTGTAGGTAAGATGTATCCTCTCCATCAACGAAGGATAGCTATAACGCGGCTAATTATTGTGTCGCCTCACTCAACAGCTGTGAGCTCAACCTTCTACTAAGAGCGTCTTCCACCTTGTTCCCCTTCCCAGTAGTATAGATGATCTCTAAATCATATTCCTGGAGGAACTCTAGACAACGCCTCTGCCTCAGATTCAGCTCCTTCTGTGAGAAGATGTACTTGAGGCTCTTGTGGTCAGAGTAGACACTGAACCGCTCATCCATAAGGTAGTATCGCCACATCTTCAATGCGAAGACTATCGCTGCTAACTTGAGGTCATGAGTTTCATAGTTCTGCTCATGTGGCCTAAGCTGGCGCGAACCATAAGCAATCACTGCATCAGGACACAGCCGAGCCTGGTCCCTGATGCATCACAGAAAACTATGTACTCGACACACTCCTCCTTCAATCTCAAGACTGGGGCGCTCGTCAAACTCTATCTTAGCTGCTCAAAAGCCTGCTGGCACTTTTCTGTCCACACGAAGGGTTTCCCCTTCCTGGTCAAGGCCGTCATCAGTGCTGATATCCGAGAGAAATCATGGATGAATCTCCGGTAATATCCTTCCAACCCAAGGAAGCTTCGCACCTCTGTCACGCTCCAAGGTGGATCCCATTCTAACACATCCTCCACCTTGGCTGGGTCCACATCTACTCCATCTGCTAAGATGACATGTCCTAGAAAGTGGACCTCCTGAATCCAGAAGTGACACTTTGAGAGAATCCCATAAAGATGGTGCTCCTGAAGTACGTCCAGAACCATCCGTAGGTGTCTCGCGTGCTCCTCCTCTAATGTCGAGTACACAAGGATGTCATCGATGAAGACTAATATGAACCGGTCCAAGTACGAATGGAAGATCCGTTTCATTAACCCCATGAACACTGCGGGGGAATTTGTCACACCAAAGGGAATCACCAAGTACTCATAGTGACTGTAGAGAAATCTAAAAGCCATCTTCGCTATATCCTCATCCCGCACTCGTAGCTAGTGATAGCCTGATTGAAGATCAACCTTCGAGAACCACTGTGCCCCTCTTAGCTGATCAAAGAGGTCATCAATTCCTGGAAGTGGATACTTGTTCTTCACCATCACCTAGTTCAGGCGCCGGTAATCCACGCACAACCTAAGACTCCCATCTGCCTTCTTGGAAAACAAGACTGGAGCTTCCCAGGGTGAGACGCTGGGTCTTACGAAACCCTTGCTATGCAAATCCTCCAAATGCATCCTCAGCTCGTGAAGCTCCGCGGGAAGCCATCCGATAAGCTGATGGGGAAATCGGTGTCGTCCCGAGGTGTAAGTCGATGCAGAAGTCAATTTCCCCGCGGGGAGGTAACCCTGGAACATGTTCCGGAAAGACATCCTCATACTCTACCACCACTGCAGGGAACTGAGATCCCACAACATCTACTACTCCGAGGGTAAGGCTAGCCAACTCATGAGTGATCGACTACCCCCTCCTATGCTTGAGCCCATTTTGTGTTGCCTGGGTTTCCTTTTCTCCGATAAAGGAAAACCTTGTTCCATCACGGCGGACACACAACACTCTTCGCCTAAAATAGTCAATCTGGGCATGGACCGAAGATAACCAATCGATACCGAGAATGACGTCGTAAGGCCTCGACGCTACCACCAAGAGGTTCCAACCGATACTCTCACCTCCAAGGGTAAGATCACACTGTATGCAAAGGTGTGTGATCGTCGAGTTTCCTCCTGTAGGTGTCTCCAAGAGTAAGGATCGAGTCAACGGTTCTACCGGAATATCGAGGTTTTGTACAAGACATGTGGCTATAAGGGATTGACTGGAACCTGTGTCTATGAGTACGACAGATAAGGTATAAAAGTCATAGATCATCCCTCGAATCATCCCTGGAGCCCCTAGGTCGTATTCCTCGACCGCATGCAGCTGTCCCCGTCCCTGTCCCCCAGCTCCCTGAGCATGCTGCGGACCTCCTAGGGGTGGTGGTGGAAGTAAGTCGAAGCTTCTGCCACCACCTGCAGCTCTCCCTGCTCCTCTTCCATGTCTGCCGCCTGGAGGATCTGCCTGCTCCGTTCTCTCCCTCTTCCTCGGTGGTCCATCCACCACTTCCCTGTCAGCAGCTCCACGTGTCGGGAAATCTCTAGCGAGATGCCCCCTACCATCGCATGCATAGCATCGCTTCTCCCTAGGCTGACTGGATCCAGCCTGAGAGCCCTGGACTGTCGATCCCCTGTCTTGGGTCCTCCTATAACGTCTCCCACATCCAGATCCCTGTGCCTGATGTCGACTCCCTGCTTCCGGTGTCTCTGCACCTGTCTTCCTGCTACTGACTGCCGGTGGCTATCTTTGCTCTGCCAAGAAACTCTCGATCACCAAGGCCCACTCGAGTACTCCAGCATAAATTGAAATGCATATAGGCATGACACTAGCTCTAATGTCACGCCGTAGACGTCGATCGAAGGTCCGAGCTCTGATGTACTGATCCCTGACCATATCCATCGAGTACCTGGCAAGGTTGGTTAACCTCGATGAATAGTCATCCACCATCATACTACCCTGCTGGAGCTGAAGAAGCTCCTGGATGCGCACAGCTCTCAGCGCAACTGGAGATAACTCCTCCTTGAAGAGTCGCTCAAACTCTATCCACGAAAGAGTCTCCTCGTCGTGAGTCTGTGTGGTCAAACTCCACCATTGTCCCGCTAAACCCTGAAGAAGGCTCGCTCCTAGGACCACCATCTGGACTGTCGGTGTCCTCACTAGACGGAAATCTCTGGTCACTGCCTCATGCCAGTCCTCAGCCGCCTGAGGGTCGGGCTCGCCTCGGAACCTGAGGGGTCTCTGTCTCTGAAACTCGTTGAGTGCGCTAAGCCTGCGCTCCTCGCCGGTCGGTACTGCAGGTACTACTGGCTGCTCCACTGGCGGTATAGAAGGTTCACCACCTGGTGGAAACGCCTGGGGGGATGGTCCCTGTATCGATGCCTCGTTACTGAGGGGGTCATCCTCGTGATCGTGCTGCTGAATCCTAGCGGGTACGCGTCGCAGAGGCATCCTGTAAAGAAACAAGATGTTTCACGGTCAATGAGTATATCTGGATAGCTGACACCAAGGATATGGAAGACACAACCCATTTCTATATGATGCATGTACCTTTTTATTTCCCCGCAACCAGTGTTTTCGTGAACCGGGTCAAAAAGCATGTTATCAGAGTCCTGGTATATGGATATGTTGGCCGCCACACCAACACTGGAGTCTCTGGCCTGAAAGCCGAACCCGAAACACTCAACACTATTTCCCCCAACCAAACTCACAGACTCTTGGTCCTAAGGTAAAACCGACCACCTCTGATACCACTCTCTCACGACCCGTCCCAGTGGGGCATGTGCCGTGACTCCCCAAGCCTTCCTCCAATAGTCCAGGGGCTGGTGACTAGAACCGAGTAGGCATGTCACTAACATGGGAGGCATTGCCTAAGTACCTGTACACACACACACACATATCCAAGCCCACAAATGATGAAATATAAAACACTAAGGAACAAAAATGGATGCATACAACTAAACCCAACCAACAGAGTAAGACAAAAGGTAGAGTACTGTAAAAGTAAACTGGGCCAGAATACAAGCCCACCAAAAGAGAGAGTCTGAAAAACTGCGAAGTCCAACATGTAAGAAAAAAGGTACTGGGACTGCAGCTCGTAGCTGTAGGAACGCCTCGGCCTGTAGGGAACTCAGAAATCTCGGTCCTGTCCGGGTCCTCATTGGACTCTGACAAAAGGATGCTCATCTGCACAAGACACCAGACGTGCGGGAAAAGCCCATGCTTAGGTGAGTATAATAATACTCAGAAAAGGACCCCGAAAACCACAAAGCAATACAATGTAAAATTACAGTCATGCACAGTATATGTTTACAGAACATATAAAAGAAACCAGATATACTCAAAACCTAGACCTGTGGTCTATAGTCAAGTCATACAACCTCATACCCCCCAAGGTATTCTGTTCGAAGATTCCGTGATGCGCTCGTACTAGGAGAACACACTCCACGAGTCTTATAGCTCTGATGACGTCCATCCGAGAAGTGCTATTCGTCAGGAACCGTCACGAGAGATAGCTACACTCTTTACGGGAGACACACTCTTGAGTGGGGAAGATTTCGATACACAGATGAGGATCACTGCCAGGGCCATGGCAGATACCGCGACTCATCCGGAATTCACCTTCTAGGTAGAGGATCAACGCCTGGTAAAGTTGGTTATGCCGATGCCTAACTCTACCTAGGGTCTGGAATGGATAGAGGATCTCAATCCGGGCCTCTCGGATGGATTCCTGACTCTATCACAGAAAATTCCTGCCGAAGGGATCATAATCCTACATAAGGGAATGATGCCTGACCTTCAGGGGAACAAGAATAAGGGGCACTAACCCAAACAAAAGATGTTCAAGGAACAGTGAACAAAAGGACCAAGCTGTTCTCCAAAAAGTACACGATGTGTAGAAATGATACATGCTGTGTTTTCCGACCCCAGGTACTGCCCATGTACAATGGCCCGTGTCGTGAGGCTGGTCATGTATAAAAACATAGTACATGACGTGGAGTACGGAGTACACGCCGTGTCTGGTTAACTGGGGTTGGCTCCGTGTACTCTGGCCATGAGCCCGTACACGGTCACAAACCCATGTACTCCAACCCGTGTGATCCGCACACGGGGTGACCCGCGCTGTTTACCTCGCCTGGCCGGGTGATGGAGTACACGGTCATGTACTCCATCCCGTGTCCATGTATCCCTGGGATACACGCCAATCTCCGCGTAGCCGCCTCTACCGAGA
The DNA here is from genome assembly GCA_963277665.1 of Viscum album. Taxonomy (NCBI): domain Eukaryota; kingdom Viridiplantae; phylum Streptophyta; class Magnoliopsida; order Santalales; family Viscaceae; genus Viscum; species Viscum album. The sequence continues at coordinate 1,917,441,746 of OY728119.1, forward strand.
TGTACACGCTATGCCGCCTGAAGCCATGTAGACCATCCCGTGTCTGTGTACTACCCAAAGTACACGCTGAGCTTTGGGGAAGGTCCAACATGCCGTGTGACTGGGGTCACACGCCGTGTGATCCTTCTCTGACCCCGAAACCCTAGCCGCCACCATAAGAACTACATAGCGTGTTCTTCTGAAGTACACGCTGTGTATTCTAGAAATTTCCAGAAATGGCGCTCTTCGCCAGTGCGCCTCCCATGCTGCTTCGATCATCAATTGAGCCATCTGATCACCGCAAAACATCCAGGTTCTGGTCACCCTGACCCCACGAAGCCGCTTTTGTCGCTTTCGGGCCTCCGATTGGCTCCGAAAATGTGTTCCGATCTTCCCGCATGAAGAACGCTCGACGAATGCTCTTTCTGATCCGGTCGGATTTGTCGTCCACCATCGTCGCTGCACCTCCACAAGCTCGTTGTGGTGTCAAACCTTCGTTTTGTGATCGTTGCGTCGTAGAACCGATGCGCAACGATCCATTGTTCGTCGTCCCGTGAAGAATGCGAAGAACGTGCGAGGAAAATGGAGGAAGAAAACCAAATTACAAAATGAGGAACGAACCTCCTCCGTCGTTCGTCATGGCATTGATCCACTCTCGTTAATAGGCATAAAACGGAGCAGAGATCAACAAGAATAAAAAGCATGGATTATTTTCCCCAAAATCATCCCAAAGAAAACCCTCCCGTAAGAACGTACGAATCCGCAGATCAACTTGTTCGTGGTTGATCTGCATTCATCGTTTAAACTCTAAAACAGGGAAAAGAAATTGAAATAAAAAACCCCTACCTTTTTAAAGGATTGATCGTTGATGAAGGTGTCGCACTGCCATTGTCATTAAGATCCTTCAACGTCGGCGCATCGATCCTCGATCTCGATATGTCGTCGTTCATCGCCGAGAATTCTCTTTAACGCCTTGCGGATTCGACAGGGATTCCTCTCAAACGTTGCCAACGATCAACAATTGCTTAACTCATTAAAAAGGGAAACATGTTGTCATTTAATTACGCGGCAGCATTAATGATGTTGACTTGTCATTTTAAAGTTATTATGATGCGTCATTAATTTCGGAATCAATTGCGCCATCGCCACGCTGCAGCGAATGTTTCCTTAAATGAAATAAAATAAACTGTTTAATTAAATTTATTTTATTTTACTTAAAACGTCAGAAAATTAACTTTTTCCCTCGACCCATGCCGGCTGAGGTTAGCCTCATTCATAGGTAATGTCGTCGTCCCGGACGCAATGGTGCACTCAGATTTTTAATCCGAGCATCTGTTGGGAAACTGCCACAACCGCGCACAGGTGTCGGCTCACTTAACTAAAAAAAGTTCAAACCACCATTTCGGGCTCACTGGACCTCGGAATGATGTTCCGTCTTCATGCCTAGTCTCGAAATAATTCCATATAATATTTTAAAAAATAATAGATAGAAAATCCGAGACATTACCGTGTATCTGTCGCATCATAACATTTCCATAATCATGCATGCCACATAGAACATATAACAATATTTTCCATAAAATAACCCATGGAAAGGAAATGGGGTTTATGAGAATTTCATAAAGCATGCTATCATGAATAAACACTGGGGTTCCAAAAATAAAAATGGAATAATATACTTGGTATAATAATCATCAATCTTGAGTGGAGAATAAACAATCTCAAGAGAAGTAAAAGATTAGTTTTTTAGAAAGATGGTTTCTTTTGGAAAAATTGTTCCATTTGTCACAAAATCATATTTGAAACATGTATATCCACAAAAAGAAAAGGTAATAAAAAAATTATATTTTTTTAATATTAAAAGAACATCCCCAATGAAATTGGTCACAAAATAGGAATAACCTAAAGAAAAGAAATTGGGTTTGAGAATCCCCTTACCTTATGCCTGAATACGTTATTCACTTTAATATCCAGGATAATAAAATTTTATTAATTAATTAAAAAATTAAAAACATCTTATACATGTATTTTATTCATTATAATTTTACTAAGTTAATTTATGGACACTTTGATGAGTTATAGAGTTAAATTTCATTGTTCAATAGTGTTCATTTTCTTGGTTTTAATGTTCAGTTCACTTGTATATATGTATGGAAGATGATGTAAATTGATAATAGTTATCCAGAATTGAAATTATTTTTTATTAATGAACTTACACAAGTTTAAATGGTCTTATATACAATTATTTTTCTATATATGAGGATGATTCCTTATATAAAACGTTATTGATAATCATTTTGATTAATTTGGAGGGTTTTCAATCGTCACAAATGAGTTTTGTTTTATTATTTAGTATTATTCATATATATTAGTTAAATAACATAAAAAATATTATAAAATACATGTAATAATATTTTTTAACCATTATAATGGTTTTATGACCATCCTTGAAGTTGGTAAAGGAAAATAAAAACTTTTTGTCCTCGAAGGAGATAAATCAACACCTCACATATGATATTTTTATTTTTAGAATAAAAGGAAGTGGAGAAGAGGTTTGATGATGGATTATTACATTAACATAATAAAATTATAGTATATATAATATATTTTATTTATAATTGCACTTGAATAATTTTAGTTGAGTATATATTAACAAAATAAATGAAATTGAAAAGAAATTAAAAGAAAAAGAAAGAGGATTTTACCTGTTGAATTCTTCTCCTTGAGAACCTCCTTAATTAAATTGGACTGGTCTTTTTGTTAAGACCAAAGGCTCATGAACATGTGGTAGAGGCTTGGTAAGAGTATTGGGTATAATTTTTACAAGATTAGAAGTTTTATAAGAGTGAGGAGAAGAGGTGGTGAGGGGTGGCGTTTATAGTGTAGGGTAAGGGTGTTTGTTTATTATTTATTCATTAGTTTATTGTTTTAGCTCAAGACTATGAATAGTTTTGAATTTATTAATAAATATATTAATTAATAAAGGATATTTCTAGATTATGGGCTTACATTATCCATACACCATCCATGAATCAATAATTCACGTGTTCGTTAAATCGCGTAAATTACCATATTTCTCTATTCACAAAAAATTAAACTATTTTAGAGAATGAAGTAAATTTTATGAAAATAATTTTCAAAATATGAAAATTTTAATTTTTAATTGAAATCATCATTTGTTCAAAAAATACTGATTTTAAAATTATAACTGACTTTATGACACTTTGAAAAACTAGTTTAGGTCTCATAAAATTATCTTATATTCACAAGAAAAAAAATAATTTATGAATATATTTTATGAAAATATATTTTATTTTAAATAATTATATTAATTTTAAAATTATAAATAAAAAATTATGTTTTAAAAAAAATACAAACACTCAAATTATTATTTTAAAGCTTTTATTTACTTATACTATGATATAATTATATCATATTTTCATTTATAATTTGGATTTTTTTTATACTTTAATAGTTAAGGTTACTATTCTATTTTCTAAATTCCTATTCCTAATGGTAACATTACTATTCCAAAGGTTAAGTTATTATTCCATTTGTATAGGTTTTTTATTTTCTATGAATATTAATTATTTTATTATTTAATTAAGAGAATGATGTTTTTTGGGATCTCAATGCTATGTACGTGTTTTATACTACATAACATAACTATAAGAAGGGACAAAAATTCAACTAATAAAATTTTGGGTCATTACATTCTTCCTCCATATTGAAAATTTACCACTAAAATTTTGTTTTACATAAAAAAGTGAGGGTATTTCTTGTTCATCACTTCCTATGGTTCCCATGTTTCCTCTTCTTACTTATGGTTCCACTAGACTACTTTGACTAGGTGAGTAGTCTTATTGCATAATACTTTATCTCTATGGTCTAAGATCATCATCATATGATCCCTATAAGTGAGATCATTTTCCAACTATACCACCTTTGAATTAAGTACATGTGAGAGATCTTGTATATACTTTATCATGAAGGATACATGGAATACATAATTTACTTGAGACATGGTTGGTGAAAGTACTAGTCAATAGGCCAAAACTCTGACATGATCAATAATCTAGAAGTGGCCGATGTACCTAGGACATATTTTTCCATTATTCCCAAATCTAGTGATCCTATTCCAAAGAGATATGTGAAGGAATACCATGTATCCAACTTTAAACTCTAGGTATTGTCAAAGATTGTATTCATATATCTTCTATCAAATTTAGGCTACCTTGATGTGTGGATTACTGGTTTTCACCTTCTCCATAATTTCTTCTACAATATAATGTCCTAGAATATTTTTTCCCTATAATTCTTCCTAGAATGCCAGTATTATACATATTTTCTAATAAAGGGATTCATATAGATCCATTTGGATGCTCGAGTGGAAATTACTGTTATTAGAGAACTCGACCAGAGGTATATGTTCGTACCACACTCATTTGAATTCCATAGAACATGCTCTCAACATGTATTCTAATGTCTCAATAGTCCACTCAGATTGGCCATCATCTTGAGGATGATAATCTGTACTGATGTTCATCTCAATGTTTAGATCAAGTTGGGGAATTTTCTAGAAAATAGAGTAGAATATCAAATCCCAATTGGATACAATTTATAGTGGTAATCCATGACACCTTTAAATTTATATAATGTATATTCATGCATGTTGATCCAGTAATAAGTACTCTCGAATTATGATAAAGTGAGATGTCATTGTAAGGTGATCCACAACAACCCATATAACATTGTTTATTTTGTATGTCTTCGAAATTCTGGTGTCAATGTTCGTGGTGATTTTTTCCCATTTTCAAGTTGGTATGTGTAAATATTTCATCCCCCACTTACAATTTTTTCCTTTAATCCTTCACTTTATGAAATACCTATTACTTTTATATATATTCAGTGATCTTCATCTTCATATTGTCCCACCAATAGTGATCTCAGAGATCTCGATACATCTGTTTTGCTTCCAGGGTGAATAGATAAAGTTGATCTATGTGTGTCATTCAGAATATCTTTATTTATCTCTATATTTGATGGTAAACATAGTCATGACCCAAATCACATGACTCCATCCTTATCAATTTTGAACTATGAGGATTTCTTTTTTTAACAGCTTATACCTTCTTCTGAATTGTCACATTTGAGCATCCTTTATTTTTTCTATTAGGGATGGTTAAGAAATAGTTTGAGAAAGGATTGATGATTTTCCTTCCTTAATGATTACCATGCCCATGATTTTATAATATAATAATATTGGATCCTTCTCAATTGTCATCATTGATAATTTTGTAGGATCCATTATACTTAGAGAATATGCCACTTTATTTTCCACAACAAGATGATTGTGGATTGAGAAGTAATAATAATAGATGAGATTTAATAATCATCACTGGGGAAAATTAAGCTCCTTATGTATGAATAAATATTTGATGATTTTATGATCACTATATATCTCAAAAATATCCCCACTGAGATAATTCCACCATATTTTCATTGTGAAGATCACAACTGCCAACTCTAGATCATACATGGGATATTTTTTATCATGCATTTTCAACTTCCTTGAGGCATAAACTATCACTTCATCCTTTTATATAAGTACATAAACTAATAACTTCTTTTAAGCATCATTATATACCTTAAATAGTTCCCAACTTTTGGGAAGTTTGAGTAATGGTGTGGTGATACACATATTTTTTAACTCTTTGAAGTAGTCTTCACATTCACTAGTCCAAATACGTTTTTCTCCATTCTGAGTCATCTTGGTTAGTGGATTTTAAAATAATGATTAGTTATTCACTAATCTATCGTAATAACCAGCTAGACCAAGGAAACTATGGATCTCTGTTATAGATATTGGACTGGGCCACTCTTCCATTTTGTTTGTCTTGGATGGGTCTATAAATATACCTATATTAGTGATTACCTATGCCAAGAATGATACTTCTTCCATCTAGAACTCGCATTTACTGTACTTTGTATAATGTTTCTACCATCACAAAGTCTTTATAATATTATTCAAATTCTCCTCATGTTCCTCCTTTCTCTTAGAGTTATCATAATATCATCAATAAATACTACAACAAATTTGTCGATGTAATATCTGAATACTCTATTCATTAAGTCCATTAATATTGATGGAGCATTAGTGAGTCTGAAAGGAATCACTAAGAACTCATAGTTTCCATACCTAATTTTAAAGTAATTATTGGGAATATCTTCCTTCCTCTCCTTTAATTAGTGATATCTCGACCGAAGGTCCACCTTAGAGAAATACTTTGACCCACACATTTGAACAAACAAGTCTTATATACATGGAAGGGGGTACTTTTTCTTTATCTTTATTTTTTTATCTCATGATAATTAATAAAGAGGTGCATTGATCGGTCATTCTATTTGATGTAATGAACAAGCACAACCCATGGTGAAGCACTCACGTGTACGAAACCCTTGTCCAGATTCCCTTATAATCACTTATTTTGTTATTCGAAATAAATGGTGGATGATATATAAGTATTTTTAGATATAGGCAGATATCCATGAATAAGTTTAATTTAGAACTCAACCTTTCAGTCAGGAGTAAGAACATATAATTTTTTGGGGAACACGTCGACGCAGTTCCTCATAATGGGAATGTATTCGATCATGATTATCTAATTTTTTTAAATCATTTGAGATAGATATGATTACTCCTAAGGAAATAATATCCACAATTGAGATGAAAAATATGAAGTATATTCATCCTCCTCCTTACACTTGTAAAAAAATAGAGGATGCCTTGGGATGTGAAGAGAGATCTCCCTTTCCCAACAGTTGATGTTGGATTTGTATAAGTATATACAATCCATGCCCAATATTCCATGAAACTCTACCAAAGTAAGTAAGATCTTATTTTATGGGAGGTTAAATCCAAAAAACATTAAATAATGAAGACTTATATACATTGGATACAATAATATCCCCATTTTCTATTCTGATAGATAACTCAACCTCTATATTTTGTGGTGGTTCTTGAATTGTTCTACTAAACTTGCAAGATATGAAATAATACATAGAACTAGAATCAAATTGCATGTTTTCTATTTTTGAATGAATAACCAGAAAACCTATCACCTCATCATATTAGGGATACAACTCACTAGTAGGGACTATATAATCCTTCCTTTAAACCTTTGGCATTGGTAGCTGCTGACACTGATTACCCTCAAAGAGTCGAGGTTTAATGCACCAGTGTTCATAATTCCCTTTCTACCTATAGTTGAAGCAATGAATCATAAGTGGTACTATCCTTTACTCCACAAAATTTTCTAGATTCCTAATGTCTCTTCAACATTGATGTGCTTATTGGACTTCTCTCCCACACTTGTATCATTTCCCCATCCATTTGAGGCAATTCCAATTATGCTTCTTCCCACATTTTAGGCATTTGAGTGGTTGAATTCTATTTGAACCTTTATCATTAGATTGTCCAGATTGAAACTCCATATTTCATTTCTTATCTCCATATACATGATACCATTATACAAACTCAATCTCTACATTCAGATCACATCTAAAAACTTCTTTATAAATCCAAAAGTCTCAAATTTCTAGATCCTTTCAAAGGTGGGGTTTTAAACCACTATAGAATCCATAAAAGTTTCTAAAAAATTTTATAACAAAACCCAAGGTTTTCCTTGAAATTATTATGAATTTTTAGTTGTATGTTTTGATAGATTCACCCACCTTTCGATTTAGCTCTATGAACTCTCTCTCTATTTTCGTCTAAAGTGTTAAAGGAAATACTTATTATAAAATATTTTTTTAATGTCTTCCCACTAAATATCTTATATTTCTTCCTTTGTCTTGGTGTTATTAATAAAAAAAATTGTTCAACCTCTACATCTAAACGTTAAACCAATAGAGTTACCTTCTCTGTCTTAGGAAAACTAAGCACATAAAAGTTTTCCTCTATTAAGTTGACTCAATGATCCACGAAAAGTGAATCAGAAGATCCACTAAATGTTAGTGGTCATTTCTAATTAAAAAGACTCGATATCTAGTTTCTCCATATTAGGGGAAGGAAGAAATTACACATTATTTAGGTTATTATTCATAGATCGAGACAACTAGGAAAGAATCACCATGATTTTTCTAACTCCACCTCCCAAGGCATTGGGTATGTCGTTCAGGAAATTGTTGCATTCTCCCTCACATAGGTTGTTGTCTTGGTTTATCATGGTTCCCACCATTTTATAAAATATAAAAGGTTAGAATAAAACATAATTCAACAGGTCATGAATAAATAATTTATTCATTTGTGAAATTAACTCTGAAGGCATATATTGTGGAATCCTTATTTTTAGAATTTTTCTAAAACAATGCTTCTTGGGTGCTTAAAATACATAGTCTCATACTATGGTTTTTCAATAATGTTATATAATACTAATTTCAAAATTAACTAAACCATTCTATGATACAAACTATATAATCCCTTTTTTTTCTTACATTACTATTACTTAATTTTATAGATAAACAATACAATAGTGAAACAAAAGTAGGATTAAAAGGTTTCGTGCCTTGGGAAATTTAGGACATTATATAATATTTATATAATAAAACATAAACATTATTTAATTATTTCTTCTATATCTTCTTAGTGGAACTTATTTACTCCTTATTATAAGTGCTCACCTGAGGATATACATCAAATAAAGGGGTGAGCTAAAAGCATAGTAAGAGGTTAGACAAAATTATTAATCAATATAACTTGGGTGAACATAATCATCATAATAATAACATAAATATGGTATAATAATAATAATTATTAGAGGAATAATTAGATAAAGGAATGGAATGTGGCCGTGTATAAAATTGAGACATCATATATTAGTGGTCAACTACCACATAGAACGTATAACAATCTTTACCATAAAATAAACCATGGAAATGAAATGAGTTTCATGATAAATTAATAAATAATAATTTCTGGAATAAACATTGGGGTTCCCAAAATAAAAAGTGAATAACATACTTGGTATAATAATTATCAATCTTGAGTGAAGAAGAAACAATATCAAGATAAGTAAAAGATGTGTTTTTTAAGAAAGAAAAGTTCATTTGGAAAAATCATTGCATTTTTTAAAAAATAAGATTGAAAACTTTTATATACCAAAAAATAAAGGTAATAAAAATAAATTATATTTTAGTAATATTAAAATAACATCAACATTGAATCATGTAACAAAATAGGAATAACCCAAAGAAAGGAAATTGAGTCTGATAATCCCCTTACCTTATGTCTGAATTGTTTCTTCACTTTAATATCCTATATAATAAAATTAGATTAATTAATTAATAAAAAAATAACCTATTATATGAGTATTTTATTAATTATAATTTTATTAATTTCAATTTTGGCAACTTTGATGTATTATAGAGTTCAATTTTATCATTCCAGAGTGTTTGTTTTCTTGATTCCCATATTCGTTTCACTTGTATATATGTATGGAAGATCATGTAAAATGAGAATAATTATCTACAATTGAAATTATATGGTATTAATGAACTTAAATAAGTTTAAATTGTCTTATATATAATTATTTTCCATATATGATGATGATTTATTATATAAAACCACAATGACAATTATTTAGATTAATTTGGTGGGTTTTCGATCATCTCGAACTAGTTTTGTTTTATTATTTAGAATTATGTATATATGTTAGTTATATAACATAAAAAGGTCTATAATATAAATTTTAAAAAGAACTCAATTATTATTATAGTTTTTTACTAACCTTAAAGGGGGTAATGGAAAATGAATACTTGTTATCCTTGAATGTAACAGATCAACACCTCACAAATGATGTTTTCATTTTTAGAATAAAAGAGAGTGGGGAAGAGGTTTGATGTTGGATTATTCCATTAACATAATATAATTATAGTATATATAGGATAATTTATTTTTAGTGACACTTAGATAAGGGGAGATGAAGAGAGAATAAAAAAATAAATAAAATTAAAAGAAAAACAAACAGGATTTTACCTCTTGAATTCTTTTCCTTGAGAACCTCCTTAGGGAAATTGGATTTGGTATTTTGTTGAGACCAAAGGATCTTGTATGTGGGGGAGATTATTGTGAAGATTATTGAAAAAATATGGACAAGATTCAAATCTTTGGATTTGTGAGGATAAGAGGTGGTATTTATATGGGGAGGGGGTGTTTTTTGATTATTTTATTCATTAGTTAATTATTTTGGATTAAGACTATGAATATTGTTAAATTTATAAATAATTATTTAAAAAAATTAATGATATTTAGATATTATGGGATTATATCAGTCATAAATCATGTATGACACAATAAATCATCTTTTAATTAAATATCCTAAAACATCATGTTTCACAATTCACAAAAATTCAACTATTTTAGAAAAATCATAAAAATTCAACTTAATATTTTTTATGTTTAGATTTATAAGTGAACTCAATTTTATGAAAATAATTTTATAAATGTTATAATTTTAATTTTTAACTAAAATCATCATTTATTAAAAAATGTTGATTTTAAAATTATAACTGATTTTATGACACTTTCAAAAATTAGTTCAGTTCTAATAAAATTATCTAATAATAATAAGACAATAAAATATTAATTTATGAATCTATTTTATGACAAAAAAAATTATTTTAAATCATTATATTTATTATAAAATTGTACATAAACATTTTAGTTTTATAAAAATACCAATATATAATTTTTCATTTCTAAAACATTTATTTATTTATAATATGATATAATTATATCATATTTTCATTTATAAGATGAATATATTTTATATATACTTTCATAGGTGAGGTTACTATTCTATTGGCCATATTACTATTCTAAATGGTCACATTACTATTCAAAATGTCAAGTTACTATTCCATTAGTATAGGTTCCTTAATTTCCATGAATATTACTTATTTCATCCTTCAATTATGAGAATTATGTTTTTTATTTGGATATCTATGCTATTTATGTGTTTTATACTATATAAAATAATTATAAGATGGTAAAAAATTCCATCGATAAAATATTGGGTCATTACAGTTTTATTGTTCATAACCTCAATGCCCAAATATCTATGAGCTTTTGGATCATCTTTTGGTGTCCATTCTTAGATTCACACAGTGGTAGTGTTATGGGAGTTCAGGATTCAATGTATTTTTATGGATGTGTTTTTGTGTTCAAGGATGGAATATAGAGAACACCTTGTGGATGAAAATTTATAGGAATTGAGAGGCATGTTTCTCAATCTACCACAACCTCTCAAGGATGTGAAGTGCTATAGTAGGGAGTTTGAAATGACCTACATCGTTATGAGTTATGAAAATGGATATAATTTGAAATTTTCTTCTAGTGGACAACTAATTTTGGAGAAATGTGTTTTGACTTGAGATTCTTCACATCTGAACATACTTGAGGAGTGTTTTTGGATTTTAATGGAAGCATGGAGGGTGACTTGAGGAATGGTTTTTAGCAGAGAATAATTGGTTAATCAAGATATTATAGTAGAAATTCCTAGATGGTATCCGTTAGTGGTTAGCTGGTGGATAGGGATGAATACCTACTACCCATGTAAGATTCACCAAATAGCTAGTGAGGTAGGAATAATTCCTACTGCCTAGTAGAACTCATTTTCCAGTCGATGAGCATGCATAAAATGGCCATTGGGCCATTGGCTAGCCATTGGGGTCCACTATGCATCAATAAAGTTGGGGGGGGGGGGAATTGTAGTATTTTTAGACACCATGACCCATCAGAATTATTCTCCTTGGATCAATTTTGTGAGAGCCATTCGATTATTCTCCTCTCCTCTCCTCCCTCAAAGGGTTCCCCTTGATCTAGGGTGGATCTAGGAAAGATCTGCTAAAAAATACCATTGAGATACTCTTTAATTCATCAATCTTTGATCATTTCTTTTGAATAAAATAGTGTATTGTTGATTATTTCATCATGGATGATCATCTCTATAATCAAATGAAAATTCCATCAGGTATTGATGGATCTGTCTGAGAACATTATATATTTGGAATGGCTTGGCTAGATAACATCCTATGATAATGAACACATTCCATTTATGATATTTTCAATAAATAATCATGATAGTTATTAGGATGGATTGAAATTCATCATATGATGTTTTGTATAAGTAAGAAGTGAAAGACACACCTTCATTGATGGTTGGTCATGGTTCTAGTTAGGTAGTGATATCCGACCCTTATGGTGATTGAGGAAGTCTAAACAGACTTCGATGACTCATAAAAATATGTTGATCTCTGATTGGTATAGATTTTACTCCCTTCAAGGTATCCGGTCTCATTTACTTTACCCTATGGGTTTATGCATAGTTTATTGGAATGTGGTATGAGGTTCTCCACCTTGGTCGAATGACCCTAAATTCATAATTGAGTTAGGAATGTGTAATGATTAATTAGTCAATGATCCTCATGTCTTAAATAATTAAATTAAACATTCCAAATTAATAATTATTAAGTCTTAATTAAATAAAGGAACCGTACATAATGAAATTGGAGAAAGTTCCAAGGGCCACGATGGACCCTTGTACACTAGCTTGACGTCAGCCTATGATGTCTAAGGCTTGATTACTGGCAAGTTACTTAGATAAATGGACACCTTGGGGTGTGTTTCTATGCTACATGAGACCTAGATCCTATAAGACCATGTTTAATGTTTTAACTACATGTGTTTTCCAGGGCAGCCCATGAGACCTTGTCTGATGATTTATGCCATTAGTATTCTTAGGTAGCCTAATAGACCATGTTTGACCTTAATAAAAAGTATAGGATTATATAAGGAATAATGATATTAAATTTTATATTTAAACTTTTACTCTTGTTTCCATGATTTTATATATGTTAGAATAACTTGTTTAACCATGCTTGAAAGTGATTGCATGTGGGTGTATGTGTGGCCCTTGATTTCATGAGTGTGCTTTTGTAGCTTGTTAAGTCATATTTGATGATGATCACATGATATGTTTGTTTCTATTGATTTCTCAATATGACATGATATTATATTCATATATTTTTTATCTACCAAGTTATGTATAATTTCTATCCCTTTGGAGGTATTTTTAAGTACTCAAAATGGTAAAACATCATGATATCGTTATCCCTTTGAGGGGGAATAGAAATGAATTGCAATAATAGAGACAATGGGCCTAAGGACAAGATAGGGGAATGAAGAAATAACTGCCAAATCAGTGAAATAGGTTACAAGTTCATGATGAACTTATGGTCTAAACCAAGATATTGTACCGAGATATGATGACCTTGTGGCCTAACCTGAGGTAGCATCAGGATGAAACAACCTTTTGGCCTGCTATGACATGACACCATGAGACTATTGAGTGATATAACGGCTCAATACCTAGTAGACCAACATTGTGAATAGTTATTGATCATTTTGAAATCCATCATGATTATACTTATAGAATAAATAAGAATAAGTTATGGTTAGGGTTTGTGGAGTCTTGGTACGTTAACAACTACTCAGAACATAGTTTGTTTTCTTGTGCACTTGGCGATTATATGATATTCTTGAACAATTATTCTTTTCCTGTTTAATTTACATTGAACTTATACTCAATCACTATATATTACATATTTGGTACATGAATGTGTTGGTTGTGTCATACTATGTTTTTCTCACACCCTCCAATAGAGACCATGATATTTGGGTACCTAAGCAGCCCACCCTTATTACAGTTATAGGTTGGGTTGAGGAATAGGGTTTATCATTGGATGAGATAATACTATATAAGTATGAAGAGTGGGATGTGGTAAGTCTTGCAGATCTATAAACTTCTTTTACTTTTATACATTTTGTATTTTTACATGTGGTCAGCTCAGTGGGCGATTAAATACAATATCTTGTTTGACTGCTGAGTTGGATGATTCCACATTCATTCATTACTGATGATATGATATTATTATATGTGTACTCAGATTGTATATTTGATATTTTTTTTATTTATTTCTTATTGTGTACTCAGGGGGAGGGTATAGTATCCCCAAGATTCCACTTGAGACTCTTACTGCTAGTTGGATGTATCAATGTATGGGGAGGTATACCTAAGTTCATGCGGAATCTTGGATCATACCTAGTGATTTAGGCCATGATATTACAAAAGTTACCTTATATTACATTAAAGTTTATAATAATTAAAAGCATTCCACTTCGATCACTTATAAAATAACACCTCCCCTCATATATTATTTACACCACATGATCCATTTATCTCAACAAGGTTTATCAAAATACCTTCCCAAGATCCCTCCAAATTTCCAAAAGGTCATGGTCTCACTAGAAGTTGAATCCTAGATGGCTTAAGGTGTAATCCAAATGATGTTTTAAAAAGAAGATTTATAACTATTAATTGAGTGATTTCATGTTTATTTCTTATTCTAACTCCTTCAAATATTATATGACTATTATGATATGATAACATTAGTATGTAATATATATGTAAATGTTATTATGTTTATGTTATAACCCTTTTTTATCTTCTTTTCCATCGTATGGAAAATTAAATCATCGCTCGCGTGTGCCTAGGGACTACCGTCTCCATGTAGTGATGTAATTCGTTTTTCATCACCACATTACATATATTTTTATCAATATAGAAGTAATGAATAAATAAGTTATTTATTACATAATTATTAATTTTAAAATATAATATATCATCTAAATTATTACACTTCCATTCATTTTAAAATGATTACTTCGCTCATGTGTACTTGTGGACTACAACTTCCACAAAGAGATATTTTTAATTTTTCATTTTCTACATACATAGATAGAAATAAGGATTAATTTAATGAATATTTATAATATTTATATTTTTATTATTGTTTAGTAAAACTAAAAATTTTCCTATTTCATTTTCATTTCAACTATTAAAAAAATGGAAATATCATGCATGTGTACATAAGAACAACCATCTCTATAAAATGATGTTATTCATTTTTAATGGATTGTTATAAAATTATGTTGAAGGTATAATAATGATAATAATTAAAATTTTAATATTATGTAGGTAATTAAATAATGTATAAGGTGCAAGGATCTAAACTATCAAACTGAAACATGTATTGAAAATAGAATAGTTAACACTCAAATACTAATTTTAACATCAAATTATTAATATACCAGTAAGATGAAATTATTAAAGAATAGTATATATTAAGATAAATCCAAATATGGTTCTGATATAGATTAATAATAATTTTAAATTTATCATAGAGGATATTTGATTATTTCTGACAAAGCAGAATCCTGGGGTAAGGTTTTATTTCACAATATCATTCTTACTCAGGGTTGTTTATGTTTAAGTTTCTATTGGGAGAATTATATGATTTTTATTTATTAAACCCAATATATTTTATTCTCCTATGGTAATTTAGGAGGTTTTCATGTTTTTATTTAATTTTCATCTCTTTGGGACAAAGAATAATGAAGGAATGTTTTGAATAAAAACTGACCTTATTTCTCCTGTTAGGTCGGAAAAAATTTTCTTCCATGTCCATGTTCTATAAAATTATTTTATAGAAGTTATTATTTATTTTTAGATTATTTTAAAATGTATTTCAGTACTACCTTTGAATTTATTAACAAATTATTAAAAATAATTGTTTAAAATTTTCCATTATGATAAAAGTTTGACTTTTTATAAAGTGAGGAAAGATTTCTTTTTTAACATTTACTGCATGACCACATTTTCCCACCATCATAGCTGTTATTCATTATCAAGAATAAAATATATGTTTCAAAAAAATTCAAAGAAAATCATATTCCCATCACTTTAGTAATATTTTATTTTTAAAATGTTTCAAAAGAAAAGGATATTTCATTATGTTTTCAAAGTGACTTTCTATTGTCTTTATAAAAGTGATTTTTCATCATTGTCTGTATCATTGAAGGATTGGTATACTTCACTGTGAATATAATATAATGGTACTATCTCCATTATTTACATGGAATGGTAATTATAATTTTTTATAATAATTGAATAGGGATAATATTGATATCTGGTATTAGAGATTACAAATATGAATATTTACATTGAATATGTATTGTATTTATTATATACTAATTTTATATGATAAATACATTGGACTTCTTAAGTGGTGGGAAAGGACCATTAAGGACACTTGATGTATAAATAGGTCTCATGAGACAAAATATTTTGGGTATTTGGATCATGTATTACCTATTTATGTATGATATATTTGCATGAGGCCTTGATGGTAAGAATATGATGTTTATAATTATATATTCTATAATTATTAAACTAGTTATTGTTATCCATGTGATTATTTATATTTTCATGTCATAAATAGATATATTACCCTTTTATGATATTAAATATATAAAATATTTGATTATAGATTATTTCTACCATATTGTCTATACCTTATATATTCATGATAGATGTCACTATTCACTTTACCATTATGATTAT
This sequence comes from Viscum album, assembly GCA_963277665.1. Lineage (NCBI taxonomy): Eukaryota > Viridiplantae > Streptophyta > Magnoliopsida > Santalales > Viscaceae > Viscum > Viscum album. The sequence goes on from OY728119.1 coordinate 1,917,458,248, forward strand.
ATAATCCTTACCCTAAGATATGAAGAAAGAATAATTGAAGGATTAAAAGGGTGCAAGAAATATTTTTATGCTTTGTTTTTATCTTATAATATAACATAAAACTCATGTATGTATCTATTTTTCCAAGAATACTAAACTAGTAGATATTTGATAGTGAAATCTATTGTATCTTGTACCAATGTAATAAAGTATACACCGATATAGATTACTGGAATTGGTATTACTACACATGGATGGAAATACTTAATGTAAATTCCACTAAAAATTTCATTACTATCATTTCTATATAATCAAGTAATAATAAATAAACCAATTTTTTTAGAAGAATAGGACACAAAAGGAGAATAATTATGTTATGAAAGTCACCCAAAAATATTTACAAACAGAATGACCTCATATATTGGATAATGGATTTTTGTTTAATATTAAAGGTGATATAAATATTTTGAAAAGGTTTTAACTGTAACAAAGAGGGTTTAATTATATTTTCAAATGATGTATGTCTTAAAATAATAAGTGTTAACTCAAAAAATAGGGTAAAAGAGACTAAAATATAAGATAAAACGATATTTTGATGGGTTTAGACACAATTTACTTAGTGTATATCAAATTTATGAAAAATTTAATAAATTAATATTTAATAGTGATGAATTATCTATGATGTTTTTTAAAATATGGTCATGTGAATAAAAGATCACACCCAGTGAGATTCAATTTTTATTAATAAAGTAAAGAAAAAAACTTATGTCGTTTGAGTATAAAGGAAGAAAACAACCAGTTGAATTGATGGATTTACCATACTTTCTAAATGAATATGACCAATTTAAATAAAAACGACACTATTTTATATTTTATTATGTATAATAGTGAGATAAATTTGTTTTTTAACACATACTAAAAGGGGAATATTATTAATTATTCATAAAAGTAATTAGACATAAAAATGTATAATCCTTTGGATATTATCCACCATGAAATATATGTACCCATGAAACACAAATCAATTAATGGATATAAGTAATTTATATATTTTATTGACGACTTCACTCAGATTTATTATTTTTTATAAAATAAAATTTCGATACACCCAAGATGTTCAAGAGTTTTAAAATAAGTACAAAAAAAGAAATATGGTTGTTTCATAAAAAGATTTATATTATATAATAGATTTTAGTAAACATTTGAAAATATTGAATTATATATAGGGAATAATGAAACATGATATTAATATAGTAAATCACATACCCCATAGAAAATTCCACTAAAAGTAAGAATAATAGCTTGGTTTTGGTGGCCTGAACTATGTTGGTTAAGCCGAACACATCACATTTCTTTCTAGGGAAAGTGATTAGTACATTGGATTATATTCATAATTAGTATTTATATCATCATAATTCAACCATGTGTTCTGATGAGATTCATTATAATAATTCCCCATGTTTAAAGTACTTTTACGTGTCAAAAATTTCATGCATCATCAAAGTTTAATGTTTCAACATAAGAATGTTTGAGCAGTATAAAGTTGTAAGAATATTTTAGGGATATTCCCTAAATGAAATAGGTTATAGATGTTACGTTTGTTTGTTCCCATAGTGTTTTGGTTTCATTTTTTATCAATATGTCAATATATTTTTGAAGGAGATAATTCTTAGAGAAGTTAAAGTGAATGTAAAATACGAATTATAGTAGAACATTTTTGAGTTCAAGTTAAATGGATGGAAATATGGAAGGAGTTTCAAAAGAAAATTTGTGAGTTTAATACATTGAACTCACAAATTTTCTTATGGAAATCTTATTTCAATTTCACCATATTTCAATTTCACATTAACTTCTACCATCCATATTTTTTTCCAGTGAAATCATAAATTATACTTCTGATTTAAATGGATTGAACTCTCAAATTTTCTTCTAGAAATTCTTATATATTTCAATCCACTGATGTTGAAATCAGTAATGTTATTCCAAAACTCTGATTTCACTTTCACCTTTTTTATTTCAATCGATTAAACTCAAAAATATTATTACAGAACTACTTCTAAATTTGAATCGATAGAACTTGAACTCATTAATGTTCTTTTGGAACTCTTATCTCAATTTCACCATAATTTCTCCAATAAACATCTCCTTATAAAAAATATTGGAAAAAAACGTAACCAAAGTACTTTGTTCACAAAAATATCCCCCTTTTTTGTTAATATAACCATACATCCTCAATGTCAATATGTATAGTTATTTATTTCTCCCCCTTATTAACAATAAAATGAAAATGGAAACATAGGGGTCTTCTAAATTTTCTTCTCAAAAAAATTTCTTCATATTTCTTCCAAATTCAAAGAGAGGGATGATAACAAATGGTTCATATCAAAGAGATTTTATTTAATTAACTCTAAGTCTATATGGTCTAACCTGTTCCAGAAAACAAGAGAGATATATACAAGTTTCCTTATATTGTCTATAAAAATACTCACATATGTTACTATGATTATGAAATCTCAATTATGGGATATACATAAACATATTTATCAATGTAATGTAGGATCTGTCACACACTTTTACACATTAGAAAGTTAAGGCAGAGGAAAAAAAATCCCCATTTATCTCATCTTTTCATTAACCAAACACTCCTTCATAATTAATAATATTAGGAATAATGGATTATATTTTGATTAGTATACCTCATATTCAACATGTGTTTAATATTTTTATGATATAATAACTATTTGAAAACCTTTTCTTTATATAATCATACCTATAAGTGATTCACTCAATTCTTCATCTTAATTGTAGTTTAGAAAACTCCATCAAGGTTTATCCTTATTACTTTAATTCCAATGAAATCCTTTAAGTGCATCATTTAATTCCATATATGTTAGTTAAAAAATAAATTAATTTATAGGTAATAAGTAAGAAACTATTTTTTATTTGGAAGAAACATTAAGGTTGAGAAATTTCTTGTCAATATAGTCCATTATTTCCTTAAAAACTTATAATTATTCTTATTATCAAGTATTTTAACATGTTTTTTTTGATAATATAATTTTCTTGTGATGCTTTCTTGTGTAAAGAAGTTTCCATCTCATCAGTCAAAGAAATTTCATGCTCATCATTCTTATGATTTCAAAATTTATTCTATTTAATTTTTAAATCACAACTTATAGATGACACCATAGGGGTCTCATATTTCTCACCTAGGAAAACATTCTTTACCTTGACTTTATATTTTGTTTCATATTATTCAAATTTTTCACAACATTTATTATTATAATTATTATTTCATGAATTTTAATTTACTATTTCTATAATTTCATTCTTATTTTCATCTTAAGGCACTTCACCTTGAATCGTAGTAATGAAATACTCATCTTTATGACATATTAATCCATACCTATCACAAAATTACTTAAAAATATTTTATTTCATAGGAAGATTAGACACATATATGCTCATAATTAGTTTCATTTTAAATTATTCCTTATTTTTTCACATAGAAATTCTCCTTAGTGGGTTTCCTATTCCCTAGTAGATTCATATTTCTACAAAAAAATATGATATGTGGACATATTTTCAACATCACTATCAATAACTTAAAAATTGTGATATCTTATCATAATTATAAATCTGTAAAAATTTCATTAATGATGTTGTTCCAGAATATACATATTAATTTTTCTTGATGGAAATTATTTCATTAGATCATATATTTCTCTATTATGTTTGAATGGATTTAATTCATTCTTATTGGATTTAACCTCTTTAGCCTCACCTGTATTGTTATAGAAAACATATGTATTTTTTTTTGATGGATGGGCTCGTAAGGGGCTCTGCGTTTGGGTTCTCCCCCCACCGCTGCCTTCTTCCCTCTATGGTTCAGCTCTCTCCTCCTCGTCTCCTTGGACGACGAGTTCATGGCGTGTGGTATTCCTCTGGCGGTGTCATCGACCCCATGGGATCAATCTTCTCGGCGCTCAATTGGAAGTGTCGTTAGGGTCCTTCCTCGAGTTTTCAGCTGCTGTGGTGAGGGTTTCATCACGTTCTTGCATCTTCTGTGGGTGCGTGTGGTGAATCTGGTCACTATGTGAGGGCTTGAAGGTGGCGGTGGACATGCGGTTTAGAGGTTTCTTCTCTAGATGAGAATGACGGTATTCCGACGCCGATTCCTGTGAACGCATTGGTAAATATAAAATCTGTTTTGGTTGCTAGATGGTGGATGTTCAATGTTGGGGTTTTTGTGGTGTTAAATGCTTGCTGTTGTGTTTGGAGACATTGTCTATTGAATCGATGTCTTGTTTCAATGTCTTCGGTGATGTTTCTATCCTTGGATAATGATGATCGGTGGCAGATGGTTGTCGCCGGCGTTGTTGAGGTTGCTCCGGCGACGACGATCTGATGGTCTCACCAGTGACCGGGAATGATGGTGACACGTGATGATGGGCTCATGACTCGAGGTGTGGCGCGTGGCATATGGTGGGCCATGGTTTGGATTTGAAATTTTAATTTTGAAATTTGTATGAACCATGTTTGAATTTTGGGTAATGGTCTATACGGTTACCGGTAACCCTTAAACCGATTTGGGTACCGGCAACCCATATACCGGCTTTTGAAAATGGAAAAAAATGATTTGCAGTCAATAACCTTATTTTTCCTCTCTGATAGTTTTTTATTTTGTTTCCTAAATTTTTTAACCTCCTCAATACATGATTCTTACTCATGCTTAAATTTATATTTAAGTTCGGTTTTACCTTCTCCATCATCATCATTGCTTAATTTATCAAAACCATTTCCCACTATATTAATAAAATTAATCACATTATCTGAAGAGATACTTGATGATGAAATGTATTTCTCATGATTTTTAATTAGATTCATTTTCTTACTAATGGAATATGTCTTCTTCTTCCTATCCATTTTTTATTTTTGGTGTTTCTTATCATCCTCATCGGTTTAATATTCTTCTATTTTCTTATTTGTAAAATCATGTGTAAAGGGGCCAAAATAATCACAATTCTAGCACTATTATAATTTTTTATTCTTTCCTTTCTATTTTCATTCTATATAAATTTTTGAGAGAATAGGAGAAATTTTATTTAATTCATCTTCACCTTATTTATCTTTTGATTCATTTGACTTGATAATTATTTCTTCTTTAATGTTTACTTTTCAAATTTCTTGAAATTTCATCTCATTATTTTCCATTTTCCTTGAAAACACAAGATTTACTCATCTCATAGGTTATTTGTAAGTCATAAAACTTATCAAGAGAAAAATAATTTCTTTTCTCCAGGGATGATATTTTTTAATCCAATCAATTTAGGAAATTTATCATCAATTTTATATAATAAATGAATCTAAAAAAATGTATCTAAAAACCCCTGAAAACAATAAAAATTTTATTCAGTGAGGCCAATCATGTTTCAATAGTTTATTATTCATCCATTCTTAGATCTTAAAATTTACTTATTTAGATCTGAATCATTTCTTCCTTTACCTATACATTTTTTCAAAAATACTTTCATGTTTGATGTGGATCTAAAATCACATGATTTTGCCACATATTTTTATTATGTTTTAAATTTTTTAATTAATTGTATACTTTTTGTTAATTAGTTTTACTTTAGAAATTATGTAGTTAAATTTAATAATTAATCAATTTTTATTACTAATCTTGAATTTTAAGCCTTTATAAAACACTTTTTGTGTTTAAATTATCTTAATTATTGAATTTGGTTTTATTTTTTATTCTAATTTAAATAATAATTATTTTCGTGTGTTTGTTTTTAATTAATTAACTAATTAATAATTTTATTTACAATTAATTATCTTAGTATTTAATTTAAATTTTTAACTTCTAATTTGATCAATTTAAATAAATTAACTTCGTTAATTATTTACAATTTGAAATTTAATTATTCTATTTAATAACATAGTTAGTCATTAGTATAAGTCAAGTATTTATGTTTTAATTTGTTAAAATATTTTGTTTTTAATTATAAGTCTTAATCTTGTTAATTAAGTAATTAATTTAGACTTTTTAATATTTAATATATTTAATGATTTAATTTCATTAAGTTTGTTTTATACTTGTAGTTAAAACTTATGATACAGATACTTTTTAATGATAATTAATAACCCAGTTTCAATTTATTTATTTGTTTATTTAGTTTGTAATTTTAGTATAGGTTTTTAGTTTTATGTTTTTCATTAATAAATTTTCTTAATAAAATTAAGTTTAAATTTATGTAGATGTTTTACAGATAAATTTTGAGTCATTGATGGTTTTGTATACCGATCTGGCCGATACTATATCAGTGAGACATCTCATCGATGCGCTACCTCCATTTTCCCTCTCCCTTTCAATATCACTGATAGTTCCACCTTAATGTGTCATTGATACCAAATGTCCCTTCGTTGTGTCTCACTATCCCATGTTGGTAGCACATCCTACTGACGCCACATCCTGCTATCAACGCCCCTCACTCATGACTCACTGAATCTCTTCACCGTGACCATTTTCCCTATTACTGATACTGACACATCCACGTCTCCTTAATTGGTAACTCATTTCACTAATCCGCCATCCACCGTTACACTGAATCCACCCTTAACTCACCTTTCATCCACCCGACCATCCGATTCCACCAATGTAGATCTGTCCCACCCATGCACCTAACCACCACCTACACAAATTCTTCTCACTGTCAGTAAACCAAATTTTCACAAGATCAAATAAGAAGAAATCACCCACTGTCATCAAATCTAGAATACGCGGCCACCATATATTAAAATTGAATGCATCCTCTCCGGGATTGATCATCCTTGTAGACCAAATCATGGAACAATAAAACATCAACCACCGTTGAATCTGACCCCTATACCTAGAGGAGTAGCGACTGAGCTCAAACCCTACACCGAGAGCACGCCACCAGTGTGGCTTATAACAATGCAACCGTTATGCAAAACCCGCTGCTGCTGCTAAGCCAGAGCTAACGCCAGAGCCGATTCCAACCCACATCGCACCGCCTATCGCCGCTATTGAGGAGGCATGCACCACCGACCAGAGGAGTTCTTACAGGGAGGCGCCACCACTTCCCTCTCTATGAAGAAAACTAAAACCTCGCCCCTAGGTTAGCGTCGTGGAGAAGGTGGGGGAGGAGGAAAAGATAAAAAAATTAATTATTTAATAATAATAATAAATAATAAATAATAAATAAAAAATAAAAAATAAGAAATAATATATATAATATATAATGATTATAATAAATAAATAAATAATTATATTAATAAAATAAAATAAAAAATAAATTAATTAAATAAAATATATTAAACTAAACTGTTAATAATCATAATTTATAAATAAAATTAGCAATTAGAATAAATTAATTAAATCTAATAAATTTAAAATAATAACTAAAATAATTTAATATTTTTAAAAAATAATAATTATAATAAGCCTTTTAATTATAATTAAAATAAATAAATAAATAAATTTTAATTAACTTAAAAAAATAACTTTTATCTTTAAAATATTTATAATCAATTATAAATATTTTAACTGTAATAATGATAAATAAAAAATTTATTAATTATGTTTTAAATGAAATAAATTAATTAACAATGAAAATTATAAATAAATAAATAAATAATAATAATTAATTTAAGCTAAATAACATTATAATTTATTTAATCTTAAATTAGCTAAATAAATTATTATAATGGTTAATAGCTTATTTTAACATTGATTTAATTAATTAATTCTCTCTGTTTTAACTTTTTAGATTCATTCTTAATCCAGAATGACGTCGAGATTCACTTGAACTGCCTGGAGTGGAGTTAGTTATGTGGGAAATGATAAAACAATGTGTCATGTATAAAAAACGCATGTGTGCAATGCAAAAGATATGAACCTATATATTTTAGTGTAGAAAGGGGTGATAATACAACAGATGATGGATGTATTAATGTAGATAATCATCAACATTCAGTAATAATTAACTCATTGAACATTCCCTGAAAAAAAACCATTCCAGAGTAGCGACAGACATAGACTACATAGAGACAAAGGAGCCTGAGAGCAACATCAGGGGACTGAAGGGAGAAATCTATCTCTTTCCTTTTCCTAATATATAATTGAATGATTTTCATTTTAAACTCGTCAATATGATCATAAGATAAAGAATGGTTATCTCAATAATTTTAAACCAACTTATTTATCTTTTAAATTTCTTCACTGGCATTCATTTTTTCAGAATCACAATCAATTGGCAAGGTTGATTATGATTATCTGTTTAATTTTTCACACCTCAATTGTTTTCAAATTCCAAATTTCAAGATTCACCACTGAGGTAGACCTTGAATGAAATTTTCAAAGCATTAATGTCATAAACATTGGTGTTTTATAGAGAGTTTAATTACAACTGTTTACTTTTTCATATTTTAAAGAAGTTCAATTGATTTTGGAGTGGGGAACTCTTAAGCTCAATCTTCTATCTTTTGAGTATCTTGGATAGGGATAGTCTTCATCATTTATTTTAGGAGTTATTCAGTACAAATTAGTGATGAATTCAACCATTTTAACTAATAGTTTATAATTCCCATGTATTTCAGTTGATCTGTTTCTCCATGGTCCTTGGTTTTGTGTTTTAGTTTACTATTTTTCCATTGTTTCATCATTAATTAGTTTAATATTTAGTTTCTTTGTCAAATCTGTTTCATCATTATTATTTTCTGAAGAAAAAAATAGATAAATTGTAAAAAATATTTTAAAAAATAATTGCTCATCCACTACTGACAACAGTGGGGTTTGTTTAAAAAGACCTTAGACCACTCACATGATTTCCCTATGGATTGACCCTACACTATTATACTAGTATATGTAATAAAAATTTAATTTTGAGGGTTGTGATGACCTCCAAACCCTAAAAAAATTTTGTGCCGTTTCTAGGGAAGGCATGCATTGAGTGATTTAAGGGTTCAAAAATCTAAAAAAACAAATAAAAAAACTAAAAAAACAAAAAAATAAACTTTTAAAAAAACTATGTGAAATTTTTCAAATTCTTGAGAGTATTTAAAAATTTTGCTTATTGTACTTGAGTTTGTGTTTGTTTAACCCGATCCTATAAAAAAATGATGATGAATGAGTTTTGGGACTTAGATTACCATAGTGAATGATAATATTATTGGTGTGGTTATCATAGACATACTAACTAATAGAGTTTCTATAACCAACCACAACCAATAAATCATTTTGAATAATATGAATAAAAGTGTGAGTCTAATTATGATATCCTAGAAAAACTTGAACTAATTGAATGTAAAATAGACGTGAGAATGGTTTCTATAAACTCTTTGTTAGACGAAAACCATGAAATTTTAGTTATAAATTCTCGAGAACAAGATCAAAAAATTAAAACGTTAGAAATTATGCTGTTAGAATTAAAAATCACGTTTAATGAATAAGAAGAATCTAAAATATGTGAAGTATAAATTTTTTATAGAATATTTGATAATAAAAATGAATAGGAGAGTGATTATGAACCTAAGAAACAACAATTTTATTCTGAATAATCCAAATTTAATGAACCAAATATTGAAATAACCAGCTCTCATAATAATGAAATCCTTTCTTATGATCCATTAAATAACTTAAATGAAGTTTAATTAGATAATTTTTAGAAATAAATAAAACAGATAGAAACATTAGGCCATGTCCTGTATATAATTCCAACCATTGATAAGGTTTATTATTTTAGGGTTTTTGAAAATGAAATCACTCAAGTTGATGACAAACTTGAAAATGAGAAATTTAATATCACAAACTCTTCACCCAACTTTTCTAAAACTCTGAACATTGAATCTGAATTTGAAATTAGGAATATTCTAGAAGTGAACTACCAACCTAAAATCAAATAATAGAAGAATTTCTAATAAAATAATAAATGTGATCTTCCTGAATTTGAATATGTCAACCCAATAATAACCGAAATTTTGTTTGCGGATAAAGAAGAGGGAATAATTTTTGAAGAAAGAATAAATAATGATCTTTAATTTCCTTATTCTCACATTGGTCACTTCTACGAAACATTGTGTACTGAAATTGGAAACAGTGTTGTTATACTTGGGGAGAATTGTTTAAATTCAAACAACATGGAATATGAATTTCTTAAAGATGAAATGAAAAATTCTCCACCTGATCTCAACTTTCAAGAACACTCAATAGACATTGTTTTGGAAATTATAATTTTTGAAATTGAACTAATAGTTGAGGTTGAGCACACACTTGATTTAGGAAGAATCAATTTGTTAGAAGTAATATATGTTTAGTGAAAGTTAACTGAAGAGGATCTTTTGGAAGAAATTTATAACATTGTTAAACCTGAATATGTTAATGATCAAGTAAATTTTCTTCCCTGTTTTTCACTTCCATCCTCAAATGAGTCAGATGAAACAGTCCATCTTGTGATTGGGAGTATTTTAGAAGGGGAGTTTCACTTGAGTTTTAGTGTCTTCGATTCTATTCAGCACACTATTGTTCCACCTCTTGAACCTGATAGTCAGAACTCAGCATTAAGAACACTTGAATTTGTTTTTTTATGTTTATTATGTGAGAGTTAACCATGAGTATAATTAAAACCCACTATGAGTACCTGTTTTATTTTTTTTCCTTTTCTCAAAATTCAAATTTGGTCAAATATGAATCTAATCTGAAAGGGGAAAACACTACTACAAAGAGTAACTTTGATATACCTAGGCTTGATATATTCTTGGAAGAGTTTGAGGGAGTCAATAAATTTTCATCCGAATCATAATATATTGGAAATACAGTTAAAAAAGTGATTTTGGGTGATGAACTTTATAGACAACTCGAAGACTCCTTTGAGCAGTTCATAGATATTAAATAGTTCTTCTTAAGTGGTTTTACAAATTTTGAGAATTTAGTTTTTATTTTCTATTGTGTTAGAGCCCATAAAATTCAATTCTATATTAAAAAAAATGGTCCAAACACAAGTGGTGGTTACTACTAAAGAAACCACACCCACCTAGTGGCCGTGGTTAGTTTCAGGTGAGTCTGGATAGGGACTATAAATCTATAATTTCATGGGAGGAAACCCATGATTTTTCAAAATTTCAAAAAAAACTATAATTAAATAAAGTCTAACTGAAGGCTGAAAACTCAGCACTTCGTGGGAGTCAACACATGGTTCATGCTTGGTCTTTTCTTTTTTCGTGTTTTATATTTTTAATAAAGTGCTAATGTTGATGTTCTGTGTACTTTTTATTTCTACTGGTTCTGTCCTTGTCTTCATGATTCTTTTTTTCAGAGTAAATGAGGATGATTCTTCTAGTGTTAAAAAAGGAGCAGAATTCCCATAATAGATTATATATTGATAAAAAATTAACAAGGAAGTACCTTCATTTTACTTTTGCATTTATTTTCTGATCTTGTCTACTTTATCAAATTTCACTATTTTCGGTGAGTTATTGACTCACGAATGTACCTGAGTCACTGATACCCTACTATTAGTGAATCACTTGTAGTAGTTTCGGTAAGTAATTAATTTTTATGCAGCTGTATTAAAATCATTCTGCTACATAACACTTGGCTGGAAAACTCTCCCACATGTTTTTTTGTGCTGAAAAATTCTGCTTATTGGATTATTGCTAAAAATTTAATTTTATTGTTATTAAAATCTTTTCACTACTAAGACTTAAGTGTGGGGGTATTTACCATGGATGGTTGTTCTTGTATATTTTCTTCTAGTTTTTGTTGGATGATTATAATACATCTTTACTACACAATTATAAATCATTTTGAATCAAATTTTCAAATTTTCTTTCACCCATTTCACTATGCACTTACTTATTTCACAAGAAAATGTTTGAATTTAATTGAGAATTTTTTTCACTGACTTAAATTAAAAATTTATGTGAGACTGTAGTATTAAAATATGTTTATTGTGGAAAAAATTGTTTTGAACTTTAATGAGACCCCTGATACATGTCATTAATATGCTTTTTTGAAAATCTATTTTGACCTATAATTGTTAAATTTTTCTTCTCTACATTTTAATTCATCTTTGGGGAGAAATTTGGGTTTTATTTATGGGGGAAGGGGTAAACATATCTTCATCTTAACTAATCTTAATAAATCCCATCAAATCCCACTACTCATTAAATTTCTTGTCAAAATAATGGTTAATTTTTTAAAAAAAAATCAAAATTTTTATCCTTTAGGATGTAAAATGTACTTCAATTGATTATTGTCTAAGGATGATACTTATTGATAATTAAGAGTTTCCTAGAATTTAAAAATTATGTTGGTGAATTATTTATGAGTGATTTTTCTTAGTGATTTAATGGATTTTTTGTTTTGGAACTATGTATGATAGTGATATAGGAAACTGGTTTGTGGAATTGAAATAATAGATTTAAGAACTAGAAGTTTGAACTGTATCCTTGGAGACTCACTTTATTTAAATTATTAAAATTAAACACCTTAGTGAGACAACTTGAATAGTTTTCATATGAATCTATTGAAACTAGAGTAATTTGGGAATTTGGGAACCCATAGTTAATTTCTGCGACTCTAGGAACTGGGTTCATTTTTGTTAACTTAAAATACCTTTGTAAAATAATAAATAAGAGCATATAAAGAGTGTTTTTCACATGATACATGGCTTAGGAAAAAATATAATAATTTTTCTAGTGTCAAAAATGAGTTCATTAAGGTGAGGGTAATAATGAACACTAGATGAATAAAGGGATAATTGGCTTATATGAGAATCATTTAGTTTGTATCAATAAGGCGATTAAAAAAAATTATATTTAGAACCTAATGGAAAATAAAATTATAAATTTCCTCTAGTTAAGTCTTTAATTACATTTACTTTTAACCTGTTATCACCCTTGAATTTCGGACCTAGATTTGTATTGTAATAAGCCACTAAGAAGAATCATATTTGAGGTAAGAAATCCTCAAAAGTGAATGATTATTTTTATTCTTGATTACCCATTGAGTATCTTAAATTGGGAATGATTCATTTTGAAATTATATTTCAGAAGCCTATTGATAGTTCCCTGTCCTCTATTTTTAAGGTTATTAATATGTTATATTTTTATTTTAAAAATAAAACAATTTTCCTACTTTAAAATGATAATAAAATATGGAATTTGTTTAGGACAAACAATGTTTAAGTTTGGGGGGAATATGATGTGGAACTAAAATAACATGATTTTTCACATATTTTTATTAAGTATTAATAATTTATTTAATTATTTTTACACTTTTTTTTAATTAGTTTCACATTAGTAGTTATTTAGTTAAATTCAATAATTAGTCATTTTTTTAAAACTAATCTTATATTTTAGGCCTTTATAAAAAACTTTTTTTGTGTTTAAATTATCTTAATAATCTATTTTGATTTTATGTTTTTATTCTACATTAAATAATAATTATTTTGTGGGTTTTTTAATTAATTACCTAATTAATCATTTTATTTACAATTAATTAAAATAGACTTTAATTAAATTTCCTAACTTTTAATTATAATTGATTTAAATAAAATAAATTTATTAATTATTTCAAAATTTTAATTTAATTATTATTGTTTAATAACATAGTTAGGATTTAGTGTAAGTTAAGCATTCAAGTTTTAATTTTATAAAATAATTGGTTTTTCATTATAAGGCTTCATCTTGTTATTTAATTAATTAATTTAATTTTTTTAATATTTAATATATTTAATGATTTAATTTTTTTTAATTTTGTTTTATGCTTGCAATTAAAACTTAAGACACTGATAATTCTTAATGATAAATAAAAACCCAGTTTCAATTGATTTATTTCTTAATTTAGTTTTTAATTTTAGTTTAGATTTTTAGTTTTCTTTTTCCTATTAATTATTTCTCTTAATAAACATTAGTATAAATTGATGTTGATGTTTTTTAGGAAAAATTTGAGACACCAATGGTTTTGTATATTTGTCTCACTAACATGCTACCTCCATTTTCCCTCACCCTTTCAGTCTCACCGACAGTCCCACCTCAATGTGTCACCGGCACCGCCTCTCCCTTTATTGTGTCTCACCTACCCACATAGATAGCACATCCTACCAACACCACCTCCTACTACCGACACCCCTCTCTCATGACTCACCTACACTCTCCGCGCGAACGTTTTTTTCCTATTATCTGTACTAATGCCTCCTCTTCTTCTTCATTGGTAAATCGTTTCACTAATCCTCTAGCCATCATTACGCTGATTCCACCCTTAACTTTCCTCTCATCCCCTTAACCTACTAATTCCACCACTACAGATCTGTTTCACCCACAAACCTCACCGCCACCTATATAATCTCTTCTCACTATCAGAAAACCAAATTTTTACAAGATCAAATCAGAAGAAATCACCCACTATCATAAGATCAAGAACATACGACCTCCGTATATTGAAATTAATCACACCGTATATGGTATTTATCATCCTTCTAAGCCAAATAATGATACAATCAAACCTCAACCACCATTGAAGATGACCCCCATACCCAGAGGATATCTGGCTGAGGTCAAACCCTACACCCGGAGCATGTCGCGATTGTGGCTTATAGTAGGGTCACCACAGTGTAAAAATCGCCACTGCTGCTGAGTAAGAGATAACACCGGAGCCGAGTCCAGCCCACATCGGACTGCCTGTCATAGCCATGGAGGATGCATGCACCACTTACCAGAGGAGTTCTTGTAGGGAAGCACCGCCACTACCCGCTCTGTGAAGAAAACTAAAACCTCTCCCCCAGGGCAGCGCCATGGATAAGATAAGGGTAGGGGAAAAGATAAAAAATAATATATAAAAATTAGAATATAGAAAAATTATAATATATAAGGATTATAATCATTTAATAAAAAATTATATTAATAAAATAAAATATAAAATAAATTATTTAAATAAAATATAGGAAAATAAAGTAATAATAATAATAATTTATAAATAAAATTTATTAATATAATTATTAATTAAATCAATTAAATTTAAAAAATAATTCTAATAATTTATTTTTTACATAAAAATAATAATTTCAATAAATTTTTTAATTATAATAAACATTAATAAAATAAATAATTTCTAATTAACTTAAAAAAATAACTTAGTTTTAAAATACTAAAAATCATTTATAAATATTTTAACTTAAATAAAGTTAAATAAACAATTTATCAATTATGTTTTAAATAAAATAAATTAATTACCAATGAAAATAATAAATAAACAAATAAATAATAATTATTAATTGAAACTAAATAACATTATAATTAATTTAATCTTAAATTAACTAAATAAATTATTATAAAGATTAATAGTTTATTTTAACGTTGAATTAGTTAATTACTTCTCTCTATTTTAACTTTTTAGATTTATTATTAAGCAGGAATGACATCCAAATTCATTTGAACCGCATGGAGTGGAGTTAGTTACAAGGGAAAGGATAAAATGAGGTGCGCGGAATAAAAAATGCACGTGTGCGGTTCAGAAGATATGAACCTTTATATTTCAGTGGAGTAAGTAGTGAGAATACAAAAGATTAGAGATGTATTAAAGAATAGAATCAACTAAATTTAGTAAGAACGCACTCATTGATCATTCCATGAAAAAAAACCATTTGAGAGCACCAGGAGGCAAAGACTACCTGGAGACGAAGGAGCCTGAGAGTAGCAGCATGGGATTAAAGGGAGAAATCATTCCCCTCATTTTTCATACTCTGTATTCGAATAATTTTCATTTTCAATTCATTAATATGACCATAAGATAGAAATTATAAACCCAGGAATTTTAAACCTACTTTTTTATCTTTTAAAGTTCTTCACACACTTTCATTTTTCAGAATCACAATCAATCGGTGAGATTGATTACATTTCTCTTTTTAATTGTTCATGCTTCAATTGATTTCAAATTCAAAATTTCAAGATTAACTGGTGAGCTAGATATTGAATGCACTTTTCAAATATTTAATGTCATAAAAAATGGTTTTTTATGGTCAGTTTAATTCCAATTGTCTCCTTTTTCAAAATTTTAATCATTTTGATTGATTTTGGAGTGGCGAACTCCTAGGATCAATATTCAATCTGTTGAGATTCTAAGAGAGGGAGATTCTGTAAAATATAATTTAGGAGTGATTAAATATAAAGTAGTGAGGAATTCAACCATTTTAACTAGTAGTTTATAATTCCCAATTATTTCACTTGATCTATTTCTCCTGAGTCCTTGGTTCTGTATTTTAATTTACTATTTTTTCCCATAGTTTCATCATTAATTAGTGTAAGATTTAGTTTCTTTGTCAAATTTTTATTCTCATTACTATTTTCTAGAGAAAAACAAAAAAAAAATATAAAATGTAAAAATAAAAAAATAGAATTGCTCCTCCACTACTGATAATAGTGGGGTTTTTTTAAAAAAACCATATACCACTCACATGCTTTCCCTGTGGACCGATCCAACACCATTTTACTAGTTTAGGTAATAAAAAATTAATTTTTTGGGTATTGATGACTTTTGGGCCCTATCAATGTTTGTTCCAAGTTTCCTTGTATATTTGGAGACCCATCACCTTTGTATAAATGTTACCTAAAAAATACATAAGAATAACATTATGAGCCTTGCCATCAACCTTCATATTTGTTTTCCAGAAAAACTAATTGGTCAATATTTTTCTCTTTGTTTAAAACCAAGAGAGATAAGGGATTATAAAATTCTTCCATCCATGATAACTCTTGTCGTTGAAAGTAGGAGAACCTTTTTTTTCCTGAATTTAAATTTTATATCCTCATATAGAAGATTTTATAGAGGAACCTTCCCCCTAATACCAATTGTGGTAAACAAATTTGGAAGGATTACTAAGAAGGGGAAGGGGTGAATCAATGATCTATTTTATTTTTATGAAGATTCTCCCTTTTAATGTCTTCAACTTTTGTATTTAGTCAAATCCTCAAACATTTATTCTTTAAAATCTTGTTCATACCTCGTATGTATGAAAATGAATGCAAAAAACAAGAACATGAGGATTTATAGGGTTCTATATAAAATACTAATACTTTTTGTGTTGGTTAGAGTCCACAACATGTATTGTCTACTAAATTAAATAGTAATTGGTTAAATACCAAAACTAAAATATTCCATTGATTGATTATACACCCCAACCATTGCTAAACAGTTAGCTATAAATCCCAATAGAAAACTCCTTCCTTTATTGGTCATACAACCCATAAAAAGCCTCAAACATCTAGTAATACACCCCATCCACAAGCTACATTTCAGAGTAGATATAGTATAGAATGATATTCTTCTTCATATGTTCTTTCTCCATGTGTAAGTTGGATCACCTTTTGTTGCGTACAACTTCGACAAGATTTTCATAAGCTTCTAGGAAAGGATTTATGGTCTTGAAACCTTCTATAAATCATGTATTATCTTGATATAATCAGTATTCAACCTTCTATAACATTGTGAAATCCAAAAAAATTCTTTTGGAATATCACTTCTTCAACTCATCTATTGTGTCAATTACAATTTTCATTTGATCAATATCTCAAACCTTTTTCCAAATAAACTTAAATTTTGATCTTTTGGTTGAATCAACCTTCCCATTATTATTTGTTTTATATATTATTATTTATTCTTATAGAAACATTAAATTCCTTGAATAGAAATATTCACATGTTTCCTCTGTCCATATTTTCCTTTTTGATGGGATCATAAATTATCCTCCCAATTTTAATCCATTTAACATCGAAATTATATTTTAGCACTACTTCCCAATTTCCATACATTTAACTTGAACTCACAAATGTTCTTCTGAAACTATTATTTTAACTTCAAAATTCGAATTTCAATCCATTTAACTTAAAAAGGTTCTTACGAAACTCCTATGAAATTTCCATCCATTAAACATGAACTCAAAAATTTTCTTTTAGAAATATTATTTCAATTTTACCTTAACTTCTCCAAGAAAAGACACCTTAAAAAACATATTTACATATTTACAATAAATTCATTTATAATAATTTGAGTAAAAAAATATATCACTTTGTGTTTGTTTTCAATATCACTACACATCATCTAATTTAACAAATATATATATATATATATTAAAGAGAAGGAAGAGTGAGTAGAAGGATATAAAGTTGAGTTTGTAAGAAGAAAGTTGTGATATAAAACATAAAAAAATTGAAGATAATAATAGATGAGATGAGGAAGAGAGATTCTAGAAGGATTTTAATGAGTTAAACAAATAGAAATTTTCAATATCTTTAGTGTAAAGTTGAATGTTTCTCAAATAAAAATTTAATAAACTCAAAGTAATGAAGTTTTCAGAAGAAGAAATTAAAAAAAGTCTATACTATAATTCATTGAAAGAACATAACTTTATAGAAAGACCAACAATTATACAATATAAATTAAATTTATAAAATCCTAATCAGTATATTAGGGGGATATATGTAAAGCATCCTGAAGTTTTAAATTTATAAGAATATGGAGCATCATTATAAGAAAACATAAAACATTTTAAAAATGAGGTTGTGCCTAAGGAGATTCTTAAGAAAAGTATAATCAAAAGAAGATTCTACAAGCCTATTTATAACTACATGAAGGTGTATTAGATATATACCATTGAAATCACATTAATCATACTAAAAAAATGTTGATGTTCTAATGGATTTAGAATACTTTGTTGAAGAAAAGAAATAATCAGAAGGAGTATATTTACTTTATCTAAAGAACATTTTCTAGAAGATTTTAGAAGGACTATATATTTTTGTAAAGTTATATTCTAATAATTCTGGGTTGGTTGTTCAAAGATAAATATTCATGAAATTAAATTCCATGATTAAATATGATATCTAAACAATAGTTTAATATTATTGACACCAAATTTTTTGGGAAGTCAAATCCAAATATCTTCAATAGATATTAAAGGCGTTCAATTCAATAGTTGAGTAGGTGGGGATTTCAAACTGAACATTGTGCATTCCCCAAATATAAATATAAAGGTTATAAAAACACTTGAGTTATGGAGGTGATTTGACAATGAAATATTGAGATACGTTGAGAAGAATAGTTTCCAACCTACTATTATCAAAAGTACATTTCGGTTGATAGATGTCTAAACATCTGGATGCTCTAAGTTTCTGAAGGAGAAGAACCTAAAGGAAAATGTATAGAAGGAAAAGGTCCTTGAAGGATAATTTTAAGAGAAAATGATTTAGAGGGTTAAATACTGAGTAAATCCAGATCATCCAAGATTTAGAGAGAGTTTAAATACCATTATACCTTTCTTATAATCTAATGAAGATTGTGAAAAAGTTTTTTGTAACCTAATGTGATCCAAAATTCTTTTAGATGAAGACCATCTAATAAAGAATATATTTCTATATTGGATCAATTCTTAAAAGGATCTTGTGGATGGTGTGTATAACCAACTGTTGGAGTCTTTCAATTGGGTTTCATAAAAAATAACTGAAGGATTTTTCAATTGGCATGTATAACCAATTGATGAAGAAGTTTTTGGGTTTATGACTAGTTCAATGGAGATTCTAGTTGGGGTGTATAAACAATTAAAATTTAATTTAGTTTAGAATCCTTATTATGGTTTATAACCAACACGGAATGGAGTAGAATTTTATACCGAACCTTTTAAATCCTCATAATTTTTGTATTTTATTTTCATTTTAATATTTATGTAGTAAGGGATAGATTTTAAGAAAGAGAGGATCAAGGTTTTAACAATAAATAGAATTTGAAGTTCTTAAAAGGAATAAATTTTTTAAAAGTAAATTAGATCACAAATTCGATCCCTCCCCCTCTTAGTGATCCTACCAAACATGGTTAATTTACAAATAACTTATAAATTTATTTGAAACCATGAATTAAAATCTTGTCGAACAGACTTTTACTATATGTAGATAAAAATTGATCTCTAAAGAGGTATAAGAGGAAGATAATGAATCATTCAGGGTTTATACTAAAAATTATGAAAATGTGTAAGTTTTTGATGATTAGAAAAGGAAATGTGGAGTTTTAGATATATATATTGATTTAGAAAAACTCACATCAATTCATATAAGAATTATCTAATATAATGAATCATTGAATCCTAAAATAATTCATGTAAGGGAATGATTTCATGCCTCTTTTATATCTTAAGGTAAACCAAAGAATATGGATGAATTTTTGAAAAATCAAAATTATATTTAAGCCATGATTATTAGTTTATATTATTTTAATAATAATAAGACTTGGGAGTCCATTATTAATCCTGAGAAAAAGAATAATTTTTGGAAAAAATGGGTACTCTAAAAAAATTAAATTGAGAAAGGGATAATTTTTACTGAGTTAGTGTTTATTGGATTGTTAGGGTTATTTTTGAGTAGAATAAGTTATGTTTGATGAAAATTTTTCTTCAATTATAAGTATTGAAACTATTAGAATATCTTTTTCTATCATTTTACATAGTATGTATAATATATTTTAAATGATAATCAAGTTATATCTACTCAATAGAGAGATTTAGGGAGTGGTTTAGATTGATCAAATTCAAGGTTTTCTTCTTATTGTTAAAAAACGTGTGAATATTAAATAAGTATTTATATAAGTTAATGTAAACCAAAATGGAATGGAATTTAAAGTTTTATGTTCTTTTTATGTCACTTGAAATCAAGAAGTAAAGATTAAAAAAATGATATATAAATAAATCATCAATGAGATCGCTCATCATCCTTATTTATACTAATGAAAACATATTTACTATAATTTAAGAATATTTTTATAGGATTGTCCTATAATAATGAATGATTTATTTTAGATTTAAATACATAGAGAAATGAAATATTTATTAGGTCTTAAGAGAACTATTCCTAGGATTATTTAAAGTAGTTTTGAATAGTGGATGAAAAGGTTGAGTGTACTCTGATTGAAAAGAGAACTAAAATTTTCAAGGTTGATAACTGTAAATAAATTACTAAATTTGAGTTCAGGAAACTCATTAAGATTTTAATTTACTTGATAGCATGAAGACTAAATATTATTTATGTCTTTCTTCATGTTCACGATTTTAAAGTGAACCAAAAGAGTCTCATTTAATTATATAAAATAGTATCCTAAGGGTCATTAAAGGGAAAACATTAATATTTTATAATTGTAATGTAATATTCTATTAATATGGATTTACTGATGTAGATTGGTTTAGAATAATTGATGATATTGAGTCTACTTTTGGTGGAATTTTACTCTTAGGGGAAATATGTGTTTTTTAGTAAAAAAATAATAAATATTTGATAACATTCAACATAATATAAGTACAGAATTTTTTTATTCCATAAGAGATAATAAAGTTGATTTGGATTAAAAATACAGTAGAAGATATCATGAATAAGGTTAAGTTACCATTATTAGTTGGATATCATAAACAATATTCAATTAATATATCAAAGAATCTAGTTTAACACTCTCAAACAAAACATATTGACATAAAGTACTACTTTGTCATGGATAATGTAGAGAATGATCTCTTAGAGATTTATTTTCATCCAAAAAAGTAAATAGTGGAATTTTCGATCACTAAACCATTGACAGAAAATGATTTCTAGAAATTGAGGTTGATGATGGGTGCTCAAAATCACTTCCCTCAAGGTTGAGGTATGTTTTCATATCATTTATCTTTATTCATTGGAGTGTTGTTGTTAAAGATGGAGATAATAGAAAATATTTAATATAATGGTCTTTTAATTTTGCGGAGATACTATTAATAAGGAGAATAATAAAATAAGGCTATGAATTTATGCATGTGTCAGTTGTAAGATTTATAGAATTAAAATTTATCTATGATTTCTTTTGAATTTAATGTTTTAATGTGTTTTTTGATGATTTTTTCAATGAATGTTTACAGCTAATATATAGGAGGATAATTCAAAATACTTTATGAGATAAAAAATTTAAGAGTGATAGTGATTTATATTTATTAATAATTTTTTTAATATTATTTAATATTTATTATTTCCAACACCATGTCTTCACACATATAATTAGAATTTATAATATAATATCTAATAGATAATAATTATAGATGAACATTTTATGATATGGTTGTTGGTTTCAATTTTTATCTATGATTACACTTGTTATATTTAACCATTTATCATTATTTTTTATTAAGTTGATAAAATTTATATCATGCTAAATGAAAATGAATAATTGAGAGAATAATATTTATCTTCCCCTGATTGTGTGACAGACTGAAGGTTACCAAAACAATCTAAGGGATGTTAAGACGATGTTTGAAATATTTTTAAGTGATGGAGAAGTTTTTTAACATTATATATCGATGTAAAATCATTCAAACCAAAGTATATGGTCTTTGAAGTGTTTGTTTTTATTGTCATCCAATGGGACACACTGAAAAACTTATGAAGATAGGTGATTAAGGTATGTCAATACTCCTTTTTAGGACTCATAAATTTATTTGTGGTATATGAAAGGGTTAGATAACATTATATAGGTATATGGTGGATAACAAAAATAATATAAAGGAAGATAAACTGATAGGATAACCAATAGTATTGTAGTATAATCCTGATATCCTAGATAGTAATCAATATATATTGGGTTTTTATTCATCTTCTACCCAATAATTACCAAATATAACCATGTGATTTACTAGAGAACCAATACAAGATAATGGAAATTCAATGCCGGTTACAAGGTGATGTTTTTATAGTGGGTTTTATCAGGTGGTACATGATGGTTTCTAGAAAATACACATTGTTTTTTAATAAAAAACACTCAATTTTTTTATTTTAATGATGATAATTTGTTTTTACCTCTTTAGAAATGTTAAAATCATCTGTAAATATGCTAAATAACTATCTATGATGTTAATAGTGATGTTGAAGTTAAATGAAAAAATTTGAAGTTGTGTTATAGTTTGTTAAAGATAGTTTGATGGATTTTGATTTTGAATTTGGATTTTAAAGTGAATGGATGTTGTTGAAGGACTGCTTGATAGGATACATGACCCAATGAATCTAAATAGAGGAATAGTGGTGAAGATAGAATAGTGACACTAATGAATCCTATAGAGGATAATGTTGTATTTTTTAGGAATATTAATTTACATGTGATGATTTATGTATTAATACTTAGGTGGATGAAAAGTGATAATGCAATAGATTATAGTCTACAAAAAAATTCGTGAAGAGGTTTGTAGAAGGCTATCTTGTGAGGTACTTGAAGAATTAAGTACTCCTAGAAGAAGGAACTATCTTAAGAGAAGAAGATCTATCCATGGATCACCAAGCATACAAACTGATTTATCAAGTGAAGAAATGGTTTTCGATGATCCTTAACGATTACCTAATGTGTTAGAGAAGGCCATGAGTTGACTTGAAGATGTTTTGGTTGAGTTTTAGTGATGTTTAGAATATATAGGTTGAAATTAATAAATGGACAAATCATGAGTTAAGATGAGTAAAGAAACACTTTAGATAAGTCATTAATTACCTCAAAGGAGTCATTCTATATTTTAGATGAGTCATTTATAAATTTTGATGATTGAAATCAGAGTTTTGATGGGTAAACCAAACATAAGATGAGTCATTCTTGACTGTAGATGGGCCCATGTGAGTTTTTATGAGTCATAAAAGAGCTCATAAAAGTAAATAAATTTTTAAGATTGTGAATTATTTAAAGACCAATTATTTGATATTTCAATAATAAATATTATAAAGAAATAATACATTAATTCAAACAATTCAAATAATCTATCATTCTCTATAAGTATATCATAATGAAATATTTTGATTCATGTTGAGAACACAACATCAAAATGAAGGTTACACTACATAAGGATGAAGAGGAGGACACCATGAATGCAAGGGATATCTTCCATGTCATAGAGAATAAATCCATGCACATATGGATGAATATTTTGAATGAATAAAAATGATGGATTTGATTAGAATCTATAATAATGATATTCACATATCACATGGGAATTAAATGGAAAAGTCTTATGGGATATTAAATAAAGGCATTGAATAAAATATTTAATGAGAATTAAAATGAGAAAGAGACTTTTAGGAATCACGGAAATTTCAATAACTATTTTGGAAATAATATTCACATGATTTTTTGTATGTATATATGTATAAAATGAAAAATATATAGGTTTAAAAAAATATTTCATCTATGTCATAACAAATTTTTTTATCATTGAGAATAGCTATAGAATACTGTTGTGAACTGAAGAGGAAGAATATAATCATTTCTAGATTCTATGTAGAGGATTAAATCTTTATTGGTGATTATTATATTTTTTATGTGGGATTTTACCTGGTTGAAGCCAATCATTATAATGAGTTCAAGGCCACACCCTTGCTTGAGTATCTTTTGTTTATAATAATAGAGATATTTGGGTGGGATAATAACAATGACACATCGAAGATATAATCATCCCTAAAGGATGTGAATATCATTAATAAATTGGATGTGTTTATTTATTTTTGGAATCAATGAGTTTCTTGGGATAAAGGTGTTGAATAATAACAAGAGTTTAAATGGGTTTTAAAAACAAATATATGTTGATCACCCACTTTAGTGTGTATCACCATTCATGTGATCCAACAATTAGTATCAGAGAAAGTCAAATCTCTAGTGTTTATATCACGTTCAAATAATAGATCCACACAACTCAGTTAACATAAAAGGGGTACCAAAATTTTATAAAAAGGATTTCATTCATGGAAGGAGATAATGGTAACCTACTTTCTCTCACTAGTGGTTGATGTGTTTGATTTTGTAAAACATGCCTTTATATTTCCTTGTGAAACATCTACATGGAATTTAATTGATAAGAAGATATTGAAAATTATGGAGAATCCTATAATGAATTATTATGTTCTTTATCTTATAATGAATTTACAAAATTTATGGTTCGCAAAACGTCTAACCCAACTTGGAAAAAGATCTATAGTATGTATAAAAGTAATAAAAAGGTGAAAGAACCCAAATTATATATCCCCAGATAATAA
Organism: Viscum album; assembly: GCA_963277665.1. Classification (NCBI taxonomy): domain Eukaryota; kingdom Viridiplantae; phylum Streptophyta; class Magnoliopsida; order Santalales; family Viscaceae; genus Viscum; species Viscum album. The sequence goes on from OY728119.1 coordinate 1,917,483,310, forward strand.
TTTTAATATTTTAATATGTAATAATATTTTTTTGAAGAATTATTTAACATGGTTAATCTGATTATCAACAACATTAAAGTATTTAAAGAAACTACTTATTATTCCACAATAGTGAAGAATTTAATAATAAATTTAACTTGAAAATTTGATACCAATATATTTACACTTGAAGATAGATACATTGATGAATAAACTATTGATAAACACCACAAAACTCTCATAAATCATGAGTTGAGAAGAGGATAATCTCTTATGAGAGAAGTAAAAAAATAAAATGAACTTCAATTCAAATCCTTTAAAGGCTTAAATATTGAAAAAGAGAAAGACTGTTCAAATAAAGATGATGGTGGGGAAGAGTTCACCAAAACACTGTCTTTATTTTCATAATCTTCATATGTGGGGTAGGTAAATATATAGATAATATTACTTTTAAATGTATAAATTTTGGTATGTTAAGTCATTTTTCAAACAATTTTCCCATAAAAAGGGAGTGAAATGAGTTAAATAGAAGGCCACTAACATAAAATATTCCTTAAAATAAAATAAATAATAAATAATAACATTTCCACTAAATTATTTTCAAATAACTTTATGTAAGTTGAAAAGGGGTGTCTGATAGTAATGAAAGAAGTGATGATAAAGAAGCTCCCATAGATTCCCCTCAAAGAGTGTTTATGGAATATGAAGAATAAGAAGAAGAAGTGGACTCATCAAAGGATGATTCACACTTCAAAAGTGAGTATGATGTAAAGAAATGATATAATAAAAAATGATATATTATGAGAACATAAACCAAAATGTTCTTGAAATAAATAAGAAGTTTGAGAGAATAAATTACTTATTTAAAAAGAAATTCAAAGAAACAAGGTCAACTATTGGTTAAAAAAGATAGTCAATGCAAGGAAATTGAAAAGATGAACGTGAATTTTTTGAAAAGTGAATTTTCATGGATGAAATGAATTAAAATATTATCCTTGAGGATAAATAAATTGATAAATTAATAAAGTATATAACTAAACAAAGATAATTATAAAAACATAGCAGGGACTGGAATAAATCTATTAGAGAAAAACGTGAATGTTCAAAGAAACTCGAAATTAGTATCTATCCTAAAAAATATGTAATGTATGAAAAGTAAAAGTATAGCAAAGTTTCATATAAAACTAAAACCATATCTATAGAATATTTAAATGTCAAATTGGATATGAAATAATATAAAGCTCCCAAAACATTAGAAGAGAAAGATAAATCAGCTCAAATATCAATGGTGGAAAATTAAAAAAATGGATATTTACCAATCCAAAATGTTCAAGGAGGAATACCAAAAAATGAATATATGGGACCCACTCATTTAAGAGAACAAAATAGAATAAGACCACAACATATTCATTTGCAGAATCTGAATCAAAACAGAATATTTTGGGGATACTATAGGTGTTGTTGTTTGTTGGACACAAGAAATATAACCGATGATACAACATTTATTTATCCGAAATGAGAATTGTGCATGAATAAAGGGGGAGAGATTAGCTATACATGATAACTCAACAGATGCATCAATATATTGAGAATAAAGTTGAGGTGATAATTAATTTTGGATGCTTGCAAGAGGTATGTGGAAGGCATGATCAAGTAGGACACAACTTAGGTGTCTATATATAATTTATTTCATATAATTTTAAAATATTTTAGATGATTGGAAAAAATTATACTCAATGTTAGATAAGTCATTAAAAAAATATTGTTGAAATAGTATTTATATCTTGTAAACATGAAAAACCGTGGTTTATAGATAGTGGGTATTCATCCCACATGACATGTGATCTTGTTAGGTCCACAAGGAAGAATACCTTGAGAGGGGGGTGAATCAGGGTATGAATAATTTAAAATTAACGCCTGTTATGATATTGTTTCACTATTAAGAAAAACACTCTTCTCTATCTTTGCCATTGCACAATATAAACAGAAAGTAAAGAATGCACATGACACAATAATTTTTACTTGGTTCACCCTCAGTGGGCTACGTCCAAGGAGCATACACCGGCAGTGTGCCGATGTACCAAATCCACTAAAATCGCACTGCTCTTTACAAGGTTTGGGATATATCACTTCTATTCCCAGGCTCACTGCCTTTACAAGTTTTAGGGTCATCTCATTGCTTTCCCAAGGGTCACTCCCTGTTTCTCTCTCTCTAGCTCACTGCCGGTGGAGAGGATCACCTTCTTCCTCTTCCTTTGCTCACTACTCTAAAAAGGATCCACTCACAGTTTATAGAACTGTAGGTCTCTTTATTATCACTAATGAATGCATCCTCTATTGTATGTAGATGCTATGCTGAATTCCAACTTTCACCTGTAGATGAATCCCACTTTGCACTGAAGGTATCAGGCAATCTTCCTGCTTCCACGCAGCCCTGAATCACTACCGGGAATCAACCTTACATGGTTCCCTTCTTTAAGCCAGTGTGAAAGTCTCGGCGTGCAAGTCAAAACTGGCGTGAAATTCCACCTCAACCACTTCCATGACACAAGATTATCCAACTCCAAACATGCATGACACACAACCTTTTATGCCCAAACCAACATTGGCGCGCAACCAACAATTTTCGCGCTTCTTCAAAACAGGGCGCGAAAGTGTCACCAAACCACTTGCACGAGACTTCCTTCTTGAACTCATAACCTGCAAGACTTTCTTCCTTCCTCGCCTAGACCATCTTGGATGTGCAACTATCACCTAGAGCGCAACCTCTACTTGCACAACCACACACCACTTGCGCGACCACCACACCCGCGCCATAGGAGCTCTAATTTTTCTAAGTGTTGAACTCTACAATGAATGAGGAGGGGTTGACCTGTATTTATAGGCATTTGGTCACCCTACGCGACGACGTGCAAGTCTCCCCTTGGCGCACAAGTTTCAGTGCATAGGTCATGGTGCGCAGGTCTCGGCGCGCGAACCACTTGCACAACCAGCCATAAAACTTGGGCGCCCTTCTCCCTTTGCCATATTTTGATGTTCTGATCTTGAAAAACATAGGGTGCAAAAGTTTCACCACCTTTAAGTCCATGACGCGCAAGTCCCTTTTCCAAAACCACTTTTCTCCATTTGTCGATTTTCAGACCCAAAAATTTGGCAAACACTAGAAAACAATGTCATCTTGTATCTACTCTTTTTGTACTGCCTCCAGATCATCCATTAATTTGTCGACGTTCTTGAATCAAACATGGATCGTTAAAAACATCCCTTGAACTCAACATGCCACAATGAAATCCCATTTTTCAACAAATTTTTATGTCATGGTTTTCTTTGTCAAAAATCACAACACAGATGTCCACTTTGTCAACAAACACAATCACCTCAAAAATGCTTCAATGATTCATTGAGGGATTTTTCCCAACAATATCCCCCTTTGGGTTTGTTGAAAAATCTTCCATGAAAAGATACATCGTTAATTCTTCAGTCACCATTCACCTTTTTCAATTCTAATAATGATCAAGGATTTACTTAACACATACTCTAAGCCCACATGAGCAAATCTCAGTTTGAGAAACAAGAGTAAATGATAATTTCATCAATGAATCACTTCATCTCTGACACCTGATGTTGACCCCAAACTAATACCAATTTTTACCAAACTGATACCAATTTTTTTTGGAAATATTCTTACCACATTCCAACACTACTCTTCTGCTTTTATCACGATCCTCAGCTATCATGATATCTATTCTTTGATCGATCACTTCTAGCAGCGTCATATTTATTATGCTACCCTTTCTCATTGCTACCCCTATCTCGCTGATCTACCTGTCAGCTTCTCCCCATATCAATGATGATTTATCAAATTACCACACTGTCTCCCCCTTGAACAAACACTATTTTCTCCCCCTATATCAATGAACCCAAAGGTCACTCCTTTGTAGTCTACAACAGAGTAGAGAACACATATCAGCACATTAAGGAAAAACATATCATATCTCGTGGAGAGGGGGGGTGTTCCACATCCACATTATTTCAAGTGCGTGGAGTCAACTGATCTCCCAGAGCCAGTCGATGCCTCTAAAAAGCTTCCTTGGGTAAGGCGTTTGTCAGAATGTCTACAACTTGTAGCTCTGTAGACACATACTCAAACTTCACAATTCCCTGCTCAACCTTCTCCTTGATAAAATGACACTTTATCTCAATGTGATTTTTCATTTAATGATAGATTGGATTTTTTCTAATATTGATAGCACTTGAGTTATCACACTGGATTCCGATCGGAGACTTCACTTTAACTCCCATATCTTCAAGCTGCTGCTTCATCCACAATAATTGTGTGCATGCTTGAGTGGCCGCAATATACCCAACTTCTGCAGTGATCAATGAAATGAAATCTTGCTTCTTTCTTAGCCAAGAAACACAAAATCCACCATAATAGAATGCACCTCCTGACGTTGATATTCTGTCATCTGCTGATCCGACCCAATCTGCATCTGTATAACCCAATAACAATGATTGTGACTTTTCATTATACATCAGACCGAAATCCACAGTGCCTTTGATATACCGAAGTATGATTTTCACTACAAGCATGTTTATTTTATTGGGATTACTCTAATATCTCGATTCTTGGCATGTGGCAAAAAAAATGGAAGGCCTTTTTGTGGTCAAGTACATAAAACATCTAATAATTTTCTGGTATTCTGTAATATTAACTACCTTTCCATCCACATCTTTTGATAATTTAATCCTGGTAGCAACCAGAGTCTTCATATCCTTGTAATTATCCATTCCAAACCTTTATAAAATCTCCTTCGCATATTTGGATTGAGAAATGAATGTTCCACTCCTTCCTTGTGTCACCTGTAGACCAAGGAAAAACATTATCTCTCCAATCATTGACATTTCAAACTCATTTTTCATGAATTCTGAAAACTGTCTCCACTGACCTTCATCTGATCGACCAAATATTATGTCATAGACATAAACTGAAACCATCATCCTTTGATTACTATCGTTGATGAAATAGAGATTGTAATCAACTCCCCCACGCTGGAAACCAAGCTTCTTCAAGTACTGATCAAGCCTAGAGTACCACGCTCTTGGTGCTTGTTTCAGCCCATACAACGCCTTCTTTAGCATGAAAATATTGTTCTTGTCCTCATGAATGAAGAAACCATCTGGCTGCTCAATTTACACCACTTCTTCCAGAACCCCATTTAGAAATACATATTTGACATCCATCTGGAACACTTTGAACTTTGTTTGCCCTACTATGGCTAAAAATAATTTGATTGTCTCCAGTCTTGCAACTGGTGAAAATGTCTCATCAACATCAATACCCTCTATTTGGGAGTATCCTTTGCACAGTAGTAGTGCTTTGTTTCAAATCATTGTGCTATCTTTGTTAATCTTGTTGCGAAAGACCCATTTAGTCCAATGATGTTCATATCTGCTGGCCTCGAAACAATCTCCCACATATGATTCTCCTCAATTTGGTCTAACTCTTCATTCATAGCCTGAACCCAGTATTCATCTTCAGCTGCATCAGAATTTTTTTTTGGCTCTACCTGAGATAAAAATGATGTTTGTTGTGATGATTTCATTCTTCGAGTCTAAATTGGAACTATCTGATCATCAATTATATTTTTCCTATCAATTTCAGCTCGACTCTTTGGCTTCTTAGAATATTTCGATTTTGTTTCCTCTAACTCATCATCAGTATCTTCTTCTGAGTTAGCCTCTTCCACTTAAACTCTCTTTGTGTTGCTTACCTCCTCATCACTTTCATCTAGAAACTATTCACTGGGTCGTTGAGTATTCTGTTCATTTTCAACTATAGTGACATCATTTCTCTCAACAATTTTTCCCAGCCTTTGGTTAAAGCATTTATATGCTTTTCTTTTCCCTGAGTAGCCAAGGAATATCCCCTCATCTCCTTGTGACTAAAACTTCCTATGATTTTTATTTTTGAGAATGAAGCACTTACTTCCAAATATTCGAAAATATTTCAACGTTGGCTTCTTTCCGTACCAAATTTCATATGGAGTCTTCCCTTCTTTCGGACACAACAGAGCCCTATTCGAAATATAGACCGATGTCAAAACTGCCTCCTTCCAAAATTTCTCTGGAAGGTGCTTTTCAATAAGCATTGTTCCGGCCATGTTGTTGATGATCTGATTTCTCCTTTCAAATACTCCATTCTATTGGGGATTTCTCACTGATGAAACTTGATGCCTTATCCTGTGTTTCTGGAGATATTCTTCTACTTGACTGTTTGTGAATTCTGTACCGTTATCAGTATGAAACTTCATAATTTTCTGCCCAAGCATCCTTTCTGATTCCCTCTTATACTGCTTAATATAACTAAACACTTCTGTCTTATGGGTAATGACAAATACCCATTCCATTCTGCTATAATCATCAATGGAAAGGACATAATACCTTTTCCCATTTATGGCTCATGGTGAGATCGGTCCAAAACATCATCATGCACCAATTCAAGCACTATGGTTGATTTTTGTTCCCTTGGATTATATGTCTTTCTGTTTATCTTACCTTGTTGGAAAGCATCGCACATATGAGTGCGATCACATGATAATTTGGGAAGGTCTCTAGCAGCATCACACTTTACAAGATCTTCCATAAATGGTTGGCATATATGACCAAGTCACTTATGACTCAACTTGTTTTCTTCCTCTCTGTATAAAAGACACATATCTTTTTCCCCACTCACAAGGTAAATATTTCCCTTTGTCTTTTTTCCCTGTAGAACAACTGCTCCATCTTTTCCTTTCACAACATACATCTTCTTGGTAAATCTGATAGAGTTCCCAGAGCCACATAGTTGACTGACACTGAGAAATTTATGACTAAGACCCTCTACTACCAAGACATCAACACGTCTCATCTCTTTTCCCCCAAACAAGGCCTTTCTAGAGCCAAAACTCTTCAGGCCTTCATCGTTTCCAAATTTGAAAACTTCTTCTTTGTCATATTTTATGCCTGTAATAAGATCCTTATTGCCTGTCATATGAGATGTGGAACCACTATCAAGGATCCACACACTAGAGCGATTTGATGCCTTAAGGGAAATTTCTGCCACCATAGCCTTCTCATTCTTCTTCTTCTTGGCCCATATTTTTTCCTTCACACTAGGCATTAATTGATACTTCTGTTCTTTCTCAGATTATGATGGACCAGCTTCATCTTGAAAAGCATCAAATATATTCTACATTTCTAACTCACCTATTGGATTATTGGTCTGCTGCTTGTGAACATTTTGATTCTTCTTTGGCACATTTCTCTCTATGGTTGAAGTGCAGTACCTTGCAATGTTCCCAAATCCTCCACACTAAAAACAGTGTCCTTTGAAATATGTTCTAGAAATCCATTCTCTGTTTGGCTGGCACCTCTGTTCTTGTTCCCTTCAATATCTCTTGGCTATGGAACACACATACTGTGAATGTCCCATCTTTCCAGAACAATAACACCTGATATAAGGTGCATTATTTCTTGTTACTTCTACACTATGAGTTTCCCTTTGGGATCTTTGAATATTCTGATTATGTTTTCTTCCCAAATCAACCTTCAATCTCATATTGGATGCTTGGGGTCTGACATCCATATTTATAGATTTTTGTTTTTGATCAAGCCCCAATTATTCCTTGACATCTGAGCTCAATTTCTGCTTTATTCCTGCTAATCTACTAGCCTCCTCTTTCATCTTTTATGTCTTCTGAATGGCCTGCTTTTCGGATATCACATTGGGGGTCAAGTGTTTTTCTTGATCCTTCATTTTTTGTCTTATACTAACAACTTCTTGTTCATGTTCTTTGATACACGTGACTTGATCTTTCACTTTTCTATTCAATCCATCGATCTCCCCTTTCTATTCTTCAATTTTGAGCCTATACTCACGAAAAAATTCTGAGTTCTCTCGTGTTGACAAATTGAGTTTATCAATTTCTTCCATCAACTCATACTTCTCTTCTTCCTACTGCTACATATAGAGTTTGGCATCACAGACAACTTTGTTAGATTTATTTCTTTTGGCTCTCCAAACATCTATCTCTTTAAGAGCAACCTCTAACTCAGCTTGCATGTCAACTCTTCCCTTAAATTCTTCTTCTACATTATCACCTTATGTTTCATTCTTCTCTTGAGAACTACTGACGACTGCCACCATAGCATTTTCTTAACAATCTTTGCAATTTTAAATCTCCTCTACCTCTTCAACATCAATCTCATCTAAACTGTCTATTTCTTGTGAAAGAAGATTCTTCTTCTTGAATAAATTTCATTCGAACAGCTTCTTCCCTTTCACATAGGCTGAAGATCTCTTCTTGGGAATTTCAACTTCATCTTCATCATTTTCTTCTTGAAACTTTTTTGGGGGCACCTAGCTGCAAGATGTACAACCTTTCTACATTAAAAAGAAGAAAGTAGAAGCTTCCTTTTAAAATTTCCTTTTCCTCTTGGAAGGTTTGAGGAGAGGAATGAAATCACCTCCTCGGTCTCTTCTTCTTCCTGAGAGTCTTCAATGGTGAGTTTCATCATGGCCTTAAATGCCGCCTCCTTGGATTTCCCCTTTTCCATAGCATCATTGTCATCATTCCTCATATCATATGCAACAAGGGTACTGTGTAGGTTATCCAACGTCAGCTCTTTTGGGTCTTTATATCCCAAGAATGAGACTTTCGGATTAATCCGAGGTGGTAGTTTCCTCAAGATACGCTTCACAATATTTATATCTTCGATGAATTTTCCAAGACCCGTCATGTCTTCTACAACATCATTTACCCTCTCGAAAAATTCATCAACAGATTCATTCGGGCTCATTCTCAGATCTTCATATATGTTCCACAGAACTTGAAGCTTTTCCACTCTAACTTTTGTATCCCCTTCATATATGTTCAAAAGCTTTTCCCACATAGATGTGACATTTTTCATGACATCACCTTCGTATAGATATCATTTTAAAGGGCTCCACCTAAAGCATTAATACCCTTTACGTCAACATCTATCTCCCTTCTTTCATCTTCTGATAACACTTCACTATTGATGTTAGCTGAGATACCATGTATAACTATTGAAAAGACATCCATTCCCAAAGATCAGAAATAGTGTTGCATTAGATTCTTCCATATCTGGAAATTACTTCCATCGAAGATTAGAATCCCTTTATGATTAGTGACCTCCATTGAGAGAAGAACTAATATCAACCTTTTGCTCTGATACCAATTGTCGGGTCCACAAGGATGAATACCCTGAGAGGTGGGGTGAATCAGGGTATGACTAATTTAAAATTAACACCCGTTCTGATCTTGTTTCACTGTTAAGAAAAACACTCTTCTCTCTCTTTCCCGTTGCACAATATAAACAGAAAGTAAAGCATGCACCGTACACAATAATTTTTACTTGGTTCACCCTCACTGGGCTACGTCCAAGGAGCATACACCGACAATGTTCCGATGTACCAAATCCACAAAAAGCGCACTTCTATTTACAAGGTTCGAGATAAATCACTTCTATTCCCAGGCTCACTGCCTTTACAGTTTTAGGGTCAGCTCACTGCATTTTCAAGGGTCACACCCTGTTTCTCTCTCTTTGGCTCACTGCCAGTGGAGAGGATCACCTTCTTTTTCTTCTTTTGCTCACTGCCCTAGAAAGGATCTACTCACAGTTTATAGACCTATAGGTATCTTCATTATCACTAATGAAGGCATCTTTTGTTGTATGCAGATTCTCTGTTGAAGTCCAACTTTCACCCATAGATGAATCTCACTTTGCACCGAAGGTATCGGGAAATCTTCCATCTTCCACGCATCCCGGAATCACTGTCGGGAATCAACCTTACTTGGTGCCCTTTTCTAATACGACACGCATGTCTTGGCGTGCAAGTCAAAATTGGTGCACACATCCACCTAAACCACTTGCGTGACACAAGCTTCTCCAAAACCAAACTTGCACAACACACACCCTTTTACGCCCAAACAAACATTGGCGTGAAACCAACAATTTTCGCGCTTCTTCAAAACATGGCGCACAAGTATCACCAAACCACTTGCATGACACTTACTTCCTCAACTCAGAACCTGCGTGACTGTCTTCCTTCCTCGCCCAGACCACCTTGGACGCACAACTATCACCTGGTGCACAACCTCTACTTTCCTGACCACACACCACTTACGCGACCACCAGACCTGCGCGACAGGAGCTCTAATTTTTCTAAGTGTTGAAATCTACACCGAATGAGGAGGGGTTGACCTGTATTTATAGGCATTTGGACACCCTGCAAGATGGTTTACAAGTCTCCCCTCGGCGTGAAAGTTTCGGCGTGGAAGTCACGGCGCACAGGTCTCGACGTGCAAACCACTTGCGCTACTAACCATAAAACTTGTGCGCCCTTCTCCCTTTTCCATATTTTGATGTTCTGATCTTGAAAAACATAGGGCACGCAAGTTTCACCACCTTCAAGACCACAGTTTTCAAGTCCCTTTTTCCAAAACCACTTTTCTCCATTTTTTGATTTTCAGGCCCAAAAATTTGGCAAACACTGAAAACGGCGTCATCATGTATCTTCTCTTTTTGTACCGCCTCTAGATCATCCATTTCTTTGTTGAAATTCTTGAATAAAACATGGATCGTTAACCATATCCCATGAACTCGACATGCCACCATGAAATCCCCTTTTTCAACAAATTTGTATGTCATGGTTTGCTTTGTCAACAATCACAACATAGATATCCACTTTTACAAAAAAACACAATCACCTAAAAAATTATTCAATGATGCATTGAGGGATTTTTCCCAACAGATTTGAATAGCCTAAAATATGTGGAGAAGTATGAATGTGGATCTATTAAATTTTTAAATGATATATTTATTATGATTATAGGTGTTGGAAAAACAAATATTGGGAAAATTAAAATCATTCTATATAGTATATTATTTGTTTATCGACTAAAGAATAATTATTTTGGTATATCACAATTTTTTGATACTGCAAATGAAGTAATTTTTTATAAAAAATTTATGTATTTTTAGGTGAATTAAATATGGAGCTATTTTAATAAGATTACTGATAACACTATGGAATTTGTTTCAAGTTAAATTAGTAGGTAAAGATGTTATTTGAGTCAATAAGATGAATTTTTTTTTGGAATATAATATTTTCATATCTTGGTTAAAGGAATATAAAGAATATTATCAAAGAATAAATTTTAAGGAATTTTCATTTTCTAAAATAAGATACTACCACTATTTTTTAAAACTATAAAAAATGAAAAATGGTGAACAAAACACACAAGGGATGAGAGAATCAAACAATGAAATCCCTTGAGTTGATCCACTCTATTGTGTGTGTCCCCATGAATAATAAGTAAAAATTTTTGGAAACATACATTATCACTTCAATTGATGACTTTACAAGAATGAAATTAACCATGTTCCTATCATATAAATCGCTTACGTTTTAAAGATACAAAATCTTTTGAATAACTACATAAAAACAAACATGCCATTTTTAAAAAGTTTCAGATCATATAATAGGAGTGAGTATAACCTAAGAAAATTCACTAAAAAAATTGATAAATCTCGAATCAGACATTCGTTCAATGATCCATGTACTCATTAACCGAATAGAGTAGCTAGAATGAGAACCATGTGTCTGGTTGATATGGAAAAAGCTATGTAAGAATAACATGACACCTCAAGGTAATATTGGTTACATGCTAACAGAACTACATGTATAATTTAGAAAATGTGTCTTTTAAGATAAAATTTCAAAATTATAATCTTGGAGATATGGTTCAAAATAAATACAAGTGTTAAACATTTTTGTGTGTTTGGGAGATGATACGTGATTACTAAGAAAGACAAAATTGGATCAATGTTTGAAAAAGAAAATGAATATGGAACATTCCTTGGTTATACACCAAATAAAATTTCTTATTGAATATATAAAAATAATTTTGAATAAATTATAGAAACTAGTGAAGTTATGGTAATTGAATATTAATAATAAATGAAAAGAACTATCATGAAAGATAATGGGGATGTTGTTTTCTATTCAAAACCTTATAAAAAAACATATATTTATAAATAAGATGAAGATTACAACATTTTCAGTGATGATGATAGAAATCAGAAATTTAAAATAGAAAAAAAGGATAAGTAAGCATTTAGATGCTTAAATATCATTGGTTACCATGATTGTAGAACCCATGTCTTTGTTCTATAGTTCAACTTTTATAAGATGTACTATAAGGTGGGAAGGTTGTAAAATAACTATGTTTTTTTTATGTGTTCTTATTTAAATTTATCCTTAATATTTTTATTTTTATTTTTAACATTTTATGAATGTTTTTATGAGAGTTAGGAAGGATTTTAGAGCATTCATGGGGTTAGAGGAGTGGAAATATGAAAAAAAAATTATATTTACAATAAGGGTGAAAGGTTAGGGATAACCATGAAGATAACCATGTGATGAGGCAGAGGTAGGATCATGGGTTTTCAGGCCATGTGGGTTTCCCCAAAAAATTGTGAAAACATGAGATTCTAGTAAAAAATAAATTCTATACCATTGGTACATGGTTTAGAAAATCGTGCGACACAATCATGTGGATCTATGTTTTTTCGAGGGAGGTTCTCTTGGTTGGGGAACAATTTACCAAACCATGCATCCAATCCATGAAACATGATTAATGAATTAAAAAAATTTGTTTTTAAACCTAAAAAATTATTAGAAACCTCATTTTATCACCAAAACATAGGATCTAGGACTTCCATATCATTTTTCAATATTTTTGCTTCAAAGGGATCTTCTTCATAAATTTGTGGCAGATCGATGAACCATTCATTATGATTGATTCCTATCTATAAGTATAATCCTATCCATGTCCTATATGTCTATATTTTCCCTTCTTAATTTTTTTTTCTAATTACCATTCTTAGTGTTGATAGGATCTAATTTAAGGATATTATATCATTGGGTTTGATTTTTTAGTGTTTCTTGGTAATTAATCTTCATTAAATTCATGATAGGTTGTCTATAACTCTTCTTGCAAGTATTAGTGTTTCTCATAGTGCTTGTGTTGTACGATCATTCTAGATAACTGTGCAATTGACCTAGAAATAAATTGTATATTTTCATACATGAAATTTAAATTATCAACATTCCATTTTAATTAATAACATTATAGTGAAATGTATTTTGTATAAAATTTGATAAATTTATAAAACCAGAACAGGTTATCTTAGATATTAAGTAGGATTTAATAAATGGAAAATGATGCATTATAGAATTTTATCGACCAATTATGAGTATCTTGTATGAAAGTTTTTTGGGATAATGTTGATGGGGTTGGTTTGCTATTGTTTAAGGTTTGTTTTTTTTCTACAAGAGGACTCTCCGGTTTCGAGGATGGGTATATTTCCCTAGGTGTTATTAATGTTCTGGGATAGTTATGGTTCCCCAGGATGGGACTATTATTCTAGGATGGGTATATTTCTTTGAGTGTTAGTATTTTTCCTAGATGGGTATACTTACTTAAGAGTGACTTATAATCTAGGATGGGTATATTTACCTTATGTGATGCCTTTTATCGAGAGACATTCGACGCTGGTTAAGGTTAGTATAGTTGGTCTTAGGTGTCACTATGGTACCTGATGAACAATGAAGTTTATTTATTCCTTAGTTTTTTAATATCCATTATACTTATATATAATCATCACTTTTTTATAAACGTACTTATATTGAGTATATTTATAGATTCTTTTGGTGGTGACCTATTGAGTTGTACTCACACTGTGCTTGGTCGTCGTTGATGCATGGGTTGACTTCACGATCATAGGATAGGATAAGGGAAAGGAAACTACATTTGATGTGTGATTTGGGCTGCTATGATGAATCATGAAAGTTTGGTACTAAACCTAGTCTTGGAGTCATTAAGGTGTCTTACAGTTTTATATTTTTTTGATTATTAGAACATTTTTGTGTTTTTATGCTATGGTTATTTGTTTGAAATGTTTATATAACATTACATTCCTTGAGAATACTTATTTATTAGAACTGGACTTGTTGTTTGGTTTAGTATTTTATCCAGTTGGTCTAATCCTATTGTTATTTCTTCCACTGATATTGTACTCTAATATTGAGGGTACACTAGTACAAAAGTATCTTTGACATCATAGTTTTAATGTCAGTTTTTTAATAACTAGTGTTAAAAGTATTTTATGGTTGGTTAATTATACAAATGATGTTGAATCCTTTTCCTCAGGTGTTTTCATACTAGTTTATAAATAAACAATGTGAAAAATCATGTTTTAATGTCATTTAATATATTAATTGATGTTAAAAATATTTTGTCTAATGTTGTTTACATTAGTTATATATTATATAACATGAAAAGTAAAATTTGATTTCATATGAAATAGATATTTTAATTTTTCACAGTGTGCCTCTCAATTTTTCAATTTCCAGTTAAAAGTTAGAACATTATAGTATATATTTTCATGTACCGTTTATAATTTTTCGTGATCATACCTTATTCATTTATAATCAACTATTTTTATCGGAATCATTGTTCTAAAATTCTTCCTTCAGTTATTTCAACATGTTATTTATAATTATTCACAAATTATTTAATTTAATTGTGATTAGTTTTCTGTTAGACATTCTAGTTTATTCTTCATTTTGGTATGAAGAAAAATTCTTTATTTTGAGATAAAAATTAAATTCTTATGAATGATATTTATAGGTCGGATTATAAAATTCATTTTAATTTAAAACATTAAATTCCCCATTCATTTTTTCCTTCGAAAAAAATTAAGTCGATGAACACTGGAACAATTATCGAACTCAAGTCAAAGTTTTATGTTTGTTTTTATATATTTAATTCATTTTATTTAATTTTATACCTTATCAAAAAAATTTTATCTCAATGGAGTGATTTGTATTGAAATAATAATAAAAAATTAAAATTTAATTCTTTCATAACTGAGATGGAAAGTCTACAAAATAATAATTTTTATGTTAATTGTTAATAACTAATCTAACAAATTTATCTACTACATCTCTTACATTGTTGTGTCCTCTATATAGATGTTAAATACATAAAATATTGACATAAAACCACTATTTCTATACTAGTGGTATATTATTCACCGCATACCATCATAAACCCTCACTACTGGTCATTAGACTATAGTGTATGAGGATGTGTTCCTACAGTTACATTGAGAACACTAATCTATCATTTTTTAGCTTCCTTGATTTGGTGGATATAAAAAATTGGTATTGATGATCATTATTTTTTATGACTATTTAGGAAAGGTAGATAGAAGATGGTAAATTTCAAAACATAGTATCGAGCTTGTTCCTAGGAGTAACAAAAAAACATGTGATAAAATTCCTACTCATCAAGGATGTGATTGAAGTTCTTGCCTTTTGGTTTTATTGTCAACCTATTTTACCTTGAGTGATGAACATGAGTTTGAATTTTATTATTTGTTGGATTTTTTTCACTTGGTAAGAACGAAAATAGGGTGGGCGTTCATGCATCATAGTAGGCATGTAGAATTTACGTGTTATTTACATGATTTCCTTGGTTTTTGATTTCATTTAACATGGGTTATTAAAAATTGATGTTGCATTATCTCTTATTAATGATATTAAGTAGAATCAATGGAATAAAATTAAAAATTAAAACTACTTGAGTAATTTATCTATAATATATAATAAATATTTTATTAGGATTAGTCTTTTTTTGAAATTCTAGAATACCCATAATGATAATCCTGATTATATGGACCGCATGTGTGTGTGGGGGGGGGGATTTATGTGATATAATTATCTTGTGTATGTGTGGTTGTATCTAGTGAGTGTTCCTGCATTTTTACATGACTATGAAATGAGATTTAGAAAATAATGGGGTTGTATGCCTATTATTGATTTTCCTTGAACCGTTATAGCCTGAACAATTATCATGACAGGTTTTGAGGCATGTGTTTATAAAAATATGCCTCCACGTTGACTTACCATAGAGTGATAGGAGGGAAGTGATGAGAATGACCCCTATGGAAGTTAGTCTAGAACCTCCCATGGTATTAGGGTAGGTGATAGACAATCATCTTTGAGAAAACTTACTAAGAGTTCGACAAGATCTAGAGAGAGTCCCTTTTGCCTATAATAATGATTTATGAGCTGACTAATGAGTTTTAGCTATAATATCCATAGACTTATATTTGTAAGATATGTCCCTAGGTATATGAGTATTGTATTGAGTCTGTTTGGACTATATTTGATCACCTTGAGACACCTCAGGATAAGAGGGTGAAGTTATTCATTTATATGCATCAAGGATCAATGAAGTGATGGTGGGATGTTCAACTGCAGGCTAATCATCATGCCAGACTCATCTGGAAGGACTTTGAGAATCATTTATTTGACTAATTATTTTCAAAGTTCCTAATATATGGTAGGGATGTAAAATTCATGGATCTTACATAGGGGAATATGTAGTCAAGGACCACATAGATAATTTTATATAGATTCAATGTTTTTCTCCTATAATGGATTGTGAGGATTTGCAAGGGTGATACTTTCTGAGTCTGGAATGTGGTATGAGATTTTAGTTGTAATTATTGTATTTTATATTACCTCATTTTTTTAGTTTCTAAATCAGGATCTCATATCATAATGAAACCTAAGTGATGGAAAAGGCTCAAGGAAGTCAGCTTTTACTTGGGGGATTCATTGGTGGATTTTCATGTATAAGTAAGCATTGAAATAAAGATTTATGCCTTTGTGGAGGTGTTTTGAGTGGTTAGAGTATTGGGTTTATTCCCTCGCCATAGTGGTACTGACTTATAATGTTCTATCTCTATGGTAGATGATTCCAGACCCAACTCCAGTACCCTTTACCACCTACCAAAGTGTCAGTTTTGTGGAAGGATGGGGAACCTACTGAGGTTTTGTAGGAAATCTCAAAGGTTTACCAGTGTTTGACCATTAAGGAAGGTACATGGATGAGGAGTAGGATAATATATTCCATGAAATATGGGTAGTTTGAATTCAACTGAGTTTTCGAGTTAGGGTGGAAGATGCAATGCTTCAGTACATGGAAAAACGAAAAAAGTTGGTAGTGTTATGCCAGGGAGTCTTTCAAGATCTCAGGGTCACGATTCTAGCTAGCTTCATGATATATATCCCACTATTGTAGGCTCATATTCATATCCCTAAATAGTTCTAGGTGCTATCTTAGTATCTTATATCATAGCATGAGTATTATTTTATATAGGGTATTCACACTCCTTCATATATACTCAGTTCTTTGATAGCCTATGGTTGGATATAATATATATATATATATATGGGGTTATTTCAATTGACAAACCATTGGGACTACGATTAAAACGATATTTTCATTATAAAGAGCGTTCCTTGTAGATCCGAGTTTATCGATTTGTATAGGGATTCTTTACATTTGAAATGATTGTATTTTATCTGATCCTTAGGATGGATTGGTTAGTGAGATACTGCACTTGAATCAACTATTAACATGAATGAGTATCTTTAACATATCATGAGGGTGGAGAGTATGTTTATATTCAAGAATGGGGATTAGAGTCAAGTCACATAGGACCATACCACAAGAAACCATGTGGTATTATGACCCAAAATACTAGTTTAATGATAGTTTAAGGGTATGTTCGACAATATATTTTCCCTCCTATTGTGGATTTTTTCCAAGAAATTTTTACATACAACTTATTTGGGTTTCCACTGGATAGGTATGTTGAGTTCACTATTGATCTCTTACTAGGATCTAAACCCAATTATATTCTCTCTTATTTTATGGCTCTAGTATATATTTGTGAGCTTAAGGATCAAATAGATGACTCAGAGGCCATGTTTTTTATTCATTAGAACATGTCCCCTTAGGGATCTCAAGTCATGTTCGGTAAGAAAGTGAATGGATCATTGTATTTATCTATTTACAACCAAAAATTTAATCAGATGATAGTTAAAAAATGACACATACTTCCATGTATTGATGATTCTTTTGATCAATTTAGAGTTGTCCAAGTATTTTTCAATGAATGATTTCAAATTGGGATATCACCAATTGAGAGTGAGTCCTTAAGATGTTCCATGTAATGTTTATGGGAGACATTTCAATTTATATGAGTACCTAGTGATGTCATTTGAGTTTTCTTACACACTAATTATATTTAAGTAATTAATGAATATGTTTTTCACTACTATTTGGAAACTATTATTGCATAATTCATGGGTGAAATTTTCATGTACTATAATAAAAGGCGGAGCATGATAATCACCTGTAGATCATGGTTTTAACACTTTAGGATCATGGAATCTATGTCAAATATTCTAATATCCTATTTGGGAATCATGAAGTACACTTTTTTGGCCATGTAATATTTGAGTTTGGTATATTCATAGACCCTGAAATGGTTGATGATTGTTTTTAGGAATATACTAAGAATAGTTTTGAAATATATATATTTATGGGTTTAGTTAGGTATTAACAATGTTTTTCCATGATTTTTCCATTTTTTAGTGCTAATGATGGGTTTGAAAAAAAATGGAGTGATGTTTGAATGTTATAATGATTGTGAGGATCCTTTTTAGAAGCTAAAGGAAAATACTACAACACCGATTATGACCCTTCCTGTATCTAGTAAAGAGTAAAATTCATATTTCTATATGTAAGGATTAATTATAGGAGCACTGTTTATGTAAGGAAGTCAAATGGTCACTTATTGTTCATGGATGTTGAGACATCACAAGAAGAATTACCCAACCAACAACCTGAATTTAGTAGTAGTAATGAATTTATTGAGATGTTAAAGACACTAAATTTTGGGGAGAAATTTTTATGTATATGGAATATCAAATTATAAAATAAATATTATCCCAATGGGAAAAAGACTTTGGCAGTGAAGGTAGGTCAATTATCTGCAATATTTTATCTTTGAGCTGTCTTATACCCTTAGAAAAAGAAATTTGATTATATATTATTTGAGCCAGAAGATATAAGATATGGTAGTTTATGATTATAATATTGAATGGAAACCAATGGTTCCTTTCCTTGAGATGTATTTTTATGTTTGGGAGAACCACGGTCGAGTGAACCTTGTATATTTATCAATTTCTCCTTCGCTACTCAATAGAATTAAAAGAAGACAACCATATGGTCCAAAGTGTTTAGCCATGATGGAGAGCATATATGGTGGGGATTATTTACCAAAATGTACCATTGATGATGATATTATGTACATTCATGTTCATTTTCCTGTTCACATAAATATTCATAAAGTGTTTATATAGGATTCAAATGCCTAGAAATGAGTTGTATACCTTAGTTTGGTGAAGATATACTGACCATCGGTTGCTTGTAATCCTTTTATAGCCATTCACCATTCAAGATTGGAAATGAGACGATGTTATTGTACAATTTGTAATGCCATTTCTATGGATTCCTTAAGGTATTAATATTGTTTGGGTAACAGTAGATTAGCTGACTAAGGTGTATTACTTTTTTCCAAACATATAGACTTTCTTAGTAGACTACCTGGGTAAGCTATATGTCCAAGATATAATACACATAAGGGGGTCCGTCAGACCATTGTTTTAGATCGAGAAAATCATTTCACATTATGATTCTAGATGGTATTGAAAAAATAATTAGGTACATTAGAACATTTTAAAATTTATTATCTTCCATAGACTAACAAATAGTCTGAGAGAACTATACAAAGTATAGAGGACATGCTAAGAGAATGTGTCCTAGATTTTGGGGGATCCTGGGATATCCACTTGGAATCAGTGGAGATTTGATATAAATATAGTTATTAGACTTCTATATACATGGAACCTTATGAATATTTTTTTGGTATATAGTTTCATTCCCCTCTATGTTAGTTGGAGGTTGATGAGTCAACACTGATTGGGATGAGTCTCATACAGAAGATGTTTGAGCATGTGTAGTTTATCAAGAAGTATTTAGAGACCAATAAAAGATTAAATAGGTCATATATGGACTGATGAAGTTAACCTCTTCGGTTTAGGGATAATCATAGGGTCTTCTTTTGAGTGTCACCAAGGTTTGAGGCACTATAAAACAAATGTAAATTTGTTTTTTTAAAACATCATTACACGTTTATCGATGTTTATGAAAGAAGATTTTTTTCAAATATCATAATTTATTTTTTGAAATATTGTTTTTAATTCCCAAGTGCCACACCCTCCCCTCCCTCCTCCCTTCTCCCTCCTTACGTTAAGCATACCGCCTTGCTCCCTTACTCCCTAACGCCCGACCACTGTGCTCCCTTCCGGCCGCCCTGCTGCCCGACCTCCTCTCTTCCCCTCCCTACCTCACGTGAGTTTCCCTGCTCACTCCCTTCCTCCCCAGTGCCCATCTTCCCTTCTCCCTTCCTACGACCGCCCTTCCACCTTCCTCCCTTCCTCAAGGGACTGACCGTCGACTACTCCCTTTTCCCAAATTTGAAGCCAAACTATTTTGAACCCTACAACTAGACAGTCCCAACTAACAACCAGACCACTCATCCACACCAATTTATGTTTATAGTTTTATATTATGATATATATATATATATATATATTAAAAATATCTCATTATTAAAAAAATTAATATTATATATATATATTTTTAAATATTAATATACATATATTAATATATATATATATATATGTTTATATTATATATATATATATATGATATATATATATATATTTATTAATATATGTGTGCATACATGTTTATATATATATGTATATATATAATTATATATATATGCCTCTCTATGTGTGTTTATATATATATATATATTATGAAATTTGAATATATGTTAATTTCATTCCATATAAATATAAATTTTTATATATAAATACATATAAATGTAGTTATAAAATTATATATTTATGTTTATATTAATATATATATAAGTTTATATGTGTGTATACATATTTCTTTATATTAATATATATGTTTATATGTAAATTTTTATATATATGTTTATATTAAATATATATATGCGTGTGTGTTTATATAAATATATATAGGTTTATATAAATCAATAGAATTATGAATGTTTATATTAACATATGTATGTTTATATATATGTGTGTGTGTATATATATAATTATAATTATAATTTTTTATGTATATATAAATTTATAGAATTATAATTATATATATATAATAAAAAATGTTTTAAAACACCAGTAAAAATGCTAATGTATTTGTATATTAATATATATATATTTATCATTATAAAATTATATATATGTATATATATATAAATTAATATAAGTATACTTATATATAATTAACAACATTTTAAAAAATTGATAAAAATGTCACTAGTGTTTCCACATTTAAAAATGTGATTATTTCTAAATTTAGTGACATTTTCATGAAACATCTCTAAATTAGTGATGTTTTTCTGAAAATGTTGCTCATTTAGCCATGTTTTCAGAAAAATGTTGATAAATTATAGATTAGAAATGTTTTTTGGTTTTGTTTTCTAAATTAATGTTTTTTAGTTATAACACCCCCAGATTTCATAGTACGTTATGTTTTTAAAGTAATTCAATAGCTTTTGTTATACACAATAACGAGTTCGAGCTCACCACGACTTACCAAACTAGCTGTTCAAAAAGTGGTTATGAATAGTATTAACTACATTTTGAATTTTATACACTCCATATAATTTTAACATCCATATTATGTGTTTCATAGACATAATATAACAAAAAATTCAATTTTTCAGATAAAATATTTTTTTTTTCAAAAAATGGAATTTTACCACCTTTTAATTGAGAACCCTTTTTAAATCCAATATCTGACACTTTTATATATTCAATTGGACAAAATAAACTTCATTTTAGATTTAGTACATAAAAATTTAGTTTGGATAAATTTTGGGTGTTTTTCTGATAACTTTCATATTTTGATGAATAATGAAAAATAAAAAATTATAATTGAAAACAACTTTTTTAATCAAAATAATTTATAGTGTTAAATTATACATTTGAATTATAATTATATTATATTTATATAATTTAATCCAATTTTGGTTATTGGAAGTAATTTTACATTTAAATTGGACATAAACACATATCAATCTTTTGAGAGTTTTTACTTCTCAAAAACTCGCCTTCTGGTTTTGATAACGAGAATTAATTTTAAATTAATTAATGCAACATTTATTTTCAAATTTGGTAAAATATACATTATTTTTTAATTTGTAAAATAAAAATTATCTTTGGGTGAATTTTTGGTATTTTTCTGAAAACATTCAATTTTTGAGGAATAGTGAAAAACACTATATTATTTTTTAAAACTAACTTTTTATTTAAATTATTAGTTTGAATATGAATTTATTTTAAATTAAAAATAGATACATAATACCTATATTAGTACAATTTAATTCATTGGAGTCATTTTATAATAAGATTAGATGTATAAAAGTTTATTGATCTTTTTACCATCTTTTACCCATATTCTAGGCTCATTTGCAAATTTGCATAAAACGTAATTTTACCTCTTATATGAATTAAATTTTAATAATCTGAGAGAAAAAGTGGACATCAGTAAGTAATATGTGGTTCAATAAGATGAAAATATTTTTTTTGAATAGTAACTTTTTAATTTTATTTACCACAGTAAAAAGTAAATAAGGTAATTAAAGGTAAAAAAAATTACAATTACCCCAAAACATGTCCTAATTCTATAAGAAAAGTTTATTTCAACCAAAACCAACCTTAGTAAAAAAATAAGATCCTTTTTATACATTTGGTTTTGATTATGACATTTATTAAATTTTATTTAATGAAGAGTTAAAAGTGTTAAATTCAAAGTTTAATAACTAAAATTTTTTTAATATAGGGTAAAAAATACGATAAATTCAACTATAAATATTCATTATAAAGATAAAAATATTTCTTACATCATGGTATTTTATTTATAATTTTATACATTAAATAATTAAATTTATTTTTTCCATAATGATGATGCAATAATTACCTTATTAATGAAAGATTAAAATATTTGATATTATAAATATCCAAATAAATGTAAATTTAGACATTAGATAACATCCACGAATTTTCTACGTGCATATGACATGTTATGGTTGATTTAATTTATTTTTTTCAAAGTAATAACCTTTTTATGACTTTTACAAAAACCAAATACTGAATAGTATCAAAATTGACATAAATGTATTTTTAAAACAAATACTATATTACTAAATGATATAATATTCCTAAAAATATAAGATTCAGCCAAAGGTTTTATATAATTATATATATGTCATTAATGAAACACTTTATGGTCTCTTGGAATTTTATATTATGTTTATTAACCATGTATTATAATAACACAAGAAGACATGGTAAAAGTTAAACTATTTAACTAAGAGTTAAATATAAAAGGTAAGGTTAATATGGTAAACTAAACTTGTCTAAAACCTATTGGTTGATTTTTTTTGACCCATACATACCCTAGGCTCTGATGGAACCACTTTGTGTATAGGTTGGTATTTTTTGTCAATAGTTGTCAATGGAATATCAAAATGAAAGAGATCATGAAGTACTCCGATGAAGTAGAGGAGTAGTGATTCAAACGATTGTTGTTCTGATCGTAAGTTCAAAGAACATATGTCAAAGGTGATACATTGTTTACAACAATGAAGAATGTGAGGAGTAATCCATCCAAGGATGATTAAATCAGGATGGTGTTTTTGGATTAAGACCATGCAATTCCTCCTTATTGCATAAGAACCATGGGCTTTAATGAAGACCTTACAATTCCTCATTATTGCTTGAGAACAATGGGTTTTGATGAAGACCATACAATTACTCATGATTGCGTGAGAACCATGCTAGAGACTTCTTGACGGATTGAATCACATGGTTTTCATGAAGTTGATCATGATGGTTGAAGAAGGAGGCAATGTGCCAATGAGTTGACTTATGAAATGACCATGCACATCACATTGTCATAGAAGATGATGATCACCAAGAATAAGTGTTGTTGAGGTGATTGTGCTTGTCGACAAAGCAAACAAACGACATACAAATTTGTTGACAAAGGACATTCCATTGTGAAATGTCGAGTTCAAGAGTTGTGGTCAACGATCTATGTTTGATTCAAGAACATCAACAGAGGAATGGATGATCTGGAGGCGGTACAAAAAGAGCAGATACAAGGTGGCGCCGTTTTCCAGTGTTTTCCAAATTTCAGGGCCTCAAAATCAACAAATGAAGAAGAGTGATTTTGGAAAAGGGACTTGCGCGCCATAATCTTGGAGGATAGGAAACTTGCGCGCCATATGTTTTTGAAGATCAGAGCATCAAAATATGGAAAAGGGATAAGGGTCACGCAAGTTTTGGTGAGGTCGCGCAGGTGAATTATGTACCGGGAAGAGACTTGCGCGCCGATGCCTTGAATGCATTATAACTTGTGCGCCTATGGTTTTTCGAGATCAGAAGATCCAAATTTGGCAAAGGCAAGATGTTCACGCAAGTTTGGATGTTGATCGCGCAAGTTCCTAGTAGGGGCCGAGACTTGCGCGCCGATGGATGACTTGCGCACCACCGCGCAGGGGGTCCATTTTTCCAATAAATACTGGACCACCCCTCCTCATTTCGAATGGAGCTCAAGACTTTGAGATTGTTTGATCTCTCGTCACGCAGGTGGTTGAACCGCGCAAGTGGTAGTTGGTCGCGCAAGTAGAGGTTGCGCGCCGGCTGATGGTTGAGCGCCCCAGGTGATTTGGGCAAGGAAGGAAGTGAGTCGCGCAGGTTTGAAGTTCAAGAAGGAAGAGTCGCGCAGGTGCTTTGGAGACACTTGCGCGCCAGGTTATACTTGCGCGCCTAAGACTTGCGCACCAGATGGAGACTTGCGCTCCGGGCTTGAAAAGGAGAGCCAAACATTGTTGAAGCACGCCCGCATTTCTGGAGCTGCACAAGAGCTAAAGATTGCCTGATACTTTCGGTGCAAAGAGAGATTGAAGAAGAAATCTAAATGATATATGCATGATCTCATTCATACATGGTGATTTGATTCTGACGAATGCGAAGTAAGCTGAACATCATTTATTGAGAAATCACATAAGTGATTGTGATTAAGGCAAACGAAGACAAGGGGATCTAGTGCATTCAGTCATTGCACTAAAGAAGAAAGATTGAACTATAAAGAGCATCAACTCTGAAACCTGATGCAAGCAAAGTCTCATGCTGAATAGGAGACAAAGAACATCAATGCACATTTATTGAAGAGACCTTCACGTCTATAAACTGAGTGAGACTTCACCAATGGTAGTGAGCCAGGGGGAGTCAACGGGAGTGACCCGAGGGACGCAGTGAGCTATCCCTGAACAATTGTAAAGGCAGTGAGCCTGGGACAGAGTGACTGTACCCAAACCTTTGTAATCTATATCTAGTGAAGCATAGTGGATTTAGGTACGACCGAAAACCTGTCGGCGTATTCTCCTTGTACGTAGCCCTTAGTGGTGAACCAAGTAAAAATAGCTGTGTCATCTCTCTGCATGTGAATGTTTAATTGATGATCATATCCATCATACAGGATTAAGTAGTTCCTACCAACGTGGGAATAAGATCCACATCTAATAGAAGAAAAAGTTGTCACCCTGATTCACCCATCCCCTCTCAGGGTGTCCCGGGGTCCTACAGGATCAAAATAAATCCATTTTTTCCATTAGAAACGGAAAATTATTTTATAATAAAATAATATTTCATGCTTTTCCTAATGTGCCCCTCACATCTCTTATAAAAGGGTACATACCCTTCTCTCAAATTCACACCTCCAAAGCTGTTTGGCTTGGCCAACACCTGATCCAATATCCTAAAATAATACCCTCATTTCATCTTATAGGCCTTAATTTGATCATAAATCTAACCTAAGGATCCCTTTTGTTCGAATCAAAAGGAAACACCCGAAGAAGAGGTAATTATTTTATCACCTCTTTCAAAGTTATTTTATTCTTATAATTATTATTTATTTATTGTTACCATAATAAAATAATGACACTAGTACCTTCTACATACTATTTTTATGGTACAACCATATTCATTATTCTATCCATCCTATGAATGACAAATTCACCATACGTGCGTACGTACTACTTACCGTCTCCATGTCGTGGTGTAGTTTGTTATTCAACACTTCATTATTTTGATGGGTTTAACAATGAGTATAATTTATATAAATAAAAATTATAACATGTTAATTATTATTTATATATAATATACCATCCAATTAAATAATATTTAACCATCAATATAATGATATCGTTGATCGGGTGTTCGTACGGCTTACTGTCTCCATGACGCGATGAGATTCATTTTCACGTTCACCATTCAATGATGATTATAAGAATATATATTATTAATAATTATGTAATATTTGACATAATAATTATATTGGAAATATATATATATATATATATATATTTATTTATTTATTTATATCTCATTCACTTACTTTTGTTCAATACGATATGAAAACAAAAACAATGTTTATGCGTACGTACAACCTACTGTATCCATAAATGGTGTTTTCCATTTAATATATCAATATATTACACATATTGTTATTCTTAATATATATGATAACGAAATAATTTTTTATTTTCTGGAAGCAATTAAATCATGATATAAGTGATACAATCAAGAATAACAAGTTAAAACATGTGTGGTAAAAAAATAGATTATTACCCAAAATGTTATTTTAACATGGAAATTCTTATTAAATGGGTATTATAAAGTCATTAATGAATTAAGTATGACATAATAAATATGAATATGGTTGTGTAATAATTTAATAACATACTAAATTCATTATATAGGAGGTTAAACATACCCTCGACCAAAGGAAAGTACAAGGTATCAGTTAATTCCTTAATATCACTATTATCTGAGATTGTTTATGTTTAAGTTTTTACTCAAACATATTTACTATCCATATAAATGTTTCATAAAATATTTTTTAAAAGTAATATTTTTAAGGGACACTTTAACTAAAACATCATTTTAAATGGTTTAAATATATATTCTTCTAAATCATTCTCATTAATTTCCTTTTTTTCAAAATGGTTTTAAGGATTTATTTATATGGAAATGAATGTTTTAAAATTTAAATTCCTTTCAAACTCTTCAAAGTGTTATGGGACACTTTGATTTAAAAATATCTTTTAATTGTCTTCCTTTAAAAATTGTGTGAATTTTAAATGATTTCATGAAAAAGGTATATTTTTTTCAATGAGTTTTACTGGTCATTTTCAACTATGTCTACATCATTTACTAGATATTATTCTTGATTGAGTTTGATTAATTATAATACAATATTCCAAACTATATTTAAGGAGCTGTGATATGTTTTACTGTGGATGTGCTATTTTTATACCATTCATGGTTTACAGTTAAACTATTAACATTTCATATGCTAGTTTTAATATGAATATTTATTTCATGTTTCACCCTTTTTATATGAGGAATGCATTGGACTTAGTAAGTTACGGGAGGGGCCTGATCTAGCCTATCTATGTATCGATAGGTCTCATGAGACAAATTACTATCTTGGCCCAAGGTCTTGACAAAATTTTTATTTTTAGTCTAGGCACGAGGCCTTGGATATGTGGTTATGATGTCTGGAATTAGGAATTCCCTCATTATGAAATTAGTTATTACATGTGATTATTCGACAAGTAGAATATCCTTGTGCATGTTTATATGGTAATTTTTAACTTTTTTTCTCATATTATGTTCAATATTATTTTTAAAAAGGATATTGTTTTTATTACACATATTTCCTTAAAAGTTTATAGATTCTACTAAATTATTTACCCTCACTAAGCATATGAGCTCACCCCTTTATTAATTTTTATTTTCCCAGGATTCCAAGAAGTGTAATATGATTTATATGTAGGTTTAAGATATAATAATTATTGAATTATAAAAGGATTATCTATGTTGTATTTTATGTTAGAAATTGTAATGTAAAGTTTATGTATGTAATTTTACAAGATTGCTAAACTAATCGGTCCTTCGAGACTTGATTCCTTGTAATCATGCCAAAGTATTAAAATAATGCACCGGCTTGGGGATTCTGGGGTTAGGGCATTATAGTTGGTATCAGAGGAAGTTTATAAATAACATTGAAAACTATATTTAGATAAACTCTGATTAGGAAAAATTACCCTAAGATAGACATTGAGGATTAGTATAGAAGAAAATCCAAAAAATTTGGTAATGTAGATATTATGTGAGTTTTCTTAGCAATACATCCCTGTCTGGAAACTACAAGTGGATGTGGTTATGGAACATATGTACCTATCAGTGAATGATCTGACAAGGATTTTTGGGCTTGACCTGAGGTATCCTGGTACACGACAATAGGCCTTACTACGCACCTGGTTTGAAACTCCTAGGGGATATTCTTAGGATAATTCACATTTAATTTAAAAACCATTATGAAGAATTTATGAGTAAATATGTCAGTAAAGAAACCATTTTTATGATTATGGGAATAGATGTGTGAAAATCTTTAATTAATGTTGAAAATTTTCTAGTTTTTTAATTATACCATATGATATGATCTAACCTAGTGTATGTTGTCATTTAGAAATGGCACCCAATAGAAGGAACAAAAACTCTAGCAATACGCATGATCCAAAGAGTAAGAAGGATCCTATATTTTAGGGTATTAAGGAAAAATTTTGAAGGGAAATAGTCTCCCATGTATTCTCATCATCTGAGGAAATATTATCATGTCTTAATATGATTATTAAAGAATTTATGAGTCATATGGTTTTGAAGGGATGCCAAAGAAGAAGAGGATGTTATAGAGAAATATGGATGAAGGGAAGAAGGGAGAAAATTATTTTCCCATATTTGATGACTATGGAAATAATCACCTTGGTAAATGATTTAATGGAATGGGATTTTGTTATAAGTGAGGAGAAAATGGACACCAAATTCGTGATTGCATGGGTAAGAAAAAGGTTTCAAATATACAATGCTTTATCTGCAAGGATTTGGGACAGTACATGAATCAATGTCCCAATCATCAAAGTATCCCCCAAATGATCCTATTGGATAATAGTCAAGTTATGATACTACTGTAGATGGAAAGGAATGATTAGTGTTCTTTAGTTGTTATTAAAGAATTGTGTCATTTGAGTATTTTATTAATGATGTACAAGTTCTACGAATTATTGAGTATATAAGGATTGTACTGAAATACTATTTCATTATGGATTTGAGATTTTTTGGTACCAATAAAAGTGACTCAATAGCTGGTTACACGTTTTGGGAAATATAATGTTGAGAGAAAGATAATCCTTAATATAGTCTTGATACTGATGTAGTGATTTTGGAATAAGAGATAATTGAGTTGGATAATGTTTATTGGATATTATTGAAAAATTTGGAACTAATTAATGATTTTTTATACCATAATTGTTGGATATTATCAAATTTTTGGATTTAAGGAATATATCCAGTATTCTATGTTTTATATAATGATTAAGGAAGTATATACCTATTCAAATAAGGTTTTATGGTAATTCAGGTTGTTACC
Organism: Viscum album; assembly: GCA_963277665.1. Taxonomy (NCBI): domain Eukaryota; kingdom Viridiplantae; phylum Streptophyta; class Magnoliopsida; order Santalales; family Viscaceae; genus Viscum; species Viscum album. The sequence goes on from OY728119.1 coordinate 1,917,512,946, forward strand.
ATGTTTTAATAGAATAAATGATGAAGGTATTCACATGTTGTTCTATGATAAAAGATATCTTCCATATGTTGTGTTGAAATTCCTTAAAATTTTTGGACTATGAGTTTGGACAGAAGTATTTTGGATAAGTCTAAAGGATGGAATTGAGTAAGTTGAACACTTGATATTTTTTTGAGGTTAATGTATGATTTATTGAATACTTTCACCAAAACTTTTGGTTTTTAGTAAACATTTAGATGATGAAGGGAATACTTGTGGACCTTATGATTTATAAAATGTCCTTCAGGAGTTAAAAATAATCATTTTTGAACATTCATTTCCTCATGTAAGGGATGAAGTGAAAATAGATCTAAGAACAACCAAATGATGAGAATATGATTATGATAGGTAATGAAATCATGTACATTTTCATGAGTTCTTATCTTGATAGTAAATTAATTCCTCATATTCAAAAAAAAGTATCTAAAAAAATGTGTTATCCTAATACCATATTTTTTGTTGAACCGATGATACAACAAATCATCGTAGATTGATGGCTTTCAGGCCCTCAATTTTACATTTATTATTCACTTGTTTCTGATTGATGACCTCAATCACTCCCTATAAATATTTACATTTTCCCTCTAATTATGTGTGTCTAATTTCCACCAATGTTATCTTATTTGAAATCCAAATTTGGTGGTGGCTTTTTCATTTCCCATTCCCTCTTATTAAGACTAAATTTTATTAACCCTTTTTCTGATGTGGGGTTTCCACAAAGGTATTTTTTATTTTCAACCTTTTATTTTCAAAGAACAATTTCAAATTGTGGGTATGAAATTTATTGAAGGAGGGGAGAATGTGAAACCCTATGAATTCATAGTATACTATCTCTTTAAAATAATTCAATAGCTTTTTCTACACGCAATACTGAGTTTGAGTGCACCACTACTTACCAAACAAGCCGTTCAAAATGTGGTTAAGAATAGTATTAATTTTATTTTGAATTTTATATACTCCATATAATTTTAACATCCATATTATGTGTTTCTTAGAAATTATATAAGAACCAATCCAATTTTTCAGATAAAATAAGTATTTTTTTTCAAAAAATGCAATTTTACCATCTTTTAATAGAGAACCCTTTTTAAATCCAATATTTGAAACTTTTATATACTAAAATTGAAAAAATAATTTTTTTTAGATTCAGGATAAAAAAAAATATTTTGGATAAATTTTTGGTGTTTTTCTGATAACTTTCATATTTTGATGAATAGTGAAAAATAATAAATTTTAATTGAAAATAACTTTTTTAATAAAAATAATTTATAGTGTTAAATTATAAATTTGAATGGTTTTTTTGTAAAATTAAATTAAATTTTTATCATTTAATCTAATTTTGGACCTTGGAAGTAATTTTACATTTAAATTTGACATTAACACATATCAATCTTTTGAGAGTTTTTTCTTCTCAAAAACTCACCTTCTGGTTTTTGACAACAAGAATTAATTTTAAATTAATTAATGCAACTTCGATGTTATAATTTTGCATAATATACATCATTTTTTAATTTGGAAAATCAAAATTATCTTTGGGTGAATTTTTGGTATTCTTATGAAAATATTCTATTTTTGAGGAATAGTGAAAAACACTGTATTATTGTTTAAAACTGACTTTTTATTTAAATAATTAGTTTAATATAAACTTATTTTAAATTAAAAATAGATAAATAATACCTATATTAGTACAATTTAATTCATTGGAGTCATTTTATAATAAGATTAGACGTATAAAATTTTATTGATCTTTTTACCGTCTTTTACTCACATTCTAGGCACATTTTCAAATTTGCATAAAACGTAATTTTACCGCTTTTGTGAACTGAATTTCAAAAATCTGAGAGACACAGTTGACATCAGTAAGTAAAATTTTGTTCAATAGGATGAACATAATTTTTTCATGAATAGTAACTTTTGAATTTTATTTACCACTGTTAAAAGTAAATATGGTAATTAAAGATAAAAATAATATTAAAATTACCCCAAAACATGTCCTAATTCTATTGGATAAGTGTATTTAGACCAAAATCAACCTTAGGACAAAAATAATATCCTTTCGATCCATTTGGGTTAGATTATGACTTTAATTATATTTTATTTAAGGAATAGTTAAAAGTGTTAAATTCAATGTTTAATAACTAAAACATTTTTAATATAGGGTTACACATAAGATAAATTTGACAATAAATATTCATTCGAAATAGAAAAATATTTCCTACATCATGAAATTTTATTTATAATTTTTAGGAATTAAATAATTAAATTTATTTATGGCACAATGATGATGCAGTAATTACCTTATTAATGAAAGATTAAAATAATTGATATTATAGTTATCAAAATAAATGAAAATTGAGACTTCTTACGACATACACTAATTCTATAGGTGAATATGGCATGTTAGGATTTATTTAATGTATTTTTTTTGAAGTAATAAAATTTTTATGACTTTCAAAAAAATAAAATACTAAATAGTATCAAAATTGACATAAATGGATTTTTAAAACAAACACTATATTATTAAATGATATAATATTCTTAAAAATATAATATTCTTCCACATGACTTATATAATTATAGATATTTCATTAATTAACCAATTTAGGGTATATTTGAATTTTATACCAAGTTTATTAACCATGTATTATAATAATACAAGAAGATATGGTAAAAGTTAAACTATTTAACTAAGAGTTAAATCTAAAATATAAGGTTAATATGGTGACCTAAAATTGTCTAAAAACTTTTTGTTGAGATGTTTTCGACCCATACCTACCTTATACTCGAATTAAATCCCTTTGGATCCATTATAAACCTAAAATTATTTTATAATAAAATAATATTTCAAGTTTTTTCTAATGTGCCCCTCACTTCTCTTATAAAAGGGTACTTCCCCTTATCTCAAATTCACACCTCCAATGCCATTTATCTTAGTAAAAACCTAATAAAATATCCTACCAACTACCCTCATTTCAACCTAGAGTCCATACATTGATCATAAATCCAACCTAATGATACGTTTTGTTCAAATCAAAAGGAAACACCCGAAGAAGAGGTAATTATTATATCACATATTTCAAAGTTTTTTTCTTCTTCTAATTCATATTTCTTTGTTGTTACCATACTAAAATAATAAATCCAGTACCTTATACATACTGATATTATGGTACAACAATATTCATTATTCTTTCCATCCAATGAATGACAGAGTCACCATATGTGCGTGTGTACGGCTTACCGTCTCAATGTCGTGGTGCAGTTTGTTATTCAACAATTGATTATTTGGATGGGTATAATAATGAGTATAATTGTTGTAAATAATAAATATAAAATTTTATTTTTTCTTTATATATAATATACCATAAAATTACATAATGTTTCACCATCAATATAATGATATCGTCGCTCGTGTGTACGTATAGCTTACCGTCTCCACAACGTGATAAGATTCATTTCCACGTTCACCATTCAAAGATGATTATAAAAATATATATTATTAGTAAGTATGCAAAATATTACATAATAATGATACTGGAATATATATATATATATATTTACACATATCTCATTCACTTACTTATATTCAATACAATATGAAAACAGAAAGAGTCTTTATGCGTACGTATGACCTACCGTCTCCATAAACGGTGATTTCCATTTTATATATATATCTATTGTACATATTTATATTCTTAATATATATGATATATAAATAATTTTTTATATTCTGGAAGCAATTAAATCGTGATATAAGTGATACAATCAAGAATAACAAGTCAAAACACGTACGATAAAGAAATTGATTATTACCTGAAATGTTATTTTAACCTGGAAATTATTATTAAATGGGTATTTTAAAGTCATAAATGAATAATTTATGATATAATAAATATTAATATGGTTATGGTGAATTTAATAAAATACTATAGTCATTATACAGAAGGTTAAACATAGTCTTGGCCAAAGGAAAATATAAGGTAAGGGTTAATTCCTCAATCTCATTGTTATCTGAGATTGTTTATTTATAAGTTTTTACTGGAAAATATTTATTATCACTTTAAAAGTTTTATAAAATCATTTTCAAAAGGAATATTTTAAGGGAATCTTTAAATGAAACATCATTTTAAATGGTTTAAATATTTGTTCTTCTAAATCATTCTCATTAATGTCCATGTTTTCAAAATGGGTTTAAGTATTTATTTACATAGACACGAATGTTTTAAAATGTTAATTCCTTTCAATAGTTTCAAAGTGGTATTGGAAAAATTGATTCGAAAATATATTTTAAATGTCTTCCTTTATAAATTGTGTGACATTTAAATGGTTTCATTAAAAATGTATATTTCTATCAATGAGTTTTACTGGTCATTTTAAACTACGTCAACAACCTTTATGTAGAGACCCAAACATGACGTACATAGACATTACATTACTTTTGTGGAATAATTAATACATAACAAAAACATACGCCCAAAGACCGTATTAGTTTAGTGCATTTTGAAACTCGGAACATAATCTTCTAATCATGGTGAAAGATCATCAATATCTTCCATAAATATCTTCCACTTTTTTTTCTTACCTAAAACCTTTATTTATATCCTAGGGAAAAGAAAACATAAAAAGGGTGAGCTCAAATGCTCGGTAAGGGTAAAAATGGAGAACATAAAAACAATCCATAAACATTTGAACGTAAAAACATGAACAGAAAACATCAAAATCTTGAGAAATGACATAAATCTTGGCAGTACATAAGGCATAGATCATAAAGGAACATTAATCATGATATAATAGCATGGGAATAAAACTTGTAATTATGGAAAACCATTAAGCACATGTTATGATTTCCATAGTATCCAAGTAATTGTTTCCAAGACCATCATAGTGGATAAAGTCTGTTACTAAACCGGGTTTACTAGCCGTTCCAACCCTGTATTTCTGAACCATAATAACTTGTCATTACCACCATGTCTATCTCATGATATATAAATATTTACCCAATGAATTGGAGGGAGATATAGGTCACACCCATCTCATAATGAAATCATTCTTACTTGTTCCTCAAAATAAACATAAATCATTCATCACAACCCAAAGAATAAAATGAGTTTCATAAACATCATCCCATCATAATATAATCCATATAAAACAAATGGATATCATTTCATCATAAGAAAAATCACACCATGTAAATAATAGAGACATTATAATTGAAACAGAAACATATTAAATACTGTCATTTTTGATGGAAAATAGTTTTGATAAAACACTTGAAACAAGTTCTCGAGGAAAATATCCTTTCTTCTTCAAAATCATTTACTTTTCACAAAATGCCATGCAATTTTAAAAGAAATGGATTTTTTTGAAAATATTCATGAAATATTTTAGAGGAAGCTTCATGAAAATAATTCATTTTGATACCATAAAAATCCTTTCACGCCGTATAAGTTAAAAAAACATTCTCCTCGTACTTTTTCTGGAAATGTCAAAACGTTCCGCGTATGGTAAAAAAAGAAAGATCCCTTCCATAACACAATGTAAAATTAAAATAGGGGTAAAAATTACTTTAAACATAAATGTAATAATGTTAAAAAATTTATGAAAAACATTTTTATGGACATGGATGAAAAATATAACCCCAACAAATACTTATGTATAAATAATCTCAGATAAAAATGAGATTGCAAAATTATCCCTTACCTTATGTCCAATTTCATCCATATGTGTCTGAGACTCCTGTATAGTGGGTTTAAACATATTATTAAATTTTAATAGAACCATAATAATATTCATTATATCATATATGATTCACTTAATACTTTATATTACCCGTTCATTTGTCAATTCCATGTTAAAGCAGCGTTTTGGGTAAAATCATTTCATTTATCATCCGCGTTTTGACTTGTAATTATTCATATGATTACTTAGATCATAATTACTTACTTCAATAATGTAAAACATGATTTATATATAATATATATTCAGAATATAAATATATATAATAGATCGATAAATGGAAAGAAATACACTATTCATGAAGACGGTAGGTCGTACGTACGCATGAATGCTCTTTCCGTTTCCTAATTAAATTGAATGGAATTAACTAAATGAAACATATATGTACATAAATACAGTATCATTATTATGTCATATCTTTCATGATTATTTATTATATATACTTTATAATCATACTTGAATGGTAAATCATGGAGAATAAATCTCATCACGCCATGGAGACGGTGATCTGTACGTACGCACGAGCGATGATATCATTCCCATAATTATTGATTAGAATTTAAGTGGATGATATAATTTATCAAAATCAGTATAATTTTGTAATAATAATATATAGTTATTATTTCTACCATTATACCCATCCAATTAAGGTGGTGGTGGAAAAACAGATTACACCACGGCGTGGAGACGGTATTCCGTACGTACGCACACGCGGTGATTTTGTTTTCCATAGGATGGATAGAAGGTGAAATAGGGTTGGTTCATATTTATAAAAACATATCAGTGTATTAATGATACTGATGTTATTAATTTATTATGAAACAACAAAATAAGAGGATGTAGAAGAAGAAAGAAACTTGAAGGAATCAGTAGAAGAGAATACCTCTTCCTCGACACACCTCCTTTAAACTTCCTCTTAAGGGACTAGAGTTGGTCTTTTGAGAAGACTAGAACCTCAATAATGTTACAAGGTATGTTTATAAGAGTAATGGTAAGGGTTTGGCCGAGTTTGAAGGATCAAATTTGTGTGAAGATGATAGGGATGAGGTTCCCTTTTATAAGGGAGGAGAGGGGCAGCTTAGGAAAAACATAAAATATTATTTTATAATAAATTAATATTATGTATATAATGGCTCCAAAGTGACTTATTTAGAGGGTAGGGTGGGGATGGGTAGAAATACTCTCAACCAATAGGTTTTATACAAGTTTATGTTACCAGTTCAACCTTATCATCTCTATGTTAAATAATTTAACTTTTACCGTGTCTTCGTGTATTCTTACACTATATGGTTAATAAACATACTATAAAATTCCAATCGAACCCCAATTGGTTCATTAATGACATATATATTATTATATATGTCTTTTGGACTAATATTATATTTTTAGGAATATAATATCAATTAATAATATAATATTTGTTTTAAAAACACTTTTATGTCAATTATGACACTATTTGGTATTTTTTTCTAAATTCATAAAAGAATTATTACTTAGAAATAAATTCATTTAACAAAACCTAATATGTTATATTAACCTATATAATTATTTTAATTCATAAAAAGTCTCAAATTTCATTTATTTGAGTATTTATAATATCAATTATGTTAATATTTCATTAATAAGGTAATTACTGTATCATCATTGTGTCATAAATAAATTAAATTATTTAATGTCTAAAAATCATAAATAAAATACCATTATGTAGTAATGTTTTTGATATTTATAATGAAAATTTATAGTCTAATTTATCTTATGTATAACCCCATATTAAAAATGTTTTAGTTATTAAACTTTGATTTTAACTATTTTAACACTTCTTTAAATAAAATAATAATAAATATCCCAATCTAATCCAAGTGTACCTAAATGGTCATATTGTATTCCTAAGGTTGTTTCTGGTCGAATTAAACTTATCCAATAGAATTATGACATGTGTTAGGGTAATAATAATATCATTTTACCCTTAATTACCCTATTTACTTTTAGCCGTGGTAAATAAAAGTTAAAAGTTACTATTCACCAAAAAATATTTTCATCTCATTGAACCAAATTTTACTTAATGATATCAACCGTGTCTCTAGGATTTTTGAAATTCAACTCATTGAAGTGGTAAAATTAATTTTTATGTAAATTTTCCAATGCTCCTAGGAGGTGGGTAAAAGACGATAAAAAGTTCAATAAAATTTTTATATATCTAAAATTATTATAAAATGACTCCAATGAATTACATTGAAGTTATATAAGTATTATGTATCTATTTTGACCTAAAATAAATTTAAATAAAATAAATTATTATTTAAATAAAAATTCGGTTTTAACCAATAACTCAGTGTTTTCACTATTCATCAAAAATTGAATGTTTTCAAAAAAATACCAAAAACTCACCCAAGGTAAATTTCGATATTATGAATCCAAAAATGAATTCCATTTTGAAAGATAAAATTTATAAAATTTCAAAAAGTGGGTATTACTATTCATAACGGCTAGTTTATATAATATTTTTATAACATATCATTGTTTAGTGAAACTTGGTATTGCGTACAACACACACTATTGAGAAAGGTCACTCTTGCGTGTAATGCAAGCCAAGTCAGGGTTGTGTATAGGGAAAGCTTCCTTTGGTGTTGTGTATGACATACTAAAAATATAGTTCAATTATACAATGATCAAAATCTATACTTGGTGTTGTTTAAAATGAATTTTATTCGAAAGAACTTGAAATTGTGTGCATCACAAGCCAAGAATAGTTTTTGTATACTACAAGCTAATACAATGTTACGTATAGTGCAAGATAATCTTGGTGAAGCGTACAACAAAATACATAAAAGAAATTAAAAAATATATTTCTCATAAAATATTGGGGTGTTACATTCTACCCCCCGTAAAATGAATTTCACAATCAAAATTTGTCAGGGTCATAAATGGTTTTCTACTTGAATTTTCATTCATAGAAACCCACATCATAAAAAGGAATACTAAATCATCATTTTAAAAAGGAACGTTAGAAACATAATGGATACCCAAATTAACTCATCACAGGGTTTCGACATAGGAGAATATAGGTGAAAATATGGATATGGAAGAGAAATATAACCATCATGTTTGGATGAAGATTGGTAGTGAACATGCATATAAAAAAGCCAACAATCACAAAGCCATAAATTTGTGATGATCTAAGGTACCATATTATTTATCAGATGTGAGGGCACTAGGACAAAATTTCTGGTTTTTAAGATCATTTCCCTAATGTTGAATAATTTTTGAATTAAAATAAATAATTACTTGATTTTGGTACAATCTCACTATTGTTTGTGCCTTAAACAATTTACACTTAATCTCTTAAAGAAATGAAGTTGAATTTGTCTTCCGTGAAGTGTTAGTAGATCATGTGATAGAATGATATGTCATTACATCTATCTCAAATATAAGGTTAGAAAATGTTATATACATAAGTCCATTTTATGGTGAGATTAATCGTATATAGTTCCAAAAATGGACTTATACTTCATCTATCATACGTCTTAATAAAATAAAACTACCTTCTACTTACTAGGGACTTCTTGTAGGCTAGTGGTAGGAAATAAAGGCATGTCACACTTCAGTTGTGGGTTCAATTCACACAACCTTGTCCGACATGACGGGTTGTCACCCGTCCTACAGGTTTTCCTTTTTCTAAAACTACACTATTATAACATTCCAGAAATAATATCGAAAAAACGTTCTATCCTTAAACAATATTATCTTATGTCCAAGATAATCCATTTCAAATCTTTAGGCTTGTACAAAGTACTTCCATCCAAGATCACGGTATAAAGGAAACGATTACTAGAAATGTCATCAACCAAGTATGTGAATACCATCATTTATCCACCATATATCATAAGATATATCTTGTTGGTCACATTCCAAACACGTGAATACCTTAATCATGTTTTCTCTTGGAAAATGATTACCCATTGAACATTAGTGAAAACATGAATGCTATCAAAAGTTAACTCTATCCACATACCAAAATCCCAAAATCTCTATATACTCAAACCATGATATAACTTTGTCCTTATATAAGTCATGAGATCATTAATACTATCAAACATTTCATTTTCTCCTTATCCATTCATTATGCGCATATCATCTTCTTTCCAAAAATATTTCAATCACTTTTCAGTGTTACCGTTACCATACAATTATTGAAAACCAATATATAGATATTCCAAAATTCCACGATACTATAAATGAGATTCCATGATACTATTTGGAAATCACATTACATAAACACATAATCATTGCACAACATCATTTTCATACTCAACATCACAAATAGTGATTGCATGTGACTTCCCTTTTTTCCTTTGCCTTAAGAGGTTTCTCGCGTCGATCATCATTAACCCTTGGATTAGGGCATTGATTATCATAATGCCCCATTTCCTTGCACTTGAAGCCTTGATGTACTGGTGGAGCGTTCTCTATAGTCTTTTCTCTATTCGCGTCATTTGAAATATTTTTCCCATTACTTCAGAACTCATCTGCTCCATGACCTTCTTTTCCCCACTTGACACATTTTCTAGTACCTTTTAGAAAATCTCCACCATGTTTCTTTCCACACTTTGAGCATAAAGAAACATTCACCTTCTATTCACTATTGTTCTAAGATTTTTCCTTGAACTCCATCTTTCATTTTTTGTCAAAACCATGAGATGGATATGTAACACCAACTTCCAGTTCTACCTTGATAGCGCAACGCACAATTTCTTCATAGCTATTGAAGTATATTATAGATAATTACCTTCGAAGACTTGGTTTTAAGCCACTGAAGAATCGATCAACTTTAATTTCAGGTTGGATGATAAATCCCGATGCATACCTTGCAAGCCTTGTAAAATTCCCCTCGTATATACCAACAAGTTCATCACTCTTTTGATTAAGCTCAAGGAACTCCTTTTCCATCTCTATTTGAAGAATATGAGGGAAGTACTTATTGAAAAATATGTTCTTGAACTCATCCCATTCCATGGATTCAATTTCATCTTGGGGCCTTGTATTCTTAATTAGAGTCCACCACTGGTCTGCTTAACCTTCTAAACGGTAAATATCTAGAATGAATTTTTCATGTTCCAAACATCGAAGTATGGAAAATATCTTTTCAATGGTACTCATCCATTATTCAGCAACAAGTGAATTAGAAGACCCACTGAAACTACTACAAAAACGGCCTATATCAGCGCTAAAAAAGGGATTTAACAGTGCTAAAAAAGCGTTTTAAAGCTCAGCGCTAATATAGCGCGGTCCCTTTTATCAGCGCTAAAAAAAGCGCTGATAAAGGTCAAAAAAATTAAAAAAAATTAAATATAATAATACCAGGGGAGTGCTTTTATCATCGCTTCACACCCCGTTTATCAGCGCTAGGAGTGCTTTTATCAGCGCTTCACACCCCGTTTATCAGTGGTAGGAGGTCTCCCGTGCACTGCCCTTTCCACGAATCCTCATACGCGCGCACCCCCTTCGCTTCCATCTAAACTCGAACCTGGGACCTCCCCCCTTTCGCTGCTGCACCTTTACCTCTATGCCATTTTATTTTTTTCTCTATTTAGTGATATATCTATATATATATATATATATATATATTTATATTTATTAATATATAGATTCATATATTTAAATAGATTCATATTAATATAAATATTTTTATTCATATATTAATATATATATATATATATTAATTCATATATTAATATATTAATATATATATTTTTAGTTATAATTTTTTATACGTATATTTATTTGTATATTAATATATACATATAAGATTAGTTTTAAATACATTTACGAAAAATATGTTTTTTATGTGTGTTTATAAATAAATAAATACATGCATACATACATAGATATATACAACACAGATACATATATATATACAACACACTGACACACACAGATACACACACACAAACACATTTATATTTACGAATAAATACATATATATGTGTATTTTAAAAGCCATAGAATGTACATATAAGATTAGTTTTAAATGAATTTATGAAAAAAAATATATTTTTGATTTGTGTTTATAAGTAAGTAAATAAATAAATACATATATACATATATACAACACACAGACACACACATAGACACCCACACACACACAGACACATATATATTTACGAATAAATACATATATATGTGTATTTGAAAATCCATAAAGTGTTAAAATGACCATATCTTATAATCTAGAATTCCGTTTCAACTCCACAACCAATCAAATCGAAGAAAATGAAACAATATTCGATATGATAGGTGGTACAGGCCTAACGGACATCCGGATCAAAAGTTATACTTGTTTGAATGTTAAAAAAGCGGGGTATGCCGACTAAAAGATCATAAAAAGATCAGTAAGGGATACAAAAATGAGGAAAACTATTAGTTTTTCAAAACAACAAGTAAAACGTGAATAATTTAACATAATTAATACTTTTCACCTTTATAAAGTAGTAAATACTCTTCACTGAATAAAAGATCACTACTTACCCTTTTGAAACAAAAAAGTTACCATAAAACCCATATAAAGAACACATACCATATAAAGGTAACTTGGGACATAAACATACTTAAATTTAATAACCATACGATTGACTTCCACACATATCACTAAACGGAATAGCCATATGGGCGACTTCCATACCAAATGCATTGGAGGTTATAACATAACCACCCGTCCTGGTTTATCACAACACCACCCGTAATTTGGTTAATCACGTAATCACCCATCAAATGTCCAAGTACCATTATAAAATCATAGCACATAAAATATTGAAAATATAATCATTTCACTATCACAATATATCATTTCAATATATTGACAAAATCAATTCTTTATCAGACTATTTTCAAAACCATTTAATAAAGAGATTTTTTTGAATCAAAGTGTCCCATACCACTTTGAAGCTTTTAAAGGATTTAACATTTTAAAACAATAATGTCCATAAAAATAAATCCTTAAAACCATTTTTAAAACAAGGACATTAATGAGAATGATTTATAAGAAGAAAATTTTAAAATAGTTTAAACGATATTTTAGTTAAAGAGTTTTTAACAAAATGAGAAATGCTTGAATACAAATAATTGACGAATAAAATTTAATCAGAACCTTATAATATCATGAGAATAAATGTATTCATGATATAATATGTCAAAGGATAGTATATACACCATATAATAGGGAATTGGTGCATAACAAAAATGAAGTCTCAATGGAAATGGAAATTGAGATGAAATCCCTTATAAAGATGGTATCCTTAAATTAAGGATAAATAAATCTCATAATTATGTGTGAAAAATATAAATACACCCAATATATGTTTATATTATGTTTAACACAATCATAGTTCATTCAAAAATATTCATAGGATGACATATTCAATAAGTACAAGTTGAACCCAAAGAATCGAAATTGGGTTAAGAAGTTCCCCTGTAAAAATTCGACAGCCTAACGGCGTGTCTTTAAAATTCATAAAATGAGTTGATGAGATAAAAATGGTACCTAAACACTTGGAAATAATGTTTACATGAATAAGGATATAGAATAACATATCCCAACATAATAAGATGTAAATTAAATGACATAACAAAAACAATTCTTTAAAAAAAGAAGAGTGAAAGGTTCCCTTACAGATTTGGTAACTTACAAAACATATGCCACATGAAAGAAGGATCATACAATTAATATGTAAATACTCATAAATGAAAGTATATTACACAAAGAGTACAATAATTGTCAGTACATACACCACACAAAAGGAAATAGTGGCAAATATATCATGACTCTCACAGGAATAAAAAGTGAGATGAAACCCTTTACCACGTTGTAATCAACTGAGTCGTATGACCAAAATTTAATAACCACCAAATGATTCACAGAATAACATGAATATAATTATAATAATGATAATATATATCAATTTTCAGTACACAATACACCACATTCAATAAATTAGTGGCGAACAATTGAAATCTCATGGAATTGAAAGTGACATAAGAAAATCCCTCACCTTTTTGTCCGACTTGACCCGTTCGTTCTTTAACCTCCCGAATAATAAAATAATTTCAATTTATACTCGCGTAAGAACCTTTTTTAATGTTTATTATTCCTTTTATATTACTTATTACCATGTTATAAACATTATGTAATCATTTAAGTTAATAATGTTCGTTTTGTCGATATTTGGTACTTGCGTCAAAAATGGACTTCTTATAATTACATGTTGTTCATGTGGTGAAAGGTTTATTATATCCATAATGATATTAATGATTTGGATATCATATATATCATATATATTCAGTATATACATGTATTTATAATAGTACATAATATTTAGAGGTAATAAATGAAGTGCACCGTTCATGGAGACGGTAAGCCGTACATACGCATGAACGCTACTTCCATTTCTATTTCATATTTAATGTAATTAAAACATAATGATGCATATTAGTATTATAATTACTGTATTGTATCATATATAATATCATTAAATATATCCTTTATACATACCACATATGGTATGAACGAGTCATAGAACTTTGAGTGGGCGGTAGTCCGCACTTCCTCTAATGAGATTATCGCGTTTACCCATAATAGAAACCATGAAGGCATGCTATAAATGGAATTAATAGAAGCATAAAGAAAACATAAACATAATATATATCATATATAAATACATTACCATAATAATATCCACCATCAGAGGTGGTAGGAGATAATCGAACAATCATCATTTCCTGAGGCGTTAGTTTCCCATCCACAGAAACATTATGTTTTTCATCTATTAGATGAAGGTGTGTGTAAGTGTAGCTAAAATCCTTCTCATAACAGCATCCTAGTATATTGAGGATACTTATTTTGTTACAAAATAAAGGAAAAAAGGAGTTTAGGTTATGGAGAAGTATAATAAAAGAAAACAATTTAAGAGAAACTGTGACCTTTAATTTGGGTAACTCCCTTTGGTTTGAACCAAAAGACTTTTTGAAGAGCCTTCTACCAAGGGTAAGGCTTCTAGGAGGAGAAGAGGAATGTAGGGAGCTTAATTAGGTAGAGTTTGGATGAGCTGAAATTCTTGAGAGGTCTGAGTAATTGGTTAGAAATTTTCTCCTTTTATAAGGGGGAGGAGGGGCTCTTTAGGAAAGTGTGAAAACATTATTTTATTATATAATTATATTTGGTTTCTAATGGTCCAAAAATTATTATGGTCGAAGATAAGATGACTCAAGGTCGAAATAAAATAATCCAATAGGAATTGGACAGGTTTTTGATAATATTTTAATCATTATAATCTTAATTATTTAAATGATTTATTAATGAGGTAAACACTGCATCATTATTATGTCATAAATAATTTAAATTATTTGATGTCTAAAAATTATAAAAAAATATTTTCATTTAGGAAATATTTTTTATTTCTAAATAATATTTATATTTGAAAATATGACTTATATATAACACCATATAAAAATTAATTTACTAAAAGATATTTGCTTTTGTCATTTTTGCCTTTACTTTAAGTTAATTAATCTAAATTGTCATTATCACTCCCTAGTGGCTCGATGGGGTCTCAAAATCGACCCAAAGATGCCCATGGCTGTAAATGACTCAACCAATAAGTTTTGGATAAGTGTTAAGGTAATTTTGACTTATTATAATATTCTTTTTACCTTGAATTAATCTATTTACCTTTAACCATGGTAAATAAAAGTCAAAAGTTACTATTCACCAAAACTTATTTTCATCTTATTGAACCACATTTTACTTCTTGATAACAACCATGTATGTCAGATTTTCGAAATTCAATTCATAGAAGTGGTAAAATTTCATTTAAATGAAAAAGTCAGTTTTTTTAACTACCACTAAGTGCTTTCACTATTTATCAAAAATTGAAGTTTTTCAGAAAAATATTAAAAATTTAACCTAAGATTTATTATATATTCTGAATTAAAAAATGATGTCTATTTTACCAAATTCAAATCATTGAAGTGGAATTAATTAATTTTAAAATTAATTCCCGTTATCAAAACAAATAGCGTCTTTTTAAGAAACAATAGCTATCAAAAGATTGATACTTGTTTATGTCCAATTTGAAGGTAAAATTAATTCCAATGACAAACATTGGATTAAATGGTAAAAATATATTAAAATTACACTTTAAAACAAATTAAAAAGATAATATAACCATATAAATAAATTAGATTAAAACGTAGTTTTGAATTAAAATACATTATTTTCACTATTCATTAAAAAATAACTTTATCGGAAAAATTCCAAAAAATTACACAAAGTAAATTTAGATGTCTCCATTCTAAATAAGGATTTTATTTGGTCATATATAATGTATTAAAGTGACCAAAACTATATTTAAAAAGGGTTCTCTATTAAAAGGTGATAAATCGGCCTTTTAATGTAAATTATGCTTAAAATTAGATTCGTTCACATTTTAAGTCTCTAACTTTTATTGGATAAATTTAAATACATTTAACAAAAATGTATAATAATATTGTAGTTAGTTTCATTCATTATCACCAATACAATGACTAGGAGTTAAATACCGTTTAAAATAATCATATATTATTAGTGTGCAACGTAAGATTTCAAAAAAAAACATGTTGTTGCGTAATGGGTATGCTATCGAATATAGAAAATATTTTAATGTAAAATTAATATCTAATTAAAAAATTAATAAATATGAAAAGGTCATATTCTTTATTTACCTGGGATGTTACATCCTTCCCCACTTTTGGGAATTGCATCATCGCAATTTTTAAATTTGGGCTCAGAAACTTTATTGAAACTCCCATATCAAAAAATTAGTCAGTAAAACTATCACTTTAAAAAAATAAAGAGAAGTATAATGGTCACCCGAGTTAACCCATACTAATATTCCATGAAAACATGGATATGTAGGCGAAAAAAAGGGTCAAGTTCTGATGGAGATTGATAGGAAACATGATTAGGATAAAGTTAACCACAAGAAAATCACAAACTTATGATATGTGTAAACGGTATTTGATTATCCAGTAGAAAACGTAAACCAAGAACATTTATGTTTTATGTTCTTTTTCATAATTTTGATGAATTCATCTTCTACATAGAATAAAAACATAAGGAAATATACTTACCTTCATGTATAGTTTCATCTTTTAATAAGTTTCTACCAAAACTAATCATTTCTCTAAACGAGGAGCATTCAAAAAGACTTGGTCACATCGAAAGCACAAGAATCATCTTCTAGAGAATCACATAATCCACAAAAGGATAACTATCTACTTCCCTTGTATTTAGACATCAACTAAAACCAAAATTATTAGTACAATATCAGATAATCACCAAAAGGATAATCCTTTATAAAAATAAATACTACACTTAATATCCAAAATTCAACAAAAAGAACCCAAGGTTTAAGAAATACCATTAAATAAACAGTTATTCTAAATATTCTTCAATGTAATCCAATCTAATATTGAAACCCAAATATATGAAAAATTAAATCACATAGTCTTCCAAGGTAAATCTTAACATTTATCTCCAAATAACATCAGTTACTCTTAAATTCTCATACTAAAAAGTAATTAACCTAATCACATATCTTCCATGATAGGTTAATCATTTCCATAGATAACCCATAATCAACTTATTCCTGAAACATAATAACATATAACTAAAAATAATTAATCATACTGACCAGGGACTTCACATAGTCTAGTGGTAGGCGATAAATACCAGTCGGACTTTGGTTGTGGGTTCGATTCCCACAACTTCGTCTGACACGATGGGTTGTCACACGGTTTGCGTGTTGTTCCTTTTCAAAAACTACATAATTTTATAACATTCCCAAAAAGAGATAAATTCCTCAAAAATAACCATAGCATATTTTAACCACAAAAGTTATCTAATAACTTTTGTTTTGCATCCCAAAATGTATTAACCGGTAATTGCCTCAAATTAAAGGATCATATAAACCCAAATGGTTCTTTATAAGTATATCCACAAAGGAGAAGATAATTATTCCTTGAATAAAATTTTCATATATCAAACATCAGGGTTACACATACCATAAAAAGTCTTCTAATGTAATCCCATCATTAGAATATCGTTAATACTTTTAAGCATTTCACCATCCTAAATTCTACCATAACTCTTGAATCCCTTATATGTTGAGATCTTACTCATTCAACATTGTTCTTGATCCATTAACTATTCCTTTCCAATTTATTCTGAAATAATTCTTTCCTACAAAAAAATCATGAATCATATCCTAATATTTCAATAATAGGAAAACATATGTTAATAAATAATCCATACCATTCATTGGTCATTGTCAGTTTCTTCATCCTCAATCAGAATGGAATTAGGTATTGGTAAATGAATATTTGTATGATCCTGGTGATCCCATTCCCGAAACTTCTTCATAGGACATGAGTTTTCATAATTACCATGCTCACCACATTTAAAACATTCAATTGATCCCTCAGAAATAACTTCTTTCCCTTTCCTAGAGTCAACTAGATGCTTCCTTTTTCTATGACAGGTTCTTGCTTTATGACCTTCATTTCCACATCTATATCATATTTCTATCCCTTTGAAACATTTTCCTATGTGTTTCTTTCCACATATTTGACACATAGGTTTTTGAACATACTTACCTTTATGATTATTACCTGAACATCTGTAGGGATTTTTTTCTCGCATATATGACGTCTTATAAAAATAACTAAGGTTCAGGTGGTCAATCATGACTCCAGATAGTTGGTTGAGAATAACCACAATAGTTATCATTGCATCTCCCAAATCATTCAGCTTATTGTTCAAAAAACTAGCATAGTTTTCTTCACATCCACTGTTACTTTGGTGCCTGCTAGACCCATCCATTTACTAAAACCAAAAAGGTCAGTGTGAGTATATCAGAAAAATCAACATATAATATATTATGAGGAGGGTAAACACTAATATATACTTATTCATGTTATCTTAAACTCATTCACTTTATAAAAATAATTATGAATCTTTCTGAAATCCTAACCATTATGGTAATGTCACTTATGCTTAAATTGTACCCTAACCTCTAAAGTTATCTAAACCGACCTTTGATACCAACTATAAGGACCTGGACTTAAACCTTACATAATATTGAATTAAATGTATAATTCACATTGAGGATCTTTTCAGGTTTAGAGTTTTAGAGAATTACGCCATAAGTATTACACAAGAACTTGAATATTACAAGTATACACTACTACGCAACATCCATTTTTTCATAAAATATAAACTCTTAAAAAGAAACATGTATAGTTTAATGTTTTAGACAACATGACGTTTACATGATCCCATCCTTGACCCTATTCCACATTATGTCCTATGAAAAACATTTCAAAAAAACTTGGGATGAGCATAAAAAGCTCAGTAAGGGATACACAAAGAAGGAAAACTATTAGTTTTTCGAAACAACAAGTAAACCATGAATACTTTACCATAAGTAATAATTTTCTCCTTTATAAAGTAGTAAATACTCTTCACTGAATAAAAGATCACTACTAAAACTTTTGTAACCAAAAGGTTACCATAAAACCCATATAAAGAACACATAACATATAAAGGTAAATTGGGATATAAACATACTTAAATGGAATAATCATACGATCTACTTCGAAACATATCACTAAACGGAATAGCCATATGGCTGACTTCCATACCCAATGCATTGGAGGTCATAACATAACCACCCTTCCTGATTTATCACGACACCACCTGTCATTTGGTTAATCACGTAACCACCCGTCAAATGTCCAAGTACCATTATAAAATCATAGCACTTAACATATTGCAAATAAAAACATTTCACTATCACAATATATCATTTCAAGATATTGACAAAATCAATTCATTCTCAAACCATTTTCAAAACCATTTAATAAGGAGATTTTTTTGAATCAAAGTGTCCCATACCACTTTAAAACTTTTAAAAGAATTAATATTTAAAAACAATAATGCCCATATATATAAATCTTTAAAAACATTTTTAAAAGAAGGACATTAATGAGAAAGATTTAGAATAATAAATCTTTAAAACAGTTAAAATGATATTTTAGTTAAAGAGTTTTTAACAAAATGAGAAATGCTTGAATACAAATAATTGACAAATAAAATTTAATCAGAACTTCCTAATATCATGATAATAAAGGGATTCATGATATAATATGTCAAAGGACAGTATATACACCATATAAGAGGGAATTGGTGCATAACAAAAATGAATTCTCAATGGAAATGTAAATTGAGATGAAGTCCCTTATAAAGATGGTATCCTTAAATTAAGGATAAATCAATTTCATAATTATGTGTGAAAAATATAAATACACCCAATATAAGTGGATATTAATTGTAAAACAATCAGAGGTCATTCACACATATTCATAGGATGACATATTCAATAAGTACAAGTTGAACCCAATGAATCGAAATTGGGTTAAGGAGTTCCCCTGTAAAAACTCAACAACCTAACATCATATTTTAAAATTCAGAAAATGAGTTGATGAGATAAAAAGGTTACCACAACACTTGGACATAATTTTTACATAAATAAGGATATAGAAGAACATATCCCAACATAATAATTTGTAAATTAAAAGACATAACAGAAAGAAGTCTTTTAAAAAAGAGGAGTGTGAAAGGTTCCTTACCGATTTGGTAACTTACAAAACATACGCCACCTGAAAGAAGTATCAAACAATGAATATGTAAATACTCATAAATTAATTTATATTAAAAAAATAGTACAATAATTGGAAGTACATACACCACACAAAAGGAAATAGTGGTAAATATAGCATGAATCTCACGAGAATAAAAAGTGAGATGAAACCCTTTACCATGTTGTAATCAACTGAGTCATATGAAAAAAAGTTAATAACCACCAAATGATTCAAATAATAACATGAAAAATAGAGAATCATGATAATATATATCAATTGGCAGTACACAATACACCACATTCAATAAATTAGTGGCGAATAATGGAAATATCACAGAATTGAAAGTGAGATAAGAAAATCCATTACCTCATTGTCCGACTTGACCCGCTCATTCTTTAACATTCTGAGTAATAAAACAATGTAAATTTATATGTGATTAAGAAATTTTTTTAGTGTTTATTATTCCATTTATATTACTTATTACCTTGTTATAAACATAATGTAATCATTTAATTTAATAATGTTCGTTTTGTCGATATTTGGTACTTGAGTCAAAAATGGACTCCTTATAATTACATGTTGTTCATGTTGTCAAAGGTTAATTATATCCAGAATGATATTCATGATTTGGATATCATATATATCATATATATCTAGAATATACATGTATTTATAATATTACATGATATTTAGAGGTAATAAATTAAATGCACCGTTCATGGAGATGGTAAGCCGTACGTACGCATGAACGCTACTTCCATTTATATTTCATATTTAATGGAATTAAAACATAATGATACATAGTATTATTATAATTCCATTATTGTATCATATATAATATCCTTAAATATATCCTTTATACGTACCACATATGGTATGAACGAGTCATATCACTTTGAGGGGGCGGTAGTCAGCATTTCCTCTAATGAGATTATCACGTTTACCCATAATGGAATCCATAAAGGCATGATATAAATGGAAATTAAAGAAGAATAAAGAAAAAATATAAATAATATATATCATATATAAATACAGTTCCATAATAATGGCCACCATGAGAGGAGGTAGGAGATAATCGAACAATCATCGTTTCGTGAGGTGTTAGTTTTCCATCCACAGAAACATTATGTTCTTCATCCATTAGATAGAGGTTTGTGTAAGTGTAGCTCGAATCCATCTCATAACAACATACTAGTATATTGAGGATACTGATTTTGTTACAAAAGAAAGGAATAAAAAGACTATATGGGTTTTAGAAGTAAAATAAAATAAAACAATTTAAGAGAAACTGTTACCTTTAATTTGGGTAACTCCCTTTGGATTGAACCAAATGACTTCTTGAAGTGCCTTATTCCTAAGGTAAGGCTTCTAGGAGGAGGATAGGAATTTAGGGAACTTAATTGGGAAGATTTTGGACGATCCAAAAGTCTTGAGAGGTGTGATGAATTGGTTAGAAATGGTCTCCTTTAATAAGGGGGAGGAGGGGCTCTTTAGGAAAGTGTGAAAACATTATTTTATAATATAATTATATTCGGTTTCTAATCTTCCAAAAATAATTATATTCTAAGATAATAAGACTAAAGGTCAAAATAAAATCATCCAATAGGAATTGTACAGGTTTCGGATAATATTTTAATCATTATAATCATATTTATTTAAATGATTTATTAATGAGGTAAGCAATGCATCATTATTGTGTCATAAATAATTCAAATTATTTGATGTCTGAAAATTATAAAAAAATACAACCATGTAGGAAATCTATTTATATTAATAATTAATATTTATAGTAAAAAATATTACTTATATATAACACCATATAAAAATTAATTTACTAAAAGATATTAGCTTTTGGCATTTTGCCTTTAAGTTAATTAATCTAAATTGTCATTATCACTCCCTAGTGGCTCAATGTGGTACCAAAATCGACCCAAATATGCCCATGGTCGTAAATGAATCAACCAACAAGGTTTGGAAAATTGTTAAGGTAATTTTAAATTATTATAATATTCTTTTTACCTTGAATTAACCTATTTACCTTTAACCGTGGTAAATAAAAGTCAAAAGTTACAATTCATAAAAAATTATTTTCATCTTATTGAACCAAATTTCACTTCTTGATAACAAAAATGTATGAAGGATTTTCTAAATTCAATTCACAGAAGTGGAAAAATTTCATTTAAATGAAAAAGTCAGATTTATTAACTACCACTAAGTGGTTTCACTATTCCTCAAAAATTGAAGTTTTTCAGAAAAATACCAAACATTCATCCTAAGATTTATTTGATATTCCAAATTCAAAAATTATTTCTATTTTACAGAATTCAAAATATAAAAGTGGCATTAATTAATTTTAATATTAATTCTTGTTATCAAAACAAATAGCGTGTTTTTAAGAAACAGAAGCTATCAAAAGATTGATACTTGTTTATGTGCAATTTGAAAGTGAAATTAATTATAATGACAAAAATTGGATTAAATGGTAAAAATATATTCTAATTAAAATTTAAAACAAATTAAAAAGATAATATAACCATAAAAATAAATTATATTAAAACGTAGTTTTGAATTAAAATACAATATTTTCACTATTCATTAAAAAAATGAACTTTATCAGAAAAATTCCAAAAAATTTACACTAAGTAAATTTTTTTGTCCCCATTATAAAGAAGGATTTTATTTGTTCATATAGAATGTATTAAAGTGACCAAAACTAGATTTAAAAAGGGTTCTCCATTAAAAGGCGATAAATCGGCCTTTTAATGTAAATTATGCTTAAAATTATTTTCATTCACATTTTAAGTCTATAGCTTTTATTGGATAAATGTAAATACATTTGACGAACATGTATAATAATATTTTAGTCCGTTTCATTCATTCCCTCCAACAAAATGACTAGGATTTAACTACTGTTTAAAATAATAAAATATTATTAGTGTGCAACGTAAGATTTCAAAGAAACTCATTGTTGCGTATCGGGTACACTATCGAACATAGAAACCCTTTTAGAGTAAAATTAATATTTAATTCAAAAATTAATAAATATGAAAAAGTAATATCTTTATTTACCTGGGATTTTACATCCTTCCCCCCTTTGGGGAATTGCGTCCTCACAATTTTAAAATTTGGGTTCGGAAACTTTATTGAAAGTCCCATATCAGAAAAAAGAGTCAGTAAAACTATCACTTTAAAAGAATAAAAGAGAAGTACAATGGTCACCAGAGTTAACCCATACTAAGATTCCATGAAAACTTGGATATGGATGAGAAAACAAAGGGTCAAATTCTGATGGAGAGTGATAGGAAACATTATTAGGAGAAAGTAAACCACAAGAAAATCAAAAAATTATGATGTGTGTAAACGGTCTTTGATTACCCAGTAGAAAATGTAATGAATTTTTTTTTTGTTTTACGTTCCTTTTCATAATTATGAGGAATTCATCTTCTACATAGAATAATAACATAAGGTAATATACTTACCTTCAAGTAGAGTTTCATCTTTTAATATGATTCTACCAAAACTAATCATTTCTCTAAATGATGAGAATTCAAAAAGACTTGGTCACATTGAAAGCACAAGAATCGTCTTCTAGAGAATCACATAATCCACAAAAGGAGAACTATCTATTTCCCTTATATTTATACATCAACTAAAACCCAATTTGTTAGTACAAGATCAGATAATCACCAAAAGGATAATACTTTATAAAAATAAATACTACTCTAAATCTCTAAAATTTAACAAAAAGAACCCAAGGTTCAAGAAAGACCATTAAATAAACAGTTATCCATAAAATTGTTCAAATTAATCCAAACTAATATTGAAACCCAAATCTTTGAAGGATTTAATCACATAGTCTTACAAGGTAAATCTTAACATTTATCTCCAAATAACATCAGTTAATCTTAAAGTCTAATACTGAAAAGTAATTAACATAATCACATATCCTCCATGATAGGTTAATCATTTCCATAGATAACCCAAAATCAACTTATTCCCGATTCATAAGATCATCTAACTAAAAATAATTATTCATACTAAACAAGGACTTCACGTAGTCCAGTGGTAAGTGATAAATTCCAGTCGCACTTTGGTTGTGGGTTTGATTCCCATAGCTTTGTCTGACATGATGGGTTGTCACACGGTTTTCCTGTTGTCCCTTTTCAAAAACTAAATAATTTTATAAGATTACCAAAAAGAGATAAATTCATCAAAAATAACCACAACAGATTTTAACCACAAATGTTATCTAATAAATTTCGTTTTGCATCCCAAAATGTATTAATAGGTAATTGCGTCGAATTCAAGGATGATATAAACCCAAATGGTTCTTTATAACTATATCCACAAAAGAGAAGATAATTATTCCTTGAATAAAATTTTCATATATCAAACATCAGGGTTACACATACTATAAAAATTCTTCTAATGTAATCCCATCATCAGAAGAGCCTTAATACTTTTAAGCATTTCACCATCCTAAATTCTACCATAACTCTTGAATCCCTTATATGTTGAGTTCTTACTAATTCAACATTCTTCTTGATCCATTAACCTTTACTTTCCAAATTATTATGAAATACTTCTTTCCTAAAAACAAAATCATGAATCATATCCTAAGATTTCAATAATAGGAAAACATGTGTTAAGAAATAATACATACCTTTCTTTTTTCATTGTCGGTTTCTTTATCCTCAATCTAAATGGAATTAGGTATTGGTAAACAAATATTTTTATGATCCTGGTGATCCCATTCCGAAAACTTATTCCTAGGAAATGTGTTTTCATAATGACTGTGCTCACCACATTTAAAACAGTCAATTGATCCCTCAGAAATAAATTCTTTCCCTTTCCTAGAGTCAACTAGACGCTTCCTTTTTCCATGGAAGGTTCTTGATTTATTACCTTCATTTCCACATCTATAACATCTTTCTATACCTTTGAAACATTTTCCTATGTGTTTCTTTCCACATCTTTGACACATAGGTTTTTGAACATAGTTACCTTTATGATTATTACCTGAACATCTTTAGGGATTTGTTTCTTGCATATATGATGTGTTATAAAAATCACTAAGGTTTAGGTGGTCAATCATGACCCCAGATAGTTGGTTGATAATAACCACAAGAGTTCTCATTTCAGCTCCCATATCATTCAGCTGCTCTTTCAGAAAACCATCATAGTTTTCTTCACATCCACTGTTACTTTGGTGCCTACTAGACCCAACCATTTACTAAAACCAAAAAGGTCAGTGTGAGTATATCAGTAAAATCATCATATAATATCTTATAAGGAGGGTAAACACTAAGATATACTTATTCATGTTATCTTAAACTCATTCACTTTATTAAAATAACTACGACTCTTTCTAAAATCCTAACCATTATAGTAATGTCACTTATGCTTAAATTGTACCCTAACCTCTAAAGTTATCTGAACCGACCTTTGATACCAACTATAAGGACCTGAACTTAAACCTTACATAATATTGAATTAAATGAATAATTCACATTGAGGATCTTTTCAGGTTTAGAGTTTTATAGAATTAGGCCATAACAATTACATAAGAACTTGAATATTACAAGTAGACACTACTATGCAATATCCGTTTTTTCATAAAATAAAAACTATTAAAAAGAAACATGTCTAGTTCCGTGTTTTAGACAGCATGACTTTTCCATGATCCCATCCTCGAACCTATTCCAAATTATGTCCTATGAAAAACATTTCAACAAAACTTGGGATGAGCATAAAAAGATCCGTAATGGATACACAAAGAAGGAAAACTGTTAGTTTTTCAAAACAACAAGTAAACCATGAATACTTTAACATAAGTAATACTTTTCACCTTTATGAAGTATTAAATACTCTTCACTGAAAAAGATCACTACTTACCCTTTTGTAACCAAAAGGTTACCATAAAACCCATATAAAGAACACATAACATATAAAGGTATCTTGGGACATAAGCATACTTAAATGGAATAACCATACGGTCGACTACAACACATATCAAAAAACTGAATAACCATATGGCCGACTTCCATACCCAATGCATTGTAGGTTGTAACTTAACCACCCATCCTGGTTCATCACGGAACCACCCGTCATTTGGTTAATCACGTAACCACCCGTCAAATGTCCAAGTACCATTATAAAATCAGAGCACACAAAATACTGAAAATATAAACATTTCACTATCACAATATATAATTTCAAGATATTGAAAAAATCAATGTTTTATCAAACCATTTTCAAAACCATTTAATAAAGAGATTTTTTTGAATCAAAGTGTCCCATAACACTTTGAAGATTTTAAAGGAATTGAAATTTTAAAGCAATAATTTCCATATAAATAAATCCTTAAAACCATTTTTAAAACAAGGACATTAATGATAAATATTTAGAAGAATAAATCTTTAAAACAGTTAAAACGATATTTTAGTTAAAGAGTTTTTAACAAAATTAGAAATGCTTGAATACAAATAATTGACGAATAAAATTTAATCAGAACATTATAACATCATGAGAATAAATGGATTCATGATATAATATGTCAAAGGACAATATATACACTATAAAAGAGGTAATTGTTGCATAACAAAAATGAAGTCTCAATGGAAATGTAAATTGAGATGAAATCCCTTATAAAGATGGTATCCTTAAATTAAGGATAAATAAATCTCATAATTATGTGTGAAAATATAAATACAACCAATATAAGTGGATATTAAGTTTAGAACAATAATAGGTCATTCACACATATTCGTAGGATGACATATTCAATAAGTACAAGTTGAACCCAAATAATCGAAATTGGGTTAAGAAGTTCCCCTGTAAAAATTCCACAGCCTAACGACATCTCTTTAAAATACAGAAAATGAGTTGATGAGATAAAAAGGGTACCTAAATACTTGTACATAATTTTTACATCAATAATGATATATAAGAACATATCGCAACATAATAAGATGTAAATTAAAAGACATAACAAAAAAGAAGTCTTTTAAAAAAGAGGGGAGTTAAAGGTTCCCTTACCGATTTGGTAACATACAAAACATACGTCATGAGAAAGAAGGGTCATACAATTAATATGTAAATACTCATAAATGAAATTATATTACACAAAGAGTACAATCATTGGAAGTACATACACCACACAAAAGGAAATGGTGGCAAATATAGCATGAATCTCACAGGAATAAAAAGTGAGATGAAACCCTTTACCACGTTGTAATCGACTAAGTCGTATGACCCAAAGTTAATAACCACCAAATTATTCACAGAATAACATGTATATAAATAGAATTTTGATAATATATATCAATTGTAAGTACAAAATACACCACATTCAATAAATTAGTGGCGAACAATGGAAATCTCACAGAATTGAAAGTGAGATAAGAAAATCCCTTACCTCGTTGACCGACTTGACACGTATGTTCTTTAACCTCCTGAATAATAAACTAATTTCAATTTATAATTTCTTAAGAAACTTTTTTAATATTTATTATTCCTTTAATATTACTTATTACCATTTTATAAACTTTATGTAATCATTTAAGTTAATAATGTTTGTTTTGTCGATATTTGGTACTTGAGTCAAAAATGAACTTCTTATAATTACATGTTGTACATGTGGTCAAAGGTTCATTATATACAGAATTATATTCATGATTTGGATATCATATATAACCTATATATCCCAAATATACATGTATTTATAATAGTACATAAATTTAGAGGTAAGAAATGAAATGCACCGTTCATGGAGACGGTAAGTCGTACGTACGCATGAACGTAACTTACATTTCTATTTCATATTTAATCGAATTAAAACATAATGATACATAGTAGTATTATAATTCCATTATTTTATCATATATAATATCATTAAATATATCCTTTATACGTACCACATATGGTATGAACGAGTCATATTACTTTGAGGGGGCGGTAGTCTGCACTTCCTCTAATGAGATTATCGCGTTTACCCATAATGGAAACCATAAAGGCATGCTATAAATGGAAATTACATAAGTATAAAGATAAAATAAACATAATATTTATCATATATAAATATAGTTCCATCATAATGGCCACCATGACAGGCGGTAGGAGATAATCGAACAATCATCGTTTCATGAGGCATTAGATTTCAATCCACAAAAACATTATGTTCTTCATCCATTAGATGGACGTGTGTGTAAGTGTATCTAGAATCCTTATCATAACAAAATCCTAGTATATTAAGCATAATGATATTGTTTCAAAAGAAAGGAATAAAAAGATTTTAGGGGTTGGAGAAGTAAAATAAAAGAAAACAATTTAAGAGAAACTGTTACCTTTAATTTGGGTAACTCCCTTTGGTTTGAACCAAAGGACTTCTTGAAGAGCCTTCTGCATAAGGTAAGGCTTCTAGGAGGAGGAGAGGAATGTAGGGAGCTTAATTGGGCAGATTTTCGACGAGCCAAAAGGCTTGAGAGGTGTGAGTAATTGTTTAGAAATGGTCTCCTTTTATAAGGGGGGGAGGGGCTCTTTAGGAAAGTGTGAAAACATTATTTTATTATATAATTATATTCGGTTTCTAATGGTCCAAAAATCATTATAGTCGAAGATAAGCTGACTTAAGGTAGAAATAAAATCATCCAATAGGAATTGGATAGGTTTTGGATAATATTTTAATCATTATAATCTTATTTATTTAAATGTTTTATTAATGAGGTAAACACTGCATCATTATTGTGTTGTAAATAATTTAAATTATTTGATGTCTAAAAATTATAAAAAAATACTATAAAGTAGGAAATATTTATAGATTTCTAAATAATATTTATAGTCTAAAATATGACTTAAATATAACACCATATAAAAAATAATTTACTAAAATATATTTGCTTTTGTCATTTTTTCCTTTACATTAAGTTTATTAATCTAAATTGTCATTATCACTCCATAGTGGCTCAATGGGGTCCCAAAATCGACCCAAATATGCCCATGGTCATAAATGACTCAACCAATAAGGTTTGGACAAGTTTTAAGGTAATTTTGAATTATTATAATATTCTTTTTACCTTGAATTAACCTATTTACCTTTAACCGTGGTAAATAAAAGTCAAAGGTTACTATTCACCAAAAATTATTTTCATCTTATTAAACCACCTTTCACTTTTTGATAACAACCATGTATGTAGGATTTTCTAAATTCAATTCAAAAAAGTGGTAAAATTTCATTTAAATGAAAGAGTCAGTTTTATTAACTACCATTAAGTGGTTTCACTATTCATTAAAAATTGAAGTTTTTCAGAAAAATACCAAAAATTCAACCTAAGAATTATTTTTTATTCTTAATTACAAAATTATGTCTATTTTACCAACTTAAAAACATATAATTGGAATTAATTAATTTGAAAATTAATTCCTGTTATCAAAACAAATAGCGTGTTTTTAAGAAACAATTGCTATCAAAAGATTGATACTTGTTTTCGTCCAATTTGAAAGTGAAATTAATTCCAATGAACAAAATTGGATTAAGTGGTCAAAATATATTCTAATTAATCTTTAAAACAATTTAACAAGATAATATAACCATATAAATAAATTATATTAAAACGTAGTTTTGAATTAAAATACAATATTTTCACTATTTATTAAAAAATGAACTTTATCGGAAAAAATCCAAAAAATTACACAAAGTAAATTTTTATGTCCCCATTATAAAGAATAATTTTATTTGTTCATATATAATGTATTAAAGTAACCAAAAATATATTTAAAAAGGGCTCTCCATTAAAAGGCGATAAATCGACATTTTAATGTAAATTATGCTTAAAATTAGATTCATTCACATTTTAATTCTCTAACTTTTATTGGATAGATGTAAATAAATTTAGAAAAAATGTATAATAATATTGTAGTCAGTCTTCTCCATTCCCTCTAATAAAACGGCTAGGAGTTAACTACCGTTTAAATTAATAATATATTATTAGTGTGCAACGTAAGATTTCAAAGAAACCCGTTGTTGCGTATCAGGTACGCTATCGAACATAGAAACCCTTTTAATGTCAAATTAATATTTAATTCAAAAATTAATAAATATGAAAAAGTCATATTCGTTATTTACCTTGGATGTTACATCATTCGCCCCTTTTTCGAATTGCGTCCTCGCAATTTCAAAATTTGGGCTCGGAAACTTTATTGAAAGTCCCATATCGGAAAGAAGAGTAAGTAAAACTATCACTTTAAAAGAAATAAAGAGAAGTACAATGGTCACTCGAGTTAACCCATACTAATATTCCTTGAAAACATGGATATTTAGGAGAAAAAAAGGGTCATGTTCTGATGGAGAGTGATAAGAAACATGATTAGGAGAATTTTAACCACAATAAAATCACAAGATTATGATGTGTGTAAACGGTCTTTGATTACCCAGTAGAAAACTTTAACTAACAACATTTTTGTTTTAAATTACTTTTCATAATTTTGAGGAATTAATCTTCTACATATAATAAAAAAATAAGGAAATATACTTACCTTCAAGTAGAGTTTCATCTTTTAATAAGTTTCTATCAAAACTAACCATTTCTCTAAACGATGAGCATTCAAAAAGACCTGGTCACATCGAAAGAACAAGAATCATCTTCTAGAGAATCACATAATACACAAAGAGATAAATATCTTTTCCCCATGTATTTAGACATCAACTAAAACCAAAATTGTTAGTATAAGATCATATAATCACCAAAAGTATAATCCTCTATTAAAATAAATACTACTCTTAATCTCATAAATTCAACAAAAAGAACAGAAGGTTCAAGAAAGACCATTAAATAAACAGTTATCTTTAAAATTCCTCAAAGTAATCCAAACTAATATTGAATCCCAAATCTCTGAAGGATTTAATCACATTGTCTTCCAAGGTAAATCTTAACATTTATCTCCAAATAACATCAGTTACCCTTAAAGTCTCACACTAAAAAGTAATTAACCTAATAACATATCCTCCATGATAGGTTAATCATTTCCATAGATAACCCAAAATTAACTTATTCCTAATTCATAAGATCATCTAACTTAAAATAATTAGTCATACTAACCAGGGGCTTCATGTAGTTTAGTGGTAGGCGATGAATACAAGTCGCACTTTAGTTGTGGGTTCGATTCCCACATCTTCGTCCGTTGCGACGGGTTGTCACACGGTTTTCGTGTTGTCCCTTTTCAAAAACTACATAAATTTATAGCATTCCCAAAAAGATATAAATTCATCAAAAATAACCATAACACATTTTAACCACAAAAGTTACCTAATAAATTTTGTTTTGCATCCCAAAATGTATTAACAGGTAATTGACTCAAATTTAAGGATCATATAAACCCAAATGGTTCTTTATAACTTTATCCTCAAAAGAGAAGATAATTATTCCTTCAATAAATTTTACATATATCAAACATCAAGGTTACACATACTATAAAAAGTCTTCTAATGTAATCCCTTAATTAGAAGAGCCTAAATACTTTTAAGCATTTCACCATCCCAAATTCTACCATAACTCTTGAATCCCTTATATGTTGAGTTATTACTCATTCAACATTCTTCTTGATCCATTAACCTTTCTATTAAAACTTATTCTGAAATACTTCTTTCCTACAAAAAAAATATTGAATGAAATCCTAAGATTTCAATAATAGGAAAACATATGTTAAGAAATAATCCATACCTTTCATTGATCATTGTCAGTTTCTTCATCCTCAATCAGAATGGCATTAGGTATTGGTAAACGAATATTTGTACGATCGTGGTGATCCCATTCCCGAAACTTCTTCATAGGACATGTGTTTGCATAATGACCATGCTCACCACATTTAAAACATTCAGTTGATCCCTCAGATATAACTTCTTTCCCTTTCTTAGAGTCAACAAGATGCTTCCTTTTTCCATGGAAAGTTCTTGTTTTATGAACTTCATTTACACATCTATAGCGTCTTTATGTCCCTTTGAAACATTTTCCTATGTGTTTCTTTCCACATCTTTGACACATAGGTTTTTGAACATACTTACCTTTATGATTATTACCTGAACATCCATAGGGATTTGTTTCACGTATATATGATGTCTTATAAAAATAAATAAGGTTCAGGTGGTCTGTCATGACTCCAGATAGTCGGTTGAGAATAACCACAAGAGTTATCATTGCAGCTCCCATATCATTCAGCTGCTCGTTCAGAAAACCATCATAGTTTTCTTCACATCCACTGTTACTTTGGTGCCTACTAGACCCAGACATTTACTAAAACCAAAACGGTCAGTGTGAGTATATCAGTAAAATCATCATATAATATATTATGAGGAGGGTAAACAGTAAGATATACTTATTCATGTTATCTTAAACTCATCAACTTTATAAAAATAACTACGAATCTATCTAAAATCCTAAACATTATGGTAATGTCACTTATGCTTAAATTGTACCATAACCTCTAAAGTTATCTAAACCGACCATTTATACCAACTATAAGGACCAGAGCTTAAGCCTTACATAATATTGAATTAAATGAATAATTCACATTGAGGATCTTTTCAGGTTTAGATTTTAAGAGAATTAGGCCATAACTATTACATAAGAACTTGAATATTACAAGTAAACACTACTACGCAATATCCATTTTTTCATAAAATAAAAACTCTTAAAAAGAAACATGTCTAGTTCCATGTTTTAGACAAAATGACTTTTCCATGATCCCATCCTTGACACTATTCCACATTATGTCCTATGAAAAACATTTCAAAAAAACATGGGATGAGCATAAAAATATCAGTAAGGTATACACAAAGAAGTAAAACTGTTAATTTTTCAAAACAACAATTAAACCATGAATACTTTAACATAAGTAATAATTTTTACCTTTATGAAGTAGTAAATACTCTTCACTGAATAAAAGATCACTACTTACCCTTTTGTAACCAAAAGGTTTCCATAAAACCTATATAAAGAACACATAACATATAAAGGTAACTTGGGACAAAAACATACTTAAATGGAATAACCATATGGTTGACTTCCACACATATCACTAAATGGAATAGCCATATGGCTGACTTCCATACCCAATGCATTGGAGGTTATAACGTAACCACCCGTCCTGGTTTATCACGGCACCGCCCGTCATTTGGTTAATCATGTAACCACCCGTCAAATGTCCCAGTACAATTATAAAATCTTATCACATAAAATATTTCAAATATAAACATTTCACTATCACAATATATCATTTCAAGATATTGACAAAATCAATGCTTTATCATACCATTTTCAAAACCATTTAATAAAGATATTTTTTTGAATCAAAGTGTCCCATACCACATTGAATATTTTAGAGGAATTTAAATTTTAAAACAATAATGTCCATATAAATAAATCCTTAAAAACATTTTTAAAACAAGGACATTAATGAAAAATATTTAGAAGAATAAATCTTTAAAACATTTAAAATGATATTTTAGTTAAAGTGTTTTTAACAAAATTAGAAATGATTGAATAAAAATAATTGACGAATAAAATTTAATCATAACTTTATAATATCATGAGAATAAAGGGATTCATGGTATAATATTTCAAAGGACGGTTTATACACCATATAAGAGGGAATTGGTGAATAACAAAAATGAAGTCTCAATGGAAATGTAAATTGCGATGAAATCCCTTATAAAGATGGTATCCTTAAATTAAGGATAAATAAATCTCATAATTATGTGCGACAAATATAAATACACCCAATATAAGTGTATATTTAGTGTAAAACAATCATAGGTCATTCACACATATTCATAGGATGACATATTCATTAAGTACAAGTTGAACCCAAAGAATCGAAATTGGGTTAAGAAGTTCCCCTGTAAAAATTTGAAAGCATAACGACGTCTCTTTAAAATTAAGAAAATGAGTTGATGAGATAAAAAGGGTACCTAAACACTCGGACATAATGTTTACATCAATAAGGATATATAAGAACATATCGTGACATAATAAGATGTAAATTAAAATGCATAACAAAAAGAAGTCTTTCAAAAAAGAGAGGAGTGAAAGGTTCCCTTACCGATTTGGTAACTTACAAAACATATGCCACCTGAAAGAAGGATCATACAAAGAATATGTAAATACTCATAAATGAATGTATATTACACAAACAGTACAATTATTGGCAGTACATACACCGGAAAAAAGGAAATATTGGCAAATATAGCATGAATCTCACAGGAATAAAAAGTGATATGAACCCCTTTACCATGTTGTAATCACCTGAGTAGTATGAAAAAAAGTTAATAACCACAAAATGATTCATAGAATAACATTAATATAAAGATAATAATGGTAATATATATCAATTGTATGTACATAATACACCACATTCAATAAATTAGTGGCGAACAATGGAAATCTCATAGAATTGAAAGTGAGATAAGAAAATCCCTTACCTCGTTCTCCGAATTGACCCGTTCATTCTTTAACCTCCTGAATAATAAACTAATGTCAATTTATAATTACTTAAGAACCTTTTTTAATGTTTATTATTCCATTTATATTATTTATTACCATGTTATAAAAATTATGTAATCATTTAAATTAATAATGTTCATTTTGTCGATATTTGGTACTTGAGTCAAAAACGGACTTCTTATAATTACATGTTGTTCATGTTGTAAAAGGTTCATTATATCCAGAATGATATTAATTATTTTGATATAATATATATCATATATATCTTGAATATACATGTATTTATAACAGTACATAATATTTGGAGGTAAGAAATAAAATGCACCATTCATGGAGACGGTAAGCCATACGTACGCATTAACGCTACTTCCATTTCTATTTCATATTTAATGGTATTAAAACATAATTATACATAGTAGTGTTATAATTACAGTATTTTATTATACATAATATCATTAAATATATCCTTTAGATGTACCACATATGGTATGAACGAGTCATATCACTTTGAGGGGGCGGTAGTCCGCACTTCCTCTAATGAGATTATCGTGTTTACCCATAATGGAAACCATAAAGGCATGCTATAAATGGAAATTACAGAAGAATAGAGAAAACATAAACCTAATATATATAATATATAAATATAGTTCCATCATAATGGCCACCATGATAGGTGGTAGGATATAGTCGAATGATTATCGTTTCATGAGGCATTAGTTTTCCATCCACAGAAACATTATGTTTTTCATCCATTAGATGGAGGTGTGTGTAAGTGTAGCTTGAATACTTCTCATAACAACATCCTAGTATATTGAGGATACAGATGTTGTTACAAAATAAAGGAATAAAAATATTTTATGGGTTGGATAAGTAAAATAAAAAAAACAATTTAAGAGAAACCGTTACCTTTAATTTGGGTAACTTTCGTTGGTTTGAACCAAAGGACTTCTTGAAGTCCCTTCTGCTTAAGGTAAGGCTTCTAGGATGAGTATAGTAATTTAGGGAGCTTAATTGGGTAGAGTTTGGAAGAGACAAAAGGTTTTAGAGTTGTGAGTAATTGGTTAGAAATGGTCTCCTTTAATAAGGGGGAGGAGGGGCTCTTTAGGAAAGTGTGAAAAGATTATTTTATTATATAATTATATTCGGTTTCTAATGGTCCAAAAATAATTATAGTGGAATATAAGATGACTAAAGGTCAAAATATAATCATCCAATTGGAATTGGACAGGTTTTGGATAATATTTTAATCATTATAATCTTATTTATTTAAATGATTTAATAATGAGGTAAACACTGCATCATTATTGTGTCATAAATAATTTAAATTCATTTATGTCTAAAAATTATAAAAAAAATAATATCATGTAGGAAATATTTTTGGTTTTCTAAATAATATTTATAGTCAAAAATATGAATTATATATAACACCATATAAAAATTAATTTACTAAAAGATATTTGCTTTTGTCATTTTTGCCTTTACATTAAGTTAATTAATTTAAATTGTCATTATCACTCCCTAGTGGCTCAATGGGGTCCCAAAATCAACCCAAAGATTCCCATGGTCGTAAAGGACTCAACCAATAAGGTTTGGACAAGTTTTCACGTAATTTTGAATTATTATAATATTCCTTTTACCTTGAATTAACCTATTTACCTTTAACCGTGGTAAATAAAAGTCAAAAGTTACTATTTACCAAAAATTATTTTCATATTATTGAACCACATTTCACTTCTTGATAACAACCATGTGTGTAGGATTTTCGAAATTCAATTCACAGAAGAGGTAAAATTTCATTTAAATGAGAAGGTCAGTTTTTAAACTACCGCTAAGTGGTTTTACTATTCATCAAAAAATGAATTTTTTCAAAAAAAGACCAAAAATTAAGCCTAATAATTATTAGATATTCTGAATTAAAAAATGATGTCTATTTTACCAGATTCAAAACATATAAATGGAATTAATTAATTTTAAAATTAATTTCTGTTATCAAAACAAATAGTGTGTTTTTAAGAAACAATAGCTATCAAAAGATTGATACTTGTTTATGTCCAATTTGAAAGTGAAATTAATTTCAATGACCAACATTTGATTAAATGGTAAAAATATATTCTAATTAAACTTTAAAAAAAATTAAAAATATAATATAACCATATAAATAAATTATATTAAAATGTAGTTTTGAATTAAAATACAATATTTTCACTATTCATTAAAAAAATGAACTTTATTAGAAAAATTCCAAAAAATTACACAAAGTAAATTTTGATGCCCCATTCTAAAGAAGGGTTTTATTTGGTCATATAGAATGTATTAAGGTGACCAAAACTAGATTTTAAAAGGGTTCTCCATTAAAAGGCGATAAATCGGCCTTTTAATGTGAATTATGCTTAAAATTAGATTCATTAACATTTTAAGCCTCTAAATTTTATTGGATAAATGTAAATAAATTTAACAAACATGCATAATAATATTGTAGTTAGTTTCGTTCATTCCCTCCAATACAATGGATAGGAGTTAACTACCATTTAAAATAATAATATATTATTAGTGTGCAACGTAAGATTTCAAAGAAACCCATTGTT
The DNA here is from genome assembly GCA_963277665.1 of Viscum album. Taxonomy (NCBI): domain Eukaryota; kingdom Viridiplantae; phylum Streptophyta; class Magnoliopsida; order Santalales; family Viscaceae; genus Viscum; species Viscum album. Next base: position 1,917,550,528 of record OY728119.1, read on the forward strand.
GTGTATCAGATACGCTATAGAACGTAGAAACACTTTTAAAGTAAAATTAATATTTAATTCAAAAATTAATAAATATGAAAAATTCATATTCTTCATTTACCTGGGATGTTACAATTTGACTAGTATAATATCCATGTGCATGTTTATATGGTAATGTTTGATTTATTTTTTCCATATTATGTTAAAGATTACATTAAAAAAGGATGTTGTTTTTATTACACATATTTCCTTGAAAGTTTATAGCTTCTGCTAAATTATTTACCCTTACTAAGCATCTGAGCTCACCCCTTTATTATGTTTTATTTTCCTAGTATTCCAAGAAGTGTATTATGATTTATATGCAGGTTTAAGCTAGAATAATAATTTAATTCTCAAAAAATTGTCTATGTTGTATTTTATGTTAGAAATTGTTATGTAATGTTCATGTATGTAATCTATTTTACAAGACTACTAAATTTATCAGTCCTTTGAGACATGATTCCTTATAATCATGCCAATGTATTAAAATAATGCAACAGATCTAGGATTATGGGGTCAAGAAATTACATTAGTGGGAGCATTGGATTCAGATATAGGGAAAGTTTCCACCAAGGTTTGTAGGGCCATTCGAGATAACAGAGATAATCAGTCATGTGGTGCTATAGTTTTTTTCCCTCAGTGCTTTAGTGTTATGCATGATGTTTTCCACATATCATAGTTGATATGATACCATTTTAATCCTTCTCACATGATCGACATCAAGGATATTGAGATTGAGGTCGATGTTCCTTTTAAGAGCATCTAGTATTTATAGTGGGTCAGTGTGAAAAAGAAATTTACGGCAAGACAGTTCGCCTAGTGTGAGTGTGGTGGCACCAAAACTGTAACCTAGAGGAGACTTAGGAATATGAATTAGACATATAGATTTAATGGATAGAGTTTTTTTCTGATGATTCATTGTGACATTTTAGTGTGCAGATCAATGTAAAACTATTTTATGGTGGCGTGTTTTTAAAACCTAGGTCTTCGTTTAGGAGTGCATATTGAGGATTATTTTCTCTAAGGCGGGGAGGTTGTAAAACCCATGTTTTTTAGGTGAATTATTATTAATATTTAATCATATTATTATTATTATTATTTAATATTTTATGTATGTGTTTATGGGACTTAGAAAATCTTCAAGTGTGTTTACAGGGATAGAGGACAGAAGATGTTGAAAATTTTGTGTTACAGATGGGGTGCACAATTAGTGCATTTTTTTCAAACCATGCAGTTTTCCCTAGGAAACCATGAAAACATATAATTATTGAGATATAGTCATTTTTCATCATTGGTACACATTTTTGAAAACCATGCCGCATAACCATGTGGATATTTTTTTTGTATAGAGGGGATCACACAGTTAGCACATGGCTTACCAAACTATGTGGCCAAACCATGCAATGAGATTAATAAATTCCAGAAATTAGTTTTGAAGCCTAAAATATCACCTACAACCTGATTCATATTCCCCTATCTTTTTCTCTCAAACCTCACTCACATTTTTGATGAATTTGGGCTTCTAAGGGCTCTTATTCCTCAATCATTGGTGGATCAAAGGACCATTTATTGTGATTGTTCCCATTTGGTAAGTCTACACCGCTCTATTCCCTAGATAACTATATTATTATATTCTCATTAATTTTATGTTCTCTTTATCATAACCATTTTTTGTGTCGATGTAGTATGATTTAGAGATCTGGGATCATTGGGTTTGATTCAATCAGTGTTTCTAAACGATTAAGCTTCATTTCATTCAAGCTATGTGGTCTATAAATTTTTCCTAAGTGTATTATCATTTTCCACCAAGTATTCATTCTATGATCATGCAAAATTAGTGTGTGTTCAACATAGAAATAAATTATATGTATTATTTTTTGGAATTGAAATTAACAATCTTACCTTGAAATTTATAGCATTCCATAGAAATGGAGTTTTCCAAAAATTTGATAAAGTAAGTTATGAAATCATAATTGGTTAACATTGATTTGAAGTTAGAATTAATAAATGGTAAATTATGTATTATGGAATGGTGTTCACCAATTATGAGTATATTTTATGCATTATCCATAGGATGGTGTTCTAAAGTCAATTATTTAATAGTTTCAAGGTCATTGTTTTCTCAGAGGTAAAATTTAGATTTTTGGATGGGAATATTTACTTGAGAGTTATTAGTTTTCTGTAATGGGTATCGATCCATGAGATGAGACTATTATTCTAGGATTTGTATATTTACACGATCTTTACTATTATTTGAGGACAAGTAGACTTCCTATAGAGTGACTTATAACTAGGATGAGTATATTTCCCTGGTGTAATATCTATTGTCTAGATAAATTCAACACTAGAAAAGTTAGGTATCGTTGGTCTTAGGTGTCAATATGGAACCTAATTAACTAAGATATTTACTTATTTATTTTTTATATATATTGTGCTTGTATTTAATTTTCACTTTTATATAAACATACTCATATTGGATATATTTAAATTCATCATTGGTGGTGGCTTACAGTGTTTCACTTAATCACTTCATGGACCACTGTTGTTACTTAAATATACTTGATGACTATATGATAAGATAAGGGTGAGAACCCTATGGATGATGCATGATTTAGGATACTAGGATAGAGCATTGTAGTTTGGGACTAGAATAGTTATTGGAACCATTTAGAAGTATTTTTGTTTTTACCATTATATTTATTGGGATATCTGTGGGTTTTAAATATTTTGGTTTTATGTTTGATATGTTTAAATAACCTGATACTCCATGATATATACTTAATTATTACCACATTAATTTTTTTCCTATTTACTATTTTATATATATAATTATATATATATTTTTATTACTTTATCTGATATTGTACTCTAATATTTATGGTATAGTCTACCGAGTATACCATCATAGACCCTTATTGTTAGTCAGTGGCCTCTAGACAATGAGGAGGCACGCCAAAGGTCACAGAGAGAACAATATCTCAACACTACTTTGTGTCCATGATCCAAGGGACATTAAAATGATCAATATGTTTAGATAAGATGAAATATTATTGAAACCAGTCATATCGGGTTTTTTCGAAATTCAACAAGATATAGTTAAGGAAGAATTTGAATATAAAGAAATGATGTAGGATATCAATTAAGTGATAAGCCTAATTGAAAAATAATAAAAGAGGGAGATTTTCCCAAGACACATATAGAAAATTATCATTAGGGAAAATTAGGTTTTGGGAACAAAATTAATGAAAAAGGTGAAGTGGATAAAACAATTGAAAGGCTAGTCTATAAAGGGAAATAAAAAATTAAAGGGTATGAACTTTTTGAGATATTTGGTACAGTTTCTATACTTGAGTTCATTAGAATATTATTATCCATAAAAATTTAGATAAGCTTCAAACTATTTTAGATGTATGTTAAATAATCTTTAATGAGTGGTGAGGTTGATGAGGAAGAGTACACAAAACAGCCTTAGGGATTTCATCATGATTTTGATGGAATTTTATGGATTAAAATAGGATCCAAGGGATTAGTATTTCAAACTAGATGAATGCATAAAGAGAAAAAAGTTCAAAAAGTTGAAATTGGAAAATAAATTTTATGTGAAGAAGACCACCACCAAAACACACTTTTATATTGTATATGTTGATGAAATAATCTTTTCTAGTACTAAATAAATCTTGTGTGGGGAGTTCTAAACACACATGAATGAAATATTTGAGATGTAAATTCTTAGAGAAATGAAATTATTATTGTGTTTATAGGCTACCCAAGTTTTTGGATACATCATATTGTTACAAGAAAATTACACTAGATAGATCTTAAAGAAGTTTGACATGAAATAATGCATAGGTGAGTCCACACCAATTCAGGTGGGAAAACATTATTAAGTATATTAAAGGTAAAATAGTTAATGAGAAGTATTTTAGATTCATAATTGGAATCATTATATATTTTACATCCACCAGATATAGTATGATAAAATTTTCCACTCTTTGTTCAAGGTTTCACTCAAATCCTAATGAATCACATATATTACTAGCAAAGAGAATAGTAATATATATTTCAAACACATTCAGTTATGGGATAATGTATAAGAATAATATTGATTTAGATATGAAAGGGTATAATTATGAAGATTGATATAGAGAAGTAGATAAATAAAAATCAACATATAATGTAGTGATTTTCAGGGGAAGGAGATGTGTTTCATAGAATTCAAAGAATAAAACATCAATGAACTTGATTTTAACTTAGGATAAGTATACGGTTACATAAAAGGTAGATAAAAAGATGTTTTTGATGAGAACATATTTGCAATAATTTAAATTTAAATTTTAGTATCCTCTTATTATAGGCTTTTTAAATCTTAGTATAATTAATCTATCCAAAAATAATATAAAACATTCTAGTTTTAAATATACTAGCACAGTGTATCATTTTCTCAACGAAATGGTAGTTAGTGATATCTTGAAACTAGATTCTATTACTTCCAATTTAAATTTGAATGTTATTCTTATAAAATACCACATAACTGAGAAATTTTAGAAGAAAAGGTTGCAAATTGGAGTTCAACCCAATTTTCAAAATTGTGGTATGAAATTTCTTGAGCTTCCTCCTCTATTTTTTCATCCCTAAATTATTGAGAATAATTTTTTCTACATGGGGATAAAAATATTCTCTTGTTTTTGAACCTTTAAATATATTTTTCTAATTGTGTAGTAAATGATCTATATATATTTTATAGTTTTTTTTATTTAAGGATGAAGATATTATTGTTTTGAGATGATTTTTTTTAGGGTAACATTTTTGATTGATCTGATCATTGTTGTTTTATGAATAAATCTTTTATATATAAACATAGAGATGATTAATTAATTATATTTTACTTTGAGATATTAGATTTAATCCATAAATTTTTTTACTTGTTGTTATTATCAGTAAGGTCATTAATAATATATAGTATTGAAAATTAATCCAAAGTGGGAGATTGTGGAACCCTTTAGGGGATGATGCTGTATTTGTTTTCAATACTAATTTATATTTGATTATTGATGCATTAATCCTCAATTCAATGACATGTGATGATGTATTAGAGTAATGAATAAAATAATAGTTCTGAAGAGGTTTGAAAATGTATAATTAGTAAAGTAATTGAAGAATTTTACATGCTTAGAATAAAGAACTAGTTAAAGAGAAGAAGATCTATCAATGGAACGAAAAGAATACCAAATGATGTATTAGTTGATTAAATGATTTTTTATTATGGTTGAATATTATTTAAAGCGTTAAATAAGGACTAAATTTGTGTTGATGTCTAGAAAAAATAGTTTGAAATTGAAAAATGGCCAAGTCATTAGTTTGGATGAGTAAAAACATACTTCAAATGAGTAATTTTCTAGCTTAGAAGAATCATTATGTATTTTTAATGAGTCCTTTATGACTTTATATAAGTTAAAATAGATTTTTTATGACTAACTTGAACTTTAGATGAGTCATCATTAACTATATATTAGTTCCTAGGAGTTCATATGAGTTATTAGAGTGATCAAAAGTTTATACACAATTTTGAAATTATAAATTATTTAAAGACTGAATAATTTAGATATTAAGAATAAATTTAATGAAAAAATGGTAAATCCGTTTTCATAATGAAAATGATATGTTATTCACTAAAAAATATCACAATGTAATATTACAACAGCTCTCCCTGGGTTCCACTTATCGATGCCCCAAAATGGTGGGCCATAAGACCTCAAGCATGCCTCACTAATTTATAGAGGCTAATGACTAGTAGTGAGGGCCTAGGGTGTGTCCATAGAGAGACTATTACCTCATAGATCAGAGTGAGCATAGTGGCAGATAAAGTATGATCAATAGGGGAAGAAAAAATAAGAAACAAACAGTAGATAAATAATGGTGATAAACCATGATGGAGAAATAAATAACTGGTAGAAGCTAAATGACAATAATAGATACAATAGTGATGATGATAACGATTCTATAAAAAAAGAGTACATGGGGAACTGGGGATACATGCATATACTACATGCTATAAAAAACTATAAAAAATAGAAACTAATACAACAAGCATCTTGAGCATAATCTCGGTCCTCTAGCCCAATATCCATCCTAAAGATGTAAATCAATCAATCATCAGAAGCCACATGCTTCCCTTTATTCATACTTGTGATCATAAAATCTTCTGGGGCACCAAGGTTGGCCTAAGAATTGTGTGAGATACAATCTCAGTAGGATGACACTCACGATGTCTAGGGTAATCCATCTCATGCAATAAATAATTAAAAAATGTTCGATATTATAAATACAAGTAATTAAATAATGATACAATGTAATACTTTTGTCTGAGTTCCTAAACAGATTCCTGAACAATACCACCTACTTTGGCCTAAGCTAAATGTTTGAACCAAAGTACCTTTACAAGTTATAATATGTATACAAGATCCATCATAAAAAAGATGCTAAGGAATATATATCGAAGGCATGTTCTTTTTCTTGAGGGTCTCATTTCCATGTCACTGTTCAAACATGATCATAATATAAATAAGAGAAACTCTATATGGTAAAAAAATCAATCAAATCATCAAATAAAATGGTGGAGTCTCAAACTTGTCCAATGTGATCTATAAGAATCTCAAGGGTCTCCATGGGAGTCTTTAATATAGTCAATACCATCAAGTATGTCCATGGAAACCCATATTGACATACCTTATATCAGAAATGACATGGTGTACTATGATTTTGTACTAGGTATCTCACATAGGGGACCAGGTGTCACCCAAGGCAAGGCGTAGTCATCTTGCCATTGGGTACACCCTTGGTTTCTCCCCTAGGGAACTGATGTCACTCATGAGTATATAAAATCTGCATGGATAAACCGTACCTAGAAATCCCATGTACTTCTCCTGGCGTGTCAAGTAGATTCAACCAAGCACAATGTGTCCATACATGTTGTCCTTGCATTGGGACCTATGTTATCTCTCATTAGGTAGAAGGTGTGTCATAGAAACCAAGAACATATAAAAAGGAATAGAATATACATTTTACATTCCATCATTAATGAACAAAAATATCTCTTTCTAATAAGCTATGAATACGATACAATTCAAACCATTAAACATGGAATAAGGCATTAAGCACAAAAGTAAGCTCAAGGCTCCAAGGCCTGATCACCAAGAAACATGTAATAAGCATAAATAATGGAAAAAAGATTAATCACAAGGAATTGACATAACATATATGTAAATAAATGACATAAGGAATAAATCATGGGTACTAAACGAATTTCATGGACAATTTTAATATAAGACATGTAACATCTATGGTGAATCATTCAATTATGAAGTGTAATGCATCAAGATCAAAGTCTAGTATCATGGTTCACCATTCATTATAATTCCAATTATAAATTATGACAAGGGAAATATAGGCCATAGAAATTGGGAACACCCAAAGGGGTGGCCAATAGCAAGGAGAGATGATCGAGAAAGACCAATACTACCTAATATGATGTAGTATCACTCCACTCATCCATTATTGAAGCATAAAATGTGCTAAAATGGGTAGAAATGGAGAAATCGACCAATGCCTTGAAAATCGATAAAAGGAGTTTCACCTAAATAGAACAACAGAGGTTTGATAATTCTTGAAATATAAACAAGGGGAAGAAGGATCTCACCAAGAGCAATCCGAGACTTCAAACGGTGAGATATTTGGTTGTCAAATGAAGGAGATATCTTGTAACCTATAGAGGAGGAAGAATGAGATATTCATATGTGGGAGAAGTATAAAAACGTAGGAGGAAAGAAAATAGAGAATATAGGGGAATTAAAATCATTAAATTGGGGTATAATGGGTATTTCACCCAAAAAACAAGGGCACATATATTGGTCACACAGTTGGTCAAACCAAGCGGCAAATATGCGACATTTACCATTTTAAAGGGGAACCTCACATGGTTTGGCATATAGTTTGTCTAACCATGCAGAAATAATGAAAAAATCATTATACAAAACCCTTTATAGCACTGAAAGACAATTCACCTAGGGAGAAAAATTACATATAAACCATGAACCCCCTACACCACATTTTCTGCAATAGAACAGTTTACATAAACCATGTGGGTTGAGAAGCACAATTTCTCTTAAATGTGTAGCCTAATATTTTCTTAAATTCCAAAGGATTTGGGATCTGATCGGGCCCTACACATCCATGGTAACTCTTTTACTCTCTTATGAATCATGATTTGGATCAAAACTATAATTTAGAAACAAAAAATGTTCTGTACCATTGAGAAAATTTTACAAGTTACAACCTCCCCTCCTTAAGATAACTCATCCTAAAGTTTCCCTTTTAAGGTTTGAAAAACATATTCTGAGAAAATTTCTGTCTATTGGGCATTAACATCGGCCTATCACTATAAGGTCTCATCCTATATGTGTCAGAGATTCTATTTCACCTAGACCAGACGAACTGACCCGCCTCAAAGAGTCCTTGTTCTATGATCAATGATACATATCAGATTCTCCTCAATGGATGAATCCAACTCCATCACAATATCATTTGGATCAATGTAATGAGATTGGTTAGAATGATAATATTTAAGAGGAGATACATGGAAGAAATCAAGCATAGAATGGTACCTTTGAGATAACAATAATAGATATGATACTATCATGACTATCCCTACTATCTCGAAAGGCCTGACATATTGAGGTGATAACTATCTCAGTATCTGGATTCCTTTGTGTCCCAATCTACAAAATACACCTTGGAAGACCTGATGTCCCGCATCTAACTCCATAAGTCAAAAGTGATGATTAATATAAAACTTTTTCCTAGAATGAGCTGTATCAATACTCTTTTGAATCTTCTAGACTAGATATAATATCTCCTGAACAAGATAAGGACCCAGTAGAGATTCCTCAACAACTTATAAATAGCATAGAGGTGAAAAAAACAGTCTCCCATAGAGGTCTTTAGAAAGATCCATTTGAATTGTTTCATGAAAGATGTTTTTGTTAGAAAACTCAACCAGAGGAATATTCATTTTCTAAAAACCTCCAAAAACAAGAATACTGGCTTGAAGCATATCTTATAACACTTTAATCATATGCTCGGGCTTCCCATTAGTATGAGGGTGATATTCAATATTATATATCACCTATGAACCTATTTACTTCTTCAAACCTTTCTAGAACCATGATGTGAAGTTGGGGTCTTAGTCTAAAATGATATAATGGAGAACACCATGAAGTCACACTATCTTCTGGATATAAATACTTCCAAGTTTATCAATATAGAAGGTCTCCTAGATTATTAGAGAGTATTAAACCGTGTTCAACCATTCAATGATCACCCATACTACATCACTGGCTCGACAGAATCTAAGTAATACTCTAGCGAAATACATAGTGACATCATTCCATTTCCACTCAGGAATGGGGTTATAGAAGTCTAGCAGGTCACAGGTGCTTTGTCTTCACCTGATCATAGATGGAGAATTGAGTGATGTAACCTGTTATCTACCTCTTTATACCCAGCCACCAATACAAAAGATGGACATCTATGTACATATTGGTTAGCCCATGATGAACTACCATAAAAGAGACATGTGATTCCCTAATCAATTTTTATCATACACTAGAAGGCACCCATACCTGGGAATGGAAGAGTATAGTCTCACTCCTATAAAAAACCTATCCTGGAGGCGGGATATATCATGTGAATCTCTCCCTCAAAACAAGGCCCTAGAAATTTGATAGCTTCCTCATACAAACCCCATCCAGAAAGAAATATGTCACTGTTAGATCTATTAGAATTGGTTTCCCATGTTGTTCCTAAACCTCCAACTGTATCATAGAAAATAGAACTATCAACTTCCACTCACCGAAGACCTCCTTGATGGTTTGAATATGAGTATTTAGGATCAAGACATCATCTATGACATTAACCTTACTAGGCGTGTTGGAAAGTTCAAAATTGAATGATTGTAGGTATTCCACCCACCTGCACTGCCTCATATTCAAGTCCTTCTGTGTGAAAATATATTTGAGACATTTATGGTCAGTGTAAATTTTGAACCACTCAACAAAAAGATAGTACCTCCAATACCATAGATCATGAACCATGGATTCTTGCTCGAGGTTGTGTGTCATGTATTTCCACTTATGAGGCCTCACCTAGGGGGAACTATATGCTACAACCAGATCACCATACATCAGAACTGCAGAAATCCCATTTCCTGAAGCATCACAATACACTACATAAGTCCTTCCTTGATTTGGAAGAATCAGTATTGGTATTACGGTGATTCTTCCCTCTAACTCTTGAAAAAATGTCTCACAAGATTATTTCTAGTAGAAATTTACAACCTTCTTGGTCAATCTCGTAATTGGCTCTTCTGGGCATCAGAACTTCTGAATGAATCACCTATAATAGATATCCGACCCTACTAATCTATGTTTGTAAAACACATTCTTGGGATGCTCTTAGGAAACCATAGAACTCACCTTCTCTAGGTTAACTGATACTCCTACCTTAGATATGACATGACCCAAGAAGGGAACCTTGCTAATACAAAAGTGGTATTTAATGAGCTTCACTTATAGATGGTTCTCTATCATTTTATTCAACATGATATCAAAATGGATTACATGGTTATGTCTACTATGCTAATACACTAAGATATCATCTATGTAGACTACATAAAAGGAATCAAGGTACGAGTGGAAAATCAGATCCATGAAATCCCTGAAGACTGCCAATGCATTCGTTAGACCAAATAACAAAACCATAGACTCATTCATGCTATACTTGATCCAGAATGCTATACATGGTATATTTGATGGTATCATAGACACCTAATGGTATTCTGACCACAAATCAATGTTGGAGAAAAAAATTTCTCCTCAGAGTTGGTCGAATAGTTCATCTATATGAGTAGGTGGATAATGGTTCTTCACTGCAAGCTTGTTAAACTATTTATAATCCATACACAATCTAATGGAACTTTCCACCTTCTTATAGAAAAGGATAGGTGAACCCCATAGAGATGTGCTGGGTCTAATAAAACCCTCAGCCTCAAAATATCCAAGCTAATTTCTGAGTTCCTGGAGCTCTTTAGGTCCCATACTATATGGATTAATGAACACCGATGTCTCACCTCACGCTATCTCAATGGTGAAGTTAACTTATGTCTCTGCTGGTAATCTATAGAAATAATAAGGGAAGATGTCCCTAGAACAATCCACAACAACGGGCAATTTTACTAACTACATTCCATTTTCATTCATAAAGATACTATCCATATTGGTTGTCACTATACCTAGATCTATATGATTAGGTCCAGATAAACTGTCTTATATATCCCATTCACCCTATTGAATATATTTGTTATCCTCTAGTGTTATAAAGGACACTCTTGGGAAATAACAATCCACATCAACATGATAAGGCATAAGGAAGTTCATGCCGAGAATGACGTCAAATCTACACTAGTGCAAAAACTCTTTTTCGCGTCGGTTTTTTTTAATTTTTAATGTCGGTTATAAACCGACGTCTTTATAGGCGACGTTAAAAATACAGTTTTCGCGTCGATTCATAGAAACCGACGAGAAAAATAATTTGCTTATGAGCTTCGGCGTCGGTTTTTTATAAAACCGACGTCGAAGCTACATTTAGACATTATTTTCCGCGTCAGTTCATTAAAAAACCGACGCGGAAAATATAGTCGACTAGGTTTTCAGCGTCGGTTTTATATAAAACCGACGCGGAAAACCAATTTACACAGGATTTTCGGCGTCGGTTTTTTGAAAAACCGACGCCGTAAATAAATTTTTTTTTAAAAATATTCGGCCTCGGTTTTTAAAATAACCGACACCGTAAATTTTTTTTATAAAGAAAATACATATATTTTCTCCTCCAAACAAATCGGAACCCTGAAAAAAAATAACGAAGTATACAAAAACAATTAAACAGCTTTAACAGAAGTACTTGAGAAAACTCAAAGTAAAGCAGAATTAAAATACACGTACCTACATGGTGCATTTTCTTAATCTAACCATACTCAGTATCAATCATTGTAAGTTTCCTCCCATAGATAGCACCAATCCTGTCAAAACAGTAATGAAACTAAGGAGATGTGCGTGAAAAAATCAATCCAAGATATTAGTGCAATGAATAAACATTAAATGAAAATGTGTAATTTATTTGAATCATTCATTTTTTCACAAAGTAAATTACCAAAATGAAATGTTACGACTCCTGATCAAAATTCCAGGAACACTCAGCCGATGCAACCTCTTCCTCACCTCCCCCACTGAAGATGTTGGGGGTGTCTTTTCACCATAGGATCCCCACCACCCCCAACCTCAGGTTTTTATATTTTCTCTGTATAGACGTGCATTACCCATTCACTATTGTTGTTTGTTTATGGAATAACAGAGAAATAAGTTTGAGTGTAAAAAATAGGTTAGAAAATTGAAATCAAATGCAGATTGAAGAGACATAAAGAAACATACCTTAAAAATTGACGCCTTCTATTTTATCTTTGTGCAAACCCACTAAGCGCTGTTTCAGGTATTATGTGATATGCTTCTCGGCAATCATTTTCCGATATTTATTTGAATAAAAAATAAAAAGGCCTAGAAGATATTGATGTGCATTCAAGGGAGAAAATTTTTAGTGTTTGTGAATGTTATTTCGCTATACGAATCTCTATGTTCATGATCCAAGTACCACCCTACAGATCTGTCACTGTACAGACAAATGATTTTAAGAAATAACAATGAAAATAAATATAATAACTAATTCTGAATTAAAATACACGTACCTGAAATATACGACATGCTTATTGTTGGTTATTGTCGAAGGATTCATTTGATTATTAGTAGATTCAATAAAACAGTTTTTGCAGAGGCACTTGAGAAAACTCAGTAAAGCAGAATTAAAATACACGTACCTGAAATATATGACATGCTCATTGTTTGTTATTGTTGAAGCATTCATTTGATTATTAGTAGGTTCAAACACCTAATATATCATAAGAGTTAGTTTTTTAAACCCATATATATTATTATTTATAAATATTAGTATACATACCTCAAATCTTAATCAGACTTAACAAATAGTCCGCAAAAGTAGATTGAATATGGATCATATCAGATTGAGAATATGAATGTGAATCATTGAATACCTACAATAATATTGAATGATATGAAATTAATAAATAGAAGAAAGTGGATGAAAATATATAAAAAAATTAATACAACTAACCTTATGAAAATCAGTAGTTTCCCCAGTTGTGATTATCTCGTACATAAATCGTAGAATATAATAACCACATTCAACATGTCCATTTTGACGATGACACTGCAATTATAAAACATTTAAATAATAATGAAACCCAATATATAACAAAAATATAAAAACTAATTACCTGTACTTCCACATATTTGATTTTCGTTGGTTTCTTTTCATTTGTAAAATGTTTCCATGAACTGCATATTTTAATATAAGAACTAATAAAACTTGTGTAATCAATTAAAATTAAACATAACAAACTTCTAAAAATAAAAAAACAACTTACCTGTTTAATAAGTTGGAAAACGGTTTACGCACTTTTCCTAATAAAGAGCAAAACCAATATAAGGTGCATTCATTTGGGAAAAATACACCTAACATCCAATGCCCCCTATAATACAAAAAGTTCATAATTAATGACATTATAATGATCATGAGTTCAAAATTATGTTGATATTCTTACTTATCAAGAAATGGAAAAAACCAGCACTGAATCTCTGTTTGTGATAATCTCTCGGATATATATTGAACTCTTTCATCATTTTTCACATGTTTGACTTCCAAGGAAATGTACTCTAGATCTATAAAGCTATAAATGCTTGTAGTTTCATTTTGTAAAAGAATCCTGTATAGATACCTAATTTAAAAAGAAAATATAGTTAGTCAATGACATAACAATATTTTATTAAAGAAATAGCAATTCAAACGTCAATTTACTTACATGGAAAACAACTGCACCACATTCAGCCCGATCTCTTCAAAATTAACTAAATTCATGATATCTTCTTTCAATATTCTCAATTTATAATTTCTTCCACATATATCGGACGTCATCCGAAACTCATAGATAAAATTCAAGGAAGAAGAGCACTGAGATAATCTTTTCAACCCAGAAGAAATATTAGAAGTATCTACAGCCGACTGTTTCTGAACATTTTGCTGCATTTGTACAGTTTCTTTTGCTTTCAGATATTCCTATATAAGTTAAATGTCAGAAAACATTATAAGTAATTTGGAATCATTTCTAATTACTAGTTAAAAAAACTCATACCTCATGTGAAATATAACGAAGAAGTGCAGTTGGCCAAAGTAAAAAATGGCCCATACATTCCCCAACACTGGTGATCTCCGCAGTAGGAAATGGTAGTAGAGAAGTAGGATCTATAATAACAAGTACTGATACTCTAACCTGACCCGTCTGCATAGGCTGATGATGTACCGAGTCCCCCAAAAAATACACTTGTCCTAACACAACAATATGTACATGAGGATCTCCCGCAAACATCTCACAATATAAGGTTCGATCCGATGGAGGAGGTGGAGGCTCAAAGTTAGCAGGTGGGGCAGGGTAGTCAGGGTGAGCAGGCTGAGAAGTCAGAAAAATGAAAAGGGTATATTAGTGTTTAAAATTTATAACATAGAAAAATTGATTAAAAATTAAATAAAATAATATACCTCAAATGGTTGCGCAGACGGGGCAGGGTAAGCAGATGAGGCAGGGTAGTCCGGGTGAGTTGGCTGAGAATGTTGAAACATGAAAAAGTTATATCAGTGTTTATAATTTATAAAATAGACAAATTGATGACATTAAATAATATACCTCGGAAGGCTGCCCAGACGGTGTTGGGTAAGCATATGAGGCAGGATAGTCTGAGTGAGTAGGCTGAGAATGTTGAAAAATGAAAAAGTTATATCAGTATTTATAATTTATAGAAAAGAAAAATTGTTAACAGTAAATAATATACCTCGGAAGGATGAGCAGACTGTGACTGTCTTGCCAAGTGTTCTAATAAAGCCTTCTGTACTGCTGCTTGAATTTGATCACCCATAGACCGTTTCATATCCTGCAGCTCTTCTTTTAAGGATTCGATTTCCGGGTCTCTTAGTTGCTTACTCTTACCAAAAACCTTCCGAATACTAACACCCGCCTGATATCCTCTAACACGGCCGGGGTGTTCAGTCTTTCCCAAAGCAGTGGCTAGGATATCCATCCTACCCTCGGGGATAAAAGAGCCCTGTGTCTCTTTCTCCTGAAGTTCATCCTGAAATGAAAAATAAAAAATTTATATTAGTGTTTATAAATTATAAAAAAGGAAAATTGTTAACAAAGAATTAATATTTACTTACAATTCTATCAGCCACTTGATGAGCTTCGTCTGTAAGATATTGTTCATTTTTTCTTCTTCTTGCTCGTTTCCATTTCTCATGGCGAGTGGGAGGAGATGGAGGACCATACTGGACCTCTTCTGAACCACTACTTGATCGAGCTCTTAATGCTTCAAATTTTTCCTCAATAATTTTCTGCTCCAAATACGAGTATCCTCCACGTGATAAAGTATGAGGGTATACGTTTTTCAACTGGATCTCCTGATGAGATCTTCTGGAGGCCTGTTACATAAAAATAAACACATAAGTAATAAGGAAAATATAGCATAAATTTTAAAATATAAAACAATTACAATACCTGAAATTTCTCTTCCTGACGACTGTCAACAAATCGCTTCCATGTTTCTTCATCTATATATGGATACTTATGACATGGGCTTTCAAACCTTCTCTTTCCAAAAACATAATCTTTCGTCAGTTTGTTTTTAAAATCTCTCCATCGAACCGCCGCTAAAGAGAGATGTCTTTTCCTAATTTCTTTGGTTTCCTCAAAATTGAATGTCATCTGTAATTGAAAAAATTAAATATGTCATTTAAACTATATAATATTAAAAAAAATGAGATAAAATAAATAAATAAAGATATTTTACCGTCACGGCCTCCCAAAGCTGTTGCTTCGCCGTCCTGTCCACTGACTTCCAATCAGGATATAAAATACTAATCCTGCAACGGCTCTGCATCGCTATATAACTGACAAACTGAACTGCATTTGGGCCAACTGCATTATTATTATCATCAAAACGGATGTGTAATTTTTTATCATCACGAGCGAGTGATAGTTTTGGTAAACGTGTAATACCACGTTTACCAACTAGAGAACTTGATTTTTGAGTAGTAACTGGAGAAGTCTCCTCGGCCGAGGACGCATCAGTAGTCCTGCAATTTTTTTATTATAAATTAACAGTTTTATTTCATTAAATATGTATATTACTGAATATTTAATAATATGTCAAAATAGATATACCTCGGTAACTGCTCCTCTCTATCTGTATTTGACATTGCTACTAGAAAGTGTAATGAAATTTTGGGTACCTGCATATCATTAGAAAACTGAATAATTAGAAACAAGGAAATGAAAAATAAATATATAAAAATAGAGGCATGCATTTGTAAGTTTTAAAAATAGACACAAAATATAAATATTTACCAGAAAAATTAGGAGACTAATTTAGTGTTTTCCCACGTCCCTTCATCATGATCGGTACGTACTGCATGCACTATGTCTGTCTTATATTCATTGTAATCATCTAAAAATTGCATAATAGATGAATAAGGCTCATGTAAATCACTAGCATCATCAGAATCATCATCATCACCCAAATGATATCTTTTCCCTTGCAAAACAACTGACCACTGATCATTCGACGGATCAATGACATAAAATACTTGTTTTGCATGTGTCGCCAAGATAAATGGTTCCTCATTGTGATTAAATCTTTTCAAATCAACCAGTTTAAACCCATATTCATCATGTTTCACGCCACTATTACTATCAACCCAATTGCACTTAAAAATAGTGACTCGAAATTTAATATAATAAATTACCCATATGTCTTCAATAACTCCAAAATATGATGTTGATGCAGAAATTGGGTTTTTATCTTTGGCACTCGAAAAATGCACTACTTCAGCGAATACCATCACACCACTATTCTGAACGGTACTCTTGTCATCCAGGTTTTTTGTGTAAAATGTGTAGCCATTGATATCAAAACCAGACCAAGTGATCACATTAAAAGATGGTCCCCCTGATAACCACTTCAATGTTTCTGATACCGATATATCTGAGGTGAATTTCTCTTTAAACCATGAAACAAATGTCTTCTTATGCTCAATCATCAACCACTTTTCATTTATTTTCTGATATAGTAACTTTAATTCAGCAATATGTGAGGATATATATGGTTGAACCTCATCTGTGTTGTTCAAAATGTATAAATGTGCTTGCATCACTTCATCACGGGGAATGAACTTTACCTTTAAGCCTCGAACCCCTCTACCTTCTCTGTCAACTGTCATATGTCGAGATAGAGGGAGACCAATATGCTCCACCTCATTCAAATAATCAGTACAGAACTCAATCACCTCTTCTGATACATATTTTTGAACAATAGAGGCCTCTGGTCGATAAGGATTTTTAACATATCCTTTCAAAATTTTCATATATCTTTCAAAAGGATACATCCATCTTAAATAAACAGGCCCACACATTCTTATCTCACGCACCAAATGAACCAATAGATGAACCATTATATCAAAAAATGTGGGTGGGAAATACATTTCTAGTTGACAAAGAATAAGAGTTTCTTCATTCTCCAACAAATCTAACAAATTTGGATCAACGACTTTGCTACAAATGGATTTAAAGAAATTACATAACCTGATGATTGTCTTCCTGACAGCTTTCGGTAATATACCATGCACTGCTACTGGTAGAATTTGTTGCATTAACACATGGGAATCATGTGATTTCATACCTATTAATTTACAATCCTTCAATGACACAAAATTATTCACATTTGAAGAAAAACCGCTGGGTACTTTAATACCATGAAGACACTGACAAAAATTCATCTTTTCAATCTTGCTTAATGTGTGACAAGCCGGAGGTAAATATGTTCTTTTTCCTTTCACAGCGGGAGCTAACTCCAAACGTATTCACATTAATATCAAGTCCAATCTAGCATGTAATCCATCTTTTGTCTTTCCTTTTATGTCTAACAAAGTTCCAATCAAACTATCACATATGTTTTTCTCAACATGCATAACATTAATGTTATGTTTTATCTCTAAAAATCTCCAATAAGGTAGTTCGAAAAAAATAGACCGCTTCTTCCAGATATGTTTTTGTAAACCAGAACTTTTTCTCTTTCCAAATGTTGAATCAATATCTTTCACTCTGTCATAATATTCTTCAGCTGACAATGGTTGAGGGGGGAGGTTGTATTCTTGTAAACCGTTAAATGCTTTTCTCAATCTACGATAAGGATGATCAATTCGCAAAAATCTTCGATGTCCCATGTACACTGTCTTTCTTCCATTATGCAATTGATAATATGAAGTTTGTTCTTCACAAATTGGACATGCTTTATGTCCCTTAACACTATATCCAGATAAGTTTCCATACGCAGGAAAGTCGTTTATAGTGAACATTATCATAGCACGCAAAAGAAAATACTCTTTCTTGTATGCATCGAAAACTGTAACACCTTTCTCCCATAGCAGTTTTAAATCCTCAATCAATGGTGTAAGATACACATCAATATCATTTCCCGGTTGTTTTGGTCCATAAATCATCAAGCTCATCATAACATATTTTTTCTTCATACATAGATGTGGGGACAAGTTGTAAAGTACCATCAAAACAGGCCATGAACTATGTTGGCTACGGAGGCTCCGATATGGATTCATTCCATCAGTACACAATCCCATTCTGAGATTTCTAACTTCACTTCCAAAATCATGAAATTTTTTATCAAAACTCTTCCACTGTGGTGAATCGGCAGGGTGACGTAAGTTACCATCAGAAATGCGCTCATCTAAATGCCATCTTAACCTTTTTGCATCATTTGAATTTGCAAATAGACACTTCAAACGAGGAATAATTGGAAGGTACCAAAATTCTTTAGATGGAGTTTTGATTTTGGTACCTAAAAATAAATCAGAATTGAATTATCAGAATTGTTTGAAAAAAATATTGGATGATATCATTGGAAAGTAAAAAAATTGATTTTTCATAACGTTACATGACATCACCTGAAAATGAATCTGAGTTGACTTTCTCATCCATCTTATAGCGCGATGTTCCACATGTAGGACAACTTGATAAATGTTCATTTTCTTTCCTATACAGTACACAATCATTGGGGCAAGCATGTATCTTTTTATACCCCAATCCCATTGGGCATAATATTTTCTTCGCCTCATAATTGGAATCTGGAAGCCCATTGCCTTCTGGAAGAAGCTCTTTTAAAAGCTCAAGTAAACTGGAGAAACTTTTATCACTCCACCCATTTTTTGCTTTTAAGTTAACTAATCTCAAAACTGCTGATAACACTGTATATTTACTGCAACCTGGGAATAATGGTTTCTCAGAATCTCCATACAATCGTTCAACAGTTGGTGTTTTTTCGATGGTTTCAACACCTAAATCATGAATTAATTCTTCAATACGATCCTCTGCCTCATTATGAATATCGTCATCAACATTGGATGTTGAATTTTCAGTTCTTTCACCATGCAAGATCCAACGTGTATAATTAAGGCTAAAACCATAACAAATGAGATGATCCTTGATTTCTCTGAAGTTTAACTTTCTCATATTTACACACTTCACACATGGACAGAAAATCAAATCAATATTTTGATTATGCCGTTTGGAAAATTCCAAAAAATTGTCAACTCCTCTTTCATATTCACTAGTAGTTCTTCATAGATAAATCCAATTATGATCCATTAATACCTGATATCACAATATAATTGATGAATATATTAAAACATAGAAACATTTAAATATCTATCAGATAAATTGTAAACAAAAACATATTCCATAAAAAATATTGATAATCAGATAAAAGACATCAGATATGAAACACGTTTACAAATAGAGTAAACAGTTTATTTTCATATTATATACATGTGTGTTATATTGAAATACAAGGACAAAATGGTTAAATCAAAGGTTTCATTTTTTTAAAATAAAGTTTCATGATATAAATATTATATGAATGACATACAAGATAATATGATTTCTCACTATGACTACTATTGATCACACTATATTTATTTTTTTATTCATTTGATGTAACATGAATGAATCGTGGAAAAATTAATGTGAAAAATAGTGCAATAACTATCCTTATTTAAGACAATGTGTATTAAGAGACATGATACAATTTTTGGTGACTATGATAACTCAACTCCCTCAATCCATGAGTTTTATAATAGGGAACTATGAACATATAAATTCATTATGGAGGGATAAAAATTCCATTGCATATTGTAGGTGACAACTTACACCCCCATCCATGGGTCTATTGTAGCAAAACATGTCAAGGAATGGATCAACATGAAGAGAAATATATTATCCATCCATGAAAGATTAGATCATGAGAATGTTTTATTTGCAGCCTATGACTTAGAGGGGGAAGTAAATCATTTCATGACTATTATTTAGAGGGAGAGAAAGATGAATAAATATAATCAATGGAATGAGATTAGTTTAAGAGGACATTTATTAAAAATGCATGAATCTAACCCCACATATGAAAGTGGAAAGGTATTTTTGAAGATTAATAGAGGGATAATGATTATATTATTATCTACGAAGAAATAATTACAATACATTATGATTCTAGTCGTGTTATGGACATTGCAAGAAAACTTATTTATTATATAATGGCATGAAAATAATTATTCAAATTTTTTTAACATAATAGATAGTGGTAATTATTCATGTCTTAGTTAAATGATGAGAACCAAAGAGAATTGAGGAATTTGGCATGGTAAATTTCAAGAAGGAATGAAATAACAACAAACTACATGCAAAAATGTGAGTGAATTCATTTAACACAATAAAATTATTTTTTTGAAGAAGAATTTATTAAAATGGAAATGGAATTAAAAATATAGTACTTCATAATGTAATGAAAGATCATTTTAAACAGGAATAATGATAATACAAACAAAAAATTTGAAGTTAAACCCGAATGGAGATGTTAAATCCAAACTGCGACCCGTATAATTACTTCCAAAAACAAACAATATCAAATCTACACCAACAATGATAATACAAACAAAAAATAATGATAAATTACAACTAAAATCTAACCAATAATCAAAATCACGCAAAATAGGGTTATTGATAAAGAAATAAACAATGGGATATGAAACAAGAGATAAATAGGAAGAACACATACCCAAAATCGTGCAGACGACAAAAAACCTTCAATAATGGCCGTCCAAGATCGCAAATCAAGTTCGAAGGTCATTGGGAGTCCGAAGCGCCACAGCGGAACTCGATTTCGACGAACGAACAAAATGAGGGTTTCTGACCGTGAATATTTTTAAAATACTTTTCGCATCGGTTTTAAGAAAAACCGACGCCAAAATGTTGTTTTAAAATTTTCGGCGTCGGTTTTTAAATAACCGATGCGGAATATATGTTCGCTTATGAGTTTCGGTGTCGGTTTTCATGAAAACCGACGCCGAAATTTTTTTAAAAATTTATTTTCTGCGTCGGTTCTTAGGAAAACCGACGCGGAATATATTTTTTTTATTAGTTTCGGCGTCGGTTTTAAAAAAACCGACGCCGAAAACTTTTTTTAATTATTTTCTGCGTCGGTTTTTAAAATAACCGATGCGGAATTATGAGTTTCGGCGTCGGTTTTCATGAAAACCGACGCCGAAACATTTTTAAAAATTTATTTTCTGCGTCGGTTCTCAGGAAAACCGACGCGGAAAATATGTATACTAATATTATTCGCGTCGGTTTTCTTAAAAACCGACGCGAAATATCAACGCATAATTATTTTTGGCGTCGGTTTTTTGTAAAACCGACGGCAAAAATTCCCCGCACATACTATTCGTGTCGGTTTTTAAAAAACCGACGTTATTACGACGACGTTAAAGACCGTATTTCCACTAGTGCTAGTCATCTTGTGGAAGAAGAAACTATAGAAGAAGAGACACCAACCAATTTCAAGGGGTCACTCTTGAAACTATTGTATTTACTATGTTTTGACCCATAATAGCATGTCAAGAGAAAAGATGCCATATACTAACCCAATTTCAAGGCCAAGACTTTTCACAATTTTAGCTGATATACATGAGTGAAATTCACCTGTATCAATAATGGTATAAACTAATGTATAGGATACCATAATAGTACCCCTAACCATAGATGGACTTGAACTCAGCTCCTTAGGCCTTGGTTTCATTGCAAAAATATAGCTTAAACTGTGACCTTGAGATACTACATGACTTTCCAGAGAAGATCCACTCTTCTGATGGTGAAGTTTTGGGGCCTGACTACCTCATCTCAAACCACCACCACCATGGCTAGATTAACTAGTAAAAAAACAATTCCCTTCCCAAAGCTGAAGTAATATACCTTGTACTAGATATTGGTGTCGATAAGGATCCCCTCTCACTAGAAGCTCGATGAAATGGCTGGACAAAGTTATTAAGGGGACCCATCCAACCACAAGATTGACAATCGATCATGTTTCTCATGTAATGAGGCATCTTATGTCTTGGTCTGCCACATTGGAGACACACTATAGTGATGGCAGTGCGTATCACCTTGCTGGAACTGCCCCCATGTGCACCCTTGAAACAGAGCTTCCTACTACATAAAGAACCATCACCCTACCTCATAACTAAACCTCCTTGGCCCAAATTTATTGAATATCTAAGATTTCATCCTATAATAAGGTCCTCATTCACTATCTTTGTAATAGTATTGAACCAAAAAATTCAACTATGAGCGGACAACGTATCCAAACTCTTCCTCAAAGAGCATCATAGTTATCAACTCATCACCGGTCTGAGATGGAGCAAAATGATGAATCTTGGTGAAATGAGAAGAATAATCTAGCACTGTCACAGTGCCCTACTGAAGGTGCATGAACTCCCTAGTGAAATCCACCCTCATAGTCTTTCAGAATATATGATCATAGAAGGTCAAGTATAAGTATGCCCAAACCACACCACAATGATGATCGGCCTGAGATATGACATCCCACTAATGTTTGGTGGAATAAGGTAACATATAGGTATAGAGTTTGACTGTATAATCTTGAGGAATATCGTGATGGTAAAAGATATATATCATGTCATCTAAATATGAATTAGTAGCTTGAGGTATTCCATCCCCCAAAAAGGTGGGAGGTGGATGTTGCTGAATGTCCCGAGTCAAATCTACCATAGTAGGGGTAGGTGTAAAAGCACCCTAAACTGACTACATGAACCAAATGAGTCTTTCTAGGAACTATGCATTGGTTCCCAGTGGAAGATCAGCAGGAGATGTATTTGGTGGCACTAAAGGTGTCATCATGGGTCGATTAGGGACCAACACCTCTAGAATATTCTTATCCCTAATCTCATGGCATACAATAGGAGGACGTCATGGTGGAATATCTCTAAAATTTCCAAGAGCACTCCTCAGATGAGATTCATAATAGATAGGGGAAGAAATTAATAAAATAATAAATATGGGTGGGTATAAGGCCTCCATTAAACACAACATAACCCTCAGACTACTCCTAGATCTAGTTCTAGGTAAGAAGGAAAAGGTCACAAATGGATCACTAAGACAAGAATTACTACCCATTTCTAAGGTTGAGTCAGGGTCAAGGTACCACTTTTCTCATATAATGTGACCATTTCATTTTAAAGGTGGTATTTATCTTAATATATTTATATATTTAATCCTCTTTTAACTTGGCTGAATTAGGTGGATCTCTATTCCAATTCATAAAATCCCATCCACCATATGAGTCGGAGGTGATGACTACCTACTCCTAATATTAACATGTCCCTATAAGAATAATTGGGACATTTTTTTATATGTATACATAAATCAATCAATACATGGAATGTAAAACAAGGTACAATCATAATTAAATGGAAAATAGGAAATGCATGGTCAATATAGATATGACATGACATAATGCATGAAATTTTAAACCATATTGTACCTAGTATAATTCCATATTCTAATAAGAAACCATTTCATCGGGATTAAGAAATAAAAAATCTTATCTCAATAATACCAATATAATAACACCATTAAACATGTGTGACACCCAATGGTTAAATTTTATTATCCATAACCGGCAAAATCAATAACTACAATTTCCCATCCTAGGTAATTTGGGTTTCCATGGTATTGGGGTTAGCTACATCTAATCACAAAGTTAATTCAAAATTCCAATGTACTAGTCTCATATATAAGACCAAACAATAAGAAAAAATGAAAATAGGCTCTAATACCACTTCACATCATCCCACCTGAGGTTCCACTTCTCAATTCCCCGAGACAGTGGGCTACAAGATCTAAAGTGCACCTTCCCAAATGATAGAGGTTGCCGACTTGTATTGAGGTCCTAATGTGTGTCCGTGTGTATACTATTACATCATAGATTAGAGTGAGCATAATAGAAAATAAAATATGATCAATAGTGGAAGCATAAACACGAAACAGACAAAAACATAAGTAATGAAGATAGACCAATCTAGAGAATAAATATCTGGAGGAAGATGAATGACCATAATAGATTCAATATTGATGATGATAATGATTCTATATAGAAATGAGAGTACATGAGGAATATAGGATACATTTATATACTAAATGTTATAAAAAAATACCAAAAAACCAAAACCTCCTACAATAAGAATCTCGAGCATAGTCTCCTTCCTCTACCCCAATCTCCATACTAAAGCTGTAAATCATTCAAGCATCAGAAGCTGTACACTTCCCTTTAACCATACATGTGATCATAAAATCTTCTAGGTTTCCAAGGGTAGACCAAGTAGGGTGTGATATACAATCTCAGTAGTTCAAAACCCATTGTTTCTAGGAAAATATATTTCTCACAATAAATAAATGAATAGTTTTCCAAATTATAAATACAGGTAATTAAATAAATATATAATGTAATAATTTTGCCCGAGTGCCAAAATAGATACCTGAACACTACCACCTACTTCTGCCTAATCCAAATGTCTAAACCAAACTACCTATACATGTGATAATATGTATACAAGATCTATTGTAAATAATTAACTATGGAAGGAATACTGTAATCTAATGATTTTTCTAGGGGGTCTCATTTCCATGTCATTGTTCAAGCATTGACATAATATAAATAAGAGACAATCCATATGGTAAAATAATCAATAAATCTGTCAAATAAAATGGTGGAGTCTCAAGCCCATCCAAGGTGATCTATAAGGATCGAAAGGGTCACTACGGGAGTCTCTCATATAACCAATTCCACCAAGTCCATCAAAGGAAACCCATATTGGCATCCCTTTTATAACTCATGGAATTATTTACTATGATTTCATACCAAGTATCTCACACAGGGGATTAGGTATCACCTGAGGCATAGTGTATCCAAATTTCCAATGAGCCCATCCTTGGTTGCTCCCCAAGGGAACCAGTGTCACATAGGAATCTATAAAATCAACCTAGATATCCCGTACTAGGAATTCGAAATTATCACTCCCAACGCGTCATGTACATCTAACCAAGTATAAAAATTCCACCCACAACATACTTAAATCAAGACCCTTGTTCTCTCCCGACCCATAGAAGGTGTGGAATATAAACCAAACACATATAACAAGGAATAACATATATAGTTTACATTCCATCAATAAGGCATAAAAAATCTATTACTAATAAGCTATCCAAATGATACAATTAAAAACATTAAACATGGCATAAGGAATTAAGCACAGATGTAAGTTCAAGGCTCCAAGGCATGATCACTAGGAAACATGGAATAAGCATAAGAAATGTAATACATTCACAAGAACAAGGCATTGTCATAACATATATGTAAATAAATGATATAAGGGATAAATCATGGAAACTTAACAACTTGCATGAGAAATTTGAATATACGAATTGTGGTATCTAAGGTGAAGAATCCAATAAAATAATTCAATTATATGGTGCGAGGCATCAAGTTCAAAGGATAATATCATGGTTTTCAATTAATTTAAATTCCAATTAAAAATTAAGAAAAGGGAGATATATGCCATAGAAGTGGGCACACCCAAAGGGGTGGTCAATATCAAGTCGATCAACCCACGAATGGTGTTATCCATAAGTTTGGGTCACAAATAACATGGAAAAATAATATAATTTATTTATTTAACTATTTGAAAGAATCCTAGAATGATTCTGGAGAGCAACAAAACAATGGGTCTTTTAAAAAATTAAAAAATGAGTGAGAAAGAGCTAGAACACATACCTTAATGTAGTGGAACTCCACTTGTATATTATTAAAGGTTGGAAAAACCTACAAGGGGATTAAATAGAGAAATAAACCAATGTACTAAAAATAGAGAAAAATTATTCTCACCTAAATAGCGTAACCAAGGTTATAAGAAACTTGGAATAGAAGCAAGGGGAAGGAGGATCTTACAAAGAGCTATCAGATGCTTTTGATGGAAAGAGATTTAGTCACTGGATAAAGGTGATATCTTGAAACTTATGGAGGAGGAAAAAGGAGAGATTCATATATGGGATGAGGAGAAAACCACTGGAGAAAATAAAAGGGATAATAGGTTGAATTAAATTCATTAAAGATGGTTATAATGGGTATTTCACCAAAAAAAATAGGGGTGAATAGTTTGGTTGCATGGTTGGCCAAACTGCACACCAACCTTATGCTAGTTACTACATCGAAGGGGTACCTTGCATGGTTTGGTGCACAATTTTTATAAATGTTCCAAAATTTTAAAAAATACACTATCCAAAACCCTCTATAGCACCGCAAAAACATGTTTTGGGGCTTTCATGGTTACATACAAACTCTTCAGCCCCCCATGCACCCCACTATTTGTAGCTGCATGATTTAGGTAAATAGTATGGGCTTGGGGACATGGTTTCTCCTAATTTTGAAACCTAGTCTTTGGTTAAATTACCAGGGATCCGGGCTCTGAAAGAGCCCCATAAACCCATGATAAATCTTTGAATTCCATATAAATCATTATGTGGTCCAAAATAAGGAAATAGAACAAAAAATTAAAAGTTCATACCTTTGAGAAAAGTCGGGAGGTTAAAAATATCATGATTCTTGTTGAGAACACAATATCAAATTGAAGGTCATATTGTGAACATATGAAGCGTAGGTTTCCATGAACATAAGGGAGAACTACCACATCATATTTCATGAATATATGAACATGTGGATACAAATTTTGAAAGAATCAAAAGATAAGGGATTTGTGGAGAATCTAATATCTTGATATTCACATATCAAAAGGGAATTAAAAGTCTTATTACTAGGGATATTAAATGAAATCATTGGATAAAATATTGAATGATATTTCAAATAAGAAAGATACTTTTTTTAATCAAAAAAATTCCCATTAATGTTATGTAAATAAAATTCACATGATATTCTATGAATATATATTTAGAAAATGAAAAAGAGTGATACATTAAAAATTAATGCATATATGTCATATCACATTTACCTGAGCTTTAAGAACATCTTTAGAATAATACAATAAAGATAATAGGAAGAATATTATCATCTATTTAGTCCTGTTAGAGGTTATAATATTCATCGGTGGTTATTCTATTTTATTGATGTATGATTTTTGATTCTATCCATTTTAATGAGTTCAAAATCATACCCTTTATTGTGTTCCTTTTGATAATAATAATGAATTTTTTTGTGTAGGGTAATAAACATGAAATAATGTGGATGTATTCAAAATTAAAGTAGTTGAAACTCATAGGTAAATGTGTTGGTTCTATCTCTTTTCTCCACTAGTGAGTATCTTGACAGAAAGGTTCTAAATTAACACGAGAGTTTAAAGGAGTTTGAAAAATCTATACACATTGATTCACCACCAGTGTGTATCACACTTCATTTTATCTAAAAAACACTCCATAGAAGAGATAATTTATGAGGTATATTCTTTAATTCATTTCCATCGGTGAAACTACTTTTATTTTAATATTATATTCCTACATTTAATAAGGTGAATACTTCTTTGGTTAGAGTATTTTGGTTCTGATTAGTTTTGAATTTAATAAAATATATATCTTGATATCTAATAGTTTGAAGGAAAATATATCAATTTTTTATCTCAAGTGATGGTTTACTAAATTATGAAGTGTTAGTGATTGGATAGGTGATGGATGTATAAAATGATGAATGATATTTGATTATTGGAATGATATGAAGATTCATAAGTGTTGATGATTAATATATAGTGGTTGAAGATTCAACTAAGAGTAAAGAATATACTATTTTATGATTGATATTATTCTCATCAGTTTACTTGTTTTGGAGCACACATCAAGTTAGGATACCTCATTTTTAATGAGTTCAATAATTAACCCTACTTATTTTATTCACTGGGTGATACTAGTGGATCGTATAAAAAATTATTGTTAGTTTTCATTCCATTGATGTATCCATTCAATTTTAATGGAAATACTTCTAAATTATCGTTTAATTATTTTTTTATATTCTATCTTTCCATGAAATTAAATGATAAAATGATACAAGTCATTTATATAGTAAATAACTAGAGGTTAAACCAAAGATTGTAAAAGATAAATCTAATTATTTTTCACTAATTCACTCCTCACTTAGTGAATTAATTGAGGGACCTTATTCATAAAAACTATATATTATCCCATATATCTATCAAATATTAATTATAATCCTAAATAAAAAATGAACCCTGAACCCAAGGAATGTTTCTCCATATCCAACTAAGATCGAACCCCCCATTTTTCTATCAATATCCATCGTTATTTGTCAAATGGTCCTTACCCTTACCTCCATCACAAGAAACATTATTTTCATGTATATGTAAATAATGTGTATAATGAATGAGTAAAAATACCTAGTAGGATGTCACCGGTATACCTCTAGTATATATTGTAATATACTATGAATTTATGTGATACACAACCATACTCATGCTCAAAATAGACAAACTAGTCAGGTAGTTATAGCTAACTAGGACACCATGACATAAAACCCTTCCCAATTTCGTTAATTTCAACATATTTAATAAAGTAACCTTACACCATACCATATAACCTAACCCTAATGGAAAACATATCATGAATCCAACTTATATCTTGTATTATCCCATGGACCTCCAAGCATGAATCTTGGTCTATATAACCCACACTTTCACTTGATCAATATATAATGACCCCATGGTTCACATTCCCTACAACATCCCATAATAACATATTGTTTAACACCCTATACATGATACCCTATACTTCACCATACCATAAATAGCATGATTTCAACATTTATATACCAAAAACTATCCTTGGAATAAGTAGCATCACTCCATTTTCCATACAAACTATACTAGACCCTTAGTCCACCTAGCATGACCTCTAAGTCCAATTTCCATAATTTTGACCATTGGTTCACATAAAATGACCCTTTAGTCCCTATACCCTACATTAAACCCTATTTTACATAACATGACACCCTAGTCCATGTGCCATTCACTGGACCCCTGGCCCATATAAAATTACCCCAATGGTCTATAGACCAATAAACAAATAGATTATAACCCAATAACCCAATGTAATAACTAGACCATGGAAAATATAAGTAAATTGGATATATATCCAAAAAATTCCTTATCATGCATTAACCCCCTCATGGTTACCCATTTTCACTCAGTGATCTAGATAAACCCGTTGGACTACTCTGGTAAGAAGACATATCTCTAATTACCCAGTACATTACATTTATTTTAAAAAATACTCATTCCCTCATTTAATAATCATTTTGACTAATTGAACTGATGTTGAATACATCATTGATCCACCCCATTTATATCATTTACCTGGTATAAAAATAATCCAAACCCTTGTAGGTTATATCAATTCACTAATCAATTTCCAACCACTCAAGCCCTATTATTTGGTCCTCTGAGTTTTATTCCCATCCCTTGAGAATGTGTACCCAGATGAAACACATAAAAAATAACAAAATATGGTTTATTTATCCTACATGAGTCATAATGGTAGCTTCTCCATTGAAGTAAAAAAAATCCAAAATCACTTCAATTTAACGGATAAGAGAAATATTTAAAAATTAGAATAATACTATATTTACAATGATCAAATCCTAAAAATTTAAAAAGTCATTAAAAACATATATAAGAAATATTTACTCATTTTCAAGGTCCTTATACCAATTAATTATTTGAAATATGATAATTTATGTGATGTCATGCTCACTCTGAAGCTCATTAGATAAGAAGAAATAACCATGGGGAACCCCTCAATTCCATGATTAAAACAAAATATGGAAATCTATTTTTATAAAATATTTTCTTATAAAATTACCATAATACCACTAGGAAAACACTTTGGGAGAATAATAAGTCCTATGTTTTCAACTACTACCACATATTATCCATTTTACACTTTGTATCTACTAGACACCTAGTAGCCACTAGCTACCAAGTAGCTACTAGCTACCTAGTAGCTACTAGCTACCTAGTAACCGCTAGAGGCCTTATAGCTAATTGCTACCCATTTTATTCACACAAACTACATAATGGATGATGTATGTGATCCTCTTACCTCTACCATCTTCACTAGATACCCTATGAGATTCCAAGGAGTTCTTAATTATTCATTCTATTTGATAGTAGCACTACATCCTTCATCAAAGTCTAAAAATACCAATTTATACCTCTAAAATTCAATTCCCTAGATAAAATCACACATTAATCAATAAATAAATACCAAAAAATAATTAAATTACTAAATTCAAAATATTTGGTTTCTACTATATCCTTATAGTTGAAGAATTTCATGTTAAATATTTTTCTCCTCCCTTTTCACTCATAATCTGGGTAGTTACATCCCCCATACATAAATTGCACTTCAAAATTTTTAAACATCAATAAAAAACAAACACTATTCCATAAATAGTAGAAGTTATTCTTGAGGAAACTAATCCTTCAATTTTTAAACATCTTAAAGATGTTCCTTTGGTTGAATTTTTTGAAAACAAAATATTTTTCAAATCCAGAAATTGATTTTTAACCCTAATTGGAAAAGTATTGTAATGGAAGATCAATAGAATAAATACTTATAAAAATAGTTTCTCTAGAAGAAGATCGAATTGTTACTGAATAAAATAGTTTTAATTATCTAAGAAATCAGTCAATATTAAGGAATCATCCCATGAATAATATAATTGGAGATGTAGATCAACAAATAAAACTATAGTTACTTAATAAAAGAATGTGAAAATTGAGAATTATTATCTCATTTTGAACCTAAAATACCAGATGATGCTTTTGGTGATTAATATTAGATAATAAAAATTCAAGTTGAACTCTATTAATTTGAATGGAACCGATTTTAGACATTGTTATAATGACCTAAATATATTTCTATAATAGGAGTCAAATGGGGTTTTCTTAATAAACTTTATGAAAAAGTAGTTATTGTTAGAAATAAAGAGAGGCTTGTTGTTAAATTTTATAATGAATAAGAAGGAATAGATTATGAAGAAATTATTTCACCAGTAGTAGGAATTGAATATATTTGAGTACTTCTATTATATTCATAATATCCAAATTTTACTCTATATAAAATAGATGTGATGTGGGATTTTCTTAATGTATATGTTGAGGAGGAAGTATTTATTGAAAAACCACCTGGTTTTGAAATTAAAAAATTTTCATAACATGTGTATAAACTTACTAAGGTAACTTATGGAATAAAATAAGCTATAAGATCATGGTATGATAAACTTATCATATTTTTAATATAAAAGAATATTTTTAGGGGAGAAACTGATCCTACACTTTTTATAAATATATTTTTTATAGTCACCATTAGTATTCACATTTTTGTTGATGACATTATCTTTAGGTTCAACTCAAAAATCAGTTTTTGATTCTTTTTTCAGAACTCATGAAATATGGGTTTGAAATGAGCATGATTGGTGAACTAATTTTTTTACATGGCTTTGAAATTTATAAAAAAAGGAACCATTTTATATAAAAAAAATTACATTAAATAAATACTTAAACTAATTAGCTTAGAAAATTATAAGAGTATAGATACATCTATCTGAACATCTAAAACTCTCGATCTTGATGAATCTTAGAAAATTGTTGATCAAAAACATTTTATAAGGCTGATAGAAAGTTTACTTTATCTGATAGATAGTTGACTAGATTTAATTTTGTTAGTGTGATCATGCATGAAATATTAAGAAAATATTAAAAAATTTGATCTTAATGTTGTTAAATGAAGTTTTAATTATCATAAAGGTTCCTTGAATCTTAAAATATTTTATTTTTTAGAAGGTATTTTTAACTTAAAATTTTTTATCTTATTACTTTGGTGGAAGTAAAAAAGGTTAAAAAAGTAAATTTTGAACTTATAACTTCATAGAAGAAGATTAAGTGTCTTGGTAAGGTAGGAAACAATACTCAGTATCACATTATACTGCTAGAGATGAATATGTAAATGTTGGAAGTTAATGTGCCCAAGTGTTGTAGATGCAACACACACTCAAAGAATTTGGTAAGTGAATCACTAAGACTCAAATTATTTGTGATAAAACTAGTGTTATAGCTTTTTATAAGAACCCAAGACACCATTTATGAGGAAATAACATAGATATAATACACCATT
Source organism: Viscum album (assembly GCA_963277665.1). Taxonomy (NCBI): domain Eukaryota; kingdom Viridiplantae; phylum Streptophyta; class Magnoliopsida; order Santalales; family Viscaceae; genus Viscum; species Viscum album. The sequence goes on from OY728119.1 coordinate 1,917,583,436, forward strand.
TCCTTTAGTATCACAAACAAAAAGTATATATTATTCGTTAATTCATTAGAATACTAGACCAACTTTTTGATGTTTTTTACATAGACTCTTCATTTCGAAAGATTTGAATACATTAAGAATAATTTAGGCGTGATCAATGTAAAGTGATAATTAATCCATTTCTTGTCTTATTCATATCCTTATAAGGAAAAACTCATTGAAAATGGGGAGAATTTTTTTTCTATAATCCAATTTTTCCTTTTCTATTTTTTTTAAAAGGTATATTTTTTGGAAGGATCATTTCTTAAGAAACAATTTCATTAATTGGAATGAATATATTTTCCCTATATAAATTATCTTAATTCATTATTCAGAAGAAATACTTATTCATTGGAATGTATGATTGTTTATCTTTTTGGAAGGTATGGTATGTTTCCATTGTAATGTTTTAACATAACATTTTTCCAAATTGTTGATGTCCAAATATATAACTAAATCCTAAAATTATCTAGGACATAATGCTTCATATGGAATATTTAACCTCAACCATTGATTACTTGGGAAACTAAATACTCTATAATTTATACAATATAAAGAATTCATGGTGGGATATTTGTTTATATCAAAAAGGGTGAATTTATTTCATCTCTCAATGTTTTGTTATTTTGAATTATTTAATGTTCATATGATTTTTTTGAATTTATCTTGGTTCCAAAATTTATTTATATCTTTATGAAGTGATATTCTAAGAGATAAATGATCAAGGAAGTTCTGATAAATACTTTTTGGATTTATAAGTATGATTCTCTTATGAAGTTAGTTGATTTGTCTCAAGGTTGGGAGTGACATTTTCAAACAAAAGAAGATTATGATTTGTAATTTCCAACTATTGTTAGAAGATTTTATGGATGTGATTTTTTTGAGAATTCGATGGTTTGAAAAGATGTTTCTTTTGATATTTTCAAATATACATACAAGTTGACTATGATAAGAATTATTAAACTTGCTCATTTGAACATAAAAGTGGATTCTCTCTTCATTTACCATTAGTTTCTAGATATCACAAGATCTTTTGAAAACTTTATATTTGAAGAATCATTATTTTGTAATCAAGTAGAAAGTTCATAATATGCATAATCTATATCAATAAGGTTCAATAGTGTTCTATTGGGTTAAATATTTTATTCTCCTAATAAAAGGAGATAAGGAAACTATGAAAATTGAAGACATTTATATTCATGATATATTATGTATCATGATAAAGTTAAATATTGTCCATTACAGACACTCCCTTTTTTCATGCAAAAATGTGAATTTTTAATGGAAAATACTTCAAGGAAATGAGAAGTGAAGAATTCCAAGGGTCATGTTCTTCACTAAAGGAATGCCACGTAGGTCCCAAATCACCATCACCACGTATGTCCAGCTTATGTGTTAGCGGAACCACACATTCCCTAGACATGTACACCTAAGAGAATCATACTGACCATACTTGTGCACAGACTAGTGAGAGCCACCAGCATGAGGCATATTATTTTCCTAATGTCCTGATATTTTATATAAATGTGACCCTAGGGGTCCTCATTTTAAATGGATGGAAAACTCATAGAAGTCTCAAAGCTCTTATCACCTTGGTCCTTTACCCTTGCCTTTAGAAGCATTCTCGTAGAGTTCTATGCCTCGAAAGAAGAGGGTATTAATATGTGTTGTAGGATTAAAGTTAAATTATTATTATTATCCCAAGAAAAACTATATGATCCACATCCTATAATCCAAACACATTATAGAAAATTCCCCTTCACAAGTTTAGGACTTAAGCACCAGCCATCCAAAGACACTGGAGGAGACCCTTGAAACCTAAAGTGAGGCCTCTCCCAAGTGTTGTATCCTTGTTTTTTCATATCCTAGAGATCTCATTAGTTCACCCATTTCTTACCTACATGTTCCATGTTCATCTTGACCGTCCCTAACCTATGCGATGCATCATTCATTTTCCAAACCCTCACCTATGCTATCCTCCTTCAAGCCCTCTCTTCATGCCACCAATGGAAAAGAAACTCCTTCCTTGGGACTCCCATATAAAGGATATAAAATAAAATACTCCACTGAAGAATACATACTATCAAAACCTTTGATAAAGTCACACTATTGTGTCTCCATTTTAGTTATGCATTCCTTCAATAAGAGGTGTTCTGCATTGTCCTTACCTGATAGATTGGGTTCTCAGGGTGTGTACAATTATGCATCCCTTTGGTAACGTGGACCCTAATCATGGGGGAAGTTTCAGGGACCTCTTGGTCAAAGACATAAGGTTTATGTTTTTTTCGTCCCCTTATCATCCTTAATACAAGGTACCTACCATTTCATATAGTAGGTGGAGAGGTGTGGATCTCTCTTAATTTTCCATTTAAGGGTTAGTGTCTTATCCTCTCTCTTATCAAGAACCAAAAGCAGGGAATCCCTCCTAGAGTGATCCCCTATCCTTTCATATGAGACATTTATAGATGTGTACTTAGTTGTGACTATCATGGTTATAAAATGGGATATGATACATGAAAATCATACCCCTTTATTCATTTCCATCACCCAGCCTCATCCACTAGCAGTCGCAGGAGATTGTGTTATTTTCTAGATCTTCAACTTCCTCTTATTTCTCATACCAATCATGAATCACATGGTATTAGAGGCTAGTTACCATCATGACATCGACATGATTAGATGCATATCTCCTCAGAGAATACTTTTCCAGGTCTTCCTCTCACCTTCCTTCAGAGGGCCTCCATAGGTGTGGGTCCTCAAAGGAATTTATCAAACCAATTGGGAATCCTACTATATAGTGTATGCCAAAAAAGTATGCCTTAACCATTAAAGGGGATATATTCTAGATGAATAAAAAATGGTCATCCTCCTAGCTACATGGCCTAACCAATTCTCTAAATTACCATGTGTTGAGACTTTCCTCATCGACCAACTCAAATAGGATTCCTACTTTGTATAATCCTCAACCATGATATCACCATCTCAAAGGGACATATCACATATAATACCAACTCATGGGAGATTCCATAGAAGTGGGTCATCATAAACTAGGGAAAAAAGATTTGATTACCATCCAAATGGGATAATAAGGATGCCTTTCCGAGGTCTAAACCCAACAACCCAAAAATCAACCGTAATTATCTCTAGATGAATTCCCAGTAGGACCATATCCAACCTTGGAGCCCACATCTATTACAGGTCCCCTGGTTCAATTTATTTTAAGTCCCAATCTATTATTTGACTAGTCACACTTCAACTAGATGTCCATGTCACATGATGTTAAATTAAATGGTTTGGTGCTTGTCAAATGAACTAAATAGGAATTATGTGTACCGTTAAGTGGAACCGAACTACATGGGTTATAATTTATTTTATAAGGATACATAGGAAACCCATTTCAATGTCTTGACCTTGATATCAAAACATATTTCATCTCCCAAGATGATAATAAATTTCAGATCACCCACTGTGTGGATTAAATCCAACGTTGCAATAATAAACGACCAAAGAATATATACCATGTATGAAAAAGGATACCATCGTTGGAGAACCTCAGATACATATGGATGTCTCCATAGATGATGAACCTAGAATACATAAATATGATTCTAAAGTTCATACATTCTAAAAATTTATTGTTAATTTTTGTGTGACCCTCTTCGTAAGTGAGATTTAATAATAGATTTGTGAACATGTATTTAATATTTAAGAGAGTCTCAAATTAAGAAATAATTCCCACCAAAAGGGTGTGATTAGACCGACCTACCATCCTCTTGACCAATGTGATTCCCTATGTTTCATGAGATATATTACCCCATGAACACTTTCCATTAGAAAACAGGTATGTGAAACATCTTGAATAAGGGAACTATTAGCTGTTTCAGGCTTCCGGAACAAAACCCATTTGAATTCATTCAAAAATTGTGAATTGGAAACAAAATATTGTGCAACCATTAAAACCAGATAAATTAAAGAATCAGATATAAAATTGATTCCACATTTCCATTAGAAACGAAAATAGTGAACCTGACATTAATTCTTAAACAAGATGATTGTGTTACCCACATGTCTGGCCCCTTTCACATTGAAATTAAAAGAGGGACAAACAAAATAATCGATTATGCTTGTGCTCATTTTCTGAGATGTTTATTTGACCATGTATTTTGTTTGTTTGTCACATATATTTCAGAAACTTTCAAATAGGTATTCCTTCAATCCAAATGGTTTCATACTTGTTCTAGTAGTGGCACACATTATCTACCACAAAAACTGAGTCCTCCACCAATAAAAGTACATCATTACCCACTCATCCTCTTAGACGCTAGGTCCTAGATTCATTTTAATAGGATTATTTCAAAAATAGTACCATATCAACCCTGAAGGATGCTCAACATGCCCTGAAGCTTATGAAACCCCACTATCCATCAACCCAATTATGGTTGGTGGCCTAGAAGCATACAGCACTAATTGTTGTCTCGAACCTTTTCAGGAGCTTATACCTATAAAAAACTATCATATCCTCCTTTATCATAGGGAGGAAAAATAAAGAGGCCCCTTATGGTTTCATCCAAATAGTAAAAGGGTCCCTCTAAATGGATCTTGAAAGAGAAAACTACTACCAAAGTCATGCGGTGACTAACCCCCACCATGATGGGGGTGTTTTCCTCTGGAGTTTGGCCCAGATCACCCAGAAATGGGAATGAAAGGTGACCCACCAAGGGTAGAAACCAAACAACAGTGATAAGGGACTCACCTCTATTCCCTACTTATAATTCCAATCAAATATGCTGGCAAACCATGATCAGGAACAAACACATGAAAACACCAACTATGCCCATATTAATAGTTCGACATCTTCAAGAGAATCACTCCAATAATATATTGAGGTAACCCATGATCAGGAACAAACAAATTCCCACATCAATCAAGACTTCCATATAAACATAGTGTAAGATGTGAGTAAGAACAAACAATTGCATGCACCAACAAATCCTTTCAATAAAATATAGTGGAAAACTACGAGCAAGCACACACACCTATCAGAATCTATCAAGATTTCTAACCTAATATGGAAGCTTTTAGATAAATCAGTTGGAAATTACTATAAATAAACAGGGTCCAATCTCATATCTATACCCCTGCATGTGTGTACTTTCAATACACACAGAAAGAAAATATAAGACAAGAGTAGGCACATACCCTTGATTTAGCCACGTAATGGGAATATATCCCCATTTCAGCTACTGAAGTTACCAAGATAATCCTAATAATGGTTAAATGAAAGATATACATACCTTCCTAAATCCTAAAAAACTTCTAGGACATAATAATTATAGTGTTAGTGGTAGAGGTATGGATTCACAACTCCATACCCACAATTGGGGTGAATCACCAACACAAAGAGAGTGTTTCTCTAGAGAAGAAACACATCTATAATCCCATCTAGAAGTATCCTAGGCCAAATTCTCCCCCATGATATATGGAAAACCAGATTTCACTCATATTCCGTTTCCAACAAGAGGTAATTTGTCTATCCCAATGACCACTCTAGGGAAGGCACAAACCCGTTACATAATTCTAGAAATCTGTTAGTAAATCTTGGAAACAACACATGAACTAATCAAAAAAACATCCATATATGAAAAATAATTTCCCAATAAAGTATCCCCATTCAACCAAAAAAAGTATCCAAAAATATTCCTTGTCACGGGAGAATAGAGAATAATGATCCAATATATGATCTTACAATGGTTAATGTTGGTGTTCTTGAGGCCCTTGGATTTTCATCTGTGGTAGCTCAAGATCCTACTCTTCAATTATCAAATTGTATAAATAGTAGGATCAGTTTTAGAGGTCCTCCTTAGACATATTACCATGAAGTATTTATTTAATCCATGAAATGATCAATCTTGAGATCCCCTCTCCATATGAGCACTATGGCATCCCTCCATGTGGGAAGAAGTTTAAATAGAAATAATGTAAAGACCTGGAAATTCCATGTATTTTTTTTAATTATAAGGGAATTTTATGAGTCCGTGAAAATTGACGGCACATGATTCCGAGGACCGGTGTGCCTGGAATGAATTTCTGAACTTTTTTGGGTATGTTCAGTAAACGTGTGCGTGGGTTTTTGTAACTTTTGAATCGGTGCTCGGAATGGAAATCTGAGGACACCGTTGAACTTGCAGTGCCAGTATTCACTTAAGGAGACTTTCACCTCCATGACAGTTGCTCGAGCATGAAATTTTGTTTTTGTTCTTTTCGTGAAAGAATTAAACAAAATAAAAATGGCTAACATTTTTATTTTAGAAACCCCCTCAACTTGGGTTATGTTGGTGGGGACCACCCAAGCCAAAACTTCCCATGTGAATGTTAAGAGGTGAGGACCACCTGAACTTACCCCCATTTTGAATTGAGAGGTGGGGACCACCCAAACCCCTTTAATGAGAGAAAACCTCTCAACTCCTCCAACATTAATATTTCCAACACTTTACATTTAATTGTGCCAATTAAATGATGCCGACTTAATGGTGCCAACAATTAAAATGTTAAATCATATTTTATGTTGGCACCTCATCCTTGGAGAGAGGATTTTTGGGTTGGAAAAGGAGATGGGAGAACTTGTGGAAGAGCTTCTCCAACGAAGAACGCCAATGAAGAACTCTTCCCCTTCAACAAATATTTCTCCAAACTCCGTCAAAGGATCTCCAATGAAAAACGAACCGACGATCGAGGAAACACTATCATCATCAACTTCATCTTTTTCCTCTCCTCATCGAAGTCATTGGAGGAGACTTGTTTCGGGATCGATAAACACCAATCCATCTCAACTGCGAAAAATATTCAACCGAATCATTGAGGTAGGGGTTTAATTATGTGTGATCATCGATTCCCATGTCCATCCCATCTAAACAAAGAACCCGGATAAACTCACTAACTAGTTGATCGATAGATGATATCTTTTTGTGGGATTGGGAATATTTTATTGTAGGCGTTTGTAGGGTGGAACTTTGAATTATTTTTCCCTTACACTTTCTTGATATTCTATGTGATTCAAGATTTTTGTTGAACCACTTGCTACCACTCTAATGTGGAGGGTGCGGGTAAAAAAAACAATGGACCAACCCCTCCTTTGTTCTTCATGAATGGTGTGTTCTTCATGATGGAAGAAGGAGGATTTGTGCCACGACGGCAAACAAAGAATGGTCGGCCGCCGGTATAGGCACAACATGAGACCACACCGCATGGAGAGGACAGCTAGCCATCCGACCAGCCACGGAAGACCGCTGCCCGGCAGAACCACTGCCACCCCACGACCTCTGTGGCCTCGTGCTGACCCCATGGCCTCCATGGCCTCTACCCCCCCCCCCCCCCATGTGGCCTCCACACCCCCCATGGCCTCCGCGACGCCTCACGGCCTTCGCGGCCCCTACGGCCCCTTGCAGACCTCACGGCCGTCACGCCGCCTCGCGCTGCCCCGAGGCCGCACCGCGCTGCCTAGGATGGGCTGACTAGCACAGGCTGGTCGGACCGGACCCATCAGGTCAGGCCGGGTCAACCCAAACCAGGTCGGACCAAGCCCGGACCCACTACGACCCATTTACGCTCTTTTGGCCTTAACTTTGGCACCAGACATCCGTTTGACAAACCGTCTGTGATGCCTAAAACCTTGGAGCGATATGGTACCTTTGGTATACCCCATTGGAGTTTTGGATAAATTTGGGGAATGGTCAGGTTGGATCGAGCACGAATCCAACCGGTCCCTCGGGACAAAAAGGCTAATAACTTACATACCGGGCATTCGATTGAGGCACCGTCTATTGCATTGAGACCCTTATGATGTGGAAAAAATTTATGATGATTTTTCATGGGACTTAATGATAGTTAGAGTATCAACCAATGAATTGAGGATCAGACTCTCTCGGAGACGAGAAAGCTTAGTGTGAGAACCCTATAACTGGCTGTATCATGGGAAAGGGATCCTTCACGGGCCTGTAATTGAGGACCCCACATGGATCCATTCTAGGAATACATGTGGGACTACTCTAGGATCTTGTGTGGGTCTACTGTACTAGGATACTATGTGGGTATGACGACATACCAATGTTGTACTAGGATCTTGTGTGGGTTTGACGACCAAGTGATGCTGTACTAGGATCCTATGTGGGTTTGACAACGTACTGACACTGTACTAGGATCCTGTGTGGGTCTGACGACGTACTGATGTTGTACTAAGATCTTGTGTGTGTCTGACGATGTACTGACAATGTACTAGGATCCTGTGTGGGTCTAACGATGGACCGCGATCCTTTGTGGGTCTGATGATGATTTAGGATCCTTCGTGGGTCTTCCTCTTAACAGGGTAATATGAATTAGTAGTTACACCAAATCATCTCTACTATTGTACCTAAGATATACCTGGTTTGAGATATGTCTGTACCTATGTGGTACTTACCTTTTTGGTTTTCCTTTGTGGAACAATTGAGCTTTGAGATTTTGGGTTGGACCCTATGTTTCCTCATTATTAAGATGAGTATACTTGATAACTTATGTATATGTATGGGAATATACATAAGTATGTTTGTCAGTTGATTTCATGATTTTTGTTTATCCTTTATGGACTTTTTGAGATATTTAGGGTCTTGGGGTCCCTACAGAGTATCGTTATACTCACCCCTGCACGGGCTACGCCCACACCTTGTTGTGTTTGGTGCAGATGACAGACAACACTGATTGAGGCTGAGGGTACCAGGACTTGAGGTAGCTCGAAGGTGGACCATAGATGAGGCATACAGTAGAGAAAACCATTCGAGAGCTGTACCTAAACTTCAGGTATGATCCTTAGCGGGTGATCACAGGAGCTGTTTCAGTTTACATGTACTTTCAGATTCTTGTACTTTCCAGTTGGGCTTGTATTCTGGCCCCTTTTACTTACTTTACTCACTCTATTTAATATTCATTTTACTTGAGTTTGTATCTTGATGTGTGCTTTTTCGTATGTGTTTACAGGTTTTAAAGGAAATTCCTTCCCAGTTTTATGGAATACGCCTTTGGTGCTAGTCACCATGCCCTAGCCTATGGAAGGCGGGCTTGGGGTAGTCACGGCACGGGCCTCGGGGGACGGGTCATGAAAAATAAGGTCCTTCCTTTTCTATTATCCACAGGAAGTTCCACCCTAGGGAATATTATATATTATATATCCTTACAGTCACACATGTTGTGATCGTATTCCTCCCTATAATAGCATTTCACTATATCAAGGTGGTTCTCCCCTTGCCGATTTAATGATGAGAATCCATCCATCCATGAGGCACTTGGGAAAATGAGGCCAGTCATGCATGATACATCATCATTGATTGGTGAAATCCTTTCTTAAATAGATGATAGTACAAGGAAATGATCACTCTATAAACCCCCCTTTTATTTCCTTCATTCCAATATTACAGAGAAAGTTCCTACCAATCATGCTATTTCTGATAAAGCAGTATTGGAATTTCCACTTTTGTCAGACCATGTTGAGAAGCCTATAGAGAAATATAAAGAAGACATATTGAACATGAGGACACCATTGGATAATGATGATATACCAATAAATTTATATCCTTTATACCCCCTAATATAGAATTATAGCAGTGTTTTCAGAAGATTGTGTGCATGAAATTTTCCTCAATATATAGAACAATATTTATCACTTTAGAGAAAAACTATTACCATATGGTAAATATACAAGTTTTTTCAAGGTAATAGAATGGATAAAATATCAAATAGAATTTACTACAAACCAAGTTTCATTCCACCTAAAAATGGGAAAGCTTCATGGAGCCCATTAGAATGCATGTATCAATTTTTTTAAAAGAATTTTGTTAGATGATAACAAATTTCCCATTCAGTGTTCATATCAGATTATGGGGTGAACATAGAGCTTTGAATTTCACCATGCTCCTCAATTAGAAAATCCTTCAAAATATGGGATTTTGTAATTTTATCACCTTAGGCTAGATTTGAAAAACAAATCTATTCATAATAGATCAGACACATGTTAAAAAATGGAACTGAGTAACTCTCGGAAATTCCAGGACATAAGAGAGTGAGCCATAGAAAAAAATCTTATTTAAAGCATCCAAAAATATTTGGAATGTATCTCACGTAATGGTGTCCAATCATCAAGCATCACCAATATATTAATAAGAAGATGGTTTAGGTGAAAACCATATATTTTACCCATCCCATGTTTGAACACGACTACATAAAATCAAGAAAGAAGCTATGATAGTAGAAGCCCTGATAATCTAGGAGAAACCCCATCCCACTAGGCTAGGGTTTTTTTAACACAACCTCTAAGGTTAGAAAAAAATTCTAAAAAGATTCTAGAAATGTACTGGGAATTTCCAAAACCCACAGGGCTGAGGGAATTTTTACCCCAAAATCCTCCTTCTCAATTGAAATTAGTCTTCTCCCGACTAGGGGAAACTTTAAAAAATGGTTCCTCCTTATTCATACCATACCATGATATAGTGTACTCATTAGGATCATGCAATAAATAATTTTTCAGAGATTCTACTTGGATCACCATATGCCAAATGATTCCAAGAGGGATAGTACAAGAGAGAATGATTCCTCTTAGAGGGCGCAAACAAAGGTAGTACCTCAAAGAGGCTGGAAAATTTACTGCAATGCATTAAACCCCAGAGTACTTTGTTAAAACCACCCATAAAAATGCTATAGAACAGAAGGTAAATATATAGGAGTAATAGTAATATGTTTTGGTTTATAATATAGTCTACACTGAAACAATTGAAAGTGATGTGTGTACCTATAACTAGAGGCTTTCCTTGAATATGGGGATTCCCCAACCAATCAATTACTAAGCCCTTAGAAATCATCTACCAAAGAAGAGGGTAAAAGAAATATTATTCCTCACCCACCACTCAATGAGGATGAAACCATAAAACTTGAGGAATGATTTTCCCATAAAGAGGAAGAGATGAAAGAGTTAAGAAGACTCAATGTATAATTACTCTATGGAAACATTCCTACCAGATATGTGATACAAGAAGAGCCTAAAATCACACTCCCAACCAGTGTACCTCAACAAAAAGGATTCACTCCAATAATTAAGATAGATCCTGAGATTCAGCTCAAAATGAGAGATCGATGAAAAATATATTTGAACCCCACAACACTGAGATATTAGGAGCTCCATCCCATGGACATACAACTAGGGATGGGTTAGAAACACCCTCATAGACCAGCACCTTCAGGCTCCCCACCTCAGGTAAAAATAGAGCCTCAACAAATTGATCTACCTATTGTTATCCCTACTGAAGCCCCTATTCAACCACATATACCTTAAGGGATCATCAATATTATTGAGTCATGGATATCTCAATTGGAAGATATGGAATAATGACATGAACTAGTACAAAAGAAAAAGAGGCCATAACCTAAATAGGTGGATCTGAATCTTCCCCCACATTTGTTGGAAACCTATATTTCCAAATTTTAATGTCTTAGGGAATATGAAGAATCATTTGATCCATTTTGTGTCCCATTATGACCCCATTACGGGGACCCCTTCACAAGAAGAATGATTGAAACTCATATTCTTCATAAAAAAACTACAAGGGTCAGTATTCCTATTGTATATCAGTTTTCTAGCTCAATCAATCATGGGATGAAAATGTATTCATCAATATTTTATATTTCGATTAGTCTCAATACTATAGAATAAAATAATTCTAAAACTCTAAAAATTTAAACAACAATATAATGAAAGGGTCTAAAATTTCACTTCTCGATGGAAAGGGTTAGCCTGCTCCTTGAACCAATAACTTCCCCTGGATGATTTTTTGTCTATCTATATAGATAATCTCCTTGACAAGATGCAAACACTGCTCATTCCTATGAAATATATAGGAGGGTTTCAGGATATCTATTTAGTTTCTCAAAATATGGATGAATCCATCTTGAGAACCAAGTCCAAGTGATGAGTAATTACATTAGCTTTGGGGAACCTAATAGGTAAAGTAGAGGCTACCATGGTCATTATTAAGCCGTCCCTACATCATCTCTAACTCCAAAGCTTGTGATATATCATGTAGAACCCCCTATTGAGAATAATATATAATTTTTTCCTCATCAAGATGAATTAATGGAGCAGAGGAGAAATTAGTTTTAAGTGATAAATAATAGTTTTTATTTTTTCCAAGTTGAATAAGTCCCCATCTACTTCCTCGTGGACTTGATATATAACATTCTCAAGTTACCAAAGGCCAAGATGCCTTATTTTTCTGGTCTCAATAATCTCCCAAAAAATTTCCCCTTTAACTAAATTTTGGGAAAAACTATATAAGAAAGACTTGTTTTTAAATAAATCTTGTGAAAAATGGTTGATTCTGGACAAGTAAAGCTGGGAAAAACACTTTCATAGGTAGTGTGTATTTTTAGTACAAATCCAGAGGAAGAGGGTGAATGGAAGGAAGTTACTAACAATGGTTCACATAATCTTAATGATTGGATGGTCAAAAAGATGATCAAATAGACTCATTATATCATACAAGCATATTTGAAACAACTGCCTATGCCCCATCCACTTCTACTATGACACAACCGACTCCATCACCATTACAATCCTCTATAATTCAGTCTTCCAAGAAATAACATGGCCAGAAGTGAGGAAAGAAAATTTTGGAAGATGAACCTATACGAAGGAATTTTTTTTATTTGAATATTTCTAAATTCATGACTTCAGTTATAAAATAATGGTCCCTACCCTTTAAAATGGTACAATAATAGTTTAACTGTGAGAAAAATCCTTATCAAAATAAGATCTAATATTTAGTTTCATTAATGTCAAAAACTTAATGGATCAGATTTATGAATATCAGTATACCTATAAACTTGAGTCCCTTTCATTTTACTGGGGAATTAGGGGAAGGGGACAAAGGGGATGATGGTAAAGGGGAATATATGGTCGTAGAAGAAATAAATAATCATGAAATATCCCTGTTCAGACCGTTTATGCTGTTGAAACTCATGGGAGAGCCCTCCAGTGGGTCCAGTAGTAGCAAGAAATGTACCCCACATATTATATGAGTTTATCTGACCCAATCATCCTAGAAGATTGATTATATATGGCACTATTTTCAAATAAATCCCGTCAAATAGGTGGACCTGGTAAAACTAACCCAATAAAGATATAGGAACCATTAAATCATGTACCACATCAAGTAATTAAATTTCCAAAGTGTTTGTGAGAGAGAATCCTCACATTGGGAAGTGATGACTATTAGCTAATAAGTAAGAAATTTTAAATAAATTAGCCTTGATTCCAACCAATTTTTCAATCCTGGATGCTCTAAGTCTATCAAAAGGTCTATAGGAAGAACACATAGAGGCTATGTTAATCCCTTAGGATTTTGAATATGAAGTTTCAACAGTTGAAAAATATCATATAGATATTGGTCTCATATAATTCCACACAATAATCTCTTTCATAGAGTATGAAAAATATTCACTATACAAAGAAATATTAGACCCTTGTATGATTCAGGAAGGATAAATGATGTTGAATTCTAATGATATTTCATTGAAAATGGATCAGGGTTCAGACTCATTTTAGTTCAAACACTCTAATGACAAGGCAACACTGAATCTTACTTGTCCCCTTATGCTCTAATTCTATAGGTTTATGATAATAGAGAGAAAAAGCAACTTAGTAGAATCAAACTCAGGGATCAGTTTGGGGACCTCGTATATGACCCATAATTTCTATTTGTCCAGTAATATAAGGCTGTAAAAAATTTTCTGGAAAGGCCATGTTTCCACCAACAAGTGAAAATCCACTTTTCATAAAACCAATGCCTCAAATATTTCATTAATTTCCAAATTGGATTTTTTAGGTGATAAATCCCCATTCAAATATTGAGAAACTCAGTACATTAATGCTTGATTGTATAAGAGGGAAGGGAAAAAACTCATGACAGATGATGTTTCTTAGGTTAAGGACTTGAATATCCTAGAAATGATCACTTACAATCCTTTCAAATATCCTAGTGAAGAATATGTGATGCCTATCCATTTGATCAAGTGCATGGGTCCGCATTTATGCAAATATTCAATAACCTTCATGATATAAAACATGATGACTGGGCCCAATAATGTAGAAAAGTTCATGGAATCTCGATATAGTAGAAAAAATATTAGATGAAAATTCCCTTATTCTATCCCCTTAGCTATAAAAAATCCATGTCTCATTAACAGAGTTAGAATAGCTCATCATGTCACCAAGAGAGAATGATGATACTACTTCTCTATCCCTCACTCTATCCCCTTTAAAGCTTCAAAAAGGCCCTGCATTGTTAGCTAGGTTATAAGATGTATCTTTTTCTCCTAAATATCAAAACATGATATCCTCTCCCAAATATAGATAGATTACTTCATTATCTACTTCCCCTAAGAGTATGGAATAAGAAGGGAAAGAAAAGGAAGAGGAGGAGGACCTTGGGGAATCCCCTCCAGTATTTAAGGAAGGTTCATGTACCACCATTGATGAACACAGAGAGATAAATCTTGGAATAAAAGAGGAACAATGACCCACTTTGATTAGTGAAACCATGTATCCTGAAGAAAAAGAGGTATATACCTCCATTATAAAGAAATATCAAGGAAATTTTTTATTGTAATTACATAGAAATTATATAACTGATCCCAATGTGGACACTCATCACTGGGGTTTTCCTAAAACTGCTGAGGATAAAAATAGGCATCCAGGAGGACACACCTAAATCATGCCACAAATATTGAGGCTGAAGATGAAAATATTTTAAAGGGTAATTTCATTCAGGAAGACCAATATTAGAAATAAATATCTAATCGATAAAGAAGAAGAATGGGAATATCAGGGTCTCCATTGACTTCATAGATCTTAATCGACACTATTTAAAAGATGATTTCTCTATCCCAATCATAGAGATACTAATTGATGAATAAAATAGATATCAATACCTCTCCTTCATGGATGGATATTAAAGATATCATCAAATATAAATGGAGTAATAATAAGAATATGTAACTACCTTCATGGACCCTCAGGGAGTATTTTCCTACCGGGTAATTCCCTTTGGATTGAATAATTCCAACACTACATACCAAAACTAGATGCATCACATCTTTAAAACCTTCTTGGGAAGGTTTTTTGAATTCTATATCAACAACCTAGTGTTTAATTATCAACAATGTTTAGACCACCTGGATGATCTTGAGACCAACTTCATCAAACTATAATAGCAAAGACTATAGATGAACACCTTGAAATGTGATTTCAGGGTCTCCTTAGAGAAATATCTTGGCTTCATCATACTTCATCATCGAACTGAATTCGACCATGAGAAGACAAAGGATATCCTCAATATGTCACCACCCTAAAACCTCAAAGAGTTGAGGGTACAATAGGGAGACCTCACCTATATTCGGAACTTTATAGAAACCCACAATGGAAAGTGTTTTCCCTTCCCCATGTTGATAAATAACGGGATCAAATATTAGTGGATTGACAAATTTTAGGAAGCATTTGATAACCTCAAGAATTATCTCTTGAGTTAATTAGTGTTGATTCCACCTATTGAGGGGAAAACACTCATTCTATACATAATGGCCATGGAACAAACATTAGGTTTCTTCCTCGCACAAAATAATGATTTCAGTAATGAATACATACTTTATTATCTTAGTCGAACCATTATTGACAACAAGACTCATTATTCAGATAACAATAGGAGTTATTTGTAAATGATATTTATATTTAAAAAGATGAGTAACTACTTGGAGAACCATCAGTTCCACTTAGCCTCTCGAAACAACTCCCTCAAATATATCCTTACCATCCAATGTAGACTGTATGTTTGGCATGGTGGGAGGGTATCATTATAGATACCCAAGCTTTAAATACATGGAAATTACATTTCTTTTGTAGAATAGTTAATGCATAACACAAACAAAAACCCAATGACCATATTAGTTTAGTTTCTTTGGAAACATAGAACATAATCTTCTAACATGGTGAAAGATCTTCAACATCTCTCATAATGATCATACCCTTTTCTCCTACCTAAAAACTTTCTTTATATCCTGGGGAAAAGAAAACATACAAAGGGTGAGCCCAAATTCTCCGTAAGGGTAAGCATTGAGAACATAAAACAAACCATAAATATTAGAATGTAAAAACATAAACATTAGGTCTAAATATCAAAATCATGAGTCATGAAATAAATCTTGGTAGTCCGTAAGGCATAGATCAAAAAAGAACATTAACCATGATAAACCAGAATTAGCATAAAACATGGAATTATGGAAAACAAATATGAACATAATATGATTTCTATATTATTCAAGACATTTCTGCAATGAACATCATTGTGGAAAAATTCCATTATTGAATCAGATTTACCTACCATTCCAGCCATGTATTGCTGAACTGGATTTACTTTCCATTCCCACCATGTATTACTGAACCAGATTTACTTTCCATTCTATCCCTATATTACTGAACCAAAT
The DNA here is from genome assembly GCA_963277665.1 of Viscum album. NCBI lineage: Eukaryota > Viridiplantae > Streptophyta > Magnoliopsida > Santalales > Viscaceae > Viscum > Viscum album. The sequence continues at coordinate 1,917,600,008 of OY728119.1, forward strand.
TTACTTAATGTTCCATTCATGTCTATCTCATGTGATATAGATCTTTACCATATGCATTGAAGGGGATATAGGTCCCACCCATCCCATAATGAAACCATTCTTACACATGCCACAAAAAGTTAAATCATTCATCAGAGCATAACCCATAAAATAAAATGGGTTTATTAAACATCATTACATCATAATCCATATAAAATAAATTGATTTCATAAAAATAATTTCATCATTAACATAATCAATTCAATGTAATAATGGGCATATAAACAAAACTCTATGTCATCATATATGGAAAATAATTTTGATAAAAAAGTTGAGATTAATTATTAAGGAAAATATTATTTCTTCTTAAAAAAAATTTAACTTTCTAAAAATTCCATGAAATTTTAAAATAAAATAATTTAGTTGATAATAAACTTGAAAATGTGTAGAGGAAACTTCATGTAAATAAGGCTCTATAAAGATGTAAAAATCCGTTCATGCCGTATAAGTTAAGAAAACATTATCCTCGTAATTTTTCTAGAAAAGTCAAAAAGTACCTCTTATGATAAAACAGGATTCCTTCCATACCATGTAGTAAAATTAAAAAATGGGTAAAAATGACTTTAGACATAGATGATGAATATATTCCCAGTAAACACTTAAGTATAAACAATCTCAAGAAAAAAAATGAGATTTTATAATTATCCATTACCAATTTAAAATAAATCGAATCGTATATATCATAAAATAAATAAAATTATATGCATATTTAAATATCATAAACATAATAATAAGGATAATAAAAATATTCATGGGTTACATAAACACCACACAAAAGAATCTGATGGTGTGTATGGAATATGTCCCACAAAAATAAAAGTGAGACAAAATAATCCCTTACCTTAGGTCCGATATGCTTCGTATGTATCCAAATATCATGTATAAAGACTTAAATAATATTATTGAATTATTATAGTATAATATTAATTTTTATGATACCATATATGATTATATTATCATTGTTCGTTAGTAACATTTCATTGTTACTTGTTTTTCGGGTGTTAACTGTTTTTTGTTATTATGCATGTTTTGTTGAATAAGTTACAATTTTCATTCTAAGGTCATAGTAATATCATTAGATAATGCTATTAACAAAATATTTACCATGTTTATTGATTATATATATTTATATAATCAATAGTTAATGAATATCATGTAGAATGAATCACATCGCATCGTGTAGACAATAGACCGTACGTACGCACGAGCAATGATATCAATTGAATAGTTATTTAAGGGGTTTGAAGTGGATAGTGTAGAAAAATTTAGGATAAATATCATGATATAATAATGATATATACTTATTACTTAAATCATTATACCCATCCATGTAAGGTGGTGGTGAAAAACAGAGTACACCACAGTGTGGAGACAATAAGTCGTACATACACACGCATGGTGATTTCATTTTTCTTTGGATGGATAGAAAGTTGAATATGGATGTTTAATAATTATAATAAAATCTCAGTATATAAGTTCTAGAGTTATTATTATATAATTAAAAAACTCATTAATTATAAGTAGAAATATAAATAAATATGAAATAATCGGTAGAGGTGATTACCTCTTCTTTGACATGCTCTCTTTAGCTCTCCTCTTAACGGAACTAGAGTTGGTCTTTTGAGTAGACCAAAACCACTATAATGTAACTAGGGAAGTTGATAATAGATATTTGTAGGTTATGGAAGAACATTAAGGTTTAATGATTTGTGGAGAAATGAGGGAGGATGTGTCCTTTTATAATTGGTGTGAGGCACACGTTTAGAATTTCTGAAAATGTTAATTTATAAAAATATAAAAAATGAGTTAAAATAACTAAAAAATGAGATATATTCTAATATAATATTTTATCATATTAAAATCGCATCAAAAAATTGAATTTAGATATGTTTTTTTTTCAATTTAAACATCACAGTTTTAATTAAAAATTAGTTATTCTATTTAATTTTATTTAAGATGACAAATGTTTCAATATTAAAAGGATGAAATATTTACTTATATGATTTTAATTATACCATAAATGAATAATTTAGATCATTTTTTACCATTTAACAATTATTATATATTTTTAAATCTTTTTCTTATTTTTAAATAATTTTATAAAACCTTATTTTAATAAAATATCAATTATGTCAATTTTAACACTATTTATTTCATGGATTTATTGAAATATCAAGATAAGGTGATATCCTAGAAAAATTAATTTTATATATCTTTAATGGTTAAAGGATATATATAAAATTAATTTTATAAATTTATTATCACAAAATATATTTATTTTAATATTTTTAATAACATTTATTTCATATCTCCGTTAATAAAATAATTACTACAATGATGTTGGGTAATTATTTAATATACTTATTTTTTGAGTAAAAATTAAAAATAAAATACAAAAATGGATATAATTTTAATATATTTAATTAGAATATATTTAGTCTAATTTATATTCTAGAAAATAAAACATTAAAAATGTTATACTTATTAAAGTATGAATGTGACAACTTGAACATTACGTTAGATAAAATTATATAAAGGTCATAATATATTCTATAAGGCTCAAAATTGTAACTATATTGACCTTTATATGATTAGGGTCGATATATACTGAACCAGTATTATTTTACCATGTGTTTGTACATTTTTATGGTTATTAATATTTTAATAAAAATTGTTGCATTGATTTCTCATCAATTAATTAATGTTTACTTCATCAAAGATTAAGACATTATGTTAATTATTTATTTTCTAAAAATTAAAAAAATTACCATGATGTAGGTAATTATTTTATCTTTCCATTGAATTTTTTTTTTGAAGATATCACCTGGTTATACCTATATTAAAATTATTATGCTTATAGGAAATGTGAGTTTCACATTTTGTCACCTTCATTGGTTTTATTAATATTTATGTCATTTTCATTTTCATGTGGACATTAAATGACCAGGTTTGGAACCTAAGATATTAAAGGTAGAATTTTATTTATCCAAAATGATTTTGGTAGGTTTTAGGATCATTTTATTCTCCTTATCATATTATTTGTTACACTAATTTACCTGATTTACCTTTAATCGTGTTATATAAAAATTAATGTATATACTATTCATAATATCCAAAAAATAAAAGTAATCTATTAAAATAGTTTGGACCCACTAATTCCTAATATGGAATCCATTTTTCATAATTCAAAATACAAAATTTTCAGAAATTTATTTTAAATTAATTCACATTGTCAAAAACAAAAAAGTGGGTTTTTAATAAGTAAAAATTATCAAAAGATTGTCATGTGTTTATGTCAAATTTAAATTTGAAATTAAATACAATGAAAAAATTGTATTAAATGATAAAAAAATAATCCAATTAAAATTTAAAACCTATTAAAAATAAAATATATCTATATAAATAAATTAAATGAAAAGGTAGTTTTGAATTAAAATGCAGTATTTTCACTATTCATTAAAATATGAATTTTATAAAAAAACAAAAATTAAAAAAATGTAAATTATTATGTTCCTATTCCAAATAATAAGATTATTTTTTAAAATTTAATATATAAAAGTGTTATAAACTAGATTTAAAATGGGTGTGCTATCAAACTGTGGAAAAACTGAATTTGTTTTTTGGAAAATTATTCTTTTATCTGAAAAATTGAATTTGTACTTATATCATGTTCTAGAAAATAAATAAGATGAATTATAATGTTATACAAAATTAAACATTTTGTTAATAAAATTCATAACAGCTAGTTTATATCTTGTTATATAATAATATTTTAATAATATACCGTTGTTTAGTGGAATTCAATATTGCGTACAACTCAAGCTATCAGGGAAGGTTTCTCTTATGTGCAACACAAACCATGTTAGTGTTTAGTTTTGTGAAATATTCATTTGGTGTTGTGTATAACATAATCCAATAATATTTATTTTATATATTGAACAAATTCTATACTCAGAGTTGCGTGAAAAGAATTATATCAAAAGAACATGAAATTTTGTGTAACAAAAGCCGTGAATAATGTTTCATATACTAAAATATAATATTGGTGTAGTATAAAACATAAGGAATCAAAGAAATTAAAAGGAATACATCTCATAAAATTTTGGGGTGTTACATTCCTCCCCCCTTAAAATTAATTTTTCCCTCGAAATTTTTTGGGGTTATAAAAGGTCTACTACTTGATAGTTTTGTTCATGGAAACCGACATCGTAAAAACATATACTAAAACTCCATTTAAAAATGTAAAGTTAGAAACATAATGGTTACCCAAAAATACTCATCATTGGGTTCCCACATCAGAGAACATAGGTGGGAAGTAAAAGCATGGATAGGGAAGAAAAAAATAACCATCATGTTCAGATGGAGAGTGATAGAGAACAAGGTTTTGAGAAAGTTAATAACTAGAAATACATAAATATGTGATTATTTAAGGGACTATCTGATTCATCGGATAAGGAGGTACTAATATAAATTTTTCTGTTTTCACAATCCTTTCCCTAAATTTGAATAATTTTTAAAGAGAATAAATACATACTTGATTTTGGTAAAATCTCACTGTTGTTTGTGCCTTCTACAATTTCCACTTCATCACTTATTTAATGAATTGAAGTTGAATTTTTCATTCTTGAAGTTTTTGCAGATCATGCGATAGAAAGATAGGTCATTTAATCATTCTCAACAAAAATGATATTACAGGTAATCAAATATGCATAAGTCCACATATAGTGAGATAATACATTAATATAACAAAACATTAAATGGAAAAAATAAGATATACTATCCATAAATTGATAACATTACAATCCTTAAAAAAACTAAAAAAATATAAAACTTTAGAAATAGGTGAACTAAATTGACATCACATTTATCTCCCATATCTCATAATCTACTAATTTGTTGTCACATTATAAACATTTTAATACCTTAATCATGTATTCTCTTGAAACATAACATGAATTACAGTAGAACATTCGTTAAAACATGCATTCTATCAAAATTTACTCTTTCCAAAAATTATATATACTCATACCATGATATGAATTTGCCCTTGTATCAGTCACAAGGTCATTAATACTATCAAACATCCCATTATATATTTATCCTTTCATTATGAAAATATCACATGCTTTACAACAATATTTCAATCACTCTTCATGGTTATAGGTACCATAAACTTATGTAAAACCACAATGGACCAATACATAGATATTCAAATATTCCATAATACTATAAAAGATATTTAACAACACTATTTTGGAATCCTATTAAATAAGCACTTAATCATTCCAACACTTCATTGGCATACTCAACATCCCCAATAATGATCACATGTGATTTTCCTTTTTCATTGGCCTTAAAAGGTTTTTGGCATTGATAATATTCCATAACCCTTGGATTAGGGCATTGGTTAGCATAATACCCCATTTCCTTGCACTTGTAACCCTGCTTTGTGGGAGGTACCCTCTTTTGAGATTTCTATTTATTCCCATTTCTTTTGTAGTAAAATTCTAGTTGAACTTATTTCCCAGACATAAAACATTTATTTATCCCATTAAGATAATTTATTACTTATTACCTTCCACACTTCGAGCATAAAGAAAATATACTCTTCTTTTCTTCATAATTTTTATATTTCCCTTTGAATTATATCCTTATTTTCTTATCATAACCATGATATAGATAAGAATCTATAATCTACTATTTTGTATGAATAATATGAGGAAGGTACATATTAAAAAATAATTTCTTGAACTCATCCCAATCCATGGAGTCAATTTTATCTTGTTGGATCATATTATTGATAGAGTTCACCAACATATTTTCTTTACCTAACAAGAAATATGTGGACGACATAACATTTTCATGTTCTAAACAATGGAGAATAAAAAGTATCTTTTAAATGGTACAAATACATTTTTCTTCATCTACTGGATCAATAATTCCACTAAAATAAGGTGGATGCTACCTTAAGAAAGATTAAAGAGAATGTTATTCCCACATTTTGCAATTTGGGAGCCCAGTAGGATTTTTGGTCATAGAAAAAATATTCTTTATTCGAGCTCCGATAAAATTTGGTTGTTCCATAGGATAATGACCGCATTTCCCATCACATCCAGCATTGACATGGTTACTCTGGGTTCTAGCCATTATCTAAAACCCAAAATTATTAGTGTGAGAGTCAAAAGTAATACTATGAAAAAAATATAATCATGTGTAAGTACTTTCAATCTATAACATCTTAGGTCCAATCCTATGTTATTCATCATCGTTATCACAATTCTATGACTATAACATATAATTATACTTATCCTTAGGGAAATCCCTAGGCTTACCTTAGAAATATCTCTAGGGATCTCACTAAAGTTTTCACATCCTAGTTTCCAAAGGTTGACTAAAACGTTTTTCTGATACCTTATATAGAGAACCAATCTTGACATACATGAACATTACATTTCTTTTTTGAAACACTTAATACTTGACACATATAGACACCCAAAGACTGTATTAGTTTAGTGTATTTGGAAACTTAAAATAAAATCCTCTAACTTGGTGAAAGATATTCAACATCTCCCATAAAGATCTTCCCCTTTTTTCCAACCAAAAATAATTGTTTATATCCCGGGGAAAATAAAAAATAAAAAGGGTGATATGAAATTCTTAGTAAGAGTAATCATTGAGAACATAAAAAACCATAAACACAAGAACGCAAAAACATGAACATAATTTTTAAATATCAAAATCACGAGTCCTGAAATAAATCATGGAAGTTTGTTAGGCATAGATCATAAAAGAACAATAACAATGATAAAATAGAATTGGCATAAAACCTGGAATTGTGGAAAAAATACAAATATTCTATCATTTCTATAGTATCCAAGGCATTTCTTAGAAGACCATAATAGTGGAAAAAGTCCATCACAAAACAAAATTTACTTGCCATTCCAGCCATGTATTACTGAACCAGATTTAGTTGTCGTTACAACCATGTGTTACTTAACCAGATTTACTTTCCATTCTAGTCAATGTCTTTCTCAAGAGATATAAATATTTAACCAATGAATTTCAGGGATATATAATTTACACCCATCCCATAATGAAATCATTCTTACATGTGCCACACAAATATAAATCATTCATGATAGCATAACCCATGAAATAAAATGGGTTTCTTAAAAATCATTCCATCATAATCCATATAAAATAAATTTATTTCATATAAATAATTCCATCATAAACAAAATTAAAGTAAAGTAATAATAGGGATAGAAACATAACTATATGTCATCTTAGATAAAAAATAATTTTGATAAAACACTACGTTTAATTCCAAAGAAAAATATAATTTCTTCTACAAAAACATTTTCTTTTCTCAAAATGCCGTGCAATTTTAAGTGAAAAGAGTTTAGTTGAAAATACACCTAAAAACGCGTTGAGTAAGCTTCATGGAAGTAAGGAATTATGAATATGTAAAAATCCATTCATGTTGTGTAAGATAAGAAAACATTCTCCTCCCACTTTTTCCAAAAAAGTCTAAAAGTACCTTGTATGCTAAACAAAAGAAATATGCCTTCCATACCATATAGTAAAAGTAAAAAATGTTTAAAAATGAATTTAAAAATATATATATGAATATTAAATATTTTATGAAAAGAGTTTTATAAAACATGTACATCGATGATGAATATACCCACAATAAACACTTATGTATAAATAATATTAGATAAAAATGAGATTTCAGAATTATCACTTATCAATTTATAATCAGTCGAATTGTATGTATCAAAATTTAAAGAGAATTATATTCATATGTTAATATCATAACCATCATACTAAGGATAATAAAAACATTCATGTTTAAAATAAACACCACACCAAATAATTAGATGGTGTATAAGGCATATGTCACATAGATATAAAAGTGAGACAAAATAATCCCTTACCTTAGGTCCGATATGTTTCATATATATCCAAACCTCCTGTATAATTATTTAAATAATTCTACAAACTTCTTCCAGAAGAATATAAATTTTATTATATCATATATGATCATATTATCATCATTTGTTAGTAACATTTCATTGTTACTCATTATTGGGGTTGTTAACTTCTTTATGTTCTTATGCATGTTTTGTCAATTAATTTGCAGTTCTCCTTATTAGGTCATAGTTATATCATTTGAAAATGTTATTAACATAATATAAACCATTTTTATTCATTATATATATTTATAAAACCATGATTTAATGAATATCATGTAGAATGAATCATATCATATCGTGGAGATTGTAGGCCATACGTACACAAGAGTGACGATATAATTCGAATAGTTTTTGAATGTTTTTTAAGTGGATGGTGTATAAAACTTCAGAATAAATATAATGTTATAATAATTATATATAGTAACTAATTCCATCATTATACCCATCCAATTAAGGTGGAGGTGAAAAACAGAGTAGACCACGACATGGAGACGGTAAGTTATACGTACACACGCGTGATGATTTTGTTTTTCTTTGGATGGATAGAAAGATGAATATGGTTTTTTCATAATTATAATAAAATATAAGAATATAATAGATACTAGAATTATTATTATATAATGAAATAAATCATGAAGTATAATTAGAAATAGAATGAAATATGAAAGAATCGGCAGAGGAGAATACCACTAATTTGAAGTGCTCTCTTTAGATATCCTATTAATAGAAATTGAGTTAGTCTTTTGAAAATACCCAAACCTATATAATGTTACTAGGGATGTTTAGAAGATAATTTTCAGGGTATGGACAAAATTTAAGTCTTAATGAGTTGTGGATAAATGAGGTAGGAGGTGTCCTTCTATAATTGGTGTGAGGGGCACTTTTGTAATTTCTGAAACTATTAATTTATAATGATTTAAAATACAATAAAAATAACTCAAAAATGAGATATATTCGAGTATAAGATATTATACGATTTAAATATCATAAAAAAATTGAAGTTACACAAGTTTTTACGTCAATTTAAACATTATCATTTTAATTAACAATTAGTTATTCTTTTTTATTTTAATTAAGATAACAAATATTTCAATATTAAAAGGGTAAAATATTTACTTATATTATTTAAATTATACCATAAATGAATAATTTATAAATTTTATACAATTTAATAATTATTCTACCTTTTTAAAATTGTTTTATTATTTTCAAATAATTTTATAAAAATTATTTTAACAAAATATTAATTGTGTTAGTTTTGACACAATTTATTTCATGGATTTCTAGAAATATCAAGATAATGTTTTATCCTATATTTTATTACATCCCTAAGGGGAAAGTTAATATTTAAAATTAATTTTACAAATTAATTATCCGAATTTATATTTATTTTAATATATTTAATAACATTATTTGATATCTCCGTTAATAATATAATTACTACAATGATGTTGGGTAATTATTTAATATACTTATTTGTTGAGTAAAAACTAAATATAAAATACTATAATAAATATATTTTTAATATATTATTTGATAATATATATAGTATAATTTATCTTCTATAAAATCAAACATTAAAAAGTTATACTTATTAAATTATGAATGTGACAACTTTAACTTCAATATAATTAAAACAATATAAAGGTAATAATCTATTATATAAGGCTCCAAATGGTCAATATCTTTATATTTGGATGATTATGGTCGATATATAGTCTACCAATAAGATTTTTTCATGTTTGTGGACATTTTTATGGTTATTATAATTTTAATAAAAATTGTTTCATTGATTTCTCATCAATAAATTAATGTTTACATCATCAAAGATTAAGACTTTAAAGTAATTTTTTATTTCCTAAAAATTAAAACTAAATTACCATGATATAGTTAATTATTTTATATTTCTATGGACTATTTATTTTCGAAAATATCACCTGGTTATACCAATATTAAAATTATTATTTATATAGGAAATTTGAGTTTGACATTTTGTCACTTTCATTGTTTTTATTAAAAATTTTGTCATTTTCATTGTCATGTGGACATTAATTGATTATGTTTCAAACCAAATATGTTACGGGTATAATTTTATTCATCCAAATGGATTTTGGTAGGTTTTAGGATCATTTTATTCTCTTTATCATATTATTAGTTACACTAATTTACCCGATTTACCTTTAACTATGTTAAATAAAAATTACCGTAGTTACTATTCATAATATCCAAAAAATAAAAGTAACTTATTAACATAATTTAGAACCAATGATTCCAAATGTGGAATTAATTTTTTATAATTAAAAACACATAATTGGAAAAAAATTAATTTAAAATTAATTATCATTGTCAAAAACAATAAATTGGGCTTTTAAGAAGTAAAAACTTATCCAAAGATTTTCATGTGTTTATGTCCAATTTAAATGTGAAATTACTTCCAATGAAAAAAATTATATTAAATGATAAAAACAAAATAAAACTATAATTTAAAACCAATTATAAAGATAATATAACTATACAAATAAATTAAATGAAAATGTAGTTTTGAATTAAAATGCAGTATTTTCACTATTAATTAAAATATGAATTTTGTCATAAAAATACCAAAAATTCATAAAAAAAAAATTTATATTCATATTCCAAAGATTATTTTTTTTTCAAAATATTATATATAAAAATGTAAAAAAATAGATTTAAAAAGGGTACTCAATCAAAATGCAGCAAAACTGTATTTTTTTTTTAAAATACTTCTTTTATCAGAAAAATTGAATTTGTTCTTATATCATTTTATAGAAAATAAATAAGATGAATGTTAATGTTATATAAAATTATATTTTCTTAATACTATTCATAACAACTAGTTCATATCCCATTAAATAATAATATTTTAATAATATACTGTTGTTTAGTTGAACTCGGTACTGCGTACAACGCAAGCTATCGAGAAAGGTTGATCTTGTGTGTAATGCAAGACAAGTCAATTTTGCGTTCTGTGAAAGATTATTTTAGTGTTGTGAATTACATAATAAAAAATATTGTTCTTTTATACATGGAACAAAATTTATACTCTATGATTTTTGAAATGAATTCTCTCAAAATAACTTGAAATTGTGTGTAACACAAGCCAAAAATAGTGTTGTGTATACTACAAGAAAATATTTGTGTAACATACAACACAAGACATTAAATAAATTAAAATGAATATATCACATAAAATATCAGGGTGTTAAAATCTTATATCCATTTGACATTCAATTGTCTCTTGAAAAGTAGTGAAATGTCAGGCTTTAGAAAACATCCTTACAGAAAGTCCATCTACTGAAACAATGCCATTGAATACTGAATTTCCCACTAAAGATATCTTATATGTTCCAGAGGGCCCCCTTGTGTGGGAGATGTATTTCTAAAAGACATCTAGAATACCAATAGGGAAGATAATGGAAGACCCCAAGCTAAATAATTTTGGGTTGGAAGTCATGTTCATCTCTCCTATAAATGATGTTTTTCTTTACTTCTTCTTTTTGTTAGAAGGCTATAAAAACAATGCGATAGAATATTAGGCCCTCATTATAATTAACACTTTGAATACCCCTATACCACTTTAAGGTGAAATGAGATTCAGATTTGGTAATCAAAATATCAACAGTGAAAATTCCATTAGAAAAGAAGAGCTAATCCCCCTTATTGACTATATACAAGGAATAATAAGAGAATTATCCTAAAATAAAATAGTAAATTATGTCCCATGATCGAGTAATTCCTAGGCGGATGCATTGGTGAATGTAGCCATGGATTTAGAATATCTATATTGGGATGAAACATTCATCAACATTTTTCATCTTCGAATGGTCACACCTTTTGTTCGTGCTAGTATGAAAGAAATCAATGAGGTTAGTTCTATATAAGAACCATATGGTACCATGACTTTTTGGATGATACCCATTGTGTAATACCTTCAAAATGGATTGATCTCATCAGACAGAGTTGGAAAAGAGAAAATATAACAATGAGCAGCCAACATTACTCTTTATAACGACCCAAATCACCATAATGTTCTCTATAAATGAGGCATTAATGGAGTCCTTCTCTGATGAATTGATGGAGAAGATACTATTGATATCGTGAAATAATATATATGGGAATCTGCAGTGTCCACCTGTCAGGGTCTTGGATTTCTAATCAAATATGGAGGATTAGATACTTTAAGCCATCAATTAATTAGGATTGCACAAAATTCATCGAGAAGTGGAATTATTATGAGGTGCATGCCAACTTCATCCATCAACCCTCAGAGTTACTACACACAACCAAATAATCCCATCTATTTACCATATTTGTAATGGATGTTGTAGGGATATATTCTATATCTATGCATAAGTAGTTAAAATAAATATTAATTATTACCATTTTTAAACCAAATGGGATGATGAAATATCTCTCAAATAAGTCATGTCCAAAAGCATTGTTAGCTTTATGAATGAAAATATCATTACCATATTAGGTTTCCCACATACAATAATGATGGAAAATTGAACCAATTTCTATTCTTCTAAGTTGGAAAATCTGTATCAAGATTATAATATCAAATCAACCAATATTCCTACTATAATTATTTGACAAATGGATATATATAGGCCCTAAAAAACAATATCAAACATACTTTAGAAGATAGTGGAAAAGGGGAAAAATTTTGGTCCTAAAAAACACTTTTATTCCATGTGGACCTACCAGACTACAACCCGTACCACAACACAGGAAACCCCATATTCATTTGTATATCAGAGATAAGTAGTCTTACCCATCGAGGTCAAATATATCACTCCTTTTGTTTCCATATGTGATTATGTATCTACAGGTGAAAAAACCCCAAAAACAATTGGATGAATTGAAGTGACTTGATGAGAAGATATTTAATACTTTTTATCACTTATTGGTTTATCAAAATTGGGTATCACAATCTTTAAAAAGAAATTATCCCTCCAGTTGTTCCTCCAAGGAGATATATTACTCGCCATTTAGACCATGATGATACTAGGGAAGAAACATCAAAATTTAAAGAGAAAATGGGAGGGACCTTATTCCATACATAAGGTCCACTCTTATTGAGCATATTCCATGATCTCAATGGATAGATATCTTTCTATGGCCCCAACCAATGCAACATTTCTCAAAAAATACTTAATGTGATAAAGACACCATGATCATCCATGTCACAAGATGATAAAATACCTAAAACCGTCATCCTGATTATATGAAGTTACATTGCATGGTTCCATATTATTTTTCACACAACTTAAAACTTCATAGTAATATGGTCCTAGATTCAGAACCCCAAAAGTAACATCATGTAGACCTATTCATGTGAACTAAAACTACAAGGCATCTTGGTTCGAGCTGTAAGAATTTAAACTACACAACCTAACATCATAGTCACAAGAGGTTAAACTATATTACCACATCCTTTCCATATAATGTAACACTACATATTACACATCCTCATTGAATGATGTAAAACTTCATAACATTTTGATACATGATAGAGTTTATCATTATCTTTGGTGTAAGTCTCCCATGGCACCATTAATCTATAACTAAGTGTGGATTGATTCCCATCATCACAGGATACTTAGTGACATCTAGATCTCCAATATAGGGTCCAGTAGCAACATACAAATATACCACCTCCCCATGCATGGGTAATACCCACATAGGTATCCTTTCAAGAATTACATGTGTATTGATTCCTATTTTCACATGGCATGTAGTGAAACCCAGATCTCTAATCCTTGGTCTAGCCATGAAGCAAAAAAATTCTCCCTCTCCTATATAAAAATAGAGGTCTATGTAAAAGAACATAGCCCTGGTTCACTGATTTAGAAACCCTTCCTAGAAAAAGAAATATCCCTCTCCAACATATAAAAAAAATCTATATATGGAACTTGACACTTTATGGACTATGATAGTCCAAAATTTTCCTTTATGCTTGTAAATATTCCTTATACACATCATACTCTTTATCTTTGGAAATTTAAAATACCTATATAATTTATACAACCATCAGTGATAGAATGTTATATTCTTGAGGAAAACATTGTATGACTATACTGTAACACAAACCAGTTGGCATTGTATAAGTCTACCACCAAAAGGACCTGTCACACAGGTTTTAAAATTGCATTCCTCATATCTGAATTATGAAATTACATCCTTTGATAAATGATCCATTTATCACTCATCATTTCCATAATATAGGCCTCTATCTTTTTGAACCAAAACTATAGGACCCCATGATGTACTAGTCACGTGATGTTAAACTCTTTGAAAAAAGTTTCAGTACATGATATTAAAAGGTAGTCTTAACCTTTTTCCAATGTATAAGATTCCATGGAAAACTTACTAATGAATCCTCATGTCACATATATGGGATGCCTATTAGGATATGAATTCCGGAATTCCCAAAAATCATTCAGAAGGCTTCATGCATTCTTTTCCACATTAGGTAACCTTTATCCTTACTGCATGAAACTAAAATGCATGAACGATGTCCTCATTACATGACAGTAAACTGCACGGTTTTGGATTACTACATATGAATTGATTCTTATTCCCATGAGAGACGTAATGATGCTTGGATCCAACATCCTAGTCCATACATAATGTGGGAAATTCTCCCACTCAACTATATATGAGTTAGATCTACATAAGAGGATCTAATATGGGTTCTCACCCTATTTGTGATCCCTTATTTAAAAAAATTCCCTTCTATACACAAGAATTAAATTAGTTTAGGTATTTTAACTAGAACTATGAGTGGATTGATTCTCGCTTTGAAAATATATGTATCAATTTCTAGATTATATGTCTTTGGACCAACCACAATATATAAAAACCCCCTTACCTGCATATGGGTTAGACCTATGTAGGGAAATATTTCTATCTATTTTTGGATAATTTTGATATGAAGTTCTCCTACCATATTTGGGAACCTTCTTCCCACAAACCAAACTCTATGTCTGGAGAAATTCAAATATCCGTAAGATTTTTTCATCCAAGGATAGTATAATGTCATATTCCTAAAGAAACCTTTGTTTGACTATGTTGTAATATTCCCCACTTGGATTTGATTATGTTTCCCACCAAAAGGGTCAACTAGTCAGAGTATTACTCTATTTGACTATACATTAATACACCTGAGCTAACTTTATATAAGTCACCTACCAGAAAGTCTTGTCAACTAGAGGTACAATCATCATCAGGAGATACCTCCTCTGTCACTATAATATAAAACAAAATCATGATGGGAACCAATTTTTTATCATGATTCACATTAATTCCTTGTATTCTTATCCCATTTCACCTTTTAGATCTAGAAACACCTAGATTGTAGCCTACAACCTTCCCCCTTCTTGGATTAAAATGATGGAACATTATTGGAAAAATTACCATGAAATGGAAAATTTCCAATCTTTTGGTCAAATGTAAACGACCTTAAATTGTATCCATCAACATCCATTCCATAATATGTTAAAATTCATGGCCCATGTTATTGTTTCATGACATTAAATATCACAATGCTTCAATCCTTGTCAGGGGGGACCATTTCTCCCCTGATGTTAACCACCCATCATAATTCACCTTCCTCCAAAGACAAGTAAAATTTTCATGGGGGTGACTTCCCCTTCATGTTCAGGGTTAACAATAATTATCTCTTTATTATGAAACAAATTACTCTCAAAAACCACCCTCTATGGTCTTGAGAAAACTATAACTTCATAAACACCCCAAACATTGGTAATAGAATGTTAGTTTCCTAAGAACATCTTTGTTCTGACTATGAAATAATACACCATAGTTGGAGTTGTGAATGTCACCTACCAAAAAGGAATATCAGCCAGAGGTACACTCATTCTGAGGAGATAACACTTATATCTCTATAATACCTAATAACAATATTATACTAGGAACCAATTTTTTAATAGGTTCTATAGTCATACCTTTCATACCTATATCACATCATGTCTTAGATATGGAGATCATAAAATCATGGTTTAAAAATTCCAATTTATGTGTATTTGATGAATTTTAGAACAATATCATCCTGCAAGACCTACTTAGGTCATCACTCCATAACTCATAGTCAAATATGTTCATCCTAAAACACCTGTAACATTAGGCTGGCTTACATGACTCCAAACTTCCACACAAAGAGACACAATACTCACTAGGTTGAAACCCCACAAAAAATAGGCACCCTAAGAAAACTTTTAGTCTCATATCACTAATGTGCACTCGGTATGGTTTAGAAAAAAAAATGAGCAATGAAAAAAAAGAGGAATACAACTTTTTAGGTTGAAAACTCATAAAGGGGGACTAAGAAAAATACAATTCTTTCCCAATAATTCATTTTCATCTCGACATAGGAAAAATTTAAGGTGATGAAAAAGAAGATAAAAAGATTTTAAGGTCTCCATACAAATATAAAAATAGTCAAAATAGGCTCTCTAGATTTGAAAACCTAGGTGAAAATTAGAGTTCCACCCCATCCCTATTAGTGTAATTACAAGTCATTGATGCAATGATGTTTTTCTATATAAACATGCTTCAGAGTTATGTTGGAATTACAATAGAAAATTGGGATGAAGACATAGATAATTTGGAAAGAAAATCATTTTCATTGATAGTGAAAGGAAAATCATAGGGGAGTCCAAAAAATCATAGTATCTCTGTTATGTTCTACAAAAGTCCATCAGTATTAGTTTTTAGTTGATGATGGGTCCCCTAAGCCCCATCCATGACATTTTTAAGCTCATATAGTTGAATAGACTTAGTATCCTTGGACAAGTGATGTTATTCCACCATAGTTTTAATGAAAGTATTACCCTCATTTTGAACTCCATCTAGCTAATGATGAAGTTGTACGTGATCCCCTTTGGCAGAATCTGTCTCTTGTTGGGGGTGAAATATTTTTGAATCTCTCTCATCACCCTATTGTTTTCACTCCTTAAATATCTTTTCATGGTTGAGATTTTATACGGATAGTTCTACTCATAGGTTATTTGTTATGATGATCATTATGGACTTGACAATACTCTCTTATGACTCAATCTATTTCTCCCACTGAAAAATGATTTACTTCATGGAAGTGTGAAGCACACGGTAGTTAAACCCACCATAGCCTGGTATAAAAAACATTTTCTAGAGATGAGGGAGTATTGAAGGAAAAATTTCAATGGGTTTACTCAAAACCACTTTCCAAATATCCTTCCATATGAAACGGTGAAACTCCTAGAGAGTATCCTAATATTCCTTGCTCAATGTGGAGCTAGTACTAAGGGGAGGGTTACACTATTGGATCAATTCACTTATTGAAGAAACACTTGTTTTCATTCTGAGACTGATGCCATCCTCTCCCTATGTAGTTGACTAATTTGGAGTGCAATACTCCCTTTCAGTTTCAACAACTATAAATGTTCACACTAAGAGATAGATGGGATTAATATTTGACATTGAAAGATAATAAGGAAAAGGGAATTAGAGAATTGAAGCATTTGATTTCACTCACCCAATGAAGGGTCACTTTATTTATTATATCCATCCCTATAATTGTCGGTCTCAACATATTGAACATTGATTTCATGATAAGGGATGTTCCCTTGTTTTTTCTTAGGGACAAGGAGAGATGTATCCTGAGAATCCCCCATTTTGAAGCCCTCGATTATCATTTCCATAGAAACCAGAGAAAGGGGGTCCACAATGCCCTAGTCATGTATTTATTGGGAGAAAGTTTATACAAACCGAGATGCACCAATCAAGATGATTGATTTAGTGTATTAGACATAATGTCAGTCATGAGAGAAAAAAAGGAAACTCACATCCACAAAAAAACTTATTGAATCCCCCAAAACTGACCATAGATTTAAGAATATCATTTTCTTGATTAAGTGTTTCCATTATTTCAGTATATATACCATCAATTACCATAGAATCATCACTGGTAATGGTGTCTAGGATGCTCAACCCAACACCCAAACTGGCACCACCATCAACAACATCTATTGTCCTTTTGGTGGGTGCAACCCTTTTTTACTTAGGGGTTAATGTTATCCCCAAACATTCATTAGATGGATTGAGATATATTTCATCACCTTCTAGATAGGTTATGGGATCAAAAATGGTAATCACAGGGTTCTCTAGTGTATGTGTATCATATGAAATATCATAAGGAAAATAATTCAGT
The DNA here is from genome assembly GCA_963277665.1 of Viscum album. NCBI lineage: Eukaryota > Viridiplantae > Streptophyta > Magnoliopsida > Santalales > Viscaceae > Viscum > Viscum album. The sequence continues at coordinate 1,917,618,260 of OY728119.1, forward strand.
CATTGGAACATGACACATTATGAATCATATTTGAAATTACTAGGATTCTCCTCCATATCCAAAGTAATAGGATAATATGAAGCATTATCCATTGATGCTCCTATTGTTTAGGGAATATACTCACTAGTAAGAACCCCTGCCTCATACAAAATTTCTTCCATATTTCTTCAGGGGGCATCTCTAAGCCCCTTATGTGAGGATATGGGAGTGGATACTATAAACCATGGGAATTATTAGTCATTTATTCAATAAAATCAAGAATAAATAATACCATGAAAACCTACCCTGACTAGTGACACACTGGGATAAGTAGTTCATGCTCCGTCATTCCTCCACCTTCGTGAGATTAACGATAGAACATAACTCTTCAAAGAGAGGTATTGGTTGTGGTAGTTAAGAATAATATCCCACTATCTCCTCCTCCACCATCCTCTAGCCTAAGGATAGATCCCTTGAATCAAGAGGTAATTCATCATTTCCCAAAAGTGAGCTTGTTGGGTTATATCTTGGTGATGGGATCTTAGTTGATCATCCCTCCTCCCACTAAGAATTAGGGTCATCCTTTCCTCATTCATGAAATTTTGATAAAAATTAAAAAAGAAAAATACCTGAAAGGAAAGTAAGAGGATAAATGAAATTTACATATGGGAGTTCAATGAATTCATCCCATTCATCAGTAGACAGCTCATCAACCCCTTTCAATAGCCCCTGGTTTCATTATATCCTCCACTTGCCTCATAGAGGGAATCCAATTATCAGTGACATAAATGATCAACTCCATCTATAGAATATATATTCCCACCTTGACAGGGTCAAGATTAATGAATATATCAGGTGAGGATTAAACATATCTAACCTTTAGAATCAGAAACCTTGTGTGGTGGAGTGACAATAAGTCTTTAGCATCAGAAGGCCTGGCCAACCAAGTTTGGATTGACTCCAGTCACCTGAAGTTGGAATCTATCCATGATTTTTTTGAAGAATAACTAACACTCATTCATTTTGTGTGCTTCATGTCTCTCTTTCATTCAATTTAATGGAAGAAAAATGGAACTCCAATTTTATCTTGGGAATTTTGGCCTGATCTTCTTGGCCTAATCTCAGCTATCATAGATATTTGACCCTGACTATTGAACTAAAACATGAGTGGGGTCATTTTGGAGAGCTTGAGGCATTATCATAATCACTCTTCCAAATGGGTGGAGACCTTCTACAATGATTCCACCACCAAAGAGTCATTACAACTCTAACATAAGGAATTCTCATCATCAAAATCCCTTGGGGATATGATGAAATTCACACCTTAATATACCAGGAGGTCATACTAGTGGACACAATCACTATAGGAAGATTTATTAATACTCCTTTAACCTCTAAAACTATTAGACAACAATATTTGGGGGGTGTAGTTGAGTGTCTCTCTAATCGAATGTCACTTTAGGGGATACAATTGTTTGTGTGAACACTTGAATTGGTGAAAAAAAATATTAATCATCAGACTTACATATAGCCACTTCATCAATTTGTTCCACTATCACACCATCCCTAAAGGTGATCATATATGACCAGATTTCATCACAACATTTTCTTTCATCAATGAACAACCCAATGGGAATATCTCTATATTTAAAGAAGTTGAAATCCATAAAAAGACTCAGTCTCTATCGATTCGTTGTGCTTCAGGGATAAGGGTTAGATGCCATAAATGGAATGGAAAATTGGTTGGAATTGGAACCCAAGAAATTTTATTATAGTCAACACAGTGTAAGAATTGAAATTTGAGGCAATACATCCCCAAATATCCTTGAAAATATCAATGGGGCTTCCCAACCTACACACATAGAATGAACCAATGGATCTTCACTAGGATAGGGGATTCCAAACCAATATGAATTCCCACTATTAGATTTGCTTCTAACAAAAATGTTCCCATCCTCACACCACAAATTTGGTCATAGACTATTAATATATATATTCTTAGACACATTGCTATGAATCTTACAAGACATTTCTAAGAAGGTACATCAAAGATGATTGTGTACCACCACTAGTTGTAGTCATGTTTCTCCAATATGTGGTAGAATTTATCAGGAATGACCCACTTCTCTATTTCATGACATCCTATGGGACATTTACATATGGAGACCCCCTTGGGATATAGGAAATCACTTATTCATGCTTCCAAAATAATTCCAACACTTAAGAGAGGGTCTTTATTCGTGATATCTCATGCTATCTCTAATAGTTAGTGGGCCAGAACATGTACTATTTTTGTATCTTACCAGGTCGATTTTGGTGGGATAGACTAATCATATATCTATATGAGGATAGGAGTTATGAAGATAATATAGACGACCCATAGAATGATGCCAGATTCTTTTTTCATTAGATGAAGGGAATTGGTCTATGGGCTCCATCGGCTTAACATCTCGGGAATGATGTCTGAGTTATTGTATACACATGTCTATTCCACCCATACAACCTCATATATTCTTACTTCCTTCAGCTAAGTCAAAAAATAAGCATTGTCTTTGCACACCTAGCATGCCCACATCTATTCAGATCTGAATCCCCATCCCAGACAAATGTCTTGGTGTCCTTTCCATCCATTCGATTGGTCTCCCTTGGAATCATGAAAGATAGATGAGTAGTAGTACAACATTCTCTTAGGGTTATGAGGTTTCAAATCTAGGGCATAGCTTCTATGATTAATGACACATATTTTGGATGATGTTACCGCATTGATGTATGCACCCTGAGTTGAGATGTAGGAAGTGGTAAAATTCTAGTATTCTTGGATCCAAGAAAGTGGTAAATAATTATTAAGATTTAGAATTATGGAATACTTTAAAATTGTATGGTCTTAGAGTTTTATATAGTTACACTCAGGATATTTATAATAATTATTCTTCATCCATTTGTCAATGTCTATAAGTGTAGTGTTTCATAGGTTATAATAACCAGGCCCTATAACATCGACCATCTCTTTGATATAATTTGTAGTTAGTTCATTAGAAACTTCATTATTTTGAGTTTGCATCAAGAATATTCAAGGATGTACTTACATTTTATTAGGGATAAATCTTGGGTTTGTAAAAAAATCATAATTTTTGGATATAACTATAATAATTAAATAATAACATCTTATCATTTTTAAGCTCGTAAGCCATCGAAGAAGTTAATTTTAAAAAGAGGCATACCATAAAATATTGGTTTTTACATTCTCCCCTCATACAATAAACTTCTTCCTTGAAATTTGAAATTTTAATTCAAAAATAAAAGGTTGATACTTAAAAATTTCTTTTTGGTAAACCAACTTTGTAAATAGAGTTAATAACATTTCCAATTAATAAGAAGGAAAGGGAAAATTAAAGGTTTCCACAAAACTAGGGTTTAGAGTAGAAAATAATTAGTGGATAATGATAACATGGACAGGGAAGAGAAATATAATAATAAAGTTCTAATGGATAGTGATAGAGAACATGGGTATTATAAAGTTAACTATAAAAAACCATAACAATTATGATCGGTTAAAATACCATTGATATCCCAATAAGAAAAGTAAATGGAAAATGTTTTTGTTCCCAATTACTTTTCCTAGAGTTAAGGATTTAATTTACATCATAGAATATTAACATAAAAAACCATACTTACTTTTTAAATATAGTTTCATACTTTAATCAATTCCCTCCAAAAACTCATCTTTTTTGTCCAGATGATGAGTATTTAATACGATTTTTTCATTCCTAAAAAATTCGAATCAACTTCTAGGGATCATAAAATCCCTAAAAGTGTAACTATATATTCCTATTGTATTTACACAAAAACAAAAAATGGTTAGGATAAAAAAATATTATTTCCCAAAAATAATAAACCGTTGTATGATGAAAGAAACATTAATCTCCTAAATTCAAAATGTAAAACCCAAAATTCAACACAAATCATTTATAATATATCTATAATTCCTCAAAAATATTTTAGAAAATGAACCCAAAATTAGATTTATTTGTTTATATAGTATTTCATATAACATAGATAACTCTTAATGTCTTATACCAAAAATTTAATTTCACATATCATGTAATCTCAAAGATATTATATCCATTAAATTAAATAATCTGAATCAACATAACTCCATAATAAAGTCATATTCGACTCCAAACTAAAAATCAATATTTATTCCTCAAAATATTATATTTACCATATTATTATTAGATTACCAAAATAGTGAACATATTCTAAAATAACATTAATCACTTAATCACCATATAAGTTTCCAATCCCAAAATTACATATTTGATTAAAAATGTCCTTAAAATAAAAACTTCCATTATCAATTAGCCATTTTAACTAAAAAATCCATGATGACTAGGAATTCACATAGGCTAGTGGTAGGTTTTGAATGCTTGATTCCCTCTTGTTGTGGGTTTAAACCCCGCAACCATACTGAACATAATGGGTGGTCACCCATCCTATGGGGTTTCCTTTTTCTAAAACAATATTAATATAACTTTCAAAATAAATATAATGGACATTATTGAAATAAGGTTTATCACTACATAACCTTTTAAATAAGGTTTTTAATAAAACCCCAATATATAGATACTTCATCATTTTATTTATATATAGGTCCTTCCTTGGCTTGGAGTTTTCCCTATATAAGAGAAAATTGACCCATGTAATGCCCTAATTACACACATTTAATTAAATAGAATAAAAATGGATTCATAGGATGATTTTCTTTTCTTTAATCATACTCTTCATTTTTCCTTGGAAATAATTTTATTTATGTATTTATTTATCACACCTAAATAATTTCTCTATTCTGTTGATACACCTTCTAGGGTGTCTCCTTATAAATTTCTTCCATGATGGAAATCGTGCCTTCTTTTATCCATGCTCTCCCCCACTGGAGCTCTTACAACACTCTATCCTTCTCTTCTTTGGTGAGTTCAGGGCTGATTATGGTGTATGTTGTTAATAATATTTTGGGAAAACTAAATAGGCATGAACACTACATCATTCAATCCTATCAAAATCTCATTTGGTTTATCATCACCACCACCTTGTCCATGATGTTCAATATTCACATAACTCATTCAGGTTCCATCTGTTGATTAAAACCAAAAATCATAGTGTGAGTAACAATAGTCATGGTGAGAGAAATTCATAGTCATGTATAAAATATCATGACACCTTATTTTCAATCTAAAACACACTAGGTTAATTATTTTCATCATATATTCAAATAATTCATAATGGTTTAAAAAGAAAATGTGAATTATCCAGAGAATATCCCCTGGGAGTGTCAAACATGGTGTATAGTAAGGATCATTGTAATGTACCAGGTTACACCAAGTCAATCCCAAGAATCTTTATTATATTTTTAAACCCTAGGTACATCTACTTCAGTACCATGTGTATTTTTAGTATCCATACAGGGATGTATTCCATGGTAGAACCACATAGTTTCAACCATACCAAAATTCTAGGATGTTATTCTATTATTATCTTCGATGTTTATATTAGGGTTATGTTCCCTAATCTGTGATTTATAAATCTTGTTTCCAATGATTCTACTAAACATTCTATAATACCAACTGTAAAGATCCTGAATCTAGTATTCCAGAGTTAGTGCCTTACATTATTACATTCGTATAGATACCAGACTCAAATCCCAAGGACTGACCAATTTAGTAGTTTTGGAATCCAGATTACATACATGAAATTTAAATTACAACTTACGAAAAAACAATATATATAATCATTTGGAAACACCTATAAACTCCTCTATTATCCCAAAAAGTCATTCATAGTATATATATTTCCATATTGGGAAAAAATAGAACATAAATAGTGGGTGAAATCAGATGATTAGTAAAGGTAATTAATAAAATGGAAGCTTATATAAACAATAAGGCATAGTGAATCACTAAAAGCACATGAATTTAGAACATAAACATGAGTATAATATGGTAACAATAAAATCTGAATAAATAATTCCATATAAACAACCACATGAGAATGACACTTAACTATGGATATACCAATTGTATAATATTCTCAGGGGATTTAAATTACTAATATCATAATGAGGTAATGAATAATTATAAACATCATAAAAATACCATCAATGCCTTTTCCAAGACATCTAAATTTAAATGGTTAGGGCTTTATCCAAAATCTAATTCTTTTTTTCACACAAGGCTTACTGATGCATCGAGGGGATATAATAATCCCCACCTATCACTTACTAAGTATTATGAATTCGAAATAGGTCAAATAAAAATATATCTTTAAATAAAAATTTCCCATACCACTTTGAAATATTTTAATCATAAACATGTATTAATGTATCCTAATAAAATCATTGATAAATTCTTGAGTGAAATACCCTTTTTTACTTTTGGAAAGAAGTGTTCTTTTGGAAATTAAATTTTATTTATCATTGAATAGATTATAAACATGTATATCCCATAAATGAAAAGGGAGGTACAATGAAATTATATTTTAGTCTTAAATTATTTCCAACTGAAGTGGAAACATGTAAAAAGGACATTTAAAAACTTTAAAAATGAGCCGCCTTAGTGCAGTTTAAGGGGAAATACTAAAGTGTATTTAAAATAGACAAAGGATTAATTTTCATATAAAAATAGGAACAAAGAAATATTTTTTATTGATAAAATTAGAAATTTTAAAAAAAAATGGTGGTTTAAAATAGATTATGGAGTGCCCTTTAAAATGGGTAAGAAACTGAGAAGTTCCCTTAAATCGGGCTTGCTGATCGAATGGAATTGAGGAAAAAACCATCAAAAATAGGTAATTACATTGATATATATAATAATTGAGCTAGATATATATTTTTCGAACATATACACAGATTTTAGTTCAAGTACATAAGTATAATTTATAATTACATTGGGGTAAATAGAGAGGAAGCATATCCCAAAGGAAAATGGAGGTTCGGGAAGAAACCCTTATAACATTATAATCAATCAAATCGTTTGAACCACAAAATTAATAATAATAAAATGATGTATTAAATACCATAAATATAATTAGATTCATGATATGATGCATCAAACTTCATTATACATACACCACAGATAATAAATAGTGACGAATAAGGCATATCTCACATAAACAAAAGTGAGATGAGAAAAAATCTTACCTTTTGTACAAAAGTGTTATACACTTGACCTCAACATACTGGATAATTAAATTAAACGTGTTAATTAAATAGTTAATACACTTTTATACATTTATTTTATTATAATTTTTTTAGTTTATTTATGGTCTTTTTAATGAGTTATAAGATACAACTTTATCGTTTGGGGGCCTTTATTTCCTTGGTTTTCATGATTAGTTTACTTGTATATGAGTGTGGATGTAAATGTAAAATGGGAATAGATATATAGAAATTAACATCTGTAATATCAAATGGTTCTATAAATCATTTGGTTATTTGGGTTGCTGATGGATCATTAGATAAGACACTAGTGATAATCATTTAGATTATTTTGGTGGGTTTCCAATCATCCCGAACTAGTTTTGTTTTATTAATTAACACCATGTGTATATAATGGTTCAAGAAAATTAAATAGGTTATAATACATATATTATAATTTTTTAACCCTAAAAATGGATTTATGACTAGCCTTGAAGGAATTAAGGGAAATGAAAGTGCATGGTCCATGATATCGGTAAATTGACAGATCACTGGTTATGTTTTCATTTATATAATAAAAGAGAGAGACGGAGAGGAATTAGTATTATGATGGATATTCCATTAACATGAGAGAATTAAAATATATAAATTGTTTTGGGGGTTATCATTCCACTTGGACAATGATCGGTGAGGAGAAGATAAGAAAATAAAAGAACTTGAAAAGAAATTAAAAGAAAAATAAAGAGGTTTTTACTTCTTGAATTTATCCTTCTTGAGAACCTTTTTATGGAAAAGTATTTGGTGTATCGTTAATAAAAAAGGATACTAGACATAGGGAAGGGTATTTGGAAGAAAATTGCCTAGAATATGGAAATGATAGAATCATGAATGGTGTGAGTAGAAGAGGTGGTGAGGGGTGGTATTTATAGTGAAAGAGAGGTATGTTTTTTGATTATTTTAATCATTAGTTTATCATTTTGGAACCAAAAAAGAAATAGTGTTGATTATTGTGACTAAATATAGTAACTAGAGCATGCATGTTTTAACTAATGGTTCTTACCTAATCCTTACATCAACAATGACTAAAAAATTCTTGTTTTGCCATTTATCATACATTATTATATTTTACTATTCATTAAAAAGTTTCGTATTTTATAAAAAATCCCAAAAATTCACCCAAAACATTTTTTGACATGTAGAATTAAAATTTAATTCCATTTTATGAAAATAATTTTCAAAATATGGTAATTTTGTTTTTTAATTAAAATCAGTATTTATTAAGTACCGATTTTAAAATTATAATCGATTTTATAACACTTTGAAAAATTATTTAAGGTCTCCCAAAATTATACTATAATCATAATAAAACAAAAAAATAATTTATGAATATATTCATTTAAAATAAATTTTCTTTAAAATCATTTTACTAATTATAGAAATTTAAATAAAATTTATGTTTCACAAAAATAACAATACTTAGTTTATCATTTTTAAAACATTTATTTACTTATGAAATGATGTAAATATACTATATTTTCATTTATAATATACAAAAAAATTATTTATACATTTATAGGTGATGTTAATTTTCTAATGGCTATATTACTATTCATAACAGTCAAATTATTATTCCAACAATCACATTTCTATACATCAAAAATGAAAGTTATCATACAAGATCCAAAAATTTAACCAAAGTTATTTTTGATATTATAATTTCAATAATAATGTTTACTATATCAAATATAATTTATAAAATTGTCAAAATTTATATTTAAACCAATTTCTCCATTAAAAGGTGGTAAAACTGCGTTTGAAAAAATATAGCCTTTTTATTTGTGAAATTGGATTTATTGTTATCTTATGCATCCAAAAATGTTTTGGATTAATGTAAAAAAATTTGATTGAATATATAATATATAAATTTTATTATGATATTTGAATAATAGTGATTAAAATTCCATTTGTGGGAATAAAAATAGTTTTTATAAAAATACATCATTTATGTTAAATTTGTTTTCCTTTCTAATTAATTGACAACCAATTAATTATTTTTATAAACTCGTTTAATCTATATTTTGATAATTAATTAATCTCATTCAATCCCTTCATTCCCAACATCTAGTATATAACTATAATAATTAAATAATAATATTTAGTCATTTTTTAAGCTCATAAGCTATCAAAGAAGTCAATTTTAAAAAGAGGCATACCATAAAATCTTGGGGCGCTACATAAAAAATGTATATGAAATCCCCAACATAAAACATGGAATCCTCAAGAAAAAATATTGACGTTCACCAAGGACACCACCTCCCTTGGGTGTCGATACTCCATCCCTAGGTCTGTCACACAAGTCTTACTATATCTTATGATATGTGGTAAGTCACCTTGTCTCACAAATGGAATAATCAAATGTTAACTAAGAGGAAGACTCACCATCCTACTATCAACAACACATAGGAAGTACCTCACATATCCTCTACCAATTTATATATCTACATGTGGAATCTTCATGACATATGGTCCATATATCATGAATTCATCTTATTCTATTAATCAATAACACTGAGAATAACTACAACCTTAACCATTGATGAAAAACATGATGTTATTCTATAAGTACTAATTATTCCGTAGAACTCATTGTGAATGTAATGGAATTCCCAAAATACAAATATGAAAAAATCACCCATTATATAGTCATTATACTAGGACTAACCCCATATCTATAGCATCCCCGTGAATTAATCTGATCCCAAGGGTATCCTAAGATCCCTATAGACTAACACCAAAATGAAAGACACCAACCTCTTTGATATATACTATCCAACCTAACACACAAGTAAATGTTTATCCAATGGGTCCTATAATATCATTAATCATCATGAAACAATAGATAACACGTTTGGAAACCATCACAAGGCTATAAACAGGGACAAAAACATTGGAAAACATGGAATCTACCAGTCAAGGTTATACAAATAAAAATAAATATAAACAATACCAATTTAAAAACCATTTATAAAACACATAACATTACATAATTAATCTCTTTTATTGTTTGGACAAAATATTAATTAAAACTTTTTTTTGGAATACCCCTAATTTTTCTTGAAACATCACTTCAAAACCATTTTCATTAATCCCTATTTTTCCTTTGAAACCCCGCTCTAAATTACAACTATTTTTAAAGACCATTCAAAAATTAATATATATTTAACTTTTAAAATAAAAAATATACTACAGAATAATCATTAAATAGACCACTGGCCCTTGTTTGAGCAATGTACCATGAAAACAAATTATCACATTATATGGTCCTAATAAACTATTAAAATGGTTCAAGGCCATACAAATTTATGGATTCATATCACAAAGGTCCGGAAACATGCCAACAATAACAATAATGATATCCCACGAACATAAAATCACAAAATTAATAAGATAATTTGTAATGTAAAGGCCACCAATCTCTATAACATTATCTATATTATCATACAAGTTCATGTCAACCTCCACTGATCCCATGACCTCCTATATCATCCATAAAAAAAATCAATAAACTAAGATTAAAAAATGAATAAAAAATATTTTCACAATCAACTCCAAACTCACCAGGTGATGTCATGACTATAAAACCACTCACAATGGGTTTTGATACACTCACCACACATACCTAATCCCAATACATGAAAAATATCTAATCAATAACTTTGAATAAACTACAAATTACCAAAAAATCATCATAATCCATAATTAAATCCAAAAAGTACCTGAATCAAGATAAATGACACGATACAGTGATATTCCATGTCTTTTATGCGTCCTCTATGCACCACATACATTTTCCCTTACACATCGAAGAGATTCTCCCATGATTATGTGGAATGACATGCCTAAACACTAACTAAAAACACCGAATCAGACAAGAACATTGATTCGTTGAAGGAGATTAAGATGATACCATATTTACATGATTTTTTAATAGAAAAATACACAAAAAACCTTTAATTAGTGGGAAATAAAGGGGGGAAAAGGGGAGGGAAAACACTGGGTAAAAGTGGGTGTTCAACCTACCAAAAATAGCTTCCCCAAACCCCCTTCCATATAATAGAGAAACGGGAAACCAACTGGGAGAATAAGTGAAGAGGCTGGATAAAATGGCCAATATAGACCCCCCAATTAATGTACAAGAGATAAGGGGAAGGAAATTACATTGATAGTTTTACCCTCACTAAAGAACAAAATAGAAAACCATTAGATATCTAATTCACTCTCAATTGATTCTTGGTGACTCCACTAGGTACACCGTGTAAGGTTTCAGCCCTCGATGACCCATCCAAGGGATCCATAACCCTTGAACCTAGAACATGTATCTAGTGACATCCAAAAGGGTACTTGATAGACTATAACATCCACCCCTCTCCTTTTTCATGAACCAACACCCATGGTTTCTCTTCAAGTATTTTTCTACTAAAATTTAACCCACAGAAACATACCAAAAATAAATGACACACATGATTCAAACAAAATTCCATTGATCCGAAATAAACATTTCATATTCAATCATCCACTAAAATAATGGAGATCAGAACTGCCTCCTTTTTCACTAACATTGGGGTGGCGTTATAAACTCACCATTATAAACCTTCCCATCTTAGGGAAGCTATGATGGTAACTCAACAATAAATCAAAACCCATATACTTCATTAATTCACCTATAACTCCCTATGTTCTACCACCTAATTCCATATCAAACTCTTGATTCGAGACCGTAACACCCAAAATCAATATTCATTGAATGCCGAACTACTATAAATCTAGGACATCCACCAAACAAACCACACTCACCTTAACCTCCATTGAATTTTTTCACTCCAAACTAGCCTTAACTACTCTTATAATTCAATTTCACTCACCTGAGGAAATTTCTCATATCCTTTACCAAAACACTAAAATAGATCCTGTACATATACTTATATCCAAAAACATCAATTATCATCCCTAATATTTCCTTATAGTTATCTATCAATATAAATATGAACTACAAATTGGAAATTCTATCTGATGGTGTTCCCAACCATTTTAATTTTTTATAATAAATGAAATTATTGGTTAATAAAATAAAAAAAATTAAAACCTAAACTCAACTACTCTAGATCAGAAAAAAATACTGACCTCTCAATCATAAATAATTGGGTTCCCTAAAAATAACCCCGACATATTGCTCAATACACACAATACAAAACGACCAAATTACTTAAAAAAATCGTAGAAAACCAAGAAACCTATTTATATAGGTATCATATGCACATTAAGAACATGATGAAATAACTTTACACAAACCAAAACCCATTCAGGTTTCTTGAAAATTCCCTTATCATCTAAGGGGTTTTCATGAAAAAATTACTAAAAGTTATAGACTTTTTGTTCTTTTAATAAAAAATACCATTTTGAGAATCAATTTTGAAATCTATTAGAAAAACTATTTTCCTAAGATATCAAAAATCTAAAAAACAAAAACCATTTTACATATTCCCCAAACCACCACATGAGTTTTCTTTTAAAAAAAATGTTTACTAAAAAAATAAACCACCCAAAAATCATTTCACTATGCTGGATAAATAATCACAATAAAAAATCAATCAAACAAGATCTAAAATCCATATTAATATAATCACAATTTATTATGAACTGAAGAAAACATTTATTAGATTATAACATTATATAATTAATTTTAAAAACTAAAAATCATACAAATAAATTGGGTGAAGTGAAAAAGATGAAGAAAATATCAGAGGGCTTTCCATAAATGTAATGACATATCCTGATCCTCCTGAATAAATACTAAAAACGTGAGTCTACAGGACCACATGTGAAACATGAAGTATGCTAGAGGGTATCAACAAAAAGGTAGGTCTTGTAAAAATTCATGAGGATACTAATCCATTGATATAATAACCATGTGGTCATGCTTAACTCAACATCAAATTTAGTAAGATTTGTCCTTGGGATAAAATAACCCAAATCCATAGATAATAAACCTGGATCCAAGGGGGATTATATAGTAAAATATATAAAATTAGTAAAGTATCCTATATGATTCATCAACCATAAAATGAATAGTTATATTATATATATATATAACATTTACCATTAAAACAAATAAACATAGGTCACATTGGTCACTATATATAAAAAATAATACTAAAAACTATATATAAAAAGGTCTTAAACCCAACTCAAAATTATCAACACTAACCAAATAATTATCCTCTATAACCATGATCATCCCAAGACATTCATCCAGATCCAATATAATACATTTACATGATATAATTCATGAAGGTATTTACACATGCATTGAACCCCATGTCATTTATATGGGTTGGGGTGATTCTAACGACCCAATTAGATCCCCCCACTCACATTGAATAACTGAGTGCTATTGTGATCAAGTAGATGTGAAAAAAATATTTAGAGAGAGTGAAAGTAAGTTAAAATTGTAACTCACCCACTAATAAACATAACATTCTATACACATAAATGGCATACTTGTTCCCATATGACCTGAAGACACACGTTCCCTGATGAATCACATCGAGGTTAACAAACTCAAGCTAGGAACCACATGGATGTGATTGAAAACATACTTACCATCATCACCCTAAGAGTTATACAACACCTATCTTGGTTAAAAAAAATAATGTCAATAATGTATCTTATTTCATTGAAACTAACTCATCAAATTTCTACTTGTCCCATCAGTCAAACACTTCACACCCAAAAACAAAACCCAAAAGATTTTGGAGAAAAAATTTAATAAGAAGAAATCAAATAGGAACCAACTATAATATAATGTCAATAATCAATTACATATAAAAAGTTTAAAAACTGAATATGTAATGGTTCTGAACCATATGAAATATAATAACCTATATCTCACACCCTACCCCAACTCATTTCGCCCGTCCACTCAATAACCACTGCCAGACTAGATATAGAGTACCAACAGATCAGTCCTACATATAAAATGTCATATTAGGGTTTTTATCCCACTAAAAAATAACACATATCTCATGTTACATTTTGATCACTCAGATCACACATCAATCTATCATCATTAAAAAAGTGTGTTCCATGACCATTTTTTTCCTTAGGTGGTTCCTTAGAAAGATCTGAGATAGTTCTATTTCATGAATCTCATCATCACTTTCCAAGGGGAAACAACTATCCCACTTATAAACTCTTTATTCATCACTCTATATCCTAATTATAATGTAAAAGAATAATATTGAGAGTGTTTTTATTCAAATTGTGAAATTAAACAACATATAAACCTCACATTAAAAATTGAGATCATTTTTACAAAAAATGATCCAGAATATCATTTGAGATTTCACCACCCATGAGTACTGACACCCCAAAAAAAAGATCCATCATGAATGTCATATATTATCTCGAGAAAGTTTCCCAATCCCACTATCTAAAAAATGTCATGAGATAATATAAAATTGAAGGGAACCCCACAAGCCTACTCTTTATTGTATAGATGAGGCACCACAAATCTTTTCAACCCATCTCTAGATCTATACCACGAATCAAAATGTCCAAAGTCTATATTCTCATTAAAGTATCTTATTATACTAATCAATATTTTTGGGAATCAATCCTTCCTAAAACACTAAGGTTACACATTATAATCACCTAAAATATCAAAGGAGGACATGTAACTCATCAAGAACATCATGTGATGTCCAAAGTTCAACAATTATGATATCACCATTGAAATTTTAATATGAATTTCAATTCAAATAAATAATATTTTAATATAGTTTTTAACACATATCACCAAAATAAAATGAAATGTAATACATTTTACTGAGATAAAATGTTACAATACAAGATAAACATTAATACATTATGATAACACAATGAGAAAAATAATTAAGAAAATTACAAGATGAATAAATAAAAAAGTAAATAAAAATCCCACGAACATGAAATATTAATAATAATTGTTTTCCATATAGATAAAAAAACCCAATTTACACTTTGTAAATAATGAAAAAAAATTAGATATATAAAAGATTTATTGAGAGATAATTGAATATGATAAATTATTTTAGTGATATTTGTAAGTTTATATATTGGAATTACATATAACCATTATATATATGGCCCTGGTAAATTTGGTCATTGAATATATGGTTGTTAGGTGTACCTGTATCCAATATGAATATTGAAGTTGTGTAATATTTAGTAAAAAATTACGAATAATATAATTTATACATATTTAATAATTATAGAATTAAATATTGTGATAATATTTGATTAAAATAATTTATTATAAAAATATATTTTTTATACATTGAATATTATTATTATTATTATTATTATCCATTCTATTACTATTATTAAATAATGAGTTGAAGTATTTAAATAATTTGGAGACATATTCTAAAACCATTGTATTGATAAAATTTAATGTTTAGTAGATAAATAAATAAATTTTAAGGGGATATGATTTAAATCATGTAATGTTAAAAAAGGGATATTTTTTATGAACTATTTTTTTAATATTGTGTATTTTTATCTTAATAAACTAAATTGATCAATTTTAAATTATTAAATGAATGTTATGTTTAAATTTATCAAAAAATATTGAAACTTATTTAATTAGTAATTGATATGAAATAATATCATGAACACTTAATGTATAAAATGTTGTTTTTATATAAAAATATTTGTTTCAATATATATTTTATATATTCATTTAAAAGAAAAATTTACTATATTTAGAAATTTAATTATATTAAAGGAGATATAAATTTTTAATATGCATTTTGATATTAGGTAAAAACATTAATTTCATTTTTAGGCTTGAGAATAAGTTATTGAGCAAAAAATTAGGTTACCACAGTAAAGGTAAAATAAATTTAAAAAGGATAAACAATGCTGTGAAGAATTAAAATATCACAAAAACTAATCTATAAATGTGTTTATGATATATTTAATAACCAATGATTATCACAGTTCCATTATTTATCCACTTTTTATCTACTTTTCTTTTAAAATGAAAACCCAATACATTATGGAATTAGAATTTATAGATATGACACTCAAAACTCAACTATAATATGGCCCTTTATCATACCCTATAATTCCTTGAAGATGATACATATTATGAACTATAACACAAAATCAATTCACAATTAATTATAAAAAGGTATTTCATTATCCAATTCATTTCATTTTACATCATGGTAAATTTGAAACATAGTCCAACACTAATATCATGGGTGTAGAACATTGTGTCTAACACCCCATGGGTATTTGGATCCTCTATCCTTGTCCCACTTCTCGATGTAACATGCATTTTTGGATCCTCAGCCCCAAACCCTGACTCACTATCTCAAATGAGTATTTTGATCCTCAATCATTGTCCTACACTTATTAACACATATGGGTATTTGAAGCCTCAATACCTATCCTATACAATAATAATCACATATGGGTATTTTGAGACTCAATAACCATTCCACACTCATATATCAATCAATCACACATATATCACATATATCAAATCAATCAATGTTATTCAACATTAACCTTCTTAACACATTTCACATTATTAAATATATCATTTAAAATATCGTAACAAATCATTGTTCAATAATTTAATTACATGGAATAATATTAATAATTCACTATCATACCATTATGAAATATTAAATTTATATAACCCATTAAATAATTAAGGTCAAGTAAACCATATCAAAATCACCATTTTCAGTTAATTCATAATCACATTTATTAACCAATTACACAATCCAAATTTCCGATCAATTCCAAAATAATAACATTCCATTAATTAATTATCCAATTATTAATCCAATTCCACTAATTTCATAATCACAATTACCCAAATTCAATTTTCCCATGTTCAACTCATTTTTAAATCTCATGGAAAATCAATTAAATATTTACAAAATTCCATAAATTAATTAATCTTTTAATTTATTCCATTCAAGACACAATTTCTAAATGTTCCAATTGTAATTTCACAACACATACATGAAATTTGAATTCAAGACTAAGATAAATTTACATTAGTCTACGTATCTAAAAATTGATGATGAATGCTTGGCAATGGAAATTCCCAATCGAAGCATAACAAACATGATCACGATGAAGAATGAGATCTTGATCCAAAACCTAGATCCAATGTGAATTTATTAGATCTACCGAAAACTAGATATAGATCCATCACCAAAAGATGAAAAAATATCTTCAAAATAAGAGGGAAGGATGAGAGATATGTAGTCAACCAACGAGGATGAAAATTTCAAACTATGAGAGGTGAAAATCTTTAATCTGGGCTTTGAATCATCAAGAATGGAGGATGGAAGGCCTTGTAATCCCTCTGAGAACCTCCAAAAAATGAAAGAAATTGTCTTAGGGTCAAGTTACCTTTTTAGGGATATAATATGAGGGTTCAATAAATTTTAATCTAATTTTTTAGGGATAAAAATTAAAAATGTATGGTTTTCTACTCGGGGCGCACGATTTAACCTAACCATGAACCTAACTATGCACCTCTTCCCAAGGGATCATATAGTTAATACTATCTGGGAACCTAATTTGAAAAACTATGTACCAACCATGAAATCATCCTCTAACTAGGGTTACACAGTTTTCTAGGGAAGGCAACACGGTTTGGGAAAACTATGCACCAACCATGTTCTGACCAAAACCCCTAAAAACATCCGAATTTCACCAAAACATAACTAAGATAAAACTCAAAAATGATTAATTAAAAAAAGATAATGTTTACCTATAAATGGGCTCGAGGTATCCCGAGAAGGAAATGATATTATAATCTCTTCACCTTATAATATCTCATCCTCATGTTGTCCTCCCAAACATATCTAAGATTTCGAGTAAAAAACATCGGCCCAGTGAGCTGGAATATCTAATTCCCTTTCCCAGGATTCATCTTGTACACGACCATGTTGTAATAATACATGGAATATCATGTGGTCCTTCTCTGAAATAATTTTTCACTGCGATCCAACACATGTATTAGATGCTCCTCAAAGGACACATCAGTCTCAAGATCAACATAATCTGAATTGATCACATGGGAAGGTTTGGGGGGATACCACTAAAGTTGTGACACATGAAAAATTTCATGCATAGTATGATACCTTTGCGGAAGAGACAATCGGTATGACACTTACCCAATTCTCTCCATAACCTCAAACGATCCAAAAAACCTGGGTGCCAGCTTTCCCTGTTTCTAAATCCTATGGTGACCCTATTTGGGAGACACCCAAAGGAACACCCAATCACCCTCTGTAAACATTAAGGGTCATATAAATCGATCATCATATGAATTCAATATACTCTGAGCCATAGTCCAATATTTTTGATACAAGTGAACCTACTGCAAATTCTCCTTCATGAAACGCAGTCCCAATAGTTCAGACTCACCTGCCTCTATCCAATATAGTGGTGATATGCATGTCCAACCATAAAGTGACTCATATGGTGTCATTGATATATTTTCACGATAACTATTATTATATGAGAAATTAATGAGCTCTAGGTAATTCTCCCAATACCCACTCAATTCAAGAACACATACTTGTAGAATATCCTCAAGAACCTATATAATATGTCACGATTTCCCATCGATCTCTGAGTGGAATTTCATACTCAATAAAACCTATGTACCAAGAACCTTATGCAATACCTTCCAGAAGAGAGAATTAAAACGTGAGCCACAGTCTAAGACAATTCTCTATGGAACCCCATGTAGATATAATATCTTTTGAACATACATTTCCTTTAACTCTTTCACTAATAATGTCCCTTATAAATATATGAAATGTGATACTTTTTCATTGATCCAGAACCACCCATATAGTTCCATTATTCCACGACGTCCTCAGGAGACCCACCAAAAATTCCATGGCAACATCGTGCCACTTCCATTATAGAATGGCCAACAGTTGTAGAAGGCCACTAAGTCATTGGGGATTGGCCTTCACCTGTCCACAAGTGTAGCATCATGTCATGAACCCTACTATCTCACTTTTCATGTCGAGCCACCAATACTTCTCTCATAGGTCACAATAAATTTTGGTCAAACCTGGATGCACCTCCCACTTTGAGGCATGAAATTCATGCATCAGATCCCCTCACATTATCACAAGTACAAAAATCCAATTCATTATAGTGATTATCTCATCCTCATCTATAGTACAACCTGAAGGTGAATCCCCACCTTCAAGGATTCCCCTCAAGTACAAACACTCAAAATCCTCATATTTCCTATCTCAAATACATATCTAAAGTGTAGACACTATTGAAACTGATACGAGAGTTATATTCTCCTAGATCTCCTAAACCAAAACATGTATCTCAACTAGAAAGGTCACCATTTTCCACTCATCACTAGACTCCTAAACTTCCTGAGTCTGTTTTTTCTTTCTTAAGGTGTCAAACACACCATTTCCATTTCTATGCATATATTCTAGATCAAAGTAGAACGAATTCATATAATCAATCCATCTCCTCTATTGGATATTTATGTATCATTTCTAAAATATATCCTTTATGTTCTTCTGATCCTTATACAGAATAAACTTCTCAACCAATAGATAATACCACCAACACTTCAAAGGATAAACCAACTCAACTAATTTGAGGTCAGGGGTAGAGTAGTTTTGTTCATGTCACCTCAAAATACAATACCCACACACAATAACTTGATGTCCCTGCATCAACATTTCTCCAATCATGATCCTATAAGTGTTACCGAAAACCATATACTCCTTACATTGATCAGGTAGTATCAAGATCAATGTCGTAGTCAAAAACTTATTCAGGTCCTGGAAATAATTATCACAAGCTTCCACCCAGTAAAACATTATCCTCGTCTTGGTCAAGCCCAAGAGTAGTGATTCCATTCAAGAAAATCCTTAGATGGATCTAAGATAATAACCCACCAACCCCATACAACTATAGATATCAAAAAAAATCTTCGACTACTCCCAAGAAACCATTTACCAAACTATTTTTGGGTCCACTGAAAAACCGTATTCTGGATGATGTGACCCAAGAGGTGTACCTGAATAATCCAGAACTGAATCTTAGATAGCTTGTAATATAGATAATGATATATTAGTGTACTCAAGATGATTTCATGATATTGGGAATAATCATCACGAGTCTTGTTGTACACCAAGATTCCATCAAAAAACACAACTAAAAACTGATCCTTTTATGGATGAAAGATTATGTTCATTAAGTCCATAAACACTGATATAGAATTCATCATCCTGAATGACATAAAAATGAACTCATACAGGCCACACACTACTAAAAACACACCTTTAATGGTGCCAGAATTTACCAGCACTAAATAAAATAATTCATAAAGGGAACCCTTTATCAACACATTTTATTTAGCATTAATAAAAATCCACCTTTATTAGTGCTTTATTTTATCACTTATAAATGTTACCCTTTATCATCTCTTTGGTTTTAGTGCTAATAAAAACTACCCTTTATAAGCGCTTGAAATAAAGCACAGGAAAATGGTAACCTTCATCAGCACTTTATTAGCACTGATAATGCTCAAGATTTATTAGTGATTTTTTAACAATGATAAATATCACTTTTATCAGTGCTTAGAAAATTAACACTGAAAAAGGGATATTTATCATCACCTTTGGAAAGAGATTCTAAAAATGTTCATGATCTATTTAAAGGAACCCTAACAGGTACTCAGTTAGTCATGATTCTCAAGCTCTCAAGAAACTCTTCTACTATCGACATGACTCCTCTACGTTCCCTTGGATGGATCATGTTTGGAACCCAATGTATGTAATTTTATAATTTTCCTCTATATTTGATTGATATTTTGGGTTCTTCATTTTGTGTTTTTGTGCTGTTCTTAACCATGATGAACCGTACATATCAATTCCTTTCCAATGCCGGTGTGACTCCTCTAGGATCATGTAAGGATCATAAAGATGTAATATGATATTAATAACTATTTTTTGTGGCCTATATTGATTAAATTAATCATAACATTACTTTATAAATTTTTTACCTATAACACAGTGATGGAAAAACATGAAGAACCAATAAGTAATATTTTAATACTTTCTTTTCCTATTAAAAAATGGGTTAAAATCATGATGGATTTCTTGGCCATTTTTTCAAGATAAACAAAATTGAAATATGTAGTGTGGGTTACAGTGGATCACATAACTAATATGAAAAATTCATTATATATTTAATAGGATTCCTCAGTGGATGAACTCAATTGATTGTATGCCAAAGAGATAGTAATTCTTCCTGGTGTCCCATCTAGTGTTATCTCTGATAGGGATATGATATTTTTATCTTGGTCGTACCAAGGAAATTAATTTTCAATGGTGTTATGGGTGAAATTTTATACTTCTATTATTCCATAGACTAACCACCATTCTAATAAGACTATATTGGTACTGGAGGATAACATTAGTGGCTCCTGGAAGGATTAACTTTCCTTGAGGGATTCTCTTATAAACACAATTATCAATCACTTATCCAGATGGAAACGTATGATGAATTTTATTAAATACATTTTCACACTCCTTTATGTTTTATAAAGTTAGAATAATCTCCTATGAATATACCTAGCCTTGTCCATGAAATAATAGACTGAATTATTTTAATTCAAAAACATTTTGAAACTACTCAATGTCAACCAATGTCCTACACTAACAATTAGAGGTGATCCTTATAATTTATTGTTCATGATCATGTGTTTATTTATATTTCCCTGAGATTAGATCACTAATGGATTAGAAAGACGATAAAATTAACCTCTAAATACATCAAATCATTTAAATTCTTGGAAAAGTCTAGGAAATTTCTTAACAACTATCCATACACATATTAAAACCCAATCATTGAATATTATTGAGTATGAAATGCTTGAGGTTGTAGAGATTTTAAATTCCACATCCGATCTAACCATGTAATCCACTTTAATGTTAGTATCTTAGTCTCATTTTGGGTGTATTTTGTGTTGAATGGGAGTTAAAATAGGGGTTAGAGGATTTGATAGGATAGAGTGGTGAAGATATATACCCTTTTGATGTAAGCATTTAGTACCTGATGGAATGGAACAAAGTACATGTTGATAGGCTAGTATAAGTAGGGAAACTATTAACACAACCAAGAACCCATGGGAATAGTATTATATATATGGTGTTTCATTTGAGATTTGATTAGTTCTTGGAGTTTTTGATCTTTTCTATCATAGAAAACTCATATACTAATTAAACTATGGCCCACTACCATGTCACCAGGTTACAAATGACTACTAGTTCCTTATTCCAATGGTTTAGTGTGAATTATGTCTTGTTTTGGTCTCGGTTGTTGTGAGTAAGATTTTAAAATTAAAATTATTTTTAAAATTAAAATTATTTCGTTCAAATGGTATCAGATTGAAAAAAAGGGTTTTAAATGAAAATGTTTTGGATCCAAAATTTGGTAAATTATTAGGTTTGGTGATAAAGTGGTAAGTGCGACCCTTAGTATTCCTTATGAGTGTTTGAATATATTTTGGTATGTGATTAATTGATTCTAAACACAATTTTATTATTTTTGTGTTATTAAGTATATGCCTCCCAGAAAGGACCCCAACGTTTCTTGTCAGTCTCACCCTATTTTTGGTTCTCCTCAGTTTTTGCAATATTTCGTAGAAATCTCTGTTTTTTAAAGGTATTGATGTTTCTTGAGGAAGTTGAACATGTCTCCAGAGTGATGGGAACTCCCAAATCTATTAGATTTTGTGATTTTTTAGGTCTACTTAGGGGTTTAACTTTGGAAGAATGAGAGTTATTTTCCTCTCCAACAATAAAATTTTGGATGATAAGGGATGTTTTTAAGTCCATATTTATCTAATGGTTTATACATGGGGAGGTGAAGATTAAGAAAAGGGAAGAGATCATGAGTGTCTAGTAAGTTCAACAAACAGTGAAGGATTATTTCTAACTCTTCAAAGAGATGGTTTTCTTTCTCTAGAGGTGGTGTCATAGGATATATTAAAATATTCTCTTTTTATTTGAGGTATTTATGTAGGGATCAAGGAGTGTGTACTCTTCTCTAAGGATCTTCATTTTGAGAAGTTGTTGGAGGAATCATTTTTGGTTGATTTTTTGTTAAAGATAAATACAACACATTGTCTGTGTATTTATCTCCTGTGTTGGGGTGAAGACATTCTAAGTTTCCTCATTTTTGTTTTACAGTTGATGTAAGTTCATATTTCATTATAAAAGTCCAATGAAATCATCCTTTCATAGTTCAAAGGGTTTCTTTATTAATGTGACCCTTAAATTGGTTACCCTTTCAGGAATTAGTACCCCTCTTTCTATCAATCCTATTTGGAGATGTTTATTTTTGTGGAAATCACACTTTGTGATTTGTGTGCGGGTTCATTGTTCGGTTCAAGATATTTTGTGGGTTTATTCCCTTATCTTAAGAAACATAAATAACTTTTCATAAAAAGGAGAATAGGTTTCACATTTAGGTTGTTTTGGTACTATAGGTCAATGATCTATAAGCCATTTGAGATGGGCATGAAGCTTCTACAACTTAATCTGATGCACCGTGTGACCAGTATGACACCAAGTGCATGTTTTTAATTTAAAATTGACATAAATTTTAGTAAAAAGGAAAAATAACAAACTAAAAACTAATAAAATGAATTCAAAATGTTTAAATATTTTAGGAAGATTATCTATAAGTTATTTGTGACATGTATAAATCAGCCTCACCTCAATTTGATGCTCAATGTGATCAGTAGGACTCAAAGTGCATTTTTTAATTTTAAAATGATGTTTTAATAAAAAAAGTATAGTGATGCACTCAAAATTGATCAAACACATTCAAATTGTTTTGATATTTTTTCAAAATGATCCATAATGAATTTGGGAAGTGTTGGAATCAACCACAACTCATTAAAATGCACGGTGTGACGAATATGACTCAAAGTGAATCTTTTTATTTAAAATTGTCATCAATTTTAATAAAATGGACAACTGTCCAATTCCAAAAAGAGAAAACACATTCATATTGTTTTGATACTTTACTAAAACAATCCATAAGACATTTTTGAAATGTAGGAATCAACCACACCTCAATTCAATACATGATGTGCTTGATATGATTCAAAGTGTACGTTATCAGTATAAAATTGACATTTTAGTTCCAAAGTGTCACTCACTAAAAATGGATCAAACATACATGTATTTTATTTATAATTTATGAAAATGATTCATAATTCATTTTTGATGTGTAGGAATCGGTTTCACATCAAACAGATACATGATGTAATCAAGATGAATCAAAAGTGTGTGTTTCTAGATTAAAATGACATTTTAGTAACAAAGGAAACAGACGTACACAAAACCGAGAAAACACATTCAGATTATTTTGATACTTGGAAATGATCCAAAATTCATTTGATATGTTTTGGAATAAGATGAACCTCAATATGATGCACATTGTGGCCAGTATGACTATATGTGTGTCTTTTTATTTAAAATTGACATCAATTTTAGGAAAATTAACACTTTCTATTCATTCTTTTATATTATTACTAACATAATAATTTTTTTCTTATATAGGTGATTTATCATGATAAATCGGGGGTGGTTTGTTTTTAAATTTCATGAGCTATATTTAGATTAAATTATGAAGGAACATCAATGTTTTTTAATGTATGTAATAATTTTTATTTATGTAATTTTATAGACCACTGTTTGAAATATCTATAATATAGTGTATTTTTATTATGTTTGTGTTGTAAATTTAATTTCATTTAAATCAAATATTAGGAATTGTTTATATGTATATATGGTGTATTTTAGGTGTTTCAGTGTAATATATCAACATACTATAGTATGGACCTTTATCCATGCTCTTAAAAGTGATGATAAATTGAACATCTATAATCTCTTTTAAAATAATTAATAAAGGTATACTTTATCAACACTTCGTAAAAGGTCCTTTTTCATTGATTTTATAAGAGCTTATAAATGGTTCTTTTAGTGATGCTAAATTGAAGCACTGATAAATGGTTCCTTTATCTGAACTTGTAATAGTTTTGATAAAAGTATAAGGCTCTTAACCTTTCTCCTGTAGTCAACACTTTTCTAGAACTGATAAAGGCCATTTCAAGCACTGTTAAAGGCTAGTTTTTTAGTAGTGATACCAGCTTCAGAATATAGTCCAAAATATATGATAACTTTTAACTAAAAACTAATGATTCCTCGATCAGAAGTTGATCTTAGAGAAAACACAAGATCCTCTCAAATAGTAAAATAAACCATCAATACACAGAAGAGGATATCAGTTACTCTCTATCATCTAGTTCAACTTACGATTATCAACACTCAAGTACAAACAATCATTGATATTATTTGAAAAAAATTGGGGAACCCCAAGAAGGCATACTTATATGGATAAACACCTTATTCATTAACTGCTTCACTTGAGTCTTAATCTCTTTAAGCTCTATTGGTTCCGTTATATTTTGTGGAATTTAAATTGGATCATTTACTAGCATGAGATTAGTCATAAATTGAACATCTCTCTTTGGTGGTATCCTTGGTAAGTCATCAGGAAACACATCCTAGAACCTATACACTATGGGTGCCAAGATATCCTGATTTATACTTACTTTATCCAGAAACATACTAAAAACCAGATTGGTGATCTCCCCCAGTTTCTGATGAAATGGCCTTGGATGAACCTTCTTGATATCCCACTCTCCATGGGGAATATAATTGTTACCCTTAGAATACATAAAATTAACTCTCCTATGGTAGAAATCAATGTGGGATTAGTATGACACTAAATAGCCCATTCCCACAATTAGTTCAAAACTTGACATGTCAAGGATATAAAGATTACATAGAAACTGATACTCCCCAACCTCAAGAGAACACCCCATGCATAAACTGATGTCCCTTGACCATACTACTAAAGGTTTACCTATCATCATAACCCCTCTCAAGAACTCCACCACTGAGTTCAGACCATTTACAAGTTGGGTAGATATAAAATAATGGGAGGCACCAATATCAAATAAGGAACTAGATAGAATATAGGATACAAGTATAGTATCTCTAACTATCGACATTCCAGCCTCTCTATCCAACAATGTAAGATGAATTTAATGAAACAGTCCTACCCCGCTTTTTTGTAATGAAGTTTGAGTCCCCTGAGCTAAACCACTATGCAAATACGGGTTCTCCTTCCCTGAAGAACCTCATCCACTACCTACACTTCCATGGCCATTAGAAATCCAATTTCTAGACTGGTATGATGTAGAAGATCCCCTTCCCATACTTCAGTTCTATTTAGCTACTCCATAACTACACATCTACCATGGGTTCCGACAAAAACTATGTAGATGTACCAAATTTCACAATCTCATCATTTTTATAGGTGGTTGGGGACATTTTCTATGAATGTGTCATGGCCCACCACACTGGTGGAAAAGAACTCGGGTAAGATCCTGAGTAACTGATCATTCCCACTAGCCACTCTTCTTTCCAAATCTTTGGTCAACATTTTCATATTTAAACTTCCAACTCTCAGAAGACATACTGCCCAATCACCTAGTAGAAAATAACTATCCTCAAATGGAAGCCTCCTTCTAGTTCCCCTCATATATGATAGCCCGATCAACCTATTCAAAAAACTTTTCCATATAAAATATATTAACATGGGACATAATTTCAGATTTTTGTTTGTCCTAGAAATTCATTTCCATTGCTAGCTCTACCCCTTTCATTGCTAGAGAAAAGTGTTTCAAATCAGTAAAGACAAAAAAATTTCCATCATAGACATACTCCAATGAGTCAACTACATGATATCAGATTCATTCTCCTATCATAATGTATATGGATAAAAGTGTTATAGAAACTTCTCCAAAAAGTCTTTCTATTCCACACTATATAATCTCCTAGTCTGATCCCGAACATACCATCAGTGCTTCACTGATCCTCATAACATATTTACATCCAACTTGAACCTCTTCTCAATAGGAGTCTCCAAATGGTCAATAATAGCATAGATGGACTCAATCCAGAACTCTTCTTCCTCAGGTCCACTATAGACGATGAAAGTCAGAGGGTGCTATAACTGAAACTCATGTATCAAGTTTGACATACTATTCACAACCCACTCTAGGTTTCTCTCTATAAAATACATGGAGCAATCATATTTCCCATATAACTGCTCTCCAACTACTTCACTTGACACTATCAGTGCCTTAGGTTCCATTACTATAGTATCATTTCCACCCATTCCATCTTGTTATCCTATCAGAAAACATTTCCATGGAGGCATGTCTCTAAAATAAAAAACACATGTATTAGGACAAATGAAACCATATTAATATATTTAAAAAGAGGTATTTACATAAATCCATAACAAGTCATCCCCCTTTTCTTTACCACATGGTCAGAATCGAGGCACTATCATTGTCCTTAAACATCCTACATTTAGGTTATTATTATAAAAGGTAAAGTATTTCTCATTATTGAAGTCTCATAACACACCCATTTATTTACATATTTTATCATTTTATATCTTTCAGTTCCATAATATATATCATCTTCAGATCTGTTACACAAGAAAGGAAAAACATTTCAATTTCAACAACTTAGCCAAAACTGGTTTTCCCGTTCTTGCTTAATAATGATCCATGTCACAATAGTTCTTATGTTCCTAGAATGATACATGTATACTCAAATCTCATTTTATACTAGTCAGTAAGTAAAATCATAGAAAATATCAGAAAAACTATCCAGATCACAAAATAATTGCATCACCGAAGGTGAAATAACATCAACTATAACAACATAGGTGAATAAAAACAATCAGTCACTTGGTACTTGGATTTTATCCTCAAACATGGGTTATAAAATTCCATGCATGAGATCTTAACCTAGGCCTAACTCATCCTAATATATTTTATACCTTTCCCAAATAGTATGACAGAATAAAAAGAAAATAAAACTCCTTTAATACGACCTTTTAATGTCTAGGCATGCATGCCAAACACCGATGCCCCGAGTCAATCGGTCACATGACCTCAGGTCTGACTCCCCATATACTAAAGGCAATTAACTAACAATGAGGTTCCAATATCGATAACAGGTAGACTATACGCTCTTTATCAAAGTATCACAACAACAGAGAGTAAATTAATAAAAACCAACTGATATAACCAAAAACAAGACAAACAAATTTAACATGATGGGTAAAAAGGAATACATTATCCAAACCAAAACAATAGATATGTCATGCCAATTATATTCCATGTACCAAATGAAAAACCAAAAGAAAGATATGTTGAAACTCCCAGGAGGGCCCCAAAACCGTATCTGGTTTCCTCATCCATGCTCCATCCCAACTCAACCATCTAACATAGGGATCTTGCCCTTATCCTATCCTATAAACATGAAGTCTATTGGGGTACCGATTAGGAAGCCTAAGTAAGGTGTGAGTACAACTAATTATGCCACCACAAAAAATGTCTAAAATGATATCCAATTAATAATAGTTTATGATGTTTTATAAAGAATAATGTACAATTCATAATAAAATAGTTATAACATTTCAATTTTCTTTAATTAACTATATTGACTCTAGGGTTCCCGAGGACACCCAAATACTCAATACTAGCTTTGGCCCATACCAGAGTTTGAACAATAACACAAACTCCATTCAAAATTCATTATAACACAATGGATTACATTATCCAATTAATTTCATTTTATATCATGGTCAATTTGAACCACAGTCCAATTTCAAACTCATAGGTGTAGATTGTCCTCTCTAACACCCGATGCGTACATGGAGCCTCTATCACTATCCCACTCCTAGATGTCACATGGGTATCTGGTGCCTCCCTCCCTAACCCACACTCGGTATCTCAAATGGGAATTTGGAGCCTCAGTCCTTTTCCCACACTTATTAATACATATGGGTATTTAGAGGCTCAGTCCCGGTCCTATACAATAATAATCACATATGGGTATTTAGAGCCTCAGTCCATGTCCCACACTCATATATCATTCAATCCCACATATATCACATATATCACAATACTAATAGTTAATAAACATCAACCCTCTTATAATATTTAAAAATAATTAATATTCCATTTCAGCTATCATAACAAATCATGGTTCAATACATTAATTACATGGAATAATATAAACGATTTACTATTAAACTATTTTGCAAGATTCAATTCATATAACCCATTAACCCATTAATGAGAAGTCAAAAATCTCATAATCCCCATTGTTAATTAATTAATAATAACATTAAATTACCAATTAATCAATCTCAATTTCCTATAAATTCCAAAATCAAAACATTACATTAATTTATTAACACTTTAATTAATCCAATTCTAGTAATATCATAATCGTAATTACACAATTTAAATTTTCCAAAGTTCAACTCATTTCATAATATCATGGAAAATCTACTTAAAATTCCATAATTCCATAAATTAAATAGTCAATTAATTTATTCTATTGAAGAATAAATTTCAAAATAATTTAATTGAAATTTCAAAACACATATGCACAATTGGAATTTAAGACTATGGTTAATTGAATTTAGACCACCTACCTAAAAATTGAGGAAGAAGTCTCCCCAATAGAAATCAACAATTGAAGTAGAACTACCAAGATCATGATGGAGAATGATATGTAGATCCAAAACCTAGATCTAAGATTAAACACATTAGATATACAAAAGCCTATATCAAGATCTATTAGGAATGGAGGAAAAAATCTCATCAAAAGATGACAGAAGGATGAGATAAAGGGAGTAAACCAATCAGGATGAGAATCACTTACTAGTAAAGTTGAAGATCTTAAATCCAAGCTTAGAATCATTGAGAAAAAAGGTTTTAAGGCCTTTTAATCCATCTAATAACCTCTAAAAATTACTGAAATCATTTTAGGGTTGAGCTAGGGTGTTTAAGAATATAAGACATGGGGTTTGAGAATTTGTAATCATATTTTCAAGTGATACATATTCCACATGAATGGTTTCCTACTTGAGGATCTTTGTTTTCTCTAATATTGCACCTAACCAGGATCCTCTACCCAATGCATCTCACAATTACTACTAATAGGGTGCATGGTTTGACAAATTGTGGACCAACTGTGAAATCCTCCTCTGCTTGGGGTTGCACAATTTGCTGGGGTAGGGCACACTATTTGGGGAAATCATGTACCGACCATGTACTATCCAAAACCACTCAAAAAACATCCAAATTTCTCCCAAATGCACCCAATATAATACCAAAACAATTTATACTAAAAAAGGTAAAATAGTCCCTATAAATGAGTTTGAGACATCTCTATAAGTGGATAATATCATAAAACCCCTCATAAACACAATTTTAATTTGTTTATATCTTGAATATCTACCCATTTATCCCATTTGAATAGTTTTTAGACGTTTTGTATCCTCTTCCTCCATGAATGAATCAAAAATCCTTCAGTCTGAAAGAAACCATTCTAAGGAGAGAATTCATTAATGTTAGTATCTAATTCCCCACCATATTTTCAAATAAAGTCTTATTTATTCTCTTTAAATATCATTATACTTAATAATTATATTATTTTAACATCATTATTACTTTTATAAAATAATATTACAATTATAATTTTGTAATCCCTTACTCATTCATTAGTAAAACTTGTTCTTTCTTTTATCGGTTCGACCACCGACAAGAATGATAATGTACTATATTCTTCATTTTCAACATGAATTAATAAAAATACATTAATTCTAGTGATATATGATATTAAAAAGTAATATATTTCAAAATATGATTCTGTAATGTTAACAAAAAAATGAATGATCAATATAACGTAAATTATTGTTATTAGTTAATTACCTGAAACATGATCATCAAGGATTTATTTCTCACAAAATATACCCATAACATTAATAAAATGAACTTGGAAAAGAATAATCATGGAAACATAATTATTCCACTACCTTGACTAATTTGGTAATGATAAACAATGTATCAAGAAATAAGGATCAACTATGTCATTGTGAAACTGGTACGAGACCATCAAAATTATTAACATATAATGATGAAAACAAACAATAACAAAGTAATACATACGTATTGAATGTTTATAATTAAAAATTATAAATGGAAATAAAAATGTAAATAGTTTTGGAATAAGTGATTAATATGGTTATATTTATTAAATACGAGGTTAAACAACTTTCATGGAAGTTGAGAGAAAGAGGTAAGGGTTTTCTCATCTCAATTTTCTCTTATTGAGATATGTTCTATATTCAAAAAATTCTTTATTTATGTAGTTTATATACTACCCATGAATGTATTAGACCATATTTTTCATGTAATTCATGGTATTTATAAATCCATATCATGTTATTTCATTCAATGGATTTTGATTCCAAACTCACCAATGCCATATGAGATTCTTTACTAATCCCATTTGGAAATCAAGGTTGATTATTTTTAAGCATAGATATGGGGAAATTATATGTTATTTAGTTTAAACCCCATAAATAATATTCTTATATAATTATATCTAGGTTTTTTATGTCTTTTTACAATTTCACATCCATTAGATTCACAATTCGATTGAAAGGATGTTTGTATGTACAGTTGGCATTATCTCTTATTTTCATATTTAATCTTTCTCCACCATATATATATTCTTTTTATTGTTATATGTATATCATTTTCTATAATTATATGATTTATTAAGGTAATTTTGAATGGAATTTAATTTATTTACAAAAAGAATCTCTAATTATAATTTTCAGTACGGTTATTTTCTTCCAACATTGACCTTCTTTACAAAGGTTTGAAAAGAATCTATTTTTTAATTTTTTTTCATGAACAATTTTTTCTACCACCTTAATTGGTGTTATTTAAGAAATATCCTCTCTAAATTTTCATGATTTTAAAAAACAATTACCTTTATTTTATAAATTTTTTTCTTTTTAAAATACAAGTTATAAAAAATAATTCTAATTTTGTCTTATTTTTCAAAAAAAAATCAATTAATCTTATAAAAGTGTTTTCATTTATGGAAATTTCCTTCAATGTTTAGTATCTTTCACTAGGGAAATGGTCTAATGAAACCGTCAACCTTATTTCTCCATATGTCTTTTGATAATTCCTTATGGAAGTTTTCGAAAAACATGTTTCTTTCCCAAGGGTTAATTAATATATAATGGGATTATCAATTTTATGAAGTACTTGTTTCCCACATATGTATGGTTTGTTATAATATGATGTGTGGGTCCATCATAGTCCTCTAATGCATCAGTTAATGTGAAATATCTCATGAGATAATTCATGTTCATGATTGGATTTTTACTTAAGTTAATGTATGGGAACAATTGAGTTTTATCAAACATAAACACTACTGGAAAAACCCCTATACCCATGGTTTTGGAAAAAACCATTGGTATAAGTCCCCCTATACCCACAATTTTGAAAAATCCTTTGTTATAGGTGTCTATTCAAACCTATAACTATGGTTTTGGGGAATCCGTGGGTATAAGGGTATAAGTTTGAGAAAAAAACCATATACCCATGGTTTGAGAGAACCATGGGTATAGGTTTCCCACATGAATGTGGGGAAAAACTTAGGCTGGTAAAACACTCTACTAACAGTTTTCCCTCCTATAACCATGGTTTAGATTAATATATTTATGTAAATATAGATTTATATATACATAATGTAAGTAGGTGGAGTGCTAAGGTGTTGTGTAATGGTAGAGGAGGTCACAGGATCGAAACTCACAACTGACAGTATTCTTATACCAACATTTTAAATTAATATATTTAGTTATATTTAGATATATATTAATTCTAGTTTAGTAGATGGAGTGGTGAGATGCTGAAATTTTGAAGAGGAGGTCACGGGATCAAAACTCATGGCCATATTTTTTTTTCTAATACAGATAGTTCATATTAATATATTTTTATATATATATATGTGTGTGTGTGTGTATGTTAAGAAAGTAGAGTGGTGTGATGTGTGGTGTCATTGGTACAGGTCATGGGATCAAAACTCCCTCCCAATTGTTTTCTAATATTTATACCCACAGTTATAAAACTGTGGGTACAAGGCTATGAAATGGTGGCAAGTGGGTATAAGGATATGACATGGTTGAAAAAGATACACTTATGATTTGGAAAACTATGGGTATAGGTCGTGGAGCTGTACCGATGCCTTGGTTTCCCATAGTTCCCTAAACCATGGGTATAACCTATACCCATACTTTTGGGGGCTATACCCATAGTTTTGAACTGTGGTTATAGGTAATTTTTCCAGTAGTGAATGAATGGGAACAATTAGGTTTTATAAAATATTAATGCATATGCATCATTGATTTTACTCAAAATTTAATTCGTGGGAATGATTATGTTTTCTCAAAACATAATTTATGAGAATAAATAGGTTTTCTTACAAATTAATGTGTGAAAATCATTATGTTTTCTCACAAAATAATGTATGGACATGACTAGGATTTTCATAATGTTAAAATTTCTTATGCTTATACACATGTTTATGCTATTCCCCATGACTATGTTATTCGGCATGAATCATAAATTTTTTTATAATGTTTCTATATTTATATGGATCATCTCTTAATTTATGAAAAATATTTGTATCATGAGTCATGATTTAATGATTAATATTTTATTGGGAATGTTTTTATTATGTTATATTCATAAACCTTAATTATATTATCATATCCACATTATCATCTTATGCTCAATTATTATATTCAATTATTATCTCTTATGTTTACGCTTACTAGTCACCTGAGATCACCCTTTTTTATGTTTTCATTCCCTCAAATATGAATAATATGGTATCATTTGACAACTCTATAAGGGGGTCTAGTATGGTGCTACTATTGAGAAATGTTCAAAATGGTATAAATAAAGTTTTTTATTTATCTTATTATCAAATTCTCTAAAAAATTGGGTTTTAGGATTGTGTGAATTTATTAGATGTAAAGTTTATATTATGGAAATCATGTAAATTATAAATGATTTATGATCTTATCATCTCACTTGGTTTCACATAATATATGTGATATTTTTAATTTGGAACATGATTAAATATTGAGACTATGGGATGCCCCATCACTAAATTCATATTATGGACTCCAGACTATACTAATAGAATCTCTATGACTTGAACCAATATAAAGGATATCCCAAGGTTCTTATGGTGCTACACCAAAATCAACACCAACCCAAACTTTAATCTAAACTAACCAACCCATCACCCAAGGGAAGGTTTCTCTTATGGGCCTTTTTTTATCATGAAGCATCATGAAAAAATTGATAACAAAATTGGAAACCATAATAATAAGGCTATAAACAATTATATACTATCTTAATGATTCTTTTTTTTGGATGTTAAAATAGAAGAACAGTTTTTTTTGTTGAGTGAGAAAATATACATTCAGGATTATTTTGGTATCCCATCCCTAAAAACCCAATAAAAATAGGGAAAATAGAAAGAAAATTTCCATAAAGAACAAGAGATCTGGAAGATAGATTGGTCAAGAAAGGATAGATCACCTCAGACCCAACAATTACTACCTAACATGACCTACACCATTCTCCCATAATCTCAAGTCAATAATCACCACAATCATGTTCCTCGATCATAAAAGTACACACACCATGTCTATAATCACCGTATATCTCCTTATGATAGCATCATGAATAGTCAAAATGATAAAATTTTCAAACTAAAAGTGCCAAAAAAATTACCATTAAATATTTATTGAACAATTATGGGACCATTATAAACAACACAACAGGTAATTGATTGGAAAACAAATCCAAAACATGAACGTAAACTTTTAGAACAAATCCCAAACCTGAATATGATTATGAAAACGCTAACTGACATGACATATCTTTTAAAAAACATCCCCAATACTCCAATGTGTATTATTTACTTCTCTATAAGGGAACTTCAACAAATAAAATAAATTAATACTCTAAATAAAATTGATGAAAACTTGAAAGTAATGTACCCTAAGATCATATCATAGAGGTAGAACCCATAAAATAAACACACTAGGAAAGGGGGTAATGGTTGAATGAACCAGAACTATGAGAAAATAGATACGAGACAAATAATGAGGGGAAACATAAAGTCCAATTTCATGAATCATTGACAAAAAAACAATAAATGGAAACCATTACAATTCATAGAAAACACAACACTGGTTCCTACCACTACCAAAATATATTACCAAATTTATTTGAAGAAAATGACACATTAAAGCACAACCCAACCATCAATTCAAATATATTAAATCCTATAATGAATATTTAATTACACTTAGTACTGAATTATCTATAAAATATATATAGGAAAAATAACAATTACGGTTCATGAGAAATCAAAATTTAAAATATGTCTCTAGTTTGGAATTTTCCTGGGCATGGGATATAGAGTAAAACATAAAACAGGGGATGAAAACCAACATTAAATGTAATGAAAGACACATAGAATTTATAATGAAGGGTAAATATTATAAGGATTCCTCTAATTTTAGAGTTATAGAGAGTGAAATCACAGAAACCAATGGTGTGAAACCCAAAAACATTCCAAGCAACCAACCAAAAAGATGAAGAATCCATGAAAAAGGAATAATGGGGGGATACATATAAAAAAATATCTGAATAACGTACTTTAAAATACAACTGAAACCTCCTTACAATTTATTTAAAAAAATAATCACATTTTGTCTTTAATCACACTAGGACCTTGGACAAAAAAATAATGAAAATGTTCTTCTGAAAACCCCTCTTATATGTTTAAATTCCATTTTAAATCCATTTTATTACATCACAATTTTTTTCTTGAAATATCACATTAAACCAATGAACTTTTTAAATCTCAATTGAAATGGAAACTCAATTAATTTTGTATATCTATCTCACACCCCTAGTAATACTATAAAATGGGTTGTCTATACTTTTTTAACTAAGAAACCACTAAAAACCCATTTAACATGAAATATGGATTTTTATTGACTATTAGGATGATGTTACCCTATATCAATATATGGGTTATGATAAAAAACAGACAGGAAACATGCCAAAAATAACTAAAATGATAGATAAATAACATAAAATAATAAAATTAGTAAGAGACTCTATAATTTAAAGGCCACCATCCTCAATATAATCATTTTATCTTATACTAACCTCCACTGAGCCTATATGAACCGATCTCATCCATAAATACCATTAAATCAAATAAAAAAATTAAAACCAAAAGCCAAAATTGGTATAATCAATCAAAAATAAATCAAGTGAAACCATAATAGAAAACCACTCCTGATGAGGTATTTTCCACTCCCAAAACATATCCCATCTTAATCCATGAAAAATACCCAATTAACAATGCCAAATCAATGACCCTTAATAAAAGCCTAAGTTAAATCTAAAGGGTGACAAAACTCAAGATAAAAAACATGTGATGATGAGATTTCAAGTCTCTTATTCATCCTCTATGAACAACATCAGAATGTCCCTTGATATTTAAGTAATTCCGCATTGATTTGTTGGAATCACATGCCCAAACTATCAAATCATGACATTAGGAATCAGGTATGGATCCTCTTTTTTCATTTTCTTTTCTATTTTGGAAGTGATGGAGGTTATGGCAGCATAAAATGGATATTTTGGTCATATTTGTTCAAAATGGATAGGAAAATGTATATGGTGGTGTTGATGTTCTGCTTTCATTTTTCATATAGGAAACAACTAGAAAAAATGGCCTGGGTGGGATAGCCTAGGGTGGAGTATGTTGGAGGATGCTCTACCCACCATGGACTACCATGCTCTCTGTGGGTGTAGTGGAACCCATGTATAGGAAAAATGGTCTAGGTTTTGGGTCCATGTCATCACTAAGGGTGTGGCCTATCTTGGGGTGTGCTGTGTGAAATAGATAACAAGGGACTACTATGTGCATGGATAGTTTGTGGGGACAACTATTTCAAATTTTATAAATTCTCAATCGGTGCATAACCTTCAATAATGGGTTACTCCATCTATATGAAATCATAATATAGGGTTTTGAAGTTTCTTGTGACTCATTTTCCTTATATTAAACTATTCATTCACTATACTTTGGAATTGATTTTAGATAGAGATCATTCCCAAAATAGATTTTTAGTATCCCATTCTCATCCAATAAAGGCTTTAGTGTTTTCCTTCTTATTTGGATTGATTATTATTGTTCGAGGATCATGTAGAATAAATATACTCATTTTCCATCAATGGTTTTCATGGTGATGTTGTTTTCATCATTCTTGAGGTTGGTGTCTAAATCCTTTGTTATATCCCCTAGAATTCCTTATGTTCTTATGATTTTATTTGGGTTGGAATTGTGAAATCTATGATTTGAAATTAATGAGAGGTAAATTTAATTTGATTATTGTAATGGAAATGATTTTTCAAGCATTAAAGTGGTATGATATCACTATAAAAAAATTATTGAAATTTAGGAATGAAATGAGAAAAAATTATTACCTTAGAACAATATTTATGAAACATTAATTAGTTTATGGAATTGAAGGGAAATGTATGAGAACATTTGGAATACCTTGTGGTATGGGAAAAAACTAGACATATTATTGTTATAGAGGAGTTATATGTCACTAAGGTAGGAGAAAATAATTAAATGGGTCTTATTGAGTATTTTTTATGAGCGACCAAGGTTCCTAGACTATAAGAGTCAGATATGTTGGGGTTCGTTGGAGTTGGACACTCAAGAGGGGGTAAATTGTGTTCTTATAAAAAATTTCTGTAAAAATGTTTTTTAAAAATATTTCCCTAATTAAAATAAAAACACTTCAGTTAACTAAGGTAGTACCTGAATGGATTGAAGGCCTTCTTTTTTATTGATTTTTAAAATTATAATAGTTTGACTGTTCGAATAGTTTCTGAGAAGATTAATTAATTCTTAGTTATAACAATATTAGATACTGATATAACTTTTGAAACTACTCTAATATGATAAAATAGTTATAACTTCTATCCAAGACTAATTATCAATGTAACATTTAGTTTTATAAAATATAACTTAAAATAGAGAAATACTAAATTAAAAACATAGCGGATAAAAAAAGTGGTTCTGTCTCAGGCTGAGACCTAATCCACTCCACATGGTTATCACCTTCCACCAATATATATATATATATATATATAAATCATTGATCCACACCCTAGATTGGTGTTAAAAATAGTACATAGGACTGTCCAGGTTACAAGACCTCTTCCATTATTCCACGTGTGAATAACTAAAACCAGGTCACTCAAGACCTCTTCCATAGTTATATGTGTGTAAAACATGGTGTAAAAGATATTTTAGAAAGGATATATTGTATTCTATAGTTAGTTGTGGGAGACAATGATTTGTTTAATACAGATACACACACTGCTTGAAAAGATTAATAAACAGTACCCAACAGAGAAAAGATGATGAGAAAGGGTTAGAAATTCTCTGAGTTTTGTTTTATGCAGCTCTGAACTTTTATGATGTAATAGATGTGATTTTCTAGTCCTGTTGGGAAAATAGAGTGTCGTGAGTCTTGTTTTATGGTTTCCAGTTCAATGAGATGTAATTTTTAGCTATTTTTCTTATTAGGGTTACTGTTGTGAGGATGCTTGACATTCCGATCTATAGAAGTTCAACCACCAAGAATCGAGAGTTCATCATGTGTTCTACAATGTATGGATATTCTATTTTTATTCATACAATCCACTGATTCGTGTATGTTTTCTCTAGTTCCATGCTTTTCTTTTTTATTTTAGGTGCATGTGACAGGTCTAACATGATACACTATCTCTACACCTTGTACATAGTACTATCTACTGAAAGGACTACAAAAAAACATTAATTATGTTATTTTGATTAAATGACTCAAATATGACTGTTAGAAATAACTTTTAAATTTAATTGAAAAAGACAGACAATATGGTTAAGTGTGGAATGGTTTCATGGTTGTGATGAGATATTCACGGTGCCACAATAATGATGAGATAGTCACGATGCCAAAGTAACAATGATACAGTCACTATGCCAAAGTCATGATGAGATCTGGAATCAGTAGCATAGTTACAGTGTCTGTTTCTTTGTGAATTCTGGAATTAGTAGCAAGAATATGGTGTGTAGTCCTTTGTAAAAATTATGAATGGTGTCTTTTTGCAGTGTCTTGGTAACGGTAGTAAGGAAACTGTGTTAGGTCCTTTACAAAAATATAGAACTGGTAACAATCTTACAATGTCACAAACTTAGTGAAAATCTAGAACCAGTAGCAAACTTATGGTGTCACTGACTTTGTGGAAAATTGGAACCGCTAGAAAACATATGGTTTCACTGACTTTGTAAAAATTTGGACATGATAGAAAGCTTATGGTGTCACAGAATTATCCAAATATCTTTAAGCTATCTTAAGAATCAATATTCTCATAATAGATTAAGGTTAAGCACAATCATATTGAAACATAATAGAACAAGATTAAAACATAGTTTAAAAAATTTATACATGATTTGTGATATTTTAAACATGGTTTGTGACCAATCAATCACCAAATAAGACTTGTGATCATTAAAACCTTAGGATTCAAAAAATCTCTTGTGATGGTCACAAATTGGGGAAATTATAATTCGTATATTTTAGTAAAGACAATATATTTGTGTATATTTGAGATATGATGAATAAAAACAATTTATCTCCCATAAAGATCCTCTTTTCCATAAATGCTTCCATAAATTCCCTACCTTATTTCTCCCCCTTTTGGGATTATCAAAAAAATAAAAAGAAACATTGGATGAGGGTGATTAAGAGAATAAACAACAATATTGTACATTGTATTGAATAGAATGATATAGTTAATTACAAGAATAATGGAAAATACAATACATCCCTATCAAAATACATCCTTTACTTCTCTTCAGAGTGAGCTGTCTTTTCTTTTCCCTTCTCAGGGACATCAGTAGGAGCCATAGGAGAAGAAGTAGAAGTGGTAGAAGGGATTGATCCAACTGGGAGAGAAGGAAAATGTACTCCTTCAAAGAAATAGGGTGACAGAGATGGTCTGTTAGAATACTGAGGCAATGGTTGTTTAATAAGAATAAGAATGATCTAGCTCAAAGCCTATGATACAGAAATTGTAGTAAGAGTAAAGGTATTGGATGAGGAAGGAGTTGGGATTGGCTATAAAGGGAAAGTCGCATGAGCCACTATAGTAGTACTTTTCAAATGAATATGAGGAATTAACAAGTCAATGAAATCAGAGATGATCTCACCTCTATACTGCATATCCCTCACAAAGTTATCTTTGTTTTCCAAAAAACTTATCCAACTATGGAGTGAATTCTTTCATATTCTTAAAATGAGTCTTGAAGGCTTGAGTGATAGGAGGACTTTTCAAATTTTCTACAAGATACAAGATGTTATTATTCAAATCATTCTTAGAATAAATACTTTTTAAAGTAAAAGTACACTTTCATATGAATTCATTTTTGAACATTATTGGGTATCATTGAATGTATCCTCACCAAATCAAGTACACAGTTGCAATTATTTAGGACATCTGAGAAAACTTACTCATCAAAACTAATCAACACTGACTGAATATCATCTTTAAACATTGTTCTGATCAGTTCACTGTCCATAGGTTGAGATGGATATCTAGAGGTAGTTGAAGCTATAACAGATGATGTGAAAGACTTAATATTATTTAGAACCTTTTTTAAACAACATTTTTATTCATTAGTCAGCTTATTATGTCTGATAATAAGCACACGCATCTCATTGACTATCATGGTGCTTCTCTCAGCCACTTTTTTTATAAATTGTAATAAGTTTTTGTTGAATTAAATATACAAAATTTTTTTGGGATCAGATCTTCAACATCCTCAATACAATGAGAAATAGAAGCTTGACCAGTTTGTAATACTTTCTTCATATATTCAACCATATATCTGAGAGATTTTACCTCATCACTCAACTATTTATTCTAAATCCTAACTTCCTAAATTTCATGAATCATTTTCAGATGAATATGCCATATAATTTTCTCCAATAGCATAGAAACATCTCATTCAATAATATTAGTCATAGGGGCAGGAGGTGACTTCATGATCTTTTCAAATCCAGATAAAAAGGTTTTTTCAATGTCTTTTAAATCATCTTTACATACATAAGAAGAATTTTCTTGGTAAGGTTTAGAAGTATGAAATGATACATGTTCATATTCCATTGAAGCTACAATTTCCATAGCAAGGATCGGTTGGAGATTAAACACTATGGATGGATCAATTGATTTAACTGATACTCCTTGAGAATCAGAAACATCAAAATACTCTAGAAATTTGTACCAGGTCTACAATAAACAAAATCCTATCGGGTTTTTCACTTCAAATATTTCTCAAATAAGGTTATGCTCCCCCTCAATAAGTGCATCTATTATAGGATTAAGAGATTAATTTTCTCGATCCATTACTAGATTCTTCTCTCTGTCAGGTTAACCCATATCCTCTCTAGTAAGCTGAAAGTAATGCTCCATCCTCTCTTTAGAAGATAAAATAATTTCATGATCCACATATTCTTCTAAATGTTCCTTTGGAATATATTGTTCTTCCACAACAATAACTTATTCTTATTCAGAAACAACTTCTTCAGTAATAATATCTTCATCAAATACTTCTTGTGGAATAGGTATTCCACTATATTTTTCTTCAAAAATATTTCCTTCCTCATGAGAAACTACTATATCTTCTGCCTCTTCAATTGAGAATTCAACAACTTCATCAGGTTCTAGACTAGGTTCAGATACATTCTTACATCTTCAAGGGTTTTCAACCTGGTTGAAACATTCATAAATTATTTCATTGTATTCCTACCATGATTTATTCCATGGGTTCCAGTTAATTTTCATCCTTCTAACTGTATCCTTTGAAATAAAAAACTCATAACATTCAATTACTTCCTCATTCAGAACACCCACTCCCTCAACTAACCACATTGCATAAATTAACCTTGAGTAAAACAGAGAAGTTGATTTTCATGTTGTCTTGATCATATCATTCATGTGAAGTATAATATAGTTACACAGATAGATCATGTGTCAATTATTCATAAGATCTATCAAGAACATATCTTGATACTTATGGGTGAAAAAATCCCCTTTCCTTTGGACAAATAAGAAGTTGAACAAATTTAAACAATATTCGTGTTTCACCATCAAGCTCAACATCAATTTCCCTTCTCTTCTTCTTACTTCTTATTAAACTTCCAAGATCCTCTTATAGGATAAAAACATCACTAGGTGGATAAGGACCTCTTTGGTAATCCTAAAAAATTCCTTCATGAGGTATTCCTAGGAAGCCATCCCACAGCCTCGAAGAAAAGGTACACCTTTTACCATTAACCAAACTTCTTACTATAAAATCAAATTCCAAATTGAATGAGAATTGAACATACTGATAAAACAAAGAAACTAGCTTTTGATAAAGTAGTATTTTATCTTTTGTGAACCAGTTCAGCCATCCCTATTATTCCAATACTTTCAAAACAAGGGACTTACTTGTTTACATTCATTTTGGAAAAACGTATTTCTCTCGTACTACTATTCGATCTGCAATACCAGGATTCAGCGGTTTCTAAGGCATTATTTTTGGATCCTTTTCACTTTCTTCTGAGAAATGTGCTTATTACGAGTCGATGAAGACAGATGCTTCTTTATGGGAATCTAATGTGGGTTTGAGAAAGATTAATGGTTGGAATATTGATAACGGTTTGAGAGAGAAGGGTTTTAGTTTTCAGAGAAGAAATATAAAGTAAGGAGAGGATTGGATAATAATGGTTTTTTATCATTTAGGGAATTCATGCGTAGTAAACACAAATACGCAGAATAAAATCAATAAAATAATTGATACAATGATACATAAAATAAATTATTAAAAAATAGAAATTTGAGTCATTAAGGTGGGACCAAAATAGGTATTCATGGTGTTAGTATTATGGTGTGACTCTGAATGGTACGACCGTATCATTGAGACAAAAAGTATGAGATTTTAACTGAGATACAGTAACTGAGAGACCATAAGTGTGAGATAGTAACTACAAGAAAAAACCTTTTGAAATTGTGAATTTTTAAACCGTAAAATATGAGAAAATAAAATGTTCACTTATGTTTTATCAATCCTAGCTCATGTATGCTGTAATTTATCCTTTCAGAATTTAATGGATGAGTAAATATATCAGCAAGCTAATATTCTGTGCTAATGAATCCCAAAGTGATATCACCTTTTTGATAATGATATCTGAAAAAGTGATGTATTGCATCAATATGTTTAGTCTTGGAATGTGTAATAGGATTATTTGAAATTTTAATAGCACTTGTATTGTCATAATTTATAGTTAAATGTATGAATTGATATCCGTAATCTAGTAAAGTGTGTTTCATCCAAAAAATTTGTGCACAACATCTACCGGTAGCTATGTATTCATCCTTGGAAGTAGATAATTCAAAAAAATTCTAATTTTTACTACACCATAATACTAGAGACTTTATTAAAAAGTGACATGTTCAATAGGTTTTTTTTTCTATCCAACATACAACCACTAAAATCAGTATATGAATAACTAACTAAATCAAATAATTGTCCTCAATGATAAAATAGTCCTATGTTGGTAGTAAGTTTGAGCTATTTAAAAATTCATTTAACAACTAGAATATGTGACACTTTAGTATTTTCTGGAAAAAGATCACACATACACACACTAAACATAATATTTGGTGGACTAAAAATTAAGTCGAGTAAACATCCAATCATTCTCTATAAGTAGTTTGATCAACAGATTTACCATTTTCATCAAGATCCAACTTACAGGTACTAATCAATGGTGTATCACTACTTTTAGTGCTATCCAAGACAAAATGTTTCATGATATCTTTTGTATATTTACCTTCATTTAAGATAATACCTTCTTTGTTATAAAAAATTTCAAATCCAAGGAAGATTTTGAGTTTACCCATCAAACTCATTTCAAATTCATTTTGCACCATCTTTGAAAAATTAGTACATAATGAATTTCTCGAAGATCCAAAAATAATATCATCAACATATATTTCGACTGATAAAAAAACTTTAGAAAATCTTTTTATAAAAAGAGTAGGATCAGCGATACCTTTTGTAAAATGTATGGAATTAAGAAAACTACTTAATCTATCATACTAATCTCTTGGATATTATTTTAAACCATATAAATATTTAGTTAATTTAAATACATGATGTTGGAAATTGAGGGTTTTTAAAACCAAGGGGTTGTTCAACAAAATCATCCTCAACTATATACCCATTTAGGAATGCGCTCTTGACATCCATTTGATAATATCTGTAATTTATATTTACTTTATATCGATGAATATTCTAATGGATTCAAGTCTTGAAACTAGTGAGAATGTTTCCTCATAGTCAATTCCTTTTTATTGACTATAACCGTGTAAAAACAATCTAACTTTATTTCTAACTTTGTTACCAACTTCATGTACATTGTTCCTGAACAC
Source organism: Viscum album (assembly GCA_963277665.1). Lineage (NCBI taxonomy): Eukaryota > Viridiplantae > Streptophyta > Magnoliopsida > Santalales > Viscaceae > Viscum > Viscum album. Next base: position 1,917,663,169 of record OY728119.1, read on the forward strand.
CAATTTAGTTCCTATGGTCAAGGTGTCTTTGGGTCTATCCAAAAGATTCCAAACTTAATTTCTTTCAAACTGATTTATCTCTTCTTTCATAGACATTACCCAAATTCCATCATTGATAGAATCATTGATGTATTTAGGCTCAAGGTGTGATAGAAAGTCTTGATGTTCATCCTCATTTATAAGAGAAGATCTAGTCTATGTTCCTTTATCTAAGTCACCAAACTATTTCATCTAAAGGATGGTTCTTGAGGGTTTTAATAGGCTTAGAAAAAGAAGGACTGGTTATTTCAGATTCACTAACAAGTTCAGGTTCTTTAAGGATCAAATTTAGAGAATTTCCAGAACTTTAATTTTTAATAGATTCCTTCATAGGATGTTCAGAATATTTCGAATTAATGTCGATATTTTTCATATCATCCTCAAGATTATCTAGGGAGGTCATTGGTTCATGTGGATCTGTTTCATCAAATTTGACATGTGTAGATTCTTCCACACATTTGGATCTTTTGTTAAAGACTCTACATGATTTATTAGAGATTGAATATCCTAAAAATATTCATTCATCACTTTTTCATGAAAACATATCAATATTATCGTCTGTATTAAGGATATAGGCTTTACAACCAAAATGTTTTAAGTAATTATCCTTGGGTTTTTTATTTTTCCATAATTGATAATAATTGGTATGATTAAATCTATATTAATAATATATCTTGTTGCATTGACATATTCATACCAAAAGTAAATTAGTAGTTCATAATCACTAATCATTGTTCTAGAAATTTCTTGTATGGTTCTGTTTGTTATTTATATAAAACCATTTTTTTTGGGTGTCCTAGGGGCATAGAAGTTATGAAAATATCCATTTTATGAGAAAAAGGATTCAAACTCTCGGTTTTCAAACTCAAGACCATGTTCAATTCTTAGAGATTTAATTATAAGTCCACTTAAGTTCTCTACTGATTGAGCATACTTGGTGAAGTAGTTACATGATTCAATTTTGTGAGCCAAAAATAAAGTGAAAGTATACCTAGAATAGTCATCTACAAGAATATAAACAGAGTGCTTCCCATTTAAAATAAAAATTCTAGGTGGTCTAAACAAATCCATGTGAACCAAATCGAGAGTTTGAGATGTGGAAAAATATTTCTTTAGATTGAATGATATTTGGTGTTGTTTACCCTTTTGATAAGGATTACAGACTTTATCATTAGGAAACTCATGTTTCGGATGGTCCTTGACTAAACCTTTTCTATTGAGCTTTCTAATGGAGTGTAAATTATAGTTTCCTAGTCTTTTATTCCAAATCCAAGACACTTCTTATAATAAACATAAGCATCAAACATTTTTGGAAACTAAAGAATCTAAATTAACTATAACGACCCAATGTTTTTCAATGAAAATTACCTTCTTATATTTCTGTCATAAAATAACATGAAAACACAACATAATGAACTAATAAGTGATAAGCGACCTTTAAACATAAGTTTATCAATTTTTTGTTTGGAATTTTAAAAATCTGACATACACGGTTGTGCTCAAGATGATTTTTGGAGTCTAATGAAAGAAAAATAATTTTCGGTGAATATTAATGTACCCTTAGGAATAGTAACATATCCTTATGAATAGTAATATGACCCTTATGAATAGTAAACCATCCAACATAAGAGTAATCTTACCCATGAATAATTAAATAAAATTTATTCATCTTAGAAAGTGACAATTTGACATTAGTAAACGTTTTAGAATTTTGTAAGTCATAAATAATTAATTATAACTAATTATTTAATTTAAAGGAAAATGTATTTTCTTAAAATGTATTCATTATTTATCAAATCAATGTATTATAGTTTTTAGATAATTTTATAAGACCCTACATAATTTTTGAAAGCACTATAAATTCAGTTTTAATCTTAAAAACTGTTTTTAAGTAAATTATGATTTTAATTAAATATTAAATTAATAATAGTTAGAAAATTATTTTTAAAAAATGGAATTTATTTTTGGATTCTACACATCGAAAAATGGGTGGGTTAAATTTTTGGGATTTTTCTGAGATACATGAATTTTTTATGAATAGTAGAATCTGATATTTTACAATAAATGATAAATAATGGATTAATTGAGTCATCGATGATGCTCTACTAATGTAAGCTTACTTGTTTCAGGATCACATGATAAAATTAATATTATTTTTCATCCAAGACTCACTATTCCTTGTCTTAGGGTAAATTAATAAACAAATGAATTTTATATTAAGGAAACCCCTCTCCCCTCCACTATAAAATCCACCCTTCACACCCTCATTTCCTCACACATCTCAAGCTCCAAGACTTCTCTAAAATCTACCCAAAAACCTTCCCTAGACCCTCCTCCACGTTCAATAGCTACTGGTCTCATCAAAAGACCAAGATTATTCCCTCAAGGAGGTTCTCAAGAGAAGGATTCAAGAGGTAATTTCTCTCCCTCTTCACCTTTAATTTCCTTTCAAGTTCAAGTTCATTTCTTGATCTCTCTGCACCTATCGTCATATGAATTGTATTGTAAGTATAGTATTATACATCTACTGTAATTTTATGTTTCTAATGGTATATTATAACATCCAACCCTCTTTCCCTCTTCCTTTTATTAAAGAGAACGTTGTTCATGAGGTGTTAATTTTTCAACTTGAAGAACGACATGCTTTCTTCTTCAATTTATACCTTCAGATCCGGTCATGAAACCATTTTTATGGTTGAAACAGAACATTTTATATGTATTACCTCCTATTTAAAGTTCTGGAACTAACTTATGACCATATTACTAAGTGATATGTTAAAACAAGTTCATTATGATCGAAAAACCTCCCAAATTAACCCAAATAATCATCATTTAATTCTTATATAATGATTCATCCACATGTATATAATATGATTAATTATAAGATAAGTAAAACTTCTGTAATATCATTAATAAAAAGTAATATATTTTTTGGATGTTTACCCATGTTCCACCCAAACTTCAATTTAAGAATACAAGTGAACCACTCAAGAAAACCATAAAAACAAACATTCCCAAATAATGTTTTTAAATGCTACGACTCACAAAAAGGATCATTAATTCACTTAATGAAACAATAATAAACCATATTAAGGTACTAAAGGTTCTGGATTTCTAATTAATGAATATAATGTCATTATACAGAACATTAAAGAGAAGGAAGCATTCTGGTATAAGGTAAGGGGAAATCTCGAACCCAATTTTCTTCCTTCGGGTTCTCCCTCTGTCAATAAATTTTTGACATGGTTACTCCTTAAAGATCATTTGTTCATAATTTTCTTTACGTTTCTGGGATATACATGTTTTTCACTGGTTTTTATGTCAATCAAAATGTTTTCCAAAAGAACACCTCTTTTAATAACACCCCTTTTAATTCTCACTCAAAGTGGACGGTTCTTGTAACATGCATGGCATTCCCTCTTTCTTTTGGGAACCCAAAGTTTATGAATGTGTTCATATGAGATGAAACCCATTCCATTCCATGGGTTAGTTATGTACATTTTTTATATGTGTTCTATGTGGCAAGCGTAATGATGATAATGTTATGATGTGACGGGTGCGCCCGGAATTATATAGCGTAATATAGATGTTTCAAAGTGACGGGTGCGCTCAGAATTATACAGTGCTCTAATGCATTGAGTAATGTGATGAATCTCATGAGTAAATGTGAAATTATGTGTGAAAAATATTCTAGCTTGGTTCACAAGTATGTGTGGTAGTTAACCACTAAGACATGATGTTTCATTTTTATGCATTGACACATTTCAAGTCTTATATTTACGATTCCTCTCATGTTCATGATCTTTTTCCCATGTTATGATTATGCTCATACCATGCTATATTGTTCTTATCTATCCTCTTACTGGGCTTCTAGATCACCACTTTTGATGTATATCCTCATGTGGCTACATGTATTAAGGAGAGGACAAGTGCCAATATGAATCTAGAGAAGAAGAAATTAAATAAATGTTTATGCTTGATGTTGTAATTGTTATGGAGCATCCTAGTTTTCCCAAGATACTAAACCTTTAGATACTATATGTTTAATATTATTATGTTTTATATCATTAAAATGATTTAATAGTAATGTATGAAAAGGTCGGGTCATTGTAGTTGGTATCAGAGGCAATGTTTAGTTAATTTGGGAATTAGGATTAGTGAACCCTAGGGAAAACCTATAGGATGAGACTAAGTACAAATATGCACACAAGAGTATTTACCTAGGGATCTAATATGTTATGTTTTTGGAATAATTGTTTAAATTAATAAGTTATTCATTATTTATTTACTTATGTTTTGTTCTAACCTTTTCTATTTTAGAAAATGGTGGGAACCAGGAGAAATCAGGCCAACAACTCATGCGAGGGCCAATGCAACGATTGCCCGAACAACGTCCCCAATGATATGGGAGGTGGAGTTCAAAACTTCATGGTGATTCTTACCCAATTATCTTAGGTTATGAATAATAACCATAATAATGGGGAATGTCCTCCTTCACCAAAGATGGAGCAACTGGCCATAGAATGTTTTTTGTGGCAATGACCACCGATGTTTTGTGGATCTTCCGATCCACTAGTTGCAGAAATGTGGGTCAACTCCATGGAGAAGATATTTTCTGTTCTCCACTATTCTAAGACGGAGAAGGTGAACCTAGTAGTTTATCATCTAGATGGAGAATCCAATCAATGCTGGGATTTGATTAAGAACACAAAGCCAAGGGAGGAAATTGAAGAGATGGAATGGGAAGACTTTAAGACAATGTTTCTTAACAAGTATTTCCGAAGAACTATTCGCATGAAGATGGATAGAAAATTCATAGAGCTCAAGAAAAAATAAGAAGAATATGTCACAACCTATGAAGCGAATTTCACAAGGCTTTCAAGGTACGCTTCGGGTTTTTTTATCAACAATGATAGAAAAATTAATAGATTCTTTAGTGCATTAAAACCACACCTTCGAAATTCTATTGCAATTCGAGACTCTGGGAGTTATGAAGAAGTTGTTCGGTGTGCTCTCAAATTGGAGATGAAGTTTGGAGAATGGTCTCATGGCTATAGTGATAAGAAAAGAAATATGGAGGTTTAAGCTGGTGGATCTAATGATAAAGGCAGGAAGAAAAGTCAACAACACAGATGCCAAAAATATGGGAAGCTGCACCATGAGAACCGCCTCAAAGGGACGGGAAATGCTTCAAGTGTGGGAAAGAAGGACATCATGCTCAAGAGTGTCGAAAAGAAATGAAAATGAAGGAGAATGTTGCTGATGAAAGGATAGAACCACTCATCGTTCAATGCTACAAATGTAAAGAGCTAGGGCACTATGCAAACCAGTGCACTAAACCATGAGCTCTCGAGGGTAATCAGTGTCAGCAGCCACCAAATCCAAAGGAACAAAGGAAGGCTTATGGCATTACTACAGTGGAGGTGGAGGATGATAATGAAGACAAACAAGGTACACTTCCTATTCATTCATGAGTGGAAAATGTCTTATTTTATTCTAGTTGTACGCATTCCTTTATATCTTGCATGTTTGCTAGAACTATTGAATCGAAGCCCCGAAACCTTGAAGTAGAGATATCTATAGAAACACCAAGTGGTGCAATCATTGCAAACAAAGTGTTTGACTCTTCTCCCGTTGGCGTATGTGGGAATATTCTTCCGAAAAATCTCTTAATACTTCCTTTTGTGGAATTCGATGATATAATGGGAATGGATTGGATCTTGTTATATAGAGAACATATCAACTGTCAGGAAAAGGAAATATATTTTCATATTCTGAACCATCCCATGCTCTTCTACAAATTCAAGGAAGATCGTGAATCTCCTTTGAAAAATCCTTCAATTGTGTGGGTGTTGATTCCCTATGAAGAAGCATACCTCACCCAAATGGTTGATTCGATGGAAAGTTCCAACCTTGAGGAAATTCCCATCGTCAGGGAATACAACGATGTATTTCCCAAAGAGTTACCCAGAATTCCCCCGGATCATGAGGTAGAGTTCCTGATTGAACTCATGCCCGGAGCTAATCCTATCACGAAGTGTCCCTATAGGATGGCTCCTATTGAACTGAAGGTGGTAAATAAGCAGCCGCAAGAGCATCTGGACAAAGGGTTCATACGCCCAAGTGCATCACCTTGGGTTGAACCAGTGCTCTTTGTGAAGAAGAAGGATGAAACAATGCGGTTGTGTATCGATTATCGAGAACTCAACAATATCACCATAAAGAAAAAGTATCATCTTCCAAGGATTGATGACTTGTTTGATTAGTTAAGAGGAGATCAATACTTCTCAAAGGTGGATCTTCGTTCTGGATATCATCAGGTAAAGGTGAAGAATGAAGATATTTAGAAGACTGCCTTCCGTACAAGGTATGGGAACTATGAGGTTTTGGTGATGCCCTTCGGACTTACTAATACCCCTGAAATCTTCATGGATTTGATGAATAGAGTCTTTATACATTACCTCGACAAATTTTTGGTAGTTTTTATTGATGATATTCTCATCTGCTCCAAGATCAAGGAGGAACATGAAGAACATCTAAGACTTGTATTGGTGACATTCAAAAGGATAAGTTGTATGCCAAGTTCAGCAAGTGTGACTTTTGGATGAAGTAATTAATTTTCTTGGGGCATGTGATAATGAGTGAGGGAATTTCTGTGGATCCTTCAAAGACAAAGGCAATTGAGTAATGGCCCAGGCCCTCTAGTGTCATAGAAATATGTAGTTTTCTCGGATTAGCTGGGTACTACCGATGTTTTGTGAGAAACTTCTCACGATTGAAAAGCCCGCTAACTAAGTTAACAAGGAAAGGGGTAAAGTATTTCTGGACGGAAGAATGTGAGGTAAGCTTCAAGGAGCTAAAGAGAAGGTTGATCACTGCACCTGTACTCACACTACTAAAAAGTGGAGAAAGTTTTGTGGTATATAGTGATGCTTCCAAGAAAGGCTTGGGTTGTGTACTCATGAAAAATGATAATTTGATCGCCTATGCCTCACGAAAGTTGAAGATCCATGAGTAGAACTACCTGAAACACAATCTAGAGCTGGAAGCCGTGATTTTTTCCTTGAAAATCTGGAGGCACTACCTTTATGGAGAAAAGTGTGACATATACACCGACCACAAGATCCTAAAGTATATATTCACACAAAAGGAGTTAAACATGCGTCAAAGGAGATGGTTAGAGCTAATCAAGGATTGTGATTTCTCTATTCACTATCATCCTGGAAAGGAGAACAAGGTAGCTGATTCTCTAAGTAGAAAAGAACCTTCTACTCTATCCATGTTGCAGATTGAGAAAGACCCTATCTTCTTGGATATGAAATGAATGGATTTGGAAATCATAAGGGAAGGGGATACATCCTACCTTTCCCAAATGATTGTGCAACCATCCATCCAAGAGATGATTAAGGAAGCACAAAGGGATGATGTGGAGATACAAAAGAGGGTGAATGCAGTAAAGGAAGGGAAGCTTCCAGAGTTCCATTTCAATGGTGATGGTCTGATTCGGTTTGGAATGTGGGTTTGTGTGCCTTCATCACTCGGGATAAAGAGGGAGCTGTTGGAAAATGCACATAGCTCGACGTTCTCTATCCATCCTAGGAGTACCGAGATGTACCGTGATCTCCGAGAACATTTCTGGTGGGATAACATGAAGAAGGAGATTTCAGAATATATATCAAGGTGCTTGGTATGTAAGCAAGTTAAAGCTGAGCAAAAAAATCCAAGGATATGAAGTAGTCATTGCCTATACCCATGTGGAAATGGGAAAATGTTACTATGGAATTTTTCATGGGTCTCCCAAAGACGTCAAAGGGAAATAATGCTATATGGGTTGTGGTTGACCGACTCACCAAGACTTCCCATTTTATCTCTATTCGGGAAGACCTCTCGCTTGAAAAACGTGGAGAGATATATGTGAAGGAAGTGGTGAGACTGCATGGTGTTCCACTCCCAATTGACTCTGACTGTGATCCAAGGATGACATCTAAGTTCGGGAGGAACCTTCAACATTCTTTGAGTGCTGAATTAAATTTTAGCACAGACTATCACCCCCAAACTAATGGCCAGTCTGAAAGGACTATTCAGATGCTTGAAGATACGCTAAGTACCTGCTCTCTTGAATTCAAAGGTGGTTGGGATTAGCATCTCCCATTGGTTGATTTCTCATACAAAAATAGCTTCCACTCGTGTATTTAGATGGATCCATATGAATATTTGTATGGAAAGCGATGTAGAACTCCAACATGTTGGGATGAAGTTGGCGAAAGAAAGATACTTGAACATGATCTTTTTTGAGATATGACAGAGATGGTTCAAGTCATCCAGAAACACATCATAGCAGCTCAAAGTCGGAAAAAAAGATATGCTAACAACCATCGAAGGGACTTGGAGTTCAACGTTGGAGATAAATTATTCCTTCGAATATCTCCATGGAAGAGAGTCATGCGATTCGGGACGAAATGTAAGCTAAGCCCAAGGTATATTGGCCCCTTTGAGATCCATGACCGTATAGGAGTTGTGGCATACCGTCTTTCACTTCCACCAAATATGGATCATGTTCATGATGTGTTTCATGTATCACTACTGAGGAAGCACATACCAGACTCCTCACATGTACTAAACTCAAAGGTGGTGCAACTGGAAAATGATCTATCCTATGAGGAGCAGCCCGTAAAGAATCTGGATCAGAGTGATAAGGTTCTATACAACAAGACAACCCATCTTGTCAAAGTGTTTTGTATGAACCATAAATTTGAGGAAGCAACTTGGAAACCAGAAGAGGCAATGAAGGAGAAACACCCTCACCTGTTTGTGTAAAGTGAAATTTCAGGGGTGAAATTTCTTATGGGGGGAAGAATGTAATGACCAAATGTTTTTCAATGAAAATTCCCTTCTTATATTTCTATCATAAAATAACTTGAAAACACAACTTATTGAACTACTAAGTGATAAGTGACCATTAGACATAAGTTTGCCACTTTTGTGTTTGGAATTTTAAAAATCCAACATACACAGTTTTGCTCAAGATGATTTTTGCAGTCTAATGAAACAAAAATAATTTTTGGTGAATAGTAACGTACCCCTAGGAATAGAAAAATACCATTATGAATCGTAATATGAACCTTATTAATAGTAAATCATCCAACATAAGAGTAACCTTACCCATGAATAATTAAATAAAATTTATACATCTTAAAAAGTGACAATTTGACCTTAGTAAACGTTTTTGAATTTTGTAAGTCATAAATAATTAATTATGACTAATTAATTAATTTGAAAGAAAATTAATTTTCTTAAAATGTATTTATTATTTATCAAATCAAGGTATTATAGTTTTTAGATAATTTTATAAGTCCCTACGTAATTTTTCAAAGCACTATAATATCAGTTTTAATCTTAAAAACTGTTTTTTAAGTAAATTATGATTTTAATTAAATATTAAATTAATAATATTTCGAAATTTATTTTTGAAAAATGGACTTCATTTTTTTATTCTACACATAGAAAAATGGTTGGGGTAATTTTTGGGATTTTTCTGAGATAGAAGAATTTTTGATGAATAGTATAATCCGATAATTTACAATAAATGCTATATAATGGATTAATTGAGTCATCGATGATGCTCTGCTGCTGTAATATCACTTGGTTCTGGATCACATCATACAATTACTTTTATTGTTCATCCAAGACCCACTATTCCTTGTCTTAGGGGAAATTAATAAACTAATGAATTTTATATTAAGGAAACCCCTCTCTCCTCCACTATAAAAGCCACCCTTCATACCCTCATTTACTCACACCTCTCAAGCTCCAAGACTTCTCTAAACTCTGCCCAAACACCTTCCATAGACCCTACCCCATGTACAAGAGCTTATGGTCTCATCAAAAGACCATTCTTAGGCCCTCAAGGAGGTTCTCAAGAGAAGGATTCAAGAGGTAATTTCTCTCCCTCTTCTCCTTTAATTTCCTTTCAAGTTACAGTTCATTTCTTGATCTCTCCCAACCTATCTTCATATGAATTGTATTGTAACTCCATTATTATATATCTACTGAAATTTTATTATTCTAATGGGATATTATATCATCCAACCCTTTTCCCCTCTTCCTTTCTTTAAAGAGAACGTTGTTCGTGAGGTGTTAATTTTTCACCATCAAGAACGACATGCTTTGTTCTTAAATTTCTACCTTAAGATATGGCCATGAAACCATTTTTATGGTTGAACCAGAACATGTTATATTTATTAAATCATATTTAAAGTTCTGGAACAAACTTATGACCATATTACTAAGTGATAAGTTAAAACAAGTTCATTATGATCGAAAAACCGCCCAAATTAACCCAAATAATCATCATTTAATTCTTATCTAATGATTCATCCACTTGGATATAATATGATTCATTATAAGATCATTAAAACTTCTGTAATATCATTAATAACATGTAATATCATTTCTTGATGGTTACCCATGTTCCACCCGAACTTCAATTTAAGAATACAAGTGAACCACTAAAGAAAACCATAAAAACAAACATTCCCAAATAATGTTTTTCAACGCTGTGACTCATGCAAAGGCGCATAAATTAACTTAATGAAACAATAATGAACCATATTAATGTACTCAAGCTTCTGTATTTCTAATTAATGAATATAATTTCATTATACATGACATTAAAGAGAAGGAAGCATTCAGGTACAAAGTAAGGGGAAATCTCGAACACAATTTTCTTCCTTCCGGTTCTCCCTATTTCACTCCATTTTTTATATTGTTACTCCTTAAAGATCATTTTTTCATCATTTTATTTACTGTTTTGGGATATACATGTTTTTCACTGGTTTTTATGTAAAAAAAATTTCCAAAAGAATTCCTCTTTTAAGAACACCCCTTTTACTTCTCACTCAAAGTGGACGGTTCTTGTAACATGTATGTCATTCCATCTTTCTTTTGGGAACCCAAAGTTTATGAATGTGTTCATATGAGATGAAACCCATTCCATTCCATGGGTTAGTTATTTACATTTTTGATATGTTTTCTATTTGGAAATAGTAATGATGATAATGTTATGATGTGACGGGTGCGCCCAGAATTATATTGCGCAATATGAATGTTTCAAAGTTATGGGTGCACCCGGAATTATAGAGTGCTCCAATGCATTGGGTAAAGTGATGAATCTCATGAGTAAATTTGAAATGATGGGTGAACAATATTCTAGATTTTTTCACAAGTATGTGTGGTAGTTAACCACTAAGACATGATGTTTCATTTTTATGCATTGCCCCATTTCTTGTCTTATATTTATGATTCCTCTCATGTTCATGATCTTTTTCCCATGTTATGATTATGCTCACCCCATGCTATATTTTTCTTATCTATCCTTTTACTGGGCTTCTATCTCACCCCTTTTTATGTATATCCTCAGGTGGCTACATTTATTAAGGACATGATAAGTGTCAATAAGAAGCTAGAGAAGAAGAAATTAAATAAATGTATATTCTTGATGTTTTAATTGTTATAGATGGTCCTAGTTTTCCCAAGACACTAAACCATTGGATCCTCTATGTGTAATATTGTTATGTTTTTTATCTTTAAAATGGTGTAATAGTAATGTAAGAAAAGGCCGGGTCGCTATATTAACAGCATAGACATTTTCATTTTTAAAGAAGAAAATATTAGTTTATTTTTATTATTAAAAACATTTCAAGCATCATTTTCAAATTTAAAATGAAAATCATCATCACATAGTTGTGAGATTCTAAGAAAATTATATTTTAATACATCAACAAAAAGTACTTTAGAAATTAAAACCGAGTTAGATTTACCAATCTAGAAGAGGACAATTTTATTTCCTTTTGAATTTCCATCGAAGTTGACATGCCCACCATCAATATTTATTAAGTTCTTAAAGAATTAGTAATCTTCTGTCATGTGCCTTGAACATCCATTATCAAATTACCATAATCTTTTGCAGGAGATATTTAAACATATTTCCTAAAAAATAATTAAAAAAAAAAATTTGGTACCTAAATTTGTTTGTTTCTAGTAACATTATTAATTAGTGCATTTGAAACCCACATCTGCTTTATGGGTTTCATATATGAATTACATACCATATTTAAAAAATAGACACTATTTGGTCCAGAAATACTAAAGTTAGTAAAATACTTTCTAGAACTAGAACTAGAAGAAGAATATTTATTTTTAGGTAGAAAATCAAATTTTCCAGATTTAGTAACAAACTTGTTTTTGGTGAGATTTATTCTCCCGGGTTGGTATTTTATACCAGTAGTATATCTAAAGAATTTTTTTTACCAAGAATCTCTATAAAATTATTTTTTCCAATGGTAAATTTCTCTAAGACCTTTTTCAATTTCTCATTAAATAACTTATCTTCATTTTCCTATTTAATCAGTTGAGGGTTTTTATATTTTTCTATAGTAAGCTCAAATTTGACAATAGTAGTCAAGGCATGTTATTTCTTTAAAGATTTGAATTTATATTTTAGCACATTACAGGTGACTTATAGAATTTGGAATTATTCAAATAATTATCCTTTAGAAATATTTTCAGAATCACTTTCATCTATAGAATAGTAGAAATTTTGTATAGGAGACTCAAGGATTGCCTTAGATGTGTTTTTCATATAACACATATGGGATTTATCGGCCTTTTCATCATGTGAAGAGTCTAAGTCAGTTGAACTATCTTAAAAAGCACTCCAAGTTAGATTTATTTCCTTTTTATACTTTTTTTCTTTCCCCCCATAATTTTTCTTATCTTTTATTCTGATACACTTAGCCTTTACATGTCCCTTTCTATTTCTTTCATCACCGTCTATTTCATCATATTTTTCACTTATTTTCTGATCATTCTACATGTTTCCATTATGATCATATCTTCCTTTGAAGTTAAGATTTCTGAAAATTTTCTTTCTTTTATAAAAAATCATAAATCATCTAGCTAATTGATAAATTTCTTCATCACTATCTGATGGTGAATATTCATTACTTGTACTATCAGAATGAGGTTTCAGCCCTTCATTTTCTATAGTTTTGGAAGTAGTGTTTTTGAAAGCCACTGAATTTCTCTTCGGTTTATCTTCCTCTTCCTTATTGACTTTTAATTCATCCTAATACATCACCAAATTCCCTATCAGATCCTTGACTAGTATCTTACTAATATCACAAGATTCTCTAATTGAGAGAGAGGTCACTCTCCATCTATCTAGCAAGCATCTGAGTATTCTCATGATTTTCTCCTTGGCTGTAACATCTCTTCCCAATGAGATCACAATGTTCACAATTTCATTGAACTTTATATACATGTCATAAATAGGTTCATCATGCTTCATTTTAAAGTTATCATATTTAATAGTATATTTTTCATGTCTCGTTTCTTTAACACTAGAGGTTCCTTCATGTGAAATAGATAAGGTATCCCAAATTTAATGGGTTGTTTTACATGTAGAAATTTCGTTAACCTCTTTATCAACTAAATAAAAGTATAGGGCATTCATGGATTTAAAATTATTGTTATAATTATCCTTAGTTGGGTTATCCAATGTATACTTATCAGTAGAAGGAATCTTATATTCCTCTATAATTGAAGACCAAATCTCAAAACCCAAACTTTCTAACTGCATTTTCATTTTAATTTTACATTGTAAATAATATGTTCCATTAAATAAAGGAGGTATATTGGTAGTACCATCTTCCAATATATTTTCCATACTAAAGAATAATGTGTATATTTAAAAAAACAAAAAATATTGAACTAAGAAGAAAAATTTGATATCTTTAAAATAGAACTAAAATCACACTTGAAAAAGATTTTTAAACAAATTTATTATTTAAAATTTTGAAAATAGGGATACTAAAACTCCTATAATACCAAATGTTGGTCGAAGTAGAACACACAAGGGGGAGGGGGGGGGGGTGAATTGAGTTCCTATAAAAATATCTGTTAAAAAATTTATTTAAAATATTCCCCCAATTAAAATAAAAACAACCCTATTAACCAATGAAGTAAAATTATAATAGTTTGACTGTTCAAATAGTTTCTCAGAAGATTGATTAATTCTCAATTATAACAATGTTAGATATTGATAAAACTTTTTAAATTATCCTAATATGTAAAAAATGTTATAACTACTATCCAAGACTAACTATGAAAGTAAAATTTAGTTTTCAAAAATATAAGTTAAAATAGTTAAAGTCTAGGTAAAAAACACGGTGAATAAAAAAATTGTTTAGTCTCAATCCAATACCTAATCCACTACACTTTGTGATTACATTCCACCAAACAATATATATAAAGCTTTGATCCACACCCTGGATCGGGGTTAACAACTGTACACAAGATTGTCCAGGTCACAAGTCCTCTTCCACTATTCTACATAGTAATAACTAACAACTAGATCACTGAAGACCTATTCCACATTTATAAATGGGTTAAACAAGGTGTAAAATATATTTGAGTGAGGATATCTTATATCATCTAGTTTGGTGCATGAGACAATGTGTGATTTAATACAGATACACACACTGCTTGAAAATATTAATAAATAATATAAAATAGAGAAAAGATGACGAGGAAGGGTTAGAAATGCGCTGATTGTTTTATACGTATATATGTACTTGTAGGATATAGAAAATGTTATTTCCGAGTACTCTTGTGAAAAAAGAGCTTCATGAGTCTCGTGTTCTGGTTTCCAGTTCAATGAGATGTGTGTTGTAGCTATTTTTCTTCTTAGGTTTGATGTTGTGAGGATGCTTGAGGTTATGATCTACAATAGTTTAGTTTCTAGGAATGAATATTTCTTCATGTATTATATATTTTATGGATATTTTGTTTTTCATGCAATCCACATATTCGCGTATATTTGATCTCGTGCCATGATTTTATTTTTTATTTCAGGTGCATGTATTGGAGCTGACAAGATGCACTCTCTCCACAAATCATACCTTGTATTGTCTACTGACAGGACTAAAAAGGAACATTAATTTTATCATTGTCATTAAATGACTTAAATATGACCATTAGAAATAACTTTTAAATTTAATTGAAAAAGATAGAAAAATGGTTAAGTATGGAACAATGTCATGATTTTGGTGAGGTAGTCATGGTGCCACACTAACAATGGGAACGTCATGGTGCCATAGTAACAATGAGACAGTCACGGTGACATAGTCATAGTGAGATTTGGAACCAATAGAAGAGTTAATTTTTCTGGTCCTTTGTGAATTCTAGAATCTGTATCAAGACTATGGTGGGTAGTCCATTTTCAAAATTCTGAATGGTGTCTTGTTGTGGTGTCTTGGAAACTGTAGCAATGAAATGGTGTCAGGTCCATTCGTAAAATCTGGAACTGGTAGTAAGCTTACGGTGTCAAAGATTTTGTGAAAATCTAGAATCGATATCTAATTTATCATGTCAAATAATTTGTGAAAATCTTGAATCGGTAGCAAACGTATGGTGTCACAAAATTTGTGAAAATTTGGAATCGGTAGCAAGGTTACGGTGTCAGAGACATTGAAAAATATTTGTAAACTATCTTAGGAAGCAATATTCATATAATGGATTAATATTAAACATAATCTTAAAAAAAACATAATATAACAATATTTAATCATATTCTACAATATTCATACATGATTTTTGATATGCTAAACATTATTTGTGAGAAAACAATATCCAAACATGATTTTTGAGCAATAAAACATGAGGAATCCAACATTTGGCTTAATGGTATTTTTTTTTGAGTTTTATACACCTCAGTGTTTTGATTTACTCCTTATTGATGTATAAATACATTAGGTGATTTTTTATTTGATATTCCCTTTCGATCACTTTATATGGATACGATGCATGAAACCTACATATTTTATCTTATTACTCCTCATCAAAAAATACTATGTCATATTGCATGTTGTATTTTAAAATTTGATTTTTTTGAATATAAAACAAAAGGTTGATATTTATATAGAATTTTTTTTTTGTAGTACAATTTTAGAAATGAAATTTTAAACAAGACGTTATGGATGCACATGTATAGAAATTGCATAGATTATAGGTGGTATCTTACTGGGATTCTAATATCACACCCTAATTTTTTTACTTTGGGAATTTGAATCCATGTTGATTAGTATTCAAGGAAAGGGGATATTTTCATGTACTATATGAATCTTTTGGATTTTTTTTCCTTTCAATCATATTTAGGTGTTGGTGAAATTTGGTCATGTAGAGAGGGACCCATAGGTTTCATCTTGTTTCATTTTTTTGTTCATTAGTTGTATATTTATACAATGATATCTAATGATTTGGATATACCTTTGGAGTTGATTTTTTTAACATATGATGCAACTTTGATATCTGTGATGATACATTATCTATTTCTATTTATCATATGTGTATTACGGGTGAAATCATTCCCATGTTTCTTTTTTTGATACCCTGCTGCTTCTCTCCAGCCATTAGAGATTCTAAATGCACTTCATCCCTTATAGAATTCATGTTTGGGTTACATTATTGGTTTAACCAGGTTAGTCAGTTACAAATTATCATTAAAGGGTCAGGTTTTCGTGAATTCCTATGCCTATGTTTCCATCTCACCATCTTATTTTGGGGGGTTGTTATTAGACTAGATATAGGTATGATGGAACTCGAGAGGTAGTGTGGCGGTGTTATTGGGTATCTCACTTTCATGACAAGCCTTGAGTTATAATGGGATGTCTGAGATTTTCTACCATTCTTGTTGGTATTTTTTCCTTTTGGGCGTCATTTTTGTAAATTCTATTTTTGTTAAAGAATAAAATTCTGTTCTAAATGTTTTTCATCTTCTTATTTTATATATTATGTATAATTTATTAAGAATTACTTCGACTACTATTGAGGATTTTGTGGTGCAAGACCTATGGGTGAATCCTTCATATTTTGGGGAAACTATAGTACGAATGATCTAGTCCATGGAATTAATTGAAAATATTGAAGAAAAATGAAGCGAAGACCATTCTATAGAATCTATTAATCAACATCCACTGATATTTTAGGATGAAAAGGGACTTTGGGAATTAGAATAATAGATAGATGGAATTGATAGTAGTTTACCCTTCCTGAAAACTATAAAAGACTCTCAGGTTGGTTTTTCCACTTATATGCTTGAAGGGTAGGAATGGAAGTTGATGGAATCCAGTATTCAATCAAAATTGCATGAACATCTCATCTGATACTCTTTTAATAATTACTTCAATAATCACTTCTATACTCAGACATTGATAGTGGTGAAGTCATGGGAGTTGTTTCTTTAGAGAATAGATATTGTTCTGTCATGGAGTATACTACATGGTTTTCCCAGTTAGTGCACCTAAATCCAAATCCTTTTTACATTTTCCATATATATGTATGAATGTTTGAGATGGGATTGAGTGTCAATATTTATTCTATACTAAATATTATATTACTAACCTCCTTTACTGAGGTTTTCAATAAGGAATCTATGGCTGATGTTGACATAGATGGGGATAGAAGACCCTTAGATATACTAGTCGCAGTAGTAGGATGATAATTTTTTTTATCTAGAAGAGAATGTGAGATGACCAGTGATGAGGTCATTACCTGACTTCACAATAGACATCAGAAAAAATTTAGGTGGTCTGTTACAAGTGCGGGATAATTAGATACCTCAAACTAGATTTCATAGATAAAACCATGTTATTTCATGTGGGTAAGAAATTTAGTCATATTTATAATTTTAATGAGAGATCATCCCAGTGATATATAACTATATCTACCTTTACTAAGGGATCTTATTTTAAATATAATTCAACAAAATCAATGGGATAAAAACCTCATGCTAAAGGTGATTCTCAGGTTGTGGAGAAAAGTCAATATGAGGATGGAAATATCTATGTAGTGGGTTATGTACTGGAGGAGTTGGAGGCATGTCTGTCTATCATGAGTAGTATGATATTTATTACATCTTATATTTTTATGGATTTGTTTGATAATGGTGAAACTAATTCCTTTATATCATCCAAAATAATTGATGTATTAAGATTTCACTTGCATCTTATGAATTTTATAATGAATATTTCCACTCCTTTGGGAAATAATTCATTGTAGGGATTAAAATTTCCTTGGTGTTAGGTGATGATTGATATTTGTTAAACTGTGTAGGAATTTTGAGTTAGTGAACATGACATATTTGATCTTATCATTGGCAAGAATTGAATGATTACGTATAAATATCATATAGATTCTATAATTATCGTCTATAGTTTCTATCCTATGATAGATCCACTTAGGTATTTTAGGGTGATTGGGATCTTGGTCTGGGAGAGGAGGGCTGATTGTTCCTATTCCAATGATGTTCTCATTCAAATGGTTATATATAGTCCTTGATTATCTAGATCCCCATATTTGTGTCCTTCTTCCAGTGGTGGTTAGTGAATATCTTGGCATTTTCCTGGATTATATTTCTTGTTTTCTTCTTTAAAAAGATGTTGAGTTTTCCATAGACTTACTTCTAGGGATGTGGCCCATCTCTTTACCATCATAATGTATGGAACCAACTGAATTGAACGAATTAAAAGTTCAACTTTATGGTCTTGAGGATAAGGTATTTATTTATCCTACCATTTCACATTGTTCATCGCCATTTTTCATTGAATAAAAGGTGGGTGATAATCTCTAAATTTGAATTGATTTTTAGAAACTCAACCTGGTGATGGTTAAGTAAAAATATTCAATGCCTTGGATTTATTGACAATTATATTAGCTAAAGGGAGATCAATGGATTTTGAAAATTGATATGAGATCTGGGTATAATCTGTTGAGGGTCTAAGAGGAAGATATTTTTAGGACGATAATTAGTAGTAGGTATGGAAATTATGAGTATCTAGTTATGTTATTTTCCCTTACTAATTCTGATATAGTGCTTATGAATTTGATGAATAGAATATTTCATCATTACTCAGATTACTTCATGGTAGTTTTTGTGGATGATATCATTGTTTATTTTTGATCATAAATGGATCATGAAGATAAATTTAATATCATACTTATAATCTTAAGAGAATTTATTTTTTATGTGATTTTATCCAAATGCCACTTATGTATTCAAGAGGTGAAATTTTTAGGCCATGTTATTTGTAAGAAGGGTGTCTCAGTGTATCCTAAAATGATTCAGGAAGTGGTGTCTTGGGAGTATCCTAGAAATGTGTGTTAAATCCAGATTTTCTTTGGATAATATGGTTATTATAGGTTCTTTTTTTTGGGAATTATCTATGATTGAATCTCCTATGATATATTTAACAAGTAATGGTGTGAATTGTTTTTAGACTGATTAGTGACAAAGATATTTTGAATATTTCAAAGTGATATTAGCTTCATCTCCAGTTTTGATTCTTCTTAAGAAAAGTGATAGTTATGTTGTTTACTGTATTGCCTCAGGTTTGGGTTTGGGTTTCATTCTAATGTAGGGGAGATAAGTAGTAGCTTATGTATATCATCAGTTATTACCTCCTGATAAGAACTATCAAATTCACAATCTTGAGTTGGTAGGAGTGATATATGTTCTTATGAATTTCTACCACAAAATCATCATAGAGTGGGTTGCGGTGTATTCAGACCACAATATTATGAAGTATATTTTCACCTAGAGGGATATTAACCCAAGATAGAGGTGTTGATTAGACCATATTTAGATCTATTATTTTGATATTAATTTCACCCCTAAAATGGGGAATGTGGTCAGAGAGGCATTGATAAGAAATTTATTGACTCAGGACGTGAAGGAATTAGTGGAATATTGGTACTTGATGAGATAATTTTATGAGAAGCACTTTTAATAAGGGAGAGATAACATATAGGTATTCCTAGCTTGTACTAAAGCTGAATCACTTGTTAATTTTCATATTTTAGTTTTATAGGTGGCAGATGTTTAGTGTCATCACTTTATAAGGAACCCTTATGGTGGGGAGACATCAGGTGAGTGGTATTGGTATGTTGATAATGTGTTTCTCTTTTGAGTAAGGTTGATTATTATGATGATATTGATATATGAATTAATGGATTGCTGACCCCTATCTAATTGGTCTATGAACCCTATAGCTAACAATATTTCCTTTGACCTAATACATCGTTACTGGTGGCCAGGAATGTGGAAATAAATTATGGAATTTTTGTCTCAGTGCCTTACATGCCAAAAAATCAAGGCAAAACATCAGAGGCCTGTTGGATTGACGAATTATTTTCCCATTCATATATGTAAATGGGATGATATAGACAAGGAAATTTTGATTTTGATACCTCACACTCGTAGTGTCAATGATTTTTTATGGGTGATTATTGATCAAATCATGAAATCATCACATTTACTATAAACCAAGAAGAACAATGGCAGTAGAGGATCTTTAGAATTTGTAAATGTGAGAGATTTTTTGATTTCATAGTGTGTCATAGAATATAATTTTGGATAGGGACCCTCACTTCACATCTTGTTTTTGAAGTGTATTATTGGAATTAGTGTGTTCCTAGTTGAAGTTGAGCAAGGATTATCACCCCAAAATAGATGTTTATCCATAAAAAACCATCCATATTCACAAATACATGATCCATGCATGTTTTCGTAACTTTAGTGGTTCTTAGTATTAACATATACCCTTAGTGGAATTTTTCTATAACAATATCCATCATGATTTAATCAGGATGGACCCATTTGAGGATTTGTATGGGAGGACTTTAAGATCAACCCTTCATTGTGAGAGAACTAATCTTGGTTTGAATTAGCGAAAAACAAGAGATAATGAATATAGTGAAATTAATATGGAAGAGGTTAGAGATAGATCAGAGTCTCCAGTAATCCTATGCTAATCAGATTCGTCATCTGTTGAAGTTTGAGGTAGGTGACCTGGTTTTTCTAATTATTTCACCTCATTTGGGACATAAATTTTTGTGAAGGTAGGATAAGTTATAACCTCATTATGTAACACCATTTGGTGTGGTAGAGAAAATTAGTAAGGTGGGTTATTGATTGGACTTACTTGCTCATTTAAATTTTATTCCTAACATGTTTCATGTTTCCCACCTAAATTATCATCATTCAGATCCATCCCATATGATTGAGTGGGATAATGTTGAGATTAATCGAAACACTTTAGTGGTACAATTGACTATTCTGATAGTAGAGAGATAGAGTAAAGTTATTCGGTGAAATATTATCACATTGGTTCAAATGAGAGGGTGTTATGGTAGGGAAAACCATGAGAAATAGGAGTGTGAGGCCCTGATGATGCAACAATTGAAATTTCTCTTTTGGGTCAATGATCTTGAGTCTTTATAAGGATATAAATATTTTATGGTTTGGAGAATTGTCACACCCCGATATGTGGAATCTGGTATGGGACCTATTTTTTCTTTATCTTTTTGGTTTCAGAATCGTTTGACGGGAAAATTGGTTTTAAAAGGAGTTTTTTTATTCATAGTGTAAAAAATTTAGGACAAAGGCTTTGGTGGGGGTTTTGGTCTGCTTTAATGTTTCATATGGGAAATGGTCCATCCAAAATAGCCTGGGGTGGGAATGTACTATGGTGAATGGCGATGTAGGCTACTCTATGTGCCATGGGTTATAAGGCTCACCATGATGGCTAAAAGTGTGGCCTTGGTGGGGGAATTTCCTATGAAATGAACAATAATGGACTACCGAGAATTTGGTCGTGGTATTGGCATGGGTGATTTTAACTTTTCAAAATTCCTATTTGGGGCCTGAACTTTCGGGGGTGGTCACTCTTCAGCATACAATATTAATGGAGGGATTTGAAGTATCTTTTTTACATAGTTTTTTTTATATTAAACCATTTTTTAACTATACTTTGGCTAAGATTTAATATTGAACATATTCTAAGAATATTTTTTGAGCACCCATCTTGCAAAATATAGTGGATTGGGTGTTTCCCTTTCTCTTTGTCTTGTAACATGTATATCTTGGCTCATGTGGACAATATATACTCATTTCTAATCAACGATTTTAAAGGCAGTGTTATTTCCACTGTTCACAAGGAAATTGTATCTATCACAAGCCTATCCCTTGGAATTATTTATGTTATTATGGTTTCCTTTTTTGATTGTTAAATTCATGATTTTGAAATACATTAGATGTGAATACAATATTTTATGGAAATGAAAATGTTTACTAAAAGAGTTTTCTTAATTGAAACCATTTTAATCCATATGATGTGTTTTTTTAAATTCCTTAGATATGATTTTTTAAAGGAAATAGTTCTTCAAGAATGAAACATGTATGGAATAACTATAGAAAATATTTTATGAAAATATGGGAATTAAATGAAATAAAATGAAATAGATATTCCTTGAAATAATATTTCAGAAACATGAATGGATTTCTTGAACTAAATTGAAAATTTATGAGAACATAAAAAATACCATAGGGTATTAGGGAAAACTAGACATATTGGAACTATAGTGCAGATATCTATCACTAGGGGAAGTTCCCATGATTCAATGGAAACTGGTGGATACATTACATTCTTATTTGTTTTTTGATATTTCCATTTTTAACTTAATATGGATATCGTCCATAAAACATATTTATTTTATCTACTTATGCCTCATGGAAAAAATCTTTGTCATTTTTCTTGTTTTTTTAATATGGAATGGTTTTGAAAGGAAAACCAAAGGATGTTTTTTATAGAATTTTTTTCTTTGGGTTCTATTTTAGAAATATTAATCTAATTAAGAACTAATGGATGTGAATGTATTGAAATTTTATATATTTCTATTATTATCCTATTGAGATTTTGATCTCACCCCCTACTTTTACATTTGGGAACTTATAGCCATGGTTTTGTAGGATATAGGTAAAGGGAATATCATTATGTAGAGGATGGATCTTCTAGATCATGTTTCTTTTCTTATGGGTTGAAACCATGTTTAAATTTATTCACGTAGAGAATAAACCGTGGATTTCTTTGGGTTCCATTTTATTGGACTTCACTTGTTGATATAGACCCCCATGGGTTGCTTCTAATTCCATTTTATTGGAATTTAATTATTTACGTTGAACTTGATATCTAGTATAATGGAAGTACCTTTTTGGTTTGGTTATATTTGACATATTATTTATCATTCATATCTACTATGATGCATTCTATAGTTTTATTTATCATATGTCTGTTGAGGGTGAAATCTTTCCCATGTTTCTTTGTATGATACCCCAATTCTTGTCACCGACCCATGGTGATCGAGAATGTGATTTAGGCCTTATGGCGGGCCTATTTTGGGTAAATTACCTATTCAAATATAGATACTAGACAAAAAATAGATAAATATTGATATATAAGGAAATAGATGAATATGAGATCACATTTCCTTGATTTTTTAAGACAAACAACACCAAAACTACTTTTTATCAAGGGGAACCTAGGGGGTGACAAGGGAGGGATAAAAATTGGGCGTGGAGGGGGTTCAATCAACCAATAATGGCCTCTTAAATACCTTCTAGTATATAGGAGAAAGTGGAAATATAATTGAGGAAGAAAATGAGGATAGTCTATCCAAAATGGCCATACCCAATCCCTCTTTTTCACACAAGAGGGAAGGGTAGAACCATAAATTAGATAGTTTAGGGAATAAGAAATCCCTATTAGTTACCTAGTATTCCCTTATTGTGTTCCAAGAGGCTCCATAGATTAGTTAGTGTAGGGAATCAGAAATCTGGTACCCCATCAATGGTCACATGATCCCATAAACCTCCACTGAGTACCTGATAACATCTAATAATGTAAAGGATGAAAAAAACAACCACTCCTCTCCCTTTTTCCTCAACTAATACGCGATATATATCTTTCGATGTTTTTACAAATAATTTAACCCCCAAAACCCAAAAATAAACCTAAAAAATTATGTAAATACCATTCATTTAATCCAAAACTAATCGTTAAAATTCACCAATCCACCAGAATGATTGGTATCTAACCTACCTCTCAGATCAACAACATTAAAATCTATGGGATATTAAAATATCCCTTATTCCATATGTAACAACCAAAGATTTTATAAGATATATTCATTTTAATTTCTTTCATATCTTTTGTTGTACGCTACACCAAGATTATCTTGCACTATACGCAACACTGTATTAGCTTGCAGTATACGCAACACTAATCTTGGATCGTGTTACACACAATTTCATGTTTGTTTGACAGTAGTTATTCTACAAAACATTGAGTATATATATATTCAATTTATTTTGTTATACGCAATAACAAAGGAGTCGTGCACTACACGCAACCCTGACTTGGCTTGCATTACATGCAATCGTGACCTTCCTCGATAGCGTGTGTTGTACACAATACCGGGTTTTACTAAACAATGATACATTATTATAATATTATTATGAACTAGACTTTATGAATATTATTAACTAAAATTTGAATTTTATAACATTATTATTCATCTTACACATTTTCTAGAACATGGTATAAGAACAAAATAAATTTTTCGTGTAAAATATGTATTTTTAAAAAATTACTGTTTTCCCACCTTTTGATGGCGCACCCACCTTAAATCTTGTTTTTGATATGTCTATAAGTTCAATTTGAAAAAATAAAATTCTTCTTTGGAATCAGGAAATAAAAATTTACTTTGGATAAATTTTCATATTATTCTGATAACTTTCATTTTTTAATGAATAGTAAAAACACACTATATTTTCATTAAAAACAACTTTTTTCATCGCAGTAATTTATATGGTTAAATTATCTTTTTAATTAATTTTAAAGATTAATTAGAATATATTTTTACTATTTAATCCAATGTTGTTCATTGTAATTAATTTCACTTTGAAATTGGATATAAACAAGTATCAATCTTTTGATAGTTGTTGTTTCTTAAAAACACGCTATTTGTTTTGATAGCGGGAATTAATTTTAAAATTAATTAATTCCACTTATATGTTTTGAATTTTTCAAAATAGACATCAATTTTGAATTTGGAATATCAAATAATGCTTAGGCTGAATTATTGGTATTTTTCTGAAAAAACTTCAATTTTCCATAAATAGTGAAACCACTTAGTGGTAGTTAAAAAAACTGACTTTTTCATTTAAATGAAATTTTACCACTTCTATGAATTGAATTTCAAAAATCCGAGAGACATGGTTAATATCAAGGGATAAAATGTGGTTCAATGAGATGGAAATAATTTTTGGTGAATAGTAACTTTTTACTTTTTTTACCACGGTTAAAAGTAAATAGAATAATTAAGGGTAAAAATGATATTAT
This sequence comes from Viscum album, assembly GCA_963277665.1. Lineage (NCBI taxonomy): Eukaryota > Viridiplantae > Streptophyta > Magnoliopsida > Santalales > Viscaceae > Viscum > Viscum album. The sequence continues at coordinate 1,917,688,503 of OY728119.1, forward strand.
TATTACCCTAAAACATGTCCTAATTCTATTGTATAAGTGTAATTCAACCAAAAACAACCTTAGGATTAAAATATGACCATTGACTCCCACTTGGATTATATTAGGACATTTAATATTAATTTATTTAAAGAAGGGTTAAAATAGTTAAAATCAAATTTTAATAAGTAAATCATTTTTAATATAGGGTTATACATAAGATAATTTCAAATATAAATATTAATTAGAAAGATAAAAATATTTCCTACATAATGGTATTTTCTTTATAATTTTTAGAGATTATATAATTTAATTTATTTCTGACACAAAGATGATGCAGTAATTATCTTATTAATGAAATATTGACATAATTGATGTGATAAACACCCAAATAAATGTAATTTGAGACTTTTTATGAATTTCACAAATTTTCTAGGTTAATATGACATGTCAGTTTTGATTTAATTAACTTTTTTTGAACTAATCATTCTGTTATGATTTCCACAAAAATCCATTACCAAATAGTGTCAAAATTTACATGAAATAGTTTTTAAAACAAATATTATATTATTAAAAATCTATGGTTTGTCCAAATGACTTAGATAATATTATATATATTAATAATAAACAACTTTGTGTTCGTTAATATTGTTATAGTAAGTTTATTAACCTTATAGTGTAAGAAAACAAGAATACACGTTAAAAGTAAAATTATTTAACTAAAGGTTAAATCGAAATGATAAGGTTAAAATAGAAACCTAAACTTGTCTAAATTCTATTGGATTAGAGGATTTCGACCCATACCCACATTATCTTCTAAATAAATCAATTTTTATCTATTTAAAACCGAATATGACTTTATAATAAAATAATATTTTTAGTTTTTTCAAAGGTGCCCCTCTCCTCCCATATAAAAGGGCACCTCCTCCTCTCTTCTTCACACCACTTTGAGCCTTAAAGATCGGGAAAACCCTGCCAAATTCTCTTCTCCACTTAAATAGAAACATCCTATAGGTTCTGGTATTCTTAAAAGACCAATTTTAGTGCCATAAGAGGAGGTCTCAAAGAGGCGCTTCAAAGAAGAGGTAATGTCTGTTACCGATTCTTTCAACTTTATTTCTTCTTCCACTTCTTCTTCTTTAGTTGTTTCATTATGAAGTAATAACATCAGTATAAATCATATACTTATATGTTATTATAAGTATGAAACAACCCTATTTCACCATCTATCCATCCTACGGAAAAAGAAATCACCACGCGTGCGTACGTACGGAATACCGTCTCCACGCCGTGGTGAAATCTGTTTTTCCACCAACACCTTATATGGATGGGTATAATGGTGTAAAGAATAACTATATATGGTTATTATAACATCATAATGATTCTGATATATTATAATATCTACTCCAATTATATTCAATAATTATGGGAACGATATCATCGCTCGTGCGTACGTACGGACTACCGTCTCCACGACGCGATGAGATTCATTCTCCATGTTAACCATACATGAATGATCATAAAGTTTATATAATGAATAATAATGAAATATATTAAATAATAGTGCTACTAGATTTATGTAAATATATATGTATGTCATCTATTTAGTTTCATTCAATTCAATAAGGAAACGAAAACAGTGTTCATGCGTACGTACGGCCTACTGTCTCCATGAACGGTGTATTTCATTCCTTTTATCGATCTATAATATATATATGTATATGATGAATATATATTATATATAAATAATGTTTTACATTCTGGAATTATTTAAATCAGGATATATGTAATAATATCAAGAACAACAAGTCCAAACACGTACGATAAATAAAACGATTTAACCCAAAACGCTGATTTAACATGATACTTACAAAAGAACAGGTAATATAAAGTCATAAGTGAACCATATATGATATCATAACAATGAATATGATTCTTTAATAAGTCAATGAAATTATTTATATCATTATACAGGAGGTTCGGAAACGTACGAAGCATATCGGACCTAAGGTAAGGGATAATTATTCCAACCTCATTCTTATCCGAGATTGTTTATTCATAAGTATTTACTGGGGTAATGATTATTATCCATGTCCATATGTTCTAAATTTTTTTTCACAAAATGTTTACTTTTCTTACATGTATTTTTAAATTCATTTTTACCCTTTTCTACTTTTACCACATCGTATGGAAGGAATCTTTCTTTTACGAGGTACTTTTTTGACTTTCCGGCAAAAGTACGGGAAGAATGTTTTTTTAACTTATACGACACGAACAGATTTTTACGGTTTTATAACGCCTCATTTTCATAAAGCTTACTATACAATTTTTCATTATTATTTTTAACAAAACCATTTTCTTTTAAAAGAGAATGACATTTTTTGAAAATAAAATGATTTTTAAGAAGAAATGATATTTTCCTCAAGAATTCATTTCAAGTGTTTTATAAAAACTATTTTCCATCTATGATGAAATTATTTCATATGTGTATGTTTCAAGTATAATGTCTCTATGATTTACATGGTTTCACTTTTCTTATTATGAAATAGTATCCATTTCTTTTATATTGATTATGTGATGATGGAATGATGTTTATGAAACCCATTTTATTCTTTGGGTTATGATGAATGACTTATGTTTATGTAGTGGCACATGTAAGAATGATTTCATTATGAGATGGGTGGGACCTATATCTCTCTCCAATGGATTGGGTAAAGATTTATATCTCATGAGATAAACATGGCTAGAATGGTAAGTTAATCCGGTTCAGTGTTACATGACTAAAATGAGGAGTGAACTAGATTCAGAAATGGACTTTGTCCACTAATATTGTCTTGGCAGTAATACCTTGTCTACTATGGAAATAAAAACATGTGCTTAATGGTTGCCACAATTACATGTTTTATTCCCATGCTGTTTTATCATGATTGATGTTCCCTTATGATATATGTCTTACGTACTTCCAAGATTCATGTCTTTGCTCAAGACTTTGATGTTTAGATTTTATGTTCAAGTTTTTGCATTCAAATGTTTATAGATTGTTTTATGTTCTCTATGTTTACCCTTAATGAGCATTTGATCTCACCCCTTTTATGTTTTCTTTTCCCCAGGATATAAATAAAGGCTTTAGGTAAGAAAAATAAAGGGGAAGATCTTTATGGGAGATGTTGAAGATCTTTCACCACGATTAGAAGATTATATTCCGAGTTTCCAAAGACACTAAACTATTACGGTCCTTGTGTGTCTGTTTTTGTTATGTACTAATTATTCTGAAAAAGTAATGTAATTTCCATGTACGTCAGGCTTCGGGTCTCTACACCATGAACCAACTATCATAAATTTATTTTCAATCAAAATTTAATTAAGGAGAATGATGTGGAAGTTGAATAAGATTATAAGATAACCAGGGTCAGGTAAGGGGATCAGCTATATTGGATCCTTGGTGTTTTTATTGAAACATAAGTGAATTCTTCCAAAATATCACAATTTAATTAAATTAAAACAGTGTCCTTCCAAAATATATTATGACTGACATAAATATTTTAGTGATTATACTAAAATCCTAGAAGACATCCACCAAACATATAACCCTCTCAATTAACTTATAAAGTCATTTTATCCTCTATTAACAATATGATATATGTGGAATAGACTTCTAATAGACATTTCTATATCCCAAAAAGATCCATTACTCTAGTTGTCTCCAAAAATTAACATATAAAAAAAGTAAAAAAATATTTAAAATAAAATTTCTTAGGCCCCCTACTGCCAATATTAATGTTTTAACTCACCTAAAATTTAAATCTAAAATAAATTTTACTAAAATTCAGAAAAAAAAAATTAATTTAAATGAAAAATTATTTATTTTATTGAAAAAATAGGGTTTTACAAACCTCCCCCCTATAAATAATATTTTCATCAAAATTTCATTTAGCTATTTACCCATCAACACATGTTTGAAACATTCATTTTCATATTGAAACTCATTTGGGTAATTTTATCACCTACTTTGAAATCATTAAAATATTTACTATTTGCCAAAGGATTCTCTTCAAAATTATTATATATTTTATACCAACATTAAACTATTAAATTTTCCATAATGAAAAAGGAATCCAATATTCCCTAATCATTAATTCATTAGATTTCACCAATTCTTGTGACACTCTCACATTGGTCTATCACCCAATTCCAAAAAACTATTCCATTTTCATAAACCAGCTTCCATAACTGATTAACTCCAAAATTATTCTCATTCATTTCACTTGCAACATCACTTAATTACTAAATTTTTTATTTAAGTATTATTATTGGAAATTACCCACATAACATCACTCTATTTAAAAATTCACTATTATATAATTTTGATAGGTAACCAAAAGTTTTCTCTTTATTATGAACCAGACTAAAATTCCATGGAAACCACCAAGAAAATATAACCCATCACATTATCACATTCATCAAAACCACACAATCTTATACCTCTACCATTTAACATTATCCATGTTCTATTAACCATCATGTTTTATTTAAGTATTGCTCACTATATTATTATGGTACGTGTTAAACTTGTTCATGTTGTTTAATTTTATTTGAAGCATTTGTCATCATGTGTTATTTATGGATTCTGTACTATATTTTTATGTGAAATGTTATTATTTTTTATATTTTTTCAATAAGTAAAATCTCATTCAAATTCATTTATTTGGGTTTTTTTGGGTGAGACTGGATGATTTGTTATGTTCTTCAGGTAGGTAGAAATGAAAAATGGATTTTTCAATTTTCTCTAAATTACGACCCTTGATAGATTTTCATTTTAAGACCACAAGGCTTAGAAAATGGGAGAAATTTCTCACTATTTTGATTTTTAAATACATGTAGATGGTACCTAAATGTTTTTAAAAATATATCTGTAATTTTATTTAATTACAATTTTGTTCAAAAATCATTGGTGAATAATTTTTTAGGTTATTTGGGATATTATATTTGAAGTTAAAGGCCATGAAGTTTGGGAAGAAATATTTTTTGTGATATATTTATGGGAAGTTTAGGAGTTATTTATTGGAAATTATATTCTTGGGACTTAAAAATAGAACACATAAGGTGGATGTGCATCTAAAAAATTCTAGTAGACAATTCAAAAACGATGTAAGGGTTATCAGACCACCGTAAGTCCAGTATTGGTCTATTAGGAGTCTGGTGATGGCATTAAAATTATGATGAGAGTAACTAGATGACTGATGTGTCTATATATCACTTGAATTTAAGGTTGTTTTAGAATAATTAAGACCATTTTTCCTTAATCAACCATGGGTATGTTAGGATCCTCTCCCAAACATTCCTGTTATATCATATCCTCTCCAACAACATTATTATGATTTTAAATTATCTAGTATATGATTAATGATAATTATGAATTATTGGGTTCATCTTAGAAAAGACATGGTACAAAATTGTTTTTATCATTATTTCTCCCAAAGATCCCATGTTGAGTGAATTATTTATGGGGGAGGATTTGTATTAGTTATTTTTGATATTAATTTTTTATAAATATCTTGAACAAATCACTATTATCAAGAAAGGTTATTTGATTAAAAACATTCATTATGGTAAAAATTTATACCAAATTTGAATTAGTGAATTAAAAAATAAGATTTATAATAATTTTTAAATTGTTACCCCTAATGTGGATTACTAATTCTTGTAATGGTTTTCTCTATTCGGGCCATTTGATTTAACTCTTTCATGTAAGTTAAAACAAGATGGAAAATATCTCTCCTTTAAACCCTTTTATAATTACGTATCATCTAAAAATTTACTCATATCCTTGTAATTTAAAAAGTATTAATACATTATTTTAATAAATATAACCTTCATAAGTATGAATTTATAATTCCAAAAAATGAATTTTCATTTAATTTAATGATGATGGTGTTCCCCACATGCGAGGAACATAGTCCCTAAAAACATATGGTCATAAAATATTTTTTAGTTATTATTTTTATTTTAAATTTTTCACACCATTTTTTTGTTCATAATAAATTACCCATGAAATTTATAACTTTTTATATAAAAACCACTTAAATTTGAGAAAATTACAATATAGATCAACAGATTATAGGTCCATTTTCATACTTCAACACAAAAAAATTGAATTATATATATTTTAAATAGAATATATTATTATATTATATATTCTAAATTGATTCCATACCAGTTAAATTCATAGGCAATTTAGCACACATTAGAGATATGAAATTTGAAAAAACATTTTGAGGATATGTTTTCATAATTTAAAGATTATGGACAATAAATTATATTGACCATAAAATTTTCTATACAGTTTGGAAGGAGTTTTTTCAGAGTGATTTATAAATACTAAATTGACATCTAAAATTCATTAGTATTATAAGAATATTTCATTTTCCTAATTCAATATTTCATTTAACTAGAATCTTGTAAAATATATAAAACGTAATGGATAAAAAATTGTATAATTATAATTTTATTAAATCTTATTCAAGAAGAATATATATGATCAAATGAAATCAATCCAAATTCAATAAAAATTTTATAATGTTTTTAAAGATATATTATCTTTTATTAATAAAAAATCCATCAACAATATAGCATGATCTTAAATAAATCAAACATATATGTTTGTATTACCTTATTTATTATTATTTAAAATTTAAATCAATGTTTGGTGATATTTTATTTCATTTAAGAGATTCATATATTTATATAAGTATATCATGATCTATTTTATTTCCCCTTGAACTTTTTTGTAAAATAATTTTCATTGAACCACTTTTTAGTGTTGAAAAATTTATGATACCACTTGTGATGTTCAATATATCCAAAAAACATAGTTCACTAACCTATTCAATGATACAAATTGAAAAATTATTTTACACCATGGTGATAAACATGAACCATTTAATACTAATTAAAACTATATTTTCCTAACACTATAAAAAAACTCCCACCCATGATAATTATTTCCCTTTCTCAAAGAATATCCTTTTCATTTTTTACCTTCCAAAAAATTATAGATTTCACCTTTAAATATATCTATTATATTTATAAATTTCATGTTGGTATTTATGATTAATTATCAAATTTTATAACATAATAAAAATATACTAGAGGTATGGATAAGTAAAAAAATAACTCATTCTATAAGTGGTGAAGAATGAAATATCAACTTATTCCATATGTTTTATAACACCTCACTTGGAAAAGGTTTTTCAAAACACTTACACTTTATATTTTGTTCAAAAAAATATATAATGGGTTTTTGGGATAGTCCATGGTCTTTTGGATTAGTGATACCGTGGTACATGTAGGATACCCCAAATTTATGGTTCATATGAGACCAATAAAAATGGTTCAATTTCAAATGATTTTAAGTAGACCAAAGAAATGAACATCTTTTCTTTAGTGGTTTAACAAAAAATATAAGGGTTGGTCGGTGGTTTAAGATAAAATTATTTTTCTAATTTAAATTTAATTTTATTTCAATTTAATTTAGTATTTTTTCCACACATATACATTTTTAATGTATGTGATAATTATATGTATAAATTGAAATTTATTTGATAAATATTACATGTTCTATATTCAATATTAATTATTAATAATCCATTTTTTAAGATATTATTTTTAATCTGAACATTAAATTTGAAATATGTGGTCTACTAAAAATGAAGACCGACATTGAATTTATTATTAAATCATGAATTAACTATAAACTAAAATAGATCAACATTTTTTAGATTAAAAAACAATGTCTTTTTCAAAGACCAAGACACAATTTAGTTAAAATTCAAGAAAGGAAATACGAAAGTCTGAAAGAGGGAATTTTTTTACAATCCTTTTCATAGAAAGGGAAATGATCAACTGAAAAATCATTGCACCACATAATTTCCCGGTTGATTCCCTTGGTATCAAGACCATCTGTCACCAAGTTTTCTCTCGATAGGTATGTTTGGAAATGTATCTGAGATCAAGAAGCGAGTGAGTCCCTAAAGACGGCCCAATAGCATCCAAGTCCCACATTTCCTTTGGAAGCACCATCAACATTAATTTTAATCCATCCAAGAAGCAAGGATTTCCATAACACCTCAAAAGAGCGCTTTGGTATATGGAAGATGCCATCAACTCTAAGCCATCACAGGGTCATAAAGTGACTAACCGAGTTATCAGAATGTGATTTCTGAAGCGTGGAAATATCCCTAATGGAAATAATAATTCTCGTGCAATCTGTATTAAGGTTGAAGGAGTAATTATTATGAATAATGGCATTTCTATCATACCCGATAATGTGGAGGAGCTCAGCCACAACAAATAATAAGAGGTTCTTGATTTTTCGTGAAGTGTCAAGCTCTAAACATTATTTTTGCTGAGAGAAAGTAGTATCAGAGCATAACCATTTTTAGTCAAAAATGTCAGTAATGAAATTCCAAAGAGAAGAGGCCGTAGAAAGAGACAAAAATAAATGATTGGTGTCCTCCCCATGTTGATGACAAAGGAGAAATTTAGAGAAGAGATAGATACCAAATGATTGGAGACCAACCGTCATAGGAATATGGTTATGAACAATACTATATACTAGATTAAGTATTGCGGGATTAATCCAAGTCTTATAAGAAAACTTCAACCTAGAAAAATTAGTAACATAGTTAGTGAAATAATGATTGTAAATTGTTTTTTGAATCAAGAATACCATTGTGTGCAGGTTTCCAAATAAGAAAATCTCAATCATCTGAAAAGGTGTAATCATCAATGAACTGCATGGTAGGATTATGGATCTCTAGGTTACTAGTTTTCATAACCTCATTTATAGTGTAATTGATGCAATCCAGATAGGTATTAAGAGGCAACACTAAAATGAGAGGGGACCCAATCCAGTTTTCAAGCCAGAAGCTCATGGTAGATTCCGAGCTAACTGTCCACCTAGAGTTATGCATGATGTTGAAAAATCAGCATCTAATAGAAGGTCAAATCAAGGAATTTACATAGTGAAAATTAACTTATTTGATCTTTTCTAGGAACCTATTTCTATGAAAAGCTATGAAGTTAGATTTATTATTGATTAGTCTCTAGGAGAGTCTGGTTTGAAGGGCCTCATTAAAAAGTTTGATATTTTTAATTCCAAGACCACCTCACTCAATATGTTTACAATAGTTAAACTAGGGAATGGTAACTAGCATTCATTCAATAATACTTCCAGTCCAAAAAAAGTTTTTAATGTAGGCATTAATTTTAATGAGAAGACTAGCAGGCAATTTGTAAATCATCAGCGAGTAAACAATTTTAGAAACAATATTATATTTCACCAAGAAGATCATGCCAGCCCTGGAAAGGGATTTACCCTTCCAGGAAGAAATTTAATTAATAACTTGATCAGCAATGGTGTTTAAATATGTGGATTTAGGCTTGCCCAAAAATTTGGGAACCCCCATGTAGGTAAATGGGTGGATCCTACATTGATGACAAGGCTTTCAATGATGTGACTTTTCCTAGCGGGAGGGAAATTTTTTCCAAAGAAGAAAAAGGAAAGAGTATTAGTGAGGGGATATCTTTATTGAACCACCTTTGAGACTTTAAAGTATCCCTTGGGGGAGCCAATGCTAAGGATAGAGATAGAGGCCGAATTGAGAAGGGATTTTATCGTAATAATGAAGACACCATTGAAACCAAAACTCTGAAGGACTTTGAATATAAAGCCCCATGGTATTAAAAGCTTTCCTAATGTCGAGTTTGATGGAAATTTTCCTCCTCTAGAGAATTTATTAATAATTTTAGTGCATTACAAAGCAAGGAAAATTCAATCTTGTATGGAATTTCCTTTGATGACCCCAAATTGATTCCAAGATATAATTCTTCTACAGAGAGAGGAAAGTATATTGGAAAATATCATAGTAATGATTTTATAATGGGAGTTGATGAGGGTAATATGACGAAATAAATGAATTTTAGAGGTATTGGTTACCTTAGGAATTACGGTAAGAAATTGAATATTGAGACCATAAGGGAGGACACCATTAGAAAAGAAATATTTAACAATCTTGTAATAATCCGAATATAAAACCTCCCAGTGGTGTTGAAAAAAACCAATATTGAAACAATTGGGATCCGAAGCACTATCAGCGTTGCGACTAAAGATAGTGGATTTGATTTCATGTTCTAGTGGAGTGCTCAAAATAAATAGCTTATCATCCTCATTGGATAAGGTCAAAATGATCCCAAGAAGATTATCTCTATTTATGTTTGTCCCATTAAAAATATTGTCAAAATAATTGACCATGTAGTTAGCTATGGCAAGTTCAGAATCATAGAGCTTGTCATTTTCTTTAAGGAATGATAGAGGGTGACAGACTTTCCTAACCATCTGAAGGGTATTGTAGAACTTGGAGTTTCTGTCAACATAAAAAATCCATTTAGTTTTGAAGACTTGTTTGCGAATGTTTTCTTTGAGCATTAGTAGAGAATTGAGTTTCATAGAGAAATTTATTTCATTTCGGGGATCAGAGGAGAAATCATAGTTAGTAGAGAAATTTTTTGTTTTATTGAGCTCATTTTCAAGTTTGTATATGTCTTGGTCAATTTGTTTAGATTTAGCCTCGCACCAACCATTGAGGTAGTGCTTAAGATGCTTGATCTCAGTAATGTAAGAAAAAGCATCTGAGTGATGAGACATAGACTCCCAACTACTTTCAATGCGGTGAGATCAATCCAAATCTATTTAGAGATTTTCATTTACCATCCTTAAGAAATATACCTAATAAATATGTGTGAGTGGGAACCTAATTTTAATTATTCATGTATAACATATTTTAAAACACATTAGAATCCTAATATTTAGAGAGAAAAATAATTTTATGTATTTTAAATACATATAATCCCAACAAATAGTTCATCTCTATAAGAATTGGCCTTTAAAATTTATACTTCACTTGGATAGAAAACTCTTTTAATGACTCATGAGGTTTTATTAAGTCCTTGATGGAATCTATTCTATAAATTTATAATATACTCTTCATAATCACTAGTTAAAAAATTATAGTACATGGATAGTCCAAGGTTGAACCCATTAAGATAAGTGCTCCCTAGGTTAAAACATCATTTTAAAAGTAAAATAGAATGATTGACTGAATCAAAACAATAAATTATATAATAAAATTTAATAACTATGCGTTTAAGGATAATTTATTAATATAGGATCCTGATATTATTTTAGTAACAATATTTTTTATAAATAAATTTATCATTGCCAGAATTGGATCCAAAAAAATACTTGGTATTGGAGTTTTTCTCTAATTATTAAAATCATTTAATATTATGACCAAATACATAGATTTATTCACTAATTTTGTGACCCAAATACATGTTTAAACATGGTATACTTAACATTATTGTGTGTTATAGAATAAATTAGGAAAACTATTTTATAAATTAAATAGAAATTCATTAATCAATAAACAATGACTATTGTAGACCACTCCATGTTTTCATAAACAACTATTCATTTTAAATCACAACACAAAAAGTTTTGACCACTTTGTGTTTTCATAAAATTTCCTAAAAATATTTATGTTAAAATGAAATAGAAAAAAACATAATTTAATTCATAACCATCATACTTAATCTCTTAGAACCTCTAATTAAAGTCATTTAATATTAATGTTTTTGTGTCCAAGTAGTGACCTCCTTTTATATAGAATAATCTTTAGTTATATCGTCCATATCTTTCTATTTTCTCTGTTTCTTAATTAATGTTCAAACCCCATTAATGTTTTGAATAATTACATAATGGGAGATTCCAAATATATCCCAAAATATATATGAATGTTTCTATAATAATTGTTAATATAAAATCATCAAAAACTGCTAATTTTTTACAACCTTATCTTATTGGTAAAAACCATGTTGTTGTATAGGAATCTATAGCAAAACCACTTGAAACCAAAATATTTACCAAGATATTTAAATCATTGTTTTGGATCTAATTTCATTATATCTATTAATTAATGATATAATAGTCTTAAAATAATGAAATGTTTTCATTAATTAATCTACTTTAGAACAAGATTAATGAAATTCCATCATAGATATTTCCCATTATTTCTCTTCATATTACTCTTTTTCATTCCTAAAAACCATTGTGTAGTTTATTATGTGATGATATGTATATAAATATCACAATGTAGTTGGACCTCCTTTTCCTATTTCCTAAAGTGTTTCACCATTTTTTATCATGATAATCCATTTTACATCATAGTTCCTAAAATCATCAAGGTTTTTCATCCCTATACAAGAACCACTGTGATAATTTATCACCACCACAACATGTTGTTCCATTTGCTATAAATATTTTTAATTCATATTCTTAGAGTGTCATAATTAAAACTAAATCTCTAAGAAACACTAAAATTGGAATGTAAGCTCTGAAATTAAAATATAATAATAATATAAATAAATATAAAATAAATACATAATAAATAGATTAATTAAAAGTTAAATGTATCATGGGTAATATTAAAAATAAACCATTATTTTATTAATATTTATGCCATATCATATTCTCATACTTAACTCTTTATTTTACTTATGAAAAGACCTCCAAACCATTAGAATGAAAATCTATCATATCTAATCTTGAAATATCATGATAAAAAAATAAATCGATTATATATAAGAATAAACATTCAAGTGTCACATGAAAACATCTTTTCAACTCCTATCTTTTTAGAAAAACCAATAAATTATGTATTTTCCTCAATATTTCCAAATAATTAGCAACATTACCTATTCATTCATAACTTTTAACTTTTTAGTAGCATTAATTCTCACTTGTGACTATCCTTACAAAAAATTATTTCACTCAATCATCAAGTACATGAATTTTTTCTATAATAATTCAATAAAATTAAATATATTCATTCAAATAAAAACTCAATAATAATTATGAGGGATTTAAATAGGGAATTTATAACTTTAATAGTTGGTCGGTATTGATGAAAAAAATCATATGGATAAATGAGGAGGCTTTCTATTAAGTTTAATGCATGATTCATAATTAAAATTTAACAGAAATGTATCACTCATTCCCCTTTAAAAAACGTAAAACCCATTAATACTACTTTTGTTTAATACACAATTATTCGAAAATAAAAAAAATTTAAATTAATGAATAATTCATTCCCAATTCTTTATTTTTAAATTATCTATCTCTATTATTCTTTAAAAAAAGATTAATATGAATAATTAAATTACTATAGAAAATAACATGTGAACCTTTATCCAAAAAAAAATATCAATACCTCACCTAATACCCATTATAAAATACTACTTCTTAGAAATAATCATGTAATAAACCACTCTACCTTGTTTAGTTAAAATGAAATCATCGAAGACAACAATGAAATTGGGTAGGAAAGGAAAAAATAACATAAAATGTGGTTATCATAACTAGTTGTCCAAGGTTTATAAGAGATTAAATAAGGGTAAAATGTAATGGTAATACTTATGGTTTTATGGGATGAAAAACAATAGAATAAATTATATATAAATAATTTTAATAACTATAGTAAAAAGAAGAAGAAATTAATATTCTACCTTACTACATGTCCTAAGAATGTTTCAAAAAATAGGGTATTTGAAATTATGAATCAACTGGTTTGGAACACCACTTGGGAATGGGAATTTAAAATATGTGAAAATAACTTATAGAATGAATAAAACTAATAATAAAATTAACAAAAATATTGGATAATTGATATATACAATTCTTTTAGAAAATTTATATACACAGATCAACTAGTATTCACAAATCAAAATTCATCATGTATTTATTATAAAGCCAAATATTAATCATACAACTATCATAATACTCATTTAATAACATGAAAAAGGATATTTAAAACAAGGTATGATGGAATACAAAAGCAATTATTTATATCATAAATTTCAAACATAACCATATTTTAGTATGATACTCAATTTTCCTACTTATAAAAAATTTAAGTTAACGAAAATATATGGGAAATATTGATATAACCTTAAATAATTTATTTTTTCTATATTAATTTTGTTGTTCATTTTTTTAATGCTCGATTTAACATTAATTTCATTAATTTTGTATGAAAGGTTTTTTAAGAAAGATTTTGTGAAATATTGAAATTATTGGTAATAATGCCTATTTTATTATTTAAACTATAATTTATTGAATTATTTATCAATTTTTCTACGTGTTAAATAATATTTAGCTTTTATGGTGTTAATATATTAATTAATTTATGTTTAACTAAAATATATTTTGCTTTAATTATTTAATAATTTGTAATATTAAATCATTATTCAAATCATTTAAACATATTTTTTATTTCATTAATTAATTAATTAATTATTTAATAAAACTGATTTTAATATTCAATATTCATTAATTTAAAGAAAATAATTATTATGAACATATTTTATTTAAATGTTTAGTTATGTTTTTAAATAGTTTATAATTGAAATTTGTTTTTTTTCATTACATATTTCTCTAACCCTTTTATGTGGTTATATACTATTATGTAATGATTTTCTTATTGTTTGTTAGTTTTAAATAATTAAATTTGAATTGAACATCAGTGATAGTGTGAGGTATAAAAATTTGGTTCCACTATCCAGGAAGGTGCATGTGACCAACCAAAAAACATAAATAATATAATAATTAAAAATATTTTCAAAAAAATAAAAAAAAATCTAATGAAAACAACTTGTTTACTTAACGATCGTGTTCTTTATTTGAACTATTTAAACCTAAAATTATATACACACTATAAAAGTGGAACATTCTAATTATGAACTAAAACCACTTGTATTCGAAATACACAAAAAAATTTCTAGATATTAAAATAATAAGAAAATAGATTTGGAAAATCCAAATCTAGAAATTCATAAAGCTACATTAGAAAATGAAAATATAGTTGAACCTAAATCTATAAATGACAATAATGAGAGGCCTAGGATTAGGTATTTCCATCTACAAATTATTTCAAACAATACACTATGTATTCATTTATCCCCTAGGTCTAGGAACTATGAAATGAAAAAATCACACCTCTCAATATCACCCTTCTACAGTAGTCATCCCAGCAATGATTCTATTAACTTAATTGGATTTTTCTATTGTTTGGTACAATAGATACCTTTTAATGGGATAAATGAGGAGTATAAGTTATGATTTTTTTCATTTTAATTAAAAATTATGTATAAGATTTTGTTCCAGATATTAGATGAGAATATATTTGATACTCGGGACTATCTATTTAATTCTTCTATTAAGAAATTTTATCCTATAAATACTTCCAATGAAGTGAGGCATAAAATTATATGTTTTGTTTAGGATTAGGATTATCTTTTCCAGGATAATTGGTATAGGTTTAGATCACTTCCTATAAAATTTCATAATAACAAACTTGACCCCAATATCTTAATGGATACATTCTTTAATGTTATCACCCCTTAAAATCAAGATCTCATCGATCAATCTTATGGTGGTGATATATCAAACATGACAGTGGATGAGATAAAAAAATCTTTAAAAAATCTTGTAATAGTTCTAAAACAAAAGCATAAGGAAAAGCGTTATCCATTAGGCTGAAACCAGTACTTAGGCTTCTATAGTTGATGATAAAATTCATAAAGTATAATGTTGTCACTATGGGATGTACGGTCACACCCCAAACTATTTCCTTAACATTTTCATACCCATTCAGAATAATGAGATTTTTTTTATTGACTATAAATCTAGGAATCAAGGTAATATTTATCTATTTTAATCCAATATAAAAATGGATATAAAAATCACCCAAACCTTTCCTAGAGAGAAAAAAAGAGCGAAAAAATATCAACTTACCCCTAATATTCCATAAAAACCGAAATAATAATTCCAAAATCAATATGGGGATGAGTTATAAAATTCTCAACGGTAGTAAAAGGGAATATCATTTCATGTTTTGGATGAAATTTGTTTTCTAATTAAATACAATGAATCTTGGATTCCTAGCCGATAAATTCAAATAGGTCAAATGGATTGGGATTTATATGGAAGATACAAGGGAATGTTAACTGGAATTCCTTAACCTAATACAAGAATGTCATGGATTTAACCACTAGTTCGAGCATTAAAATGCAATTGGATGTTACGGAATAACCAAGTCATGTTGAAATTGATGAAAAAGTAATATCTGAGGTTAAAATTCTTGAAAACTCCAAATATGAAAATATTGATAACACTGAAAAAAATAAAAAAATTATTGAATCTTCACATGATAAAACACTAGAACAAGAAGAAATAATGTAGGAAATATTAGAGGAAGGAAATAAGAAGCTAAGGATTGAGGATGAGGATAGTCAACTGCCTATTTTATAGAATTATATTCCTCCCACCCCTTTTCCACAACATCTTAAAAATAAAAGTGAACTAGATTACTGGAAATTTTATTAATTATTAAGAATATTTAATGTTAGTATCCCTTTTTATGGGCTTTGAATAAAGTTCCATATTTTTTTAAATTTATAAAATTATTTTTAGAGAATAAGAGGGACTTGGATGAGTGTTCATCAATTTATTTTAATGAGGATTGCAGTTCCATTGTTTGAAAAAACATTCCTACAAAACTCAAAGACCCTAGTTCCTTTATCATATATTCTAAAATTGGATTTAGTGAGGGGATTAAATGAATGTGTGATTCTGGTGATTTTATCAACCTTAAATCATAATACTTATTTAGAAACATAGGTATTTGATATTTAAAACCAATATCACTTTTACTAAAATTAGTTGATAGGAAACTTGACTTTCCTTATGGAAGATTAGATGAATATTTAGTTGAATTAGAAAGGATCTCAATCCCAAATAATTTTATCATTCTTGAAATAGTCAGGGATATTAATGTCCCAATCATTCTATTAAAACCATTATTAGCCACAACTGGTGTTGTGATTAATGTTTCTAAGGTTAATAGTTCCTTTCAGCCCAATGAGGATAAATAGAAGCTTCAAGTTTTCAAATACCCCCTCTTGTTGAGAGTTTTAAGTGGATATATGTCGCAAATGAAGTGTTTAGAACTATTATTATAATGGAAACTCATCTCCCTTATGATTTAATCAAAGAATATGTTGAATAAAATTATCAGGTGAATTATATTGAATCTGAATCTATTAGAGAGATTGAAATAATAGAGAGTATTTTGAGAAAAATTAGAAAAATCATTGATAATAACAAAGAGGTGTTAAAACTTGAATAAAACAATATTTTACAGAATATCTCTTAGATTGTTCATCCACTCATTTCACCACCTATTTGGGAAGAAATGCTTTCCCATGAATTAGAATTGGACCCCAAGCTAAAAGTTCTTCTTCTTGAGTTATGTGAGCCCAAGTAATACTTTTTTTATGCTAATTGTGGTAGTTTATAAGGGTCTAAAACTATATAGAATTCTGAATTTATAACATCTAATTTTTTTTCAACATGAACCAGTTTTTTCTCTTAGAATGTTTCACACCCATAGTTCTTAAAACCATTCATAATGATTTCCCACATATTTTTTAAGAAATTTACTTCTTATGATTCTTATATGGGATCTTGACATTTTAATTTCTTATTAAAAAATGAATCATTTAGGTGGGAGAATTATAAGTTTTCATTTGAAAAGAATAATTGTGCACAGTTCTCTACAGTTGTGAGCAGGTTATATTAGGGTTTTCAGGTGGTATTGAGTGTTTAAAAGCCCAAAATATTGGGTAAAATCTTGAGAACACTATTGATTTGTTAAGAACATTTTCAAGGCTGAAATATTTAATTTATTTATCCTCATTTTGGTAATATTTTCATTGTTATAAGGGTGGAAAATACCATGAATTCTTTGTTTTTAATGGATATTTGTAAATATTTTCTTTAAATTACTCTTCATAAGGTGTTGTAAGAGTGTAACGAAGACTGCATAAATAATAATAATTTTTCATTAATCAATGTAACCTTCCTTCTCAATGATCATGGTTAGTCCTTGGATATAAGAAGTTCATATATAGAATTAGAATTTTGCATTTCATGGGTGTAAATACATAGTTTTTAATATATATTTGTTTTCATTTTCAAATAAATTATCCTTAACTCTAATCCATGCATTCTCTGTAGTTTAAATTACTCTATTTTAAACGTTCCAATGATAAGATATTGCACCTCAAGATATTTGAATGGAATTCCCTACCATATAAGCAATAATATTGAACAACCTACTTCAAACTCCATTTCATTATTCATTGGCTAAATTCATTCCTAAGCATTAATTTATAGATTCTTATGTAAAAAAATTCCATTTTTAGGTACTACATATCTGTTTGTTGATTTATTGAACATAAGAAAATAAGGTATTGTTTTGTTTTTGCGATACTGAGAACATATTCTTCATACTATGGGAGTACTTGTTTTAATTATTTAATTTTGATGCAACCACATCTATTTTTAATGCTGACTTACGCTTGAAATTTTCATTACGTAAAATTAATTTATTGAGTTTTGTGTTGGATTATATAATTGCTACCAAGTCTGTTGATCATCGTTGTATTTTTTAAACTATAGTGTGTTAAAAAGTGTCTATGCATGCAATTTTATGTTCTATTTATATTTTATTTAATTTGGAAAACACACATCTATTCTGAATTCATTATTTTGTGATAAAATTCATTATTACGGCCAAAGGATTCTTTGTTCATGTTGTGTTTGTGGATATTGTGTGGAAAAATAATTTTTGGACATTTTTTTTTACATTAATTTTCATTTCTTAATTGAAAATATTTTTGAACTAAAACTACCGTATATTTTCTTCCACTTTGAGATCAAAAGTTAGGAAATCACTGGGTTTTAGGTGTATGGAGGGGTATTTAGATATGCTTATCTATGTTCTAATGTTATATATTAAAAACATATTTTTTTTAAAAAAATTGAGTTTTATGCGCCATTTATAAATTTTCACGAGGTGAATTTTTTTCCAAATTCTGATGTTTGTAAAGACACTTTGAGAAGGTTTATATTTAATACATTTTATATTTAATTGGCTAAATGAATTTTCTAGTCATATTGAAAAAAACGGATTTAGGTAGAATATTTGGATAATGTCAGACAATAGTCATTATTTTTGAACATTTTAATTTGAGTTAAAATCAGAAGATATATGTCCAAAAGGATTATGGAATGAAATCATAGTCAAGGTTGAAATCATTTCTTCTTTATTTTTATTCTTTATTCATCAAACTATTGGATAGGTTATTTATTACACCAATAAAATTATAATGCACCCCATACAATAACATACCTATTTATTATGAACTCATAAATTATGTGAGTATGTTCAAATGGTGGTAAAGAAAAGTATAGACATTTAGTTAGATGCTAATAAAAATTTTGTAAAATATATTTAATTTTTTTAACATAAATCATTTTTATAAAACATTAACCCATTATTTAATGAATATGTTTAATTCTAGAGGGAATTCATATTTTAATACTTGAGAGAATCTATAAGGAAAAATCAATATGACAATCAATTCTTTGTGGTATTTTAGATTTTCTATCTTTGAAATTTATTTCCTACTATTTTATGTGACTAATAAATTCTTGATAAAATGTAATGTCTTAAGTATGATGGAATTCGATGCAACCTTAAATCGATGATTATTTCCACATATATTTTGTTTCTAATTTATTTAATTCTTTATTTAAAAATATCTTTTTTAATTACATATTTAATGTTTTTTATTATATATTTAGTAAACTAATTATGTTATTAATAATAATGTCTATTTTATTGTGTAAAATATTTTTTTCATTTATTGAATTATTTATCAATTGTTCTGAGTGGTAAGTAATTTTCAGTATTTTTTCATATTAATATATTAATTTATTTATTTTTAATTTAAATATAATTTCATTTAATAATTTAGTAATTAGTAACATTAAATAATTGTTAAATTTTTTAATATATTTTTGTTATTTATTTATTTAGTTAATTATTTTATTAATTAGTTATGTATGTAAATTAATAGTAATATTTAATATTAATTTAATTTAACAAAATATTGTGTATGAACTTATTTTATTTAAATTTTTTTGTTATGTTGATAAATAATTTACAGTTGAAATATGTTTTTAGTGCTCATTGATACAACAATATCGTAAGTGGCGTGGCCACATAGCCAATTTGAAGTGCGGGTCAAATATCTATTTTCTAGCATACCCCGTTTTCACATACCCAAATTATGAAGGGGTCAAGTATCCAATTTCACTAGAGAAGAACTTGTATATGATTTCTAATTATTCACATAGCTAAAATGGTAACCACATTTCCCAATGGATATGTCTTATTTTGTCCTCACATACCCAAATCAGTCTTCCTAAGTTGGATGATTTATTCCAATTGAATCATTTGAAAGTTGAGATCATTCCATTGAACCAGATGAACCCAAGTCTTATATTGTTTTACTAGAATCAAATTTCTAATGCTGATTCTGTTGAAGAAATGTATCTCACTGAAAGCTAATGGAGAAGTAGCCAACTCAAGAAACCACTGATGATTGGGGATGATCAATGAAATCTATTTTCATTTTTGTTGAAGGATATAAATTCATTGGTGTTTGAATGAGAAAAATCTAGATCTATTGAAGGTCATGTTTTTAATTATCTTAATAACAAGATATTTAAGTTTAAATTTGTTTGGAGGAAGACTGACTAACTGTCACCAAAGAAGAGGATATGAAGAGATTAATGACCTCAATACTGAGATTGAAGTCTACATTTCATACATGTAACTCGTCTAAAGTAATCAAGATAATTTCTGATTTTAGTAAAATTAAGGAAGTAATTATTCAAATTATATGGAAGAATATAATTCTATTTTGATTAATTGACACTTATCAGACTGAGTTCCAACTACCCCTCTTGTTGTTCCGAATATGGAGATTCTTTTGTACAACTATGTTTGGCTCGAAGATGATGAATGAAGACCATTTATAATATCATATAATGAATTATAGATAACAATATTTACATATTATTGATTTCTATTATAGGATTGATTTAGAGGGGCCCTCATTTCGCCTCATTATTGTAGTTATGATCAAAAAGGTCGACACATATTTGGTTCTCGACATTATGCCTCATTGAAGAGAGCATATCCATCACCATGGAAGGATGTGAGTGAGACTGAACTAATTCAAAGGCTTGGACAATGACAAAGAATTATTTATTAAAGTAAGTATGATGAATCTAAGGGATATTGGATCAACATTGAATAATTACTTTTAAGATGATGAACATGTAAAGTCCATGATGATCAGGACTTGGTTCAAGACAAGATGTTGGGTGATATGTTTTTTTGTAGATTAAGAGTTCATTTTTTATTGTCCAATGAAAAGTGATATATATATTTTTTAATCTGTAGAAGTGAAGTCCATGTATATGGGTTTGAAATAATTATAAAACTGAGCAGAAAAGTTAGGTAACTTAAAAATCACCTGATATTTAAGAATAATTAGTTGATTTGCAGTGAATAGTTGGTATTCTAGGGGTTTATGTTCCTAATAACTATCTGATGTATTGAGAGTAAGGATTAAAAAGAACATATATGGAGTTCAAATTTCCAAAAAATACATTTTTATAAAACGATGATGTGATATAATTAAATTCAGTGACATATTTATTTTAAAATATGAAATTCATTCAATGAATGAGAGAAGGAGAATATAATATTTTGGGTAGATATGGGAGTCAAGAGAATAGGTATAATATAATTTTTCAGATAGAGATGGGAGTCGAGTATGGAGTTAGCATAAAATTTTTTAGTTGGAAATGAGATTTGAGAGCAGAGGTAAAGTAGAGTAGGAGAGCATCGAAGGTGAATTAGAAAAAGCTCAGGATAGAGGAGAAATAATATTCAATAGAGAATATTTATCTCTAGTTTTATTTTTTCTTATACACTTGGATTCTTGTGATGTATTTCTTGAATAAATTTGTAGTTTCTACTATGATCATTAGTGGCTAAGCATTTTTAGGTCTATTGTATTGTAATACACTAATATTCTTCATCTATTCGACTCTTATCATCATTTTTATGTCAGTGTGATTTTTGTTTAATATTCTCAACTTTTTTCTTAATAAGATTTAATTATACACTACTATACATATCCATAAGTGATGGTAGTTTATTATTTACCTTTTTTCAACAACTAATGTACAAAAAAACAGAAAATGTTCTCGATACTTTTGTTCATTAATGATCTATAATTATCCTTAGTATTTAGCCACAATTCAATACTAAGGGGAGTTCTCTAAACTATGATGAACACATAATGAATGTTATTTGATAAAACATGTTGTTTTATTATATTAATAGATATGATAAATTGCAGTTAGAGGAAAAAATTGATTTAATCAACATAATGTAGTTTGGTTTCTTATTTTCATCATATTTTTATGTCATCTATCACTATTCGTGTCCACTATTTTGTTTCACTTTCACAGTCATCAACTCCTTTTCATTCGATGGCATTGACTCTGTTGCTCCTACAAAATGTGAGAGGGTCCCAGTTGGGAGACATTGACTATGATGTCTTGTGTGACTAGAAACCCATAAAAGATTCAAAATAAAGATATTCTAAATGAGGGAATCATGTCATCCTTTTCTAAGGATTGATTGTGGTCCTAGTCAAGATGCATGAGTAGGTGATGATAGAGTTCCAAACATCTCATTTGGATGTACATCATAGTGTGGGAAAGATGTAAAGTGAACATCTATGGTAGTATTTGTGGGAAAACATGAGATGGATCATATATGTGTTTGTCTCATGGTTCTTCACCTGTCAGTAGATGAAGGATGATAAACAGGTTTTGGTAGGTTTTTTTATAGCCTCTTGAGATCCCATAGTGGAAATGGAATGATATATCAATGGACATCATGATAGGGAATCGATGGATAGTGAAGGGCCACAATTCCAACTGGGTGATAGTTTAATGGATCATGAATTTTTAAACTTCCTTACTATCATGGAGTAAATTTTAGTAGAGATTTTGAGGAATATGTAAGTGTAGGAGATTTTTCACATTTATGGTGTTCCCTCAACTAGTTTCTCTGATTGTGATGTGTGGTTTACATCATGGTTTTAGAGAGATATAGAGGATACATTTAGGACCCATATAAGGATGATGAAAATATTCTACCCGTATAAGGATGGTTAGACTGAGCGAACTATCTAGGTGATGGAGGATATGCTTTGGGTTTGCATGTTAGACTTTGGCTAGAGATGGTATAATCAATTTCCCTTGGTAGAGTTTGGGTACAATAATAACTACAACTCTACTATCAACATGAAACTTTTTGAGGACCTCTATGGGAGACCCTAAATGTCACCCTTATTCTAAATAGATATTGGATAGACATCACTTGTGAGTCTACATTTGGTGCAGACCATAAAGGAGAAGGTCTAGGTCATCCATGAGCGGATGAGGACAACTAATCGCTGGAATAAATTTTACACATATCACCATTATAGAAACTTGGAGTATGAGTAGGGAGACAATGTTTTCTTAAGATCCCCCCCCCCATGATGTGGATTATAGAGATTACTCTAGATAGGAAAGATATCCCCTAGTATTATCGGGATGCTTGAGATCTTGATGAGGGGTAGTGAGGTTGCCTACTGGCTCTCCTTGACCCCATAGTTGGAGGAGGTTCATGATGTCTTCCTTGTATCGCAACTGATGAGATATGTGCATTACCCTATACATGTAATTTAATGGGGAGAGATCGACAGAGAGGATGGAGACAATTTTTTGAAGCACTCAGTGGAAATTGAGGATTATTAGGAGAGGACCCAATACAGATAGACCATCCCCTTAGTTCATGTATATTAGAAGCACCAGAGCATGCAAGAGAGATCATAAGAGTGAGAGATCTAGATGAGGGCTCAATATAAAAACCTTTTTGTATAGTATTTTATTTTTTAGGATGAATATATTGATGGAGGAAAGGATTTAGAGGAATTTTTTCCTCATAAGACTTAAATATTTCTAGATATATTTTTTGGATCTAGGTATTGAGACAACGTGTGATTCTAAGGAACGGTGTGTCCAGAATTATTTTTATAATAATATTAAGTATATTTTATATTATAAAATCTTAGTTTCATAATTAAATTAGGATAACTCATAAATAAAATATCATATAAGAAATCCAATAACATGGTTGATTCTGGAATGTGATATTTACCCTAGTAACAACCTTAAATAGGTTAATGCAGAGCAATTAGATAAAAGCATCCATTTGCGGTAAATTCTGCAAGATAATTAAATAATTATATTAATTATTAAATTTATTATCCCATTAGGATATTCCTCTAAATAAACCATTATGGAAATTATAGAGGGTTTTCATCATAAACATTAGGATAATTGAGAGATGTTATTCCTCTCCTTTGTTGGAGAATAAAAATATGATAATGAAGACACTCTAGATCGAGACAGATCAAGGTTTAGCGAACACAACAACCCCTATCAATCAATTGAAAGTGTGTTATTCAATAATGAATGATACAATATTTAGGTAGGAATATTTAATTTTTGGATTCTACCCCTATTGATTAAATTAATTGAGCTAGATCACCCTCTTCCTTTCATATGCACCAATTTTATCCTTTGCATACAGCCAAGTACATATATATTTTTTATTTAAATTTTTTCTTACCCCAGACCATCCCAATTATATATGTTGGACAATAAATCTTGGAAATTTATTTTTATACCATTTTTTTATTCCACTCTCTCAAATATTATTTTGGTTAGTAATCATTGGAACATGGGGTTGCAATTTGACAACTTTGGGTGCGAATGTGCCTGATCTAACCCCCATATTCATAGCAGTTTCATGTGAGACTAACATATCAGTGATCAAGGATGGAAATTTTGATTAATAATGGTAAAATGAATGTTGGTTTCTTGTATTTGGGATCTGAGACATCCATGGATAAAAAGGAGGCAAGTGGGCATATGGAAAAAAACCAAGACAAATTGGACTCAGATTTCTGGACAAAGGAAAACCAGAAACAAAGAATATAGGCTTTACCTTCGATTTTAGTAGGATTTAGGTGAGATCTAAGGAAGAAATACTAGATATAGGATGTCATATCAGATCTATAAATTCTTCTTAAAACCTGACTACATGTTGTGTGTTCTGAAGAACACATGGCATATGAGGCCCCGACATCGATGGAGAGGGTTTTAGGTTAGAAAAGTATCACACGCTGTGTGTTACCCTCACACACTATGTTAACCTTGTGATGGTGACACAACACGCAATATAGGAGTTCATGAAAATGTGCACAAAAAGGTACATCCCATGTACTGATGTACATAAAGACGACTAGGGACATGGGTGAAACCCCATGCGGAAGGAAACATCCTTTACCATAGGACACAAACATGTGAAATTTCACTTGTACATGGCCAAGGAGAATGGGAAGGACCCTAAGTGGCTCAGACATTCTATGTAGACCCTATACACACAATGTATTCATACATGGGTAGTGATCTGTGTACCTTTGGGGACATGACTAGGTGATGGAGTGGGACCACATATCATGTGGGTATACTAAAATGCTATGTACCCCTATTTTCCTTCTGATGAAAAGTCAACACCGCGTATATCCTTTGTTAGGAATCATATTTTTGATCTTGAGTAGCCTATACTATGTTTTTTTTTCACATTGAATGAGATGGTATCCTCTATAGTGTATTTTTAGATATGATGTGAAATGTTATGAATGTGATTCTCTTTTAGAAGGCACTCAACGATGGTAGTGATTGGGAATGATCAATAGAGTGGTACTAACATATGGAGTAGGATTTAGGTCCTCTATCTATTTTTGGAGTAGTACGCACCTTTCCGGTAGCATGCAGAACCTCCTTGCATTGAGTGGTACACCCCAATGGCATTATGGTGTGGGTCACCTATCCTTTGAGTGGTACACCCTATAGCATTAGGGAAAAAGTCCTCTATCTACTGAGTGGTAATCCCTAAAGGATCAAGGTGGATGTCCTCTATTTATTGAGTGGTACCCCATATCGAATAATGGATGGGTCCTCCTTTCCCTAAGAATTACCCCTTATATAATTAGGGTGAGGGTCCATTACCTGCTAAGGTGTACATATATATTGGATAGGTACATGTCAAAACACTGAGTGGAACCCCATGATAGACTTGGGAATGAACCCTCTTCTTGGATATATTTTCCCCTTGACTATGCGGCATAGTGAAGAGGTATGAGACCTCTATATGGTTACTTCTCTGGATAAACATTAGAGATGTTGTGAATTGAGGGTGGACTTCTAAAACTATTGGCACCCTTTTCTTAGGCTAGGTTGTGAGATGGATATCCCCTTATATGTCATTTGGTTTTATTTTGTTTTATCACATATATATATATATATATATATACATATCCATTTTTATGGATTTGTTTACTTTTTATCACTTTGGGTTGAGATGTATGTATATATATTCTTATCATGTCTCTTACGACCCCCTTTAATTTTTAGGGAATCCTACTGGGCATGTATATACACACCTCTTCATGGTGTTTTCCTACATGTTTAATGTCTTATGAAAATGATTGATATATTGGTGAAGACTAAATAGTATCGTAGAAATAAATGGTTCATTGGAAAACATATGGTGGTCAGAGCTTAATGATCAGAATAAGGGCTATCTCAGAAATATTACATTCCCGTTTTTTTTGGTTGGGACATTTTTACAGTTGGGCTTCTATTTTCCCATTTTACCTTTCAATTTTCACTATCATATTCTTGGAAACCCAAGATGTTTTTCATGCAGTGTTTATCTAGCTATTGAATAATTTTTTTTATTCCTATAAAATTTTACATTGAGATTTTTGGGTGTGTTCATACATGAACATTATCCAAAGGCCTCCCATTTAGGATATGTATTTCTGAACTTGTTTCCACCCCCTTACCCATGAATGTGGTACTGGGGTAGTTACAGTTTCAGTCCCATTTGGGTCAGTTCCTAAATGATCACATATTTCTTTAATACATCTTCATGGTTTGATACTCTTGCTAATAGTTTTACTAGTTGTTAGTGTGTTTTAAAAAATTAAATTTGAGAAATGTTTCAATGACCACATGAGATATCAAATATAAAAATATAAATAATTTAAAATAACAACCTCTTGTCCATTAAACCAAATTCTTGTTCTAACTTTATCCTTTTGTTCCTTTCATCATTACCATGCACCTAAAAAACCAAATTGCATAATTTAAATTACAAGGTTCATTATGATAAACCTAGAAAATATTGGATGATTAAATTTTACTCTTAAAATAACCCTAATTTTTTTTCTCGAAAAACTAATTCTAATGAAGTTAGTAAAATCTTGGTTTTTAACCCATATTTTTTTTGTTTATTATTATTAGATAGAATGAATTTACCATGTCATGTAATAGAATAAGGGAATGAAATTACCTAGTCTTGATTTTACCATGACATTAAACTCTTCCCATATGAAGAGAAAATTTTAATTTTCTATTAACCAAATCATGAAACCAATTTGATATGAAAACAAAAATTTGGAAAGTAAATAATTAAAATGTAACTCATGTGAAATGATATGTATAGTTGAGTGTCTGTTGTACTAGAAAAGGGCAATAATCCATTAAAAATTATAATTAGGGTGAACTTGAATTTTTTAATTTGGATCATGAATGAGATTCTTATGATTCGTCATGAATGTTTTAAATGGTGATTTTTGTTGAATTTAAGATTTTTGAGTGTTAAAGTAGGGATTTTGTGGTTTCAATGAAAAAGAGTAGTAGAAACCCATGGGTACCCAATGGAGGTGTTTTAGGTACCCGATGAGTTGTGCGGTGTGCTACTTAGGATAAAATATACCACTAGGTACTTAGTAGAGGTGTACCACATACCTAGTGGGGAATCCAATCAGTTGGGGAATTCCCTAGGATGGTTAGTGGGTACCTTGTAGGCACTTATCCAATACCTAGTGGTACTAAGTTAATATTTTTATATGGATAAAAATGTGATTTAACCACATTAAAATTATAACCCCCATCAGAGGTTCTTTATTTTGGGTAGCCACATTGAGGGTCGTCCACCACCCTTTTCCCCCCAAACATAATCATCTAATATGGTGTGTTTTGGATATATTACATTATTGATTTAGGTTAGTTACCTAAGCTTTTTTCTAACTATAATCATGCTCTTCCCCTTACCCTATTTAAGTGTGGATGGTATTAGGTATTTGGATATGATTTCACTAAGGCATAGTTAAATCACACCACTGTAATGAGTATCTTTCATGCAGATTCTAGTAGAGGTCAAGAAAGGATGATATTTTTCTTTTCAATTCCATTTCACTTGAGGTAATTATATATATAAATTATTCATCAATTTCTATTATTTTTTGGGCTGGTCGATGAATCGACATAAAATCTCAGTTATTTCACCCATTTGGGGAGTTGGAGGTTGTATATCAACCATCTACAGATCATTTCACAAGATTCCAATGAGTTTGTGTCACATTATGTGTTTATCAGAATTATAAAATAATTGTATTTAACTATGGAATTAATTATAAATGATTCATAATTAACTAAATTGATCTCTTATATGAGATAGGGGATGAGGTTACAATAATTATTAGGAGATCTTGAATATAATGGATATATATATATCTTAATATGGTCAAATCCATGGGTGGGTTAATTGGAAACTAATATATAACTCTTTTATATGTAATTGGTTGTATAATATGATGTGAAAGTGAGGGTAATAGGGTGCACTTGACCTACGTGAAAGTTGATGGTGCTTGGGTGTTTATGAAAATAAAACTAGATATTATGTAATGTGGTTGTAAAAAATATCCATCAAATATTCCCTTATAAATTGACATTCTATACAACTCTAATAATGTGATATTCTTGGGTTAAAATTTTGATGAGCATATAAAGGGTTTACGACCATAGGGAATTTTTGGACTTGCCTAGTGGGGTATCATGTCAGGTGACTAGATTCTACATTGAAAAAACGGGTTATAGGTGATCCATGTAATGGTTTTCTTGAGTATACTTTTAGAACATGGGTAATCCAAGAGTAGTAACCCATAGGTTTGAACTGAGATTATTGATAACATGCTTGAAAATCCAAGACTAAAAGTAAATGGATTCCCATCAGGGGTAAACTTGTGGATTAACCATATGATGATAGGTTTACCTTGGGGATTATTGTATATAATTGATTAGTTATGAGAGTTATGGCTAATTAACCATGTGGTATGTGAAATATGAAATGATAATGGGATAATTGGGATTGTGATGAGCCTTATGGGTAAGTCACAGTATGAATTGTGACTTGTGAAATAAGAATGGAATAAACAATATTAGTTAATGATGGTTTAATATGATTATTAAGTGATGAAAAATCTAGAGTAAAGTACCATGTTGGTTGTATGATTACTACTCTACACTTCACCATTTACATTAGATATGTATGTTATATCCTAATGATCTATATCACCAAAATTGTGTTTTTTGGGAGTTCCTGTATAAAATTAGGATGGTTGGGCCCTTCATTAATAGCATTGGTATACTTAATTAATGTGATGTGATAATTTACTTGGGTTAAGGACTAGATGATTTTTACCTCATGATATGTGATGCATGAGGTTTGATGGGATAATAGTTGTGACATCTTAGCTTTTTAATGTGTTTTTTAAATTTTCATCCATAAATTATATATGAAAATTTTAAATGAAACTATTTTAATTTTTATAATGATAAAAAAACAATTTTTATATATAAATATTAATTTGAAATTATTAATGAAATTTTATGAAATAGTAATACATTATTTATTTCTTATAGTGAATGCATGATATGATAAATTTAATTTCACAAATTTATATCCCTTTTTCAAAAAATTAATATTGTACCCATTAATTTCCACTATTACTATTTTGTTGAATTAATAATAAACATGTATTCTTAATTTATGAATCATATTGGATTTTTATTTATAATAATTATTTATAAAAATGGTTATATTAAATCTCATTTCCTGAATTTATGATTATTTTTACACATATAGTTTTGGAGAAACAAATTTTTCTTATTTAATGTATTATTTTCAAATATCCATTTTAATAATAATGATGATTTCATTTAAATATAATATATTGTGAATGTTTTATTAATGATATAACAGAAACATATAACTACAGAAAGTAACTTTATAATTTTTTATGTCATATGACAATTTATGCACACCATATGATAAAAATAAATTTTTAGTAATATTTAATATAAAAATAACATTCAATGAGGAATTTATAATATACATAATATTTTATTTAATGTTTAAATTATTTTTAACATATTCCATGTTAATTTAGTGACCTAGGTTCCCCCCGACCGATACATATCTCAATTTTGTGTTTCACAGTTCCAGGTTTTCAACCGTGGTAAAACATTAAAATTAACATAGCGAACAACCTTGGAAAATATTTTGATAGTTCCATTGATCATGGGGGGTGTTTACCACCAACTGAGTTTGGATGAATTTATGAGAATATTTATTTTTAATGGATTTTTAATATTTTTTATTAAAAGAATAGTTTTCTCAGGATCATGAATGAAGATACCTCTTAGACATGTGCTCATATGGAAATTGAAAAACTATAGTTGTGTGAAAAAACATGGAATTTATCCTATGTGGGTTACATGTTTTTTCACTTGGGTTTTGGGTCATACCGTGTATATTATATTGTCTTTTAATTAAAAGGATAATAAAATAAATTGTGGGTTATAAATACCACGTTCTGTCTACTTCCTAGGGTTAATAATTTCATCCAATAGTAGCGCCTAAGAGAAATAAATAGATAGATTGATTTGAGATCCCCTCTCTTGAATCCTCTATGAGATTATTCTGAATTATGAGACTTTCATACAAGAAAATATTGATGATCGTATCATGTAGTGAAAACAAAGGGAAACATGGTGTTGACAATGGATGTAAGTGATGATAATTGTTCGATAAGGTTGTTATTATTCTTGTGAATTTATGCCTCATTCTTCAAGATAGTAAATTCTTGGGAATCCACTATTATTATTTGTTTTTATGATTGAATTGTTATGTATTTTGTGATATCTAATGTCATTATGATTGCTAATTGATAGGAATTAATTTAAATTTGAATATATTTGGTTTCATGTTCCCCTATGATCATGTACTTCGAGTATCATCACATTCTTTCGTATATAAATCCTTGTTTCATTCCATTTTACATTGTGTGAGTTTTAAATTTATATCTTTGTGGTCGGTATTCACATCGACCATTTTTATAATTCCTCCCCTATTTTTTCAACCCCCTCATGATGTAATTTATCATTTTCCTTCATCATGGCCAATAGATTAAGGATAGGAAATACATTATGAAAGAATGATGGTGGGAAACAATGATTTTGGGTGATTGAGGAGATGATTGGCACTTTTTGGGATATTTTTAGTTGGTAGTTTAGTGAGATTTTGATTGATTTATGATGGATTAGATTCATGGTGGTGTGATGGAAATGAGACGAAATCTAAGAAGGATACTTAATGGTTCTAAATGGTGATGAGTGGTATGACATCATGAGTGGAGATGATTCTGAGTGGAAGCTATATCAAATTCAAAAGAAACTAAAGATCTAAGGAAGGACATGACTACATAGTGAATAGGTAAGAAAAAAATATAATGTCTACCTCTTAGGATGAAGAAATTGGGTTTTCAAAAGATTATAAATATCACACAGTGTGTTGTGCAGATTCACACACCATGTAGTGGATGAAAACCATGGAAAATATACTATGTGTCAATAGAGGAACATAGTGCGGTTATATATTTCATAACATGACTATCTGGAGGCTGCATTTCGAGTACCCACATGGTCATTACACACCACGTACCATATCAGACACACTATATACCTTAATTTGATTGGGACCCATGTATTGGAGATACATGTAGAGTAAACCACTGGTTCCGAACACTGTTTACATTATATTACACACTATGTAGGTTTAATCCACATGCCACATAGAGAGAAGTAAATGAAGGGTTTCCCTATAGGGGATACATTCCATGTACCCATATAATACATGTCATGTACTATTCAATCCTTATCTACTTCTCATATTTCCTTGACCGAGACTCAGATTTAGGGATACTGGTAGTTCATCAAGAGTATTTTTACCATATAGGTTACTATAGAGTGGTCTGTTTATTCATTTAATACCATTTTGAGGTGATATTTCTAGTTTCATGATTTTTCTATATAGGTCCAATGAAAAGGAATTAGTAGAGGATTAGATTATCTTAGGTTCATATGCCTCCCTCTCTCATATACTATATTCCACTCCTACACAATTTGCGCTACTCTCATATGTTTTGTTATACTCAATGTGATGTGAGTCCTCTAACATTGAAGTTAGTAACACTCCAATTTATATTATACTACTTAGGTCATAGGTCTTCCACTAGGTTTGGGTACCACTAAAACCTATAATTTTCCCTCAATAAGTCGTGTACCCACTAATATGATTTTTTTAAGTGATATGGGTTTTCTTATAGCCTATGTGGGTATGGTAATAGGGGGTAGTACTCCCCTAATTGATATATATCCTTGACCAAGGTGTAGGATGCTCTACTTTTTTATAGGACAGCGGCAGTGTATTTTTAGTTGTGGATATAAAAAGTGTAGTACCCCCTTGAAAAACATGCATAATTCAGCAAGGAGTTTGTCCAACTTATTATTTATATTGGCGATGTGGAATTTGGAGAGGTTGAGAAGATTAGATTATATGATACAAGTGAATCCCCAGGAACCTCATGGTTACCTTCTATATGTAATACACTACTAGGCTATCCACTTAAAAATTTTAGGGAATTTTGGTACTCTGAGGATCCTTAGATTCTTATGATATATGACCTTAATATATTAAAGATAATGTGGACAATACTTCTCTTTTTTCCATATGAATTCTAGTTCTAGAGCATATACAGATCTTTTTTTCTCTCTCTTAGATAATCTATTGTACCAGAGGTCTTGATCTGACTGATTACTTTTTCTTTCCCTTTTGTTTTCAAGGATTCCCTTAGAGTACGTTTATACTCACCCATGCATGGAAATTATTATTAAATACGTTGTGTATTATCATATGATGTTGGGTTCAGAGGTGGTCTTAGTATATTTGGATCTGGTGTTTCTTTTTCAGAGACAATACCTGTTGATTCTTAGTTTTTTTTATCATGGTCATGGTGGGATAGGATGGTAGCAGTGTTTATGATGGCTATATATTTATATACAATTACATGTATCATGGAATAGCTTTCCAATGCTTTGTATCTAACTGATTGAAAGTATTTTTAGATTAAAAATTCAATTAGTATTTGATTATGTGGTGTTTTTTATTGTATTTTTGGCTAATTAATGTGTTTTATATAGATTATATATATATATATATATTCTTTTCATATTGTGAGTTGATATAGGATAAGGCCTCCCATATTGAGTGATTTTTTCAACTCAGTGCTAGTCATCATACCATGGATTATTTGAAGCCTGAATAGGGTGGAAAACATAGATTAATGTCACCATGTGCATGGCCAAAATGGTTTAAATCATGTCATAGTAGTATGAAAGTGGTCATGTCGTAATAATGGATTTTAGAGTTTTCAATCCTTTGATAAAAGTTTTGGGAATTTAGGGCAACAATATTTAGGTGGTAATAATTGTGGTTATAAAACATGGGATATTAGTTTATGTTCTTTGGAAAATTTATCATTTCTCTTAGTCTCTAATTAACTGTTCGACAACCTATATCTCTAAAGAATAATTTTAGGACACAATACTTTTATTACATCCATCATATAGTAGTTAGTTATGATCTTTCATGCCCTTTGTGCACCAACTCATCCAGATAAGCTTAAATCATGGTGGGTTAATACTATCAAATGAAAGGTGTTACCCACTAATAACCATCATATGTGTTGAATTAGGTCCATTATGATCCCATTATATTATTTGGGACTATCACAACCGATTACTGATCCATGAGGTGTGGTTTTTCAAGACATCGTTAATATATATCCTTTCCTAAAGATCTAATGTGGTATCTCTGCCCTTAACACTTCATATATATTTTCATATAGAGTGGATGATAGTTCTTATTGAGATATACATGACTACACATATGCAAGATATAATGTGTTCATTTTTATGATAAAATCCTCATGGGTTTATGAGGATCTCATGTTGAAGGCATTGGAGGAACAAATTTGAAGATGTTGTTGTGTTTTATACAACACCACTTATGTCGAAGTCCACCAGGTTGGCATTAGCTGTTTGGTATTCTTAATAAGGGTGCACTTATATTGTGTGGATCGAGTTATTAGTTTACCTGAAGATAGAAAAAGTAGATCCATTAATGATTCTCTACATGAAATAAGTCATTTTTATCAAATAACTTCTTATTATAGGCTAGTTTACTACTAAGATGTTATTTAGTGGTAATGTTAGTGTTTTTGGTGTAGATGGAGATAGAAAATGATTTGATCCTCTCCCATCAACACTATCTTGTCCTAGATCCTATGACTTTGGTGGTGATTAATGTTAGAGAAATGAGAGGATGCATATGATGGAAGGCTATGGTCATGAATCAATAGATATAGTTTGGAGTATGATTTATATCATCTCTCCATGGATCCTCAAACTATATTTTTCCGGAGTGAGTAGTTATTTCTATATCAGATGTTCTGGAGTTGTAAATTATAATCTAATCCATATCCATACCATTCTCAGTTAGGGAATTTCTATTGATGTAGACCATCTTCCACTCACCCCATTCAGTGAAGTGAGTTTATCCTCAGTGGAGAAAGAGGTATTTCAGGGGATTATTTTTCCGTAAATATGATATCAATTGGTAACTAAATTGGTATAGGTTTTATTCTAATTCTAGTATCATATAGTGATTTATAGATTGTGTAAATTTGGTGAGATTGATATTCATTGGAAAGTAAGATCAACTCAATTGTGGGGATAATATCCCACCCTTAAGGAGTTGTATTTATATACCATCAAATAGTAAAAATGAATTTATTCATTAAGTGAATGAATAAGAATTAATTTCCCATAAATATTATGGAATGAAAAAATTCATATAAAGTTGAAACCATGGTTTTCCCTTGAAAAGAGATCAACATATACATTGGATTTCTTTTAGGGGATGGAATTCAATTGTTTCTGGGTGGAGTTATGAACACCCATGTGGTGTTCATGGAGAATATGGGTTGAATCCATCCTTTTATTGGTTTAAGGAGGTGGATATTAAGAATTTGGTCAATCTCCCTAGTCGTACCATGATAGTATCAGTGGTTTGCTAAATTCACATAGTGTGAGATATATATTCATTGAGTGATATTGGTCATCATGGGGTTGAATCCATATTTTTAGATGCGATCTTTCTGGGGTAGCAGAGGAATGGTTGTTGATGCTTCCAAAAGATGAGAATGTATCTAAATGATGGAGAATGTGCATGAGTAACTAACTACATAGTAATTTTTTAATGAGGTAAGGTCTCCTTTATTATCTTCTATTGATGGTGGTTTCCATACACTCTTACCTTCCATGAGAGAGGCCTTTTCTTATAATATCTACTTAGTGGTCCTATTGTACCGGATGTTCTTAGGTGATAGACCTAAAAGATTTTCCTAAAGGTTTGGATCATGTTAATCACTTCCATAGTTGGATTGTGATTTATCTTATTGTTTGGTATAAATATATATACACACATCCTAAGTGAAGAACACCCTAGTGGGGTGCCACACTAAGGTTGGTATATTCAGTGGATATATTTATGTGTAGATGTTAGATGGAAACTCTTGATATTTGGTGCAGGAATAATATTTATTAGGTGGTTTTGGTTTTCAATTTCTCTAGTTTTTTGGTTGTTATCTTGGGATATAAATTCTACATATTATGGTCATATAAATGATCATAACCATCCTCTTTGAATTTTTTAGGATGGGTCTCCCAATGGATGATGTTTTGATAACAAGTATTCTGAATAGGATTGTGATATTCCCAATGTTATCATCAGTATATTTGGTGAAGGTGTGATGAAAATGGAACCGGTATATCTTAGATAGTGGATTAAATCTTATTGGATATCATGATGTATATAGGGAACTCCTATATATGATTGTAAAGTGGTTGATAAATAAGGCATGTGTCATTTTTGGGCCATGATCTATTGACATTGGTTCCTCAGCGTTTCCGACAATAAATAATAAATAAAATTAATATAGGTCTAGAGAATCACGATGCCTTTCAAATCCTCTAGTATTGGTAAAAAATATTTTTGAATTGATCAGTGATAGAGTAAAACATATATGGGTTATTTTCATATAAAACCGTCCAAAAATATCTTTAAATTTTGGTAGGGATGTTCTCCTACCAATTCTAACATTGTCAATGAACTATTTTTAGATGAATGAGGGTTGTTTTTGGATTTATTTCATCCCATGTGATGAGACAACCATCAGATGGAAAAAGGTTTTGGAATATGAGTCTTGGAAAGACTCTCATAGGAAGATTGTACAATTTCATTGAGTTCTGACTTTGAGATAATCTGGAGCTAATGACATTGTTTATGAAAGTGGATGTTCCCTTCCAAGGTGTTTGTGTGTTGGGTTCATTTAGAATTTGGACTTCCAAAGATGTATCAACCACGAATGAGGGTTCCTCTTATTTCTATATGATATTGTTTAGTGAGATTTCACTTTCTGGATCCTAAGATGTTTCCCATTTTAGAGATGAAAAGGTTTTTTTGGAGAGGATGCAGTGATCCAGGTTTCTCCACTAACTGATACTTATCTCAATTTTGGTTTCCAGAGTCTCGGGACCTCTCTAGGAGTAAATAAATACATTTTCACTTATTGAAGAAATAATAAATTTTTTACAATAGTCTCATTGATCCTAATAAATTTTCTTTACCCCTAAGATGATTTTTACTGAATTTTTTAAAATATTTTATTGTCGAATTTTTTTTAATATTTAACAATTAAATTAATATTTATCCAGAAGTCATGACACATGATAGAACTTAAATGGGAGCTCAAATAATTTTTTTGAAACTATGGTTACCTTAGGAAAGGGTTTTTTTCACGATGGGGTGTCGTTTTTTCACTCAAGTGTCAGTCATGTACTATATATTATTTTGGGTGTTTTAATTAAAAGTCCATTAGACCAAATTATAGGTTATAAATACCGTATTATTTATTTTTCCTAGGATTATTTATTTTCAAAAATGATGAATACCGTGATTAAGAGATAGAGAGGGATATAATTATGGTTTTTTATATCCTCTCTTGAGAATACTCCAGTGGACTATTATGAATTATGGGACTTGAATTTGTGATGACATCGACAAGATGATCACGAACTGATGAGGAAAAAATCAATTTCATTGAAAATAGATTGAAAGAATCTCTATTTTTCCATGAGGTAGGGATTATTCCTATGAATTAATACTTTGTTATTCATGATAATACATTCATGGGAATCACATGTTATTGTTTCTTATTTCCATTTAATTGGTAGTGATATTTAGTTATCTGATTATCTTGTGATTTTTATTTTAAAGACCTTCCTTTAAATATGAATATCTTTGTCCTGATAATACATTACAATATCAACATTCAATTATAATCATGTTCATACCTATGGGACACCTCACTGCCTCTCATTATTTGTGGTGTCAGTTTTGGATGGATATTCATGTCGATGGTAGTCACACCATCCAAATTTCTCTCTCTACCCTCATTCTTCTTACTCCCTCATGATGGTGCATATCATTGACCTATGTTGTGGTTGATGGATTAAATTAAGGATTTTAATTACAAATGAAATATGGTAGAAAGTGATGATAGTGGGTAGTTGGGATAAGGTTCAGTGCACATATAGTGGGATTCAATTGGTAGTTTGGTGTGTCATCGATCGAAGTATAATAGACTGGTTTCACAGTGGTGTGGTGAGGATGAATGAATTTTCATGAAGGACACTTTATATTATTATATTGTTATGGGTGTAATGAACACATGACTATATATGATTTTAGGTGACAGTGTAATTAAATTCATAATAAATTATAATTTTGGTGAAGAAAATGACTACACATCATATAGTTCTTAAGAACACATTTTGTGTACCTCATTGTCTATGGCTTTAGGGTTTTTGAAAGTATATAAATATCACATGACGTATTGTGAGGATTCAATAGCTGTGTATTGGGTAAGAAATATGGACCATATGTCATGTGTATATATAGACATGTGATCTAGATAGATACAATATGACTCAGATGGTTGATGGTTACATGATGAGTACCCAAGCAGGCATTACACACTATACAGACAAATTTTGACACAATATGTACCCCAAGACGGTTGGGACCTATGTATTGGAGATACACTCAAGTACCCTACGGGTACCACACATAATTTACACTAAATTTATATTTACTCCACATTTCATGAGTATATCTACACATAATGTGGTTCCCTATAGGTATTACACACTACGAACCCATACAGTACATGTTGTGTACTTTTCCAACCTGAGTGGATTTTCATATCTCCATACATAGGATTCCAATTTTGTGGTATGAGTTGTCCTTCATCAATACTTTTCCATGTAGATGATAGTTTAATAGTATGTTTATCTAATATTGTCTACAAGTTGAGATAGAATGTTTTAGGATTTAACTGCATAGGGTCAATGGTGGGGATCATGCATGAGGATCAAAGCATTCAAGAGTCAAGTACCACTCTCTACTTCATCTATTGTTTGTTACTCTCAAATGATGTGTTATAATCTTGTATTTTTTGTACTAAATGGTGATATGTGGGTATATAATTAATGATGTTAGGTCCTCCCTCTATCGGTTTTGTGCTACTCAGAGTGTGGGTCTTCCACTTATGTAGGTTTCATTCTTGACTGATACTTTTACCTCAGTAGCTTATTGGTCCCATGATATAATTTCTAAGAGTTGATGAAAAACATTTCATATCCTAAGTGGTTATAGTACCAGTGGTTTGTAAAAACCTTCCCAATATCAATCCTTTGTCAAGGTTTGAGTTCCCCTATGTGTTTGTGGAAGGATGACATGGTATTTTTAGTTGTAGATAACACAGTGTGGTACCCTCTTGAATGACACACATACTTCAACAAAGAGTGGTTACTCCTTTATGGGTTCTATTAGTGATGTAGAAGATATAGAGGTTAATTAGATAGTATTATTTAATTTATATTATTCCTTGGTAACCCCTTTGTTTCCTTTGATATGTAAAGTATGGCTGGGAAATTGAGTTCAGGATTTGCGGGTGTTTCGATACTCTGAGATTCGCTAGTTACTCATGTGATGAGATATTTATTTATTAAAGTTCATAAACAATATGGATTTTATTTTTACTTGTGACTTAAAGTTATATATAATATCCAAATCATGTATTTCATTCATCCAAGTTACTCTCTTATACTAAGGTGTTTGACTGAACTAATTTCTTTGAATTTTCATTGTGGTTGTAGGGTGTCCAACATAGTATGCTTATACTCACCCAGCAAGGTGTGATTTTCCCAAAAATATTTTTTCTATGAAGAAGTAGAAAGGTTTAAATGTGGTCTTAGTGGATATAGGGTTGGTGTTTCTTTTTCAGGGTTAACTCATGGTGATGCTTATTAATGTATAACTGTAGTGTGGTGATTCATGATTGTGGTAGTGATTTTTGTAGTTAGAGATCAATATATGATTATGTACCTTAAAAAATGAAATTTATGGTGTCTTTCATCTATTTGATTCAAAGTATTTTCAGATGTAGATTTCCTTGGGTATTTTTCCATGTTTTGATGTTTTGTATTTGACTTCTCAAGATTGTTTTGTATATAGTTTATCTATTTACAAATATATTTTTTTGAGTTATAGGTTGATATGGTCTAAATCCTCCCATATTGTGTGATATTCCAACTCACTATCAATCAGTAGTCCCTGGCTTATTATGAGGAGACCCAAGAATTTAATATATCCATATTGCATCATTATAGATTAATATTCAATAAAGTAATAGTAATTATTTTTCAAGGACTATAAAGTTTTAGAGTATTCAGGGACTAGACATATGATCATCATATTTTTTTGAAAGATATTCAATATACCTAAAGAAATTTCTCACATAGTACACTTCTTAGATATTTCATACTTCAAACATTTATTCATAAACCAGGGAAAAGAAACATAAGAAAGGGGGAGATTAGATGGCTAGTGAGGGTGAACATAAGAGATATAAATCAATGAAAATAAGTTATCATAATATGAGAATAAGTGTATATGAACATGATTAAAAATTATGATAATAATACCCAATAATTCAATGATAATTAATCATAAATCATGGTAAAAATATTTTTTATAACAGTATACATTATTCATAAGTGCGAGGAATCATAAATAATCAATGATGAGCCATGATAACATATTATAAGCATAATATATATGTTTCTGGCATACAAATAAGAATATAAAATACTTTGCATAGTCAATTATTACTGCTAATATTATTATAGTGGATTCAGATCAATCCCCATTCCATCATTTCCTTTGTCAAGGATTACATCCAATACTATATCACAAAGGATTGTCCCTTATTTAATTGGGTTCACTCTTTATTCCTATTTTAACTATCTCATAATTTATCCATCTTTACCTAATACATTAGAGGACTATATAATTATAAGACCACATATAACATATTGAAAACCATACATATGTGTGCCACAAGATCGTAAAACATTCATCATATCATCATATCATAACCTATTTAAAGGAAATATGTTTCATAAACAATTCATCATATTACCATAGCATAACCTATGAAAAATAAACATTTTTCATATGGGTTTCAATATTAAAAAATTAATCCATGTAAATGAAACAGGTTTCATAGAATCATCCATAAATCATCATCATCATCATCATCCATCTAGATAAATAACGTGGATGAAATAATAAGATAACATCATTAGTGAAGAAGAAAAATACTTAATCTATATTTATATAAATTAAAATAGAATTAAAAGATCATTCAAACCATTCCATGAAGATATGATAAAATATAATTGTATTTTGATAACATTTTAACTAAAAATTCCAATAGTTTTGAGAAAATTATTTTCTCTGAAAATAACCATTAAAACTTATTAAGTAATATTGAAACAAAAAGAATGGTTATAAGTAAATAAAAATCCATTCATACCGTATATGTTAAAAGAGAACATTTCTTCTACACTTATAAAAAATGTAATAAATAAATTATTTAATAAAGTTTAATTAAAATAAATTACTTTTAAACCATTGTAAATAAATTAATAGTTAATTAAAATGAAAATTCTAAAACGTTTCACGTATATGTAAAAACATCCATCAAACAATTTAGAAGATCATTGACATGAAAGAAACATTTCGTTGACCAAAATGGAAATAAGTTCAAGTTTTATTTTAAAACAAATTTCTCCATAATTTTATGTAAAAAAGAGAGAAATTGTGATAATAAACAAAAATAATTAGTAATAAACATATCATATGAAAATATATTGGGTTTAAAATATAATATCAATATAATTTTTTAGAATGGAAATTTATCATAGACCATCTCGAAAAGAAATGAGATTATAACATAAATCACTTAGCTCAAGTCTCATTTTTCTTTGAACATGTACAAATATCTAGTATATTAAATATATATTTAATTTAAATAT
Source organism: Viscum album (assembly GCA_963277665.1). NCBI lineage: Eukaryota > Viridiplantae > Streptophyta > Magnoliopsida > Santalales > Viscaceae > Viscum > Viscum album. The sequence continues at coordinate 1,917,730,459 of OY728119.1, forward strand.
ATTACATGACCATATTCATAAAAAATTTACTATATATAATTCCTTTCTAATTTCTAATTATCCTTTTATTGACAATTACTTTATTAAAATGAACATTCATGTGAAAACTGGTCTATTTTCCTTGCATGTTTCGGTTTAATGGTTATTATAATTTCACCTTGGCCATGGTTTATCTTATAAATAATATTAACAACTAAATCTGTGTCATATTTATTATTAATATAATCTTTTATAATTATTTACAAAAATAGGTGATGAAAAATGAATCTCATCACTTGAGGGAGGTGGTGTCCCACATTTAGAGACAAACGACGTTGTCATTTTCCAAAAAATGAAAAGGTACAAAGGTAGATAAGATATTATAATTATAGGATAATTATTATGTCATAAATATCATATATAAACATTAATTCCATCATTATAAATATACTTTTTAGTCGGTGATAGAAAATGAATCATATCATTATATAGAGGTAGTAGTCCACACGTACACACAAGAGATACTTTCATTTCACAGTTGATGAAAAGAAGGTATAAAATGGTTATAGAATCATCATAATTAAATAAAATTATATTCAATATACTATATTAATTATTTTATAATGGATAAAATAGGTTTATATAAGGTGTAATAAGAACTAAAATTAAAAGTTGTCAGTTTAGTGTTCTACATATTCGTTGAGAAACCTTCTTTGACATAAACTTAAAGCCTTAAAAACATGGTATTATGGTAAAAACGTACTATTAGATATGGATAGGTATTTTATCAAGTTATTTTTGTATGTATTGGCTGATATAGTACTCTTATGAAGTGTGACTTAGAGAGAAGGTTGTTCTTTTATAAGGACGGGAGAGGAAGCACATGGAACTTTTCAAAAGATTAAAAAATATAAGTGTATTAATCAAGTTATATATCTGAAAAATTATAAATTTTGGAATATAATTGAGATAATTTATAAATATTATCTTCCAATAAAATTAAATTTAGTTTTTTTGTGATATTTTAAACAATATATCTTAGGTTAATCTCCCTTTTAACCCTTTTAACCCATACCATGGTAACAAGATCATTAACCTAGTAACCATTATTTATAAAACAAATTTGGTTGAAGTTATTAAATTATATTTATTATGGTTATAATAAATATGTAATAAATTTTACACCACTTAATTTCTATAAGTGGTAGAGATTCAATTTAATACAAGTTTGTAAAATGGAATAAAATTGTTTTTAGAAAAATGAATTTTTATTCATAAAATTGGATTTACCTTCATTCCTTTCCTTATAAACCAATGAGATTAATGTAAAAATATTTTATTTATTATATTATCTATAAAATTAATTAAAACCATTCATAAATAAGGATAAATTTAATTTATTGTGATAAAAACACATTATGCGTATAAAAAATGTTAAAAAACATCTCTTTTAACTTTTAAATGATTTAATTTTAATATATTTAAAATTGTATAATAATGAATTAATTTTATAAAAATGTAAAAAATAATTTTCCTTATATTAAATATCCATATTCAAACCCATTAATAAAATAGATAGTATATAATCATCTCATTAAAAAATAATAATTTAATAGTTTATCATGGTTCATTAAAACTCGATGTTGTGTGTAAAGAATTCTATCAATGAAATTATATTTACTTAAAGATAAATGTATTATAAAACATTAGGGTGTTAAATTACAACCCCTTATTATATGTTCATCCTAGTAATTTTTCATTTTGAAAAAAAATTGACGATCTTTCTGGCTGACCACACTTTCATGTTCCCATATACCTTCATCAAATTTATGGTTTTCCCCCAAAATATTGACCAGGTGAGTCATCCTATTTCGTAGAATTTTATATCTTCAATCTAGAATTTTTCCAAGGTTTTCCTCATTATAGAGATAACTCTATAGTTGTATATCCTCTATATTCAATACATATTAAAGATAAGGTATGTGCTTCCTTAGGATAGATACATGGAACACATCATGGACATTAAAGATATTCGATGGAAACACATAGAGATAAAAAACAATACTAATATGATCAAGAATTATAAATGGAATGATATATATATGAATCATCTTTACCTTCTTTCCAAATCCTATAACCTTTTTCCTTTGATAAATTCATAGGAATACCATCCACTAACTTTGAACTCAAGATCTTACAAATTGTTATCAACAAAACTTTTTCATCGAATATGAGCTTCACTGATGAGTTTGTTAATCGATATAACCTTTTATATCATTTAATAAACTACATTATGTCCCGATATCATTATTTAACTAACTTCATCCAATCAATTTGAAGTTATGCACTTCCTTCTATATAGAGCTTCACAAGCATCCATCTGAATGCTCATTTGAAAGATATTGTTGTAAGAAAATTATACCAAAGGAAGGTGTTGATCCCAAACATATTTTAAATCCATATAAAAATAGATAAAAAAATTTTAGGTTTTTAATTTTCATCTCATAGAAACCATCTATTTATGGATGATATGAAATGAAAAATTTAAAATCTATATTCAATTCTTATTGAAGACTTCTCAAGAACATCAAGATAAATCTTAGATCCCAAGTATGTACAATTAAATAAGGCACCCCATAGAACATTAAAGCATAATATATATTCAATAAATATAATCAAGAGATAAATATACTCTAATAGAAATTAAATTCATTGAATTCATAATGTGATCGTCTACAACTCAAACAACATTGTTCCATTTAAATTCTTTGGGGAGTCTGATGAAGAAATCCATGGTAATGTATTCCCATTTTCATTATAATATAGAAAATTATTTTGATAGCCCCTTATAATTATATCTATTATATTTAAATTAAAGATATTTTATACATAAGGATATATATTTTGAAATATACCTTTTCATGTTATCCCACCAGAAATACTCTGTTAGATCATTATACATATTTGTAGTTCTGGGATGCGTAGAGAATGTTGAACTATGAGATTCATCAAATCAATCCATATTTATGTTTGGTATTTATGGGACACAAAGTCAGTTCCTTAACATTATCATTTCATTAAAATCATGTTTTATCATTAGAACATTTATATTCTTCTTCTACAGTTCCACATTCTCCATATGATATTATTTAATACTCACATTGATGGATTGTTAACCATTCATTTAAAAAAGATACAATCTAAATACTTTTCTCGTGATTTTATGGTTATATATATATAAATCCATAAATATTATCTCCCTTTTAGTCCTCATCATAGATAAACTAGAATGGTCTTTCTGACCCAGAGCATCATCCACTTTGTTGACTTTATTAGGGGAGTAATGTATTAGAAAGTTAAAGTCATTTATTAACTCAAAAAATCTACTCTGGAACATATCCAACTCTTTCTTTGTGGATATTTATTTTAATATTTTATGATCAATGTAAATATAACATCATTCATAGTAAAGATAATTCCTCCTTATTTTAAATGAAATAATTTCTACTTCTAACTCTAAATCATGAATCAAGTAATTTTTCTCTTGAATTTTTAGTTAGAGTGAGGCATAAGCTATCACCATGTCATTCTGCATGAGGAAACATCCTAGTCCCATATTTTATGCATCACTATATATCACAAAACCTTATCTACTATAGTGTTTCCTTTTCATAGGTTCACTAACCAACATTATTATATTCTCCATTAAATTTTTCTCACATTCATTCGTCCAATTGAACATGTTTCCCTTTTGAGTAAATATGGTTATTAAATTAGATAGTTTTGATAAATCCCTAAAAATGAAGATAGCATCCATAAAACATATAAACAATACATATCTTAGTTACCATGGTTGTTCTGGGATATTTATCAACAACTTCTATCTTTGAAGGATCCACCAATGTACCCTTGCTTGAAATTTTATAACCTAGGAATGAAACATATTGTTTCCAGAATTCACACTTGGTATATTTAGCATACGACTTATCATTCCTCAGGGTATTTGATAAAATCATAAAATTTTCTGCAAAATCTTCTTTATTATTTGAATATATAAAAATATATTCCATAAAAACTATGAAAAAATGATCAAGGTAATATATAAAGACAATATTCATTAAATCCATGAATATATACTAAGCATTGGTAAGTCCAAATTCAATTACTATAAATTCATAATGACCATACCATATATGGAAGGTTTTATTGGGTATATCCTCCTTCTTAACCCTTATATAATGATATTCAATTTAATGGTAAATCTTTAAAAATTATTAATCTATCAAAACTGATTGAACATGTCATCAATATAGGGTAAACAATACTTTTACTTGATAGTGATCTTCTTACGTTCTCTATAAAAAATGAAAATATGCATTGAAATATCTTACTTCATAAAAAAATAGATTCAACCCATAGTGACACATTAGGGTATATGAATCAATTTTGAATATTCTCTTTTAGTTGCTTATTTAATTCCAAAAAATCAATAATGTTAATTCTATATTGAGTCCTTGAAATAGGTATAACATCAGGTATTAGTTCTATTAAAAAATAAACTTCATGTTTTGTGGGAAGACTAGGAAAGTCTTTAGGAAATACATTATCTTAGTCATGGAAAAAATTTATATCATCGATTTTGAGTTTCTTCCAAACCATTTGAGAGAACTATCCCTCCATAATAGGCAGTAAGACCCATACAATTAAAGTAACATCCATTATAAGTTCATATCTATCCTCCAACCAAAAATCTATTATAGTTTGGTTCAGAATATAAAATTTGAATTCCAAAACTCAATAATTGATATGGTCTATATATATATATCCAATCCATAGCCAACATTACATCAAATTCAACCACCAGGAGAACTACATGATTTTTTGGAATCATATTCTTATAAAATTCTATTGGAGAGGTGTTATAGACTTGAGATAAAATAATCATACAGTTAAATGTTTTTTATATTAAATAAACATCTAATCATTTAGTTGGTGATGTTATACCCTTAATAAATTCTTTAAATATAAAAGAATATATAGATGAAAAATCAAATAAAATATTTTTAATTTTAGAGTGGATCGTAAGTTCATCTTTCACCACTTTTTTCTTGTGACCCACTTCAACAGCTGTGATCATTTTATATTTCCCTTCATCTCTTGGATAAAAAGGTTACTACAACATATTTCTATTATTAACTATAAAATTCATGTACTGATTAGAATAATTTCCATACTCCTTACAATTTTAGCGTTGAAGTGTGGGTGGAACATTCAGATGAGATTTATCCAAATTCAATTAATTAACTGACCTCTTTACATCACATTTGAATTATCTTTCTTAACAGACTTATTTTCCACAAACGTAACATTTACTAGACCGCAAAATTAATTTTACCCCATTCTTCCTTTTACAATTTTTAAAATAATGAAGATTAATTTTCTTTTCTCTATGGGTTTAATTATTAGAATTTCTTCAAAATTGAACCTTTCTCTTCTTATCCCCATACCATGAGAACATGGGTATCTCATATAAATTTCTAACATGACATAATATTTAATGATTTCATCATAGATATCAAATTTTTATATATCCGTTGTAATTTTTAGACATGGTATCAAGAATATAAATAAATAGTAAATTTTTCATTTAGAGTTGATGATAAAACCTAAAACATTCCATGAATGTCTTGAGAAAATTTTCACATAGGTACTGATGGATTCATCACACATAAACTTAATTTATAAGAATCACATTTCCATTTCTAGGTTATTGTTTCATGGAAAATACTATTTGAAAAATACCTTCTTAAACTATTCCTATATCCTAGAGTTAATTTCCTCCTCTTTCCTAAAATTCTTAATAAGAGTCCACCATAGATCAATTACACCTTCCAAATGATACAAGACCAAAATTACATTCTCATAGTACGATCATTAGAGAAAAATAAATATATTATCTATATAATTAGTCCATTACTCTGTAATAAGTGGATTATAGGAACCACTGAAGGAAGATGGATTTTGTTTCATAAAAGACTAAATAGTGATTTGTTCCTTCCCTTGGACCTGTAGATATATAAAGTGATTCATGTTACTATTCATAGATTGAGGGAGTTGGGTGAGAATATATATAATATTTCACATACTAAACCCCATTTCATTTAGTTTCTTATAAGGATTCCCATTTTATTGGTCATCACATTTATTTTCCACATATCACCTCTTAGTTTTAACCATTGACTAAAACAAAAAAAACATAGTGCGTGAAATAATAATCATAGTGAGTAATCTTTTGATTATGAAAAATATTTCATAGGAATTCTAGATCATGAATCCTTATTTCATATCTATGAAAACATGTGTAGTACCCACAATGTTTATTATGTAACCCCTACTTGATGATTTTTATGGTTATAAGTGTAAGGGTGATGGATGGGAGAGTTTGGAGAAGTTTGGAAGGGTTTTTTTTGTGGCTAAGTGAAGGTTGCACAAGCGATGCACGATTTGACTAACTCTGTGGACAAAACGTGCATGGTGGTCCTCTTGAGGTAGTAGCTTCATAATGGTTGGAGAATAGTTTCGGATACCATGTTAGGGGAAGCCACACATGTAGTGGCTACCGTATGGTTACACACAGTTTTCCAAACTGTGCAACCGAACCGTGCATAGAGTCAAAGTGAGATCCTTAAAAATGGGATCTCATTCGTTTTTTCCCTAACTCCCTTGTTTTCCCCCAAACTAGCCATAACTCGGGATTTTTCTTCTTCTAAGTCTAAACAAGGTTCTCCCATTGATCCAGGGGTGATTTCAAGGCTTCCCTTGGTGAATCAAAGCCATATTCTTAAGGTATGTGATCATTCTCCTTCGTTCTCGATCGGTTTGTTAGATCTACTTAGATGTACTTATTAATTTTCTTGGTTTCTCAGATCTATGACCAATTGTTGTAGATATAGGTTGGTGGAGGAAAACTATGATGATATTTTGATTTATTCATGGTAGGAGAAGATATCTAAGGCAGGTTCTTGGAGAATCGACCCGGTTTTCTTGCGCATTCTTCATTCGTTGTCTACTTTCATCAAAACCATCGAGGTAGTTGGATTCATTGTCGACTTCGCTATATAGAACTAATTGGAATGATTTCAAATTTATTTATTTGTGTGAAATTAAATGTGTTTTTTTTGTTTAAAAAGTTTTATAAATCTTATTTACAAACTATTTAGTAAAGGGTGAAATTCTGGAAAAAATTCAGTTTTGATTAAATTGCGTTTATTCTTAGTTTTAAATGGGGAATTTAAATGGGATCTTTATAGAAAAATATAATATGGTTTGATTATGATGTTTTCAATAAAAATAAAATTTTTATTGAAATGGATGACATGTTGGTTTTGGCTTTGGCATAATGACATAATGGTGGCGTGTGTTCATATGGTATTTGGGATAGATCTGGGTCAGGAGCCCCCCCTATCATTGTTGGGATGGATATGGTTTAGGGATCTCCCCCATCAAACATTCATGTTACATTCAGGACGGATCTGGGTTAGGATTCTCCCCCATCATGGTTGGGATGGATAAGTGTTAGGGATCTCCCCCATCAAACATTCATACACATTTGGGTCAGATAAAGGTAAGAAGTATCCCCCATCATGGTTGGGATGGATAAGGGTTAGGGATTCCCCATCTTCTAGGTTTCATGCATGGTCCGTTTTGTTGATAATTGGAATGGTTTCACAAAATAAAATGTAAAATGACATACATAATTTTTTATGTGCTTTCCATGGAAAACTGTTCTCTATGACTTTAGTTTATATTTTGATATAAACTATTTTTAGAAATAATTTTATAAAAAATGTTTTACATAAATGTGGATAACTTTTTTTATCCTAGTGGAGTGAGTAGAGATGTTTTTTGTGAAAACCGATTGAGTTTTATACTCACCCCTACTTTGGTACATTGGTGCTTTTGCAGATGCTATCTTCCGGGACAGGGGAAAAGGTAACGTTTCCATGGTTTTTAGCACAACCTCATGATATTTGGGTTATTCGGTGATTTTGGAAATTAGAGCTTGTGGAGAATGGTGTCTTGTGTTCTCTTGAGAGTCTTGATTTGTTTATACGTTGTTTACTTTGATACTTCTTTGGCCTTCTGTTGATGCACACTTTGATATGTTTTTGAGATACATAATGTTTTTAGTTGTCTTCCTTTCATTCATGAATCATTTAGTAAATGTTTTGATTATGGTTTATTGGGTTTTATTAAAGGGTAAATAGTGCCCCACTTATGTTTGAATGCATTCGATATTTATTGCTAGCCGACATCTTGGGGATGTTTCATAAGGCCATGTAATGAACTGTTGTTCCCTCAAGCCAATGAGAGTTGGCGAGTCATTACAATTGATAACAGTATGGTCCTTCCTTTGTGGTAAAAATGTTATCAGCTTGTTTGGTCCTTTCCTAACAAGTCGTCATCATTGTTCTTGGTCTTGGAGTTGAAATTCCTTTTTGTCTATTGCTTTGGATGGAATCATATAAAGGAGTATGATTGTCAGAACTTGAAATGTATATCATAAAAGGACGTAGCTAACCCTTTTATGACGAACATCAAGTTTCCCGGGAGTTGGGTACATAAATATTTTGAAGACACTTCTAGGATTGAGGAATCCCATTATCATGGATTTAGCCACTGAGACAAACATGACATGCATTTTAGAGTAATGAAATCCCACTATAAGTGCATACATAATTTTGAGAAATGATTCATGTTGTGAAAAAGTGTTGATTTTTGAAAGAGTATGTAATTTATTTTGAAATAAATGATTATGAAAAAGGGAATGCCTATCGTATTTTGAAAATGATTTAATTTTCAAAAAATATGTTGAATGTTTTCTAAAATTGTTGAACATAGAAAAATATAGTTTTTTCAAAACAATGTTGTGGTAGCTGATGTGATAGGATTTGAAATGCTAAGCCATCAGTTGCTAGAGAGTGAGATTGAAAAAGTTTTTTGTTGGTTTAGAAAATGGCTCCTGATAGGCGTCATAGGAACTCGTAGGAATAAGCTATTGATAATTTGGTTTCACATGAGCCACATGTGAACTAACATTTGGTTCAAGGAATTTCTCTAGATTTTCAAACTGTAGAGCTAGGGCTGCAACCAGATACCCTGTATATGATATCTGTCACAACTGAAAATCCAAGTGGAGGAAGTATGGTTGTCTTCACTAGAGGAGATGATAACTCTATCAATAAGATTAATAGGAAGTGGGACACCTTTTCTCAAGAGGGTGGGAATTATAAGAATCTGGCCAAAGAAACAATTAACCTTCCTCCAAGACATAAGATCATTATTTGATGTTTTTAGTGTGGTTCACTAAGTCACATCAAGAAGGAGTGTGCAGCACAACCAAAACAATACCATAACTGCAAAAATATGGGACATCTTAAGCACTTTTGTCACAGTGATCCATGGTTAGGTGATCGAGACACTTCTTAGGTTTCGCAAAAATCATATAATTCCATGAAACGAGAAAAATATCATCAAGGAAACATGGATTAGAGTGCAGAAATAGATCAATTTCATAGAGTATAGAATATAGTGGTAGGTGATCGGGCTAGACCATCATCGATGAGTGTTAAGATTCTATTTAATTCTAACCTTGTGAAAGTTCTCTTCAATACCGGTGCATCATATTATTTCATTTCTTTTTGTGTGGTTTACTTTATATGTTTAATGTTGTAAATATGTCTTCTATTTTAAAACTGAAAACACCTCTTAGAGGAGAATTTTAAACCATTGTGTGTAGAGAATGTGTTATAACTATTTATGGCGCTTAACAGAAATGGGAATTTTTTATGTTGGACAAGGATGTATTTTATGTAATCCTAGGTATTGATTGGTTGAAAACTTTCAAGGCTTACATTGAATTTTATATAAGAACAATTAGTTTCATATCTGAGGACAACATCAAGCATCTCTTCAACAAAGAGAGGAGGGTAAAGAAAGGTGAAAAGATATTGTTGGTACCAACTATGTGAACAATCTATTATCATTTGGCAGCTTTGTCTTTGGAATAAATGGAAGAGATTCTGGAAAATAGTTTTCCAGTAGTTGTGGATCAATTTCTAGATGTATTTCCTAAGAAACTCTCAGAGTTACCACCTATAAGGGAAGTGGAGTTTACGATTGATCTCCCTCGAGGGACCAGTCCTATTTACCTTCTATCATAAATGATGGAACTAACTGAGTTATGGGAATTGAAAGTGCTGTTGGATTAACCAGAAAACAAGGGTTTCATTTGACCAAGTATGTCACTATAGGAAGAACCAGTCTTGTTCATAAAGAAAGCAGATGGAACTCTTCTATTATTCATAGATTATTGTATGATATACCAAGTTACGATAAATAATAGATACCAACATCCACACACTGATGACATGTTCGATCAATTAAAGGGATCTCAATAGTTATCCAACATTGAATTGTGATTAGGATATCCCTAATTGTTGGTTCGGAAGGAAGATAATACAAAGACAACTTTCAGAAGCCGGTATGGACACTATGAATATGTATTCATGCCTTTAATTCTAACAAATGCACCTGCAGTCTTCATGGATTTTATGAATCAGAAATTTTAGTGATATCTAGATTCTTTTTTTGGGGTATTTGTGGATGACATCTTCATGTATTCAAATACAAGGGCTGACCATGAGGAACAACTAACAACAGTGTTACAAATCTTGAGAGTTAAACTATTTGTATTCCAAATTATCAAAGTGTGATTTTTGGATATAGGAAGTATGTTTTCTCATCCATTTCACTTTGGAGTAATTTGTTTCTGTTGATCCTGAAAAGATAGAAGTTGTTATCTCATGGCAACCATAGAAGAATATCTTTGAGATACGAAGTTTCGTTAGTCAATCTGGTTACTACCGACGCTTTATGCATTATTTATCACAACTAGATTCACCAGTGAAAGCTATGACAAAGAATAATTCCCTATTTCAATGGATAGAGGAATGATAGAAGTCTTTCCAGGAGGTGAAAGTTCATATTACATCAGTACCTATCTTGATTTTTCCAAAATCAGGACATGGGTATGTAGTGTACTGTGACGCTTCGGGATCAGGTTTGGGTTATGTTCTCATGCAAGGAGACCATGTGGTTGCTTATGGTTCAAAGTAGTTTATGCTTAATTGAAATAATTACCCAACACACGATTTGGAGTTAGCTACAGTCATCCATGCTTTGAAAATATGGATTCATTATCTATTTGGTGAGAAATTCACTCTGTTTATAGACTACATTGTCATGAAACACATTTTCTCACAGTGAGATTTTAATCATAGGAAAAGGATACGGATGAAATATATCCACTTTTTTTACTTTGAATTGATGTATACACCAAGAAAATGGAATTCTATGGTGGATGCATTGAGTATAAAGTAATATTCTTAGTTGGATAAAGAAGCTTCAAAATAATGTTAGTCAATGTTGGTCCTAGCCGACATGAATGTGGAATATGAAGACTAAGGTGATGTGGCAATTTTATTTTTAGCTGTTCTTGTTCTTGATTTGGTAAATATGGTCAAACAAGCACAAGAATATGATTAAAAATGTCCAGTTATGAGTTTGAAACTCAATGGTGGGGAAATCATTAAGGGCTGGAAACTTAATGGGAGTTCAGTTTTGGGTTTTAGAGATCGAATGGTTGTACCTATGGGTTTTCAAAAACAACTTCTTCATATTTACCACCATTAGAGATGGCTTTTAAATCCTGGTACACAAAATATGTATAAGCCATTGAAGGAACCGTTTTGGTGAAGAGGCATGAAAAGGAATGTGACTGAGTTCGTCTCGCAATTCTTAACATGCCAGTAGCTTAAAGAAGAGAATTAGGTACCTAAAAGTATGATGCAGTCTTTACCTATCCCAGTGTGGAAATGAGAGAAGACAGTAATGTATTTTGTTACAGGACTCCCAGTAATGTTTCAGAAACACGATGCCATATAGGTGATAGTGGATCGACTTACCAAGTCAGCCCATTTCATCCCTGTTTATGAAACTCATACGGTGGAGGATCTATCCACAATCTATATCCAAGAAGTTGTAAAGAGACATGGAATACTAGTTTCAATCATCTCATATATAAATCCAAGGTTCACATCTCATTTCTGGAAACCCTAAAAAAATCCCTTGGGACTCAGTTGACTATTAGTACTACATATCATCCTCTAGAGGATGGGTAGTTTGAGCAGATGATAAAAACATTGGAAGAAATTTTGAGGGCTCATGCAATGGATTTTGGTGGATCATGTGAGGATCAATTTCCATTGGTGGAGTTATCAGGCAATAACACCTATAAGGAATTGATATATATGGATCTGTTTAAATCCCTGTATGGGAGTCCTTGTCATTCTCCCCTATGTTGGGTGGAAACAAGTCTAACATCACTAGTTGTGTCGATACTTGTCTAAGAAATAAAGGATAAGATCCATTTGAGTAGAAAGAGGGTGGATGTGGCTTATATTCATCAGAAATCATATGCAGATCACACCTGAAGACCACTGTCATTCGCTGTGGGTGATCACGTCTTATTGCATATATCTATGAGGCTTGGACATTTTTATTTTGGGAAGAAGGGGAAGTTATCTCATAGCCACATTTGACCTTTTGAGATACTGGAATTTGTTGGATAGGTGTAATATCATTTGGAATTACCACCAAGAATTAGTTTGTTGCATAATGTGTTCCAGGTATCTCAATTGAAAAACTATCAGCCCAATCCTGACCATGTCATCAGATGGTATCACATCAACCTAAAGGCGGATGCTTCATTGGTGCATATCTTGGTACAAATTGTGGATAGTGAAGAGAATTTCTTACGTGAAAAAATCGTCTATTTATTGTGGCTTTTATGGTATCATGGTTAGATTTAGGAAGAGACTTGGGAATGTGAGAAGGAAATGAAAGTGAAATGTGTAGAACTTTTTCAAGGAAGTGAATGTTTTCTAATTTATGAGGATATAAAGACCAATGTTGGGAGAACATAGTACCCCTAGTTTTTGGTATGTAACCCTTACTTGATGATATTTATGTTTATAATTGTAAGGGTGATGGATTGGAGAGTTAGGAGAAAATGGAAGAGTTTCTTTTGGGGCTATATGAAGGTCACACGGGTGGCGCACGATTTACCTAACCACACTGCCAAACAATGTGCAGTTGTCCTCTTGAGGTAGTAGCTCCAGCATGGTTGGACTATTGTTTGGGAGACCATCCATGGGGAAGTCGTGTGGTTAGTGTCTATCGTATAGTTAGCATACAGTTTTACTAACTGTGCGGCTAATCCATGCGTAGAGTGAAAGTGAGATCCTCAAAAATAAAATCTCACTCATTTTTCCATAATTCCATCATTTTTCACCAAACTAGAACTAACTCTTTATTTTTCATCTCCTAAGCCCAAAAGAGGTTCTCCCATTGATCCTTAGGTGATCCAAAGGCTTCCCTTGGTGAATCGAATCTGGATTATTTATGTATGTGATCGTTCTCTAACATTCTTGATCTGTTTCTTATATTTACATAGATATACATCTCCACTTCTCTTGGTTTCTCAGATCTACACCCATTATGGGTATATCTAGGTGTTTTATTCCAAATATTATTATATTTGTATTTTTTCTTTGTAATAGAAGAGATGTAAGGAGGTTTCTTGGAGAATAAACTAGGTTTTCTTGTGCGTTCTTCGTTCGTTGTCTAGTTTTGTTAAAACCTTCGAGGTAGGTGGATTCATTCTCAATTACACTTTATAGAAATGATTGGAATTATTTCAAATTGATTTATTTTTGTGAAATTTATTGTGATTTATTGTTTATTTCTTTAAATCTTATTTTCCAACAGTTTGGAAAGGGTGAAATTTTGGAAGACATTTGGGTTTTGATTAAATTGATTTTATTTTAAGTTTTAAATGGGGGAATTTAAATGGGAATTTTTTGGAATAATGGAATATGGTTTTATTATGATGCTTTCAATAAAAGAAAAGTTTATTGAAATGGATGATATATTGCTTTGGGATTTGGTGTAATGGAATAATGGTGGCATGTGTTCATATGGCATTCAGGATGGATCCGGTCCAATATTCCCCCCATCATTGTTGGGATGGATAATGGTTAGGGATCTCCCCCATCAAACATTCATATTGAATTCGAGATGGATCTAGGTTTGGAGTCTACCACATCATGGTAGGGATGGATATTGGTTAGGGATCTCCCTCATTAAACATTCATGTTAATTTGGGACGGATAAGGGTAAGAAGTTTACCCCATCATGGTTGGGATGGATATGAGTTAGGGATTCCCCCATCTTCCAGGTTTCACGAATGTTCAGCTGTGTTGTTATGTGGAATGGTTTCCCAAAATATAATGTTAAATGACTTCAATTATTATTTATGTTATTTCCTTGGAAAACAGTTTTCTATTCCTTTAGTTTATAATTTGATATAAACAGTTCTTAGAAATCATTTTATATATAATGTTTTATATAAATGTGGCTTGTTTTTCTATTCTAGTGGCATGAGTATGGAAGTTATTGGGGAAAACATACTTATTTTTACAGTCACCCATATTTTAGAACTTCGGTACTTTTGCAGATTTTATCTTTTGGGAGAACGGAAAAGGTAATGTTTCCCACGTTTCTAGAACTACAACATGATATTTGGGCTATCATGTGATTGTGGATCTTGGATCTTGTAGAGCATGGAGTCCTGTGGCCTCTTGAGAGTCTTGAGTTTTTTATCCACTGTTTACTTTGATACTGGTTTTGTCTTCTTTTTTTCACACTTTGATATGGTTTTGAATACATGAAGTTGTTTAGTTGTCTTTATTTCATTCATGCATCATTTAAAAAAAAATTGGTTATGGTTTGTTGGTTTATTGGTTTTTTATTAAAGGGTTAATCATCCCCCATTTTTATTTGAAACCCTTAAAATTGTTTCCAACCTTTGGCATCTTGGGGATGTCTCTTAAGCCCATGTAATGACTCATTGTTCTCTTAAGCCTATGAGAATTAGCAGTTCACTGCACCTTAGTTATAAACTAGGTTATTCATGGTCGTCATCTATTAAAATATTTCATATGGTTCATAAATAAAATCTGAATTAACCCAAAACAATCCCTTTAGAGTTTCTAAAGAGGTGTGTGTTGTTATGCCCACTCATCGTGCACCATTGATGATCGAGTCAATAAATAACCACCCCTTTCATAGTTATTAACCCTAGATAGGTTTGTTCTATAGCCAAATCCAAATTCTAGTATCTAGAAAGGGATATATTTTCTGGGAAATAGATATATTAAATACTTTACAAAAGCCTCAGGATATTATCCTATGCTTAGACTTATACCTATGGTTTTTTATAATGTTCTCTGATCCTAATATCAAAAAAAAACTAAAACCTACTCTGATACCAATTGAGGTGACCCGAGCATTTCATACATTAATATTTCATCATTTTAAATGAATATTCAATGAATTTCAAAATAATACATTCTTAAGGAAAATAATGGTTTAGAGTCTTTGAAGACTAAATACATAATAATAATATTTCATGAAATATCTTCAATATAACCCATATAATTCTTTTCACGTGATAAACTTCTTAAACATACCACACTTTTAACTTTTATTCACATATTAGGGATAAAACAGAATAAAGGGTGATTTCAAATGCTCAGCAAGGGTAAATATAGGAGATATCAATCAGTGTTCATAAGTGAGAGTAATATATGAATAAATGTATGACTAGTTGATCATAACTTATGATAATCATAAACAATTAGTCAATGATAATTAATTAGAAATCATGAAATAATTTTTTTAATGAAAAATACATAATTCATAAGAATGTTGAATAATTAATAACCAATGACGAGCCATGAGAACATATTATAAAAATAATATATAAGTATATGTAATACACATAAGTAAATTAATTTATTTCATTAGTCATGTATCACTTATAATACTATCATAATTGATTAGGTTCACTCCCCATTCCATTTTTTCCTTAGTCAAGGTTCACTCTGATGACTATCTTATTGGATATGATACCTTACTAAACTAGATTCACTCCCCATTATTGTTTTTATTATCTCATGTACATCCATCTTTACCCAATGCATTAGAGGGTTATATAATTATGGTCCCACCCACCACATAGTGGAAACCATAAATATGTGTGTCCCTAGATCATAAAAACATCATCATATCATCATCTCATAACCCTTTGAAAGTAAATAGGTTTCGTAAAGTTTTCTTCATTTCATCCTAGCATAAGCCATGGAAAATAAATGGGTTTCAAAAAGGTTTTATCATAAAAAAATTAACCCATGGGAAAGAAACAGGTTTCATATAATCATCCTAAAATAATCATCATCATAAGTCATCCATAGGATAAAAGTGTATCGTATCTTAAGATCATGTCCCTAGTGATGAATAACAATCATTAAAGGATATTGACATTGATAAAAGTACCTTTTAAATATCATCCAAAGATTTTTTCAAGACATAAATAAAAGATCATTTTCTTTTCATAAAAATTTAAATACAATTTCCAATAATATTGAGAGAATTATTAACATTGAAAATATCCATGTAAAACATTGAAGTAAGAATCAATGAAAATAATGGTCATGACGATGGGAAAATCTATGCGTAGCATATATATTAAAAGCGCATTATTTTCACACCATTTCCAAAATTGGAAAATGACTTGTTTGGGAAATGTTTCTATAAAAATATTCCATTTAAACCATTTTAAATAAATTCAAATAAAGTGAAAATTACTTTTTTCAAAAATTTCAAGTATAAGTAAAAAATTGTGTGAAACAATTTTGATGAGCATTGATAAGGAATAAAAAGGCCATAGAACCAAATGTAAATATGGTTGACTTATATTTAAAAACATTTTATTGAGAATTTTATCTACCAAATAGAGGAAAATGGAAATAATAAAAACAATTAGTAATAACCTGAGGATGATAAACTGTATGGGGTTTAATGGATAAGATCCATATTCTTTCAATTGAAATTTAATAGAGACAATCCCAAAAAGAAATGAGATTGTAATTGAAATCTATTAACTGAAGTCTCACTTTTATCTAAACACATTAAAATATAAATTATAATAAATATATATTTACTATAAACATATATTAAAAACTCATATTAATTGATTACTTAGTATTTATCATTCCTTTAAAATTTCACATTATCATTATATTAATAATTACTTTATTAAAATGAACATTCATTTGAAAACAGGTTTTTTTTCTATGCATGTTTTAGTTAGATGGTTCTAGTACTTGAAACATGGGTATGGTTTCAGAATAACTAGATCTTAATAACTATATAGTTATAATATTTATTCATAAAATACCCTTTTATAATTATTCACATTAATTAGTGATGAAAAATGAATCACATCACTTCGGTGAGTTGGTAGTCCACACGTATGAACGATCGACGATATCATTTTATAACAGATAGAAAGGTAATATGATAGAAAATATCATATAATTATAGATTCATAATAATTTCATAAATATAATATATAAACATTAAATCCAACTGTATAAAAAGTTGTATGAGTTGGTCATGGAAAATGAATCATATCATTATGTGGAGTCGGTAGTCCACACATATGCATGTGTGATACTTTCATTTACCATTTGATGGAAAGGAGATGGAAAATGGTAATTTCATCATCATAATAACTTATAATTATATTTATGACACTAGTTTCATCATGGTATTACTGATTCAATTCGTTTAGTGGAGATAGAATAAGAAAAAATTGAAAATACTCTATTAAGAGTTATATCTGTATAATGAAAAACCTACATTTTATTACACCTTAAGCCTTGAAAGGATGGTATTATGATCAAATAATTACCTCTATGACGTGGGGGAAGGATTCTATTACAGTATTAGTTTATTTATTTCTATATCTATAAGGCTTATTAATTGATATTAAGATAAGAGAGATGGTGTCCTTTTATAACAGAGGGAGCGGACACACATGAATGTTTTTAAAATGTTAAAATACATTAATGCTTTACTCAAGTAAAGTGGATAAAAAATATTATAATTTAATAAGGATAATATTTAACTCCCATAAACCAATAAAATTAAATCAAGTGTTTTTTTATTTTAAACAATATATCTTAAGCTAACCCCCTTTAACCCTTTTAACCCCTACCATGCCAGTAATATTTTTATAGTGGTAACATTTCATTATGGAAAATAATCAGGTTGAAATTATTTAATTATATTAATTATACTGATTTAAAATATTCAATCCATTTTATGAGAATAAATTTCTATATGTGGAATAAATTCATTTTAAAATATGTGCACAAAATTCAACATAACCTTTTATAAAAAAATACATTTTAAGCATGAGACTAAGTTAACCTTCATTGCTTGACTTGTAAAAACTATTAGATGAATGTTAAAACAATTTACTGAATATATTATAAATATATTAATTAAAATAATTCATTAATATATAATTTTTAAATTTATTAAGATAAAACACATTGTGTGTATAAAAACATTTTTTAAAAAAACAACAATTTTTACCTTCAAATGATTTTATTTTAATATCTAAACAATTAAAAACAAATGAATTAATATTACAAATATACAAAAATATTTTTTCAAAATTTATATATTTTTATTCATACCTTCCAATCAATTTTCTAGGCAATAACTATACATTAAAAAATAAAAATTTAACATTATATCGTTGTTCGTTGAAACTCTCTACAGCGTGTAAAATAAGCTATCAAACAAATTAAATTTATTTAAAGATAAATATATCATAAAACTTCAAGGTGTTTCATATTTTAGGTAGGCTTGGGGTGGCACACTTGGCTTACCATTAGGCTAGTCATGCCCCTTGTGGTTCAGGTTGTGTTAGTGCATGTTGAGATACACTAAATATTTCCTTTTAAAAGGTAAAGTAAATTGTTTTACACTAAACTAATACTATAAAGTATGTATTATTTTTAGAAAAAAAATTAATTAATTATACATATAATGTCTTATTTTCAAAAAATTTAGAAAATATTTTGATAATGTAATCACTAGAAAAGTAATATTTTTATTAACATAGTGTTGTAAACATAATGTATAAAGTTCATTACGCCAAAACTATTTTAATAGATATTTATTTAAAAGATAAATTTATAAAAAATAAATGATAAATTTATAAAATCGAATTATTCTTTTTAATTATCACATTGTAATTATATTAGGGTGAATTTTAGGTGTTTTATGAAATGTTTATTTTTAGGTGAATAGTGATGAGTACACTTTTTCATTTATTATATGTTTTATGAAATAATTTTGATAAAAATATGGTTTAAATATTTATAACACCTTTTCAATGTATTAAATATCATTTAATGATTTAAAAAACTCATTTACAAATAATAAACATAATTTTCAAATCTATAAATCAATTTTCAAATCATAATTTATATTTTATTTTATATAAAAACTATATTTGAATATTTACATTGAATAAAGTATTTACTCAGTTACATTAGGTTTAGGGTGTTCTTAAATGTCAATAAAATATGTATTTATTAATCAAACAATGTTAATATTCAATATAATAATCACTATTCATATTCTTGAGCCTAAATAATAAATTAATCAATATTTTAATCTAAGATACCCCTCTACCTTGTCTATATAAACACTGCTCCTCCTCCACTTTCTCCTCATATCCAAAACTTATTAATTTTAAAAATATCTAAAAAAATACATATGTAAATCTTCTTATAAATGATTCTAAGACCCTTTTACAACCAATATACCTCCCACTAAAGGCTTTAGACACAATCTAGAGGAGGTGAATTAAAGAGTAATGTAAGGGTCCTCAAACATCTCATTCTGTCTTTTATTTGAAATTATTTTATTTTAAAAACTTTTTGAACATAATTTCAAATTTATACCATGATTATATTCCCATTGTGTTATTATTCGTTTTATTAATTATCTATGATAGATTACACATTCCCTATCACCAATCCAATTTCATAAGTTGTTACTATAAATATATAAGGGTTTTAAAACAAATATATTTTCAATTAATTCCTCCTCTCAAACCATACATAGAAAAAATAATATTTATTTTAATTTTGAAATAGTGTTATAATTATACACTTCTGATTTTATGAAACTAAAACATTATTTATTTTTCTCCTCTTTTCAAATCTTAAAAATATCATTTAAACATTGTATTTTCATACCACCTCGGTGAATGATGATGTTTTAGTTTCACTTATTACCATGATGAATGAAATTAAAATTTATTTTAATGTATAAATATAATATTAATAATTCAATAACTTTTTTAATGATATTGGAATGATATAATACGTTTTTATTAATAATGTTAATGATAATTTATCATGTTCGATTCAATTATTCAAGAAAATCTTACCAAGGAAGATTCTATAAATTGTTATTATCGAATAAATTTTTGAATATGTTAATGAAATGAACACTATACCTTGAAATTTTTAGATCATACTGAACTTTTCAAAGATGAAAATTGACTGTTATCACTGTATTAAATGACTTTTGTAACTATGGATTATTAATGAACAAATTAAAAAACACAAAATAAATAAGTTAGAAATAAATCAATAAAAGGGAAAAATAGGGAAAAACATGAATAAGGTTCTGAATAAACTAATTTCTCTATATAATCCAGTTTTTTCGAAAGTTAATGGATTGTATGAAGTGATTTGGGACTTGATGTAAGAGTTTTATTTCAAATCTACCCTCTTTTAATAATTTGTTTCTATTATCTATCATCTCTTCTATAGCATATATTAAAAATGTAAGAATGTATACCCTATTTATTTTACATTATTATTATGAATTTTTTACATTATTATCCCCCTTATTGATTTATATTCTATAAATTTCTTTTTTTGTAAGTTTTCTGTTCCACTTTTTTTTATTTTGGTTATATTCTATTGGTCTGAGTGAGTATAACAAGTGGGAGTGAATTGAGAACCACTATTTTTTTTTGTCTAAAATGGATTATTTTTAAATCCCCCAAATATCTAAATATGGCATAGTTTATCAAAATATATAGAATTATATAGATCTAAATCTTTCTAAAGATATTTATAAAGATTTATTAGGTCTCAAATGAATAATATACAATATTATTGGATCATTTGAAATCAATTTAATTGATCAAAATACTATACAAACACAAATTATGATAAACTATCAAAGTATATAATGTGTTTATAGTTAAAATAATTTACAATTTTAAAGTGGAAATAAGGTAAAAAATTTAAATCACACAATGTAAAGAATGAATACAATACATTTAGTATAAAGTCGAGACTTAGTCTTCTTTAGTTAGTGATCACCCACAACCAGGTAGTTTATATATAATAAAAAATTTGATCCACAACTTGGATCGAGTTTTACAATAGTTTACAAATTTTCTTGGTTACACACTTTTTCTTCCATAGTTATACGCGGGAGTAAAACTAAACTGGCCAGACAAGGACCTCTACCACTCTTATCTGTGGGAAAATTAATATTAAATGAGTTTTGAGAATATTTCGTGTATCTTCCAATTTTGCACAGGAGATAGTGTGTGTGTGCGTATGATAAAATAGAGTATGCATACACACTACTCAAAGTGTAGTAAAGGTAAAAAAATAAATCAATATAAATGTTTAGAGTCTGGAAATACTCAGCCTATTACAATAAAACTTCTTACACTTGATTTTATTCTATAGGGAATCTTGAGTCAGGTTCTGTTAAAAAATATCAATAAAATAAAATGGCATGGACTCTTGTTCTTTTACTAGAGGAAAGCAGCAAATGTGATTATGTAGTTTGGATTCCTAGTCATGTGTTTTTTAACAGGTGATATCTTCTTGTTTTCAAACATGTTTAGATCTATTTTTGTTTATGAATTTTGAGCTCTCATCTTCCTATCAGTACACTTCATCCACTATTTCATCTCTTACTGCACAAGGGAATGTGCTGCTCTTTTATTAGTGGTAGCATGTAGAGTATCCAGATCAACTTTTTCCTCATACAACACATTCTCACACTATATTCAATGATTTTTGTTGATCCTTTAATATAAAATAATTAAAATAATAAATGGAATTAAATTTGATAAATATAGCTATTAGAATAGTGTAATTCTAATAGATAAGTTTAGAAAATAGTGGTGGTGTATTTGGTTGGTGGTGAGTCATTGTATGAAATTATCTCGCTTTGCTGGTATGTTGTTTTTGTAGCATGATTTTGGTGGTTCCATATAATTATCTAGATTTACACTATATCGGAGGCATCTCTACTAGCAGTGTCTGGTATAGCGGTGTGTGGTCTGGCAATGTCTTATACTTAGAAACAATTCTATGTTAGTGGTATGACATTGGTGGCGTGGTATCCTAGAATTACCTCATACCTTTCCATATTTATATTTTGAAGGGATGAAATCTTGATGATGTGTCTAATGATGGTGTCTCAAACATTTTTTAATTTTCAGAATAGCAATTCGGCATTATGGCGGTGTGATATCCAGGAAGTATCTCATACATGACAAGATTTTTATACTTGTGGGGAGTCATGGAAAACAGTTCCTTGAGTTGGCAGGGCCAATATCAATGGTTTCTCGTATTTTGAAATTTTATCACTTATCCTAGATTAATAGGATACTTATAGAAAACATGAAACATATTAATAACTTTAGAATCAAGATTTTTTATCATTAAAATAAGGAGGAAAAAATCTCCCCATTTTGATAAGAAAAAATAATGGAATCAAAATTATTATAAATGTTTAAATATGATATCCAAGGTAGTAAAAATTAGAACATATCATTCATATTAAGTGTAGATGGTAGTATCAAAGGTAGGTATCATGAATAGAATGAATAAGAACATATAGTATCAAAGATAACGTAGAAAAAATACAATAAAAATAATATATTCCATAAATTTCTCAATATTCTATAAGAATTATACCCCTTTTAGGATTATAAAAATGGTAAATATGATCATAATAAATATAGTAAACATAAGAATAAAATGATAAATAGTTGAAAAATAGTGATAAAAGGAATTCAAACTAATTATTAAAAAGTTATTAAAAACCAGTTCCCATCAAAGACATGTAGTCTAATCCAAAAAAAGAAAATATATAAGGTTTTGTAGAGAATTCTGTTAGTTCTTTTTCTTTATCCTTGGATTTCTATTTCTCTTTATCTGAAGAAAAAATATCAACCCGAGGTAAGATGGAGGGAACAATTAAAGAGAGTACAACTACATTCTAAGGATGATCATCCACAATAAAAACTGGTTGGAGGTCTCTCAAAGCTTGATTAAGAGACATTATAAAAGGCTAGAATTGGGAAGGAAAATGGCATAATGCATATCAAGATATTCTTGGTCTAAGATAAAACATAAGAGTAATAGGAAATTATACTAGAGTAACAATTTCTTGTCCATAAACATTAAGAAATACCTTCATTATATTTATAAACTCCATTAGGATTTGTCCACCTCTTTCCATTGTATTAATGAAATATGCCTTCTATTCAATAAACAGGTTCAACACAGGAGTCATCTCTTTGAGCTACATTACTTTTACTTCGAAATCCTATGTCACAAGTGGCATCCTCAAATTTTCATCCAATAATTTTAAATTTTCATTCATATCATGCTTGGTATAAATCCAAGAGGGATAGAACTTCAAGGACTTAGTTATAGATTCCCTATTAGATTTAATTTCATGATAATAGTTGGTAATCAAACACTGGAGGATGAGGAGCAGTACCAATAGAAGTATCTAAAGATTTATCCTCACTAATTTTATGGATTCCATTCATGGAATCATTAAAATCAGATTTCATTTTTCCATAAAAGTCATGATGGAGACTAGTTCACAACTTATTCTCTTATTCTCAATCTCTATCTCATAAAGGTTATGCATCACATTTGGATGAATATGTTAAATAACCAACTCAAAAATTTATCTTTCATATTTCTCACAAACGAAATTCTCTTGAGGAGGTCTATTATTTAGTTTCAAAGATAAATCATACATCAACATTTTACCAAAACCATCAAAGTCACCTTTAGTGGCTATATCAACTGGAATAGAAAAAGGTGTTGGAGCACATTCTGGTGTAGGATTTCTAACAGAAGTGAAAGTTTCCAATAACTCATCAAAATATATTTGAGCTACCAAGGACCCCTTAAGATCTCCTTCAATTTTATCCTCAGGCCCATAACTCTTTATTGGACTCCTTACAATACTGGAGTTCTTTCTCCATTATTCCTCCATAGTATCAACCCATCGATCAGTAAGGAAAAATGAGCTAGATGCAGTGGCAATAGGTACTTTACCAATAGGTAAAACTGATACTTCAGGATTTTTCAGACCAAATGGACTCTGTGCAGCCAAGGTGTGTACAATACTGTCAAGATTAACTTCAATATGTTTATCACTGAGAGGTTCTACTAATTGTTGGGCATCATCCATTTGTCAATAAACTGTAGATTATACTTACATAAGTCTTTAAACATGAATCTTATTAGTAGCTGAGAGAATAATATGAATATCATTGCCTTTATCAAAAGAATTTATCTCATTTTCTCTTTCTTAGCCACATGTTATTCTATAGTAGAAATAAATCTCATATTCTTGGCTATAACAGAATCGGAAACTTTGTTACCAGTTTCAATATAAATGGATTCAACATCATCAGCCGATGGATCTTCATAAAATATTTCAATAGATGGGAATTTCTCCCCATCAACAAGTGCATCCAAAATCTCTATAGGCATCTATACTTCCTTCCTCTTATTTCAAACACTTCAACTATTCTGTTCAGAGTCTTCATAATTATCACTTCCATATTCTTCTTCAAATTCATTTCCACTACCAAATTTTTCTTTCTTTTTCTTCCTCATTATCATCATCATCATCATCGTCCTCAATTACTTTAGTTGATTTAGAACTTCTAAACTTATCCTCTCCAAAGACCTATGTATCTTCTTCATCACTTTTAACTAATTTTTCTTTTTTTTATAGTATCCTTGGTGGGAATGGAGCTCCAAAAGATGTGGCAGAAGATTTTGGAGAAAATTCATGGTCACTCCCTATATCAAAATATGGTTCCTTTTCCTCTTCTTTAGAAATAGATTCTTTTTTATCCTCATCAGAGTATTCAAATACTTCATCAAGCTTCAATCCTAGATCAAATTCATCCCTTTCTCTGGTTTGATGATTAACCAGATTATAATCACCGTATAACATATCACTATCAACAAACCAATATCTTTTCTAGGGGTTCCATCTAATCTTAATCCTTTAACAAGTATCACTTGTAAGATATAAACCACCACAATATATACTAGACTCGTGATCCTCAGTTACTAGCCCTTGGTATTCAACATGGCAGAAATAAACATGAGGTGGATCAGGGAGTTGGATCTGGAAGATGACTTGATCATCTCACACATATGCACCATGGGATATCTACATAGATTGATCTTGTGACATTATGTCATAAGATAAATATGATAAAAATATTGATACCATAGAGTTTCGAAATCACCCTTTCTTGGGAATACAATGTTCTATAAAAACTTAAAGAGAAACATTCATTCCCCATCCATCTCTAATGTAACATGCCTTCTAGTTTTTCCATCTCCTATCAACACAATAAGAAAATATTCAAATATAAAAAAATCATTTGCTTCTAGAAATATGGTTTGGTAGTTATCATAAATTCAATCATGAAGAACACTTAAAATATATCCCATTTCCATGTGGGAAAACCAAAAATGTGTCCTTTCACATAACTTCTCACCCAATTAGCACCATCTTGATCAAATGAAAAATCTACATACTAATAAAACTCATAGAAAATTTTATGGTAGATAGGTAAATTGCTTGATGAAAACTACTCTAACCATCCATGATTCTAGAGTACTTTTAGTACCAAAGAATTATTATAAGACAACAACTTTGATTCAACTTCCTTTTCTAGTATAAAAATTCTATTGGCAAACACAAGATTAACTACTGAAACTAGAGCATGTATAATATATTTTTTCTTCCACTTCATTGATGATCTATACTTAGAAGTAGAAATATAAAAATCACTCTTTATTATCAGCACAGGGATAGGTCTGACAAGATCATTTAAGGGTGTAGAGAATGTTTGAAAAGAGGGAGGAAAAGAGTTTCACTAGGATGGATATAGAAATATATGGGAGTATCATGAAAGGATCATGCTTTGATGGGAATAAAAATAATGTCATTTTAATATCGTTTTGGATATTAGGTATTCTGAAATATAATTAATACTTGAAATATAATTCAAAATTGATTAAAAACACACCTCAAGTTACAAGAAATAAGATACACTAGAAAATAAACTGACGGTTCAAAATATTGAGAAATAGAAAAATTACCAAAGGCATGAAAAGAAATATCATGACATAGAAATGGTATGAAAATCCAACGACATGAAAAGTCAACACTATAAAAATCCAAAGTCATAACAAGCCAATAGCGTGTCACCACAATGGTATGTCAAAACAAAATTATATATAACCCAAATTTTTTATTCCTAAATCATGATCTATATTGTTCATTTTATCAAAATTCAATGGATTGGTAAATATATCGGCCAACTGTTGTTCTATTCCAATAAATTCAAGGGTGATTTTTTTTTGAAAATGGTATCTCAAAAAGTGAAGTCTTATATCAATACATTTTTTCTTATAATGTGATATTATATTATTAGAAATGTTAATAGGTCTGGTATTTTCATAGTTTATGGGGACATGTCAAAATTGATATCCATAATATAGTATCGTCTATTTCACCAAAAACAATTATAGAATAACTACCTATACCTATGTACTCAACTTCATTAGTAGAGAATATAATATAAATTATCTTTTTACTAGACAAGGAAAATAGAGACCTGCCCAAAAAGTGACATGATCCAGATGTGATTCTTCTATCTAATTTACATATAGAAAAATCAATATCAAAATAACTTAGTAAATAAAATGCTTTTCCTCTAGGATAAAACAATCCTAAATTCATAGTTTACCCGAGGTATTTAAAAATTATTTTGAAAAAAAACTAGGTGTGAATCTTTTGGGTTTTCTTGAAAACGAGCACACATACGAACACTAAACATAATATATGGTCATCTATCAGTCATGTAGATAAGAATACCAATCATACCTCTATATCAAGTTTGACCAAATTGTTTACCATCTTCATCATGATCCAATTTATAGGAGGTAATCATAAGAGTATCACAACTGTTATGGATATCCATGTTAAAAAGTTTTAGAATATCCTTATTATACATACTTTGATTTCAAAGAGTTCCTTATTTTTTTTTTGAAAAATATGAAATCCAAGAAGAATTCTAGATCACCAATTAAACTCATTTCAAATTCATTTTTCATATTTTTCTTAAAAATCAGTACATAATGCATTTCTTGA
The DNA here is from genome assembly GCA_963277665.1 of Viscum album. Classification (NCBI taxonomy): domain Eukaryota; kingdom Viridiplantae; phylum Streptophyta; class Magnoliopsida; order Santalales; family Viscaceae; genus Viscum; species Viscum album. The sequence goes on from OY728119.1 coordinate 1,917,758,020, forward strand.
AGATCCAAAAATAACATAATCAACATATATTTGCACTACTAATACATCATTTGAAACACTCGTTATAAAAATATTAGGATCATTTATTCCTTTGGAAAATACTTTTGAAATCAAAAAAATTCTTAGCCTATAATACCAAGATCTAGAAGATTATTTTAAACCATATAAATCCTTGGTTGATTTAAAAACATGATCTGTAAAATGATGATTTTTTAAACTAAGGTGTTGTTCAACCAAAACATCCTTAATTATTAAACCATTTAAGAATTAACTCTTAGATTAAATTTTATAAAGCATTAAATCTAGGTGTGTTTCATAAGGAAGTAGTATTATTATGGATTCATTTATGGCCATAGGTGTAAAGGTTTCCTTATACTTTATTCCTTATTATTGACTATAACTTTGTGCAACTACTCTCGCCCTGTGTCAACTATAGTTCATGACTAAACAACATTATTCCTAAATACTAATTTTGTGCCAATATTCACGGTGTCCTTGGGTATATCCATAAGTTCCCAAAAATTGTTTCTATAAAATTTATTTGATTCTTATTTTGTAGCTAATAACTATAATTCATCGTTAATAGATTCATTGATGTTCTTAGGTTCAAGTTGAGACATGAAACCTTGATGTTCAAAATAATTTTTAACATAAGATCTATTTTTGTGTTCCTATATATAGTTCATATAAAACCGAGTCTAAATAGTTGTATTTAATGGTTCTAACATCTCTAGAGAAATAAGGACTATTCAATTCTAAATTTTTAGTTTCAGGTTATGGAAGTTCTAGAACATCTTCAAAACTAGATAATTTTCTTCTTGTTTTATAGTAGAGTCTAAATGTTTAGAATTTAAATTTAGAGAAGATAAATAGTCCTTAAGGTTTCTTAAGGAGGTCTTAGGACCATGTGGATTAGTTTTATAAAATTTTACATGGATAAATTCTTCCACTATTTTGGTCTTCTTATTGAAAACATTATAGGCCTTTTTAGAGATTGAATTACCAAGGAATATTCCATTATCACTATTGGAGGAAAGTTTTTCATGATTATTTATAGAATTAAGAATAAATAATTTTCATCCAAAAACTCAAAAGTAATTAAACTTAGGTTTCCAATTATTCCATAGTTCATAAGGGGTCTTCTTTAAGGATAGTTCTGATCAAATATCTATTGATTTTATAATAGGCTGTAATGATATTTACTTCACAAAAATATATAGTTAGATAATTCTCATTTAGCATAGTATAGACTCTCTCTTGTAAGGTTCTGTTTCAAATTTCAAAAACTCCACCTTTTTGGGGCTCCTAGGAGCATAGAAGTTATGAGTGTATCCATTTTGTGAGAAAAATGATTCAAACTATTTATTTGTAAACTCATGACCATGATCACTCATTATGGTTTTAATAATAAGTCCACTAATATTTTCTATATACTTAGCATACTTGGTAAAGTAAGAGTATAATTCACTTTTTTGATCTAGAAATTATACCCAAGTATACCTAGAATATTCATCTACTATAATATAGAAACATTTCTACCCATTAAGACCTGAAACTCTAGACTTTCTAAACAAATTCATGTGAACCAACTCAAGGAGTTGAGTAGTTGACACTTATTTCATTGATTTAAAAGAAAATTTATGTTTTTTCCTCTTTGATAGGGGTTATAGACTTTATCATTTGGGAACTCAAGTTTAATTAGATCCCTAACTTACACTTTCTGGGATATATTTATAAGTGATTTAATGTTGGAATGGCCTAGTCTGCTATACTAAATACATAACTCTTTGTGAAACTAACTTAATAATGAAACATTTTTAGAAACTAATGAATTTAAATATGTATCATCAAAATTTTTATTTCCAAAATTAGAAAAATTTAAAGAATTTTTGGAATAAAAATCATTGAAACCATCATTCTTAAACTTATCATAAAAATAATAATCATACTACTGAGAAATGGTTAGTAAATTATATTTTAAATCATTAAAATATAATACTTTATAAATTAAAATCAAATTTTTTTGTTACCAATATACCATAGACCGATGATATTTCCCTTATCATTATCACTAAGGTTTAAATCGCCACCATCAAACTTTTTTCAGTATCTTGAAGAATGAATAATGTCTTGTAATATTCCTTGAAAAACCACTATCCAAGTACCATAGACTTCTACTGAAGGTCATAAAGTATTTTTCCTACAAAACATGGTTTAAGAAATTATTTTGGTACCTAGATATGTTTGTGTTAATAAATGTCATTAATTATAGATTTGGGACCACATAATTGCCTCATGAGTTTCTAATACATAGATTGTAGTCACATTAAAATAAAGACATTATTAGTTCCTTTTAAAAAACAATTAGCAATAGAACATTAAGCTATGGATTTCAGAATAAAATTACTCTTATATATTCACATTTTTCAAGGATCATATCCTATTCTAGTAACATATTTTGGTGAAACTTTCTTTTTAAAAAATTTTGGGTGTGTATCTCAACCATTTTTAAAATTTTCAAGATATTTATATAATTTCTCATTTGAGAATTTAGTTTCAATATTTTATTTGATTTTTGGATCAATTTTTTCCTTTTCCATAGACAGTTCAAATTTTATATTTACAGTTAGAGCATGCTGCCTTCTAAAATTTTTATTTTTATCCTTTAATTCATTTAAGGTATCCTCTGGAATACTAAAGTATTAAAATAATTATTTAATTGATAAATTATCATTATCATGTTGTTTAGTTTCAAAATTTGCATAATTATGCATAGGAAGAATATTAGAAACAATAGGTAAATCAAGTAGCACATGGACTTTAGTCATGAAACAAATATTGCATCGGTTTAGATTCTGTTCATGTGATGCACCAAAGTCAATTGATTTATCCTCTGAAGCACTCCAAGTTTTCTTTCAGGGCCTTTTTGTGTCATCTATCCTTATCCTCCTTTTTTTACTTATTATTTGGACCATAATAATTTATATGTCCTTTCTACTAACATTCAATAAAAAACAACTTATCTTGGATCATTATCCTTCTTCCATTATTTCTTCCATTTTCTTTAGTTTTCATACATTACTTTATATTTTTATTATCACAAAAACGTTTTATTAAAATAGAACATCTTAAATATTCTTTCTAGGTGATCAATATCCTTATCACTATGAGAAGGTGATTAACAATCACTAGAATTTAAATCATATACATTCTCTTTCTATTTTTTCCTTTTTTTGTCTAGGGGTAGTAGTCTTGAAAGCTAATGAATTTATTTTGGGATCCTCGTATTCTTCATGGGTTTATTTCAATTACTCTTCATACATTATATGTTTTCCCATCAACTCCTTTACTAACAGCTTTCTTAAATTGCATTATTCTCTGACGGAGACATATGTGCCTCCCCATCTTTCTAGTAGGAATTTGAGAAATCTCATAATCTAATACTTATCTGATAAATGTTTTGGAAGTGATCTCACTGTGTTTGAAATGTCATTTAACAAGAGATACATTTTAGAAATGGGTTCATCAGGATTCATTTTAAAATTATCATATATAATAGTATAATTATTAAGCCTCATATCTTTATCATTTTAAGTTCCATCATGGAAAACAGACAGAGTGTCACAAATTTCAAATGCTATTTGCATGTAGAAATTCTATTAAATTACTCATCTCATAAAGCATAGTAAAGGTATTTCATATCTTTATAATTATTATTTAATGGTAACTTAGTAGAGTTATCCCAAGTGCATAAATAAGTATCAGGTATAACATATCAATCTTCAATAGAAGACCAAATGTCAAATCCCTGGATATCTATATGCATTCTCATCTTAATTTTCCATTGGGCATAATTTTTAATATTAAATAAGGGAGGATTATTTTCTTCTTGATGATTATCCATTTAAAGAACTAAATTTACAAATAATAAAAATTAAGATATTTAAATCTTAACAAAAATAATTATTAAAAATAATTTTAAAACGTTAATACCAAATAATGAAATCACCTATGATGTCATATGTTGGTCAGAGTGAGTATCTTAAGAGGGGGTGAATTGAGTACCCAATAAAATATCTGTCTTAAATTTTTTATTTTGAAATCTTCTGAATGTTAAAATATGAACTACTTTATCAAAATATGCATTATAATATAGAACTAAATCTTTCTAAATATTTATCTAAAGATTTATTAGGTCTCATATCGATAATATACAATATTATTGAAACCTTTTAAATAAATTTACTTGATCAAAATACTCTATGAACATAAAGTAAGTTAAACTATCAAAATATCTATTTTTTTTATTCTTAGAAATAATAAAATTTTAAAGGGGAAATAATGTAAAACAAAATTAAATGACACCTCATAAAGAATGAATATAAGAGTTTTAGTCTCAAGTTGAGGCTTAGTCATCTATATTGGTGATCACACACCACCATGTAGTTTATATAGAATAAAAAAGATGATCCAAAACCCAGATCAGGTTTTACAATAGTTTAACAAATGTCTAGGTCACACATGAAATATTCCATAGTTATACATGGGAGAAAAACTAAACAAGCCAGATAACGACCTCTACCACTGAAATCCTTAGGAAAAACAAATATGAAAAGAGTTTTGAGAAGATATCGATCATCTTCTAGATCAGCATTGTAGACAATGTGCATGTGATAAAACAGAGTATGTACACACACTGCTCAAAATATAGTAAAGAAAAAAGGAATAGTGAAAGATAAAAGTGTCGATTTTAGAAATTCTTGGTCTATTAAAATGAATCTTGGGACAATTGATTTTATTCTACAGTGAATATAGATTTGGGTTCTGTTAAAAATATTAGGAAAACAGAGTTTTCTAAACTCTTGTTCTTTAATTATAGGAAATCACCAATTGTGAATGTGTACTTCAGCTTCCCAGTCATGTGTTTCCTAATAGGAGTGATCTTGTTGTTTTCAACCTTGTTCAGCTCTATGTGAGTTCAAAAATGTTGAGCTCTCAGCTTGCTATCGGTATAATTCATCCACTATTACATTTCTTACTACATGAGGGAGTGTGATGTACTTTTATCAGAAGTAGTAAAGAGAGTATCTAAATCATCTGCTTCCTCATACTGCACATTATGAAATATATTCAATGATTTCTATCAAAAATTTAAGAGACAATCATTAAACTGATAAATTTTATTAAATTTGACAAATATAGTTGTTAGAATAATGTAATTCAAAAAGATAAGTGATAAAAATATGGTGGTGTCCTAGGATGGTGGTGACTTAAGTTTTGATGATGTCTTGCTCTGTTAGTACGTTGTTCTGACAACATGATACTGGTGATGTCTTAGACTTAGCCAAATTCCCACTATACGGGTGGCATCTCAACTAGTGGGGTCTGGCCTTCCAGTGTGAGGTCTTATGGTGTCTTATACTTAATAACAATTTTAGGTTGGCAGTAAGATATTGGTGGTGTGATGTCCTAGTGGTATCTCATAGTTAGCCAATATTTTGTTCTCAACGCATGACATCCGACGATGTGTCAACTAATGGTGTCTCATACTTTTTCAATTTTTTATAACAGCATTATGACATTCTGTTGGTGTGATATTCTGTTGGTATCTGATACTTAGGGAGATTTTTATGCCTGAAGCGAGTCATGAACAATGGTGCCTTGAGTTGGTGGCTCTAATCTCAATGGTGTCTCATATTTAGAAAACTTTATCACATGTCTCATATTAACAGAACACTTATAGTAAACATAAAACTCATTAATAGAATCCTAATTGTGATGTTTTTATTATTAAAATAATGAGGACAACTTATTCTTTATCAGTATATTTTTTATATATTACTATTTTTCTCTTTATCATATAATCCATTTATGTTCTGATACTTTTTTACTTTCTATTTATTTAGGTATTTTCATTTATTTATAGTTCCCTTCCTCTTATTTCATTAACTCAAACCTTATGATGTTTATAAGTGAAAATTTTCTATTTATATCCATCCTCTCTAAGTTTATCCTTATTTAACTCTATTTATTTTTAATGTTCCATTATTAATACATATTATTATAAAAATAAAATATTAAATTCCTTTATACCACCATTCAAAAATGACTAATAAAGTAACTTATTTCAATATATTTATAATGAAAACACCTAAAATGATTCAAACCTTTTTGAACCGTTACATTGTGTGTTTTAGATATTGGAGGTTTCAAGAGATGTATAGAGGAAGATAAGTGAAGGATGAGCTTATATTATTATTTAGATAATTGAGTAACAATATTTCAGCAAGTTTCATTCCACGAGAGGATTCTTTTGAGGTTATGTCATGATAGAAAAAGGTGTCATAGCTCAGATGTGTAGGCTATGAGGGTTATGGATTTTGCAGTTCTTGGGGTAAATATAGTTGCAATATGGAATTATTGGTCATGAAATATAGTGTTTTATGAGGAATATAGTTATGTGTAAAATATTACAGGAGGTGTATTTTATCTTTTACAAGGGATTTATTACTGTTACATTTTTCCTTAAATGATCTTTTATCACGAATTGGTATTTTTTGTCATGAAAGAAGGGATCTTAGAGTTCCACATTTGGGTAATATGTTGGATCATAATAATCATTCAAAACATAATGGTATTTGATCATAGAATGTATATGACTTTGGGGAGTTTGTTTTTATCCATGAGAGTCCATCAAGAGATGGTTCATGGAGACATGGCATGAGGCCCTAGGGATATGATTTACATGTGTCTAGTAGTTAGGAGTCTTGGAATAGTGATAAAGTTCATGTTGTGTCCATTATTATGGATATGAATTTATATCAGTTTCAACCATGATTAAAGGGGGGATAAGAGGATCCACATTATGATTTCTAGAGGCTCAATAGAATTATCCATGTTATGGTGTCACCATAGTATTTCATGAAATATGATTCAATTTTCTTATATTGGTATTATTTTAAATGTTCTTCTGAATTATCCTAGTTTATTTTGTTTTCTAGGATCCATAGGTGATCATATATTCATCACAATTATTTAATATCCTTTTGTTTTATTTTGATAATGGCTTCAATAGATCGACCAGTTGTGATCTAAGGTCATTTTCCATTCTTTTCACTATGTGTTCTTCATTTTCATCATCTAGGGATAATTGTGGGAATGGTATTGGGTTTGTTTAGGTGATGTTTTAAATAGTGGATGATAGGGATTTTTATATTCCAGGTTATTGAGGATTTTATTGTGTAATCTTGACCATGTGTCCATATCTTCCATGCCTTTTTTGTGTAGTAGTTTTGAAGCTTCAGTTGAGATGAGGGATTCAATAACTCTTTATTTTTTTTGTATAATTTTGAATTAGAATCCATTTTATTACTTTCGGTCTATGGTAAGGATTAACCTAACAATAATAATGAATCAAATTGGGAAATAAATTTATGAGAATGGGTGAATCACATGTGGTTATATGATTCGTTGATATTGATTATGACTATGGATTATTACAACTATGTATCTTGTTGTTATTATGATATTCTAACTACTATGTTCTGGTTGGTCATGGTCATTCAATTTTGTGGCAATAATGGGGTTTGGGAATGTGATGGGCAGAGGGAATTGTAGTTTCCTTCCCCTGGTTGGAAAGAGTATATGTGGAATGATGATGTGGTAAGATATGAGGGAAAAATATGGAATTGTGGTAATTTAGGGGGTTGTTAGCCTCTGTTATGGGGTGGTTTTATGGTATTTGGTTGGAGTTTGTGTGGATGTTTTATATTTTCCATGTTTTTATATAATATATGATTTTTAATAATGAGCATATAAAATGAGTGTGGGCTATAATTCAATGAATTAAAGTCTTTAAATTAATGTTAATACTTGAAATGAATTGGTAATGGCTGTGAAGAATGTGTGACATAGATAAAAAATGGTTTTTCATTGAATATATAATAGATTGTATTAATTAAAGAAACATATCGATTAATATTAAATCGATAAATGGTTGAATTTTGTGATTAAAATCGAAACTTTGGGAATTCTTTTGTGGATTTTTTGTTTGTGGATGTGTATTTAATTATATTATATAGATAGTAGTGGTTGCTAGTGATAGGTAGTGATGATGTGGTGGTTGTCATGGGTGAGGCAGTGGTTTTTTGCTACAAACCCTTTATGTTGGATTATGTTTGGATAATTATAACATTAGTTTCCTTATAAATTCTTATGTATACCCCTCAATCCAGACAACCTCATTGATTCCAAAATGTGTTGGGTTCTGAGTGCGGTCCCTAACATCTAAGTTGGCGAGTAAGTTGATAGTTGACTACTCCATGTCACCCACTCTCCCTTCTAGGTATGGTATGGGTTATGGTAGAATGAGGTAGATATAAGGATGATAGTTGTGATATATTAGATTCACAATATGTGATATACTTTGTGACAAGGTTGTGGGGATGTGAAGAAGATACATGGTTGGGGATATGAATTAATGAGGAGGGGACAAGTTTATTATTCTTAATATTCACGATACCCTACTAGGATGTATGTATATGATGATGTTTTCATGTGTGGATTGGATATGGTTTGTTGTGGAATATATTTGAAGATGAGGACATGGCTGTGATATATAGCGTGGATGGATATGAGATATGGTGTGTTGCAGCATGGTTGTGGAAGGGATTAGGAGCAAGAGGATATTTTCTATTGGGACATGAGACAGATAAAAAAATAGAGAATTGGTTAAGGAGTTACATTTTGATATAATCCATTATATTTTGTTATTATTCTTGGATTTGATATTGGTTTAATGAGCCTTAGTGAGGTTTGGTGTTAGTTTACCTATTAGGTGCTTGTTGTTTCTTCTATTTATTCATTAAATCATTAGTATACTTCATACACACTTCCATGATAGTTCTTGTGGAGGATCCTACATAGTATAATTTTATTATCACCCATATATATATATATATAATCAAATTATATTAGGATTATGGGTGGGTTTATATATTGTTCTAGACATTACAATCTATGAGGTTGATTTTGTGGTAGGAGTTGTGACATAGGTGTTTTCATGGGTATTTTGTCCTTGGAAAATTTTTAACAACCCATATTTGAGGTATGTATTTATTTTCTATGTATTTTGAGATAGATTTTAGTTTTTCTAGGTCTTTATACGTTTATGTAATATTTTTCAAGATTAAGAAGGTGTTTAGAAGGTTCAATATTATGGGAAACTATATAAATTCACCAGGTGACCATGCAGTGGGCTGAGGAAGTCAAGGGGGAGGCCTATAGTTGGTTCTTGGTTATGGTAAACTGTGAGGTTTCTCCCAAGAATGATGAAATATAGGATAGAGTAATTTCACCTATTTGGTTCAGGTTTTTCAAAAATGTTCAACCAAACCTTGTGAACTAGGAGTTTTAAGACAGTGGTTCCTACACAGTTAGATGAAAGTTGGGTAGATCATGTAACCTAACCATGAAATGAAATTAATTAAATATGAAAATTAGGTTTTTAGAGAAAAAAATCCCAAAAACCCTCATTATTCATCATTTTTTCTAGGGTATAAACTCTTGACACTCTTATAGGAAAATTTGGTGATTCCTTTTGATCCAGATGTTGATTTCAGTGGATCTTGTTGTGTTAGATCTAGATATCAAAGTGAAGTATTTTTTTCTTCATTCTATTTCATGATATTCTCTTGTTACGTTAAAAATAAACATATATTAGATCATTCAAGGATGTTTCTATAGTTTTTAATCTGTTTTGATGTGATTTCTATTGGATCAATTAAAGTAAGGAGAGTAGAAATGTAGATATACCTAGATTATTGTGCATCTCTTCCTAAAATAAAAAAAATTTGAGGTAGGTGAATTATCTCACTACTTCTTTTATAACATGACAACATTAGATTGCAAAAACGTTTTCATGTGTTGTCATTATAAAAACCATGGAATAAATATTTTTGAAATCTCTCTTGTTATATGGTATTAAAATAATGGATTTAGAAATATATGAATGTTGTTTTTTCATAAATTCTTAAATGAAAAAATAATTAAATAAACAATGTTTTTGGGATACTTTGGAATAAATGGTTTAGTGTGTATTCTAGATTGAATTATGGGGGTCCTTGTTGGATTCTTCCTTTATTTTTTGTGCCAATTGGGGAACATAGGTTCCTGACCAAGAAAAGACTTAGTACTAAAGATGATTTATTGATCATGAGTACTGGGACTATCATCTTGGATGCATGCATGTTTGTGTGAGTATATGGAATGGGAATTCCATGTTTAAATCATGGGTATGATTCTAATAAAAAATGATTGTTTTATAAACCAGTTTCATACTATAAATATTGCTAAATTAGGATTTTGATTAAAAATGTTTTGATATTCATTTTCTCTTATTTTTAATGACATACTATTGACAACAACTTTCATGATCCTACCTATTCATATCAATTTTGGTATAGTATTCTGGTCTTAGTGTCTTGTGTGGGAAGCTTTTAGAGGATTTCCACTAAGTTGATATACTCACCCCTTAAATATTCACTTCGGGGCATATGTATATCATTTTAATCATTATATAGGTAAGGGAAAGTCTTAATATTTTTATAGTCTAGAATCATGTTGTTATGGGATTGGGGATGACTAGTGGAGATTAGAGATGATTTTGTTGGATGTTTGGAATGATAACACAATGGTGTCACTGTATCAGAATGTCTTTTTGGTTTTCAATGTTATTGTATCTTACTTTCCACTATTGCTATGATTTATCTTTTTTTCTTGGATTTAGAGTTTTTGGGTTTTCCCTTATGAATCATGTAGTATCATGTATTTTTTAATATATTTTTATCTTATAAGATTTGTATGTAAATGTTAAAACTTTCCCCCAATGATATTATAAACCCTTGGTATTTTTTGTTAGCCATTTGTGTGGTCAGGAAATAACCTCAGGCCAGAATCATCTCTTCCACTTCCCAAGATAATGGGTTAGGAGAATGATGTTAAAAATGGTATCGAATTTCTATGGTCCATCTATTGGGATTACACTAATGGATACAGCATTTGTAAAAACTAGAAATATAGAGAATACAAAGAATAATATAATGAATTTATAACAAAATTCATGTTTTTTAGGTTGTTTTAGGTACAAACATCATTCATGAACATCTTTTAGAGTTTCATCACCACATCATCACTGGTTTAGCCAATGATTATATAATATCATACATTGGTAGAGATAAATCCCACAAGGACTGCATCATCCATGTTGTATTTGAAAACTTTTCAAATCATATTGTGATAATTAGTTTTTTTATGATTTTAAATATATTAAGACATCAATTTAGCTACAATGTGGTGACTAAGTGGAAATCTGATATGGTTATAGGGAGATAGAACTGGTTCAAAGATATGAAAATCAATAGGAGGATGCATTTGAGAATGTGTTTCAACCTGAACAACACGTTAATTAATAGACTATTTTTCTTCCATTTGGGATCAAATAAAATTTTGATTTTTTTTTTATTTTTTGGTTTCTAATAATTTTATAGGTTTTTATCGGCTCTTTTGGGGTGGAATTTCACCATCATTTTCAAGGGGAGCGAGTTTCAGATAGGTTCCCCAATTTTAGGTCTTTAAATTCAATAACATTGCTTGATTTTATTTTTAATCCCTCTTTTAGATAAAAAATTATTATAATAAATATGTTTCATGGATGTTTGAAGTGGGAATAAAGTTTTAGTTGATATCTAATTCAATTTAAATGATTTCCCTAATTTATAAGGGTTCTAAAAATCTATTTTAATTCATTCTATATATCAGTTGTTTTGTAAAAACCAAAAATAAATTTAATTAATATGTTAAATGTTTAAGGGGTGTTTTAGAGTTAAAAGTGGTGTTCTCTGAAATTTATTTTTAATGGAAATTATTTATTTTTTTCATGTTGTTTCTTTCTTGTTTGTATATTTTACTTGTTTTATGGTAATTGTGTAATATTGTTTTTCCTCATTGATTTAAGGTTCATATAATAATTTTTGGTTTTAAAGTGGTGGTTTCTCCTTCAAGGATTAATATCTACTACTCTGAAGGATAATGTATAGATAATCTATTCATTCATTGTGTGATCGATTATATACATTCGAATTAAAATATAGAAAAATGTTGTTATTCTAATATTTAATTAAATTAAAAAACATAGAGATGTTTTTAAATTAATTATTTTAAATAAATTATTAATTTTTTTTAAATGAGATAATATTTTTAATGTGTTTTAATTTTTTTAATGAAGTCTAGTCACGTTTTGATATATGGTTAAAAGTTGGATCACATTACCAAGTAACACAACTCTTTATGTTTAGGGTTTGGAAGAGTGTTTAGATTTTGACATTTCCAATCATTCTATTGATGGGATAGTAATATTTCAATTCCCTAAATGTAAATGTAGAATATGGTTGAAGAGAATTAAATTTATGAACACTTGATATTGAATAAATTTTCTTCTCAATATTTTTTTTTGGATTTTTCATGGAGAATTGAATGTTATATGTAGTTTGATAACTGATGTTAGTCAACAAAATGAGCTCCCAACTTTATCAACAATGGAAAATGAAATGAAAAACCATATAAAATATGTTTTCTTCATTTAAATACAACATCATCCATATCAAAACATATCAAACATACTAGATCAAGATTATAACATATCATTGAATCCACCTCTTGATGTGACAGAGACTAATGTAAGAGAGAACGTCTTAGAGAAGATAAATATGATTCATGCTTTAGTTGAAAATGGAAATCAAGATCTCTAGGATGGATGTGGGAAATATTCAAAACATTATTTTCTATACAAGTTGTGCCATTTCATATACCTATTCATAATTTCAAATAAGGTTACGTACATGATATTAGAAATTTTTCATGATTCATTTCATGAAGCCAATATCCCCAACTCTTTTTATGATATAAAAAAATTTGTTAATAAGATTGGTCAAAATTATACTAAAATACGTTCTTGTCCCAATGTTTGTATGATTTATTGGGGAGATTATTCAACCAGACCGGATTGAAAAATATATTTTTCTTCTAGATTGAAGTCAATGAGTGATATTAGATGTTTGGATCAAAATACTACTATGAAAAACAAGAAAAAGAAAAAACCTATAAATTTTTTTGTTACATCAATTTAAAACCTTGATTTGAATGATTAATCAAGTCCTTGACAACCAACAAGCATGTGAAGTGACATTCTAAGGATAATAACAAAGATGTGTTAATGTGACATCCAAGTGATTCAAAATCATGTAAATAATTTGATTAATTGTATTATTTTTCTCATATGATCATATGAATGTGTGATTTGGATTTTATTCCCAAGGATTCAACCCATTTTTGACTTTGAGTACCTGTTAAAGCATTTTTTTATTTTTTTTATCCCCTGCAATCTAATTCCATGGATGTGTATAAAACAAGCATCATTTATCATTTGAATGATTTTTCCTAAAATAAAAATTATGGGAAATGATATTGATGTATAATTTCATCCTCTAATTGAATAATTATAGGAGTTATACAGAATTGCAATTGAGACATATGATTTTTCTTCTAGAAAAATATTTAAAATGAACGTTGCTATAATGTGGACCATGAGTGACTTCACTAGACATGGGAAATTATATAGTTGGATCACTTACATGGGTTGGTCCTGTCTTTTTTGTAACATTGGTTTTTTCCTAAATGAATACCTTATAGAAAAAATTGGGGTTCTTATATCATCAAATATTTCTTGATTCATTGCATAGATTGTAGAAGAACACATCAAAATTACATGGCTCTATTGATTATTGAACACCTCCAATGTTGTCAAAAAAATTTAAAATATTGGAATAACAATTAATTTTTGAAACATAATTTGAGAAGGTGCATAATTTGAATGATAGTTGTAAATGAGTTCAAAGTATATCTTTAATTGAAATTGCAATGCAATAATGGAAGAAAACAAAATGTTTATTCTTTGAACGTCCACATTAGGAATTTAATTTTTTGCATCATATTATTGATGTTATGCATATTGATAATATTTTTGTGGAAATTTTATCTTTTAATTTCTCAATGAACGTGTAAAATTGAAGAACCATCACAATTATCTAAAGGAATTATAAGAAATTAATATAAATCATGATCTATGTCCAGATGGAAATGGAAAGTATTCTATGATAATTAATTCAATGAAAATACGTATAAAGATACAATCCTTGTAATTTTAAAACATGTGAAGGTATTTTATGGGTATTTAAGTAACATCTAAAGGTGTATCGAGTTAAACAATCATAGATTGAATGTCATGATTCTCATATTTTGTTATAACAGTTACTACCATTGGAATTGTGTACATTTGTACCTAAAAAGGTATTTGTTGTTTTACTAAAATTTTAAACATTATTCATACTAATATATGAGAAATATCTATAACCAGTTGATCCTAAAAAAATTACAGATAGATCTTTACTAACACTTTGTGCAATGGATATGATCATTCCTTCATCATATTTTACTATCATGATGCATTTAGCTATGCATTTGGTCAAGGAAACTAAATTTTGGAGGTCCCACACATTATTAAAGGATGAATATAATTTAGAGGTACTTTGTTTATATAATTTTTATCATAAGTAAAAAAGTTATTGTTACTTATATAAAAACATAATTATGTTTTATTTATTTTATTTCACAGATACCTTAGTCATTTGATATAATTTTTGAAAACTAAATCTAAACCTGAGGGTCCTATTTTTTATTTCTATTTAACATAGGATTTTCTTACCTTTTGTTTTAGATATTTTGAAAATTTGAGACAATATTAAATTGAGTTGTACTTGTTGATGACACATCGAATCAATCTCAACTACATGTGAAATAAAATATATTTCCCAATATTGGCTAATTAGTTTGGAGGATCTCAAATATTACATTGATAGAAATGGTATTATTATAGGCATATAGATATGTGCTAATGAATAGTGAAATTGTAGATCCATTTATTGAAGATCTCATGATATAAACAAAGATAAAAATGAGAAGTCGAACATGAAATGAGAAAGGTATAAAAAATATGATAATAAAGAGCTTGTAGAATGGCTTGAACATTGTGTACATTCTTAAATATTACACTCAATGTGGATATTTGGTTGAAACATATATTTTGTGTATCTAATAATTTATATTAATTTTTTTAGATCATGAATACTGATACTCAGGATGAGTAGTCATAAGATTTCATGTTTCTAGCTTAATTTCCTCTAAAATAGGCTAGAAAGTTTGATGCTTACAATGTCAATTGCTTTATATTTCACACAGTTGATCTGGAAGAGGGTTTAAAAATGTAAAATAATGGTATATTTATAGTTTCTAAAGTGGGATACAATGTAAAGTTGATTGATATTATCGAATTAAACTACCGTAGACATTTTTAGTTGTTTTATTCAAATGAAAGTGGGTGAATATTACTAGGGGTATTAAAATAAATTCCTTTTAATTTACTTCTATGAGCTTATATTACGTGACAGATACCGGTAAACTAGAATTATATGATATGTATCTCCTCTCATCACAAGTGAAATTGGTATATTATGTGGAAGATTTTGTGGATGAAGGGCGAAGTGCATTTAATCACATAAAACAAAGTGACTTGTTTGATATGGGTGATGAATTGGAAGATTTGACTTATAACATTAAATCCTATCAGTAATAAGAAAAAAACTTATTTTTCCATCAGGGTATTGAAAATTGTATTCTTAGTTGGGTTGAGGAAGTAGATGAAGTAATGATGGACAAGGATAATGACATGGCTGAAGGGAAAAATGATTGTATTGTAATTATCTGTTAACCTATCAATAACCTATATTATATGTCATTTATTTCTAATATTGTGGATATGTTATCATATTTAAATTGATTTTTATTCATAGTATGTTTAATTTTTTGAATGTTAATTTTATATTTGTTTGTATATGAAGTCATCCATTACCATACCATTGAATATTTTGATTATATGTACTATGAATTTTTATCATTTCCAAAAAACAATTCTACATTAATTTTCTAAAATATATGTTCAGAAGTTAATTTTACTTGTTTAAATGATAGTAATTCTATGAGAAATAATTTCAAAGATCATATTTGAGTCCCTGTTGATGTTACCTAGAGCACATAGACACCTACTAATCCACAAGGAGCCCTCACTAGAGTATTGGGGATACCATACTTCATCTCCCATAACCATATTGAACACCCTTCTTCTCCCTTCCATCAACTTCTAGAACACCCTCCTTCACCATCCCATCAATATCCATCACATTTCCTCCCCATTCAGCAGGTTCAACGTGCAACGAATTTATAGTGAGGGAACAATTACTCACTCCCATTTCACCATGAGGATATTAGAGGGTGATGTTTATAGGTACAATTTTTAATGTGAATAACGTTTTTCACCTTTTTATACCAGTAATTTCATTTTCATTAAATATTCCAACAATGCTACTACCGATAAAAATATAAGCAGTCCAAATGCACAAAATCTTAATGAAATGAAGATTGTTTTTGCATTTGATTTTTATGGGGTCCCCATAGATCATGTTGTATGATTATTTGGCCATATTATATTCCAATTAATATAAGATTCAGTTACCCTTATGAATACATATTTTGGTCGGTGGAATATGCCTCAATCTTGGAGGAACGTAGTCTTTGATTCTTGATAAAGGTAATTTTAATACATTATGGCTCAATCAAATTCCATTATATAATTAAATTCAAATATTTTAACAATGAATCTGTTTGTATAGATTTTATTTCAATTTACTATTGCATTACAAGAATCATTGGTTGAATTATATTAGAATATGACAGGATGTGTCCCCAGTGATATTGCATCGACGGATGGTTTGAGTGAGAAAGTAAATCACAAAAATTCATAATCATATAGTATAAAAACATTAATTGTTTTTATATTTAGATTTATATATACATCACTATTTTACTTTCTAGAAAATATTTATATAGGTTCCAATAGCAGGGAGTGAAGATATAAAGAGGTGTTTTAAGTCTTAGTTCATTAGGTATTCATTAGGGTTTAATTTTGATTTGATGGTGGTGATGTGTAACTAAACTCATGATAGACTAACAATGATAAGGATATTTAAAAACCATGTTGTGGTTTGAGGTAAGGGTTATCATTATTTCCCTTGAATTTTATGAAATCTATATGCTAAGTTGATTAGCTGTATTTTATTTTGAAGTTTACCTTATACTCATGATTCTTAGGATCTTTGGTTTTTTCCATGTTCCTAATTTTCTCAACTAGCCATTCTCCCCAAGAATAATCCATTTACGGAATTTATAATTCCACAAAATTAATACTTTTAACATATTAACTTATCAACAAAACCGTTTCCATTCAAAAAAACATATGGGTTCTAACAATTTCTTTGATATTGTCTAATGATTCTTATTGATGAATTTTTCTTATGAGGTTTTATATGTTGTTTATCGAGGTTGTTTTTGTATGTATATATATTATAAATCGGATTTAGTAGTTTTAAAGGGAATTCTCCCCTTTAAAGGTTTAAAAAAGACCCTTGAATAATGCATCTAAATAACATTTGGTCTATAAAGTGGTTTTTGAGGAAAATTTAATATGTATGGTTTTTAATTGAAAACCAAAGTTCTCTTTGACCTTTTGTTCAATTTTTTTTCAAAATTTGTTACACACATGGTTTATTCATTAATAGAAACTTATTTTATATATTTTTGTGGATATTATGAGTGAATTGTGACTATTTTTTGTTTTTATGCGAACTATATATATGTATTTTATAATAAGGTTGTATAGGGAAGGGATGAGTTATGACATTTATAAGATTTTTCTTGATGTGTGTTATTGATGTGTGAATGATATGTGATACCTGAATCCCCAACATCAGTAACTAGCATCATGTTAACCCTATTACATGTAAGTAGAATATTTAGAGATGGTTTATATTCAAATCATGATGAGACTCTATCTAAGTTCCTCTATTAAACGATTTTTGTGAACTATGTGGACTGCCATATATTGGGAATCATTAGAGTAATCTGAGAGGTTATTTTCTAAGAAAATAATTAATGGTATGGAAGATGGTTCCACCCAAGTATATCTAAGACTATCTCACAAGGACCATGGGATTTTTCCATGATTACATATAGCACCCTAGTTTCATGTAGGTAACCCTTTATTTATCATTTTTTAATTATATTAATTTTTGGGGTGAAATATGAGACGGTTTGGATGAATATTATAATTTTTGGGGTCTTTTTTAAGGTTTCATATTTGGTGAATGGTTTAGAGAAATTGTGAAACACCTATAGGAAAATGTGGACATTGAGAGAGGGGATAAGGAGAAGTCGTACAGGCTGGCGTATAGTTTTTCCGAACCACGTGGAAGCCTAAGAGGAACCATGATTAGTGGGATAATTTTTTTTGAATGGTTAGAGAACATCTTGTCTAAACATGCAAGCCAACCAAGTGAGGCTCAACTTTATATAGAATTTGGTTCATGGTTAGTGCATGATTTGTCTAACCATGTGACTAACTATGCATGGTTTAAAAACAAGATCCACAAAAAGTGGATCTAGGCCAGGATTAGCCTTTAACTCATATTTTTCCCCAAACCAACCCTAACATGGGATCTCTTCCACTCAGGGGATAATAAGGATTCTCCCATCAATACAGTGGTGATCATGAGTCTTATCTTGGTGCATTGAAGCTATATTATCAATGTAAGTCATTATTCTTGGTAATTTTTCTTGGTTTTCCTTAGATCTAATTCCACCTCTCTTTTGGTTTCTTAGATCTATGTCCTATATGGATATATATAATTTATTTTATGCCTAATATGATAAAATTTTCCCTTTTGATATTAGGGGAGGAGATATATGGTAGGTTTTTGGAGATTCAACCTACTTTCATGGATTTGTTTCATGTTTTTTTCATTTTATCCAGGTTTTATGAGGTAGGTGGTATCACCCTTGAATCCTCTATTTAGAACCATAAGGAATGTTTTCAAATTTAATTTTTTTCATAAAATTGGTTATGAAATTTATGTGAATTTCTTTTCAAGAACCCTCTTTAGTGATAGATTATAGAATTACATAAATCATGCATTTTTTAGAAAGTGAAATTTGTAACATGATTTCAAAATGATGATTTTAAAATGTTTTTTCTTGGATTTGTTTCATTGAAATTCTTTCTCAATAAAAGTTTTGTTTCATTGAAATGGTTAGTTTGAATGGTTTTCAATAAAATCATAGTTTTATTGAAATGGTTGAAAGTATTTTTTTGGAATTAGTTTATTCAATAATGGTTTTGTGTGTTCGTTTTAATTCAGGACAGATAAGGGTAAGAAGTCCCCCCATCATTATTGGTATGGATAAAGGTTAGTTCATTCCCCCATCAAATGGTTCATTAAGTGACATCTTAATGAAAGTATTACTCACCACTAGTGAGTATAGGGAGGTTCAAGTTGCATGTTTGGTTGGTTGTGTATATATATGGAATGTAATTAGTTATACCAAAATAGAACTTGTGAAATGGTTTTAAATTATTATTTGTTTCTTTCGAGGGAGCTTGGTGTTTTTTAGATAAAATTGTTTTATCATGGAAATTGTTTATTTTCTAGTATAAACTATTTTATAATTTTTTTATATAAAATATTTTATATAAATGTTCTAACATGTTATATCCTTGTGAAGTGGGTAAGAAAGTAATCTGAGTAAATCCTATTGAGTTTCATTACTCATCCTTTCTTTGGAACTTTGGTTCTTTTGAATATTTTTTTTATCGGGACATGGGAAAGGGTAAAGTATCACACTTCTCTAGTGATTCTTTTTGATACATGAGATATTTATGGAGTTAGATCATGGATCAAGTTAGATATTTGTAGTTATGTGGTTTTCATTGAGTTTTTGATGGTTTTTTCTTCCATTATGTACTTGGATATTTTGTAGTCTTTCGATGTGGTACTCTTTGTAGTTGGTTTTCAAATAAAGGGAATTGATTTTAGTTGTATTTCATTGATATCATGCATACTGTAGTTGTTAATTTGGTTATTTAATTGTTTATTGGTTGTTTTATTTCCAAAGGGAAAATTTTCCCCCAACTGTTAAGGATGCCCTCGATATTTATTACAAGCCTTTGGCATCTTAGGCATGTCGCTTAAGGATAAATAACATTCCATATCATTCTCAATCCACTGAAGAGGGGAAGGATATTACAAGTGGTATTAGATTTTTTTATCCATGAATTACACGTGGAATTAGAATATTCATTCCTTGACTTACAAGTGGTATAATTTTTGTTTTTTCTAATTATCTTTGTGAAACAAATTGTAACCAGTGTTTTTTAGTAATGTTGCTTTTCGAGTTGAAATTATTTCTAGTATAATCATTTTTATCTGGTGGGTAGAAATAAGTATGATTTTAGATACTAGAAATGTGAATTATAAAAAGATGTATCTATCCTTTTTATACTAAAATTCAGTTTAGTAGGGAGTTGGGTATATAAGTGTTTTGGATACACTTATTGGATTTGGTATCTCATTATCATGGGTTTATCCAATTAGATGAGCATGACATAACTTATAGAAATGACTTCCCACTGGGAGAGAATATTTTATTTTGAATAATGAATAATGATTTTGGGTGAAAATATGTTGATTTTTGAAAATGTTAAAAGTTGTTTTTGTAATACCCCAAGATTCTACGGTACGTTTCCCTTGTAATAATGCAATATCTTGCATTGTACACAACTTCAAGATTTTAACACATCGCGACCAATCAAACTAGCCTTTATGAATAGTAATACCCACTTTTAGAAATTTTATCAATTTTATCATTCAAAATGGACTTCATTTTTGGGTTTGGAATATCGAAATTAGCTTATGGTAAAAAAATTTTATTTTTCTGAAAACACTCAGTTTTTGGTGAATAGTGAAAAATACTAAATTTTAATTAAAAACAAATTTTTTAATCAAAATAATTTATAGTGATAAATTATATTTTTTAGTGGTTTTTAGTATAATTAGATTATATTTTTACCATTTAATCCAATTTTGTTCATTTAACATAATTTCACATTTAAACTGCACATAAGCAAGTGTTAATCTTTTGATAATTATTATTTCTTAAAAACATGCTTTTTGTTTTGACAATGGGTATTATTTTTAAATTAATTTCTGAAACTTCTGTATTTTGAATTTAGAAAGATGGAAAAAATATTTTGAATTAGGGGGTCCAAATTATGTAAATAGGTAAATTTTATTTTTAGACATTTTGAATAATTTCTTCGGTAAATATTTTATTTATCATGGTTAAAGGGTAGATCCAGTAAATAAGGTTAAAAAATAATATTATAATAATATTAAATTACCCTAACACATGTACTAACCCTATTGGATGATACATGGCCGACCATGGATATTATTTGGTCGATTTTGGGACCCCATAGATCCACTTGTAAGTGATAATGACACTTTATATTAATTAACTTAAAGTAAATAAAAAAAATTACATAAGCATACATCTATTAGTAAAACAATATTTACATAGGGTTATATGTGTTATATATTAGACTATAAATATTATTTAGAAATATAAAAATATTTCCTACATAATTGTATTTAATTTATAATTTTTAGACATTATATAATTTAATTTATTTATGACACAATGATGATGCAGTAATTACCTTATTAATGAAATATTAAAACAATTGATATTATAAATAACCAAATAAATGTAATTTGAGACTTTTTATCAATTAAACTAATTTTATAGGTTAATATAACTTGTTTTAATTTATTAAATGAATTTTTTTGAAGTAATAATGTTTTTATGACTTTAGAAAAAACAAAATACCAAACAGTGTCAAAATTGACATAAAAGAGTTTTTAAAACAAATATTATATTATTAATTATTATTCTATTCCTAATAATATAATGTTAGGAAAAAGGGCTTAAATACTATTATATATTTCATTAATTAACCACTTTGGGTTATATTGGAAGTTTATAATACGTTTATTAACCATACAATATAAAAATACAAAGAGACATGGTAAATGTCAAACTATTTAACTAAGAGTTTAATTTAGAATATAAGGTTAATATAGTGACCCAAACATATCTAAAACCTATTGGTTGAGTGGTTTTTGACCTAGAATCACCTTATACTTTAAATAATTCATTTTTGAGCCATTAGAAACCGATTATTATTTTATTATAAAATAATATTTCAATATTTTCCTAAGATGCCCCTCACCCCTCTTATAAAATGGAACATCCCCTTCTCTCAAATTCACTCCTTCAAAGCCATTTGGCTCGGCCAACCCCTACCCAAATATCCTCCAAACTGTCCTCCATTCGTCATAGAGGCATTACTTTAGTCAGAAATCCATCCTAAGGAGCCATTTTGATCTAATCAAAAGGAAGAACTCGAAGAAGAGATAAATATTTCATCACCTCTTCCAAGTTCCTTTCTTCTTCCACTTCCTCTTTCTTTGTTGTTTCCATTATAAAATAATAAATCTAGTATAATCTATATATTTTTATGTTATTATAAATATGGTACAACCATATTCATTATTCTATCCATCCTTTGAATGACATGTCGCCATACGTGCGTACGTACGGCTTACCGTCTCCACGTCGTGGTGTAGTTGTTATTCAATACATTATTATTTGGATGGGTATAATAATGATTTATAATTGATGTAAATAATAAATATAACATGATAATGACTAGTTATAGATGATATAACATCCAATTATATATTATTTTAATATCAAAATAATGATATTGTCGCTCGTGCGTACGTAGGGATTACCGTCTCCCCGAACATGATAAGATTCATTCCCCCATCGTATCCATTAAAGAATAATTTTCATTTGATGATTAAAAATATTGTCTAAATACCTAATATCATTCTGAATATGAATATGTTACATCCTATCCAAAACATACATTACTTACATAACAGAGCATATAAAGGAAAACGAACCAGTTAACACCCGAAACAACGATAATACTAAAGCATTATTAACATTGAAATATTAGAAGTTCATATATGATATCATATTAATGTATATAGTTCATGAATAATTTAATAAAAATTATTTCACCATTATACAAAAGTTTAACCTACTCTCGACCAATGAAAAGTACAAGGTAAGGGTTAATTCTACAATCTTCTTATTATCCGAGGTTGTTTTTACATAAGTACCTTCTGGGAACTCTTTATCACCCACATCCATGTTTCTTAAAAATGTATTTCAAAACATTTTTACTATTTACTATAAAATGGGTTAAATTTATTTATACGCTTATTTGAACTTATATGTTTTGAAAGTAATCTTTTAGTCATTTTCCAAACAATGTACTTTACGTCCTTTTCGATAAAATTAAGGAAAGAATGTCTTTTTTTAACTTATAAAGCGGGTGCAGTTATTCTCTTCCATTATAACATCGTCAAAGCTTCCCTTACAAGCTTATAAGAATATTTTTAAAATAAATTTTTTCTTTTATAATAATGTAACATTAAATGATTTCAAAAAATAATAATGACATATTTCTCTCAGATAGTTTTGATTTCATCTATGTCAACATCCTTTTATAGATTTTATACTTGATTGAAGTCGATTCATGATGATAAAAATATTCTATATTATATTTTAGGTATTTTGATATATTTGACTGTGGATGTGTTTTTTTATACCATTCATTTTTTATGGTTAAAGTATTGAAATTTCGTATGCTAGTTTTTATACGAATGTTTGTGTTATATTTCAACCATTTCATATGAGGAATGTATTGGACATAGTAAGTGATAGGGGAGCCCACTATAGCTCCTTGATGAATCGGTGGGTCTCATGAGACAACTATACATGTAATTGGCCGAGGCCTTTCCCAATTGGATATATGGTTATGGTTGAGGCTTTAATCATTTTTAGACATCTTGGTCGAGGCCTTGAAAAAAATATTTCAGAATGTTCGGCATTATACATTACCTCATTATGAAAATAATATTGATGGTTCATGTGGTCATTCGACTAGTAGAATACCCATGATTATGTTTTATTATGGAATTATTTACTAAACTCATATTCCTGCCATAAAATGATCATGTTTATTACTGGTAAAGGCATGTGTTTTCAATTAATCACAATTCTAAATATTTATGTTATCTTCCGATGTATTTCTTACCATTACTGACCATTTGAGATCACCCATTTCTTATGTTTTATTTTCCTAGGATATGAAGAAGTTAATTATGAGTGACATTTAGGCTTAATCCAGGAGGCTTGGATGTTACTAATGGAATGAATTAGTGTTGTTTTTCTTTTCAAGTTGTAAAGTTGAACTTATGTATGAATCTTGTTTCAAATAATAATAAACTGATCGATCTTTTGGGACACTATTTCCTTGTGAGCATGCCAATGTTATGTAATAATGCACCGAATCTGGGTAATTGGAGCCGGGGTATTACAGTTGGTATCATAGGAAGTTTATTACAAACCTTGGAAACTAGATTTAGATAAACACTAATTAGAGCACATATCCCTAAGATAGACTTAGAAGATTAGTATAGAATAACTTTCTAGAATTTTGGTACTGTTGAGATTTTGTGAGTTTTCCAAGTTGTACATCCCTATCTGGATATGAGCAGGTAGATGCGGCTCTGGCAGAGATGTACCTAGGGGTAAAACCCAAAAACATCGCTTTGAGATAGAATTAAATGGGAACTGGTGCACGACAATGGGCCTTGCTGCACTCTTGGTTATGACACTCCCATGGGATATGCTCAGGTTAATTATCATTTTCATTAAAAATAATTATGAAGGGTTTATGAGTATATACTTTCTCAAAGAAAACATTTTTATGATTATGGATTATATCCATAAACTGTTTAGTTTATGTTAAGTGTTTTACAAGTTGGGAATTATGTATTTCGATTCATAAACTAATCTAGTTTATGCCATTATTTAGAAATGGAACCTAGTAGAAGGAATGGAAATCATATAAATGCACATAATCCGTGTAGGGATTTTCCGCATACTCAATATAATTATAGCGGAGCTGGTGATGCAACTGGTGCTGATCAGCTTATCACCATACTGGGACAACTCACACCGGTTATGAATAATAACCTTACCCATATGGAGTACCCCTATCCACAACGTGGAGGTTAAATGTTATACCACTTCATCAGGAAACAACCACCAACATTGAATGGGAGTAAAAATCCATTAGTGGCTGAGCAATGGACAAATTCCTTTGAAAAAATATTTCATGCTTTGGGGAGTAACAAAAGGGAAAAAAATTTCATGGCAGTTTATCACCTCGCTGAAGATGCTAATCAATGGTTGTTATTGATTTAAAACAAAAGGTTGATGAAGAAGTTTCTAGTATGGAATGGAGCGAGTTTAATGAAATTTTCTTAGAAAAATACTTTCCTCCTGACCATCGAACAGATATGGAAAAAAATTTCTTTGTCTAAGGTAAAAATAGGATGAGAATGTCACAATGTATGAAGCTAACTTTACAAGGTTAGGAAGGCATGCTGCAGATTATATATGTAACCCAAGAAGTAAGATTGACCATTTCTTTGATAGGTTAAAACCATTTCTCCATCGAGCATTTTTATCACAATCCTTCTCATCGTACAAAGATATTGTATCATTTGCTATCATGGAAGAAAAGGAATTCTCTAAGTATTATGACTTTAAAGAAAAGAAAGAGAAGAAGAGATCTGCTGAACACTCTCGGAAAGGAAATAAGGAAACATGGAAGAAGGGAAGAATTGAATTTCCACCCTGTGATAATTGTTGAAGGAAGCACCCTGGTGCCTGTCTAAAAGGAAAAGGAGTATTCTACAAATATGGATAGAAATTCCATATTAATGGTGATTTTAAGGGAAATAAAGATGCTACCAATGTTCAATGCTACAATTGCAGGGATATGAGACATTATGCAAATGAATTTCCTAAGCGTTAGGGAAACTTACCTCAGAAAAGGACAAGGGATCAAGTCTAAGATTATGTGATCACTAATGTTGAGGTTGAAGCTCTGAATGATGTGGTGGCAGGTAATTTAATGGTTTCATCAAGTTTAGCCAACACTTTATTTGATTCTAGATCTTCACATTGTTTCATATCTTCCCAGTTTTCTAAGAAAATTAGATATTTACAATTATATTTAACAAGGGAGTTTTCAGTCAAAACTCTTATGGGAAGTATCATTGCTACAAAGTTTTGTGAATTAGTTCCCATTAGGGCATATAAATGTTCTTTACCTATTGATATCATCGTCATACCCATGATTGAATTTGATATAATATTTGGTATGGATTGGCTTTTAGACCATGATGCAAAAAAAAATTGTAAGAAGAAGGAGGTTACATTTTTTGATGACGATGATAAAGAAAACCTTATCTTTAAAGCAGAAACATCGCCACCTCATTCTTATCTAGAACCAACATTAGTAGCTCAACTAAATTCAATTATTGGAGAGGAAGAGAATGAAATAACTATGGGTGAGAAAAATAATGTTCAAATAGAAGATGTACATATTTTGTAAGAATATGTTGATGTGTTTCCAGAAGATTTACCTGGACATCCTCTAAAATGAGAAATTGAGTTTTCCATTGATTTAATTCCTGGTTCGAGGGCCATATCGAATACCCCTTATAGAATGACCACTGTGGAATTAGTGGAACTAAAGAAACACCTAGAGGAATTGAGTAATAAGGGATTTATTCCCCCTAGTTTTTCTCCATGGGGAGACCCTTTTCTTTTTGTTAGGAAGAAAGATGGATCTTTGAGATTGTGCATTGAAGACAGAGAGATCAATGCTATAATAATAAATAAAAAGTATTCCCTACCTCACATTGATAATTTATTCGACCAACTTCATAGAGCGCAATATTTTTCAAATATTGACCTTCAATGTGGATATCATCAGTTGCGTGTGAAGAAGGAATAAATTCTGAAAACAGCATTTCGAACTAGGTACGGTCATTACGAATTAACAGTAATGCCTTTTGGGTTGACAAAAGCACCCTATATTTTCACAGTTATAATGAATAGAGTTTTTAATGAATATCTTGATGATTTTTTAGTGGTATTTATTGATTATATCTTGGTATACTTCAAAAGCTATGAAGATCATGAAAATCACTTGCGCACCATTCTAAGAACCCTCGGAAGAAATGAATTATATCGGAAGTTTATAAATTTTGAATTTTGGATTCAGGAGATTTCTTTTCATGGACATATTGTCTCTAATGAAGTAATATCTGTTGACCCCTCTAAGAAAAAGGTAATCTAAGAATGTCCAGCCCTGAAAAGTGTCATTGGGGTATGCTGTTTTATTGGTTTAGCAGGTTATTATCGACGTTTCATCTAGAATTTTTCCCGATTGGCTAACCCATTAACTAAGCTCACATGTAAAGGGGTTAAATTTGTTTCGACAAAAGTGTGTGAAGAATGTTTCGATGATCTTAAGAGAATATTATTCAATTATTCTATATTGACTCTACCATCGGGGAATGATGGGTTTGTTATTTATAGTGATGCCTCAAAGAAAGGACTTGGTTGTGTCCTTATGAAGAATGATAAAGTTATTTCCTATACATCACGACATCTGAAAATTCAAGAGAAAAACTATCCAACTCATGATCTTGAGTTATTAGCTATAATCTTTACTATGAAGATTTGGAGACACTATCTCTATGGTGAAAAATTTGTGATTTATACTAATCACAAGAGTTTTAAGTATATTTTCTCCCATAAGGAACTCAACATGAGGCAAAGGAGATCGCTTGAACTACTCAAGGATTATGATTTCATGATACACTACCACCCGAGGAAGGAAAATAAGGTGGCAGATGCTTTGATCAGAAATGATCTTGGAGTTTTGAACTAGATGATATTTGAAAGTGATCCTATTTTCATGGATCTAGTAAAGATGGATATCGGAATAACCATGGAAGGAGAAACATCAATGATTTTTCAAATGGTTTCCAAACAATCATTACTAGAAAGGATAAAAATTTCTTAGGCGGATGATGAGGAATTTCAAAAGTAGATTAAATCTGTGAATGATGGGAGATTGATCGACTTTGTATATGAAGATGAGATTTTGAAATTAAGGAAGAGACTTTGTGTTCCAGATATAACTGATTTGAAAAGGGAATTGTTAGATGATGCTCATAGTTCAAATTTCTCTATACACCCTGAGACCACCAAGATGTATAGATATTTGAAGGAACATTTTTGGTGGGACAACACAAAGAGGGATACTGATGATTTTGTGTCAAGATGTATGGTTTTTCAACAAGTGAAATATGGAAGGCAACATCCTGGAGGAGTCATGAAACCTCTTCCCATACCTGAGTGGAAATGGGATAATATTATGATGGAATTTTTCATGGGACTACCAAAGAATCCTAAAAGGAATGATGCAATATGGGTCAGTATTGATCGTCTTACCAAGTCAGAACATTTTCTTACTATAAGAGAAGAATTACCACTTGAACATTTAGAAAGTCTGTATATTAATGAATTTTTTAGACTTCATGGAATACCCCTGTCAATTTTTTCTGATCGTGATCCACTTTGTACATCAAGATTATGGAAAAGTCTCCAGAAAGGCCTAGATAATGAACTATGTTTGAGCACTGCCTACCACCCTAAAACTGATGGACAATCAGAATGGACAATTAAAACCTTAGATAACATGTTGAGATCTTTCACACTTGACTTTCAAGGTATGTGGATCAATATTTACCTCTTGTAGAATTTTCCTATAACAATAGCTTCCATTCAATTATTTAGATGACATCATATGAAGCATTATACAGAAAGAGATGTCATACACCAACTTGTTGGGATAATGTTGGTGAAAGAAAAATCGTAGGCCCATAACAAGTTGAGGAAAATATGGAAAAGGTGAAGGTAATCCAAACCCACATCAAAATATCTCAAAGTATGTAAAAGCGATATGCTGATAACCAAAGGAAAAATTTGGAATTTCAAGTAGATCATGTTTTCTTGAAGGTATCTCCATAGAAGGGAATTATACGATTCGTTAAGAGGGGTAAATTTAGTCCCAGGTACATCAGACCTTTCAAAATTCTAGAATTAATTGGGGTTTTAACTTACTGTTGGGAAATGTTGCCAAGTCTCTTCGAAGTTCATGATGTGTTCCACATATCATTGTTGAGAAAATACATTTCTGACCCAACGCATGTTCTCACCTATGGGGAATTAAAAATGGAACCTGATCTGTCTTATTGTGAAGAGCCTGTCAAGATTCTTGATACAGAATAACAAATGTTGAGAACTCAGATGACTCGTCTGGTAAAAGTTCTATGGAGAAAACATAAAATGGAAGAGGCAATGTGGGAACCCGAGGAACATATGATGAAAAACCACCCGAAACTTTTTATGCTTTTATATTCTATAAATTTCAAGGAAACAATTATTTTAAGGAGGGGATAATGTAACACCGCAAGTGTCCACAATATATTTCCCTTTGAATAATTCAATAGCTTGTGTTATACACAACTTCGAGATTCTAACGCATCGCGACCAATCAAACTAGCTGTTATGAATATTACTACCCACTTTTCAAAATTTTATCAATTTAGTAATTCAAAATGGACTTCATTTTTGGGTTTAGAATATTGAAATTATCTTAGGTTGAATTTTTGGTATTTTTCAGAAAACATTCAGTTTTTTATGAATAGTGAAAAATACTAAATTTTAATTAAAAACTACTTTTTTAATCGAAATAATTTATAGTGGTAAAGTATAATATTGAGTGGTTATTAAGTATAATTTGATTATATTTTTAAAATTTAATACAATTTTGGTCATTTAATGTAATTTCACGTTTAAACTGGACATAAACAAGTCTCAATCGTTTGATAGTTATTATTTCTTAAAAACACGTTTTTTGTTTTGAAAACGGGAATTAATTTTAAATTAATTTCTTCCACTTCTGTGTTTTCAATTTAGAAAAATGGATTACATATTTATAATTAGGTGGTCCAAATTCTGTAAATATGTAACTTTTACTTTAAGAAATTTTGAATAATTACTTCGGTAAATATTTTATTCACCATGGTTAAAGGGTAAATTCCTTAAATAAGGGTACACAAATAATATTATAATAATATTAAATTACCCTAAACCGTGTCCTAACATTATTGGATGATACATTTACGACCATGGGAATCCTTGGGTTGATTTTGGGACCCCATGGAGCCACTTTTAAGTGATAATGAAAGTTTATATTAATTAAGTTAATGTAAATACAAAAATGACATAAGCATATATCTTTTAGTAAAACAATTGTTACATAGAGATATATATGTTATCTCTTAGACTATAAAAATTAATTATAAATATAGAAAATATTTTCTACATAATGGTATTATATATATAATTTTTAGACATTATATAATTTAATTTATTTATGACACGATGATTATACAGTAATCACCTTATTAATGAAATATTAAAATAATTAATATTTTAATTACCCAAATAAATATAATTTTAGAATTTTTAAGAATTTCACTGATTTTATATGTTAATATGACATGTTATAGTTTATTAAATGAATTTTTTTTGAAGTAATAATGCTTTTATAAATTTAGCAAAAACAAAATACCAAATAGTGTCAAAATTGACATAAAAGAGTTTTTAAAACAAATATTATATTATTAATTGGTTTTCTTTTCTTAAAAAATATATGGTTTAGTAAAAGGGCTTAAATAATTTTATATATGTCATTAATGAACAACTTGGGGTTACATTGAAAGTTTTTAGTAATTTTATTAACAATATAATATAAAAATAGAAAGAGACATGGTAAATGTCAAACCATTTAACTAAGAGTTAAATCTAGAAGATAAGGTTAATATAGTGACCTAAACTTTTCTAAATCTATTGGTTGAGTGGTTTTTGACCCATACCTACCTTATAATTTACATAATTAATTTTTGAGACATTAGAAACTGAAAACTATTTTATTATAAAATAATATTTCAATCTTTTCTGAAGGTCCCCCTCACCCCTCTTATAAAAGGGAACTTCCCCTTCTCAAAAATTCACACCTTCGAAGCCATTTGGCTCAGCCAAAACCAACCCAAATAACCTCCAAAATTTCCTCCCATAATCCTAGAGTCCTTCCTTTAGTCATAAATCTTACCTATGGAGCCCTTTTAACCAAATAAATAGGAAGAACCCGAAGAAGAGGTAAATATTTCATCACCTCTTTCAAGTTATTTTCTTCTTCCACTTCCTCTTTCTTTGTTGTTTCCATTATAAAATAATAACTTCAGTGTCTTCTATATATTTTTATGTTATTATAAATATGGCACAACCATATTCATTATTCTATCTATCCTTTGAATGATATGTCACCATACGTGCGTACGTACGGCTTACCGTATCCACGTCGTGGTGTAGTTGTTACTCAATACATTATTATTTGTATGGGTATAATAATGATGTATAATTGATGTAAATAATAAATATAACATGATAATTATTCTGTATATATGATATACCATTTATTATATATTATTTTAATATCAAAAGAATGATATTGTCGCTCGTGCGTATGTACAGATTACTGTCTCCACAAACACGATGCGATTCATTCCCAATTGTATCCATTCAAGACTAATTTTCATTTGATGACTAAAAATAATGTTTAAAGACTTAATATCATCCTTAATATGAATAAGATACATCCTTTCCCTAACAAGCATTACTTACAAAACAAATCATATAAAAAATGAATTAGTTAACACCTGAAACGGCAATAATACTAAAATATTATTAACAAATCAATATTAGAAGATCATATATGATATCATATTAATTTATATAGTTCTTGAATAATTTAAAAACAATTATTTCACCATTATACAAGAGGTTAACCTACCCATGACCCTGGAAAATTACAAAGTAAGGGTTAATTCTACCCTTTCTTTATTACCTGAGGTTGTTTTTATGTAAGTACCTACTGGGACCTCTTTATCATCCACATCCATGTTTCTTACAATGGGTTGAAGTGATTTATACCCTTATTTGATCTTATATGTTATGATAGGAATCTTTCAATCATTTTACAAACAAGGTACTTTATGACCTTTTCGACAAAATTAAGATAAGAATGTCTTTTTTAACTTATAAGGTGGGGGTGGTTATTCCCCGCCATTATAACATCATCAAAGCCTCCCTTACAATATTATAAGAATATTTTAAAATAAATGTTTTCTTTTATAATTATGTAACTTTAAATGATTTCAAAAAAATAAAGAGACATTTCTCCCAAATAGTTTTGATTTCAGCTATGTCATCATCTTTTGATGGATTTTATACTTGTTTGAAGTCGATTCATTATGATACAAATCTTACATATTGTATTGAAGGATTTTTGATATGTTTGACTGTGGATGTGTTATTTTTATACCATTCATGTTTTATGGTTAAAATATTGACATTTCGTATGCTAGTTTTAATATAAATGTTTATGTTATATTTCAACCTTTTCATATGAGGAATGTATTGGACTTAGTATGTGACGGGTGGAGCCCACTATAGCTACTCGATGCATTGGTAGGTATCATGAGACAACTAGACATGTAATTGGCCGAGACCTTTCCAAATTTGATATATGGTTTTGGCCGAGGCCTTAATCATTTTTAGACATCTTGGCCGAGGCCTTGAAAAAATGTTTCAGAATGTGTAGCATTATACATTCACTCATTATGAAAATAATATTGATGGTTCATGTGCTCATTCGACTAGTAGAATACCCATGATTATGTTTTATTATGGAATTATTTACTGAACTCATATTCATTCCATAAAATCTTTCATGTTTATTACTCGTAAAGGCATGTGTTTTCAATTATTCACCATGATTAATATTTATATTATATTCCACTGTATTTATTACCCTTACTAAGAATTTGAGCTCACCCATTTATTATATTTCATTTTCCAAGGATATGAAGAATTTAATTATGAGTGACTTGTAGGATAAATCTTGGAGGCTTTGATGTTTCTAATGGAATAAATTAGTGTTGTATTTCTTTTCAAGTTGTGAAGTTGTACTTATGTATGAATCTTATTTCCAATAATACTAAACTGATTCACCTTTTGGGACATGATTTCCTTGTGATCATTCCAATGTTATGTAATAATTCATTGAATCTGGGTAATTGGGGTCAAGGAATTAAATTTTTCAAATGAGATATTTTGAAAATGGAATGGTTGTAGTATTTTTACAATGGTTTTATTTTTAAAATCATGGTGAATTAGTTAAAAATGGTTGAATGTCAAAAATAATTATTTTGGAATGAATTGTTGTTCTAATTGTGATGTGGTAGAATTTTAATTGTTAAGCCTTCAGTTTCTAGAGAGTGATACTTATAACGGTTTTCATACTTATAAAAAATGGAACATGGTATTCATCATAGGAACTAGTCCGAAGAATCTTCTGAAAATGTGGTTTCACCTGAGCCATAGGAAAACCAATAGCAGGTTCAAAGTTTTTTCCAACCATTTAGGTCTATGGAAATAGGGAACTGGGGGGATGAACTAAGGAAAGTTGATCATTCCATCCATTTCTAGAAGCATAATCCACCCATCTTTAAGGGTGACTCAGAACCAGAAAAGGATGAGGTGTGGCTAAATCAGATGAATCATATCTTCGATTCCCTTAGAACACCAATCGAGATTAAAGTAAAATTGAAGACGCGTATGCTGGATGATCTTGTATTCCAATGGTGATTTTTTTTTATTTAGAGTAAATTATACCACGACCATTCATGAGAGTATTTTATAGAAATAATCAACAAACAATTCTATCCTCAAACCTTCAAAATTAAAAGAATGACAAACTTCTTCATCTGGAAGCATCAAAATCTTTCTATCTCGGAGTGGGTGGCAAAATTCATGAATTTAGTGTATTTTTACCCAATGTATCTGATAGTGAATCCTTAAAGGAAAACATATTTTTTATCAGGGATGAAATAGTAAATTCTCTCTATGATTTTTTTGATTTTTATTATAGATTATATGGAGATGGTAAATTGAGAGATGGTTTTAGAAAGGGAAATCTCAAGAACTATGAGAGGAGGAATCATGTTGATACCCATGGTAAATGGTGGGAACTCTAATGCTAGGAGTGAGAAGAAGAGGGGCCCTTATTTTTAATGTAGTGGGATGGTTTAAAATCAAACAGCTTGATCAGTGAATCTTCCACCAAAACCAAAGAGCAGTTCTAGATGTTTTCAATGTGGTTTGTTTGACCACATGATGTGATAGAGTACAACATCACTAAGAGCATTTCATAACTACAATCATATGGGGAATCGTCAACACTAATGTCTCTGGGCACTAAGGTCTGGTGTTTGGGATACTTCTCTTGTGTCATAAATGTTGTATGATTCGATGGGGAGAGGGAAGTAGAAAACCTCTCATCAGAAGAACATAGATATCCATGGTGATTTGAGGATACCATGACTCCTTAGAAATGGAAATCTCAATAGGTAAACAAGAAGAATAGTCTTGTGAGGAAGAAATCATATAAACATGAATAAGTTATTTTCGATGATCAATATGTAACATCAACCATGAGTTGTATGATTCTTTTTAATTATACCCTTATGCAATAATTTTTTAATGCATTTACTTCCCATTCATTTATTTCTTATCATGATATTGATTTTTTATGTTTAAAAAGTGATATGATGGCTTCTATGTTAAAAATTAAAACTCTTCTAGGTCAATGAGAATGTCAATAATTTTTGTGGAGTGAATGTTCTATAAATGATAATGGTGATGAGTTGAAATGGGATCTCTCTGTGGTTCAGAGGGATGTATATGATATAATATTAGGTATGTATTGGTTGAAGATGTTTATGGCTAAAATCATCAATTATATATGGATAGTTAGTTTTATGATCATGAATGGTGTGAGATTCTCTTTAGAGGATACAAGAATGTAAAGGTAGGTTCAATGGGATTGTTGGTTGCAGTAGTTAGAACGATATCATACTAGATGGTGTCCATGACTTTGGAATCGATGGAATATATCAAAGATAAATTTTATCCAATAGTTTTTATCAGTTTTAGGATGCTTTTTTCAAGGATTTCTCAAGGTTTAAAACTATGATATAAGTGGATCTTACCATTGATCTCCTTACAGGGACCTGTCCTATTTCCCTTTTGTTTTATAGTATGGAACCAATAGAATTAAGGGAGTTAAAAGTTCGGTAGGAGGAGCTATAAAGTAAATGGTTCATTCGATCGAGTACGTCTATGTGGGCATCACTATTTTTTTTGTTAAAAAGGAAGGCATAACTCTTCGGTTGTGTGTTGATTATAATAAGCATAACCAAGTTACAATAAAGAAAATTTATCCACTTCCATGAATTTATGATCTATTTAATAAATTGAGGGGAGCTTGATGGTTCTCCAAAATTTAATTATGATCAAGATATTGTGTATTTTGATGATATGGGATCATGGTTGGGATGTGTTTGCATTCAAGGAAATCATGTTTTTTCTAATAGATCATGGTAGTTATGGTTTCAAGAAAATAACTACACAACACAAAATTTGGGGTTATCTATCAGATTCCATGCTTTGAAGACTTTTTGTAATTACCTCTTTGTTGGGAAACCCATTGTGTTTATAGATCATAAGATCCTAAAACATATTTTCTCACAACTAGATTTAAACCCGAGATAAAGAATACATATAGAGTATCTCCAAATATTTGAATTTGACTTGATGTATACAATGAGAAATGGAAATTCATTGAAAGATGCATTATGTAGATATGCATATGCTCTGTTGGAAAAAGATGATTTTGGTGTGTGGTATTTGATGTCGGTCCTAGATGATATGCACATGAAATATGAAGACCAAGGTGAAGTTGTGGCCTTCTTTCCAGTTTCTTTTGTTTCTAATATGGTAAAGGTGGTTAAAGAAGAAGATACATCTGATGTAGAGTGTGTAGCTATGAGGTCAAAACTCAATGAGGTAGATACCATTGAGGTATAGATGATGGATGGGAGTTCAATTTTGTGGTTCAAAAATTGGTTGGTCATACCTATGTATTGTCATTAACATCTTCTTCATGCTTACCACCATTCAATATGGGGTTCTCATCTTGGAATATAGTAACTTTTTAAGGCATTGAAAGCAAAATTTTGGTGGGTCAGTACGAAAAAGATGGTGGATGAGTTTGTTTTGATATTCTTAACTTGTTAACAA
This sequence comes from Viscum album, assembly GCA_963277665.1. Classification (NCBI taxonomy): domain Eukaryota; kingdom Viridiplantae; phylum Streptophyta; class Magnoliopsida; order Santalales; family Viscaceae; genus Viscum; species Viscum album. The sequence continues at coordinate 1,917,794,413 of OY728119.1, forward strand.
GGTAAGGAATAACATCATAGACTAGTAGGTATGTTGAAATCTTTACCTATTCTAGTGTGGAAATGGGAGCATATAGTTATGGATTTTGTAACATGTCTCACATGAATGATTAAGAAACGTGATTCCATATGGGTGATAGTGGATCAGATCAAAAATTTGTCCCATTTCATCCCTATTTTTAATCTCATATAGTGGAAGACATATAAAAAATATATATATGAGTAGTGCTAAAAAGGCATGGCATACTTATTTCCATAGTTCCAGATATATATAAAAGGTTTACATATCATTTCTATAAATCAATAAAAAAATAACTTGGGAATTAATGTATCATCCCCAAAGAGATTGGAAATTTAAAATGACGATATAAACACTGGAAGACATGTTGTATTATTGTGTAAAGGATTTTGGTGGCTGATGGGAAGAACATGTGCTATTAATGGAGTTCTCATATAACAGTAGTTATTAGGCCTCAATACATATGGTTCCTTTTGAATCATTTTATAGGAGTCCTTATCATTATAAAATTTATTGGGTGGAAATAGGTGATACTTCACTAGTTGGGCTAAGTCATGTCTAAGAAACAATGGATAAGGCTCAGTTAATCAGGAAATGAATGAAGTTGAATCGAAGTCATCAAAAATATTTTGAGGATCATTATCAATATCCATTGTCATTCTAGATGAGTGATAATGTATTAATGAGGATATATCCAAGGCTTGGACATCATTTTTTGGGAATCGGGTAAAGTTATATCCCCGATACATAATCCCTTTTGAGATACTTGAATGGGTTGGTGAGGTAGAATATAAGTTGTCTTTGACACCACTGTTGAATCTTTTACATAATGTGTTTCATGTATCTAAGTTGAAAAAGTATCATCCGGATCTTGATCATTAGATTCGATGGGATCATGTTGAACAAGATTCAGATGCTTCATTAGTACATATCCCAATGAGGACTGAGGATAAGATAGAGAAAATCTTTCATAGAAAACTCACTAGTCGAGTGTGGGTTTTGTGGATACATGATTAGATTCAGGAAGTTCCCTAGGAACGAGATAAGGAAATGGTTGAGAAATGGCATGAACTCTTTCAAGATAGTGATGGATTTCTACATTCCATGGAAGAAACGTCCAATGTTAGGAACAATTTATGACCCCCTATTTCAAGTATGTAACCCTTTTATTATTATTTTTAAGTATATAAATTTTTTGGGTGAAGTATGGGATGGTTTATAATAATTTTTTAATGTTTTTGGGGGATTTTATAAGGGTTTACAATTGGTTATTAGTTTTGGGAAACCGTAAAACATCTATAGTAAATCATACATAATGAGATATGGGCTAAGGAGAAGGTGTATGGGTAGGTGCATAGTTCTTCAAAACTATATGGCCACCTAGAAGAAACTATGCTCATTAGGATAGAGATATTTATCACAGTTGGTGCACAATTTATTTAACCATGTAAACCAAACATGTGAGGTTCCCCTTGAGACAGAAGCTAGTTCATAGTTAGTACATAGTTTATTTAACCATGTGACTAATTGTTCATGGTTTACAAACAAGATCCACAAAAACTAGATCTTGGTCGAGATTAGTCCTTAACCCCTCTTTTCCCCCAAACCATCCCTATCCTAGGGTTTCTTCCTCTCAAAGGCTACACAGGCTTCTCCCATCGATCGGGAGGTAATTCGAAGGCTTCTCTTTGTGTGTTGAAGCCATATTCTCATGGTAAGTTATCGTTCGTAGAAGTTTTTCTTGGTTTTCCATATATCTACATCTCCCTCAATCTTAGTTACTTATATCTATGTCCTTTGTGGATAGATATATGGTATTTTATTCCAAATAAGATTATATTTGGCCTTTTTGATGTTATGGGAGGAGATATATGGAGGATTTTGGGAGATTCAACCCAATTTGATGGATATTTTTCATGCCATTTTTCGTTTTCACCATGTTATCTAAAGAAGGTGGATTTAATATTTACTCCACTATTTAGAAATTGAATTCTTGATTTATAATTGATTATTTTTCATGAAATTGGGTTTTAAATTTATATGAATTTCCTTTTAGAAACCCTCTTTATTGACGGTTTATAGAGTTGTGGAAATTGGTAATTTTTGTTGAATATGAAATTGCTAACTTGAATATAAAATGATGATATTAAAATGGTCTTTTTTTTGTTTAATAAAAAATTGTTTTAAATTAATGTTTGGATTTATTTAAATGGTTAGTTTTAAACGTTTTCAATAAAGTTATGGTTTTATTGAAATGGTTCAAAGGGTTGTTTTGTCAATGGTTTTTGGGATAATAGTTGTTCTTGATTTTGTTCATTCAGGATGGATAAGGGTAATAAGTCTCCCCTATTATTAGTGGGATGGATAAGGGTTAGGTATTTCTCCAATAATATTTTTCCTTAAGTGATATCTTAGTGAAATAACGACTCACTATTCATGAGTATAGGGAGGTCCATGTCGTATACATGGTTGGAAGTGTGGATATGTGGAATGGAATTATTTATGCCAAAAATGGGACTTTTGAAATGGTGTTAAATTATATTCTCATTGTTTTACTTAAAACTTAGTGTTTTTTGAGAACACTATTTTATTATGTAACTTTTTTATATTCTGTTATAAATTCTTTTAGAATTTTTTTTATACAAAATATTTTAAATAAATGTTATAACATGTTCTATCCTAGTGGAATGAGTAAAAAAGTAATTTTGGGAAAGCCTAGTGAGTTTCATTACTCACCCATGATTTAGAACTTTGGTTCTTATGCAGATGTTGTTTATCAGGACATGGTTATAGGTAAATCATCACACTTCTCTAGTTGTTCTTTGTGATACTTGAGCTATTTGGGGAGATGGGGCATGAAGCATGTTAGAGATTTGGATTTATTTGGTTTTCATTGATTTTTTCATGATTTTTTTCTTCCATTATGTACTTGGATATTTTTTAGTCCTCTGTTGTGGTCCCATTTGTTGTTAGTCTTGGCATAAATGGTATTTATTTGAGGTTTATTTCATTCATACCATGCATCATTTTGTTGTTAATTTTATTATGGAATGTTTGGTTGGTTGTTTTATTTTTGAATGGAAAATGTTGCCCCAACTATTAATGAAGAACTTGGCATTTATTACCATCCTTTAGCATCTTGGGGAATTCACTTATGGTCAAGTATTGTTCCACCACTTTCTCAATCCAATGTGGAGGGGAAGGATGTTACATTACATATATTTTATGTGACTTCATTAATAATATAATTTATTATTATTCTTTATTATTTTCATTTTATTATTCTTTACTTTTATTTTATTCCCATTCTTATTTATTTTAAGGTTTAGTTCAATTGTATTTTTATTTTCGGTATAACTTCCTTTGGTGATGGTTTTGGATGGTTCCCTTAGTCCACATGGTAGTTTCTAGTTTAGAATTTTGGGTTTTCTCTCCTATCATATTCCATGTATGTATTGGTCAATTTTATTACACTATATTATGGTATTCTATTATATATTTACTATTTTCATTGGTATTTATGATATTTTTTTATGTAAGATGGATGTTTTTTACCATCACTAAAAAAATTCAACACACTTCCCAGAAAACTGCTGCTAAATGGAAGAAACTGACGTTGCTTTGATATCGATGTTCACTTTACTAGCAGTTTTTAAAAACCATTACCAAAATAATTAGATGTGGATTAAACTAATGTTATTCCTCTATTTTTTTATTTATATCTATAGTGGGTGTTTTTAGGTTTTATAAGATATTAAAAAGGGAAATTAGATCCATGAATCATGCCATGAGAATTAGTCATTGGAATTTCAAAAGATGAATCTATCAATCTATCAGGGGGAATTGGGACTGCTGAACATAGAGTCATGACTTTTTCAGATTAATGGAAGATTTTATGTTCTTGTAACCCCAACCAATATCAAATTAAATCTAGTGATATACATGTTTAGAGACATTGTGAGTTAATTGGAGGATATGGTTTTTCAAACTAAAAAAATATTATGACCATACTTAGAAAGGGTTTAGGGAATTATTTAATAAACAATTCCACCCATATACCATAAAGATAAAAAAATGAAATATTAATTTTACCTTAATAAATAAAATATGTCTATCAAGGAGTATTTGGCTATGTTTCGGAAGCTATATTTCTTTTATCTAGAGTTTTCCATGATAAAATACTTTTAAGTGTATGCCTTTGAATCATGAATATGACCAAACATTTTCTCGAAAGTATTCATCTTCTATATTGATGATTATACCGAGATGTTAAAGAGATATATTTTTATCGGAAAAGATATAACTATAACCTATATTTTTGGGAACACTTACACCTATATGGGTACAGTTGGAAATTCAGATGCTAAAAATAAATCAAAAATTAAAAAAATATTCTTAATGAAATAAGGCATCATAGTACTAATTGATCAGATAGGTCTCTTTTCCTCCATTACACAACCCCCTACAAGACTTTTTTAAGTAAATATTTGGAGCATGATAAACATTATTATTTGAAAAAAACATAGAATTTTCATAATTTTGGTGAATTGGTACACCTAAAATGCTATTATACTATCACCCTAATGAAAACATTGATTGTGAATCCAATATTTTTAAAGCCTCTTATAATTATATGGTTCAGTATCATCAGAATAGTTCTCATCCTTAGAATCGATAATGTCATGTAGATTCATAGAACACCCCAACACCACAACATATTTTATAATAATATATAATGGAAGAGTTCTTGAGAGTTCTTAGTAAGTAGTTTTATGGTGTGGAGAAAATAGTCATTGAAGATCAATTAGGTCCTTAGATGGTGTGAGGGACCATCCAACCAGACTATACTATTATGAAATTTGTTTGATGTAGGTGTACCCCACTCATTTATTTCTTATAATTTCATAAATCATATGGGGATTCATGTTGAAAAGATTCCTCATTTTATGATCATCCAAAAACCAATCGGGGAATGAGAGTAAAAAGTCTTTATGTGTGAAAAATGATTGATAACTATGTTTGGGGATAGTTCATTTTATTTTGTACACACTAGAGAATAAAATATTTGATCTAATTAAGGGAATAGATTAATTGATATATTTAAAATACCACATTAATTTTTATTCATCATGGGTGAATTTTATATTTTATGGTGGAGAAGTACATAAAATTAAGGGAGATTGTGATCTAAATGATTATATAGTAGGACCATTGGTACTGATGTTTGTGGTTATCTCTTATTAGTTGGAAGAAATAACATTAGAAAATATTAATGTAATCAAGAAAAGATATTTACAGGCAATCATAAATTGATATCATGATGTTTTACCTAAAAATTTATTTAGGTTTCCACCTAAATAGAAAAATAAGGTTTGACTGGTCTAATATAAGGGAACAATCCTATTTTACTTATGTACTATAGGATGTGACCAATAGAATTGAGATAATTGAAGGTCCATTTGGAAGATTTTTAATGTAAAGGTTTCAGAAGACCATGTATGTCACAATTTCCTACTCCATTTCTCCTTGTGAAGAAGACATATGGTTCTATTAAGCTTTTTATTGACTAACATAAGCTAAATCTAGTTACGATAAAGAATTAATATCCTCTTCCATGAATAGATGATTGAGTTTTTCAATTTAAGGGATCCACATGGATCTTTAAAATCAATTTATTATTGATTTATTTTGAAGGTGGATTTTAGGAGTAGTTATAGTTCTTATAAATACCTTGTTATGCCATTTGGTCTCATGAATGCACCAGTAATTTTTAGGTAATTGATGAACCATTTCTTTTAAGGGTACCTTGAATCCTTTATTGTTTTATTATTTTATTGATATCCTGGTGTATTATCAAACTAAAAGTGATATTGAAGAACACTTAGAGATTATATTTATCACCCTATAGGGACACCAACATTATCTTAAATTCTATATGTGTGGCATTTGGATATAGGGAGAACACCTCTCTGGACATATGATTTCTGAGAAATGTGTATCGGTAGATCTTAAAAGGATTGATGTTTTTATCTATTGGAAACCAACTAAAAATATATTTGAGATAGGAAACTTTATTATCGTAGTAGGTTATTACTATCACTTTGTTCATGACTTTTCACTTCTTTCCTTTTTTGTATTATCTTTGGGGAGGTAATCATTTCCATTCCAATGGAGTGATGAGTGTCCAAAACTCATTTATTATATCAATTCCAACCATACATTGGATCTTATCTGTAACTTTCCTTAAACATATAAAGCGTTATATGGTATATTATGATGCATAGAGATCTATTTTAGGTTTTTTTTCTCATGCAAGGATATCAGCAAATAGTTTACATCTCATGATAGTTATACATTCATGAAAATAATTATATAACACATGATCAGGAACAAGTTATTATAGTCGATTCTTTGAAAATATGGAATCATTTCATCTTTGGTAAAATGTTCAACGTTTTTACCATTCATAAAATCAAGAAACAAATTTTTTCACATATATATTTGAACCTCATCAATGGTAATTCATAAAATATATTCATATGTTCAAATTTTAAAAAGTGTATGCACCAGGTTAAGGGAATTTAGTGGATGATGATCTGAGTAAAAATGATTCTAATTGGTTGGTTAATGAATCTTCTGATATGTGGTAGTTGATAACAGTGATTGCTGACATGCATCTGTATTTCACTGAGAAGGATAGTGTTACAATCTTTTTTCTAGTGTATCTTTCTCCTGTTATTGTTGATAGGGTTAAGGATACTCAGGGAAATAACCCTAAATGTCTAACCACATGATAAAAACTCAAGTGTTGGGAGACCATTTATGCGTGGAAGAAATATGGAAAAATGGTTTTTTATTTTCTATATCATATAGTAGTTCCTCCATCCTACTTATAACAACTTCTTCCTACTTATCACAATTCAAAATAGGTTACTCATCTAAGTATCCAAAATAAGTCCAGGTCATTGAGAACTCATTTTTGGTTTCTGATTATGAAATGGATATTAGATGAATATGTTTTTGAAATATCTCACTTATTAGAAGGTCAATTTTAATAAAAGACCATATATTATTTTTCAATCCGTACATATACTGGTATGGAATTGGGAGAACATTATTTCGGGCTTTGTCATGGGTTTACTAAAAATGATTTAGAAGCATGATTCCATCTGGTTGATTGTAGACTAACTCAAAAATTATACCAAAATCATTCTAATCCATGAATCCAATATGGTATATAACCTAGAAAATATTTCTATTTGGGAAGTAGGGAAGCTTCATGGTGTACCAATTTCAATTTCATCTAATGAGGACCTATGTTTAACCTATTACTTTTAGTGATATTTAAGGTAGGAACTTGGAACCCAATTAATAATTAACATTGAATAGCATCCTAAAATAGATGGGAAGTTAGAACATAAAATTCATACATTGGAATACATGCACATATATTGTGTTATTTATTTCATTGGATCATGGGTGGATCATTTATATTTGGTGTATTTATATAATAAAAAAAGTTATAAATATATGATACGTATGGATCAATTCAAAAAAATCATTTGTTCATCCCGGTCCCACTGTAATTTATGGGTAGAGAAAAGAGAGACCTAAATAATTAGACCTAGCTTGGAACTTGATATAAAGGATAAGATTAAGCTTATGAGGAACGGAATGGAAATTACCTAGAGTCATCAGACATTATATGTGGATCGTTGTTATCAACCATTATCATTTTCAGTGGGGGTTGTGTTTTATTTAGTGTTCCTCCAAGGTCAAGGAATCATCATTTAGGAAAAAATGGAAGTATTATCCTCATTTTATTACACAATTTTATATACTTTAACATAATAATTATTTTATTTATCAATTGGAATTATCGTTAAGATTCATTTTGGTTCATAATCTATTTTATGTATCTTAACTAAATCAGTACCAACCAATTCCTCTCCATGTCATTTTAAGGGATCATGTTGATCTTGAGTTGGATGTTACATTTATATACTAACTGATATATATTCCATATATATGAGACAATATATTTCAAATAAAATTTATTCATTTGGTGTGAGAATTAAAGAATCATAATCTGATTCAGAAGGAGATGTGGGAACGAGAGGAATTTATGATGGAGCAATGGATATACCTCTTCTAAATAATTTCTAATCTATACAATTCTTAGGATATAATTCCCAATGGTGGAGATAATATAACACCCTCATTTTGAGGTGTGTGACAATATTTTATGTTTTTTGGGATATGGTTGGTTTGGGATTAGTCCTAAAAAGTTTTTGGGTTATTTTGAGAGTTTTGGAAGGAGTTTAGAATGTGTATAGTTGGAACACGGGTAGGGGAACCCATATGAATACTCCCAAGTTACCATTTAGAAGACTATAAATATATAGAATGAGGAAAATGTTTGGATTTTGGTAAGGGTAAATAATTCCATTTCCCTAGGTAACCATACAAAATGAGACCGATGTGTTTTACATGATTGGTGTGTGGTTTTACAAACCATGTGGGCCAACCATGCTAACATGGATTTTGAGACCGTGTTGTCTGCATGGTTGACACATGGTTTGGTAAAAAGTGTGGCCAAACAATTAAACACAATTAACTAAATCCAAAAATATATATTTTGGCGTAAAATGTTCCCTAAAATCCTCATTTATCTTCCAATGTTCTATTCTCTCCATCCTCTATATTACTCTAGTCTATTTTGGTGATTCCTTTCAATTGAAAGGCATATTTCAATGGATTATGGTGTGTTATATGTAAAAACAAATGGTAGGTATCAATCTATTTATTCTCCTTCATGATCTTATCATCTTATCTTAGAATGAACCTTATATTGGATCGATCATGGGTGGATCTAGGGTTTCAAAACTGTTTTGATAAGATTTATTTTGGATCAATTTAAGGAAAGAGATAACGAATCCAAATTTACCAAGATCAAAGTGTGTAACTTCATAAATAGAAATCATTTTAAGGAATTTTTCTTATCTCTCTCTATCCACCTCTTCTAGAACATTAATGATTTTGGATTTTTGAAACACTTTCTTGTTTTTATATTGGAAAAACCCTTGATGAAAGACTGTTGAAATATCATTTTTTACATGGTTCTAAAATCACAGATTTTGAAATATGAACACAATGTGTTTTTTTAACTCTTAAAAGAAAAATTGTTCAAATAATGTATGTTTTGGAGAGATTTTGGCATACATGTATTGGAGTTTGTTAATTATTTTATGATGAGGGACATTACTGGATTTAGAAATCATTGAATATGCCAATTACTGTGTGTGAGTGCCCAATCTAGTGATGAGTTCATATGAAGTATGAGTTACCACTCATGAGTATTGAGACTATAATCTTGGATGAATGAACGTGTGTGTGAGAGAGAAGAGAGAGTATATAGAAAGTGTTTTTTAAGAGGAAATAATGGGTTTGATATTTATAAAAAATGTGTGTTTTATGAATTGTTTTATTATATAATTATTTTAAAATTTACTTTTGATATAAAATATTTTTATATTCCTCTTTCATTATATTAAATGAAACTCTATTGATAACTACTTGCATACTTCATTTGATCATATCAATTGAGTTACATGTTTTTTATCTTTGTGGGATGTTTGAGAAGCTTTTGGTGGATTAGCTATTAAATTAATATAATAATTCCCATTTTATGTAATTTGGTTAATCTTTATTAAATTTTTTATCATGATTTAGTTAAGTGGAAGGTTTCATATTTCTCTATAATATAGTTATGATGCAATGTGATTTTTTATGGGGGGTGGAGCTTAGAATTGTTCTGGTTGGATTCTTGGAATTATGTCACAACGATGTCATTATGTCAAGAAGTCATTTTGTTTTGGATAGATATTATATCTTACTTTCTACTACTACTTTGATTTATCTTTTTTTATTATATTTTTTGTTTCTAGGTTTACTCTCATGAATCATATAGTATCATGGATTTGATTTTTTTTCTCTTATAGTTTTTCTATATAAATGTGAAATCCCCCCAAATCATATAATCCATTAGAATTTGTAACCAAGCTTTTTTATCCTACGTGTGAGGAAAAAAACTCTTAAAACCTTTCCTTTATATTTTCTACTGATTTTTTGTGTTTAGAGAGAGGTTTGATGTGTTTTAGAGGATAGGTGAGAGTTATTTCTATTCATAGGGTCACCCCAATATTGTGGTGGGCATGGTGTTGGATATTTTGAATCCTTCTAGGAGTCTTGAGCATGGGGTAGGCTGTTTTCCTCTTGGTTTCTCATATTTTGGTAATGGAGTTAGTAATTTGGTGTTAGGGTTCAACACAAAGAGAAAAACAACTTAACATGCCATTTTCAAGGGTGTTTCATGTGAAGTTTCCACCTATTTAAAATGTGGGCGGAATAAATTTTCTATGGATTCCATTTTGTTTGGTTTGGTTATTGGATGGTCAACCTATGAAAAACATATCGCATAGAGGCCCCTACACAATGAGTATGATAATGGTGAGGAAAAAATATGTAATTTCATAGTGCTGCACAGTAGTGGATGATTATTATGAAAATATAGGGAGCCAAAACACCATATACCACACATTGGAGAAGGTTGTGGTGGTTGAAAAACATTATTTAAAACACATGAGAATTAGGGAATCGAAGCTTGGATTTTGGATATACACTTTGAAAAGACTTACCATAGGAATTAGGAGGACCCCCATATCATGGTGAAGGATTTCTAAACCTCCTTAATAAATGGGATTTTCCAAGATTCCGTGATTCAGTTATGCCTTTTCTCTTAAGCCGAGTCAACCCCTTAACCTATCATCAACTTATAGCCGCACCTCTTGGGAATTTAAACACCTTGGTTTTTTTCGACAAATCCTCTCAAATATTGTCACTCTTCCATCCAATTTATTATCTATTCTTCTTATTATTCTTCATTATGAGAGTTTATTTTACTGAAGATCCTAAAATTTGTGTGGGAAATATTGTAATTCTTGATAGTGAATTGTTTTTCTTAGGTTCCAGTGGTGTTTATTATACCAGTGGATTATTCTTAACATTATATTATTTCCCAAATAGCGTTCAACATTTTTTGAGCTATAGCATCTTTATTCTATCTTTATTTTATGTGCATTTTTGGAAATTGAGTTCTTTTTCCATACTTTGGGTAGATAATATGGGTTGAAACAATTATATTATTAAATTTATTTAACTGAAATTAAAATCGGGATGGTCATTCTCATTTCTGTTTTCAAGATTTATGATATTTCTTATGATTTTATCTATGTTCAATTTTATTACTGAAAATCACAGATATTGGGATCCCTAGACATGTTGTGTCATTTGGGTATTGTGAAACCCATGTTTTGTTAATTGATTATAATCACCCTAAATAAAGGGTTAGAAACTTATATATGTAATATGAAACAATTTATAATAAAATTATGGAATTTTATAAGAATACCCATGAAATAAAATTAATGAAGTAATGTATTAAGGGACCCTTTGAAACATAAATTGTTATAGAAGTGATCTCTAGAATATGCTGGTGTGTGTTGATGTCTCTTATTTGAAACTATAGTGGTTACGTGACCATTTTTTGGAATTTTTCAATGATGGTGGTGACTGGATCAGATGTGGAATGTGTTGTGGTAGTAGAGTTGTGGTTTTTAGAATTGATTGTGAAAGGGACTGATATATAGTGGTTGGATTATGGTGATTTTTAAAGCATTATGAAGGGGTTATGGTGATTATTGGCATGTTATGAGGTTTTTTATTTTTGAGATATATGCAAGATGTTATTATGTGTATTGATATAGTTTCCTTGAAGTGACTAAATGAAGTGTTAATGATGGAATTTAAAGGTCATGTGTTGGAAATTAAATGTGTGTGGTCTAAAATTAATGTCTGATAATTGGGTTAAGAAATGGAATGATTAATGAACATATATAATAGAATGTCAATAGATGGTTAGAGTGGATTGTTATTAAATTTTAATTCAATGGTTTAGTAAGTGTATGTTTTTTAGAAAATGGTAAATTTAGAAATTTGTTAACTTGAAAGTGGTAAGATTAATTATTGTGTATGTGTGGTGTGTTGAATTAGTGGTGGTAGTGGTTGATAGTAGAGGTCATGAGGTGTTGTTGTGGTGTTTTAGGAATCATTAAATGAGTAGGATGTGAATAAATATGTTGGGAATTATGTGATACCAATCTATCTAGTATTTTCATGTTATTTATATACATTCCCACTAGAGATGGATAATCTTACTAGTACTCTTTTTTTTGGATTTCGTGTGTTTCCCAAAATATCTAGGTTAGTGGTCAAACAAATGTTTGGCTACCTCCTCTTCTATGTTTTTCCTTTTGATGTAGTGATAATTATGGATAGCGTTGGATATTCATAGTTACGGTGAGGGATGGTGTTAGAGATTCCTAGTGATATTGACAACTGGTGTTTTAGATTCCTAATGATGATGAGGAATTGTTACGTGGTGAGTGTCATGCATGGTAAGAATACTATATGAGTCCAATTTCCTTCACGTTCATGATACTCTACTTCACTAGTTAGTTTAATAGGTTAATAAATAGATATTGACTAATTCTATGATGAGATGTTAGACCTTATTAGGGTGGTTTAGGTAGGGATGCATCCTAAAATACACCAAAGATAGATGGATAAGTGATGTGATGACATTAAATGAATGGGAGAACAGAATGTAAGAAATTGAAGTTTTAGAGTAGAAAATAAATGGGTAAGTGGGGTTCCTTTATACTATTCATTCTATGATATACTATTATACATGGACAAGTTATTTAGTGATAGTGATATTGTGAGGCAGGAATGGGTAGATGAACTATTTTGGTTCTGGTTGGTTCTTCTATTTATTTACTTGTGCATTAGTATATTATTTTCACATATACATGGGAGTCCTTGTGTATGATAATATTGAGTATACATGTTATGCTAAACCTATATATATACAAACTAATTTTCAAGTATCAAGGATATTTTAGAAACTTATCTAGAACTTACTTACTTGGGAGTTAGAGCTATTATGGATTTTTTGGAGTAGGGTTTTACTTTTATCTATTTACATGGATTATTTATTTTAATATATTGAATTTTTTATGCATTTTGTGGTGTTTTATCCTTTTTTTTTATGTGATGAAGTTTTTTGGTGTTTGGTAACCTATCTCTTGATCATACATTTTCATTTAGGTTAAAACCTACCATATGTGTGATTTTCTGTATACCCTTGTTTCTAGTCACCAACCTAGATCTTACAGGGGATAGGGAATTGGAGTCATAATCTATATTAATTTATTTTCAGTCAAATATGGGTGAATTTTGAGGGTGTGGGATATGAAATATTGGTATAGAAGCTTTAGGTTGAGATTTAGAATAGAGATCAGGGTTTGGAACTTGTGCGTAATTCATGAGTTGGTAGGGAAATTATATACAAAAATCATGCTTCATGAAATAGTCATTTGAGAATGTCTTGGAAATCAGATTTTAGGCCCCCTTGTATTTTTATTTAAGGAAATTTATTTTATCTAATGACCTAGTGAAGTGTTATCTCTTGTAGGGTAGAGACTGAAGAGAGGTACATATATCATACTTGTTTGAGATTATGATCTTATTGGTTAGTTTAAAAAATCAATGGAAGTTAATTACAGTAATATTGAAATTAAAAACTATAAAGTATATGGATTCCCTTTTATTTTTAGGAATATATCATGGTCATCATCTGTGTACACCCCAGGGTGTAGAGGTTTAGTGGGATGATCCAATTGATCATTAAAAAATCAATCTAATAGTGGAGGAAGAGACTTAGAAAAGTTTCATTCCATATAGTGGAAAAACCTAGAAAAGTATGAGGGGAATATTCGATATAGAGATAGAAAATTAGCTAGAGGATCCTGAGATATCTGTTGGTTTGATTTGATCCTGAGATGAGATCTATTTTTTGCTGGTGCTTATTCATATTCTAGGGGAATCACACTAGTGGGGGATGTTTTATTTTGGTAATTGATAAGAGGTTAACATTTCATATGGGTTTTAATCTATAATTCTTATCATTTAAAATGAATACAAAAATGTGGCATGTTATATTTTCCATTTATCATGGGTGCCTAAGCATGTGATAGATTTGGATTAGGTTTAAGGACCTTTTTCATTTTTATCCCAACCTCTTTTCAGATGAGGAGTCTACAGAATAGTGTATAGTGAAGATGATATACCCTATGATCCGAATTATAGTCCACCTTTTATAATTTCAATATATCTAGCACTATAAAAGAATATTGCTACATCCTTCCCTCCCCATTTGCTTGAGAAGGAGAAGGAACATTACCTGGCCTTAAGAAACTTCCCCATGAAACCAAAGGATGGAAATAAATGCCAAGGGATACATGAATTTATGGGAGATTATTTTCAATTTGAAAATTAAACAACCCAAACAAAAAATCCATAACCAATTAACAACTACATTGTAACTCCCCGACCCCAGTTACCCAGAGTCGGTGCATTATTTCATAACATTGGCATGATGATAAGGAAATCATGTCTCGAAAGACTGATCAGTTTAGTATTATTGGAAACAAGATTAATACATAAGTTCAACATTACAACTTGAAAAGAAATACAACACAAATATATTTCATTAGGAACATCCAAGCCTCCTAGATTATGCTTTCTGGTCACTCATAACTAACTTCTTCATATCCTGGGAAAATGAAACATAAGAAAGGGGTGAGCTCAAACGCTCAGTAAGGGTAAGTAATATAGCTGAAAATGACATAAATATTAAGCATGTAAATAATTGAAACCACATTCCATCAACAATAATAAACATGAATAATTTTATGGAAAGAATGTGAGATGAGTAAATAATGCCATAATAAAACATAATCATGGGTATTCTACTAGTCGAATGACCACATGAACCATCAATATTATTTCCATAATGAGGGAATGTATAATGCCAGCCATTCTGAAACATTTTGTCAAGGCCTCGGCCAAGACGTCTAAAAATGATTAAGTCCTCAGCCAAAACCATAAATCAAATTTGGAAAGGGCCTCAGCCAATTCCATGTCTAGTTATCTCATGAGACCAACAGATGCATCGAGGAGCTATAGCGGGCTCCACCCGCCACTTACTAAGTCCAATACATTCCTCATATGAAAATGTTTAAACATATCATAAACATTCATATTAAAACTAGCATACAAAATGTCAATACATTAACCATAAATCATGAATGGTAAAAAAAATAGCACATCCACAATCAAACATATCACAAAACCTTCAATATAATATGGAAGTTTTGTATCATAATAAATCAACTCCAAATAAACATAAAATACATCAAAGGTTGTTGACATAGATGAAATCAAAACTCTTTTTAGAGAAATATCCCTTTCTAATTTGAAATAATTTAAGAGTCACATTACTATAAAATAAATCATTTACTTTGAAAATATTCTTATAATATTGTAAGGGATGCTTCGACGAGTTTATAACGGTAGAAAATAGCCGCACCCGCCGTATAAGTTAAAAAAAATACATTCTTACCTTAATTGTGTCGAAAATGTTAAGAAGGACCGTGTTTGGAAAACGATAGAAAGATTCCTCTATAAAAATCTTATAAAAATTCAAACAAGGGTATAAATGACTTTAACCCATATTCTGTAAAATAGTAATAATTATTTCAAATACATTTTTAAGAAACATGGATGTGGATGAAAAAGAGGTCTCAGTAGATAATTATATATAAACAACCTCGGATAATGAAGAGATTGTGAAATAAACACTTACCTTGTACTTCTACTTGGTTGAGGGTAGTTTAACCTATTTTATAATGGTGAAATAATTGTTATTAAATTATACAAGAATCATATACGTTAATATGATATCATATATGATCACTTTGTTAATAATATCTTAGTATTATCGTCATTTCGGGTGATAACTTACTCATTTTATTTTATATGTTTTGTTACATAAGATGTGTTTTTTATGTATAGGTTGTATCTTATTCATATCCATAATGATATAAAGTCCTTAAACATTATTTTTAATCATCAAATGAAAATTATAATTGCATGGATACAATGGGGAATGAATCTCATTGCATTCATGGAGACGGTAATCTGTACGTACGCACGAGCGACAATATCATTATTTTGATATTAAAATAATATATAATTGGAAGTTATATCATATATAAATAATCATTATCATGTTATATTTATTATTTACATGAATTAAATATCATTATTATACCCGTCCAAATAATAATGTATTGAATAACAATTACACCACGACGTGGAGACGGTAGGCCGTACGTGCGCACGTATGGTAACATGTCATTCAAAGGGTGGATACTGAATATGGTTGTAACATATTTATAATAACATCACAGTATATAGAAGATAGTAAAGTTATTATTTTAGAATGGAAATAAAAAATAAATAAGAATTCTAAGAATAAAGGAACTTGAAAAAGGGTGGTGAAAACATTACATCTTCTTCAGTTTCTTACGGCCCATTAGGTTGGCTATCTGACCAAAATAAGGCCTCTAGGTTGAAGTGAGGATAGATGAGTGGGTATTTGGGAATAGTTTGTCCTAACCAAAAGGATTTTAAGATATTAATAATTGGTTAGAAGTGGTGTCCTTTTATAAGGGGGGGGAGGGGCTCTTTAGGAACAACTTAAAGTATTAATTTATAATAAATTCATATTCAGTTTATAATGGATCCAAAGTGGATTATTCAAAGTCTAAGGTGGTTATGGGTCTAAATAATTTCATCAAATAGATTTTATATAGGTTTGGATCACTATATTAACCTTATAATTTATATTTAACTCTTAGTTAAATAGTTTGTCATTTACCATGTCACTTTGTATTTTTTATATTATATGGTTAATAAACATACAATATAAATCCCAAAGACCCCCAAGTAGTACATAAATGATAAACCTATAATTATATAATTCTTTTGGCTGATACTTAGATTTTTATTAATATAATATCAATTAAGAATATAATTTTTAAAAAAAAACTCTTTTATGTCAATTTTTACAATATTTAATAATTTATTTTTGTTAAAGTCTTAAAAACTTTATTAATTCAAAAAAAAATCATTTAAGAAATCCTAACATGTCATATTAATCAATAAAATTATTTTATGGCATAAAAACATTCAAATTATATTTATTTTAATATTTATAATACCAATTATTTGATTCTTTCATTAATAAAGAAAATACTGCATCATTGGTGTGTCATAAATAAATTTAATTATTCAATGTCTAAAAATTAAAAATAAACTAAAATTATGTAGGAAATATGTTTATCTTTCTAATGAATATTTATAGTCAAAAATATAACATATATAACCCTATGTAAAAATTGTTTTGATAAAAGATATATGCTTATGTCATTTTTGTATTTACTTTAACTTAATTAATATAAAGTGTCATTATCACTTACAAGTGGATCCATGGGGTCCCAATATCAATCCAGAGATTCCAATGGTCATAAATGTATCAACCAATAGGGTTAGGACACGTTTTAGGGTAATTTATTATTATTATAATATTACTTTTTACCCATATTTACCGGATTTACCCTTTAACCATGGTAAATAAAATATTTACTGAAGTAATTATTCAAAATGTATAAAAATAAAATTGACCTATTTACAAAATTTGGAACTCTTGATTCTAAATATGGAATCCATTTTTCAAAATTCAAAACACAAAAGTGGCAGAAATTAATTTAATATTAATTCCCGCTGTCAAAACAAAAATCTTGTTTTTAAGAAATAATAACTATCAAAATATTGACACTTGTTTATATCCGGTTAAAATGTGAAATTACGTCTAATGACCAAAATTGTATGAAGTGGTAAAAATTTATTCTAAATATAATTTAAAATCACTCAAATTCATAATTTATCACTATAAAATATTTCGATTAAAAAAGTTGTTTTTAATTAAAATTTAGTAATTTTCACTATTCATCAAAAATTGAAAGTTTTCTGAAAATACCAAAAATTCAACCTAAGATAATTTTGATATTTCGAATCCAAAAATGAAGTCCATTTTGAAAGATAAAATTTATAAAATTTCAAAAAATGGGTATTTCTATTCATAATGACTAGTTTGATTGGTTGTGGTGTGTATTAGAACTTGAAGTTGTGTACAACACACACTACTGTACTATTCAAAGAGAAGCGTATTGTGGAAGCTTGGGGTGTCACATTCTCCCCTACTTCAAATAATTTCATCATCAAAATTTCTAGAATATTACCGCATGAAAATACTCGGTTGATTCTTCATCATAAGTTCCCCGGGTTCCCACGTTGCCTCTTCCATCTTATGGTTTATCCATAGAACTTTTACCAGACGAGTCGTCTGATTTTTCAGCACTTGTTCTCTGCTATCCATAATCCTGACGGGCTCTTCCCAATAAGATATATCAGGTTCTAGTTCTAATTACTCATAGGTGAGTACATGCGTTTGGTCAGGCATGTAATTTCTCAATAGTGATACGTGGAACACATCGTGAACTTTGGAGAGACTTGGCGGAATTGACAAACGGTAAGCTACAGCCCCAATTCGTTCTATAATTTTGAAAGGTTCTATGTACCTGGGACTCAATTTTCCCTTCTTACCAAAACTTATGACTCCCTTCAATGGAGATACTTTCATGAAATCATGATCTCCAACCTGAAATTCCAAATCCTTCATTCGGTTATCGGCATAGATTTTCTGCCTACTTTGAGCTGCTTTGATGTGGTTTTGGATTACCTTAACCTTTTCCAACATTTCCTCCACCAGTTCTAGGCCTATGAGTTTTCTCTCACCAAAGTCATCCCAACAGGTTGGTGTGCGACATCTCTTTCTGTATAACGCTTCATATGGTGTCATATGAATACTTGAATGGAATCTTTTATTATAATAAAATTCCACCAGAGGTAAATATTGATCCCACATACCCTGAAAGTCACGTGAGAAAGATCTCAACATGTCTTATATGGTTTGAATAGTCCATTCTGGTTTTCCATCAGTTTGGGGGTGGTAGGTAGTGCTTAAACAGAGTTCAGTATCCAGGGCTTTCTGAAGACTTTTCCAGAATCACAATGTAAAATGGGGATCATGATATGAAACAATTGATAGGGGTACTCCATGAAGTCTCAAAACTTCATTAATATATAGTCTTGCTAGACGTTCAAGTGGTAGATCTTATCTTATAGAAAGAAAATGTGCTGACTTGGTAAGACGATCAATAATGACCCATATTGCATCATTCTTTCTAGGAGTCTTTGTTATTCCCATGATAAATTTCATCATAATATTATCCCATTTCCAATCAGGTATGGGAAGAGGCTGGATGACTCCTCCAATCTGTTTCCTTCCAGCTTTCACTTGTTGAAAAACCATACATCTTGACACAAAATCAGAAATCTCCCTCTTCATGTTGTCTCAACAAAAATGTTCCTTCAAATATCTATACATTTTAGTGCTCCCTGGGTGTATAGATAAATTGGAACTATGAGCATCATCCAGCAACTCTCTTTTTAGATCAGGTATATTGGGAACACAAAGTCACTTCCCAAATATCAAAATTCCATCTTCATAAAAAAAGTCACTCAATCTCCCATCATTCACATCTTTAATCTTATTTTGAAACTCTCCATCCTCGGTCTGAGAACTCATTATCTTTTCTAGTAAATATGGTTTGGCAACCATTTGAAAAAGCCTTTATGTTTCTCCTTCCATGGTGACTCCCATATCCATATTTACTAGATCCATGTATATAGAATCTTTTTCAACTCTCATCTTGTTCAAAACTCCATGATCCTTTCTACTCAAAGCATCTTCCACCCTATTTTCCTTCCCTGGGTGGTAGTTTATCGTGAAATAATAATCCTTGAGTAGTTCAAGACATCTCCTTTTCCTCATATTGAGTTCTTTCTGTGTGAAAATATACTTCAAAATATTGTGATCAGTATAAATCTCACATTTTTAACATAATGATAGTGTCTCTAAATATTCAAATAAAATATTACAGTATCTAACTCGAGATCATGAGTAGGATAGTTTTTCTCATGAATTTTCAGCTATCGTGATGCATAGGCAATGACTCTATCATTATGCATAAGGACACAACCAAGTCCTTTCTTCAATACATCACTCTAAATAATGAACCCATAATTCCATGATGGTAGAGTCAGTATATGAGCACTGACTAATCTTCTCTTCAGTTATTCAAAACATTCTTCACACTCTTTTGTCCAAAAAAATTTAACCCCTTTACGTGTGAGCTTTGTTAATGGGTTAGCCAATTGGGCGAAATTATGGACGAAATTTCGATAATAACCTGCTAAATAAATAAATCTACATAACTCTGTTATACTCGTCAGTGCAAGCCATTCTTGGATTGCCTTGGTCTTAGAAGGATCAACAGAGATTCCATCTTTAGAGACAATGTGGCTAAGAAAAGAAATCTCCTGAAGCCAGAATTCACACTTGCTAAACATCCCAGATAATTAATGTCTTCTCAGAGTCTTCAAGATAATGTGCAAGTGATTTTAATGATCTTTGTAGCTTTTGGAATATACCAAGATATCATCAATAAATAACACCACAAAATCATCGAGATATTCCTTGAAAACTATATTCATTAGATCCATGAATACAGAGGGTGAATTAGTCAATCCAAAATCCATTACTGTAAACTCGTAATGCCCGTACCTGGTTTGAAATGTTGTATTTGGAATGTCTTGTTTCTTCACACACAACTGATGGTATCCAGATCGAAGGTAAATCTTTGAAAAGTATTGAGATCCATGCAGTTGGTCAAATAAATCATCAATGCGAGGTAGGGGATACTTGTTCTTTATTGTTATAGCATTGATTTCCCAGTAGTCGATACATAACCTCATAGATCCATCTTTCTTCTTAACAAAAAGGATAGGGGCTCCCCATGGAGAAACACTAGGGTGAATAGATCCCTTATTACTCAATTCCTCTATTTGTTTCTTTATTTCAACTAATTACACAGTGGTCATTCTATAAGGGGTATTCGATATAGGCCTTTAACCCGGAATTAAATCAAATGAAAACTCAATTTCCTGTTCTGGAGGATGTCCAGGTAAATCTTCTGAAAACACATCAAAATATTCTCTCACAATAGGTACATCCTCTATTTGGACATTTCTTTCCTCTCCCATAGTGATTTCATTCTCTTCCACCCTGATAATTGAATTTAGTTGAGCTATTAGGGGTGGATCTAGATAAGAATCAGGTGGTGAAGATTTTGCTCTAAAGACAAGGTGTTATTTATCATCATCATCAAAAATGGTAACCTCCTTCTTCATACAATAAATTTTCGCATCATGGTCCGAAAGCCAATCCATACTGGGGAATATATCAAATTCAGTCATGGGTATGATGATGATATCAGCAGATAAAGAACATTTATATGCCATAATGGGGACTGATTCACAAAACTTTGTTGCAATGATACTTCCCTTAATAGTTTTAACTGACAACTCCCTTGTTAGATCAAATTGGAAATATCTAATTTTATTATAAAACTAGGAAGATATGAAACAATGTGATGATCCAGAATCAAATAATGCATTTTCTAAAATTGAGGAAACCATTAAATTACCTACCACCACGTCTTTCGGAGCTTCTACCTCAGCAGTAGTGATAACATAAGCTTGGCCTTGATCCCTAGGCCTTTTCTGAGGTAATTTTCCCTGACGCTTAGGAAATTCATTTTCATAATGTCCCATCTCCCTGAAATTGTAGCATTGAACATTGGTTGCCTCTTTCATTCCTTTACAATCACCAACTATATGGTCTTTCTGTCCACACTTATAGCATACTCCTTTTCTTATTAGATAGGCACTAGGGTGATTCCTTCCTCAATTATCACAAGTTGGAAATTCAATTCTTCCCTTTATCCATGTTTCCTTATTTCCTTTCCCAGAGTGTTCAGTAGATCTCTTCTTCTCTTACATTAATTTAAATTCATAAGACTTAGAGAATTTCTTTTTTGTCTTAATAGCACAAGAGACAATATCTTCGTATGATGAAAAGGATTGTGATACTAATGCTCGATGGAGAAATGGTTTTAACCCATCAAAGAAACGATCCATCTTACTTCATGGGTTACGTATATAATCTGTATCATTCCTCACTAACCTTGTAAAGTTAGCCTCATACTTTGCGACATACTCATTCTCCTTTTTCCTCAGACTCAGAAATTGTCTTTCCATATCCGCTCGATGGTCACGAGGAAAGTATTCTTCTAAAAACAGATCTTTGAACTCATTCCATTCCATATTTGATTCTTCGTCATCTTCCTTCGTTTTTTGAATCAATGACCACCATTGATTAGAATCTCCAGTGAGGCGGTAAACTGCCATGATAACTTTTTCCCTTTCACTAATCCCAAAGTCATGGAATATTTTCTCTAAAGAATTTATCCATTGCTCAGCTACAAAGGGATGTGTACTCCCATTGAATGTTGGTGGTTTTTTCCTCATGAAGTGATCTAACATTGGTACTCCATGTTGTGGATCAGGGTGCTCCATACGAGTAAGGTTATTATTCATAACCTGAGTGAGTTTTCCCAGTATGGTGATTAGCTGATCAACACCAGTTGCATCACCAGCTTCACTATAATTATCTTGAGAAGGAGGGAAATCCCTACATGGAGTGCGTTTATTGATACAGTTTCCATTTCTTCCACTAGGTGACATTTCTAAACAATGGTATACACTATATTACTTTATGAATCGTAATACATAAATCCAAACTTGAAAACACGTAACATAAATTGAACAGTTTATGGATATAATCCATAATCATAAAAATGTTTTCTTTGAGGAATTATATACTAATAAACCCATCATAATGGTTTGTAAAAAAAATGAGAATTATCCTAAGCATATCCCCCGGTAGTGTTGTAACCAAGAGTGCATTAAGGCCCATTTTCGTGCACCAGTTCCCATTTGAGTCTAGCTCAAAGCAGTGTTTTCGGGTTTTACCCCTAGGTACATCTGTTCTAGATCCGCCTCTACTTGCTTGTATCCAAATAGGGACTTACTGCTCAGAAAACCCACAAAATTTCTACAATACAAAAAATTTTAGGAATTTCTTCTATACTAATCCTCAAAGTCCATCTTAGGTCTATGTGCTCTAATCAGAGTTCATCTAAAACTAGTTTCCAAGTTTTGTACTAAAATTCCTCTGATACCAAATGTAACGCCCCAACCCCAGTTACCCAGAGTCGGTGCATTATTACATAACATTAGCATGATCATAAGAAATAATTTCTTGAAAGGCCGATCAGTTTAATATTATTGGAAACAAGATTCATACATAAGTTCAACTTTACAACATGAAAAGAAATACAATAAAAATATATTTCATTAGGAACATCCAAGCCTCCTATATTATGCATGTTGGTTACTCATTACTAACTTCTTCATATCCTGGGAAAAAGAAACATAAGAAAGGGGTGAGCTCAAATGCTCAGTAAGGGTAAGTAATACAACGGAAAATGACATAAATATTAAGTATGGTAAATAATTAAAACCACATTCCTTCACCAATAATAATCATGAATACTTTGGTGGAAAGAATATGATATGATTAAATAATTCCATAATAAAACATAATCATGGGTATTCTACTAGTCGAATGAACACATGAACCATCAATATTATTTCCATAATGAGGGAATGTATAATACCGTACATTCTGAAACATTTTTTCAAGGCCTCAGCCAATATGTCTAAAAATGATTAAGGCCTCATCCAAAACCATAAATCAAATTGGGAATGGGACTTGTCCAATTCCACATCTAGTTGTCTCATGAGACTTACCGATGCATCGATGAGCTATAGTGGTCTCCACCCATCACTTACTAAGTCCAATACATTCCTCATATGAAAAGTTTTAAACATATCATAAACATTCGTATTAAAACAGGCATTCAAAATGTCAATGGTTTAACAATAAATCATGAATGGTATAAAATAGCACATCCATAGTAAAACATATCACAGAACCTTCAATACAATATGAAAGTTTTGTATTATAATAAATCAACTCCAAAAAAACTTAAAACCCATCAAAGGATGTTGACATAAATGAAATCAAAACTCTTTTTAGAGAAATATCTCTTTCTATTTTGAAATCATTTAAGAGTCACATAATTATAAAATAAAACATTTACTATGAAAATATTCTTATAAACTTGTAAGGGAAGCTTTGACAAGTTTATAATGGTAGAAAATATCCACACCCACCGTATAAGTTAAAAAAATACATTCTTACCTTAATTTTGTCAAAAAGGTTAAAAAGGACATTGTTTGGAAAATGACGGAAAGATTCCTTTATAAACATCTTATAAAAAGTCAAACAAGGTTATAAATGACTTTAACCCATATTATGTAAAATAGTAATATTGTTTTGAAATACATTTTTAAGAAACATGGATGTGGATGTTAAAGAGGTCCCATTAGATAATTATGTATAAACAACCTCGGATAATGAAGAGATTGTGAAATAAACCCTTACCTTGTACTTTTACTTGGTTGAGGGTAGTTTAACCTCCTGTATAATGGTGAAATAATTGTTATTAAATTATACAAGAATCATATACGTTAATATGGTATCATGTAGGATTTCTTTGTTAAAAATATCTTAGTATTATCGTCATTTCGGGTGAAAAGGTTCAAACATAAAATAAACATTTGAATTAAAACCAACATACGAAATGTCAATACTTTATCTATAAACCATGAATGGTGTGAAAATAACACATCCACAGTCAAACATATCACAAAAACGTCAATAAAATATGGAAGTTTTGTATCATAATAAATCAACTCCAAATAAACTTAAAATCCTTCAAAGTTTGTTGACATAGATGAAATCCAAACCCTTTTTAGAGAATTATATCTTTCTATTTTGAAATAATTTAAGATTCACATAATTATAAAATAAAACATTTACTTTTAAAATATTATTATAATATTTTAAGGGAAGCTTCGGCATGTTTATAATGGTATAAAATAGCCGTGACCGCCATATAAGTTAAAAAAATACATTCTTACCTTAATTTTGTCGAAATGGTTAAAAAGGACATTATTTGGAAAACGACGGAAAGATTACTTTATAAAAATCTTATAAAAATTCAACAAGGGTATAAATGACTTTAACCCATATTCTATATAATATTAATAATGTTTTGAAATACATTTTTAAAAAACATGGATGTGGTTGATAAAGAGGTCCCAGTAGATAATTATGTATAAAAAACCTCGGATAATGAAGAGATTGTGAAATAAACCCTTACCTTGTACTTTTCCTTTTTTTTAGGGTAGTTTAACCTCTTTTATAATGGTTAAATAATTTTTATTAAATTATACAATAATAATATACATTAATATGATATCATATATGATTTCTTTGTTAATAATATCTTAGTATTATCGTCTTTTCAGGTGTTAACTTACTTGTTTTATTTTATATGTTTTGGTACATAAGTTGTGTTTTTTATGGATAAGTTGTATCTTATTCATATCTAGAATGATATAAAGTCCTTAAAAATTATTTTTAATCATCAAATGAGAATTATACTTGCATGGATACGATGTGGAATGAATCTCATTGCGTTCGTGGAGACGGTAATTCGTACGTACGCACGAGCGATAATACCATTCTTTTGATATTAAAATAATATATAATTGGATAGTATATGATATATAAAGAATAATTATCATGTTATATTTATTATTTACATTAATTACACATCATTATTATACCCTTCCAAATAATAATGTATTGAATAACAATTACACCACGACGTGAAGATGGAAGGTCGTACGTACGCACGTATGGTGACATGTAATTCAAAGGGTAGATACTGAATATGGTTGTAGCATATTTATAATAACATAAAAGTATATAGAAGATACTTGAGTTATTATTTTAGAATGGAAATAACAAAGAAAGAAGAAGTTGAAGAAGAAAGTAACTTGAAAAAGGGTGGTGAAAATATTACCTCTTCTTCAGGTTCTTCCTTTTGATTTTATCAAAAGGTCTCCTTATGTTGGCTTTCCGATCAAACTAAGGGCTCTAGGTTAAATTTAGTATAGTTTAGAGGGTGTTTGGGAAGATTTTGGCCGAACCAAAAGGCTTTTAAGGTATTAATAATTGGTTATAAGTGGTGTCCTTTTATAAGGGGGGGCTCTTTAGAAAAAACATAAAGTATTAATTTATAATAAATTCATATTTAGTTTATAATGTATCCAAATAGGATTATTAAAAGTATAAGGTGGGTATGGGTCGCAATCATTTCATCCAATATATTTTAGATAGCATTGGGTCACTATATTAACCTTATCATTTATATTTAACTCTTAGTTAAATAGTTTTACATTTACCATGTCACTTTGTATTTTTATATTATATGGTTAATAAACTTACTATATAAATCCAAAAGACCCCCAATTGTTCCATTAATGATACAACTATCATTATATAAGTCATTTGGACGATACTTATATATTTAGGAATAGAATATCAATTAATAATATAATATTTGTTTTAAAAACTCTTTTATGTCAATTCTGAAACTACTTAATAATTGATTTTTGTTAAAGTCTTAAAAACTTTATTAATTCGAACAAAATTCATTTAAGAAATACTAACATGTCATATTAATAATTACAATTCTTGGATGGCATTAAAACTTTCAAATTATATTTATTTTAATATTTATAATACCAATTATTTGATTCTTTCATTAATAAAGAAAATACTGCATCATTATTGTGTTATAAATAAATTTAATTAATAAATGTTTAAAAATTATAAATAAAATACCATTATTTATTAAATTATTTTATCTTTATAATGAATATTTATAGTCGAAAATATAACATATATAACCCTATGTAAAAATTGTTTTTCTAAAAGATATATGCTTATGTAATTTTTGTAATTACATTAACTTAATTAATATAAACTGTCATTATCACTTAAAAGTGGATCCATGAGGTCCCAAAATCAACCCAAAGATTTTCATGGTCGTAAATTTATCAACTAATAGGGTTAGGACACGTTTTCGGATAATTTACTATTATTATATTATTATTATTTACCCTTATTTACAGGATTTACCCTTTAACCATGGTAAATAAAATATTTACCGAAGTAATTATTCAAAATGTATAAAAATAAAAGTTACATATTTAAAAAATTTGGACCTCCTGATTCTAAATATGGAATCCATTTTTATAAATTCAAAACATAGAAGTGGCAGAAATTAATTTAAAATTAATTCCCGCTATCAAAACAAAAAGCGTGTTTTTAAGAAATAATAACTTTCAAAAGATTGACCCTTGTTTATGTTCGGTTTAAATTTGAAATTATGTCCAATGACCTACATTGTATTAAGTGGTAAAAATATATTCTAAATATACTTTAAAATCACTCAAATTCAGAATTTTTCACTATTAAATATTTTGATTAATAAAGTTGTATTTAATTAAAATTTAGTAATTTTCACTATTCATCAAAAATTGAATGTTTTCAAAAAAATACCAAAAATTAAACCTAAGATAATTTTGATATTACAAATCCCAAAATTAAGTCCATTTTTGAAGATAAAGTGTATAAAATTTAAAAAAGTGGGTATTAATATTCATAACGGCTAGTTTGATTGGTTGTGGTGTGTGTTAGAACTCGAAGTTACGTACAACACACACTACTCTATTATTCAAAGAGAAGAATACCATGGAATCTTGGGTTGTTACAACATGATGCATGATAATCATATAAAAACCCTCATGTAAATACCATTAATATCAAAAGCAAACTACAAAAGAGTACTATGACAACCCTGCTTTTATTACAAACTTAAACATGATTTATGACATAAAACATCACTTGATACAATAAAGAAGATCGAGAGGTTTAGTGTCTTTGGGTATTAGTATCATTACATAAAAACTTAAAACATGAAATACAACATCTTTATTGAAAACTTCCTTTGCATGACTACTACATTCCCTCGTACTTAGCATTGCATGGGATAACCTGAGGACATGCATAAGAAAAGGGTGAGCTATAAAGCCCAGTAAGGGAGTACACATGGAATAACAGGAGTACAACAAATTTTAGAAAATAGGCATATCAATAGATAATAAATGAAACATGAGCATAAAGGCATGATAAATCATGATAATCATAACATGGAAATGTGGCAACAACACTTAACATGGAATTTGCATGAGCTAGGGCTCATTGCGCATAGAGTATGAGTAAATCCTCATTGCACATAAAGCACGAGTAAACCCTCATTGCACTTGAATTATCATGAGTCAACACTCATTTCACATGACGTATCATGATACTATACTTTACCCAATGCATTAGCGCGCTATAAGGGTGCACCCATCTTAAACCTTTCATTTCATGCATAAATGTGCCACATGGATCATAAAACATGGATTCATAAAACATAATCATTTATTCCACAATAAAGGAATGTGGAATTCATACATGAAACATTATAATCAATAAGTAAATTTGAATAAAGTTGAATACCCTTGATGGATAAATGAGCATGGCATTCACTACACAATCACATTAGCTTAGAAAATCAGTGTGATTTCGGCAGCGTAACGGCGTGACATAAGAATTCATAAAAATGGTTGATGAGAGAGAAATGGGTTCCTCATCATATTTACATGTAATGGAAAGTAATGAGGTCATATAGATACATGTCCCAAAATTTTTAATGGAATTTAGATTCATGATACAAAAGTATTGCTTGAATGTAAAAGAGGAGAGAGAAGTTCCTTTCGGAATTTCGGCATAGTAACAGGTGTACATTGGAGGCATTTAATGAGAGAGAAAGGGTTTCCTAATCATATTTACATGTAATGGACAGTAAGGAGGTCATATATACACATGTCCCAACAATTTTAATGGAATTTAGATTAATGATACAATAGTATTGCTTGAATGTAAAAGAGGAGAGAGAAGTTCCTTTTGAAATTTTGGCATAGTAATGGGTGTACATGGGAGGAATTTAATGAGCGAGAAAGGGGTATCCAATAATTCAAACACAAATAGGGCAGTATGAGGGAGGTGTGAAACCATACCCCAACATTCATAATTGAAATTAAAAGGGAAACAACTTAATGAAAATTGGACAAAAATGAGAAAGGAAGAAAAAACCCTTACTTGGAAGTGTGATTCTAAAGGCTTGAGAGAGGCTTGTGAGAGGCTTCTTGGGAGCTTGGGGAACCTTGGGAGGATTCTAGAGAGAGTAGGTAGGAGTTTGGACGAACTCCAAGGGCTTTTAGTGAGGAGTAAGTGGGAGCTTGGGTGGGTTTATATAGGAAAGGTGAGGGAATTCTTTATTATTTAGGTTTGGGTCCCCTTAGATTAAATTAATCCAAACCACAAACCATCCCATGGTTTTTGCCCATGGTTTTTGGAAAAGGTAAGAGGAAAAAAATATTTTATCAGGACAAATTCTGAACTTCCTAAAATATTTGGGTTGCTTATGTGGAGGTGAGTCACACTCCCATGGAAATTGATTTAAAAAGGCAAGGTGTGGAATAAGTTTTGAGGGGTCCATTAATGCTTTGAAAAGTAAGTCAAACAAACCCAAAATCACATTATTTTAATTTTAAAACATATATTGGCCGAACATAAAGATTATAGTATTTTATTACATCACTATTGGGTCATTATGATGTCATAAAACACATTATATATTTAAATGGTATTTAATTTTTACCCAAAAATTTGACTGTCTCAAAAAATTATGAAAAATTCACCGTTGGATAATTTTGACGTCCGGATTCCAGAAATAACATTTATTTTATCTAAATAATTTTCTAAATATGTTAATTTTCACTTTTAAAATAAAAATCGACATTTATCGAAAATTCACGGGTTTTGACAGAAATGGCTTTCAAACCTTAATAAAAATTTTAATTGCATTCCTAAAATTATAAGATCATTTATATTTAATAAAAATTAATTTAGTAATATTATTATTATTTTATTAAAATATTATTTAATTCAAAAATCTCTTAATTTAATAAAATAGATTTCTTAATTAAATAATAACTAAAAACACCATTTGTACTTTAAAAACTATTTACAATGTATAAAAAATGACTAGAAATTATATTAATTATTATATTCAAAAAAAATAATGTACATAGTACTACTTATTTTTACATAACCCCTTAAAACAGCCGCGTAAGACCTAAGGGTAAGGTGTGCGATGGTGACAGACTCTTAGGGTGGCTCGGATAACATCGCTCGAGTGGTAATTTCAATCAACTTCTACTTTTCCCGTAGACGGTCACGTTCGAGCTTGACATGATGAAGCTCTGCTTGGGCTTGGTCAAGAGCGAAGCCCAAATATGCCACCTCTTTTCCGGGATCCGACAAATGGGCTTCGTATGGGGAAATTCTACTAGATGAGGCCATCGCTTCCTTTGTCTGAGTAAATTGGATTTGTTAAAGTCCTATATTTATACTAATCATGTGATCATTGTTCAACGACTATATTAGCAACGGTCAAAATTCTTAACATAAAACCAAAGAAGTTGACATTTTATATAAACATAAAGAGACATTTAATTAGATCAAGAGGGATTTCCATTAATGAAACTTTGGGTCGTTACAATATTCCCCCCTTAAGAAATCTTTCCCTAGAAATTTTTCTTTTCCCACACTAAAACAGATGTGGGGAACTCAGCTTCATAATTTCCTACGATTCCCAAGTTACTTCTTCAAACTTGTGGTTTCTCCACAACACCTTGATGAGGGGCATTGTCTTATTTCGTAAAACTTTTTCTCTATGATCTAAGATCTTCACTGGTTGCTCCTCATAAGAAAGATCATCTTCCAATTGTACCACCTCAGAAGAGAGTACATGTGAAGTGTCTGGTATGTACTTCCTTAATAGGGATACATGAAAGAAATCATGTACTTTGTCCATGGCAGGTGGAAGTGCTAGTCGATAGGACACAGCCCCGAAACGATCAAAAATATCGAAGGGGCCGATATACCTTGGACTTAACTTCCCATTCCTTCCAAACCTAATGACCTTCTTCCACGGAGATATGCGTAAAAACACCATGTCTCCAACTTTAAACTCAAGGTCTCGTCAACAATTATCTGCATAACTCTTCTGTTGACTCTGGGCTTCCTTGATATGCTGCTGAATGGTTTTCACCTTCTCCACCATTTCTTCGACCATTTCTGGTCCAAGCAGCTTACGTTCACCGACCTCATCCCAACATGCCGGTGTTCTGCACCTTTTCCCATACAGGGCTTCATATGGTGCCATTTGGATGCTCGAGTGGAAACTGTTATTATAAGAGAACTCAGCGAGAGGAATATGTTGATACCACCCTCCTTTAAAGTCCATTGAGAACACTCTCAACATATCCTCAAGTGTTTGGATAGTTCGCTTGGATTGGCCATCAGTTTGAGGTTGATAGGTCGTACTAAAGTTCAGTTCAGTATTCCGAGCATGTTAAAGACTCTTCCAAATAATAGAGGTGAATCTTGGATCTCGGTCAGACACAATAGATAGTGGTACTCCATGCAACCTTACCACTTCCCTAATATATATCTGTGCCAGTTGATCTAATGAGAAATCCTCCCGAATAGAAATGTAGTGTGCAATCTTTGTAAGACGGTCCACAAAAACCCATATTGCATTGTTGCCTTTGGATGTCCTCGGAAGTCCGATGACAAAGTCCATGGTGATGTTCTCCCATTTCCATTTGAGTATGGGAAATGGTTGCATCATCCCCTTATACTTCTACCTCTCTGCCATCACTTACTAACACACCAGGCACTTTGATGTATATTCAGCGATCTCCTTCTTCATATTATCCCACCAAAAGTTTTCTCGAAGATGTCGATACATCTTTGTGCTCACTGGGTGAATAGAGAAATTCGAACTATGTGCGTCATCCAAAATTTCCTTCTTCAGCACTGAACTTGATGGAACACATAGAATTTTCCCAAACTGAACAATTCCTTCTTCATTATCATTAAACCTCGATGATTTCCCTTTTTTGATAGCTTCCACTTTTTCCTGAATTCCCACATCATCCTTTTGAGCATCCTTTAACCTTTCCAAAATAGATGGTTGAGAAATTATTTGTGAATGGATTGATGATGTTTCCTTCTTTATGATTCCCACGTCTATCTTCATCAAGTCTAAGAAGATTGGATCCTTCTCAATTCTCATCATTGATAGAATTACTGGGTCCTTTCTACTTAGGGCATCTACCACCTTGTTCGCTTTCCCAGGGTGGTAATGTATTGAATAGTCATAATCCTTGATGAGCTCTATCCATCTTCTCTGGTTCATATTAAGCTCTTTCTGTGTGAATATATATTTAAGACTCTTGTGGTCAGTATATATCTCACATTTCTCTCCATAAAGATAACGCCGCCAGATTTTCAAGGCAAAGATCACCACCACCAACTCCAGATCATGTGTTAAATAGTTTTTCTCATATATTTTCAACTACCTTGAGGCATAGGATATAACTTTATCATTCTACATCAGCACACATCCTAAGCCCTTCTTTGAAGCATCACTGAATACCACAAAAAGTTCCCCACTTGTTGGTAAAGTGAGCACGAGCGCAGTGATAAGCCTCCTTTAAACTCCTTGAATCTTTCTTCACATTAATCACTCCAAGAAAACTTTACTCCCTTTTGAGTTAGCTTGGTAAGAGGGTTGGACAATCGTGAGAAATTTATCACAAATCGTCGATAATATCCAGCTAACCCCAGGAAGCTACGGATATCCGTTACCGATGTTGGCCTCGGCCATCCCTCAATTGCATCTGTTTTGGAGGGGTCCATAGATATCCCATTGCTTGTGATGATATGGCCCAAGAATGATACATCTTTCAACCAGAACTCACACTTGTTGTACTTTGCATAGAGCTTCTCCTTGCGCAAAGTCTCTAGTAGAGTTTTTAAATGCTCCTCATGATCCTCCTTGGTTTTGGAGTATATTAGAATATCATCTATAAAGACTACCACAAATTTTTCATGGAAATATATAAAGACTATATTCATCAAGTCCGTGAATATTTCTAGAGCATTGGTGAGTCCGAAAGGAATTACTATGAATTCATAGTGCACGTATCTTCTGCGAAAAGTAGTCTTGGGGATATCATCCTTCTTCACCCTTACTTGATAATATCCTGACCGCAAGTCTACCTTGGGAAAGTATTGTTCTCTACACAGCTAATCGAACAAGTCGTCAATTCTTGGGAGAGGATACTTGTTCTTTATCATGATTTTGTTAATTTCATGATAATAGATGCAAAGCCGCATTGACCCATCCTTCTTCTTGACGAAGAGGACTGGTGCACCCCATGGTGAAGCACTTGGGCGTATAAACCCTTTATCCAGATTCTCCTGTAGTTGTTTTTCTTCAGCTCTTCAAGCTCAAAGACATCCATTCTATATGGATTCTTGGATATTGGTAGTTCCCCAGGTATAAGTTCAATTGAGAACTCAACATCTCTTCTAGGAGGAAGACCAGACAGTTTCTTGGGAAACACTTCAGTGAATTCCCTCACAATTGGCATTTCTTCAAGGATGGTTTCTTCCTTGGACTCAATCATCTGAGCCAGATATGCGTGCTCATAAGGCAGTAATATCCATTCTTGAGATGATGGATCTAAAGGAGATTCATCTTCCTCCTGACACTTGTAAAGAATCGGGGATCAATTCTCCATATGGAGTGTGATTTCCCTCTCCCGACAATTTATGTTGGCTCTATATAAGGAAAGTCAATCCATGCCAAGAATTACATCAAATTCCACTAGAGGGAGTATGATGAGGTTCTCCGGGAAATTCAATCCACAGATTATAAGAGGGGAGGACTTATATTCATGGGATGCAATGATTTCCCCATTTGTTGTACTCACCGACATCTTTACTTCCATGATTTGTGGTGGTGCTGGGATTGTTCTACTAAACTTTCGAGATATAAAAGAATGCGTAGAACCTGAATCAAAATTTACGTTCACTATTCATGAATGAATAACTAGCGTACCTGTCACCACTTCATTTTCGGGGTTCAATTCGGTAGAAGTGATGGCAAAAGCTCTTCCTTGCTGCCTTGGAGGTTGTTGGTTGTCTCCAAAAACCCTTGGATTAGGGCACTGATTTTCAAAATGACCTGGTTCATTGCATTTGTAGCATAGAAAAATGCGTTGAGGTTCGAACGGAGTGTTCCTATCCTCTGTCGCAGCCGTGGGTCTTTCTTGCCGACAGTTAACAGCTAGGTGCCCTTCTCTTCCACACCAGAAGCATTTTCTCGTCCCCTTAAGGCAATTTCCAGGGTGCTCCTTTCAACACTTTTGGAAAGTGGGGTGTTGGATCTTCATAGTACCGTTGGATTTATCCATCAGACCACCATCATTGAAGTCCACCTTATGCTTCTTGTCCCCATGATACCCCTGTGATTCCCCGATCTCCATTTCGACCTTGAGGGCACATCGGACAATTTCCTCATAGCTATCGAAGTCACGGATCGCTAATTCTTTTCGTAAGCTAGGCTTCAGCCCACCATAGAAGCGGTCAACCTTGCATTCGGGGGTAACGACAAAGCCAGAAGCGTATCATGCAAGCCTTGTGAATTTTTCCTCGTACGCTCCAATAGATTCTTCAACTTTTTGCTTGAGGGAAAGGAAGTCCTTTTCCATCTTAAGCCGGAGGGTGCGCGGAAAATATTTATCCAAAAACGTCTTTCGGAAATCCTTCCATTCCAAATCCTCGATCTCCTCCTCAGGATTCGTATTTTTGATCAAATTCCACCATTGATCAGCTTCACCCTCCATATGATAAGTAGCCAGGAGAACCTTCTCTTCTCCAGAACATTGAAGGATAGAGAGGATCTTTTCAATAGAGTTGATCCATTGTTCAGCGATCATGGGATCAGATGATCCACTAAAAGTAGGAGGCATTTTCCTCATGAAGCTCTCGATAGTGACTTGTTCTTTCTTAGCGGGGGTTGAACGTTCCTATTGACCCATGTTTCTATTCAAAACTTTAGTTAGCTGAGAGAGAAGCGTGACAAAGTTCGTGATTCCCGCTCCCATTGGATTTGGCATCTCATTAGTACAATCATCACACTGATCTTCACAACGGTTGTTAGCCCGAGTCCTACTATTATAGGCCATTGGTTGGAATAAAAGGAAATTTAGGGGTAACACATAAAGGGTAATCCAAAGAAAAAAGTTGAGGACTTATAAATAAACTTTTATTTCCTTAACTCATGAGTCTATAGGCTTCAATCTAAGCTTTTCATGATCTACATTCTAACATATATTCGTAGGGGCATTTTTTTAAATCTCTTAATAAGGGTTCATACTACGCTTTTAAATTTATCAAAACATATCCCCTAGGAGTGTTGTAACCAAGAGTGCAGCAAGGCCCGTTGTCGTGCACCAGTTCCCGTTCGAGTCTAGCTCAAAGTGGTGTTTTTGGGTTTTACCCCTAGGATACATCTGTTTCAGAGTCGCCTCTACCTGCTCGTATCTTGACATGGATGTATTTTTTTGATAAAACACTTAATCAGTACTTACCAAAACATAGGGATGTTTTTATTATACTTAGTCTTGTCTCTAAGGCTTTACTAGGGTTTTCTAATCCTAATCCCAAAAATAACTAAACCGATCCTCTGATACCAACTATGAAAACCCTGCTTTTATTACAAACTTAAACATGATTTATTACATAAAACATCACTTGATAAAACAAAGATGATAAAGAGGTTTAGTGTCTTTGGGGCTTAGGATCATTACATAAAAACTTAAAACATGTAATACAATACCTTTATTGAAAACGTTTTTTACATGACCACTACATTCCCTCGTACTTAGCATTGCATGGGATAACCTGAGGACATTCATAAGAAAAGGGTGATCTATAAAGACCAGTAAGGTAGTGCACATGGAATAACATGAGGAGTACAAAACATGTTAGAAAATAGGCATATCAATAGAGAATAAAAGAAACATGAGCATAAAGGCATGATAAAGCATGATAATCATAACATGTAAATGTGGCGACAACACTTAACATGGAATTAGCATGAGCCAAGGCTCATTGCACAAAAAGCATGAGTAAATCCTCATTTCACATAAATCATGAGTAAACCCTCATTGCACTTGAATTAGCATGAGTCAACACTCATTTCACATGACTTATCATGATACTATACTTTACCCAATGCATTGGAGTGCTATAAGGGTGCACCCTTCTTAAACATTTAGTTTCATGCATAAGTTTGCCACATGGATCATAAAACATGGATTCATAAAACATAATAATTTATTACACGATAAAGGAATGTGAAATTCACAAATGAAACATTATAATCAATAAGTAAATTTGCATAAAGGTGAATACCCTTGATGGAGAAATGGTCATGGTATTCACTACACAATCACATTAGCTTAGAAAATCGGTGCGATTTCGGCAGCATAACGGCGTGACATAAGAATTCATAAAAATGGTTGATGAGAGAGAAAGGGGTTACTCACCATATTTACATGTAATGGATAGTAAGGAGGTCATATAGATACATGTCCCAACAATTGTAATGGAATTTAGATTCATGATACAAAAGTATTGCTTGAATTTAAAATAGGAGAGAGAAGTTCCTTTCGGAATTTCGTCATAGTAACGGGTGTACATGGGAGGCATTTAACGAGAGATAAAGGGGTTCCTCATAATATTTACATGTAATGGAAAGTAAGGAGGTCATATAGATACATGTCCCAAAAATTTCAACGGAATTTATATTCATGATACGAAAGTATTGCTTCAATGTAAAAGAGGAGAGAGAAGATCCTTTCGGAATTTCGGCATAGTAACGGGTGTACATGGGAGGAATTTAATGAGAGAAAAAGGGGTCTACCATCATTCAAACATAAGGAGGTCAAGATGAGGGAGGTTCGAAACCATACCCCAACATTCATAATTGAAATTAAAAGGTCAAAACAACTTAAAGAAAATTGGACAAAAATGAGAAAGGAAGAAAAAACCCTTACTTGGAAGTGTGCTTCCAAAGGCTAGAGAGTGGCCTGTGAGAGGCTTCTTGGGAGATTAGGGCACCTTGGGAGGATTATAGAGAGAGTATGGTGGAGTTTGGATGAACTCGAAGGTCTTTGAGTGAGGAGGAAGTGGGAGCTTGGGTGGGTTTATATAGGAAAGGTGACGGAATTCTTTATTATTTAGGTTTGGGTCCCCTTACATTTAATTAATCCAAACCACAAACCATCCCATGGTTTTTGCCCATGTTTTTTGGAAAAGGGAAGAGGAAAACAATATTTTATAACTCCAAAGTCCTAAATTTCTAAAATATTAGGGTTTCTTATGTGGAGGTTAGTCACACTCCCATGGAAATTAATTTAAAAAGGCAAGATGTTGAATAAGTCTTGAGGGGTCCATTAATGCTTTGAAAAGTAAGTCAAACAAACCCAAAATCACATTATTTTAATCTTGAATCATATATTGGCCGAACATAAATATTATAGTATTTTATTACATCACTATTGGGTCATTATGATGTCATAAAACACATTATATATTTAAACTGTATTTAATTTTTACCCAAAAATTTGACTCTCTCAGAAAATTATGAAAAATTAACTGTTGGATAATTTCGACGTCTTGATTCCAGAAATAACATTTATTTTATCTAAATAATTTTCAAAATATGTTAATTTTCACTTTTAAAATAAAAAACTGACATTTATCGAAGATTCACGGGTTTTGACAGAAATGGCTTTCAAACCTTAATAAAAATTTTAATTGCATTCCTAAAATTATAAGATCATTTATATTTAATAAAAATTAATTTAATAATAATATTATTATTTTATTAAAATATTATTTAATTAAAACATACCTTAATTTAATAAAATATATTTCTTAATTAAATAATAACTAAAAACGCCATTTGTTCTTTAAAAACTATTTACAATGTATCAAAAATGACTAGAAATTATATTCATTATTATATACAAAACAAATAATGTACATATTACTAATTATTTGTTACATAACCCCTTAAAACAGCTGCATAAGACTTAAGGGTAAGGTGTGCGATGGTGACAGACTCTTGGGGTGGCTCGGATAACATCGCTCGAGTGGTAATTTCAATCAAGTTCCACTTTTCCCATAGACGGTCACGTTTGAGCTTGACATGATGAAGCTCAGCTTGGGCTTGGTCAAGAGCGAAGCCCAAATATTCCACCTCTTTTCCGAGCTCCGACAAATGGGCTTCGTATAAGGCAATTCTACTGGATGAGGCCATCACTTTATTTGTCTGAGTAAATTGGATTTGTTAAAGTCCTATATTTATACTAATCATGTGATCAGTGTTCAAAGGCTATATTAGCAACGGTCAAAATTCTTAACATAAAACCAAAGAAGTTGACATTTTATATAAACATAAAGAGACATTTAATTAGATCAAGAGGGATTTCCATTAATGAAACTTTGGGTCATTACAAGTACAATATCATAAGACTACAATATCAAAGTACTTAGTGGAATACATAACCTAAAACAACCCAAAGACTCCAAAATGAAACTCCATGCTCTAAACATGCTCCATGATCCACCCCTAAATACATTTCAAGTACAACTATGAACCACTAGAGAAGTGGGATACATTATATTTTCCCATTCCCCTATAAAATATATCTACTAAATCACCAAAGTGAAAAAGAATAGGTGAGTAAATAAACTCATTAAAATTTCCCCAAATGACTTCCCAACTCGCACCACTATGATAGAACAAGTTAGAACATTTATATAAAACAATTAATATAAAAACAATTTAAATGTTTTCAACAATTTATAAAAAATCCAAATAATTACATATTTAAAAATTCATCTCAAATAAAAAAATTCCATGAAAAGAAACCAAACATGTCATTTCAAACATTCCATTAATATAATTGGTGTTACCCATTCCATATCACATAGACACTCAAAACCATACATGTAAGCTTGGTGTTCCCATTGATGGTGGAACTTTCATGTCCATATCCCACACCTTTGATCGTGGTATATTCAGGACTATTTTTCATCACATTCTATAAATTCCTATCTATTTAATCCAAACATATGTCAATAAAACCTTTTACAAACAAATTTAATCATTTCAATTAAACCACACTTTTATTGAAAATCATAACAACAAAACTATTTAAATAAAACCAACCCTTTCATTTGAAACACCTTTCCAACAATCCATTTCGATAAACCCAAAAACTTATTGAAAGAACCTTTCCATGCATTAAAACTAAATAATCATTTTAAAATAGTCATTTTAAACTCAAGTTACCATTTTCAATTTCAACCAAAACACCTAATATTCCAATTCCATAAACCCTCCAAAATGTGGGTTTCCATCAAATATTTCTCAAAAATTTCATAATAAATTTTAAAACCACCAATTTGGAATTTATCCATCTAGTTCTAGAAAGTGGAGTTGAGATTGAATCCACATACCTCAATATTTATGGTGAAAACAAATAATGACACAAAAATACCCACGAAACTGAGTTCAGTCTCAAAAAAACATCCTTAGATCTCTTCCCTTAACATCAACATGGAAAAATATAGCTATGATTATCATAAGAAAACCTTAAATATATCAACATTGGACTAGATATAAGATGATGATATAGAGAGATATAGATATATAGAACTAAGAAAAACCACACAAAATTCCATGAGAATATGGCTTTAAGGCACAAAGAAACACCTTCAAATTACTTACAAATCAATGGGGAAGGGTTCCACAACCTTTGTGAGGAAAATGTTTTGATTTAAGGTTGGATTGGATTAAAAAATAGATAGTTAGAGGTGAAAAAATATTAGATAAAAATTTTAAATATCTAATCATTAACTCATGCATTGTTTATTGCTCAGTTAGGAAAACTGTGCACTAACATTGCACCAATCTCTACCTTGAGGAGGACCTCACATGGTTGGATCACATGGTTAAGATAATTGTTTTCCTACCATTCAAAGTCCCATTGTACAACTTTTCACAGTTTCTCTTTGGTGAACACACAGTTTGGAAAAACCATGAGCCTACCCACACACCTTCCCCTTTCCCCCTATCTCACTGTGCATAGTTTACTATGGGAATTTTATGGCTTCAACTAATAGTTCACTAATCGCACAATATAATAAAATCCCAAAAAATAGTTCAGGATTATTCTAAACCCTCCCAAAATTCACTCAAACACCTTACATACTTGAAAAGTATAAATAAATGGTTAATTAATTAAAATTGAGGGGGGCTACATTATCCCCATAATTTTATTCTCTGTCTTAAGAAATTAGAAAACCACTGATGTCTTAAAAGGGTTTGGGCCATTTCTTGGTCATTTCCTTCTCCCGTTCCTAGGGATCTTCCTGAATCTGACCATGTTTCCACAAAACATACACTAGACCGATGGTTTTATGACACAATAATTTCTCTTCAATATCCAAAATACATACTAGGATATAAACTAATGAAGCATCCATATCTAGGTTAACATGATCTCATATGATCACATGGTCATGACCAGGTTGATACTTTTTAAACTGAGATATATAAAACACAATATGCATAGTGCTAAACCGTGGTGGAAATTTAAACTGATATTCCACCTCACCAACCCAATCAAGTATATAAAAAGGGAATTTATATGAAGGAGATAATTTTACATACGTCCGAAAATGACTATTTCCAATCCTTTGAGTTATCCTCAAGAACACAAGATCTCTCACCTATAAATTGTTTTTATTGAAAATGATCCACGTGTGATTTTTGATGTCTCTATGATGTCTCTATCCATTCACTAATACATAAAACGTTTTTAACATCACCATTTTTTACGTCGGTTATATATAACCGATGTGAAAATCTGTGATACATGGTTTTTGACGTCAGTTATAAAATAACCGACCTAAAAAATAAGGAGAGTAAATTTTTTACATCGGTTATTTTAATAACCGACGTCAAAAATCCCATGCGTTCGTGTTTTTAGGTCGGTTATAAATTAAATGACATAAAAAACCCAAAGCACGGAACTTTTTACGTCGGTTATTTGATAACCAACGTAAACAATGTCATATCTTTGAATTTTTTAGGTCGGTTATAAAACCGACATAAAAAAGGCGGCATCTGAGGCCTTTTTGACATCGGTTATTTGATAATCAACGTAACAACCTAACCCGTAGAATTTTTAACATCGGTTATCAAATAACTGACGTCAAAAACCAACACGCAGATTTTTTTACCTCAGTTATAAAATAAGAGACGTAAAAAATGTGGTATCATATTCATTTATAATGTCGGTAATTATAATAACTGACATTATAAATGTAATAAAAATAGTTTATAATGTCGGTTATTAAATAACCGACATTATAAAACATTTAAAAAATTAACACGCCCTGTGGATTGTCATTTATGACTTTTCGATCGATAGACCGGTGACTCGTCTCTCTCGCGTGGAAAACCCTAACGGACTCTTCGATCTCATTTCGTTAAACTTTTTTTCCATCACCTTTTATCATCTTTACTCTCCTTGGATCTATCATCTCCATGCACAACACTCAGGTAATCCTCCCACGACTTTATTTCATTCATTGTTTTCCTAGATAGTCTATATTTACATTTTGTGATTTTTTTTGTTTAAACATGGTAAGATTCTTCAATTTCGAACCCTCTTAGCTTGTTTTTCCATCATAATCTTATTTATTATCACCAGATCTATTAGATCGACTTGAAATATTAATTTAAGCCTCACCTACTTCTATTTCCTTTTTTTTGTTTCGCGGATGCCCGACATTTATGGTAATTTTTTTTGTCATTGGAAACTAATGATCTCATTCACCTATATTACTCCAATTTAAATGTAAAGCATTTTGATACACCCATTCCGTGTACCAGTGTGATTTTTTTATATGTATATATGGAAATTCATGGCGGAATGTTTGTTTTGGATCCTTGGTTGTTTATATTTTGGGTATCACATTTTTTTGTTCTATAATCTATTTACATCGCTTATTTTGGTGGACTATTATAACTCTTCATATGCTTTTAAAACCCGATTCATTGCGCAATAGATAATTTTAGACTAGTAGGAGATACAGTTCATGGTTCTCATTTTGAATAATGGAATGATACCAAAACTAGTAGCTTGAGGTTAAAATCCCTAGATATGCCAAAACTAGTAGCTTTAGGTTAAAATCCCATGGTTCTGGGGGGCTGTCAAGAGGGTTGGTGGCTGTTCAGGGGGTTGGGGGATGTCCAGATGGTTGTTGGCTATCCATAGTGTCCATGGAGGTGGGGGGGGGCAGTCCAGGGGTGTGGGGGGGGGGGTGGTCCAAGGGGGTGGGGGATGTCCAATGGGGTGGGTGGGAGGCTATACAAGGGGGTGGGGGGCTATCCAAGGGGGTGGGGGCATGTCCAGAGGGTTTGGGAGGTTTTCCGGGGGTGGGGGCTGTCTAGAGGGTTGGGGTGTCCAGGGGGTGTCCAAAGGTGTGGGGGTGGTGTCCAGGAGGGGTGGGGGTGCTGTCTATAGTGGTGGGGGCTGTCCAAGGGGTGGGGCTGTCCAGAGGGGTGGGGGCTGTTCAGAGGGGGTGGTGGTGTCCAGGGGGTGTCCAAGGGGGGTGGGGGTGGTGTTCAAAGGGTTCGGGGGGCTGTCCAGAGGGTTGGGGGTGTCCAGGGTGTCCATGGAGGTTGGTGGGTGGGGGGGGGGGGGCAGTCCAGGGGTGTGTCTATGGGGGGGGGTCCAAGGGGGTGGGGGTGTCGAATGGGATGGGGGTTGTCCAAGGGGGTGGGGGTTGTCCAAATGGTTGGGGGTGTCCAAGGGGGTAGGGGTGGGGGTGGTGTCCAGGAGGGGTAGGGGTGCTATCTAGAGGGGTGGGGGCTGTCCCGGGGGTGGGGGATGTCTAGAGGGGTGGGGGCTGTCCAAGGGGGTGGTGGTTTCCATGTGGTTTCCAAGGGGTTGCGGGTGGTGTTTAGAGGGTTCGGGGGGCTGTCCAGAGGGTTTGGGGTGTCCTGGGTGTCCATGGAGGTGGGGGAGGGGGCAGTCCAGGGATGTGGGGGTCCAAGGGGTTGGGGGTGTCTAAGGGGGTGAAGGATGTCCAAGGGGGTGGGGGCCTATCCAGAGGGTTTGGGGGTTGTTCGGGGGAGTGGTTGTCCAGAGGGTTGGGTGGTTTCCAGGGGGTTGTCCAAGGGGTAGGAGGTGGGTGGTGGTGTCCAGGAGGAGTGGGGGTGTCCAGGAGGGGTGGGGCTGTCCAAGGGTGCGGTGG
This sequence comes from Viscum album, assembly GCA_963277665.1. NCBI lineage: Eukaryota > Viridiplantae > Streptophyta > Magnoliopsida > Santalales > Viscaceae > Viscum > Viscum album. The sequence continues at coordinate 1,917,837,896 of OY728119.1, forward strand.
TGTCCAGGGGGTGTCCTAGGCGGTGGGGGATAGGTGTCAGTTGGGTTTGACAACTGCATCGTGGTTTGTGAGATTATGACATGATGATTGTATTGTTTCATGGATATTAGTGTTGCAATATGATTCTATTTGGATATATATATTTGGACCAGTCATCGACTACGAGAAAATTATGGGTTATGGGGGAGACCATGTCATGGTTTTCAAATATGCATAGTTATCCTGACCCCATTGTTCCGTGATGATTGGTTTTACATTGTGATTTTCTCTATCTGAGTTTTTATTTTAAATTTGATTTGATTCTCAAGTTTACTCCATTTTCTCCAATTTTCTATCAACCATTGGAGGCCCCATGGTTTTCTTTAATTCAATGGAATTTTAAACTGTTATATCTAACTATATTTTATTTTTAAAACCATATTCAAGCATATTTTTTTAAATGCGCATAGATTTGTTTTATATTTAAAAAAAAATTACATTCAAATTATGATTTTTTTCATATAAACATATATTTGTCTTATCTTAAAAGGATGTATAATTTTGATATTTATTGTAGGTAATAATGAGTCGAAGTTGGATTATGGAACATCAAATGAGCAATGAATATGTGGAAGGTGTTGATGCCTTTTTTGAATTTTCTAAACGAAATATTCCAAGTAGTGAGATTTTTTTCTGTCCATGCCTGAAATGTTTGAATATGAAGAAGTTGAAAAGTAGAGAGATGAACGATCATCTGATTTGTCATGGTTTTAATCCGAATTACAGCCCTTGGATTTTTCATTGTAAAACTGGATAGAATATCCCTGATGATAATGATTCTCAAGATGGTAACTCCGATGGAATTGAAGAAATGATTCGCGATATTGCAGTAGAACAAATTGAGATAAAACTGACAATTGTGCGTCTATATGGTGATGCTGAAAAAACATTATATCATGGTTGTATAGATTTTACGATTTTGTCAGTGGTGTTAAGATTGATTAACCTAAAGGAAAAAACATGGATGGAGTGACCGAAGTTTTATAGGGATGCTACAATTGATGAAAGACATTCTTCCAAAAGATAACGATCTTCCAGATTCACATTATAAGGCCAAGAAAATATTATGCCCGATAGGATTGGGATACAATAAAATACATGCCTCTCTGAATGGCTGTATTATATATAGGATGGAATATGAATTTCTGTCAGAGTGTCCTAAATGTAGGACGTCATGGTATAAGGTGAAAGAAAAATCACAGGTTGATGTAGAGATTACAAAGATCCCTTAAATGGTATTTTGGTATCTTCCAATAATTCATCTTTCAAACATTTATTTTCTAATTAACATGAAGCAAAAATGTTAAGATGGCATGCTGATGAGCAGTTATGTGATGGAAAAATACGTCATCCAGCTGATTGTCCACAATGGAAGAAAATTGATGAGCAGTATTCTACATTTGGAAATGAAATTAGAAATCTCGGACTAGGGTTGTGCACAGATGGAATGAATCCATACTGAACCCTCAGTAGCACACATAGTTCATGGCCTGTTTTATTGGTAATTTACAACCTCTCTCCTGAAGTTTGTATGAAGCACAAATATGTCATGTTGAGTATAATGATCTCTAGTACGAAGCAACCTAGCAATTATATTGATGTTTACTCGTCACCGTTGATTTATGATTTGAAACATTTATGGGCTGATGGTATTAGGGTGTATGATTCTTATAAAATGGAATTTTTTTTAACTGCATGCAGTCCTTTTTTCACTATAAATGACTTCCCAGTATATGGAAATTTGTCTGGATACAGTGTTAAAGGGAATAAAGCATGTCCAATTTGCAAACAACAGACGTCATATTGTCAATTGGATTATGGGAGGAAAACAGTGTACATGGGTCATCAAAAGTTTTTGCCTATGGATCACCCTTATAAAAGACTAAAAAAGGAATTCAATGGCTCACAAGAATTTGATATTTCTCCAAAACCCTTATCCCATGATCTGTATTTTGAGAGGGTGAAAAACCTTGATGTGACATTGGGAAAGACACAAAAATCTGGTAATGATAGACATATTTGGAAGAAAAGGTCAATATTTGTTTAGCTAGCATATTGGATATATCATGAAGTTAAACATAATATTGATGTCATACATGTGGAGAAGAATATCTGTGATTTTTTTATTGGAACATTGTTAGATATTAAAGGAAATAAAAAAGATGGGTTGAAGCAAGATTATACTTACTATAAATGGGAATATGTTTGGAGTTAGCTCCCACTCTTAAAGGAAGATGAACATTTCCTCCCCCAGCTTTTCATACATTATCGAAGAGGGAGAAAATTAGCTTTTTTTAGTGTCTTAATGATATAAAAGTTCCTCAAGGTAATTCTTCAAATGTAAAATTTTTTGTCCCATTGAAGGACTTGAAGTTGATAGGTATGAAATCACATGATTGTCACATCATGATGCAACAAATTCTACTAGTTGTGTTGTGTGAAATATTTCCCATCCATGTCAGAAAGACTATAATGATGTTGTGTTATTTTTTCAATTCAATTTGTAACAAGGTGATTGATGTGAATGCTTTGAACATTTTGGAAAAGGATGAAACATTTATACTTTGTCAATTGGAACTGTATTTTCCTCCAACTTTTTTTGATATAATGGTGCATTTAATGATTCATCTGGTTCAAGAAATAAAGCTTTGTGGACTTGTATATCATTGTTGGATGTATACTTTTGAAAGGTATATGAAAATATTGAAGGGGTATGTTAAGATTCCATATCGACCTGAAGCCTCCATTATTGAAAAGTATATTTATGAGGTGGTTTTAGAGTTTTGTACGAGCTACTTGGCTGCAGTGCAGCACATAGGTTTGCCTCCATCTCACCATGAATGAGTTAATAATGAGGGAAATGGGATTCGTTGCTTGAAAGTCAAATCATTATTAGCTGAACAGATGAAGATGTTAGAATCATACATCTTGAATAACATAGCTGATTCTCAACCATATATCACATTTCATATTAATGAGTTGAAACAATGTCATCCATAGAAGAATGAAATGTGGATTTTGAATGAGCACAACAAAACATTTTTTTCATGGTTTAAAAAAGGCCTTTCTTGGTAGATCAGATATATCAGAGACATTAAAATGGATAGTTGGTGGTCCATGTTTAAATGTGATAACATGGTCCGATTATGACATTAATGGCTATACATTTCTTACGAAAGCTCAGGACAACAGAATTGCAGTTCAGAATAGTGAAGTATTGGTGTTTGTAGAAGCAATGCATTTTTCGAGTGCTAAGGACAAAAACCCAATTTCTGCATCAAGTGCATAATATGGAGTGATTGAAGACATATGGGAGGTTGATTACTTTAAAATTAAATTTCTTGTTTTTAACTGTAAATGGTTTATCGGTAACAATAGTGTGAGACATAATAAATTTGGAATGAAACTTGTTAATCTGAATAGATTGGAAGACACAGCTGATTCTTTTATAATGGCAACACATGAAAAACAAGTTTTCTATATAGTAGATCAATTAGATATGCGGTGGGATATTGTTTTACAAGGGAAAAACAATATGTTTGTGAGGGTGAACTTGATGAAGATGCTGATTTATGTGAGATCCCTACTTCCATGGAAAGATTAACAGAACATAATTATGAGCATGTTGAAGACATGGTTTGTGCCATAAGGAATGATCACGATGAAGGAATTTTGGAAAACAATCCATTTGTATATTACTAAAATTACAGGTAACATATGTTTATTTCTTGTTTACATTTATTTTTTCATAAAATGTTAGATATTGTATGTTTTTTCGTTATTAAAACATGTATTAAAACAAAATAAGTATAAGTTTTTGTTTTTTTAGTTTGTTTAGTTTACTTTATCATGTTTACAATTACTTGAATTATATATCTATTATTTTTGTTCAGTGACAATTACATTACCATGTTTAGAAGGTTTACCAGATTTACCATGTTTACCGTGTTTACCATCTTTACCATCTTTACTATTGTTTAACATGCTTACCATATTAACAATTTTTACTATTACGTAACTTAGTACAATTTTCTATTTTCTGATTACAGTAGTATTAAAATATTTGAATTTGAATATTTGTGAACTAATGTTTGTTTTTTTGATTTGAAGGATAATGAAATATCATTCAGTTGATCAACCACATGATTTGGGAGATGAGCATATTGGTCATACCTCTGGGGAGGAACATTCACATGCTCCTCTTGATGTTACCCAATCTTCCTCAGGTGCTCCTATTATGACAAAGAGTTCAAGAGTTGGTAAACGTGGGTGCACATGTTTACCAGAATTAGCACTTGCCTGTACGCAGGATCCGAGGATACTCTTTGAGTTTGATGAGGATGATATTCCTAGATGTCCAAATGGAACAGATTTGAAGAGTTTTATATCAACTCAGGCTGAGATCAAAGTAAGCATTTTGATTGATGACTGGAGTAGTGTGGATAAAGTGATAATATCTCAGTTGTGGGAGACGATTTTGGTAAGATCTTTTTCTATTGTTTTACTATTCTTTAAATGTTCCTAGTATATATAATATGTTTAACCTCTTCTTTATTAGATGAAATTTGATATTCCTAACACTGGAGGATTCAGGAAGAAATGATTATCAATGGCTGCTAGGAGATGGATGGATTTCAAATCAACCCTCTCATCTGATTTCTTTTTTGGTCATAGGAGTCATGACAATCCATATCCTATATATCCTTTTATAGATGAAGACACATGGAGACAGTTTGTTGAAAGTACAAGAAAAGAGTCATTTTTAGTAAGGGAAATGTAAACTTTTATAATCTTTCATATATAAATTATCTTATTAATGTTTTGTTAATGATTTCTTATTCTAAATTTACAGCAAACAAGGAAATCTCATCAGGAGATCCAATCTAAAAAAGTATACACCCATAGTTTATATCGGGGAGGGTATGCATTTTTGGAAGAACAAATGATGGTGGATAAATTTCAAAAACTAAGAGTTGAGTCTTCAAGCTCTGGAGCGGTGGCCCCTCCATCCCCTCCATCTAGATATAAAAAATGGAAGAGAGCTTGGATGGGAAAAAAAGGGCAATATCTTTCGGAAGAATAGAGAATTATAGCTGAGAGGATTGTAAGATATCTATTTTATTTATTTAAGTTAAATGTTTTCTTCATATAATTTCAATCATTATAAAAATGTTCAATTAATTAATACATGACTCTCTTGAAGAGAAGAGCTCACAGAGGGAATTTACAGCTTCTGGGAGGCAAGACATTTTATCTGTAGCATTGGGAAAGCCTGAACATCTTGGTCGTGTAAGAGGATATCCGGCAGGTGTATCGGTAAGAAAAGTGTTGTCACGTTCTTCAACTTCTAACTTTGAGGGTGTTTATAAACAAAAATAGAATCCTTGGAGGTTGAAGTTCATAATATTATTTCGACGATGGAGGAAAAGATTAGAGCATCAGTACAGTCTATGTTTGTAGACATGCAATGAGAATTTCAGACTGTAGCTCCCACTTCTCCACCTCCCCCTGCCGACCACATTATTTATCCTCCACCTCCACCGGTAGCTCCCACTCCCCCACCTCAGCCTGCGGACCCCATTTTATATCCTACTCCTCCGCCGCAGCTTCCTACTTATTGTGAGTTGTATGTTGATGATCCTCAACATAATATAGTTGCATATGGGTCGGTATATTCTATAGAAGATACAGTTCATCATCAACAATTAGAGGTAGAGAATCAGAGTGTCACTATATAGGATATTATAGATAGATTAGTTCGAGTACCATTACCTACAGATGAGGTGACGACAGTTGGACATAATATCATCCATTTTTTAATTTGTCCATTCAGACTTCATCGACTCATTACCATATAGGTATGAATGTTATATCTTTTATATTATTTATTTTATTAAAGTTGTTTTATCATTTGAAAACTAATATATTTTTCTATTTATTTTTACAGGAATACTTCAAAGGTAAAAAAATACTATATAGAAAACAATAAAGACAAATGGCTATGACATCAGATACAGATTCTAGTAGTATAGACAGATTGTCAAGATATTCAAATTTTTTGGCGGGTAATTATGAGTTTCCAATGGAAGCTCATGTCTGTGTTTGTTCAATAATTGTGGGTTACGAAAACTGATATCATGGAGCTTGTTACTGGAGATAAGTTGGGCGTCAACGTGGTGAAATTTTTTTCCATGTAAGTCTTAACACATTTTCCCAACGTTATATTTATTAAAAATGTATACTTAGGTCTATTTTGTATTAGGTATATTTATAAAATTTGTTAGAGGAATGAGCTAACAGATGTATATGGATTCATGGACCCGTAATTGATTTCCCCTGAAGCGTGTGCATTGGATGAGGAACAAAGAATGCTTTATATTACTGAAAGACTTGAACAGATTATAGTCACACAATGTTGGATGATGCCTTTCTGTGATAGGTATGAAACACATCTCTCTCAAAGAGTTTATTATCTTTTAACAAAAAAACCACTATCATTAAAATTTTGTTTTATCAGTGATCATTGGATGTTAGGGGTTTTTTCCCAAGGGATAAAACAATTTATTGGATATTCTCTATCCATGATGATGTGCGGGAATGTTTTAAGAATATATTTGAAAAGGAAGTTTCAATTTATCAATAGTTTTATATTTTATAAAGAATTTTAAATTTACCCCATTTGTATTATTTTCTAATAGGGGATGGGTCTACTTTTGAAAAAACAAAAAGAAAAGGAGTGAAAAGATCAAATATGTAAATGTGAAGGTAAATATCCATTTATAATTTATAATTTTTGATTTATTACATAAAAATAATATATTCAATTTACACTCATTCAAACAGAATTTTCATGAACAATAAGGTGTCATTGAATGAGGATATTATATGTTAAGATTTATGTAGGAAATAATTACAACTGGGACAGTTGTAAACTTTGACCTGGTAAGATTTCGTTTTAAACTTTTCCATAATATTTCAATTTTATTTATTCATTATACACATTAACTACTATCCTTTTCATTTGTTGCTATTTGATGACCCTCAACCCTATACTGCTCAAGACATCAAACACTTACAAGTGGAGTGGTGAAATTATTTTACAAGTTTGATTGAATTTTAGTTTTTTGTAGTGTAAAATGTAATTTTGAATATCGTCGTTGTAATTGTGTATTTGGAAGTCGTTTAAGTTGGATTTTTTTTGAAGTTGACAGTGTAAGTTTTTAATGTTATAAATTTGAATGTTTAATTTTTCTCTACTTCTTTATTTGGTCTACTTATGATGGTTTTTATGGTATGGATTTTGGTCTGGGGGAGGGGTTCCAAGGGTGTGGGGGTGTTCAGTGGGGTGGGGGTGTCTAGGGGTGTGGGAGGGTTTTATGGTGGGGTGGGGGGTACTGGGTGTCCATGAGAGTGGGAGGGGAGTCCAGGAGGCACCTCCATCCCTTGGGGGGATGAATTCTGCTGGAAGGTATTCATCACTCCCACATGTGAAACATTTTGAGAGATAAAGCTTCGCATGTGGGAGTGACGAGTACCTTCCAACGGCGTGCCCCCCAAGGGGGGGGGGGGTCCAGGAGGGTGTCCAATAGGGTGGGGGTGTCCAGGATGGTGGGGGGTTGTCCAGGGGGTGGGGGTGTCTAGGGGTGTGGTGGGGGCAGTCCAGTGGGGTGAGGGGGTTCTGGTCTATTTTTGGTAAATTTTTGTTCTGTTTCAGCGGTGTGGGAGGGTTGTCCAGTGGTGTGGGAGTGATGTCCAGGGGGTTGGGGTATACAGGAGGTTGGGGGTTGTTCAGGGGTGTGGCGGCTATCCTGGGGGTGGTGGGGATGTCCAAGGGTGCGGGGGCTGTCCAGGGGGTCGGGGGGTAGTCCAGGGGTGTGGGGGTGTCCAGGGGTGTGGTGGGGGATGTCCAGTGGGGTTAGGGGGGCTATCCAGGGGGTGGTGGGGCAGTCCAGGAGGGTGGGGTGGTTTCCCAGGGTTGTTGGGGGCTTTCCAGGGGGTGGGGGCAGTCCAGGGGTGTGGGGGGTGTCCAGTGGTGTGGGGGTTGTCCAGGGGGTGGTGGGGAAGTCTAGGGGTGGGGGTGTCCTGGGGGTGGGGGTTGTCCAAGGGTGTTGGGTGATGTCTAAGGGGTGGGGGAAGTCCATGGGTGTGGGGGTGTCTAGGGGTGTGGTGGGGTGTCCAGGGGTGTGGTGGGGTCTTTCCAGTGTGTTGAGGGGGTTGTAGTCTGTTTTTGGTAACTTTTTCGTCTGTTTCAACGGTGTGGGAGGGTTGTCTAGGGGTGTGGGAGTGCTATCCAGGGGTGTGGGAGTGTTGTCCAAGGGGTGGAGGGGTATACAGGAGGGTGGTGGGATGTCTAGGGGTGGTGGTGATGTCCAGGGGTGTGGGGATGTCCAGGGTTGTGGGAGTGTCCAGGGGTGTGGTGGGGGCAGTCCAGTGGGTGAGGGGGTTTTGGTTTGTTTTTGGAAACTTTTTGGCCTATTTTAGGGGTGTGGGAGAGCTGTCCAGGGGTGTGGGAGTGCTGTCTGGGGGGGGGGGTTGTCTAGGGTTGTTGGGGGCTGTCCAGGGGGTGGGGGAAGTCCAGGGGTGTGGGGGTGTCTAGGGGTGTGGGGGGCTGTCCAGGGGGTGGTGAGGAAGTCCAGGGGTGGGGGTGTCCAGGGGTGGGGGGTTGTACAGGGGTGTTAGGGGTTGTACAGAGGGTGGGGGATGTCTAGGTGTGTGGGGGTGTCTAGGGGTGTGGTGGGTGTCCAGGGGTGTGGTGGGGGCTGTCCAGTGGTTTGAGGGGGTTCTCGTCTGTTTTTGGTAACTTTTTGGTCTGTTTCAGGGGTGTGGGAGGGCTATCCAGGGGGTGTGGGAGTGTTGTCCAGGGGTGTAGGAGTGATGTCCAGGGGGTGGGGGGTATACAGGAGGGTGGGGGATGTACATGGGTGGTGGTGATGTCTAGGGGTGTGGGGGTGTCCAGGGGTGTGGTGGCGGTTGTCCAGTGGGGTGAGGGGGTTTTGGTTTGTTTTTGTTAACTTTTTGGTCTGTTTCAGGGGTGTGGGAGGGCAGTCCAGGGGGTCGGGGGGTAGTCCAGGGGTGTGGTGGGGGCTGTCTAGTGGGGTGAGGGGGGAGGGCTGTCCAGATGTGTGGGAGTGTTGTCCAGGGTGTGGGGGGTATACATGATGGTGGGGGGTTTTCCGGGGGTGTTTGGGGCTGTCCAGGGGGTCGGGGCAGTCCAGGGGTGTGGTGGGGGTTGTCCAGTGGGGTGAGGGGGGATGTTTAGGTGGTGGTGGGGGATGTCTAGGGGGTAAGTTTTAAATGTTATCAATGTAAATTCTTAATTTTTCTTTGATTCTTGTTTTGGTCAACTTCTGTTTTTGTGGTAGGAATTCTTGATTTGGTTTCTGGTTGTTTCTGGGGAGAGTAGAGGACTGCATTCCATTTAAAAAAAATTGGTCTTCCACGTCGGTTATTTTATAACCGATGTGATAAAGGAATAAGGAAGGGTTTATCACGTCGGTTATTTTAATAACCGACGTGATAAACACATGTGGGAATGGTTTATCACGTACTTTATATAATAACCGACGTGATAAAAAACCCCCTGAACTGGTTTATCACGTCTGTTATTATATAACCGATGTGATAAACCATTTCCCTGGGGGTTTATCACATCCGTTATTAAATAACCAACCTGATAAACATCCCACGCACTATTTTATCACGTCAGTTATATAATAACCGATGAGATAAACCCCTCCCCCCCCCGGTTTATTCCGTCAGTTATGTAATAACCAACGTGATAAAGGCCCGGGAAATGGTTTATCATGTCAATTATTATATAACCAAAGTGATAAACACCCCCACACTAGTTTATCACGTCGGTTATATAATAATCGTCGTGATAAACCCTCCCACCTAGTTTTTTCACGTTAGTTAATTAATAACTGACATGATAAACACCGCGATGTTATGTTTTTTACGTTGGTTGTAAATAACTGATGTAAAAAACAATATTTATAACGTCATTTGAATTAACGTCGGCTAAAAACCGACGTAAAAATGAAAAATAACCAGTGTAAAAAACATTTTCTGCACTAGTTATTTTATGATCAAATGAATCTTCTCTATTGTCTCGTGGATAAGGATCATCTCGACCAATGAAGTATCACCTATTTCCACCCCAAAAAAAAGTGGAGAATGACAATGAATCCCATGAAATGATTCAATAGTGGACATATTTATCAAGGCTGGGTAACTATTGTTATATGATAACTCCCCTAATGGTACATGCTCATCCCTCGAGCCATCAAAATCCATTTCACAACCCCAAAACATGTGTTTCAAAGTTTTTATCTTTATTTTATATTTCACATCCGTCTGAGGATGACATGTTGTATTGATAGTCAACTAAGTCCCAAGTGTGTTCTATAAAGATTTTCTAAAATGATATGTAAACCTCGTATCCCTATCTGAAACTATTGAAATTGGTATTCCATTCTTCTCCACCACTTCTTAGATATATATTTTTTATACGAACTCCATCGTATGAGATTCATGAATTGGGATGAAATGGGATGACTTCATGATCTGATCCACTATGAACCATATGGAATCATGTTTTTGAACCATTATTGTGAGACCTATTAGAAAATCCATGGCTATATACCTCAATTTACAAATTGGAATAGGTAATGACTGCAACATTACTACTAGTCATTGATTCTCTTCCTTAACTTGCTAACAAGTTAAGCCTTTAGAAACAAACTCAACCACCTTCCTTTGCATAATGATAAAAAAACAATGATTTCAATACCTTATACATATTTTGTATCCTAGGATGAACATCCCATCTTGAATGGTGCTATGCCTGAAGAATGTTTCCCTTAAAATCCATAGGTATGACCATCCGATCTCGAAACTACAGAACATAACTTCCCTCCAATTTCATTCCCTCAATGGTCAACCAACAATTGAGTTTTTTCCTCCTAGAAACACCTTCATAATTATAAATCTATGACTATTTAACCATATTCACCAAATCATGAATGAATAAAACTGGAAAGAAAATTGAAACTTAACATCGGTCTTCACAATCCCAGTGCATGTCGGCTATGATCGACATTAACTTACACTGGTCAAAAGATTCTTTTCCCAACTGAGCGTATAACTTTTTTAATGCATTTTACAGTTTATTTACCTTACCCATTTTATAAATCAAGTTCAATATGAAAATTTTAATATACTCCATCCATCTTGTTTGTCTCGGGTTGAAATCCCTTCGTGTGAAAATATGTTTCATGCTCTTATGATCTGTAGACACAGTAAATTTCCCACCAAAGATGTAATGATTCCATGTCTCTAAAGCATAGAATATCAAAGATAACACCAAATCATGTGTTGGGTAGTTATTCTAATTAAACCATAACTATTATGAGATATATGAAACAACATGATCCCCTTGTATGGGAATACATCCCAACCCTGATCCTGAAGCATCATAGTACACCACATACCCGTTTCCTAATTCTAGAAAAATCAAGATTGGTGCTGATGTAAGGTTAACTTTAAGATCTTGAAAAGACTTCTGACATTACTCATCCCATTGGAACAAAACATTTTTTCTTTTTAAGGCTATCATGAATGAGGATAATCATGAAAAATCATGAAAAAAACATCAGTAACAACCAAATAGAATAAGGAAACTATATATCTTGAAGACATTCTTTGGCGGTTACCTAGAGATAACATCTTTAATCTCTTCTTAATCCACAAAAACATATCTTTAGGAGATTACGTGGCCTAGGAAACATAACTATTATTTAAAAAAATTATTGTTTTTCATAAAACTGATGATCCATCAAGATTCCAAACACTATCTCCACGTGTTTCACATGCTCGACCATTATCCATGAATACACCAATATGTCAACCAAAAACACCACCACAAAAGAATCCATATACCTTTAAATTATTTGATTCATCAATTAAATAAAGGAAATTGGTGAATTTGTAAGACCTAAACGAATTTACACATATTCATAATTTTTAAATCTACATTTGAAAGTTTTATTTGGAATATCCTCCTTCCGAACCCGAAATTGGTGATATCCTGGTCGCAATTCCATCTTATGGAATGACTAAGATCCCATAAATTGATCAAAAATATCATAAATGTGTGGAAGTGGATATAGATTATTTATCATAACTTGGTTAATATTACTATAAATGACTCATAACCAAATAGTTCCATCTTCCTTTTTAACAAACAAGGTCGTTGATTCCCATGGAAACATTCTAGGCTGAATGAACCCTTTTATTTCCTACTCTTCCAATTTCACATTAAATTAACTTAATTATTTTAGTTCCATTGAATAATATATAAAGAAAATAGGATAATTTATTTGGGGGACATCAATCATAAACTCCACTTCTCTTTTGGGAGGAAACCCTGAGAACATTTCAAGAAAGACATCCTAAAAATGATTAACCACTACTGGAAAATTGATATTCTTGATGTCTTCCATAAATGAAAAATTCAAGGATTACAACTGATATAATGTTTTCTAACTGATGGTTCCAAAAATCCTATTACACCTACATTTACATTCTGTTCTACTCAAAAGAGATGCTCAACGCCATCTTCAGTTGTAAAACTAACATTTCTGGAATAAAATTTGATTTGAGCCTTGAATGTTGTTAATAAATCCATACCCAATATTATATCATAAGAATCTATTTCCAGAATAGATTAATAAAATATCATCTCAACTCCATCAATACTTTTAATACATTCTCTACACATAAAGGCTTGACATTCTCTTTGACCAATAGGAGTTTTAAGTTTTAACACTGAAGGAATAATCTCAACATATAAACATAAAAAATCAATAGAACAATAAGAAATAAAGGAATGGGACATAGGAATATAAAAAAAATCTTTCACAGGGGTGGAATTCAAAATAATTGTACCTCTCAAGATCGATGGTCCAGACTGATCATCCATAATCACTTGCTAAACTCCATATAATATTTTACTCACTTCACTTTTTTCCTTATTTCTCTTTTGATAATGCCCTTACTGTGGATTCAATTTATTCCTAGATTCAACATGGATAGATAAATTATGTTGAAGAGAGTGATTGTACTTCCCTCACCCTATTGGAGCATGTGATATTTGTGAAACTTGATAAGTGTCTCGAACACCTAACCTCAGAGCACTATGAAAATAGTGTTGAATATGTCACATCCTGTTGCAGTTGTGTCATAAAGTAGGTGGTGTCATACAATCTCGTTTGATGTGGTTTAAACTACTACAAAAAAAACATCCATGATTTTTATTTGGCCTTCTAGGAAGGTTAATTGATCATGTGGTTTAATTCCGATGCATTCCACCGTCTTAAGAATGGGTGTCCCTCTTCCTCTTTCTCTTAGTGTTAGAGTTTCCATCTCCTCTTGTGAATAAAGAAGTACTTACTTCACTTGGATTTCCTACATTGAAATTTTTCGTAAAAAGAGAATCTGGTTGAAGTCATGACTCAATGGTTTGGAAATCCTTAATGATGATTGGAACCAACTACTAGTTCACATATGGATCAGGTGCAACCACATTCTCAATGAACTCTTCCAACTTGTTCCTATGACATTTACCACGTTCCATTTTCTATAAACATATGAAACACCACATGTCTCACTCCGTATAATTTTATGTATTAAAAATTTCAACTTATACTACAGCACACAATCATAACACTGCTTTCAAAATTTTTACATTTCCATATTCAACCATTTTTTTAAAATTTCAACTTTATTTTGAAAATGAAACTATTTTCAAAATACCACGACCATACTCTTTTTAAAAATCTTATATTTGAAAAAAAAATTATCAAAAATAAACACGTTTTCACAAACTCATAAATCAATATTCAAAATAAAATTTTCACTCCAAGTGGGAAGTCATTTCTATAATGCATTTCATGCTCCTCTCTTTGGTTAAACCCATGACAAATAGATTACCATTCTAATCAGTGTCTCCAAAACACTTATGTACCTAATTACTTGATAACTTTAAGTTCAACATAAAAAGGATAGATATGTATTTTTATAATATACATTTCATGTTTTGAAAATCCAACTTCTTTCTACCATCCCATCATAAGGAATAAAATAGAATGACTTTTCAACTCCAAGACCAACATGACTGGTCACCTAGGATCGAATAAATTGATTCCATTTGTTTTAAAATGATATTTGGAAGGACCAAGTCTGATACCACTTGTAACGTCCCATGCCTCATCATTTTCTTGAGAAGGTGTAAGTACATTAATTGGCCTTAAGAAACATCTTCAAGATGTTAAAGGATGACAATAAATTCTAAGGGATTCATGAATTGATGCAGGATTAATTTCCATTTGAAAATGAAACATCCCAATGAAACATTCCATAACCAGGTAACCACTACATGATAAATGATTATCATATAAAAAACTCAATGAAATACTATAAATATCAAAACCAAACTACAAAAGAGTACCCTAGGGGAAGACTACAATATCAAAGTACTCGGTGGAAGACATTACCAACAAAAACCAAACACTCCAAAATGAAACTCCAAGCTCCAACCATGCCCCATGATCCACTCTTCAATACATCTAAATCATCACTATGCACCAAAAGAGAAGTTTGATACTCTACCATTACCCATGTACTGATAAATGATATCTATAAAAGAACCAATGTTACAAATCATGGGTGTGTAATGAAACTTAGTTGGCCTTCCTGAGAGGACTTCTATACTCACTTCACTAGGATAGAACAAGTTAGAAAATTTAAATAAAATAATTAATATAAAAATCATTTAAAATAGTTCAATAATTAATAATAAATACAAATAATTCCATGCCAAAATAGTAATATCAAATTACCTATTTCTAAAGAAATAAACAAAAAAGTCATTTCATCCATTCTATTAATCTAATTGTCATTTCCCATTCTATAGCATATAGCCACACACACCCATACACACAATATCAGTGTTACAGTTGATGGTGGAAATTTCACATCCATAACCCATCTATTTTATGGTGGTACATTATTGACCATTTTCCATCCCATTATATCCATGCTTAACCATTTAATCTAACCAGATTTCGATAAAACTTTTTCCAAAAAATTCAGTCATTTCAATAAAATCATACTTGTATTGAAAACAATAACAATAAAAATTTTCAATAAAACCAAACATTTTATTCAAAACACATTTCTGAAAAACCATTCCAATAAAACCAAAATTTTATTGAAAACTCATTTCCATGCATCAAAACCAAATAAACATTTAAAAATCATCATCTTAAAATGAATTTACCATTTCCACTTTACACAAAAACACCAAATTTTTACAATTCCATAAACTATCTCAAATGTGGGTTTCCGTCACTCATTGAACAACAATTTCACCTTAAATTTCACAAAAAAACCAATTTTAAATTAAACCTTCTAGTTCTAGAAATAGGAGTCGAGGGTAAATCCACCTACCTCGGGATTTATGGTGAAATTGAAGAATGACAATAAACCCCTCTATGAAACTGGGTGGAATCTCTAAAAACATACCTTAGATCTCTTCCCCTAACATGAAAAAGGAAAAATATAACCATTATTAGCATAAAAACCCTTAAATATATTTTTAACAGACAAGATTTAAGAAACCAATAGAGAGAGAGAGAGAAGTAGATCTAAGAAAATCTACCATAAACTACCATAAAAAAGACTTATCATGATTATACGGATTCAACACACCAAAAAATACATCTGTATTGCTAAAAAATTAATAGTTAAGGGTTAAAATTCCTTTTGGACGAATAATTTTCAAGTTAGTGTTGGTTTGGAGAAAAACGAGGGAGTTAGATGTGAAAATGTGTCAGATTCACTTTTAAGGATCTAATCTTTAACTCATGCATGGTTAGTCGCACGGCTTGGAAAATTGTGCACTAACCATGTTCCAGTCTCTGTCTCAAGGAGGACGTTGCATGGTTGGATTACATGGTTAGTCAAACTGTAGGAACCTGATTCTTACATGAAGGTACATGTTTCTTTTATTCTTATTTCTTTAAGATGTTTTTGAGAAAACAAGAAAATTTGGGAAAAGTAAAGGAATCAGTGGTTACATGCCATGTAATCCAAAGATCATGTCCTTTAGTATGTCCGTGTGTGAATAGAATAAGTGGTGTGTGGTCATGTCAGGAAGTAAAAGAGGAAAATCAAACTACACATCATGTACTTCTTGGTACAAACTTTGTAGTCATGTCAACAAGTCATAAAAAGTAATTCAGTAAAGGTCATCCATCAAATGAATAGTAAAATGATATACACTCCATATATATAGACATACACACCATGTACTTTGTGTTATCTCATAAAATGGGTAGTAGTCTCTCTATTTGGTAAATTGGATAGTGGGATCGCCAGGGTAACTCAAGTGGAGCGCCGAAACTTCAACCTCCTCCTAGTTGATCATATGTACTCTAAATCAATCACTATTGGTCCCATTTCAACATAATCGGTAAGATCTTGATTATTCTTTATCCATTATTGGTGATTTTTTTATCGACTAAGCTATTTAAGGTTGATTAAATATCCTTGTTTCGTATATCAATATTGTTCAATATTAAATTGGATGTCGAGGCTAGATGAGGAAAGTCATACCACGTTGAGGTAGGTGGTCTTGTACTAATTGCTAAATTTCAAGTTGTTTATATGTGTTTTTGTTCCACATTACCTTGTCTATGGTGTCATTTTATTGAAACTTTTTCTAGTGTTAATTCCTAAGGATGGTTATGTGATTAATTATATTATTTGAAGCATGTTGATACTTCTTGTTTTTATTATGGGCCACCCCACAGATGCATTTCCCGTGGATAAATGTTGTTGGGCCTTTTGGCTTAGGATAATAGTTATTATGCCTCGGTTTTCCCTATTATGTTTTTCTTTAAATAATTGGTTAATTAAATGATTACTAATGCAAATTGCATATATTTCAGGCTTGGCCCAGTTGAATTATTCTTCTTGCAGGAAGATATTTTTCATGTATGTGGGCAAGGTTTTGTGTGCCTGTGGGATACTTTTCTTATGCCTGTACCTAATTGCCTATGAGAAATTATTTTTTATATCTATAAACTTCTTGAGGGAAAGGTTTTTAACTGAGTTTTTATGGTTTTAATGACTTAGTACTCATCTACCAATCTCAAGCACAAGCTTGGATTCAATTTTTATTTTACTTGATAGATTGCAAGCTGAGATAACGGCTGTGTTGGTTTGAATAGGGGATTGGGTAGCCATTGATAAATCCCAAGAACTTATTATTCAATGTAATTTAATTTATTAATGAACATGAACGGTATAAATGGAACAATAATTTTAGGATTTTTTACTTTTGAGTACTTCCTAGTTTAATGTTTTAATTATTATACACTACTATTGCATATACTCACTGATAGACTGGAACATGCCTTTGGTGTTTTCTTACTATAATTTATTTCTCACACCCTCTTTGGGTCATGTTTTTTTCCCAAATAGACTATATGTTTATAGGTGTCGATAGGGGTTAGGCTCCTTTTTTCAGGTACTTGATTGCTTCTTTGAGTGGGAGAGCATGGGACCATGTCAGGGCTTGTAATGCTGATAAGTTTCATTTTTTCTTACTTTAATTTGGTATTGTATTTATACTTGATTTATCTTTATCCTATTTTAACTGTTTTCATAGAACATGTGACATGCTACATCATTCTGATATTATACGCCTTCTGGTCACCTTTACCTACCTTTCTTCCATTATTTACTTCAGTTGCATGTTGATTACTATTTTTGATATTGTTATTAATTATTTTATTGTGTTACACTGTGAAAATGAGGCCTTAGTTTCCCCACTATCACACCCTAGACCTTTAATGCTAGTCGGCAGCCTCTAGAATTATGGGAAATGCACTTGAGGCCATGTGGACAATCGATTACGGGGAACCTTTTAGTGGCTTACGGATCCAGGACATTACAAAGTGGTATTAGAGGTGGTTTTTCCTTCTTCGTTTTACTATTTAAAGCCTATAGACAGGGATATAAAGGAAAATGTAGTTGGTAATAATCTATGCTCAGGAATAGCTAACCCGTGTATAGGAAAAAGCCATGTTACCTTGAATATTTCAATTTTTCTGGTTTTGCAATTATTATAGTTTAATTGATTTCCCCATTGGGTGATACACATGTTTTGTGCTGTTATTATTGATATTATTGTGGTTCTATTTTGTTTCAACCTGATGAGATGAGGTTATTACGTCTCTTGCATAATATATAAACTTGTTAGAATCACATGACAAGAATTATGTCATTCCATCTTGGATGAATTAGATATTTCATGCTGTTGTGATAGATTTCGTGCTTGAGATGCATGTTTTTGTGATAGTACCGTGATATATATGCCTGCTATAGTGATAGTTGTATTGGAACGTGATATGGTTCGAATTGGATGACTGATAAACATTGATCTCAAAGGTGTATGGTCCCTCTTGGATCATCATTTGGTGGATCATGATTCAACTAAAATTGTATTGTGATATGTTATTCTTGGGTGCCAAACTTTGATTCGCAGGGAGTATGGACCCTCTCGGATCGGAATTTTTCATACCATTGGTTGGTTTTTCTACAGAACAAGGGTTTTTTGGGAAACCTGTAGATTCTATCTTGGTAAACCCAATATATATGGAATGTTTTTTCCCTAACAAGCCTTGTGTTCTTCCTATTTGAGGGAGATGGTGTTTCATGTTTTGAGAAGAACACACCATGTACAATGTGTACACACCGTGTAGTATATGATCAGGTAACGGTCCATGTGAGAGAAAACATGGGCTATGGAGTTTTTATACGAACACGCCATGTACTTTTGGTACACACCGTGTAGCATACCCAGGAAGAACCCGTGTGGACCTGTACATGTAAGAGTACATGGCCATGAGGACAATCCTTTGTACATGCCATGTGCTCGTGGAACACTCTGTGTACCTGGAGTTGATAAACGCCCAGTCTAGTGGTAGGACATGACCATGTGACAACGTAAAGGTACACACTGTGTATTCTTTATACATGCCATGTAATCACATTTTTCCAAACATTTTTGGTCTTTTCATGTTTTTTTTGGAACTACTAAATAGAAAACCCTGACAATGATCTTAAACTAAGGTGTGTTCTTGACCTGGTAGATTCATGCCTCTGTGATGACAATGAGATATATTCCATGAGAGTGGTGATGATGATACTCTAGAAATTTTGGGTCATGGGCTACCGATGGATCCTCTTGTTGTGCTAGTTGTGGCACCATCAGTTATACCGGACATGGGTGAAGATACACAGTTTTGTGAAGTCTTTTTGGGATTCATGCAGAACTTTCAGGGAGCACCGTAGGCTTACAGATATATGGCAGAGTGGATGCATATATTCTAGAAGTAGTATCAACCTACTTATTGAGGTGATGTCTGACCACTGGCTGCAGAATCCAGGCCGGAATCAGTGATGACTATCTTCAAGCATCTGGGTACGCCTCTTTAGAGGAGGTTCAAGCTTATGGAATAAATGTTTTGTGACTCTTCCAAGAGATGGTGGGATGTTATCAATAAGGCATGGAATCATCAGGATATGACATCGTAAGTCTTTTAGGATGCCTTCTATGGTTATTATTTTACCAAGACATTGAGGTTTGACCGATCCCGGGAGTTTATACACCTGGGGTAGGGCACACTGCTAGTTATGGACTATTCTACCCAGTTTATTAAGCTTCAATGATTTTCACCTTTTCTGATGGGTGATGATGTTTCTAAAGTTATATGATTCTAGGATGGGTTTAGTTTTGATATCCAATCATAGGTAGATGTATTCAGGTTTCCTTATATCTCTTATATTGTAAATTAGGCCTTGATCACCGAGTGAAATCTGTGAGAAACTAGTGGTGCGAGCCGAGGTGGTTCGACATTGGTTTATGGTATTGTATCAATAAGCAAGAGGAAGTGTCATGTGGAGTTCTCTCACGGTGATAGTAACAGTGAGAAAATTTCCTCTGGTGGCCATATGACATGCTACCAGTACTGAGCGGTTGGAAACAATATACCTTAGTGCCCAAGGGACCTAGTTGAGTGTTGATCTTACAGCAGGATGGAACATCTACAATGCTACTGTAGGGAATTTCCACAAGTGGCTAGTGAGAGGGGTTATGTACAAACTCCACATAGAGTAGCAGGGTCAGTAGCTTCTCACCAGTCTGGAAATTGGAATACGTTAGGGCATTCAGGAAAAGCTGGTGGTCATAGTCGTGGTAGTCAAACCACATGATCCTAGTGATAGAAGGGCAGATCAGCTAAGGGTATCCAAGAAGTGTCTCAGGGTCCTGGTGCAGGTCCAACATATGTAGTGCAATAGACCCAGCATGAGCAGGATCCAAGACCTTCTACTATCAGAGGTACCATCTTAGTCTCCTCTATTTTATCTTCTACAATTTTTTATACCAGTGCTACACATAGTTTTATATCTGTGACTGTTGTGGAAATCCATGGGATCTGTGTTTATACTACTTAGGATGTTATGATTCTAGACACTGAATTAGAGATAAGAACGACATGTGTGCGTCAATGCAAGGATTACCCCCTTGAGATTGGTGGGTGTAACTTTATATTGAACCTCTATGTCTTAGAGATGATAGGCTATAATTTCATTCTCAGAATGGACAAGTTAGTTCCTTTTAGATCCTTTGTTGATTGATATTTCCACTGGGTGAGTTTTACGTCACCACAGGGCTGAGAGTTTCAACATAAGGGTGAATGGAATTTCCATGCTAGCAGAACTGGACCCGAGCATCATGGGTTGGGAAGAATGACAACCTAGATTATGAGCTTATATCTGGATGACCAGGAAACATGTCTGGAATATTTCCATCCAGTGGTTGATCGTTTCAAGGATGTTTTCCTAGAAGACTTCTTAGGCATACCTCCAGTCAGAGAGGTGGATTTCACTATCTATCTAGTGCAAGAAGCTGCAACATTATCCATTCCTTATTATAGGATGGCTATGATAGAATTTCAAGAGCTCAAAAGGAAGTGAGATGATCTGGATGCTAATGGTTTTATCTGACCCAGTACTTTGGATGGGGTTTCATCAGTCCTTCTTGCAAAAAAGGCAGATGTCACCCTTAGGCTCTGAATGGAATATCATAAATTGAACCAATTGACTGTTAAAAACTGATATCCCTTACCACGTATAAATGACATGTTTGATCAAATTTTAGGATCTCGATTGTTCTCAAAGATTGACTCAAGGTCATGATATCACCTGGTATGTGTTCGACTTGTAGGCATACCTTATACAGCCTTTCGTAGTAGGTATGTTCAATATGAGTACCTGGTTATGTCGTTTGGTCTCATTAACGCGCAATCAATTTTCATGGCGATGATGAACTGAGTGTTCCATCCTTACCTAGATTCTTTTTAGGTTATTTTCATGGATGATATCTTGGTGTATTATCACAATTGTCACGACCATTCAAAGCATCTTTAGATCATTTTTAATACACTGAATGAGCATCAGTTATATGCTAATCTCGTAAAATGCCACTTCTGGATGGATTCAATTCACTTCATGGGTTGCATCATCTCAGAGACTGGAGTATCAGTGGAACCAGAGAAGGTGAGACCTGTAGTGAGATGGGAGAATCAAATGAATGTTTTTAGGTACAATGTTTCATGGGGCTAGTTGGTTTCTATAAGAATTTTATACTGGAAATCTCACGCTTAGCAGCGTCTATGACATTCTTGACTAAGAAAGGTGTGATGTTTGAGTGGTCAGATTCTTATGACACAACCTTTTAGGAGTTGAAAGGACATTTGAATTCATCGTCGATACTGATATTTCTAGAGCTGGGAAAGAGTTACATTGTGTACTGTATTGCATCAGGTATTGGTCTGGGAGTAGTGCTTATGCAGGGGGATCGATTTGTTGCATACATGTATCGACAGTTGAGGCCACATGAGAGGAATTATCTGAAACATGATCTCAAGTTAGCTGTAGTTGTTCAAGCCTTTTGTTGTTGGAGACATTATTTATTGGGAAATAATATTGTTGTGTACACAGACCAAAAAATTCTTAAATAGATCTTCAATCAACATGATTTGAATCCGGGACAGCGAGGGTGGGTGGAATACCATCAGTCATTCGATATTGAGGTTGCCTATATGGTTGGAAAAGGAAATGTAGTGGATGACACACTGAGTAGGAGGACATAGATACAGGAAGTGTGGGAGGCCAATGGTGAGTGGAAGCTTATGGCTTTGTTATCTAAGATTCATTTATAGGTTCCTGACTATCAGGGACATACTTATCATTAATCTTTGGTTGTTACCTCTACCATACTGGATAGGGTGAGGATAAGGAAACTATCAAATTTCAAAGGCCTAGTTCTACAGGAGAGCGTGGAAAGTGATGAAGCTCCTCCTAGATAAACAATAGGTAATGATGAAATCCTATATATACATGGACATGTTTTAGTTCTAGGGGGAATACGTGAGAATCTAATGTGGGTGTTTCATTCTTCAACTTGTGCAATGCATCCCAGAGTCACAAAAAAATGTATTGAGACTTGCTCTGTCAGTATTGGTGGCTGGGTATGAAGTGAGATGTAGATGGTTTTGTTATGATGTGTTCCACCTATTAGTAGGTGATGGAGAAACATTATTGGATGACTGGTCTTTTATAATAGTTACATATTCTGGAGTGAAAATGGGATGATGTCGTGATGGATTTTTTGATGGGGTTACTGAGTTCGCCTAACGGAAATCGTGTTGTGAGGGTTGTAGTTGAAAGTCTTATGAAGGTCACTCGCTTATTTCAGATCAAAATACCATCGATGTGGATGATCTTGGAAATATTTATATCCGAAAGGTGGAACGACTTCATGGCGTCCCATGTTCTATCATATCAGATAGGGATTCCCACTTTACGTATTTTTTCTGGAAGAGCTTTCAGAGGGCGCTGGGTACATAGGTTCTTCTGAGCACTGCATACCACCCTTGGACTGATGTCTAGTTAGAGAGTATGATACTGGTGCTAGAGGACATGTTGAATGCTTGTGTCCTAGACATTGGGGGAATATTGGAAGAAGTATATTCCCTTGGTCGAGTTTTAAAAAAATAGCAGTTTTAAAGCGATTATATAGATGGAACCTTACAAGGATTTATATGGTTGGCCATGTCTTTTTCCCCTATGTTGGTTAGAGGCATGTGAGGCAGCCTTATAGGGACCACGTCTTGTGAAGGATACTTCTGAACAGGTCCACTTGAATCAGAGACGGATGGCTACTGTGCAGTCTCGTTAGATATCATACATTGATCACCACAGAAGACTTTTGGAGTTCATGTTTGGGGATTCAGTTTTCATTTGTTTCGCACTGAGGTTGGTACATAAGAGGATCAGGAGACATGGTAAGATTTCAATGAGATATGTCAGACTATTTGAGATTCTGAAGTGAGTCGGGTCAGTTTCCTATCGGTTACAATTACCTTAGAGGTACTGATCCATGAACGATGTCTTTTACTTATCTCAGTTATGCCGCAATCACTCATACATATATCATGTTTTTAGATTAAGGAGGTTGAGCATCAAGTTGATTCATCCTTTCAGGATCAACCAATGTTTATAGTTTATAGGAGAATGAAGGTACTCTAAGGATGATCAGTTCCTCTCTTACGAGTACTATAGCAGTATGGCCGAGTACTGGTCGAGACATGGTAGAGGGAGGTAGACGTACATGCTTAGTGGCTGGATTTATTCTCAGATATTTCTTCACCACCCTTGGAAGGGAAATTTAGGTATGAATTGCTTTAAGGGGGGAATTTTGTAAAAACCCAGTTCTTACTTGCAGATACGTGTTACTTTTATTCTTATTACTTTGACTTGTTTTTTAGAAAATAATAGAATTTGTGAATAGTGAAGGAATTAGGGGTTACAAACCATGTAATCCAATGCACACACCGTGTAGTATTCTCATGTGTGAAGGGAATACATGGCATGTGGGAATTTCAGAAAGGAAAATTGAAAAGGCCAACTACATGCCATGTAATTCTTGGTACATGTTGTATAGTCATGTCGATAGGTCCTAGAAAGTATGTCGGCGGAGTTTAGCCATCAAATGAATAGTAAAATGATATACATTCCATGTATATGGATATACACACTATGTACATTTTTCTTTTCACTTAAAATGGGTTGTATACTCTCTATTTGGTAGATTGGACAGTGTGATCTCTCGGGGAACTCAAGAGGAGCACTGGAACTTTAACCTCTTCCCAGTTGATCATCCAAACTCGAAATAAATCACCTTCAGTGTCGTTTGAACCAAATATGTAAGCTCTCGATTACTATTGAGCCATTCTTGGTGATTTTATATCTTGAATAAGTTATTTAACGTTGATTAAATATCCATGTTTCATAGATATATACTGTTCTAACATTAATGGAAGTCAATCCTGGATGGGGAGAGTTATACTACGTCGAGGTGGGTGGTCTCGTACTTGTTGATAAATGTCAAGTTGTTTACATTTTTCATTGGGTTGTGTGCCCATATTTGGGGTGTAATTTTATTGAGACTTTATCCTTGTTAATGACTAAGGATGGTTAGGTGATTGATTATATTATTTGAAGCATATTGAGATAACTTGTTTTGATTAAGGGCCAACCTGTGGGTGTGTTTCCCTTGGATAACTATTGTTGGGCCTTTTGGTTTATGATAACCATGGTTATGCCTATGTTTTTCATATTAGGGGTTGTTATAAATAATTGTTTAATTAAAATATTATCAATGTAAATTGCTTATATGTCGGGCTTGGATCTGTTGAATTATTCTGCATGTGGGAAGAGATTTTTCATGCCTGTGGGAAAGGTTTTGTGTGCCTGTGGGCTACATTTTGTTATACCGATGGGAAATTTCCTTTGGGAAAAGATATTTCATGTCTGTGTACTGCTTGAGGGAAAGGTTTTGAACTAAGTTTTTACTATTTTAATGACTTATGATGTGTCTACCAAGCTGAATCACAAGCTTGGATTTGATTATAACTTTACTTTATAGACTTCCTACATAACTATCTGATGTGTTTGATTGAATTGGGGATTGACTAGCCATGGTCAGATCCTAAGAACTTATGATTCTATGTTATTGAATTTCTTAAAGAACATGAATGGTATAAATGGAACAATACTTTTAGGATTGTTTACTTTTGAGTACTTCCTAGATTAGTGTTTCCATTATTATACACTACTACTGCATATACTCACTAATAGATTGGCCTATACCGTTGGTGGTTTCCTACTTGGATTTATTTCTCACACCCTATTTGGGTCATATTTTTGGCCCCAAATAGACTATATTTCTATAGGTTTCAATATGTGTAAGTCCACTTTTTTAGGTACTTGATTGCTTCTATGAGCAAGAGATCATTGTACCAAGCCAAGGCTTACGATGCTATTGAGTTTCCTTTGTCTTACCATACTTTGGTATTGTATTGTACTGGATTGTGGTGTATCCTTTTTTCTCTATTTTCTTAGAACATATGACATGATGCATAATTCTGATATTATTTTCCTTCTGGTTATCTTTACCTATCTGTCTTCCACTGTTTACTTTAGTTGCATTCTTTTTACTGCTTTCGCTACTGTTATTAATTATTCTGATGTGTTACACTCTGCCAATAAGGGAATAGTTTCACTAATATCACACCCTAGTCCCTCAATACTATTCGGAATCCAATGGTATTTGGGAAAATTCACCTGAGTCCATGTGTCCAATCAGGTACAGGGCACCATTTAGTGGCTTACAGATCCGAGATATTACACAAACCGTGAGGCAACTATGAAATTGTACAATGTCCCACTTTTCAAGATTTCTCCATGGTGGATGCATAGTTTGGAAAAAATGTTCACCTACCCTTGTTCCTTCACCTAATCCCTTGTATCATTGTTCATTGTTTTTTATAGAAGATTCATGGTTTCAACTAATAGTGCACTAACCGTGAACCTTTAGAAAATCCCCAAAACGTTTACAAAAGTATTTAATACCCTCCCAAACATCAACCAAACACATTACATACTTAAAATTTGTAAGTAAATGGTTACTTAATTGAAACTGAGGGTGATAAAAATATGGAGGTAATCCAAGGAATTCTCTTGTGGGGACGAGATTATTGAGAGGAAGGTCAATAGGGTATCTTGTGGAGTAGAGCTCTAGGTAGCAGATCAAGGATGTTATGGAAGTTAAGGTTCTGACATGTGGGGAGACGACCCCGACATTATTTATCATTTTTTTCTAGGATTAAAGTTTTTGAGTGTCTTAAAAAGAAATACTATTTATTTTATATGTTTGGGTCTAGGTCACTTTCTGGGTTAGTTCCTAACCGATCAAAGAGGTTGGCATGGTACGGGTAGTCATGAACTTTTTCAATGGCATCAGCTACTGGCACTGAGAAACAATTTGTAATAGGGGACGTTTGATTTTTTTTAGAAGATGTGTCTGTAACATTATGCTTTTTATATGGTGATGTATTTTATAAAGTTCATCCCCACTATGGTCCTCATCCTTAAGTACCACAATTAGAGAATGGTCATAGAGGATATCAATAGTGTGGTAGACGATCTAGGTGTGGGAAGATGCATTAAATAGAGGTGTCAGTTCTAGAGGGACCTTATATTGTTTGAGAAATGATCATTTCAATGTCTGCCTTATTTTTTTTCTTTTTTTTTTGATTCTAGAGCTTTAAACTCCTTAAATACTCCATCTCTGGTCTACGTGTTTGGACTGGAGTTGAAGAGTCTTCCAGTTCCCTAGGTGTTTTCCATTCATGTAAGAGGTGTGGTTGTTTTGGTTGATGTGTCACAAGAATAGCGACTAACTATTGGGAAACATCGATGGGTAAGGGAGTTCATATTGTTTTAGAAACAACTATATTATGTTATCATGGTTGTGGATTGTATGTATTCCATACTTATAGTAAATGATTTCTTTGAATGGAAGGTTTTATTTTCTAACATAGAAGGCCAGTAGGTGGTGTTTGTTAGTGAACATAGCTACTGAATGGGTGATAGGTGAGTGGAACCTTTTTATCATAGTTGGTGGAGTTTTTTTGTATGGGACTAGGTAGTAGAGATTCATAAGGACATTGATGAGTTTTTTAATGTCTTCTAGGATGAGGTTGTGACATGAACCCCTTTTTTAATATTGAGTTTAGGATAAATTTTCAAATGGACACATCATTGATTTCAATTGATTTCTGTTGGATAACTCCCATGGTGTTATTTTAATCGAGTATATAAGTTTATTATTTGATGTAGAAGTGTTTCATAGAACATAGGGTATCCCCTTTGGGTACTTTGGTGTTATTACTAAAAAGGAAGATGGTAGAATGAGGTTATACATATATTACCAAAGGTTAAATTATGTAATGACTAATAACTTTTACCATATTATAAGGATAGATGATATGTTCAATAAACTGAATGGATCCAATTGATTTAAACTAATTGACCTATTATATTTATATAATTAGATGAGTGTAAAAGATAAAGATACCATGAGAACTTCCATTAAATTTTGGTGTATAAATTTGAGTTCATTTCCATGTCGTTCAGCATCACTAATGAACTATTTGTTTCAAGAGACTCATTAACTCCATGTTCAATTAATATATGGACTATTTCATGTTCAATTTCATTAAAGGCAACTATATCCACTCAAAATCATGAGAGAATTATTTCAACCATCTCAGATTTTTCCTGTAGGTTTTTTTGAGACCACCAACTATGTGGGAAACTATCAAAGTGAAAATTTTTGTCAACAAAATTTCATTTCTAAGGGATTGTGATGTCTT
Organism: Viscum album; assembly: GCA_963277665.1. Taxonomy (NCBI): domain Eukaryota; kingdom Viridiplantae; phylum Streptophyta; class Magnoliopsida; order Santalales; family Viscaceae; genus Viscum; species Viscum album. The sequence continues at coordinate 1,917,865,849 of OY728119.1, forward strand.
AGTAAGGTGTGTTTATGAACAAATTAATGTTATACCTAGTTAATTATTGGTTAGAACCTAAGAATCCGTTAGAGTTTTGTAGAGATTTTGTTCTTATGAGAAATTACCAGAGATTTGTATCTGATTTATGCTTGAATACATTCTCATTAACAACTTTTACATGAAAAATAATATTTAATTTAGATTAATATCTTATAGAAATAATTCTACTACATAAATGATAGTTTTATAAAATATTTAGTGCTTCATTTTATAGAGTAAATGCTGATTTTTATAGTATTTTTGATCCTCTCATTTGGGTTTGGGATACATCTTGATACAGAAAAGGGAAGTGATCTCTTATGGGTCTCGGATGTTATATACCCAAGAGTATAAATATGTTTCCCATGGTATAGAGTTAGATGTAATAGTTTTTTTCTACATCTTTAGTGACATTACCTCATTGGTGAGGGCTTTGTTGTCTTCATATATCGTAAGAGTTTCATTTATGTCTTCACTTATCAAGATTTAAATTTATAACAGTGGAGGTGGATAGAGTTTCTCCAAGATTAAAATTTTGAGATCCCATACACCCTAAGGAAAGGAAATGTTGTGGTTGATTAATTTTTTAGGAATTTGTGAGGGATGTCATTTGAGATTCAGGTGATACTTAGAAGTGGGTGGACATGTTGATATATTTCATCAATATGTTAACCCAAATCCAAAGAGGATATAATGTTATTTGGGTGATCATGAACCATCCTAAAATTTTTTCCCATTTATGGTGATTCAAGAGTCAAGTTAAATAGATGATCATGAGATGAGATATGTGGATGAAGTTGTATAGAATCACAATGTTTTGAGATTATTATTTATTATTAGGATCCTGGTTTTTCCTGATAATCCTAGAAAGGATTGAAGCATTCATTTTTCTCTTGGTTGAGCATTATAACTACTTCCCCCCCAGAGAGACGAGAGAAAAAAGACTATCTAGATTCTAGAGGATATATTGTAGGAATGTGTCTTGGATTATGGAAGATCCTGGGTGAAACACTCACCCTTGGTTGATATTTCATATAATAATAGATATCAACCATCCATTAACATGGATTCATTTGGGGAATTTTATGGATGGTTGTGTCACTCTATATTATGTTTGAATGAGGTTGGGGAGTTTGCGGTCCCTGGTCATGATGTGGTATAGAGAATGAATGAGAAGATAAATATGGGTTGAGAGAACATGTTGATGGCACAGGAGTTTCAGAAGGGAAATGTTGATCGTTGTAACACCCTGAGTTTTTATGGACCTTTTTTTCTAGAATAGATTATGTTTTTATTTATTTATTTCAATGAACTTATTAAAGCATTCCTTTCACATATAATGGAAATTTTATATGTTACATGGAACCTAAAATTGGTATACATTACACAAAACATTGACTTGGAATACGTTACATGCAACACCGGTGTTTTTACGAAACATAATTTTATTGTTATAATTATTTAAATAAGATAATAGAATCCTAGTTGTTAAACTTAGTAATATTAACAGTAATAAATAAATTTTAAATATTTTTTATAATTTTTTAATAAAAATAAAACATATTGATAATAAAAGATATAATTTTTGGTAAAGTCCTTTTATGTTTAAAAAAAGGTTTTCTCGAATGAACTACTTTAAATGTCCTTCTATGAAAACTAATAATATAAATTTTAGACAAATTTGGAAATTTATTTTGATAGTATAGATATTATATTTGAATCTAGAATTGTTATATTACCTTTAGATGAATTTTTGGGATTTTTTTGAGAAACTTCATTTTTTGATGAATAGTAAAAAAATAAAGGATTTTAATTCAAAACTGTTTTTTCATATTATTTATTTATAAGGTTAAATTATATTTTAAATTTGTTATAAAGTTTAATTAGATAATAGTTTTATTAATTAATCCAATTTAGGTAATTAGAAACAATTTCAATTTGAAATTGGGTATAAAAACACAGGAATCTTTTGATCATTTTTAATTTAAAAACCCACATTGTCGACCCGAACGTGGGATTAATTATAAATTAATTTCTACCAACTATGTCTTTGTAATTTGGAAAAATTGATTCCATATTTTTAATCTGAATAATTTATATTTTATAATAAGGTCAACGTAGTTTTTGACCAAAAATATTAGTGAATGTAATTAAAATTAATTACATCGATTAAGGTGAAATAAGTTTATCTAAGGACTAAACGTTAAATTTAAGACCCATAACAAATTATACACTTGTATAACACCCATATTATTTACATTATTTATCCATTAACCATATATTATTATTTATTTTTGTTTGGCATGACTTTTGTTAGGTAAAAATATGGGTACACTGACAACAAGAAACAAAATATATCATGCCTCCTCAAAACCAATTATTTCAAATTCTTAATTTCAGATCATTCATTATATTTCCTCTTCATTTATCCTCTCATTCCCAAAAAACACTTACCTAAATTTTATTATCCCTCATCACACAAATTTCATTTTTTTAGCAATATCTTTCTCATCCAAACTCATGCAAGGGTCACCATAAGCTTGATAAATTCCTACATCTCTATCCGATGTGAATCAAAGACATATGTTTATCATGAGGACTTGTCAAGGTTGTTCTATGGATTTAGGTTGGTAGAATTTATATGGGAAAAATTCTGAGGCTGAATGAAGAGGGCATGGCTCTTTTTGAAGCAGAATTTCATTAATCTAGTTTTCACATAAGTATGGTCTCCTCTTCACTCCCCTTAGTAGAAAATCAGTTCTGTTATCATGAAATATCCATGAATGTTCACATAGTTCAACATTTTAGCAGAAAACATTTCAATCTTATAAAAAATAATATTTAATGAATCCTCTAGAAAAGGCATAACTTTATTTCTCTATTAGAAGCTCCAGAAAGGCACAACTTCTCTTGTTATGAAATATCCAGAGAAGGCACAGCTTCCAGTAGAATGATTTTTCTACAAAATCAATAACATCTCTACAACATTTTATTTTCACCCAATATATCCCCAATTAAGTTATCACAATACAATACATCTTCCCCTACACTTAAGTTCCACTAGATCATGCAATTTTACTTTAAGAGCTAGTTGGATAGGGAAAATTGGCTTGTAATGTGGCTATCCTAACAAGTCATTCATGGATTATAAGGTATACAAGGATTAAATGATCAAGGTGGGCCATAATAAAGAGGATTTTATTGAAAATGTTGATTTATAACCAAATAAATACCTCAATCATTTTAAACACATGTTCCTAAAACCCTCATGTTTTGATAGGAATATATAAAATTCTGGTTAAATCAAGCATTGTCTGAATCTCTCAAGAAGTGAGTTGAATGTAAAAAATATGAAAATAATAGGCTAAAAAGCCTCACGGGAATGCGATTTCAAATAGAAAGACAGTAATTTGTTTCATGGGATTAAAAAATCATAGAAAATTTCATGAAATTCCCAAATAATTGAATTTGAAACAAAGTCATTTTCAAAATTCATTTAAGCTCTATTTCGTGGAATAAATTATTTCTCCCATGGACATCAGTTTCAAAAATGTCAAAGATAATCCTTTTATCCCAAAATCTTCAAAAACACACAAAAATTTAAAATCAAACACACAAAATTTGAAACACAGACACATTTTAACAAATAAAAAAACTTAAACTACAAAGTTTCCCTCCCCCACATGTAAATGATGAAGTGTCTGCAATGCATTCATATGGATTTAATATGTTAGAGTATTTGAAATTGAATCACAGCAATCAAGTAAATGTAAATGATAGGTACGACCTGGTGGATTTTATTGATAAATAGGTTGGAGGAGTGTGATCTCCTCTACTGGCTTCGATGGCATGGTCCCAAGGAATTTCATCAGCCTATGCCTATTGGCAGTGAATGGCTCCTTCTCTCCACCCTTTAAAATCTACAAAGCACCAAAAGGATATACATGAGTAACTCTAAAAGTACATTCCCATAAGGAATGAAGTTTACCTGGAATCATCTTGAGTCTTGAATTGAATAACAATACTTTTTCTCCAGTATGAAAGTCTTTTGGTTGGACTAGTTTGTAATGAGCCACTATTGTTCCCTCTTTTTAAATAATGGAATTTTCAATTGATTCCCTTACATTTTCTTCCAGATCCTATAACTTCAATTTTCTGTCATTCCTAGCACTTTCAATATCCAGATTCATCTTTATCACAGCCCAGTATACCTTGTGCTCCAATTCCACAGGCTGGTGAAAACTTTTCCCATAAATCAACCTATATGGGCTCATTCTAATTGGGCTTTTGTGGGATGTCTTGTAGGACCATAATGTGTCTTCTAATCTTTCAATCTAGCCATTTCTATTTTTATTAATAACCTTTTCCAAAATTCTTTTGATTTCACTATTGGACACTACAACTTCCCATTAGTCTGTGGATGATAGGGAGTAGATGTTTTATGATACACCCCATACTTTCTTGACAAAGCCTCCATTAAACTATTTGAAAAAGTGAGTCCATTTATCACTAATGATGGCTCTAGGAACTCTGAACCTACAAAATATGTTAGAACTAACCAAATCACAATCAACTTTAGCATCGTCAGTCATGGTGGATTTTGCTTCCACCCATTTGGAAACATAATCAACAACAAGCAGAATATAATTATTTCCAAATGAAATTGGGAAAGTACCCTTAAAATATATCCCCCAAACTTTAAAAATTTCACAAACATTAAGTGGTTTTTGGGGAATTTCTTGTCTCTTTGAAATATTTCTTATAAACAGACATTTTTTACACTATTTTCAAAATTCACGAGAATCTTTGAAAAGTGTTGGCTAATAAAGTCCAGATTCTAAAACATTCCTTTATATCCTTTGAGTTCCAATGTTTTCTCCACAAGTTAATGTGTGACAAAACTTAAAGGCTAATTCAATTTAATTTTTAGACAAACATCTTCTTATCATTTGTTCATTGTAAATCTTCCAATGAAATGGATCATCCCTGATGTAATATCTAAACTCAGCTTTCAATTTTTGAATTTAGATAGAATTTAAATGAGATAGGACTTGAGATGTTACTAGATAATTGACCATGATATAATAACACAATACTTATCCTTCAATCAAGTACAAATTCTCTCTTGGAAGGCGTTCATTTAGTGGTTCAATGTCTGGAATTTCGACTTTAGCAATGTTGGGTAGTCTACTTAAGTGATCAACCACTTGATTATCAGATCCCTTATTATAATTAATTTCTATGTTGAACTCCTATAGTAATAGCATCCATATCACAAGACATGGTTTTTCTTCATCCTTCTTCATCAAGAGCCTAAGTGGTGCATGATCAGAAAACACAATGACTTTAGTTCCAAGACAATATGATCTAAAATATTCTAAAGAAAAAAACTGCTAAAAACTATTTTTCTGTTGTTGTGATGTTGAATTGGGCCACATATAAGTTTTTTGAGGAATAACCAATGACTTATGTCCAGACCTCAATTCTCTGTGAAAGGACTACTCCAACTGCTTGGTTTAAATAATCAAAAAGTAGCTCAAATGGTTTTTCACAACTGGGTAGTTGCATTACTGGTGGTGTAATCAATCTTCTTTTCAACTCGTCATAAGATTACCTACACAAACCATTGAAATCAAATAAACATCTTTAAAATGTAATCTAGAGATAGGGAGAGAAATAATACTAAAATCTTTGATAAACATCATGTCAAATCCTTCATGTCGTAAAAATGATCTGACATGTTTCACACAAGTTGGTTAATGCAAATAATTTATCACTTCAATTTCTGATTTATCAAATTCAATGAATTTATGTGAAATAATATTCCCAAGGAAAATTCCTCTCTCAACCATAAAATTACACTTTTCAAAATTAAAAACAAGGTTCTTTTCAATGCATGTTTTCAAAAAAAATTCCCTATTTTTTAATCAATGGTCAAAAGAATTTCCAAAAACTGTGAAATGATCCAAGAAAACATCCAATAAATCTTCAATGTGATCAGAAAATATACTTATTTTACACCTTTAAAATGAACATGGAGCATTACACAATCCAAATGACATTATTGTTTTTGAAAAAATATCAAAAATACAAGTAAAGGTAGACTTCTCTTGATCCTCAAGAGAAATGAGTACCTGAAAATGACCTGAAAATACATCCAAAAGTCAATAATAATTTCTCCCTTACAATCTCTCTAGAATCTGGTCAGTGAAAGAGATAAGGAAATGATCTTTTGAGTGACCTGATTCAACTTCCTAAAATCTTTTCATACTCTCCAGCTATTCTAAATTCTGACATAGATTAATTCATTCTTTTCATTCCTCACAATTCTTAGGCAAGTTTTCTTTGGGAATATATGGATGGGGATAACCCATTGTGAATTTGATATTGGATAGATGATCCCAGATTCTAACAGCTTCTCAATCCCTTTTTTCATAGCCTCTATCAGGGTGGGGTTCAACCTCTTTTGGGGTTGTCTAACAGGTTTGGAATCTCAGGGGATATCACCTAAGCTCTACCCAATTTCATGTAAATTCTCCCTCAAAATATCAATCAATTATTTGCCTTGAGTTTTAGATATATTATTAGAAATTATTACAGGTAAATTTTCTCCCTCCATAAGGTAAACATATATTAAATCAATGGGGAGTGGTTTTAATTATAGATCAGGGGGATGATCAAGGGATGAAAATAAATTTATGTTCCCCTCTTCCAAAGTTTTGACATCTTTAACATAAGAAATTATATCATCTTCATCATCATTTAACAAATTATCAGAGAATATAATTTTTATCTCTTCTTCCCATAAGAAATCAGAATCTCCGGTGCTATGGGAACCCATATGTTCAGTGGTTTTTTAATGGGAACATTCTCTCCTAATGATAATAATTCATGAAACATATCTGATGCTTCAATAGGTTTTGTACCATGTTCATGGGAGAGTGCAAAGAGTGAATGATTATTTGATGGGTGCCTCATGGATTCAAAAATATTGAAGTGGATAGTGTTGTCTCCAAACTCCAGGGTAAGTGTCACTTCATATAAATTGATGATGGTTTTGGCCATCTACAAGAAAGGTATTCCAAAAATGATGGGTGAGTGTTATGGGATCCTATAATCTTCCATATTCAACACATATAATTCAGTAGAGAATTAGAGAACTTTTTCTTTTACTAGGACATCCTGTAGAACTCCAGCTGGGAAAACTGTTGATCTGTTGGAAAGTTGTACCACCACTCTTGTGGGATTAAAGTATCCCATATACAAAGAATTATATATTGGGTGAGATAATATATTAATAGATTCACCTAAATTTCATAAATCATCAGAGAAATTCAATGAACCAATGGTTCATGGAATAGAAAACGTCCCTGGATCGTGAAATTTGGTTGGTAATTGTGGTGTAATAAGTATTAAGACACTTCTTCCCAAATTTATCCTCTCATTCTCTTGATGTCTCCTCTTCTAGGTAAAACTATCCTTCAAAAATTTATCATACTTTTTACTTTTTTGAGTGCTTCAAGCAGAGGAATGTTGATTTCCACTTTCTAGAAGGTGTCCAAATTTGTTTTTCAGTGCTTCTTCTTGCAACCTCTTTGATTTAATCATCCATGATGGAAATGGTGGGGGTATATCTTTCTTCCCCCTTTGTTACCTTTGAAATGGAATTTCTTGTTTATTCTTCTTTAGCCTATCCTTCTCCTCCTCCTCTTTCTTATCTTCTTCCCGATGCATTTTCATTGAATCTTCAACATTTCCAACTTCGTTCTCCCTTAGCCCAGGTGGTCTTGTTTTAGGCTCAATAGTGGCTGGTGGTGGGATTTATTTTCCACTTCTTTTATTTATAATAATAAAACAATATTTTGGGTTTGGGATTGTTTGGTATGGGATTTTACCTATAGTTTTATCCAGAAAGTCCATGATACTTTCAAACTTGTTCGAAAAATATTTAACGGTGTCCTTAAATGCCTCAAACATAGATTTTTTCTATTAGTTTGGAATTAGAGGTTGTGAACTAGTGGATGGATACTCATAGGTTCTTTGGAAAGTGGTTGGTTTTTGGTAAGAAATATGGTTATAAGACCGCTTTTATTGAAATGGGGGTGGGTTTTGAAATTTATTTTTGAATGGTGGTTGGTTTTGAAACTCATTTTGGTACATTGGTCTACCTTGATTCTGCTGATTTCTAAACCCATATTGGACTTGGTTAGGATCTCTCCATCCTTTATTTTATTGTAACAACCTTGGCTGAAAGGCTATGTTACATGTTTCCATTCCCTTTATTTTAGGTCATTGGTCAGTGAAATGATCAGGTGATGAGCATAAACCACATACCTTAGCTGGCGCTTGTTGGTTACTAACTTGTTTCAAGGCATTCTGCATCACCAATGTAGTCATCTCTTCAATACTAGTTTCTAATAAGGGTTATGGATGAGGATTTCTTACCTCATGAATACATCTTGTTCCAATACCTCTTGTTTGAAACTGTTGTGAGTTCTGGGAAATATTATCAATCAAGCCCTTGTCTTCTTCTAGTGACTGGTCAATCAATACACCTCCAGATGATACATCAAGAAGGTTTATGTCATTGTCAAGTAGCCCTTGATAGAAGAAGAAAAGAAAGTGGTGTTACTCAATGTCTTGATGCGGGTAGCTGGAACATAGCTTCTTAAATCTCTCCCAGTACTCATAAAGGGTTTCTCCAGATGATTGTCATATGGTGTAGATTTCCTTCTGAATGGATGTGCTTCTAGAGGTGTGGAAGAATATTTGCATAAAACATCTTACTAGGTCATTCCATTCAAGCACGTATCCTAGTTTTAGGCTATACAACCATTATTTTTCATCCCCATCCAATGAATATGGAAATGCCTTCCACTTTACCTGCTCCTCAGCAACTCCACAAGGTCTAAAAGTTGAGAAAACATGTGTAAACTCTTTAATGTGTTTGTTTGGATCATAACCTGCCAAACCATGAAAATTTATAAGCAAATGAATAATGTTAGGTGTCATTTAAAAATCATTTTATAACACTGGAATGGCAACTTTATAGTTTTGATTACGGAATTGTGGTGTATAGAGGTCTCTAAGAGTTGGGTTTGGATTTTCAGCCATGATAACATGCTCAGAATGAATACATGAAGTTTCACTAGAGTCTGAAAGGGAAATTTCCTCAAATTCAGATTGAAAATTAAGGTTTTTATTCCCATTCAACAATTTTCATTAAATTTAAGGATCTATGGGTAAAGTTTCAGTTTTTGAGGTTCTAGTCATGTAATTTTGAAGAGAAAAGCTAAAAAGAGAAAAGGAAGAAAAGAAAATAAATGTTGGAACTCCCTCAGCCACAACGACACCGTGTTTTTCCATGTACCTCTCATAGGGTGTGGAAAAAAATACAACCTAAGATAAAATGTATTATAGTGGGTTAACTAGGTTGTCTCTAAAGAGGAGTGCTCAAAAATAGTGTTTGTCACTTAAAATAAGAGAAAGAAGTGATGATGTTTATGAAATTGTCTGATTTAGAAAATACAAGAATGTAACTAAATAAACTAAAGAAATTAAGTAATTTTTTTTAAAAAAAATTGAAAAATAATGTGATTTACGTTAGTGATATGAAATGGTGATTAGGTTAGGGTCAGTTTTCCAATTGTAATTCCATCACGGTTCACTTTACATAAATATCTTATGTTAAGTCATTAAAAGTGAGAATCCACAATCATTTCTCTTAACTCCCTTGGTCAAATAATAATGTGAGAATAAACCTTACTAAAAAATCATATTGGACTAATATTATTCTAATGTGTATTATATTTGTAGCAAGTACCCCCAATTATCTAAGGCAGTTCCCAATCGGGTCTTGTTCATCCCAAGCAATCAAGAACATTCACTACTCCTCCCACACGTTCATGTGATCACTGAGTACTTCACCACTATGTCATGGTCTATTCCATCGTATATAAACCATAACCTAGTGGAGGGAGATATTTATACTTGACCCAAAAAAATAAACAATAGAATCTAAAATCATTTACAATCGTACATGATAATTAAAACTGTTATAAGAAATTAAAACTGATTCGCTGAAGAGAAAAGAGGATATTAAAATATTAAGTGAATGAACTCAAGAATTACTAAAGGGTAAACCTAACCCTATCCAATCACTCAAAAGATCTACCCCACAATGTTAAGGGTAACCTAGATGAAGTGGGAAGAAGAAGTCATTACAAAGCTTAGAAGAACAAAAGAAAGAAAAGAAAGAACATAAATTTTTATCCTCCAGAAGTGTGCCTCTGTTATGACCACCAGAATTCCAAACCAAGCCAAGATCCCTTTTTGTAAGATGTTTGAAACTGAGTTTTATGTCGATCATAAATATATCAAAGCCTTTGGATATGTGTAAAGGAAGATATTTCTTGATTAGTGAGTTTAACTTCTTCTGTCCACCAAACATTGTTTCACCCACTCCACTTGGATGTGCCCAAAAGATGCCTTGAAGAGCTTAATATTTTATGAAATTTAATGTGAACCATCCTTTGAACGTCCTCTATCGACCCCAAATAGGATCACCTCATTTTATGGTCAGTTGAATGAGATATTGCAAATTTAATGTAGTGGGGTCCATTTGTCCTTCCAGACCAATTTCTCCATTTGATTGAATTTTCTGTACCATTGGGTTTTAAATTGGGTCTTGGTCCAGAAGAAAAAATTGAAGCCCACAAATATATGAAGCCTGCAAAAAATGATCAACTATAATTGAATCTGTAATGTAAATGTTACGCCCAAAAAATAGAAGCTCCCAAAAACTGTCAATTTTACAAAATTATCTCATTTTCACATTTAATCTAAAAATACACCAAAAACACATAAATGATGCAAATATACTCAAATTGAATAATTGGGTGGGATTAAATCATTGAAAAACATAATAATAATAATGAAAATATTAACTCTGTCAATTCCCTCACACTTATCCCTTGGACTCTTGGACAAGTCTGAATCAAAATAAAATCAAATTAAATTCTAAACACATATCCATGAGATCCACCAATTTGAATAGAAGAAACAAAATATATCATGCCTCCTCAAAAAGTGTTATTCCAAGTTCTTAATTTCATATCATTCAATATATTTCCTCTTCATTTCTCCTCTTATGCGCACAAAACACTTACCTAACTTTCATTATCTCTCATCACCTAAATTTAAATTTTTTAGAAATGTCTTTCTCATCCAAACTCATACAAGGGTCACCATAGGCTTGATAAATTCCTACATCTCCACCTGATATGAGTCAAAGTCATATGTTTATCATGAGGACTTGTCATGGTTGTTCAATGGATTTAGGTTGGTAGGATTTAGATGTGAAAATTATGTGACTAAATGAAGAGGGATTGGATCTTTTTGAAGAAAAATTGCATTACTCTAATTTTCACATAAGTATGGTCTCCTCTTCACTCCCCTTAGTAGAAAATAAGCTCCATCATCAAGAAATATCAAGGAATATTCACACAATTTTTCATTTTATTAGAAAAAATTTCAATATTCTCAATCATAATATTTGTTGAAATCTCCAAAAAAGGCATAAATTTCTTTCTTTATTAGAAGCTCTAAAAAGGCATAACTTCTCTTATCATGAAAGCTCCAAAAAAGGCACAGATTCTAGAAGAATGATTTTTTTAGCAGTAATAACATCTCTATAACATTTTATTTTCACCCAAAGTATCCCAAAATATGGTAGAACAATACAAGACAACATCCCCTACAATTATGTTCAACTAGATCATGCAATTTTACATTAAGAGCAGGTTGGATAGGGAAAATTAGCTTGTAATGTGGTTGTCTTAATAGATTGTTCATGGATTATAAGGGCTACAAGGATTAAATGTTCAAGTTGGGCCATAATAAAGAGGATTTTATTGAAAAGGGGTCTTTAAAACCAAATAAATGCCTCAATCATTTAAAACACATGTACATTAAACCCTTAAGTTTTGATAAAAATAAATCAAATTCTAGTTAAATCAAGCATTGTTTGATTCTCTCAAGAAATGATGTGAACGTAAAGAATATGAAAATAACAGGTTCAAAAGCCTCACAAGAATGTGATTTCAAATATAAAGATAGTGATATGTGGCATGAGATTCAAAATTCAGAGTACATTTCATGAAATTCCCAAAGAATTGAACTTTAAATAAAGTCATTTTTAGAATTCATTTAAGATCTATTTCATGGAATAAATTATTTCTCCCATGGACATGAGTTTAAAAAATGTCAAAGAAAATAATTTCATCTCAAAAGCTTCAAAAACACACAAAAATTTAAAAAGAAACACACAAAATTTGAAACCCACACAAATTTTAATGAATAAAAAAAACCTAAACTAAAAAGGTTCCCTCCCCCACACCTAAATGATTCATTGTCTGCAATGAATTCCAATGGATCTAACATGTAAGAGTATTTGAAATTGAATCATACAAATCAAGAAAATATTAAAGAGAGGTTTGACCTGATGGAGTTTACTGATAAACAGGTTGGAGGAGTTTGATATCTTCCATTGGATCTGATGGCATGGTCCCAAGGAATTTCTTCAGCCTATGCCCATTTACAGTGAATGGATCCTTCTCTCCATATTTCACAATCTGAACTACACCAAAAGGATATACCTGAGTAACTATACATGGACCTTCCCATCTGGAATGCAGTTGACATGGCATCAACTTGAGTCTTGAATTGAATAAAAATACTTTGTCTCCAGTATGAAAGTATTTTGGTTGGATTAGTTTTTCATGAGACTCTCTTTTTATCTCTTTATGAATCATGGAATTTTTTAATTCTTCCTTTTTAATTTCTTCTATATCCTATAACTACAGTCTTCTCTCTTTCCTTGCACTTTCAAGATCCAGATTCATCTTCCTCATAGCCCAGTATGCCTTCTGTTCAAATTCCATGGGTAGGTGACAACTTTTCCCATAAATCAGCCTATATGGACTCATTACAATTGGGGTTTTGTAGGATGTCTTGTAAGCCCATAATGTGTCTTCTAACCTTGGGCTCCAATCCTTCCTATTTGGATTAACAGTCTTTTCCAAAATTCCTTTGATTTCACTATTGGACACTTTAGCTTTCCCATTAGTCTATGAATGATAAGGAGTTGATGTTTTATGATGCACCCCATACTTTTTCAACAAAGCCTTCATTATCCTATTTCATATGTGTAACACCCCAAGAATTCATGGCACGTTTCCCTTTGAAAAATTCAATAGCTTGCATTGTATGCAACTTCGAGATTCTAACACACCGTGACCAATCAAACTAGACGTTATGAACAGTAATCCCCACTTTTTGAAATTTTATAAATTTTATTTTTCAAAATGGACTTCATTTTTGAATTCATAATATTTAAATTACATAGGGTGAATTTTTGGTATTTTTCTAAAAACATTCAATTTTTTATGAATAGTGAAAAACACTTTGATATTGGTGAAAACTGACATTTTTTTTAAATAGTTATTAATTTTTTTTAAATTTTTTTTAGTTCATAATAGAAACACAATATCTATATAAATTAAATGTAATTCATTGAGTCATTTTATAATAAGTTCATATATGTAAAAAATTTATTGAACTTTTTACCGTCTTTTACCCACCTCTTAAGAGCATTTCCAAATTTGCATAAAACATAATTTTACCACTTTTGTGAGTAGAATTTCAAAAATATGAGAGACAAGGTTAATATCAGTAAGTAAAATTTGGTTCAATAATAGGAAAATAATTTTTGGTGAACAGTAACATTTGACTTTTATTTACCACGGTAAAAAGTAAATAGGGTAATTAAGGGTAAAAATGATATCATAATTACCGTAACACATGTCCTCATTCTATTGGATCAGTATAATTTGACCAAAAACAACATTAGGAGTAAAATATGATCCACTTTGCTCCACTTGGTTTAGATTATGACATTTATTGTTGTTTTATTTAAAGAAGAGTTAAAATAGTTAAATTCAATGTTTAATAACTAAACCATTTTTAATATAGGGTTATACGTTAGATAAATTTGAATTAAAATATTCATTAGAAATATAAAAATATTTACTACAAAATGGTATTTTATTTATAATTTTTAGACATTAAATTATGTATTTTATTTATGACACAATGATGATGTAGTAATTACCTTATTAATGAATGATTAAAATAATTGATATTATAAGTATCCAAATAGAATTAATTTGAGACTTTTGATGAATCAAACTAATTTTATAGGTTAATATTACATTTAAGGTTTGATTAAATAATTTTTTTTCTAAGTAATCATGTTGTTATTATTTTCACAAAAACCAAATACTAAATAGTTTCAGAATTTACATAATTGAGTTTTTAAAACAAATACTATATTATTAATAGATATAATATTCCGAAAAATATATGTTTCATAAAAAGGACTTATATAAAGTTTTATATATTAATAGTGATCCACTTGGGGTTCTCTTGTATGAACCCACGCCGCTGCCTCGAAGCATGGGACCCCTCAAAACCTACAACACCTCGAACCACGGTCAGCATCGAAACCACTAAGACGATTGGAGAATCTGCAACGAACCACCGACGAGCTTCACCGGCATTCCTTGTCACCATAAAAGAGGAAGGGGGTACCGGAAACCCTTAAACCGGGTATTATAAAATGGATAAAAAATAGTTGGGCCTAAAATATAAAAATACAAAGAGACATGGTAAATGTCAAACTATTTAACTAAGAGTTAAATCTAAAAGATAAGGTTTATATGGTGACATAAACCTATATAAAACCTATTAGTTGAAAAGTTTTAGACCTATACCTACCTTATCCTCGAAATATATCATTTTTTAGTGATTATAAATAGAAAATTATTTTATTATAAAATAATATTTCAAGATTTTCCTAACGTGACCCTCACCTATCTTATAAAAGGGTACTTCCCCTTCTCTTAATTTCACACATCCAAAGCCATTTGTCTCGTCCAAACCCTACCCAAATAAACTCCCAACTTTCCTCCCTTAATTCTATAGGACTTACTTTGTTCATAAAGCCAACCTAAGGAGCACTTTTGATCAAATCAGAAGGAAGAACACGAAGAATGGGTAAATTTTTCATTACCTCTTTCAAGTTCTTTTCTTCATTCACTTCCTCTTTATTTTTGTCTCCATTATAAAATAATTTCTCAAATATTTTATATATATAGGGATGTTATTATAAAAATGGTACAACCATATTCATTATTCAATCCATCATATGAATGACAAATTCACCATAAGTGCGTATGCACGGCTTACCGTCTCCACGTTGTGGTGTAGTTTGTTATTCAAACACTTCATTATTTGTATGGGTATAATAATGAGTATAACTCATTTAAATAATAAATATAAAATGTTAATTATTCTTTATATATGATATAACATCCAATTAAAAACTATTTCACCATCAATATAATGATATTTTTGCTCGTGCGTACGTACAGATTATCGTCTCCACGAATGCAATGCGATTCATTCCCCGTCATAATCATTCAAGAATAATTTTCATTTAATGATTCAAATTAACGTTTAAGAAATTAATATCATTCATTATATCTATAAAATACATATTATTCATAACAAACATGTCTTACATAACCAAGCATATAAAGGAAAAAGAGTCAGTTAACACCCGAAATGATGATAATACTAAAATATTGTTAACAAAGCAATATTAGAAGATCATATATGATATCATATTTATTTATATAGTTATTGTATAATTTAATAACAATTTTTTAACTATTATACATGAGGTTAACATACCATCGACTAAGGTAAATTACAAAGTAAGGGTTAATTTCACAATCTCTTTATTATTTGAGGTTGTTTTTAGGTAAGTATCTACCGGGACCTGTTTATCATCCACATCCATGTTTCTTAGAAATGTATTTAAAAACAATTTTACTATTTACTAGACTATGGGTTAAAGTCATTTATACCCTTTTTTAACTTTTTATAAATTTTTTTGAAATGAATCTTTTCATCCTTTTCCAAACAAGGTACTTTATGGCCTTTTTGACAAAATTAAGGTAAGAATGTCTTTTTTAACTTATACGGAGGTTGTGGCTATTTTCCACTATTATATCATTTTCAAAGCTTCCCATACAACTTATATGGATATTTTCAAAATAATTGTTTTCTTTTATAATTATGTGACTTTTAAATGATTTCAAAATTGAAAGAGGTATTTATTTCAAATAGATTTCATTTCAACTTTGTCAACATCCTTTGATAGATTTTAAAGTTGTTTGAAGTTGATTTATTATGATACCAGTCTTCCATATTGTATTGAAGGTGTTGAGATATGTTTGACAGTGGATGTGTTATTTTTACAACATTCATGGTTTATGGATAAAGTATTGACGTTTTGTATGCTAGTTTTAATATGAATGTTTATGTTATGTTTAAAACTTTTCAAATGAGGAATGCATTGGACTTAGTATGTAATGAGTGGAGCTATATATAGCTCCTCGAAGAATAGGTAGGTCTCATGAGACAAACTAGTGTCTTGGAAAAAGGCCTTGAGAAAATCTTATTGGTAGTCTTGGCACAAGGCCTAGACTATGTGCTTATAAAGACTGGCATTATGCATTCCATCATTATTAAAGTGGATACTGATATTCCAAGTGATTATTAGACTAGTAGAATATCCATGTGAATATTTAAATGGAATTATTTAATTTTATCTTTTCCATATTATGATTAATTTTATGTTTAAAAGGTTTTTGTTTTAGTCTTGTATATTGCCATAAATGTTTATGGTTATTTATGAAATTTTCCGCTATATTGTTATCCTTACTGAGCTTCTAAGCTCACCCCTTTCTATGTTTTATTTTTCCCAGGATGTGAAGAATTATTTTATGGTTGACCTATAGGGATAGTATAAAGATATAAGTGTGTTCAAAAGGGGATAAAATTTTGTTTATGTTTTTATTTCATGAAGTAATGTAAAACTTATGAATATATCTAGTACTTCCAAGGCTAATAAAGTGATCAGCATTTCGGGACATGATTCCTTGTATCATGCCAATGTTATGTAATAATGCACAAAATCTAGGTAATTGGGGTCGGGGTGTTTCATTTGTTATCAGAGGAAGATTATTACAAACCATGGAAACTATATTTAGAAAAACTCTGATTAGAGAACACTATCCTAAGATAGACTTTGAGGATTTGTATATAAGAACTTCCTAAAATTTTGGTAATGTAGAGATTTTGTGATTTTTCTTAGAAATAAATTCCTATCTGGATACAAGTAGGTAGAGACATCTCTGACAAATATTTACCTAGGGGTAAAACCTGAAAACACCGCTTTGAGCTAGACTCGAACGTGAATTGGTGCACGACAATAGGTCTTGCTGAACTCTTGGTTTCGACACTCCTAGGGGATATGTTTAGGATAATTTACATTTTTTTACAAACCATTATCAAGGATTTATGAGTATATACCTCCTCAAAGAAAACATTTTTATGATTATGGATTATATCCATAAACTATTCAATTTATGTTAACTATTTTACAAGTTTGTAATTATGTATTGTGATTCATAAACTAATCTAGTGTATGACATTGTATAGAAAAGGTTCCTAGTGGATGGAATGGAAACCATATCAATGTAGGTAATCCATGTAGTTATTTCCCTCTTACTCAAGATAATAATATTGGAACTAGTGATGCAACTGGTGCTGATCAACTTATCACTATATTGGGACAACTCACTCAGGTTATGAATAATAACCTTACCCATATGTACCACCCTAATCCACAATGTAGAGGATCAATGTTAGAACGCTTCATGAGGAAACGACTACAGATATTAAATGGGAGTAAGAATCCATTAGTAGCTGAGCAATGGATAAATTCCTTAGAGAAAATATTTCATGCTTTGGGGAGTAGTGAAAGGGAAAAAGTCTTCATGGATGTTTATCGCCTCACAGGAGATGCAGATCAATGGTGGTCATTAATCCAAAACACAAAGGATGATGAAGAAGTATCAAACATGTAATGGAGGTAGTTTAAAGAAATTATCTTAGAAAAATACTTTCCTCGTGACCATCGAGAAGATATGGAAATACAATTTCTGAGTCTAAGTCAAAAGGAGGATGAGAATGTCACAATGTATGAGGGTAACATTACAAGGTTAGTAAGGCATGCAGCAGATTATATACATAACCCAAGGAGTAAGATTGATCGATTATTTTATGGGTTAAAACCATTTCTCTATTGAGCATCAGTCTCACAATCTTTCTTATTGTACGAATATATTGTCTCATGCTCTATCAAGACAGAAAAGGAATTCTCTAATTCTTATGAATTTAAAGCAAAGCAAGAGAAAAAGAGATCTGATGAAAATTCTAGAAATGGAAATATGGGGAAGAAGGGAAAATTTGAATATCCATCATATGGTAAATGTGGAAAGAAACACCATTGGTACTTGCCTAAAGGGAATGGGAGTCTGTTATAAGTGTGGTGAAAAAGGCCACCAAGATCATGATTACAAAGGGAAGAAAGAGGTTTTCAATGTTGAATTCTACAATTGTAGAGAAAAGGGCCATTATGAAAATTTATGTCCCAAGCGCCAAGGGAGCAGAGCCAAGCTTATGAAATCACTACTGCTGAGGTTGAAGCTCTGAATGATGTGGTGGCATGTAATTTAATGTATTCCTCAAGTTTATCCAATTATTTATATGATTCTCGAACATCACATTGTTTCATATCTTCCCAGTTTGCTAAGAAAATTAGATATTTTCAATTTGACTTAACAAGGGATTTTTCAGTAAAAACAACTAAGGGAATTATCTTCGCAACAATGATTTTTGAATCAATTCCCATTAGGGAAAATAAATGTTCTTTATCTGAAGATCCCATCTCCATACCCAGGATTGAATTAGATATAATCCTCGGAATGGATTGGCTTTCGGACTATGATGTGAAAATTTATTGTAAGAAGAATGAGGTTACAATTTTTGATGATGATAAGGAGTACCTTATCTTTAGAGAAGAAACGTCACCACATGATTCTTATCTAGATCCACCCCCATCATCTCTACTAAATTCAATTATTGGGTAGGAAGAGAATTAAATAATTATGGGTGAGGAAAATAATGTTCGAAGAGAGGACATACCTATTGTTAAAGAATATGTTGATGTGTTTCTAGAGTATAACCCTGACATACTCTAGAAGGAGAAGTTGAGTTTTCCATTGATATAATTCTTGTTTCAAGGCCCATATCAAAGACCCCTTATAGAATGGCCACTGTGGAATTAGTGTAACTAATGAAATAACTAGATGAATTAAGTAATAAGGGATTTATTCTCCCTAGTGTTTCTCCATGGGGATCCCATGTCCTTTTTGTTAAGAACAAAGATGGATCTATGTGGTTGTGCATTGACTACAGGGAGATCAATGCTATAACAATAAATAACGACTATACCCTATATCGTATTGATGATTTATTTGATCAACTTCATGGAGCTCAATATTTTTGAAAGATTGACCATCGATCTAGATATCATCAGTTGTGCGTGAAGATGGAAGACTTTCCGATGACAACATTTTGAACTAGGTACAGGAATTTAGAGTTTACAGTAATTCCTTTTTGATTGACTAATGCACCCTCTGTCTTCATGGATCTAATGAATAGATTTTTCAAGGAATATCTTGATCAATTTGTAGTGGTATTTATTGACGATATTTTGGTATACTCCAAAATCTATAAAGATCATGAAAATTATTTGTGCATTATTCTAAAGACTCTTAGAATAAATGAATTATATGGGAAGTTTAACAAGTGTGAATTCTAGAATCAGGAGATTTATTTTCTTGGAAATATCGTCTCTAAGGATGGAATCTATGTTGATCCTTCAAAGAACAAGTCTATCCAAGATTTTCCATCACCGACAAGTATAACTGAGGTACACAATTTTATTGGTTTAGCAGGTTATTATTGACATTTTTTCAAGAATTTTTCCAGATTTTCTAACCCATTAACCAATCTCACACGTAAAGGGGTTAAATTTGTTTGGAAAAAAGAGTGTGAAGAATGTTTTGAAGAACTGAAGAGAAGATTAGTTAATGTGCCTATCTTGACTCTACTATTGGGGAATGTTGGGTTTTTTATTTTTAGTGATGCTTCAAAGAAAGGACTTGCTTGTGTCCTTATGCACAATGATAGATTTATTACCTATGCATCATGACAGCTAAAAAATAATGAACAAAACTATCCAACTCATTATTTTGAGTTAGCAGTTATAATCATTGCTATGAAAATATGGTGAAACTATCTCTATGGTGAAAAATGTGAGATTTATACAGATCACAAGAGTTTGAAGTATTTTTACTCACAAAAAGAACTCAACATTAGGCAAAGGCAGTGGCGTCAACTACTCAAGGATTATGATTGCACTCTACACTACCACCCGGGGAAGGTAAATAAGGTAGCAGATGCTTTGAGCAGAAAGGATCATGGAGTTTTAAACAAGATGAGAGTTGAAAAGTATCCTATATGCATGGATCTAGTAAAGATGGATATGGGAATAAACATGGATGGTGAAACATCAATTATTTTTCAAATGTTTGCCAAACCACCTTAACTAAAAAGGGTATATAATTCTCAGAATGATGATGAGGAATTTCAAAAGAAAATTAAAACTGTGAAAAATGGGAGATTGATCGACTTCGTATATGAAGATGGAATTTTGAAATTTCTGAAGAGACTTTGTGTTCTCGATATAACATGTAACACCCAGAGCTTCCACGATACGCTTCTCTTTCAATAATGCAATAGCTTTCATTGTACGCAAGTTCCAGTTCTAACACACCACGACTAATCAAAGTAGCCATTAGGAATAGTAAAACCCACTTTTTAAAATTATAGAAATTTTATATTTCAAAATGGACTTCATTTTTGTATTCGTAATATCAAAATTATCCTAAGTTGAATTTTTTGTAATTTTCTGAGAACTTCCAATTTTTTATGAATAGTGAAAAATACTTAAAAACAACTTTTTTAATAAAAATAATATATAGGGATAAATTATACTATTGAGTTGTTTTAAAGTATAATTAGAATATAATTTTACCATTTTATCCAATGTTGTTCATTAGAATTAATTTAACATTGAAATTTGACATGAACAATTGACAATCTTTTGATATATATTGTTTCTTAAAAACACGCTATTTGTTGTGACAGTAGAAATCAATTATAAAATTAATTAATGAAACTTATATTTTTGAAATTTTGTAAAATAGACATCATTTTTAAATTCGGAATATCAATTATAGCTTAGGGTGAAATTTTGGCATTGTTCTGGAAAACTTCAATTTTTTATGAATAGTGAAACCACTAAGTGGTAGTTAAAAAACTGATTTTTCGTTTAAATGAAACATTACCACTTCTATGAATTAAAATTCAAAAATCCGACATACATGGTTTTCATTAGGAAGTAAAATGTTGTTCAATGGGATTAAAATAATTTTTGGTGAATAGTAACTTTTAAGTTTAATTAATCACGGTTAAAGGTAATTAGTGAAATTTAAGGTAAAAATCATATTATAAAAATATGAAAATACCTTTAAACTTATCCTACCCCTATTGGATGAGTCATGGCCGACCAAGAAAATCTATGGGTCAACTTGGGGACCCCATGGAGCCTCTTTGGTAGGAAAATGACATTAAAAACTTTTTATTTAATGTTAAAATAAAAATGTCACAAACATGAGTTGTTTTACTAAAACAATTTTTAAATGGGGGCATACAAGTAATATTTTTTACTATAAATATTCATTAAAAATATAAAAATATTTCATACATCATGATATTTTTATATAATTTTTAGACATTAAAGAAATTAAATTATTTATGACTCCATGACGATGCAGCGATTACCTCATTAATTAACGATTTAAATAAAATGAAAAGATAATGTAAAATATAAGACTTACACTTGTCAAAATTTTATTGAATGAGCATATTTCGAACCCTTATCACCTTATCCTCGGAATATATAAGTTTGGGACCTTTAAAATCCGAAACTCATTATATAATAAAGTAACACTTCATGACTTTCGAAGAGTACCCCTCCTCTCCTCTTATAAAAGGCCCCCACCACTACCACCTTATTCACACCTTCCAAGCCATTTGGCTCGGCCACACTCTACCCAAATACTCCCTCAACTTCCCTCTCTTACTCCTAGAAGCCTCACTTTGGGCATAATTCTTCCCAAGGAAGCCTTTGGCTCAAATCAAAAAAGAGTTACCCGATTTTAAGGTAATGTCTTCTCTTGTATTCTTTTGTTTTATTTTGCTTCTCCAACCCCCTAAAATATTTATATTACTTTATTTTGTAACAACACCAGAATCCTCCATATACTTGGATGTTTTTATGAGAATTATTTTATTTACACTTACACACACCTTCGTCCAATGGTTAAAGAACATACTATTTCTGTGGGTGGAAAATTACTGCCTCACGAAACGATGATTGTTCAATCTTCTTTTAACACCTATAATGGTGGCCATTATGATGAAACTATTTTTATATATTATATATATTATGTTTTTTTTCTTATGATTATGTTTTTTTATTTATGGCATAACATTACGATTTCCATTATGGATAAACGCGATAATTTCATTTTTGGAAGTGCAGACTACCGCCCCCTCAAAGTGATTTGAATCGTTAATGCCATATGTGGGATGTATAAAGGATGGAGTAAATGGTATTATACATTATATTATACTGGAATTATATTATACCTTTATATAATTATAAATTCATTCCATTAAATACGAAATAGGAATGGAAGTAGCGTTCATGCGTACGTACGGCTTACCGTCTCCATGAACAGTGCATTTCATTTCTTACCTCTAAATGATACGTAATATTATGAATGAAATGAAGGGATAGTATGAGGGGATATGAAGACAATATGTTTTTATAGTTTTGTTTTACTTTATTATGTAGTGTAAGACTTATGAATGTATCTAGTGTTTCCAAGGCTACTAAACTAATCGGTCTTTCGAGCCTTGATCATTGTGATCATGCCAATGTTATGCAATAACGCACCGACTCTGGGTAACTGGGGTCGGGGCATTACAGTTGGTATCAGAGGCAGTTTAGTACTAACCTTGGAAGCTAGATTTAGATAAACTCTGATTATAGCACATAGACCTAAGATAAAATTTGAGGATTAGTATAGAAGAACTTCCTAGAATTTTGGTATTATAGAGATTGTGTGAGTTTTACGAGCAATACATCCCTGTCTGGATACGAGCAGGTAGAGGCGGCTCTGGCACAGATGTACCTAGGGGTAAAACCCGAAAACACCTCTTTGAGCTAAACTCAAACGGGAACTGGTGCATGACAATAGGCCTTGATGCACTCTTGGTTACGACACTCCTGGGGGATATGCTTACGATAATTTCATTTTTTTACAAACCATTATGAAGGGTTTATGAGTATATACTTCCTCAAAGAAAACATTTTTTATGATTATGGATTATATCCATAAACCGTTCAATTTTTCATTAAGTATTTTACAAGTTTGGAATTATTCATTGCAATTCATAAACTAACCTAGTTTATGCCATTGTATAGAAATGGTGCCCAGTAGAAGGAATGTGAACTCCATCAATACGTATGATCCAAAGAGTAAGAAGGATATTATCTTTCACGGTATTAAGCCAACATTTAGAAGGGAAATAGTCTCACATGTGTTCTCAACATATGAAGAAATAGTATCATGTGTTAATAAGATAAGTAAATAATTCTATGAGTCTTATGGATTTGAAGGGAAGAAAGAGAAGAAAAGGATGGAAGAGAGAATGATGGATAAAGGGATGAGGGAAAAGAAGAACATTCCAATATGTGATAACTGTGGGAAGAAACACCTTGGAACTTGCCTAAAGGGAATGGGAGTTTGTTATAAGTGTGGAGAAAAAGGACACCAAGTGCGTGACTGCAAGGGTAAGAAAAAGGTTTCAAATGTAAAATGCTTCATCTGTAAGGAGTGGGGACACTACGCAAACCAAAGTCCAAATCATCAGAGTATGCCCCAAATGATATTATTGGATATTAATCAAGTTATGATACTACCACAGATGAGGATGAATTATTAGAGTTCTTATGTTGTTATTAAAGAATTTTGTCATTTGAGTGTTGTATCAATGATGTACTGGTTATAATAATTATGGAGTATATAAGGATTGTACTGTAGTACTATTTCATCAAGGACTTGAGATTGTGTGGAACAAAGAAAAGTGACTCCACAGTAGGTTAAATTTTTGGAAAATATATGGTTGAGAGAAAGATAAACCATAATATGGTTCTGATACCGAGATAGTGATTTTTTAATAATACATGATTGATTTGGATAAATTATATTGGATATTCTTAACTTCCTTGAAACTGATTAATGATTTGTATACATTTTTTGATAGAAGGAGTATATCTGGTATTCTATAAAGAATAAGGGATCATAAATGTAATCAATAAGGATTTATGGTATTTCAGGATGTTGCAGTGTTTTAAAAGAATACATGATGAAGGTGTTCACATGTTGTTACGCGGAAAAAAGGAACTTCATTATGTTTACCTTCCTTATAAAATTTGGACTCTGAGTTGGACCGAAGTATTTTGGATAACTATAAAGGTTAGAATGGATTAAGTTGGACGTTGGATAGTATTTTTTAAGGTTAAAACATTTCTGAATATTATTTTTGGAATATTATAATACTATAGTTTTAGGAAAAAGACAACCTCTAGGTCGGGGGATAACCCGTCGCGTCAGACAAAGCTGTAGGAATCGAACCCACAACCATAGTGTGACAGGCCTTTATTACCTACCACTAGCCTACAGGAAGTCCCTGGTTATTACAAAAACATTTTCCTAATCTAAATGGTATGTGTTAATATTTGGAACCTTATACAATTATGATAAATAAAATATTTTTGAGTTCTATTACCTTTTGGAGTGAAAGATGGGTTTTTGGTAAAAATTTATTAAAGAATGAAAGTCTACATGACAAGTAAGTATATTTCCTTACGTTCTTAGTAAATATCTTAAATAAATTCCTCAACTTTATGAAAGTTAACTCGAAACAAAAACATTGTCGGTTAACTTTTCCAACTGGGGATTCAATGACCGTTTAGCCAATCACAAGTTTGTGACTTTCTTGTGGTTAAATTTATCCTAATCCTGTTTTCTACAACTATCCATCAGACCTCGATGATTTTTTTCCTCCATATCCATATTTTCATATATTCCTAGTATGGGCTATCTCGGGTGACCTTTTTACTTCTCTTTCTTTCTTTTAAAGTTATATTTTTATTAACCTTATTTCCGATGTGGGTTTTCCACAAAGGTATTTTCTATTTTCAAACTTTTATTTTCAATGAAAAATTTCAAATTGTGAGGATGCAATTTATTGAAGGAGGGGAGAATGTAACACCCCGAGCTTCCACGATACGCTTCTCTTTCAATAATGCAATAGCTTGCATTGTACGCAAGTTCGAGTTCTAACACACCGCGACTAATCAAAGTAGCCGTTATGAATAGTAATACCCACATTTTAAAATTATAGAAATTTTATATTTCAAAATGGACTTTATTTTTGTATTCGTAATATCAAAATTATCCTAATTTGATTTTTTGTAATTTTATGAGAACTTCCAATTTTTTATGAATAGTGAAAAATATTTAAAAAAACTTTTTTAATAAAAATAATTTATAGTGATAAATAAAACTATTGAGTGGTTTTAAAGAATAATTAGAATATATTTTTAACATTTTATCCAATGGTGTTCATTAGAATTAATTTAGCATTGAAATTGGACATGAACAATTGTCAATCTTTTGATATATATTGTTTCTTAAAAACACGCTATTTGTTGTGACAACGGGAATTAATTATAAAATTAATTAATGCAACATATATTTTTGGAATTTTGTAAATTATAAATTATTTTTGAATTCGGAATATCAATTATAGCTTATGGTGAAATTTTTGCATTGTTCTGAAAAACTTCAATTTTTGATGAATTGTGAAACCACTAAGTGGTAGTTAATAAACTGATTTTTCGTTTAAATGAAACTTTACCGCTTCTATGAATTTAATTTAAAAAATCCAACATACATTTTTGTCATTAGAAAGTAAAATGTGGTTCAATGGGATTAAAATAATTTTTGGTGAATAGTAACTTATAAGATTAATTATCGCGATTAAAGGTAATTAGTAAAATTTAAGGTAAAAATGATATTATAAAAATATGAAAATACCTTTACACTTGTCATACCCCTATTGGATGAGTCATGGCCGACCAAGAAAATTCATGGGTCAACTTGGGGACCCCATGGAGCCACTTTGGTAGGAAAATGACATTAAAAACTTTTTATTTAATGTTAAAATAAAAATGTCACAAATATGAGTTGTTTTACTAAAACAATTTTGAAATGGGGTTATACAAGTAATATTTTTTAATATAAATATTCATTAGAAATATAAAAATATTTCCTAAATCATGATATTTTTTTATAATTTTTAGACATTAAATAAATTTAATTATTTATGACACCATGACGATGCAGCGATTACCTCATTAATTAAAGATTTAAATAAAATGAAAAGATAATCTAAAATCTAAGACTTAAACTTTTCAAAAACCTATTGTAAGAGTATATTTCTAACCCTTATCACCTTATCCTCGAAATATATAAGTTTGGGACCTTTAAAATCAGAAACTCATTATATAATAAAGTAACATTTCATGACTTTCCAAGAGTACCCCTCCTCTCCTCTTATAAAAGGCCCCCACCCCTACCACCTTATTCACACCTTCCAAGCCATTTGGCTCGGCAAACCTCTTCCCAAATACTCTTTAAACTTCCCTCTATTACTCCTAGAAGCCTCACTTTGGGCAGAATTTTTCCCAAAGAAGCATTTGGCTCAAATCAAAAAAGAGTTACCTGATTTTAAGGTAATGTCTTCTCTTGTATTCTTTTGTTTTATTTTGCTTCTCCAACCCCCTAAAATATTTTTATTACTTTATTTTGTCACAAAAAAATTATCCAAAATATACTTGGATGTTTTTATGAGAAGTATTTTATTTACACTTACACACACCTTCGTCTAATGGTTAAAGAACATACTGTTTCTGTGGGTGGCGAATTACTGCCTCACAAAACGATGATTGTTCAATATTCTTTTAACACCTATCATGGTGGCCATTATGATGACCCTATTTTTATATATGATATATATTATGGTTTTTATTTCCTTATTATTATGTATTTTTCATTTATGGCATACCTGTACGATTTCCATTATGGATAAACGCGATAATTTCATTTTAGGAAGTGCGGACTACCGCCCCCTCAAAGTGATTTGAATCATTAATTCCATATGTGGGATGTAAAAAGGATGGAGTAAATGGTATTATACATTATATTATACTGGAATTATATAATACCTTTATATAATTATAAATTCATTCCATTAAATACAAAATAGGAATGAAAGTAGCGTCCATGCGTACCTACGGCTTACCGTCTCCATGAACGGTGCATTTCATTTATTACCTCTAAATGTTACATAATATTATGAATGAATGTATATAATAGATATATATGATATATATGATATCTACATAATGAATATAATTCTAGATATAATGGATATTTTACCACATGAACAACTTGAAATTATAAGAAGTTTATTTTTGACTCAAGTACCAAAGATCGACAAAACGACCGTTATTAGCATAAATAATTACATAATGTTAATAACATGGTAATAAGTGATATAAATGGAATAATAAACTTGATAAAGGTTCTTAAGAAATTAAAAATTAACTATAGTTTATTATTCAAGAGGTTAAAGAACGGTCGAGTCAAGTCGGACACGAGGTAAGGGAACTTCTTAACCCAATTTCTATTCTTTGGGTTAATCTCCTACTTTCAAATTATGTCATGATATTATTATGTCCAATATTGTATTTGTACTTTCTTTAAGTGTACTTATATTGAATACACATAATAGATTTATTTTATTTTAAAAAAATGATCTTTGTAAGGGAACTTCTTAACACAACTTCTATTCTTTGGTTCAATCTCTTACTTTCAAATTATGTCATGATATTATTATGTCTTATCTTGTATTTGTACTTCCTTTATGTGTACTTATAGTGAATACACATAATAGAACTATTTTATTTACAAAATGATCTTTTTAAGGTACTTCGTCTCAATCTCCATTCATTGAGGCATATTTGGTTTTATACACAACTTTCCTTTATACAGTGTATAAACCCCTTTGACTTTTACTTTTTTTCAAAAGGAATCTTTTTAGACAAAGCGTTTTTACTAAACGACAAAAGGAATGTTTTTTTCTTATGTATTCGGCGACAATGACTTCCCCACCACCATGACCATTATTTGAGTTTCGGCTTCCTTTACAAGCCATAACTT
This sequence comes from Viscum album, assembly GCA_963277665.1. Lineage (NCBI taxonomy): Eukaryota > Viridiplantae > Streptophyta > Magnoliopsida > Santalales > Viscaceae > Viscum > Viscum album. Next base: position 1,917,894,390 of record OY728119.1, read on the forward strand.
TTTTTAAAATGAAAAATAAATATCAAGTATTAATTTTCTTTTATTTTGGTATTGAAAATGGTTTTGAAAGTGTTTTTATTATATCAATGTGTTGTATTGATATCTTGTGATTGAAATGTGGAAATGTTATGTTTCCTTTATGCATGTTTTATATAATACGGTTATGTTATGGTTTATGATATGTTTAAACCTGTTCATATGAGGAATGCATTGGACTTAATAAGTGACGGGTGGAGCCCGCTATAGCTCCTCGGTGCATCGGTAGGTCTCATGAGACAAACTTGTGTCTTGGCACGAGGCCTTGACAAAATATTATTTGTAGTCTTGGCACGAGGCCTTGGCTACGTGGTTATGATAGTCAGACATTATGCATTCCATCATTATGAAAGTGGTTATTGATATTTCATGTGATTTTTCGACGAGTAGAATATCTATGTGAATAAGTAAATGACATTATTTCATTTTACTTTTTCCATTTTATGTTTAAGTTCAAGTTTAAAATGATTTTGTTTTATTTATACATTGCCTTAAATGTTTATGTTTATTTATGAAAGCTTCCGCTATATTGTTATCCTTACTGATCATCTGAGCTCACCCCTTCCAATGTTTTAATTTTTCCAGGAGGTGAAGAAGAATATTATGAATGACCTGTAGGGACAGTATGAGGGGATATGAAGACAAGATGTTGTTATAGTTTTGTTTTACTTTATGATGTAATGTAAGACTTATGAATGTATCTAGTTTTTCCAAGGGTACTAAACTAATTGATCTTTTGAGACTTGATCTTTGTGATCATGCCAATGTTACGCAATAACGCACCAACTCTGGGTAATTGGGGTCGGGGCGTTACATAACTGATCTAAAAAGGGAATTGTTGGATGATGCTCATAGCTCCAGTTTCTCTATACACCTAGTAGCACTAAGATGTATAGAGATTTTAAAGAATATATTTGGTGGGACAAAATGAAGAGGGATATTTTTGATTTTGTGTCAAGATGTATGGTTTTTCAACAAGTGAAAGCTGGAAGGAAACAGCCAGGAGGATTCATGCACATTCTTCCCATACCTGAGTGGAAATGGGATAATATTAAGATGGAATTTGTCAGGGGGATACCAAAGACTCCTATAAGGAATGATGCAGTATGGGTCATTATTGATCATCTTACCAAGTCAACACATTTTCTTTCTATAAGATAAGATTTACCAATTGAACGTTTAGTAAGAATGTATATTAATGAAGTTGTAAGACTTCATGGAGTACCCCTATTGATTGTTTCTGATCATGATCCCCATTTTACATCCAGATTCTGGAAAAGTATTAATAAGGCCCTAGATACTGAACTTCATTTGAGCACTACCTACCACCCTCAAACTGATGGACAATCAGAACGGACTATTCAAACATTAGAAGACATGTTTATATCTTTCTCACTAGACTTTCAAGATATGTGAGATTAGTATTTACATCTGTTAGAATTTTCCTATAACAATAGCTTCCATTAAAGTATTCATATGGCACCATATGTATCATTATATGGAAAGAGATGTCACACAACTTTTTGGGATGATGTTGGTTAAATAAAACTCATAGGCCCAGAACTTGTTGACTAATAGATGGAAAAGGTGAAGGTTATCTGAACCCACATCAAACCAGCTCAAATTAGGTAGAAGAGGTATGTCGATAACCGAAAGAAGTATTTGTAATTTCAGGTAGGAGGTCATGTTTTTTGAAGGTATCCTCATGGAAGGGAGTTATACGATTCAGTAATATGGGTAAATTAATTCCCAGGTACATCGGACCGTTCGAGATTCTAGAACAAATTGGGGCTATAGATTACCGTTTGGTAATGCCACCAAGTCTCCCCAAAGTTCCCGATGTGTTCACCGTATCACTGTTGAGAAAATACAGGCTTGACCAAATGCATGTACTCACCTGTGAAAAAATTAAACTGTAACCTGATCTATCTTATTGTGAAGATCCTGTGAAGATTCTTGATACTAGAGAACAAGTGTTGAGAGAACGAACGACTCGTTTGGTAAAAGTTCTATGGAGAAACCATAAGATGGAAGATGCAACATGGGAACGAGAGGAACTTATGATGAAGAACCACCCAAATCGTTTTGTACGGTATTATTCTTGAAATTTTGAGGATGAAATTATTTGAAGGAGGGAAGAATGTAACACCCCAATCTTCCACGGTACGTTTCCCATTGAATAATGCAATAGCTTTCATTGTATACAACTTCAATATTCAAACACACCGCGACCAATAAAACTTACCATTATGAATAGTAATACTCGCTTTTTAAATTTTATAAATTTTATTTTTCAAAATGGACTTTGTTTTTGAATTAGTAATATTAAAATTAGCTTAGAGTGAATTTTTAGAATTTTTCTGAAAACATTTAATTTTTTATGAATAGTGAAAAACACTGTGTTATTGGTTAAAACTGGCCTTTTATTTAAATAATTATTTATTTTATTTAAATTTATTTTAGGTAAAAATAGATACATATTACCTATATATGTTCAATTTAATTCATTGTATTCATTTTATAATAAGTTTAGATATATAAAAATTGAACTTTTTACTATCTTTTACCCACCACCTAGGAGAATTTGAAAATTTGCATACAACTTAATTTTACCACTTCTATTAGTTGAATTTAAAAAATACAATAGACATACTTAATATCAGTAAGTAAAATATGGTTCAATAGGATGAAAATAATTTTTTGTGAATAGTAACTTTTGACTTTTGTTTACCATGGTTAAAAGTAAATAGGGTAATTATGGATAAAAAGGATATCATAATTACCCTAACACATGTCCTAATTCTATTGGATAAGTATAATACAACCAAAAGCAACCTCTGTAAGAATATATGATCCTATTTGGTCCACTTGGATTAGATTAGGACATTTATTGTTATTTTTTTAAAAGAGTAGTTAAAAGAGTTAAATTTAAATTTTAATAACTAAACCATTTTTAATATAGGTCCATATATAAGATAAATTCGACTAAAAATATTCATTACAAAGAAAAAAATATTTCCTAAATAATGGTATTTTATTTATAATTTTTAGACATTAAATAATTTAATTTATTTTTGACATAATGATGATTCAGTAATTACCTTATTGATGAAAGATTAAAATAATTGATATTATAAAAATACAAATAAATGTAATTTGAGACTTTTGATGAATTAAACTAATTTTATAGGTTAATATGACATGTTAGTGTCGATTAAATAATTTTTTTCGAAGTAATCATGCTGTTATGATTTTCACAAAAACCAAATACTAAATAGTGTAAAATTGACATAATTGAGTTTTTAAAACAAATACTATATTATTAATTGATATAATATTCCTAAAAATATAATGTTCAAACCAAGGACTTAGATAAGGTTATATATATTAATAATTAACCACTTTGGGTTCTCATGTCCTGATATAGTATGTTCATTAACCATATAATATAAAAATACAAAGAGACGTGGTAAATGTCAAACTATTTAACTAAGAGTTACATCTAAAAGACATGGTTAATATGGTAACCTAAACTTGTATAAAAACTATTGTTTAAGATTTTTTCGATCCATTCCCACAATAGAATTTAAATAGATCATTTTAGATCCATTAGAAAATGAAAATTATTTTATTATGAAATCATATTTCAATCTTTTCCTAAAGTGACCCTCACCTCTCTTATAAAAGGGTACTTACGTTTCTCTTAATTTCACACCTCCAAAGCCATTTAGATCAGCCAAAACCTGCCCAAATATCCTCCAAAAATTACTCCCTTCATCCTAGAGTCCTTAATTTAATCAAAAAGCCATCCTATGGATCCCTTTTGATCAAATCAAAAGGAAGAACCCAAAGAAGAGGTAAATATTTCATCACCTCTTTCAAGTTATTTTCTTCTTCCACTTACTAATTATTTTTTGTCTCCATTATAAAATAATAAATCCAATATATTCTATATACAGGGATTTTATTATACAAATTTCACAACCATATTCATTATTCTATCCATCACATGAATGAAAAAGTCACCATACGTGCATATGTACGGCTTACCGTCTCCACGCCGTGGTGTAGTTTGTTATTCAAACACTTCATTATTTGGATGGGTATAATAATGAGTATAACTGATTTAAATAATAAATATGACATTTTAATGATTATATATATATTATATATCATCCAATTACATATGATTTCACTGTCAATATAATGATATTGCCGCTCGTGCGTATGTACGGATTACCGTCTCCACGAACGTGATGAGATTAATTCCCCATCGTAATCATTCAAGAATAATTTTAATTTTTTGATAAAAAATTATGTTTAAGAACTTAATATCATTCTGGATATGAACCAAATACATCATATCCAAAACAAACATGTCTTACGTAACCAAGCATATAAAGGAAAAAGAGTCTGTTAACACCCGAAACGATGATACTACAAAAATATTATTAACAAAACAATATTAGAAGATCATATATGATATCATATTTATGTATATAGTTATTTTATAATTTAATAACAATGTTTTGACTATTATACAAGAGGTTAAAATACCATCGAATAAGGAAAAGTACAAGGTAAGGGTTAATTTCACAATCTCTTTATTATCCGAGGTTGTTTTTATGTATCTACTATGACCTCTTTATCATCCACATCCATGTTTCTTAAAAATGTATTTCAAAACATTTTTACTATTTACTTTACTATGGGTTAAATTTATTTATACCCTTGTTTGAATTTTTATAAAATGGTTTGAAAAAAAATCTTTCTGTAATTTTCCAAACAAGGTACTTTATGACCTTTTCGACAAAATTAAGGCAAGAATGTCTTTTTTTAACTTTTACGGCGGGTGTGGCTATTTTTTGCCATTTTATAATCATAGAAGATTCCTATAGAATCTTATAAAAATATTTTCAAAATAGATGATTTATTTTATAATTATGTGACTTTTAAATGATTTCAAAATTGAAAGAGGTATTTATTTCAAATAGTTTTCATTTCATCTATGTCAACATCCTTTGATAGATTTTAAACTTTTTTGAAGTTGATTTATTATGATACAAATATTCCATATTATATTGAAGTTTTTGTGATATGTTTGACCATGGATGTGTTATTTTTACACCATTCAGGGTTTAGGGATAAAGTATTGACATTTTGTATCCTAGTTTTAATATTAATGTTTATGTTATGTTTAAACCTTTTCATAGGAGGAATGTATTGGACTTAGTAAGTGATTAGTGGAGCCCGCTATATCTCCTCGATGAATTGGTTGGTCTCAAGAGACAAACTAGTGTCTTGACACAAGGCCTTGACAAAATATTATTTGTAGTCTTGGCACAAGGCCTTGACTATGTGGTTATGAAGTCTGACATTCTGCATTCCATCATTATGAAATTGTCTATTGATAGTGCATGTGATTATTTGACTTGTAGAATTTGCATGTGAATAATTAAATAGAATTATTTTATTTTATCTTTGCCAAATTATGCTGAAGTTTATGTTTAAAAGGTTTTTATTTTTGTTTTATACATTTCTTTAAATGTTTGTGCTTATTTATGAATGTTTTCACTATATTGTTATACTTACTAAGCATCTGATCTCACCCCTTTCTATGTTTTATTTTTCCTATGATGTGAAGAGGTATTTTATTGTTGACTTTTAGGGATAGGCTAAGGATATAAGTGTGTTAAAAAGGGGACAATATGTTGTTGATGTTTTTATTTCATAATGTAATGTGAAACTTATGAATATATCTAGTACTTCCAAGGCTACAAAACTTATCGGTATTTCGGGACATTATTCCTTGTATCATGCCAATGTTATGTAATAATCCACCAACTCTAGGTAACTGGGGTCTAGGAGTTACAAAAGGTGAGTCCCTTGATCAGTAATTATGGCTCTAGGAACTCCAAACCTACAAAATATGTTAGCTCTGACAAAATAACAATCAACTTTAGCATTGTCAGTCCTGATGGATTTTGATTCTACCCATTTGGAAAAATAATCAACAGTAAAAAGAATATAATAATTTCAAAATTACATTGGTAAAGGACCAATAAAATATATCCCCCAAACATAAAAAATTTCAAAAAAATTAAGTGGTGTTTGGGTAATTTCTTGTCTCTATGAAATATTTCTTGTAAACTGAAATTTTTCACAGCATTTGAAAAATTCATGAGAATATTTGAAAAGTGTTGGCCGATAAAGTCCAGATTCTAAAACCTTCCTTGTTGTCCTTTTTGGTTGAGGAACAAAAGGATAAGGTTGTTGGAAGTTACCAACACCTTGACCATATTGGAACTTGTTTGGGTTTTGAGGAGGGAATTGAGGGATGAGGTTTCCATACCTTAAGGCTTGGTTATAAGAAGAAGTGAAGGGCTCAATGTAATGATGGTGAGAGGTTATAATGAATTGACTTAATTGTTGAGGTTTGGTGTTCTGCTAAGGATATGCTTTATTAAGCTCCATTGGTAAGGATGAGTCAGATTGGTCCTCTGGAAGTTGTGGACATGTGTCTGTGTATGAGATTTGGAGCTGCAGATTCCACAGTTATTGATAGGTCTAGGGAATAGAGATTGTGGAGAATATGACGTTGGGGCTTTGGCCACCACAACTAGTTATCGAACAAGACCTGTAAGTTCACTCATCCACTCTGTCATCTTGTTTGTCACTATAGATTGATTCTATTGTGCTTGTTTGACTTGAGCATGTGCTTGATTATGGAATATTTGTGTATTTGTAGCCATGTTTCTTATGAGATCTCTTGTAGCTGTAGGAGTTTAATCGAAAAGAGCACCACCACTTGCGACATCAATGAGAGTTCTATCCATATCCAATAACGACTCATAGAAGTATGATATCAAGAGTTGTTTAGGGATTTGGTGATGTGGGAAGGTTGCAACAAGCTTTTTGAACCTATCCTAGAACTCATGGAGTGATTCATTTGGAAATTGATAGATACCTCTTATTTCCTTTCGGATTGAAGTAGTATGAGAAACAATAAATAATTCCTCTAATAAGAGTCACTTCATTTCATTCCATGTGTTTATGGAACCAAGAGGGAGGTAGTAAATCAATGACTTAGAAGTGTCAGGTTGGGAGAAAGGGAATGCTTGGTGTTTGATTTGTTCCTCAAAAACCCCGTGAGGATTCATGGTTGAGCACACCACTTGGATAATTTTAAAATAAAGATGTGGATTCTCACCAGCTTGCCCATGGAAATTAGGGATAAGATGAATCAAACCCGATTTGAGTTCTAAGTCCACCTCTATGTTTTGATATTGAATAACAAGGGGTTGGTAATTCATATCAGGGGAAGCAGGTTCTTTAAGTGTTTGTTCCGTAGGATTGGCCATATCTAATTAAATTGGTAGAAAAAGGATAGGTTCTTGAATGAGTTGATTATCTATTATGTTTCTCCTAAGTTGGTGAAGTGTTCGCTCAATTTTAGGGTCAAACAAATCTGAGGGATTGTTTGGGAGGCTATGGGTCATTCGAAGAGATTTTGGAAGAAAGAGGAAGACGAGTTTTTCACTTTGCTTTTTTTCCAAATTTTTTATTTTTTTTTTGTTTTTTACAGTAATCAGAATCTAATGACTAATTAATTGCACCATCCCCAGCAATGGCGCCATTTGAAAGCTCATATGGACCACACAAGAAGACCCAAAAATATTTGTGATTAAACTGCACCAGCTATGGAGATGGAATTACTGGGATCAATCCCGAATTATAAAATACTTTAATTATACTCTAAATGTTGGGGGACATTTCAATTGATCTTGGATAAAACTTTCAAGGCCCAAATCCAAAAAAAGGGGCCCAATTGATGAATTTTAACCCAACCGACCATTCTGTCCGGGAAATGAAATTATCACACAATTATGGATTTTTTCTCTTAAAGGAGACATCTATTCTAGCTGAAATTTTTCAGTGAGAAAGAAGAGATATAGGTTTCCGACTTTGTTAAATAATGTGTTTGGATTTGAAGGCATATTCCTATTGATAAACCCATTCACATTTTTGCCTTCTAAAAAGTCTGGATTGAAACGGACAAATTATAAGTGTTTAATCAAACCGCCATAAAATTGGCTCCTTAGTTCCAATGGCCGCCAAATTTTCAGAGTAGGAATAAAATATAAATATCAACAACTTTAAAGAATATCATATCTCTTGATTCAGCTATCAAGTTTACCAAAGTGGCGATGCAAGTGGATGGACAATTTTGGAATGAAAAAATCCCACAACATTGGTCTATAAATACATCCCCATCCTCACCATGAAAAAGTTTGGAATTTTAGAAGATAAGAGCATCAATTGGCACAACCAAAGCCTTTCCAAAGGTTTGTGAGGACCATAATACTCATTTTTTTACTTTAGATACCATTCCTCCTCCCTTTTCTTTCATTTATATTGGGGTTCTTCATTGTTGTAATCATGTAAGTCTTTTTTTGTAATTATATTTCAATGGATTTTTCTTCTTCAATATCTCTTATTTTCATTATCCTTCTATAGTTTAATATTAATGTTCTTAAAATAGTTAAAATCAAGTTAAAACCCCTTCCCTTCTTTTGTTTTCTCATTCAATCTAAATTCATCATTTAAATCCCTTCATCGTTTGTGTGTGTGTTCGACACACCACTCTTTTCTTATCCCTTTCATTTTATTATCTTCTGAATTTATAATCATAATCATTAGAACTAGATTACTAATCATTTCAATGAATGATTAAATCTCTAATTGGGGTGAGTTATAATTTAGGTATGTTAAGTGATTGAGATATTTTTCTCAATGAATATTTTTTAAATTAATGGGGTGTATGTTGTACTTAACATGCCATGGATTAGTGACTTGTTTTGTTTAACGTATGGATTCCATGGATTATTGGAACTATAAATACACTACCACAATCAAGTACTGATTGATATTAGAATCCTAGTTAAGCTAAGGCTTGGATTAAAGCCTTAACACTTAGTAATTTCAATCGACATCAACTTGTGACATGAGTGACTATTTAATGCATTATAAAACAAGGCTCATGGATATCACAAGCTTAACTACATAATGATGAACTCACCCCAATATTTGTCAATTTTTTAAATCAATCTTAATAAATCAGTCATTTCATAAGCTCTGCAAACTAACCCCCCTAATTAGATTATAATCAAACAAAAACAATCGACTATTAAAAAATATCATCGCTGAAGATTTAACCTGAGTACTACTATACACATTAGAAGATAAATGGAAAAAGATTTTTTAGTAGTTTGTTTTTCTTTAGATAGATTTAGATCATATCTGCTTGGAACTAAAGACATTGTGTTTTCTAATTGTGCAGCTCCAAGGTACTTGATGAAGAAAGATGAATCAAAACCAAGGATTGTGAGATGGATGATATTACTATAGGAGTTCAAAATAGAAATAAAAGATAAGAAGGTATCTAAGAACTAAGTGGCTGATCACTTAAGTAGACTACCCAACACTGCTGAAGTTGAAATTCCAGACACTGAACCACTAAATTATCACCTTCCAAGAGATAAATTTTCCTTGATTAAAGGAGAAGTACATTGGTATGCTGACATGGTCGAATATATAGTAACGTCTCAGGTCCCATCTCATTTAAATTCTCACCAAATTCTCAAATTGAAATCTAAATCTAGATATTACATCTGGGATGATCCATTTATTTGGAATATTTTCAATGACCAAATGATAAGAAGATGTTTTCCTAAAAATGAAATTGAATCAGTCTTTAAGTTTTGTCACATGTTATCTTGTAGAGGCCACTTTCAACCTCAAAGGATATCAAGGAACGTTTTTGAATATGGACTTTATGGCCAACACTTTTCAAAGATTCTCTTGAATTTTTAAAATAGTTTGAAAAATGTTATTTTATAGGAAATATTTCAAATAGTCAAGAAATTCCCCAAAAACCACTTATTTTTTGTGAAATTTTGATGTTTGGGGGACAGATTTTATGGGTATTTTCCCAATATCATTTGTAAATTATTATATTCTACTTAATGTTGATTATATTTCCAAATGGGTGGAAGCAAAATCCACCAGGGCTAATAATGCTAAAGTTGTTTGTGATTTTGTTAGGGATAACATATTTTGTAGGTTTGGAGTTCCAAGATCCATCATTAGTGATCAAAGGACTCACTTTTGTAATAGGATAATGAAGGATTTGTTGAAAAATTATGGGGTGCATCATAAAACATCAACTCCCTATCATCTACAAAATAATGGGAAAGCTAAAGTGTCCAATATGAAAATCAAAGGAATTTTGGAAAAGACTGTTAATCCAAATAGGAAGGATTGTAGCCAAAGGATAGAAGACACATTATGGGCTTACAGAACAGCCTACAAAACCCCAATTTGAATGAGTCTATATAGGTTGATTTATGGGAAACTTTGTCTCCTACCAGTGGAGTTGGAACACAAGGAATACTAGGATGTGTGGAAGATGAATATGGATCTTGAAAGCACTGGGAAAGAGATAAGATTGTAGTTATAGGAGTTGGAAGAAATTATAAGGGAAGCATTTGAAAATTCCATGATTTACAGAGAGAGAACAATAGTGGCTCATGAAAAACTGATCCAACCAAAAGACTTTCATACTAGAGACAATGTATTTTTATTCAATTCAAGACTCAAACTGATTCCAGGTAAAATTCGTTCTAGATGGGAAGGTCCATTTATAGTTACTCGTGTATATCCTTTTAGTGCTCTTCAAATTGTGAAGTATGGAGAGAAGGATCCATTCACTATCAATGGGAATAGGATGAATAAATTCCTTAGGACCATGCCATCAGAGCCAATAGAGAAGATCACACTCCTCCAACATTTTTATCAATAAACTCCATCTGTTCACACCTCTCCTTTACATTTTATTGATTGTTGTGATTCAGTTTCAAGTAATCTTACATGTTAAATCCATTTGAATATACTGAGAACACTATATCATTTATGCATGGGAGAGGGAACCTTTGTAGTTTTGGTTTTTATATTTTTTAAAATGTGTGTGTGTTTCAATTTTTGTGTGTTTCTTTTTATTTTATTTTTTGTTTTTTTGAAACATTTGAGATGAAATGATTATTTTGGACATTTTTGAAACTCATGTCCTTGGGGGGAATATTTTATTCTAGGAAACAGAGCTTAAATGAAATCTGAAAATGACTTTGTTTCAAGTCTAATTCTTTGGGAATTTCATGAAAATTACTCTGATTTTTGAACCCCATGACACATATCACTGTCTTTTTATTTAAAATCCCATTCCTTTGAGGCATCTAAAACAATTATTTTCATATTCTTTACATTCACCTCACTTCATTGGAGAGTCAAACAATACTTTATTTAACCATAATTTGATTTATTCCTATCAAAACTTGAGGGTTTGAGGTACATGTGTTTAAAATTATTAATGGATTTATTTGGTTTTAAAGACCCTTTTTCAATAAAATATTCTTTATTATGGAATGAAATGAACATTTAATCCTTTTATCCCTTAGAATCCATGAACATCATGTTAGGATATCCATGATACAAGACAATTTTCCCTATCCAACCTACTCTTAAAGTAAAATCACATGATCTAGTTGAACTTAAGTGTGGGGGAAGATGTCTTGTATTGTGATACCATATTTGGGGATACTTTGGGTGACAATAAAATGTTGAAGAAATTTTATTTCTGTAGAAAAAAATCATTCTGCTGGAATCTGTGCCTTTTCTAAAGCTTTCAGGACAAGAGAAGTTGTGCATTTCTGGTGCGTCTAAAAGAGAAAGAAATCTTTGCCTTTTCTAGAGCTTTCAAGAAATATTTTGTTTGAGAAGACTGAAATGTTTTCTACTGAAATTATGAACTGTGTGAACATTCTTTGATATTTCATGATAACATTTCTTCTTTTCTACTAAGGGGAGTGAAGAGGAGACCATACTTATGTGAAAATTAGAGTGATACATTTTTTCTTCAAAAAGAGCCAAGCCCTCTTCATTCAGCCTCAGAATTTTCCCATCTAAATCCTACCCACCTAAAGCCACAGAAAAACCATGACAAGTCCTCATGATAAACATATGTCTTTGACTCACATCAGGTGGAGATGTAGGAATTTATCAATCCTATGATGACCCTTGTATGAGTTTTGATGAGAAACACATTGCTAAAAAATTGAAATTTGTGTGATGAGAGATAATGAAAGTTAGGTAAGTATTTTTTATGCATGAAAGGAGAAATGAAGATGAAATACATTGAATGATATGAAATTAAGAACTTGAAATAACAGTTTTTGAGGAGGAATGATATATTTTATTTCTTTTTTTCAAATTGGTGGATCTCATTGATAAGTGTTTTGAATTTACTTTGATTTTATTTTGATCCAGACTTGTCTAGGAATCAAAGTGATAAGTGTTGGGGAATTGATAGAGTTAATATTTTATTTATTATTAATATATTTTTAAATTATTTAATCTCTCCAAATTATTCAGTTTGAGTATATTTTCATCATTTATGTGTTTTTGGTGTATTTTGGGCTTTAATGTAAAAATGGGGAAATTTTGAAAAATTTATTGTTTTTGGGTGCTTCCACTTTTCGGGCATAACTTTCAAATTATTAATTCAATTGGACTAAATCCTTTTTTTAGGATTCATATATTCATGAGCATTAATTTTTTCTTCTAGACCAAGACCCAAATTGAAACCCAATTGTACATAAAAATCAATCAAATAAAGAAATCAGTCGGGCAGGAAGAATGGACCCCACAACATTAAATCTGAAATATATCACACAACATACCTTAAAAAGAGGTGATTCTAGATGTTGTCGAAAAAGGAAGTTCAAAGGATGGTTCAAATTAAATTTCATAAAATATGAAGCTTATCAGGTAATCTTTTGGGCGCATTGAAGTGGAGTGGGTGAAATAGTGGTTGGAAGCCAGAAGAAGTTAAAATCACTAATCAAGTCATGTCTTACTTTCACCTATCAAAAGGCATTGATTTTTTTTTTGGATCGATAGAAAACATAATTTTCAACATTTTATAAGAAGTGATCTTGTCTTGGTTCGGATGTATGGTGGTCATAACCTAGGAAAACTTATACAGGACAGATTCTGAAGGATTAAAATTTATGTTTTTTCATTTCTTTCCTTTGTTCTTCTTATAATTGTAATGACTTCATCTTCCCACTTCAACTAGGTTACACTTACCATGGTGGGGTAGATCTTCTGAGTGATTGGCGAGGGATAGGTTTACGCTTTTGTAATTATTGATTTCTTTCACTTAATATTTTAATATTCTCTTTTGTCTTCTATTAATCAGTTTCAATTTCTTATAACAGTTTTTATTATCATGTACGATTGTATTTGATTTTAGATCCTGTGGTTTATTTTTATTTGGTCAAGGATCAATATCTCCCTCCACTAGGTTCTAGTTTCTATATGATGTAATAGACCAGGACTTAGTGGTGAATTACTCAGTGATCACCGGTACATGTGGGAGGAGTGATGAATGTTCTTGATTCTTGGGAAGAACATGACCCGATTAGGAATTGCCTAAGATAATTGGGGGTATTTTCTATAACTCTATTATGCAATGGAAGGAGAGTATACCAATCTGATGTTTTATTGAGGTTTATTGTCACATACTTATTTGGTCAAGGGAGTGAGGAGAAACTATGGTGGTTTCTCACACTTAATGACTTAGCAGAAGAGAATTGGGTAAAGCGAACTGTGATAGAATTAAAATTGGAAAGCTTACCCAAACATAATCACCATTTCATATCACCAATTTAAATCACATTATTTGTCAACTTGTTTTAAAACATTCACTTAATTGATTTACTTTATTTAGTTTCTTTCATGTATTTTCCAAATCAAACAATTTCAAAAACAACATCACTTCTTTCTCTTATTTTAAGTGACAAACACTACTCTTGAGTAAATCCAACAGTTCCTTTTGGCACAAACCAAAAGGAGTTACCTGATTAAGAGGTAACATCTATTTCAAGTCTGTTATTTTATTTTCCTTCTCCACCCCTCCACTCTCTTTATTCCATTCCTGTATAAAAAATACAATATCCAAAATATACTAGTATTTTTTATGCTAATGTTTTGAACTAAATTTACACACACCTCCATATAATGTGTAACCAACATACTGTTTATGTGTATGGTGAACTACTGCCTCACTAAATGATGATTGTTAAATTTTATTTACCACCTCTCATGGAGGAAATTATAATGGAAACTATGTTTATAAATGTTATATATTATATTAATTATTTCTTTAAGCTTATTTATTTCTTATTCAGCACATATCTTTTTTTACTTTCCATTTGGTTTTAATACGATAACTTTGTTTGAGGAAGTGTGGATTATCAACTCCTCAAAGTGAGGTGATTCATTCACAAACTACATTTAATGTATTAAGGATGGTTTTGGTGAAATTATATGATATATATGATATAATAAATATAATGTAATAATCATATATATACATATATATAAATATATGTCACGTACTTTATTTCTTTCAATGAAACAAAAAAAAAATAGAAACAACATTCATGTGTATGTACGGTTTACTGTCTCCATGAATGGTGTATTCCATTTCCTACTACTATATTATATAAATTATTATAATAAACATATACTGGATATAAATTATATTTATATCATCTTTTACATTCTGGAATCATGATAAATGTAAAAGGACTAACAATATAGAAAATTAAGACATACAAAGAACAAAGTGAATATTACCTGAAGTGAAACCTTAACATATAATAGAAAACAAGAGGGTAATGTAAGGTCATAATCACCCCATATATGGTATTATATATAAGAATATGTTTATCTGAAATATTTATAATAAATTTATATTTATTATATAGGTGGTTTTAACGAGTACGACGAGATTCAAGACACAAGGTAAGGGGATTTCATCTCACTTTTTATTTCCATGAGATACATGCTTTGTTTTCCACTCCTTCCTTGTTTATGGTGTATGAACATCCCATGATTTTATTCAAGTAATCTTATAATTAAATTTTTCTTTATTCACATATCCATTCTATGATCTTTCCTTCATGGGGTTTATGTTTCAAAATTTATCAAATCAGTAAAATAGTTTTGCCTTAATTTTCTTTCATTGAGAATCAGGTTTTGTTATGTACCTATTTTTTTCTAAGGTGTATATAATTCCATTTTACATTTTATATAATTAATTTACATTATTTAATTATATTTTATGCTTTATTTAATTTATTTTTCTTACATGGAGAGTATGATCTTAAGTTACCAAGTTCGAAGTGTTTATTGGGAAAATCACATCGCTCTTCATGATTGTTTATGTTTATGCTTCCTATATTAAAATATTATGATCTAAAGAAAACTCATGAGTATCCTTATACTGTATTTTTTACAATATATAATCATGTATTAGTACCATATTTTCAAACTTTGGTACTTAATATAATGTTTTTAAGTAAAATGTGATCACCTTTATCTCTGTTCAAAAATATACTCTATTAAAAACCATGTTTTTAGAAATGTTTTAAAAAATGTTTTCAAAAGATACCTGAATACCATTTTCAAGGAAAAAGTATTTTAAATTTTTTTATAGTTTTAAATGGTTCATTTATAAGTATTCAAACTATTTTTCCAATAAAAACGTTTTCAAAAGGTTTTGTGTTTTAAAAAGTGCTTTTCAATACAGAAAGGATATTTTACTTAAGAAATGTTTTTAAAATATATTTAAAAATTATTTTATATATAATATAACTTCTTTTGGTGTTACTCATGAATTTATTGGGAAACTATTCAATGATTCCATTCATATATTTTCTCTAAATGGATTCTGTTTTGATGGAATGATGTTTGTGAAACATGTTTCTCTTTCAATGGTTATATGATTTTTAAATCGACTTCTTTTCATGCGTTATGTTCATGCTGAAATGATTATGAAACCTATATCTTTCCACAGGTTATGATATGATTATGATTTTATAATACACATTTCATTTCATGGGTTATTATATGATTATTTAGGATCTTTTGGCACATGTATGTATGATTTTATTATGAGATAGATGGAACCTATATCTCCCTCCAGTGCTATGGGTAAAGATTTATATATCATGATATAGAATAATATGTTGTTGGGAATGAACCTTGACTACAATAATAGACATGGGAGTGATCCATGACTAACCAGATAGTGTGGGAAGTAAACTCTTGCTACCAAGATGGCCATGGGAGTGAACCATGACAACCAAAATGGTATGGGGAATGAACCCATACTACCATGATGTTCCTATTAGTGATTCCTTGGATACTATGTAAATCATATTATTTGATTATGTGTCTACCATAATTCCATATTTTATTCCTATATTATGATTTCATGGATTCTGTTCTTTATTAAATTATGATTCATGTCTTATGAACTGCCAAGCTTTATGCTATGATTCATTTATATGAACTTTGATATGCATTTTAGGATCTATTATTTCCATTATCATGTTCTCATACCCATATGTCATGATTATGCTTATATATCTCCCTTGTTTACCTTTACTGATAATTTTAGCTTGCCCCTTTTTATGTTTCCTTCCGCAGGGTATGACGATATTTATTGTGTTTGATGTGTCTGAGAAGGGTGCTAGTCCATAAGAACCAAGTGGGAGATAATATAGCGCACTTATTTATTAGTTTTAATGTTTCCATGTTTCCAAATGTACTAGACTAGTAAAGTCTTCGGGCGTCTGTTTGTATAATGTTTTAATTATTCAAAAAATATTATGCAATGTTAATGTATGACAAGATAGGGTCACTATAGTTGGTATCAAAGGAAAGTTTTAGTTATTATTTAGAGTCTAGGATGAGAAAATAGTAGTGGTAACCCTAAGGAAATGTCTAGGGATAAGTTTAAGGATAAGGAAAAGTACATAAAATTGTCCTGGAATTTTGGTGAAGGATAGAGTGAGTGGTTTCATAGAATAACATCTCTTTCTAGATACTAAAAGTGGATGTGTCTCTAGAACATATGTAACTAGGGGAAACAACTTTGACATGATGTTTTAGGCCTAACTCAGGGTAATCTAGTACATGAAAACGAGCCTTGCTACACACCTAGTTTGACATTCCTGGGGGATATGATTTGGAAATTCAAAAACTCTTCATGAACCATCACGAAGGATTTAAATAGAAGTTTCCTATGAATAACCTATAATAAACCTAATTTTTGATATATTAAGTAAGGTTTCATAACTTAGACATCATACATGTGACTTTTCATGATTATGTGGTTCCTCACTATAATAACTATTTCTTACTTTATGCTTTTTGGTATTACTCAATGGCTAGAATCTGAAGGAACGCCATTAATGGTGATTAAAATGGACAATGAAACGATTTTACTCCCAAGAAACTGAATTCTATGGGATATGGAATGAAAAACTTAATTTCTATGATCACATAGCTTTATCAATCTATGAATCATGGTGTACTTCCAAATAGAAAAAGGAAGGAACATCATTCTGTTGAGTCTTTCATGAGGAAACATCCACTTTCCTTTGTAGGGTTTTATAATCCACTTTTTCTGAACAATGGATCAGTATTAATAAAAATATATTCTATGTTCTCTAGTGTTTAGAGCATGAGAAATTCATTCTGTATGTATATCAATTAGAAGGAGTAGACCATTGGTGGACTCTAATCAAGAATTTGAGGTAGCAAGATGAGATTAAATCCATGTATTGGGAAAAGTTCAACAACTTATTTTTCAATAATTACATTCCTAGTATTATTTTTATTATGATGTAGAAAGAGTTCCTTGAGTTAAATAAAATGGATCATGAAAATTTTGGTACATATGAGGCTAATTTCACTAGACTTTCAAGGTAAACTTCAATAATTATCATCCAACCCAAAAGTAAGGTTGATAGGTTCTTTAGTGGCTTAAATCCAAGTATCTGGAGGGCTTTGTCAATAAGATACATTAGTATCTATGAAAAGATTTTTAATTGTTAAATCAAGTATTAAATGTTGTTTGGAGTCACATATCAATGTCATGGTATTGACAAGAAGAGAAATATTAAGTTTAAAGTAAAATCTAAAAACAATGAATAGAAGAAGATGATTTTCTCTTTATGCTCTATGTAGAGGAATAATCATGGGGGAAATTTCCTTAATGGGTATAATAAATGTTTTATGTGTGTAAGGGAAGGCTATCGGGCATTTGATTTCCAATGTGATAGGAAGAAGTAAGATAGAATTGCGAAGGGTAAAAACTAACATAGAATGAACCTCCCACAATTTAGTTCTACATGTGTAGTGAGAATGGGAATTATTCTATCCACTTCCCAAACCCAAAGGATATTGATGATGATCGAATTCAAAAACATATTAATACTTGAAAAAGGGGAAATTTCATGCAATCACTATTTTTTATGAGAGGTGTGATAACAACATGATGAACGGAACACTTACCATCCACTCTAAAACTACTAATGTCAAATTTTATTCCAGATATACCGATGATTTACAATCTAAATAATTTTATAAGGGTGTTAATATTCCACCAAGACAAATAGATGTGGAATTAGTAGTTTAAACCCCTAATGGTATGATGATTACATCTCAATTCTGTGATTCCTCTCTAATTGAAGTTTGTGGGAATGTGATTCCTATAAATATTTTCATTCTTCCTTTGGTTGAATTCAATGTCATCTTAGGAATGGTTTTTATTTCCCAACATAACTCCCATATCAATTTTTGATTAAGGGAAATTACATTAGATATTTCAAACCCTCGTGTGATTATCCATCAATTTGACGATAATCATGATCTTTCAATGGTGATAAAATCCAGTGTATGGGTCCTAATTCTCTTTAAAAAGGGGTTTCTATATCAAATGGTTGGGTAGAAAATTGACATCGATGATATTCCTATTGTATAAGAATTTTTAGATTTCACTCTATAAGAGTTTCCGAGTTTCCCATTAAATTGTGAAGTTAAGTTCTTGATATAAATTAGACTTGGTTCCACACCAATTTCAAAGACTCCTTATAGAATGCCCCAGATTAAGTTGTAGGAATTGAAGAAGAAACACCAAGAAAACCTTGATGAGGGGTTCATTTTTTCAAGTGTGTCACCTTGGAGTGAACCCATTATTTTTGTGAAAAATAATAATGGGTCAATGTTACCTTTAATTTATTATCGAGAGTTGAACAAGATCACAATAAAGAACAAGTATCATCTTCCCCATATTAATGGATTGTTTGATCAACTACACAGAGATCAATACTTTTTCAAGATTGGCCTTCATTCGGGATATCATTAACTGAGGGTCAATAAAGAGGATATACCTGTAATACCCCGACCCCAGAAGCCTAGATCTGGTGCATTATTTTGATAAAGTAGCATGATTTCAAGGAAACATATCTCGAAGGACCGGTCAATTTTTCAGTCTTCGAAAATAGATTACATACATGAACGTTACATTAAACATTCAAACATAAAACTCCACATAAATAATCCTATGATAATGCCATTATTACGCTAGATTAACCATGAACATAAATCATAATACACTTCTTGGAATCCTGGGGAAAAAACATAATAAAGGGGTGAGCTCAGATGCTCAGTAAGGGTAAATAATTTAGCTGAAGGCAAGATGTGTAATAAAAACAACATCCTTTTAAACCTAAAATTGAACATAATATGGAAAAAATAAATCAAACATTACCATATAAAAATGAACATGTATATTCTACTATTTTAATAAGCACATGTAATAACTAATTTCATAATGAGGGAATGCATAATGTCAGACATCATAACCACATAATCAAGGACTCGTGTCGCGACTAAATATAAGAATTTTTTCAAGGCCTTGGGCCAAGACATTAGTTTGTCTATTGATACCTACCAATGAATCAAGGAGGTACAGCGGGATCCACCCATCACTTACTAATTCCAATGCATTCCTTGTATGAAAATGTTGAAACATAACATAAAAAATCATATTAAAACTAGCATACGAAATGCCAATACTTTAACTATAAACCATAAATGGTATAAAAATAGCACATCCATAGTCAAACAGATCATAACTCAATCAATACAATATGGATTATTGTATTATAAAAAATCAACCTCAATCAATAATAATATCCATTAAACACTACTAAAAAATCGGGCATTAGCAACCGCCATTGGCGGTCGCTATAGGCCTATAAGGACCGCCTAGCGACCGCCATTGGCGGTCGCTTCAGCTTCATCGCTGTAGTCCAATAGCGACCGCCAATGACGGTCGCTATAGGTGGCCGAAATTCCGGCCTTAAGCGACCGCCTGGCGGTCGCTATAGGCTGCCTGGCGGGCACCATGAGCGACCGCCATTGGCGGTCGCTGATGGTCGCCTACAGCGACCGCCACTAGCGGTCGCTACACTGGGAAATTTTTTTTAAAAAAAAAATTCATACTGAAAGAAATATATATATATATATATATTAAATAATATATATATATATATTAAAGAAAATATTTATATATATAATATTAAATAAAATATATATATATATATATAATGATTTAAATATTTAAATATAAATATATACATATTGAAGAAATATATATAAATAATATTAAATAAAATATTTTTCATTTTTTTAATGAAATATACGAATTGTGTTTTTTTTTCTTCACGGTGAAAAATCAGAGAAAAAACAAGGTAACAATCATAAAAAATGGAAAACAATTTCAAACAGCATAAACATCAAGATCATCATAAACGATAAACGTGCTTCGACGATCAGAGCAGGTCCATCTATTTCAATCTTCTGCTTCAATAAACCTACAATAAGACAAAAAAACAACAAAACAAAACAAACGTAAATTGAACATAATTATTCAGTTATTATATAATTATAATAAAATTAAATATAACATCAAATCATGGTGCTATAATAATTTAAAACCCCCAATTTAAGAAATGCTATCGTTTCATGTCATTCGGAGCACGTTTGCTCCGACTTCGACCGTCTCACACCGTTTTTGGTGTTTTATGACACCGGAAACGTGTTTCTGGTCACCGCGGTCAAACGACACCTTCGATTGATGTGATGTCCGCCCAACCATTTTACAAATCACACAATGGCTGATGTCGTACGGTTTCATGGCATTCTGAGGTCGTTCGGGTGGTTTTAACCCCCCAACACGCCGTTTTAGAGCGCGCCGAGCTGCTGAAAACGACGCAATCGGTCGTACCACACGCACCGCACGTCCGATGGGCGCGTTGTCTCCTCCTACACGTGAAGAATAATATTCCTAATGTTTTTGTGTGGTAAACTATCATTCGGAGCATGTTTGCTCTGAATTCGACCGTCTCACGCCGTTTTTGGTGTTTTTTGACACGAGAAACACGTTTCTAGTCACTGCGGTCAAAAGACAACTCGGATTGAAGTGTCGTCTACCCGAACATTTCAAAAATAATACAAAGGCTGATTTGGTACGGTTTCATTGAATTCCGAGGTGGTTCGGGTGGTTTTGACCCCCCAACGCGCCGTTTTAGCGCCCGTCGAACTGCTGAAAACGACACAATTGGCCGTACCGCGTGCACCGCACGTCCGATGGGCACGCCGTCACCTCCTACACATCATGAAAAATATTCCTAATGTTTTCGTGTGGTTTTATGTCATTCAGAGCACGTTTTCTCTGAATTCGACCATCTCACGCCGTTTTTGGTGTTTTATGACACCGGAAACGCGTTTCCGGTCACCACGGTCAAACGACACCTCTGATTGACATGCCGTCTGCCCGACCATTTCAAATAACACACAACGGCTGATGTCGTACGGTTTCATTGCATTCCAAGGTCGTTCAGGTGGTTTTGACCCCCCCAACGTGCCGTTTTAGCGCACGTCGAGCTGCTGAAAATGACACAATCGGCTGTACCGCGCACACTGCACGTATGATGGGTGCTCCGTCTCCTCCTACATGTCCATAATAATACTCCTAATGTTTTAGTGTGGTTTAATATCATTCGGAGCACGTTTGATCCGAATTCGACCGTCTCACGCCGTTTTTTGTGTTTTATGACACCGAAAATGTGCTTCTGGTCACCGTGGTCAAACGACACCTCCGATTGACGTGTCATCTGCCCGATTATTTCAAAAATCTCACTAAGGCTGATGTCGTACGGTTTCATGGTATTCTGAGGTCGTTTAGGTGGTTTTGACCCCCCAACGCGCCGTTTTAGCGCGCGCCGAGCTGCTGAAAACGACACAATCAGTTGTACCGCACGCACTGCACGTCTGATGGGTGCGTCATCTCCTCCTACACGTCAAGAATAATATTTCTAATGTTTTCGTGTGGTTTTAGGTCATTCGAAGCACGTTTCCTCCGAATTCGACCGTCTCACGCCGTTTTTTGTGTTTTATGACACCAGAAACGTGTTTCCGGTCACCGTGGTCAAACGACACCTCCGATTGACGTGTCGTCTACTCGATTATTTTACAAATCGCACAATGGATGATGTCGTACGGTTTCATGATATTCTGAGGTCGTTCAGGTGGTTTTGACCCCCCAACGCGCCGTTTTAGCACGCACCGAGCTGCTGAAAACGACACAATTAGTCGTACGACGCGCACCGCGCGTCCGATGGGTGCGTCATCTCCTCCTACACGTCATGAATAATATTTTTAATGTTTTAGTGTGGTTTTAGGTCATTCGGAGCACGTTTTCTCTGAATTCGACCGTCTCACGCCGTTTTTGGTGTTTTATGACACTGAAAACGTGTTTCTGGTCACCACGGTCAAACGACACCTCCAATTGATATGTCGTCTGCCTGAACATTTCAAAAATCACACAACGGCTGATGTCGTAAGGTTTCATGGCATTCTGAGGTCGTTCAGGTGGTTTTGACCCCCCAAAGTGTCGTTTTAGCGCGCACCAAGCTGCTGAAAACGACACAATCGGCCGTATTGTGCACACCGCACATCCGATGGGCGCGTCGTCTCCTCCTACACATCTCAAATAATATTTATAATACTTTCATGTGGTTTCAGGTCATTCAGAGCACGTTTTCTCCGAATTCGACCGTCTCACGCCGTTTTTGGTGTTTTATGACACCAGAAACGCGTTTCCGGTCACCGCGGTCAAACGACACCTCCGATTGACGTGTCGTCTACCTGACCATTTAAAAAATAACACAACGGCTGATGTCGTACGGTTTCATGGAATTCTGAGGTCGTTCGGGTGGTTTTGACCCCCGAACGCGCCGTTTTAGCGCGCGCCGAGCTGCTGAAAATGACACAATCGGCCGTACCGCATGCACCGCACGTCCGATGGGAGCGTCGTCTCCTCCTACACATCACGAATAATATTCCTAATTTTTTCGTGTGGTTTCAGGTCATTACGAGCAAGTTTGCTCCGAATTCGACCGTCTCACGCCGTTTTTGGTGTTTTATGTCACCGGAAACACGTTTCCGGTCACCGCGGTCAAACGACACCTCCGATTGATGTCCCTTCTGCCCGACCATTTTAAAAATCACACAACGGCTGATTCCGTACGGTTTCATGGCATTCCGAGGTGGTTTGGGTGGTTTTGACCCCCCAACACGTCGTTTTAGCGCGCACCGAACTGCTGAAAACGACACAATTGGTCGTTCCACGCACACCGCATGTCCAATGGGTGCACCGTCTCCTCCTACACATCAAGAATAATATTACTAGTGTTTGCGTGTGGTTTCAGGTCATTTGGAGCACATTTTCTCTGAATTCGACCGTCTCACGTCGTTTTGGTGTTTTGTGACACCGGAAACACGTTTCCAGTCACCGCGGTCAAACGACACCTCCGATTGATGTTCTGTTTGCCTTAACATTTCAAAAATCACACAACGGCTAATGTCGTACGGTTTCATGCCATTCTGAGGTCGTTCAGGTGGTTTTGACCCCCCAACGCGTCGTTTTAGCGCGCGCCGAGCTACTAAAAACGACACAATCGGCTGTACCACGCGCACCGCACATCCGATGGGCACGTCGTCTCCTCCTACACGTCAAGAGTAATATTACTAATGTTTTCGTGTGGTTTTAGGTCATTCGGAGCATGTTTGCTCCGAATTCGACCGTGTCACGCCGTTTTGGTGTTTTAAGACACCGGAAACTTGTTTCCGGTCACCTCGGTCAAACGACACCTCCGATTGACGTTCCGTCTACCCGACCATTTCCAAAATCACACAACAGCTGATTTGGTACGGTTTCATGGCATTCTGAGGTCGTTTTGGTGGTTTTGACCCCCCCAATGCGCCATTTTAGCGCGCGTCGAGCTGCTAAAAACGACACAATCGGCCGTACCACGCGCACCGCATGTCCAATGGATGTGTCGTCTCCTCCTACGCATCACAAATAATATTTCTAATGTTTTCGTGTGGTTTCAGGTCATTCAGAGCACGTTTTCTCTAAATTCGACCATCTCACACCGTTTTTGGTGTTTTGTGACACCGGAAACGCGTTTCCGGTCACCGTGGTCAAACGACACCTCCGATTGACGTTCTGTCTACCCAAACATTTCACAAATCACACAACGGCTAATGTTGTACGGTTTCATGGCATTCCGATGTCGTTCGTGTAGTTTTGACCCCCAACGCGCCGTTTTAGCGCGCGCCGAGCTGCTGAAAACGACACAATCGGCCGCACCGCGGGCACCGCACGTCCGATGGGCGCTCCGTCTCCTCCTACACATCACGAATAATATTCATTATGTTTTCGTGTGGTTTCAGGTCATTCGGAGCACGTTTGCTCCGAATTCGACCGTCTCACGCCGTTTTTGGTGTTTTATGACACCGAAAACGCATTTCCGGTCACCGCGGTCAAACGACACCTCCGATTGACATGCCGTCTACCTGACCATTTCACAAATCACACAATGGCTGATGCCGTACGGTTTCATGGCATTCTGAGGTCGTTCGAGTGGTTTTGACCCCCCAACGCGTCGTTTTAGCGCACGTCGAGCTGTTGAGAAAGCCACAATCGGCCGTACCGCGCGCACCGCACGTCCAATGGGTGCACCGTCTCCTCCTACACATCACGAATAATATTATTAATGTTTTCATGTGGTTTCAGGTCATTCAGAGCATGTTTGCTCCGAATTCGACCGTCTCACGCCGTTTTTGGTGTTTTGTGACACCGGAAACGCGTCTCCGGTCACCGCGGTCAAACGACATCTCTGATTGACGTGCCGTATGCCTGAAAATTTTAAAAATCACACAACGGCTGATTTCATACGGTTTCATGGCATTACGAGGTCGTTCGGGTGGTTTTGACCCCCCAACGCCCCGTTTTACCGCGCGCCGAGCTGCTGAAAACGACACAATCGGTCGTACCGCGCACACCGCACATCCGATGGGCGCACAGTCTCCTCCTACATGTCACAAATAATATTTCTAATGTTTTCGAGTGGTTTCAAGCCATTCGGAGCATGTTTTCTCCGAATTTGACCGTCTCACGCCGTTTTTTGGTGTTTTATGACACCGGAAACGCGTTTTCGGTCACGGCGGTCAAACAACACCTCCGATTGACGTGTCGTCTACCCGACCATTTCACAGATAACACAACGGCTCATGTTGTACAGTTTCATGGCATTCCGAGTTCGTTCGGGTGGGTTTGACCCCCCAACGCAACGTTTTAGCACACGCCGAGCTGCTGAAAACGACACAATCGGCTGTACCGCACGCACCACATGTCCGATGGGCTGTTTTCGTGTGGTTTTAGGTCATTCGGAGTACTTTTGCTCCGAATTCGACCGTCTCACGCCGTATTTGGTGTTTTATGACACCGGAAATTCATTTCTGGTCACCACAGTCAAACGACACCTCCAATTGATGTGCCGTCTAACCGACCATTTCACAAATCACACAACGGCTGATGTCGTACGGTTTCATGGAATTACTAGGCCGTTCGGGTGGTTTTGACCCTCCAACGTGCCGTTTTAGCGTGCGTCGAGCTGCTGAAAACGACACAATCAGTTGTACCGCACGTCCGATGGGCGCGTCGAGCTGCTGAAAACGACACAATCAGCTGTACCGCACGCACCGCACGTCCGATGGGCGCTTTGTCTCCTCCTACACATCACAAATAATATTCCTAATGTTTTTTTGTGGTTTCAGGTCATTCAGAGCACGTTTTCTCCGAATTCGACCGTCTCACGCTGTTTTTGGTGTTTTATGACACCCGAAACGTGTTTCCGGTCACCGCGGTCAAACGAGACCTCCGATTGATGTGCTTTCTGCCCGACCATTTCATAAATCACACAACGGCTGATGTTGTATGGTTTCAATGCATTCTGAGGTCATTCGGGTGGTTTTGACCCCCCAACGCACCATTTTAGCGCGCGCCGAGCTGCTGAAAACGACACAATCGGCCGTACCGTGCGCACCGCACGTCCGATGGGCGGGTCGTCTCTTTCTAAACGTCACGAATAATATTCCTAATGTTTTCGTGTGGTTTCAGGTAATTCGGAGCACGTTTGCTCTGAATTCGACGGTCTCACGCCGTTTTTTGTGTTTTATGACACTGGAAACGCGTTTCCAGTCACTACGGTCATACGACACCTCCGATTGACATTCCGTCTTCCCGAACATTTCAAAAGTCACACAATGGATGATTTCATACGGTTTCATGGCATTCTGAGGTCATTCGGGCGGTTTTGACCCCCAACGCACAGTTTTAGCGCGCGCTGAGCTACTGAAAACGACACAATCGGCCGTACCGCACGCACCACACTTTTGATGGGCGCGTCGTCTCCTCCTACATGTCTCGAATATTATTCCTAATGTTTTCATGTGGTTTCAGGTCATTCGGAGTACGTTTGCTCTGAATTCGACAATCTCACGCCATTTTTGGTGTTTTGTGACACCAGAAACGCATTTCCGGTCACCGTGGTCAAACGACACCTCCGATTGACATGCCGTCTGCCCGACCATTTCAAAAATCACACAAAGGCTAATGTCGTGTGGTTTCATGGCATTCCGAGGTCGTTCGGGTGGTTTTGACCCCCCAACGCGCCGTTTTAGCGCGCGCCAAGCTACTGAAAACGACACAATCGGTCGTACTTCCCGCACCGCACGTCTGATGGGCGTACCGTCTCCTCCTACACGTCGCGAGTAATATTCCTAATGTTTTCGTGTGGTTGAAGGTCATTTGGAGCACGTTTTCTCTGAATTCGACCGTCTCACGCCGTTTTTGGTGTTTTATGACACCAGAAACGCGTTTCCGGTCACCGCGGTCAAACGACACCTCCGATTGACGTGTCGTCTGCCTGACCATTTCAAAAATCACACAATGGCTGATGTTGTACAGTTTCATGGCATTCCAAGGCTATCCAGAGTGCGGGGGGGGGGGGGGGGGGCAGTTCGGGGTGGGGGGCATGTCCGGGGTGCGGGGGGGGGGGGGGGGGGCTGTCCGGGGTGCGGGGCATGTCTGGGGTGCGGGGGGGGGGGGGGGCTGTCCAGGGTGGGGGGCATGTCCGGGTTGCGAGAAGGCTGTCCGGGGTGCGAGGAGGGCTGTCCGGAGTGCGGGGAAGGCTGTCCGGGGTGCGGGGAAGGCTGTCCGGGGTGCGGGAGGGTTGTCCGGGGTGTGGGGAGGGCTGTCTGGAGTGCGGGGGGGGGGGGGGGGGGCTGTCCGCGGTGCGGGGGGATGTCCGGGGTGGGGGGCGCATGTCCGAGGTGTGGGGAGGGCTGTCCGGAGTGTGGGGAGGGTTGTTCCGGGTGCGGGGGGCCTGTCCGAGGTGCGGGGGGGACTGTACGGAGTGTGGGGGGCCTGTCCGGGGTGCGTGAGGGTTGTCCGGGGTGCGGGGAGGGCGGTCCAGAGTGCGGGGAAGGATGTTCGGGGTGCGGGAGGGCTCTCTGAAGTGCGGGGAGGGATGTCCGGAGTGCGGGGACGGCTGTCCGGGGTGCGGGAGGGCTCTCTGGGGTGCGGGGAGAGCTGTCCGGAGTGCGGGGACGGCTGTCCGGGGTGCGGGGGGGGGGGGGGCATGTCCGGGGTGCGGGGATGGCTGTCCGAAGTGCGGGGAGGGCTGTTCGGGGTGTGGGGGGCCTGTCCGAGGTGTGGGGAGGACTGTACGGAGTGCGGGGGGCCTGTCCGGGGTGCGGGAGGGATGTTTGGGGTGCGGGGAGGGTTGTCCGGAGTGCAGGGACAGCTGTCCGGGGTGCGGGCGGGCTGTTCGGGGTGCGAGGAGGGCTGTCCGGAGTGCGGGGAAGGCTGTCTGGGGTGCGGGAGGGCTGTCCGGGGTGCGGGGAGGGCTGTCCGGAGTGCGGGGAAGGCTGTCTGGGGAGCGGGGGGGGCTGTCCGAGGGGCATGTCCAGGGTGCGGGGAGGGCTGTCCAGAGTGTGGGGAGGGATGTCCGGAGTGCGGGGAGGGCTGTTCGGGGTGCGGGGGGCCTGTTTGGGGTGCGGGGAGGACTATACAGAGTGAGGGGGGCCTGTCCAGGGTGCGGGAGGGATGTCCGGGGTGGGGGGAGGGTTGTCCGGAGTGTGGGAAAGGCTGTCCGGGATGCAATTCTAAACATTGAAAATTAAATGAACAAAAAATATCCTAATCAATATTCAGTTTCATGGTTACTTCTCAATTCGTGCACACAAACATTGCATGAGACCAAAACACACATGATACCCCCAAATCACAAAATAACTCACTAGAAACCCAACATAAATATCAATAACAACCCCACCATTAAAAGTAGAAACACACCTCGTGAATATGATGTGTCATGCTTGTTCATCACTGACCTCCATCCGGTGGGCCAGGGGCCTACAACAAATAAACATTATGAATATTTTCATAACAAAAATAATTTAAATTAAATAAATATATACAGTATAAACCTGCGTCGTGTGATCCCATGCACCATCACCTGGATGCACATATTCCCGCAGTGCTCTAACCTCAGCAGCCAATTGCGCATTTGCCTCCTCGGAAGCCCGTAGTCGTGCCTCAAAATCTGACAACTGCTGTGTCATCTGAGAAACAGCAGGACGGAAAACCACAGCGTGTGACACTACAGAATGAAGAATCCCTGTTCCATAGGTCAAACTATATCCATGCATGTCCCGACCAATGATGTGATGAAATATCTCATCCCTTCGCATGGGAAGTTGTCGTTGGTCCTCTGGTAGATGTTCTAATTCAGCTTCAAATTGAGCATGTGAAATATTTAAATATATATACATATATTAATATATAGATTTTATGTAATTATTGGTAATGAGTACAAGCACTTACTATCAATGTTGCAGCCTCTGGATCATTGCGATCACGAGTCCTCATCCACACCGACATTTTTTCAATTGGTGCACCTTGCTCCCGCAACTATATATGAATAGAATATAAACACAAAACCATATTAATTAAAAAAATTAAAAAATGAATAATAAATACCTCATGTCGGATCTGAGACACGTGATGAGTCCCGAGCCTGTGAGGTGGTCCCTGCAACGCTCGATTCTCAGAATGGCGTATAGACACCTCCTACATTCAATTCATTCAAATATCAAACAAATCACACATTCTTGAAAATATATATACCAAAATAAATATACAAACCGTAACACCCTCATTATACCAATATGCAACTAAATCACGCAACTGTGTCGGGAGGACACCTCTCGGGACTTTTTCCAGAATGTCTGGGGCACCCACATTTGGTACCCAGTGGTCCCTCTTGACTTTGCCTTTATAGTATTTCCATATTTTACGGCATTTGCTCATACACATTGGCCAATACTCATCGGGACATACTTTCAAATTTTGCTATTAAAGAAAAAAATCACATATGTTATTGTTGTTTATACATAGGTTATAAAGTAAAATGGTCTTCTTACCTGAACCTCCCTCCAAAGATGATCTAATATGTCCTGAGGGATAGAAGCCCAGTCACGCATGGTAAATGGAAATCGATGTGGATCACTTATGATATGACCCAACTGATGAATAAATGTAGGGGCATTCCATCCCACAAGATGAAATACCTCATCAAATGAAACCTCAAAAATCGTGTCGGAATTCCATGATAATATGCCACGACCAGGGCCTCTCCTGCGAGAGGAAGAAGCAGTCGAGCCTGATCCTGTTGAAAACAATTTTATATACAAATTGACAGATGTTATAAATATATATATATATATATATATGTTTATTAATTAGATAAAAAATAGAGACAATGACATTCCAACATACCTCGACCCTGAGACGTAGATGCCTCAGATGGATGATTTGGATCTTCTGCCTCTTCCCCTGACATGCCTGCAGTCATGGAAATCATTAGTAAGGGGACTATCCAAAGTGTCCAAATGATAAATTGGATTGTTTTTAAAAAATATCAAACTTGTACAGTTGTTAATCAAAAAAAGGGATTGAATAATTAGTTGTGAATGAATTTTAAATAATCATAAATCTCGCAAAACAGATATACAAATTATGTACAAAACCAATCAATGCATAGCCAAATTTCAAATTGAATTAATAAAAATTCAACCAGCACATGAACCAAATGAAGAATACCTCAATGGGACGATACACCGACAATAACATCAATATAACATGAGTTAAATCACCCTAAATATTTATAACTGAATAAACTTCCAAAAGTGAGGATTAAAACTTACTAGGATTTAGAAAATGTTTAGATAATTTATGATATCTTAGGTTGAATAGTGGGAAAACAATTATACCTTTCATTAAGCATGCAAATCGACCGTTTCTCCTTCAATAGACGCTCTGAACCAATAAATATCCTCTTCACGTTGAACTAGGTATGTTGATCAAGCTGTTGGGAAACAAAAGGAACAGTCTCGGGTTCATCTTGTTCAAATACAAACACTCCCCGCCGAGACATTTTGACAACAACTTTCCAACTTGGATTCGAAGGCAAAGTAACGATGAATACTTGTTCCGCTTGTGATGTCAAAATGAAAGGTTCATTATCAACCTATTCATTTCTGTATAACATATAGTTAAAATTCACCAATGAAAACTGATATTGATCGACTTTACATCCACACACTGGATCAACCCAATTACACTTTAACAATATGTACTTCAACCCGTGTGTGTATACAACTTCAATGATGTCTATCAATTGACCATAGTAATAACTAGAATTGACAAATGGACAACCGATTCCACTGTTTTGTGTTGCTCGTTTTTCGTCAACATCTTTAATGTGAAATATAAAACCATTAGCATTTATAGATTTATAACAACGAGCTGTTATAGATGGACCCTCAGCCAGTTGGATAAATTCTTCAGTAGGCGTGGGGTCCCCTAACTCCCTCAGCTTATGAACCTACATAATTCATAGAATTCAATAATGATATATGATGAAAGAAATTAGTATAATACTTCACTCATAATTAAAATCAATTTATACGTACAAAATCCTTGAACCAATCATGAAATGACGCATAATGAGACTGTTGAATTTGCAACTCAGTCACACGATACATCTCTTCTTTTATCTCATTAATGTGTTTTCTGAAAATGATAACGCGATGTTTAAATGATCAACTTATGCAAACAAAACATGTAAAAGTTAAACAATAAAAGTGATAAGATACTTACTGCATTAATGGTGCAACTGATAAAGTATTGAACAAGATATATCGATGCGCTTGTATCCACTAGATGTTGTCCATATCATATGTGGTTCCTTCTCCAACTGGACCATCCTGAATCCGAGAGGGCTTATCTAATTTTGTTTCAACATCCGTAAGATATTTTGCACAGAAATTAGTACACTCATCCATCAAATAACCATTGGCTATTGATGCCTCTGGATGATCTCTGTTGCGTACAAATCTTTTCAAGGTACTCAGATACTGCTCAATAGGATACATCCACCTGAATTGAACTGGACCAGCAGCCATTACTTCATCAATTAGGCGCACTGTCAAGTGGACCATAACATCGAAAAATGAGGGGGGAAATAGTTTCTCAAAGTGACAAAGCGTAAGTACAATTCGGTCCTATAAACTTTTTAAATCACTCATTCTTTGATTTCTTAAACAAAGCTGTCTAAAAAAATTACTCATCTCAATCAACGGATGAACAACATTGGGGGATAAACAATCACATATTGCGATTGGTATCAACTGCTGATGTAGTATGTGATTGTCATGACTTTTCAACCCTTGCAATTTCTTGCTCATCAGAGTCACACACTTTGAAATATTAGAAGAGTAACCATCAGGCACCTTGAGAATCTTCAAAATGGAAAGAAATGTCTCTTTCTCCTTTGTAGTCATCGTATACTATGCAGTTGTCATATATGCCTTGTTTCCCTCAGCTAACTGTAAATGAAACTATTTCCTTAAACCCATTTATTCCAAAATCATTGCGTGCATTAACTTGGTCCTTTGATTTCCCACTGACACCTAAAATGGTCCACAATATGTTATCACAAACATTTTTTTGCAATGTGCATGACATCCAAATTATGCCTCAGCATGTTAGTATTTCAATACGGAAGACTATAAAAAATACTTTTCTTTTTCCAATTGTGACTGTGCTGCCTACCCGCAGCTCGAATATTACGTACCGGAGGAGCCACCAAATCCTAAATTTCATATACCATGTGGATGTTTTCTTCCTCAATCTACGATAACATTTCGACTCCTGTCATGATCTTTGGTGTTGGGCTGAACTCTCTAGAACCATCAAATGCCACTCTGTCCTTTCTGAACCTATGCTGAGGGGGGAGAAAACATCTCTGACCCATGTATGCCCATTTTTTGGAATGCTTAATCCATACAGATTTTTTACTTTTGTTGCAACAAGGGAAAGAAAATTCCCCTTTCGTACTCCAGCCTGATAAATTTTCATAAGCTGGGAAGTCATTGATTGTCCACAATAAAGAAGCCTATAGTTTGAACATTTCATTTGTTTCATAGTCATAAGTCATCACACCATCTCCCCAAAATTCATTCAACTCATCAATCAATGGCTAAAGGTAAACATCAATCTTATCCCCCGGAATTTTAGGTCCATCAATAAGAGTGGAAATTAATATAAATTGTTTCTTTATACAAATCCACAAAGGAAGATTATACGGAACCAACACCACGGGCCATGTGTTATGAGTTGCACCAACCATAGACTTGAATGGATTGAAACCATCTGCTGCCAATCCCAATCGAACATTACGAACATATTTGGAAAAGTCGAGATGTCTCTTATCAAAATCCTTCCATGCATGAGAGTCTTCCGGGTGGGTTAACATATCACTTTCATGAACTCTTTCTGCATGCCATCTCATTAAATTAGAAACTTTAGATGACATAAAAAATCTTTTCAACCTTGGTTTAAGGGGAAAGTAACGCATTTGCTTTATGGCAATCAGTTTCCCCTGTATCACAATCTGACTTTGATGAGTCTGATTTCCCTTGTTCTCTTTCCACCTGGAAGCACCACAAACCATACAAATATCCAAATGGGCAGTTTCCTTTCTAAACAACATACAGTTGTTTGCACATGCATCCATGGTCTCATATGTAAAACATAAGTTCTCTGTCAGCTTACGAGCATGGTAATACGACTCGAGAATCTTAGCATCGACAGGAAGAACCTTTTTCAATAACACCAACAACATGTCGAATGATGTTTCTGACCAATGATTCAATGTCTTAAAATGCAAAAACTCCACGATAAATTAAAATTTATTGAAATAAGTACATCCGGGATATAATTCTATTTTTTCATCATCAATTGCTTCATAAAACATCCTCGAATCATGATCTGCACCAGATCGAAGATTTATCTCACCGGTCTCAAGATTCTGGATGTCAATTCCTTCAGGATCCAACCCATGTACCATTTCAGTAAGCATTTCATGCATTGGACCATTCATCCTTGCATCAACATCCATCTGAACTATATCCATATTTTCACAACGAACATATTCTTCTCCATGACGAGTCCAAATCTTATAATTTCTCAGAAATCCATTAAAGAATAGGTTCTCCCTCACAGTATATCGTGTGAATTGATATCTGTTAGCACATTTTCTACATGAAAAAAATAATATAGTCACTTTCAAATCCTATGGTGAAGTCAATAAACTGGATAATGCCATTGAAATACTCTCTAGACGTTCGATTTAGAAGATCAATCCAACTCTTATCCATAGTAAGATCCCTATAACAAATATTTACACAATACTTATTAAATTTTCATTTTTCATATCAAATATATTTAAAATAAATACTAATTAATTGTTTGTGAAACATTTATAAAATAATAATGTAAGTGAAAGCCCATGTCATACATGATTGCGCTACAAACCTAGAAGGGAGGGGAGCCGAAGGCGGTGCTGTGAGGGAGAGGAGAGGCAGCGGTGGGGAGCCAGAGCCGGAGCTGGTGCGGCGAGGGAGGGGACGGCGAAGGAGGGGACAGGTGGCGGTGGTGCGGCGAGGGAGGGGACGAAGACGAAGGGGACGAGGGATGGCGGGGTGCGGGGTGCGGGGGGGGGGGGTGTTCGGGGTGCTGGGGGGGAGGGATGAGGGAAGAGGTCGGAGGCCGGAGGGGCTGGAGGCTGAAGGCCAAAGGGCGGCTGGAGGGCTTCCGGAGGGCAGCCGGGCTGTCGGATGCGTTTGGCGGGAGGCCCAAGGGTAGAGGGAGGCCGCAGGGCGGAGGGCGGCCGGATCCAGAGGGTGGAGGGCAGGGCGACGGGGAGGGTGGGGCAACGGGGAGGGCGCTCGGCGATAGGGAGGGCGCAGGCGACGGGGAGGGGGGAAGGGTTCGGGGGGCGCTTCACGAGAGGAGGGAGGGTTCGGGGGGTGCAGAAGCCCTTTTTTTAGGGAAACGTCACGACCGCCATTGGCGGTCGCTATAGGTAAAGGGTCTCAAAAGCCTTTATTTCTAGTAGTGAAAGGATGTTGACATAGTAGAAAATGATCTGTAAAACTCTTTGAGAGAAATATCCATTTTTGTGAAATCATTTAAAAGTCATGAATTTTTAAAGGAAGTAATTTAATAATGATTTTTGAATAAAAGTGTCTCATACCACTTTTAAACATTTTAAAGAAATTAACATTTTAAAACAATCATGTCAATATAAATAAATCCTTAAAATCATCTTTAAAACATGGACATTAATTAAAAATATTTAGAAAAATAAATCATCAAAAAATTTAAAATTCTGGTCTTGATAAAGAGTCCCTTCCACAAAACCTTAAAATATTTATTTTGAAATCATTTTTATGAAACATGGACAGGGATGATAAAAATTTCCCAGTAAATACTTACACATAAACAATCTCGGATAATAATGAGATTACGGAATTAACCCTTACCATGTACTTTCTTTTGGTCGAGGGTGCATTTAAAATTATGTATAATTACCATAGTATGTTACTAAATTATAAAATAACCATATTTATATTTATGATATCATAATTGATTCATTTATGGATTTATACTACCCATTTAATAAAAATTTCTATGTTAAAATAACACTTCAGGTAATAATCATTTTCTTTACCATATGTGTTTTAACTTGTTATTCTTGATCTTATAACTTATATAATGATTTAATTGATTCCAGAATATAAAAAATTATTTATGTATCATATATATTCAGAATATAAGTATATATAATAGATAGATATATAAAAAGGAAAACACCGTTTATTAAGATGGTAGGTCGTACGTACGCATAAATGTTGTTTCCGTTTTCATATCGTATTGAACGGAAGTAAGTGAATGACATATATGTAAACACACACACACACACACACACAGATATATACATATATATATATTTCCAGTATCATTATTATGTCATATAAAACATACTAATTAATAATATATATTTTTATAATCATTGTTGAATATTGAACGTGGAAATGAATCTCATTGCGTCGTGGAAATGGTAAGTTGTACATACACACGAGCAATGATATCATTCTATTTATGGTAAAATAATATGTAATTGGATGGTATATTATATATAAATAATCATTAACATGTTATATTTATTATTTACATCAATTATACTCATTATTATACCCATCCAAAAAACGAAGCGTCGAATAACAAACTAAACTACGACTTGGAGACGGTAATCCATACATACGTACTTGGTGTGACTTTGTCATTCAAAGGATGGATAGAATATTGAATATGGTTGTACCATATTTATAATAACATATTATTATATAGAAGTTATTGGATTTAATATTTTGGTATGGAAGCAACCAAGAAATAGGATGTAGAAGAATAAAAGAACTTTGAAAGGGGTGATGAAGTAATTACCTCTTCTTCGGGTTCATCCTTTTTATTGGAACAAAAGGGTTCCATAGGATGGCTTTCTTATCAATGTAAGTCCTATAGGATTATGTGATGGTAGTTGGGAGGGGATTTGAGCATGGTTTGGCTGATCCAAATGGTTTTGGAGGTGTGAATTTAAGGGAAGAGGAAGTACCCTTTTATAGGAGAGGTGAGGGGCACTTTAGGAAAATCTTGAAATATTATTTTATTATAAAATCATTTTCGGTATCTAGTGGCTCCAAATAGATTTATTTCCGGGATAAGGTGGATTTCGATCAAAATAATTTCAACCAATAGGTTTTAGAAAAGTTTAGGTCACCATAGTAACATTATCTTTTAGATTTAACCCTTAGTTAAATAGTTTAGCTTTTACCATGTCTTCTATTATTATTATAATACATGGTTAATAAAATTACTATAAAATTCTATGAGAACCTAAAGTGGTTAATTAATTAAATAGATATCATTATATAATTTGTTTGGCCAAACCTTAGATTTGTATGACTATTATATAATTTAATAAAATAATATTTGTTTTAAAAACTCATTTATGTTAATTCTGACACTATATAGTCTTTGGTTTTTCTGAAAGTCATAACAACATTATTACATCGAAAAAAATTCTTTAAATCAACCATAACATGTCATATTAACCTATAAAATTTATTGAATTCATCTATAGTTTTATGTTATATTTATTTTAATATTTATAACATTAATTATTTTGGTCTTTCAATAATAAGGTAATTACTGCATCATCATGGTGTCATAAATGAATTTAATTATTTAGTGTTTAAAAATTATAAATAAAATACCATGATTTAGGATATAATTTTATCTTTATAATAAATATTTATATTCGAATTTATCTTATGTATAACCCTATATTAAAAATTGTTTAGTTATTAAAATTATAATTTAACACATTTTACTCTTCTTTAAATAAAATATAATAAATTTCCTAATCTAATCCAAGTGAATAAAAAAGGATCATATTTTATTCCTAATTTTTATTTTGGTCAAAATACACTTATCCAATAGAATTAGGACATGTTTTAGAAAAATTGTAATATTATTTTTACCTTAAATTACCCTAATTACTTTTAACTGTGGTAAATAAAATTCAAAAGATACTATTCACGAAAAACTACTTTCATCCTATTGAACCACATTTTACTTACTGATGTTAACTTTGTTTCTCAGATTTTTTATATTCAATTCACAGAAGCATTAAAATTATGTTTTATGCAAATTTGCAAATGTGCTTTGAAGGTTGGTAAAAGACATTAAATAATTCAATAAAATTTTATATATCTAATCATATTATAAAATGAATCCAATTATTTACATTTTAATAATATAGGTATTATGTATCGATTTTTACTTTAAAATAAATTTAAATATGAACATTAATTATTTAAATAAAAAGTCAGTTTTGAACTATAACGCAATGTTTTTTACTATTCATCAAAAATTGAAAGTTTTCATAAAAATACCAAAAATTCACCCCTAAGATAATTTTGATATTATAAATTCAAAAATGATGTTTATTTTATGAAATTTAAAACATATAAGTTTCATTAATTAATTTAAAATTAATTCATGTTGTCAAAACCAGAAAGTGGGTTTTTATGAAATAAAAACTATCAAAAGATTGACATTTGTTTATGTCCAATTTAATTGTGAAATTTCTTAAAATGACCTAAATTATATTAAATTATAAAAATATAATCTAATTATACTTTAGAACTAATCAAATTCATAATTTAACACTATAAATTATTTCTATTAAAAAAGTTGTTTTCAATTAAAATTTAGTATTTTTTTTGTTCATCAAAATATGAAAGTTATCAGAAACGTACCAAACATTTATCAAAAATAAATTTTTATGTCCCTTTTCAAATGAAGAATTTAATTTCATTAAATTTAATATATAAAATGGTCAAATATTGGATTTAAAAAGGGTATTCCATTAAAAGACGGAAAAAACTGAATTTTTGAAAAATACTTCTTTTATATTTAAAATCGAATTTATCCTTATATTATTTATAAGAAACACAGAAGATGAATGTTAAAATTATATATAATATATATAAAATTAAAAATGAGGTTAATACTATTCATAACCGCTTTTTAAATAGCTAGTTAGATAGGTCATGGTACGCTCGAACTCGGTGTTGTGTGTGGCACAAGAAATTGAATTACTTTAAATAGATAACGTATAATGAAATCCTGGGGTGTTACATTCTCCTCTCCATAAATAAATTGTATCCTTGCAATTTGAAATTTTTCTTCAAAAATAAAAGGTTGAAAATAGAAAATACCTTTGTGGAAAACCCACATCGGAAATAGGGTTACTAAAATTTAGTCTTAATAACAGGGAAAGGGAAATGAAAAATTCACCACAAAATTAGGGTTTTGAATAGAAGAAAATTGGTGAAAATTATAGAAAAATAATTGGAGGAATAACAGAAATATTTATAGGGAGTGATTGATATCATCAATCACAAACAACAAAATAATAAAGGGAAAAATTGAGGGCCTCAAAGCCATAAATCTATGATGATTTAAAATATCATCGGTTCAGAAAAACATAAGGTATTAAGATAAAACATTTCTTGGTTTAAGTTCCTTTAACTAATGTTTAAGAATTAATTTCTTCATCGAATAAGAAAAAAATACTTGAAATTCAAGTTCCATCCTTTAAATAATTTCTACCACAAACTCATCTTTCACCCCCAAAAGATAGCAGAACTCAAAAATATTCTATTTAACCTAATTGTATTGGGTTTCTAAAAAATGAATTTATAATTCATCTTTTATACCATTTTAAAAAAACAACATTATACAAACTCGGACTTCATGTATACCAGTGGTATGTGATGCACCCTTTTCACCCTTCGGTCTCGGGTTCAAGTCTCACGCCCTTTCCGAATGCGATGGGTTGTCGCCCGACCTCCAGGTTGACCTTTTAAAAACAATAAAAAAATAATCTTAAGAAATTATTTAACCTTAAAAAATAGTATCTAATTTCAAACATAATCCATTGCAACCTTTAGAATTATCCAAAATACTAGTGTCCAAACTCACAATCCAAACAAATTATATAGTAGGTCAACATAACATAATGAGGATCTCTTTTATCACATAACAACATTTGAATACCTTCATCATGTATTCTATTAAAACGTGGTAACAACCTAAATTACCATAAAGCATTATTTGAATAGGTATGTACTTCTTTATTCCTTCTGTAAAACATAGAATACTGCATATACTCCTTAAATCCAAAAATGTTGTAATATCCAACAATGATGGAATAAACAAACCAATAATTAGTTCCAAGGTAGTCAATAATGTCTAATATACTTTATACAACTCAATTATCTCTTATTCCAAAATCATTACCTCATTATCAGGACCATATTAAGGTTTATCTTTCTCCCAACCATATATTTTTCAAAAAGTCTAACCAGCTATTGAGTCACTTTTCTTAGTACCATATAATCTCAAATCCTCAATGAAATTGTACTACAGTACAATCCATATTTATTTCCATAATTAATATAACTAGTACTTTGTTGGTACAACACTAAAATGACACAATTAGTTAATAAAAATATTAGAACACTAATCATTCCTCTTCATCTATGGTAGTATCATAACATTATTATTATCCAATAGAATCATTTGTGGTATAGTCTGATGAATGTGACATTGATTTGTGTAGTGTCCTAATTCTTTGAAGATGAAAAATTTTACATTTGAAACCATTTTCTTAACCTTGAAATCACAAACTTGGTGTCCTTTTTCTCCACACTAATAACAAACTCCCATTCCCTTCAACAATTTACCAAATTGATTCTGTCCATAGTTTTCACATATGGGAAAATCCTTCTTTCTGTTATTCCCTTTATCTATATTCCTCTCTAGCATCCCTTTCTTCTACGGATTCCCTTAAAAACATAGGAATTAGATAATTATTTACTTATCTTATTAAAAAATGATACTATTACTTCATATGATGAGAATAAGTGGGAGAATATTTCCCTTCTAAATGTTAGCTTAAGACGTTGAAAGATATTATCCTTCTTACTCTTTGGATCATGCATATTGCTGGACTTCTCATTCCTTCTACTGGGCACCATTTCTAAACAATGGCCTATAGTAGGTTAGTTTATGAATCTCAATACATAATTCCAAACATGTAAAATACCTAAAATAAATTGAAATGTTTATGAATATAATCTATAATCATAAAAATGTTTTCATTGAGGAAGTATTTACTCATAAATCCTTCATAATGGTTTCTAAATAAAATATGAATTATCCTAAGTATATCCCCCAGGAGCGTCAATACAAAGAGTGCAGTAAGGCACGTTGTCATGTACCAGGATACCTTGGTCAAGCCTAAAACTCCTTTTCAGACTTTTCACTCCTTTGTAAATCTGTGTTAGAGCCACCTCTACATATTTGTATTTATACAGGGATGTATTTTCTTGGAAATCACACATAATATTTACACAACCAAAATTTTTGTATGTTCTTCTATACTAATCTACACAGATTATCTTATGGTAACATTCTCTAATCATATTTTTTCTAAATTTAATTTCCAAGGTAATGGAAAGATTTTCCTTTGATACCAACTGTAACGCCCCGACCCCATAATCCAAGAGTCGGTGCATTATTTTAATACATTGTCATGATTACAAGGAATCAAATCCCAAAGGACCGATCAATTTAGCTGTCTTGGAAAATAGATTACATACATGAAGGTTACATTACACATTCAAACATAAAACTCAACATAAATAATCCTTTTATAACTCTATTATTCCCCAAGTTTAACCCTGCATATCAGTCATAATACACTTCTTGTAATCTGAGGAAAACAAAACCTAAGAAAGGGGGAGCTCAGATGCTCAGTTAGGGTAAATAATATAGAGAATTATATAAACATTTAAGGAAAGATGCGTAATAAAAACAACAGCCTTTTAATGATAAACATGAACATAATATGGAAAAAATAAACCAAACATTACCATACAAACATGCACATGGATATTCCACTAGTCGAATAATAAAATGTAATAACTTATTTCATAAGGAGGGAATTCATAATACCAGACATCATAAAGACATAGTCAAGGCCTCGTTCCAAGACTACAAATAAGAATTTTGTCAAGACCTTGTGCCAATACACTAGTTTATCTCATGATACCTATTGATGCATCGTGGATTATATTAGGCTCCAACCGTCAGTTACTAAGTTCAATGCATTCCTCATAAGAAAATGTTGAAACCTAACATAAACATTTGTATTAAAACTAGCATAAAAAATGTCAATACGTTATCCATAAACTATGAATGGTATAAAAAATAACATCCACGATCAAACATATCATAACTCATTCAATATAATATAATATATTATATTATAAAAATTCAAACCCCAATCAAGAATAATATCTAGTAAAGGATGTTGACATATTTGAAAATAATTAGTAAAATTCTTTGAGAGAGATATCCCTTTGAGTGAAATCATTTAAAAGTCAGGCATTTATAAAGTAATTTAAAAGATATTTTTGAATCAGAGTGTCCCATACCACTTTGAGTCTTTTTAATGGAATTAAAATTTTAAAATGATCATGTCTATATAATTAAATTCTGAAAATCAATTTTAAAACATGGACATTAATTAAAAAGATTTATAAAAATAAATCAATAAAACATTGAAAATGTTGATCTTGATAAAGATTCCCTTCCAAAAAACCATAAAATATTTATTTTGAAAACTTATTTATGAAACAAGTACATGGATGATAAAAATTTCTCATTAAATACTTACAAATAAACAATCTCGGATAATAATGAGATTGAGGACTTAACCCTTACCTTGTACTTTCTTATGGTTGGTGTATGTTTAACCTCCTATAAAAGGACCATAATATGTTATTAAATTATAACAAAACCATATTTATATTTATGATATCATACATGATTCATTTATGGCTTTATACTACCCATTTAATAATAATTTCTATGTTAAAATAACATTTCGGGTGATAATCACTTTCTTTTTCATATGTGTTTTAACTTGTTATTTTTTATTGTATAACTTATATCATGATTTAATTGATTCCAGAATATAAAAACTTATTTATGTATCATATATATTCTAAATATAAGAATGTATAATTGATATATATATATATATGAAATGGAAAACACCTTTTATGGAGACGGTATGCCATATGTATACATAAACGCTATTTCCGATTTCATATCATATTGAACGGAAGTAATTGAATTAGATATATGTATATATATATATACCCGGTACCATTATTGTGTCATATATTACATACTTATTTATAATATAAATTTTTGTAATCATTGTTGAATTGTGGACGTGGAAATTAATCTCATCATATCGTGGAGACAATAAGCCGTACATACGCACGAGCGATGATATAATTCTATTGATGGTAAAATCATATTTAATTGGATGATATGTTATATATAAATAATAATTAACATGTTATATTTATTATTTACATCAATTATACTCATTATTATACCCATCCAAATAATGAAGCGTTGAATAAAAAACTACACCACCACGTGGAGACGGTAAGCCGTACATACGCACGTATGGTGACTTTGTAATTCATAGGATGGATAAAATAATGAATATGGTTGTACCATATTTATAATAACATCTCAGTATATAGAAAGTAATGTAGTTATTATTTCTATATGGAAACAACCAAGAAAGATGATATTGGAGACGAAAATAACTTTGAAAGAGGTGATGAAGTAATTACATCTTCTTCGGGTACTTCCTTTTGATTGATTAAATGGGATCCTTAGATAATATTTTGATCAATTTAAGGAATCTAGGTTGAAGTGAGGGTAGTTGATAGGAGATTTTATCTGGGTTTTATCGAGCCAAATGTTTTTGGATGTGTGAATTGAAGAGAAGGAAAAGTATTGTTTTATAGGAGAGGTGAGGGGAACTACATGAAGAATCTGGAAATATTATTTTATTGTAAAATCATTTTCAATTTATAATGGCTCAAAATAGATTTATTTTGAGGATAATGCGGTTTTGGGTCTAAATCCTCTCAACCAATAGGACTTATACAAGTTTAGGTCACCATATTAACCTTATCTATTAGATTTAACCCTTAGTTAAATAGTTTAACTTTTACCATATCTTCTTGTGTAATTATAATACATGGTTAATAAACATACTATAAAATTCCAATAGAACATTAAGTGGTTAATTAATGACATATATGTCATTTTATAAGACCTTTGTTCGGACCTTAAAATTTGAAGACTATTATATAATTTACAAAAATAGTATTTGTTTTAAAAACCCATTTATGTCAATTTTGACACTATTTAGTATTTGGTTCTTGTGAAAGTCATAAAAACATTATTACTTAGAAAAAAATTCATTTAATAAACCATAACATGTCATATTAACCTTTAAAATTCGTGGAATGCATCAAATGTCTCCATTTATATTTAATTGAATATTTATAACATCAATTATTTTAGTCTTTCATTAATAAGGTAATTACTACATGATCATTGTGTCATAAATAAATATAATTATTTAATTTTTAAAAATTATAAATAAAATAAAATAATGTAGGAATTTGTTTTATCTTTCTAGTGAATATTTATAGTCAAATTTATCTTAAGTATTACCCTATATTAAAAAAAATAGTTATTAAAATTTGAATTTAACACTTTTTACTCTTATTTAAATAAAATATAATAAATTTCCTAATATAAGTGGATAAAATATAATAAATTTCCTAATATAAGTGGATCCAAAAGAATCATATATTTTTATTAAGGTTGATTTTGGTCAAAATAAACTTATCCAGTAAAATTAGGACATGTGTTTGGGTAATTTTAATATTTTGTTTCCCTTTAATTACCCTATTTACTTTTAACTGAGGTAAATAAAATTCAAAAGTTACTATTCACAAATAATTATTTTCATCCTATTGAACCAAATTTTACTTACTGATTTCAACTGAGTCTCTTGGATTTTTAAAATTCAATTCACAGATGCGATAAAAATAAGTTTTTTGCAAATTTGCAAATGTGCCTAGATGGTTAGTAAATGACATTAAATAGTTCGATAACCTTTTATATATATAATATTATTATAAAATGACTCCAATTAATTAAATTGAACTAATATAGGTATTATGTATCTATTTTTACTTTTAAATAAATCTAAATATGAATATTAATTATTTAAATAATAATTCAGTTTTAAACAATAACGTAGTGTTTTTCACTATTCATTAAAAATTGAATGTTTTTAGTAAAATACCAAAAATTCACCCAAAGATAATTTTGATATTCTAATTCAAAAAATTATCTATATTTTAAAAAAATTAAAACATATAATTTTCATTAATTAATTTAAAATTAATTCTCAT
This sequence comes from Viscum album, assembly GCA_963277665.1. Taxonomy (NCBI): domain Eukaryota; kingdom Viridiplantae; phylum Streptophyta; class Magnoliopsida; order Santalales; family Viscaceae; genus Viscum; species Viscum album. The sequence continues at coordinate 1,917,939,216 of OY728119.1, forward strand.
TGTCAAAACCAGAAAGCGGGTTTTTAAGAAGTAAAAATTATCAAAAGATTGACATGTGTTTATGTCTTATTTAATTGTGAAATTAATTATAATGAATTAAATTATAAATGATAAAAATTAAATCTAATTATACTTTAAAACAACTAAAATTCATATTTTTTCACTATAAATTATTTCGATTAAAAAAGTCCTTTTCAATTAAAATTTAGTATTTTTTTAATATTCATCAAAATATGAATGTTATCAGAAAATACCAAAAATTTATCCAAACTAAATTTTTATGTCACACTTATAAAGAATACTTTAATTTCATTAAGATGAATATTTAAAAGTGTCAAATATTTTATTTAAAAAAGGTTTTCCATTAAAAGGTGGAAAACTGCATTTTTGCAAAATACTTCTTTTATATGAAAAATTGAATTTGTCCTTATATAATGTCTAATAAACACAAAAGATGAATGTTAAAATTATATAAGATATATATCAAATTCAAAATGTGGTTAATACTATTCATAAATTCTTTTTAAATGGATGGTTTGATAGGTCATGTTACGCTTGAACTCGGTGTTGCGTGTGGCGCAAGCTATTGAATTACTTTAAAGGGATAACATATTATGAAATCCTGGGGTGTTAAAATACCCAAGAAATCATTACATATAAGGTATCTACACTATGAATATATAGTTATGCATTTTGGTCTTACTAAATCCCCTTCTATATTCATGGATTTAATGAATAGAGTCTTTAGGGATTACCTCGATCAGTTTTTGGTAGTCTTTATAGATTATAGTATTATCTATTGAAAGAGTAAGGAAGAGAAAGAAGATAACTTTCAAATTGTTCTAAAGTCTCTAATGAAGGAGTAACTATATGAAAAAATTAATGTGTTAATTTTCACTGTAAAAGGTATCACTTTTGGGTCACATAATCTCAAGAGATGGTACAGTAGTAGATCAATCCAAGACAGTGGCTATTGAATGTTGTCCTAGACCAAACAAAGTAATTCAGTTCCATATATTTCTAGGTTTTTCTGGATATTATCCAAGGTTTGTGGATAATTTATCATGACTATATAATCCTGTAACCAGGTTAACCCGGACGATTGTCATGTTCCTCAAGATAGATGAATGTGAGGAAACTATCAAGGAACTGAAGAGAAGGTTAGTTAGTGAACATGTTCATACGTTACCCTAAAGAAGAGAAGGATTTTTAATCTATAGAGATGAATCAAAGAAGGGGTTGGGATGTGTTGTTATGAAGAATAACATGTTCATTGCTTATTACTCACGACAGTTGAGGATTCATGAGAAAAATTAACCAAATCCTGATTTGAGGTTAGCGACAGTAATTTTTTCATTGATGATATGGAGGCATTATCTTTATATAGAAAATTGTGATATATATAATAATCATAAAAGTTTTAAAATATATATTCATACAGATGGATTTGAATATGAACCAGAGAAGATGGTTAGATTTGATAATGGATTATGGCTGCTCCATAAATTACCACCTCGTGAAAGTGAACAAGTTGGATGATGCTTTGAGTCGAAAGGATCATGCTAGCTTATCCCTGATGAGGATCACAAAAGATCCAATATTTCTTGATTTGGAAAAGATAGATCTTTAAATCCTAAAAGAAATAGAAAATTACATCTTTATCAATTGAATGTTCAACCCTTTTTTCAAGTGAATATTTAGGAGTCGCATAAGGAAGATGAAGAGCTATAAAAGAAAGTCAAAAATGTTCATGAGTTTAACCATGACCAGGATGGAATGATAATGTTTTGGATTTGTGTATGTGTTTCTTCCATACCAGATTTGAAAATGGTGCTATTAGAAGAGGCTCATAGTTCTTCATTCTCTATTCATACTAGAAGTACGCATATGTATATGGACTTGAAATAATACATTCGGTGGGATGATATAAATATAGATATCATAGAATTTGTATCTCGGTTCATGGTATGCCACAAAGATAATGATGAAATACATAAGTAAAAAGGGATGTTGCATCCATTACTCATAACAGAATGGAAATGGGAGAACATCACTATGGATTTTTCTGTTGGACTAACCTAAACCTAAGGGTTTAATTATATCTTGGTGGTATTCATTCACCTTACTAAGTCAGCACACATCATTGCTATCAAATAAGACTTATCTCTAGATCATCTTTCTAGGATATACATTTATGAAGTGGTAAGGTTTCATGGAATACCACATTCTAATGTATGGCATTGAGATCTAAGGTTTACCTCAAAGTTCTGCTGAAGTCATCAGTAAGAACTTAATATATAATTGAGTTTCATCATTGCTTATCATCCTCAGACAGATGGTCAGTTTGAAAGAATAATTCAAACCCTAGAGGATATGTTGAGATCTTTTTCTATGGATTTCAAAGGGTGTTGGTATCAACACCTTTTGTAGTTGAGTTTTCTTATAAAAATATATTTCACTCAAGAATTCAGATGTCATCGTCTGAAGCCCTATATGGGAAAACAATGTATAGCTCCAACATGTTGGGATGAATTTGGAGAAAGAATTCTATTTGGAGATGATTTTTCTGATGAAATGTTTGTGTCGGTTAAGACCATTCTGCAACATATCAAGGAAACTCAAAGTTGGTAGAAAAGATATGATAATAAGCATAGTTGTGATTTGAAATTTGATGTTAGTGAAAATATGTTTCTACAAATCTCACCCCATAAGAAGGTTATAAGATTCTAGAAGAAATTAAAACTAAGCCCTGGGTATATCAGTCCCTTTGAGATTCTCGATAATATCATGACAATAGACTATCTATTCTCACTTATTCAAAATATCTCTCAAGTTCATGATGTGTTCTATATATATATACTGAGTAAGTACATACTTGAACCTTCACATGTATTGAAATGAGAGATCATACATCTGGATGATTATGTTTCTTAAGAAGAACAACCTGTTGAAATTTTGGATCGTACAGAGAAAGTTCTACGAAACAAGATCACTCACCTGGTCAATTTTTTTATGGAGAAATCACTAATTAGTTGAAGATACATGGGAACTTGAGGATATTTTTATGTATATGTATCCTCATTTGTTTACCTGAGTGATGAATTTTGAGGGTGAAATTCATTTTAAGGGGAGGTAGAATGTAAAACCATGAGTTTTTATAGACCTTTTTTTCTCGAATAAATAATTTTTTCATTTATGTATTCTAATGAAAAATGTAAAAAATTACTTTCACATGGCATGGATTAACATATGTTACATGGAACATTGTCTTGGAATACATTACAAAGAACATTGACTTGGCATACATTACACGCAACTCTTATGTTTCTATGAAACATCATTGTATCATTATAATTATTTAAATAAGATAATTATAACCTAGACGTTAAACTTAGTAATAAGAAAAATAATAAATACTTTTAAATTTATTGTTTATAATTTTATTATATAAATAAAATATATTTATAATTAAAGATATTATTTTTGGTAAAGTCCTTTTATGTTTAAAAATAATGTTTCCTCGAATAAACTGCTTTTAATGTCTTTATGTGAAAAGTAATAAAACTAATTTTATACACATTTATAAATTTAATTTGATAATATAAACTTCATTTTTTAATCTATAATTTCAAAATTAGATTCTAGAATGTTTTTGGTATTTTTCTAAAAAACATCATTTTATTATGAATAGAGGAAAATGTCAGATTTTAATTCAAAACTATTTTTCATATAATTTATTTACAAAGTTAAATGGTATATTAAATTGGATTGAATGTTTAATTAGATATTAATTTTATCTATTAATCCAATTTGGGTAATTGGAACCAATTTCACTTTGAAATTGGATATAAAAACATTGCAAACTTTTGATTATTTTTACTTTAAAACCTCGCATTATCAACCTAACTATGAGATTAAATTTAAATTAATTTATTCTGATTATGAGTTTATAATTAGAAAAAATGGATTCCATATTTGGAATCAGTATATTTTATAATTTCTAATATGTCAACATAGTTTTTTACTAAAAATATTAGTGAATTTAATTAAAATTAATTACATCGGTTAAGGTAAAATTAAGCGTAACTAAAGACGAAACCATATATTTAAGACCCAAAAAAACTTTTAATCTTTTCCAACACCCATTTTCTAGAAATTATTTGGCCATTAACCTTAAATTTTTTGATTTTTTTTTATGTTTTTTATGACTTTTTAGGTAAAAACGTGGTTCACCTGACTTAATTTCAAAAATACCAAGTGAGTCCTTTCCCTTCGGTATAAACGACCTCTACCTATTTTTCTTCTTCACACCTCTCAAACCTCTTATGACCTACCAATACCTAGCAAATAAACTCCCCATAAATCACACCTTCCTCTTAGAAGTATTCCCTTATTCATACGGAAATCTCATGATGCCTTTTGACACAAACCAAAAGGAGTTACCCGATTAAGAGGCAATGTCTTCTCTCAAGTCCTTTCTATTATTTTCCTTTCTCCCCCTAAAATATCTTTATTACATTATTGTATAAAAAACCTGTATATTGAATATACTAGTATGTTGTTACACTAATGTTTTTACCTAAAATTACACACACCTTCATCTAATGGATAACGAATATATTGTTTACGTTTACGACAAACCGCTGCCTCACTAAATGATGATTGTTCAATTTTCCTTACCACCTCTCATAGTGAACATTATGATGAACACTCTTTTTATATATGTTATATATTATATTTATTATTTAGTTAATATTATTTATTCCTTTTACAATGCATATCTTTTTTATATTACATTTGGTGTTAATATGAAAACTTTGTTTGAGGAAGTGTGGATTACCGCCCCCACAAAGTAATGTGATTCATTCACTCACTATATGGGATATATTAAGGATGGTTTTAGTGAAATTATATGACATATATATGATATAATAATTCTATTTTAATAATGATATATATATATAAACACATATATTTCATATACTTTCAATCTTTCAATATGACTATAAAAATGAAAACAACATTCAAGCGTACGTATGGCTTACCGTCTTTTTGAACAGTGTGTTCCATTTTATTCTACTATATTATGTAGATTATTTTAATACATATATAATGGATATAAATGATATTTATATCATGGTTTAATTTCTGGAATCATGATATAAGTATAGGGACCAATGACACATATAAAGAACAAAGGGAATATTACCAAAAGGGAAATCTTAACATAGGATGGTTAACAAGTGGGTAATATAATGCAATAATTAAACCATATGTGGTATTATATATAAGAATATGTTTTTTTACAATATTTATAATAAATTTATATTTATCATACATGTGGTTTTAATGTGTATAATGAGGGTCAAGACACAAGGTAAGGGTATTTCATCTCACTTTATATTTTAGTGAGATATATGATATATTAACTACTATTTCTTTGTGGTGTATATACTTCATAATAGTGTATTCTATGTATATTATAACTAAATATATTTATATTCACATATCTCTTCTATGATATTTCTTTCATGTGGTTTATGTTTCGAAAGATACCAAATAGGTAAAATAGTTTTGTCTCAATTTGACTTCATTGAGACTCATGTTTTATTATGTACCTAAATTATCTTTCAAGGTGTATATAATTCCATTTTACATGTTATATCAGGAATTTAATTTCCTTCCGGATATTTTTTTATTCATGTTATATTTGTTTCTTACATGGAGAGTATGCGCCCAAGTTACAAATTTATAAGAGTTTATTGGGTTAATCTCATTACTTTTTGAGATTGTTTATGTTTATGCTTCCTTTAATAAAATCTTAAGATCCATCTCTCATGAAAAATCATGATTTTAATTTTCCTATATTTTTTCAATATATCCTCACGTATTAGTACCATATTTTTATATTTTTTATTTAAGATAATGTTTTTATGTGAAATCTGGTCGTCTCTATCTCTGGTCAGAAATATACTATATTCAAAAACCATGTTTTCCAAAAGTTTTTCAAGAGATATTTGATGATCATTTTAAATTAAAAATGTATTTTAATTTTTTTTATTGTTTTTAATGGTTCCTTTATAAGTATTAAAATCTATTTTCAAAGAAAAATGTTATCAAAAGTTTTTATTTTTTAAAAATAATTTTTTAATGAAGAAAAGATATTTTCAAAAATAAATGTTTTTAAATGATCTTTAAAATTTTTTTACCATCTAAGATAACATCCATTAGTGTTACTCATCCCTTTACTGGGAAATTATTCAATGTTTTCATTCATATTATATCTCTGATTAGATTTTGTTTCAATGGAATGATATTTATGAAACCCCTTTCTCTTTCATGGGTTATATGATTTTGAAACCGACTTCTTTTCATAGGTTGTGTTCATGATGAAATTATTATGAAACCTGACTCTTTCCATAGGTTATGATATGATTACATGTTTATAATACCCATTTCATTTCATGGTTTATGATATGATTATTTGTGATATTTCATAACATGTATGTATGATTTCATTATGAGATGGGTGGGACCTATATCTCCCTCCTATGTGTTGGGTAAAGTTTTATATCTCAAGAGGTTGACTAAGATGGTATTGGGAATAAACCTTGACTACTAATATGGCTATGGGAGTGAACCATGACTACCAAGATGGTGTGAGGAGAAAAATAATCCTTCCTAGATAGAAATGGGAGTGAACCATGATTACCAGTTTGGCATGGAAAGTGAACCCATACTACCATGATGGTATTGGCTATGATGAATTAGATACAATGGAAATGATATTATATGCTTATGTGTCTTACACAATTCCTTATTTTATTCATATGTTATACATTCATGGATTATTTTCTTTATTTACTTAGGATTCATGTCTTATGAACTTCCATGATTTATGAAATGATTAATTTATATAAACTTTTATATGCAGGGTATGATCTTCTATTTTCATGATCATGTTCTCATTCCCTTATTCTCATTATTATTCTTACATATCTTTCTTTTTAACCATTACTGAGAATTTGAGATCACCCCTTTTTATGTTTCCTTACCCATGTTATAAATATATTTATTATGTTTTATGTGTCTATGAAGGGTATTAGTGAATAAAAACCTATTAGGAGATAATTTTTCTCTCTTATGTATCAGTTTTATATTTCCATGTTTCCAATGGCACTAGACTAGTATGATCTTTAGGCATCTGTTTTTTTAATTTTTTAAGTATTCGTCAAATGTAATTTAATGTTAATATATGAAAAGAGAGGATCACTATAATCATAGTTGGAGGCCCTTGTTTTTTTAGGTTGGATACCATGTGTAATTGAGGGTTTCTTCACTTCAGGGGAAATAGAGGTTTACTCATGGGAGTATGCTTTTGATCAAATTTTTGGGGCCTTTCAAGGTGTTGGAGTACATTGGTGGGGAAGTGTATTGGTTTTCAAAGCCACCATTTCTGGACTAGATCCACAACATCTTCCACATTTCTCAACTCCATCAGTGCCTTTATGATTACTCCCTTTTCATTAACTACGGATATTTGGATTTCAAGGAAAATGAGATGTTCATGGAGAATCCAATTGAGAGCTCAGAACATCAAGAGACGTTGATCCATGGCTGAGTTATCTCTTTGGTTAGTGTTCAACGGAGGCTTGGTGTCTTGGAGGATTTCACCTTGGAATGTGTGAAATTTTTGTGTGCTCAATATCCTGATTTTTTTTAGTTTTATTTTTTCTCCTTGGGTGATGTATTTCTTGGTTTATTGCTAGTTTATATAATCTTCCTTATTTTATGTATGGTCATGATTGGTTGGTGGTTGTGTTTGGGACATAACAAGATCCTTGGGTTGTATCTTATTGTATTGTTATTCAGAACATCACCTCTATCCTCTTCCTTTTTATGTTTTTTTATTCATGGGGACAAGAAATATGGATAAAATTTAAAAAAATAAATAATATTATTAGGGAAAAAATTAAACTAAGAGACAATAATAATAAAAAATTTCAGAATACAACATAACCATATGACACCCATGTGGAATCATCCAAATCAACACCCAAACTAGCTCCATGGTTCAACTACACATGTCAAACCCATGGTATTAAGATGCAACACTAGATAAGGTAACATACCCAATCCTATTTTATAGAAAACAATATATTAAAACCCATTAAAGTTCCCAAATAAGGGTGTGTGTATATCAATCAGTTGGAAATCCCCATAGATTACCCTATACACACCACTATAACAATAACTGTTTGACACATTTTATATAAAATAGTTGAAAATAAGATATATAGTTTATAAAAATATATAAAATAATTGCATGTGATAAACCGATCAACAATATTATAACCATTCCATGACACGTGGAATTACTATCCCATGTTCACACACACAGACACACAAGGTTGGTGTCCCTCATTGATAGTTTTTCTTCATAACCATACATCATCAAACATTGATGATGTTACATCACAACCATGCTCTATCTTAATGAACAAAATAAATCCCAATTATTCTAATTTCAATAAAAATTAATTTTACATAAACAAATCCATATTTATAAAAAATCATCGTAAATTTTTACTGTATAAAAAAAATATAATATTAAATCATTTTTAGAATTATTAAATAGAGGTGGTTTTCCAAAATCCATCCATATTTTTATGTTCCCCAGATAAAAAAACTGTTTCCTTCAATAATTTACACAATATTTTCATTGAAAATCCAATAAAAACACTTTAAATAAATAATCCTTTAATTTTTAAAATAAGTGTAGATAAGAGAGAGTCCACCTGTCTCTCAATGGATGATGACAATGGAGATAGTACAACAAAAAAACTCTTAATCTAGTCTCAAAACCCATTTCCTTTAATATATCCAATAATATCTAATCAAAATATATATCCTATAATATAGATATATCTATGAAAAATTAGATCTTTGGCTCCAAGAGAGAGAGATAGGGAGATATTAGGATTTGATCTAGAGAGAAATAGAAAGAAAAATGGATTAGCATTGATTTGAAATATCCAATACACTTTGATTCATTAAATTATCATTATGAATCAAATGAAATCATGAAGTATTCCTAGGGAATGAGAGGAATTCTAGATCCTATTTTTATGGGAGGAAAATGAGGGTTTTGTGATGAAAATTTAAGTTAAATACAAATTTTTAAGAATTTATTACATATATTGTGGTTAAGATAGGCTATTTAAAAAATTGTGCACCAAAAATATGAATTTTACTGGTTAATATCAATAGTTACACATGGTTATGAAGCATGGTTTGACAAAAGATGTTCCAACCATGCGTTTCTTTTGGATATTTCCCAAGGGCCCCTAGTTGTCTCATATGGTTTGGAGAAACTTTTCCCCATCCATGCATAACTACTACCCAAAATATTCCCATCACACAAGGTTTCTTGGGACACATACTAGGTTTTTACAAACCATTTTCCAACCATTCATAGTTATTGTACCAAAAAATCCCATCTTGTACAGAGTCTTAGAGATATTTCATTGTTTCTAATAACAAAGAATAAACTTTAATCCCTTAAAAAAACTTCTAAAACATCCCAAAACAAACAAAAACATACAAAACTCCACCTAAGTATTATATAAGATCAAAATATAAAAAAAATTAGTAAATTACCAAAAAATAGTGGTGTAAAATTCTCCCCAGCATTGGTATTTACATCCTTAAAAAGTGGAAAACTGGTGTGCTTTAGAAGATCTTGGTCCATTGTTCCAACATCTCCTTATCATATTCCCATGTATCTTCTTGAATCTAACCTTGATTTCATATGAAATATACCAAACTAAAAATTTTCCTATGAAATATATTCTCTTTTCTATCAAAAATCCATATGGTCACAGGAATCAACACATCTTCAATCTTAATATTAGCATGGTCTTAGTGAATCACATGTCCGGAATCTAGTTGGTACTTCATTAATTGAGATACATGAAATAAATTGTGAAAAAATAAGGAAATTGGTGGTAATTCTAATCAATAAGACACATCAATAATTAATTGAAGAATCTTAAAAGGGATAATGAAAAAATGAAAAAAAATCCTTTCATACCCAAATGATGATGCCCTAGCCTTAGAGTTATTCTCAATAAAGCAATATCACCCACCTCAAAGGATAATGTTCAATGAAAATGACCTAAATATGAATTCTAAAGACTCTAAGATATCACCATAGTTTTTTTACCATCAAAAGCTTCTCCATTATCTCATGCACAATAATGGGTTATATAAGTGAAGGATCACCCATTTCCACTGAATAATGTGGAGAACCACAAGGGTAAATATACAAAGACTTGAAAAGATACATATGAATAATGTCCCAAAAACTTTTATTGTATGAGAACTCTAATAAAAGTATATATTTCTCCAATTAGCCGCTAAAATCGATAACATAAGATCTTAGTATGTCATCCAATTTTTGGATTTTCCACTCAGAATGGTCAATTGTTTGAGGCTGATAAGTTATGATCATTTTCAATTAGGTTACAATGGATTACTTTAAGGATTTCCAAAAAAATGATGCAAACCATGGGTCCTGATCAGAAACAATAAATAATGGTATGTCATGCATCTTTATAACCTCTCACATTAGGGTATGTAAAAGTATTCCACCACATTGGATTCATGAATTAAGATGAAATAAACCAAATTCATGATTCGATCCACAATAATCCATCTGAAATCATGTTTATGAATAATTCTTTGTATACGTGAAAAAATTAATATCTACTTTCTCTTATTTCCACAAGGGTATATGTAAAATTTTCAACATACCTGATGGATTTAAATTCCCCTCATCGACTTACAGATAGGTGTGGTATCTTGAGGAAAAATATATATCTTTTCTTTTCATTATATACCACTTAAATATTATTTTTATCACCTTATACATATTCTAAATTCTAGGATGAACAACCCATATCGAATAATCATAGATAGAATTTAATTTTCCCAAATAAGTCTAGGGATCAACAATAAAATCTTTAGAATGAAACATAGATCACCCATCTAGTGTCCATCCCTCAATGGTCTCCCCACCATTGAGTTTTTACCTCAAGGTTATATATCCCAGATCATATGTCTGGTCATATTTAAAATACTCAATCAAATCCTGAAAAAAATAAACTATAAATAAAATCAAAACATAACCTTGTTCAGCACAATATAGATGCATATCATCTATGAAAATCATCAATTTTCAATGATCCAAATCAACTTTATCCTATTGATTATATGACTTCTTACTCAATGAATTATCAATATACTTCCCTTTAATTGATGTAAACATCAATTAAAAGTGAAATATGTAAAGGTATTCCATCTATATTTATTCCATTAGATTTAAATTTATTAATGATAAAATGTGTTCAATATTTTATGATCCTAAAAAACCATTAAAATCTCATAAACATAATATGATTCCATGTTTTAAAGGAATATAAAACAACTAATTCCAAATCATGTTTTGGGTAATTATTCTCATGAACCCATAACTATAATGATCCATAAGCTACAACATAATCTCTATGTATAAGAAAACATCCCAACCTAGATCTAGATGAATCATAATAGACAACATAACTTCATCCTGACTCTTGAAACATAATGTTAGGTGTTTAATTAAGAAAAAACATATGCTGTTTAAAATATTTTTGGCATGTGTCCCTCCATTGAAAAGAAACACCTTTCCTTTTCACAGATATCATCAGAGTGGAAGGTCATGAAAATTAAAAAATAAAGCATCATTAATACCATGTAATGTTGTGGAAACTTTATATCTCAAATAAAATCTTTAATGGTTTCTAATACATAAAAATTTTATCCTTTCCAGGATACAGTTATAATCGTCTTTTAGAAATGACATGGCCAAGAAAATTTAGATCTTATATCTAGAAATTACAATTTTAAATCTTACCATAATGGGAATATTCTCACAAGATACCTAGAACCATGGATTAGTGTCTTTCATGACTATCCCTTGTCTAAGAATACAACAGAATATTATCGACGAATACCACCCCAATGATGTCCAGATACATCTAAAATATTTTATTCATCAATTTCCTAAACACTACTTCAAAATTTATAAGATCAAGGGTAATGACCACATATTTAAAATGACCAAGACAAATATAAAGAGTTTATTTTATGAATATCCACCTCCTAAAGTCAAAGTTGGTGGTACCGAGATCATAAATCAATTATATAAAATAATCTGGAGCCCCTTAATTGATCACACAGATCATCAAATCAAGGAAAAGTATATCAATTATTTATCATAATTTGTTTTATCTTACTATAATACACACAAATCCAAATATATTCATCCATATTCATTACCAAAATAGTATGAGATACCCATGGAGAATTTCATCATCGAATGAAACCTTTTTTTCAAATCTTACAATGTAAACTTTTATTCCCTTAATTTCATTGGTTCTATCCTATAAGAAATAAGTGAAATTGTATTAGTATTAGATAGAGATAAATCATAAATTCCACATATCTTTAGAGTGAAATTGAGAGAAATTATCAGCAAAGAAAAAAATAAACTGGTTAATGGTAATTGGAAAATATCTATAAGTGAATGTATTAGAAGACTAAAAAGTAATCGTGACCAATTTTTAAGTGATATACATCATCACCATTACCAAATGTCCTATTATTTATGAATTTAAATCCAAATTTTCCTCAAATATATGCACAACACTGTCCAAATATGTGAAAGTAACATTTTATGAATAACATTTGATATGGGCCTTGATGGATGTGAACTAATACATTCCCAAAATCAGGTCATGTATGTACATATTAAGAACAAGATAAATCCCAAACTTCGACTAATTAATTATTTTATAACATACTTTTCACAAAGACACATGACTCTCCCATTGGCCAAGAGGTGTTTGAAGAATTAAAATATTAAGAATTATTTGAACATGAAAACTCATAGGATCCATAACACAAGAATAAAAGAGTGGGACACACCAGTATGAAAAAAATCTTGCATGAGATTAGTATTAAAGGGAATCATACCTTACACCATTTAAGGAACATATTGATCTTATGTAATCATATTCCCTACACCATAGATATTATTAATCACTCCTTCTTAATCATTGCTTACTTTTTTGGATTTCATTTCCTAAGGAGTTTTGATGTTCCTAGAATCACTTCGGCACACCTAATTTTGTGGAAGACAATTATTCTAATGAAGTCATCCAGTCATGTATATGAGGTAGTTGTGATAATAAACTTAGGTGATATCCCCAAGACACCAAAGGCTAGAAATAAATTCCAATGGATTTATAAAATGATGGGGGATGAATTTCTATGAAGACAAAACCTAACCTTTAATGATAAAATATAAACTTCCAAACTCACTATATGATGTATGAGTAGATGAAATACCACTCAAATTAAATTTAATGAAAATAATATCTTGGTAAAAATAAAAATAAGAGACACATAAAAAAATACTAGTAGATAATATGACCATATGACACTGAAGTGGAATCATCCCAAGAATCACATGAATAGGCTATAACATCACATTCTTCACCCACGATATCAACATGAAGCACTATGGATGTAATATACCATTACATTTCCCATTTCCCGGTAAAAAACATCTTAAAATGAACTAAATATTCCAATATGGCATTGAGTATGTCACTCAATAGGAAATTCCAAGAGAATTTGTAACATATACAACTAAGACAAGAACCAATTATCATATTTTATAAAAATAATTCAAAGGAAAATAAATTGTTCAAATAAAGGTATAAATGAAATCCATGTGAGGAGATAATAAATAATTTTATCGGCATTAATTTTCACTTGGTATTACTATCCCATTCTGACATACAATAACACATACTCAAGACTGGTGCCCCACATTGACATTGGTACAGTATGACCATATTCTGTCCAACCATGATGGTTATACTTCACAACCACACATCATCCCAATTAACACAAACCAACCCAATTATGAAAATTTATATTCCAATTCATTTCACAGAAACCAATCTATACTTTTAAAACATTTCGTCAACCTTTTTTCTTGCATCAAAACAAAACTATAATTTTAAATCATAATTTAAAATTATTATAAAAAGGGTGTATTCCAAAATCCATACATATTTCCATGTTCCCAAGAAACCAAAATGGATTTATTAAATAAATAACACAATGTTTACTTTTTAAATCAAATAATAACACATTACATTTTATGCCTTTAAGTTCTATAATAAGTGAATATGATATATTATCAACCCACCTCTCAACAGATGATGAAAATGAAGAATAGAACAATAACTCTAAATTTCGCCTCAAGATCCCTTCCCTTCAATAAATCCAAGAAGATATCATCAAGATAAAAAACATAGAATATAAATCTATATATGGAAGATTATATATATATATTTGAAATAGAGAATAAGAGTATATTTAGAGATAGAAGGAATGAATAAGGACTTACCATTGATTCTGGAGATCCAATAGACTTTTATTTGTAAAAATAAGATTTTGGGTCAAAAGGAATCACCAAGGATTCTTAGAGAAGGAGAAAAATTATAGATCCTGATATAATATTAATAAAATGAGATTTTTTGGATTAAAACTGAGTTAAACACTAATATTTTGAGAAATTATTGCACACCAAATGATTAATCCATATGGTTTAACTAATCATGTGCCAAATGTGTGTGTTTTACCAGAAAATATCCAAAGTGTTGCATGGTTGTGATGCATGGTTTCATAAACCATGTGGTAAATATGAATTTTATTGGAAATTTCATATGGGGCACATGGGTTTGACACACAGTTTGAAAAAAAATGTGCACTTACTATGTGAAACTCTAGATATTGTCTAATAGCATGAGCATGATTGGCATATGGTTTGATAAAACATTTAGTCATCACTCACTATAAAATGATGTCTTAGAATATTTCAAGTATTAAAAATCAACAAAAATCATAAACAATTTTCAAGAATAAATAAAATCACAAACCATTATAACTATTTTCTAGATATCATCATGCACATTAAAAAAATGTAGTCTTAGTGGGAAGTCTTAGTACCAATGCATGTTATACTAAACTCATCAGAAAAACTGATGATAGTGAGAGGAAGAAACACCTAGAATTGTATTAGAATAATATTTATAATTGAAAAAAACTGAAAAAATTATTTTTACCAAAAATTGGTTAGATATGTCTTTTTATGCTATACATTTAAATTTTTGATATTCTGATCTCCTTACTGCCATAAAAAAAGATAGATTTACACACCAAGACTGATACTATTGTAACACCCGAACCCAACTCATTAAAATGAGAGGATGATGAGGTGAAAATAACCGTAGGTGACATCCTTAAGACACCAAATTCTTGTAATAAACTTTAATGGATGAGTAAAATATTGGGGTAAGACTTTATATGAAGTACAAAAATAACATTTCAAGATAAAATATAGACATCTAAACACACTATATGATGTGAGAGTATAATAAATATGATTAAATTTAAAACCAACAAACAATAATATCAGATTATTAGTTAATATGAGAGAAAAAAACAAATAAATATTATAAGAAAACATTCCCCTATGATGCTAAAGTAACATCATCCCAACCATTTCCTAAACTAGATCTAAGATCCAACTCCACATGCCTCCACTATATCAATATGAATCAATAGAGAAGTAAGATACATTTTTCTTTCCTATATAAAGATAAAAAACATCTATAAACCCACCAGAGTTCTAAATTATGGGGATTATATCACTCAGTGGGGAATTCCTAGAGACATGCCAACACATGACACTAAGATAAGAAATAGTTAAAAAAATATGTAAACTTTAGGAAAAAAAATAATTGTTTACATAAATCTATAAATTAAATCTATGTGATAAAAATTCAAAATGCTTATAACCATTCCTAAACACATGTAATTACTATCTCATATCCACACACACTCACACAAGCACACACACTCAATCTCAGTTTCCTGTATTGAAGGTGGTAATTCATGACCATACTCTTTCCCACATTGATGGTGGTAATTAATGAAAGTTATCTTTCCTAATGAACAGACTCCAAACCAATTATTCCATGTTACATACTAATTAATTTTACATAAAGCAGTCCTTCCTATTATAACACTTAATCAAACATTTTTCTTACATAAAAACAATACTATAATTTCAAATCATAATTAAAAATTATTAAACAAAGGGGGTTTTCTAGGATCCATCTAGATTTCCATGTTCCCAAAGCATAAAACAAAATATTTTCTTTTAGGAAAGAACAAAAAATTTACTTTGAGAATCCATGAAAATAACTTTAAATAAACTAATCCTTCATGTTCTATAATAAGTGGATATGAACGATAATCCACCTACCACTTAATGGATAATGATAATGAATCATGTCACAATAAATCTAGATTCAACATAAAAAATCAATTCCATTAAATTGATCTGAATATATATTATAGTGATATAAATTATATCACTTAGATTTTCCTGGGAATGATTAGATCTATGACTTTGAGATTGTGGAAGAGTGGATCTAGATAGAAAAAGAAAGAATGAGAAATTACAATTGATTTCTAAGATCCAATGCACATTGTTTAATAAAAATAATCATATGGATCAAGGGAAATATAAAAGGATTCATTATTAAGTAAACAAATTATAGATTCTAAGATAATGGTAGAAAAAGCACTGGTTTAAGTTGTAAAATAGAGTTAAACACTCATTTTTGGAGCATTTATTTCACATCTCATGGTTAGGCGACACAATTTAACAAATATTTCTCCAACTGTGTATATGGTAATAGAAAATATATATAGTTCCACATAGTTTTGAGGAACATTTGGAAAAACATTGTACCAAATATACATTACTACTAGAGATATCTATGGGTAAACATGGTTGTGCAATATGGTTTGGAAAATGGTGAGTCAATCGTGCATAGACACTAGCCCAAAAATTACCATCTCATATGGTTTCTTGGGACATCTATATGGTGTGGCCAAACAATGCACCCAATGAATGGTTCTATTGTCCTAAACAATCCTATCTAATAAAATTTCTTAGAGATAGTGTATAGTTTTTACTAATAATATTTAAACCATTCATCCTTATATTCCCATCCAAAACTTTCCAAAATCAGCCATTACATCCCAAAACTCCATCCAAGAATTATATAACCTCAAAATAAATAATAAAAGGGTAAAGTTACAGAATTGGGGGGTTTTATAGACGTGGATGTTTTATGTGGTATGTTGATATAGTTTCTCAGTAGTGATGGAATGAAGTGTTAATGATGAAATTGGAATGCAATGAGTTGGAAATGCATGTGGGTTGCAATAAATGTGTGATAATTGGATTCATGAATTGAAGTATTAATGAACATGCATAATTGAGTGGAAATTGATAGTTGTAATGGTTTATCATTGAAAATTAAATAAATAGTTTAATAGGTGGATATTTGTTGGAAATTGGTTAAATAGAAAATGGAAGATGAATTACAGATTGTTTGTGTGGTGTGGTGCATTAATAGGAGAAGTGGTTAAAGGAAGAGGTTATGAGGTATTCTAGTGGTGTTGGGGGATGTACTAGAGTAGTTATATGTAAACCCATATGTTTATTATTATGTGTAGCATATCTATATTTTATTTTCATGCTATTTATATACATGCCCCATAAAATTTTGATAATCTAACTAATTCTCAAATGTTTTGGGTTCTGGGTGTTTTCCAAACATCCATGTTAGTGGTGATTCGGATTTGTATCTACCCCAGATTACATGATCTCCCTTCAGTAGTAGTTATGATGATGAATGGTGTCAGAGATTCTTATTTATGATTAAGGATGATGTTGGACATGATTAGTAATAATGATTTCATGTTTTGATGTGGGGGTTATGCGTAGTAGGTGGAGGGAACTAGGATGATGTACTTTATTTTCATGATCCCATACTACCCTAGTTGTGTGATGAGGTTGATATGTGGATACTATATGATTATAGAATGTTATGTTAGAATTTGTGATGGTGGGTTAGGTAGGGATTCATCCTAACCCACACTAAAGATGGATGGATGCATGATGTGATGACATGGAAGGAATGGGATCTTAGGATGTTTGAAGTTGGGGTATGTGAGTGTAAAATCAATAGGTAATTGGATGAAAGGTACTTTTATTATATTGTATTGATTAATTATTATTATATATGTATCTTTTATTAGGTGAGAGACCCTTGGTGAGGTTTTGATGGATATTTATACTTTTTAGTTGTTAGTTTGTTATTCAATTTATTAAATTGTACATTAATATAATCTTTTCAAATATGAATAAGATACCTTTGGTATGGTCCTATTTAGATAACATGCTATGATCACCAAATGTATATATATATATATATAATTACTAGGTTTATTGGAGGATTTAATGGCCTGATCTAGACATTACTAGCTCATGATTCAAAGCCTTTATTGATTCATTTTCATAGGGTTTTCCATTTTCGTAATTACTTGGAGACATTTTTTGTATATTGTTTTTGTTTTTTCATGATTTATGGGATGGGTTTTTCATATTTTTTATTATATTATGGAGTTTATTGGTGGTCGGTATCCTATCTCTCAATCCTACTTTTCTACTGAGGGTAATTCCTCTAATATGTGTGAGTTTCGTTATACCATTGGTTCTAGTTTCCAAACTGGGGATTACATAAGGTGGGACATGGTGGTCATTATCTTTACTCTTTATTTGTAGAACCAAGAGGGGTTACTTTATGGGGAGGTGTATGAGGCATTGGTTATTACACCAAATGTTAGTATCATATCCATATCTTCCCAAACTAATGGGTTATGGGTGGTATGCTACAACATTTATGTGTATGACATTTCCATGAAATGTGTTTATTAGGGGATATTGGTTTTATTTTATATTAGGATACTGATTTGTGGATTTGTTAATATATTATTAGGATTTATAAGGGTAATTTATCCCATATACATGTTTTATAACCTCATTGATAGTCTCTAACACATAACATCTTGGAGGTGGGCCTTTAGGGTCACTCTTGTTTTCACTGTAGCGCCTAGGGGTTTACAGTGGGAGAGGGTCATAAAAGAGTTGTATTAGAGCTATGGATGAGTGTTAGGATGAATTATAGAGTAAGAAACTGGTGATTATTTCATGGGTTTGATAGGTAAATAATGTTACTTGTACCCATTGTGTGATATGGATAGGGAGATTGTCTTGGAAAGAGTTGATTACAACCCCTTGTGTCCTGATATATTGACCTTAAGCTTCCTATACACCCTATATGAGATAAGGATGATTTTGGGGTAGATAATTTGGATATATACATAAAAAATACCAATTTTAACTTGTTTTTTAAGTGGGGTTATTTTTGGTAAATTAAAATTAATCTCATTAAATTAATATTAAATGAATTTCTTATTTTCAAGATTAAGATTTCTACCTTTTGTTTACATAGATTCATACTCATCCTCATTCATGTTTGGTTCAAGTTGATAATGAATACAGGTATTATTGGTTAACTATCATAGGTTTGACATGGTTGAGGATGATGATCCTTTAGAGATAACGTTATGCGAGTTCCAACATTAGGGATTGGAAAAGTATGAGAGATTCATCTATGATTAAGAGATAGAGCGCTAGATTGACAATCCATATATCTCCTTCAGTTTGAACTATGTAAGGGTGGAGTATAACATTATATTAGTAGTCATACTAATGTGAGGAGTAATGAAATAGTGGTGGATTCTATATCTTGGGGTAAAAGGAGTAAAATGTTTTGGAGGAGTATTTTTTAGGCACTTTCACATAGAGTTCCTTTCATCGATCAAGAGGGAAGTAAAAAAAGTTATTATTTTTTCTCCCTCCAATAGGGGATCCAGATAATGTGGGATATTTGGATCAGACTTAAGGGGATATTGTTCTTTAACCTATATCTTTTCTTTGATGAGGAGTCTAGAGAGTAACATTTAGAGGAGGCACTGTACAAAATTATTCAATATGTATTCATATCATTTATGTTACCTATGTTTCTAGGGATATAAAAGAATGTTAAGGGGATCATGATGATATATTCATAGAAAGGATAATCTCATTAAGGTATTCGTCAAGGAATCGTAAGGATCATGTCTGTAGATAGATTTTCTTAGATGTTGGGATAGTAGAGGTTCTGAATGGTAAGGAGTCATACTCAAGAGTCTTATTTTTGTTTATATAAAGTTCACAATTCAACTCTATCCACTAGGATGTATTTATATATATGTTTTATAGTGGTCATTGTCATCATGTACCTGAGTTATTATCCATTATTGTAGATTAGTTTAGTGAAGTCACTCAGTGTCTGCTCTGTCACCAATTACAGTTGCCTTAGAGGCCTTATTATTAGTAGGACATGAATTTATTTGAATAGTTAACAAAATAAAGGGACAGTAGAGGTTAAACATGGGATTTCATCAACCCTTAATGATATAGAGATGAGTGTGTTTAGGAATTCATTTATCATAATTGAATGCGAGGATGAGTAGTTGGGAATATATAATTACATTCTATAGAGATTCTAGTAAAAGATGGGAAAAAATAATTAAAGGTATCATCTCTTTATAATCTACCCTATATTATTATTTATTTATTTAATGTTTTGTTTGTTATTTTAAATCTACCAGCTTAGTCCACACCATTTGAATCAATGTGGAGATACGTTTAAAGGCAAGGAGGTGTACTTCACTAATTAAAGTCCAGTTAAGTCTAATTTATATTTATCGCCGTTTTGAACTGATGATGGGGAAGAATCAATCATTGGAAAAAAAATTCTTTTAGGTATGATCATATAATTTCATCCATAGAATTGATTGGTTGTAATATGTTCTCTAATGAATCAGTTGATTCTAGAGGAAGGTAACATTATTTGATGTGAAAAGAAACCATGTGGCACTTGATGGTGAGTGAGATCATCAGAGGAGATATAGGCTTCTAGAGCCTCTATTTTCTTAGATAAAAATGATATCATGGGATTCAAAAGAGGTGTAGGTGGCATAGTTTTTTAAATTCATCAAGGAGTATCGATATGTTTTCACCTAAGAGGTTATATCCCTAACTCGTCAATGTGATATTATATTTGGGATATATTTAATGTTTGGTTCATCACTAATATTGATGACTTCATATTGAATAGCCCCTTTAGTGCTATGGGATTTCAGGATTTGGATTAATTATTGGGTGTAGAATGGTTTCATCCAATCCAATGTGTCATCATCCATTTCTCTAGAATAATTTACCAAGAAGATAAATACTGGTTTGAGGTTATATGTGGACTATTGGTGGTTGAAATAGGAAGTGGACAAGATCTATTGTCCCCTCCTGAGGATAGGTTGAATATTCACTCATTTGAAGGGATCTAGATCATTTTAAAAAGATTGATATGTGGTTCGGTTATCATATAGTGAGGTTGAATGAGAAGGATATCCTATAGATAAATTCTCAATGTCGATATGGAAACTAAGAGTTCATAGTTATGTCTTTCGGTGTTATGATCTCCCCATATGATTCCATTGGACTCAATAACTCCACATTTAGGGTGTTTCAGGATTAGTTTGTGGTAATTTTTATCGATATAATACTTATATGATGGGGATTTGATGAGGAGCTTATTGAGCATCTCAAGGCTATTATGTAGGTTCTTCATCACCCCTAACTCTATGGAATGTCTCCAAGTGCATGATTTGGACATGTGAGGTGTATTTTCTTGGGTATATAAAATACTAATAGGGATTAGTAGTCGATCCTTTAATGATTGAGGTGGTTATTTCCTTGGAATAACCTATGAATTATGAAAAGGTATTTAGTTTCCTTGATCTCATAAGATATTATCAGAGGATAATGCATTATTTATATCGAATTATATTAGCATTGTAATTATGAATTTGGAGATACTAGGCTTTTATATGGATTGATTAGTATCGAGAAAGCTTATACTACCTGAAGGGGAGTTTGATCAGTGATCTTGTCTTCTATTTTGTAGTGGAAGGAATGATATTCAAGGTTTATTGTGATGCAACTCAACTTAGTTTTGGTTATATATTGAGGTAGAAAAGTTTGGTTTTATCATATTGACATAGATATTTACAACCCTACAATTTTAACTACATCACCCATTATTCTGAATTAGCAGTAAATTTATTAACTTGGATGTCATTCTAACATTACCTCATTATAGAGTTTTTTTTGGTCTTCGGAAATGGTAAGAGCTAGAGGAATATCTTCTCTCTACATGATCAAATTCTATGTTTGTAGATATTTATGGAGTTCTTATAGGACTATTATTTTAAGATCCTCTAAACCTTGAGGAAAAGGAATGTAATTTCTAACATGCTGAGTAGTAATATATTGGTAGATTTTCTTTTGGAATCAAAAGAAGCATATAGAGTGATTGAAGAGATTTTTATGATTTGTCTTGATGTAGAGGATGTTGGTCGAAGGTTATTCCTATAATATATTATGGCCCAATCCTCCTTGATGAATCAGGTAGATAATTTTAAGTGGAGATACATGAAGGTAGAGGGAATTTGGGATCATGTTTTACTGATAATTCCCTTCACATGTGGTTGAAGTTTGGTCGATATTAGATGTTGTTTTATGGAGTATTGTTTATTTCATCAATGATGTGATAGTGATTTTATAATTATATTTAAAACTCACTCATGGTTGTGAATCATGGTATATCCAAGATGTATAATTCCTTGAGGATCCTAATTTTTTAGCTTGCGATGAAGTGATTGGTTATATAGTTTGTGTCATAATGTTTAGTATTCTAATGGGTGACAACATATCAATATTCTTGATGTAGTTTATTGTAGCCATTGGATATTCCAACATGGAATAGGGGGAATTTAGTGGGTTCATTCACCAAATTTACATGACCCAGAGAGGGATGCGTTTTTTTGGGGGATTATAGATCGATTTATAAAGTTTGATAATTTCATAGAAATCAAGAATTGTGTTGTGACGAATGTTCTAGTGAGGCAGTAAGGGTATGAGAGAGTTAGTATTCATGAAATGTTGAGGAACATCATCTCCGATCAAAAACCTATATTTACCTCAAAATTCTGGGGAGGATTTTAGTATACTTTTTGATATTAGCTCTACCTTAGCACTAAATTCCATCCTCATATAGATAGGCTGATAGAACGGACCATTTAGATACTATACGATATGTTGTGCACCTATTTTTTGGAATTTATTGGTTCAAGCACCATTCACTTTCTCTTAGCTGAGTTTACTTATAACAATAGTTATCAGTCGTCTTTTAGAATGGATCCATTCAAGGAATTTTATGGAAAAACTTGGAGATACCATTTATTCTTGACTGGGGTTGGGGATTCTGTATTCCCCAAACTAAATGTGGTAAAATTCATCACAGATAATTTCCATATGATTCAATAATGGATAAAGGTATTATAGAGACATCATAATTTTTATTCTAACTGATGGAGGATACCTTTGAGGTTTTATGATAGAGACCATATGTTCTTGATGGGTTTTCATCATCAGGGATAGTAGAGGTTTTCCCAAGGGAGTAAGAATTCTTCTCAATTTATAAGAACTTTGAGTTTTTGGGTCATGTTGGAAATATTTCATATCAGTTACTTCTCCCAAAATAGTTATACCATATATATGATTTATTTCATGTGTTTAAAATTCATTGGTATATTCAAGGTGATTCCCATGTGATATATTAGTGAGATTTGGACATGGAGGATGACATAAAATTCATGGAGCGTCTATTTGAGAATCAAAATCATCAAGAAAAGGTGATTAATTAGTGGACCATTCTATTGGTTTTTGTTTTTCGGTGATAACGTTATTTAGATGAATGTATATAGTATCATGTGTCAAATATGTTGGTTTAGTATCCCGATCTATTTTGAGCCTTGTTTTTCTGTAAGGATTATGATGTTTCATTTTGTACTAAATTGATAATGATTACTATTTGTGGATATTTAATTTGGGTTGGTTCCCTTTTTGGTTGTGTTATGCTATGGTAATGGAACCATTTTGTTTAAGGTGGATCTCACAAGGGAGTGTCTGGGTTGGTATTTGTGGGTTTTTTTTTTTGGGTTCGGATTTGATTATCAATGACAATAATAATTTGATAGGTATCTAATATAACATTTTTGAAATTTTTGGTCAATTAATTTGCATGTTTTAGGTTTTGGGGGTATCAAGAGAAGTCTGGAGGAAGATAAGTGAAGGTTGAGCTGACATTCTAATTTGGAGAGGTGAGCCACGATGTGGAATTGCATATCACACAATGAGAGGTCACTTGGGAGGTAATGTGAAAAAATATGGAAGTGTCACGAAGTTGAAATTTAGGTCACAAGAGTTAAGAATTTGATTATTTTAGGAGGGTAATATTATTGTACTAAATTATTTGTGTCCATGATATTTTAGGATTTGTTTATTCAATGGGGGAAATCTGATCATGTCATGACTTGTTTTCATGATATATAATGGTTTTAGAGGGTTTTAGAATATAAAATCTTATTCTTGGGGTATTTAATATTACATAATTGATTTATATGTCTTATTTGTTTCCTATGCCAATTTTATAGTTGTGGAATGGTATGTTTCCTCATTGAGGGAGGGGTCCTTATGTTTAACAAAAGTGTAAGTCGTTCTAGTGTAAGATTCATTTTTAACATGAAGATAATCACTCACATAGTGTATGTTCCTTGGGTAGTTTTTTATTTTAGGGAGTGGCCATCGTGATGAGGTTCCTAGTGAAATGTTGTGAAGCCCTCAAAAGCTAATTTATAGGGTTTATCAGTTGGTATTCATAGTTTGGTTATAGTGTTTTCACTATAAACATTCTTGGTGACATAAATTCAAAGTGGTTTTGACTATGATTAATGATGGGAAGATAAGGGGATTCATGGAACAATTTTTTAATACATAGTATAATTAACCACTTCATGATGTACCATGGTTTCTCATTCTATGGCTCCTTAATTTCCAAACATTAGTATAAATTTTTAATACCATATAAATTATTCTCTTTGACTATATTTTAATAAATTATTAACTTACTAGTTATGAATCTATAGTGACCCTTAAATGCCGATTTATTGTATTTTTCCATTGGATTCAGGAGATTGATCTATGGTGATCCGAGGTGAGTTTTTCTAAAATTATTCTTGGTTTCCTCTTAGTTCTTCATACAACAAAGTATATGGTAGTGGTAGTGTATTGGATTGGGTGATGTTGAGATAAGTTCTTGATTCCGATTTTTAAAATCATAGTTTTCAGTATTCTCTTGCATGATATTTTCCATGTTATCTTATATTCCTCACATTATTCTCACACAATGGTTTTGAGGATTTAGTTGAGTTAGGGGATTCATGAATTATCTTTAATTTTGAATATACGGTGGAATTCACATGTTTTTTTACACTTTGGGTGGATAGTAAGGATTAACCTAATTAATATAAAGAATCTAAGTGAGAAGAAAATTGATAAGAAGGGTTGAATCGCATGTGGTTATAAAATTCCTTAATATTGAATTTGACTATGGATGATTATGTTATTGTTGAGTATCTTTCTACTATTGTGATATTATTTTTGACTAATGTGATTGAATCATTGTAATCAACCTTCATAAATAGTCAATCATGTAAATACAGAAATGAATCATCTATGTGAAACTTGGAATTTAAAGGGAGATACATAATAAATAGATGCTGAATAACTATGAAAGTGTATTTTAAAAAATGGAAATGTGGAAGTGATTGTTTATAAAAATGATTAGTATATGAATCTAGTATTATTTTCATTGTTTATATGTTTTTTAATTTCATCTTGGTCGACTTTTGGGGTTTTAATGGGGTGTTTTCATGTGTTTTCAAATAGAATTGTAGCTTCCTTGCTTCCGTTGGAAATAAAATATATATTTGTTGATGTGGAATGATGTTGTAACAAATTATGTGGAAATGGTATGGTTTGTGGTAATTTTTGGTGTTGTTGTCCGATGTTTTGGGGTATTTTTACATTGATTGGTTGGGATTATAGGATTTATTATAGTTTCTCAGTGGTTATAGAATATATGATTGTTAATAACAAACATGATAAATGGGTGTGGGATAGAACTGAATGAACTAAGGTATGTAAATTAATTTTAATACTTGAAATGAATGGATAATGGTTGGGATAAATATGGGAAATAGACAGGTAATGGTTTAGGTTAAATATTTAACTGAATGGAATCAAGAATCAAAAATATGTTTTTATGAAAAATCTTTAAATATTTGAATGGTATGATTAAAATTGGAAATTGATGAATTTGTTTGTGGTTTCTATAGGTTTGGAAGTGTGAATGGTTGTGTTTTGGAGATGGAAGTGGGTGATAGTGACCATTAGTGATTATGTGGTGGCTTTGATGGGTATGGTAGTTTTATTTTGGTGTGAACCCTCCAGGTTGTGATTATGGGTGGTATTGTTATACTTTTATTTTTATTGTAATTTCATACACACCCCACCTAAGTTAGATTACCTCATCGATGAGCATTTTTTTGTGTTTTTATTGATTTTTTCTAACATCTATGTTGTTGAAGGAATTTATGAGTGACTACTACCCTCTATCCCTCCCTCCCTTATAGATGTGGCGTAAGTTGTGATGTCTTGAGGTAGGTATAATCATACAATTTTTAATATCTTAGAGTTATATAGTGTGATATATTGGTTGATGTGTTTATGGGGATGTGATGATAATACATTACATGGGTCCTGCCTAGTAGGAGGAGGGCACAAGGTTGGTATCCTTCAACTTCACTATACCCTATTGTGATGGATTGATGTGTTGAGGTCATGATATCTAGTTGGGATATTTTATATGGTGAATATATGTGATTATGATAATTTATTTATTATATATAGCTTGGTTTTGATATTAGATATGGGGTGTAGTAGCATAACTGCATAAGGGATTGGGATCCCCAAGACGTTTGATGTAGAGAATTGATAGTGAAAATCTAGTGGGGATGTATTTTTGGTTCAAATTTTTAATATATTCCCTGATATTATGTCATTATGCTTGGATGAAAGAATGGTTGAGTGATCCTTGTTGAGTTTGGGTGTTATCTGACCTGGTAGGAGTCTGTTGGTTATATTATTTATTCACTAAATCATTAGTATGATTCTTATAAATTTTCATGAGTGTTTTTTATGAGGATCCTACTGAATATTTATGTATTAATACCCCTATATATATAAAATTTGATTTCTAAAATTCCCAGGAAAGTTTACATATAGGGATAAACATTACTAGCATAGAGCTTGGTGTTGTTGTTCTATATTCTTCCAAGAAGGTTATTTTGGTATTTTACATTGGGGGCTTTTCTGTTCATGACATTTCCATGTGTTGTTGTTATTGTGGGATAATGGTATTATTTTATATTATGGTTTTGATTGGTGAATTTTTTATTAGGTTTCTAGGATTTTTTAGGGAAATCCCTCTCATTTTTTTATTATATACCATTAGTGGTAGTCTCCAACTTGCGGGCTATTAGAGGTGGGACATGGAGGTCACTCTCATCTTCACTATAGAACATGGATGGGTTATTTGATGGGGTTGGAAATGAAATGACCAAATGTTTTGAAAAAAATAAGGGTTTATTTAACATTTTTCTCTTTATTATAATCATGATTTATTTAAATTATTTATTTATATTACATGTTATAATATTTGTTAACTTTTAAAATATCATTATTTTAAAATATTATATTTTTCAATCATTAAAAATAAAAAGTTTCATATTTATTTTAGTGTTTCATAAAAACCAAAAACTATTCTCTTGGAAATCCTAAATTTTTTATCTTCATCTAAAAAAATTAAATTTAGGTGAACACTCTTTTATTTATACCCATTTATCATTCCATACTTTTAATTTCCTATAATAGTACCCTATTCATAATTGGTTACTATTTCAAAATAATCATTTGATTTATTATCCAATTTCTTATGTAGTGGTGTGGGGGAAATGAATATTTATGAAGGGAATTATTTGTTGCTATATTTTTCTGACCATATGATCAATCATACAATAAAATCTTTCTTTTAATACCATCCCATCATGAATACCCCATATTTCCTTCTTCTGATTGAAGGGTATTCACTTATATAGCCTTATAATTCAATTAACTAGGGAAATATATTGAATTAAAAATACATGTTTTATTATATATAGTGTGAATAATTTAGAAATAATTATTATAAATGAATGTTATTTATTTAGATAACCAATTTATTTCTTTGGATGGTCATTTTACTTCAATGGGTTAATCATGATATTATTTTGATGGATTTTTATTATTTCCATATCCATATAGAACACATATGTATAGATATATCATTATTTGATGGGAAATCTCATAATCTTTTATCCCTCCAATATATTGGGTAATTGTTTTACTTTTCATGGGAATGATATATTATGAATAGACATGATGTAGTTTTCATTGTTCACTATGTTATTCATATGAATGATGTCGTAATATTAGTTCAAAATATTATTCATGGACATGGTGAGATTAGATTATCCATTATGTTATCCATGGGAATTATGTGGTTTTTTTCTATAATAGTATGATGGTCTTGGAAGAGATCAATTAAAAATGTTATTATTTTCTATGCTAATTCATGTTTCACATTAATATTTTATTTTATTTTAATTCATGATAATCTTCTTATGATTTGGTATCATGTTATTATTTCAATATCATGTCACTGCCAATGTTATTCCATGGTATCATTATGTAATCCTAACCCATGATAACTTATTATGATTTCACTATTTTATTTTAATAATAATTTCATTTCTACCATGAGTATATCTCATAATTTTTATGGTATTTTGATAACTTTTTTATATCACATTAATAATTTTCTATGCCTTACTAAGTATTTTAGCTCACCCATTTATTATATTTTTTCATTTCCCTATATGATCATATTTTTGAAAGATATTTTGATCAATTTATAAGTTGTTTCTAATAAAGGATATGATTAAATCATATTGTATAAGTATAGGTTGATGATGAATTATCTACCTAGTTCCCAAATACACAAATTTTTTGATTCTATGAGTTCTTTTTAACATCATGTTATGTGTGAAATTATTTAGGACAAGAAAAAAATCCAAAAGGGTAGTTATGGGGTTGTCTTAGTTAGTATCTGAGTGGAGTTTGGTTATTTTTAAGAATTATGATTGAGAAAAACTAACTATAATATCTCATATTCAATTTTTTTTCTCTAAATTACTATGTTATGTATAAATAGTATGGTCACATGAAGTAAAAATTTCAAATGAATTCCTCATTCCACCCTTTCACTTTAACAAAACTAGGTCACTACATACCTCAAACACACCTCTTTTAATTCCAAAGACTATCGACTAGAAATGAAGTTTAATATATATAAATTTAGGGGAAATTCCATCAAGTATAGATAATCATCCAAACATTACTAAAGTAATATAAAAAATAGTTATCCTAGTACGAATATCATAATATAGAAAATAAAAATACATTCTAGACAATAGTACAAATCATCAACATTTTGTATCTAAATAAGATAATATAGATTATATACAAGCCACAAATCATAAACAAGATCATATGTGGTAGATCATATACAACTAGATAAATTAGGAAAAAAAATTAAAAATATATCGACAAAATTGGTCATGAGTCCTAGCCTAATCCCATATATCAATACTGGCTCTACATCAGCTCGACTATTTGAAACAGTAGGCCCCTTACCCTTATATGGGTTATGAATTATAAATTTCACTCATTTTCCACACCACTAAGTCTGGGTGTAAGTGAAACATGATAGGCCTCCCCCAATAGTGTCCCAAACAAGTCTATTAAATACATGTTCATTATTTATATGATGTTTTAATAAAGAATCTATGTTAATAGTTATCACTACCATGGAGTTCTCTCACCAAACCATATGTGACCATACCTTATTTGAATATTTATGGAATTGGAAAACATACATATGATCTGAATACACCTTAATGAATAATGATACATCACAGTCTGTATAATACTTCGATTGAATGGGGTTTAACCATCAAATATAGTAGGTGAAAAATGCATGACCATCACAATCCATACAGTTGAATGATCCATCATTGATCAAAATTCAATGGTGAATGATACATAGACCAATGAATGAGGTATAAACCATCATAGGTAGATAGAACACTGCCATTTCCCATCATTGTTATAAAATATACCACTATTAGAAGTTTATATGTGGAAAATAAACCACTAAGAATATATCCATAGGTGGTTGATTCACCACCAATACCATCCTATAGGTGGATGATATACCTCTAGTATCACCTCATAAGGTGTTGATACACCACAGCCATAAAATCATAAGTAGACAGTTTATAACTGAAACAAGTCCCCAAGTGTATGATACACTATCATGATGGATCTTATAAGTGGATGGTGCTCAGACATTATAAAAGATCAATTGGAAAATAAACCACTAGTAAGACATCCTAAAGTGGATGAGATTCCACCATATTACAAGACATTATTTATAATGAACTATTTATCATCAATAATCAATAAGGATCATTTATATTTATAAAAAGAATCAAGGGTTATAATCTTAATCCATCATCTAAAGAAAAAAATCAATGACTTGTCTAACTTTTATCTATCCATGATTTTTCACAACCTATTCATTACTGAGGAATACAATAGGACACCACACAAGTCTCCAAGGGTCAATTACTATATATAGAAACCTATCTCGGGTCCAAAGCCATGGTTTCCAACTCCAATTCATATGAATAATGGTCATCAGAGACCATTGAAATCAATATACACATCCCACATACCACTCATAATCTCCCTAGGCTCTACTCATAATATATGGGAAAAGGAAACTAATTTAATTTAATTTTTTCATATATAAAAAATTATTGTTTCCTACTTTTCACATGATGCATCCCATTCCTGTAAAAACTTATACAGATGAATGAAACCAACTATATGGGACTAGTAGTGTCTATCTCAATGAAGATCCTCAGTTGTGTTTAATTAAATGCATAAAAGCATAAAACCTAATAAAAAATACCAAATTAAGTCTTAGTTAATGATTCATGATGAAACATTAAGAGAAAACCAAAATAGATGGGAGATGAGTTGTAAACATACACATCCTACCTAATGCAATGAATGACACATTGATATAATCCAGAGTGATGGAAAATTAATCTTGAAGAAGAAAAGTAATATATTGAGGCAAGGGTTAGGAATCAATGATATGTGAAAAAAAATTATAAGAAACTATCATTTAAATTAATTAATATAAATTAATTAATTTTTTTAAAAAAATTTGGACTAGAACTTTCCATATACCCATTATCCCACAACCGGGTACCCGATGGTCACCTAGTACTAGCTCTAGGGTCACCAACCACCTAATCGACCATCTAGAGCTACTACCTTCACTACCCCCCACCGAGTACCTAGTATTAATATACCGGGTAGTCAGTAAAATATTTTAACTGAAATATGTCCCAAAACAATTTTTTCCCTCGAAATCGGAATTAGAGACCTCTCCAAGGTCTCCATCAGACAAGAATACCAAAAATAAATGAGGTTTGGTGAAATTTAGATCACAATCATACCTCATATGGATGTGGGATGTTAAAATTTTATCTTAAGTAATATTATAAACTTACTATAGTAAATTTTTAATATAAAATTCGGGATTATTATTTTAGTTCATTAAAATGGGATAAAACATTGATAATTATTTAGTGATGAGTAAAACTCTTGAGGAGGCTATTTCATTAAGGGGGTAGAAAATAACATTATAGTTTTTCAATGAATATTTCTAAATTTTATTTCCTAAATTATATATGTAAATGTTAAATTTATTTAATTTATTCTTTTTTAAGGATATCATCCTAGAATTTCTATATATAATTTTTAAAGAATAATTGGAAATGAATTTTTATGATATAATAATACATTTTTAACTT
The DNA here is from genome assembly GCA_963277665.1 of Viscum album. Lineage (NCBI taxonomy): Eukaryota > Viridiplantae > Streptophyta > Magnoliopsida > Santalales > Viscaceae > Viscum > Viscum album. Next base: position 1,917,971,373 of record OY728119.1, read on the forward strand.
TTATCTGAAACTAAATGTATTATGATTTTTTTCTATATTTTATATATTCTTTTCATAAAATTAATAGTTTTTCAATACGTTTCCACTAATAATATTATATTGAATAACCAATAAACAAGTAATATTAATTAATGTATCATAATTTAATTTTATGAATAATAATTATTTATCAAAATGGATTTATAAAATCTCATTTAATGAATTAATTATTATTTTCCACATATAATTTCTGATAACTAAATTACTCATATATAAGGATGTATGTTCATATATTCATTTTAATAGTAATGATTTCATTGGAATCTAAAGTATTAAAAATTTATTAGTGATATAATTATAATATATAACCATATAAATTAATTCTATAATTTGTAATGTCATATGAAATTATATGTATATCATATGGACAGTTCACTAGAACTGAGGCTATTGAAATTCACATGTGGGAATTATTACACTCAAATTCTTGGAAAATAATGAAATGACCACCAATCATCTCTATGACCTAATAAAAAACAATTAATATTACCAAAATACATGTAAATTTTATATATAATCAATGGTATCAAAAATATAATACCAAGATATAACTCCTATAGCAGTGATTCCATGATCACCAACAATCTTCACGAGCTACTAAGGTCCAACCTGATCACCAACATCCTTCTGAAAACCTATAAAATAATATATATATATATATATATGGGTGGGAATACCCTCATACTTAGTAGAATCATCCACAAAACCTCAATTATAAATGTTTAATAATCTTAATTATTTCATAGTGAATAAAAAATAGAACCAGCTCTAAGGCTTAGTCACCCAATATCACATACAAGTATAGTAATGTAATAGTCATTAGAATATATTGAGAAGGTACCCCAAAACTAATCCTAAATTGATCTAGTCTTCATCACACCCAAATTATCTACTTTATGACACTCCCATTTCCTTCATATCCACAAAACCATAGAGCAATGTCATACTACAACCACATATCCATAGCTACATACTACATACCACTATCACGTCATCACGACATATCCAACAACAATACCTTAGTCCGTATCACCACATCATAACCACTTACTAAATACTCATCAAATTAGGTTAACATGAATATGATATAAAAAACATTATTCCATGTATTCCCTCTATGATGCATCCATACCATAATCATATCACATAAACACAACTACATATAGAAATCATATCTTGTATATCATAAACTCAATCCATCACATTAAGTGCATCTTTACCTCCTTTCATTACAATATTTCTACATATGTAAGAGAGAGTGGGGAATGGTTTAGTCATCCATATGTTCCCTCTAAAATTTTTATGATAGGGAAAACACCGAGAACCCTTGACCTCATATAAGAATTGGTATAGTTACCTAAATTAGGTGGTGGTGTGTAAAAAATAAAAAAGGAAAATATAACAGATAAAATAGTTTCACATAACCTATCAAAAAGGACTGAATTCCAAAAATAAAAAATTATTAATACAACTTACAATAACCTCATCAACCCAACTACCTTGTAATGATTATTTCTTCCATTAATACTCACAACACAAACCAATAACATTGATTCTGCAAAATAGTCAAATAGAAACATCAACGTCCCATTTGATCACATCATTTATAATTTTTATATTTAACATCTCTAACCACAATATATTTTTTAATTATATTGATTTTAATCAATAAGTACTCACACATTTATTTTATCCAGTAAGTATTTATCGTTCATTCATTTATCATATTCCACCCATATCTCATTTCATCATATCCCAAACCCATTTCAATCATAATTAATTTATCCAATACTTTATTTAATTTAGCAGCAAACCGTCTTTGTGGGCAACTATAACACAAATATATCAACATCATCTAAAAACCACATCCAATGGAATACAAAATCAGCCAATGACCACAATATAGAATTTACTACTGCCAAAATACCATCCATATTCTAAAAAACCCTCTATAATAAAACATAACTATAATCCCCCCAAAAAATAGCCACAATAACTGAAGCTAACCACAATGAGAATAACCCATTAAATAAATAAATATAAAACATATAAAAAAAAACAAAAAATAATCTCCCTTAAACATACCTCCATATTCATTTAACACCTTATACATGAACAAATACATTTATAATTCTATATTTCCTTCATCTCCATTTTATTACCATATTTATTTAATTAATAAATTATGAAGGGGGAATATAATCACAATAACAAAAAAAAATCAAGGATTCTCATAAAAAAATACCAAAACATCATAAATAATAATGTAGAAAATAATATAGAAATTATGTAAATAGAATACGAATCAAATATCCCCTTCAATTTCATTTAACCAGATTGTTATCTTAATTAGATTAATCCTAAATGTACACCAATTTAAAAATATTGGTAATCTTATATTTACACATAAATAATAAAGGAATGTCTTGGATCCCCTACCTTGAATGTCTCTTCAATAATCACTACACAATATGGTGAGAGAATGGAAATAAAGCACTACCAAACTCTCAAGGAATCCCCTAAAAATCTACACACTTTAAATCTATATCAGACACTCGACCCAAATTCCCAAAACGAAACCTACACCACTAACATAGCCTCCATAAAAGGAAGAAATATAAGGAATAAAATAATCTATGAAGAAGACAAACCTTGGATCGGAAGAGTTCAATCTCCAGATGTTGAGGGATAAAACCCACCAAAGGATGGCTAATTATCTCAAAATATAAACCAATGAGCACTGAGGTATGGGGGGTGGTCAATTAAAAATAATGTAAAATTGATTAGGCAATTGAATTTATTTAAAATAAATCATGAAACATTGAAAAATGTATCAACATGTAGAGTCATACAACACAATGGAATGATCTAGAAATCACTTCACAATCATCCCCAAATCACAGGATACAAACCATATATAATTTATGAAACTAGACAATTTTAGGAAATAATTGGTTCCTTTATATCATAATTCTTTAGTCCTTAAATATCATGTAACAAAACTCAGCTTTCCCTCTACACCTTATCAATCCTAGACACACAACACGATGTAACACACTTATCCACAACACAACAATCCTTAAAATGGAAGAAACAAAAAATCTTCCATCCAAGACATCCATGGAACAATTGAATGGTAAATAGATCTATAACCCTTAAAATAAAAACCTAGAACTATTCATGTCATAATAATTGACATGAAACCACGACATGTTTTCCCCATCTAGATAAAAGAACAAAAAATCTCATAGTCTAAGCCCCACAATAAAAAAACATATCCTCGCACTATAATATTGGAAATCATAGTGCATCACACTAGTTTGTAGAAACTCCTCAATCTATATTAGACATCCCATCAGGTGAAATACATTTTCATAGTGAAACCTATAATTATTGTGAAAATTTTATATATGGAATCCACTCCCTTTCTAAAATTCTCCTCTAAACATCTTCTCATACCTTCATCACCCAAAAAATAAAAAATAAATATTCAAGAAGGTCTCAGACTTTACATCATATGACATAAATAATTTGTTTAATAAAAATTTTACATCAAAATAATTTTTTTACAATTTACAATAAATATAATAATTCATTTAATGATTAAAGGATTGTTATCAAATTCAATGTGCATGTTTTGATGCTATAAAAATTAACTTTTAAAAGTTCATGTATATTGTATTATATTGAACTAAAATTATAAATTAAATATTATATTCATTTGAAAACATAATTTATCATGTGTATAATGTATTATTATTAGAAAATATATAGTAAATTTGGATCGGGTACTTATTATAAAATTAGTATGGTCATTGACATATTATTGTTACTATAATGCATAAATTCCATCGAACTAAAACTATTTTCTTAAATATTTTTTTTAAAATATACATTTAGCATAATTAGAATATGAATTTTATAAAATGGATATCATTTTTTAGAATCATAAAATTTATCTTAACTTAGGATTTTCTTTTCTAAACAAGTCTATGTTTAGGTGAATAGTGAAAATACAATTTTTCCTATACCATATGCTTTATGACATCCTTATGATAAAAATATTACTTAATAATTTATAAAACAATTTCCATGAACTAAAATATATTTAATGAGTAAATTATTTCATTTGAAAATAATAAAATTAATTTACAAACCTATAAATCAAAATTCATATCCTATGTTATATTTTGGTCACATAAAAAATTGTATTTGAGTTTTTGAATTAAAAAAATATTTCTAAGGCAAAAATAGTTTTAGGTGTGTTTAAATATCCGTAGGGTCCTAAAAATTCCACCAAGGAGAATAAATACCCCCAAAATTGCATTTCTGAAGGAATCAAGCACTCTTACGAGTCTATCAAGGCGAAGGGACTCAAATTGAGTTGCATTTCTTTGAAGGAAATTGAAGGAATTCAAGTTTTCATGTGGCCTGTGAACCAACACCGGGAAATATACACAGAGAATATGGATGGAAAATAGCCAGGTATGTGGGGGCAGTCCTTGAATAGATTGCCCAAAAAGAAATGTACAATGAGTAAGGAAAGTTGTGAAATGCATTAATCTAAGGAGTTCTGCATGGAATATCGTCTGTGTATCGTGACATGAACCCATCAGTCTATGGATTAAACAAACAAGCAGGGTTCCACAAACCATTAACACAAACTGATGCCTTAACAAACCCTAGTTGACCAAGTCTCCTACAAATCAGAATATTGCTCAAATGGGCCTCTGTAAATGGTGTTGCATGCCAAGTAGATATGATCGTTCTGATGCTCTATAAAAGGAGCACAGGATAAAGGAAGATGAAGAGAAAGAGGGAAATATATAGGGAGAAGGATAGGTGATGATGTTTTGAGGGAGAATCAAAGGTTTCACTTCAGCTTCCATCTTGTTTCATCGGTGAAGAATGAACTACAAACCACTTCCTCCGCAAGTACAGCCGGCCACATACCATAAAATGGGGAAATTGAATAATTATAATTAAACCATGAACCCAACGGGTAAACCGCGAACCAAAGACTTCTTGTGGATGAGTTTCTCGTGAATGGTATTCCCCCTTACCCTCATTTTGTATGGTGCTTCGTGTAGCGTACCACTACATGGACTGAACCCGACACATCTTACCCAATCGGTACAAAAATATAACCCAAAGTGGCATGGTGAACTACGTACCACTTTGGTATGTGGTTTGCGATACCCATGCTCTGGTACCACACCGATATACAGAAGACCTTCCTGTCCAAAAACCACCATGGTATGCGGAGCCTTCCCAATCCCGCATGAGAAAATAGTACGTAGAATATGGTGTTTTTGGATATTGTTCCTTCTGGTTCCAACCTCACCCCTCCATTACCATCCAGTCCTCCATAATCCCTCCTCTAACTAGTCCACTAGCACTATGACAAAGACTCCTCTGAAGACGCCAGACCTGTATGATCAGGCCATCAATCGCATCAACATGCCCCATTGTGTCTACATATCCACAGTAAGTGGAGTCACGAATTCCCTCCCAACAAAAGTGTGGGATTTGGGAATGTCTGTAAGGCTACATTCCCAATGTAACCCAGAGTCCAACCTTGGAGTGCTGACATGTACCTCCCTTTTCTCAGGATTTAGGTTGATCACTTGCTTTTCCATTCAATGAGGAACAATGATCAGTCGAAGGGGTTATGTTCGCTCCCACATTTTATGAGGATGAAACTCTTCCCCATCCTAAAAGGTGCTATGGGGCCCTCCCACTAAGGTAATTCCCCAATCTTCCAAGGTAGGGTTTCATGACCTTTAATGCCATTCCACATGGAAAGGGTCATTGCTCCGAACCCTTGCCCACGTTCGCCCTGGATTCATCTGCCGTAGGCTCTCCCTCCCCCACCAACAGGGGAGGAGGCATGTGAATTATTGAATCTTTCAAATCCTCTTGTTTCTCACACTGATAATGAATCACGTGAGCTTAGAGGTTTGTGAGGATTACAACATCAGATCCATTCTGAACTATGAGAATTCTGATTTCAGACAAAAACAGGATATGTAGGATGCCTACCAGAAGGCCCGAGATCAAAAGGGTGCCCACCCATAAAGGGTCCACCCAATCATGATCATCAAATAGGAAGATCCCATGCGTAATCCCTATACAATACGAAATACATGGGTTCTAATTCCTCTCCAGAGGATACGTAGGAAGCCCTCCTTGTGGGCCCGATCCCAACATCAAATCACCTACTGTACCCCTTAGATGACGATAATCTCCAAAGTGCCTTATAATATGGCTAAGTCAGCATCACCTCTGTGGCATAAAACATATGCATGCTCATGATGATCTTGCAAACTAAGGGTAGCCCATGGGCACACTCCTTGGGAATTACCCAAGGATTCACGAGAATATGAACATGACTTAAATATATAAGAGAGTCTCGGAATAGGCAACAATCATCCCTCGGAAGGGTGTGTTGAGCCTGACCTCCCATCCTCTCGACCAATGGAGTCCTTGAGTGTTGTTGGCCAAATCGTCAGCTGACGAGCGCCTGCCTTTGGAAAGAAGGTCCATGATTCTTGGTTTCCAAGGTCGTTGGGAATTCTTGGCTCCATGAATAAACCTGTTGGAGACCATACGATGAAGTTATATCCAAGAAGGACCGATTTCATGAGTGCTTGACCCCCCGTGAAATCACCCGCTGGGACCAACAATTCCCCACAGGGTTAATTCAGCCTTCTTTAAAGAATAATGACGCTGAATGGGTTGAAACAAAGAAGTGGTAAACTCAACAGGAACGCATCTCTTTGGAAAAAGGGATGGGTGATGATCCTCATCATGCCATTTCTGCATCCCCTATAAAACACACCACCTCAAAGGAGAAATAAAAATGGTGAACCCGACGTAAATCCTTAACCAAGGTGTGGATTCTACCCAAATGATAAAAGACAAAAGGATAATGCACATCAAACTATTTTTTCCACCCTGGTATGTGAAAAATGCGCTACCTCAGAGGCGGAACAAAAAAGTTGAACCCAACGTGAATCCATAACCATGGTGGCGGTCTCACCCCACTTAGGTCCCTTCGCCCCGCAAAAAAAGAAAAGGGGAAGGGAGCCAAGGTGAATTGCCAAATATGAATATGCTTAAAGGAATACTACATTGACAAGGATTTGTGGTTTGTATGTCATATATGTGTATTGATGGTTCTCGTAGAGTGACCTTAGATCCAAATAACATCCCCACGATCCGTGAAGACGCATGCATTAGTGATCTTGTGGGCTGTAGGGGCCTCAATGAAAAGAAATACCCCTTTGCCTACCCAACATCTTCAATGATAGTTTTCCAATACACTGGTCGAAGAGTATTATCCAAATGGTACTCTCCCCATGCTGGTGGCTGCAAGACAATCCCTCCAGTTTGCAAAGGTCCTCCAACTGCCTCTTCAGCCACTGTTGGTACCTCAGCACAAGGCAGAACTGATGGTCGTCTCAAACCATTTCAGGTGCCTATCCCCAAAATGTGATAATGAATACATCCCTTACCTTAGGGAGGCTGATGAAGTCAGTAATGATGACTTTATCTCAACTACACAGGGCCCTACCCATGGGTTCCCACCAGAGAGCGTTGTCGCCGACACCAGAGGACCAGACCTCCTCTCGCTGAGGAGGACCTTATGTCGAGGGCACCTACCAAAGTCCATGAGACCCAGGCCTCTCGAGCTTCCCGCCAAGGTCAGAAAATATATAATCCGGACAATTTTATAACCTTGGTTATTGAGGAGCAGATATGCCGTACTAATGCGATGGAATTCAATGGGAAGACATACGACTCTTTCCTCTCCTCTCAAGACCACCATGGAAATATGGTGGCACAGTATGAGCACACACGTTCTAGATAATGCTCGCCAGTACTGCAGTGCAAACAGAGTGATGAGCAGTAAGAATATGTAGATATCGTCAGACGCACAACAAGCCCAACATCTAAATAGGGTAGCAACCAGCTATATGAAGGCAACAATACTTTCTGATGCACAAGAATCCTACCATCCAAATGGGGCAGTACTCAGCTACATGTAAGCCCAAACACCTGTTAACTAATTTCAAGGATTCCATCTAAATAGGGAAGTAAATGGCTATATGCAGGCACAAATACCTGCTGATGCATACCATGCCCACCATCAAAATAGGGTGGCAAGCAAATATGAGAAGAGACAAATTCATGCAGATTCATACAAAGCCCGTGAGACAAATAAAACGGAAAACAAGTAGATAAAAATCTTCAACTGTGAATATGAAGACCAACAGTCAAATACAATGGGAACCAGAGAAGACAACAGGCGACTGACTCGTTCCTATGTCCAGGCACAAGATAACTACCAGTATCTACTGGAAACTCATAGAGGACCTGAGCAGGCACAAACTCTTTCTCTGACATCAGAATGGGCCTTCATGCCCATTCCAACCAAATATGTATCCCAACGCATCCTGGAAATGATGGAAGATCATACGTCTATGCCATACCATATCCTCCAAACATTCCAAGATATCATTGCATCAACAGAAAATGTGAGAAATTGAGCCCACGACCCAATTTCATCTAATGGATTGACTCACTTCCAAAATGAGTTAGTCACTCCAGAGCAGTTAAGCATACCTACTCTAGTCCAAGAGGGTCGATGACAATATCCCGTGATATGAGGACAACCGAATCAGGAACAAATACACATTCCAACTGGGGGACATCGGTCCATCGTGGTGGCCACTCTAGAGCAGGCATATATCCCTACCAAAACTCAAGATGCTCGTCAGCGTATCCCGACGACATCATGGTACCCAACAAGACCGGGACACTGAAATTAAGACCATTACCAACATCAGATGTCCCTAGTGACCTGCAAGAAAGCGCATAAACTGAAAAGCGCCAAAGGTAACCAGAAAATGAAGAGCACATACATGATCCTACTCTGCTGGAAGTTGGGGTTCTTGACACCCTCAAACATATATCAACAAAGGATCAAGACCCTATCAGTCCATTACCATATTATGGATGTGGCAGTATCAGTTACGAAGTTCCTTCCTACAATATCGCTACCAGTAGCTCTTAAGGTCCTCCATAGAGCACCCACAAGGGCTTAATCTGTGGGTTAATAATGATCGATCACAAGATCCTATCTCCTAATGTGTGTCGAGGAAGCCCTCCCCAAGACCTTAAGATCAGAAATAATGAAGTTCCTCCCAAGGGTGTACACTGTAAATATGCTTCCCCATGTAGTCGGACATCAAGTCATGATGGAAGTCCTTTCCATGATGATGGTTATTGAGAAGGCTCTCCCCGCAATGAAAATTGATTTGAAGGTCCTCCCCACGGTAATTCACAGAAACAAGAAGGTCCTCCCCTCATTGCAGTATATCTTGAAGGTCCTCCCTTGGATGCACACTACAGAAATTCTCTCTATAGCCAAATATCAAGTAATGAGGGTAGTTCTCGCCATGATAAAACTCATTGACAAGGCCCTCCATGAAATGAAATTTTATGTGAAGTGTAACACCCCAAGCTTCCACATTATTTTTTCCTTTGAATAATGCAATAGCTTGCATTGTACGCAACTTCGAGATTCTAACACACCACGACCAATCAAACTAGCCGTTATGAATAGTAATACCCACTTTTTAAAATTTTATAAAATTTATCTTTCAAAATGGACTTCATTTTTGGATTCAGAATATTGAAATTATCTTAGGGTTAATTTCTTGTATTTTTATGAAAACTTTCAATTTTTGATGAATAGTGAAGAAACACTGCGTAATTAGTTAAAACCGACTTTTTATTTAAAAAATTAATTATTTTATTTAAATTTATTTTAAGTCAAAATAGTTACATAATACCTATATATGTTCAATGTAATTCATTGGAGTCATTTGGTAATAATAATAGATAGATAAAATTTTATCGGACTATTTACCGTCTTTAACCCACATCCTAGGAGCATTTGTAAATTTGCATAAAACACAATTTTACTGCTTTTGTGAGTAGAATTTCAAAAATCAGAGAGACATGGTTTATATCAGTAAGAAAAATGTGGTTCAATAATATGAAAATATTTTTTGGTGAATATTAATTTTTTACTTTTATTTACCACGGTTAAAAGTAAATAGGATAATTAAGGGTAAAAATGATATAATTATTATCCTAAAACATGTCTTGATTCTATTGGATAAATATAATTCGACCAAAAACAACCTTAGGAATAAAATATGATTCTTTTTGGTCCACTTGGATTAATTTAAGACATTTATTATTATTTTATTTAAAGATGAGTTAAAAGAGTTAAATTCAAAGTTTAATAACTAAACCATTTTTAATATAAGGTTATACAAAATATAAATTAGATTATAAATATTAATTAGAAAGATAAATATATTTCATACATAATAATATTTTATTTATAATTTTTTTACATTAAAAAATTTAAATTATTTATGACACAATGATGACACAGTAATTACCTTAAAAATGAAATATTAAAATAAGTGATATTATAAATATCCAAATAAATGTAATTTGACACTTTTAATGAATTAAACTAATTTTATAGGTTAATATGACATGTTAGTATTAAACATATAAATTTATTTAGAAGTAATAAATTTTTTAGGACTTTAAAGAATATCATTTATTAAATAATGTCAAAGTAGACATAATTGAGTTTTTTAAACAAATACTATATTATTGATTGATATAATATTCTTAAAAATATAAGGATCAGTTAAAGGTCCTTAATAATATTATATATGTCATTAATGAATCTATTGGGGTTCTCTTGTTAGTTTATAGTAAGTTTATTAACTATATAATATAAAAATGCCAAGAGACATGGTAAATGTCAAACTATTTAACTGAGAGTTAAATCTAAAAGATAAGGTTAATATGGTGACCCAAACCTATCTAAAACCTACTTTTTGAGAGTTTTTTGACCCATACCCGCCTTATAATTAAAATAATTAATTTTTGAGCCATTATAAACCGAAAATGTTTTTATTATAAAATAATATTTCAAGATTTTTCAAAAGTGACCCTCACCTCTCTTATAAAAGGGCACCTACCCTCCTCTCCAATTCACACCTTAAAAGACGTTTGTCTTGGCCAAACACTACCAAAATATCCTATAAACTATACTACCTTAATCCTAGAGGCCTTACTTTAGTAAAAAATCTAACCTAAGGAGCCCTTTTGATCAAATCAAAAGGAAGAACCCGAAGAAGTGGTAAATATTTCATCACCTCTTTCAAGTTATTTTCTTCTTCCACTTCGTATTTCTTTGTAGTTATCATTATAAAATAATAACTCCAGTATATTATATATATTGTGATGTTATTATAAAAATGGTGCAACCATATTCATTATTCTATACATCCTATAAATGACAAAGTCATCATACGTGCGTACGTACTGATTACTGTCTCCACGTCGTAGTGTAGTTTGTTATTCAAACACTTCATCATTTGTATGGGTATAATAATGAGTATAAATGATGTAAATAATAAATATAGCATGATAATGATTCTGTATATATGATATAACATCCAATTATATATAATTTTAATATGAAAAGAATCATATTGTCGCTCGTTCTTACGTACGGATTACCGTCTCCACAAACGTGATGAGATTCATTCCCCATCATAATCATTCAAGAATAATTTAATTTTATTATTAAAAATAATTTTTATAAACATAATACAATTCTGTATATGAATAAAATACATCCTATCCATAACAAACATGTCTTACGTAACCACGCATATAAAAGAAAAATGAATCAGTTAACACCTGAAACGATGATACTACAAAAATAGCACTAACAAAGCAATATTAGAGGATCATATATGATATCATATTAATGTATATGGTTCTTTTATAATTAAATAACAATTATTTCACCATTATACAGGAGTTTAACCTACCCTTGACCAAGTAAAATTACAACATAAGGGTTAATTTCAAAATCTCTTTATTATCCGAGTTGTTTTTATATAAGTATCTACTGAGACCTCTTTGTCATCCACATACCTATTTCTTAAAAATGTATTACAAGAAATTTTTACTATTTACTAGACTATGGGTTAAAGTCATTTATATCCTTGTTTTACTTTTAATAATATGGTTTGAAAGGAATCATTTCGTCGTTTTCCAAACAAGGTACCTTATGACCTTTTCAACAAAATTAAGGTAAGAATGTTTTTTTAACTTATACGACAGGTGTGGATATTTTCTACCGTTATAACATCGTCAAAGCTTCCCTTAAAAACTTATATAAATATTTTAAAAATAAATATTTTTTTATAATTATAGACTTTTAAATGATTTCAAAATAGAAATAAAAATTTATCTAAAAAAGTTTTGATTTCATCTATGTCAACATCCTTTGATGGATTTTAAGCTTATTTGAAGAAGATTTATTATGATAAAAAACATCCATATTTTATTAATGGTTTTGTGATATTTTTTACTATGGGTGTGTTATTTTTATACCATTCATGGATTATAGATAAATTATTGACATTTTTTATGCTAGTTTTAATATAAAGTTTTTTGTTATGTGTGAACCATTTCTTATGAGGAAAGTATTGGACTTAGTATGTGATGGGTGGAGCCTGCAATAGCTCCTCGATCTGTTGGTAGGTATCATGAGACAAACTAGTGTCTTGGAATAAGGCCTTTACAAAATCTTATTTGTATTCTTGGCACAAGGCCTTGACTATGTGGTTATGAAGTCTGTCATTATACATTCCATCATTAAGAAAGTGGTTATTTATATTGCATGTAATTATTTGACTAGTAGAATATCCATGTGAATAGGTAAATGGAATTATTTGATTTTATATTTTCCATATTATGCTGAAGTTCAAGTTTAAATGGAATTTTTAGTCTTACATTTCCTTAAATGTTTATTCTTATTTATGAAAGTTTCCACTATATTGTTATCCTTACTAAGCATCTGAGCCCACCCCTTTCTATGTTTTATTTTTCCCCAGATGCGAAGAAGTATATTATGACTGAATTATAGGGATAGTATAAGGGATATGAGTGTGGCCTATGGAGACTATGTTTTTTTAGTTTTTCATTTTATAATGTAATGTAAAACTTATGAATGTATCTAGTATTTCCAAGGCTACTAAACTAATAGGTCTTTCGAGACTTGATCTTTTGTGATCATGAAAATGTTATGTAATAATGCACCGACTCTAGGTAACTAGGGTTGGGTCGTTACATGAAGGCCCTCCCCAAGGTGACTTTAAGTAGCAGGAAGTTCCTCCCCTTGCTATAGCCCACCCTAATGGTCCTCCCTAAGGTACATTCCATTAGGAAAATTCCCACGGTCAAGCATCAAGTTTCCATGGTAGTCCTCACCATCGTAGAACCACTTGCGAAGGTCCTACTCACAACCAAAATACATGATGGAAAGAAGTTCCTCCCCTCACTCAAACAAATATGAGAAATCCCTCCTCTGCGGTGGTGCTCAAAAGGGAGTCAGATACATCAGGCACTCTGTCTATAATGAGTGATATTATTTGTCAACCAGAGGATGGCCTGGGGCTACGCTCATCTTCCGAGCCCCCCTAGAGGCATCCACAAATCAATAAGGCTCCCACAATCCTGGTTTCTTGGAATGAAATCATCAAGAAGTAGCCGAGCTGTGCATATCAAGTAAAGCATCCATCAGAATAACAACAACATGAAATGTTCCTTGTGAGAAGACAACCAGCTAGGGATAATATACCAGTGATGTATTGTCCTACGACCACTTCTCACATCAACATACCAGGAGAATTGTCCAGGGAATGCACGCATGACATACTCCTCAATATATGGACAACTATTCGAAATCTGAAAGAAAAATTCCTACCCCACAAAGTGTACGCGGACCATGTCAGCACAATAGGGGGGATTCACCGTCAGATCAACTTGGAATCCCTCCCATATTCTAGGTAGCCACAATTAGAAAGGTGAAAGAAAAACCTTGAACTTTCTTGCCTCCATGTACAACATAAATTGTGTAACCTCTTTGGAAATTCCCTAGATAGAGTTTACATTTGGGGGTGGGGAGAACATGGAGCTCTGTACTTCCCCCGACATCTCGTCCAGCAAGCCCCAATAGAAATGGCATCCTATAATGTCATCACCCAGAGGCAACAATCAAATGAAACCCCTACTCAGGAAAGATGGGATAATCCACAAAAAACAACCCAAAGTATGTCTCGAAAGCATCATGGAAAAAGAGAACAGTCCATCAAAAAACTTCTGAGTCAGGTCACCAGGAACATCCAGCAAGCATCCCACCTAAAGGAAGCCAACATGCAAGAATTTCTCATGTCATCAAAAGACCATAGACTCCATGCAGGCCCAATTCCATACCCAGATTACATCTTCACGAGAGTATGTGAAATTGAAAGGGTGGAAATAGTGGCATTTATAGCCACGATACGGGAACAACCCCAGCCCACAGGGTTGGGGGAACTTTTAAATCAAAATTCCCCCATAAGACCAACAAATCCAGGGCATAGCGCATTGACCGGAGAATGGGAACAACCCCAGCCCACAGGGCAATGGGAATTTTTACCTCAAATCCTGGTATAGAGGATTTCTATCTTCCACCACCTAGGAAGAACGATGGATAGAGGAGTTACCCATTCCACCCCTTCTCGTGGTTCATACCCGCCGAGACAAAGGTGTACAATGAGGTCAGACCAGGGCTCCCATCAGATAAATATTTGTCCAGAATCTGGAATAATACCGCATAATGGATGGACAAAGTCCTATAAATGGAATAAGAATCCTTCCTACCATTCGGCACCAGGTACACCACCCCCAATGCGGTATGCCTTAGTGAAAGTGTTGAACATCAACTGCACAGATCTCATAGGAAATAATGCAGGGGGAGAAGATGCAAAGGAATATGGTTCCCTCCTATAGGGATTTCACACTGAGCCTGATGGTGTTCATACCCAGAACCAGAGGGTGGCTCTAAATCTGGGTGCCCCCTTAGTCAATCTTATATTACCTCCCCCGTGAAACTCCAACAAGGAGAAAAATAAATCTATGTTCATCTATAACTGACCTCATCCTCCCCATGAGAGTATGTCCCTCACCCTCAAGTAATGGTTTTCCAACCAAGAGTAAGAAATGAACGAGATTAGATAAATTAATGTCGAGCTACGTCGAGGGAGTTATCTCGCTGGATGTGTTCCCTCTACGGAACGTTAGAAGGCGCTCCAAGAAGAGGTGCCCATACCATAGTCACTCATCCCAATGAATGAATCCAATCCAAGAGGTATGTTCTACCAAGACCAAGAAGGAAATAAAGACTTACCATGCTGGGAAGGAAGACAAAATATATACAGGTAAAGCCACAAAATGATGCCCCTGGTGGGGTATCCACCCCAAATTCTAGCAGCGCTGGCACGCCCAATCATGGCCCATGCAGCACCAACTCAAGATAAATAATGATAGGATATGTATCAATGGATCTTAAACACTGTCATGTAGCTAATGGTTTGATTAGAATCGATGGAGGGGTGGCGCGCTCTGATACAACAAGAGCACGAACCCTACCCCAAGTGGGTGAGAAATGTTCCACCACCACCAAACTTCCAGAAACCCATATTCCCTGTATTAAATGTCTTGGGGGACCCAGAACAGCATTTGATGCATTATGCCTCTTACTGTGACCCCATGATGGGCACTCCAGAGCAGCAAGAATCTATAAAACTCAGGTGTTTCATACGAACCCTGCAAGGCTTGGATTTTGTATGGTATACTAGCATGCTAACCAATACAATTACAGCCTGGGAGGACCCCCAGTGACAGTTTCTCTTCTAGTTTAGTTCAACGCTGCCCAAGAAGATGGCCAGTGACCTCATGAACTGCAAGAAGTAAGAGAATGATAGAGTCTCAGACTTCATTTCCAGATGGAAAGGCCTAACATTTTCCCTATACTGGACACTCCCCCAGGATGAGATGCTCTCTATGTGAATCGATAACCTTCAAGATGAATTGAAAATGTTGATCATCCTAGTGAAGTACACTAGTTGGTTTAGAGACTTATCTTCCATTTCCCAAAGGATAGAAGACTCCTAGAAAAGATCCAATCTTAAGTACCGAGTAGCCCCACCGGCCCTTGGGAAAATCTGAAGCAGTTTCTGTCACGCTTAAGCCACCCCCGACACCAATCCCATTTACGAGGCCCCCACCAAATTGTGAAGGACCCCCTGGACACCAATAGCCAACCCCACCTCAAAAAGATGAATTATGGGGTGCTAAAAGATATCAGTTTGAAGAATGAAGAAATAATGTTTATTCATTCTAAGATGACCAGGTCCGTGGCTATTTCATAGCCGCCATGAATTTAAATGTGCTCTGGCTGCCAGAGACAAAGTGATTCGTTGATGTGGTTATCGAAGACTTCCCAAATTATTTTATGTGTCACCAGATACTAGGAAACACCATCCATGAATGCTTTGTTTTCAAGGATATCCTGAAAAAGATGGTGGAATATGGGAAAGTCATGTTGGGTTCGCCGCCAGCATAAGTAGCGCATGTTTCCACCTCCGACTCAAGATAGAAAGAATAGTGGAAAATAGTTACCAGTAAGAATGAATTTTTTTTTTATAATTAGATGACCTAGAAAACCATCATCTGAGTCCATTTCATCCTCCAGGTGAAGTTGAAACAACCTATTGTGCCCCCAAAAGCTCCAAATACAACACAACCATCCTCCTCAGCCCCACGGTCCTCTAAATGCCATAAGGGAAGAAAGAAATAGCAAGAAGATGAGCTGGTACCAAAGCTGAAGTCAGTATTGAAACTTTCGGACTCCATGAAAATAGTCTTATTAAATGGTCACCTCCCCACAAAATGGTACAACAGACACTTCCCCGCCAAACGGTACCATTAGAAGGAGGCAGTTAAACAGGAATAGTAGTGGATGAAGAACTGATCTTCGTCTCGATAAATGTCATTAATTTGATGGGTCCCTTCTCTGATAAAGACTGTGGCCACGATCCCAAATTCCCTACACCCAACTGGAGAGCTGTAGGGAGAGGCCAGAGAGGTTGGAGGTTTCCTGGAAGGCATGATCGTGGTAGGAGACAAATTCTTATCCAAGAAACAAGCCAAACCATTAACATTGCATAAACCCGTGGAAGGACCTTCCGAAAGACATAACAGGAACTAGAGTGATCCTTCACCCCTTCTAGAGGAATCCCTAGCCTTGTTATCATGGAGTATCAATTAGGAATAGATAAAACCCTGAACCACCCAAGGTATACAGATAGACCAATCCAACCAAACATGGAAAGGACTGCAGCACTGCATGCCCCTGATATAGAGGTCAACCAATATATGTCCAAAGCTCAAACCCCTAAATTTTCTGTGAATGTGCAACCCTAAGACAAGAAGCACTAACCATTAGATCAGAAGTATGAAATTTTCAAGAAGTTATCCACAGTACCAGTGATGCTGTCAATCCTAGACGCATTGATTTTGTCTGCATGTCTTAGGGAGGCACTCATCGAAGCCTTACTAAGTCCCCAGGAGTTCGAGGCTGATGTAGCAGTGGTTGAAGTCTACTGAATGGAGAGAAGTCCTTAAAATTTTCACCCCATCATCTCCTTCACAAATAAATATAAAGACGCTATCATAAAAGGGTACATAAAACCCCTATATGTGTCCGGAAAGATAAATGGAATTGATGTTCAGAGGATCTTCATCGATAATGGATCTGGAGTTAACCTCTTCCCGCAGAGAATGCTTCATCGACAGGGATATGATGAAGACATCTTGACACCCTACACTACAACCCTACTAATATATGAAAAAGTGAGTAGAAACCATTTGGATAAATCAAGCTTAAAACATGGCTCGGAGATCTCATACCAGATTCTAAGTTCCTAGTGGTGCGACAAAGTATAACCTTTAGTGTTTTCTTAGGGGGGCCTTGGCTGCATCAGCATGATGCAATTCAATTCTTATACCATCAATTCATTAAATATTTCACTAATGGGTAGAACAGGACGTTGCATGCCGATAAATCCTATTTTGAGTTCAGTGAGTCTCATTACATCGACGTAGGGTTCTATGAGTCATAATAAAAACATCTTTCAGCTGATGACGTTGATTGGATCAATTGCTTCGAATGGAATAGAGATGGCTCTTGTCGACCCCTTCCAGCATTATGGGGAGAAGTACGTACTACCCATCAACCAATTTGAATGCATAAATACAAGTTTGGATACAGACTATGTTGTCTGTATGGTCTATGTTACGGACACAAAGTCTAAAGACACGAAAGAGAGGGATGAATCACATGTTGTTTGAAAAAGACCTATCAAAGATGCTCTCGTCCCATCCTTGGGATATCAAAATACCCCTTCCTCACACATGATGTAAAAAACAATTTATTTACCAATATTTGAGAAGTTATCTCAAAAATCATTTCTTCATTAGAAGAGAAAGAGGAATAAGATGATGAAGAGGAGAAAGAAGAGGAAGAAGACCAAATAGATTCCCATCCTATGTTTGAAGAAGGTGTGTCCCCCACTATGGATGATTTAAAGAGATAAATATAGGTACTGAAAACGACCCACTTCCCACTATAACAAGTGTGACCATGCTTGTTGAGGAACAGGAGGCATATACCTCCTTCTTAATGAATAATCAAGATGTGTTCACCTGGAATTACATGGAGATTCCAGGCCTTGATCCTGAAGTCACCACCCATCATTTGGGCTTACCAGAAGATCACTGAGGATATAAATAGGTAGCTAGAAGGACCCACCCGATGCATGCTTCCAAAATAGAGGCTGAAGTTGAAAAACTGATCAATGCCAAAATCATACATGAGGTCTAGTATCCGATATGGATAGAGAACATAGTCTCTTTCAAAAAGAAAAATGGAATGATTTTAATCGATATTGACTTAAGAGAACTTAATTGGAATTTCCCTAAAGACAACTTCCTGGTCCTGATCATAAAATTTTTTATCGATATGATAGCCAGATACGAATCCCTCTCCCTCATGGAGGGCTATTCTGGATAAAATCAGATTCGTATGGCCCAAGGAGATGAAGAAGCTACCACTTTTATGTCTCCTCAGGGAGTGTTCTGTTATAATGTGATGCCCTTTTGTCTAAATAATCTCAGTGCCACATATCAGTGCACCATGAATCGCATCGTCAAGCCCTTTTGGGGAAATATGTTGGGTTCTATTTCGAAAAACTGGTGGTTAGGTTATGACAGCATTCGTACAACCTATCTGACCTTGAAACCGTCTTCAGAAAATTGAGACAACATAGTTTAAAGTTGAATCCCCTGAAATGCGCCATTTTCATTACCTCGGGAAAATTTATCATCTTCTTTATGCGCCATCGCTACATCAAAGTCGACCCTAAGAAGATGAAATCCATTATAGGGATGTCCCCACCTCACAACCCCACCGAGTTAAGAGGTCTCTAGAGGAAGCTCACCTACATTCAGTGCTTCATAGCCAACCAAGCAGCTAAATGTTTACCTTTCACCATGATTATGAAGAAAGTAGTTACATATTAATGGGATAATGATGGTCAAGAATCATTTGACAACCTCAAAAGATATCTCCTAAGCTTGTCGGTCCTCATCCTTCCAGTTTAGGGGATACCACTCATTTTATACGTGACTGCCTTGGAATGGTCATTAGGCACCTTCCTTGCACAGAAAAATGATGCTATCAGTGAGAACAACCTCTACTACTTTATCCAGACAATGATTGGTACCAAAACTCAGTATTCGAAGATTGAAAAGAACCGCTTGGCCCTAATCTTTGTAGTTCAGAAGCTCATGCATTTCCTGTAGCACCATGAGGTCCACCAGGTCTCCAGTTGAAACCCTCTCAAGTATATCCTCAAATATCCCATGTTAAATGGGTGCCTATCATGATGGTAGGTCATCTTGAAATAGTTTTACATATGGTACGTTCCCCAGAAGGCCATCTAAGGCTAGGCTTTATAAGGTTTCCTAGCTGAGAACCCCTCTGAAGAAACAAAACTGTTAGATACTGAACATTTAGATGAAGAGTTTTTCATTCAAGGGACCCCCCAGATGTGTGAAATGTACTTTGACGATGCTTACAGAAGCTCGATAGGGAAAAGGATGGAGGATCCAAATTTCAACAATTTAGGGATGGGTCTCGTACTCGTATCTCCCAAAAACACCATCTTTTCTTACTATTTTCTTCTTTCAGAAGGGTGTACGAACAATGAAGTAGAGTATCAGGCCCTCATTGTAGGCCTAGAATTGACACTCCAAGTGAACGTCAAACACCAAAAAATAAAGGGTTATTCAGATTTAGTCATCAAATTGGTCAACAGTGAATATGCTATCGAGAATGAATTATTGGTTCCATTGATGAACAACGTTCGCGCACTGATGGCAGAATTCCCATCAGAACCAATATTGACTCATGTCCCCCGGTCATAGAATGCTCAAGCCATCACTTTAGTAAATGTAGCCACAACCTTGGCTGATCCTGACCATGATGAAACAGCCATTAGAATTTCTTATCCTCAGATGGTCTTTCCATTCATCCAGAGAGATACAAAGGAAATTGATTAAATTATCCTTGTTCCTAAGCATTATGGTCATACCACTGGTTGGATGACACCAATTAAAAATTACCTTCGGAATAGGGAACTCCCACTAGTTAGGATCGAAAGGGAGCAAGTTCGAAGGTAGGCAGTCAATTTTACCATGTGCAATAGGGTGAGCCAAGAGAAGGTTCTCAATAAACGGGGCCTTGATGGAGTCCTTATCAAGTGAATTGACGGAGAAAAGATTTTTGTCGTCATGAAATAAGTACATGCCAGAGCTTGTGGAGCACACTAGCCAGAATCCAAGCTCTCTCACCAAATCTGTAGGCTTGGGTATTACTAGCCCACTATGATACAGGATTGTTCCATATTCACAATGAAGTTTCATTCCTTCCAATTTCATGCTAATTTCATACCCCCCCCCCAGAGTTGCTTCAAGCGGCCAAGTACTCTTGGCCATTCGTCACCTGGGGGGACGGATGTTGTGGGACCATATCCTCCCGCTACAACCAGACAATTCAAGTTCATACTCACAGAGACCGACTTATTTTATAAATGGGTCTAAGCTATACCACTTATGGAAGTCAGGGAAAAAATCATTTTCAGCATTGTGAAGGCCAACATCATCACAAGATCTGGTGTCCCTCATACTATATTGACGGACAACGGTACCAAATTCTACTCTGTCGAGCTGGATAAGTTGTACTAGGAACATGGAATCAAGTCCAACTGGTCATCCCGCTACCATGCGGTGGCCGATGGGTAGATAGAGGATTTCAAAAATATTTTTTCAAACATATTTCAAAATATTATCGATGAGGATAAGAAATTGTGTCCAGACAAGCTCATCTATTCTTTGTGGGATTACTGAACCACTACCCGTACTGCCACTAAAGCAACCCCATACTCACTAGTATACAGGGCAGAGGTGGTGTTACCTATAAAAATCCAAGTGTCTTAACTTAGTGTGTCCATTTGTGATCAATTTTCCATGAAAGATCAATCCCAGAGATGGTTTTATAAGTTGGAGTAGTTAGATGAAAAAAGGATGCACACTCTGCACCATTTAGAAATCAACCAAAATCTGATTCCACAAGCATTCAATAAAAAGGTTTGCCTTCAATATTTCCTCAAAGGATAAATGGTGTTAGTCCTAAGAACCCCGATGATACTAGGGAAGAAGCCCCAATTTTCGAACCAATGTGGGAAGGACCATATGTCATACATAGGGTCTATTCCAATGAATCATATGCCCTGATATCAATGGATGGGAAGATCATCACAGCTCTCACAAATGTGATTTTATTGAATAAATACATCACATAAAAGTGCCCCTCTGTATGGTCTAAACTCACTGACCCTAAACTATGAGTTATATCACCCTACGCATAAGTCCAAGCTCTACGACCCTAAACTATGAGTCATAAAGGATGCATCTAATGTCATGGTCCAAAATCTAAGACCTTAAACTGTGAGTTAAAAATTATCCCATATCATGGTCCAATCTCTAAGACCATAATCTACAATTCATCATCCTTTCCACATGATGTTAAACTATAAGGAACATATCCCTAGCGTAATACATTAAACTATATAGCATAAAACGTCCTAATCGTATGAAAATAAATTGCATGATGTTTCACAGAACTATGTGTGGCTTGATTCCTGACCTAGCAGGATATGTAGCGACGTCTTGATCTTCGATCCTGGACCAGACCCCATAAAACAATTCCTCCATTACGCCCCCTATATACCCATATTTGTAAAGAAAACCCTTATCACTCCTTGTTTCTCACATCGAATGAAACTCCCGTGAGCTTAGGAATGGTGATATATATTCTCTTATGAAGGATAACTATGGGTTAAAATGGAAGACCTAACAACAATGATGTGTAGAATTAAAAGTCCCCTACCCTTTGTTTCAAGACAAACTAGTATGGGGCATGCATAGAACTATGTATGAATTGATTCCTTCTCTCGCAGGATATCTAGAGACACCTTGATCTTTGATCCTATCCCATCCCCACTGGGAAAGAAAATGAAAATGACCCCATCATATTCTCTATCGCCTTACACTTGTGAAGGAGACTCTATAACCACTCCTTGTTTCTCACATAGAGTATAACTCACGTGAGCTTTGGACAAGTGGTAGGGATTCTCTTACACAAATAAACCATAGGGGGGTATGGTAGGCCTGGCACCTATATCAAGTAAAACCAAAATGCCCTCAAGTTTCCCTAACGCATTGAATAAACATTTGTAGGGAACATCTATAACTATGTGTGGCTTGATTCCTACCCTCGTAGGATATGTAGTGACGCTCAGATTTGACATCCTGGCCCAATTAGCAGTGAAAAACACTCGTTTCCCCCATGCGTGGGTCAGACCCGTGTGGAAGATCCAAGAAGGTCATGGTTAATCATGGTCTGGGTATTCTCACATTCCTAGGTACACCATTCCCATTTGTCACACTCCATACCTTGGGAAAACTTGGATCCTCATAATCATCCAAGGCCATCTGGGATGGAAGGACAGTGTCCTAAATACACCTTTGATTGACTATACACATCATACCCCAGTGGCTCTGCATATGTTTCCCACAAAAAGGGATATCAATCAAAGGAAAATTCATCCCTAGGAGAGTCTTATCCAACCTCAGTACACCCAATGGATTTCTAACCCCATGTCATCCTTCCTGATTCTAGTCACCCCTGGGACTATGGTTTTCACAATCTATCAAAACTCACTTCTATAGAATGCTGGAACACCTTGACTGTGATTAACCTGAATCTTTTGAAGACCTCTTCAAGGAAAAAAGCGTCTTAACCACACGACGTTAAGCTGCATGGCCAAAATCATTCCCACTGTATGATGCAAAACTGCAAGGCCAAAATCTTCCACACAGCACGACGCTAAACTGCAAGGCCAAAATCTTCCTCACTGCATGATGTTAAACTACAAGGCCAAAAGCTTCCTAACCGCATGACATTAAACTACATGTCCAAAATCATCCTAACCATGCGGCGTTAAACTACAAGGCCAAAATCATCCTAACCATATGAAAATAAACTGCAAGGCCAAAATCATCTTCACCGTATGATGTTAAACTGCAAGGCCAAAATTGTCCTCACCGCATGACATTAAACTGCAAGTCCAAAATCGTCCTCACTGCATGACGTTAAACTACAAGGCCAAAATCATCCTAACCGCATGACGTTAAACTGTAAGGCCAAAATCCTCCTCACTGCATGATGTTAAACTATAAGGAAATGGATTTAGCCAAAAAATTCCCCCAAATGTTGAATTCACTATTCTTAGACGGTGACATGGAACACTTGTAATCCCTTATTTCTCACACCAAGAATATCTCACATGAGCCTAAGGATCTTAGAAAATGATCCACCATGACATTATGGAAAAATGACAAAAGAATTTGGTCCTAGTAGCACGACCCTAAAAGTCATGTCACGGTTCCCTCCCCTTAGAGAAACCCCATGTCTTGGCCATGTGATGTTAAATGGGTATGTATCCCAAAGATAGAATGAATACCTCACCATGTGTATGAGTCAGATCTAGGTAAGGGACACCATTCCACGAGTAAATCACAACACAAATGTCCCCAATATGTATGTATACTCACTTTACATCATCCAAAATCCATGCATTGAGATATATTGAATCCTCATAACCCTACAAGGCCATCAGAAATGGAAGTTCAGTGTCTTGCGAACACCTTTTATTGACTATTCATATCATACCTCGGTGGCTTTGCATATGTCACCCACAAAACTGGTCATCAATCAAAGGCAAATTCATCCCCATGAGAGTCCTCTCATATCTCAGTATTCCCAATGGCTTCCAAACCGTATTCCATCCCTCCTAATTCAAGGGCCCTTCAAGTCATGGTTTACATTTTCCTCCTTTCACACATCCCAGATATATCGGAACATATTGTCCTGATTCATCTCTGGTCTCTTTTGAGGTTTCTAAAATATGTCTCATCCATATGTGTGAAGTTGATCTGCATAAAAAAAGAGTGCCCCAAATTGTTTCTAGGTTTCCTTAAAGAAGTTCATCTAAAAAACCTCCTTTTGTGGTTAGGGGAACCCATGGTTGAAGGTCACCCACCGTATACAGAATGTTCCTAATCTCCATAATCCTCAAAGATCATCAAAAGAGGAAGGATAGGGTCTTGTGGACACCTTTTCATGACTGGGCATGTCATGTCCCGAGGTATCTGCCTACGTCCCCCACAAAAATGGATATCAATCAAAGGAAAATCAATCTCTACGAGAGTCCTTTCTAGACTCTGTATGCTCAAATGGCATTCACACCTTGTCACACCCCAAGATTTGGAAAACTCCTAGATGAAAGCTTATGTACATCCTTCTTCTCAAGTTCCCCTAACATAGAAAAGACTCTCAACTAAACTGACCACTTACCAGCTCCCCCTCACGCAAGTAAAAAATGTGTGGGAATAGTTTCCAACTCAAGGTGGATATGAATGTTTCTAATGTTCTCAGACAACACTACTCAAGCCAGCCACCTATTAAGCTCCCAATATTAAGATAAATCGAAAATGTTGCAAATCCATCCATGCCATCAAAAAAGGAAGGTCAGTGTCCTAGGGACACCTTTAATTGACTATGCACATCATGCCCTGGTGGCTTTTCATATGTTGACCATAAAAATGATCGTCAATAAAAATAAAATTTGTCTCTAGGAGAGTCATTTCCTACCTCTGTATGCCTAAAGCAGCTCATGAGCCTCATGTAAGTCTAGAATCCACAAATTCGGGGTCAAGAAAAATCTATAACCCATGTCTGAAGGATACTAGAACATTCCCGACTAATAGTCCCGAGTCGAGGCCCTACCCCCACTAAGTTTTTTCAACGATTTTAAACCTAAAACATCAGTATTAAGTTTGATTTGTAGGAATGTGAAATACCAGAAAAAAAAAGAATCTATACTCGCCAGAGTTAAAATCTTCCAAAGGCACCTCTAGGTAAAGGTCGAGTATTGGTTTTCTGAAAAAATGAATGGAGCCATCAGAAAAGGCGCAAAAATTATAATGTCGGAAACCCATAAAGGGCGGCCTATGAAAAATCCAAGTTATGCCTGCTAAGCCCGTGTTAATAAATATTAGGCAAAAATTAGGGTAATAATGAAAAATAAAAAAAAAGTTTTTGTGGTATTCCATTCAACCTCAACAGTAGTAAATCTATGCTCACTGAGTCCCTTGCCTCAGGAAAAAATTAGAACTCGATTCGGTTATCTTAGTTTAATGTTTTCAAGTCTTCTTTTAAAATTAAATCTTGATTGAAATGATTTTGACAGGAAAATGAAAAGAGAGGGAATTTAGAGGTAAATCAGTTCCATTATACTTTGTGAAAATATATGGTGGGAATCCACAACCTGGATCCTCTCTTTGAGAACAAGATAAGACCTTTACAAGAGACATTCGGTGGATTCTCAGAGATGCATCAACAACTGGTGATATTCCTTAATGGCTTAGTAAAGCTTCAGTAAGTTCGTAGTCTCGGCTTTTGCACTCACTCGCATCACCTCTGGTTCTCTAAAGGATTGGAGGCTAGTTCTCTCTCCCTCCTGCATTTTCCATCTCCCTTCCTCAATGGCAGTTGCAGCCTGAGCCTACTCCTATTTGAGTATTTCTAGTTTCTAGCATTGTTTCTCCACTTCCTGATCAAGCTGGTCCATCAAATACTCTTGCTTCGTGATTTAATTTTGTAACTTCACAACCTTCCCAACATGAGTGGCAGCTTCATCAATAAGGATTTGTCATGTAGCCACTAAATAAGTAGTCGACTCTGCCAAAGAGATTCAAGACTGAAGTGAACCTATTGCTTATTGAGAAGAAACCACTTACCTTATTATATCATAAATTCCATGACAGTTAAATCCACCGAAACCCAAGACTAAAAATTGGCGGTGTAACCTTCGAAATTTCGATGGAATCTCTTCCAACGGAGTATAAGAGATTAATCCATGGATGTTCCTCCATACTTTTTTTCAAGTATGACAAAATTAGGCTAGGCTCTCTTGGTCGGTCATGGAATCACTCCCTGACGATGAAATGTAGTTAGGAATGAACGTCACCAGAGATGGACTTGGTTTGGAAACTACAGTACAGCTTGACCTAGCAACAACCTTTTCTCTGTAAATTATAATAGATGGAAAGCAGGTATGTCCATCATTTCCAAATCTTGTGGTTTTGATTCTGAGGATGGAGAGGAGAAGACAATACCTTCCACCTTCAAAGAAGTATCACTGTCCAAAACAGGTGGCGCTATATCTTCAATCATCATCTGTGCTCCATGGATATACAAGAGTACTAAGGACTCGAGGTCGTAATCATCTGGAATAGTAGTTCTTAAGACAGACCTTAAAATTCAGTTGGTTAACATAAGACTTGTGGGGATAGTCATTCTGGATAGAGATATTGGTCTCAAAATACCAGGGGAAGAAAACATAACCCCTCTCAAAACTAGAAAAAATGGAAAGATAGCCCGCTCTAGATTTTCTGAGGACGGAACATCGGCCTCCCCAACGGTGACTCCCCCAGAGCTATCATTAGAAGGCAGAGTATGAGCTTTTGAAGAAATACCCTCAGTAAAAAACAAAATCCACTCGGTCAAGATTTATCAGCTCAACGATATCCAAATTTCCCCTAAGATCCCGTAAAAAATAGGGATCATCATTGGACTCAGCCCCCGCCACAAAGACCACCTTGTCCCTCTCTATGAGAGTTGGCTCGGCACAATCAAACAAGTCCTTGATTTCTTGATGACATCACATTTTTGGGTCGGAAATTGTTCAGGTGGGGGCAGGAACATCTGAGGGGTCAGAAACACCCCTAGTCTTTTCAAAAGGCCCTACTTCCCTATTTCTATCAACTATGACAGATGGTGACCCTTCCTCTACCCTGAAAGGGACAAGGGCTATAAATTCCCGAGTGATCGTCATCTGATCACCAATGGGACATGCGTCAAATAACATGTGAATACCATTGAGTCAAAAAGGTAAGGATATTTGGTTCAATCACCATGTGAGAAGACAATTATTTTTTACCCCCTTTGAATATGCTTCGGTAGCTTGGAAGCATGATTATGTTTCTTTGACAGTTTGAGAGATGGATCCTGAAAGAGACCACCAAGAGGAGCTTGAGGAGGAAACACCCTAGATGGGTCTATAATCACCACCTCTATATACTCTTGGGCTCTAGGAGATCCTTCAGTAGTACCCTCTACCAGTGAAGGGGAGTACTCCCCAGCTATAGTACCTCCAGGAGAATAAGTCTGGGAGAAAGTCGTCTCCAGAGACTCGACAGACCACTGATAAATAAGAAGGAAAGGGGGAAGCTTTCAGAATCTTTGTAATAAATGAATTCAAGGACAAAGGCTACAAAGAAGGCCTCTCCATTCAGCCATGGAAATATATCACTCAATGCCATGTGGTCTGACAAGTAATGCCTGTCTGTAGGAGAG
Source organism: Viscum album (assembly GCA_963277665.1). NCBI lineage: Eukaryota > Viridiplantae > Streptophyta > Magnoliopsida > Santalales > Viscaceae > Viscum > Viscum album. The sequence goes on from OY728119.1 coordinate 1,917,999,514, forward strand.
TGAAGACACCAGTCGATTTCAGTCAAGTGACTTGCCACCTCATCAAGCTCTTCATCGACTAAAATACAGGTGGGAGCGATGGATCCCCCAAAACCTGGAAGATCAAATTGTTTCCTCTAAATAAGTATCCATATATCTGTATCTGAGGTTCTCTCCCTAAACTCATCCCAAACACTCCAAGCCTCTGAAAATGTACCCATAATTGGGATGGACATCACTGGAGGGTTAACATGAGGAAGTGCGGTGGGCTTCGAGAACATTAAATGTTTCCCGGGTGTCTCGGCAAGCTCAGTACCTCATGAAGAGGATCATTTATGAGATAACATGGGAGAAGAAAAAAGCTTTTAAGTGGAATCTCTAGTAATAAAGCCAACAATGTCATCATCCTTATCGGCGGTTCCTGGTCGCAGTATGGTAAGTACTCGATGTTAGTGCCTATGAAAACCACTTCGGGAGTGGATAAGGGTCTCAAGGTCCTTAAGGTAGAATCCACCCTCATTTGGATTCTAATGAAAAGAAATATCATTTGGTTTTGACACTAAACCAATACTAGTAAGGGAAAATTCCCTGGTCTGGAGTAGTTACCCTAAATCTAAAGAGGATCATCCATGGGAAGACCGATGACCTTTTAAAAGGTCCCATTGAATCTAGGCCTTTGAAAAATTTTCGATGGAAGGATTGGAGGATGGACTCCTAGAAGGAGGTCCAACAGCCAGTTTGGCTGCCCGTGAGGTCATAACCCTATATTTTCCAACATTCCCAGGGAGGGAGCGAAGATACATTTGAAAAACTTTTTCAGGATAAGAGTGTTCATCAACTTCCTTTTGCTTCCCATTTCCCCTCACCTTGGATGACCTGGAAGTCGCCACAATGGGCACCAAGTTGGCCAATTGGCCATCAGGATATGACTTAGCCCAAGCCTCAGCATAATTCATGGTAAGGAATGACACAGAATCCATAGAATCAAGATATATGTTATAAGGCCCCAACCTTAAACCTTACTTAATCTTGAGTTATTACAAGATTACACCGTGAGGATATTTTCAGGTTTAGAGTTTTAGAGAATTACATCATAAAAATTGAATTACATTCCACATTTAAACAAAGTGGTTACATATAAGATAGTATTCATTTTACCATCAACGGAAACATATTTAAAATAAAACATGGATTCTTTCTTGACACTTCCTTGACACTATCATCATATCATGTACCAATCTCTTGACCTGTGAAAACATTTCAAAAACTTGGGACGAGGATAAAAAAGCTCAGCAAGGGTTATAAAAAGTATGGAAAGGAAACATGAGTACATATATACATAATAATGAAATCATACTTTACCCATAAAGCATAAGCACTTTAACAGACCTCATAAAATCATGAATAAATCATAGAAATCATAAGACATAAAGGTAACTTGAGGCATTCATAAAATTCTTACGTAGGTAGTAACCCTCTTGGTTACGTTTGGAATACCCATCACAGTATATTCCCTAAATCTCTTCGAAGAAACCTTAACGTTTAACCCCTTCGTGTTACCCAATGCATTGGAGAGCTATATCAGGATCACCCGCCCTTAGTTTATCACGGAACCACCCGTCTTCATAAACAATGCCCAATAACCATAACATAATCATAGAACATAACTTAAGCATAAAGGAAATATAACATTCCCATATTGCAATAACAATATAACATTTTAATATATTGAAATAATAAATCCTTTCTAAAAACCATTTTCGAAACCATTTAAAACATTTAATAAAGAGATCTTTGAATCAAAGTGTCCCATACCACTTTGAAGGTTTTAACATTTTAAACCATTAATATCCATATAAATAAATCCTTAAAACCATTTTGAATACATTTATATTAACAAGAAATATTTATAATAATAAATCATTAAAACATTTAAAACCATATTTTAGTTAAAGGGGTTTTAAAAAAATGAGAGACACTTGAATACAATAATTGAGGAATAACATTTAATCAGATCTTTATAATATCATGAGAATAAAGGAATTCATGATATAATATTCCAAATGATAGTATATACACCATATAAGAGCGAATTGGTGCATAACAACAATGAAGTCTCAATAGAAATGTAAAATGAGATGAAATCCCCTCTAAAGAAGGTATCCTTAAATTAAGGATAAATCAATATCATAATTATGTGTGAAAAATATAAATATACCCAATATAAGCGGATATTAAGTGTAAAACAATCAAAGGTTATTCAAACATATTCAAAGGATGTCATATTCAATAACTACATGTTGAACCCAAAGAAATCGAAATTGGGTTAAGAAGTTCCCTTGACAGCCTAACGACGTCACATCAAATTTTAGAAAAAAGTTGATGAGAGAGATAAATGGTATCTCATAACTTGGACATAAAATTTACGACAATAAGGATATATAATGACATATCCCCACATAATAAGACGAAAATTAAAAGACATAACAAACGAAGTCTTTTAAAAAGAGGAGGGTGAAAGGTTCCCTTACCGATTTGGGGAACTTTCGAAACGTACACCCCATGAAATAAGGACTATAAAACATTGATGTAAATAATCATAAACTAAATTATATTACACAAATAGTAGAATAATGGATAGTACATACACCACTCAAAAGAAAATATTGGCAAATGTAGCATGAATCTCACGGGAATAAAAGTGAGATGAAAAATCCCTTATGAAAACTCGGCAGCCTAACGGCACCACTTAAAACTTCCAAAAATGGATTGATGAGATAAAATAGGGTCTCTAACCATATTATCATAAAATTTACAGAAATAGGAATATAAAATAACATCTCACAACATAAAAAAGAGGATCTTAAAAGAAGTGACATAAAGGAGAGTACTTAAAAATAAAGAGAGAGGTTGGATCTCTTACGAAAATTCGGCAGCCTAACGGCGCCAATCAAAACTTCCAAAATGGATTGATAAGAGAAAATAGGTTCTCTAATCATATGAAAATAAAAATTAAAGTAATATTAATATAAAAAAATATCCCAATCATAAGAAATATGAGCTTAAAAGGAATTACATAAAAGAGTGTACTTTAAAAGAAAGAGGGGGGTCGGATCCCTTACCTCGTGTCCGACATGACTCGATCGTTCTTTAATCTCCGGAATAATAAAATTTGGTCAATTTATAATTTCTTAAGGACCTCCTTTAAATATTATTATTCAGTTCATATCACATATTATAATGTTATAATAATTGGTTAATAAAGTGAGTTCATATCAGACGTTTTTGTCGATGTTCAGTACATGAGTAAAAATTGAACTTGTTGGAAAAGAATTTTCCATGTAGTTATAGGTACATCATCTAAAAAATAGTATTTATGTTTTAAATATAATATATATCCAGTATATATTCATATTATACTATTCCATATCATTTGGAGATAAAAAATTAAAAGCACCGTTCATGGAGACGGTAGGCCGTACGTACGCATGAACGCTACTTTCATTTTTTGTCATATTAATGGAATTAAAACAAAATCAGAGATATATATATTATAATTCTAGAATGATATCAATAATTTATATGTAATATATTACATATATATCCATTATATATATGTACTTATAATAGTTCATAACATTTGGAGATAAGAAATGAAATGTACCGTTCATGGAGACGGTAAGCCGTACGTACGCATGAACGCTACTTTCATTTCTTTTTTTTTTGTATTTAATGGAATGAAATAATAATGATATAAAGGTATATTATAATTACATTATGATAACATATGTAATACCATTAATTCCATCCTTTATACGTCCCACATATGGCATTAACGAATCAAATCACTTTGAGGGGGCGGTATTCCGCACTTCCTAAAATGAAGATATCGCGTTTACCCATAATGGAAACCATAAAGGTATATCATAAATGAAAAATATTGAAGCTTAAGGAAAAAATAAACATATTATATATCATATATAAATATAGTTACATCTTAATGGCCACCTTTTAAGGTGTTAAAATAATATTGAACAATCATCGTTTCGTGAGGCAGTAATTCGCCATCCACAGAAACAGTATATTATTTAACCATTAGACGAAGGTGTGTGTAAGTGTAGCTCTAATACTTCACATACCAACATCCTAGAATATTTAATATACTGTTGTTGTTACAAAAGAAAAGAATAAAAAGATTTTAGGGGGTTGGAGAAGCAAAATAAAACAAAAGAACACAAGGGAAGACATTACCTTTAAATCGGGTAACTTTCTTTGATTTGAGCTCAAAGGCTTCCTTGGAAAGGATTCTGCCCAAAGTGAGGCTTCAATGATGAATAGATGGATGTGGAGATATTAAATGGGCAGGTTTTGGCCGATCCAAATTCTTGAGAGGTGTGTGTAAGGTGGTAAAGTTGGGGTCCTTTTATAAGAGGAGAGGAGGGGCACTCTTGGAAAGTTACAAAATGTTACTTTATTTTCAAATGCGTTTCGGATTTTAAGGGTCCCAAATTTATGTATTTCTAGGATAAGGTGGTAAGGGTTAGAAATAAACCCATACAATAGGGTTTTTACAAGTGTAAGTTATATTTTGTACATTATCTTTTCATTTTATTTAAATCCCTTATTAATGAGGTAATTGCTGCATCATCATGATGTCATCAATAATTTAATTTATTTAATGTCTAAAAATTATAAAAAAATATCATGATGTAGGAAATATTTTTATATTTCTAATGAATATTTATTGTCAAAAATATTACTTGTATAACCCCATTTAAAAATTGTTTTAGTAAAACATTTCATGTTTGTGACATTTTAATTTTAACTTTAAATAAAAAGGTATTTATGTCATTTTCCAACAAAAGTGGCTCCATGGGGTCCCCAAGTTGACCCATGGATTGTATTGGTCGGTCATGACACATACAATTAGGGTAGGACATGTTTCATGTTCATTTCATATTATTAAAACATTATTTTTACCTTAAATTACACTAATTACCTCTAATCGTGATTAAAAACATAAAAGTTACTATTCCCCAAAAAATTATTTTAATCCAATTGAACCAAATTTTACATCCTAATGAAAACCATGTATGTAGGATTTTTGAAATTCAAAACACAGAAGTGGTAAAGTTTCATTTAAATGAAAAATCAGTTTTTTAAGTACCACTTAGTGGTTTCACTATTCATCAAAAATTGATGTTTTTCAGAATAATACCAAAACTTCACCCTAAGCTATATTTGATATTCCGAATTCAAAAATGATGTATATTTTATAAAATTAAAGTCGTATAAGTTACATTAATTAATTTAATAATTAATTCCCACTTTCATGACAAATAGCGTGTTTTTATGAAATAATATATATCAAAAGATTGACACTAGTTTAAGTCCAATTTCAAAGTGAAATTAATTCCAACAACCACTATTGGATTAAATGGTAAAAATATATTCTAATTTAACTTTAAAACCAATTAAAAAGATAATCTAGTCATATAAATAAATTATATTGAAAATTTTTTTTGAATTAAAATACAACATTTTTCACTATTCATTAAAAAATGAACTTTATTGGAAAAATACCAAAAAATTACACAAAGTAAATTTTGATGTCCTGATTCCAAAGAAGAATTTTATTTTGTAAAATATAACACATAAAATTGTCAAAAAGTGTATTTAAAAGAGGTTCACCATAAAAAGGCGGTTAATCGAACTTTTAAAGAATATTAGAATGTTTACGCTTAAAATTGGATTCATTCGCATTTTTAAATCTCTAACATTTATTGTAAAGAGTAAAAACATTTGACAAACATATATAATAATTTTTTAGTTAGTTCTGTTCATTCCTTCCATTACAACTGCTAGGCGTTAACTACCATTTAAAATAATATTATTTTATTGTTAGAGTGCAACGTAAGATTCCCAAGAAACTCGTTGTTGCGTATTGGGTACGCCATCGCGCATAGTGTCCCCTTTAAAGTAATATTAATATTTTATTCAAAAATATGGATAAATGTGAAAATGTCATATTCTTTATTTACCCGGGGTGTTACATCCTTCCCCCCTTTTGGTAATTGTGTCCTCGTAATTTTAAAATTGGGCTTGGAAACTTCATTAAAAATCCCACATCGGAACAATAGTCAGTAAAACAGTCACCTTAAAATAAAGAAAGAGAAGTAAAAAGGTCACCCGAGTTAACCCATACTAGGATTCCATGTACGAAAATATGGATATGTAGGAGAAATAAAAGCGTCATGTTTTGATGGAGAGTGATAGTAAACATGTCTAGGAGAAAGTTAACCATAAGAAAATTACAAACTTGTGATGGGTTAAACGATATTCGATTCCCCAGTAGGAAAAGTTAACAGACAACATTTTTGTTTTAAGTTACTCTTCATTGAGGAATTTATTTTTGAGCTTAACTAAATCATAATGAAACATACTTACTTATCACGTAGACTTTCAACTTTTACTAGATTCCTTAATCAAACTCATATTTTCTCCAAAAGACGAGTATTTAGGAAGACTTGTTCGCATTAAGAGTACTATAATCAACTTCGTGAGAATCACCTAATCCACAAAAGAGAACTATATATTTCCCATGTCTTTAGACAAAATCCAAAACCAAAATTTTTAGTATGAGGTCAGAGAATCCACAAAAGTATAATCCTTTATAAAAAGAAAATCTATTCTTAATCTCCAAAATTTGTCCAAAAAAAACCCAAAGTTCAACGAAGACCATTTGATAAACAATTGTCCATAAAATTCTTCAAAGTAAACCAAACTAAGATTGAAACCCAAATGATTTAAGGATTTAATCACATAGTCTTCCAAGGTACAAATTAACTTTTATCTCCAAATAACATTAGTTGTTCTTAAATTCTCATATTGAGAAGTAATTAACCTAATCACATATCCTCCATGATAGGTTAATCAGTTCCATAGATAACCCAAAATAAACTTACTCTTGATTCCTAAAATCATCTAACTAAAAAGAATTAGTCAAACTAACCAGGGACTTCACGTAGTCCAGTGGTAGGTGATAAATACCAGTCGCACTTTGGTTGTAGGTTTGATTCCCGCATCTTTGTCCGACGCGACGGGTTGTCACATGGTCTGCGTGTTGTCCTTTTTCCAAAACTATATAATTCATAAAACATTCCCCAAAATGAGATAAAATCTTCAAAAATAATCATAACTTATTTTAACCTCAAGTTTGTCTCATGCCTTTCATTTTCCATCATAACATATAATAACCCATAATTACCTCAAAATTAAGGATCATATAAACCCTAATGGTTACCTTTATAATTATTACTTGAACTTCCACGTCGATTGGTCATCTCGTACATGATGCATTACAGAACATACCAAGGTTCAAGTGGTTGATCATGACTCCTTGATAGTTGGTTTAGAACAACCACGAGTGTCCTCATTGAATCCCCCATTTCATCCAGTCTCTTAATCAGAGAACCACCACAGTTTCCTTCAAACCTATTGTCACTTTGGTGCCTACTAGATCCATCCATTCACTAAAAACATAAATGTTAGTGTGAGTATATCAACAAAACCATCATGTACTAATGAGGAAGATATACTTATTCACTTTATCTAAAAACTATGACTCTTTCTGAAATCCTAACCATTATGGTAATGTCACTTATGCTTAAATAATACCCTAACCTCTAAAGTTATCTAAACCGACCTCTGATACCAACTATAAGGCCCCAGCCTTAAACCTTACTTAATCTTGAGTTATTACAAGATTACACATTGAGGATCTTTTCAGGTTTATAGTTTTAGATAATTAGATCATAAAACTTTCATTACATTCCACATTTAAACAAAGTGGTTACATAAAATATAGTATTCATTTTCCCATCAACGGAAACATATTTAAAATAAAACATGTATTCTTTCTTGACACTTCCTTGACACTATCATCATATCATGTACCAATCCCTTGACCTGTGAAAACATTTCTGTAGACCCCGGAAAACACGTTCGTGAAATTTTCCAAATTCTTCCATACATGATCCGAGATCTTAGAACTTTTCTTAAGCTTCGATTTGGTAGGTCGTAGGGCCCGAACAGAGTTACGGATTAGGATTTATGGACGTTTGAAGTTTGGCTGGAAATCTGGTTCGCGAAGCCCATTCGCGAAGCCCCCCTCCGTGATCGCGGAGCGCCGCCGCGAAGTAATGAGGTGAGAGGCTCCGCGAACCCGTTTGACATTCGCGATGCTCCGCGAAGACCCCTCTCAAAGCACTGATGCGAAGCACAGATGTGAAGCACCGATGCGATGCACCCGAGCATCGCGGTCCCGCGAAGCTCCGGAGGCGGTAACTCTCCGCGAACGAATTTGACGTTCGCGAGCCCGCCGCGAAGCTCCGGAGGTGGTACCTCTCCGCGAACGAATTTGACGTTCGCGAGCGCACCGCAAAGCTCCTGAGGCAGCGCGGGAGTTCTGCTTCACGACGCCCCTTGGTATAAATACCCAGCTCACCCCCATTCTCCAGGAGGACGGCCACGGCCACTTCGCCCCATGGGTGGCCGAGCGAAGCTCCGCATTGCTACTCCGCGAAGCCATGCTCCGCAAGTAGCTTCCTTCGCGTTGCTGCTCCGTGAGCGGAGTATCCGCGAGCCTGTGCTCCGCGATGCTGCTCCGCTAGACCAAGCTTCGTGAGAGCCCATGCTCCGTGCTGCTGCTCCGCGAGACCGAGCTTCGCGAGAGCCCATGCTCCGCGATGCTGCTCTGCGAGACCGAGCTTCGCGAGAGCCCATGCTCCGCGATGCTGCTCCGCGAGACCAAGCTCTGCGAGACCCATTTTCTCCGCGAGACCCCTCTGCTCTGCGAGACCCCTTTGCTCCGCGAGACCAAGCTCCGCGAGACCCCTTTGCTCCACGATACCTCTTTGCTCCGCGAGAGACAATTGCTTCGCGAGGCCATACTCCGCGAAGCTACTTCACGAAGACCTATCCTTCGCGAGGATCCTACCTTCGCGCCCACTGGTCCATACCGCGGGGGATGTGCCCACGCACCCCCGCTCGGGGTCAGTGTCGGGCTGCCGTACCGGCCCTCCGGGCCGGTCCCTTCGCAACCGCCACAGACCCCCATGAAAAATGGACAGTCGCACCACCAACCTTTTGGGCCGAGATCTCGGGATTTTCCATTGCGCTCCCACCTTCCACCTATGGAATACCATGATTAGAGATACTCCTCCACACACCATGAAACACCTTGAGTTGACATATTCCTCTGGGTTTCATTCCATGTCGTGAGTTGAGATTCTCATCATCAATTCCTCGGGTACCTTGAGTCGAACCATTCCTCAGGTAACTCCACCAAACCCAATCACTTGGCTCCTATTCCAGGTTGAACCAGAAAGGGCCGCCCTTGCGTAAGTCCCAACACCAACCACTTCTAGGAACCTTCTTCCTAATAGTCCTATCTACATGACTATAAACTGAAGTACACCCTATCTAACAAATGATAGGATGCCTCTTTCCCTATACGAGAGATGCCTTATGCTCTAAGCATAAGACGCCAACAGTCCTATCTACATGACTATAAACTGTAGTACTCCCTATCTAACAAATGATAGGATGCCTCTTTCTCCAAATAAGGGATGCCTCATGCTTCTAGCATGAGATGCCAATAGTCCTATCTACATGACTCTAAACTATAACAATCCCTATGTTCCTAACGTAGGATGCCTCTCGCCCTATACGAGAGATGCCTCATGCCCCAAGCCTGAGATGCCAATAGTCCTATCTACATGACTATAAACTGTAGTACACCCTATCTAACAAATGATAGGATACCTCTTGCCCTCTACGAGAGATGCCTTATGCTCCTAGCATGAGATGCCAATAGTCCTACCTACATGAATCTAAACTGTAGTATTCTCCCTATCTAACAAATGATAGGATGCCCCTTGCTCCAAGCAAGAGATGCCTTATGCTCCTAGGATGAGATGCCAATAGTCCTACCTACATGACTCTAAACTGTAGTAGTCTCCCTATCTAACAAATGATAGGATGCCCCTTGCTCCAAGCAAGGTATGCCTTATGCTCCTAGCATGAGATGCCAACAGTCCTACCTACAAGACTATAAACTGTAGTATTCTCCCTATGTTCCTAACGTAGGATGCCTCTTGTTCCAAACATGAGATGCCTTATGCTCCAAGCGTAAGATGCTCAATTCCATGACTACAGTGGCATGATTCCAATGCCCCCTTGGCATTATCCCTCTTGTGCACCAGTGCATAGGTGAAGGCCTCAATTAATCAGTGAGTTGGGATGCCCTCATGGCCAGCCATGAGGAAGACATCCGAGCAGCTCCTTGCATAAGCCCCATTCACCAGTGCCGCTCCTTAGCGACACCCGGGCAGCTTCCTAGCGTAAGCCCCATTCACCAATGCGGCTCCATAGCGGCATCCGGGCAGCTTCCTCATGTAAGCCCCATCCACTGTTGTGATCCCAACCAGCGGTAAGCCGTTGTGACCCCATCAAGCGGTAAGCCGTTCACATCCTTATCCAGCGGTAAGCCGTTGTGACCCAATCCAGCGGTAAGCCGTTGTGACCCCATTTAGGGGTTAGCCGTTCACATCCTTATCCAGCGGTAAGCCGTTGTGACCCAATCCAGTGGTAAGCCGTTGTGACCCCATTTAGCGGTAAGCCGTTCACATCCTTATCCAACAGTAAGTCGTTGTGACCCAATCTAGCGGTAAGCCGTTGAAACCCCCAATCAGCGGTAAGAAATCATCAGAAGAACTACGTGGTATTTGATCCATGTCAAGGCATGGTACGTAGGAAGCCTCTTCAAGGCTCAAGCCCGAAACTATCGTCATCCTTTTACCTGGGCCTCCATCCTGGAGTAAGTCCCAGCACCATGGGCCTCCATCCTGGAGTAAGTCCCAGCACCATGGGCCTCCATCCTGGAGTAAGTCCCAGCACCATGGGCCGCCTAACGCGTAAGCCCCTCTTCGCTTCTCACGGACGCATCCTTCGCGACATGATCGTCAGGTCCTTGCAACCTATTGTTTCTCACACCGAGCATGACTCACGTGGGCTTAGAGTGAGCACCGACCCCGACCCCCACCCTTAATGAACTACGAGGACTTTGATCCATGTCAAGGAATGGTACGTAGGAAGCCTCCATGAGGTTCAAGCCCACCCGTCATTTATTCACGTCGGGTCTCATTCCCGTCCAGAATGACGATAAACTGCATTCTGATCCAATGGCAAGCCATTGCGACCCATCTAGTTAACTACGAGGACTTTGATCCATGTCAAGGCATGGTACGTAGGAAGCCTCCATGAGGTTCAAGCCACACATTTCTCGGTCATTCATTCACGTAGAGTTTCACCCTTGTCCAGTATGACGTTAAACTGCATGCCTTCGTCCAGCATGACGTTAAACTATATGCCTCCTTTTGTCCCGCATGACATTAAACTGCACACCAATTCCCACCTGAACTACGAGGTCTTTGATCCATGTCAAGGCATGGTACGTAGGAAACCTTCCAAAGGTTCAATCCCACCACTCATTGGACCAAGGTCCACTTTCACGTCGGTTCGCTGACAAATCCCCATTTGAACTACGAGGTCTTTGATCCATGTCAAGGCATGGTAAGTAGGAAGCCTCCACGAGGTTCAAGCCCACCCATCATCCAATTCACGTCGAGTTCCACCTACGTCCAGCGCGACGTTAAACTGCAATTCCAGTCCGACGGCAAGCCGTTGTGACTAACCCGAACTATGAGGTCTTTGATCCATGTCAAGGCATGGTACGTAGGAAGCATCTACGTGGTCCAAACCCACCATCCGGTCATTCTGACCTCATTCACGTCGGTTCACCCCCGTCCCGCATGAAGTTAAACTGTATTCCCCAATCCGAACTATGAGGACTTTGATCTGTGTCAAGGCATGGTACGTAGGAATCCTCCCTGAGGTTTAAGCCCAACAATCATTGGCCCAAACCATCTCCAAGTCGGTATGCCAGGCCCCATTTTCAATCCCATTTCCCATTGGACTAAGGTCCATCGTTTACGTCGGTTCACCGACACCCAATGCCCATCGTTTATTCCCGTCAGGGTTCACTATCGTCCCGCATGACGTTAAACTATATTCCCCAACTTGAACTACGAGGACATTGATCCATGTCAAGGCATGGTACGTAGGAAACCTTGCCAAGGTTCAAGCCCACCACTAGTGGACCCACGGGTCTACTTTCACGTCGGTTCCCCGATGAAACCCTTTGAACTACGGAGTCTTTGATCCATGTCAAGGCATGGTACATAGGAAGCCTTCCCGAGGTTCAAGCCCATATCTCATCGGACCAAGGTCCACCTTCAGGTCGGTATGTTGACGATGCCCATCGGACCAATGTACACCTTCATGTTGGTTCGCTGACGACATTCATCAGGCCAAGTTCCACCTTCACGTCGGTTTACCAGCACCATCCCGAACTACGCGGACTTTGAGTCCCTGCCACAGGGATACGTAGGAAGCCTCTTCAAGGCTCAAGCCCAACTTCACTGTCGCCCCTGCGATGGTCTCATTTCATTCCCCCTCCACTTCATTCATCCATCCATCACCCATCCTGATTCTCACCCGGGCCGCCACATCCCGGTGGAATCATGCCATCCACCTCCTCGCTGCTCCTAGCAGCGCATGGGCCGCTTTCCACATGTAAGTCCCATCACATCTCCGGGTCGTTTTCCTCTGTGTACACCCTGATTCATCACCCTTTTCCCCTCTAGGGAGTGCACCACCTCGGATCTGTCCTCATTGGGCGTTCTGATTCGTCTCTATGGGACCATAGCCGTCTCTATGCGATATACCAATATGATCCATCTCTATGGGATGTTCTGATCACCCTCATTCCGTATCTGCAAGACGTTAAACTTGCGGCCTACCTCGTGATAAACATGAGATGCCTGAGGAAAACCCCAGAAGACATTCCTTTGGTGTAACCGTCTTCGCAAGACGTTAAACATGCTAAATACCCTGTGTTAAACACGGGAAGCTGAGGAAAACCTCAGATACATGCCTTGGGTTCTGCACCCTTGAGATGCCCTCTTATGAGGAAGAATACAGGTTCCCCAACGTCCATGCACCCAGAGATTCCCTGACATGCCTGATGTTGCCGTCTACTCCGACCGAATGTCGCTACCATGTCAAGACCCCATGGAATGTCTTGAAGGAAGTAGTGTAATTAACCGGCGTCCATGAAGATATGGCACTAGGAATGAGATTCACGAACAACGTATTATATCTATGAGGGAGACCCGGAATAGGTGACGAGTTCCGAGGAGGGATCCACGGAAGGAAGAACCGACATCCCATCATCCTGTTTCGATCAAGGAGCAGACGTACCTGAACAAGTAATGAATGCCTCCCGCCTTTGGAAAGCGGGAATGCGGTGTAACAGCAGTACGTCCTCCACGGACGGATGCACGTGCCCCGGCGAAAGCATCAGAAACAATTTCAAAAACGTGGGATGAGCATAAAAAATCTCAGTAAGGGTTATAAAAAGTATGGAAAGGAAACATGAGTACATATATACATAAGAATGAAATCATACTTTACCCATAAATCATAAGCACTTTAACATACCTCATAAAATCATGAATAAATCGTAGAAATCATAATACATAAAGGTAACTTGAGGCATTCATAACATTCTTACGTAGGGAGTAACCCTCTTGGTTATGTTTGGAATACCCATCACAGTATATTCCCTAAATCTCTTCAGAGAAACCTTAACGTTTAACCCCTTCGCATTACCTAATGTATTGGAGAGCTATATCGGGCTCACCCGCCCTTAGTTTATCATGGAACCACCCATCTTCATAAACAATGCCCAAGAACCATAACATAATCATAGAACATAACTTAAGCATAAATGAAATATAACATTCCCATATTTCAATAACAATATAACATTTTAAGATATTGAAATAATAAATCCATCCTAAAAACCATTTTCGAAACCATTTAAAACATTTAATAAAGTGATCTTTGAATCAAACTGTCCCATACCACTTTGAAGGTTTTAACATTTTAAAACATTAATATCCATATAAATAAATCCTTAAAACCATTTTGAAAACATGGATATTAATGAGAAATATTTATAAGAATAAATCATTAAAACATTTAAAACCATATTTTAGTTAAAGGGTTTTTAACAAAATGAGAGACACTTGAATACAATAATTGAGGAATAACATTTAATCAGAACTTTATAATATCATGTGAATAAAGGAATTCATGATATAATATTCCAAAGGACAGTATATACACCATATAAGAGTGAATTGGTGAATAACAACAATGAAGTCTCAATAGAAATGTAAAATGAGATGAAATCCCATGTAAAGAAGGTATCCTTAAATTAAGGATAAATAAATCTCATAATTATGTGTGAAAAATATAAATACACCCAATATAAGCGAATATTAAGTGTAAAACAATAAAAGTTCATTAACACATATTCAAAGGATTACATATTCAATAACTACATGTTGAACCCAAAGAAATCAAAATTGGGTTAAGAAGTTTCCTTGACAGCCTAATGGCGTCACATCAAATTTTAGAAAAAGAGTTGATGAGAGAGATAAAGGGTATCTCATCACTTGGACATAAAATTTACGGCAATAAGGATATATAATAACATATCCCCACATAATAAGATGAAAATTAAAAGACATAACAAAAGAATTCTTTTAAAAAGAGGAGGGTGAAAGGTTCCCTTACCGATTTGGGTAACTTTCGAAACGTACACCCCATGAAAGAAGGACTATACAACATTGATGTAAATACTCATAAACAAAATTATGTTACACAAAGAGTAGAATAATGGAGAGTACATACACCACTCAAAATGAAATATTTTCAAATGTAGCATGAATCTCATGGGAATAAAAGTGAGATGAAAAATCCCTTACGAAAACTCGGTAGCCTAACGGCGCCACTTAAAACTTCCAAAAATGGATTGATGAGATCAAATAGGGTCTCTCACCATATTAACATAAAATTTACAGAAAGAGGAATATAAAATAACATCTCCCAACATAACAAATAAGAGATTAAAATAAGTGACATAAAGGAGAGTACTTAAAAAGAAAGAGAGAGGTTGGATCTCTTACGAAAATTCGGCAGCCTAACGACGCCAATCAAAACTTCCAAAATGGATTGATGAGAGAAAATAGGGTCTCTCATCATATGAACATAAAAATTAAAGTATTATTAATATAAAAAAACATCCCAATCATATGAAATATGAGTTTTAAAGGAATGACATAAAAGAGTGTACTTTAAAAGAAAGAGAGGGGTCGGATCCCTTACCTCGTGTCCGACATGACTCGATCGTTCTTTAATCTCATGAATAATAAAATTTGATCAATTTATAATTGCTTAAGGACCTAAATTAAATATTATTATTCAGTTCATATCACATATTATAATGATATAATAATTGGTTAATAAAGTGAGTTCATATCAGACGTTTTTGTCGATGTTCAGTACATGAGTTAAAATTGAACTTGTTGGAAAAGAATTTTCCATGTAGTTATAGGTACATCATCTCCAGAATAGTATTTATGTTTTAAATATAATATATATCCAGTATATATTCATTTTATACTATTACATAGCATTTGGAGATAAAAAATTAAAATCATCGTTCATGGAGACGGTATGCCGTACGTACGCATGAACGCTACTTTCACTTTTTGTCATATTAATGGAATTAAAACAAAATGAGATATATATATTATAATTCCAGAATGATATCCATAATTTAGATTTAATATATTACATATATATACATTATATATATGTACTTATAATAGTTCATAACATTTGGAGATAAGAAATGAAATGTACCGTTCATGGAGACGGTAAGCCGTACGTACGCATGAATGCTACTTTCATTTTTTTTGTATTTAATGGAATGAAATAATAATGATATAAAGGTATATTATAATTATAGTAGGATAAAATGTGTAATACCATTAATTCCATCCTTTATACGTCCCACATATGGCATTAACGAATCAAATCACTTTTAGGGGGCGGTAGTCCGCACTTCCTAAAATGAAGATATCGCGTTTACCCATAATGGAAACCATAAAGGTATTCCATAAATGAAAAATAAATAATCTTAGGGAAAACATAAACATATTATATATCATATATAAATATAGTGACATATTAATGTCCACCTTTTAAGGTGTTAAAAGAATATTGAACAATCATCGTTTCGTGAGGCAGTAATTCGCCATCCACAGAAATAGTATGTTATTTAACCGTTAAACGAAGGTGTATGTAAGTGTAGCTAGAATACTTCACATAAAAACATCCTAGTATATTGAAAATACTGTTTTTGTTACAAAAGAAAAGAATAAAAAGAGTTTAGGGGGTTGGAGAAGAAAAATAAATCAAAAGAACACAAGGGAAGACATTACCTTTAAATCGGGTAACTTCCTTTGATTTGAGTTCAAAGGCTTCCTTGGAAAGGATTCTGCCCAAATTGAGGCTTCAATGATGAAGATATGGATGTGGATAGATGAAATGGGTAGGGGTTTTCCAAGACAAAGGCTTGAGAGGTGTGTGTAAGGTGGTAGAGGTGGGGGCCTTTTATAAGGGGAGAGGAGGGGCACTCTTGGAAAGTTACAAAATGTTACTTTATTTTCAATTGAGTTTTGGATTTTAAAGGTCCCACATTGATGTATTTCGAGTATAATGTGGTAAGGGTTTTAAATCCACCCATACAATAGGTTGGTGGCAAGTGTAAGTTATAGTTTTAACATTATCTTTTCATTTTATTTAAATCCCTTATTAATGAGGTAATTGTTGCATCATCATGATGTCATAAATAATTTAATTTATTTAATGTCCAAAAATTTGAAAAAAATATCATGATGTAGTAAATATTTTTATATTTCTAATGAATATTTATAGTAAAAATTATGACTTGTATAACCCCATTTAAAAATTGTTTTAGTAAAACATCTCATGTTTGTGACATTTTAATTTTAACTTTAAATAAAAAGGTATTTATGTCATTTTCCAACCAAAGTGGCTCCATGGGGTCCCCAAGTTGACCCCTGGATTGTATTGGTCGTCCATGACACATCCAATGAGGGTAGGACATGTGTCAAGTTCATTTCATATTATTAAAACATTATTTTTAACTTAAATTACACTAATTACCTCTAATCGCGATTAAAAACATAAAAGTTACTATTCCCCAAAAAATTATTTTAATCCCATTGAACCAAATTTTACTTCTTAATGACAACCATGTATGTCAGATTTTTGAAATTCAAAACACAGAAGTGGTAAAGTTTCATTTAAACGAAAAATCAGTTTTTTAAGTACCACTTAGTAGTTTCACTTTTCATCAAAAATTGAAGTTTTTCAGAATAATACCAAAACTTCACCCTAAGCTATATTTGATATTCTGAATTAAAAAATTATGTATATTTTAACAAATTCAAATTGTATAAGTTACATTAATTAATTTAATAATTAATTCCCGCTTTCATGACAAATAGCATGTTTTTATGAAACAATATATATCAAAAGATTGACACTAGTTGAAGTCCAATTTCAAAGTGAAATTAATTCCAATGACCACTATTGGATTAAATGGTAAAAATATATTCTAATTTCACTTTAAAACCAATTCAAAATATAATCTAATAATATAAATAAATTAGATTAAAAAGTGGTTTTGAATTAAAATACAACATTTTTCACTATTCATTAAAAAATGAACTTTATCGGAAAAATACCAAAAATTTACACAAAGTAAATTTTGATGTCCCGATTCCAAAGAAGAATTTTATTTTGTCAAATATAACACATAAAATTGTCAAATAGTGGATTTAAAAGAGGTTCGCCATAAAAAGGCGGTTAATCGACCTTTTAAAGAATATTAGAATGTTTACGCTTAAAATTGGATTCATTCGCATTTTTAATCCTCTAAAATTTATTGTAAAGAGTAAAAATATTTGACAAACATATATAATCATTTTTTAGTTAGTTCTATTCATTCCCACCATTACAACGGCTAGGTGTTAACTACCATTTAAAATAATATTATTTTATTATTAGAGTGCAACGTAAGATTCCCAAGAAACTCGTTGTTGCGTATTGGGTACGCCATCGCGCATAGCGTCCCCTTTAAAGTAATATTAATATTTTATTCAAAAATATGGATAAATGTGAAAATTTCATATTCTTTATTTACCTGGGGTGTTACATATGTCCTGGATTTGGGTGTCCTCCCAAGTGAAAACTAGCTATAATTGGTGTGCTATCATAATATTTTTCTACTGGAGAGCGCTATTAAGAGCATGAGGTCATAACTTCTGAATGCAATTGAATTATTAGCTATACCTGCAGGGTGAATAGCCCTCGTAGATGAGTTCCCCTCAAATACGAGCAACCAAAACGCCTTCTCGCAAAGAAAAGAAGTAACCTTGATTGACGAAGTCTTCCGATGAATCATTTTTAATGGTACCAGTGGGGGAATCATAAGGGTGTTAAGAAAAATGTTCATAAATTTTGGGACAAGAAATTAAGTCCCACTTATTCCTTTCAGTATGTTTCTCCTACTAATCATGTGAGGCCCAAGCTGCTAGCATTGTTGAAATTGTGGTTTCCCTATACCCAACTATGTAGTACTTTTGATTACCGTAACATGTGTACAGTTTGATATGCATGATGATATATTATCATTATATTGTATACTTTTTTTTCATCCACTATAATAATGGTAATGTCCAAAGGTTAATTTTCATTTCAAGAGGTTATAGCAGATCCCAGGCTATAATGAGAACCTCGAGATACAATGACATTGATCTTAAATAGATGTTCTATAGTCTAGATACATATTACTGACTGGACACAGTAGATGTTTGACAATCAAGTGATGGGGGCTCATAGGCATTGAGACTTCTTCTCATGAAGTTCTCACATGGTGATCTCTAGTAGTGAGATCATGAGGACAGGCCCACCAATAGGAACAACACATGTTTTGGGTGTCATTGGTTGTTCCTATCTAAGAACATGTGTATTGGTCTACATACTTGAGACCATTACAAATGTATATCATTTGATTACTAACTTTGATTCAAGACAAAAACCATGGCAGTGATGTCGTGGTGAGGTAGTTTGTGTTGGGTGCGTTGTTGGTGGTATGACATTGGCTGAATGTTCAAGAAAGGATTTGTCACTTCCAAGTTCTGGAAGTTGTATATCTCAGGCTTGGTTTATCAGGATGGTGCCGCCTTCATAAGTATTTGACCAAAGTATTAAAATGTAGAATCCATCTAGATATATCAACAGACAATAAATCAAGATAAGGATGATGACACAAGAGTGCGTCCTGCTTTATGAGATATTTAATGACAAAGAGATTATAGTACATAGTCAGTGTTCGTAGGGTGGTAGTCGTTGCTGTGACTATTCTTATCTCTTTAGGGGGCATGATGAGTTGCTAGACTCCACTCTTGGTTTGTGGATTTTATTCACTGCTATCGAGATGAGGGACTAGAGGGTCACACACAATAGTGTATTCAAGAATCCGCCCTATTTAGTTGAATAGGAATATGGACATAGTGGGCCCCACCATGAGGTCCAAGCGTTGTCCAAGTTATCGATCACCAAAAGAATTAAATAAACCCTCGTACTTAATTATATCATTTTAATTTTTTCGTGCTTTATTTTACCTGCATTCTGGTCTTGAGCATCCACCCTTGTATGTTGCCTTTTATTTATTTAATTATTTTAACTGCGTGCGATTCTTGTAAATTAATTAAATAGACGGTCTGCAAATCGTCTTTCATTTTTGATTAAAATGTATAAGGACCTGCATGTTCAATTCATATGATGTAAATGTATACCCGAGTTCCCCACCGCCTATGCACGAGTATCTTTGTACTTTGGACAAAGACGGTGAGCAATGTGGACCCCGGCAAGATGAGGCGGTGCACGATAGTGGAAGACGACACGTGGATTCCACCAAGACGAAGTGGTACTCCAAGACGTGACGTTGACCCCACCAAGACATGGCGATATTCCAAAAGACCAGTGGACATACATGACAGGGCAAGCTACATCAAGAGTCAAGCATACGACTCAGGTACGATGTGCTTAGGTCATTTAGATGCTCAAGACCGGTCGGGTAGTTGTTCACCTTTATGCGTTTATTTATTATTTTATGCATTCTAGAACAGTGGGAAAAAATACATAAAATAATAGATAATAAAATGCATAAAGAAGCAGCATATGTTTTTCTATTAAAGTTCAGTTGTGAGCGCGACAACATAGATGAACAATTTTAAAAGAAATGGATCACATTCTTTGAGAGAGAAAAAACCAATAAAACCCTCAAAAAAATATTAATCCACAAACAACCTTCGATTATTCAAGTTTGAATAAAATCGTGCGTTCGAGGTGCCGGTCATGCCTCAGCTAAGGGTGCCTCTTACTATTGGGGAGTTCTAATTTTTTTAGTGGGTCAACTTAACTGAAATTTCAGCAAATATATAGCCTTAGCTAGTTTGTTTTAATTTTAGAGGCAAGATTTGAGTAAATCAGTAAATGGTTTTTGAAGCTGGGACTTCACTCAGCAGAACAAGGAACCACAAGTTAATGCGGTTGGCCATACAAAATCCTACCTTGGACCCTCCGAGTAGTGGCGTAGCCATAGCTTGTAGACTCTGACAGAGGTTCAGGGATCATTTCCACTAGAATACTCAAGAGTATTCCGATTCTAGTACAGAGGGTTCCTAGAATTCGAAAAATCAGTGACAAACATTTAATGATTAAATAATCAGTAATGTCACATTAGGTAATCACATAAAAGTACAATTGGCTTAAGTATATTTGTAGATAATGGAAATAAATACAAAAATAAAGATGTGATAAATATTAGACAAAGTTAATGTCCAAACAAGCATGAAATTCTAAGTGTAGTATAGGTGCTTGCACACATTACTACTATATTGGAAATTCTAGGTGCTTGTGTCCCAACCTGTTAAGCCACCTCAAGAAGAGAGAGTGTAAAACTACTTACAGGAGACTCAGGAATCAATCATATGATGGTTCTATCATAATTCTATCATCAAAGATTGATGTTATTTGTGGTCGCTACATCAAGACATGGATGATGTTACATGTAGTCTCATCTCCAAGATCCTTTGGAGGAGAAAGTGATGCAAGATTTGAATGTGATGGTTGCACTTGGTTTGTGTAAAGTGAAATATAGTTCACAATCTTTCATGTCATCCCATGCTTATAACTTTGACACCCAATTACTCTAGTTTCATTTAAATGTACAAATGAATAGTATAGTGTAAGCACTTCATTACCTATAAGGTAAACATGCGCCAAGTAATAAAAAGATTGGAGATAACGCCATCTTTTATTTTAATGGAGAATACATTGAATGAAAAGGAGAAATGGGTTATGGAAAGTTATGCCAAAGTCACCTTCGTCATGTCCTTCAATGAAATGTGGTTAGTTATTTAATAGGAGGTTATTTTCATCACATAATTAAATGAATTCATGGATGTTTAAAAACCGAAATACAAGAAGCAAGTACCTGCTTCTCATTTAGTTAATATTCATCAAATAAAAGTATTGTTATCTCACATACTTCTTGGGTATTAAAATAAAATATGATTTTCACATATATGTATTGAAATAAAATAACCAAGTAAGTAGAGAAACATTACTATAAGTAAAGTGTCTTCTCCAAGAAGCTGAGCATGGGTGATTACTAAGTCAGCGGTGAAAAACATGTAACTTCTAATTGCCAAGTGATTGACTCAAACTAAACAAGTTTTTGAGTATAACTAAAAAAATTTATCTCATGTGCCCATTTGGACATGATGAGACATTATTTCATGTTATGGAATGATTTTTTTCTTTGGTAACATACTCAACAAATAGTTCAGGCATACTTGAATCAAAGTAAATACATGAGGAATATAAAATGTAAGACCTACCCAGTTATGGTAATGCGATTATTTGTCAAGAAAAACTAAAACTGGACGTCAACTATATACCCAGTATAGCATTTAGGCTCGGTATAGCTAAACACCTTTGGTATTATTGACATCCTTAGTGTAGACATAAAAACCTATAAAAATAAAGGTATGCCACAAAGATTTTCAAGGTCAGTTCAACAAGACGGTGTGAACTATTCCAAAGAAATCCATAGATAAAGATACTTCATAAGTCTCCTTGAAGTAATTAAAGAATGTACCAGTGAAGTATAAGTTTGGTGAGAAGATATGAGTTTCTTCGGATCGGCATGATGAATAATATATTTAACAAATAATCATCAATCGTGATATTGTAGCATGGAGTAATTCTTAAATGCATGTTACATTATCTACATCACCGTATTGATGTTCATAAGGAGGATCAATGATGATTCTTACATATTAATATTGATCAACAAAATGTAGTGTGGGGAAATTCCTAAACGTACATTTTATACATCAAATTAATGATGTAAGTTTTATCAATGTTATAACCTGCAGAAAATTCCATTATATTTCATAATGTGCCTTGCAGATAACGGCTTAAACCCATAACCAATATACCAACTAAAATGACAAATGGATGTTATATGAGTCATAGTATAATGGAAAATCCATTATGTCATAGGATGTGTTTAGATGCAAAGCGTTTGTTAGTATTTAAACAAACATGCATCAAGTTAAACACGTTGTTCATCTAAGGTAATTATCCTAACGGTTGCTTAAGATATTACCTAAATCCCTAAGATAGAAAAGATGTAGTCAAGTATTTGACTAAATTTCTATAAAAGGGTGCACAACTCTATTAGAGATAGAGGGATCTGAATTGACTTGGACTTAGTCAATTCTTGAGATGCACAAATGGTTGGCATAAGGAACAAGTTCCACAAGTACATGCGGAATAAGCATGTTCCATAGACACATACTACGTAGGAAGAATGGAACCATGGTGATAGTTTTATATTCACCGAGGCCGGTGATAAATTATTCTTTAAGAATAATAAATCCTACAAGTAATAAATATATGGAAACGAGCTAATATTGACAAGATCAACTAAAATTAAATAATGGATTCCATGTATCAAATTGCAAAGGGGCTTATAAATTGAATACTATGGTGGGTATTCAAATGAAATGATACATGGATGGTACAAGTATGGTACCAATAAGGATCGATTGGATATACCAAGTCGGTACGCCTAAATATATTATAATTTTACTTGCCATAGCTATCTTCTAAGATCATTCCATTGGTCATTGGATGTCAAAATCATCTTTCATGGAAGGTGTATATACAACGCAACCAGAAAGAGAAGATGGCATCATAATATTCCAATGAAGGTTGCAAATTACTGAAACCCAGTTCTGGATTAAAGTTAACAGGATCTTAGAGCATTCATTTCAAAAGAATATTTTCCTTGTGTCTACCAAAAGTTAGTGGGAGAGATAATGTTTTCCAAATGAAATATGTCCAGAAACATATGGGAAACAAATCTTGGGCTTACTATTAGATAAGACTATAATAAAATAAATTCTCCAATGATTGACTTCAAGTAGTAAACTAAGTTTTAGGGAATAGGATCCACTGAGGTGGATCCAATGGTGGCTTGATCCTAGTCAATCATACATATAGTGATGTTGTATTGAAAAATACACGTTGGAACAATTCAAGTTCAGAATTGTTGCCTATGTCACATGGCTTAATCTCTTCAAGTTAATATATTTGGAACATATGAAGAGGTTAAAGATGTGAATTCATACCATATGCTTTATTGATGGATCAATCACATATGCCATAATATTTACAACAATTGATACTACCAGGATATAATTTATTATAGGAAGATATCAATTATTTCCAGGAGCACTACAAGTGCTGCAGTCAGAACTATCATCTTGTATTTTGGAAAGTACAAATGATTTGTACCTAGAATATGGAGAAGAAGGTATACTAGTTATAGTGGGACAAAAACTAGTAATCCTTTGATCAATTTGATCTAGTTTCATATTTAGGAAAAGGAGATGAGAGAGTCAAGATCATAAAAGCTTGTGGTAGCCATACCTACAAATACTGAGTACATTGCAGCTTCTTAGGAAGCTAAGATGCTGTTATAAATTGTAGCGATTTATTCCAATTCTTGGATTCACACCTAATGAGAAAATTATTTTCATAATGAGAATTATGATATTCTTACAGGCCAAGTTGACAAGTTATGACAATGGAAAAAGTGATATACTCAAGGATACCTTATCTTGAGGAGTTTTACTCAAGCAGATGAGGTTGCATATAGCAGATATAACACGTGGAGAAAACGTGGCAGGCACAACATTTAAATCCATTACTAAGAAGAAGCATGATATTTATCATGTGAGTAGCTAACAAGTTTAGTTATCAAGTTGGCTCTAGTGAATGTGGGAGTATTGAAATAGTGGGTGCCCTAGACCCAACTATATAGAACTTTTTATTACCATTTCATGTGTACAGTTAGATATGCATGATGATATCTTACCATTATAGTGCAGACTTTTCTGCATCCACTATAATAATGGAAATTTCCAAAGGGTAATTGTCATGTTAAAAGATTATAACAGATCCCAGGATATAATGAGAACCTCGAGATACAATGTCATTGATCTTAAATATATGTTCTATAGTCTAGATAAATCTTACTGATTGGATACAGTAGATGTATGACTATCGGGTGTTGGGGGATCATAAGCATTGATACTTCTTCTCATGAAGTTTTCACTTGGTGATCTCTAGTAGTGAGATCATGAGGATAGACCCACCAATAGGAACACCACATGTTTTGGGTGTCATTGGTTGTTCCTATATATGGAAATGTGTATTGGTCTCTTGACTTTTGACCATTACCAATATATATCATTTGATTACATACTTTGATGAAAGAAGAAAACCATGGAAGTGATGTCGTGGAGAGGTAGTTTTTGTTGGGTGCATCGTTGGTGGTATGTCATTGGCTGAATGGTCAAGAAAGGATTTGTTGCTTCCAAGTTCAGGAAGTTTTATATCTCAGGCCTCATTGATCAGGATGGTTCTACTTTCATATGTCTTTGGCCAAAGTAGTAGAATGGTAAATACATCTGGATAGATCAACAAATAATAAAGCAAGATAAGGATGATGACACAAGAGTGGATCCTGATTTATAAGATATTTAATGGCAAAGAGATTATAGTACATAGTCAGTTTTCGTAGGATGGTAGTCGTTGCTATGACTATCCTTATCTCTTTTGGGGCCATGATGAGTTGATAGACTCCGCTCTTGGTCTAGGGATTTTATTCACTACTGTCGAGATGAGTTCCTAGAGGGTTACACACAATAGCGTATTCAAGAATCCTCCCTATTCAGTTGAATGGGTATATAGACATAGTGGACCCCGCCACGGGGTCCGAGCATTGCCCAAGTTATCGATTACCAAAAGAATTAAATAATTTCATTAATATTCAAGTTATGAATATTTGGGATTGAATTTATTTAATTTATTTACGAGTTTAGTAAATATGAGAAAAATATTAAATGAACAAATATTACTTAATATTCAAGGTTCATTTAACATTAAGCGGGATAGAGAGTCGAGTCAAATGACTCAATTTTATCACGTAATATATCTCATATATATTACATGTATGTGATAAAATAATAAATAATATTGGTGTAGTTTAGTTCATCAAAATTATTTATTTGGTGAACTTTGAAATAAACGGGGGCCACGGAAGCCAACCGGGTATTTCCCAACGTCGTTATAAATAAGAGAGGAGACTCTTTCTCTTTGGTATGAAAATCACTATTCATTCATTTTATGGAATGAAATCTGATAGCCTCTCTCTCCTCCTGCTCTCTAGAGAGAGAATCTCTCGATCCAAGAAGATCAGATCAATATATCTCTCATGCATCGAAGGCTTCTCGATGTGGTAATCATCGGGACGTCGAAAGCACCATCGAATCACCGCGCTAGCACCTGGAGTTTGACGATCAATGTTCTAGTTGATTTTTGGAGCCTGTGTGGACGATCTAGAGGGATCCTGTTTTGGATCCTTCAAGCGACGATCTCCATCAGCTAGTTTCACTCGACCGCACCTTCGGATTTGCAACGCGTATGTTTTCATTTTAATTTTGTACTCTTTACAATCTATTCAAGATCCTCGGACCTCTCCGAGGCTCGAATTATCGGCGATGACAATTTCCGTCATCCCACTGACAAAAATTTTAAAATCCCTGTCCCGCTGTCTTCCGCTGCGGGCCCCGAAAACCTAACAGACATGACCCCGCCAGTGCTCTGAAGGTACGGTCGAAGGGTAAAATACGGGATTGGTATGGAATTTATGAAGGAATAACCCCCTATATAGGCTCACATCCATCCCCAAAGAATTTGAAAAGTGCCAAACATCTGGTAGGGTGACCCCATTCACTGATTCGTCCCAGTAAGTGGTATATCTTGGTCAACATGGGGATATCCAAATTGATGCATTTTCCAGTGGCCAACTGAGCAGCCATAATAATGGTTGAGGCTCTTACACCATCTGATTCTCAAACTGGTAGAACCACCTGCTTAGGAACATGGCCAAGAAGGCCGCTAGTAGAAATAAATGATCAAATTCAGGGATGATACCCCATCCCCATTTCCTAAAATCCCCCTTTTCTAAGGTAGGCCAATAAGTACCTGCTCATTTGCAAGTGGCTTTGGTAGGACAACCCCTGGGTCTCTACAAATCGGGCTCAAAAATTGTATTCTTATAAAAAACACCAAACTAATCATCAAATGGAACGTCTTGATTTAGACAGGGATCACTTTCCTTCAAAAGAATATTTTCTTGGATGATGAGTTTCCTAGACGGGGGGGGGGGGGGGGGGGGTTCTCTCCTTATCATCCCAAATGGTGTGGGGGGGGGGGGAATTCATCATGCATGTCCCCAATGATAGGGACTCCCAAAATCAATTGGAAGTCCCAAAGGCTAATACCAACCTCCCCATGCATCAAATGGAAAGTGTTGTTATCTAGAATCCACCTTCATAAAAGCTATGAGATAAGGGTGGTAGGACGATGGGAATATGTATGAGAAACTCAAGCGGCCTTGTACAGTTCCACAAGTTGTTGATTGGCTCCGAATTCTTCACAACTCCAGCGAACCCAAAAGGTCCACCCCCAATCCAAGCCAAACGAGCCTCTAGGTAGAAGGTCCCATCGAGATGAAAAACTATGCTGCTCATTTGTTGTGACCTTCCTCATAATGATATGGTAATAGTGGGCCATCTAATCAGGTTTCTACTACAACCCTTATAAGGTTTGCGGTGCATAATATAGAAAGGGATCAGAACTAGTCTTTATTTGAAGATACCTCCCCTTGATAGAAATAAAGAACTCTGGAATAGAAGTATTAATTATCTAGGAAGAGGGCAGATCAGTCAGGTTTGGCGTTGGGGTCACCGTGTCGTAGAAAAGGCCAAACCCATAAGAATGAAGCCTGTCTAAGACCGGGTACTCCCATTGACCCACTATGAGTAGATTCACTAGGGATTGGTGAAATGGAGTTTCCATAGTGTTTTCATCAACCAAAGTCACCATATCCCTCAAAATTTTGTTATCAGCAAAAAGAGGAGCAACAATAGTAGCCTTAGAAGAAGAAGTGACGTTATCAGCAGCCTTTGAATCAGCCATTTTAGCCTGTATAAGAAGATCCAAAAGCCGGTGAGAGGTAATTACAACAGAATATTGTTGGATAAAGGCTTTAAAAAATGGTTGAAGGACATAAAACATGTCAGCAAAAGGATCAGTGTACAATTTCTAAAATTGATATGTAGAAAGAATGATCCACCTACTACTATGGTACACGGATGCAATTCACCACATACAACCATGGTATGTGAAATGACCATGAGAAGTATGATGGAAAACCATTGGCCGATGAATATAATAGTCCATGGAATGTAGAAACTGCCAACCTTGGCCTCGCTTAATTTTGTGTTTAGAAGATGTGGGTTAAAATTTATCTTCATATTAATAGTTTTTGAAGATTGGTTTTCTGATCCAAGTTTGATATGTGAACATGTCAGTCGCGTAGCGTTCCGCCACACGGAAACCAGATTTTAATTTTTAAATTTCTACAGTCCCATTACTAGGAACCAAAATGTGGTGTGAGGATGGGGAAATGGAGAGTAAATTAGTTCGTGGAACATAAAGAGTAGTTCGCGAATGTATATTTCACAAGGAGCATGGTATGTGGGAGTGAAGGATGCCGGGAAATCAGGATCACTTTTCGCCGTGAGAAATGGTAAAAGGAAAATGACATGGGCCCCTATATATAGGTGTGGTCCCCTCCTACTGAGTCTACCTATTCTACTGTGAACCATTTCAGTTCAAAAACGTTTCTACATTGGAATAGTTCCCTTTTCATTTTTAATGGACACCATTCAGATGGGGGGAATTTGTAGGGTCCTGAAAATTTCACCAAGGATAAGAAATACCACCTCAATTGCTTTACAGAATGAATCAAGCACTCATATAAGTCTATCAAGGTGAAGGGACTCAAATTTAGTTGCATTTCATTGAAGGAACTCGAAGGAATTAAATTTCTAAAGTGGCCCACGTACCATCACCAGGAAAGGTACGTAGAGAAGACAGATCAAAAACCACTGGGTTTGCGGGATGGTCCGTGACCCACTGGCCTATGAAGTGACGAACAACGAGCAAGGAAAGCCATGAACTGAGTCAACAAAAGGAGTCCTACGTGAAAGACTGCCCACGAACCATGACATGAACCAATCAGATTGTGGATTTAGAGAATGGGTAGGGTTTAGTGAACCATTATTGGGAACTAAATCCTCCACAAACCCTGGTTGATTGAGTCTCCCACAGATCTAATAATTGCTCCAATGGACCTCCACAAATGGTGCCACGTGACCAGTAGATATGATCACTATGATGATTTATAAAAGGATCAAAATAGAAAGGGAGATGAAGAGGAAGAGGGAGACAGATAGTGAGATTGATGGGAGATGAAGGTTTGAGGGAGGCTCAGAGGTTTCACTCTGGCTTCCATCTTGTTTCATCTGCAAAACACAATCCGTGAACCACTTCTTCCGCAGGTACAGCCGGCCGAATTCCATAAAATGGGGGAATTAAATAATAATTATTTAACCATGATCCCAAAGGGTAAACAGAAATCCAAAAACTTCTTTTGGATGAGTTTCTCGTGAATGTTAATCCCCCTGACCCTCATTTAGTATGGTGCTTCACGTAGTGTACCGTAATGTGGACTGAACTAGGCGTCACGTACCCAATTGGTACGTGGATATAACCCAAAGTGGCATAGTTAGTCATGTACCACTTTGGTATGTGGTTGGAGATACGCATTCTCGCGTACCACACCAGTATGAAGAAGGCCTTCTTGCCTGCTTACCACCATGGTATGTAGAGCCTTCCTCATCCCGCATGAGAAACCAATACGGGGAAATGGGTGTTTCATGGTATTGTTCCTTCCGGTTCCAACCTCACCCATCCATTAACATCTAGTACTCCATGACCCCTCTGTTAACCAGTCCTCTGAAACTAGGCCAAAGCCTCCTCCAAATCCACCAGACTCATATGATCAGGCCATTAGGTGAATCAGCGGGTCCCATTGAGTCTACATACCCATGGTAAGGGGACTCATGAAGGCCCTTCCAACAAAGGTGTGTGCTTTGGGAATGCATGTAAGGCTACATTTCCATGGTAACCTAGAGTCCAACCTCAAGATGCTTAATTTTACCTCCCTGTTGTTGAGATTAGGGGTGATCCCTTTCATTTCCATTCAATGAGGAACAATGATCAGTCTAAGGGGTTATGTTCACTCCTCCCTTTGATGAGGACGAAACTCTTCCCCTTCCCATAACATGCTCTGGGTCCCTCCCACTGAGGTAAGTCCCCAATATTCTAAGGCAGGTCCGTATGACCTTTAATTCCATTCCACATGGAATGGTTCGTTTCTCCATGCCCTTACCCAAGGTCTCCCTAACTTCTTCCATCACGGGCTCTCCCTCCCCCACCAACAGGGGAGGAGGCACGTGCATTGTTCAATCTTTCAAATTCTATTGTTTCTCATACAGAGCATGACTCATGTGATCTTAGAGTTTTGTGAGGATTACAAAATTATCACTATTCTTAACAAAAAGAACTATGGTTCGTGACCAAAACAGGATACCAAGGACGCCTACCAGAAGGCTCGAGCTCAATAGAGTGCCCACCCATAAAGGGTCCACCCAATCATGATCATCAAATGGGCAGCTCCCATGCATAATCCCCATACAATCTGAACTATTTGGATTCTGATTATTCTCCCAAGGATATGTCGGAATCCCCCCTTGTGGGTCCGATCCCAACATCAATTCACCTTTCGTACCCCCTGGATGATGATAAACTCCCGAGCGCCTTATAATATGGCTAAGTCAACATCCCCTCCATGGCATCAAACATATGCATGCTCATGAAAATCATTCAAACTAAGGGTATCCCATAGACACACTCTTCGGTAATGAACCAAAATTTCATGAACATGTGAACATGACTTAAATCTATAAGAGTGTCTCGGAACATGCAATTATCCTCCCTCGAAAGGGTGTAGTGAGCTTGACCTCCCATCCTCTTGAATAATGGAATCCTTAAGTGTCATTGGACAAATTTTTAGATGACGAGAACCTACATTTGGAAATTGGGTCCATGAATCAGGGATAATATGGTCATTGGGAATTCATGGCTCCACAAATAAACTCATTGGAGACCATTTGAGGAAGTTATATCCGAGAAGGACTGATTCCATGAGTTCTTGACCCCAAGGAAATCACCCACTGGGACCAAAAGATCCCCACATGGTTAATTCAAAATTTTTTAAAGGATAATGATGTTGAAAAGGTCGAAGCAAAGGAGTGGTAAACTCGACAGGAACCCATATCTATGGAAAAATGGAAGGGTGATGATCCTTGTCATTCCATTTCTGCATCCCCCATAAATCACGCCACCTCGAAGGCAGAAAAATATCAATAAAATTTGTATTTATTAATTAAAAGGTATTAATTTTCAAGGGAATTAGTATTATTCATTTTCATGAGACTAAATAATAAACTAATAAATATTTTAATCAACGATAGCCCCCTCTTTCCTATTTCAACACCTTTCTCTGGCTATTTATCATCACTTAAAAAACATATTCATTAAAAAATATATTCAAAATTCCATATTTAAACCCTCATAAAAATGTTCTTAAGGCTTTGGTATAACCAAAATAACCTCCTATGATGTCTTTATATGTAATTCATGGGAGTTGACTCGACAAGTAAGGTAAGGTTTCTCAATCCTCTCTATCCATATGTTATTTGAGATTTATTTATCTGAAACTCTTTTAAACATCCAATTAAAATTTTAAACTAATGATATTATCATGGTATTAATATACCTTTGATCCATTATGTATTATAGGTTACCCACTCTCTCTCATCAAACACTTTTCATAAGTTGTCACTTTATTGAATTAAGGGTTTTAAAACCCAT
This sequence comes from Viscum album, assembly GCA_963277665.1. Classification (NCBI taxonomy): domain Eukaryota; kingdom Viridiplantae; phylum Streptophyta; class Magnoliopsida; order Santalales; family Viscaceae; genus Viscum; species Viscum album. The sequence continues at coordinate 1,918,031,110 of OY728119.1, forward strand.
ATATTTTATTTTGAATTCTACTCTCAGCTTATCCAAAACACAAATAAAATATAAAATACCATTAAAATAATAATATAATTTTACACTAATGATTTTATGAAACTCAATAGTTTATTATTTTCCTCTTCTTTTAAACTAGTAAAAAAAATCATTCAACTATGGTAGTTTTATACTACTAAAGTGAATGATGATATTTTATTTTCAATTATTCCCATCATGAAAGCTTTTGAAATGAATTTTAATGTATAGATATAATTTTAATAATAATAAAATTAATTTTAAGATTTTATAAAGATAATATTTTAATTATATTTATAATATTAAAGATAATTCGCCAGGGCCGATATAAGTTTCCAAAACAAGTTTACAGTGGAAGATTCTCTAAATGGTAACAATTTGTTAAACTATTTAACTCTCATAATTATATAAATAAATTAACAATATACCTTGAAAATTTTTGAGATTATGGAACTATTTTAATTGGACAATTGAGTATAACTATTATATTCAAATTTTTTTGGTATTATGTGTTGAAAGTGGGTGCCCTAGACCCAACCTTTATTGTAATTTTATTACTGTTACATGTATTCAGTTTGTTTTTATACAGGTGTTTATCTTTCCATGATAGTGTAGATACTTCTACATCCACTTTTTTATGTCAATTTCCTTAGATTACCTGTCGCATCAAAGGGTTATAGCAGGTCCCAAGCTATATTGAGAACCCTGATAAGCCATGAAAGTAATCTTAAAGTAATTTCCTATGGTCCAGTTATATCATTCTGAAAGGACACAGATGATGTGTGACCATCAGGTGCTGGGGGCTCATAAGCATTGAGACTTCTTTCATGAAGTTAACACTTGATGATCTCTAGTAATTGAGATCATGAGGACATACCCGCTTAATGGTAACACCACATGTTTCAGGTGTCATTGGTCGTTCCTATCTATGAAAATGTGTAATGGTATCCTGACTTGAGATCATTATCAATGAATGTCATTTAATTACATACATTTGATGTAAGGCGAAAACCATGGAGAAAAAGTCGTGGTGAGGTAGTTTGTATTGGGTACGTCATTAATGGAATGACATTGATTGAATGGTCGAGAAAGGATTTGTCGCTTCTGAGATCAGGAAGAGATATCTTGGGCCTGGTTGATTAGGATGGTTACACCTTCAATAAATCCATGGCCATGGTAGTTGAAGGTAAAACCGTCCGGACAAATCAACAAATAAGATAAAGAAAAATAAAGAATGATGACACTAGTGTGCATTCTACTTTATTGAGATATCGATGATGAATATAATATATTACACGAACCGTGTTCGTAGGGAGGCATGCATTTCTATGACTTTGCCTTATCTCTATTGGGGTCTTGATGGGTTGTTAGACCCCACTCTTGGTTGGTGGATATTATCTTCTTCTATTTAATTAAGGGCCTAGAGGGTCACACATCATAGAGCCTTGAGAATCTTCCCTATTTTTTGAATAGGAATATATAACTTGGTGGGTCGTGCCAAAGGGTTCGGGCCCTATCCAACTTCTATGGATCACCAAAGAATAAATAAATTCATTAATTATTCGAGTTTATAATAATTTGTTGGATTTATTTATAACATGTATTTATAAGTTATATAGTAAATAAAAGTATTAATATAATTTTAATGGATTTAAATATCCTGGGTTTGATTAATTTTAGCAGGAGGAATGATTCGAGTTAAAGACTCAAATTTATCATGTAATATATTTATATATTATAAGTAAGTGATAAATTTTAAATATTATTTATGGCATAATTTTATTTGTCATAAATAATTATTTATATCACTTATATAGCAGAAGTCTATTACACGGGGGTCGGGAATCCATACCGCATGTTTTAAACAATCCCTATATAAGTGAGAGAGATTCTCACCTATGGATACTATTCATGTGTCAAGATTGAGAGTATCTCTCTCCTCCTGGAATTTAGAGAGAGAGTCTCTCAAGCGAAGAAAGATCTTCAAGTTCATCCTTCTTGGATTGAAGCTTCTTCCTTTGTGGTGATCGTCGTTGAGCTGAAGTGATCATCGAAGATCCGCGCTAGCACTCGGATCATGATGAATGGTGTGCAAGTAGATTCGAGAGGTGTGTGTGGGCGATCTAGAGGGATTCGACATCAGAGTCTTCGAGCAACGATCACCGGTGACCTGTGGTGGACTTGAACACGGTAATTCCGAACAAGGTACATGCTTAATTTATTTTTTGTGCTCTGATTAAATATTGTGTGATCCAAGGACTGAACCAGGACAAGATCACCGGAGTTGAAATGGTTATGTCACTCCAGCGATGTCAAAAAAATTTAATTCCTGGCCCACCAGCTTCTGATGCGTCGTCCATGTACCTAACAGTGGTATCAGAGCGAGCGTAAGGTTTTTCGGAGTCAAAAAAATTAAAATGAATTAAATTTAAGTATGGGGTGTTAAAACGGTTCATTCGGATTCAACTATGTGTTGTTTCATTTTCGAATGATCAAGTTACGATCATTTAAAAAATTTAAACGGATCGATGTCGCAAGTTTTCTTTTTTCTTTTCATTCATTTGATGTTAATCTCCATTTTATTGAGATAAAATTAAATGTTATTTTTATTTTTATTATAAATTATAATATTTTATTTTATTATAAAATATTATTTTCAAGATTTTAAGTCATGTATTGTTTTAATTTATAAATATTAAAAAAAGGGAGTACCAAGACCCCAATTTAGGGGTCTTCCTCTTTTATTTTTAGGAAATTAAAAAAAATAAAAGTGCCCTCCTTTTTGTCTAAGGACAAAAGAAATAAAAAATAATGGGAGAAGACCCCCTTTGGGGTCTCCCCTTTCACGCGGCGCACAAGGGAGGCCAAACCCTAGCCGGCCTCCTCTCCTGCCAGACCGCCTCTAGTTGGCTGCCCCGTGCCCGAGTCGGCCTCCCCTCTCGCCGGACGACCTCCAGTCGGCCGCCCCAAGCCCGCGCTGGAACCCCACGCCAGACCGCCTCCAGCCGGCCACCCCGAGCCCGCGCCGAACCCCGCACCGGACCGCCTCCAGCCGGCCCACCCGAGCCCATGCCGGAACCCCGCGTTGAACCGCCTCTAGCCGACCGCCTCGAGCCCACGCTAGACCCATCACGCTGGACCACCTCTTGTCGGCCGCCCCAAGCTCGCCGGACGGGCCGCGTCATGGCATCCAGCCTGTCTCGGACCGGGCTGCCACCTCGCTTGAGTAGTGGGCTTCCAGCCATGTGGCTGGCCAGTTTCTTTCCCGACCTCCTCCCACTCCCCTCAAACCACGCCATAAGATGCAGCCGCTGCGGGAGTCATTGGACGTTTCGGTCACGCCACGGTCTAGCCGCGTACCATATTTCAGGACGATACCCCGCGACGGTACGCAATCCTGCCTGACTCCTCTCCGGCTAGAGGTAACCCTGTATTAAATTAATTTTAATTTATTTATTTATTTTTAAATTAAATAAATTTGAATTAATTTAGGGGTTTAAATTTTATTTTAATCCAAAATATTAATTTAATTTAAGACAAAATTTAAATTAATGATTTGATTTAATTTTAGAATTAAAATTAAATTAAACAAATGAATGGATAAAATAAATAATATGAATTAAACAAATTCATTTAATTTATTATAACACCCTCTCATTATTTAAATTCATTACAATTTAATTTTATTGTGCTTTTACCCCGACTGGTCTTGAGCAAGTGACCGAACTGTGTATGTCTAGCATTTATTTATTTATTTAACTATTTATTCAATGCGTGCAATGATTGTGATATTTAATTAGATAAATGATGATATACGAATCATCTTTTAATTCAAATATCTATAAGGGAATGCACGTCCATTTCACTAGTTTTATTTTGTACCCCAGACCCCCTCACTTGCGTGTGAGTATATTTGTAATTATATGGTGATGATCCGAGAGGCAGACCCTGCCATGTTGAGGTGGTAGTCCAGACAGGAGTTGGGCACTTTTCACTAGGGAAAGCAGTGACACGAGTCATTTATCGACTCAGGTATGGATGCCTCTAGGTGTTGATTGATCATTTATCGACCGATCATTATAGAATGCTCAAGACCAGTCAGAATGCAAGATTTACTTTATGCATAGTTTATTATTTTATGCATCTTCATGATTATTGTGTGATCACATAGAATAGTAAACAAGATAAAATTCATAATGATGTGACAAATAATATTCTATTTCATGTTCAGTTGTGAGAATGACAACCTAGTTTGAACATAATAAATAAAAAAGGATTATATTCCTCAATAAATATTAAAAATACATCAAATATATATTAAGTCTAAATGCCTTCCATTTCTCAAATCTAAACAAAATCGGCTGTTTGGGTGCTCGTCAGCCATAGTTGAGAGTTCCTCTTACTACCGGGGTGTTTTCATGAGAGAAATGGGTCGACTTAACTTAAGTGAGTAGTCAAGGATTAACCTTATCTAACGTGCTATCACTTTTGAGGCAAGATGTTGAAGAAATCAAGTTCATATTCCAAAAGCTGGGACTTTACTCAACAAAACAAGGAACCACAAGAACAAGTGGTTGGCCAGCTTAGCGCCTACCTTGAAACCCTCCAAGTAGTGGTGTAGCCCTAGCTTGTAGACTACAAGGGAGGTTTCGAGGATCCGTTCCATTAGAATTCTCAAGAGATATAGTATTCCAAATCTAATAGTGATGGATATTAAGGTTCGTTAAAATAGTGTGAGACATTAAATGATATAATAATTTATTAATCATAAAATTTCAAAAGGCAATAAAGACAAAGTACTAACTGCTAAATGTTTATCTGATATAGATTCAAAATGGAAATCACAAACACCACAATTACTTTATCACTGTGATCGATCTTGGATAAAGAAAATAACCTGACCGGATATAACTTCCAGGAGTGGTACAGGCGCTTTCGCATAGTACTACGCCAAGAAAGTAAGTTATATGTGCTGGAATCCCCAATTCCTGCTGAGCCTCATCAGGGAGCAAGAAATATGGAAAAAGATAAGTGGAGAAAGCATATAGATGATGCGCTTGATGTAAAATGCATCATGTTGTCATCCATGTCCAGCCAATTGCAAAAAATGCATGAGGTAGAGGACTCCTACAAGATGCTTTCATATCTCCAAGAACTATATGAGGAGAGGGCTAAGCAAGAAAGGCATGAGATCTCAAGTGAACTTTATAAATACAGGCTAGCAGAAGGGCACCAAGCCGGTCCTCGCGTACTCAAGATGATTGGGTATATTGAGAGGCTTGAAGGCCTTAGGTTCAAACTAAACCAAGAAGTAGAAGTGGATCTCATTCTTGCCTCTTTACCGTCAAGCTTCTCAACTTTCATTGTCAATTATAATATGTATGATATGACAAACTCACTCACGGATCTTTTGGCTTTAGTTTTCCAAGCTGATAAGGACATGAAAAACACCAATTCAACTGTCCTTAGGGTGAACAAGAAAAACAAGGGCATGAAAAACGGGTCAAAGGCCAAGTCAAGGCCAAAGACACCAATGCATTGTCCTACAAAGAAGCAAAAGATTCTGAGGCAAAGTAATGAGTAGGAAGCTGTCTACTTTGGATGTGGCAAGAAAGGACACTAGAAGAAGAATTGCAGAGCTAGGAAGAAGACGCAAGCTAACGCTTCTACTTCAGGTATTTTTTTCATTGAATGAAATTTATCATTATCTACAAGTTGGGTATTGGATACGGCATGTGGCTCACACATTTGTATTCATATACAGGAACCAAGTCGGTTCAAGAAGATTCTAAAGGGTCAAGTGGATATCCGAGCTGCAAATGGTACAAGTCTGGCAGCCTTGGCAGTGGGAGACTATCACTTAACTTTACTAACTGGTTTGGTTCTTGCTTTAAACAATTTCTATTATGTACCGTCTGTTAACAGGAATATTATCTCTATGTCAAGTTTAGACACTATGGGTTTTTATTTCATGTTTGGAAATAAAAGTTGTCTATTTTATAGGGATAACATATGTTATGGTGTGGAACATATTAAAAATGGATTATATATGATATAACTAGAAAACTCAGCAATGGAAATTAATGAAAAAAACATCCAACATGACTCAAATAACACCCGCCTATGGCACTTTAGGCTTGGTCCTGTAAACGAGAAGTGATTATGAAGATTACATCAAGATGGGTATCTAGACTCGGTACAGTTAGAACCCTTAGATGTATGTCAAGCTTGTTTAGAAGTAAATATTACCAAAGCACCCTTCTTAGGAAAGGGAGAAAGAGCCAATGCAGTGCTGGAATTAATGCATACCGATGTATGTGGTCCATTTCTAGTGGAGGAAAGGGGTGGTTTTCTATACTTCATTACTTTTACTGATGATTATAGTAGGTAAGGATATATAAACTTAATGCAGTATAAATATGATTCCTTTCATTTCATTAAGGAATACCAAAATGAAGTAGAAACCCAGCTTGGTAAGAAGATAAAAGCACTTCTCTCAGACCGAGGTGGAGAATATATTAACCAAGCATTCATTGATCACTTGAATGAGTGTGGGATAGTATCCCAACTCACTCCTCCTTATAAACCACAATGGAATGGTGTTACTGAAAGGAGGAATAGGACCTTGCTTGACATGGTCAGATTAGTGATGAGTCGTACAACTCTTCCATTATCCTTTTGGGGATACGCCTTGAAGACAGTAGCATATACCCTTAAATGAATAAAAAATAAAGTTGTAGATGGGATTCCATATCAGTTTTGGTATGAAAAGAAACCCAATCTGACACACATGCATGTGTGGGGGTGGTAGCACCCAAATTTACCCTACTGGTAAAAGCAGTCGATGTAGTACATGTAGGGGTCGAATCCACAGAGACCAAAGAAGAAACCTTGAGATGCTATGATTTGGTGAAAGATTGGCTTTGAAGTAGCCAACTTTGGGTTCGATTTTGGATGGTTTAAATAACACTAATAAACCTAGGTGAATTCAATTCAATGAAAATGGGTTGATCTAGGATTATGCTCAGGGTGGATTGAATGAATTTTACTTCTTTAAACAATTTTGGTTTTATTAATTCTTGATGAATCCATTCTTCAAAAATAACACTACCTTCATCATTTTCTGGTTTGGTGTTTACTAAACACAATTACTAATCCCCTATACACTTAGAGAACCGAATTCATGATCTCTCCGAGGTATATGGTCATTTATTAATTTAATTTAGTTTTCCAAAACACAGTAAAGATGAAGAGTAGAAATAACTGAAGAATGGATGTCTTAAATTAATGATCCAATTAACAACAATTCGTTCATAAAATAACATTAAATCTATCCTTTTCATCCTCCTAAGATCAACCCATTAAAGGGTTATCCCTCCATTGATGGTAAACTCTCAATGGTGGGCGGAATATGACTAATAAGAATTGGATTGATGAAATTAAAATCGCGGAAATAACGAGCACTCCTCCGTGTGTGTCAATGAAATTCATGTGTGAACTAATTCACAACAACACAGAGATATCATTGTGCTTTGTGATAATAAAGTTTTAATAAATGAAATGAAAAATATATAAGATAAAGAAGTTTATTAAGAACATAAAGATACAAAAAAAGAAACTTACATGGAAATCGAAAACATTACAAAGGAAATTTGGAAGCATAACCTTACAATGAAACAAGCAACAAAAGATGATAAGAAAAATATCCACCTCTATTCCCTTCACCAATATCTCCTTATATAGGCATATTAGGATCGTTAGGTTCATACCCCAACAATTAATTCACCACCCAAAAATTAGTAGAGTCAAAAGGAGGGTGAATAATCAAAAGGAAATTGACGTTTCGAATTTGACCAGGAAAACTGTCCAGATTCATCCACCATATTGACATTTGAATTTTTAATTGAAGAAAGCCGAATCCAGAGGGGTTGTAGAAGAGAAATAGCTTCGTCCATATTTTCTATATGAGCTGTAAATATTTCAGGAAATTCCCCTTAGCCGTTTGGATGTTATGGTCGAAATGGTGGGACAGATTTCTGTGCATTAATGTCGGGTCCACCATTTAAATCTCAAATTCAGATCCCTTTATCATCATGAAAACATCAGAATTAGCTCCGGCCACAGTTTAATAAAACGATACTCATATTTTTATCTTTCTAATGTATAAATTTGTGATTCATTGGGCTTGGTTTGTGGGCCCCACATTTGTTTGATAGGCCTTAGGCCCATTATGCTTTCTCCAGCAAAGTTCTGCATTCAGGCGCAAAAATCTCCATCTTCCCTTGGGATTCATCCATCGGACCTAAAAGAAAAAATGTTACAAACAAATTGATAAATAATATCCCAAAATATAAAATTCAGAAAATTAATATAGTGTTGTCTACAAACAGATGAATTATTGGGCCCAAATTTTCATTTTAAAAATGAATTGCTTTTAAGATGAGAAATGAAGTTCTATTTTTGTAATGCACTAAAAACAATGTTTATGGACTTTGGAACAATGAATATAAATATATTAACAATGAATATTAGCCAATTTTAGTGACAAATCACACCCCCCAACTTGAGTTTTGCTAGTCCCGAGCAAAATATATTACAAATATGAAATTCAAATCCCCTTTTCCAAAAACATTTAAATACACATTGCTCAACCAAAGACCTCATACCAAAAAAATTATGGAACCCATCAAAATAATTTAAAACAAGCTAGGTCCATAAGCATATCCCAACCCCAAGCCCATTCCTTTGTTCAAATTCATCGCCACATTTCATCCAATTTCAATTAAGCCTGATAAAGTGTTGTGCATCATAAAAGATATGGGGCCCATTTTATTATTCAAGATGAAAAAATGGAAGCGCTAGGTGGGAATCACATTAAACCTTAATATGAGTATCCATTTTTTTTGATAATTTTTTTATCCACAATAGATATGGAAAGACTAACTCTGGGCAAGAGAACTATGGAGTCACGATCCCCAAGTGTCGGACGCCACACATATTGTCAATTTCATGCTCTACAATAGAGATATAAAGCCTAACTCTGGGAAAGACAACTATGGAGTCAGAATCCCCAAGTGTCGGACGCCATAAATTTGGATAAAACATTTATCTATGTGGTCAAAATTATTATTATTTTTTGTTTTTTTGTTTTTTTGTTTTTTTGGATACTCAAATTAAACTAAAAGTGACCCCAGAACCCTATGCTATAATGAAAGGGACCCAAGAACTCAAATTTACACCCACGATCCAGTAGACGTGCATTATGGAATTTTTATTAAGAGGATGAAAATGTAAACATTGAAAAATGACATCGGACAATCGCACTTTCCAAAAAACTATGCTCATGAACTTAAACTTGCATTAAAATCAGAATCAAGGCATGCAAAATTTATTTGATATCCAATTTTAGAATTTGCAATGTGTGTTATAATTTTTATGGTTAATGGAATTTTTCTTTTCATACATGTTTTTATTCACAAAATAAAAAAACATTTTTTATCTCCCCCCATCATAGAATAACACTATCCCCAGTGTTTAAAGAAAAGAAAAGTTAGAAGGGGGTAGCATAGGAGTTAAAAGATGAAATTGAGAATGATAAACATGGAACAAATTCACCTGGTTTTTGAAGTTGAAGTTCATGATGCTCCAGATTACTATTTGGATCTCTTGGGGGATGTAGGCACCTCCTTGATTGAACATGTATCACCCAAAATAGTTCCTGAACCATAAAAATAAGGACAAAGCAGACAAAACAGACAACACAATTATTTATTTAATTCCAAGTACCATCATTTTTATGGTTTTCCGTGTTTTTTTTAATTGAAACTAATGATACATTTTCTTCATTATATTTTCTGGGTAAGGTATTACTTAGGGATCACACCGCATGACACGGATGAATACGGTGCTCCCCTTTCATACCCATCCATACTCATAAAAGAAGAACAGGTCAAGAGTCTAATTTTTTTTAACCTACAAAAACCTAAATAAAATAAAATAAACTGATGATACATTGTCTTATTTATATTTTCTGGGTAAGGTATTACTCAGGGATCACACCGTGTGACACGGATGAATACGGTGCTCCCTTTTCATACACATCCTTACTCATAAAAGAAGAACAGGTCAACAGTTTATATATATATTAAAAAATAACAAAATGAAGCAGAAGGAAACAAAAGATGATTCACAGTGATTGGAAACATGAAAACCACGGGTTGCCTCCCGTGCAACGCTTTTGTTTAATGTCGTTAGCCCGACTTGTGCCCAAAATCTATCAATTTTTCTCTATTTCATATGTTGGCTGAGTTAACTCCTCCTTGGTTTCTTGTTTATTTAATGATTCAATGAATGATTTTAACCTATGACCATTGACTTTGAAGACATGACCACCTGTGGGATCCTGAATCTCTATTACCCCATGAGGGTACACATGATGCACTAGGTATGGACCAGACCATCTGGACCGTAGCTTTCCTGGGTGTAGATGAAGTTTTGAACTATACAAGAGCACAAATTTTCCCAGTTCAAAGTGTTTGACATTGAGATTCCTAGATTGGTAGGCTTGAACTTTAGATTTATTGATACTTGAATTTTTATAAGCCTCCATCCTAAGTTCCTCGAGTTCATTAAGATCTAATTTCCTTTTTGTTTCAGCCAATGAAATGTCAAAGTTCATTTTTTTATTGCCCAAAAGGCCTTATACTCAATTTCAACAGGTAAATGACATGCTTTTCCATAAACCAATCTATACGGTGACATGCCTAGGATAGTTTTGAAAACAATTCGATATGCCCAAAGGGAATCTAAGGGTTTCTTGGACCAATCTTTCCTAGAGGGATTGATAGTTTTTTCAAGAATTTTCTTAATTTCTCTATTTTCCAACTCATCTTGACCGTTGGTTTGAGGATGTTATACAGTGGAAACTTTATGAGTAATACCATACTTAGACATGAGTGAAGAGAATGGTCAGTTGCAGAAATGGGTTCCACGATCCCTGATTATAGCCCTAGGAATTCCAAATCAAGAAAATATATGCTCATTCAGAAATCGGATGACAACATGGTGGTCATTAGACTTGGTGGGAATGGATTCAACCCATTTTGAGACATAATCAATAGCTAAGAGGATGTAGAGGTATCCCTTAGAGTTTGAAAAGGGTCCCATGAAATCAATTCCCCAACAATCAAAGATTTAAATGACTATAATGGGAGTGAGGGGCATTTGATTCCTTTTGGTAATGGATCCTAATTTCTGACACTGAGGGCAAATTTTTCAGAATTGGAAGGAATCCTTAGTGAGGTTAGGCCAGTAGAAACCACTTTGGAGGACCTTTGCAGTGGTTTTCTTTGTAGAAAAGTGGCCTCCACATGCCTCTCCATGACAAAATTTTAGAATGGACTCTTGCTCAGACTCGGGAATACATCTCCTGATGATTTGATCAGGACATAACTTGAAGAGGTAAGGATCATAAAACACATAATGTTTGACATCAGAAAGGAATTTCCTCTTAGCTTGGGTCCCCATGAATTTTGGAATGTCACCTATCACCAAATGGTTTGCTATGTCAGCATACCAAGGGAAATCACTCACTGAATAGAGGTGCTCATCGGGAAATGAATTAGACAGAGAGAGGTGGTGTGAGTTGTCTTTGAATTCCATCCTAGAGAGGTGATCAGCTTCAATATTTTCAACACTCTTTTTATCCTTAATGGTTAAATCGAAATCTTGAAGAAGAAGGACCCAGCTAATCAATCTAGCCTTGGCATCTTGTTTTTTGAAAAGGTATTTTAGGGCTGAATGATCAGTGAAGACAATGATGGGTGATCCTAAGAGATAAGACCTGAATTTCTCTAAGGCAAAGACAACAGAAAGAAACTCTTTCTTAGTGGTGGTGTAGTTTATTTGTGCATCATTTAAAGATTTTCTTGCATAAGCAATGACATGTAGATTTTTCTCACACCATTGTCCTAAGACTGCTCATACAGCGAAATCACTTGCATCACACATGAGCTCGAAAGGAAGTTTCCAATTTGGAGGTTGCATGATAGGTGGAGATATAAGAGTTTACTTGAGTGTAGAGAATGATTCCTCATAGATTTCTGTCCATAAAAATGGAGCATCTTTTACCAATAGACCACAAAGTGGTCGAGAAATAGAGCTGAAATTCCTAATGAACCTTCAATAAAAACCAGCATGTCCTAAGAAGGACCTCACTTCCATAACAGTTTTAGGAGATGGAAGGTGATGAATGATGTCAACCTTAGCTTTATCAACTTCAATCCCGCTACCAGATACCAGATAACCTAGAACAAGTCCTTCCCTTACCATGAAATGGCATTTTTTCCAATTTAGTATGAGATTCTTATCCTCGTACCTTGACAAAACCTTTTCAACATTTATACGGAATCCCTCAAAAGTATCCCCAAAGATGGAGAATTCATCCATGAAGACCTCTAAAAAATCCCCCACCATATCCGAGAATATTCCCATCATGCACCGCTGGAAGTTACCAAGGGCATTACATAACCCAAAGGGCATGCACTTGAAGGAAAAAGTGCCGAATGGACAAGTGAAGGTTGTTTTTCCTTGATCCATTAAAGAGACTTCGATTTGATTATACCATGAGAATCCATCTAGGAAGAAATAGAATTGAGGACCCACCACTCGCTCGAGGACTTGATCAATAAAGGGTAAGGGGAAATGGTCTTTCTTGGTACAAGAGTTGAGCTTCCTATAGTCAATAAAAACTCTCCATCCACTACTGACCCTTGTTGGAAGCATCTCTCCATCCTTGTTGGTTATTACTATTATTCCAGCCTTCTTTGGAACCACATGGATTGGGCTAACCCACTCACTCTCAGCTATAGTATAGATGATACCAGATTTTAACAATTTCAAAAGTTCTTTTCTCACAACTTCCATGTGTTTCGGATTGAGTCGCCTATGAGGTTGACGACATGGCTTTGACTCAGATTCAAGAATAATTCTATGAGTCCCGATAAGTGGGCCAATCCCAGGAATATCAGATAGGGTCCATCCAATGGCTTTCTTGTGTCTCTTAAGAACATCTAGAAGCATCCTCTCTTGATCGGCTTCAAGAGAGGAAGAAATGACAACAGGAAATAATTGATTGTCCCCTAAGAACGCATACTTTAGTGATGAAGGTAAGACTTTAAATTCAAGATCAGATTGGTCATGACTTTCCAAGAATGGATGAGACTTTGTATTGAACTTAGTTTCTTTGTTCAGATTTCTCGACAAAATTGGTTCCTTGTGAACAGAATTTTCATCCACTAAATTTTCCAGAGTAGTGTCATGAATGGAGATGGACTAAATGTTATTGATTTCAACCATGGTATCATTGATAGGTGATTCTAGAAATTCATCAATAGAGCTTTCTGAAAGAGATTCAATCCAAGGAGACAAATTTCCCTCATGTGAATAAAGAAAATCAATCTCTTCTTGACTTAACCATCCTTAGGTAACTTCTTGATGTTCATTGAGTTCATTATCAACACTACCAATCCAGTTAACCTCATAGATCTCTTCATCATCCCCAATTTGAGAGTTTGCATTGTAGATGTTGAAGCCTAGACTCATGTTCCCAAAGGTGATGGTCATGTTCCCATTTCGAACACGGATAACAGAGTTGATTGTTGCAAGGAAGGGACGACCAAGTATGATTGGGGTTTTCTCCCTAGGACCTAAGCTTGGGTGATTTTCCAGAACAATGAAGTCAGCTGGGTAAATGAAATTTTCAACTTTCACCAAAACATCTTTTAAGATCCCCTTCTGAACTCGAACACTACGATCAACAAGTTGAAGAGTGACAGATGTGGGTTGGAGCTCTTCGAGCCCTAACTGACAGTACATAGAATAAGGAATGAGGTTCACACTGTCACCTAGATCACACAAGGATTTGACAACTTTATTCTCTCCTAGTTCAACATTTATGTAAGGGCATCCTGGGTCTTTCATCTTAGGAGGATTGGTCCCTTGAATGGTGGTACACACATTAGCAGCCAAAAGGACTTGGTTTTTATGTGAAAATTTTCTTTTAAAAGTGCACAATTCCTTTAGGTATTTTGAGTATGAATGTATGGTTTGGATGGAATTGATAAGGGGAATGTTCAACTTGACTAGTGAGAATATTTCCCTCAATGTTTCACTCAATTCAGGTTTGGTTTTCCCCCTCATGCGTTGAGGAAATGGTGCAGGTTGTTGAGTTGTTTGTTGGAGTGTTGTTTCTTTCACATTGTTATCAGTTTCATCAATTTGAGCTTGTGGTTCATTTGAATTTTCATTAGAGTTTGAAGTTTCACATGGTTTCTGACTTATTTGTTCAGGTTTTTCAATTGATTTCCCACTTCTTAAAACGGTCACAGCCTTTAGTTGTTCATGAGTTGTTTGAGTGAAACTTGACTCTCCCCTTGATGTTTGTTGTGTAATGGCTTGTGTGGGAATGGGTTCCTTTCCAGTTTTGATGGTTTGATGTTCTTGTTTAATGAATGAGAATTCTGAGTTCATTTTGTCCATTTGTTTGCACAGTTGTTCTAGTAGACTTTGTGGAACAATTTGGGTTGGTGCTTGAGCTTGTGGGTTTATCCCAGGAGGATACTTTGGTTGCTGGATGGGTTGTTGATATTGTACATGAGGATGTTGGAATTGGACCGGTTGTGGTTGGAACTGATTATGAGGTTGAAATTTTTGTTGAGGGTATGGGTTGATACATTGTTGTTGTGTTGGTTGTTGATTGTCCTTCCAACGAAAGCCTGGATGGTCATTATACCTTGGATTGAAGGTGTTCGTGAATTGTGGCTTTTGAGAGTTCATTGCATTAACTTCTTCTGGTGGTCCTCCTAAAAGAACATCCTTGTTGGAAGGAATGGTTGGGAAATTATCAGTCTTGTGGTCATTCTTGTCACAAATTGTACAAACAAGCTCAACAGTTTGGGTTTTGTGGACCTTCCTAAGATCAATCTCCTCAACTTTCCTCGTGAGTGCAGCAATTTTTGATCTAAGGTTTTCTTCTTCTCCAAGATTGTACATTCCATAAGATTTGGGTGGGTTCTCATAGTATGGTGATGTTCCCCATGTTTGGTTTTGTTCAGCAAGATTTTCTAGATACTCGTAAGCATCATTTGGGGCTTTGTTTTTGAAGGTTCCATTACACATCATATCAATGAATTGTTTGTTTCTGGGACCCAAACCTTCATAGAAAATTCTCACTTGTTCTGGGATTAAGAAACCATGGTGTGGTACCATGTTTAATGTGTCCTTTAACCTTTCCCATGTTTCATAGAATGTTTCTCCCTCTCTTTCAAAAAAAAATTGTATGCTCTTTTTAAGTGGAATTGTTTTGTGATGGGGGAAGTATTTTTTATAAACTTCCCTTTGAAGTTGGTCCCAAGAGTGAATGGATGCTGGTCTCAAATTGTTTAACCAATTCATTGCTCGGTCCTTAATAGAAAAATGGAAAAAGTCTCATTTTAGCAGATTCAATTTGATTTGGTGGGCACATGTTTTCGACAATGTCATTAAATTCTTTAACATGAAGGTAAGGCATCTCAGACTCCATCCCATGAAAGGTTGGAAGGTGGTTCAGGACATGGGGTTTGAAAACATATTGGGAATATCCTATGTTATCATGCCTAATGCATGATGGTGCATTGGTCCAGGTTGGTGTGAGTTAGTCATTCATGGTCGGGTCTGCAACAATTCCCAAGTTAGAGTCTTTCCTGTTATTTTGGTTCCCCCCCCCCGGTTTATGATTTGGTTTTGTGGGATATTATCCATTGTATCGAACTCAACGTCTGAATTTAGAGTATTAGGAAGATTTGGATCTAAAGGAAATAGACCTCTTTTAGTTCTTGACTCCCCAGCCCTAGGAGTATCCACCCTAACTAATCTGTTTGATTTATCACTGGTGTAGGCGGACATGCGCAAAAAAAAGCGAGAAAGGGAAAAGATAAGAGAATTGGGATGAGAATAGAAGAATGGGGGTAAGAAAAGAAGTTTTTTGGTCTAAGGAACTTACTTGGTCCCCGGAAACGGCGCCAAAATTTGGTTGCGCCAAAATTTACCCAACTGGTAAAAGCGGTCGATGTAGTACATGTAGGGGTCGAATCCACAGGGACCAAAGAAGTAACCTTGAGACGCTATGATTTGGTGAAGGATGGGCTTTGAAATAGCCAACTTTGGGATCGATATTGGATGGTTTAAATAACACTAGGAAACCTACGTGAATTTAATTCAATGAAAATGGGTTGATCTAGGATTATGCTCGAGGTATATTGAATGAATTTTACTTCTTTAAACAATTTTGGTTTTATTAATTCTTGTTGAATCCATTCTTCAAAAATAACACTACTTTCATCATTTTCTGGTTTGGTTCTTACTAAACACAATTACTAATCCCCTATACAATTAGAGATCCAAATTCATGATCTCTTCGAGGTATATGGTCATTTAGTAATTGAATTTAGTTTTCTCAAACACAGTAAAGATGTTGAGTAGAAATAACTGAAGAATGGATGTCTTAAATTAATTATCCAAATAACAAAAATTCATTCATAAAATAACATTCAATCCAGCCTTTGCATCCTCCTAAGATCAACCCATTAAAGGTTTATCCCTCCATTTATGGTATACTCTCAATGGTGGGCGGAAGATGACTAACAAGAATTGGATTGAAGAAATTAAAACCGTGGAAATAACGAGCACTCCTTCGTGTGTGTGAATGAAATTCACACCTATGTGTGAACTAATTCACAACAACACAGAGATATCACTGTGATTTGTGATAATAAAGTTTTAATAAATTAAATGAAAAATATATAAGAGAAATAAGTTGATTAAGAACATAAATATACAAAAAAAGAAACTTACATGGAAATGGAAAACATTACAAAGGAAATTTGGAAGCATAACCTTACAATGAAACAAGCAACAAAAGATGATAAGAAAAATATCCACCTTTATTCCATTCACCACTATCTCCTTATATAGGCATATTAGGAGCCTTAGGTCCATACCCCAACAATTAATTCACCCCCAACAATTAATAGAGTCAAAAGGAGGGTGAATAATCAAAAGGAAATTGACGTTTCGAATTTGACCCGGAAAACTGTCCAGATTCATCCACCATATTGACGTGTGAATTTGTAATTAAAGAAAGACGAATCCGGAGGGGTTGTAGAAGGGAAATATCTTATAACATCTGTCCTCTATGAGCTGTAAAAATATCAGGAAATTTCCCTTATCTGTTTGGAAGTTATGGTCGAAATAGTGGGACTGATTTCAATGCATTAATGTCGGGTCCACCATTTAAATCTCAACTTCAGATCCCTTTATTATCATGAAAACATCAGAATTAGCTCCATCTACAGTTGAATAAAATTATCCTCATATTTTTATTTTTCTACTGTATAAATTTGAGCTTCATTGAGATTGGTTTCTGGGTCCCACATTTGTTTGATGGGCCTTAGGCCCATTATGATTTCTCCAGCAAAGTTCTGCATTCAGGTGCAAAAATATCCATCTTCCCTTGGGATTCATCCATTGGACCTAAAAGATAAAATGTTCCAAACAAAGTGATAAATCATATCCCAAAATATCAAATTCATAAAATTAATATAGTGTTGTCTACAAACAGATTAATGATTGGGCCCAAATTTGCATTTTAAACATGAATTACATTTAAGATGAGAAATGAATTTCTATTTATGTAATGCACTAAAAACAATGTTTATGGACTTTGGAACAATGAATATAAAGATATTAACAATGAATATTAGCCACTTTTAGGGACTAATAAGGGGGTGCGAGGAATTTGTCAAGACTTTACCAAGTGACAAATTAGCATCCAGAAGCACTAAGTGAATCTTTATAGGTTATCCAAAGGAAACTAGAGGATACTACCTATATAACCCTTTAGATAGAAAATTCATTATGGAAAGATATGCCAAATTTCTAGAAATGGATCACATTTCTGTTAGAAATAGTGGGAGCAAGATTGAATTCGATGCAGTTAATGTTCCAGATGCACAAGATTTGGTAGAGGAAGAATCTCCACAAGAGCAAGCGGAAGAAGAAAGTGTTCCTAAGACACAGATACTGCATCGGTCTACACGAGAGGTTAGAGAATCAAAGTGTTATGGTTTTCTTGTCACAAAGTCAGGTGACACAATAGTCTTCGAGGATGATGAACCTCTAACCTACAAGGAAGCAGTAGAAGGCAAAGAAGCTGCTAAATGGCAAGAAGCCATGAATTCTGAGATGGAGCCCATGTACCAAAATCAAGTGTGGTTTTTGGTAGACCCTCCAGATGATGTAAAGCCCATCGGATGAAAAGGGGTATTCAAGAAGAAGCTCGACATGGATGGTGAGGTTAATACCTTTAAAGAAAGACTGGTTGCAAAGGGTTTCAAACAACGTCAAGGCATTGACTATGATGAAACCTTCTCACCAGTGGAAATGCTTAAATCCATCAGAATATTGCTTGCAATAGCAGCCTTTCATGATTATAAAATTTGGAAAATGGATGTCAAAACTAGTTTTCTAAATGGGAAGTTAATGAAGACGTCTATATGACTCAACCCAAAGGGTTTGTTAAGTCAAATAATTCCAATAAAGTAAATAAGATGCAGTGATCCATTTATAGATTAAAGCAGGCATCAAGATCATGGAAAGTTCACTTCGATGAGGCCATAAAAGATTTTGGTTTTGTCAAAAATGAAAGAGATCCTTGTGTCTATAAAAATGTTGAATGGAATGCTATCGTTTTCTTAGTTTTATATGTTGATGACATATTAATCATGGGAAATGAGGTGCAAGTTTTACAATCAGTTAAGACTTGTTTAAATGAATGCTTCTCCATGAAAGACTTAGGTGAAGCAGCCTACATTCTAGGTATCAAGATCTATCAAGATATATCTCAAAGGTTGCATGTCCTAAGTCAAAGAACATATATTGACAAGGTACTCAAAAGGTATGATACGGAACAATCCAAGAGTGGATTATTACCTATGTCACATGGTGTAAATCTCTCCAAGAAAATGTGTCCACAAACAAAGGAGGAGATTGACAGAATGAGTAGAGTCCCTTATGCTTCGGAAGTGGGTTCTATCATGTATGACATGCTATGTACTAGGTTTGATGTTTCCTTTTCAATAATCATGGTGGGTAGATATCAAGCCAATCCAGGAGAGCTGCAATGTACAGCTGTTAATACTATCCTAAAGTACTTAAGGTGTACTAAGGATATGTTCCTGGTGTATGAAGGAGATGAAGAACTAGTTGTGAGGGGATACCCTGATGCTAGTTTCCAGACAGATCATGATTATATGAAATCACAGTCAGGTTACATCTTTTTCCTGAATGGTGGTGCAGTGAGCTAGAGAAGCTCAAAGCAAGCTGTGGTTGCTGATTCTACAGTAGAGTCTGAATATATTGCAGCTTCTGATGCAGTAAATAAATCAGTCTGTATACGTAGCTTTATCTCAGACATTGGTGTTGTACCTAGCAGTGCAGACCCTGTTCCATTATATTGTGATAATACTGCTGCAGTGGTGCTTTCCAAGGAGCCCAGGTCTCCCCAGAGGACAAAGAATATTCTTCAGATGTTTCATCTCTTGAGGGATTATACTCAAAGAGTTGAAGTGATAGTTAGAAAAGTATCCACAGAGGACAATGTGGAAGACCCCCTGACTAAAGCCATTTCTCAACAGAATCATGATTCACATGTGAGAGCTAGCGGATTGAAACCTATTAGAAGTAGGCTCTAGTGCAAGTGGGAGTGTTGAAAGTGGGTTCCCTAGACCCAAGTTCTATTATACTTTGATTATAGTTACATGTATTCAGTTTGTTTTTATACATTTTTTTATCTTTCCGCGATATTGTAGATAATTCTCCATTCACTTTGTTTATGGACATTTTCTTAGATTACCTGTCGCATCAAAGGGTTATAGCAGGTGCCAGGCTATAATGAGAACCCTAAGATGCCATGACAATAATCTTAAAGTAAAGTCATATGGTCCAGTTACATCATTCTGAAAGGACACAAATGATATGTGACCATCAGGTGCAGGGGGCTCATAAGAATTGATACTTCTTCTCAAGAAGTTCGCACTTGATGATCTATAATAATTCAGATCACGAGGACAGACCCTCTTAATAGGAACACCACATGTTTCAGGTGTCATTGGTCGTACCTATCTACCAACATGTGTAATGGTCTCCTAAATTGATATCATTATCAATGAATGTCATTTAATTACATACATTTGATATAAGGTGAAAACCATGGCGACAAAGTTGTGGTGAGGTAGTTTGTATTGGGTATGTCATTAATGGCATGGTATTGATTTAATGATCAAGAAAGTATTGGTCTCATCTGAGTTTAGGAAGAGATATCTTGGGCCTGGTTGATTAGGATGATTGCACCTTCAATAAATCCATGGCCATGGTAGTCGAAGGTAAGACTGTATGGACAAATCAACAAATAAAATAAAGTAAATTAAATAATGATGACACTAGTGTGCATTCTGATTTATTGAAATATTGATGATGAAGAGATTATATTACACGAACCATGTCCGTAGGGAGGTAGTCGTTGCTATGAATTTTCCTTATCTCTATAGGGGCCTCGATGGGTTGCTAGACCCCGCTCTTGGTCGGTGGATATTATCCACTGCTATTGAGGTAAGGGCCTAGAGGGTCACACATCATAGCGCCTTGAGAATCTTCCATATATGTGAATATAAATATAGATTTTGGTGGGCCCCGTAAAAGGGTCTGGGCACTATCCAAGTTCTATGGATCACCAAAGAATAAATAAATTCATTAATTATTTGAGTTTGGAATAATTCATTGGATTTATTTATAACATGTATTTACAAGGTATATAGTAAATACAAGTATTAATATTATTCAAATGGATTTAAATATCCTTGGTTCGATTAATATTAGGAGGAATGAGTCGAGTTAAAGACTCAAATTTATCATGTAATATATTTATATATTATAAGTAAGTGATAAATTGTAAATATTATTTATGAAATAATTTTTTTGTCATAAATAATTATTTATATAACTTATATAGTGGACGTCTATTACACGGGGGCTGGGAATCCATACCACGTGTTTCAAACACTCCCTATATAAGTGAGAGAGAGGCTCTCCTATGGATACTATTCATGTGTCATGATTGAAAGCATATCTCTCCACCTGGAATTTAGAGAGAGAGTCTCTCAAGTGAAGGAAGATCTTCAAGTTCATCCTTATCGGATTGAAGATTCTTCCTTTGTGGTGATCGTTGTTGCACTAAAGTGATCATCAAAGATCCATGCTAGCACCCGGATCTTGACGAACGGTGCGCGAGTAGATTCGAGAGGTGTGTGTGGATGATCTAGAGGGCTTCGACATCGGATTCCTTGAGCAACGATCGTCGGCGACCTGCGGCAGACTTGCCCCCGCTAATTCCGAACAAGGTACATGCTTAATTTATTTTTTGTGCTCTGCTTAAATCTTGTGTGATCCTCAGACTGAACTGGGGTAAGATCATCAGAGTTGACATGTTTATGTCACTCCAGTGATGCAGAAAAATTTTAATTTCCGGCCCACCAGCTTCCGCTGCGTCATCCCAATACCTAACATTATGGACCAAACATCGCTAAACATCCGAAAAAACTAGCATGAATCTAATAAGTGAAGAACAAATGAACAAAACAAAGAATAAAAATAAAATAAATATTTTTTAAAAAATTAAGTAATTAATAAATATAATTTAACTATTCAAGAGGTTATATGTGTTTTATAAATTATTTGGGAATCTAGTAAAGGGTTCTCTTCCAAATCTCCCTTCTTTTTATAAATTTTTCTTCTATTTTCTATAAAATCTAATACAATATATTTAAAAATGTTTTGAATGTATACCATAATAATGTTAACTATATTTTTTAGGTATGATTATCTTTTTACCCCCATTATTTATTTTTACATTATACCTTATGTTTTAATAAGGCTTCTATTCAACTCTTTTTCATTCTTTTGGTTGTATTATTTATCACAATTTATTTTTATTTTTATTTCTATTTGTCTCTTTCTCATATTATCCAAATTTTTTCCTTTATTCCTTACATTTATTTCACGAGGGATATGATTTTTATGGATCTCTTCTAGTTATTTCTTTAATTCAAACCCTATAATGTTTATAAGGGAAACATTTTCATTTACTATCATTATATCAATATTTATCTTAGTTAAATATAATTATTTTCAAGGTTCCATTATTTTGAAATTTTATTATTAAAATAATGTTTTAAAAGACTTTTAGTCACCATAGGAAATTATTTTGAATGTAACTTATTTCTATGTTTATAAGATTATGTCACCAAATGATTTGAATTATCTTTTCATGATTTCTATTACCTTTTCATATATATTCTTATTGCTATTATTTTTTAAATATTTTATAAATATAACATATTATAATCATTGTTAATATTTAGAATATCGATTTTTTTTAAAAATCTTATAATTTCATACTTAAAAATGAAATTTTCCTTATTATTTTAACATTTCACAAAAAAAGAACTTATTTTTTAAAACATCTAAAACTCTATATCTTTTTAAGGATTTTAAAAATGTGAAAATATTATTTTATTTTAAACATTTTAACATTTCATATATTTAATTTACAATAATTTTTAGTTTTTCATAAGAGGTTACTTTTAAAAAATAATCTTTTCAGTCAATATCCATGATCCAATGTTTATGTGGTGTGTTAGAAATGAAATATCTATGAGAGGAACAAAAAAGTACTAACCATAGATTTAAATATCATCAATCATGAAGACTGAAAATATATCTTTCAATAACATTCTATTAGGAACAACATATATTTCCTTCTTCTTATTGAAGGGTGTTCACCTAGATAGCCTTACTATTCAATTAACTGAGGAAATAAATTGACCAAACTGCATCGATTTTATTCAAGATAGTGTTAATACCATTTAATTAATTATTATAATAAAAATTTATTTACATATATTGAAAATTTATTTATTTTGATTCTCATTTTACTTACATGATTTAAAAAAGTTATCATTTTGACGTATTAATTATTATTTTCATATTTGTGTGTAATACATATGTATAGATATATCATTATGTAATGGATAGCCTATAATTTCAGTACCCACCAATGTATTGGGAAAATATTTACGTCTCATGATATCACTATGTTATGCATATAATTTATGCGGTCATATTTGTTCACTATGTTATATATGGAAATGTTGTTATATTTTTTCACAGTATTATAAATGGATGTGATGTAGTTATATTTTTCTAATATGTTATACATGGGAATGATGTGGTTACATTTTTTCATAATGTTATGATGGTATTAGAAGATATCTTTTCCATATTTTAGGATTCTTTTACTAATAAATGTGATACATTATAATTTTTTGATCAAGATTTATGTTTTTTCTAATGCTTTCACATTATTTAATTCCCTCAAGGTCATGTTATTACTAATTTTATTCCATAATGTTATTATTTTATTAGGCCTCATGACCATATTTTTTAAACTATGATGTTTTTTATATTAAAGGTTTCACAATATATGTTTATGTCCAAGGTAAAGTGATAGTCAATTATCATGGATATTACATTGAGGGAGGGGTCAATCAAGGTAATGATGAATTTTATGATTCATCCATTGATAGTGATCTTGTTCTATCGATTCAAGGAACACTCCTTTTTATATCACTTACTTTCTCTCCATGAACAATGAATACAATAAATAATGAACATTATTTTACTGAGTTTATCCTAATCGGGCTAGTCCATGGAGCATGTGATCGATGATGTATCAATCCACAAAAATTGTAGAGCACACTCTTATAAATTATGTTTTTATTTTCTAAAACTTTTAAGGAGGGAGTGAAAACCCTACAGAAAGGAAAAACAAATATCAAAGGTTACAATTGACTTATTTAACATAAGTCTAAGGTGATTAGAATCTCCTTCCCTAAATAGTTGATAGTGTAGGGAATTTACCTGGAAGCCTCGATCTTCACCTATGTTATATTCATAGTTTCTTGCTAGATACTCCCAAGATTTCATATATTCTGATTCAATAATATTCCCCATATTGAATCCTCAGATCAAAATATGATCTTGCTTGTCAATCCATTCAACTTTCTCCCTAGTAATTAACAATTGGACCATTCTTCCAATCATTTTGTCAATGTACTCCCTCACTGTTTTGATGACCAGAAAATCCTACTTCATTTTTCCCCATAGTGAATGAGTAGTTCTATATGAGTATCCAAATCCACATCCTTTAGGCCTTGTAAACTATCTAGAGTTCCTGATGCACATTTCTATCTAAAGGGAAGAGTATCCACCCTCTCCGGCATCATCTTCTCAGAATGCAGGTGCATCCCCTGATGTTGGTCATCTGCCTTTGTGTCTCCTTCCACTAGCACTTGGGACATGATGACATCATCCTACTGAGTCTCCTCTCCTACCTCTTTCTTGATCTCATGCTCCTTTTGTTTTCCCTCTTTTTTGTTCGACCGAGTCTCAAGTGGTTTAGAAATATAAAAGTAATCTTTACAGCCCTTAGCTTTCATCTTCTTGGTAACAATATTCCTCCTCAGGTCCCTAGGTCCCTATTTTCTTTATTTACTTTGTTCCTTCTTTGGTTGTGCAGACCTTCAACAACCCCTCCCAAACTACTGTCATCTGAGGGTTTTCTATCTTCATCAAATTCGGCCTCATAGATACCGTTGGAGTTTCCAACAAACAATCACTCATTACATAGGATTATGAATCATTTGTTTAAGATGAGGCAGAACAAAATCCTCCACGAGTTAGTTTCTTTATTTGTGATCATTGGCCTAAAAAACTCATGTATAGGCTCCGCCCACTCCTTTCCATCCTTGGGCTAGCCCTTTCCAGATGAATGTATCCTCCTGTCAGAGTCATTTCTATCACCAGCACATACATCAATCGCATAAGTGCATGGTTTCATACTAGCAGCACCCTTGGAGGTTCGTTAAATAGCTCCTATAGAGACCCCTAAATCCTGATAATGATCAATGTTCAAATATAGAGATTCCTAGACCACCACAATGAATTGGGCACCCCTGCTAATGAATTCATGTCGGGATGTCTTTCCAAATCTCTTTGCAGCTTGTTGAAGATATCTACTACATTTGCCTCTGGAAGAGAGAACTTTACTGGTTATTATTTCAATTCTCTAGTTGAACATGAGGTCACCTAATCCCTTCCTTTCCCCTACACAGAACCTTCACAATAATCTCCTGACCCTACACCATCCCTAACCCAGAGTAAACCATCATAACCAGGAGGTCCACCTTGGACCCAGCCCGCCTGGACCTCCCAATTATCTCCATGTTGCCTCGCCCTTCGCCTGTATATCACCAAACAATGCCCAAGAATCATTCACAAAAAACAGTAATCAAACCACAATTCAAAAATTATGAAATTCTTATATCTAAATTCCTCACCCACAACAATCAATAAGGCTTCAAAAAGAGTCTAAAAAACATCAAACTTGACACACACTTTTGGGGCAATCGGGTGACACATCGCACGAGTCTGATTATCAGTATAGAGGAACCGCTCAACCAGATTTCCATGAAAACAAAGAATCGGGTGATTTTGGAATGGAAGTGGGCGTTTTCGAAAACTTACCCAAACCGACATATTTTTAGGGTCTCATTTGATATAGATATTGTATGACCATTTAAAAGAGGATAAAATTAGCACTGTCCCAGGAGAGAGGCGTGCTCAGCCAAGAGAGAATTAGGTCATCTTCAGAGGCATGTTGAATCATTAAGATCCTGGAGTCGAGGAGGCCAATAATAGCATGCTCATGTAAACCCAATTTATCAAAAATGATGATGTCAGAAGGATCCAACGAAGGCCTAAAAAGTTTGAACCATGAAATTAGGGTTAGGTATAGCTGTTGATACATCTCCGACAGAAATATGTGGGAAGGATGGAATCTAATTAGAGTTCAAAAACGGTATGAAAGCAGTCAAACGAGCATCATGAGGATGCGGAAAAGGTCCCTCCCCCTCCGAGGGGGGAGGGACCGAAGCATGGCTCATCGCCGCCTAGGGCATGGTAGAGCACACTGCTTCTATTGTGTTTACAAAAAACACAAGTCTCACTGACCTTCCAAACTCACTATTCAAAAAAGTGATAAAGATCACTCCCACTCACAAAATGGAGGAACTCATTGATCCTTCCTTGACATATTTATTCTCCTTAAATATAAAATTTTGAAAATTAACACCTATAAATAAGTATCTATCCATTAAAATATGAAGAAAATATAGAGAGTTAATGCTCATAGAATTTTCTGTTCCTTATTCAATATTAATATCTTGTTAATTCTTGAAATATTCTATTCATTCCATTGATTAAGGATTTTGTAAAATCTATTTGGAATTCTATATCTCCAACTATGTATAAATTTTGTGTGAAATTGGGGACAATAGAAAATTTTTTATTTGATATAATTGTTGGAATCAATAAAATCTTCTTCCTCCATCATTGGATCATGCCATGTGTTCATTCGACTTAAATATAGTGATTAATGGGTATTAAATTTTTATGAAATCAGTCAAAACTGAAGAAAAAACATTCTTTTTAAAATTAATATTTTTACTATAACCACTTAGTTATGAAATGATCTCTCTTTATACGACATACACTTCTTCTTTTCTACCTTCAATATGTCATAACACCATATATTTCAACATAGATTATGAACTTAGATAATTTATATGATGTGGTCTGCTTCCCTATGAAGTAGCTTCCTATAGTTTTCAAGATCCAAAAAATTCATATCAAATTCAATGGACACATGATCTCTACATGATATCCTCATAATATCATTATATTTACTTTGAAAATTATTGTCTTCCTATAATGTGATCCTCTATGGTACAATAAGGGCACCAATATGATTTGACATAACTAAAATCACTTGTCATCCTATAGCGTGATCATATATGATCTTACATAGGCACCAATAGGATTTAGAATCACTAAAATATCCTTAAAATTTGTATTTATACCCTCACAACATGACCAGTAGCTGTGGAATGGGAATTTTCTCTTCAAAATATGTTACAACATAGTATATCCTCTATGGAGAAGAAACCTTGAAACTTCCTAGAGAAATGAAGTTTTCCTAATATGATCTCAACAAAATCATCCATTCATCTACATAACATCCTATATGAACCTTATCCAACATAAAATATTATTATGGAAATTTTTTGATTAATAAGAATCTATGCCTCTCAATGGCTCATTTAAGTATGAATAGCATTAATTATCACCTATAGCCTCTTGTGTTTCCCCGCACATGAGAGTCTAAGGAACTATGCTCAGGGTTCCTATTAAATTAGACATTACTACACATTCCCCTATACATGTACACATGGGTGTTCACATACACACCCACTTCCATCCCATTCTTCTATGGGGTGACTGATATTATCCACTATTTTTTCTAGAGGCTACACATGTGATGGAATTGAGTCGTTTTGGTTATGAATTTCACATCCTCCAACTTTTACTACAGAGAAAAAAACTCTTTATAGTGTGGAAACATATATATTAACAATGTAAATAACATTAAATATCCAGTTATAATCTCCTCTATAACATGGCCATTTTTCATGCAGTGTATTGTTTCCTTTCCAAAAAAAATCTTGGACATAAGATATGGTTAGTGAAGTGGAGTCTGCCTCTAAGATAGAGTTCTAATTCCATAAATAATAAGGATTATGAATTTATTGAATCTATAACAATACATATAGAATCATATAATCTCTATAACTCCAAAACATTGGTGATTTTCAATAAAAAGAAGTAAAAAATCCAAATCGATGTTAAGAAACAATATCTCTATTTGGGTTTTTAAGAATCCCAGATAAATTCACTAGTTATCACATCTATCTTAGAACATATTAATAATTTCAAACCCACACACCCATGAACCACTTACTATGGATTTTAACTTCAAATATTGAAAAAATAATTCATCAATCATTCACATTAAGATCACGTGAGTCGAGGCTGAGTGTGAGAAGTAAGAGTTATATGAAATAATTATCATATGATAAAACATCATTGAACTAATTGTGTGATTCCTTTAAACCTTGAACCTTAAACCACCAAATATATAAACAAATACTATCCCACTTTATAGACGGTCAATTATCTAGCTGCTCTATGGGAACTGTCTCCCCCAAAATGTGATAAATAGAATTATTCCCCCTTTTTAAAAAAACCAAATAGAATTTCTTATAAGATTCAAATATGAGAGTTAGATTTAAAATAGTGGGATTTGTGAATGAAAAAAAATATTGATCAAATATTAATGTCTATAAGGAGTAGGTGATCCCTATCCAATTCTATCTATGGATATGGATTCAACTGAACTCTAAGATCCAATAGATATTTTTTTCAAATCCATATTGGCTAATAAATTTTTCATGATACACACAAATTTATTTTGGGTAGGCACATAATACAAATATACACCATATTGTTTCACTTTATCCTTTAAAAATGGTACTTTATCTCAATGTTCTTCTTAATAATGTGTAAAAGGATATTTTCTCAAGTGTTTATCACACTTGAGTTGTCAGACATTATTAGATTAGTAAATACCACTTCAATGAGATTATATTAAAGTTGTTTCTTTATCTATATAAATTGAGTATAATCTTCATTCACCATGAAATATTACGCCTCTACAATTATTATTGAAATATAGTCTTTCTTTTATATGTTACCATGAAATAAAAGATCATAAAATGTAGAAAAAACTCCATAAGATTATTTTTTTCATCAAAAAAACCTATCCAATCACCATCCATATACCCCAAAAATTGATGTTTTGAATTTATGCAAAGATACATCCCAAAATACTCTATTTGGTTGATGTAACAAAGTATTCACCTTATATAATTCACGTGGTTTTCCGTTGAATAACTCTAATATTTGGATTTAGGATAGGTAAAAAACATAATTTTTTTTCAAGTGGTTGTTAATTAAATCAATCCACAGATAATTTACTTATAGAGAAAAACTTAAACTTTCCTACCGTCACCATCCTTTGGCAATTTTATTTGGGTCTCCATTGGAGTTGTCTCCAATATATATTAATCCATCTAAAAGATATTAAACATTTCATTATCATACTTGGTTAGTGAGTTAAATACCATATCCATTCATTGAATCATATAAAAACCTAGGGAAAAGGATAATTCTACAATTGATGACATCTCGGATTTTCAAATCATTAGTTTCGAAAACTGATTGTATTTGGGGTAATCTGAGCCTCCAAAGATGGTGTCATCAATATAAATGAGCACTAGCATCTACTACCATTTTCCTTTTTAACCTAGAATTTTTTATTAAACCCTATTCTATAATAAATGAGCCACCTTATGTACAAATCTAGTCATGAGTAACAAGATCTTGTGGATTTCATCAACCCATTAAAAAAATTCCATTAATCAAAATAGTTTTATATCGTTATTGTGAATAAAAAATACATCCAATTACTTTATATAGACTTCTTATTCAATTAATTAATTCCAGAAATATGATTTTTTTTCACTATGAATACTTTAAAACCATTTTAAATATTCATAGATAAAAACATTAATGGTTTAAATTTGGACCACTGGTGAAATTTTTTCACCAACAATAATTCCATCAATACGTCAGTAGAACTTTCCCACTAGACATTCCTTAATCCATATGAAAATTTAATATTCAATGAGTTTTTTATAGAAAACCCACTTGTTCTGGATAATGTTATTTTTTATAGTCCATAAGAAAACCTCCAAAGTAACATTTTTCTCAATTTGGTCAAGCTCTTCATTCATATATTTCACTTAATTTTCATCCCTGGTTGCATCATCAAATGATTTTGGTTCAAACCAAGATAAAAATGAATTTTTATGTTATGAATTCATATTTATTTTCTAAAATGAATATGTTTGGCCACCCTTGATGTTATTATCAATGATTTATTCTCCATTGAACCGTCTTCTTGAACCTACTTTTCTTGCAACATTACTTTATCATTGAAGCTATCATGAAAGTTTATTTTATCAATTTGAACAACCCATGACCCAAACTTATAATAATTACTTTTGAAAAAAAACTAGGCTTATTCTATGGGGACTCTACTCATTTGAATATAAAATATTTTCTCATATATCAATATTATACTCACATTATGTTTTGGAAACATCATGTCTTTCATCTATTTTATCCAACCGTTTATTATATCACTTATATTCCTTAATCCTACATTTGAATCCAAGAAATGTCCCTTCATTTACAGATGCTTAAAAATTTATATTCTTATCTTTTTTTCAGAATTAAATATATATCTCTAAACACCATAAAGTATTTTTAGTATTGTATTATTTAAATTCCAAATTTCATATAGTGTCTTGTCATTATTTGGACGCAAAATTTCACAGTTAGATATATATACCATTGATAGAACCAATTATTTACAATACTTATACAATAGGGACTATTCGATGATAATAGTCCTAGATAAATTGTTCATGATGAATTTTTATCCTCTCAATTACTCTATTATATTTTTTTGTTCTCACCACTGACACTTGGTGTTTAATCCCATGCCTCTTTAGATATACCAATACATGGTTGTTTTAAAATTTCATTACATTATCTGAGTGAAGATTTTAAATTTTCACATGAAACATTTTATTAGAATCTATTTGATATTGAGTGATTGACTTTTAAGCTTCAGTTTTATGAGTAATCACTATTGACTAAGTCATCCTAGTGAAATCATAAAAAACATATAATACAATTTTCTATCACACTATTTTGGGAATATTTTTCCATAAAAATAAATATAAATGATCTCTAATAGTCTTTATGATATTCTCTTATTCAACATATAAGTATTTTGGATAGTTTCTACCATTTAACAAGAGTCATATGTATATGTGTTGTCACATGTGAGCTTAGGGAAATCACTTTATCTATCATTATTCAACATATTTTCTAATGATCAATTGCTCATATTCTTGATCCTCTTGTTCTATAGCCTATGTTCATCTTCCCTGGAAAACATGATCCAATTTTACTTATGGATAAGATAATTATTTCTCTTAGTGTACCTTATTTTTAAAACAGGTGAACCATCACCAACATTAATGATATATAACTTCTTTACAAGTTCCACAACATGTACTGAGTCACATAACAAGATCATAGTTTGAAACATGTGGCTAATTCTATCCATCATGGGAAAATATGAATTTATAAGATCCATTCTAAAAACCATGGACTTCTTAGTTCCAATGATATTTAGTCCCTCATTATTACTAAATCGAACCACTACACCTTTTTCATACTTGATACTCATGACATGAACTTTATTCTCAATCATGTGTGAGGTATTCCTGCTTTCTAGAACCTATAAAACATAATTGTCCATTTTTCATAATGAAATATCTGTATTTTTTGCATTATCATACCATATTTTCACCTTCCAGAACCACTAAATAAATTTTCTAGATGATTGATACTCATTCTACTCCACTGATTCAATAATTTCCTCTTCATTATAAAAAAATAATAATATGATTTCATTTTTCAAAGGCTTTTTTAAAGTTACCACTTATTGTTTTCCCTATTTCTGAGTCCCATAAGGCACTTCCCCTTTAACCATTGAGTTAAATTAGGTTGATATGTGAACAAGAACTCCACGCCAAAGTTAATAATAATTAAAAACATAATAAGATGATGGAAAATTTTTGTATTGGATCACACATACTGAATGTGTCTTAATTTACCAAAAAAACACTGAATTTTTATAGTCATTTTTCCATCATTTATTAATGGATTAGAAACCTTTTGATCTTCTCCCATATCAAATTTCCTATAAGGATAGATTCCTGGGGTTTATAAAGAGCCTTGTAAATTTTTTCTTTATGATCATGATCTCATATAATATTCCCTTTTTCTTTAACGAATTTCACCTATAGGATATTAATATGTTTTTCAATAGTAATACATGAATGATTAATAGATTAATTTGGGGACATTATTTTGGAGAAACCTAATATTATGTCTTCTTTTATAAGTATTTCTTAATAATAGCACTTTCACAAAAAAAAACTATGAAATATTTTTCAACTAATTAAGTCCTTTTAACCCTTTATTTCATTTTATTGGTAAATAAAACTATGATCTGGGCCTGTTCTTCCCCTTTGATATTGAGATATTCTTCATTTTCTAAGTTTCTAGTAATTATATGTTTCTATTTTTCAATATCTTTTTCAGTTATGGCATATCTTCCTTCTATTATTTTATATAAAATTTTGAGTCATGAAAAAATGCATTTCCATTATTGGTTTATATCTCCATTTTCAAGTTCTTTAAGGGATACCTCAAGCTCAACCTGAATATTCACTCTACCCATGACATCATCATTTTCAGAATCATTATCATTAGTTTCTGGTCTATTAAGAATAACCACTAAATTATCTTCTATGAGGTACCAAAAATCCTAATATTCTACCACTTCAAACTCATTTGAACTTTCAAATTCATGAGAAAATAGAGTATTCCTCTAGAATAATTTTTCGTGTGGTTTCCTATAGATTTTACCACCTTTGAAGGATGTATTAACTGAGTCTTTATCCTTATCATCCAAAATATTTCTTAAATATTTAGTAGTGATATGACCTTACATACCATACCTAAAGTAAGAAAGTAAAATCCTTATTTTGAATTTTTCATTTCCCATATTAAGGTTTGAGGAAAGAGAATTCATAACCTTGATGACCTCATCTTCGTTAATGTAAAGTTTATTAATTGCCTTGAATGAAACTGTAAGCGAGTTCTTCTTCTCTCTGGCTTCATTTTAATCACTATTAATTTTTCATATGATAAGTGTATTGTGAAAGTATTAAAAATATACCTCTTTCATGTCATTATCATCGTGAAAAAAAAATTGTGTTGAAACTTAGAGGAATTCACCAAAATATTCTTTTAAAAATATTGATGTCATATATTTTTTCTCTAAGAACTTACATTTCTTCAATAAGATAATTTAGAAAATAAAATAACTCATCATTTGTTTCAGTTTGTCTCATACCCAAGTCTTCATATTTATTCCAAATAACTTGAATTTTTTTATATCAAAATTTTGAATAACATTCATAAATATTCAATAACATTTCCCACATAACATGAGATATTTTGAAACCAATGAAATTATTGTAGATAGAGTTATACAAAGATTCCATAAATACATTGATTGTATTTTAATACACATAATATTCCTTGTGATATTATTCTTATAAATATCTAGTTTCCATGTTCATTTTTATACCATGAATATCTATTGAATACACTTTCATTCCCAAAAACATGGGGTAGTGGCGAGTCCTATTTTTCAATAACTAGAAATTTTTGCATTTAAAATTTTGAATTAATTTTTAATTAACCACCACTACCACCTCCATGATTGTTGGAGATAAAAAATTACCCAACAACCATACCATTTGATACCAATGTTAGTTCCCATATCAAGGAGATTACCCTAAGGGGTGAATTAAAATAATATAGAATTTCAAACATCATCCCATGATAATGATCTTGTTATCCCAATACGATGAGAACATATTTTTCCCTATATTAATTTCTATCTATAGGATATTAAAATAATAAATCACACTTTAGATATTACTTGGTTTAACGTAACTGAGCTAGTCCAAGTAATATGTTATCGATAATGTGTCGGTGAACCCAAAACACTAGACTGCACTATTTCAGTTGATTTCACACAAAAGTGTAGTCTCCCTGACCCTTATAACTCAATATTAAAATAAATGGGAAGACCCACTACCTATAATCATAAGTCATAACTCATTTACAATTTATTAACATAATTTATCATATTTAATAGAAAATAATATTAATTAACACCTACAATGGTGTATCTCTTCAACAAAATTTAATAAAATTACAGTGAATTATTAATCCTAGGGTTTTCTATTCACATTTCTTCTTAAATATTAATGTAAATTTTTAAATTTAATAATCATTAAATCCTTGATAACTTATCCAAAATCTATTCATAATTCTATCTCTCCAACTATGTTGAAAAATATTGCGCTCTTAAGGATAATATTACCATTATGATTTGATTTAATGGTTGGAATCAATAAATGATTACTCTTCTATCATATGACCATTCCATGTGTCCATTAAACATAAATGTGGTTATTAAGGGACAATAAAATCACATAAAATTCATTAAAACCTATGTACAAACCATTCTACCCAACTTCCTATTTTGACTGTAACCACTCGGCTATGGCTTGATCTCTATTTCATAGGTGTGCATATATTATTTTCTAATTTCATTGTGGTGTAGAATCATCTACTACAAAGTAGACTGTGAGCTCAAAAAACATATATGGTGTGTCTTGATTCTTGTGATGTATCTTCTAGAATATTTCTAGATCTTAACGATCTCACTCAACTTCAATGGACACACAATTTATTTACTATTTTCTCAAAATATTACTAACATTACTCTAAATACACATGTTTTCCTAAAAAAATATACTATATTCTATTTATTAGGAACCAATATGATTTAATATCACCAAAATTTCCATTTATGATGGATTAATACCCTCCATTATACAAGCAGTAGTTGTGGTGTGTGAATATTCTCTTCAAAATGTGTTACGACGTAACATATCCTCTACAGGGATAGAACCAAAAATCTTCCAAAAGAACTAAATTTAACCCAATCTGACCTCTATAGAAAGTTCCATTCATCTACATAGTATCCTATAAGAACATTATCCTAAATGAGACATTCCTCAAAAAAACTATTCTTAATAAGCATTGATGCCCCTCAATGGCTCTTTCAAGTATGATTGACACTGGTGCTCACCTATAGATTATCATGCTCCCCCATACATGAGAGGTTAAGAAACCATACATATTGTCCCCCTTGAATTTTTTATTACATAAAAATAATTTATTCCTATATAAATGGGTTCTCACAAGAACATCCCGACCAGCCCACTTGATCATGTGTTGCCTAAACTCAACCACCAGCTTATCTGGAGGCTACTTGGGTGCTCTCCTTGAGTGGTATTGGATATATTTTTTATATACTCCAACCTTTAATATGTTACAAAAAACCACTTTATGGAATGGACAGCTATACATTTCTTATGTAAATAACTTTACACCACTTTCCATGATTACCTATAAAACATTTACAATTTTCATATGGTGCAGGCTTCCCTTTCCCAAAATCATCCACGATGCAAGAGAGGCTATGTATCATGGATTATAAATCCTAGAAAATAAATCATACTATAAAACAATGGATTAGAGATTTATTGAAACCATAATAGTCCTATAATAATCATCAATTCTTCAGAACTCTAAAACATAGGTAATTTTCAACAAACACATGAACAATAAACATCCAAAGAGATTTCTATAGTAAAATATTTGTTAAAGTTAAGTGAAATACAATTAGATTTTATTGGGGTGGGGGATTTGTTGTCAATAAGTTGAAAAAATAGAAACATGTGAATCAAAATCAGATGAAATTTTTTTATATTAGTGTAAGATCATTTTTTTTAATAAACATTTATAGAGAAGTTTGAAGTCTAAATGAGAAGTTTAGTGAAGATGCCATGGTGGGTCACAATGCAAGAAAGTCCATCACACTGTTATGAGAATACACATGAATAAAATTTTGGTGGGATGTAATTTGGTCACACTACAATGAAGTGTTTCAAGACATTATTTGATTCTAAAATGAAATGATGTTTTAGTTGGTCTTTCATATTATGATGAAAATTAAACAATGGGTGATCCATGATTTTTCATGATCATACTATTGGTGTAGGAAACTTGATTTCTCCATGAGGTAGAATACTATGTAATGAATACTCTAACCACATTTCAATACATGTGGCATTGAAATTTTTTTTATCCTATGGATTTGAAGCTATAAGTGATCACAATTAAATATGGAAGATCATGTTGTAACACTCTTAAAGGTTGAGAATATTTTTTTGTGATCATATAGATAAATTCATATATTCGCACCATGAAACACATAGATTCACTATAATTTTTAAGATCATTCCCCAATTAGAATTTTTTTACCATTATTGGTACCAAAATCAAATTTAGAGTTATTTTATGATATTTCCTATTAAATATTATTCCAATGTATAATGGATTTGATTACATAAATGACAATTTTGAATCTTATTTGAAAAATAATGGTATTACAGCTTTTTTTAGTAAACAATACCCAAACAATTTCACTAAATAGGTAAATTTTAGTTTTTGAAGTGGATTGAATAATATTGATGGAGTATAATAATGAATTATTATTTTAGAGACACATAATTTAATAATAATACATATTTAGAAAAGAGGTATATATTGAATGAACTCTAATATGTCTCCATATGATATTTATTATTATAATTCTCATATATTAAAGTAGTTAATGGTGTTTGGTAGCCTTTTTTAATTAAATTAATGGATAAAACATTGGAATGTTTTATGAGATAAGTGTTGATAGATTTTTCCCAGGTTATCCTCCAAGTATAAGAGGGTATCACTAAAATAACAAGGATACAAGGAAGTTAGTTCATATTTATAATTTTAAGGTGATATAAAATTCATTAAAAAAGTGTGGGAAGAAAATAAAGCATTATTAAAGTATTGAACATGATATAGAAATTCAAGAATATAAAAATAAAAATACCATAAATTTTAATGATTTTATTGATATTCAAGAGGAATATAATGATTTAATATTTTCATGTGATGAATAAAAACCAATTTTAGTTCATCCATATTCATGAAAATAGATATATGTTCAAAATATTATTGGTAAATATGAAAAATTAGTTCAAAAAAATATAACAATGAGGAAAACAACACATAATTCAGTTTTTTCGAAAGTTAAACCAAGAACTATTAATAGGGAATTGAAGAATACATAATTATTGGATTCTATGAATGAATAACTGGATCAAATCAATAAGAATAAAACTTTGGAGTTCGAATTTAATATGATTCTAAATAATGTTATTATAATAAAGTGGTTCTTTCATAACAAGTTTAAAAAAAATTTATGTTATGAGGAATAAAATAAATCTTTTATGTATGGTTGAAGTGATTTTTTTGTGATAAAATTTCCCTCACTGTTAGGCTTGAGACTGATATTTATTACATTTTCTTGATTAGGGGAGTTATAATATTTACAAAATGGATGTTATGTCATCCTTCATCAATGTTGATAATGAAGATGATTTTTTAATATATAATGTTGATGTATTATTTATGAGATAATATTATGGAATAAATTGAAAGTTATATAAAGAGTTATGGATTAAAATATTCACCAAGGTGATGGTATTCATAACATAATTGATGTTGGTGATAATGTTCAGAAAAGTGAGATTGGATATTATCCTATACATCTAATAAAGTGAATAAGTATGTAGAATTATTATTTCAAATGAAAGAATTATATTTTATGTAAATAAAAAAATGTTTTGTAAGGATTCTTCTTCTCAAATGAATAAAATATCTGACTTGTAAATGTTGGGAGAAAAGATGATTTTCATAGGTCATAAAATTTCTCAAGAAAATGATCATATACTCTTCTCTAAATGTAATTTTACCTAATAATTGTTTAATAATTTTTCTATAAAATACTTAAAAGATGATTATACTATAATAGTATAGGGAATAAAACTTTTTAAAGATGATAAAGGTAAATACGTTAATCAAAATTTGTCTAGAAAACTCATTGGAAGTTTACTCTAATTTCATGCTTCATGCTTCATGACTGGAAGTTGTATGTATTGTCACTTTTTTTGAAATTTATAAAAATGAACTAAATTAATCTCACTCCATAGTAGTTATGGTGATTCTAAATCATATCAATGGAACTATTATCTTTGGTATTACATAACAAAACAAAGTAAAACTTAAAATATAATATTGAATGACACCAAACATGTTTAAAAAATGTGTAGAAATACTTAGTTTAGGCTTTATCAACTTAATCTCACCTCAAAACACATAATTTATAACTTTTAAAATCATTTACCCTCTAATATTATAATGATATCATTGAAAAGTGAAGGGTATTAACCAAAGTACACTTATTCAATTATAAGAGGTGATCATTTCTTCCCTTTCAATCCACCACTTTACCTTAAAAATATCATTAAAACCCTACCTAATTTTACTCTTCTATTATCCCCTCTAAATTCATAAAAACACTAGTCCCCACAAGTTATCCAAACTCTTTCAATTATCAGAAGATCATCAAGAGATTTTTAAATGTCTCAACGTATGTGTTGCTAACTCCTTACCTTTTTTCATAGTCTCTCTCATCCAAAAATACCCTAAACATAGTAATATAATGACATTAGTATCATTTTTATACTAAATTGTTCTTATATTAATGAAAACCCCCTTATTTATTCCTTCATATCAAATTAGAAAAGAAAAAGAATGTTGAATATGTGTTGTGTGGATTACCAGCTCCACAAATTGATATCTCTTGTTTTTTACCACTGACTCTATTTGTTGGTTATAAGGATGGAATTAAAGAATAAAACTTAAATATATAATATAATTATGAATATTAATATCAAAATCATAATCCACCTTCATTTCCTATCATTCATTAGGAAATGAAAAAAATAACCATGCGTTGTGTGCGCTACTGCCACTTGAAGTAACAGTTTTTTTTTCATCGTATTTTATTTTTTATCCAAACCACTTAAAATCTTCTTCAAAAACTTCAAAATAAAAAATTTCGCATCATTCTTCTATTATAATAATATTTTTTTAATAATAATAAATTTCTTAACTGTACTAACCCATCAAAATATGATATGTTTCTGTTTGGGATGATCTAGTCACCTGCTTGAACAATGTTATGAAAATCTATCATGGATGAATATGGGAACTTAAATAATAATATTATCATAATTTACTAAAAAAATACTTATTTTTTTGTTCTTGAAATTTTATACTATGTATTTAAATTATTATTAATATATCATTTTTGATCGCTAAAATTACCTAAATGAGTCGACATTGATTCCATTACAATGAAACATAACTAAAAAATTAATGGAATGGGATAATGGATCAATAAATTAATATAATTTAGTTATTATAATACCTTAAATGATGTAAGAATGATGAAATTTTGTAGAATAATAAAGAACAACATTTATATTATGAAACTATTTCAAAACGATCAAGATAACTCACACCCATACCGAAAATTGATAATAAATAACTAATATACATGTAGAGAATAATTATAAATGAATCTTATTATAGTGACCCAATATTGACATAAATTAACATTATTTAAATTTTTTGGAATACATAAAACCTTACACAAATAGGCACATAAAGATTGTACTACTCTGGTGCCTCTAGAAACATGGAAACATTAACACTGGTACATAAATGAGCTACATTATATCCCACTAGGTTCTTCTCATCAAGCACCATTTTTAGAAACATAAAACATAATACATATCTTTATAACCTAGGGAAGGAAATGTAAAAAGGGTTCAGATCAAATGCACGGTAGGGGTAAACAAGGGAGATACATAAGCATAATAATGAGCATAAGGATATGAGAACATGGTAATTAAAATAGAATATCATAATCTGCAAATCAAATATCATATACATGGATCATGGAATAAATCTTGGTAGTTAATAATACACGAATCATATGAAAATAAGTAATATAATCCATAAAATCATAACATAGGAATAATACATGGAATTTTTGCAGACACATAAGCATGTAATTTGATTCCCATAGAATCCAAGGAATCACTTTCAAGACCATCTTAGTAGTATGGGTTCACTCCCCATACCATCTTGGTAGTAATGGTTCACTCCCAAGGCCATCCTAATAGCATTATTTCACTCCTAATACCATATTGGTAGTCATGGATCACTCTCATGGACATATTAGTCATTAATATTCACTCCCAAGACCATCTCAGTCTATCTTAGGAGATATAAATCTTTACCCAATGCTTTGGAGAGAAATATAAATCTCTCATGTCTCATAATGAAATAAAACATAAATGTTCCAAAAGATTTTTAAAAATAATATCATAACTCGTTAAATGAAATGGTTATTATAAAAATGTAATCACATCATAACCTGTGGAAAAATAAAATTTTCGTAATCGTTTCATCATAAAAATAACCCATTAAATGAAGAGGA
Organism: Viscum album; assembly: GCA_963277665.1. NCBI lineage: Eukaryota > Viridiplantae > Streptophyta > Magnoliopsida > Santalales > Viscaceae > Viscum > Viscum album. The sequence continues at coordinate 1,918,071,542 of OY728119.1, forward strand.
TTTCAAAAGCATATAACTCATGAAAGAGAAATGGGTTTCATAAACATAATGACATAAAAAAATAATCCATTTAGAGAAATAATATGAATAGGAAAATTAAATAATTTCCATATAAATTCATGAGTAACACCAGTAGTTGTTATATTAGATGAGAAATAATTTTTTAATTTCATTTAAAAATATTTTTTTGGGAAAATATTTTGTTTGCATTGAAAATGATTTTGAAAACATAAAACCTTTTTGAAAGTTGTTTTCTTTGAAAATAGCTTCAAAAAATTATAATGTAATCCTTGAAATACATAAAACATTTTTGAAATCCCTTTTTCTAGAAAACGGGATTCAAATATCTGTTAAAATCTTTATTGAAAACATTTTTGAAAACATGGTTTTTTAATACAATAGATTTCCGATTGAAGAGAGATATGGTCAAATTTTATATAAACAATATCATAAGTACCAAAGAGTGGAAAAATAGTACTAATACATGGATATATCTTAAATAAATAGAGGATAAGTAAACTCATGTGTTTTATTGAGATATGGAACATACTTTTTCATCAAAGCAAGCATAAACATAAACAATCTCGAAAACTTATTTGATTGTCTCATTGAACTCTTATAACTTAGTAACATGGGATCATAATATCCATGTAAGAAACTTAAATTAAATGAAGCATAAAATATCATTAAAATAAATATTTTCATGATATATCATGTAAAATGGAAGTATATACACCTCAAAAAATAATTTAGGTGCATAATAAAACACGAGTCTCAAAGAAGGAAACTGAGACAAAACTATTTTACAGATTTGGTAAAATTTTTAAAAAAACCATGAAAGAAATATCATAAAATTGATATTTTAATATACATAAATTCAATTATAAGATACATAGAATACAATCATGTTCAGTACATACACCACACAAAAGGAAAGAGTAGCAAACATAGCATGTATATCACGAAAGAATGAGATGAAAACCCCATACCTTGTGTCTTGATTCTTGTTGTAGTCATTAAAAACACTTTTATAATAAATATAATTTTATCATACATCTTTTAAAGAACCAAATTTTTATATTTAACACCATATATGGTTTTATTATGAATTTATATTACCCCTTGTTAACCATCTTATGTTAAGGTTTAACTTCGGATAATATTCGCTTTGTTTTTTTGCTTGTGTCTTAATTTGTTATATATTTTGTATTTATACTTACATCATCATTCCAAAATGTAAAATATTATATAAATATAATATATATTCAGTATATTTGTGTTATAATAATCTATAGAATATATAATTACAAAATGGAATACACCATTCATGGAGATGGTATGCCGTACGTACGCATGAACGTTGTTTCCCTTTTTATTTCCGTTTTGAAAGAAAGAAAGAAAATGACATATATGTATATATGTATATAATACAATTATAGTAATATTATAATGTTATATATATCATATAATTTTTTAAAACTCATCCTTAATACATTCCATGATGTGAGTAAATGAATCACATCGCTTTGAGGGGGTGGTATTCCCCACTTCCTCGAACGAAGTTATCGTATTTAAACCCAATGGAAAGTAAAAAAGATATGTGTTGTAAAAGGAATAAATATTATTAAATAAATAATAAATATGTTATATAACATATATAAATAAATTTTTCATCAAAATTTCTACCATGTGTGGTAGTAAGTAAAATTGAACAATCATCATTTACTGAGGCAGTAGTTCATCGTACACATAAATAGTATGTTCCTTATCCATTAGGTGAAGGTTTGTGTAAGTTTAGATTGAAAACATATCATAAAAAATCCTAGTATATTTATGATAAAATTTTCATTATTAATTCATGTAATAAATAGAGTTTATGGGGTGGAGAAAGAAAATAAAAGAAAGGACTTGAGAGAAGACATTGCTTCTTAATCGGGTAAATCGTTTTGGTTTGTGCCAAAAGGATTCCTTAGATTGCCTTATTCACAAGGTAATGTTTCTAGGATTAATAGTGTACTTATGTGAAGTGTATTGGGTATATCATTTCCTTACATAAGTGGTTTTATAGGTTCCAATTGGTGGGGTAGGTGGTGGCCTTTTACAGGTAAGGAAAAGGACTCACTTTGAATTTTTGAAGACAAGTTAGGTGTACACATGTTATTACCTAAAGAAATTCATAAAAAACAAACATATATAAATAATGGAAGGTTTAAGTATGAATAATTTCCATAAAATGGGTTTTTTACAAGTGGATAGTTCATTTGGTCCCCTAATATTAAGGTTTAGTCCCTTATTATACTTAATTTGGCCTTAATCGCTATGATTAATTTTAATCACATTTACTAATTATTTTGGTCAAAAATAAACATGATAGAATTGAACTATAAATAGGATACTGATTAAAATATTGTATTTTGGTTTTTCAAAATTCAATTCAAAGAAGCATCAAATTTATGATTAATGTTAATCCCACAGACAAGACAAAAGCATGAGTATTTAAAGTAGAAAGAAGTTTAAAAGTTTGTTGAATTTTTATATTTAATTTCAAATTTAAATTTCCTATAATGACCTAAATTTTATTAATATATGTATAATTGATCTAATTTTATCATAAAATAAATTTAAAATACAATTTAACATTAATAATTATTTAAATGAAAAGGCAGTTTTTAACCTAAAATGAGCATTTTTCAATATTCATCAAAAAAAGAAGTTTCTCATAAAAATCCATAAAATTCACCCTAAGATAATTTCAACAATATAAATTATAAAAAATAGTTTATTTTATCAAATTAAATATTTAAATGTGTATAAAATTAATTTTATTATTATTCACAAACAGACATTAAAAGTTGTTCATTTGAGAAAATGATATTTTAAAACATAAAAAGACTTTACCCAAAATCGAATCATTCATTATAAATATGTTTTATCTATTAAAAAATTATAAATAATATTTTAAAATGTAGTTATTACTATTCATATTACTAAGTTTAACAACTAGGTCATTATTATCATATTTAAATAATTATAAAAATAAAATGATGTTTCTTAGAAACATCGATGTTGCATGTAATGTTTTCCAAGTCTATGTTCTATGTAATGTATGCCAAGTAGATGTTCCATGTTAATTAATCCAATTATTTTCCCAATAAAAGTAATGTTTTACTTAGTGCATTGTAAGAGATAAATGAAAAAGAAATTTATTCAGAGGAAAGGTCCATAAAAACTTGGGGTGTTACATTATACCCCCTTAAAATGAATTTCTCCATTGAAATACATCACTTGGGTAAAAAAGGAAGATAATAATTCCTCATTATATCATTAAGTTACCATGTCACTTTCTTGAACTCGTAATTTCTTCAAAAAACACTGACTAGGTGAGTGGTCTTGTTTTGTATAACTTTTTCTGATCAGTCCAAAATTTCAATAGGTTGTTCTTCATAAGAAATATCCTTATCTAAGGGTATTTCCTATTAGTTTAGTACATTTAAAAGGTTAGGAATTTAATTTATTAGGAGAGATAAATGTAACACATCAAGGAATTGAGGGAGATTTGGAGGAAGTTCCAAGCGATGAGCTACCATACTGATACAATTGAGAATCTCAAAGTGATTGATATACCTAGGGCTTATTTTTTTTCTTTCTACCCAAATCTCATAACCTTCTTCTAGGGTGATATTCTTAAAATAAAATCAAAAACTTAAAATTCCAAATGGTGCTGATAGTTATCAGGGTAACTTTTATGTTATCTTTGAGCTTCCTTGATATTTTTCTGAATAGTTTTAACCTTCTTGGCCATTTCTTCAGCAATCTCATGTTCCAATAGATTTATTTCTCCAACATCATACCAAAATGTTAGAGATCTAAATTTATTCCCATATAGGGCTTCATAAAGTTCCATATGAACTCTTTAGTGAAATAAATTATTGTAAGAAAACTCAACTAGAGGAAGGTGTTGATCCCAACCACCTCTGAAATCCAGAGAACAAGATCTCAACATATCCTATAAAATTTAAATCGTTCTTTTATAATGATTATATGTATGAGGATGATAAGCAGTATTGAAGCTCAATTCCCTGTCAAGTTCTTATGGAATAATTCACTAAAACATTGAGATAAACCTTGGATCCCGATCTGATATAATGGAATGTGATACTCCATGAAACCTTACCACTTTCTTAATGTATATCCTGGAAATTTTATCCAAAGAGAAGTCTTCTCTTATAGAGATGAAGTGTGCTGACTTAGTAAGGTGATTGACTACCAACGATATAGCATTAATTCCTATAGAGTTTTTGGGTAGTCCAAAGACAAATACATAGTGATGTTATCCTATTTCCATTATGTTATGGGTAATGGATGAAACATCCACTTCAAATTTTGTCTTTCAGCCTCAACTTGTTGGTAAACCAAGCACCGAGATACAAACTATATAATATATCTATTCATTACATCCCACCAGAAGTATTTTTTCAAGTGCTTATACATCTTCGTACTTCCAGCATAAATAGAGAATTAATAACTATGAGCTTCCTCCAAAATTTCCTAATTCAAATCTGGTATAGAAATTACACATACACAGTTCTTCAACCTTATCATTCCATCCTAATCAAGTTTACACTCATGAAAAATTCATACTTTCATTTATATCATTTAATATTCATTTTGTTCCTCCTTAATCAAAACTTTGATAAAGGGTTTAACATTCATTTGATAAAAATACAATTTTTCTCTTTCATTCGCGATTTATGGATCTATACTTTTCTAATACAAATAATATTGGATCTTTTTCTATCCTTATCATGGATAAACAATCATGATCCATCTAACTCAAAGAATTGGCCACCTTGTTCACTTTCCCAGGGTGGTAATGTAATGAGAAATGATTATTCTTTATCAACTCTATCCATCTGTTATTTCACTTTTTAAACTTCTTCTATGTGAATTTATATTTCATACTTTTATGATCAGTATATATATCACACTTTTCTCCATAAAGATAATGCATCTGTATAGTTAAGGAAAAAATTACTATTGCTAACTCCAAATCAAAATTTGGGTAATTTTTCTCATGATTCTTCTATTACCACAAGGCATAAGTGATAACCATTTTATTCTAAATAATGACATATCCCAACCCATTTTTTATGATTCACTATAAATTAAAAACCCTTCTCCACAATACGGTAATGTTAGAACAACTACACTGACTAACATTTTCTTCAGTTCATTGAAATTTTCCTCACATTCATCTGTACATAACTAATTGACACCCTTCTGAGATAACTTTGTTAGATTATTAGATCGTCATGAGAAAATATTCATAAACTATAAATAATATCCATATAAACCAAGAAATTTATGGATCTTAGTCAACATGGTTCATCTAGGACAACATTCAATATTTTCCATCATTGATTGATCTACCTATATACCTTCTATTGAGATTATATGACCCAAAAATGATATATATTTCATCCAAAATTTACCCTTTGAAATTTTTTCATATCGCTTCTCCTTCCTTAGGGTCTTTAATATAATTATAAAGTGATGTTCATGCTCTTCCTTGATCATTGAATAGATAATAATATCATCTATATAGACTACCACAAACATATTTAGGTAATATATAAAGACTATATTCATTAAATCCATCAAGATATGAGGGGAATTAGTAAGACCAAAATGCATCGCTATATATTCATAGTTTCCTTACCCTGTACAGAATGTTCTCTTTGTTATATCCACTTTCTTGACCCTCAATTAATTATATATAGAATGAAGGTAAATATTGTGAAATTATTCAGGTCCACAAAATTGATCAATCAAGTCATCAATACTGGGGGATAGGATACTTATTTTTGATCATGATCTGGTGCTACTCCCAATAATCAATGCAGAGTCTCATCGATGAATCTTTATTTTTCAAAAAAAAAAAGAGAACTGGTGTACCCTAAGGTGACACACTTGTCCAAATGATTCCCTTATCAAGGTTTTCTTGGAGTCTCTTATTCAATTCCTGAAACTTAATCGGAACAATTCTATAAGGTATCTTCTAAATTAGTGTTGAACCATATATAAGTTCTATTGAGAACTCAACTTTTTCATTTTAGTGGCAGACTAGGAAACTCTTCAGGAAAGACATCCCCAAAATCCCAAAAAATGTCCATATCATCAATGTGAATTTTCTCCCCAATAATTTGAGATAAACAACCCTTATGAGTGGGAATTAATACTTATACACCAGTTGTAATCTCTATAGTAATTTCATACTTATCATCACATGGATGGATGATCATAGGCGTGTTTAAAATATCAAATATAGCTTTCTTTCCTTGACAATTGATGTGGGTTTTATGCATATTAAGATAATACATACCTAAGATGAAATCAAATTCAAACAAATGAATAAGGACAAGATTTTCAGGAATCAAATTCCCAAAAACATCAACCGGAGTGGAATCATAGACTTGAGATGAAATCGTAATACCATTAGGGGTTTGCTGTCACGATCCGTCCTCGGGGCCCGTGCCGTGACTACCCCAAGCCCGCCTTCCATAGGCCAGGGGCTGGCGACTAGCACCAAGGCGTAAATCCCAACAAAAAGGGAAGGCATTGCCTTTGAAAAGTAAATAAGCACCACAGAGAAAGAAAGCGGAAAAGTAAACACTAAGTAAAACTGTACAAGCTGTGCTGGAAGTAAAAAGGGGCCGGAAATACAAGCCCAACTGTAAAGTACAACTGAAAAGGGAAAACTGCAGCGACGAGCCGTCCTCCGGAAGTCCCACCTAAAGGGTTGGTACAGATAGCCTCCACTGCTCCTCGGGTCCACCTAACCGCTCCGAGTACGTCCCGCCCAGTGGTCCACCTCCAGGTACTGTCCTGCTCCGCACGCCTCCTCCACGATCAGCGCTGTCCGTCGTCTGCAACCAACACCACGAAGTGCGGGCATAGCCCGTGCAGGGGTGAGTATAAGCTACTCAGTAGGGACCCCGAGACCCCCGAAGGTCTCCCGAAATCCACAAAGGATAATCCACAAAGGAAAGATACAATCACGAAGTAACATCTGACACGGCTTAGGTATATGCCCATACATATACCTAAGTCTTCAATTCCCGTTCGGCTCCAACGTCCGAGCCCAAGCACAACCCAGTCCACACAGGAAAGAAAAACGTATACCCACGCAGGATAGAGCAACACAATCCACAAAGGAGAGTAAACAGTAAATCCACACAGGATAGCTCAACACAATCCACAAAGGAGAGTAACACAAGATTCAGCTCACACAGGTATACTTCTTCGGATGACGATAAAGATGATCATTGAACCATCTAAGTCGTCGGACCCACGAAGGATCGATAGGTACTAATCTTGCAGTGACCCACACAGGATCGGGCCCACGCAGGACCTGTAGAAGTTGGCTCACACAGAACCGCTGAGAGATGACCCACACAGGATCGGGCCCACACAGGACCGGGCCCACGCAGGACCTGTAGGCGCTGGCTCACACAGAACCGCTGAGCGCTGACCCACGCAGGATCGGACCCACACAGGATCGGGCCCACACAGGATCGGGCCCACACAGGACCTGTAGCACTGATCCACGTAGGATCGCTGAGTGCAGTAGTCGTCATAGTCCGCTGAGGATCTCTGCACAGTCGTTGCCGCAGTCCACTGAGGATATCTGCACGGTCGTCGTCGGAGTCCATGGAGGATCTCTGCACAGTCGTCGCCGCAGTCCACTGAGGATCTCTGCACGGTCCTCGCCGCAGTCCACTGAGGATCTCTGCACGGTCGTCGTCGGAGTCCACGGAGGATCTCTGCACAGTCGTCGCCGCAGTCCACTGAGGATCTCTGCACGGTCATCGCTGTCGAAGTAGCAGTCGCAGCCAGCACTAGGGTTCCCGCACACAGCAAGCTCGTTCGGGAAGGTCCGCTCCACGAGCCGAGAGGCTGATACATCAACTGACACAAAGTCTGAAGTTGATGTATCCAAAAGTTCGGTATCGTCAACAGGAACTCAACGTCGCAGACGGCGCGTCAATCGGACGCCCGGTCTGAGAGATATTGGCATTTTCGTCCCAGGGGCCCGGTTGGTTTTTAAGGCAAAACCAACCCGACCGCACTCCACCTGCGTCCAAACCTCGGGCGGAGTATTCCAAAAGATCCGTCTCACTTAGAGGAATTCAACAAAGCTGACGGCACGTCAATCGGACGTCCGTAGCTCAAGATATGAGCGTTTCCGCTCCGAGGGCCCGGTTGGTCTCGTGTACGAACCAACCCGGCCGAACTCAAAGTAATCCGAAACCTTGAGTGCGATATACCGAAACGACCGTCTCGATCCAAGGATCGCGTTGCCGCTGACGGTGAGTCGTTTGGAGGCACGAAGCTCAAGATACGGGCGTTTGAACGAAAACATCCGAAGATGGGGGGTACGGGCCCGGGCCGACCCGGCCCGACCCCCCCCCCCCCCCCTGGGTCGACCCGAACCGGGTCGACCCGGCTGGCCCGGCCCGGCCCGGCCAGGGCCGGTCCGGCTCGGCCGGCTCGGCTTAGCCGAGCCGTGCGGGTGGAAGCCGCGGGCGCTGACCCGCGGCTTGAGGAAGGACCGCGGCCCGCGTGCGGGCCGCGCTGGCGAGCCGCGGACGCGCTGAGCCGCGTCCGCCCGGATGAACCGGACCCGCGCGCCGCGGGTCCGTTTGGCCGCCGCCGCCGTGGCTTCAGCCGCGGCGGATTTCGTCCGGCGGCGCGCCGGGGCGCCGCCGGCGTCGCTCCGGTGGCCCGTTTTCTTTCTCGTCTGCGCCGTTGCTCCTCCCGGGATCCGTTCTTTACTGCGGGATCGTCAAACGTCCGCTGCAGCACGTTCCGTCGTCGACCGTCAAATCCACACAAAAAAATGAAGAACGACGGAGGGTCTTCGGCCCGTGTTCGTTCGGCCCGCACCCTCCGCGTTAGAGATAAACAACCGGGAGAAAAACGATCAACACATGATCCAACAATTTTAATTAAAATAAAATTGTTCATTGCAAACCGGCTTTTTAATTTTCAAGAACGTTCACGAGAAAATTAAAAAGGGGTATTTTCCAAAATGAATCCCTACCTTGATGATCGTCGTGCGCAGGCGTTCTTCGCGGAAGAGACCGTCGCGGAAGAGATCGATCGTCGCGCCGTCGCGGGGAGGCGTCGCGTCGTCGCGGATTCCGGCGTTGAGTCGGCGAGCTCAACGAATCAAGAACAACAGATTTAAATTATTAATATTTAAATCTGTGTTTCGTTTAAAACCAAAGAAAAGAACTTGAGAGGAAATCCGAAAGCACTCACCTCGAATGGTCGGTGATCAGAGATCGGAGATCGGAGATCGGAAGAACGTCTCGGGCGAAGGCGTCGTCGATTTCCGGGTTCGGCGTTCTTCGCGTTCTTCGCGTTCTTCGCGTTCTTCGCGAGGGAGAAGAAGTTGCGAGGGTTATCCCAAATCTTCTCAAGCGCAAATAACCAGAGGTTAAGCGTTGGTCTTATTTTATTATTACGCCAACGAATTTGAAAAACTGGTTAAGAAACGATCCATCAATTCGTTGAATTAATTCAACGAAAGAAACGACCCATTTAATTCACGAAATAAACCGCCCAATTAAATGGTCTGTTAAGAATTTAGAAAACGCGTCGGTTGACTTTCATTAAGACGGATTTTCACGGGTGCGTTTCTTAGCGGAAAGAAACGGTGGGGCTCGTGCGGGCCCCACCTCACAAATTTCCTACCAAGGGGGTAGGATATTTCTGGATAGCATCCTATCCAGTTCAACTCAGTTCAAGCCTCTTTTAAGTGGCTTCAAGTGGCTTCCAAGTGGCTTAAGTGAAATAAAATAAAGTTGTCGCAAAATTATTTTATTTCTTAACTTTAAGCCCGAAAATTAAAAACCACACCCGAGAAAACGCAACTCCAGAAGAGGCATTTCTAAGCGAATATCGGCGCTGCGATTTCATCGGTGCCCTCAGAATTCGATTCCGGGCACCGGTTCAAAAGTTAGAAAAACTCGCTCGTCCGTTCACTGAACGTACCCGAGCCAAACTTCAGAAAATGATTCCGGGCACACCGGGCCTCGGAATCAGGCGCCGTCAGAAACTGCGTTCTTGTAAAATTCCAAAGAAAATTAAGAAAAAAAAATTTCCTTGAAATTTATGGGTCTTTACATTACTCCCACCTCAGGACTTTACATCCCCGTAAAGATACATCAAAAACTAGGGAAACAAATGTGGGTACTGAGCACGCATCTGAGCCTCCCGCTCCCAAGTGCTCACCTGGAGGTTCCCGTGTTGCCATCTGATGCGCACAAGAGGAATCGATCGCCCACGTAGGACCCGCTCCTGTCGATCCTCTATCTCCACTGGGACCTCCGCAAAAGTCGCCCCATCATCCACGTCTAGCTCCCCATAGTCAATGATGTGCGTCGGGTCGTGTACGTATCTCCTCAGCTGGGATACGTGGAAGATGTCGTGCACCCGGTGCAACTGAGGTGGCAAAGCCAGGCGATAAGCCACCTCGCCAACCCTGCTGAGGACCTGGAAGGGTCCGATGAAGCGTGGAGACAACTTGCCGCCTCGGCCAAATCTCCTCAAACCACGTCGAGGTGAGACCCGCAAGAAGACGTGGTCGCCATCCTCGAACTCTAGTGGTCTCCGCCTCCTGTCAGCATATGACTTCTGCCGGCTCTGTGCTGTCCTCATCCGCTCCTGGATGACCTGGACCTTCTCTGTCGTGGCTCGGACCATCTCTGGTCCCACAAGTGCTGACTCTCCAGGGTCTGTCCAGCACAAAGGAGATCTGCAAGGCCTGCCGTACAACGCCTCGTAGGGTGCCATCCCGATGGTGGAGTGGTAGCTGTTGTTGTACGCGAACTCTACCAAGGGTAGGTGGTCCTCCCAGCTGTGACCAAAGTCGAGGACACATGCACGGAGCATGTCCTCGAGAGTCTGAATGGTCCTCTCCGTCTGACCATCCGTCTGAGGGTGAAAGGCGGTGCTCAGACGTAATCGCGTCCCGAACGCCTCCTGCAACCCCTTCCAAAGCCGGGAAGTAAAACAAGCGTCCCGATCAGAGATGATAGTCGATGGCACACCGTGAAGTCGTACAATCTCCTGAACGTAGAGACGCCCCAAGCTCTCCACTGTGCCCTGCTCTCGGATGGGTAGGAAGTGTGCCGACTTGGTGAGTCGGTCAACAATCACCCAAATGGAATCGTGACCTCTGGAAGTGCGTGGAAGTCCAGTCAAAAAGTCCATAGATATCCCGTCCCACTTCCACTCCGGGACCTCCAAGGGCTATACCAAGCCTGCTGGTACCTGATGCTCTGCCTTCACCTGCTGGCAGGTGAGGCACCGTGAAACGAACTCTGCCACAGCCTTCTTCATGCCCGGCCACCAGTGCTGTCGCCTGAGATCCTGGTACATCTTCGCCACTCCAGGATGTACCGCCAAGGGAGAAGTGTGAAACTCTCTCAGCACCTCCTCTCGTAAGGCGACTGGTACCAAGGTACGTCCTCTGAAAAGGACATCGTGCTCTGCTCCAAGGGAGAAACCATCAGGTGCCTTTCCCGAGGATATCTGTGCACGCCGCGTCTCACAGTCAACATCCCCATGTTGTGCCTCTCTGACCTACTGAAGAAGTGGAGGAGAGACTGTGAGAGACTGAAGGAAGGTTGCTCCGTCTCTATCCACGAAGGATATCTGCAAAGCGGCTAGCTGCTCTGTCGCCTCCTCAAGTAGCTGGATGCCCGTCCCCCTGCTGAGGGCATCAGCCACCACGTTCCCCTTCCCAGGAGTATAGACTATCTCAAAGTCATAGTCCTGGAGGAACTCGAGCCATCGCCGCTGTCTCAGGTTCAGGTCCTTCGGAGAGAAGATGTACCTGAGACTCTGGTGGTCAGAAAAGACTGTGAAGCGCTCGCCCATCAGATAGTGTCGCCATGTCTTCAGGGCGAAGACCACTGCTGCCAACTCCAAGTCATGGGTAGCGTAGTTCTGCTCATGCGGCCTCAACTGACGTGATCCGTAGGCAATCACGGCCCGCTCCTGCATCAGGACACACCCGAGTCTGGTCCCTGATGCATCGCAGTAGACTACGTATCCAACTCCCTCCTCAGGCAACCTCAAGATAGGTGCGCTGGTCAACCTCTGCCTCAGCTCCTGGAAGCTCTGCTGACATCCGTCTGACCACACGAAGGGTTTCCCCTTCTTCGTCAACGCTGAGAGTGGGGCCGCAACTCTAGAGAAGTCCGGCACAAATCTCCGATAGTATCCGGCTAGGCCCAAGAAACTCCGTACCTCTGTCACGCTCTTGGGTGGCTCCCAAGCTAGCACTGCCTCTATCTTCGCGGGATCCACTGCAACTCCCGCCTCAGAAATGACGTGCCCCAAGAAGTGGACCTCACGCAACCAGAACTGACACTTCGAGAGCTTTCCATAAAGCTGGTGCTCTCGGAGTGTGTCTAGTACAACACGCAGGTGGTAGGCGTGCTCCTCCTCCATCGTCGAGTACACCAAAATGTCGTTGATGAAGACCACGACAAATCGATCGAGGTATGGCTGGAAGATCCTGTTCATGAGGCTCATGAACACTACTGGAGCGTTGGTCACGCCGAAAGGCATAACCAAGAACTCGAAGTGGCCATACCGACACCTGAAGGTCGTCTTCTGCACATCCTCGTCTCGAACTCTAAGCTGATGATAGCCTGACCTGAGGTCTATCTTCGAGAACCACCGTGCTCCCTTGAGCTGGTCGAAGAGATCATCAATCCTGGGTAGCGGATACTTTTTCCTCACTGTCACCTGATTCAGGCGACGATAATCGACACACAGTCGCAAGCTCCCGTCCGCCTTCTTGGCGAACAAAATCGGGGAAGCCCAGGGCGAAACACTGGGTCGGATGAACCCCTTTCCCTGCAAGTCCTCCAACTGTACTCGCAGCTCTCGAAGCTCAGCGGGGGCCATCCGATATGCTGGAGTGGATATCGGGGTTGTCCCGGGGTACAGGTCAATATAAAAGTCTACCTCTCTGCAAGGAGGTAGTCCTGGAACGTCGTCGGGAAAGACGTCCGCGTACTGATCCACCACTGCAGGAAAACTGGGACTCCGCACGTCAACTGCTCCCAGGATGAGGCTAGCCAACTGATGAGTGACGGGCTGACCTCTCCTCTGCGTGAGTCCATCCTGTGCTGCTAAGGCTCCCTTCTCGCCGGTGAAGGTGAACCTGCTCCCGTCGGTGCGCACACATCGCACCTTGCGCCTAATGCAGTCAATCTGAGCATGGACCGTAGATAACCAATCCATGCCCAAGATGACGTCGTAAGGCCTCGACGCCTCTACAAGAAGATCCCAGCCGAAGCTCTCGCCTCCTAGAGTAAGCTCACACTGCCGGAACCAGTGCGTAATCGTCGAGTCTGCTCCCGTAGGAGTCTCTAGCCGTAAGGATCGAGCCAACAGCTCTGTCGGAATCTCCGAGCTCCGAACAAGGGCAGTGGCTATGAAAGAGTGACTCGCTCCTGTGTCTATCAGAACTGCAGCAAGGGTGGAATAGACACAGATCGTACCTCGAATCATCTCTGGCGCGCCGTGGTCGTAGGCCTCCGCTGCCTGGAGCTGAGCCTGTCTCTGCCCGCCAGCTCCCTGTGGTCGGGGCGGGCCTCCTGGTGGTGGTGGTGGCAGAGCCTCAAAGCGTCGCCCACCACCTGCTGCTCAGCCAGCTCCTCTGCCTCGTCCGCCTCCTCCCTGCGGACCGCCACGGTCGACCCTCTGCCTCTGCCTGGGTGGCCCCTCCACTGTCTGCTACCCCTCGGTACGACGGGTCGGGCAGTCACGAGCCATGTGGCCCTGCCCGCCGCACTCGTAGCACTGTCTGCCTCTCGGAAGGCTGGCTCCGGGTCGGGTTCCCTGCACTGCTGAGCCAGCGTCCCGAGGTCGCCTGCCGGAAGGTCTGGTCCGCCTAGAACCCTGAGTCATCCGCCGGCTACCAGCTGCCGAAGACTCCGCTATCTGCCGCCCTGCGGTGGGTCTCGTTGTGGACTCAGCCAGGAAGCTCTCGATCAGGAGGGCTCGCTCCAGTACTCCTGCCTGGGTCGGGATTCTGAGGGAGATCAGAGATGCCCTGATCTCGTGTCTCAAACCCTGCTCGAAGGTCCGGGCCCGGAAGAAGGGGTCCCGTACCATGTCTGTCGAGTACCGAGAAAGGTCGGTGAACCTCGCCGCGTACTGAGCGACCGTCAAGCTGCCCTGCCGCAGCTGAAGAAGCTCCTGGATGCGCACCGCTCGGAGGGTGGCCGGGACGAACTCTGAGCGGAAGAGGCTCTCGAAGTCCATCCAGATGAGGGAGGCCTCATCGTGTACCTGGAGCATCAGGCTCCACCAGCGTCCGGCTGCTGCGTGCAGTAAGCTCGCCGCGAGGATCACCATGAGGTCTTCTGGCGTCCTCACTAGCCTGAAAACTCGGACGACCGCCTCCAGCCAGTCCTCGGCTGCCTGGGGGTCCGACTCCCCACGGAACCTGGGTGGTCGCTGGCGCTGGAACTCGTGCAGAGCTCCGAGGCGTCGTGCGTCGTCAGCTGCCAGTGCTGGAAGCATCGGGGGCTCGGCGGGTAAAGGTACCGCCGGTGCCTCTGCTGTCAACGGGCCCTGTACCGAGGCCTCGTCGCTCGGCGGGCTGTCGTCGCGCCCTACTCTGGGAACCCTAGCTGGCTGCTGTCGTCGTGCCATCCTGAAAGGAAACAAGTATGCCACGGTCAGAACAGTATACCTGGTGAGCTGACACAAGTAATCACAAAGAAAACTTGAAACACACATGCAAACAATGTTTTCGTACATTAAGTCGGGAATCAGAAGTCAGGGTCCTGGTGTATGGATACGTCGGCCGCCGCACCAACACTGGACTCCCTGGACTGATAACCACACTCAATACACTAAACACTTTTGCTTCACAAAGAAGAAAGATCAGAGTCTGCGGTAGAACCGACCACCTCTGATACCAATTTGTCACGACCCGTCCTCGGGGCCCGTGCCGTGACTACCCCAAGCCCGCCTTCCATAGGCCAGGGGCTGGCGACTAGCACCAAGGCGTAAATCCCAACAAAAAGGGAAGGCATTGCCTTTGAAAAGTAAATAAGCACCACAGAGCAAGCAAGTGGAAAAGTAAACACTAAGTAAAACTGTACAAGCTGTGCTGGAAGTAAAAAGGGGCCGGAAATACAAGCCCAACTGTAAAGTACAACTGAAAAGGGAAAACTGCAGCGACGAGCCGTCCTCCGGAAGTCCCACCTGAAGGGTGGGTACAGATAGCCTCCACTGCTCCTCGGGTCCACCTAACCGCTCCGAGTACGTCCCGCCCAGTGGTCCACCTCCAGGTACTGTCCTGCTCCGCACGCCTCCTCCACGATCAGCGCTGTCCGTCGTCTGCAACCAACACCACGAAGTGCGGGCATAGCCCGTGCAGGGGTGAGTATAAGCTACTCAGTAGGGACCCCGAGACCCCCGAAGGTCTCCCGAAATCCACAAAGGATAATCCACAAAGGAAAGATACAATCACGAAGTAACATCTGACACGGATTAGGTATATGCCCATACATATACCTAAGTCTTCAATTCCCATTCGGCTCCAACGTCCGAGCCCAAGCACAACCCAGTCCACACAGGAAAGAAAAACGTATACCCACGCAGGATAGAGCAACACAATCCACAAAGGAGAGTAAACAGTAAATCCACACGGGATAGCTCAACACAATCCACAAATGAGAGTAACACAAGATTCAGCTTACACAGGTATACTTCTTCGGATGACGATAAAGATGATCATTGAACCATCTAAGTCGTCGGACCCACGAAGGATCGATAGGTACTAACCTTGCAGTGACCCACACAGGATCGGGCCCACGCAGGACCTGTAGAAGTTGGCTCACACAAAACCGCTGAGAGATGACCCACACAGGATCGGGCCCACACAGGATCGGGCCCACGCAGGACCTGTAGGCGCTGGCTCACACAGAACCGCTGAGCGCTGACCCACGCAGGATCGGACCCACACAGGATCGGGCCCACACAGGACCGGGCCCACACAGGACCTGTAGCACTGATCCACGTAGGATCGCTGAGTGCAGTAGTCGTCGCAGTCCGCTGAGGATCTCTGCACAGTCGTCGCCGCAGTCCATTGAGGATCTCTGCACGGTCGTCGTCGGAGTCCACGGAGGATCTCTGCACAGTCGTCGCCGCAGTCCACTGAGGATCTCTGCACGGTCGTCGCCGCAGTCCACTGAGGATCTCTGCACGGTCGTCGTCGGAGTCCACGGAGGATCTCTGCACAGTCGTCGCCGCAGTCCACTGAGGATCTCTGCACGGTCGTCGCTGTCGAAGTAGCAGTCGCAGCCAGCACTAGAGTTCTCGCACACAGCAAGCTCGTTCGGGAAGGTCCGCTCCACGAGCCGAGAGGCTGATACATCAACTGACACAAAGTCCGAAGTTGATGTATCCAAAAGTTCCGTATCGTCAACAGGAACTCAACGTCGCAGACGGCGCGTCAATCGGACGCCCGGTCTGAGAGATATTGGCATTTTCGTCCCAGGGGCCCGGTTGGTTTTTAAGGCAAAACCAACCCGACCGCACTCCACCTGCGTCCAAACCTCGGGCGGAGTATGCCAAAAGATCCGTCTCACTTAGAGGAATTCAACAAAGCTGACGGCACGTCAATCGGACGTCCGTAGCTCAAGATATGAGTGTTTCCGCTCCGAGGGCCCGGTTGGTCTCGTGTACGAACTAACCCGGCCGAACTCAAAGTATTCCGAAACCTTGAGTGCGATATACCGAAACGACCGTCTCGATCCAAGGGTCGCGTTGCCGCTGACGGCGAGTCGTTTGGAGGCACGAAGCTCAAGATACGGGTGTTTGAACGAAAACGTCCGAAGATGGGGGGTACGGGCTCGGGCCGACCCGGCCCGCCCCCCCCCCCCCCCCCCCCCCCTGGGTCGGCCCGAACCGGCTCGGTCGGCTCGGCTTGGCCGAGCCGCGTGGGTGGAAGCCGCGGGCGCTGACCCGCGGCTTGAGGAAGGACCGCGGCCCGCGTGCGGGCCGCGCTGGCGAGCCGCGGACGCACTGAGTCGCGTCCGCCCGGATGAACCGGACCCGCGCGCCGCGGGTCCGTTTGGCCGCCGCCGCGCCGGTGACCCGCGCCGCCGGCAACTTCCGCGGGCCGCCGGCGTCGCTCCGGTGGCCCGTTTTCTTTCCCGTCTGCGCCGTTGCTCCTCCCGGGATCCGTTCTTTACTGCGGGATCGTCAAACGTCCGCTGCGGCACGTTCCGTCGTTGACCGTCAAATCCGCACAAAAAAATGAAGAACGGCGGAGGGTCGTCGGGCCGTGTTCGTTCGGCCCGCACCCTCCGCGTTAGAGATAAACAACCGGGAGAAAAAAGATCAACACATGATCCAACAATTTTAATTAAAATAAAATTGTTCATTTCAAACCGGCTTTTTAATTTTCAAGAATGTTCACGAGAAAATTAAAAAGGGGTAATTTTCCAAAATGAATCCCTACCTTGATGATCGTCGTGCGCGGGCGTTCTTCGCGGAAGAGACCGTCGCGGAAGAGATCGATCGTCGCGTCGTCGCGGGGAGGCGTCGCGTCGTCGCGGATTCCGGCGTTGAGTCGGCGAGCTCAACGAATCAAGAACAACAGATTTAAATTATTAATATTTAAATCTGTGTTTCGTTTAAAACCAAAGAAAAGAACTTGAGAGGAAATCCGAAAGCACTCACCTCGAATGGTCGGTGATCGGAGATCGGAGATCGGAGATCGGAAGAACGTCTCGGGTGAAGGCATCGTCGATTTCCGGGTTCGGCGTTCTTCGCGTTCTTCGCGTTCTTCGCGTTCTTCGCGAGGGAGAAGAAGTTGCGAGGGTTCTCCCAAATCTTCTCAAGCGCAAATAACCAGAGGTTAAGCGTTGGTCTTATTTTATTATTACGCCAACGAATTTGAAAAACTGGTTAAGAAACGATCCATCAATTCGTTGAATTAATTCAACGAAAGAAACGACCCATTTAATTCACGAAATAAACCGCCCAATTAAATGGTCTGTTAAGAATTTAGAAAACGCGTCGGTTGACTTTCATTAAGACGGGTTTTCACGGGTGCGTTTCTTAGCGGAAAGAAACGGCGGGGCTCGTGCGGGCCCCACCTCACAAATATCCTACCAAGGGGGTAGGATATTTCTGGATAGCATCCTATCCAGTTCAACTCAGTTCAAGCCTCCTTTAAGTGGCTTCAAGTGGCTTCCAAGTGGCTTAAGTGAAATAAAATAAAGTTGTCGCAAAATTATTTTATTTCTTAACTTTAAGCCCGAAAATTAAAAACCACACCCGAGCAAACGCAACTCCGGAAGAGGCGTTTCTAAGCGAATACCGGCGCTGCGATTTCATCGGTGCCCTCAGAATTCGATTCCGGGCACCGGTTCAAAAGTTAGAAAAACCCGCTCGTCCGTTCACTGAACGTACCCGAGCCAAACTTCAGAAAATGATTCCGGGCACACCGGGCCTCGGAATCAGGCGCCGTCAGAAACTGCGTTCTTGTAAAATTCCAAAGAAAATTAAGAAAAAAAAAATTTCCTTGAAATTTAAGGGTCTTTACATTTGCACTGCTAATTCCATGTGTAATTGTTTTGTTGGAATCTTAACACCCTTAGAGAATTATCTAGATATGAAAGAGTGGGTAGATCCAGAATCAAATATGACATTAGTTATTCTAGTGTGGATGGTAATTGTACCTTTTATCATATCGTTTATTTCACCCCTCATCAGAAATAGCGATTATCAGATATTTCCCCTTGTCCCTTGGCTTAAGAGGCTTCTAACGTTGATCTTCATCACTTTCCATTGGGTCTGGGATATGGTTATTATAATTCATGTTCTCCTTACCCTTATAACACTAAGTTGTGGGAGGATCATTCTATGTTGGTTTTTCCCCATTTTCGATGTTAAATAACTTCTTCCCATCACTTCGGCCATAAAATGCCCGATGGCCTCCCTTCTACACATAAAACATTTATTAGACCCCTTCAAGAAATTTACACCATGATTATTCCCACACTTAGAGAATAAAGGTAATTTCATCATTTTCTCTTCATGGTTTTTAGATTTTACTTTAAACTCCATCTTCCTCTTCTTGTAAAAACCATAAAATTGATGTGTGACTCCAATGACCATTTCAACCTTGATTTCACAATGCACAATCTCTTCGTAGCTACTAAAGTATATTATGGTCAATTCCCTTATGATACTTGGATTTAATCAACTTTAGAACCTATTAACATTACTTTTAGGTAAGATGATAATTCATGAAACATATCTCACATGTCTCATGAAATTTTTCTCATAGGTACCCAAAGATTCATCATCCATTTGCTTCAACTCATAGAACTATTTCTTCATCTTGGTATGAAAAATCAAGGGAAAGTTCTTATTGAAAAATAAGTTCTTAAACTTATACCATTGCATGGATTCAATCTCATCATGTTGCCTCATATTCTTGATTAGATTCCACCACTAGTATGCTTTTCCTTCTATCCAACAGGCATCTAGAATGAAATTCTCATGCACTAATCACTAGAGTGCAGAGAATATATTTTCAATAGTACGGATCCATTTTTCAAAAACAAGTGGATCTGAATACCCTCTAAAATAAGGTGTAAATTACCTTTTTTTAAAATTTTGGGGCCAAAGCCTCAATTTATTATTTAAATAAAATACCTCTTTAGTGTTGGTAGAGGGAGACCCATTACATTGCCCGAAGGCCCAAGGCCAAATGGCCTGAAAACAAGGCTTGAAAGCCCATTTTTGGCCCAAATGACTCCTTGATGAATAGTATTGCAACAGTACCCGCGCTGCTATAGTACTTGCTACAGTGGAGCTACCGCTACAGTATCTACTATAGTGCCTCCACCACTATAGTGTTGTTGCTGCTACAGTATCATTGTTGCTACAGTGCTGCTACAGTACCCTGCTACAGTGCCTGGAATTTTCTCCCTACCCAGATTTGATCCAAGATCTTTTGAATGCCAAAAAAGAGCATATACCACTTGGGTACAGGCTCATTGGAAAGTTGTAAATTATGTCATGATAGACTCAACCGAATATTGTTCCTTACGTTTATCACTTGGATGTCCACCATGACTCATAGCTTGAAGAAGCTTTGTGAGCATAGCAAAGGGTTTGTTTCTTCTAGATCCATTTGAATTTGTTTTCTCTGAAGTAAAATCATTGCATTGTACATCGCAATCACTATTAATGCAGTTCCTTTAGGTTTCAACCGTTAACTAAAATCAAAAAAACAAATATCAAGAAACAGTTTTCGTAGTGAGGAACCACATAATCTTGAAAAGTAACTTTTTCGATGTCTAAACCATGACACCTTCCTTAATAGATGAAACCTTAGGTTTATCCAACGATATTTATAGGAAATATATATATAAATATTTTATGATGTCTTGTGAAGATTTTGGTAATTTCCAAAGCATATCCCCTAGGAGTTTCAAACCAGGTGTGCAACAAAGTCGGTTTTCGTGTACCAGATTACCCCGAGTTAGGCCTAGAACATCTTGTCAGACTTGTTATGCCAAAGTACATCTGTACTAGACTCGCATCCTTTTATAGAATCTAGATAGTTATTTAATTCTTTCAAACCACTCACTCTATCCTTTCCAAAAATTCTATGACATTTTCCTTTAATTTTTCTTATCTTTAGAATTATCCCAAGACATGTCTTTAGGGTTCTCAGTAGGGTTTTCTCATCCTAGTTTATAAAGGTTAACCAATAATTTACTCTGATACCAAATATAGTTACTCATTATTAACATGCATTAACATTACATAAATTTTGTGGAATACATTAAACATTATACAAACAAAAACATTAATTATATACTAGTATAGTGCCTTTATAAACATGGAAACATAAACACTAGTACATAAGTGAGATACATTATTTTACACTATGTTCTTCTTGTATAGAACCCTTATTAGACACATCAAATATAATACATATTTTCATAAACTAGGGAATGAAAGGTAAAACGGGGTGATCTCAAATTCTCTTTAAGGGTAAACAAGGGAGATGTAAGCATGATCATGAGAATAAGGGTATGATAACATGATCATGAAAATAGAAGATCATACCCTAAAAATCAAATAGCATATACAGGGATCATGGAATAAATATTGGTAGTTCATAATACATGAATCACAAGGAAATAAAGAATTTAATCCATGAAATCAAAACATAGGAACAAAACATAGAATTAGGGCCAACACATAAGCATATAATATGATTTCCATATATGCCAAGGCATAACTTCCAAGACCATTTTGGTAGTATGGGTTCACTCCCTATACCATCTTGGTAGTCACGGTTCACTCCAATTGCAATCTTGGTAGCTTGAGTTCACTCCCCATACCCTATTGGTAGTCATGGTTTTCTCCCATGAACATCTTAGTAGTAAATTTTCACCCAAAATACCATATTAGTTTATCTCATGAGATATAAATATTTACCCAATTCATTTGAGGGAGATATAAATCTCACCCGTCTCATAATGAAATCATACATACATGAGCCAAAATATCATTAAAAATCATATCATAACACATGAAATTTAATGGGTAATATAAACATGTAAAAATATCATGCCTGGGGGAAAATATAGGTTTTATAATCATTTCATTATAAACACAACCCAAGAAAAGAAGAATGCTTCAAAATCATATAACCCGTGAAAGAGAATCAGGTTATATAAACAACATTCCATCAAAATAAAACACATTAATAGAAAAAATATGAATGGGGATATTGAATAATTTACCTAGAAAGGCATGAGTAACTACAATAGAATTTATCTTATATGGGAGAGAATTTTGAATGATCTTTTAAAAACATTTCTTGAGGAAAATGTACTTTCTCAATTGAAAACTCTTTTTAAAACATAAAACTTTTTTGAAAATATTTTTCTTTGAAAATCTCTTCAAAAACATATAAAGGAAGCATTGACTTCCATAAAACGTTTTTGAAATCCCTTTTCTTTAAAACTTTTCATCCAATATCATTTTAAAATATTTTGAAAACATTTTTGAATACATGGTTTTTGAATACAATAGATTTCCAACTGAAGAGAGAGACAATCATATTTTACATGAAACATTATCTTAAGTATAAAAGAGTGGTAAAATGGTAATAATACATAGATATATCATAAATAAATATAAGATAAGGAAAATCAGGATTTTTCTTGAAATATGCATCCTAATATTTCATCAAAGTAAGTACAAAAAAAAACAATCTCGAAAAAGGATATGATTGTCTCAATAAACTCTTATAACATGGTAACTTGGGATTATACTCTCCATGAAAAAAATTAAATTACATTAAGCTTAAAATATCAGGAAAACAATTAATTTCATCATATAATATGTAAAATGGTAATATATACACCTTGAAAAAGAATTTCAGTGCATAACGAAACATGAGTCTCAAATAAGGAAAATTGAGACAAAACTATTTTATAGATTTGGTAACTTTTGAAACATAAACAACATGAAAGAAATATCATAAAATGGATACGTTAATATCCATAAATTTAATTATAATATACAAATAATATAATAATGGGCAGTACATACACCACATAAAAGGAAAGAGGAAAACAAAGCATGTGTCTTACAAAAATAAAAATTGAGATGAAATCCCCTTACCTTCGGTCTTTATTCTCATCGTACACATTAAAACTATGGTTATAATAAATATAAATTTATTAAAAATTATTTACATAACCATATTGTTATATTTAACACCATATATGTATTTATTGTGACATTATATTACCCGCTGGTTAACCATATTCTGTTAGTGTTTCACTTTGGCTAATATTCACTTTGTTCTTCACATGCATATTAATTTGTTATATATTGGGTCATTATACTTGTATAATGATTATAGAATACAAACCATTATATAAATAAAATATATATTCACTATATGGGTAATATAATAATCTATAAAATATATAATTTTGAAATGGAATACACTGATCATAGATATGGTAAGTTATACGTATGCATGAACATTGTTTCCATTTCTATTACCGTACTAAAAGAAAGAGATAAAATTACTTATATGTAAATATTTATATAATATCATTATTGAAAAATTAAAATTTTATATATATTTTATAATTTAACTAAACCCATCATTAATACATTCCATGAAGTGTGTGAAAAAATCACATCACTTTTAGGGGCGATAGACCACATTTCCTCAAACGAAATTATTGTATTTACACCAAATGGAATGTAAAAAAAGATATGTTTTGTAAAAGTAATTTTGAAGATTAAGGAAATAATAAATATAATATATAACATATATAAATAGTGTTTCCACCATAATTTCCACCATGATAGGCGATATGGAGAATTGAAAAATCATCATTTATTTAGGCAGTAGTGCATCGTACACATAAACATTATGTTTGTTATACATTAGATGGAGGTGTGTGTAATAGCAGATTGAATATTTGGATTGAAAACATCCTATTATATTTTGGATACTATTTTTTATTCATTCATGTAATAAAGAGTGGAAGGTGTGGATAAGGAATATAAAATAAAGGACTTGAGAGACGATGTTACCTCTTAATCGGGTAACTCCATTAGTTTGTACCAAAAGGATTACTTGGATTGCCTTCTACATAATAGAAGTGTTGGCCCATAGATGTTGTTGGCTACTACCTCTAACTATAATGGTTTTAATTATCACAATTCATGTGATATATTAACATATATCTTATTTTATATTAGATCCTATATTATGACAAAACATTATCTTGAATATCATATCATTTAATTGATATAACTATTTATGTTTGCTTAAGTCTAAACAAGATTTTAATTGATTATCAATGTGTAATTATGAGGATTAAAAATTTATAACTTATCTGAATTACAAGGCTGATAGAACATAAAAAATTTTCTAAGTACGAGTCACTGAAACTGATAGGCAGATGACTCATCGTTGAACATATGTCTTACTGAAAGATAGATCAAACAGGAATATTTTCTAAGTATGTGAAGCTGAAATTGTTGGACATGACACTGACAGACAAAAGACTCACTGTTGCACATGCTACCGATTTAGAAAACCTACCATTAGTTAAAGTAACCTAATGTTGCATGATGCTACCAATGAAAAGACTCACCATCAGTTAACATGAATCAAAATTGGCTCAACTGTCTCCCCGACTGAAGGAAGGACTCACCGTTGATATTAGTCTCTATTAGTTCATATTTTCTCACTGATGAATGGAGACACTGATACCCTGATTCACTGAGACCAATGTAAAGGACTCATTGATGCACAGAGCCATCGATGCTATTGAAGAGGACTCACCGATACAAAGATTCACTGATGATGACAGGCCGATGATGAAAGACCGATGTAAATGAGTCACTAATACTTTTGACACACCAATAGTCATAAAAACATTCTTTAATTTATTAATTCAAATTTATTTTCAATGGTCATAGTTAGAAAATTAATGTTTCTAAAATTAATTAATGTTGTCTATAGAACATTCAGTAGATAGTACGAGGTACATGTGTATGGGGAGATCTTTGTGTCTGTTGGACCTCAAAGTATAAAAGAATTACAAGATGGATCATTCTAGATATGCTAAAAAGTAGAAAGAACATAATAACTGAAAACTCATGCAACTCTCGAGACTTCTTCAAAATCACAATAACTCAAATCAGGAACATATGGGGAAATCCAAAAGATGGGGAAAAATAGTTGAGCTACACTGAACATCTTTTAAACAAGAATCCGAACATTTCACACTCCTCAAAACCAGACCACAGGGACTACAATACTTTGTTTTGGAGTCAAATTTCAGAAGAGTACTCAAACTTCATTTTCACTACATCAAAAGAGACCAAAGCTTAATTACATAACCCACAGAGACTTATAAATCTTGTTCTACATCTTTAGCTGTATTGTGTTCTCTTTTATAGATTTTTGAGAAGTGTGTGTGTCTGTCTTTTACACACACCGACTCCGGTGCATAACTGGAGGATACTTGATATCCTCAAACTCACTCTTTATTTTACTGTTTGTATCCCACGTAGAACAGTGGAAGCGGACAAGTGCGACCAGATTATTATTTTTTCCACGAATAATTGGGATAGAGGTCAAGTGTTGTAACACCCTAAGATTTCATAGTATTTTATCTCTTCAAAGTAATTTTATAACTTTCGCTACACGCAACAACGAGTTCGAGCGCACCACAACTTACCAAACTAGCCGTTCAAAAAGCAGTTATGAATAATATTAACTTCATTTTGAATTTTATATATAAACTATATAATTTCAAAATTCATATTTTGTGTTTATTAGACATAATATAAGAACAAACTCAATTTTTCAGATAAAAGAATTATTTTTCAAAAAATGCAATTTTACGACCTATTTAACGGAGAATCATTTTTAAAACAAATATTTGACACTTTTATATATTCAATTTAATAAAATTAAATTTTTCTTTGGAATTGGGACATAAAAATTTAGTTTGGATAAATTTTTGGTACTTTTCTGATAACATTCATATTTTGATGAACAATGAAAAAATACTAAATTTTAATTGAAAACAACTTTTTTAATCAAAATAATTTATAGTGTTAAATTATTAATTTCAATGGTTTGGAAGTATAATTAGATTATATTTTTATCATTTAATACAATTTAGGTCATTATAATTAATTTCATATTTAAATTTGACATAAACACATGTCAATCTTTTGATAGTTTTTACTTTTTGAAAAACCCGCTTTTTGGTTTTGACAACAGGAATTAATTTTAAATTAATTAATAAAACTTCTATGTTTTAAATTTAGTAAAATAGAATTAATTTTTGAATTTATAATATCAAAATTATTTTAAGGTTATTTTTTGGTATTTTTCTGAAAACATTCAATTATTGATGAATAGTGAAAACATTGCATTATTGTTTTAAATCGACTTTTTATTTATATAATTATTTATTTTATTTAAATTTATTTTAATTGAAAATATATATATAATACCTATATAATTTTAATTTAATTCATTAGAGGAAGAAAAAAACATGAAATAGGTGATGAAATTTTTGTTGAACTTTTTATAGTCTTTTACCCACCTTCTAGGAGCATTTGTAAATTTGCATAAAATGTAATTTTACCGCTTCTATGAGTTAAATTTCAAAAATATGAGAGACACTATTGAAATTAGTAAGAAAAATGTTGTTCAATAGCATGAAAATAATTTTTGGTGAATAGTAACTTTTGATTTTTTATTTCCCACAGTTAAAAGTAAATAAGGTAATTAAGGGTAAAAATAATATTATAATTACCCTAACACATGTCCTTATTCTATTGGATAAGTTTAATTAGACAAAAAAAACTTATAAATAAAATATAATCCTATTTGTTCCACTTGGATTAGATTAGGACATTTATTATTATTTTATTTAAAGAAGATTTAAATGTGTTAAATTCAACGTATAATAACTAAACCATTTTAAATATAGGGTTATACATAAGATAAATTCGACTATAAATATTCATTAAAAATATAATAATATTTCCTACATCATGATATTTTATTTATAATTTTTATACATTATATAATTAAATTTATTTATGACACAATGATGATGTAGTAATTACTTTTTAATGAATAAATCAAATAAATGGTAATATAAATATTAAAATAAATAAAATTTCAAAGTTTTTATTCCATACAAGAATTTTATATGTGAATATGACATGTTAGGGTTGAATAAATGTATCTTTTTCTAAGTAATAATGTTCTGATGAATTTCACAAAAACCAAATACTAAATAGTGTCAAAATTGACATCAATGATTTTTTAAAACAAATATTATATTATTAAATTATATAATATTCCTAAAAATATATGGTTAATACAAAGGGATTAAATAATATTATATATGTAATTCATTAACCACTTTAGTTTCTCTTGGAAGTTTAGAGTATGTTTATTAACCATATAGTGTAAGAATGCACGAAGACATGGTAAAAGTTAAACTATTTAACTATGAGTTAAATCTAGAAGATAAGGTTAAAATGGTAACCTAAACTTGTCTCAAACCTATTGGATTAGATTATTTAGACCCAAAACCACCTAAGTTTCTAAATCAATTCATTTGGAGACATTATATACAGAATATGATGGAATAAAAAATTAATATTTTAATCTTTTCTTAAAGTGACCCTCACCTCTCTTATAAAAGGGCAATTCACCTTCTCTCAAAATCACATCTCCAAAGCCATTTAAATCGGCCAAACCCTAACCAAATATCCTCCCAACATCACTAAAATAAACCTAGAGTAATTACATTGATAAAAAATCCATCCTAAGGATCCCTTTTGATCAAATCAAAAGGAAACATTCGAAGAAGAGGTAATAATTTCAAAACCTCTTTCATGTTCTTTTCTTCTTCCACTTCCTCTTTCTTTATTGATTCCATACCAAAAAAAAAATAAATCCAGTACCTTATACATAATATTATGTTATTATAAATATGTAACAATAATATTCATTATTCTACCCATCCTATGAATGACAAAGTCACTATACGTGCATACGTAAGGCTTACCGTCTCCACGCCGTGATGTAGTTTATCATTCCAACACTTCATTATTTGGATGGGTATGATAATGAGTATAAATAATGTAAATAATAAATATAACATGTTAATGATTATTTATATATGATATACCATCCAATTAAATATTATTTTATCATCAATATAATGATATTGTCGCTCGTGCATACATACGGATTATCGTATCCACGACCTGATGAGATTCATTCCCACATTAACCATTCAATGATGATTATAAAAATATATATATTGTTAATAAGTATGTAATATATGACATAATAATTCTACTGGATATATATATATATATGTACTTACATATATCTTATTCACTTACTTCTGTTCAATACGATATGAAAATAGAAACAACGTTTATGCGTACGTACGGCCTACCATCTCCATAAATGGTGCCTTCCATTTCATATATCTATCTATTATAAATATTTATATACTAAAAATATATGATATATAAATCAAGTTTTATATTCTGTAAGTATTTAAATCATGATATAAATTATACGATCAAGAATAACATGTTAAAACACATACGAGAAAGAAAGCTTTTATTACCCAAAATGTTAATTTAACCTGGAAATAATTATTAAATGGGTAGTATAAAGTAATAAATGAATCATGTATGATATAATAAATATGAATATTGATCCGGGATAATTTAATAACATACTATGGTCATTATACAGGAGGTTAAACATAACTGCGACCAAAGGAAAGTACAAGGTAAGGGTTAATTTCACAATCTCTTTATTATCTGAGGTTGTTTTTACGTAAGTATCTACTAGGAAATATTTATTATCCATGTACATATTTCATAGAATATTTTTCAAAAGGTATTATTTTTAAGGGACTTTTTAATAAAACATAATTTTAAATTTTTTAAAGATTTATTCTTCAAAAAAATTCTCATTAATGTCCATGTTTTAAAAATATTTTAAGGCATTATTTATTTGGACATGAATGTTTTAAAATGTTAATTGATTTCAAAAGTTTCAAATTGGTATGAGACACTTTGATTCAAAACTATCTTTTAAATGACTTCATTTATATGACTTTTAAATGATTTCCTAAAAAGGGATATTTCTCTCAATGATTTTTATTGATCATTTTCAACTATGTCAACATCCTTAACGGGATATTATTCTTGGTCAAGGTTGATTTATTATAATACAAATATTCTATATTGTATTGAAGGTTTTGTGATATGTTTGACTGTGGTTGTGTTATTTTTATACCATTCATGGTTTATATATAAAATATTGACATTTTTTATTCTAGTTTGAATATGAATGTTTATGTTATTTTTAAACCTTTTAATATGAATAATGCATTGGACTTAGTATGTGACGGGTGGAGCCCACTATTGCTCCTTGAGGGGTCGGTAGGTCTCATGAGGAAAACTAGTGTCTTGGAACAAGGCCTTGACAAAATATTATTTGTAGTCTTGGCATAAGTCCTTGACTATGTGGTTATGAAGTCTAGAAATATGCATTCCATCATTATGAAATTGAATATTGATATTACATGTGATTATTAAACTAGTAGAATATCCATGTGAATAAGTAAATTGAATTATTTGATTTATATTTTCCATATTATGTTGAAGTTTATGTTTAAAAGGCTTTTGTTTTAGTCTTATATATTGTCTTAAATGTTTATGCTTGTTTAGGAAAGTTTTCGCTATATTTTTATCCTTACTGAGCATCTAAGCTCACCCCTTATTATGTTTTATATTTCCCAGGATGAGAAGAAGTATATTATGACTAACCTGCAGGGATAGTTTAAGGGATATGCATGTGTCCAATGTAGATAATGTTGTTTCTATCTTTTTCATTTTACAATGTAATGTAACATTCATGTATGTAATTTATTTTCCATGACTGCTAAACCGATTGGTCCTTAGGGACTTGATTCCTTGTAATCATGCCAATGTATTAAAATAATGTACCGACTCTAGGTAACTGGGGTTGGGTCGTTATAGTTGGTATCAGAGTAATTTTAGCAACATCGATGGGAATAGATTTAGATAAACTCTGATTAGAGAACATTACCCAAATATAGAATTTGAGGATTAGTATAGAAGAACTTTTTAGAATTTTGGTAATGTAGAGATTTTGTGTATTTTCCAAGAAATACATCCCTGTCTGGATACGAGCAGGTAGAGGCGGCTCTGGAACAGATGTACCTCGAAGTGAAAACTCTAACAAGGAGTTTCGGGATTGACACAGGGTATCCTGGTACATGAAAATGGGAATTGTTGCACTCTTGGTTGCGACACTCTCGGGGGGATATGCTTAGGATAATTCATGTTTTCATTATAAGCCTTTATGAATGATTTAATAGAACATAATTCCTCAAAGAAAACATTTAATGATTATATATTATATACATAATATTTGAAAATTTTGTTAGATATTTTATAGGTTTGGAATTATGAATTGTGATTCATAAACTAACCTAGTGTTTGTCATTGTTTAGAAATGGTGCCTAGTAGAAGGAATAATAACTCCAATAATACGCATGATCCAATGATTAAGAAGGATCATATATTTAATGGTATTAATACAATATTTAGAAGGAAAATAGTCTCCCATGTATTCTGTTCATATGAAGAAATATTATCATGTGTTAATAAGATATGTAAATAATTCTCTGAGTCCTGTGGATTTGAAGGGAAGCAAGAGAAGAAAAGGATGGAAGAGAGAATAATGGATAAAGGGAAGAGGGGAAATAAGGATTTTCCCATATGATATAATTGTGGAAAAATTCACCTTGGTAAATTCTTGAAGGGAATGAAAGTTTTTTGTAAGTGTAGAGAAAAGGGACACCATGTACGTGATTGTAATGGTAAGAAAAAGGTGTCAAAGGTACAAGGCTTAATCTGCAAGGAGTTGGGACACTACGTGAATCAATGTATAAATCATCAGAATATGCCCCAAATGATGATGTTTGATAATAATCAAATCATGATACTACTATGTATGAAGATGAATAACTAATATTCTTATGTTTTTATTAAAGAATTATTTCATTTGAGTGTTGTATCAATGGTGTACTGGTTATATGAATTATTTAAATAAATATGGATTGTACTGTAGTACTATTTCATTAATTATTTGAGATTATATGGTTATAAGAAAAGTTACTCAATAGCAAGTTGAACTTTTTGAAAATACATAGTTGAAGGAATGATAAACCTTAATATGGTTTTGATACTGAGGTAGTGATTTTGGAATATGATGAGATTGATTTGGACAAATTATATTGGATATTCCTTACTACCTTGGAACTGATTAATGGTTTGTTTATTCCATCATTGTTGGAGTATTAAATTTTTTTGGATAAAAGGAATATATCAAGTATTTTATCAGGAATAAGGAAGATTGAATGTAATTAATAAGGTTGTATGATAATATAGTCTGTTAATGTGTTTTAAAAGAACACATGATAAAGTTATTCACATGTTATTACATGGAAAAAAATATCTTCATTGTGTTTACCTTCCTTATAAATTTCGGACTGTGAGTTTGGAAAGAAGTATTTTGGATAAGTATAAAGGTTGGAATGGATTATGTTTGACATTGAATAATATTGTTAAGGTTAAATCATTTCTTAAGATTATTTTTCGTTTTTTATAAAAGGGACAACCCGGAGGTCGGGCGACAACCCATCGCATTCAGAAAGGCTGCAGGACTTGAACCTGCAACCAAAGTATGACAAGGGTGAATCACCTACCACTAGCCTACATGATGCCCTGGTTTTTATAATGTAGTTTTTTTAAATGTTCTGACAAATGAATTATAAATTAATTATTTTTGGAACCCTATACGATTAGGATAAATAGAATATTTTTGAATTCTATTATCTTTTGTAGTGAAAGATGAGTTTGTGGTAGGAATTAGTTAAAGGATGAAACTCAACCTATCAAGTATATTTTTTCCTCTTATTCTATTAATAAATTAATTCTTAACATTTAGTGAAGGGATCTTAATACCAAAAATTTGTTATCCTAATACCTTATGTTTTGTTGAACCGTTGATATTTTAAATAATCAGAGATTAATGGCTTTGAGGCCCTCAATTTTACACTTGTCTGTAATTAAAGACCTCAATCACTCCCTATAAATATTTACATTTTTCCTCCAATTAAATGTCTCTAATTTCCACCAGTGTTATCTTAATAGAGATCATAATTTTTTGGCGACTTTTTCATTTCCCTTTCCCTCTTATTAAGAATTAATTTTATTAACCCAATTTCTGATTTGGGTTTTACCCAAAGGTATTTTTCTATTTTTAACCTTTTATTTTCAAAGAAACATTTCAAATTCCAAGGAAGAAATTTATTGAAGGAGGGGAGAATGTAACATCCCAAGATTTCATAGTATGTTATCTCTTCAAAGTAATTCAATAATTGGCGCTACACGCAACAACGAGTTCGAGCGCACCACAGATTACCAAACTAGTCGTTCAAAAAGCTGTTATGAATAGTATTAACTATATTTTAAATTATATATATATACTATATAATATTAATATTAATATTTTCTTTTTCTTATACATAATATAAGGACAAAGTAAAATTTTCAGATAAAAGAAGTATTTTTCAAAAAATGAAATTTTACCACCTATTTAATGGAGAATCCTTTTTAAAACCAATATTTGACACTTTTATATATTAAATTTAATAAAATCAAATTCTTATTTAAAAATGGGCCATAAAAATTTATTTTGGATAAATTTTTGGTACTTTTTTGATAACTTTCATATTTTAATGAATAGTGAAAAAATACTAAATTTTAATTGAAAAACCTTTTTTAATCGAAATAATTTATAGTGTTAAACTGTGAATTTTAATGGTTTAGAAGTATAATTAGGTTATATTTTTATCATTTAATACAATTTAGGTCATTATAAGTAATTTCACATTTAAATTTGACATAAACACATGTCAATCTTTTGATGGTTTTTACATTTTTAAAAACCCGCTTTTTGGTTTTGACCACGGAAATTAATTTTAAATTAATTAATGAAACTTATATGTTTTGAATTTAGTAAAATTGAATTCATTTTTGAATCAGAATATCAAAATAATCTTAGGGTAAATTTTTGGTATTTTTCTGAAAACATTCAATTTTTTATAAATAGTGAAAACATTGCGTTATTATTTAAAACTGACTTTTTTATTTATATAATTTTTTATTTTATTTAAATTTATTTTAATTAAAAAAATATATATAATACCTATATAAGTTCAATTTAATTCATTGTAGTCATTTTATAATAAAATTATATGTATAAATTTTTATTGAACATTTTATAGTCTTTTACCCACCTTCTAGGAGCATTTTCAAATTTGCATAAAACATAATTTTACCACTTTTGTGAGTTGAATTAAAAAAATCTGAGAGACACGATTTACATCAGTATTAAAAATATGGTTCAATAAGGTGAAAATAATTTTTGGTGAATAGCAACTTTTGATTTTTATTTACCACAGTTAAAAGTAAATAGGGTAATTATTGGTAAAAATGATATTTTAATTACCCAAACACATGTCCCAATTCTATTGGATAAGTTCAATTTGACCAAAAAAACCTTAGAAATAAAATATCATCCTATTTGGTCCACTTTTATTAGATTAGGAAATTTATTATTATTTTATTTAAAGAAGATTTAAAAGTGTTAAATTCAATGTTTAATAACTAAACCGTTTTTAATATAGGATAATACATAAGATAAATTTGACTACAAATATTCATTAGAAATCTAAACAGATTTCCTACATCATGGTATTTTATTTATAATTTTTATCCATTAAATAATTAAATTTATTTATGACACAATGATGATGCAGTAATTACCTTATTAGTGAAAGAATCAAATAAATGGTAATATAAATACAAAAGTAAATATACTTTCCACGTTTTTAAGAAATCCACGAATTTTATAGAATAATATTACATGTTATTATTGTTTCAGTGTATCTTTTTCTAAGTAATCATGTTGGGATGACTTTCACAAAAACCAAATACTAAATAGTGTCAAAATTGACATAAATGTGTTTTTTTTTTAAAAAAATATATTATTAAATTATATAATATTACAAAAAATATATGGTTCAGAAAAAGGGATTAAATAATATTATATATGTCATTAATTAACCACTTAAGATTCTATTGGAAGTTTAGAGTATGTTTATTAACCATATAGTGTAAGAATACATGAAGACATGGTAAAAGTTAAACTATTTAACTAAGAGTTAAATCTAAAAGATAAGGTTAAAATGGTAACCTAAACTTGTCTAAAACCTATTGGTTTAGAGGATTTAGACCCATAACAACTTAAGGATCTAAATAAATTCAATTGGAGCCATTATAAACCGAATATGATTGTATAATAAATTAATATTTTAATCTTTTCCTAAAGTGACCCTCACCTCTCTTATAAAAGGGAACTTCCCCTTCTCTCAAAATCACACCTCCAAATCCATTTTCCTCATCCAAACCCTACCCAAATATCCTCCAAACTTCACTAACATAACCCAAGAGGCCTTAGATTTATCATAAATCCAACCCAAGGATCCTTTTTTATCAAATCAAAATGAAATACCTGAAGAAAATGTAATAATTTCATCACCTCTTTCAAGTTCTTTTCTTCTTCCACTTCCTCTTTCTTTTTTGTTACCATACCAAAATAATAACTCCAGTATCTTCTACATAATGTGATTTTTTTATAAATATGGAAAAACTATATTCATTATTCTATCCATCCTATGAAATACAAATTCATCATACGTGTGTATGTACGACTTACCGTCTCCACGTCGTGGTGTAGTTTGTTATTCAAACACTTCATTATTTGGATGGGTATAATAATTAGTATAACTGATGTAAATAATAAATTTATCATGTAAATTATTCTGTATATATTATATACCATCCAATTACATACGATTTCACCATCAATATAATGATATTGTCACTCATGCGTACGTACGGATTACCATCTCCACGACGCGATGAGATTCATTCTGACATTCACTATTCAATGATAATTATAAAAATATATATTATTAATAAGTATGTAATATATGACATAATAATGCTACTAGATATATATATTTATGTATGTATGTATGTATGTATGTATGTATGTATGTATGTATGTATGTATGTATGTATGTACTTACATATATCTTATTCACTTAATTCAGTTCAATACGATATGAAAACAGAAACAACGTTTACGCATACTTACAGCCTACCATCTCCATAAACAATGCCTTACATTTCCTATATATATCTATTATAAATATTTTTATTATAAATATATATGATATATAAATCAAGTTTTATATTCATTAAATATTTAAATCGTGATCTAAATGATACGATCAAGAATAACAAGTTAAAACACGTATGATAAAGAAAGCGATTATTACCCAAAATGTTAATTTAACATAGAAATAATTATTAAATGGGTAGTATAAATTCATAAATTAATCATTTATGATATAATAAATGTCAATATTCTTCTGGTATAATTTAATAACATACTATGGTCATTATACAAGAGGCTAAATGTACCCTCGGCCAAAGGAAAGTGCATGGTAAGGGTTAATTTCACAATCTCTTTATTATCCGAGGATGTTTTTATGTAAGTATATAATGGGAAATATTTAATATCCATGTACACGTTTCATAAAATAGTTTTCAAATGGAATGTTTTTAATGTACTTTTTACTAAAACAAAATTTTAAATGTTTTAAAGATTTATTCTTCTAAACCATTCTCATTAATGTCCATGTTTTAAAAATGGTTTTAAGGATTTATTTATATGGACATGAATGTTTTAAAATTTTAATTCCTTTCAAAAGTTTCAAAGTGGTATGGTACAATTTTATTCAAAACTATATTTTAAATGATTTATTGAAAAGGGATATTTCTCTAAAATATTTTTCTTGATCATTTTCAACTATGTCAATATCCTTTACAGGATATTATTTTTGATCAAGGTTGTTTTATTATGATACAAATATTCTATATTGTTTTGAAGGTTTTTTTATATGTCTGACTATTGATGTGTTATGTTTATACCATTCATGGTTTATGGATAAAGTATTGACATTTCATCTGCTAATTTTAATATGAATGTTTATGTTATGTTTAAACCTTTTCATATGTGGAATGAATTGGACATAGTAAGTGATAGGTGGAACCCACTATAGCTGCTCGATGCATCAATAGGTCTCTTGAGACAAACTAGTTTCTTGGCACAAGTCCTTGAAAAAATCTTATTTGTAGTCTTGTCATGAGACCTTGACCTCGTGGTTATGAAGTCTAACATTACGAATTCTATCATTATGAAATTGTATATTGATATTACATGTGATTATTCGACTAGTAAAATATCCATGTCAATATGTAAATGGAATTATTTGATTTATCTTTGTCATATTATACTAATTTTATGTTTAAAAGTATTTTGTTTTAGGCCTATACATTGTCTTAAATGTTTATGCTTATTTATGAAAGTTTCTGCTATATTGTTATCCTCACTGAGCACCTGTGCTCACCCCTTTCTATGTTTTATTTTTCCTAGGATGATAAGAAGTATATTATGAATGACCTACAGGGATAGTCTAAGGGATATGAATGTGGTCAATGGATATAATGTTCTTGTTGTTTTTTTAATTTTATAATATAATGTAACGTTCATGAATATAATCTAATTTATAAGACTGCTAAACTGATTGGTTTATCAGGACTTTATTCCTTATAATCATGCCAATGTATTAAAATAATACACCGTCTCTAGGTAACTGGGGTCGGGGTGTTACAAGTGTGACCTGGAAAACCTTGTGTGCTGTTCTGAACCCCGATCTAGGGTGTGGATCAAACTGTTTATTAATTTAAATTGCTTGGTGACAGGTGATCACCTAGTAGAGAGGACTAAGTCTCAGCTTGATACTAAACCTCTTGATTATTTTCGTTGTGTTTTACTCTTTAGTTATAATTTTTTTTATTACAATTATATAAAACTAAATTGAACTTTTATAGTTAGTTTATCAAGAGTTTATAACTGTTTTGAACTAGTAGGTTAGTTTCAAAAGTTTTTTAAATTTTTAGATTAATATAACTGAGAACTAATCAATATTTTTAGAAATTAACTGAACATTCAAGACTCTTATAAATTCACTAAAATATAAAAAAGATTATATTATTAATTGGGGAATTTTCAAATAACCAAATTTTAACAGAAAATTTTATAGATACTCAATTAACCCCCCCCCCCCCCCACCCCCATTAAGTAATCTACTATGACCAACATTTGGTATCAGATGAGTTTATTCTTGTTAAGGCTCTATTTTAAAAAAAAAATCTTTCAACTGTGATTTTAGTTGTACTTTACAGATCTGTAAATTTCAATTTGTTCCCAATTTCTATGTCATTAAATGTATTAATTTAATATGGAAAATATAATGGAAGGTGTCTCTACCAACATACCTCCATTATTTGATGGAACTAATTATGCCCAATGGAAAATTAAAATGAAAAAGCATTTTGAAAGTTTGGGTTTTGAAATTTGGTCCTCAATTGTCGATGAGTATAAGATTCCTGAAACTTCTTGAACTACTTAGGATGAACCAAATAATACTAGTTATAAAAATAATTGTTAATCCATGAATGCTTTATAATACTCTTTAATATATGAGTAATTTAACAGAATTTCTACATGTAAAACAGCCTATGAAATTTGGGATACTTTGTCTATTTCACATGAAGGAACTTCTAGTGTTAAAGAAATAAGGCTTAACATATATACTATTAAATATGATAACATTAAGATGAAGTATTATGATTCTATTTCTGATATTAATCTTAGGTTTAATGAAATAGTGAACACTATGATCTTTCTAGCAAGAGAAGTTACAGCCAAAGAAAAAATCATGAGGATTTTTTTATGCTTACCTGATAGATGGAAAGGATCCTCTGTCTCATTTATAGAATTATGTGAAATTAGAAAATTTCCTTTCAAATAACTCATTGGAAATATGATGATGTACAAAGAAGAGATTAAGGTCAACAAGGAAGAAGAGGATGAACCCAGAAAAAAATCAGTGGCATTTAAGATAACCACCTCTAAGAATAAAGAAATAGAGAAGGTACTAGCCTCTGTTGAAAGATCTAGTACTGATGAATCAACATCTGATAGTGATGGAGAGATGTCTCAGTTGGCCAGAAGAATCAAGAAATTCTATTAAAAGAAGAAGCTTTTCAGGAAGCCTAGTTATAAATGGAATATATGATCAAAAGGGAAGTTAGAAGAAGGATTGGAAAATAAATTAAAAGTCTTCTGAGATAGTATGATATGAATGAAAGAGGAGAGTACATGTCAAAGAAGACCTTCCCAAGATCAAATACAAATATAAGAATGAAAATAAAGACAAGAAGTATGAGAAATCTATGGAGGCCACCTGGAGTGATTATGAGGACGACTCCAGTGAATCAGCATCATCTCATAATGAGAAAGATGACATGGAAAATATGTGTTTATGAGAAACCCTTATGAGATAACCTTATATTCACCTACACATAATTATTATTATTCTAAAAATGAAAGTTATTATGAGAATATGACAAATGATAAACTATTTTTTATATTATAACATACTATAAGAGACATGTTATGAGCTAAAGGATCAGTTTAAATGTTTAAAGAAATGGAATTCTATTACTGTAACTATTAAATCTGAACATATTACTAAAAAATAAAATAATGCTCAACTACTTAAAGGGAACAATTAATTGAAAATGTAAAATGAGAAATTGAAGAAATATTTAGAAAAGTTTACCAATGGTAAATACACTCTTACTCAAATTCTTGGTAAATAGATAGATTATAAGTACAATTCTGGCATTGGACATCAACTTGGATATAAAAACATATCAAAGCCACATTTTATAACTAAATCTATAAAATCTATTCTTTTACCTAATAATAAAATCTTTGTTACTAGTACCAGTTCTGAGAAATCTTCTACTGCCTCTAGTTTTTTAGGACCAAATAGAGTTTTTTTGAAATATATTGTATAATGCTAATAGGAAACCCATAAAAAAATTTTGGATCCTAAAGCATTGATTACTAATGTTACTGGACCCAAACAATTCTGGGTACCAAAATCAGTTTTTGTTTGATTATTCTGTAGGAAAGTAGTCTGAAGATCTCTTATAAGAGTCAATGGTACTTGGATATTGGATGTTAAAGACACATTATAGGGGACTACTCAAGCATCAACAATCTCATCAAAATTGATGGTGGATATGTCACTTTTGGTAACGATTCTAAAGGAAAAATAATTAACATAGGCCAGATTGGAAACTCTAACTCAGTTTTAATTTCTAAAGTACATTTTGTTGATGGATTAAAGTACAATGTACTTAGTATTTCACAATTATATGATGATTGATTTCATGTTAAGTTTAAAAATGATTCTTTCAATTTTTTTAACTCTAAAAATGAATTAGTATTTTTTTGATATTATAAATGAAAGTGTTTATTCTTTTAATTTATATTCTTTAGCCTCTAAAAAATTTTCTAGTTCAAGTGCCTTTTA
The DNA here is from genome assembly GCA_963277665.1 of Viscum album. NCBI lineage: Eukaryota > Viridiplantae > Streptophyta > Magnoliopsida > Santalales > Viscaceae > Viscum > Viscum album. The sequence continues at coordinate 1,918,110,898 of OY728119.1, forward strand.
TAAAGAGCCTTTTATTTGGAATAATAGATTAGGACACTGTAATGTACACTCTATTATAAAGATTAATAGAAAATTCCTAGTCATGGATCTACCCAAACATAAGTTTCCAAATGAAAAAAGTTTGTAATCCTTTTCAAAAGGGAAAACAACACAAGATATCTTTCAAATAAAAGAAAGAAGTTTCAACTTCTCAACCTTTAGAGTTGGTTCACATGAATTTTTTTGGACCATCTCAAGTTTCTAATTTAAATGGGAATCACTATGTCTATGTTCTTATGGATGACTATTCTATGTATACTTGGATATATTTCTTAGCTCACAAAAGTGAAGCATGTACTTACTTCACAAATTTTTCTAAAATAATAGAAAATATTAGTGGACTTAGAATTAAATATCGAAGAAGTGATCATATCTGTGAGTTTGAAAATCAAGACTTTGAATCTTTTTGCTTACACAATGGCTATAGTCATAACTTCTCTTCCCCTAAGACACCTCAAAAACGGATTTGTAGAAAGAAGAAATAAAACCTTGTAAGAAATTTCTTGAAAAATGCTTAATGAATATGATTTACTTGTTTAATTATGAGCTGAGGCTATGAATATAGATTATTACATAATGAATAGAGTCTTAATTAGACTTGTCCCCAAGAAAACTCCTTATGAGTTATGGAACAATAGAAATCCCAAATTCAGTTCTTTAAAAGTTTTTAGATTCAATGTATATATTCTTAATAGATAGGATAATATTAAAAAAATCTCATACTAGTGTGACGAAGGAATCTTCCTAGGTTACTCAACCGCTAGTAAATCCTATAGAGTCTTTAATAAAATAACCAAGTGTGTGTAAAAATCTGTGCATATCAAATTTGATGAAATAGATCCACATGAATCTAATACCTCTCTAGAAAACCTTGAAGATAATATATCAAATCTAGTAATAAATGAAAAATCATCTAATCATTAAGTTAAGAAATCTATGAAATCAAACAATTCTTAAAATTCTTTAGAATCTGAAAATGATGAACCTGAACCTATTGATTAACCTGAAATAACTAGCCCTACCTTTTCAAGATCAACTAGAACTCTCAAGAACCATCCTCTAGATGTCATTGTTGGAGACATAGATAAAGAAACACAAACTAGAGCTTCTCTTAGAAATCAAGTTGATCATCAAGTTTCTTGTTATAGATTGAACCTAAAAGAATCAATTATTTAATTAAATATGAATTTTGGGTGATGTAAATGCTATAATAACTTAATCAATTTGAAATAAATAAATTTTAGAAACTTGTGGACATACCCAAAGACACCATGACCATAGGAACTAAGTTGGTGTTTATAAATAAAGTAGATGAAGCTGGTAATATTGTTGGAAACAAATCTATATTAGTTTCACAAGGTTATAGTCAAGAGGAAGTCATTTACTATGAAGAAAATTTTTCACATATTACTAGACTTGAAGCCATTAGAATCTTGCTTTCTTATGTTACCCATATTAATTTCAAACTATATCAAATGGATATTAAAAGTGCATTCCTAAATAGATATATAGTTGAGGATGTTTTTGTTGAACAACCCCTAGTTTTGAAAAGCCTCATTTTTAAAATCAGGTTTTCAAATTGGAAAAATATTTATATGGTTTAAAAAATATCAAATATCTTGGTATGATAGATTATGTAATTTTCTTTGTTTAAAGGTTTTACAAAAGGAATTGTTGATCCTACTCTTTTTACAAAGTGAATGTCTATAGATGTTTTAGTATTCCGAATATATGTTGATGATATTATTTTTTGATCTTCAAGAAATTATTCATGTATTGAATTTTCTAAAATAATTCAAAACGAATTTGAAATTATTTTAATGAGTAAACTAAAATTCATTCTTAGATTTCAAAAATTTTAAAATAAACAAGTAATCACTTTAAATAAAAGTATTTATACAAAATATCGTTTAAAATTATTTTTCTTTGATAGAATTAAAAGTAGTGACACACCCATGTGTACTACATGTAAGTTGGATCTTGATAAAGATGGTAAATCTGTTTATCAAACCACTTACAAAGGAATTATTGGAATCTTTCTCTACTTGACTACTAGTAGGCTAGATATAATGTTTAGTGTGTGTAATTGTGCCCATTTGAAATCTAATCGCAAATATTATCACTTGAATGTTGTTAAAATAATTTTTAAATACCTCTAACATACTATCAATTTAGTCTTGTTTTACCCCAAAGGAAAATCAATTAATATAGTGAGTTATTCTGATGTTGATTTTGGTGGATGCAAGTCATATAGAAATAAACCTCTAGGAAATTCCACTTTTTGGAAAAATATTTTTTTAGAATGTAGTAAGAAACAAAATTATGTCTCATTATCTACTACCGAAGCTGAATACATAGCTTATGGTAGCTATTGTGCACTAATTTTGTGGATAAACACACTCTTCTAGACTATTGATATTAATTTAGACATGTACCCATAAACTGTGACAACAAAAGCGATGTTAACATTTCTAAGAACCCGATTTCTCACTCTAGAACAAAATATATTAATGTAAGACATCACTTTTTGAGACATCATTATCAAAACGGTGATATTAATTTGGAATTTATTGGCATTGAATATCATTTTGCTAATATATTCACTAAGCCATTAAACTATGAAAGAATAAATTACAATAGATATGAGTTAGGAATGATCAACCTGTAAGAACCTATTCTTTCATTTTCTTTAATCTTTTTCTGTGAATTTTTCATGCTGGCAACATTGTCATGATGAAATTGTTGTCATGATGACACCATTGTCATTCCGACACCATTGTCATGACAACACCATTGTCATGACGACACCATTTTCGTACCGACACCATTATCATGATGACACCGTTAGTGTTTTACAAAGACTATTATGCCAACACCGATGACTCATCACTTTTATATGTTTTATGTTTTTATCAAAATGGAATTGTTTCATTAATTCCAAGGAACTTGGTTCATGATTTTTCAATTGTAAAATATTAAAATCCCTAAACGATATAAATTTGAATCAATCCACTCTACTCCCTTTGCCACTACTCTCTCTCTCGCCTTTCCCTTTCTCTACTCCTGAACATTCACCTTATGACCTCTATAATGAACAGATCAGAATAGAGTGATTAAAGCATGATATAGAAGAGGGTGAGTCTCGTGCATCCATGAAAAAAAGGGGGAATCAAGAAAATCATTAGGTTTTGGGAATCCTAGTCGGGTAAACCATGTTGTAACTTCGGAGAAAGAATTTTTTGTGGAATGGATCTTAGAGATATTTTTTTTGTTGAAAGTGATGAAAGATCAAGGATGTGTTGAATGGTTAAAAAATAATGATAATTCTTTTATCCTAAGTTGGTTTATTAGTTTTATATGAATATGGAAATTTTACTGGAAGGAAGTGGTGTTTCAGGGATGAAGTCAATTGTGAAAGGGAAGAGAATATCATTCTCTTCAAGGCATTGGGAAGGATGTCTTAAGGTAACTCATGAAGGAAGGTTTGATTATTACCAAGGTATATCTCCTCATGAAATTGAATTCTTCTGCTATGAGACTGCTTTGAAAGAGCTTACTGGAAATGAAGAACACAGGAGACCCATCACCTCAAAATTGAATAGTGAATGCAGAATTCTTTTCATGTTTATTCAGCATCATGTTTATCCCAATAAAGGGGACTTTTCTTCTCTAAAGTATCAAGATTTATACTTGTTTTATTTTCTTTATAAAGGTGTTAAATTGAATCTATGTAGATATTTGATGGTGCACATCAATGAGATGATAAAACCCAGGGATAAGTCAAATTCTCTCTTCTATTCGAGAATGGTTTCAGTTATGCTGAAGGAGAAAGGTTGAGTAAATAAATATGAGGATTTAGTAGTTAGTGAATGAAATGTAATCAGCATAAGCTCTGAAATCTATAAAATAATCAAAATAAACTAGAACCCTTGCAGGAATGAATAGGTTGGTAATGAAGACAGATTGTATGAGAAGTTCAATACCATAGATCATCCAGTTAGACCAAGGGATCTAGTAGATCTTGGTATCGGTATAGATGATAAAGTAACCTATTTTTCAGATGAGTAATAGGATCCTAATACCCCTATTAGAGATGTGGGATCACCAGTTGATGATCAAAGTTACACAAACACTACTGGAACATAAAAAAGAGTCTCTATTGGACCTGCAAGTCCACCTCTAGATTTACCCTCTTGTGAACCTATTCTAAAATCTTTTTTTAGTGAAGAAAACAAAGTTGAAGGCAGCGTAGAGTATTTCAGTTAATTAAATGAAGAAGAAAATTAATAAGAAGATGAATAAGAAGAAGTTGGTAGAGGTGAAAATGGTTCAGAATTATGAAGGGAATAAAAATATAATAATGTCAAATATGATCAGAATAAAGATGATAATAATGAAGAAAATAGTGAAAGTGACAGTGACTCTAGTTACCCTGATGAAAATCCAGATGTTATGAGTATGGAAGTTGCTGAAGATAATATTGGAGTCTCTATTGAGGTTGTTGTTCAAGAATAAAATGTTGCTCCATATGAACCTTATACTCAAGTTTTTATACTAGGAAAAGAACTCTACCTAAGAAAAAAACCTATCTAGGAAACCTTTACTGACGGGGAGCAATCTGCCAAAAGAGATGACACTGAGGGGGAGCCTCAAGGACCAGTTGATCAAGATGATGAAGAGCATCAAACAAGAAGAGTAAGTCTTGATAATATTTCTCCTTTGGATTCTAATATTCCTGTTGAATGGATATGGAATCTTGGTTATGTAGCCATGGGATTGGATTATGAATATTATGATGATGAAATTCTTTCCCTTGTTGCAAAGTAACCAGTGGATGAGACCACTTCTAGTGACTATGTCACTAAATCCATTTTTGAACAATTCAAGGAAGAGATATGTGCCTCCATAAGAAATTTAGTGCAATCTCTAATGAGGTATGATATTAATGAAGCCAGGAGACCGAATACTGAGCTGACTGGAAATTCGAAAGTAATCATATATGTGGTTGATGGTGTAAAGCATATCGGTTCTTGTAGTTCTTCTACTGCCTCAACTAGTCTGTCTCAAGCTAATTCTAGTTCTGTTTCAAAGATGGTGATACAAGAGAGTTAGCCAAATCTAATCATAACTACACAAACAATTGTGATAATCAATACCAAGATCAGAAATAATATGAATAATTTGACAACTGGGATCAATACCTTGACTACAGAGTATAGGAATAAAATGGAAACTATCATGAATGGTCTTGAGAACCATGTTTCTCATTTTAAGGATCTTGAGTTTTCCATGCTGAGAAAATAAGTTTTGGATCTCACTTCCTCTGTTCTAGCTTCATGTTATGCTCCACCTACTCAGTCCTCCCAATCTAGAGATCTTTCTACTATTAGTTCAGTGTTGAAAGTGGAGCTACATGTTTTGACTGCAAGTATAGCCAAAGTTGAGGATACTTGAGATAAAGTGCATGATCATGTGAAGTATTATACAATGATTTCTTCACAGACTCAGGAAGAGATGACCATGGTGATTAATGAGTTTTTCTCCAAACTCATCACCAAGAATCAAATGAGTAATTTTGTATGTATTTGGGAACATGTATTACTCTTCATCCCGTGAAAAAGTCCTTTAAGGATCAGATTTAGAAATTAAAAGAACTTACTCTTTTATTGGATATGTTTATATAAAATAAGGATGGTTTTGAGAAAGCTATGAAATATGGTGCAGAGAACATTGAAGAATTAATCAAGTTGTTGAAACTGTATCTTCATGTCCAAAGTGAAGCCATTGTGGTACCTGCTACTACAACACTTGGACCTACTGGTTATTTTCCTACTCAACCTCAAATGTCATTTTATAAGGAATTATCTCACATCAGAATAGTCATCAAAGAAACTATTCAGTCTCCAGTTCTTTCTCAACACACACCTACCCTTGTTTCTACAGTTTTGGAAGGACTGCCTCTTCCTCCTCTCATAATCCATTCAGACCCTCTTTCTCCCCCTCATAACCCTCCTGACAAACCTTCTATTGATCTTTCTGCTAAGGGGAAGGAGCCCATTGATCTTACCACTTGATCCTATCATGTAGTGCATACTAATTTTAATTTTATAGGGCTGAGTCATTATATGTTTGGTTTTTTGGTATAATTAGTTTATGAATTCTATTTCATTTTATCTACTTCACTATTTTTTCTATTCTTTTCTCCTATCACTTTTTTCTAATCCCAAAATGGGGAAAAATTTTATTACGAATTATAAATAGTGAGTGACCTTTATGAGATTCAATAATTCTAGGATTTGTGATTATAAAAAGGGGGATATTGTGGGCCTATAGATGCTATTGTCCACTATATCTAACTATAAAGGCTTTAATTATCACAAATCATGTCATATATTAACATATATATTATTTTATGTTAGATCCTATATTAGGAAAAAACATTATCTTGAATATCATATCAATTAATTCATATAACTATGTATGTGTGCTTATGTCTAAACAAGCTTTTAATTGATTATCTATGTGTAATTATGAGGATTAATAGTTTCTAACATTGTTGAATTACAAGACGGATAGAACATCTAAAATTGTCTATGTATGAGTCACTAACATCGACAGGAAGATGACTCACCTTTGAAGATTTGTCTTACTAACAGAAAGATCAGACATGCATATTTTATATGTATGTGATGCTGACACCATTGTAAATGACACTGATGGACAAAAGACAGATATTTTCACATGCTACTGACGCACATGACCTACCGTTAGTTCAAGTGACCTACCATTGCATGATGGTTCCAATGAAAAGACTCAACACCAGTTAACATGAGTCACTATTGGATCAACTGTCTCACCGACAGAAGGAAGGACTCACCATTGATATGGGTCACCATTAGTTCATTTGTCAAACCGATTAAAGGGGACACTGATACACTAAGTCACTGATACCATTGGAAAAGAAAACACTGATGCACAGAGTCACTGACACCGATGAATAGGACTCACCAATACAATGATTCACTGATGATGACAGACCAATGATGACAAACCGATTCCAATAAGTCACTGATACTTATGACTCATTGATAGTCCTAAAAATTTTCCTTAATTTATTAATTCATATTTATTTCTAATGGTCATATTTAAACCAATTTATGTTTCTAACATTAATTAATGTTGTTTGTAGGTATTTAGTAGACAATATGAGGTCCATGCACATTGGGAGACCTTCATGTCTACTAGACCTCGATGTATAAAAGAATTACAAGCTGTATCATTTGAGATATGCTAAAAAGTATAAAGAACAGAAGAAATTCAAACTCCTATAACTCTCTATCCTTCCTCAAAATCCCAAAAGCTAAAAGTAAGAACATACGAGGACATCAACAAGACGAGAAAGACCTACTGAGCTGCAATGAACATATTTCAAACAAATATCTGAACATTTCACACTCCTCAAAACCAGACAACAGAGACTATGATACTCTTTTTTGGAGCTAACATTCAAAAGAGAACTCAAACTTCATTTTCACTACATCAAATGAGTCCAGAGCTTCACTGCATAACCCATAGAGTCTTCTAAACCTTATAATAAATATTTAGCTCTGTTGTGTTCTTTTGTTTACATTTTTGAGCAGTGTATGTATCTGTCTAATACACACATTAAATCATATGCATAACTAGAGGATACATGATATCCTCAAACTCACTCTCTATTTTTTTATCTGTATCCCACGTAGAACAGTGGAAGAGGTCATGTGTGGCATTTTTTTTGTTTTTCCCACGAATAACTGTGGTAGAGGTCATGTGTGATCTCGATAGCCTTTTGTGATGTTGTGAACCCCGCTCCCAGGTATGGATCAAACTGTTTATTAATTTAAACTACTTGGTGGCAGGTGATCACCAAGTGGAGATGACTAAGTCTCAGTTTGAGAATGAACCTATTATTTATTTCTATTTTGTTTTATGCTTTAGTTTCACTCTCTTTTATCAAAATTTCATAAAACTAAATTGAAATTTTATAGTTTTTTTAACAAGTGTTTATAACTGTTTTGAACTAGTAGGTTAGTTTCAGAAGTTGTATTAATATTTAGATTAATATATCTGAGAACTAATCGATATTTTGAGAAATTTAATAAACATTAAGAACTCTTATAAATTCACTACAAACTGACTTATATTATATTTTTAATTGGGTAATTTTCAAAGAACCAATTTTTAATATAAATGTTTATTGATACTCAATTCACCCCCCTCTTGAGTAATCTACTTCAACCAACATGAAGGCTTATATGCGAATGATAGGATTTGTGGGAAGTTTATTGGGTATTTATTATATGAACTTAAGAATTTTTATAGGTTTTAATAGTTGGTAGATGTGGTGTCCTTTGATAGGGAAAGAAAAGGACTCACATGGAATTTTTTGAAAACAAATTAGGTGTACACATGTTCTTACCTAGAAAAAGACATACCAAACAGACCTAAATTAGTGATGGATGGTTTATTGAAGAATAATTTTTAGACAATGGGGTTTTTATAATCGGTTAGATACTTTGGGCCCCTAAGATTAATGTTTAGTCCCTCATTAAGCTTAATTTGACTTTAATCGATGTGATTAATTTTAATCAATTTTAATAATAATTTTGTTCAAAAATCAACATGATATAATTAGAATATGAATATTATATTGATTAAAATAATTTATGTTTTTTTCAATTCAATTCATAGAAGAGGAAAATTTATGATTAATGAAAATCCCGCAGAAGGGATGAAATTATAGGTTTTTAAGGTAGAAACAAGTTCAAAAGTTTATTAAGTTTTTATAATCAATTTCAAAGTGAAATTGATTCTAATAATCTACATTGTATTAATATATGTATAATTTTTCTAATTTGACCTTAAAATATATTTAAAATATAATTTAAAATTAATACTTATTTAAATGAAAAGGTAGTTTTTATCCTAAATCAGTGGTTTTCACGATTCATCAAAAAATGAATTTTATCCGAAAAATCCCTAAAATTTACCCTAAGACAATTTCAAAATTATAAATTCAAAAAATTAAGTTTATTTTATCAAAATAAATTTATAAATGTGTCTAAAAGTTTTTTTATTATTTTTCATAGAAGGGAAATAAAAGAGATTCATTCGAGAAAATGGTATCTTTAAACATAAAAGGACTTTACCAAAAAACATATCTTTAATTATAAATATTTTATATTTATTTTAAAAAAATATAAATAATATTTGAAAAAGTATTTATTACTATTCATATTACTATGTTTAACAGCTAGGTTATAATTATCTTATTCAAATAATCATTAAAATTAAATGATGTTTCGTAGAAACATTGGTGTTGCATGTAACGTACGCCAAGACATTGTTCCATGTATCATACACCAATTAAATATTCTATATTACATATTCCAGGTTCATTCCATGTTAATAGAATGTTTGACTTAGTGAATTGTCAGACATAAATGAAAATTTAATTTATTCAAAAAACGGCCAATAAAACCTTAGGGTGTTACATTTATAAATGGTTATAGATGTGAATAAAGATCTAAAATAGGTGATTAAGATAGTTATTTTTTCTATACAAGATACTCAAGAGATTTAGTGGATGGTGGGAATTAAGGTAAGGGTTTCTTGTTACAAATTTTATTTGTTTAGACATATTTGTTCTTACATTCCATGTTTTCTTCCGAATGGTGTGTCTACTTATCCTTTAATATTTTGTATCATGATCTCCTAGTTATTCATGGTATTTAATATTTCATTTTAAATCATGTCCTTCAAGGGGTTTTCATTCATAATTTTCAACTATCGTAAGGGTTTTATTGACATAATTTTTGATACCTTATGTCATGGTATTTCTTACTTGAATATTATTTTCAATCATTCGTTGATAATTCAATTTCAATAATTTTATATTTAATTTCATCTTTTTATATGGGTAAATTATTCTACATCATCCATAACAACTTATTTGATAATAATTTTTCCAAAATAAAAGTATACTATTGTTAAAAATAACTTTGATTCTTATTAACGAATCTTTTCTTCCATGTCCATATTTCCCAAATTTCCAATTTTTTCCTCTTTTTTTTGGACCAAAAATATAGATTAATACATATAATCCTCTTACTTATCATCAAAAATTTACAATTTAAATTTTATTTCACTATTTTTGAAGTGAGTAATCTATAATAGTACTCTCAAATACATTAAAAGGTTTTATGTGTCATGAATATATTTCCTGTCGTCCACTTCGTGTTTTCTATATAAATAATTTATGTATTTTTCAAGAGTCCATTATAAAATATTTATTAAAAATTGATTTTTTAATATACCTCATTTTTTTTCCTTTCTATCCATTTTGAAAATTCCTTTTCAAAAGAAACTATTGTATTTATCCTGTAGAATTAATAAAAACAAGGAAAAAATTAATTTCCAAATTTTTTCACAAGAATAAATTTTCCATAATTTTTAATATTAATTCTTATGTTACAAGTTTTTTTAAATTAAAATATTTTATAATTATTGAATTAATTTTATTTAAAAGGGTTCTCATGGAAAATGGATATTTAATTAAACTTTTAAAAGTAAAATTCTATAATTATTCAAAAACTGTTTTTATCTACCGATTAATTATTCAACTATGTTTTCTCAAATGAGAAACATTAAATACCTATAATAAAATTGATATATCACTTCATTTTTCTTTCCTAATCATCTTTGGTATATAACCATAATTTTTATTCCAATGCCTTTCCTATGTTAATACCCTATTTTTAATAATTTTTTATCAAAGGGTGTTCACATATATTTCATAAATATATTAATTGAGTGAGATTATTGACTTAACTATATACCCTTTATTTATATGGTGTAAATACTAAATGAATAATTATCATGATTGAAGATTATTTATCTATAAAATTACCGAATATATTTGGATACCCACTAATTTTCTATGGGTTTATCATGTTTTTATTATTGATGGAATTAATAATGACATCATTATGTGAATCCATTTGAAAAGGACATGAAACCCATTGTAAGATATCGAACTTCATGGAAGTATGTATTTGTTTAAATTTTGGTTTCAATATATTTTTTATTAATTAAATGTTCACCGGGTGCATGAAGAATCCTGGGGGTGTTATGGGGGATTAGAACATGAATTAAATGGGAATTAGTCCATTTTTTTAATGTTGCATGGTTTTCATATGGTTAGTGAAAACCGTGCGAGGGGAGAGACAAACCGTGAGGTTTAAGACAATATAATTCAACATAGTTGGCACATGGTTTTTCAAACCTTGAGGCCCTCGCCAACTATCTGTGTAACTCAACTCCTCTTGGAAATAGCCAAGCACACTATTGGGGCATGGTTTTGAAAATTGTGCGGCCAAACTGTGTGCCCTTAAAAAGTGGTAATTTCTATTTTTTCGCCCTTGTAATTCTTAGTTTATTACCCAATTAGTCTTCCCATTTCTTGTCCTCCATCCCTTTCAATGAACCAAATCTCCCAAGATCTCCCAAGGGTCGATATTCTTCATATTCAGGCCATTTGGAGCACCATCGGATGCGGATTGAAGCTCTGGGTGAGTCTAATCTTTTCCTTTCATCTCCCTTCCAGATTAGGGTTTTTACATTGGGAGGGCTTCATCAGAATCTATAAAACCCTTATTTTCCAGTGGAATCTATGTTGAACCTTTAATAAGCGGTTGAATCTGGATATAATACTATGTTTAAGAGTGAATTAACCAACGGATTCGAGGTAGGTGGTCTACAAGTTATATCCCATAGTTTCATTATAGATTTGTTGATGCTCGGTTTTTTTCATGGTTATATATTATTACGATTTTTATTCCTTTGGTGAAATTTGGTAAAATGGCTGTCAAAATGATAAATATAAATGCTCACATTCTCCATGTGATTCATCGAGGATGGTTTGACCGATTTCGGGTCACCCATGGGGTGCACCAATATTCTCAGGTCTAGAAATTGGTTAAGTAAGTCCAAGGTCATTTTGTGATAATGTAGAGCCCTTTTTTAGTATGTTGAAATGTTTAATTGAATTGAAAATAGAATATTGGTAGTGTGTCTAGTTTTGTTAATAGATTAATGGGTTGTCTGGAATGATACATAAATGAGTTAATTAGGTTAAACGAGATCTTAACATGTGGCGTATGAATTAAATTAAAAATTATTAGGGGATTTAGTACATATGAAATGGTTAATATGTTAAATTTTTAATGGTATGTGAAATGGGTTTTCATAATAGAATTGATGAACTTGTTAAGTGGGTTTTTATAATCCAATTATATATTATTATTAGTGATTTAGTCATGATAATGGTAATTGGGCTAAATGGGATAAGTAATGTAAATGGAAAATGTGTTTATGGTTTGAGGAATAATATTTATTCCCATTTTGATTGTTATGAATTATGATTGTTATATGTATTGGTTGTGTTGTTTGTGATATGGTTTGTGTGTGGTGAATGGATGGATAATAATGTGCCCATGTATTTTGGTGTGGTATAAAAGACTGAGGATCCTCCCATGGTTCAAGTTGGACTGATGCTCTAACTCCACCCCCAAGGAATAGGTTAGGGAAGGAGATAGAGCTCTATACCCCTAATGTTTCATTCCACCTAGACTGAGGCTTCAAGGCGAGGACAGTGTGATGTTTTGGTGTATTATCCCTAGTGAGATAGGGACTTGACTTATTTCCTTATGAATAATGATAAATTAAATAAAGTTATATGTGACTGATTTAAATTCCTAACCCATGGATGAGATGTTGATAATGAACTAATTAATGAAGATGATGCAAATAATGAATTTGACACTATTTTTAGTAATACCTATGTAGAAATCGTTGACTAGTGGCCCCTGAACTATCCTTTATTTATTTTTCAATTATTTAATAAATGCATGGACTATCTATTTGGGATGGATATTTTTTAGAAACCATTAGCAGTGGCCTACTGAGTTGTACTGACAACCTATTCGGGTCGTTGTTGGGTACCCGAGTAGATATCATGCTTGTAGATTCGGAAAACTGCATGGGAACTGTGCTTAGGATTTGAGTCAAGCATTATAGGTACATGAATGAGGTTTCAGACATAGAGATAGAAAAATTCTAGGGATTCCACTATTTATCATTATTTTGGGTTTTGTTCACTTGGAACTGTAGCATGACATCACATAGTAACTTTTGGTTGTGATTTGTACTCTGTTTTAGGATATTATTATTTATGAATGTTCATTGGTCATTCTATTTCATTTTTCTACTATATATATTTATCTGTTGTGTTATACTTTAGTAAAGAGGTTATAGTATCCCCACATGACTTTAGACCCTTTCTGTGAGATGGAAACCTATGGTGTATGGTGAGGTGTGCTTGAGGTCATGTGGTGACCCAGCTCAGGGCCCCGGTTTAGTGGCTCCTGAGTTGGGAATGTTATAATGTGGTATCGTATGTGTGTTTTCTATGACTTACTATTTGGGTATGGTATACAAGCGGTCATTAAGGTGTTGGGCCTTGGTAATGACCACATTATTGGAATTAACTAACCCATGTATGTGGGAAAACCTAGGTCAACCGTGGTGGTAATTGTTGTTCTTGTTGTGTGATGTTACATTTGATGATATTTCACCTTTGAGTGATGAAATTGTTTTTTGATGTGACCATTTTAATGATATTTTTCTAATGTGATAAATGGCATGAGGTTGTACATTCATGCATCATTTTAGGTACATAAGTATAAGTGACATTCATCATGGTAGGCACACACACAGGACGGGTGTGTGGGGTATAAAGGGTCGGATGCATTTGATTTTCTTGAAGTTGATGAAAATGGTGTCTAATGAAATGATTAAAATGGGTAAAACGGGATATAGAGTTTTAAATAATTATTAAATAATTTTTCTTAATAAGTGGTTTTAAGTGGTTTAAAATTTTGTTGAAGTAAGCTGGGATATAGGAATAATTTTGAAATGGTGTTGAAGGTAATACTGGTAACCATGTGAGTTAGTCAACTTGTGTGAAACATCGTCCTTTTTAGGGATGTTTTAGGGTAGTGTTCCAGGTATGATAAGGACCATTTGGATAGTGTATGTGAAGTTATTTGTTTATGGATCGTGGTGATATTTCCTTTATATTTTTTTGAAGATTTATGGTTTGTGTTCTAAACCTTGTGTCATGAATTGTAGAGAAATGACACCATTAAGACATGTACTAGTTTGGAGACAATAGAAAATTGTCAAGAATTCTCTCCCAGTAGTGGAAAAATAAGATCAAGTGGTTCAAGATAATAGGTAGGAGTAGTTCTGTGGTAACTTTGGTCATTTTATATAGATTATGGAATGGAACCCAAGGCAGTTTGCACCGAGTATGTTCGATCTGACTTGAGATTTTTAGCTAAATCACCCTCCTACCATTACTGAAGAAGGTGGGACAGAAGCAGCTACGTTCTGGATAGATTGCATCAATAAAATTCTTGATCATCTAGAGACTCCATTCAAGAAGCAATTCAAGTTGGTGGCATATATATTGTGGGTCCAGGAATAGCGTTGGTGAGAAATTATATTTTAGATATAATTGGCTAAAGAAATAGTATAGGGGGACTTTTAGGAAATATTTCCAGAACACTACTACTTAGAGACCTTAAGGTAGGAGAAGGTTTTAGAGTTTATGAGTTTTACCCAGGAGGTTTAATCAGTGATGTATCATAATACTATTTTTAGTAACTTGTGGTGCTTCATTCCAAAATTGGCTATAGATGAGGTGATTATGGAGAAATGCTTCTAGGATGGGATTGGGCTCAAGATCAGGTCCTAGGAGAGTATCGTCCAACTAAAAAGGTTTCCAGAGGTATTAGAATAGGTCCTTAACTCATAACAGAACTTTAAGGGAGCTTCAAGTGGTGTACATGTAGTTTTAGTTGGGCAGACAATTGGAGTAGCTTCCAATGGAGGGAATCATTGTTTTGTGAATTTCGAGAATGGTGAAAGTACACATAGTAGTCATAAGAGAGTAAAGTCTCTTAGGGTAGTGATTAGGTCTTCTGTTACTAGTGTGGAAGGTCGTGGAATATGCAGGGTAAGTGTCCTCGACCACCAGTCGAGTGTCAGTCATGCGGCTGGTTGGGACATATATAGTGGTTCTGTAAGAACCCTCAATAGTTGGGCATCGTTGAAGGTCATAGGTAGATTCCATGTGTAAGAAGAGGGTCAATCTCCCCATATAATGCAAAAAGGTGGATCTCCATGGGCTGTAATGGTAGGGGAGGTGTATGTGGAACTCTGGGGTGAGATCTTCTATACGATTAGGACAGTGTAGTGTAGGGTACTCAGGATGGAACCCAATGTAGAGGGGAAGATCATTTTCATGTAGTTCAGTCTACACCAGGAGGGGGTGAGACTATATCATCTACCATTCAAGGTACTATTCTTGTAACTTTCACACTCATTAGTTCATTATTTGAGACAGGTGTTATGTATTCTTTTATTTCTATATAGTTTGTATTTTTGTTAGTCCTAACTGTGGAAGGTGTGTGTGCGGTTATGTCAATTGATACTCTGTTGGGGGTACGAGTTGAGGATATCATACAATTTATGGTTTTTTCTATAGAGGTCAGTGGATATCATTTTCTATGGAACTTTTTTTCCTTGATATGTCATGTTTTGACCTACTTTTGGGTATGGTCTGGCATGTTCTGTATCAAGTCCATATCTATTGTTACTGACATCAGATAACATTCATGTCTCACAATGGATACACTAATATATGTGGTGACTGGGATGTTTGGTAAGTCCATCCAAGGACAATTGTTTTGATATTTGGAGAACTCAAAGCCCAAGTGGTTTGTCTTGTGATAGAGGGAAGAATGGATAAACCATTATTACCTCCCATTATGAATCAATTTTATGATGTGTTACCTAAGGACTTCTTGGGGCTACACTCTGATAGAGACATTTACTTTTTGATCAACCTTATGTTAGGGGAAGAACCAATTTTGATTACTCCATATCTAATGAAACCATTAGAACTCTATGAACATAAGGATTATCTGGAAGATTTGTAGAAAACAGGGTTCATCCATCCTAGTATGTCACTTTGGGGATCTCCCATTCTATTTATTAATAAAGAAGACAGATTGCTGAAGTTATGTGTTTACTAAATAAAGTTGAATCAGATTCCAGTTAAAAATAGGTACATGTTTCCTAGAATTGATGATCTATTTTACCAACTAAGGGGTGATTCTATGTTCTCCAATATCGATTTGAGATTAGGATACCATCAGTTGAGGGTGAGAACTTCTGATGTACCATAGAATGCTTTTTGGATTAGGTATGAGTTTTATGATTCTGTAGTAATGTTATTCGGCTTAACCAATACACTTGTGTTATTTATGGATTTAATGAAACAAATATTTCACCAATACCTATATTAGTTCATTGTTTTTTTTTGGAGATGACATCTTGGTGTACTAAATAACTCTTGATGATCATGACGAACATCTTGACATCGTCTCGATTATAATAAGAGAGCCTAAGATTTATGTCGTGGTATCAAAATGTCAACTATGGATTAATAAAGTGAATTTCTTGGGTCATATTATTCTCTATTTAGGAATTTTGGTGGACCTAGAAAAATTCCAAACTTTAGTGTCTTGTGAGAAACCTTATAATTTTTCTAATATTCACAGTTTTTTAGGATTGGACGGTTGTTACTGGTGTTTCATTGGTAATTTCCCCCATTTGTAAGAACCACTCTCAGGCTTAACCAAGAAGGGAGTTATGTTTGAGAGGTTGTAGGCTTGAAATAATTCTTTTCAAGAGTTAAATAAGCGGTTGACTACCGAGCTGATCCTAATATTACCCAAACAAGGTAAGAGGTACACCATGTTCTCTGATGTATTTGGTGTTGGACTTGGGGTGCTGTTGAAGTAGGATGATTAGGTTATAGCTTCTGGGTAAAGACAGTTGAGGCCTCATGAAAGAAATAACCCTACTCATGAACTTGATTTGGCCACTGTAGTCTATACCTTAACGTATTGGAGGAATTACATTTTGGTAGAGTGGTTCATGGTGCTTACTGATCATAATAGTCTTATGTGCATTTTCTCTCAGTGGTATTTGAATCTTTGACAATGAAGGTGGGTCAAGTACCCAAAATCATTTTATTCTGAGTTGTTTTACATGCTTGTAAAATAGAACAATGTTTCAGATGCTCTATATTGGAAGACTCGGAATCAAGTGGTTCAAGAATCCAACTATGAGTAGAGAATAATTGTCTTATTTTATGATATACACCTGAAGGTGTAGGATGGACATGAGAAAATGACCCTTGAATCTATGGTAGTTAAATATTTGCTTTTGTTCCAGGTCAAGGAGAGTCTGTTGGAGGATCTAGAGTATCTCGATATGAAAGAAAGTATTAATGGAGGGGAGTCACCTTCTAGTTTGATTGTTTGTGATGATAGGAATGCCAATTCTTATGTCTGTGTGGTTGTGCCAGTGTGTATGTGGAAAGTTTTGATATGAGAGTTCCACAATTCAAAATGTAATGTGCATCATGTTTTGACTAAGATGTGTCATGATCTTCATAGGAAGTATTAGTGGCCAGGAATGAAGAAAGTGGTTTTGGGTTTTGTGCCACGATGCCTTACCTGTCAGTAGGTGTAGGCAAAGAACCAGCACCCAAGCAGTCTATTATAGCCATTGTTAGTCCCAGAGTGGAAGTGTGATGAATTAATAGTAGAATTAATAGTGGGTCTTCCGAGGACACCACATAATAATGATGCAGTTTGTGTGGTTGTGGATCAGTTGACTAAGGTGGTTCATTTCTTATCGATACAAGAGACTTACACAATTGATCAGTTTGGTGAGTTATATATTTGAGAGATATTATAGTTACATGGTGTTCCAAGAAAAATAGTTTCATATTGGGATATATGATTCACATCGTGCTTTGGGAATGGATTATAGAAGGTGCATTGCAGCCAAGTATTTTTGAGTATGGGTTTTCACCCGCTGATTGATGGGAAGTCAGAGCGTAAAATTCAAGTTCTATAAGACATGTTGAGGTATTGTGCCCTAGATTTCAGTGGTTCCTGGGAAAAACATTTATCTCTTTTTGAGTTTTCCAACAACAATAGTTTTTAGGATATGGTTCAAATGGAACCGTTTGAGTCAATCTATGGGATACTGTGTAGATCGCCACTATGTTGGTTATAAGTAGGGGAGTATGAGCTATTGTGACTGAGTCTTAGGAAAGAGATGTTAGAAAAGGTTTGATTGATTCATTAGTGCATGAAAATGGATTAGAGTAGGGAATGAGGATTGGTATAATAGACCTCTTGATTTCATGGTGGGTGATAGTGGTTTTTATGAGGTTTAGACAAGGTTAGGACACGGTCAAATTCAGAAATAGGGAAAGTTGGCACCCAAGTATACACAGTCGTCTGAGATTGTGGAGAGGATCATATTGGCGTCTTATCAATTGGAACTTCCACAACAGTATAGTTGAATGAACTATGTTTTTCATGTTTCACAACTTCTAAAGTTCCACCATGATCCATCTCATGTGGTTAATGTTGAGGATGTTGAGACTGATGTTGATTCATCCTTTTATGAGAATCTAGTTTAAATCATGGATAGTAGTGAGAAGGTATTATAGGGAAACAAAATTCCCTTAGTTAGAGTTTTATGGAAAAATGGAAAAATTCAAGAAGAAACGTGGGAGTGAGAATTGAAAATGAGGGCCTAGTGGCCTGATATCTTTTCATCAGAAACTCAATGATGCTCAAGAATAGCGGCTCAAGGATGATCCATTATAAGGTGGGGAGGTTGTATGATCCTATACTTTATAGAGGTATGTGTTCATTTAAATTTTTGTTTTAATCTCTATTTTCTGGTTAATTAATGTTCATAGGGTATGTAAGAAAACATAGGGGTTTTTTGGGGGATTGGGAGATGAAATAAAGGGGAATCAAGCCATTATGTTCATGTTTCATGGTTTGTGCATAGTTAGTGAAAACCATGTGAGGGGAGAGCCAAACTATATAGTTTGAGACAACGAAATTCTGCATGGAAGGCACATGATTTTTCAAAACATGAAGAACTCCCCAGGTAATCGTACAACTAAACTCCTCTTAGATAGAGGTAGGAATATTCACTAGTGGAAATATGGGTTTTAGCGTCGTCGCAATAACATCGGTTTTTTAAAAACCGACGTGAATAGTATGTGTGGGGAATTTATGGCGTCGGTTCTAAAAAAACCGACGCCAATAATATTAGTAAACATATTTTCCGCGTCGGTTTTGAGAAAAAACGAGAAGGAAAATAATTAAAAAGGAATTTCGGCGTCGGTTTTCAGAAAAACCAACGTGGAAGAATTTTTTTTTAGTTTCGGCGTCGGTTTTGAGGAAAACCGACGCGGAAAACCGACGCCGAAACAAAAAAACATATTTGGTGTCGGTTTTGAGGAAAAACGACACGGAAGATAGTTTTTAAAAACACTTTTGGTGTTGGTTTTCCTGAAAACTGATGCCATAAGTTATATATTCGGCGTCGGTTTTCTTAAAAACCGATGCCGAAACTAAAAAAAACATATTCCGCGTCAGTTTTCCTAAAAACCGACGTTGAAATGTTTTTTTAAATTTTTGGCGTCGGTTTTCCTTAAAACCGACGCGAAAATTCTTTTAAAATTATTCGGGGTCTGAAACCCTCATTTTGTTCGATCGTCGAAATCAAGCTCTGCTGCGGCACTTTGGACTCCCGACGAACTTCGAACCCGATTTGCGATCTTGGATGGGCATTATTAAAGGTTTTTTGTCGTTTGCACGATTTCTGGTATGCATTCTTCCTCTTTATCTCATATTTCATATCCTATTGTTTGTTTCTTCTTCAAGAACCCTATTTAAGTAGGAATTAATGTTCAGTCAGATGTGTTATGAGTTTTTGTAGTCCTAAGATCGACACTGCTTTCAAATTTGAGCTCTGTTATGTATGGTTGTAGTAAAAATAGGATCATAATAAAACTACAGGTGTGTTCTAGTTTTATCTCTATCATCATCTTAGCTTATCTTTCTAAGGTATTTTATTATTATTTTTATTTGATCTACATAAATTGTGAATCAACAATTTTGAAGAATTGGTTTTTAACTTCTGTAGGTTTTTAGTAAACATATTTGTACCGAACTGATTCTGTGTTTGTGGTTGAAAGAATTTTTTAAATTGGTATGAATTTTTGACCCTGGTGGTATCAAAAAGTTATCATTAAGAAATTTTATATTATCTAATATTTAATTCTTGGTATATATCCTTTACAAGTTGCACTTGATAGCTTTCTTTATGACTTCCTCTTCTGGTATAAGATATCCTTCATCAGTGACTTTGAATTAAATGTGATTGAAGTTATAAAATTACATTACACCCATTTTGATTGATATCTTACATTTTAAAACAAACAATTATATTTTTTACTTTCAATAATGAATTGAGATTTATTAATAATTTATACATATTTCCATGTACTCCCACATTTCACTTATTGCTTCCTTTAAATTAATGAACTAATAAATTTTAAAATAATGATATTATAATTAAATTATAATATCAATATAACACACATGTATATAATATGAAAATAAATTTTTTACTCTATTTGTAAACGTGTTTCATATCTGATGTCTTTTATCTGATTATCAATAGTTTTTATGGAATATGTTTTTGTTTACAATTTATCTGATAGATATTTAAATGTTTATATGTTTTAATATATTCATCAATTATATTGTGATATCAGGTATTAATGGATCATAATTGGATTTATTTACGAAGAACTACTAGTGAATATGAAAAAGGATTTGATAATTTTTTGGAATTTGCTAAACGACATAATCAAAATATTGATTTGATTTTCTATCCATGTGTGAAGTGTGTAAATATGAGAAAGTTAAACTCCAGAGAAATCAAGGATCATCTCATTTATTATGGTTTTAGCCTTAATTATACACGTTGGATCTTGCATGGTGAAAGAACTGAAAATTCAACATCCAATGTTGATGAAGATATTCATAATGAGGCAGAGGATCGTATTGAAGAATTAATTCATGATTTAGGTGTTGAAACCATCGAAAAAACTCCAACTCTTGAACGATTGTATGGAGATTCTAAGAAACCATTATTCCTAGGTTGCAGTAAATATACAGTGTTATCAGCAGTTTTGAGATTAGTTAACTTAAAAGCAAAAAATGGGTAGAGTGATAAATGTTTCTCCAGTTTACTTGAGCTTTTAAAATAGCTTCTTCCAGAAGGCAATGGACTTCCAGATTCCAATTATGAGGTGAAGAAAATATTATGCCCAATGGGATTGCGGTATAAAAAGATACATGCTTTCCCCAATGATTGTGTACTGTATAGGAAAGAAAATGAACATTTATCAAGTTGTCCTACATGTGGAACATCGCGCTATAAGATGGATTAGAAAGTCAACTCAGATTCATTTTCAGGTGATGTCATGTAACATTATGAAAAATCAATTTTTTTACTTTCCAATGATATCATCCAATATTTTTTTCAAACAATTCTGATAAATCAATTCTGATTTATTTTTAGGTACCAGAATCAAAACTCCAGCTAAAGCAATTTGGTACCTTCCAATTATTCCTCGTTTGAAGCGTCTATTTGCAAATTCAATTGATGCAAAAAGGTTAAGATGGAATTCAGATGAGCGCATCTCTGATGGTAACTTAAGTCACCCTGCCGATTCACCACAGTGGAAGAGTTTTGATAAAAAATTTCATGATTTTGGAAGTGAAGTTAGAAATCTCAGAATGGGATTGTGTTCTGATGGAAGGAATCCATATCGGAGCCTCAGTAGCCAACATAGTTCATGGCCTGTTTTGCTGGTACTTTACAACTTGTCCCCACATCTATGTATGAAGAAAAAATATGTTATGATGAGCTTGATGATTTCTGGACCAAAACAACTAGGAAATGATATTGATGTGTATCTTACACCATTGATTGAGGATTTAAAATTGCTATGGGAGAAAGGTGTTACAGTTTTCGATGCATACAAGAAAGATTATTTTCTTTTGTGTGCTATGATAATGTTCACTATAAATGACTTTCCTGCATATGGAAACTTATCTGGATATAGTGTTAAGGGACATAAAGCATGTCCAATTTGTGAAGAACAAACTTCATATTATCAATTGCAGAATGGAAGAAAGACAGTGTACATGGGACATCGAAGATTTTTGCGAATTGATCATCCTTATCGTAGATTGAAAAAATCATTTAATGGTTTACAAGAATACAACCTCCCCCCTCAACCATTTTCAGCTGAAGAATATTATGACAGAGTGAAAGATATTGATTCGACATTTGGAAAGAGAAAAAGTTCTGGTTTACAAAAACATATCTGGAAGAAGCAGTCTATTTTTTTCGAACTACCTTATTGGAGATTTTTAGAGATAAAACATAACATTGATGTTATGCATGTTGAGAAAAACATATGTGATAGTTTGATTGGAAATTTGTTAGAAATAAAAGGAAATAAAAAGGATGGATTACATGCTAGATTGGACTTGATATTAATGCGAATACGTTTGGAGTTATCTCCCGCTATGAAAGGAAACAGAACATATTTACCTCCGGCTTGTCACACATTAGGCAAGATTGAAAAGATGAATTTTTGTCAGTTTCTTCATGGTATTAAAGTACCCAGCAGTTTTTCTTCAAATGTGAATAATTTTGTGTCATTGAAGGATTGTAAATTAATAGGTATGAAATCACATGATTTCCATGTGTTGATGCAACAAATTCTACCAGTAGCAGTGCGTGGTATATTACCAAAATCTGTCAGAAAGACAATCATCAGGTTATGTAATTTCTTTAAATACATTTGTAGCAAAGACGTTGATCCAAATTTGTTAGATGTGTTGGAGAATGAAGCAAATCTTATTCTTTGTCAACTAGAAATGTATTTCCCACCCACATTTTTTGATATAATGGTTCATCTATTGATTCATTTGGTGCGTGAGATAAGAATATGTGGGCCTGTTTATTTAAGATGGATGTATCCTTTTGAAAGATATATGAAAATTTTGAAAGGATATGTTAAAAATCCTTATCGACCAGAGGCCTCTATTGTTCAAAAATATGTATCAGAAGAGGTGATTGAGTTCTGTACTGATTATTTGAATGAGGTGGAGCATATTGGTCTCCCTGTATCTCAACATATGACAGTTGATAGAGAAGGTAGAGGGGTTCAAGGCTTAAAGGTAAAGTTCATTCCGCGTGATGAAGTGATGCAAGCACATTTATACATTTTGAACAACATAGATGGGGTTCAACCATATATATCCTCACATATTGCTGAATTAAAGTTACGATATCAGAAAAGAAATGAAAAGTGGTTGATGATTGAGCATAAGAAGACATTTGTTTCATGGTTTAAAGAGAAATTCACCCCAGATATATCTGTATCAGAAACATTGAAGTGGTTAGCAGGGGGAACATCTATTAATGTGATCACTTGGTCTGGTTTTGATATCAATGGCTACACATTTTACACAAAAAACCTGGATGACAAGAGTACTGTTCAGAATAGTGGTGTGATGGTATTCGCTGAAGCAGTGCATTTTTCGAGTGCCAAAGATAAAAACCCAATTTCTGCATCAACGTCATATTTTGGAGTTATTGAAGACATATGGGAAATTGATTATATTAAATTTCGAGTCACTGTTTTTAAGTGCAATTGGGTTGATAGTAATAGTGGCGTGAAACATGATGAATATGGGTTTAAACTGGTTGATTTGAAAATATTTAATCACAATGAGGAACCATTTATCTTGGCGACACATGAAAAACAAGTATTTTATGTCATTGATCCATCAAATGATCAGTGGTCAGTTGTTTTGCAAGGGAAAAGATACCATTTGGGTCATGAGGATGATTATGATGATGCTAGTGATTTACATGAGCCTTATTCATCTATTACGCAATTTTTAGATGATTACAATGAATATAAGACAAACATGGTGCATGCAGTACGTACCGATCATGGTGAAGGGATGCGGAAAAACACTAAATTAGTCTCCTAATTTTTCTGGTAAATAATTATATTTTGTGTCTATTTTTAAAACTTACAAATGCATGCCTCTATTTTTACATATTTATTTGTGTCTTCCTTGTTTCTAATTATTCATTTTTCTAATGATATGTAGGTACACAAAATTTCATTACACTTTCTAGTAGCAATGTCATATATAGATAGAGAGGAGTAGTTACCGAGGTATATCTATTTTGACATATAATTAAATATTCAGTAATATACTTATTTAATGAAATAAAACTGTTAATTTACAAAAAAAATTGTAGGACTACTGATGCGTCCTCGGCGGAGGAGACTTTTCCAGTTACTACTCAAAAATCAAGTTCTCTAGTTGGTAAACATGGTATTACACGTTTACCAAAACTATCACTTTCTCGTGATGATAACAAATCACACATCCGTTTTGATGATAATAATAATGCAGTTGGCCCAAATGTAGTTCAGTTTGTCAGTTATATAGCGATGCAGAGCCGTTGCAGGATTAGTATTTTATATCCTGATTGGAAGTCAGTGGACAGGATGGCGAAGCAACAGCTTTGGGAGGCCGTGATGGTAAAATATATTTATTTATTTATTTTATCTCATTTTTTTATTATTATACAGTTTAAATTACATATTTAATTTTTTCAATTACAGATGACATTCAATTTTGAGGAAACCAAAGAAATTAGGAAAAGACATCTCTCTTTAGCGGCAGTTCGATGGAGATATTTTAAAAACAAACTGACGAAAAATTATGTTTTTGGAAAGAGAAGGTTTGAAATCCCATGTCTTAAGTATCCATATATAGATGAAAAAACATGGAAGCGATTTGTTGACAGTCGTCAGGAAGAGAAATTTCAGGTATTGTAATTGTTTTATATTTTGAAATTTATGCTATATTTTCCTTATTACTTAGTAGTTTATTTTTATGTAACAGGCCTCCAGGAGATCTCATCAGGAGATCCAGTTGAAAAACGTATACCCTCATACATTATCACGTGGAGGGTACTCGTATTTGGATCAGAAAATGATTGAAGAAAAATTTGAAGCATTAAGAGCTCGATCAAGTAGTGGTTCAGAAGACGTCCAGTATGGTCCTCCATCTCCTCCCACTCGCCATGAGAAATGGAAATGAGCAAGAAGAAGAAAAAATGAACAATATCTTACAGACGAAGCTCATCAAGTGGCTGATAGAATTGTAATTAAATATTATTTCTTTGTTAACAATTTTCCTTTTTTATAATTTATAAAAACTAATATAAATTTTTTATTTCTCATTTCAGGACGAACTTCAGGAGAAAGAGACACATGGCTCTTTTATCCCCGAGGGTAGGATGGATATCCTAGCCACTGCTTTGGGAAAGGCAGAACACCCCGGCCATGTTAGAGGATATCAGGTGGGTGTTAGTATTCGGAAGGTTTTTGGTAAGAGTAAGAAATCAAGAGACCCAGAAATCGAATCCTTAAAAGAAGAGCTGCAGGATATGAAACAGTCTATGGGTGATCAAATTCAAGCAGCAGTACAGAAGGATTTATTAGAACACTTGGAAAGACAGTCACAGTCTTCTCATCCTTCCGAGGTATATTATTTACTTGTTATCAATTTTTCTTTTCTATAAATTATAAACACTGATATAACTTTTTCATTTTTCAACATTCTCAGCCTACTCACTCGGACTACCCTGCCTCATATGCTTACCCAGCACCGTCTGGGCAGCCTTCCGAGGTATATTATTTACATGTCATCAATTTTTCTATTTTATAAATTATAAACACTGATATAACTTTTTCATTTTTCAACATTCTCAGCCTACTCACCCGGACTACCCTGCCCCATCTGCTTACCCTGCCCCGTCTGGGCAGCCTTCCGAGGTATATTATTTTATTTAATTTTTAATCAATTTTTCTATGTTATAAATTTTAAACACTAATATACCCTTTTCATTTTTCTGACTCCTCATCCTGCTCACCCTGACTACCCTGCCCCACCTGCTAACTTTGAGCCTCCACCTCCTCCCTCAGATCAAGCCTTATATTGTGAGTTGTTTGCGGGAGATCCCCATGTACATATTGTTGCATTAGGACAGGTGTATTTTTTGGGGGACTCGGTACATCATCAGCCTATGCAGATGGGTCAGGTTAGAGTATCAATACTTGTTATTATAGATCCTACTGCTCTACTACCATTTCCTTCTGTGGAGATCACCAGTGTTGGGGAATGTATGGGCCATTTTTTACTTTGGCCAACTGCACTTCTTCGTTATATTTCACATGAGGTATGCGTTTTTTTAAATATTAATTACAAATGATTCCAAATTACTTATAATTTTTTCTGACATTTAACTTATATAGGATTATCTGAAAGCAAAAGAAACTTTACAAATGCAACAAAATGTTCAGAAACAGTCAGCTGTAGATACTTCTGATATTTCTTATGGGTTGAAAAGATTATCTGAGTCCTATTCTTCCTTGAATTTTATCTATGAGTTTCGTATGGCGCTCGATATATGTGGAAGAAATTATAAATTGAGAATATTTAAAGAAGATATCATGAATTTAGTTGATTTTGAAGAGATCGGGCTGAATGTGGTGCAGTTGTTTTCCATGTAAGTAAATTGACGTTTGAATTGCTATTTCTTTAATAAAATATTGTTATATCATTGAATAACTATATTTTCTTTTTAAATTAGGTATCTACACATGATTCTTTTACAAAATGAATCTACAAGAATTTACAGCTTTATAGATCCAGAGTACATTTCCTTGGAAGTCAAACGTGTGAATAATGATGAAAGAGTTCAATATATATCCGAGAGATTATCACAAACAGAGATTCAGTGCTGGTTTTTTCCATTTCTTGATATGTAAGAACATCAACATAATTTTGAACTCATGATCATTATAATGTCATTAATTGTGAACTTTTTGTATTATAGGGGGCATTGGATGTTAGGCGTATTTTGCCCAAATGAATGGACCTTATATTGGTTTTTCTCTTTATTAGGAAAAGTGCGTAAACCATTTTCCAACTTATTAAACAGGTAAGTTGTTTTTTTATTTTTATAAGTTTGTTATGTTTAATTTTAATTGTTTACACATGTTTTATTAGTTCTTATATAAAAAAATGTAGTTCATGGAAACATTTTACAAAGGAAAAGAATCCAACGAAAATCAAATATGTGGAAGTACAGGTAATTAGTTTTTATATTTTTGTTATATATTGGTTTTTATTATTAGTTAAATGTTTTATAACTGCAGTGTCATCGTCAAAATAGACATGTTCAATGTGGTTATTATATTCTACGATTTATGTACGGGATTATAACAACTGGGGAAACTACTGATTTTCATAAGGTTAGTTGTATTAATTTTTTTATATATTTTCTTCTACTTTCTTATATTTATTAATTTCATATCATTCAATATTATTGTAGGTATTCAATGATTCACAGTCTTATTCCCAATCTGATATGATCCATATTCAATCTACTTTTGCAGACTTTTTGTTAAGTCTGATTAAGATTTGAGGTATGTATATACTAATATTTTTAAATAATAATACATATGGGTTTAAAAAAATAACTCTTATGATATATTAGGTGTTTGAACCTACTAATAATCAAATAAATTATTCAACAATAACCAACAATGAGCATGTCGTATATTTCAGGTACGTGTATTTTAATTCTGCTTTACTTTGATTTTTCTCAAGTGCCTTTGAAAAAACGGTTTTATTGAACCTACTAATAATAAAATGAATGCTTCAACAATAACCAACAATGAGCATGTCGTATATTTCAGGTACGTGTATTTTAATTAAGAATTAGTTATTATATTTATTTTCATTATTATTTCTTAAAATCTTTTGTCTATACAGTGACAGATCTGGAGGGTGGTACTTGGATCATGAACATAGAGATTCGTATAGCGAAATAAAATTCACAAACACTAAAAATTGTCTCCCTTTCATTCACATCAATATCTTCTAGGACTTTTTATTTTTTATGCAAATAAATATCAGAAAATGATTGCCGAGAAGCATATCACATAATCCCTGAAACAGCGCTTAGTGGTTTTGCACAAGGATAAAATAGAAGGCATCAATTTTTAAGGTATGTTTCTTTATGTCTCTTCAATCTACATTTTATTTCAATATTCTCACCTATTCTTTGCACTCAAACTTATTTCTCTGTTATTCCATAACATAAACAAATAACAATAGTGAATGGATAATACACGTCTATACATATCAAATATAAAAACCTGAGGTTGGGGGTGGTGGGGATCCTACGGTGAAGAGACACCCCCAATATCTTCAGTGGGGGAGGTGAGGAAGAGGTTTCATTGGCTGAGTGTTCCTGGAATTTTGATCAGAGGTCGTAACATATCATTTTGGTAATTTACTTTGTGAAAAAATGAATGATTCAAATAAATTACACATTTTCATTTAATGTTTATTCATTGCAGTAATATCTTGGATTGATTTTTTCACGCACATCTCCTTGGTTAGTTTAATTACTGTTTTGACAGAATTGGTGTTATCTATGGGAGGAAACTCACAATGATTGATACTGAGTATGGTTAGATCAAGAAAATGCACCATGCAGGTATGTTTAGTTGTGCTCGGTAAATACTACCATCATTCCAGCATCCAAAGTTACCCGCTTGGTTATTTGATTAGAATCTTTTAGCAAAATTACTATGTGATGAGGGAGATGTGATATACTAAGAAACTGAACTTGAACTCTACAAATTTATGATGAATATTTCCAGGTTTTTTTATTGTGAAATTGAGGGATTCATTGGAGTAATAGATTCCTAGAAATGATTCATACTAGAAAATTATTGTTTAAAGATGAAATAGATTTAATTTGTCGGTTCTGGCACAAACTATTATGGATTTTCTACCCGCTACTATCAATTATGAATCATATATTCCATTATTACAAATCATTATTACTGCTTTTCATTTAAACAGGTTGTCTGGATTACTGTTATTTAGTAATAGTGCATGCCAATCAGTTCAAGTGATTTCATACCTAATAACCAATAATGAGCATGTCGTATATTTCAGGTACGTGTATTTTAATTCTACTTTACATTGAGTTTTCTCAAGTGCCTCTGCAAAAACTGTTTTATTGTTTTTGTATACTCCGTTTTTTTTAGGGTTCCGATTTTTTTGGAGGAGAAATTATAAATATTTTATAAAAAAATATTTTTTTATTTACGGCGTTGGTTATTTTAAAAACCGACGCCGAATATTTAAAAAAAAATTATTTACGGCGTCGGTTTTTCCAATAACCGACACCGAAAGTTTTCTATGGCGTCGGTTTTTTATAAAACCGACGCCGAAAATCCTGTCTAAATGTAGTTTCGGTGTCGGTTTTATATAAAACTGACGCCGAAACTCATAAGTAAATTATTTTTCGCATCGGTTTCTCAAGAACCGATGTGAAAACTATATTTTTAACGTCGGCTATAAAGACGTCGGTTTATAACCGACATCAAAAATTAAAAAAAAACCGACGCTAAAAAGTGTTTTTGCACTCGTGATTGTTGGTGCATAATTTGTAAAACTATGCGACCAAACCATGTGCCCTTTAAAAAGTGGGAATTTCCAGTTTTCTCCCTTGGTATTTTAGGTTGTTACATGATTTTTCTTCCCATTTATTCACCTCTAGCTCTTGTGATGAACAAAAACTCCAAATATCTCCTGATCTAATTTATCTTTAAGCCATTTGATGTGGCATCAGTTGTGGATTGAAGCTCCATATATGTCTAATATCCCCATTTCTTCTCCCTCATGGATTAGGGATTGTACCTTGGGAAATCTTCTTTTGAATCTCTAATACCCATTTTTATGGTTGGATCTTTAATAGGTGTTTGAATTCGGATCTAAGAACATGTTTAGGAGTGTGTTCTCTAATAGATTCGAGGTAAGTGGTCTACAAGTTATATCCCATAATTTCATTATAGATTTGTGCTTTTTCAAATTGGTTCTTGCATACCTCTTGTTGTGAATTTGATTACATTGGTGTGATTTTGTAAAATGTGTGTCTAAATGATGAATATAAACCCTCATAGTCCCCATGTGATTCATTGAGGATGATTCGACTAATTTAGGGCCACCCATGGGGTGCACTGATATTCCCGGGTCTAGAAATAGGTTATGTAAGTGAAATCTCATGGTGTGATAAATTATAGCCCTTGTTGATTTTGTTGATATGTTTAATTAAAGTGAAAATGGAATATTGGTAGTATATATAGGTTTGTTAATGGCTTAAGGGGATGTTTGGAATGACACAGAAATGAGTTAATTGGGTTAAGTAAGATAATGACATGTAGTCTATGGATTATGTTAGAAATGCCTATGGGGTTTAGTGTATATGAAATGGTGAATATATTAAATTAGTAATAGTATGTGAACTAGGAAATATGTAAAATGGGGTTTCCTAAGGGTATTGATGAACTAGTGAAATGGGTTGATATATGGGAATTATTGATTATGCTTAGTGACCTTGGCATGAGAATGGGGATTGGGCTAAATGGGTTAACTATAGTAAATGTAAAATGTGTTAATGGGTTATGGAATAATATTGATTCCCATGTTGATTATTATGGATTATTATTGTTATATATATTGGTTTTGTTGGTTGTGACATGGTTTCTGTGTGGTGAATGGATGGATAATAATGTGCACATTGCTTGGGGTGTCAGATAAAGAACTGAGGCTCCTCTCACAAGTCAAGTTGGACTAATTCTCTAACTCCACCCTCAATGCACGGGTAAAATAAGGGGACAGAGCTCTATTCCCATAATGGTTTCATTCCACAAGGACTGAGGCTTTGAGGTGAGTAATTTGTGATGTTGAGATACATTATCCCTAGTGAGACAAGGAGTTGACTTATTCCCTTATACATAATGATAAATTCCACGAACCTTTTTGTGAATGAGGTAAATTTCTAACCCATTGATTACATGTTGATGATAAACTAATTAACGAAGAAGATGCACATAATGAATTTGGAACTATAGTAAGTAATAGCTAATTATAGATTTTTAACTAGTGTCCCCAAAACTATACTTTACTTATTTTTCACTATCTTTTTAGATTTCATATTTTGTAGACACTATTGGTGGTGGACTACTTAGTTGTACTCAAACCCTACTCGAGCTACCATTCGGTACCCAAGTAGATTTTATGCTTGTAGGTCCGGAAAATGGATAGGGCCCTCTACTTGGGAGTTGATTCATGCTTGATAGGTACATGTATGAGTTTCCAAATATGGATTCAAGACCATTTTGGGATTCCACTATTTTTCTTTATTTTGGGTTTTGTTCACTTGGCATTGTAGCATGACATCAAATATTTTCTATTGGTTTTGGTTTGTACCCAGTTTTAGGATATGATTATTTATAAATATTCATTAGTCATTCTATGTTATTCTTACTATTCTATTTATTTTGATAATGTGGATTAATATTGTAAAGAGGTTATAGTATCCCCACATGACTTTAGACCCTTGTTATTAGTTGGAAACCTCTAATGTATGAGGATGCGAGCTTGAGGTCATGTGAAGACCCAGTTCAGAGGACCAATTTAGTGGCTCCCAGGTCGGGGACGTGACACCCATTTTATTTTCATGGGTTTTATATGATGTGATGAATGACAACCATTTTATTACCATGGGTTCTTCATGAAATCATATTTATTTATCTTATGTGTCACACGTATGAATTGATTATGATAGGTGGGTCCTGTATTTCCCTCCAAGTTAATTATTTATATCAAATTTGATAATGATGTGTGGACATATTAGGTTTTTTAAAAACTAAAAGGGTATACATACTTGGATTTGTTCACAATATAAATGGGGAAATACAAATATTTTTTCACAATGTGTTCCTATGATTATGTTTTCACCGTATTTTTATGCTTATTCTTATGACTATGTTATGCTTTCATGGATCATGTTTATTAACTCATGTTTTAACACTCTTTTGATTCATTACTTATGTTATGAAATTCCTCAGAACATTTTTTACTATCTATGATTATTGGGTATAATTTTATTATTTATCTTGATACGAAAAATGTTATCATCTTATTATCATTTATTATCTTTGATTTTTAATGCATATGTTTACCCTTATTAATATTTTGAGCTCACTTATTTTTTAATGTTTCCATTTACCTAGGTTCTGAAGAAAAATAATATTTATATTGTCTCCAAAAGAATATCTTATTTTAAGAATTTTTGGGAGATGTTGAAGACTTATTGTGGATTAATCAATTTCATATATAGTGTGAAATGTTTTCCATTTGTTAAAAAAGTCGTGTGTTTTTTTAGTTAATTTTTTTTCCAAATTCTATAAAAATATAAACCTAAAGGTCGTGGGAATGTATTTTGATGAAATATTTTCATTAAATCATTTAATTGAGGTGGTCACATATGTGGGGAGTCATAGATCAGGCCTGCATCATATAGACTGTATGATTTCCCTAACAGACCACATCTCCCTACGAATGTGCCTTTCTTTTCAATTCATGTAGTATAGAATCATAATTATAGGTTTTATGTACTTAAAAAATTCATATGAGATATAACTTCCATTTCATTCTCATATAATCCAATATTCATTTTTTTATAAATTATAGTATAATTATGTTTCACTCATGAATAGAAACAATATTTTCTTGAATGATTTCACATCTTATTGTGGGAATATGAAGACACTAAATTTATTTCCCTATCTTTCATGATACTCACAAGAAACCTAATGTGAACACTCGACTGACCTTGTGATGGATGACATGATAATTCACCCTACAATAAGGATTCATCCTAACACATGATTGTGGAATGAACCTAATGATCAACTATAAGTAGTTTAATACAAAAAAATTGAATTAGCGATGTTTCTTTTTCATTAGTGATGTTTAAAAACATCGATAATTCATTTACCGACATTTTGGAAAAACGTTGCTAAATAAAGTGTTGATAATTTAGTGATGTGTATAAATGTCACTAAATGACGAAATTTATAAACATTGATTTTTATCAAAACATCATTTAATGACATTTTTTAGAAATGATAGTAAATAAACATCACTAAATTAGTGACTTTCATAAACACTGCTATTTATGCACACCTCATTTACTGACATTTTTTAGAAACATTGGTAAATAAGAATCTCTAAATTATCAACATTTATAGATGTTTATATTTTGCAGCATATCATTTACTTAAATTTTTTTGAAATGTTGGAAAAAAATAATGAAATTTTTAATTTTTTTGGAAATTACAATAAATATATATATATATATATATATATATATATATATATATATATATCCATACACACCCACTCTCCCTCCATCCAGTTCGTATACGCCACTCTTCCAATACTCCCCTACCTCCACATCAACCATGGTCTCTATGTGACCCTCCAATACACCCATCGATCTATGCCGATACTCCCCACCACATGTCAACCCTTGGTCTCCAAGTCCTCATCCCACCCACCTCCATTTGTAGACATTGCAATTTTTGGCACCTCATTTACCTACATTTTTTAGAAATATAAAATTTTTATGTATTTTTGAAATTATAATAAATATAAATATATCCATACAAAGTTACTCTCCCTTTATCAAGTTCCCCTGCCCCTCTCTGCCAATACTCCCTTGCCTCCACTTCAACGATGGTTCCTGTGTGCCCCTCCAGTACACCTATTGATCTCTACCCATACTCCCCACTTACACATAAACCCCCAGTACCCATGTACTCATACAGCCCACCTCGATTTTAAGACATTTCTATTTAGTGGAACCTCATTTACCTAATTTTTTTAGAAACATCGGAAAAACAATTTTCTGACATTATAATTTTTTTTGGAAATTACAATAAAAATAAACATATCCTTACGCACCCACTCTCCCTCCATCCAATTCACTCGTCCATCTCTGTCAATACCCCCCACCACCGTGTCAACCTCAGTACCCATGTTCCCCTCCAGTACACCCTTTGATTTATGCCCATACTCCCCACCTGCACGTCAACCCTCGATCCCCATGTACTTATCAAACCCGCCTACCACCTCCACGTCAACCCTGACCCTCGTAGCTTGTTCATCAACCTAGCTTCCACACAAAGAAAATTTACTATGACAGTAATTGAACCCTGGACCTATTGCATCACAATAAATATTTGAAAAAACACAACTATTAGAATTTTTTTATATAAATGTATTTTTTTTATTTATATATATATATAAATAGATTTTAGTAATTAAAAAATAAATATTATATATTATATTATATATATATGTTTATGTTTTACATATATGTTTATGATTTATATTATATAAATTTTATATTTTATTTTTATATTTTACATTTATTTATATGTATATTATATATATATATATATATGTCTCTGTATGTGTGTGTAATTAACCACATTTTTAAATGTTGGTAAAAATATCACCAAATTTGTAATGTTTTCTAAAAATGTGACTAAATTTAAAATATATAATTATATTATGTTAAATTTATATATATATATATACATATATATATATAAATTTCAGTATTTAAAAGTTTAATAATATATATATATATATATATATTATTTTAATATATATATATATATATATGTTCATATATGTGTGTGTTTGTGTTCATATTTTATGTTTTTATATATTTATTTAATATTATATATATGTGTGTGTATTTATATATTACAAATATGTTTATATTATATATATATATATGTTTTTATTATATATATGTGTGTTTGTTTATATTTTATATTTTAGATATATATGTTTATATTTTATGTTTATATATGTGTGTGTGTGTTTATACTTTATATTTTTATATATATGTTTATATATTTTTCTCTATGGTTATATATTTGTGTTAGTGTTTGAAAAATTAATATATCTTATATATAATTTAATATATTGATATACATATTTTTATTTATATATATGTTTAAATTTTATATTTTATATTTTATGTTTATATATATATATATAAGTTTATATTATATTATATATGTATTTAGATTTTTCATATATGTTTATATTTTATATTATATATATACTATTATATATATATATATACATTTATATATCTATATGTTGATATTTATATTATAGATATATTAATATTTTATGTTTATATCCTATGTTTATATATATGTTTATATTATATATATATGTGTGTGTGTGTGTATGTGTGTGTGTGTTTATATTTTATATAAATATGTTTATATATGTGTATATGTTTTTATGTGTGTGTGTGTATTTAATTGGTCATGTTTTAAAACACTGGTAAAAATGTCACTAAAATTGCCACATTTTCATATAAATGTGACTAAATTTAATATATATATGTGTGTGTGTGTGTGTGTGTTTTTGTGTGTGTGTGTGTGTGTTTTTATATATAAATATTTATACGTACAGATATTTATTTATTTAATTATTGATATATTTATATGTGTGTGTGTGTGTTTATATATATATATATATATATTTTTTTTTATATATATGTTTATTTATATTTTTCTATGTTTATATATATTAATATATATATATCTCTAAATATATATTTAGATCCATTTGGGGGAGTGATCTATATAAATATAAATTTTTTTAGCGATGTTTTTCACGGAGTGTTGCTAAAAAGAGATGATTTTCATGAAACATTTCTAAATTAGAGTTGTTTTCCATGAAAAGTCCCTAAATTTGTGAAAGTGTTAGGAAACGTCGATAAGTTAGAAACACTTTTAGGAAGCATCACTAAATTAGAAAAAAAATTTATGAACCATAGATAAATTAGTGTCGTTTCCTAAAAAAACAACGCGAAATTTAAAAATAAGTGACATTTTTAAAAAAACATCACTAAAAAATGCTTCTAAATTACTATTTTTTAGTGGTTATTCTTGTATGGTATAGGTTTATGGTAGCTTGGATCGTCTATGGTAGCTTAGATCATCCATTTTTTCTAGGAATGACCTTCTGAAATGTGAATTGACTATGCTCTATCAAATTGAATATACTATATACACCTGTATGGTAAATCAATTGACGACACTAGTTAAGTATCTTTCATTCTAATATTTTGGATTTTTGATATGCCATTGTCACTCTACATTCATAGGCAGTTTTACACTTCTCATTTTATAGAAATAAAAAAATCACCAAACTATATTTTATTATTCTTTTTGTATTTCCTCATTTACTAAATGATTATATTAAGTGATTTGAATGTTTTTTTTATAAATTATTTTTAATGATATAAAAGTTCCATGAAGTGATTTTGGAGTGTTTTATATATAATAGAAAAGGGTGATTAATTTTTTTTCATTTTAGTATAAACGTACACCATATATTTCAAATATTTTAATTTATATATTATAAGTTATTCCTTTATTTTATTAATTTATAAATTAATTATTAGTGATAATGAAATTTTTAAAATTTTATACATTTTAATTTTGTGTTATTAAATTTTGAATATTTATGTATCTTCCTGAATATGAAAAGTTTTTATCAAAATTAAAATTTGAATATTATAGTAATAAACTATATGATATTTATGGGGTTTCCTTGAAAAATTATTATGGATATTTTTTAGATTGTTTAATGATGAATTCATATTAAATTGAATTAGTATTTATGTATTTTAATTAAAATTATTTTTATTACGATAATTCTAGAATAATTTTTTCTTTTTCTTTTCCAACCATGAAGTTTGAATTTAAATTATTTTACATGGTTTTATATTATATTATACATGTTTTTCAGTTTTAATTAAAGGAAAATGATACTCATTCAAAGACACACTAGTTACATGATATGATAACACACTTTTATGATGAATTTTTTTTCCATGAACTCTGAATATTTAACACTCAAAGAGTGGTATGATTTTATGATCCTAGGAAAAACAATTATATCTATTAGATGGTCTCAAAAATAAATAACCTTTTAAAACTACTACCACTACCTTTATAAGAAAGTTTTATCCAATACTAAAAGACTAGTTTTTTTTACATTAAAAGTCTTTTATGACTTCATCTTCCTGGTTTAGTTTGAGTCTACTCTAATAATTTATATTTATCTCACATGTTATCTAATTATGTTTTATGATTTTAAAACCCAAAATAGTTCTCTCTATTTGGGTTATGAATCTGGGATTCTAAATTCAAGACCCTTAGGGTTGTGAAAACCGATATCTAAATCCATTATTGAAAAGGCTGTGAATCTCCGCAAAAAAAATTATTGTGTCTATTTATACCTCTAATTGAAAATGATGGTTTGTAATATGTTATTATTCCTCAAAAAATTAATTCTTTTAGTGATTTCACATATCTCAAGGAGTATAGAGGTGTAAAAGTAGAGTAGGTCCACTTTAGATCTAACTACTATAAAAATACAAGAATTCATTCTTTACATTTATATATTATTTCATCTTTTGATAATTGATTCTGTTAAATAAATTTGACATTTAAATCATTTCTTTATAATTTTAGTCTAGTATATTCACTCCCTCCCCCACTATAGACCATGTTGTATTTTTATATAATATCTAAAAATTAGTATCTGATCCTATTACACTTGGATATAGAGTTTGTTTTTATATATTACTATGTTAACTTGTTTATCATAGACCTCATTGTATAAGAAAAAAGATCAATATAATATGTAAGGAATGAAATAATCGATGAATGTATTCCTTATAAGACACCTCACTTAGATGGAAAAGATTAAAGATATTATAAATCTAGATTGTATGAATACCTCAACTAGTTAAGAACAGAACAATTGTTAATGAAGATAAAACCACAAAAACTTCCAGAAAACATCATGAAACACTTTTCAGCAATGATTTGATTAAATATGTTTTGAGTTACAATGTAATAATTATTTTATATTATGATTTTAAAAAAATATTCATTTATCTTCCAATAATATAGCTCAGGAAATCTAGAAGATTTTGAATGTTACTCACTTTTTATCAAATAAAAATATCAAAACCAAACTTGGAATGCTATTAGTGGAGTACCAAGATTTAAGGATTGATGAAGATGAAAGAATTAATTATATGTTCCACCAACTCACAAGAATTATGAATGGAAAAAATTCACTTGGAGGAAATTTAGAGAACAAATTACATTTTAAAAAATCCCAATGTGTTATAACCAAGAAGTATCATACAAAGAAGGTAGTAATGGATCCGATTAAGAATTTCAAGGAAAAGAAATAGGATAAAATCATCATATGGATTCTTTAATAAGAACATATGTGAAAAAAATATTTTAGAATAAGAGACATTGAGGAATAACGGAATTGATTTAAAATCACATATAAATTTTTTATCTAACACATCTGAATCTAAAGAACATGAATTTTGTTGATCCCTAGTGGAGTTGGAAATATTTTTTGAGGATATTTTTGTAAGAATATGTTGGAGTATATGTGAATCATTATGTTGGATTTTATTGTGATGAATAAATAAAATTCAAAATCATATATCTTGTGAGGTTAAGATGTTTGAAGACTAATTTAGATGATTCTTATGATCTTGTGTAGTAATTACATATCATGAATGGGGTTCATGATGTAAGCTATTATAGGAAGATGTATCACACCGAAAAAATAAGTATTGTACTAGATAAGTTGATTGAAGAAAAAGGTTTATGTTGTAACAAATATACTACAAAAAAAGGTGAATGGGTTAGTTTTATGTGGACCAACTTATTTGAAGTAATTCACACTATAAAGATTTTTCTATGCTAGAAATATGGTTAAGAATATTTTTATGTATTTGGAATATTAAGGACCTCTACATTGTAAATAAGTACCATGATTCAATTGATGTTTTATTAAAGTAATTATTTCATGGGAATAAGTTCTCACTATAGAGGATTGGAAATGGTGAATTTTAGTGTCACTGGAGTTTTGAAGGATCCAATTTTTTAATTGTGTACCATGCCCTAAGAAATAAATTCATGAAACAGGAGAGACATCCTTATTAAAAAAGATTCTAAGCATTTGTTTCTATGAATCTTTGATATAAAATATTGTTAAACCGTAGTTATTTCATCATGCCGCAATGTATTTAGATAGTAAAAAATATTTTGAACTAATATTCTACACTATAAAAGAGGAAAAAATGTCATGATAGTGAAAAACTATGCATTTTTAACAACCTTGATAACATAGCTTCATCTGATAGGTTTGGTGGTTATTCTAACATATTATAACTACTAATTAAAATTTTATGTTGTATATTAATTGGAAATGATTCAAGGGTTGTGTTTTAATATGTGGATTTGAATTGGAATTTCAAATTCAAAAATGATCTAAGAAAAGTGTGACAACTTTGGAGATTAGAAAAGTGAGTTACAAAAAGTTATAAATAGATATAAAAAGTATAATGAGAGAGTTAATAGAAGATGTTTGGTATATGTGTAAAGTAAATAAGATTTTTTAATTCTCTATGGTATAATAAATGAGAAATGAAAATAAGTTCTATGTGGTTATGTGTATGTATTTTTCATACAAATTGAGGAATCAACTTGTCCATGTGCATGTACTAAGATGACGTTATATTATTTTTATGCTATTCAAGTAGACAAGAAGAGAAAAAACACATCATACTCAATGACTTGAAGTAATTATATTTGATTGAAGGCTCTTAAATTTTTACGAACAATTATATTTTTCAATTGTGGGATGAATTTGAGTGTGGTATGCACCATAGAATCATTGGGAGAAAATTACTATTGGTTTTTAATGTTATACCCTTTTCATTTGTAACAACATGATCATTATAGTGGGTATTTTGATCTTAGTGTAATCCATATCACAAAAAGTAATACCCTTCAATTATTAGGAGTAAAACCATGTAAATATGTTTTTTTACTCATGTTGGTTGGTGTTTTTAGATGCAAAGATAGATTTTATCAAGTTAACAAGTTGGGAAGGATAATCCTTTATGGAACATAAAAATAATTAGATCACTGATTCAACCCACCCCCTCTCAAAGATATCCTAAAAATCCAATAGGGGGATTCCTAAGTTGTATCAGAGAATGGTTCTCTTCATTTATGATTTTATATTTCATGTTTCTCTCATAATGAAAAATCGGTCATCGTTTTCTCTTATCAACTATGCATAATTTTAATTCAGTAAAACATAATGTGATTTCTTCATTTTATGGGAACTTTTTTCTTGTTTTTAATTAATTAATATTTATATATCTTGTTTCTCTAAATTATGAACGCCTAGAAACTACAACATGTGGTTTTCACCCACTTTTTGAAGGTATTTCTCTAACAACAGTAGATAAAAAATATAAAGAATGATTGTCGTGCCATAAATTCTATTTTTTCTTCGCTTTTAGATAGTGGATTTGTTAGGGTCAAAGACATCAAAATAGAAAATCGTATTTCAGATGAACTGTATAGTAACCATGAATGAAAAAAACTAAAGTGATGTGGGAAAATGTGTAGTTTTGGGGAATTAAATATAATAATTTCTGGAGAAATGATAATGAGACAATTGATATCTTCTTCAAAGAGGGTAAATGATTTTATAACCATTACCATTGGTTATGGTGAGAATCTAGAAGACTCTATTATTATAGATAATATCTTTCATATCTTTTTATAAATTTTGGTGAAAAAGAATATAATCTAGAAGAAAATGATTCAGGTTCAATCTCTCATGATGATTTGAATAATACTCTCATTTATTATCATAATGAGGAAAGATAATGC
Source organism: Viscum album (assembly GCA_963277665.1). Classification (NCBI taxonomy): domain Eukaryota; kingdom Viridiplantae; phylum Streptophyta; class Magnoliopsida; order Santalales; family Viscaceae; genus Viscum; species Viscum album. Next base: position 1,918,151,864 of record OY728119.1, read on the forward strand.
TATTAAGGAAAAGTGAAAGGTTTAAAAATATATTTCCCTTAAAGACTCAAATTTTGAGAAAGTTAAGAAGGTTGTTTGGGAAGATGATGGATTTTCCTATTCTGATTCTAGTTCAGATGTGGATATAGGGTTTGATAAAATGGTGTCTCTTATCTCTAAAAATAAAATATTTGGTAAGGTAAATTTTAGATATAAGTTGACACTTAAATTTTTTAATTGTGGGGATATTGTAAATTTTCCCCAAAATTTCCTAAAATTGAATGAAGAATAGTCTAATAATGAATAGATTAAATGAACAAGAATATTCACAAGGAATAACATAGAAAGACCAAAATGTTTTTCTATAATAAAATAAATTAATTTTTCAAATAAAAAAATAAGAATTTCATATCAATGTTTGAAGAATATAAAAGTATTAGTGAATAAAAAGTGGCTCATTTTGAAATTTATATTGGTGAAAAATAATTATTACTAATGTGTGTGATGAAAATTTTTCAAGTGAAGACTATAGAAATTACCTAATTAGAGATAAGGAAACATATATGGAGTTTCTGTTGAAGATAGAATTAAGAGATTATCTCTTAAAAATATAAAAATTTAAAATATATAATAAAAAATAATCAGTAATTAAAAAATAAATAATAAATTTATTAATAAAAAATATAAGTTGTTTCAGGATATTATTAATTTTAAAAAAAATTATAATAATGAGAAGGACATGAATATCAGGTTGGAAGTAAAGTTCAAAGTTTTGGAGAAATATCTTGATCTTGTTCAATTGAAAATGATCAATGTTGAAGAAGAACTGAACCTACCCAAACATATTTTTCACAATTATATTCAAGAATACAGGGAGTGTTGTAAGAATAAATAACCACAACAAGATAAAAATCATCTTTTCAGGAAGATTTTAATATTAACAAGGATGATAAAGAGTCAAAAAAAGATGAATAATGTCAAAAGAATCAATTTTGTGGCTAAATGAAATGAGTATTCTAAATATTTAAATTCAATGAATGAAAATTTTAATTCAAAATATATTTTAATTTATTTCTATAGAATAGTTAAGAATAAATATAATAATAATAATAATATATTTGGAGTTAACAAAATTTGTTTCCCAAAGAATATTAAAAAATATTGATCATAATAAGGTTGGTAGTCAATAATAGAGTTACAGACAACATGTTGTTTTTAAAGGAAAATATGATTTTATTGATATTATGGATACTGCTAGTATTTTGGGTATATAGTAAAATGTTTTAGTTCATCCAAAAATAACATAACATTCCTAGATATTTTGTGGAATAAGTTTTAAGGGGGAGTTGACCTTCGCAATAGAAGCAAGTTTAGAAATAACTTATATGTTCTGGACAGAATACATAGAACATGATTTATTTTCATGAATAACTCTATATAAGGTATGACTAGACTGGACATCATGAAAATAAATGTATCTTCCATCTAACAACCCCAAAAATCATTTTTAATACTCATAATCATGATAATACAAAAGGAAAAGGGAAATATAAAGCCTTAGTTTTGAATTCGGAACTAAAAGAATTAAAAAAGAAAGTCTATGGATCATGGATAATGAATGTGTATCCCATATAAAAAGAGATTTAATACTCCAAAAATATGTTGATAAGTGAAATAGAGTCCCAGTGAATTTTTTAAATGATAGGTCACTAAAAGATAAAATATTTATCTCAACTATTATTGGGAAAGAAAATCTGAAAACTGAAAGAACATTTTCTTTCTATGGACTCAAAAACAATATATTGTATGTTTCATATATTTGTGATGAATGAAATGAACTTGTTTTTATAAAGGATCTGTTATTTTTTAGGAACCTAGTGGATGGAATCATATTTACAAGAGGACATAAAACCAAAGGGAATTTATTCAATTTTGGTTATGCTGGAAATTATGGCTATCTAACCATGAAAAAGGAGAATAAATTTTGGAATTTAATTCTAGGCCATCATAGATAAAATAATATTAACATGATATCTATATTAAATAGTTTATGTGATTTTACTTTTATGAAAAGAGATAGAGAATGTATGTGTTCAACTGCCAATAGGGGAATATTATTAACTCATCTCACAATAAGTAGAGATCCATCCTACTCAAACTTTTCTTCTCATTCATTCAAATGTGTGTATACCCATGAGGAAATACTAATTTATTTAATAAAAGTACTTTATCACTTTTATTTATGAATTCAATAATATTACTTATGTTATGTTTATTAAACATTGTTTTTAGTCCTTAATTGTTTTAAAAAGTTTTCAATTAAGTGTCGAAAAAGAGTATAGTTTTACTCTTAAGAAGTTCCAACTTCAAAATGGAACTGATTATAAAAATAGAACATTTCAATATTATTTAAAAAATTAGGGAATTTTTTATGATCTTGGTACACTTTAAACACCACAAACAAAAGTGTGGCTGAACAAAAAAATAGGTGTTTGGTGGATTTTTCTTAGATAATGCTATTCTAGTAAGATACTTCTCAATACTTTTTAAGGAAAGATATAGGTATATTGGTTCTTATCTAAAAATAGTGTTGAAATCAGCATAATTCTTATTTTACCCATGTGATATTTAATATAAAACATTTCAAAGTTTGAAGTATTTCCATGTGTTTAGAAGTCCTTAAATTATCAATGTATAAAGTGACAATCCTGGAGTGTTTGAAAATAAAGGAGTTAAAGAGATATTCCATGTATATCATCTAAATGGAAGAGGTTATTTTTGTTTCAATAATTTGAAAAAATTTAAAAGAATGATAATTGGGAGTAATTTTCCGAACCTAAATACAAAAAATTTATAGGAAAAAAATGGATTTTCTAAAATAGTTTGAATGAAAAAGGAGAAGTAGTCAAAAACAAAACAAGTGTGATGTGAAAATTATATACATAGGTTGAAGGAGTAGAATTTGATGAAATGTTTTCCCTTTATTCAAGGTGTGAAACTATTAGAATATTTATTATTATTAATACCCAAAGGAAATATAATATTTTTCAAATTTATTTCATGCATATCTTCTCCAATAATGAGTTATAAGAGGACATATAAACTAAGAAACCATGTGGGTTCTTACATATAGAAAATGAGATCTCTGATTATAGGATAAAGAAGTATTTATATAGGTTAAGAAAAGATCTAAGATATCGGTATTCTAACTTTGGTTCCAACAAAAAGGGATTTATTTTTAGAAAAGGAAGAGTGTAAAACAATCTATATATCAAATATGAAAAGATAAATATTTTCTCAGTATTGTTTAAACAGATGAAATTATACTTATTGTAAATTATGAAGAAACGTTTGAATTTTTATCTAGATAGATGAATACATTATTTCAAATGTCCATGATGGGATAATTTAGGTAATTTATTAGCTTAAAAGGATCTCAAAATAAAGATCACATTTTTCTTACCCAATAAAAGTATAATAAGGAAATCCTTAAAGGTTTTGGAATGGAATATTCAAATCTTGTTTATACACCCATTTTAGTGGAAAATATTTTTCCAATTATGACAATGGAAAGGATGATGATCATAATTTTTTATAAAAACTTATTTGGAAGTTTGTTATATCACATAGGTTCAGTTCCAGGTATGGTGTTTATTGTTACATTTTTTTCTACTATCAAAGTGCACCAAAAGAGTTGTGGATAGAAAAGGGATTATCATATATATTGAAGGGATATAATATTTCAGGTTTCAATATGAAATCACATGAAGATTTTATCTATTTGGCTAAATAGATATTGATTAGGCAGGTTGTGTTGATGATAGAATATCCACATCATGTGTAGTTTTCTTATTGAGTGATATGTGTGTGTGTTTTTTCACATTATAAAGAAGAGTTCAATATAATTTAGCACTGTTGAGGTGGTATGTGGTTGAAACTCAAAAAAACACAGTTAAATTGGACGATGACACATTTGGAATATTTAAATGTTGATATATAGTCTTCACTTCTTCTTGGATGTGATAATCAGAGTGTTTATAATTTATCAAGGAATACTATTAAAAATTAATAAAGCATGAAGATTTATATTAAATATCACTTTATCGAAGAGATTTTGGAGGGAAATTAATTGAATTTGGAGGGTGTTCCTAAAAAGAATAAGATTTTTGATGTGTTTACAAAGGCATAGTCTAAGGATGTTCATCAAAATTGGAAGATGATTTTTGGATCTCAACCTCAACCATATCAGGGATAGGTTATAGTGTACAATTCCCCTCTACCATCTTTAATTTAGATAGTTTTTTAAAAGGGGAGAAAAATGAAAATATTAATCTCTAAATAGTATCCATTGATATTTGTGTTACCTATTTAGGTAGAGAATATATTTCAGGGGAATTCTAAAAATGTTAAATTTTTGATTTCAACATTGTACATGTGTCTACACTATTCTAATAGTTTTTTGAAGAGTATGTAAGAATTTTTAAGAAAATATTTTATGTTTTATCGATAGTGATGATAAAGTATTAATTATTATCTAATTGATATATTTTCATGTATTGTATCATCATTTTCATGGGGTATATCATCACTAAGAAGGTTCAATATGTTTTTGGCTTGATGAAAAATTGAATAGAGATAACTACCTATTGAAAGTGTGGTATTATTTATTCAATTTCATGTTTTCTACAAAAAAATTTATCATGTAGTCTTATATTCATTTAAGGGTGATACATTAATAATAATTAATTGTTTGGTAGTGATTTGTATTCTATGGTTTATAAAAATATACAAAGGGGGATATTATTAATACCAATAGGTGTTATTATTATTTTTTGAGGATATTATTGAAGAATATGTTATAATAGATGTGATTTATTGTGTGTGATTTTGTTTTCAATGCATTAATTACTTTAAAACTCACATTTATTGTGAGGTGAATTTATATTAAGATTAATTTAGATCATTTTTAATCTGTTTTATACTGATTACATATCATGTAAGGGTTTTATGATACATGCTATTGAAGGAAGTATGTTAATGTTGTAGAACATGGAATTGTGTCATAGAAATTGACTAAAGAATATGGATTGCATTATAACACATATAAAATATCGCGAATAAGGATGAGCCAATTTTGGGTGTCCCTTTATATTTGAAATAATCCATTGCATAAGAAAATGGATACATCATAAAGAATTATGATCATATGTTTTATTCCTCTAGAATATCATGGACCTTTACGCCACAAAGTAGTACCACAAAACAATGGATGTTGTAATATGGTTCTTATGATAAGGAAGTTAGACCACATTATAGAGTTTAAGAACTAGTGTATTTTAGTGTCACTAGTTTTTTGAATGATCATGTATCACAATATTGTACCACACCACAAGTAGTTAGTTCTTTCCATATGAGAGGCTTTCAAGCTATAAGATGTATGAGTATTTATCTCAGTGTATCTAGACTTTGGAAGAATATTATTCCATATTTACATCATCATGACAAAATATGTTTAAGAAGTTAAAAAAATGAACTACTATGCTACCCTGTAAAGGATGAGTCTACACCATGACAGTGGAAAACTAAGTAGTTAGAATAAAATTAATGACTCAAATTTATCTCAAAGGTTTTGTGGTTACTCTAACGTGGTATAACTACTAATAAGAATTTCATTGAGGAGAATAAATGGAAGATGATCCAAGGGTTGTGTCTAAATAAGAGGATTTGAATTATAATTTAAAATTAAAATATGAACTACAATAATGGGTGACTATTTTGTAGATTACAAAAGAGATTCATAGAAATTCATAAATAGGGAGAATAATTAGAATATGGGAGAGTTAAGATAAGTTGTTTTGAATATGTGTAAAGAAAATAGGATTTTTTAATTATAAAAGGTCGAATAAAGGAAGAAGGAGAATAATTTTAATGTTTTTTTGTGTATGTGATATGCATAAAAAGTTAGGAACTAACTTTTCCCTATGAAAGTTTGAATGTTAATTTATTTTTTTATGTTGTGTATATAGAGAATAATTGAAATAACTTAGCATGATCAATGAATCGAATGAAATATATTTAATTGATGAATCTTATTTTATTACCAATATTTATCTTTATGAGGTACATGATGAACCTTTCTTTAAGATTCACACAGTAATTTTCAAGATACATGTATGCATGAGTTTCAATGTTATACCTTACTTGTTTATACCGAAAGAATGATTCTAGGGGTAGTATGATCCTGTAGGATTTCATAACACATCAAGGACCAGATTTATAATATTAAGAGGTCGTCCTTATAAATCCTCTATGTTCTATCATGTTTGTGTTTGTGTTTGTGTTTGGGTGAAAATATATATTTTAGTAATTCACTTTAACAAGTTTCCAAGTTTATTCCTCGAAAGAACTTAAAACGGATTTATATCCATGATTCACTACCCCAAGTGATCTTCCACATATCCTATAAGAGGATTTTCGTGAATGAAAAGGGATAAAAAGTTATTATACAAAGGTCATTATAATTTGATGAAGAAAAATAGAAATTTCAATAAGTGACCCAGAAGATGTTTGAAGGATGACTAAAGAGGAAATAAAGGTATCACAAGGGTAGTATAATTGTATTTCAGAACTAAAATATTATGAATATATAAAAAGGGTACACATAAAATCATATTGTAAAAAATTAAAGAATAATGGAATATATAATAAATAAAAAAAGGATTTACATGTATATAATTTGGAATGAAGCTACATTGAAGAATCATATTCATGTGATGAAACAAGAAATGATAAAGATCCGATTAACCTATGTATTATACTGAAAAATATAAATTAGATTGATAATGATTCAAATTTTTGTTATTGTTTTGATTTATATTTTTATGGTATAACTTTTATGATATATATGAATAATTTGAAAAGAAATACAAAAGATGTTTTATGATTCACCAAATTGTATACAGAATTGAAATAATTGAATAATAATGTTAACGAGGAAAGTAAGAAATTAAAAAAAGACATAAAAAATCTAGAAAATAATTTTGTTGTTTAAATGAAGGTTAGTATAATGGATATTACATTTTTCATAATGAAAATGATGTAATTAAGGATGAAAATGAAAATAATGATAAATTCTGCTTCATGTTCAAAAATTGATTTTTATGATGATTTTGATTCTTTTCAAAATGAGAATGATGACCTTAAAATAGAATTTTATAATATTAAAGAAAATTTATGTACATTTTTCAAGGTAAATATAAATATGATAATATAATGGTCATGATGAAATCAATTAAAGATAAAAAAACATTGTTATAATCCTCATATTTCTAAAATATTAAAAACTTATTTTGTAAAGAGTAATAAAGGATATTTATCTAATGTCAAGTGATTTAGATTTAGAATGAAATGAAATTATGAAAATAAATGTTCTTTAATATTTACACAATCCCTTGGATATATATTTTTTTATAATAATTTATCATTTAGTGTACCATATAGTAAATTTTACAAAATGTGTTTAAATACCTAATAATTCTTATACTAACCTAATTGGACCCAAGATGGCTTAAGTATGGATATTCTTTTCTACTTAATTAATATTTTAATGAAAAATACCTTAAGAGTGTCAAAGATAGATGGTATATTTACATCAGTTACACCATAAATATTAATATAGACCTATCAATGTTTTTATCAGATAATCAATGTGATGGAGGATCTGTGACATTCAATAATAACTCAAAAGTCAGGGTTAAGGTATTTGGGGATGTAGTTATTTATAAAATTGTTTAAATTTATATATTTATATATGTTTATGTTTTGAAATATAAATTAATTAGTATTTTAGAATTATGTTATGATGTAATGAGTGTTAAATTTGATGATCACAAATGTATAGTTTTCAGATTTGAATCTATTTTATTTTATACAAATATTAAGGATAATATTTATTCTATTTATTCTTCTTAATTAAATAAATAAAATTCAAGTGTATTAATTTTATATAAATAGATGATATATTACAGTATCAGAGTCTTGATAATGTGATCTTTTGATTTTTACACGAACTGTTAAATAAAGGACATGTGCAATAGCTACTCAAATTGAAAAATAAGAAGAGTTTTACTTGTGATTATTTTTTAAAATGTAAAAAACATAATATTTGTTTTAAATATCATAATGAAGTAATAACTTCTATACCATTAGATAATATTCATTTAAATTTATTTAGTCAAATTCTTGTATCTATTTTAAGAGGCAAGATATATGTATTTTTGACAGTTTAAGAATTTAATAGATTTACATGGGTTTATTTCACATCTCATAAAAGTGGAAATTTAACAAGATTTATTTAATTTATAATTTATTTAAAAATAAAAAGGGTTGTTTAATTTTTTATTTTATAATTGATAATGGAGGTTAATTTTTTAATTTTTAATTTCAATCTTTTTATAAATTAAATGTTTGTTTTCTTATTTATTCTGATCCAAGAACGCAATAACATAATGGTGTTGTAAAACAGAAAATTGAAGTATTTTTTAATTGGATAAAACTATTTTAAATGAATATAGTTAGCATAAATACTTTTTTCTAAATCTAATAATAAAAACTATTAAATTTTAAATATTTTTTTAATTAATCTATTTTATTTAGAAACCCTTATAATTTTTTTAATGATAAAAAATCTAATTCTGGTTATTTTAAAGTGATTGGGTGTAATAGTGTTATTTTAAATATTAAGGATAACATGGTTAAATTCAATTCAAAATATGATTACTGAATTTTTCGAGGATATTATTATTTAGGTAATGTTTTTGTGTTTATAAAAAATAAATATGGTTTTAGAAGAATTTTTTTATGTTAATTTTGATGAATATGATTTGAAAAATGATTCTATTTTGGTGTATCCTAAAAAAGAATTTAACGAAATTAATTTTAGTGGAGAAAAACCTAAATATGGTAATGTAATTATTAAGTTGTTTCTTACTCTTTCTCATTCTATTTCTTAGTAATAAAAAATTCATAAAGACAAATATTTTGGTAATGCCATTAAAAATGTTGATTCTAGTGTTAAAACAAAAAATTAGGTTTTTGAAATTTTTATAAGAATTCAAATTTTGATTATGAATGTGTGCCAAATTATATTTTTGATGCTTATAATGATTCTATTTGGATTGTTTCCTTGAAATATAAACTTAATCAGTTTGGTAGAAATAAGTTTTGGAATTTATTTAAACCCCCACTAAATAATAATGTAATTGGAACTAAATTGGTTTTTTTAAAATAAAATAGTTAAATTTATTAAAAGTGATAAGAATAATGATAGTCTTGTAGCTCAAGGTTATTACCAAGAAGGGGGTATATATTTCGATGAATCTATTATGCCTATAGTGAGAACTGAATTTATTTTTGTTAGATTTTATGTCGTTTCAAAATTTTAAGTTCTTTTAAATATATGATATAAATCATTTTCAATTATGAGGAGGATTATGTTTTTAAAGGAATTGTATTTAAAATGAATAAATTCTAAATCGTGTATTAAAGTTATCAATGTATTTGTATAGTGTTAAGAAATAACCTTATCATTAGTATGGTAAACCTTGTTTTTGTTGATAACTTATTTTAACAAAGGGAAATTATAACCTAATTTATTTATTAAAATAATTTCAAATGATATTTTAATTGTTTAAATTTATTTTGATGATTTTTTTTTGAATCATCATGTGAATTTCTCTGTAAATAATTTTCTAATTTAATGGAATGTGAATTTGATATGAGTTTAGTGGGTGAACATAAATTAGTTTTAGGTATTCAAATTAATCAAATAAATAATGGTAGATTTGTTTAACCTATCTAAATGTGATAAATATTTTGTTAAAAAATTAGTTTAGATTCATGTAAAAGTTTAAAAGCCTTATTTTCATGAACTAGGTTGTGTCTCCAACCAACCCAGCACCCAACCCAGTCCGCGACATGGCCTGAAGGGCATTCCTGATCCCCAAAGGCTGGTACAAGTGCCCGGGTATCGAATGAAAAGCTTTGGGAAAAATTTACCCATATTTACAATGTTAAATTAATAAAGAAAACCCAAAAACAAGATCTAAATAATTTAACTGAAATAACCTTTAATAAATTCAAAAAAATTATATTTTACAACTAAACAAGGACAAGAGGACAATGACACCAAGGGAAACCCAAACGACTCTCAAACCTTCCTGCAATAAGAGGAGCAGCATCCTCAAGCCACTATGAAAAATGAACTTCCAACCTCACGCATCCTGCTTTAGCCTGAAAAAAATAGACAACAGAGTCTGCATACACCCAAAGGTGTATGCAGGGTGTGATCCAAAGACCCGGTAGGATACCACCAAATAAAATATTACATTCCACAACACTCAAGAGATAAATTTAATATTCATATAAAAAAATTCACTTTTAAAATGCTTTTAAGAATACCATTTACAACCCAAAAGTTTAAAAGGAACAGTAGAAGAAAACTATTTCACAAATACCATTTTAAAATGGAAGAGAAATTTTACTAAGAACACACACGTACACCAGTGGTCCTCCATATGCCGGTGAAATGTAACATCCCAAGTAAGTAATGAATAATAGATATTTTTATCTATGTCTATTAATGATTAAGATAGTGTTATAGAGGATTAAAATGAAAATAAAAACAATCTTATGCATGGAATACACTAATATACTTAAAAGATTGTTTTACTGCCTTTTGATGGCAAACCATTTTTGAATCTATATTTTGACAATTTTATAAACTATGTTTGTCAAAATAAACTTATTCTTTATGATTGGGACATCAAAATTTACCTTGTGTGAATTTTTGGTATTTTTCTGACAATGTTCATTTTTTAATGAATAGTGAAAAATACTGCATTTTACATCAAAAATACGTTTTAATCTAATTTATTTATATGATTAGATTATGTTTTGAATTGGTTTTGAAGTGAAATTAGAATATATTTTTACCATTTTATCCAATGGTGGTCATTGGAATCAATTTCACTCTGAAATTAGACTTAAACTGGTGTCAATCTTTTGATACTTATTGTTTTGTAAAAACACGCTATTTGCTCTGGCAGCGGGAATTAATTATTAAATTAATTAATGTAACCTATATGTTTTGAATTTTGTAAAATAGACTTCATTTTTGAATTCGGAATATCAAATATATCTTAGGGTGAATTTTTGGTAATTTTCTGAAAAACTTCAATTTTTGATGAATAGTGAAACCACTAAGTGATAATCAAGCAAACTGATTTTTCAGTTAAATGAAAGTTTACCACTAATGTGTATTGAATTTTGAAAATCCGACATACATGGTTGTCATTAAGAAGTAAAATGTGGATCAATGAGATTATAATAATTTTTTGGTGAATAGTAACTTATTAAGTTCTTAATCGTGATTAGTGGTAATTAGGGTAGTTTAAGGTATAAATAATGCTTTAATAATAGGAAATGACCTAGACACATGTCCCAACCTTATTGGTTGTGTCATGGCCGACCAAGACAATCCATGGGTCAACTTGGGGACCCCATGGAGACACTTTGGTTTGGAAATGACATAAATAACTTTTTATTAAATGTTAAAGTAAAAATGACACAAACAAGAGATGTTTTACGAAAACAATTTTTACATGGGGTTATAAAGATCAGATTTTTGATTATAAATAGTAATTGGAAATCTAAAAAGATTTCATACATCATAGTATTTTTTTTATAATTTTTAGACATTAAATAAATTTAATTATTTATGACATAATAATGATGCAGCGATGACATCATTATTTGACGATTTAAATAAAATAGAAAGATAATGTAAAATCTATAAACTACACATGTCCAAAACAAATTGGATGAGTGGATTTCGAACCCTTATCACCTTATCCACGAATTCTATCAATTTGGGACCTTTTAAAACCGAAACACATTTTCAAATAATGTAATATTTCTTTACTTTCCAAAAGTGCCCCTCCTCTCCTCTTATAAAAGGCCCCCACCTCTACCTCATTTCACACACTCTTCAAGCCTTTGGATCGGCCAACCCCTGCCCATTTTCTCTCTCCACATCCCTCTCCTCAACCTAGAGGATTCCCTTTGGGCAGAATCCTTTCAAAGGAAGCCTTTAGGCTCAACTCAAAAGGAGTTACACTTTTAAAGGTAATTCATTCTCTCATGTTCATTTGTTTTATTTTGCTTCTACAACCCCCTAAACTCTTTTTATTTACTTCTTTTGTAACAACACCAGTATCATCAATATACTAGGATGTTGTTATAAGATTTATTTGAGCTACACTCTCACACAACTACATCAAATGGTTAAAGAACATACGGTTTCCGTGGATGGCAAAATTCTGCCTCCCGAAACGATGATTGTTCAACACTCATTTAACACCTTCAAAGGTGGCCATTATGATGCCACTATTTTTATATATGATATATAATATTTTTATGTTTTCCTTAAGCTTCTATTTTTTTTTTTGGGCATACCTTTATGGTTTCCATTATTGGTAAAATACGATATCTTCATTTTAGGAAGTGCGGACTACCGCCCCCTAAAAGTGATTTGATTCGTTAATACCATATGTGGGATGTGTAAAGGATAAAGTTAATGATATTATATATGTTATTTTACTGTAATTATAATATACTCTTATATCATTATGATTCCATTCCAGAAAATATGAAATAGAAATGGAAGTAGCGTTCATGCGTACGTACGGCTTACCGTCTCCATGAACGGTGCATTTCATTTCTTACCTCTAAATGTGATGTAATATTATAAATGCATGTATGTACTGGATATATATGACATATATGATATCTACATCATGAATACCATTCTGGATATAATGAACCTTTGACCAAATTAACAACATGTAAGTGTAAGAAGTCTATTTTTGACTTAAGAACCAAATACCGACAAAATGAACATTATTAACTTAACTGATTACATGATGTTCATAACATGGTATAAAAGGAATAATGAACTTGAAAAAGGTTCTTAATCAAGTAGATATTAACTCAAGTTAATTATTCAGGAGATTAAAGAACGGTCGGGTCAAGTCGGATACGAGGTATGGGACTTTGTCTCAATCTCCTTTCGTTGAGGCATATTTTATTTTATACACAACTTTCTTTTATACGGTGTATAAACCCCTTTGACTTTTACGTTTATTCAAAAGGAATCTTTTTTATATGAAGCGTTTACTAAACGACAAAAGGGAATGTTTTTGTCGTACGTATGCGGCGACAACGACTTCTCCGCCGTCGTGACCGTTATTTGAGTTACGGCTTCCTCTACAAGTCATACCTTCTTTTTAAAAGAAAAATAAATACCATGTTTTACTTTTCTTTTATTTTAGTATTGAAAATGGTTTTCATAATGTTTTTATATCAATGTGTTGTATTGAAATCTCGTGATTTAAATGTGGAAATTTTATGTTTCCTTTATGCATGTTTTATGTGATATGATTATGTTATGGTTCTTGGGCATTATTATGAAGACGGGTGGTTCCGTGATAAACTAAGGGCGGGTGAGCCCGTTATAGCTCTCCAATGAATTGGGTAACGCGAAGGAGTGAAACGTTAAGGTTTCTCCGAAGAGATTTAGGGAATATACTGTGATGGGTATTCCAAACGTAACCAAGAGGGTTACTCCCTACGTAAGAATGTTATGAATGCCTCAAGTTACCTTTATGTCTTATGATTTCTATGATTTATTCATGATTTTATGAAATATGTTAAAGTACCTATGTTTTATGGGTAAAGTATGATTTCATTCTTATGTATATATGAACTCATGTGTCCTTTCCATGTTTTTTTTATAACCCATACTGAGTTTTTATGCTCATCCCAAGTTTTTGAAATGTTTTTCACAGGTCAAGGGAAAGGTACATGATAAGATGATTGAGTCAAGGATGTGTCAAGAAATAATCCATGTTTTATTTTAAATGTGTTTCCATTGATGGGAATGAAGAATACTATCTTTATGTAACCACTTTGTTTATATGTGGAATGTAATGCAAGTTTTATGATCTAATTCTCTAAAACTCTAAACCCGAAAAGATCCTCAATGTGTAATCTTGTAATAACTCAAGATTAAGTAAGGTTTAAGGCTGGGGCCTTATAGTTGGTATCAAAGGTCGGTTTAGATAACTTTAGGAGTTATAATTCTATTAAATGATTATCCAAAAATATTTTTTTTTCGAAATGATATAGCATTTAAAGATTACCATGTTGCTTTATCTAAGACATGTTTGTTCAGAATGGTTTTCCGCAGAGGAAACAGGGAAGCAGTGCTAGGAAGGTATACAGAAGGAAATAACCTTCCGAATCAGCATCCAGAAATGGTCGTAATTGGAACTGAACAGTTTGTTGCAGTAATGGCGCAGTTGACTCAAGCGATAAATGGCGGTGGTATCCATGCACGAGATCAGCCAGATCAACCGCAGAGGAACATGTCAGTGGTGGAACATTTCATGAGGCAACATCCACCATCATTCAGAGGATCATCTGACCCTGTGCTAGCTGAAGGGTGGATTAAAGCACTGGAGATGATTTTTGATGTCATGGGGTGTTCATACAATCAAAAGGTTAGTCTTGCTATTTACCGTTTGGAGGGTGAAGCAGATCAGTGGTGGTCTATGGTTTAAAATATCAGGGACGCCGATGAGATTGATGCTCTTGACTGGGATGAATTCAAAGGTATGTTTCTTGAGAAGTATTTTCCTAAGGCTGTTCGACTTAGGATGGAAAAGCAATTCTTGGAATTGAGGCAAGAGGAAGACTCAGTGGCTGCCTATGAAGAAAGGTTCACTCGATTGGCAAGGTATGCTCCAAATTTTATCCGGGACCTTGATAGTAAAATAAATCGTTTTTACTCAGGATTAAAGCCAAAATATCGAAGGGAATTAGCTTCTCATGAGTTTAAATGCTATGAAAATCTTGTTCGATGTGCTGAGAAGGTGGAAATGGAGTTTTCCGATGACCAAGTTTTCTATAACAACCAGCAGAAGAAGAGACCGAGGTGGCAGGAGAAAGGTAAGAATTCTTCAAAAAAATTTGATGGTAAGAAAACTAAGTTTCCAGTTTGTGATAAATGTGGAAAAAGGCATGATGGGGAATGTCTTATGAATTCTGGAAAGTGCTACCGATGTGGTAAGATGGGACATAAGGCTCGTGATTGCACTAAAAAGGATCAAGCTGAAGGTAAGAACAAATTTGATTTACAGTTAGTGAAGTGTTATAAGTGCAATGAGATGGGTCACTATGCAAACGAGTGTCCGACAAGGAGCTTGAGTGATGGGAAGCAGTTAGACTACAAGCAGAAAGGGGTGGTGAAATCCTTTGCAACTACTTCAGCAGATTTCGGGCTATCAAATGAAGTTGTATCAGGTACTTTGTTTGTTTTTTCAGATTATGCCAGTGTGTTGTTTGATTCGGGGTCTACACATTCTTTCATCTCTGAAACCTTTTCTAGTAAAATGGGAATACCATCTCAAGAAATGACTCCTGAACTTTTGGTAAAAACACCTGGGGGAAGTGTCGAGGCAAAAAGAATTTATAAGAATCTTCCTATCCTTATCTGTGGAAAGAACCTACTTGCAAACCTTATTGTTCTACCTCTAGTAGATTTTGATGTTATCCTGGGTATGGATTGGCTCTCTATTTACCATGCTAAGATTGACTGTAGAGCTAAAGAAGTTTTTTTTCAGAAAGACTTTCAGTTTGTTTACAAGAATAAACCCTTACTTTTGATAACATATCAAGAGGCTGAGAAACTTGTAAAAGATGGAAATGAATGTTACCTTGCACACATCGTTGAAAATAAAGGAACTGTTCAGATTAATGATGTGCCAGTAGTAAATGAGTATCCTGATGTTTTTCCTGATGAGTTGCCTGGAATAATACCAGATCGGGAAGTTGAGTTTACTGTTGACTTAGTTCCTGATGCTAAGCCAATTTCAAAACCCCCTTATCGAATGGCACAAATTGAACTTTTAGAGTTGAAGGAGCAATTGCAAGATTTATTAGAGAAAGGTTTCATTAGACCTAGCACATCACCATGGGGTGCTCCTGTTTTATTTGTTAAAAAGAAAGATGGTTTTATGAGACTTTGCATTGATTA
Source organism: Viscum album (assembly GCA_963277665.1). NCBI lineage: Eukaryota > Viridiplantae > Streptophyta > Magnoliopsida > Santalales > Viscaceae > Viscum > Viscum album. The sequence goes on from OY728119.1 coordinate 1,918,167,996, forward strand.
TAGAGCCTTGAATAATATCACTGTTAAGAACAAATATCCTTTGCCTCATTTCGATGATTTGTTTGATCAGCTCCAGGGAGCTCAGTTTTTTTCAAAGATTGACTTGAGATCGGGGTACCATCAGCTGAAGGTTAAGGAGGCAGATATTCCGAAGACCACGTTCCGTATGAGATATGGCCATTATGAATTTATATTAATGCCTTTTGGGCTAACCAATGCACCTGCTGTATTCATGGACTTAATGAATAGAATTTTCCATGAGTTCTTGGATAAGTTTGTGGTGGTTTTCATTGATGATATTTTTGTGTTTTCTAAAAGTAAAGAGGAGCATGAAAAACATTTAAGGGTTATCTTGCAAACCTTAAAATAAAAGAAACTGTATGGGAAATTCAGCAAGTGTGAGTTTTGGTTGCAACAAATTTCTTTCCTTGGTCACATTGTTTCTAAAGATGGAATAACTGTTGATCCTGCAAAAACAAAAGTTGTGGAAGAATGGCCAAGACCCACAAATGTAACCGATATTCGTAGCTTCCTTGGTTTGGCGGGCTATTACCGAAGGTTTGTTAGAAATTTTTCACGGTTATCTAGTCCAATGACTAAGCTAACTCGTAAGGGTGTTAAGTTTATCTGGACAAAAGAATGTGATGATTGTTTTCAGGAATTGAAAAGAAGATTGGTGAATGCTCCAGTTTTGGCACTACCTTCCAGGAATGGTGAGTTTGTTATATACAGTGATGCTTCATTGAAAGTACTTGGTTGCGTCCTAATGCAGAATGATCAGGTAATTTCTTATGCTTCACGACAGTTGAAAACTCATGAGGTAAATTACCCTACACATGATTTGGAACTATCTGCTGTTGTTTTTGCTTTAAAAATTTGGAGGCATCATTTGTATGGAGTAAAGTGTGAAATATATACCGATCACAAAAGTTTAAAGTATATATTCACTCAGAAAGAGTTAAACATGAGACAAAGGATATGGCAGGAATTAATCAAGGATTATGATTGTACAATTCATTACCATCCGGGAAAAGCAAATAAAGTGGCTGATGCTTTGAGTCGAAAAAGTAATGCTTCATTAAAAATGTTGCGTTTGGAACGTGATCCTTTGGTTAACGATTTGATGAACTTTGGCATAGAAGTTGTTGGTGTAGGAAGTCCTTCTGTTTTGTTTCAGGTATCAGTGAGATCTTCTCTATCAGATAGAATCTAGCAAGCACAGAAGCAATACAGTGAGTTGCAGAAAAAGGTAGAGCTGGTTCAGAAAGGTAAGTTGCCTGAATTCAACATTGATAGTGATTGTGTTTTGAGGTTTGGGAAGAGATTGTGTGTGCCTTGTGATTCACAGTTAAAGAGAGAGCTGTTATGTGAAGCTCATAGTTCTCCGTTTTCAGTTCATCCGGGCAGTACTAAGATGTATAGAGATCTGCGGGAGTATTACTGGTGGGATGGAATGAAAAGAGACATTGCTGATTTTACTGTGAAGTGTTTGACTTGTCAGTAGGTTAAAGCAGAGCGGCAGCTACCGAAAGGGATGCTTCAGCCTTTACCAGTGCCAGAGTGGAAATGGGAGAATATATCCATGGACTTTGTTGTTGGATTACCGAAGACATCTCGAGGTAATAATGAAATCTGGGTTATTGTTGATCGCTTGACCAAATCTGCTCATTTCCTTGCTATACGAGATACTTTCTCTCTTGATCAACTTTCCCGTTTGTATCTTAAAGAGATAGTCAGGTTACATGGAGTTCCTCTCTCCATTGTATCGGATCGTGATCCCAGGTTTAATTCTAACTTTTGGAAAGGCCTTCAGAAGTCGTTGGGTACTGAATTAAATTTTAGTACAGCTTTTCATCCCCAAACAGATGGGCAGTCAGAACGAACAATTCAGACATTGGAGGATATGCTACGATCCTGTTCTATGGATTATCAGGGAAGTTGGGACCAACATCTTTCTTTGGTTGAATTTTCATATAATAACAGTTTCCATTATAGTATACAGATGGCACCATTTCAGGCATTATATGGGAAGCGGTGTCGAACTCCAGCTTTCTGGGATGAAGTGGGTGAAAGGAAGTTGATGGGACCAGAATTGGTAGAAGAGATGGCAGAAAAAGTTCAGCTAATTCAGAAACACATGAGAACAGCTCAGAGTAGGTAGAAGAGTTATGCGGATAACCGGAGGAAGGATATATCTTTCGAGGTAGGTGATCATGTTTTTCTCAAGGTTTCTCCTTGGAAAAGTGTGATGAGATTTGGTAAGAAAGGAAAGTTGAGTCCAAGGTTCATTGGACCATACGAAATTCTGGAGAGAGTTGGATCAGTTGCATACCGAGTGGCTTTACCTCCGTGTTTGTCTCAGGTACACAATGTTTTTCACGTTTCGATGTTGAGAAAGTATATGCCAGATCCATCTCATGTTTTGAGCCCAGAGGTAGTTTAGCTGGAAGAGAACCTATCTTATGAGGAACAACCAGTCCAGATTCTTGACCACAGGGAGCAAGTGTTACGGAATAAGGTGATTCATCAGGTAAAGGTTTTGTGGAAAAACCACATGATTGAAGAGGCAACATGGGAATCTGAAAATGCAATGAGGGATAAGTACCCCCATTTATTCGATAAGTAAATAAATTGCGGGGACGCAATTTTCTAAAGGGGGGAAGGATGTAACATCCCAAGTAAGTAATGAATAATAGATATTTTTATCTATGTCTATTAATGATTAAGATAGTGTTATAGCGGCTTAAAATGAAAATAAAAACAATCTTATGCATGGAATACACTAATATTCTTAAAAGATTGTTTTACTGCCTTTTGATGGAAAACCATTTTTGAATCTATATTTTGACAATTTTATAAACTATTTTTGTCAAAATAAACTTATTCTTTATGATTGGTACATCAAAATTTACCTTGTGTGAATTTTTGGTATTTTTCTGACAATGTTCATTTTTTAATGAATAGTGAAAAATACTGCATTTTACATCAAAACTACTTTTTAATCTAATTTATTTATATGATTAGATTATGTTTTGAATTGGTTTTGAAGTGAAATTAGAATATATTTTTACCATTTTATCCAATGGTGGTCATTGGAATCAATTTCACTTTGAAATTAGACTTAAACTGGTGTCAATCTTTTGATACTTATTGTTTTGTAAAAACACGCTATTTGCTCTGGTAGCGGGAATTAATTATTAAATTAATTAATGTGACCTATATGTTTTGAATTTTGTAAAATAGACGTCATTTTTTAATTCGGAATATCAAATATAGCTTAGGGTGAATTTTTGGTAATTTTCTGAAAAACTTCAATTTTTGATGAATAGTGAAACCACTAAGTGATAATCAAGAAAACTGATTTTTCAGTTAAATGAAAGTTTACCACTAATGTGTATTGAATTTTGAAAATCCGACATACATGGTTGTCATTAAGAAGTAAAATGTGGATCAATGAGATTATAATAATTTTTTGGTGAATAGTAACTTATTAAGTTCTTAATCGCGATTAGTGGTAATTAGGGTAGTTTAAGGTATAAATAATGCTTTAATAATAGGAAATGACCTAGAAACATGTCCCAACCTTATTGGTTGTGTCATGTCCGACCAAGACAAGCCATGGGTCAACTTGGGGACCCCATGGAGACACTTTGGTTTGGAAATGACATAAATAACTTTTTATTAAATGTTAAAGTAAAAATGACACAAACAAGAGATGTTTTAAGAAAACAATTTTTACATGGGGTTATAAAGATCAGATTTTTGATTATAAAAAGTCATTAGAAAGCTAAAAAGAGTTCCTACATCATAGTATTTTTTTTATAATTTTTAGACATTAAATAAATTTAATTATTTATGACATAATAATGATGCAGCGATGACATCATTATTTGACGATTTAAATAAAATAGAAAGATAATGTAAAATATATGAACTACACATGTCCAAAACCAATTGTATGAGTGGATTTCGAACCCTTATCACCTTATCCACGAATTATATCAATGTGGGACCTTTTAAAACCGAAACACATTTTCAAATAATGTAATATTTCTTTACTTTCCAAAAGTGCCCCTCCTCTCCTCTTATAAAAGGTCCCCACCTCTACCTCATTTCACACACTCTTCAAGCCTTTGGCTCGGCCAACCCCTGCCCATTTTCTCTCTCCACATCCCTCTCCTCATCCTAGAGGATTCCCTTTGTGCAGAATCCTTTCAAAGGAAGCCTTTAGGCTCAACTCAAAAGGAGTTACACTTTTAAAGGTAATTCATTCTCTCATGTTCATTTGTTTTATTTTGCTTCTCCAACCCCCTAAACTCTTTTTATTTACTTCTTTTGTAACAACACCAGTATCATCAATATACTAGGATGTTGTTATAAGATTTATTTGAGCTACACTCTCACACAACTACATCAAATGGTTAAAGAACATACGGTTTCCGTGGATGGCGAAATTCTTCCTCCCGAAACGATGATTGTTCAACACTCATTTAACACCTTCAAAGGTGGCCATTATGATGTCACTATTTTTATATATGATATATAATATGTTTATGTTTTCCTTAAGCTTCTGTTTTTTTTATTTTGGGCATACCTTTATGGTTTCCATTATGGGTAAAATACGATATCTTCATTTTAGGAAGTGCGGACTACCGCCCCCTAAAAGTGATTTGATTCGTTAATACCATATGTGGGATGTGTAAAGGATAAAGTTAATGATATTATATATGTTATTATACTGGAATTATAATATACTCTTATATCATTATGATTCCATTCCAGAAAATATGAAATAGAAATGGAAGTAGCGTTCATGCGTACGTACGGCTTACCGTCTCCATGAACGGTGCATTTCATTTCTTACCTCTAAATGTGATTTAATATTATAAATGCATGTATGTACTGGATATATATGACATATATGATATCTAAATCATGAATACCATTCTGGATATAATGAACCTTTGACCAAATTAACAACATGTAAGTGTAAGAAGTCTATTTTTGACTTAAGAACCAAATACCGACAAAATGAACATTATTAACTTAACTGATTACATGATGTTCATAAAATGGTATAAAAGGAATAATGAACTTGAATAAGGTTCTTAAGTAAGTAGATATTAACTCAAGTTTATTATTCAGGAGATTAAAGAATGGTCGGGTCAAGTCGGATACGAGGTATGGGACTTCGTCTCAATCTCCTTTCGTTGAGGCATATTTTATTTTATACACAACTTTCTTTTATACGGTGTATAAACCCCTTTGACTTTTACGTTTATTCAAAAGGAATATTTTTTATACGAAGCGTTTACTAAACGACAAAAGGGAATGTTTTTGTCGTACGTATGCGGCGACAACGAATTCTCCGCCATCGTGACCGTTATTTGAGTTTCGGCTTCCTCTACAAGTCATACCTTCTTTTTAAAAGAAAAATAAATACCATGTTTTAATTTTCTTTTATTTTAGTATTGAAAATGGTTTTCATAATGTTTTTATATCAATGTGTTGTATTTATATCTCGTGATTGAAATGTGGAAATTTTATGTTTCCTTTATGCATGTTTTATGTGATATGATTATGTTATGGTTCTTGGGCATTATTATGAAGACGGGTGGTTCCGTGATAAACTAAGGGCGGGTGAGCCCGTTATAGCTCTCCAATGCATTGGGTAACGCGAAGGAGTGAAACGTTAAGGTTTCTCCGAAGAGATTTAGGGAATATACTGTGATGGGTATTCCAAACGTAACCAAGAGGGTTACTCCCTACGTAAGAATGTTATGAATGCCTTAAGTTACCTTTATGTCTTATGATTTCTATGATTTATTCATGATTTTATGAAATATGTTAAAGTACCTATGTTTTATGGGTAAAGTATGATTTCATTCTTATGTATATATGAACTCATGTTTCCTTTCCAAGTTTTTTTTATAACCCATACTGAGTTTTTATGCTCATCCCATGTTTTTGAAATGTTTTTCACAGGTCAAGGGAAAGGTACATGATAAGATGATTGAGTCAAGGATGTGTCAAGAAATAATCCATGTTTTATTTTAAATGTGTTTCCATTGATGGGAATGAAGAATACTATCTTTATGTAACCACTTTGTTTATATGTGGAATGTAATGCAAGTTTTATGATCTAATTCTCTAAAACTCTAAACCCGAAAAGATCCTCAATGTGTAATCTTGTAATAACTCAAGATTAAGTAAGGTTTAAGGCTGGGGCCTTATAGTTGGTATCAAAGGTCGGTTTAGATAACTTTAGGAGTTATAATTCTATTAAATGATTATCCAAAAATATTTTTTTTTCGAAATGATATAGCATTTAAAGATTACCATGTTGCTTTATCTAAGACATGTTTGTTCAGAATGGTTTTCCGCAGAGGAAACAGGGAAGCAGTGCTAGGAAGGTATACAGAAGGAAATAACCTTCCGAATCAGCATCCAGAAATGGTCGTAATTGGAACTGAACAGTTTGTTGCAGTAATGGCGCAGTTGACTCAAGCGATAAATGGCGGTGGTATCCATGCACGAGATCAGCCAGATCAACCGCAGAGGAACATGTCAGTGGTGGAACATTTCATGAGGCAACATCCACCATCATTCAGAGGATCATCTGACCCTGTGCTAGCTGAAGGGTGGATTAAAGCACTGGAGATGATTTTTGATGTCATGGGGTGTTCATACAATCAAAAGGTTAGTCTTGCTATTTACCGTTTGGAGGGTGAAGCAGATCAGTGGTGGTCTATGGTTAAAAATATCAGGGACGCCGATGAGATTGATGCTCTTGACTGGGATGAATTCAAAGGTATGTTTCTTGAGAAGTATTTTCCTAAGGCTGTTCGACTTAGGATGGAAAATCAATTCTTGGAATTGAGGCAAGAGGAAGACTCAGTGGCTGCCTATGAAGAAAGGTTCACTCGATTGGCAAGGTATGCTCCAAATTTTATCCGGGACCTTGATAGTAAAATAAATCGTTTTTACTCAGGATTAAAGCCAAAATATCGAAGTGAATTAGCTTCTCGTGAGTTTAAATGCTATGAAAATCTTGTTCGATGTGCTGAGAAGGTGGAAATGGAGTTTTCCGATGACCAAGTTTTCTATAACAACCAGCAGAAGAAGAGAACGAGGTGGCAGGAGAAAGGTAAGAATTCTTCAAAAAAGTTTGATGGTAAGAAAACTAAGTTTCCAGTTTGTGATAAATGTGGAAAAAGGCATGCTGGGGAATGTCTTATGAATTCTGGAAAGTGCTACCGATGTGGTAAGATGGGACATAAGGCTCGTGATTGCACTAAAAAGGATCAAGCTGAAGGTAAGAACAAATTTGATTTACAGTTAGTGAAGTGTTATAAGTGCAATGAGATGGGTCACTATGCAAACGAGTGTCCGACAAGGAGCTTGAGTGATGGGAAGCAGTTAGACTACAAGCAGAAAGGGGTGGTGAAATCCTTTGCAACTACTTCAGCAGATTTCGGGCTATCAAATGAAGTTGTATCAGGTACTTTGTTTGTTTTTTCAGATTATGCCAGTGTGTTGTTTGATTCGGGGTCTACACATTCTTTCATCTCTGAAACCTTTTCTAGTAAAATGGGAATACCATCTCAAGAAATGACTCCTGAACTTTTGGTAAAAACACCTGGGGGAAGTGTCGAGGCAAAAAGAATTTATAAGAATCTTCCTATCCTTGTCTGTGGAAAGAACCTACTTGCAAACCTTATTGTTCTACCTCTAGTAGATTTTGATGTTATCCTGGGTATGGATTGGCTCTCTATTTACCATGCTAAGATTGACTGTAGAGCTAAAGAAGTTTTTTTTCAGAAAGACTTTCAGTTTGTTTACAAGAATGAACCCTTACTTTTGATAACATATCAAGAGGCTGAGAAACTTGTAAAAGATGGAAATGAATGTTACCTTGCACACATCGTTGAAAATAAAGGAACTGTTCAGATTAATGATGTGCCAGTAGTAAATGAGTATCCTGATGTTTTTCCTGATGAGTTGCCTGGAATAATACCAGATCGGGAAGTTGAGTTTACTGTTGACTTAGTTCCTGATGCTAAGCCAATTTCAAAACCCCCTTATCGAATGGCACAAATTGAACTTTTAGAGTTGAAGGAGCAATTGCAAGATTTATTAGAGAAAGGTTTCATTAGACCTAGCACATCACCATGGGGTGCTCCTGTTTTATTTGTTAAAAAGAAAGATGGTTCTATGAGACTTTGCATTGATTATAGAGCCTTGAATAATATCATTGTTAAGAACAAATATTCTTTGCCTCATTTCGATGATTTGTTTGATCAGCTCCAGGGAGCTCAGTTTTTTTCAAAGATTGACTTGAGATCGGGGTACCATCAGCTGAAGGTTAAGGAGGCAGATATTCCGAAGACCACGTTCCGTATGAGATATGGCCATTATGAATTTATATTAATGCCTTTTGGGCTAACCAATGCACCTGCTGTATTCATGGACTTAATGAATAGAATTTTCCATGAGTTCTTGGATAAGTTTGTGGTGGTTTTCATTGATGATATTTTTGTGTTTTCTAAAAGTAAAGAGGAGCATGAAAAACATTTAAGGGTTATCTTGCAAACCTTAAAATAAAAGAAACTGTATGGGAAATTCAGCAAGTGTGAGTTTTGGTTGCAACAAATTTCTTTCCTTGGTCACATTGTTTCTAAAGATGGAATAACTGTTGATCCTGCAAAAACAAAAGTTGTGGAAGAATGGTCAAGACCCACAAATGTAACCGAGATTCGTAGCTTCCTTGGTTTGGCGGGCTATTACCGAAGGTTTGTTAGAAATTTTTCACGGTTATCTAGTCCAATGACTAAGCTAACTCGTAAGGGTGTTAAGTTTATCTGGACAAAAGAATGTGATGATTGTTTTCAGGAATTGAAAAGAAGATTGGTGAATGCTCCAGTTTTGGCACTACCTTCCAGGAATGGTGAGTTTGTTATATACAGTGATGCTTCATTGAAAGTACTTGGTTGCGTCCTAATGCAGAATGATCAGGTAATTTCTTATGCTTCACGACAGTTGAAAACTCATGAGGTAAATTACCCTACACATGATTTGGAACTAGCTGCTGTTGTTTTTGCTTTAAAAATTTGGAGGCATCATTTGTATGGAGTAAAGTGTGAAATATATATCGATCACAAAAGTTTAAAGTATATATTCACTCAGAAAGAGTTAAACATGAGACAAAGGAGATGGAAGGAATTAATCAAGGATTATGATTGTACAATTCATTACCATCCGGGAAAAGCAAATAAAGTGGCTGATGCTTTGAGTCGAAAAAGTAATGCTTCATTAAAAATGTTGCGTTTGGAACGTGATCCTTTGGTTAACGATTTGATGAACTTTGGCATAGAAGTTGTTGGTGCAGGAAGTCCTTCTGTTTTGTTTCAGGTATCAGTGAGATCTTCTCTATCAGATAGAATCTAGCAAGCACAGAAGCAAGACAGTGAGTTGCAGAAAAAGGTAGAGCTGGTTCAGAAAGGTAAGTTGCCTGAATTCAACATTGATAGTGATTGTGTTTTGAGGTTTGGGAAGAGATTGTGTGTGCCTTGTGATTCACAGTTCAAGAGAGAGCTGTTATGTGAAGCTCATAGTTCTCCGTTTTCAGTTCATCCGGGCAGTACTAAGATGTATAGAGATCTGCGGGAGTATTACTGGTGGGATGGAATGAAAAGAGACATTGCTGATTTTACTGTGAAGTGTTTGACTTGTCAGTAGGTTAAAGCAGAGCGGCAGCTACCGAAAGGGATGCTTCAGCCTTTACCAGTGCCAGAGTGGAAATGGGAGAATATATCCATGGACTTTGTTGTTGGATTACCGAAGACATCTCGAGGTAATAATGAAATCTGGGTTATTGTTGATCGCTTGACCAAATCTGCTCATTTCCTTGCTATACGAGATACTTTCTCTCTTGATCAACTTTCCCGTTTGTATCTTAAAGAGATAGTCAGGTTACATGGAGTTCCTCTCTCCATTGTATCGGATCGTGATCCCAGGTTTAATTCTAACTTTTGGAAAGGCCTTCAGAAGTCGTTGGGTACTGAATTAAATTTTAGTACAGCTTTTCATCCCCAAACAGATGGGCAGTCAGAACGAACAATTCAGACATTGGAGGATATGCTACGATCTTGTTCTATGGATTATCAGGGAAGTTGGGACCAACATCTTTCTTTGGTTGAATTTTCATATAATAACAGTTTCCATTATAGTATACAGATGGCACCATTTCAGGCATTATATGGGAAGCGGTGTCGAACTCCAGCTTTCTGGGATGAAGTGGGTGAAAGGAAGTTGATGGGACCAGAATTGGTAGAAGAGATGGCAGAAAAAGTTCAGCTAATTCAGAAACACATGAGAACAGCTCAGAGTAGGTAGAAGAGTTATGCGGATAACCGGAGGAAGGATCTATCTTTCGAGGTAGGTGATCATGTTTTTCTCAAGGTTTCTCCTTGGAAAAGTGTGATGAGATTTGGTAAGAAAGGAAAGTTGAGTCCAAGGTTCATTGGACCATACGAAATTCTGGAGAGAGTTGGATCAGTTGCATACCGAGTGGCTTTACCTCCGTGTTTGTCTCAGGTACACAATGTTTTTCACGTTTCGATGTTGAGAAAGTATATGCCAGATCCATCTCATGTTTTGAGCCCAGAGGTAGTTTAGCTGGAAGAGAACCTATCTTATGAGGAACAACCAGTCCAGATTCTTGACCACAGGGAGCAAGTGTTACGGAATAAGGTTATTCATCAGGTAAAGGTTTTGTGGAAAAACCACATGATTGAAGAGGCAACATGGGAATCTGAAAATGCAATGAGGGATAAGTACCCCCATTTATTCGATAAGTAAATAAATTGCGGGGACGCAATTTTCTAAAGGGGGGAAGGATGTAACATCCCAAGTAAGTAATGAATAATAGATATTTTTATCTATGTCTATTAATGATTAAGATAGTGTTATAGCGGCTTAAAATGAAAATAAAAACAATCTTATGCATGGAATACACTAATATTCTTAAAAGATTGTTTTACTGCCTTTTGATGGAAAACCATTTTTGAATCTATATTTTGACAATTTTATAAACTATTTTTGTCAAAATAAACTTATTCTTTATGATTGGTACATCAAAATTTACCTTGTGTGAATTTTTGGTATTTTTCTGACAATGTTCATTTTTTAATGAATAGTGAAAAATACTGCATTTTACATCAAAACTACTTTTTAATCTAATTTATTTATATGATTAGATTATGTTTTGAATTGGTTTTGAAGTGAAATTAGAATATATTTTTACCATTTTATCCAATGGTGGTCATTGGAATCAATTTCACTTTGAAATTAGACTTAAACTGGTGTCAATCTTTTGATACTTATTGTTTTGTAAAAACACGCTATTTGCTCTGGCAGCGGGAATTAATTATTAAATTAATTAATGTGACCTATATGTTTTGAATTTTGTAAAATAGACTTCATTTTTTAATTCGGAATATCAAATATAGCTTAGGGTGAATTTTTGGTAATTTTCTGAAAAACTTCAATTTTTGATGAATAGTGAAACCACTAAGTGATAATCAAGAAAACTGATTTTTCAGTTAAATGAAAGTTTACCACTAATGTGTATTGAATTTTGAAAATCCGACATACATGGTTGTCATTAAGAAGTAAAATGTGGATCAATGAGATTATAATAATTTTTTGGTGAATAGTAACTTATTAAGTTCTTAATCGCGATTAGTGGTAATTAGGGTAGTTTAAGGTATAAATAATGCTTTAATAATAGGAAATGACCTAGAAACATGTCCCAACCTTATTGGTTGTGTCATGGCCGACCAAGACAAGCCATGGGTCAACTTGGGGACCCCATGGAGACACTTTGGTTTGGAAATGACATAAATAACTTTTTATTAAATGTTAAAGTAAAAATGACACAAACAAGAGATGTTTTAAGAAAACAATTTTTACATGGGGTTATAAAGATCAGATTTTTGATTATAAAAAGTCATTGGAAAGATAAAAAGAGTTCCTACATCATAGTATTTTTTTTATAATTTTTAGACATTAAATAAATTTAATTATTTATGACATAATAATGATGCAGCGATGACATCATTATTTGACGATTTAAATAAAATAGAAAGATAATGTAAAATATATGAACTACACATGTCCAAAACCAATTGTATGAGTGGATTTCGAACCCTTATCACCTTATCCACGAATTCTATCAATGTGGGACCTTTTAAAACCGAAACACATTTTCAAATAATGTAATATTTCTTTACTTTCCAAAAGTGCCCCTCCTCTCCTCTTATAAAAGGTCCCCACCTCTACCTCATTTCACACACTCTTCAAGCCTTTGGCTCGGCCAACCCCTGCCCATTTGCTCTCTCCACATCCCTCTCCTCATCCTAGAGGATTCCCTTTGTGCAGAATCCTTTCAAAGGAAGCCTTTAGGCTCAACTCAAAAGGAGTTACACTTTTAAAGGTAATTCATTCTCTCATGTTCATTTGTTTTATTTTGCTTCTCCAACCCCCTAAACTCTTTTTATTTACTTCTTTTGTAACAACACCAGTATCATCAATATACTAGGATGTTGTTATAAGATTTATTTGAGCTACACTCTCACACAACTACATCAAATGGTTAAAGAACATACGGTTTCCGTGGATGGAGAAATTCTGCCTCCCGAAACGATGATTGTTCAACACTCATTTAACACCTTCAAAGGTGGCCATTATGATGTCACTATTTTTATATATGATATATAATATGTTTAAGTTTTCCTTAAGCTTCTGTTTTTTTTATTTTGGTCATACCTTTATGGTTTCCATTATGGGTAAAATATGATATCTTCATTTTAGGAAGTGCGGACTACCGCCCCCTAAAAGTGATTTGATTCGTTAATACCATATGTGGGATGTGTAAAGGATAAAGTTAATGATATTATATATGTTATTATACTGGAATTATAATATACTCTTATATCATTATGATTCCATTCCAGAAAATATGAAATAGAAATGGAAGTAGCGTTCATGCGTACGTACGGCTTACCGTCTCCATGAACGGTGCATTTCATTTCTTACCTCTAAATGTGATTTAATATTATAAATGCATGTATGTACTGGATATATATGACATATATGATATCTACATCATGAATACCATTCTGGATATAATGAACCTTTGACCAAATTAACAACATGTAAGTGTAAGAAGTCTATTTTTGACTTAAGAACCAAATACCGACAAAATGAACATTATTAACTTAACTGATTACATGATGTTCATAAAATGGTATAAAAGGAATAATGAACTTGAATAAGGTTCTTAAGTAAGTAGATATTAACTCAAGTTTATTATTCAGGAGATTAAAGAATGGTCGGGTCAAGTCGGATACGAGGTATGGGACTTCGTCTCAATCTCCTTTCGTTGAGGCATATTTTATTTTATACACAACTTTCTTTTATACGATGTATAAACCCCTTTGACTTTTACGTTTATTCAAAAGGAATATTTTTTATACGAAGCGTTTACTAAACGACAAAAGGGAATGTTTTTGTCGTACGTATGCGGCGACAACGAATTCTCCGCCATCGTGACCGTTATTTGAGTTTCGGCTTCCTCTACAAGTCATACCTTCTTTTTAAAAGAAAAATAAATACCATGTTTTAATTTTCTTTTATTTTAGTATTGAAAATGGTTTTCATAATGTTTTTATATCAATGTGTTGTATTGATATCTCGTGATTGAAATGTGGAAATTTTATGCTTCCTTTATGCATGTTTTATGTGATATGATTATGTTATGGTTCTTGGGCATTATTATGAAGACGGGTGGTTCCGTGATAAACTAAGGGCGGGTGAGCCCGTTATAGCTCTCCAATGCATTGGGTAACGCGAAGGAGTGAAACGTTAAGGTTTCTCCAAAGAGATTTAGGGAATATACTGTGATGGGTATTCCAAACGTAACCAAGAGGGTTACTCCCTACGTAAGAATGTTATGAATGCCTCAAGTTACCTTTATGTCTTATGATTTCTATGATTTATTCATGATTTTATGAGGTATGTTAAAGTGCCTATGTTTTATGGGTAAAGTATGATTTCATTCTTATGTATATATGAACTCATGTTTCCTTTCCATGTTTTTTTTATAACCCATACTGAGTTTTTATGCTCATCCCAAGTTTTTGAAATGTTTTTCACAGGTCAAGGGAAAGGTACATGATAAGATGATAGAGTCAAGGATGTGTCAAGAAATAATCCATGTTTTATTTTAAATGTGTTTCCATTGATGGGAATGAAGAATACTATCTTTATGTAACCACTTTGTTTATATGTGGAATGTAATGCAAGTTTTATGATCTAATTCTCTAAAACTCTAAACCCAAAAAGATCCTCAATGTGTAATCTTGTAATAACTCAAGATTAAGTAAGGTTTAAGGCTGGGGCCTTATAGTTGGTATCAAAGGTCGGTTTAGATAACTTTAGGAGTTATAATTCTATTAAATGATTATCCAAAAATATTTTTTTTTTCGAAATGATATAGCATTTAAAGATTACCATGTTGCTTCATCTAAGACATGTTTGTTCAGAATGGTTTTCCGCATAGGAAACAGCGAAGCAGTGCTAGCAAGGCATACAGAAGGAAATAACCTTCCGAATCAGCATCCAGAAATGGTCGGAATTGGAACTGAACAGTTTGTTGCAGTAATGGCGCAGTTGACTCAAGCGATAAATGGCGGTGGTATCCATGCACGAGATCAGCCAGATCAACCGCAGAGGAACATGTCAGTGGTGGAACATTTCATGAGGCAACATCCACCATCATTCAGAGGATCATCTGACCCTGTGCTAGCTGAAGGGTGGATTAAAGCACTGGAGAAGATTTTTGATGTCATGGGGTGTTCAGACAATCAAAAGGTTAGTCTTGCTATTTACCGTTTGGAGGGTGAAGCAGATCAGTGGTGGCCTATGGTTAAAAATATCGGGGACGCCGATGAGATTGATGCTCTTGACTGGGATGAATTCAAAGGTATGTTTCTTGAGAAGTATTTTCCTAAGGCTGTTCGACTTAGGATGGAAAATCAATTCTTGGAATTGAGGCAAGAGGAAGACTCAGTGGCTGCCTATGAAGAAAGGTTCACTCGATTGGCAAGGTATGCTCCAAATTTTATCCGGGAGCTTGATAGTAAAATAAATCATTTTTACTCAGGATTAAAGCCAAAATATCGAAGGGCATTAGCTTCTCGTGAGTTTAAATGTTATGAAAATCTTGTTCGATGTGCTGAGAAGGTGGAAATGGAGTTTTCCGATGACCAAGTTTTCTATAACAACCAGCAGAAGAAGAGACCGAGGTGGCAGGAGAAAGGTAAGAATTCTTCAAAAAAGTCTGATGGTAAGAAAACTAAGTTTCCAGTTTGTGATAAATGTGGAAAAAGGCATGATGGGGAATGTCTTCTGAATTCTGGAAAGTGCTACCGATGTGGTAAGATGGGACATAAGGCTCGTGATTGCACTGAAAAGGATCAAGCTGAAGGTAAGAAAAAATTTGATTTACAGTTAGTGAAGTATTATAAGTGCAATGAGATGGGTCACTATGCAAACGAGTGTCCGACAAGGAGCTTGAGTGATGGGAAGCAGTTAGACTACAAGCAGAAAGGGGTGGTGAAATCCTTTGCAACTACTTCAGCAGATGTCGGGCCATCAAATGAAGTTGTATCAGGTACTTTTTTTGTTTTTTCAGATTATGCCAGTGTGTTGTTTGATTCGGGGTCTACACATTCTTTCATCTCTGAAACCTTTTCTAGTAAAATGGGAATACCATCTCAAGAAATGACTCTTGAACTTTTGGTAAAAACACCTGGGGGAAGTGTCGAGGCAAAAAGAATTTATAAGAATCTTCCTATCCTTATCTGTGGAAAGAACCTACTTGCAAACCTTATTGTTCTACCTCTAGTAGATTTTGATGTTATCCTGGGTATGGATTGGCTCTCTATTTACCATGCTTAGATTGACTGTAGAGCTAAAGAAGTTTCTTTTCAGAAAGACTTTCAGTTTGTTTACAAGAATGAACCCTTACTTTTGATAACATATCAAGAGGCCGAGAAACTTGTAAAAGATGGAAATGAATGTTACCTTGCACACGTCGTTGAAAATAAAGGAACTGTTCAGATTAATGATGTGCCAGTGGTAAATGAGTATCCTTATGTTTTTCCTGATGAGTTGCCTGGAATAATACCAGATCGGGAAGTTGAGTTTACTGTTGACTTAGTTCCTGATGCTAAGCCAATTTCAAAACCCCCTTATCGAATGGCACAAATTGAACTTTTAGAGTTGAAGGAGCAATTGCAAGATTTATTAGAGAAAGGTTTCATTAGACCTAGCACATCACCATGGGGTGCTCCTGTTTTATTTGTTAAAAAGAAAGATGGTTCTATGAGACTTTGCATTGATTATAGAGCCTTGAATAATATCACTGTTAAGAACAAATATCCTTTGCCTCATATCGATGATTTCTTTGATCAGCTCCAGGGAGCTCAGTTTTTTTCAAAGATTGACTTGAGATCGGGGTACCATCAGCTGAAGGTTAAGGAGGCAGATATTCCGAAGACCACGTTCCGTACGAGATATGGACATTATGAATTTGTAGTAATGCCTTTTGGGCTAACCAATGCACCTGCTGTTTTCATGGACTTAATGAATAGAATTTTCCATGAGTTCTTGGATAAGTTTGTGGTGTTTTTCATTGATGATATTTTGGTGTTTTCTAAAAGTAAAGAGGAGCATGAAAAACATTTAAGGTTTATCTTGCAAACCTTAAAAGAAAAGAAACTGTATGGGAAATTCAGCAAGTGTGATTTTTGGTTGCAACAAATTTCTTTCCTTGGTCACATTGTTTCTAAAGATGGAATAACTGTTGATCCTGCAAAAACAAAAGTTGTGGAAGAATGGCCAAGACCCACAAATGTAACCGAGATTCGTAGCTTCCTTGGTTTGGCGGGCTATTACCGAAGGTTTGTTAGAAATTTTTCACGGTTATCTAGTCCAATGACTAAGCTAACTCGTAAGGGTGTTAAGTTTATCTGGACAAAAGAATGTGATGATTGTTTTCAGGAATTGAAAAGAAGATTGGTGAATGCTCCTGTTTTGGCACTACCTTCCAGGAATGGTGAGTTTGTTATATACAGTGATGCTTCATTGAAAGGACTTGGTTGCGTCCTAATGCAGAATGATCAGGTAATTGCTTATGCTTCACGACAGTTGAAAACTCATGAGGTAAATTACCCTACACATGATTTGGAACTAGCTGCTGTTGTTTTTGCTTTAAAAATTTGGAGGCATCATTTGTATGGAGTAAAGTGTGAAATATATACCGATCACAAAAGTTTAAAGTATATATTCACTCAGAAAGAGTTAAACATGAGACAAAGGAGATGGCAGGAATTAATCAAGGATTATGATTGTACAATTCATTACCATCCGGGAAAAGCAAATAAAGTGGCTGATGCTTTGAGTCGAAAAAGTAATGCTTCATTAACAGTGTTGCGTTTGGAACGTGGTCCTTTGGTTAAAGATTTGATGAACTTTGGCATAGAAGTTGTTGGTGCAGAAAGTCCTTCTGTTTTGTTTCAGGTATCAGTGAGATCTTCTCTATCAGATAGAATCAAGCAAGCACAGAAGCAAGACAGTGAGTTGCAGAAAAAGGTAGAGCTGGTTCAGAAAGGTAAGTTGCCTGAATTCAACATTGATAGTGATTGTGTTTTGAGATTTGGGAAGAGATTGTGTGTGCCTTGTGATTCACAGTTGAAGAGAGAGCTGTTATGTGAAGCTCATAGTTCTCCGTTTTCAGTTCATCCGGGCAGTACTAAGATGTATAGAGATCTGCGGGAGTATTACTGGTGGGATGGAATGAAAAGAGACATTGCTGATTTTACTGTGAAGTGTTTGACTTGTCAGCAGGTTAAAGCAGAGCGACAGCTACCGAAAGGGATGCTTCAGCCTTTACCAGTGCCAGAGTGGAAATGGGAGAATATATCCATGGACTTTGTTGTTGGATTACCGAAGACATCTCGAGGTAATAATGCAATCTGGGTTATTGTTGATCGCTTGACCAAATCTGCTCATTTCCTTGCTATACGAGATACTTTCTCTCTTGATAAACTTTCCCGTTTGTATCTTAAAGAGATAGTCAGGTTACATGGAGTTCCTCTCTCCATTGTATCGGATCGTGATCCCAGGTTTACTTCTAACTTTTGGAAAGGCCATCAGAAGTCGTTGGGTACTGAATTAAATTTTAGTACAGCTTTTCATCCCCAAACAGATGGGCAGTCAGAACGAACAATTCAGACATTGGAGGATATGCTACGATCTTGTTCTATGGATTATCAGGGAAGTTGGGACCAACATCTTTCTTTGGTTGAATTTTCATATAATAACAGTTTCCATTCTAGTATACAGATGGCACCATTTCAGGCATTATATGGGAAGCGGTGTCGAACTCCAGCTTTCTGGGATGAAGTGGGTGAAAGGAAGTTGATGGGACCAGAATTGGTAGAAGAGATGGCAGAAAAAGTTCAGCTCATTCAGAAACACATGAGAACAGCTCAGAGCAGGCAGAAGAGTTATGCGGATAACCGGAGGAAGGATCTATCTTTCGAGGTAGGTGATCATGTTTTTCTCAAGGTTTCTCCTTGGAAAAGTGTGATGAGATTTGGTAAGAAAGGAAAGTTGAGTCCAAGGTTCATTGGACCATATGAAATTCTGGAGAGAGTTGGATCAGTTGCATACCGAGTGGCTTTACCTCCGAGTTTATCTCAGGTACACAATGTTTTTCACGTTTCGATGTTGAGAAAGTATATGCCAGATCCATCTCATGTTTTGAGCCCAGAGGTAGTTCAGCTGGAAGAGAACCTATCTTATGAGGAACAACCAGTCCAGATTCTTGACCACAGGGAGCAAGTGTTACGGAATAAGGTGATTCATCAGGTAAAGGTTTTGTGGAAAAACCACATGATTGAAGAGGCAACATGGGAATCTGAAAATGCAACGAGGGATAAGTACCCCCATTTATTCGATAAGTAAATAAATTGCGGGGACGCAATTTTCTAAAGGGGGGAAGGATGTAACATCCCAAGTAAGTAATGAATAATAGATATTTTTATCTATGTCTATTAATGATTAAGATAGTGTTATAGAGGCTTAAAATGAAAATAAAAACAATCTTATGCATGGAATACACTAATATTCTTAAAAGATTGTTTTACTGCCTTTTGATGGCAAACCATTTTTGAATCTATATTTTGACAATTTTATAAACTATGTTTGTCAAAATAAACTTATTCTTTATGATTGGGACATCAAAATTTACCTTGTGTGAATTTTTGGTATTTTTCTGACAATGTTCATTTTTTAATGAATAGTGAAAAATACTGCATTTTACATCAAAACTACTTTTTAATATAATTTATTTATATGATTAGATTATGTTTTGAATTGGTTTTGAAGTGAAATTAGAATATATTTTTACCATTTTATCCAATGGTGGTCATTGGAATCAATTTCACTTTGAAATTAGACTTAAACTGGTGTCAATCTTTTGATACTTATTGTTTTGTAAAAACACGCTATTTGCTCTGGCAGCGGGAATTAATTATTAAATTAACTAATGTGACCTATATGTTTTGAATTTTGTAAAATAGACTTCATTTTTGAATTCGGAATATCAAATATAGCTTAGGGTGAATTTTTGGTAATTTTCTGAAAAACTTCAATTTTTGATGAATAGTGAAACCACTAAGTGATAATCAAGCAAACTGATTTTTCAGTTAAATGAAAGTTTACCACTAATGTGTATTGAATTTTAAAAATCCGACATACATGGTTGTCATTAAGAAGTAAAATGTGGATCAATGAGATTATAATAATTTTTTGGTGAATAGTAACTTATTAAGTTCTTAATCGCGATTAGTGGTAATTAGGGTAGTTTAAGGTATAAATAATGCTTTAATAATAGGAAATGACCTAGACACATGTCCCAACCTTATTGGTTGTGTCATGGTAGACCAAGACAAGACATGGGTCAACTTGGGGACCCCATGGAGACACTTTGGTTTGGAAATGACATAAATAACTTTTTATTAAATGTTAAAGTAAAAATGACACAAACAAGAGATGTTTTACAAAAACAATTTTTACATGGGGTTATAAAGATCAGATTTTTGATTATAAATAGTCATTGGAAAGCTAAAACGATTTCCTACATAATATTATTTTTTTTATAATTTTTAGACATTATATAAATTTAATTATTTATGACATAATAATGATGCAGCGATGACATCATTATTTGACGATTTAAATAAAATAGAAAGATAATGTAAAATATATGAACTACACATGTCCAAAACCAATTGGATGAGTGGATTTCGAACCCTTATCACCTTATCCACTAATTTTATTAATGTGGGACCTTTTAAAACCGAAACACATTTTCAAATAATGTAATATTTCTTTACTTTCCAAAAGTGCCCCTCCTCTCCTCTTATAAAAGGCCCCCACCTCTACCTCATTTCACACACTCTTCAAGCCTTTGGCTCGGCCAACCCCTGCCCATTTTCTCTCTCCACATCCCTCTCCTCATCCTAGAGGATTCCCTTTGGGAAGAATCCTTTCAAATGAAGCCTTTAGGCTCAACTCAAAAGGAGTTACACTTTTAAAGGTAATTCATTCTCTCATGTTCATTTGTTTTATTTTGCTTCTCCAACCCCCTAAACTCTTTTTATTTACTTCTTTTGTAACAACACCAGTATCATCAATATAATAGTATGTTGTTATAAGATTTATTTGAGCTACACTCTCACACAACTACATCAAATGGTTAAAGAACATACGGTTTCTGTGGATGGCGAAATTCTGCCTCCCGAAACGATGATTGTTCAACACTCATTTAACACCTTCAAAGGTGGCAATTATGATGTAACAATTTTTATATATGATATATAATATGTTTATGTTTTCCTTAAGCTTCTGTTTTTTTTATTTTGGGCATACCTTTATGGTTTCCATTATGGGTAAAATACGATATCTTCATTTTAGGAAGTGCGGACTACCGCCCCCTAAAAGTGATTTGATTCGTTAATACCATATGTGGGATGTGTAAATGATAAAGTTAATGATATTATATATGTTATTATACTGGAATTATAATATACTCTTATATCATTATGATTCCATTCCAGAAAATATGAAATAGAAATGGAAGTAGCGTTCATGCGTACGTACGGCTTACCGTCTCCATGAACGGCGCATTTCATTTCTTACCTCTAAATGTGATGTAATATTATAAATGCATGTATGTACTGGATATATATGACATATATGATATCTACATCATGAATACCATTCTGTATATAATGAACCTTTGGCCAAATTAACAACATGTAAGTGTAAGAAGTCTATTTTTGACTTAAGAACCAAATACCGACAAAATGAACATTATTAACTTAACTGATTACATGATGTTCATAACATGGTATAAAAGGAATAATGAACTTGAAAAAGGTTCTTAAGCAAGTAGAGATTAACTCAAGTTTATTATTCAGGAGATTAAAGAACGGTCGGGTCAAGTCGGATACGAGGTATGGGACTTCGTCTCAATCTCCTTTCGTTGAGGCATATTTTATTTTATACACAACTTTCTTTTATACGGTGTATAAACCCCTTTGACTTTTACGTTTATTCAAAAGGAATCTTTTTTATACGAAGCGTTTACTAAACGACAAAAGGGAATGTTTTTTTCGTACGTATGCGGCGACAACGACTTCTCCGCCATCGTGACCGTTATTTGAGTTTCGGCTTCCTCTACAAGCCATACCTTCTTCTTAAAAGAAAAATAAATACCATGTTTTACTTTTCTTTTATTTTAGTATTGAAAATGGTTTTCATAATGTTTTTATATCAATGTGTTGTATTGATATCTCGTGATTGAAATGTGGAAATTTTATGTTTCCTTTATGCATGTTTTATGTGATATGATTATGTTATGGTTCTTGGGCATTATTATGAAGACGGGTGGTTCCGTGATAAACTAAGGGCGGGTGAGCCCGTTATAGCTCTCCAATGCATTGGGTAACGCGAAGGAGTGAAACGTTAAGGTTTCTCCGAAGAGATTTAGGGAATATACTATGATGGATATTCCAAACGTAACCAAGAGGGTTACTCCCTACGTAAGAATGTTATGAATGCCTCAAGTTACCTTTATGTCTTATGATTTCTATGATTTATTCATGATTTTATGAGGTATGTTAAAGTGCCTATGTTTTATGGGTAAAGTATGATTTCATTCTTATGTATATATGAACTCATGTTTCCTTTCCATGTTTTTTTTTATAACCCATACTGAGTTTTTATGCTCATCCCATGTTTTTGAAATGTTTTTCACAGGTCAAGGGAAAGGTACATGATAAGATGATAGAGTCAAGGATGTGTCAAGAAATAATCCATGTTTTATTTTAAATGTGTTTCCATTGATGGGAATGAAGAATACTATCTTTATGTAACCACTTTGTTTATATGTGGAATGTAATGCAAGTTTTATGATCTAATTCTCTAAAACTCTAAACCCGAAAAGATCCTAAATGTGTAATCTTGTAATAACTCAAGATTAAGTAAGGTTTAAGGCTGGGGCCTTATACGAAAGGCACCACATCATGAATAGTGGAGCACTACGGGTAAAGCCACTAAGGTCTATCTAGCTCAAGTGGGTCCCTAGAACCTCATATCTCAGTGAAAAAGTAACTTTACAATATCTGTTCTCGTGCACATGATCCACTAGTAGGGAGAATACCCACAACCTAGTAGTCCACCAACATAATCATCATTAAATTTTAGTTTGTGTTGTCATCATCAAACTTTCTACGTGAAACAGGGGCCAAACCCCACGGGATCACAAGCATACTAGTTCCAATCTGGCCACCTAGATACATGGCGTTTTCCATTGTGCTCAAACAGGTTCCACATTCACATGGTATATCACTTTCACATATCAAAAACCAAACAAAATATTAAACATGGAATCCATCACTTTCCTACCCAAACACCATTTAAAAAAACACACACACAACAGAATACCTTTTCAAAATATATTTTCAGTTAATTAATCATTCAACAAATCACCATTTGGCCACACCCAAAAAAAGAACATTGTCAATTAGAACAACTTAGAAAACATTATTTAATAACACAATAAGGGCTCACATAATAAGCATACCCAATTTAAAAAAATCCATTTCAAATCACTTGCTTAACACATTCACCTTAAAACTAGTTTCACACCACTTGCATAATTAAATGAACTGTTTTCACCACTTATAAAACACCACCAATCCCTATATTAAAATACAATTAAAACCATTAGACACACAAACAACTTTAAAAACACCATCCAAACCATATAATTATGGTATTAAACCATTTGAAAAATTTATAAAACCTTCACACACGGTTCAACCAAGGTTCACACCAACACACTCAAATTTCACATAGAAAAAATACCACTTTAAAATTAAACATGCAACATCACTACCCTAGAACCCGCTTCACTCATAACAACCAACATATAAAACATTTTTATAAAATGAGACATCAATTTTCCTAACACTCAACCATTTATTTTGGAGGAAAAATCATCTCTAACAAAAAAATGAATTTAATTACCACCAAGACATAATTTTCAGACCCAAAAAAATTAAGTGAACATTTGAAATAATTTTCACATCAAGACCTGTATGTAAAACCTAAATGATTCTAAAAGGAGACCCAAAACCATCATACATACATGTAAAAATATTTTGAAAACAAAATATGCACTACAAAATTTAACTATAGGACATTTAAAAATTAATTAGATAAATAAATTAAATCATCTAAGAGTGTTAGGGCGTGGAACCACATTCCTCGCTTGGAAAAACTCATGGAAATGTAGTGAAAACCTATTCACACCACATTTGCACCACCATGGACCTATAACGAGCCCTTAAACAAGAACTTGAACCACAAGACTCCAATTAGAACCCTAAAAATCATATCTAAAACCAGTTGGACAACAAAAACTCAAGATAAAACAAGAGGGAGACTCAACTGGGAGGTGCAGTGCGCGTGGAAGGAGAGTGGGGTGTCGGTGGGGAAGCCGGGATGGCATCTTCCGGAAAGGGAGGTGGTGTGATGGACTAAGACACAACTAGTGGGGAGGTGGCTGGAGATCTGGCTGGGGAGCAGGGGTGCGGCATGACAGTGCTAGCTGGGGTAGGGGGTGTATCCCGATGAGGTTGGCCGGGGTAGGGGGTGCGGTGCGACAGGTCTGGTCGGGGAGTTGTAGCGCGATGTGGCTGACCGGGGTGCGACAGTGTGATAGGGTTCGTCGGGGTAGGGGGTGTGGTGCGATGGGTATGGCTGGGGAGTTATAGCCTGATAAGGCTGGCCGGGGAGCTGCGGCACGATGGGCCGGCTGGGAAAACGACGCACTAGGGTTTCAGTGGAGGGGAGGTGTGCTGCAATGTGAAAGAAGGGAAAGAGGGGGAGAGAATGAGGGGAGGAAAAAAAGAGAGAATAGAAAAGAATAAAAATACCACTAAAAAAACTAAAAACTAAACCAATAATAATAATATATAATAATAATAATAATCTTAAACTTAAATCGTAATAATAATAATAATAGCATAATAATAACCTCATCATTAAAATGATAACATTGTTGATTAAAATATTAACAATTGTAAAGATGATAATAAATAATGATAATAATAATAAAATTATTATTATTAAAACACAATTCATTAAATTTTTAACACATTTTTCTTATTTTATTCTATTTTTATTTTACCATTCATTTAGTCATATTTCATTATTTTTAATTCATTATAATTAATTATTTGAATAAAGGGAAGGTCACACGGTGGCCCTGGTGAAGTCGTACGACTTCGCAATTATGCTTTACCTATGTGTCACTTGCAGTCATGTCCCAAAAAACTCATTTATCGACAAAAACACCAAATCCAACTAGGACTTAGCCCGCACTTCGACGAAACATTTTGAAGCCAAATAAAATAAAAAAACAATATTATCTTAATTTAACACTAACGATAATAATAATTATTACAATATTAATAACATCATAATTAGTTTTTTTCATATTCTCAACACTATTAATAATAACAAAAATAATATACTCATACAGTATTATTATAATAAAAATAGTCCCTTAAACTTTATTACACTTCTCATTTTTATTTTATTAACATTTTATTATTCATTAAATTCTATTTATCTGCCTTGAACATCAAGCAGGTCGTGCAGTGAGTTGGGCGAGGTCGCGCGGTGACTCGGGCAAGGTTGTGTGGCTTCGACCATAGTGCGTAGAACACTATCAAGGCCAAAAAAAACGTGTTTCTAAATAAGAAATCAAAAATTTTAAGTCGGGCCTCGACCAGAACTACCTGATGCCCAGAAAATTAATAAAATAAATAATTTAAAAACAACAGGTGTGACAATTCTCCCCACCATAGCACTTTTTGTCCCCGGAAAGACACAACTGAAGTTGATCCCCCAAAGTAGAAAGGGACACCCCCTTGAGGTTTAAGAAGACTTCCTATAAAAAACGAGTGAAAAGAGGAAAAAAACCATGCTCAGAGAAAGTGACTTAGAAGACAACTTCAAGAAACTCGTAAAAAGACTTTTTCAAATGTGTCGTCTGCCCCAACGAGCTAGAACACCTCCAGTACACTGATCAAGGAAAGGAAGTCCCTATCCCAAGAAAACCAACTTCACGAGCCAAAACACTACAAGAACTATTAAATGAAAACCACACCGTTTATCTAGAATGAAAAAAATGTCAAACCTCATCCAAGGAACACTCTTATCACTTATCACTTATCACTAATCCATTTTTAGAAATGGTCCCAAAATGGTCAACATAGAGCAGCTCAAAGGAGCTCTCCACCATTAGAAACTTACTGATGCCAAAGATGATAACTGACATGTGGTAGCCCGAGCAAACTCCCCACCATTACGAAAAAAGTCAACACCGACTCATTCCAGACACATTTGTACGAGACCCATCGTGGGTCTCCCCACCATGAGAACTAAAAGAAGGTAAAAAACTTTGAAAATTTTCAAAGGTGACCAAAAACCCCACCAAAAGGGAGGGGTGGAAAGGGGGCCCAACTACTAGGGCGTCAAAACCACAGCCGAGGACAAACCAACATCTCCACGTCCCTGGATGAGAACCATTCCAATTTGAGACCAATTCACCTGAACATACCACCTAAGGACCGCTAAAAGTGATTTCATCTAGTGGGACGCAACCCCCATGACTTTAAAGTAATGAGACGACCACACCTCCTCATAACCACAGGAAACCCCACGCACCACTACTACAAAAATCGCTTTTATCAGCGCTAAAAAACCCCCATTATCAGCGCTTTTTGAGCGCTGTAAAGCGCGACGCTGATAAAGGGGGGTCACTTTTATCAGCGCTCAAAAAGCGCTGATAAAGGGTGCTTTTATCAGCGCTAAAAAAAGCGCTGATAAAAACCCCCTTTATCAGCGCTTTTTGAGCGCTGTAAAGCGCGGCGCTGATAAAGGGGGGTCCCTTTTATCAGCGCTCAAAAAGCGCTGATAAAGGGTACTTTTATCAGCGCTAAAAAAGGCGCTGATAAAAGGGTTCTTTATCAGCGCTTTTTTTAGCGCTGATAAAATGTGTCTAAAAAATTGAAAAAATAAAAATATATATATAATTCGTCAGGGGTTTTTTCACAGCGCTTGACCCCTCCCTTTTATCAGCGCTTGTCCCCCCAACCCGCACCCCACTCCCTCTCATCCCCCGCACGCTCCGCACGCTGCACCCCGCCTCCCTCGCGTCCCGCACAACCCTACTGCCACTGGAATTCGAACACAGGACCTCCACCCTAACGCGCTGCCACTTTACCACTTAGCCATTTTGTTTTGTTCTCCATTTGATGATATATCTAGTTATATATATATATATATAGTTATATTTATTCGTATATTAATATAGATCCATATTAAAATAAATTTATTTAGTTATATTAATATATATATATATTCGTATATTAATATATATATATATATATATATATATATAATATTTTATCCGTATATTTATTTGTATATTAATATATATATTTATAAAGTTAATTTCAAATACATTTATAGAATATGTGTTTTTATGTGTGTTTTTAAATAAATAAATAAATACATACATATATACATAGATACAATACACGCACACAAACAGAGAGAGATATATATATATATATATACATAGATATATATATATATATATAGTTATGAATGAATCCAAAGAAATGAGGGGGTGAAAATCCTATGAGAATGTTAAAACGAAGATAACTTTTAATCCGTAAGTCCGTTTCAACTCCACAACCAGTCAAATCGAAGAACATGAAACGATCTTCGATATGATATGCGGTACAGGCCAAATGGACATCCGGATCGGAAGTTATAGCCGTTTGAATGTTAAAAGGACCATAACTTATAATCCAGGAGTCCGTTTCAGCTCCACAATCAGTCAAATCGAAGAACATGAAATGATCTTCGATATGATATATGGTAGAGGTTTATCGGACATCGGGATCAGAAGTTATAGCTGTTTGAACGGTGAAAAACCGGGGTACCCCGACAAAAAACTCAGTTTTGGAGGCCTTCTGGGCCTTTTTTGGCCTTGAAACAACCTTGGACGGATTCCACCGGTTCATAGCGCTGTAGAGCTCGTCGCAGGCTTCGATTTGATATGCTGTGGAGCTCAAACGGAGTCCCGGATCAAAAGTTATGGCCGTTTGAAGTTTGGGTTTCATTTTCAACTTATTTTGGATCTTTCATTAATTTTTTTATTTTTTTTATATTAAAAGTGTCATTAAATGACTATTAATTGGTAAAAATTACATAATTACTAATTAAAAATATTTTTTAATTTATTTTATAACCCTCTTTTACTAAACATCTTATAAATTAATATTATATTTCCATAGATCCTTTCTAAAACGTATTTATAAAATAAATATTATATTTATATCAATATAAATAGCTTAATAGATTTATATATTAATATATATATTTTTTAAATTTTCCCTTTATCAGCGCTTTTTATAAAAAGCACTGATAAAGGGGGGGGGGGTTTTATCAGCGCTTTTAAAAAGCACTGATAAATGTGGCGCGCTCTGCTTGCCCTGTTTTGTAGTAGTGCACCCAGACGGGTCATTCGGAATGGAATAGCTACACGAAACGATTTAAACTGCTCTGACATTCAATGACGATGATTGAAATAAAGTTGGGGTCTCATACACTCTCTGGGTTCCTGACCTCGCACCAGCTTCACTTTGATGCCTATGGCTAGAGCCTTGATTTTTGAAGCATCTTCTGCCTCGCATTAAAGTATTGAAGACTCCCAAATGGAGCTTCTCTCTTTGGTACCACACGCAACTGCACTACAACTAAGACAACACCAACAAACACAATACACCACCCAACCACCGATTATTTAAAACACCAAATAATTTTAACTTAAAAACCGGATTTCCACAAATTCAAAACAAAGAGATGAGTAATGATGCAAGAGGAGACTAGTGTCGGCGAGTGACTGAGACATATGGTTGGAGGCCACACACCAATCATGTCACCACCACAGAGAGTATTCTAGGACAGCTTACATGGCTCCACATGGATTTCCAGACCATACGACCTCACTAGGACCACTGACCCTACTCCATTTTTGTTTCCCCTAAAAATGATTAATCATAAGGACCAACAACTCAGACAACGCTCAACTTATCCTGCTAACTCGAGTCCTACCACAAGGTGTACTGGCCAGGCACCTTGCTCATAGCTAGAACATCATGTTCTGACAAACTTAACTCCAGTCTTCCATAACTCTTACTAAAAGAACAAGACCCAAGAGAGTGAACCTTCTCTGATCCCATTTTGTCATGAACTAGGCCGAGTTGCCATCTGACCTGACACCTGACCCATTCTAGTACATGGCTCCTAGGGCATTCTCGATCCCCACGGGCTAGCACAAGTGCCTGGATATCGAATTAAAAGCTTTGGGAATGATTTACCCATACTTACCATGTTAAATTAACAAATAAAACCCAAAAACCAGATCTGAATAATTTAACCAAAAGCACCATTAATAAATTCAAAAAAAAAACATTTTACAACTAAACAATACTAAAAGGACCACGACGCCAAGGGAACCCAAACGACTCTCAAACCTTCTTGCAACAAGAGGAACATAATCCTCAAGTCACTATGAAAAATGAACTACCAACCTAACACATCCTGCTTTATCAAAAAACTAAGAGACAAAGGAGTCTTTATACACCCAAAGGTTTATGCAAGGTGTGAGCCAAAAGGCCCAGTAGGATACCACCAAATAAAAGATTCCATGCCACAACACTCTAGAGATAAATTTAATATGCTTATTCAAAATTATACTTTTAAAACACTTTTACGAAAAACATTTACAAGACAAAAATTAAAAAGGAACACTTGGTCTCACAAAATAAACATACCCAATTTAAAAAAAATACATTTCAAATCACTTTCTTAACACATTAACCATAAAACTATTTTCGCACCACTTACCCAATTAAATGAACCATTTGCACCACTTATAAAACACCACTAACCCCTATATTAAAATCAAATTACAACCTTTAGAAACACAAAACACTTTAAAAATATCATATGCGCCATATAATTAAGGTATTAAACCATTTGAAAAATTTATAAAACATCCTCACATGGTGCAACCAACATTCAAGAAGACACGCCCAAATTTCACATAGAAATAATGGAAATTTAAAACCAAACATGCAACATCACTACCCTAGAACCCGCTTCACACCTAATAACCAACATATAAAACATTTTTATAAAATGACACATCAATTTTCCTAACACTCAACCATTTATTATGGAGTAAAAATTCATTTCTAACAAAAACATGCATTTAATTACCACCAAGACAAACTTTGCACACCAAAAGTAATTATGTGAACATTTTCAAGAATTCTCACATCAAGACCGGCAAGAAAAACATAACTATTTATAAAAGGAATCCCAATTCCATCATACATTCATGTAAAAATATTTTTAAAACACAATATGCACTACCCAATTTATCTATAGGACATATAAAAATTAATTATATAAACAAATTAAATCATCTAAGAGTTGTAGGGAATGGAACCACCTACCTCACTTAGAAAAACTCCTAGAAAATGTGGCGAATACCTCTTCGCACCACATTCCCACCACCAGGGACTTAGCACGATCCCTAAAACAAGAACAGGTACCACAAACCACCTATCAGAACCCTAAAAATCAGATCTCAAACCTTCTGAACAACCAGATCTCAATAGAAAACAATAGGGAAATCAACTAGGGGTGTGGTGTGTGCGGAAGGGAAGCGGGGTGTCAGTGGGGAAGTTGGGATGGCATCGGCCGACAAGGGTGGTGGAACACCAGACTAAGTCGCGGCCAGTAGGGAGGTGCCTGGAGATCTAGCGAGGGAGTAGGGGTGTTGTGCGACGGGGCTAGTAGGGGAAGGGAGTGCAGCATGACGGGGCGGGTCAGGGTGCTGCAGCGTGACAGGGCTGGTCGGGGCAGGGGTTGTAGCGCGACGGGTATGGCCAGGGAGCTTTGGCGCGACGGGGCTGGCCGGTGTATTGCAACGCGACGGGTCTGACCGGGGCAGGGGGTACGGCGCGACGGGTCTGGCAGGGGAGTTGCGGCACGATGAGGCTGGTAGGGGAGCTGTGGCGCGAGGGGCCGACTGGGAAAACGGTGCACTATGGTTTTAGGGGAGGGGGTGTGTTGCGATGGGAATGAAGGGAAAGAGGGGGAGAGAATGAGAGGAGGAAAAAAGATAAAATATAAAAATAATAAAAAGAACCCTAAAAAATAAAATCAAACCCACTAATAATAATAATTATAAAAATAATATTCTTAAACTAAAACCATAATAATAATAATAATAATAATAACATAATAAAAGCTACATCATTAAAATGATAACATGGTTGATTAAAATATTAACAATTGTAATGATAATAATAAATAATGATAATAATAATATTATTATTATCATTAAAACAAAATTCATTAAAATTTTAACACATTTTTCTTATTTTATTCTATTTTTATTTTACTATTCATTTAATCATATTTCATAATTATTAATTCATTTTTCTTAATTATTTGAATAAAGGGCAGGTCACACATCGGCCTAAGCGAAGTCCTACGGCTTCGCAATTGTGCTCAGCATGGTGTCAAGCCCTGAAAAACTCATTTATCGACAAAAACACTAAATCCAACTAGAACATACCCCGCACCTCGACAGAACATTTCAAAGCCAAATATAATTAGAAAAATATCTTAACATAATTTAATATTAACTATAATAATTATTATTACAATATTAATAACAACATAATTAATTTTTTTCATATTCTTAACACTATTAATATTAATAAAAATAATATACACAGACAATATTATTATAGTTAAAATAGTCCCTTTATTTTTATTACACTTCGCATTTTTGTTTTATTTACATTTTAATATTAATTATATTCTAGTTATCTACCTTGATCATCATGCGGGTCGCGCGGTGACTCGGTCGAGGTCGCATGGTTTCGATCGAAATGCGTTGAATGTTGTCAAGGCCAAAACACTTGTTTTTTTAATAAGAACTCAAAAATTTTCTGTTTGGCCTTGACGCGAACTACCTGAAGCCCAAAAAATAAAAGAAAAAAATTTAAAAACGACGTGTGTAACACTTATGATATAAATTGTATTTTAGCCATAGGTAAATCTGGTAAATCTATTGATTTTAGAATTTTTAAAGGGATGATTAGTTGGTTTTAGTGCTTTACTACTTTTAGATCTAATATTATGTTTAGTGTTTCATTATATGAAAGATTTCAATTTGATCTTAAGGATTCTCACTTAAAATATGTTAAGTGAATTATTAGATATGTTAAAGGAACCATTAATTATGGATTATTTTAATGTAGAAAAAAAATGAATTGATTAGTTATTGAAATTCTGATTTTAAAGGATGCATACTTTTTAGAAAAAATACCTCAGCCATATTTCATTATCTAAGTAAAATCATAGTTTTTTGGAATTTGAGAAAAATAAATTATATTGAATTATCTACTGCTGAAGGTTAATATATATCTACTTATTCATGTTGTTATCAATCATTATGGATTAAAAAAATTCTAGATATGGTTTTAATTTAAAATAATAATAATTTATTAAGATAGTTATTATAATATTTCCATTTAAAAATAACCCTTTACAACATTCATAAAGAAATAATATTGACATGTGATTTCATTTTATAAGAGATTATGTTAATAGAGGATAGATTAATCTTGAATATGTCCCAATGAAAAATCAACTGCCTGATTTTGTTGTTGGATTGTTTTATTTTTCAATGTTTTAGAGAATAAAATTAGATCTTGGAATGCTATAAATTTAGTTTTAAATTATTATTTTAATTTTTTTCCATTAATTAATATACAATTATTAATGGTGGAATTTTTTATGTTTAAACTGATTTTTTAAAATATTTCTTCATATTATTGGATTTATAACAATATTTTTTATTTGAAAAATTTCAGAAGGGGGGAAATTTTAATAAAATATTGTTTTAGTTTGGTAAATTTCAAAAAGTTTGGGTTTTGTTTGAGTATTTTGGGGAATTTACTGTTGATTAGTTTTAGTTTTATTGATTTTTTTTGGTTTATTTATATTGTTTATATTAAAATTTCTCCAAATATTTTATGAATTATACTTTCTACTATCTATTATTTCTTTAAATATATAATTATAATTTCTTGTATATTTTTTTTATTAACCATGGCTTCCTAAGGAACTATAGGATATAATTATGATCTTATTGTAGGAAGAAATATCCATGTTAGTAAAGTGACTACATGGGTTAAATTTTAACATAATGTGAATGTATAGGACCACATCATGCGGTCTTCATGTTATCCATAACTTAGGACATCTCCCTATGACTATGTATTTAATTTTGATTCATGTAATATAAAAACACAATTACATGTTTTATTCAGTTGAAAAATACATAAGGTTTGGAACTTCTGGTTCTTCCGTATACAATGCAATTTTGTTTTTTATTTTTTGGAAATTTTTAGTGTGAGGAATTTGTAATCATGGCCTACATGGAGTTTCAAATATAAACTTTTTCATCAGGAATGCATCAACATATTTATTAAGAGAGATGAAAATGCATAATTCATTTTGTAGTATTTCACACTACTCTAAAAATCCTACTGTGAACAATCAACTAATAGCGGATGGATGACATGAGAATTCTACCCACTATGAGGATTCATCCTACCACATGCTTGAGTATTGAACCTAAATATCATCCACAAGTATTTCTTCTTGAAAGATGTAGGTCTATAGTAGCTTGGATCATCCATAGTAGCTTGGATCTTCCACGACAGCTTAGATCGACCACATGAAATGTGAACCGGCTATGTGATATCATATCGACCATATTGTTTAAACCTTCATGATAAGTCAATAAACATCACTTGATATGTATCGTGCATTCTATGTTCATGGTAGGTTTATAACTTACTGTCACTTTTCTCTCATGCACAGTCTAACACTTGACCTATTTTTCAAAAATATGAATTTTTAGTGTGTTCTATTTTAGGATTCTTTTGGTGTTTCCAATTTAATGTATGATTATATTATGTTTTTAAATGTTTTCATTATTTTATAAATTCATTTTAATGTTATCTGGGCTATAAGAAATGATGTTCATGTGTTTTAAACATATATAAAAACACTGACTAAAATTGTTCTTCATTTTCATATAAACATACATTATATATTTTGATTATTTGAATTTATATATTATAAGATATTTAGTTTCTTATAAATTTATAAATTAATTATTAATGATAAAAAACTTACCCAAACTTTTTTGTAGTATTTAATAAACTATTATTAAATTTTTAATATTTTTTGTATCTATATGAATATGGAATGTATTATTCAAAAGTCAAATTTTAATTTTAAAAAAAGAAACTATTTGATATGTATGGGATTTTTTTGAAATATTCTTATATATATTTTTCATATTGTTGAAAAATTAATTAAAATTGATTTGAATTATTAATTAAGATTTTTAATTAATATTATTTCTGTTATGATTATTATGGAATGATTTTTTCTCTTTCTTCAGTAACTATGAGGTTTAAATTTGGATTGCTTATTAGATTTTAAATTTGAATGCAAGTGTTTTGTAGTTTTATATAAAGGGACTAAAGGTTCATTCAAAGACACACTGATTACAAGATATGATACTAAATTTCCGTGATGAATTCAATTATTGTGAAATTTATATTCTAATCTCTCAAAGTGTTATTTGATTATATAATATTATGAATACATAGCCACATTCACTAGAAAATATCTTATTAAACCAAAAAATATATGGATACTACTAATAACTTGATGTGGCATTCTAATACACTAATCAAATACCAATGTATGCACTTTATCAGTATTTTATGATTCCATCTGGTTGGTTCTATTTAAGTCTAATCTAATTCATTCTATCTATCTTACATATAATATAATATTTTATACATTTCTAACTCCAACCCATTATCACTCTTCAGGTTGTGACTCTCTAATTCTAAATTTAGGACTATTTGGGTTATGACCCCTAATAACTAAATTCAGTATTGTATGTTTTGTTACTGCACACACTGAATTCAGTGTTCTAGGTTGTACCTCCTATCAAAGTGGTAGGATTTTAATGGGTTATGATTCCAAAAAAGTCTATTAGTGAATTAAAATCTCTAAAATCGTAGATAGGTGTAATATTAATGTAAGTCCACATTGTATGAAACTAATATAAAAATTAATATGTTCATTATTTAATTTTTCATAGAATTTTATTACTTGATAATTAATTCTGGTAAATAACATTGATAATTAATTTGTCTAGTTAAAATTTTAATATGATCGATTAATATTATAATATATTAGACCTTCCCACCTATTAATTTATAGGAAATCTGGTTATTGAGGTGTCAGGGGGAAGTTCATAGGTGGTTGTTGAAGGAAGGGAGGAGTTTGGAGTTTTTTTAGAGGTTGCTAGAAGTTCCTAGTAGTAAATTCTGATTGTTGATCTTGGATGTAAATCCCAATGATAGATCCTAATGATAGATGTAGGTGGTATATTCTAGTGGTACGAGGCTTAGTTTAGTAGTAGATGCTATAAGTAGATGTTGGTGGTAGCTTCTGAGGGTAAATCCATATGGTACATCCAATTGGAAGACAGGGGTGGTATATTCTGGAGGTAGCAGACTTAGTTTGGCGGTAGTTGCTGGAAGTAAATATTGGCAGCAGATCCCCTTTTTTCAAAATATCCAATTTTTCTTTTTGTTTTATTTTTTTGATGGAAAATGGTTTTAATTACTTAATTAATATAATTAAAATCAGTTTTAAAGGATGACAATTATACTTTCCATTTTATAAAATAATAGATCATTTTTAATTGCTATACCACATGGATTTGATGACATTAACATTTAATGGTCAATTAAAACCATAAAAATCCCAATGCTTTTAGATTTGTACATTCTAAAATGAAGATCTTTACTTTGTTGTTTTAGGATTACCTTCTCTTGAGACTGCATGTACCAGATCCATTCCCTTAGGGTCATCGAACCATGTTCACAATGTTGGTTCGAGCTCCTCTTGTAGAAGTACCTTCCTATTCATTCATCCCTTATTTTTGGTGTATCAAATTATGTAAAGGTTTTTCTTATAGGTAATGGATTACCTTGTTTATTATTAGTTGTAACATGTGGGAGGGTTTAATGATTTTTTTATCTTTAGGGAAGATAGTATACACCAAATTAATGAAGGTAATAAATCGGTGTAATTAAATTGACTGTTAGGGGGAATGTTTCAAATGATTTTACAGATTTTTGATTTTGTGATATTAAGTTTGTTCATGTTTATTGTACTACTGAAAATCATGGCTATTGGTAGCCCCTATTTTTGTTTTTTTATATGTACTATGAATCCTTTTTGTTTGATTTTTGTGACTCCACCTAGATTAAATGGTTAATCACTTATACTAGGTTAATAATATTTTTCACACGGATGTATATGTCTTGTGTGATAATACAACTAAAATTAAAATATGGAATTAATAGAAAACCCATTGAAAAATATGGAAAAATTAATGTGATGATGTGAATAAGTGTTATAGTATGTGTGAATGTGTGATGTGAGATTGTGGTACATGGGAAAATGGGATGTGTAACCACGCTATAGGAAAGTTATGATGAAAACTGGTGGTGATATGGTGGTTATGATGAGGATGTGGTTGTATGTGTAATGGTGGATGTGGGAGATTATTGGCATGGGCATGATCAATTGTTTGTTCTTGTGATGTTATATGTTATTCTAGTTTCCCGAGTAGTAATAAAATTGAATAAAGTATAATGATTTGAAATGGGAATGGTTAACTGATGAATTAACTGTGGGATTTAGGGTTTAAATGGTTAATGATTGGATTAATGGGCTATAAAAATGAAATGAGTTGGTTGTTTAAATGGGTTTTGGTTGGTAAATGGGTTATATATAATGTGGATTAATTTATAATGGTGGCTCATGTATTATTGTTGTTATGTGGTGTCGTGTATTTAGAGGCACCAGTGAATGTGGGTAATGTTGTGGGTTGGATGGTACCACATTTTAGTCACGAAACCATAGGTTGGGATTGTGTGTGTGGCTATTTTATATATTTGTATAATCATTGTAAAATATATTTTCACCCCATCCATAGTTAGCACTATGTTGTGACACCCATATATATATGGGATTGTTTTTTCCAACATCCTAGTGGTGATGATATATGTTTTTCTACCCCCTATTTCCCACTCTTTGTGAGGATGGATGGTTTTTTACCCCCTCTTTCCCACTCTCTCTTCTAGGTGAGGTTGATATTCATTAGATGTGATAGAAAAAGATCAAAATTGAAATAGTGGTGATGTGATGTGACCTCCCAGGTGTATATGATTAGTATTTGAGATGATGATGTGTCTTATGGTGGAGGGTTTTCATGGTAGGATGAGGGCATGAGGTTGATTTCCTTCATATTCATGATACCCTACTACTCGAGTTACTGTTTTGGATGAGATGTGATTTGATGACCTAGTTATCTTTGGGAAATGTGTGATATGATAGACCAGGTTTCTATGGGAGATATACGATGTGATGTATCCATATAGTGGGGTAGCAGTGTAGGGTTGTGACATGAATAAGGTATGGGTGAACCAGGGCTTATAATATAGATGTGTTAGAGAAAAAAATTAGTGGGAAAGTAGTGTTTTTACCCTTTATCGATATGATTCTTATTATGTTATTATACTTGGATGTGTTATTTGGTGAGCATGCCTTGGTGGGGGCAGGTTTCTATAGTTTATTTAATTAGGCGTTGTTTGGTTTTGTTGTTTACTCACGGGTGTATTCGTATACTTCTTTCACATGTGAACGAGAGACCTTAGCTACCCTATCGAATATTCTTGTATGCTCATAAAATGTATACAAACAGATTTTAAGGTTTCTAGGAGTAACACATGGAATAAACTAAACATTACTAGCTTGTACCCTTGTAACGTTTTTGTGTTGATGCCTTAGAATTTATTATGGTACTTATTTTTACAGACTTTTATATGTGGCTATTTTAATTACACATGAATCATGGGATGATTTTGGGTTTATTTATATTATGTCATGGAGTTTCATGTGGTTGATTCATCCTATCTCATGATCTTGTTTTCACATATAGGGTAATTCCTACCATATCATGATATTTTTATACCCTCGGTAATAGTTTCCATCATAGGTCCTACTATAGGTTGGACTCGGAGGTCATCATCTCCCTTTATTCATGGTCAACCCTGGAGGGGCACCTTTGCATAGAGGGGGTCATGTTATAGTGGTATCAGAAGTGATGGTTGAGAGATATGATGGAGTTAGATTTAGGAATAATGAGAAATGTAATGGTTGGTATTGAAATAGTGCCAATTGACCTTGGTGTATGACATAGACTTGGGAGACTAGATAGGAAATGGGATTTTAGGGGCCCCATTATCCAATGAACAAACTCAAAACTTATTTAATGACCAATTGTGGTTGACCTAATTATAGGGTAGATACCTTGGATAAGTACATTCATTATGATGAACTACTAGAAAAAATATATGTACCAATGGACCTATACCAACGTTTTGGACAAAACAATTGGAATATGTACCTTAAAAAGACCCTATACAAATGGTTTTGGACAAACCATTAGTATATGTATCTTGTAGACACCCTATGAAAATGGTTTCTCCAAAAATGTTGGTATAGGTCCACCCTATGCCAATAGTTTCACCAAAATCATTGGTATATTTCAAAATATCAAAGAACCTATATCAATGGTTTTGAGAACCATTGGTATTGGTAATCACATTTTGTATGGATTCTTTTGTCAAAATAGCATTAAGTAAATCAAATGATAAAATACATTTGAATATAAAAAATTAAAATTATGTTCACAAAAGTTATCTTAGGTTAGTGGTTAGGTTGTTGATATATAAGGAAGAAATTGTGGGTTTAATCCTCCACTGTGTATTTTATTTTAGATTACCTATCCCAATGGTTTTGGAAAAACCATTAGGATAGACCTATACCAATGGTTTGGAAAACTGTTGGGATAGGCATGTACCAACGATTTTCAAGCAATTGGTATAGGTATATCCCAACTGTTTTCCCAAAATGATTGGGATAGGTCTATCCTAACTTAAAATCACCCAACGGCCCGACAAAACATTGATATAGGCTATACCAAAGGTCTGGGGATCTATTCCAACAGTTCCAAACTGTTGGTATAAGATATTTTTCTGACAGTGATGACATTTTCTTTGTCTAGTTTGGCTGGTTTTAGTACTGTTAAAGTAGAAATAAGATAAATGAATTAAATAAATATTAATAAAATTCCATACTACCGAGTTTAATAAATACTTGTTTCCCTTTCCATTTATTTCCCCTAGTCCTGATCTATGTATCTTAGGAATTATAGGTTCAACATCATCTTTAGAAGTAGTTTCTTGTGATGTCATTTCAATAGAAGGGCAAGCCAGATTATGCTCCATCCAAAGTAGATGGGGTTGTTAGAGGTAATCCCTGGGATGTTCATCATATCCATGGGCCTCGAACTGAGTGTGGCTATAGATTTGGACATCAATAGATAGTTATAAGAGCTAGAAATGGATAATTTCATGCAGTGGAGTAGTACTAGAGAAGCCATAGATCTTTATAGGAACTATCATTTTATTTTCTACCCTTGTTTGTGATTTTTTTTATTCAGGAGCTTCAAACATCTTTTTTAACCTTCTCTAGTATGTTATATGAGGAAATAATTAGATATAATTACTATTCCCTTGGTGTTAACTATTCTATTTAGAGGCCAATCCAGCTTGATTGATGTGTTTTGGGGGTGTAGGTTGTTATTGGGGCTACATTTATCTTGGGGGACCTTTTATTTATTCATATTCCATTATACGATTCCATCCTCAACATATATCAGTTGTATTCTACGTGAGTTGTTACCTACTATTTATTGAGGTGGGTAGTGTTCTCAAATGTGGATGTTCATCGTGCAGTTTTCATTGGAGAACGGGGTTTTCAGGTGGGAAATAGACACATAGGGATCCTTATTTCTTTGATGTATGATTTGAATGCATAATTAGTGGGAATTGGGATGTAGGAGGCTCCTGGGGGTTTTGTGTCGTTTTTTATGTGTCTCCCAAATAGGTTTTTATGTCACCCCTTGATGTGATATCGAGTTTTGGATAGACTTACAACACATTGCTTATCTGCTTTCAATGTCTCCTTATCGGATGACACAATCTATGTTATGAAATTTTATGATTTAAAAAGATCATCATATGTTGAAAGGTTTCATGCAACCAATTTTTTCCAGTGTGGTTCTCTAGTTTTATTCACTAAGAAGGAATATGGTAGTCTGAGATTATGACTAGACTACCATTGGTTGAATCAGGTGATTTTTAAGAATCATTATCCTCTTCCATGGATCAATGATCTTTTTGACTAGTAGAAGGGATATAGTTTGTTTTAAAAAATAGATTTGTGACCTGGATATCACTTGTTATGGGTGAAGGATGATGATGTCATGAAGAACACCTTCATGTTCAGTTATGGGAACTTGGAGTTGGCATTCATTCCATTCAGTGTCACAAATGCACCTTATGTGTTCAAGGGGGTTTTGAAATATGTGTTCCTTGAATTTTTAGACTAGTTATTAGTAACGATCACTAAAAAA
Organism: Viscum album; assembly: GCA_963277665.1. Lineage (NCBI taxonomy): Eukaryota > Viridiplantae > Streptophyta > Magnoliopsida > Santalales > Viscaceae > Viscum > Viscum album. Next base: position 1,918,208,512 of record OY728119.1, read on the forward strand.
ATATTGATTTACTTAGTGATAATTAGAGAGAATTACAATTATATAAAATCCATATTACAGGTTCTTCTATTCCACTTTGTTTATGGAATGATGTCAATGTGTATGTTTTGGACATGGGAGGTGAAATTACCTGGGAATGTGGAGTCTCAGTAGTGTGTGGCCATGGATATTTCAAATATTGGGGTATTTTTTTCATGATTAGATCCTATGAATGTGGTAAAAGTTTGTTGCTTCCTAGTTGATGTAGGATATTATTTTAGGCTCATGTATGATTTATCCTAGATTGTATCACTATTAATAGATTTGACTAAGAAGGATCATAATTTTATCTAGGATGATCAATGTTAATCAATGAATGAATACCTAAAAGGTAAGCTGGCCAATTCCCCAATGATCTATCTTTTAGTATAGGGGGTGATGTTTTAAGAATTTTTTAATTCTTATCATCTAGTCTTTGCTTGTGTTTTAATAAAGCAGAATGAGGTGATCTCGTATGGGTCCAAGAAGTTACATCCCCATGACTATAATAATGAAACCTATGATCAAGAACTATAAATGGTTGTTTTTTAGCAGATTTTTTGGGGAAATTACCTCATTGGGTATTTCTTTTTGGACTTCATAGATTGTAAGAGTTTGAGGTATATATTATATCATGGCCATCTAAATCTGAGATATCATAGGTTTATGGGTTTTTTTTAGGACTATGATTTTGACATATTCTACACCTTAAGAAAGGTGAATGTCATAGTTGATTCTTTGAGTCAGAAGTCATGAAAGGATTTTGTTTGGGAGTTTGGGGATTCTTGGAATGAAATGTTCGAGTTGGAAGCCTTACACTTGGAGTCAATGGTGTTTTATGTAATTGGTTGAAAGTTTCAAAATATAATGAAATATTATCTAATTTAGTAGGTGGTGGTGTCTTAGTGGGGATAGATGGAGGTATAGGTGATGTGCGGTTGTGTTGGACATGGTGATGCTCCATAGGGATAGGAAAAATTCGATCTTATTTTAGGGTAGGATTTATTTTATCATAGTTATTTTTGAGGTAGTCCTGTGTGAGTTTAATAACTCACCTTTGGAGGTATAGGAATGAGTATCCAGGATGTACTCTGTCTTCAGAATGTACTTTTGGAGACTCAGGATGAAATTTGTGATGTCAGAGTTTGTGGATTATTGTTTTGTTTTCTAGTAGGTAAAGGCCATGAATCATGTTAATGTTGGTTTTTTTCATTCCTTGCATATTCCTGAGTGGAAATTGGATTAAATATAAATGGGATTCATCATAGGATTACCCCGAGCTCTCAGAGGCTGCGATGATATTTGGGTAATCATGGATTGTTTGATAAAATCTGATCATTTCCTAGTGATCAAGGAGTCTGGTGCAATGGATGTTTTGGAAAAGAGGTATACAGATGTGGGGTTATGCCCATATAGTGTCTTTAGGTATATCATCATGGATCAATTATCTTTTTTAACTCATGATTATGGAGGGTATTGAATCATGTTTTTGGAACTCACTTATGCCTCAACACTTATTTCCACCCTCAGAAGAGAAGGAAAAATGGACCATAATACCTAGACATTGTAGGATATATTGATGGAATGTATCTTAGACTTCATAAGATCTTTTGAAAATCATTTTCCTTTGATTTATTTTTATGACAACAAAATCTATCACTCATCTATCAACATGTCCCTATTTGAGGCTTTATATGTGTGTCATGTTATTCTCTATTGTGATGGTATGTGGTTGGGGGTTCAGTAGTTTTTTTAATCAATGTGGTGAAGATCATGATGGATAAGGTTCAATTGGTTATAGAGAGGATGAAATTAGTACAGGTCAGTCAGAAGTCGTATTATTATTATATGATGAGGTCCTTGGAGTTTAATGTTATAGACTATGTGTTCTTGAAGGTTTCTCCTCAATGTGGGAAGTGGAGGTTCAACAAGGGGTGTAAGCTCTCCCCCAGTTTTTTGGAACCTTAGAGGTGTTTGGGGCACAATGGAAAGGTGGATTAATGATTGGAGATTCCTCCATGACTGGATCATATCCACAATGACTTCCAAATCTCTTATCTCAATCAGTATATTCACAATGACTCCCATGTAATTTATTGGGGAGAGTTGGATATTTAGAATGACGTGACGCTCGTAGAGTGTTCATTAGAGATATAAGATCATCAGGAGAAGTTCTTGAGAGGATAGACCATTCTCTTGGTTCATGTGTTGTAGATTAATGATGTCACTAAGGAGTGTACTTGGGAGCATGATATACAGATGTGTTCCTAGTATCATGAGTTGTTTTGAGTTGTTTTAGGCTTTGTCTTTCCTTGTTGTGCTATGTTGTGATGTTTTGAAATTTATATTCTGATATGAGATGTGATTATTTTTTATTGGTATGATATGTGATTAATAGTTAATTGCATATTAATTAGGGAAAACATGATTCCTAATCAAGATGGGATAAATCATTACATGACTGAAATTGTGCAGGTGAGTCAGTCCCACCCCAAGAGGATAACATCCTAAAATGGAAATAGAGTTTATTGATTTATGTGATTGGGGATGTATTGTCAAATAGTAATGGAAATTTTTTTTCTTGGACCATATGACGGATGAGATGGTATTGTTGTATTTTTTTGAGGATCTGTAAAAAAAACTATTTGTTTAGTGAGTTTATTTAGAGGTATTTCATCAGATGTAAGGAGATCCTTAATAGGAATCTTGAGGGATGGATGTTTACACCACTTAACTTTTTCCTTCAAGGTTTTTTTCATTCTCTAGACCAAGAATAGTTTTATATGTATCTTATTTAAGGGATAAGACCTTCGTTATTGTAAATTTCTAGAAAATATGGTGATTGAGGTATATAGGGGAAGTCTTGATGTGTTTGGAGGATAAATTGAGGAATTTGGACATGTTTTGAATCTTAGTGGTAGATCCTAGTGCTATATCATGATTATATATCCTGTAGGTACATATTTATGGTATATCCTAATATTAGATGTTGGTGGTACATTTTAGAGGTTGTATACATAGTCTAGTTTTAGTTGTTGGTGCTAGATATTTGTAGAAAATCCTAATGGTATATCCTGACGGTTGATATTAGAACTAGATTATAGTGGTCTCAAACTTAGTCTAGTGGTAGATGTTGGTGGTTGATATTGGCAGTAGATCCTAGTAGTTGAAAAAATGTATCCATTATTTTTTTTCTTCCGTTTTGATGTATTTTTTTAGGAGAAATGTTTTTAAATACTTATTTAATAGAATCACGATATGTTTTAGAGGAGCATAATTATATATTCCATTTCTTAAAATTCCATATCTGTTTTAATGTATATACCCCATATATTTTATGAGATATTCCTTTAATGGTCAATTAAGACCATATTAAATCCCACTATTTTTGAATCTATTCATTCTAAAATGAAGATCATTCCATTATTCTAATAGGATTATCCTCTCTTAAGACTGTAACTTCTAGAGCCTTTCCCTTCGGGTCATGGAACCATGTTTCAACTACGGTTCTAATCTCTTCTGGTAGATGATCCTTCATGTGCGTTCATCCCCTATTTTTGGTGTATCAAATTGTGTAAATATTCTTCTTCTAGGTAGAAGATTCATTAATTTCTCATCTATTGTAACATGTGGTAGGGGTTCATGCATTTGTTATATTTTGGGAAGATAATATATACTAGATTAATTATGATAATAAATTAGTTTAATTGAATTTAATTACAAGGGGAATGTTTTACATGCTTTTTCATCTTTTTAATATTGTGATATTGATTTTACCTATGTTTTTTACCACTAAAAATCATGGCTGTTTGTCGCCCCGATGTTGTTTTTATATGTGTTGTGAAGCCTTGTTGTGAGTAAATCTTGTATAAATGGTTAACCAATTATAATCAACTTATAATATTTTTCACCTATTTGAATATGTATTGTGTTATAATACCCTTAAAATAAACATATGGAAGTAATGTGCATCCCTTTGATAAATATGTAAAAATTTATGCGATGATGTGAATAAATTTTGTGGCGTGTGTGGATGTGTGAAGTGTGGTTGTGATGCATGGGGATAATGATCTGTGTAACCATTAAACATGACGGTTTTGATGAAAAGTGGTCATGATAGGGTTGTTTGGAATTAAGAGTTTGTTTTGGCTATGATGGTGGTTATGTGGGATTGTTGGCATGGGAATTATCAGATATCTATTGTTGTGATATTGAATGTTATGCTTGTTTCTTGAGTTGTCATGTAATTACATAAAGGATAAATATTTGAAATGGGAAAGGTTAAGGAATGAATTAATGGTGGTCTATGTGGTTTAAATGGTTAATGAATGAATTAATGGGTTGGAACTATGAATTGAGTGGGATTTTTAAATGTTTTTTTTTGGTAAATGGGTAATCTAGAAAATATAAAATTTTATGATGGAGGATCATGTCATACTGTTGTTGTGTGGTGTGGTTTATTTAGATGTGTCAATGAAAGTGGGTGTCGTTGTGTGCTGATCGGTACCCATTTTTAGTCTAGAACCCATAGGTTGGTCATGTTTGTGTGGATATTTTTTTTATATTCATTGTGATTTTGATATACACCCCACCTATGTCAAAAACTACATGATTACACCCATTTATAACACACACACACACACACACATATATATATATATGGGTGTGTTTTTCCAATATCCTGATGGTTAGCATGGATGCATGGTAACCCCTTCCTTCTAGATCTATATTCTATGTGTGGTTGATATGCACGATCTATAATTGATAGAAGTAAAAAGTAAAATATTGGGGATGTGATGTGATTTCCTTGGTGTCTGTGGGTGGGATTTGAGATGATATGATGGGTTAAAGTGGGGGCCATTTATTATAGGATGAGGGCACGAGGTTGATTTCCTTAAAATTCATGATCCCCTACTACCATGGTTAATATTGTGGAAGAGATGTGATGTGATGGCCTAGGTATCTTTGAGTGAGGCATGGTATTATATCCAAGGTGTCTATAAGTCAGATGTGATGTAATGTTTTCTTTTTTTTGGGGTAGTTGTGTAGTGTTGTGATATGTCTTAGATATGGGAGTGTTAGGACCTACGATTTTGGGGTGTGAGAGTGAAAAATTAGTGGCAAAGAGGTGTTGGGTACCCTTATCTATATTCTTAATATTATTCTATTATTATTAGATTCTTTATATGGTGAGTTTTCCATGTTGAGGATGGGTTTGGATAGTTTACCTGATTAGGTGATGTTTGATTTTATTTTTTTCTTATGGGTGAATTAGTATTCTTCTTTCACATGTGTATGAGAGACCTTGGTTACCCTACTTATTATAATAATACACTCCCCTATATATATAAACTGATTTTAAAGTTTCTAGGAGGACTATGTGAACTAAACTATAAAATACTAGCTCATATCCTTGGATAGTTATTGTGTCGTTTCCTTAACTTTTATTTTGGTAAATGTTTTTGGAGACTTTTATATGTATATGTTCTATTTACACATGAATTTTGGGATGTTGTTGGGTTTATTTATATTATTTCATAGAGTTTCCTATCGTTGATTCATCCTATCTTCCTATATTATTTTTTATAGAGGGTAACACCTCTAATATCATGATAATTTTATACCCTTTTTCCAGTTCACCAACTTGGGCCCTACTGGAGGTAGGACATGGGGGTCATCATCTCCCTTTGTTCATTATTAGCCTCGTAGGGTTACCTTTTGAGGGAGGAGCTCATGAACCCCCCCTAAAACATATGTTATCACCATATCAAACCTAACACTACACTAGCACATTTTTATTAAAATTTAAATGTGGTTCTTCCCTAGAATTCACACATTTTTGAGTAGGTTGGGTGGGGTGAAAACCTAGAATTATGAGATTTATGAGTAGCATATATGTGGTCTAAACCAATAATTTGGATTTAATGTTTATGTGTGAGTAGGTAATTATATATACTTAGTAACATTGGATGATTATTAGTTATGGGGTATATGAGTAGCTAACTATTCTCTTAAATGATGTAATAATACTTTAGGAAACTTTATACCATATACCATCACTAGTTGAAGTAGGTATGGAAAATCTTTGTGGTGGATTATTAAATGATTGATAACTCATCAGGTTGAGATTTTATTCTTATAATAAATTTCATTTCATATTGTAAATGTATGCACATATATTATAGTTAATGTTAGTTATCTTTTCGGTGGTTTCCTACTATGTTTTTTTCACATAACCTAAACATGTATCTTAGTAGATGTATCGATCTTATGTTTGTAATATGGGCCAAGGAAAGGTCCCTAACACTGGTGAGAGAATATGATTAGTTCCCCATGGTGGTGGATAAACATCAAAGGAAAGGTGGATAGATTATAAAAGTGTCCCCCTTGTCAATTTATTTTTAAAATTTTCTGTATTTGTTATAAAAGATTAATATACTAGGTCATCTATCTCATGATGTATGATTTTTATCCCATAACATGGGTAAATTTGTTATATCATGGTGAGATGTTATTTATATGGTTATCATTTTTCTATTAGTCCATATTATATTTATTTCAATATCTTTTATTAATTTTTATGTTATTTTTATGTTATTATGTTCTACAATAATGATGGTATAGTCTCATCATTATATATTAGTATACCCTCCCTAAAATTCAGAAACTTCTAGAATACAAGAAGGAATTCCTATGGACATGTGGTATCTTGGTTTGGGTCAGTATATAGTTTCCTAATCCAGACGATTCTCTATGGACTAACCAAACATGGTAGTATTCTACCTTTACCACTTCATATAATTTATCTTCTTGAAATTTGTTAACATGCCTCTGAAATTAAAAAAATGTTCACCTCCCATTCTCACTATATATATTTTATTTAATCTTTATCATATTCTTTATGTTCTTATTTTTTATTAGTTTAAGCATCTATAAGAGGATATTACTTCCCAGATTATTTCTTGTTTCTAGCTTCACCGTTGGATTATTACTTATAATCTTCAAAACCAACCTCACTATTGGGTTTATTATAAAGGTCGGTTTGAAATTCATCTATATATTTGAAAAAATATTTTGATTCAGCTAACTCTTTACAAATTTTCATTAAAAATTCCATCCCTTATTTTAGTAATTATTTTATTCTATAGAGGGTTTGTTATTCTGAACTTTGGAAGAATAAATAAATTCTCCATTTAATAATTATGGTTTCAATTTTATTTATTTTAATCATCCATTGAGTTTGTTGATTTTTAAATAGAGAATCTCCAATTTCATAACCAATGTTGTGTGGGAACTCTTCATGTATATAGAATCCAAAACCACAATAAAAACGAAAAAATCATATAAAAAATAAATAAAAAACTAAAAAATAAAATTATAAAATAGAAATATCAGACATGAATCAAGGATAGGGAATATAAACAACGGTGATGGAAATTTATGGAACCTAATTAGACGTTATTTCTATTTCTGATCCTCTAACATTTAGGGAGGGTAAATCGCTATTTTTTTTGTTATATTCTAATATTTTCTCCAATTCATCTTCCTGATTCTTTAGAAAATTGAAGTTATGAACAATGATTTCATGTCTATTTATGGTAATATAATAATGTTGGTCTCCCTTGTTTGAGTTTAAAGAATATTTTTCGTTGTTAAAAATTTCATTGGTTGTGATGTTTGTTCATCATTGTCTCATGCATCTTTTTTTATAGACATGTAAACAATAATTAACTTTTGTATCCTAGGGTATTGTTTGGCCTGATTAATTCCCAGAATATGCTTATTCAATTCTCTAATAAGTATTATTTTATAATATCATGGTCTAAAGTATTTCATATCTTGAAATTGATGTATTTAATGCTTTTTAGGTGGCCTTTTAATCTTTATTTATAGAGTGATCCTCTTATTTCAATAGTTTGGGTTATATTTCTTGACCTACCTCTTATATTCTAAAATATTTCTTTTTTGAATATTTCAAGTAATATTATAGGGTATTTTCCTTATTTTTGATCTCAAAATATAATTCTAATCAATCTTATTGTTTCTTAAATTTGTGTCAAGTTAGATATTTATAAATATCTTCTTGATTTTATAATAAATGTGATCCTAATGTATTTTAGATATCAGAATCCCTTTGTGTATGAAATTAAAATTGGATACTACATCCTTTTTTTAGGGAATAGTGAAAATTAATTTTATTGGAATTATTCAGAAAAAATCCTAGATACAATTCATCCCAATAGTGTTATTTCTAAAGAAGAAAAAAAGGCCTCTCAAAATATTCATGTTGATGATCTTATCATAGATCAGATAAATATTTACTCTTTTATCCTTGAAATGATTGTTCAACCAAATAGTCTTTCAATAAATCAAGATATTCATTTATGAATGTTTTTGGAGGATTATAGAATTTACATTTAATTTGAATTCAATAGAGTTAACATATCTATTTAATGTTTTAAGGGTATTGATGTTTTGAAAAACTAAAAGGATCGAGAAATAGTTTTTTAATAAGAATAATAAGTAGAAGTTTTTAAAGTCACTTTTATCTCTTTCTCAAAACCATTAGATTTTTATATTCTTATTGGTCATTATAAAATACTAAAAGTAAATTTTTGAGATATTTTTTTTCATTTGTTATGGAAGATTCATCAAATCAAAGGGATGAGTAGTGAAAAGTTCAACTCATTATTTTTATTGAGGAGAGAGGGTATTTGAAGATAATTTGAACACCTTTAGAGTATGGTGCCTCTATATATAATCCCTAAAAAATAATTGTAATGATAAGGTCTATATTTCTCCTAGTTTTATGGGTATAGTAAGAAAGGGAAGTTGGGAAGAAGAAATAGAAGGTTAAAATTATTAATGAGAAATTGATTTCTCTTGAGTTCTCAGGTGATATATGGAATGGTGTTGAGGTAGGGGTATGTGTTCCTCCTGAGATATAGATAATTCATAATACATGTGGTTATAGTGAAAAGTCAAGGCTCCTTAATTTAAATTCACCCACCTTCATTCCCATAAGATTTTTAAAATTTTCAGTTGGTATAAGTTCTTGTTCATATTATATAATGGTTCTAGGTGGAAGTCATAAAGGTGGTGAGGAAAAGGTTATTTTCATTTGAGATCATGAAGATCTATTATTCATGTGGCAAAAATAAAATAACTTTTTAGTGGGAAATAGATTATGAGTAGGTATTATAACCATACCCTTCATAATCATAAAGGGATCACTAATCTTAATTATCATCTTGAGAGACGAACCCAATTTGAGTGGATTTGTGGATATAAGAGTGGAAATTCGGAGGAAAGTAATTTTAATAAGAGTAAGTTAAAGATTAATAGATATTTCTTATAATGGGATGAATTCATGTTGAATTTGGATTATATAAATATGTAGTTTATCACTCACAATCTTGAGAAGCTCAACTTCTTCATGAATAGGGGTACCTATGAGGTATTAATAAATGTTTATTTTTTATCCTAGAATGTTTTTTTATTTTTGGTTTTACTTTTTGTATACTTCATGTTGGTGTATCACTTCCCTCTCTATGACTCTTTAAAAAATATAAAAAATCATGTACAAGAAAACAAAAAGAGATAAGAAAATAATTTTCTTTAATTTATCAAATATATGATTTATCTAACTTAATGAATCTTCAGTAATGGTGAAAAAATATTTAAAACTCATGATTAATCATGAATTAAATAGGGGAAACAAGTTTAAAAATTTAATATATACTCTTTCAAATTAAAAACTATAAAATTTCAGTTTTTATTAGTTTGAGGTCAAACCCACATAGATAAGTGATCCTTTCATTTAAACATTTATTCAAAAGTAAAGATGAATGATCAATTAAAAAAACTAAAACTAGTTGAATCAAATTGAATAAATTAGAGTTTATGGATAATTTATAAATCCATGATCATGATATGATTAAAATTATATTATTTTTTATGAATAACTCCATCAATGTTGATATTGGATCTAAATTTTTTTTGTCCTTGATATTTTTCATCAAATTATTAAACCCATCATTTCTTATAACCATGTACTTTTAAAAATTTAATAATTAGGTTACCCAAAACCATATTTAAAAATCATATACTCAAACATATTTAATGTTCAGGAATAAATACAAGAAATGATTCCATTCATTAAATGAGAGTTAAACTTTTATATACAATGATCATGTTAATTAAAATAATAATAAATATTGAATGTTGAATGAATGTATAAACACCCCAAAAATATCATTAAAAAAAGAAAAAAACCATTCAATCACACATCATTATAAATTTAAAAACAAAAGTGGTTTCCCTTATTTGATTTTACTTAAATCAATATATATATATATATATATATATGTAAAATAGAATTAAAAATTCTAATATTTTGTTAACCGCTATCATTAATATCTAAGAACCCTCTGTTGAAGTCTCTTATTCTCATTGTTTATGTGTTCAAGAATCAGCCTCCTTTTATAAATTTTAATCCATATTTTTATATCTTAAATATTCTTATATCTTATCATCTTTACTTGATGGTTAAATAATGTAAAAAGTTTCCTTAAACATTATGTGCAATGTACCAAATATGTCCCCAAAGGTATGAAAAATATTATACATTAATGGGAGACATGAAATATTCAAAATTAGTTAAATCTTATGGAACCATAACTTATTGTAAAAAACATTGAGGTATAGGAAAACAAAAAATGATCACATGAAAGCATGGTGTTTTATTAGATCATTCATTCATGGTTTTATATATCATTTCTATATATTTTTCATCCCAAAATATAATAGTATTCAAAACATGACATGGTCTCAGTAAGGTTTCTACTTTCAACCACGATCAATACAATTATTTTTTGATTCATTCATGTGGTATCTCTTTAACTTCATTTTTTTTCATCCATAAAAACCATGACATAATTTATAAAACCAATATATAAAATATATTACCAAGGAATTATTGGAACCCATTTTCCTCTTAACTAAATTGATTTATCTATGATCATCTTAATAAACCCATTACATCGCAAATCCCCCAATATTCACTATATTTATTCCTATTAAAAACCTTGATGTGGTTTTCTACACACCATTTTTTTATTTTCCATTTCCTAAAAAAATAAATAACCAATATTTTGAGAGTATCATAATTGATACCAAATAACTATAATTATCATATTAACATTAAAATGAAGTTAAAATATTAATATTACTAAATATATAATAAATAATAAATAATAAAACTAACTAAATGTTAAAAATATATAAAATTATATTAAAATTAAACAATTATATGTGCATGTTGATGATCTTACCACAGATTAGATAAATATTTATTATTTTATCCTTGAAATGATTGTTCAACCAATTGGTCTTTCTATAAATCAATATATTCATTTAGGAATGTTTTTTTAGGATTCTATAATTTACATTTAATTTTAATTTTATAGAGTTAACATATCTATTTAATGTTTGAAGGGTATTAATGTTTTGAAAAACCAAAAGGACCAAGAAATGGTTTGTTAATAAAAAGAATAAGCAGATTTTTTTAAAGTCACTTTTATCTCTTTCTCAAAAAAATTAGTTTTTTATATGTTTATTGGTCATTGTAAAATACTAAAATTAAATTTTTGAGGGATTTTTTACATTTGTTATGGAAAATTCATCAAATCAAGGAGACGGGTAATGAAAAGTTCTTCTCATTGTTTTTATTTAGTAGAGAGGTTTTTTGAAGATAATTTTAAAACCTTTGTAGGATGGTTGTTATCTATATACTCCCTAAAAATGAATTCAAATGATAATTTCTATATTTCTCATAGTTTTATGGGTATAGTAAGAAAGGGAAGTCAGGAAGAAGAAATAGAAAGTTAAAATTAATAATGAGAAATTGATTTCTCTTGAGTTCTCAAGTGATATATGGAATGGTGTTGAGGTAGGGGTATGGGTTCCTCATGAGATATAGATAATTAATAATACATGTGGTTCTAGTGAAAATTTAATGCTCCTTAATTTAAATTCACCCACCTTCATTCCCATGGGATTTTGAAAATTTTTAGTTGGTATAAGTTATTGTTCATATTATATAATGGTTCTAGGTGGAAGTCATAAAGGTGGTTAGGGAAAGGTTATTTTCATTTTAGATCATGAAGATCTATTATTAGTGTGGAAAAAATAAAATTATTTTTTTAGTGAGAAATAGATTATGAGTAGGTATTGTAACCACACTCTTCATAATCATAAAGGGATCACTAATCTTAATTCCCATCTTGAGAGACGAACCCAATTTGAGTGGATTTGTGGATATAAGAGTGGAAAGTTGGAGGAAATGAAATTTAATAAGAGTAAGTTAAAGATGAATAGATATTTCTTATAATGGGATGAATTAATGTTGACTTTGGATCATATAAGGATGTAGTTTATCACTCACAAGATTGAGGAGCTCAACTTCTTCATGGACAGGGGTACCTATGTGGTTTTAATAAATGTTTATTTTTTATCCTAGAATGTTGTTTTATTTTTGGTTTTATTGTTTGTCTACTTCATGTTGGTGTATCACTTCCCTCTCTATGACTCCTTAAAAAAATATAAAAAATCATGGACAAGAAAACAAAAATAGATAAGAAAATAATTTTCCTAAATTTATCAAATCTATGATTTATCTAACTTAATAAATCTTCAATAATGGTTAAGAACATTGAAAACTCATGAGTAATCATTAATTACTTAAGGGAAACAAGTTTAAAAATTTAGAATATACCCTCTCAAATTAAAAAATATAAAATTTTAGTTTTTGTTAGTTTGAGGTCAAACCCATAGAGCTAAGTGATCCTTAGATTTAAACATTGATTCAAAAGTAAAGATGAATGATCAATTGGAAAAAACTAAAGAAAGTTGAATGAAATTGAATAAATGAGATAGTATTGAGAATTTCTAAATCTATGATCATGATAAGATTAAAATTGTGTTATTTTTATAAATAACTCCCTCAATGTTGATATTGGATCTAAAAAATCTCCTTCCTTGATATTTTTCCACAAATTATTAAACCCGTCATTTCTTATGACCAAGTACTTAAAAACAATTAATGATTAGGTTACCCAAAACCATGTTTAATAATTATATACAAAAACATATCTAATGTTATATAATAAATACAAGAAATGAGTCCTATCATTAAATGTAAGTTAAACTTTTATATACATTGATCATGTTAATTAAAATAATAATAAATATTGAATATTGAATGAATGTGTAAACACACCAAAAATATCATAAAAAATAAAATAAAAAAACCATTCAATCACTCATCATTATAAATTTAAGAACAAAAGTGGTACCCATATATGATTTCACATAAATCAATGATTATACATATATATATATAGAAAATAGAATTAAAAATTATAATTTGTTGTTATCCAAATTCATTAATATCTAAGAACCCTCTTCTAAAGTCCTTTATTCTCATTGTTTATGTGTTCAAGAATCATCCTCATTTCATAAATTTTAATCCATATTTTTATATCATAAATCTTCTTATATATTATCATCTTTAATTGATGGTTATATACCATAAAAAGTTTCCTTAAAAATTATGTGGAATATATCAAATATAGCCCCAAAGGTATGTAAAATATTATACATTAATGGGAGACATGAATATTCAAGATTAGTTAAATTTTATGGAACCATAACTTATTGTAAAAAAACACATTGAGGTATAGGAAACCAAAAAATGATCACATGAAAGCATGGTGTTTTACTAGATTATTGAGTCATGGTTTTATATATCATTGCTATATATTTTTCAGGCCAAAACATAATAGTCTTCAAAACATGACATGGTCTATGTAATTTTTCTTCTTTCAACCATGATAAATACAATTATGTATTGATTCATTCATATGGTATCTCTTTAACTTCATTGGTTTTCAGGCATAAAAACCATGACAAAAGTTTTACAACCAACGAATAAAATATATTACCAAGGCATTATTAGAACCCATTTTCCTCTTAACAAAATTGATTTATCTATGATCATCTTTATAAACCCATTACATCGTAACTCCCCCAATATTCAATTTATTAATTCCAATTAAAGAACCCGGATGTGGTTTTCTATGCATTATTTTGTGATTTTCCATTTCCTATAAAAATAAAAAAAATATTTTAAGAATATCATAATTGATACCAAATCATTATAATTATCATATTAACATTAAAATGAAGTTATAATAATAATATTACTAAATATAAAACAAATAATAAATAATAGATAATTACACTAATTAAATTTTATTAATAACTAAAATTATATTAAAACTAAATAATTATATGCATGATTTTTTACACATATCAATTTTTTAAACTGATTATTCTTGATCATTGATGAAATTTTACTACAAAAATAATAATAATTCTTGGATAATATTATATGGTATGAATTATAACTTCCTCATAATTTTTATGGTTTTTATCTTCACACTCATCAATTTTTTGTTAACATTCTTCAAAAGTGTAGGCTTCTCCCAGAATCTATCAAAAAATTATATTAGATTCATTATTGTTTTAAACGTAGAGACCATATTGTTTTATTATAAAAAAATAATATAAATCTACTTAAATATCAAAGTAATAAATTATTTTATATATTTTGTTATATAAATGATAGACCCATATATTGGAATGATATCCTAGGAATACTGCATCAACATTCTCAATGAACTTATAATTATTTTGTACCTTAATCCTGATCATTAAACAAATAAAAAATATAGAAAATTATTTAATGGTTATACTCTCATTTTTATACATATCATAAAATTTTGTATCTTAATTTAGTCACAATATGCAATTATGTGGAATAATATTTTTTTTATACGCAACTTATCTCTAAAAATTATTTGATGTTTCATTCATCTCTACCATGGTTAATCTAATATCTTCCAATCTCTAATTATTCTATTAAGAATTCCATTTTAATTTTTATTATATATTAAAATAAACTCATTTCTTATGATTCTCAAAATATTTCTGAAACTCACCACTTGAATTTTCAATTATATTTTCATTTCTCTTCAACACATCATATTTTTCTTTATAAGCATTATAATATATATTTTATAAAAATTAAAATAAAATAAATGAAATTCTTATCTCCTCAAGATGATAAATTCTGGATTAGACCACAAATATCAAAATGTATAAGATCTAATACATTTTTTTTGAATATTTACCATATTTAAATTTGAGTTCACCATATATAATTTTAATTAAGAATATTATGCTGAGTTTATATCCCACTTCATCCTTGGAACATGAATTACGAAACCATTATGAGTGATATTTTCATTATATTTTACCCAAGTTGGAATAAGATTTTATGAAATATCACATTATTTTACATTTATGATGAAATATCCTAAATATTTCATGTCTATAACATGAAACTGATTTATGGGTATATTCACAAGAATTCTTAAATATTATAAAATCATGAATAATTTACAAAATTAGAGTTCCCTTAGAATTGTTGAGTAATTTTCATTTGTTTTTCAACCACAATATTTAAAATTTATAATTTTTTAAAGATATGTTTGAAGTGTTTTTGATGTGTATTGAGATGGACTTTAGTGGATAAAGGATGTTTTGGAAATTAGTGGAATCTGGAAATGCTGAAAAGTCTATGTCCTCCTTTATAGGAGTTGTCCTTCCTAGAAATTATAAGAGTAAATGGTTCATGTCTATATTTCATTTGAAATAATTAATTATTCATTGAGATTTATAGATGAAAAGAAGAAAAGGAAGGGATTAGTGTGAGTTTTATTTCCCATCATAAGTTATATTTGAATATTGTGTACATGTCAATGGGATTATAATATGAGTCACTCAAGACTTCATACGAGTGATTGTACCCTACATAAGACTATGTATGAGTCTTTTAACGTATTTTTATAAATCGTTTGATTTTATATGAGTCATAAATATATTTATCATGAAATCAAATTTCATAAAATACCAAGAATCTTATACGATGTGAGAATCATGTAAAGAGTACTTTCAGTTATATGAGGAATTCTCATAATATAAAACCACCATGTATGAGTTCGTTACACGTAAAAATTTAGTGGATTATAAGAATTGCATTGACCATATAATACTTTATATATAGTTTGTTTTATTTTTTTATTTCCCTATGTTTTGTAGAGTCCAACGAAATATATTATTGAATATTTTCCAAAAACATGATAATGCTTTGTTGTGATAAAAATTCAAAAAAATATCATTGACTCAATAAACATCCATGATTCAAGATAAAAATAAAGGTTGTCTTAATGATATTTAAATAGATATTAAATGGGAAGGATCATGGATTATTTTCATGGATATTTTAAATTATTATTTAAAATCATGAAACTATTTTTCATGATGTCTTCGGCCTAAGAACTATAAGAAAACAATATTAGAGGGATATTTCTATATTCTATTATGGAGAAAAAAATATTCACAAATATTGTCATAATATAAATAGAGAAAATGAAGAAAATAAATGTGTTTTATAATTTCCATAGTAAGTCAATAGAGAGTAGTATAAACGTGATAGAAAAAGATATGAACATTAAGATTCACTAAAATTGAGAATTCTGACTAGTTTTAGGATATTTGTTCTTTTTTTAATCTATGAAGTTTGCGTTGGTGAGAATAAGGAGGAAAAACCCATTAATCCATGCTCTCATTCATGATATAGTTATTCTATAAAACTAAATATGAGGGACATACAGCAACCAATCATTGATATATATCTTGTAGTCAAAGTATTAACTGAATTAGTTCTATTCTTTTGTTCCAAAAAATCTAATAGAGGATAAAATATTTGAGTCAAATAAGAGAGAGGAAGTAATCTAAATGCTATTTGTACTAAGATAAACATTTCCCTAAATTTTTTTGTTATTATGAGAGTTCAAGGATGTTTTTTACATTAATTTTTATCATCAATTTTTATCCTATAAAGAGTCAATGATATACACTACCCTTCTCAGATAATCCCTATTTATTTAGTAATAAATCATGTATCAAAACATGACCCAAACATGGTAAATATTTTTCTCTCTTATTGAGGTTGAACCTTGTAAATACTTGTGTGTTATGTTGTATTTCACAATACTATTACACTTTAGGTGAGGGATATTTTATTACAGGTGGATCAAAACCATAAATACTCAAAGAGTTTTAATTAAAAAAATAATTTCTAAATACACATACCACTAATTAACCCCACCCCACTCTTAGTGGTATTCCTATTGAAATAGGTAGTTCAAGTGGTATTAGAGAAAACCATATTTCCTTTAATATCCTACCTTTATAAATTATAGAGAGTATGAATTTAGTTAAGATTATAGGTGTACACATATTTTATGGGAATAAATTTCATCGGTGGAATAACTGAATGTTTCCCATTTTTCTTTCATATTGATTATATGTTTGTGATGATTTTAATGTGAGTTCCACACCTATATAGTGGAATGATCAGATGACACTTATAAACCAAAATAATTTACAGGTATATGGGAAGGTATGGAATCTAATTTTATCTTTTCTATATGAAATCACAAAAAATTATGGGGACACTGAAAGCCTAAAAAATTTGGCAAAACTATAAAATATGTATAAGGGGTTTTTTAATATCAAATAATCGAATGTATAGGTATATAGGTTGAAGTTTTAAGATATCAGGATGACCAAATATGAAACACTGGATGAATACTTCACCAGATTAAATGAAATAGTGAGTCAATTAGAAGATATGGTAAAAATATAGAAGACTATAAAGTTGTTAAAAATCTAATTATAAGTTTTCTTGATAGATTCAACTCAAAGGTCTCAACAATATAAGATATAAAATATATTTTAATTGATGAAATTAAAAATAATATTCCTAATTATAAATTTAAAAAGGAACCAATTTTTAAAAACATGGCTAAAGAAGAGATGGAATTAAAAGATAGGAATAAGTTGAGGATCAAAGAATAGAATTTGAGTCATATAGTGTCTTAGAGGATGATAATGAGAGTGATTAAATTCATAAGATGTTTATGGATTTTATATCAAAAAATATGAAACTAGGTAAATAAAAATATTAGAGAAAGATCCCATATATATCTCTTAAATGTAGGGGAATATAAAATTTTGTAGCAGATTATCCTATAAGAAAGAAGAGTGTGAAGCCCATCAAGTAAAAGTTTTTAAAGAGGCCTCATAAGTGGTCAAAACATAGTTATTTCAAAGAATATATGTTCTCTGGATGTAGAAATACAATATAGAGAAGTAAGAAAAGGATTATATTGAGTAAGTAGGAAGCATATTTTTCTTCCCCAAGTAGTTATTTTGAAAAATAATGTTCTAGAAAATATGTCCATTTCATTGATCATGTTGAGAAAACAGAAGATATATTAATTAGTAATGAAGAATAGGGGAATATGACTAATATGGTTCACATGTTGAAAACGAAACTTGAAGTCAGTCTTCCAAGGAATAATTATAAAAATAAATAAGTAAAATATATTAATAATAATGTGTGAAATATGAATAAATTTTAAAATGAGATTTATAGTAGTTAAAATCATCACATTGTGGAGATAAAAATTCTTAATGTGAAATTTTATGAGCGTGAGAGAATCATAAAAAAATATAAGAAGAATAATATTTATCGAGAATAAATTCATTACTATAACCAATAAAGTTGTGTTAGGGATGAGAAACCCCTTAGAAATAAAATGTTTTACTTTGAAAAAGATTTTGAATTGAAATCTAAGTCATCACAGGGTGTTGATAAATCTTGTGCATTAACTTTGGTAAAATATTTAAATGTTGTATATGAAAATGCTCAATCTATTTTTTCTTACTGTTCATGTTCAAAATTATAATCTAGTAAAACCAAGTATGATAAAACCCATTATAATATTACAACTATATCAGAGGAAATTTAAAATGTTAAAAATCTTATTGTTTCCCCAAAAAATATTTAGAATAAGTCCTTTATTTCACTAATACACCAAGATATTTGTGAAGGTATAATTGGAAGGATCATTGAAGAAACTGTTCCATGGGATACTATTAATGTTGTGGTGATTATGGAAATAAATGTTATGGTTTCATGAATAATATGAATATCCATTAGAATCATAGAACATATTAATTTATGGGTATTTACCTCGTAAACAAGAGTAATAGACAGGTGTGAATATAGACAATTAATGAAGAGTTAAATGCGTTTATTGTCCAAAATATCTTTGATTATATTGAATAGATTTATGGAAGCTTTGAATAGTAATTTTAGGGTAATTAAGATTTTATTTCTATGATTCCAAGTTAGAAAAATAGGTTATATAATGAAATAATCCTCAAAATAAAATAGATGATGAGAGGTCACTCATTATTGAGGTGGATCTAAAAGTAATTAATAGTAGAATGTCATTGATCCTAGATAATGGATACTCATCACACATGGATAAGGATACAAGAATCTTGAAAATATAAAATAACATGATGGTGGTATAGTAAAAATTTGAAATAAAATCTCATTGAATATCAATGGAATTGGAACACTAAAAATTTAAACCCTAAATATGAAATTAAAAGATATTTTATCTGATCATGGGCTCAAACATAATACTCTTAGTGTGTCTTAGTAGAGTGATAGTTCAAATGAGTTTATTTTCAAATGAAAAACTTATATCATCAATATAATTAAGTATGGAAAGATAATTACCACATGTGAGAGAACCTGTCATAACTTATTTCAAATTAGAGACTCAAAGAATTCTTGCTACTTGAGTTTATAAGATTAGACAGAACTATGGAATAGAAGGTTGGATTATATTTCTAAGAGGATTTTAATAAAAATCACTAAAGTAAATTTGGTAAGGTAATTTTCTCAGCATAAAAAAGAATAGGAATAAATTTTTGAGACCATCCAAAAAGGTAAAATCACTAAAGGTATTTATGTAAGAGTTTTTGTTCATACCACCAAGGCTCTGGAGATAATAAATTCAGATTTTTGTGGACCTATGAGGCATAGTTCCACTCAAGGAGATATTTATTTCATCACATTTACATATGAATATACCATAATGACTAATATGATGTTTATAAAACATAAATATGAGGTAGTGTATATGTTCTAAATATTTATAAGAATATTTGAGAAAGAATTGGGGATGATCATCAAGAAATTTAGATATGATAATGTTAAAGAGTTAACAAGTAGATCATTTTAGTTTTATCATGGAAAAAGTGGTATTATAAATCATTATAAAACTCCATAAAGTACTCCAAAAAATGGAATATTTTAATGGATAAATAAATGTCTTGTAGAAATTGGATGGACTATGATGGCAGGGCATAATATCTCAAAATCTTATTTGAGGGAAGAGTGTGCATATCTATCTACATTGAAAATAGATTTCTATTGAGGTTGACCTATAGCATTAATTCCTATGAACTGTAAAAGAAAAACCCATTATGGACTACTTTTGAATATTTGGTAGTCTCTGCCTTAGAGATTTTAAAAGTAAAAATCTTGGTAAATTTCATGAGAATGCTAAATAGGATATCATATTAGTATAATTATCTATTTGAAAGGGGTATATATACTAGAACAAATTTTTTGAATGTGATAAACTATTAAGAAGATAAAATCATTAAAACATAACTAGAAATCAATGGTATGTATGAAGAATTTTTGGAGGAATTGGTTAAATACAAAATTCTTAATTCTGATGAAACTGGGGATGAACATATTGGTATTGAACCATAAGTAGTAAATTTTTACATTTATCAAACCAGTGATGAAGAGGATGTTAGTAAATTTGAAATCAAAAGTATTATAACGTGATGAAGTATATGAAGAATTAAAATATAATTTGAAATCATAAAGGTTATGTTTAGACAATAGGAAGACTAATGTTTGTAGACCAAACTTCTATAATATCTCAAGTTAAGACACATTTAGTGGTAGAAGATATCAAGTTTCATGAATGGATTGGGGATATGAATGAGGAACAATATCAAATTTGGAATAATTTAACTTTGGATCTTTTTTATAAACCAAATGTAAAAAAAATTATTGGGACCAAGTGGGTGTTCAAAAATAAACTGAATGAAAAGAGACAAGTCACGTAGTTTAAGTAAATAAATATTTACAAAAGGATACTCTCAACTTGAAGGAGTTAATTTTTAAGTGACCTTTACTCCAATTATTATTTTAGAATCCATCAAAATGTTACTTGTTGTATCAATTCATAAGATATATAAAATTAATCTGATGGATGTCAAATATGGCTTCCTCAATGGTGAGCTAGAATAATAGGTTTATGTTGATAATCCTAAAGGTTTTGTTTTTGTAAATTTTGGTTATAAAGTATTAAAAATGAAGAAGTGTTTGTATGGGTTGAAATAGGCCCCGTTGGCCTTGTATTCAAAGTTGAACAATTGTTTGAAAGAAATGAAATCCACAAAAAGAAAAATATATAGTAATATATTTTTAAAAAAAGAGTTTGTATATGCATTGTAATAGTTTTTTAGTGATATTATTTTTTAAATGAGAAATATAATTAGAGAAAATGTTTTTCTAAAAATGAAGATCCTCTTTGAGATTTCCATGCTAGGAGAGATGAGATAATTCTTGAGATTACAGGTGATGTAGAAATAAAATTTTTCTTCTTCTTCCAAGAGAATTATGCCAAATAATTTTATAAGAAATTTGAGATAGAGGACTCAAACCCAATTTTTACACCTATTCACATTGTTTTGAAACAATTAATGGATTATAATGCTGAATAAATAAATCAATATGAATTCCTAAAATTAATTGGAAGTATGTTATGGCTTAATAAATATAGATCATACATTATCTATTTTCTGATATTATGTGATAGATATTATAGTGATTCAAAGTAATCAAATATTGTGGATAGAAAAAATACTTAAATGTATTAATGGGGCTATGAATTGTGAGAATCTGTATAATAAGAAGAATAAATTAAATATATTTGGATTTATTGATGAATATTAGACATGATATTGTGATGATATAAAATCCAATTAATATATAATGTTACTCTTGGTAAATATTTTTGTGATATGTATGTTTAAAAATAAAAACAATCAATGGTATTGAGAACTACAAAGGTTTATTATGTACATATTACTAGTTCTTGCACTGAGATGACCAGGATAAAGGATTAGAAGGATGATTTTGGAGTGAAAATTGAAAAGAGTCACAAAATTAATTATGATAATAAAAATTATATTTAACTATAAAAAAATATTATCTAATACTCAAGGTCTACATATATTGATATATTTTTTTCATTTCATTAAAGATATGGTGGCGTGTGGAGACATCAAGATGGGATTTATTCCAACTAGATACTAGTTCTCTAATATTTTAACCAAGGATATACCTAAAGACATATTTGATATGTTAATGATGTAAATGAAATTTCAAAACCTCTCACACAATTGATAAACCAGGGGACCCCCCCCATTTGTCCTTTTATTATGTTTTCAATGGGTGGATAAATACATGCACAACACTTTTCTTTGAAGATACAATTTCCTTCACAAATGAAGTGAAATGGTATGTCAAAGGAATAATTTCGTTACATGTCATTTTAAAATTTAATGGTAGTGATTATTGTGAAAAAATGAGTTATTTAAAGAGATAAGTTCTATTATTGAGGGGGAGAATCTTATCAATTGGACAAAATGTTTCTTGATAATGAGATATAGAGTTACCCAAAAACACTACTCTAAATTTTTTTTGATGTAAATATTTTTTACACGTCAAAGGATATTATTTAGTGTCTATAGAATTATATAATTAATATTAATAAAGAGTTTCATGAGGATGGGAACAAATCCAAATTGGGGTACTGAAGTTTTCTTGAAATTCTTGAGGATGATTTATTTTCATTCAACTGTAACATTAGAAGTTTTATATTACTTAAGGATATGTTTAAAGTGTTTCTAAGGTGTCTAGATATGAGATTAAGTGGATGAAATAAGTTGTGGAAATTGAGTGAAATATGGAAGTGTAGAAAATTTATATGTCCCACTTTATATGATTCATCCTTCTTAGACTTCATAATAGTAAGTATTCAATGTGTATGAGTCATATGAAGGAATATATGAGTCATTAAGAGTATTTTCTGAAATTAAACTAAGTCGGGGATTTTTATTATTGACATTTTTCATCATAATTTTCATTTAAAGACTATTTATGAGTTAATGGGATCAGTATATGAGTCAGTCGGGACTTTGTACGAGTGATTTTACCCTATGTGTATTCCATTTCCTTGAATATGTAATGTTTTTTTCACATATATGTATGATTAATTGGAATTTTTATGAGTCACTATAGATATTTTATATGATATTCCATTTCATAAGATACCAAACATCTCATCAGATAGGGTAATCATGTAATAAGTCTTCTACATAAAATAAGAAATTATCATAAAATAGAGATTCCAAAAATGACTTTTTTACATGTACGACTTTGATATATCATTATACATCTATTAACCTCAGAATACTTTCAATATGGTATGCAAGGTTTTTTACTCATAATAATTTTGATTTCCTAGGAAAATTTTTATAGGGTATTTTCAAAAAAATAACGAAGCTATATTGTGATGAAAATTTAAAAATATCATTGACTAGATCAACAACTCTAATTCGATCTAAAAATGATCAGATTTTAAATTAGATTTATATAGTGATTAAATTATAATGTTGGTGTGTGATTTTCATGGACATTAAAAATTTGAATATTTGAAATTATTATTTGTGATCATGCCCTTATTTTTTAAGAATTCATTAACCCAATAATTGAAAGAATATAAAAATTATTGAAGATTTATATATTTTATTATGGAATCAATATTTTCACTTAGTATAAGAATATCAATGGAGGAAATAATTAAGGTAAATATGTTCAATAATTATGAAGAGAACATAATATAAATTTTTTGTATCAAAGTGAGAGAAAAAGAGAGAATCACAAACCTACGATAAAAATAATTATTATAATAAATTAGGGGAAATTTAATTATTTTTAATAATCATTCAAGTGATTTCTGGTGAGGAGGAAGATAAAATAATATATACATTCTCTGAGTCCTGAAATTGTTATTGTAAATAACTAATAAAGAAGTTCGACCTGATGTGGCTTGTAGATATCTTTTAGGAAGTTAATGTATTATTTGAAAAAGATATATTATTTGGGGATATATAATCTGTTGGAGGATATGAGATATGATTAAATAAAGATAATGTAATGAATCTAAAGATTGGTGGTACTAGGGAAAAAACCCTATATTTTTTTTTCTATATTTGTAAAAGTTCAAGGATTTATTTTCATATATTTCATACCAATCATATGAATCTTCTCAATAGGTAAGGATACATGCTTCCCATATCTTCTAATCACTGTTATTTTAGTCATAATCAAGTCCTTAGAACATGATGTAAACCTAGAAATGATTAGGCTCTCACAATGAGGCTGAACCTTGTAATTTTTTTTACTATGATATCTTTTACATTATTTATATACATGAGGTGAGGGATAGTTAATTCTAATTGGATCATGACCTTAAAAAGTCACATGGGTTTAATATGAAAATAAATTTTAAAAATAAATACTTCTAATTCACCCCTAGTGGTATTCCTACTAACATGGGCATCTTAAAAATATAATCATTTTTATTAATAATTTCTTCATTCCTTATATCAGAAATATGATAAAAACATAAAAGTTTCCATTTCAACCCATCAACTATAGAGCTTCATTGGATATCAATTTTTTCTCACTACTTTACATTTACCTAGATCATTTTATTTTCAAAGATAAATCATTTAAAAAATTTACTAACATTTTGGTTTATATTTTAACATCTTTTATAATCATGGAAAAATTGATCATGTTCGTTGAATAATTCTTTTCCAAGGTATAAGGTTTCTTATTATTTAATGGAATTAATGTAACTTTACCTGATTTTGTTACTTCATTGGTTATTATCTTATTAAATTATATTTTTTCTGTTATTAATAATTTATATCATTTGAATGGTATGATACCCAATATAGTATGTTCTTTTGGGGAACCTTCCATAAATTTATTCTTATCCATAAAACACATTTTTTCTACTCCACTTAATGATGAAAATTTTGTTGTAAAATTTTCATTTCATATTGAAATTATCAACCACATAATTTAAAAATTATAGCATTGAAAATATATATTATATTATTACAAATTAACAATGTTTTATTACCAAACACATTTCAAAAGAAATAACAACAATGAAAATAAAATATTCTCACATAATTTGTGTTTTTTCATAATGTTTGGTTTATGTTTTTGAAAACATTAAATCCCCTATTAAAATTAAGTATTTTACATAAAAATAATGGATATATTTTTATCCTACCTTTACATGTTTATGGTGTTTATTGAATTTTTATTCTTGCATATTTTAATATAGATTATATTTTATCTACCCTGATTATAAAACTTTTTTATTATGTATTTCATTTTCTTGAAGTTTAAATTGTACATTTTTTATTTTAATAATCAAAATATTATTGTTAAATAAACCTAATTCGTTTATAACCAAATTTAATATATATTTTCTAGATGATACATTATTCCAAATTTTATATTCATTATTTAATTTATTTTTTTGTTTCATCGGATCTCAATAACATTCCCTAAGGCCTAGTGACCTATGAGAATTTCAATGATCTCAAAACATAGTGATCCTCACATTACACTTCACCTAGATACATGGGTTAAAATCCTTTAGACATTTTTCTTTGGGTTTCATGACTACATTTCCCTTTGATATTGAGCTCAATGTGGTGGGTTTTTTTTGGTATGAAAAATCCTTTACATTATTACAAGTTATGTGTTAGGAAAATTAATCAACCTAAATATTATATTATAATTATATGAAAGTACTAAACATGTGACTAAAATAAATTGGACCTCAAATATGATCGAGTGAACTTGATATCAATATTTTTATTATAACAAACTGTGAGTTTGAAAATTATTTCATGATTTTTGGAAATGGTATTTAGGTTCATGCGTGAATCTCCACACCATAATTTGATTATCTCACCAATGATGATTCGATATTTTTTCAAAAAATGTGCTTACTTAAATTTTATTTTTTTTCATTTCTTTCATTATTCAAATATTCAACCCCATAGAGATGTTATTTTTATTTGAAAACAGAAAATTAGTAATATTATCCCTAGATAGGTACACCATGAAATGTCAGGTATTTTGATTTGTATCACTAATCATGGTTTGTAGGAGTTTCATTTTTCGTCATGTCTTCAGTGACCAAGGTATAGAAAATTGTATAATTATATGAGAATATAGTAGAATGTGGAAAATATCTCTAGGTCTTTAACATGGAGATTGAATAGTCCCTTGACTTGGAACTTTTCATCGAGGTTCTATTTATTAGTATCTTTATTGAAGGAATGTGAGATGGATTTGGTATCTTTTTAGAGGTACTATTATCCATGATGGTAAAATGATTTTTAGTTGTATGAAAGAATATAATGATAGTGATTCCAAGTGACTATTATGGTTTATGGACAATGGGAATGTTTGGGAAATGTGTATCTGATCATTTGATTTGGAAAACCATATGGTTAGTTTGGGTTATTTGAATTGGGTTTATATATTATTTGATCAGTTTTTTCATGTTCCGTGAATGGTAATATTTATATGATTTATGTTTTATACATTTTAATGATTTTAATTTTTTTTTAAGAAAGATTACTCATGACATATGCACATATATACACATTATTTTTATTTATTATTGGGTGATGAAGTTTTGGATAACCCTATTATGTTATTTTACACTTTTCCCATATTAATGAACTTTTGGTTTTTGTGAATACATGTGTTTAACTTTTCTATATTTTAGTTACATAAATTTCTTAGAAAAATATGTTTTCAAGATTAGAAGTTATTCCCTAGAAAATGTGATCCTTGGGATTTCAATAAAATTCCCCAAGTCAAAGTGACCTATTAGAATCTAAATGAGATCAAGACATGATTACCCTCAAAGAAAAATTCACCTAGAAACATGTATTAAAATCATTAGGACATATTTATTTGGATTTCATGATTATATTTTCCAAAATATTGGACTCAATGTGTTAGTTGTTCTGTTGTGGTTTAAAAAACCCTTATCATTATTACAATTGATTCTCATATATGTGTTAGGAAAGGTTATGCAACCCCAAAATTGGATTCTATTTATATAAAAGTACTTAAATCATCATTGAAAACAATTTGTCCTTAAATTTGATCGAGTGAACATGATATCTCAGTTTTTCTTATAATAGTGTAGGATCTTGAAATTTTTTTCATAATTCTTGGAAATGGTATATATCCTCATGGATAAATCCCCATAAACTAATTTTATTATCACACCAATTTTTATTTGTTATTTCTTCATAGAATGTTCATAGTTAGACCGTTTTTGTTTCATTTCTTTAAGTATTCAATTATTCAACCCATGAGATATACTATTCTGATTTAAAACAAAACAACATCCTAATATAATCCCAATATAGGTATGTATTGCAGGATCAGGTATATGGATTAGCATCCCTAATGTTGGTTTATAGAAGATATTTTCTTCTTGGTTCCTTGGGTTACCAAGGTGTGGGAAATGGTAGGATGATATGAGTAGAGTGTTGAATGTGAAAAGTACCTCTGAGTTTTTAACATGAAGTCCTACTAATCCCTTTACTGGGAACTTTTATTTGGTAATCTATTTATTTCAACCCTCATTAGATGGAATGTGAGGAGGATTGAGTGTGTTTTTTAGAGTTATACATGATGGTAGAATGATTAGTATCTTAATGAAAGGATATAGTTATGGTGATTCCAATTGAATATTGGGGTTTGGGGATAATGGGAAAGTTTGGAAATTTGTCTCTGATCATGTGATTCGGTTACCCACATGGTTGACTTTGGTTATTTATAGTGGGTTGATATATTATTTGATTAGTTTTTTTAGCTTTGATAAATGGGAATATTTATATTTTTGACATTGTATATATTTTAACGATTGTAATTTTGGTTTAAGTAATATTACTCATGTACATAAGAACATTTATACACATTATTTTTTTATAATTGAGTGATTATGTTTTGGATAACCCATTCTGTTCTTGTAATCTTTCCCAACACGTATACACATGTGTATTTTTTTGAATACATGTGATTAAATTTTCTAATTTTAGTTACATGTATGTCTTGGAAAAATATGTTTTATTGATTAGAATAAATTTATGGAAGGCGTACACAAGACAAGGTGATTCATGAGATGTAAATAAAATTCCCCATGTCTAAGTTAGATATAAAAATTTCACTAAGATCAAGAAATGGTAACCCTTATAGTAGACTTCAACTGGAAACATGGATTCAAATACTTGGGACATGTTTCTCTAGGATTCATGATTATATTTCCCTAAGATATTGGACTCAATGTGGTGTTAGTTTTTTAGTGTATAAAAAATACATTATAATCATAAAATTTATTCATTGATATATTTAATAGAAGGTGATCTAACCCAAATATTATCTTTTAATCTTTTTCAAGAACAAAACTCAAGTTAAAAAACAAGTGGTCCTTAAATTTGATCCAGTAAACTTGATATCTCTCACTTTATTATAATAAAGTGGGAGTTAGGAGATTTTTTCCTAATTATTGGAAATGGTCTTTAGCCTAATAGATGAGGCTCCATACCCTAATTTAATTATCTCATAAATTATTATTTCATTTTTATTCTTATAATCTATGTAGTTAGACTTTTTTGGTTTAATTAATTTAAGTATTCGATTATTTAACCCAGGAGATATATTATTTTTATTTTAAAAAAGAAAATTATAATATTATAAAATGATTAGTATTTATTATTGAGTCAATTATTTGGATTAAGATCACTAATTTTGGTTTATATTAGATACCCTTTTCTTGGTATGTTGGGTGAACTAGGTATTGGAAATGGTATAATGATATGATTATAGAGTTGAATATGGAAACTATCTCTTTTTATTCAACAATGAGCTTAACTAGTCCCTTAATTGGGAATATTTATTTCGGGTTATATACATTATTATCATAATTAGAAGGAATTTAATATGGATTAGGTATTTTTTAGATGCACTATTATCCATGATGTTATAATGATTAGTAGTCGGAAGAAATAATATAGTGATAGTGATTCCAAGTGACTATTGGGGTTTAGGTTCATTGGGAATGTTATGAAAATGTGTCTCTAAGGATGTGATTATGTTAACCATGTTTTTTATTTGGGTTATTTTCATTGGGATTATATATTATTTTATCACTTATTTCATGTTCCATAAATGGTAATATTAATATAATGGACAATGAATTCATTTTAATGATTTTATTTGTGGGATAATAAATATTACTCATGTACATAAGCACTTGTATATAATTTTTTTCATTAATGGGTGATAAAGTTTTGGATAACCCTATTAGTTTCTTTACCCTTTACTAACATGTATTCACTTTTGGTTTTTTTAATACATGTGTTTAGATTTTCTATATTTTTGTTACATGTATGCCTTAGAATTGGGTTTGGAAGGTATATGAATTAGGTTCAACTAGTGGAATGTGAGTTAGGCACTTAAGACATTGAAATGTGGTACTTTAACTATAAGGACCTTTTTGAGATTATATTTTGGATGTTCATATGGGTATAATTGTGTTTTTTGTTTTAAATTTTG
Source organism: Viscum album (assembly GCA_963277665.1). Lineage (NCBI taxonomy): Eukaryota > Viridiplantae > Streptophyta > Magnoliopsida > Santalales > Viscaceae > Viscum > Viscum album. The sequence goes on from OY728119.1 coordinate 1,918,238,405, forward strand.
TATATTATGATGAAATTACATTTTATATTTTATTTTTCACATTTTTTCATTTCTTAGGTTTATGAATGATATTATTTTCATTATTCATGTAATAAAAATATTTTTTCCACATGTATGTTTTTTATCGACTAATATTCGAGCACTTCATCCCACAAAGTGGTAAGTGTTTCCCAAACATGGGGTAAGGGTGTTTCATAGTTAAACCATTCCCCGAAAAATTTACTTAAACTAATATTGTTTTCAGTCAACCTCTGATGACTGTGGGAATATTTTATAGTCCTGTGGAATCTGTACTTTAGGATTCAAGACATTTTAGTATTGGGTGTTACATTTGTTTTCCTAAAAATTATAATATGTTACAAAAAAACCTATAACTCAAATAATGTTGATAAAAAGTCAATCTAAAATACATTTTGGTGGATTCAAAACTCCCGTTACTTTTCATGTTTTCTAATCAATCTAAAATTAGCTTATTAATTATCTAAAAAACATTATAGGTTAAAACATATCAAACTCAAGTACTGATTTATCATATAGAAGATCTAATGAATCGAATTTGGGCCAAAGTTTGTTTCAAAATTTGAGAAGTGGTAGTCATTATCAAAAAAAAATATTAAGATAAAAAATTTAAAATTTAAGTATGATGTTGGAAAATTTATCTAAACAATTATGATGCTAATGTATTCCATTTCATCATATTACCATAATTATATTTTTTTTTATATTTTTAAAGCGGTAGAAAATTCATAAGTCTGTTGTTTCAATAAAAAAACATAGAGGGATCAAATTGATCATTCACCAAGGAAAGTATTGATTTTATAATGTTGAATAATTATGAATAAAAAATATATTTAGCATTAAAATGTTAGAAATTATACTGAAGGAGAAGATTCTTAGAGTAAAAAACAAATACATTTTCACATGTTACTTGATAATTTTAGGTTTTTTCTAAGATATTAAAGAGATATATTTTAAATATAATATGTTGGTATAAAATAATTTTTACCAAAAAGTGGATTTAGGAAAATGGTTTTCCCAATCATCCAAATTGGATATCAAAGAGATTTGATGAATTTATATAAAGTAAAAAAATATTTTTAGATTATAATGACCAAGATTTGATCACTCTGATGAAAACTGATGATAAAGATAATGAAAACTTATAAGAATGGTTATCTTATGATCATGGTATAAAATTGTTCGATTTATTTACAATAGAATATTAGGATATTCCTTGTGTAGAATCCTAGTTATGATGCTACAAAAATGGTTCCATGAGAAAGTTAACAAAAAGGCCTCAAGCGCGCCTCTCCACAAGCCAAAGGATGACGACTAATAGTAAGGTCTTAAGGTGTGTATCTTTGGAGATACTATACCCTCATACCATAGTAAAGAAAAACATAAAAAAACAAGTTATCATCCAAAGTAGTAAATAAATAGATAGTGGAAATAGAAAATAAATATAGTGTGGAGGGAATAAATATAAAAAAGGATGTAATAATAAATGGAATATAGTACAGGCCCAAATGACCATGTCACACATAAAATACCGATCTCCCTTGGTCCAATCACATATACATGAATACAAAAAAGAAAAGAAAAGAAAATTACATATTTCTACTACTTACTCTAAGTCAAATCACATACCATGCCTCCAAGGCACTATATAGCCACTCTAGTATGATCATAAGAAATCCACATGAGTGGATTTACTCGATCATTCAATATTAGGATTTATCCCAATCCATCATATATTCATAATCAACCTGAAAGTATTCATAAGGTCTACGTGTACATCAAGGTGCATGTACGTGGGGTGAGAAATAAATCTCAGTAGGTGACTCCCTATGGTGAACTTATAATTTGTATTCTTAACTGCATGATCATGCAATATTATCTGCCTATCAAATACACAAATATAAAAATAATGCAAATAGATAATATGAGTGTAAATAATCTATATATGATCCTTGGGTCCATGATCTTAATCAACCACACCTACTTTAGCCTATGCCGGAATTTCTTTGAACATAGTTCAATTTTTTCATATATATATATATATATTTGTTGTGTGTGTCCCAATAAATATACGTGTATATATGTATATATGTATTTATTTTTATACGTATATATGTATATACGCATATATATAAATAAATAAGGCCAAAAAATAACATGAATCAAATTGCAGGCAATCCTTAGTTATGTACCCCCAATAATCTAGACATCATGTGAATAAGGCATTGAGCTAGATGTTATACCACTCAAGATGTGTATAATTAATTTAATTCTTGGGTTCGTAATCCCTATAAAAAATACCAGCATTGGCTAATGCCATAAATTTTTCTAAGCTACATATCCACATGGGGACACATGTCTTAACCCTAGGATCGTACATACACACCTCTAATCATGATAGTAAAGGATTCTAGGTAAATACTTAACATCATTTAAAAAAGAACTGAAAAATACCAAACCACTCAAGTCACATATAATCTAGCCCGATGATGGATTCCTAGGTCGTAGCCCACATGAAACCATGATAGTTCAACTCAGGTGATCGTAAAGGGTTATGACCCTTCGATGATAGGTATACTCTCTGGATCCATGATGACACTCAGAATCCATTCAATAACCAGCTCAACATCCCTATTCCTAGATAACTCTAGGAAATTCTGTAATGGTGCGACCACCTGACCCTAGGTATTATCATAGGTATAAATAAAGGAGATCAATGTAAATCCTCAAGGATGTCAAGAATATCCACATATGAGGGAAAGTTTGCCCCCAAACATCCTCTGATTATCCCATTGGCCCTAGCATATATGAATCGATAGGGAAACACCAAGTAGAGGGGTTCTCTAATAAACTAGGTATCCACCTCTAAAAAACACTATGTAAGGAGGAATCCCATTGCAGAATGAGAATTCTAAAAATAGTGACAATAAATAATAAATCAAATGAGGTGGATCCAAGTATTAAATCAGATAATGCTCACCATAACATTATGTCACACCAGGCATATCATCTGAATACCCAGAATCACCTATGGTAGTCCCATTATAATTACATCATGTCGGGTTCATAGGCTAAGTAAAATGGAAAACATATGAAATTCATATCAAAATAAATAGTAATCAAGTGAATGTATAAATAAAATATTTAGGGTGGTTTAATACCTAGAAATTCCACTACTACCACATCATTATAGGATTACATGTCTGGTACAGGTTCTAAGGTGACACCTATGATGATATCTACCCAAAATCATTATGCACAAACTTAGGGTTGGTCAAACATTAGGGTATCCACTAGGTCCACTTTAGTCAAAACACAAAATATGTATCTTACTCAGGATACTCAATGTCCACACATAATTGAATCCATCCCTTTTGGGATCCTATAAGTTATCCTATAAGAAATGGAATCCCTCTCCGGATCCGTGGAAATGTTATGTAGATGCAGGAATCCTACTTAGGATCCTTTAATTTAAAACATATATGTAGGAATCTTACAGGGGACCTTGGGATACAGATAATATCATGAGCTCCTGGTCCATAAGGTAACCACTCACAAGGGATAAATCCTCAAAGGGGAAGCTATGATATATTTTATCATGGGATATGGTTAATAGACCATCTTAAATAAAGGTCTTTCTCTCCAAACTTAACTGAAATATTTGTTAGAGGACTCAACTCTCTATTAGATTATTTTCCACAAAACACCTCTTAGGAGTCCTCAAATCACCATAATACTTCCAATATTGTGATATATGTAGAAAAACTCTCAAAATATACTACTCATATGTCCAATTCTTACTCCAGGGTGTAAGACACTACAAACCCCCTCAAAGGGGCAGCAAGGTAGGACTATATGGTGTGTATACCCTAGCACATGTTGTGTAATCTCACATATACACATGTTCATGTTATATATCCATACGTGGTGTTAAACCCATGAAATAAACATTTATAAGGTGTACTTGTTGTGTACCCTACTCGGGGTGTCATCTTGTGTACCACACATGTCTCGACCACGTGTTTTATCATTTCCATATACTTCTCCATGGAATGTGACAAACTTGAGGTATCACCATATACTCTAAACATCAAAGTTCCATTATAGGTTCTTTCTTTCTAGGTACTCTACTACATGGATGAGTATGACCACACGACAAGTTCCCCTGGTACACAACATGTCATTCCTGAAATTCTATCTTCCCATGTACTTCCCTACATGGATTATTAACTCTATACAGTGTGTACTCTATGTACATGGTGTGTAATTCTAAAAATATCTTCTTACTCAAATGGGATGAAAACATGCCATGTTTTCGTGAACTACATTCTATGTTATTGGTATTTCTAAATGGGAAACCCCTTTAATCATCCCAAAACCTCATTTTCCTCCCTGTTAAGTATAGAACGAACCTTAGGGGGTCCTTAGTGACCATAAAAGGGAATAAAAACTAGAAAGTTGTAAATATATGGTTATTTATGGAATAAACATTAAAATTATATATATTTGGGTGGAATCCAAAAAAAAACATCACTTATATCGGGGCTCTACAGTTGTCATGCAACAATTTGAATCCTCCTAAACTCTACATCGGAACCTCCCTTCCTCTCTCCTTGTTTCTCTCTCTATCTCTCTCTCTTCATATTCCTATCTAATATGAGTCATGGATATAGTATCCCACATGGGGTGTATGTGATAATCCATAGAAGAAAAGGAGAAAAATAATAGGAAAAAAATTACGAAAAAACATAAAGAAATAAACAAACAGGTTTGGGACTAGCAACCAATATGATTTTACGCATCGACTAGAAAAAACCCCAATTTCCAGACTCGATGAAAATTATAGAATCTCAATTGAATTCTATATTCAAAAGAGACAATGAAACGATTGTATGTGAATAAATTAATATTTAATCAACTAAATAGTATATAATAATTGTTCTATGAAAATTTAAACAGATTGGAATTCCACTAAACACATTTGATATGGAAAAAAAATTCTAGGACTAATGGATGGGTTGTAAAAATTATCTGAGATCATCTTCTGGGGGGATGACCATTTCCGACCTTACAGGCTTTTGAAAGAAAAAATTGAAATTTATGCTTAAATTTCAAGTCCAAAAAAACATAGGTCATTTCAAACTCTCAATAATAACCCTTATCATACTTGAGAAGATTTGGTGTTAAATTTGTATACATTATCTCATCCTAAGAATATACACAACTACGTTGTCATGATCATCAAATGACCGATCTCATAGTGTTAATAAATATCCCAATGAGGAATATGTTCAGTTGGTTCAATATGGTACTCCCCACCATAGGAATACCCTTATCATTTCATCATAACCAAGATACAAGATCAAAGGTTCACACTCAATCCATTACTAAAATCAATTACTTGAGTGACCTGAAACTTCTCATCCCAGACTGCCAGTGTAGAAACATTAAAAAAATGCATATTCCCACTTCTCAAGAATGGAATCCATTGAAAACAATGAATACCAACTCATAACAAGGGTAACCACCCTCTAACAGCCAATGGTTATCTCCCCATCATTTTTATTACCTCATACCACTCCTCGAGTGCAACATCATCTGGTTCCTTTTTTAAACATGGAATGAAATTTAAAAAGAAAATAATATCGGCATAGAGATGACGCTTTCTCATCATACATAGAACGATGTAAATATTTAGAGAATGATCATATAAAGAATATGAGTACACTAATATTACATTTTTATATGTGTATAACTATTCCCAATTCATGCTCTCATCATACCATACTATACATTCCGTTAACAAAATCCTAAAACCATGTATCCTGGCAATGTGTGTCCAGGTCCAACCATGGGTCAACTGCCTCAGGGAACCTGATTTACTCTTAATGACTTCTCTATTAGGGAGATATATTCTTAATTTTAATCAAAACTCTCAAGATACCATTCCCATAAGTTTTTAAAACCAATGATCATTGGATTTCACATGCCTGATCACCAATTTAGGATTTAATCGGCACCACATGTAACCAACACATACCATTATCACTCAACTCACACTTTCTAGTGTCAAATGTTATATGGTTCAATCTTACCATGATTCATAGAATGTCAATATCCTTAAACCATAAACTCTCTTAGAACTAATATTCAAAATAGATCACCTATCCTATTCCATGATTTATTCCATGACCACCCATTTCTTGTCGTAATTCTAATCACAAGCATCTACCAATGCTCTAACAAGATCCTAAAAATTAACCATTTGTTAACAGGGTTATAAAAATAAATATTCCTACCCATCAAACTCATTCTCGATATCTAAGCACCTTATGTACTTTTAAGAAACCAAAGTCATCATCATTCCTAAATCCTGAAACATGAGTACCTCCTATGCATCGGCCTCAACAAGAGCATACTTATAAGTTCACTACCTAAAATGAATTTATAAACCTAGAAAAACCCAACTCATAGGTTTCCATAGATCAAAAAAACATTGACCCATAAGGGTATAAGTTGAAATAATGGAATCTATGTATCCTGTGTATCCCTATTGATCAAGTCTCATAACTGAGTAACTATATCCTACCACATATCCAAAAAGTCAAACCTATCACCAAGGTCGCATCTCAAGAGTCACCATCCACACAACCTCATCAAACTGGGATTATAACATTCATGTAAACAATATCTAATAAAGGTAATGATAACATTGACTTATTATGTTAAAAATGATCAAAATAATCCTATCTGGTCTTTGATCATCTCTGAGAATCCTCTTAAGGTACTCCTCCCTAGAGGGACACAATGTAAACATAGGAATGAATGATGAACTAATAGTCATAGGGAATCTGTATATGGTAATACCCCTTTGAGGTTCCAGTTCACTATTAACATTTAGGTACCTTTCAACATCGCACTAGAGGATCCGAATAGATAATTGTATAGGATCAACAATAGATGAACAATATTGTTATAGAAATCTATGTCTTATATCACATGCTTGTTGTTCAATTTAGTAGAATTATTTTCCAATATATATAGTAAAAAACATATAGAATTTTACTAACAGTTTGAAAAAATAAAACTAGAAATAATACCCCAAAAGGGTTCCAACACAAGGGAAACATGTGCAATATAAAAACATTAGGGTCAATTCACCTCTCGTACATAAGGGCTAAGCCATCTATCCCACTATCAAACATCTCAATGTAGACCCCATGAACTATCATGATATAGGAATATATATAAGATTTTGATAAATTGAGAAGAATGAAACCAAGAATCTATATGGTAAAACTCCATTTATTTTGTTTCATAAACTTTAAACAATTTACCTCTATCATCCATAAAATCACACAACAGTAGGCTTATAACTTGTAGACCCTATTTTAAAAATATTACCCTTAAGATGCCTCTTTCCTTTGTCATCCAAGAGTTAAAAATTTTCACCAGCCTCTTTCCAATAGTCCAAGACCTAGAAATATATAATTAATCATAAAATCCACACTAAATATGCATCGCTTAAAGTGAAAATAATATACAACTATTATATCACATATTTAGAAGAGAAATCCCATATCCCTGGAGACTATAAATTTTTACCAGAAAATGTGTTCTTGATGAACTAGTATAATATCCATAATAGGTAATGAAATATTTCTTATAATCATTTCTATCATATCCAAAATTGTAATACAAAGGGAAAGAAATAGCACTAATACCATATTGAAGAATCCTCTCTCGAATGACATTAAACTGGCACCCTGATCTGGTTCACCACATGGCCTCAAGCATGCATATCCACATTCAAGAGGATTTTGACTAGTAAAGAGGGCCTATGATGTTTTTATAGAGATATAATTCCATAATATCATAGTAACATAGTGGAAAAAACAATATAAAATCCAATTGAGTAAATAAATAGAGTGCAGAATGAGTAAATAAATAGAGTTAAATAAGGTTGTAATAATAAATAGAATTCCGCCAAGGAAAAAACGGCCATGTAAAACATATAGTACAGATTTCATCTATTATAATCATATATATATATATGAGTAAATAAAAGAAACTAAAATAAAATTACATGTATCTACTTCTAACTTTGATTTGAACCACATACTCGGTATCCAAGAAACTTCCAAGCTGCTCTAACCCGGTCATAAGAATTTCCCATGATCAGTTTTGATTGATCATGAAACATTGGGCTTAAGACCTATCCATCATATATACATGCTCAACCTAAAAGAAAACATAAGTTTTACATGAACAATGAGGTGTACGTACATGGGGTTAGGAATAAATCTCAGTAGGCCACCCCAATAGTGAACATATAACATATTTTCATAAGTGAATTCACATGCAGTATTCTTAACCCAGCTAAGAAACAACTCAAAAAATAATGATAGTATATAATATGAATGAAAATAATCCATAGTCGATCCTTCAGCCCATTATCCTGATCAAGAAAACCTAATTAAACCTATTCCATAATGTCTCTAAATAAAGTTTCATTATGTATATATATATACATATATCCCCATATATATATATATATATTTGTGTGTGTGTATACATAAGTAAGAAAATAATTAACATGAATCAAACAGCAGTCAATCCTTGGGTCTATTACCCTGATCTACCAGATGTACTTTGAATAAGGCATTGAGTTTGATACCATACCACTCAAGTCATGTATAATTAAGTCAATCCATGGGTTTGAAATCCCGATCAACATTACTTTCTTCAGCTTTCATTGAAAATGTCTGTGAGCAAGCTATGTTTCCATATGGGGATACATGTCCTAGCCCTGAGATCACTCATATTGACCTCCAATCACTATAATAAAGGATTAGAGGTAAATACGGGACTTTGTACAAGTGATTTTACCCTATGTGTATTCCATTTCCTTGAATATGTAATGTTTTTTTTCACATATATGTATGATTAATTGGAATTTTTATGAGTCACTATAGATATTTTATATGATATTCCATTTCATAAGATACCAAACATCTCATCAGATAGGGTAATCATGTAATAAGTCTTCTACATAAAATAAGAAATTCTCATAAAATAGAGATTCCAAAAATGACTTTGTTGCATGTACAACTTTGATATATCATTATACATCTATTAACCTCAGAATACTTTGAATATGGTATGCAAGGTTTTTTACTCATAATAATTTTAATTTCCTAGGAAAATTTTTATAGGGTATTTTCAAAAAAATGACGAAGCTATATTGTGATGAAAATTTAAAAATATCATTGACTAGATCAACAACTCTAATTCGATCTAAAAATGATCAGATTTTAAATTAGATTTATATAGTGATTAAATTATAATGTTGGTGTGTGATTTTCATGGACATTAAAAATTTGAATATTTGAAATTATTATTTGTGATCATGACCATATTTTTTAAGAATTCATTAACCCAATAATTGAAGGAATATATAAATTATTGAAGATTTATATATTTTATTATGGAATCAATATTTTCACTTAGTATAAGAATATCAATGGAGGAAATAATTAAGGTAAATATGTTCAATAATTATGAAGAGAACATAATATAAATTTTTGTATCAAAGTGAGAGAAAAAGAGAGAATCACAAACCTACGATACAAATAATTATTATAATAAATTAGGGGAAATTTAATTATTTTTAATAATCATTCAAGTGATTTCTGGTGAGGAGGAAGATAAAATAATATATACATTCTCTGAGTCCTGAAATTGTTATTCTAAATAACTAATAAAGAAGTTCGACCTGATGTGGCTTGTAGATATCTTTTAGGAAGTCAATGTATTATTTGAAAAAGATATATTATTTGGGGATATATAATCTGTTGTAAGATATGAGATATTATTAAATAAAGATAATGTAATGAATCTAAAGATTGGTGGTACTAGGGAAAAAACCCTATATTTTTTTTCTATATTTGTAAAAGTTCAAGGATTTATTTTTATATATTTCATACCAATCATAAGAATCATCTCAAGAGGTAAGGATACATGCTTCCCATATCTTCTAATCACTGTTATTTTAGTCATAATCAAGTCCTTAGAGCATGATGTAAACCTAGAAATGATTAGGCTCTCACAATGAGGCTGAACCTTGTAATTTTTTTTACTATGATATCTTTTACATTATTTATATACATGAGGTGAGGGATAGTTAATTCTAATTGGATCATGAACTTAAAAAGTCACATGGGTTTAATATGAAAATAAATTTTAAAAATAAATACTTCTAATTCACCCCTAGTGGTATTCCTACTAACATGGGCATCTTAAAAATATAATCATTTTTATTAATAATTTCTTCATTCCTTATATCAGAAATATGATAAAAACATAAAAGTTTCCATTTCAACCCATCAACTATAGAACTTCATTGGATATCAATTTTTTCTCACTACTTTACATTTACCTAGATCATTTTATTTTCAAAGATAAATCATTTAAAAAATTTACTAACATTTTGGTTTATATTTTAACATCTTTTATAATCATGGAAAAATTGATCATGTTCGTTGAATAATTCTTTTCCAAGGTATAAGGTTTCTTATTCTTTAATCGAATTAATGTAACTTTACCTGATTTTGTTACTTCATTGGTTATTATCTTATCAAATTATATTTTTTATGTTATTAATAATTTATATCATTTGAATGGTATGATACCCAATATAGTATGTTCTTTTGGGGCACCTTCCATAAATTTATTCTTATCCATAAAACACATTTTTTCTACTCCACTTAATGATGAAAATTTTGTTGTAAAATTTTCATTTCTTATTGAAATTATCAACCACATAATTTAAAAATTATAGCATTGAAAATATATATTATATTATTCCAAATTAACAATGTTTTATTACCAAACACATTTCAAAAGAAATAACAACAATGAAAATAAAATATTCTCACATAATTTGTGTTTTTTCATAATGTTTTGGTTTATGTTTTTGAAAACATTAAATCCCCTATTAAAATTAATTATTTTACATAAAAATAATGGATATATTTGTATCCTACCTTTACATGTTTATGGTGTTTATTGAATTTTTATTCTTGCATATTTGAATATAGATTATATTTTATCTACCCTGATTATAAAACTTTTTAGTATGTATTTCATTTTCTTGAAGTTTAAATTGTACATTTTTTATTTTAATAATCAAAATATTATTGTTAAATAAACCTAATTCGTTTATAACCAAATTTAATATATATTTTCTAGATGATACATTATTCTAAATTTTATATTCATTATTTAATTTATTTTTTGTTTCATCAGATCTCAATAACATTCCCTAAGGCCTAGTGACCTATGAGAATTTCAATGATCTCAAAACATAGTGATCCTCACATTACACTTCACCTAGATACATGGGTTAAAATCCTTTAGACATTTTTCTTTGGGTTTTATGACTACATTTCCCTTTGATATTGAGCTCAATGTGGTGGGTTTTTTTGGTATGAAAAATCCTTTACATTATTACAAGTTATGTGTTAGGAAAATTAATCAACCTAAATATTATATTATAACTATATGAAAGTACTAAACATGTGACTAAAATAAATTGGACCTCAAATATGATCGAGTGAACTTGATATCAATCTTTTTATTATAACAAACTGTGAGTTTGAAATTATTTCATGATTTTTGGAAATGGTATTTAGGTTCAGGCGTGAATCTCCATACCATAATTTGATTATCTCACCAATGATGATTCAATATTTTTTCAAAAAAATTGCGTACTTAAATTTTATTTTGTTTCATTTCTTTCATTATTAAAATATTCATCCCCATAGAGATGTTATTTTTATTTGAAAACAGAAAATTAGTAATATTATCCCTAGATAGGTACACCATGAAATGTCAGGTATTTTGATTTGTATCACTAATCATGGTTTGTAGGAGTTTCATTTTTCATCATGTCTTCAGTGACCAAGGTATAGAAAATTGTATAATTATATGAGAATATAGTAGAATGTGGAAAATATCTCTAGGTCTTTAACATGGAGATTGAATAGTCCCTTGACTTGGAACTTTTCATCGAGGTTCTATTTATTAGTATATTTATTGAAGGAATGTGAGATGGATTTGGTATCTTTTTAGAGGTACTATTATCCATGATGGTAAAATGATTTTTAGTTGTATGAAAGAATATAATGATAGTGATTCCAAGTGAATATTATGGTTTATGGACAATGGGAATGTTTGGGAAATGTGTATCTGATCATTTGATTTGGAAAACCATATGGTTAGTTTGGGTTATTTGAATTGGGTTTATATATTATTTGATCAGTTTTTTCATGTTCCGTGAATGGTAATATTTATATGATTTATGTTTTATACATTTTAATGATTTTAATTTTTTGTTAAGAAAGATTACTCATGACATATGCACATATATACACATTATTTTTATTTATTATTGGGTGATGAAGTTTTGGATAACCCTATTATGTTATTTTACACTTTTCCCATATTTATGAAATTTTGGTTTTTGTGAATACATGTGTTTAACTTTTCTATATTTTAGTTACATAAATGTCTTAGAAAAATATGTTTTCAAGCTTAGAAGTTATTCCCTAGAAAATGTGATCCCTGGGATTTCAATAAAATTCCCCAAGTCAAAGCGACCTATTAGAATCTAGATGAGATCAAGACACGATTACCCTCAAAGAAAACTTCACCTAGAAACATGTATTAAAATCATTAGGACATATCTATTTGGATTTCATGATTATATTTCCCAAAATATTGGACTCAATGTGTTAGTTGTTCTGTTGTGGTTTAAAAAACCCTTATCATGATTACAATTGATTCTCATATATGTGTTAGGAAAGGTTATGCAACCCCAAAATAGGATTCTATTTATATACAAGTACTTAAATCATCATTGAAAATAATTTGTCCTTAAATTTGATCGAGTGAACATGATATCTCACTTTTTCTTATAATAGTGTAGGATCTTGAATTTTTTTTCATAATTCTTGGAAATGGTATATATCCTCAGGGATAAATCCCCATAAACTAATTTTATTATCACACCAATTTTGATTTGTTATTTCTTCATAGAATGTTCATATTTAGACCTTTTTTGTTTCATTTCCTTAAGTATTCAATTATTCAACCCATGAGATATACTATTCTGATTTAAAACAAAACAACATCCTAATATAATCCCAATATAGGTATGTATTGCAGGATCAGGTATATGGATTAGCATCCCTAATGTTGGTTTATAGAAGATATTTTCTTCTTGGTTCCTTGGGTTACCAAGGTGTGGGAAATGGTAGGATGATATGAGTAGAGTGTTGAATGTGAAATGTACCTCTGAGTTTTTAACATGAAGTCCTACTAATCCCTTTACTGGGAACTTTTATTTGGTAATATATTTATTTTAACCCTCATTAGATGGAATGTGAGGAGGATTGAGTGTGTTTTTTAGAGTTATACATGATGGTAGAATGATTAGTATCTTAATGAAAGGATATAGTTATGGTGATTCCAATTGACTATTGGGGTTTGGGGATAATGGGAAAGTTTGGAAATTTGTCTCTGATCATGTGATTCGGTTACCCACATGGTTGACTTTGGGTATTTATAGTGGGTTGATATATTATTTGATTACTTTTTTTAGCTTTGATAAATGGGAATATTTATATTTTTGACATTGTATATATTTTAACTATTGTAATTTTGGTTTAAGTAATATTACTCATGTACATAAGAACATTTATACACATTATTTTTTTATAATTGAGTGATTATGTTTTGGATAACCCATTCTGTTCTTGTAATCTTTCCCAACATGTATACACATGTGTATTTTTTTGAATACATGTGATTAAATTTTCTAATTTTAGTTACATGTATGTCTTGGAAAAATATGTTTTATTGATTAGAATAAATTTATGGAAGGTGTACACAAGACAATGTGATTCATGTGATGTAAATAAAATTCCCCATGTCTAAGTGAGATATAAAAATTTCACTAAGATCAAGAAATGGTAACCCTTATAGTAGACTTCAACTGGAAACATGGATTCAAATACTTGGGACATGTTTCTCTGGGATTCATGATTATATTTCCCTAAGATATTGGACTCAATGTGGTGTTAGTTTTTTAGAGTATAAAAAATACATTTTAATCATACAAGTTATTCATTGATATATGTTATAGAAGGTGATCTAACCCAAATATTATCTTTTAATCTTATTCAAGAACAAAACTCAAGTTAAAAAACAAGTGGTCCTTAAATTTGATCCAGTAAACTTGATATCTCTCACTTTCTTATAATAAAGTGGGAGTTAGGAGATTTTTTCCTAATTATTGGAAATGGTCTTTAGCCTAATAGATGAGGCTCCATACCCTAATTTCATTATCTCATAAACTATTATTTGATTTTTATTCTTATAATCTGTGTAGTTAGACTTTTTTGGTTTAATTAATTTAAGTATTCGATTATTTAACCCAGGAGATATATTATTTTTATTTTAAAAAAGAAAATAATAATATTATAAAATGATTAGTATTTATTATTGAGTCAATTATTTGGATTAAGATCACTAATTTTGGTTTATATTAGATACCTTTTTCTTGGTACGTTGGGTGAACTAGGTATTGGAAATGGTATAATGATATGATTATAGAGTTGAATATGGAAACTATCTCTTTGTATTCAACAATGAGCTTAACTAGTCCCTTAACTGGGAATATTTATTTCGGGTTATATACATTATTATCATAATTAGAAGGAATTTAATATGGATTAGGTATTTTTTAGATGCACTATTATCCATAATGTTATAATGATTAGTAGTAGGAAGAAATAATATAGTGATAGTGATTCCAAGTGACTATTGGGGTTTAGGTTCATTGGGAATGTTATGAAAATGTGTCTCTAAGGATGTGATTATGTTAACCATGTTTTTTATTTGGGTTATTTTCATTGGGATTATATATTATTTTATCACTTATTTCATGTTCCATAAATGGTAATATTAATATAATCGACAATGAATTCATTTTAATGATTTTATTTGTGGGATAATAAATATTACTCATGTACATAAGCACTTGTATATAATTTTTTTCATTAATGGGTGATAAAGTTTTGGATAACCCTATTAGTTTCTTTACTCTTTACTAACATGTATTCACTTTTTGTTTTTTTAATACATGTGTTTATATTTTCTATATTTTAGTTACATGTATGTCTTAGAATTGGGTTTGGAAGGCATATGAATTAGGTTCAACTAGTGGAATGGGAGTTAGGCACTTTAGACATTGACATGTGGTACTTTAACTATAAGGACCTTTTTGAGATTATATTTTGGTTGTTCATATGGGTATAATTGTGTTTTTTTGTTTTAAATTTTGTATATTATGATGAAATTACATTTTATATTTTATTTTTCACATTTTTTCATTTCTTAGGTTTATGAATGATATTATTTTCATTATTCATGTAATAAAAATATTTTTTCCACATGTATGTTTTTTATAGACTAATATTCGAGCACTTCATCCCACAATTTGGTAACTGTTTCCCAAACATGGGGTAAGGGTGTTTCATAGTTAAACCATTCCCCAAAAATTTTACTTAAACTAATATTGTTTTCAGTCAACCTCTGATGACTGTGGGAATATTTTATAGTCCTATGGAATCTGTACTTTAGGATTCAAGACATTTTAGTATTGGGTGTTACATTTGTTTTCCTAAAAATTATAATATGTTACAAAAAAACCTATAACTCAAATAATGTGGATAAAAAGTCAATCTAAAATACATTTTGGTGGATTCAAAACTCCCATTACTTTTCATGTTTTCTAATCAATCTAAAATTAGCTTATTAATTATCTAAAAAACATTATAGGTTAAAACATATCAAATTCAAGTACTGATTTATCATATAGAAGATCTAATGAATCAAATTTGGGCCAAAGTTTGTTTCAAAATTTGAGAAGTGGTAGTCATTATCAAAAAATAATAATATTAAGATAAAAAATTTAAAATTTAAGTATGATGTTGGAAATTTTATCTAAACAATTATGATGCTAATGTATTCCATTTCTTCATATTACCATAATTATATTTTTTTTATATTTTTAAAGCGGTAAAAGATTCATAAGTCTGTTGTTTCAAAAAAAAAACATAGCGGGATCAAATTGATCATTCACCAAGGAAAGTATTGATTTTATAATGTTGAATAATTATGAATAAAAAATATATTTAGCATTAAAATGTTAGAACTTATACTGAAGGAGAAGATTCTTAGAGTAAAAAACAAATACATTTTCACATGTTACTTGATAATTTTAGGTTTTTTCTAAGATATTAAAGAGATATATTTTAAATATAATATGTTGGTATAAAAGAATTTTTACCAAAAAGTGGATTTAGGAAAATGGTTTTCCAAATCATCCAAATTGGATATCAAAGAGATTTGATGAATTTATATAAAGTAAAAAAATATTTTTAGATTATAATGACCAAGATTTGATCACTCTGATGAAAACTGATGATAAAGATAATGAAAACTTATAAGAATGGTTATCTTATGATCATGGTATAAAATTGTTTGATTTATTTACAAAAGAATATTAGGATATTCCTTGTGTAGAATCCTAGTTATGATGCTACAAAAATGGTTCCATGAGAAAGTTAACAAATAGGCCTCAAGCGCGCCTCTCCACAAGACAAAGGGTGACGACTAATAGTAAGGGCTTAAGGTGTGTATCTTTGGAGATACTATAACCTCATATCATAGTAAAGAAAAACATAAAAAAACAAGTTATCATCCAAAGTAGTAAATAAATAGATAGTGGAAGTAGAAAATAAATATAGTGTGGAGGGAATAAACATAAAAAAGGCCGTAATAATAAATGGAATATAGTACAGGCCCAAATGACCATGTCACACATAAAATACCGATCTCCCTTGGGCCAATCACATATACATGAGTACAAAAAAGAAAAGAAAAGAAAATTACATAGTTCTACTACTTACTCTAAGTCAAATCACATACCATGCCTCCAAGGCACTATATAGCCACTCTAGTATGATCATAAGAAATCCACATGAGTGGATTTACTCGATCATTCAATATTAGGATTTATCCCAATCCATCATATATTCATAATCAACCTGAAAGTATTCATAAGGTCTACGTGTACATCAAGGTGCATGTACATGGGGTGAGAAATAAATCTCAGTAGGTGACTCCCTATGGTGAACCTATAATCTGTATTCTTAACTGAATGATCATGCAATATTATCTTCCTATCAAATACACAAATATAAAAATAATGCAAATAGATAATATGAGTGTAAATAATCTATATATGATCCTTGGGTCCATGATCATAATCAACCACACCTACTTTAGCCTATTCCGGAATTTCTTTGAAGATAGTTCAATTTTTTCATATATATATATATATATATTTGTTGTGTGTGTCCCAATAAATATACGTGTATATATGTATATATGTATTTATTTTTATACGTATATATGTATATACGCATATATATAAATAAATAAGGCAAAAAAATAACATGAATCAAATTGGAGGCAATCCTTAGGTATGTACCCCCAATAATCTAGACATCCTGTGAATAAGGTATTGAGCTAGATGTTATACCACTCAAGATGTGTATAATTAATTTAATTCTTGGGTTCATAATCCCTATAAAAAATACCAGCATTGGCTAATGCCATAAATTTCTCTAGGCTACATATCCACATGAGGACACATGTCTTAACCCTAGGATCGTACATACACACCTCTAATCATGATAGTAAAGGATTCTAGCTGAATACTTAACATCATTTAAAAAAGCACTGAAAAAATACCAAACCACTCAAGTCACATATAATCTAGCCCGATGATTGATTCCTAGGTCCTAGCCCACATGAAACCATGATAGTTCAACTCAGGTGATCGTTAAGGGTTATGACCCTTCGACGATAGGAATACTCTCTGGATCCATGATGACACTCAGAATCCATTCAATAACCATCTCAACATCCCTATTCCTAGATAACTCTAGGAAATTCTGTAATGGTGTGACCACCTGACCCTAGGTATTATCATAGGTATAAATAAAGGAGATCAATGTAAATCCTCAAGGATGTCAAGAATATCCACATATGAGGGCAAGTGTGCCCCCCAAACATCCTCTGATTATCCCATTGGCCCTAGCATATTTGAATCGATAGGGAAACACCAAGTAGAGGGGTTCTCTAATAAACTAGGTATCCACCTCTAAAAAACACTATGTAAGGAGGAATCCCATTGCAGAATGAGCATTCTGAAAATAGTAACAATAAATAATAAATCAAATGAGGTGGATCCAAGTATTACATCAGATAATACTCACCATAACATTATATCACACCAGGCATATCATATGAATACCAAGAATCACCTATGGTAGTCCCATTATAATTACATCATGTCGGGTTCATAGGCTAAGTAAAATGGAAAACATATGAAATTCATATCCAAATAAATAGTAATCAAGTGAATGTATAAATAAAATATTTAGGGTGGTTTAATACCTAGAAATACCACTACTACCACATCATTATAGGATTACATCTCTGGTACAGGTTCTAAGGTGACACCTATGATGATATCTACCCAAAATCATTATGCACAAACTTAGGGTTGGTCAAACATTAGGGTATCCACTAGGTCCACTTTAGTCAAAACATAAAATAGGTATCTTACTCAGGATCCTCAATGTCCACACATAATTGAATCCATCCCTCTTGGGATCCTATAAGTTATCCTATAAGAAATGGAATCCCTCTCCGGATCCGTGGAAATATTATGTAGATGCAGGAATCCTACTGAGGATCCTTTAATTTAAAACATATATCTAGGAATATTACAGGGGACCTTGAGATACAGATAATCTCATGACCTCCTGGGCCATAAGGTAACCACTCACAAGGGATACATCCTCAAAGGGGAAGCTATGCTATATTTTATCATGCGATATGGTTCATAGACCATCTTAAATAAAGGTCTTTCTCTCCAAACTTAACTGAAATATTTGTTAGAGGACTCAACTCTCTATTAGATTATTTTCCACAAAACACCTCTTAGGAGTCCTCAAATCACCATAATACTTCCAATATTGTGATATATGTAGAAAAACTTTCAAAATATACTACTCATAGGTCCAATTCTTACTCCAGGGTGTAAGACACTACAAACCCCCTCAAAGGGGCAGCAAGGTAGGACTATATGGTGTGTATACCCTAGCACATGTTGTGTAATCTCACATATACACAAGTTCATGTTATCTATCCGTACGTGGTGTTAAACCCATGAAATAAACATTTATAAGGTGTACTTGTTGTGTACCCTACTCGGGGTGTCATCTTGTGTACCACACATGTCTCGACCACGTGTTTTATCATTTCCATATACTTCTCCATGGAATGTGACAAACATGAGGTATCACCATATACTCTAAACATCAAAGTTCCATTATAGGTTCTTTCTTTCTAGGTACTCTACTACATGGATGTGTATGACCACACGACAAGTTCCCCTGGTACACAACATGTCATTCCAGAAATTCTATCTTCCCATGTACTTCCCTACATGGATTATTAACTCTATACAGTGTGTACTCTATGTATATGGTATGTAATTCTAAAAATATCTTCTTACTCAAATGGGATGAATACATGCCATGTTTTCATGAACTACATTCTATTTTATTGGTATTTCTAAATGGGAAACCCCTTTAATCATCCCAAAACCTCATTTTCCTCCCTGTTAAGTATAGAACGAACCTCATGGGGTCCTTAGTGACCATAAAAGGGAATAAAAACTAGAAAGTTGTAAATATATGGTTATTTATGGAATAAACATTAAAATTATATATATTTGGGTGGAATCCAAAAAAAACATCACTTGTATCGGGGCTCTACAGTTGTCATGCAACAATTTGAATCTTCCTAAACTCTACATCGGAACCTCCCTTCCTCTCTCCTTGCTTCTCTCTCTCTCTCTCTCTCTCTTCATATCCCTCTCTAATATGAGTCATGGATATAGTATCCCACATGGGGTGTATGTGATAATCCATAGAAGAAAAGGAGAAAAATAAGAGGAAAAAAATTACGAAAAAACATAAAGAAATAAACAAACAGGTTTGGGACTAGCAACCAATATGATTTTATGCATCGACTAGAAAAAACCCCAATTTCCGAACTCGATGAAAATTATAGAATCTCAATTGAATTATATATTCAAAAGAGACAATGAAACGATTGTATGTGAATAAATTAATATTTAATCAACTAAATAGTATATAATAATTGTTCTATGAAAATTTAAACAGATTGGAATTCCACTAAACACATTTGATATGGCAAAAAAAATTCTAGGACTAATGGATGGGTTGTAAAAATTATCTGAGATCATCTTCTGGGGGGATGACCATTTCCGACCTTACAGGCTTTTGAAAGAAAAAATTGAAATTTATGCTTAAATTTCAAGTCCAAAAAAACATAGGTCATTTCAAACTATCAACAATAACCCTTATCATACATGAGAAGATTTGGTGTTAAATTTGTATACATTATCTCATCCTAAGAATATACACAACTACGTTGTCATGATCATCAAATGACCGATCTCATAGTGTTAATAAATCTCCCAATGAGGAATATGTTCAGTTGGTTCAATATGGTACTCCCCACCATAGGAATACCCTTATCATTTCATCATAACCAAGATACAAGATCAAAGGTTCACACTCAATCCATTACTAAAATCAATTACTTGATTGACCTGAAACTTCTCATCCCCGACTGCCAGTGTAGAAACATTAAAACAATGCATATTCCCACTTCTCAAGAATGGAATCCATTGAAAACAATGAATACCAACTCATAACAAGGGTAACCACCCTCTAATAGCCAATGGTTATCTCCCCATCATTTTTATTACCTCATACCACTCCTCGAGTGCAACATCATCTAGTTCCTTTTTTAAACATGGAATGAAATTTAAAAAGAAAATAATATCGGTATAGAGATGACGCTTTCTCATCATACATAGAACGATGTAAATATTTAGAGAATGATCATATAAAGAATATGAGTACACTAATATTACATTTTTATATGTGTATAACTATTCCCAATTCATGCTCTCATCATACCATACTATACATTCCATTAACAAAATCCTAAAACCATGTATCCTGGCAATGTGTTTCCAGGTCCAACCATGGGTCAACTGCCTCAGGGAACCTGATTTACTCTTAATGACTTCTCTATTAGGGAGATACATTCTTAATTTTAATCAAAACTCTCAAGATACCATGCCCATAAGTTTTTAAAACCAATGATCATTGGATTTCACATGCCTGATCACCAATTTAGGATTTAATCGGCACCACATGTAACCAACACATACCATTATCACTCAACTCACACTTTCTAGTGTCAAATGTTATATTGTTCAATCTTACCATGATTCATAGAATGTCAATATCCTTAAACCATAAACTCTATTATAACTAATATTCAAAATAGATCACCTATCCTATTCTATGATTTATTCCATGACCACCCATTTCTTGTCGTAATTCTAATCACAAGCATCTACCAATGCTCTAACAAGATCCTAAAAATTAACCATTTGTTAACAGGGTTATAAAAATAAATATTCCTACCCATCAAACTCATTCTCGATATCTAAGCACCTTATGTACTTTTAAGAAACCAAAGTCATCATCATTCCTAAATCATGAAACATGAGTACCTCCTATGCATCGGCCTCTACAAGAGCATACTTATAAGTTCACTACCTAAAATGAATTTATAAACCTAGAAAAACCCAACTCATAGGTTTCCATATATCAAAAAAAACATTGACCCATAAGGGTCTAAGTTGAAATAATGGAATCTATGTATCCTGTGTATCCCTATTGATCAAGTCTCATAACTGAGTAACTATATCCTACCACATATCCAATAAGTCAAACCTATCACCAAGGTCACATCTCAAGAGGCACCATCCACACAACCTCATCAAACTGGGATTATAACATTCATGTAAACAATATCTAATAAAGGTAATGATATCATTGACTTATTATATTAAAAATGATCAAAATAATCCTATCTGGTCTTTGATCATCTCTGAGAATCCTCTTAAGGTACTCCTCCCTAGAGGGACACAATGTAAACATAGGAATGAATGATGAACTAATAGTCATAGGGAATCTGTATATGGTAATACCCCTTTGAGGTTCCAGTTCACTATAAACATTTAGGTACCTTTCAACATCGCACTAGAGGATCCGAATAGATAATTGTATAGGATCAACAATAGATGAACAATATTTTTATAGAAATCTATGTCATATATCACATGCGCATTGTTCAATTTAGTAGAATTATTTTCCAATATATATAGTAAAAAAACATATAGAATTTTTCTAACAGTTTGAAAAACTAAAACTAGAAATAATACCCCAAAAGGGTTCCAACACAAGGGAAACATGTGCAATATAAAAACATTAGGGTCAATTCACCTCTCGTACATAAGGGCTAAGCCATCTATCCCACTATCAAACATCTCAATGTAGACCCCATGAACTGTCATGATATAGGAATATATATAAGATTTTGATAAATTGAGAAGAATGAAACCAAGAATCTATATGGTAAAACTCCATTTATGTTGTTTCATAAACTTTAAACAATTTACCTCTATCATCCATAAAATCACACAACAGTAGGCTTATAACTTGTAGACCCTATTTGCAAAATATTACCCTTAAGATGCCTCTTTCCTTTTTCATCCAAGAGTTAAAAATTTTCACCAGCCTCTTTCCAATTGTCCAAGACCTAGAAATATATAATTAATCATAAAATTCACACTAAATATGCATCACTTAAAATGAAAATAATATACAACTATTATATCACATATTAAGAAGAGAAATCCCATATCCTTGGAGACTATAAATTTTTACCAGAAAATGTGTTCTTGATGCACTAGTATAATATCTGAAGTGCCCAGATCAGTGTGAATCACTAAGAGGGGGAGGGGGTGAATCAGTGATCCCTTAAAACTTTTTACTAATTGATTCCTTATCAATTAAACCTTTATGGCTGGTTAAAGACTCGATCCACTCTTCTTGTATCTCTCAGCCTTTCCTCGAATGATGCAGTAAATGTAAAGGCATAGGACACAAGGATTTACAAGGTTCGGCACCAAAGGCCTACGTCCTTTCCATGTTGGTTATACACCCCAACATGGTTTCTCCATTATAATCGGTTAGTATTACAATGGTCGATACAGAGTCCCACTGTATCTCTCCTGAGTCCCACAGGAGGGTCTTTATACTGCGTCTCACAGTGTTACCAGAGTCCCACTGGCCTGCTCCAAAATCCCACTGAAGACTTCTTCCACCCTGAGTCTCACAGGGGGCTTCTCCTGGATCCTCGAGTCACACGAGTAGCTCTTCTCCTATTCAGCTGTTCAAGTATCCTCAGCAGCCTAGGATAAAGGCTGCAGGCCTTGCTCTGTACCTCTGCTCACTTGTGATGAACAGGTCTTCTCGTCTTGCTCAGGATTTATCTCCTTCTTCTAAGGATGACCTGGCTTCTCTCCAACTACTGAATACTCAGACAACTGATGTCTTTAACTTCAGTCTGGTCCAGTCTCACTTCATCACAACTTCATGCACTAAATGCATGGCATCCCAATATCTTCAAGATCTCCTGGTCTTGGACTCCTCAAATGCACACAACCAGATTCAGCTTTGTTCACGTGTGCACGTGCATGCATGTGAGCATGCACTCCCCTTCTTCTTCTCTTGGTGCAGTAAACCCACAAAGGGTGTAACACTTTTATCACACACCTTCTTCTTGTCCTTCACACATTTTATTCCTTTTGATTACACACTTAAATGTGTGTTGTACTTTGTGTGAGTGTCTTCTTCTTCTTCTAAGTGTGCACAACCTCTTTGCACAAACTTAGGCTTCAGCCTCCTTGTCTCTTAGCACACACTTGTTTCACATTAGCACACACATGAGTTGGCCTCCTCCTCTTCTTGTTGCTCACACACACTTTAGTGTTCTTTTAGTTTGTTCTTCAAAGTGTGCACCCACAAGGGCTACGACCTCCTCTTGTTCACTTTGCTCACAAGCTACTAAGGCCTCGGCCTTCCTCTTCACTTGCCACACACAACTTGGTGTAGTTCTTTGTGTAATCCTCGGCCAATTCCTTCTTTGTGCACACACTTAGCCAAAGTCACTTCCACTTGTCTTGCACACACAACCCGAACAACAACCAACTGAAGGCATGCAAGGTGTGGCCTCTTCTCCTCTTCTTCAAAGCGCACAAGGTACACTTGGGTGCACACACAACACTCGTAGGTTCTTCATCTTTCACTTGGAACATAAACCACCTGAACCCTTACTGCCTTCAAAGGAGGCGCGCAAGGGGTGCGCCCCTGTTCTTCTCTTCACAGCCGTGCATGTGCCACTGGCCGTGGGTCGCGCAAGCCACAGGTGCAAAGCACCGCGAGCGCGCAAGTGCAAACCGCGCAGCGGGCAGCGGTGCACAGAGGCGGCGCACAAGTTCGTGCTGCCCAACCCTCTCTTCTTGTCGTGCAAAGAGGTTGCGCGCAAGGAACTTCAGCCGCGCAAGATACTTGCTCGGGGCTTCAAACCTTCGTGAGTCAGAGAGATGCGCTCACGGGACAACAGATTTTCAACAACGTTTCTGCAAGCAAATTCAGAGCCTCGGGTGCTCCTTTTATAGGTAGAGGGATGCCTTTGATCATCCGCGTGATCTCCCGAAGATTTCGGATATTCAAGATTTTTTTTTAAATCTTGATTTTCTCCTCGGTTCACCGCGGGTTCTCCTTCTTTATTTTTGTTTTTCTCCTCCACGTGCATGCGACTTAGAACGCATGCACGACCTTCGTCTCTTCTATCCCATGCAAAACACGACCTCACCGAAGCCTCGGCAACTTCGTTTTGCCTTTCCCTTGTTCTAAATCTCCCAAACATTGCATGCCTGCCTATTTTCTTGCATGATCGTGTTCGTTATGTCGAGACGAACCCAATGGACGCTTTACTTCGATCGGAGGTGGCCAGGAGCTCGAAAACATCTCTCGGGTTGCTCCTGGTTCGACAGAGGCACGCGGGTGTCCTTCAGCTGAGCTCGAGGAAGGAGACGCCTCAGAGCCGTCGGATCAGCTCTTTGGACGGCCACGATCAGAATGGGCCGCGGCGGATTAGATGTGCGGCCGAGATCTGGCGCGCGATCAATCGTGCGGCCAGGATGCGCTCCCGGTGATTTTTCCACGTCCCACGTCGAATCGCCGAGAGGTTTTGCCGCGGTTTATCACCCAGCCGCTCCTAGAGATGGCCAGTTGAACTTCTCCCTCCACGGTGCCGCCCCGCACCGTGTTCTCTCTGCGGGCGCGCTCTTGCGCCCACCCCTGCCACTCGGGCGCGCCCCTGGCGCCCACTATGCTTGTCACAGGCGCGCTCCTCGCGCCCCTGCTGCGCATGCCTGATCCCCTGCGTGGCCCGGGGCTTATACACGGCCCCGACCTCCTGCCTCAGGGATATGCTGCCTTGGCCTGAGGGTTCCCCATGGGCGTGGTGACCTCGAGTCCCACATGAGCCTTGGGTGATGACCCTCGGCTGGCCTTCCTTGGTGGCTATTTTTTGCTACTTAAAAACACAAGTGCTTTGTTAAAAAAAACAAAGTGACAAGTGTAAATGCCAATTGCCATTCAAGCCATCTTCTAAGACATTCCCCTTCTCTTCTTCATTAGAATTCCACAATTCCTCTATTCATCCTGATCTTCACTTAAAAGGGAACTCCAAAGGTTCTTCATCAACTGAGCTCCTAAATCACATAAAATCTCCAATTCTCTTTGTTGATCTAATCAGAGATCAAATTGGAACTTCTTCTAATTCACATGCACTAAGTGATAGTGCATGGACTTCATTAGCACCACTTCATCCACTTAGGAGTTGTGGATGGTTCTCCTCATCTCCTCATGCATTGTGAAGACAATGCATGGTATTCTAACATTGTTGTGACTTTGTATCATCAGGATACAAGTTCTATGAACTTAAAGATCATCTCAACAATCGTCTGATGTGATGATGATGTTCCATCATCATCCATTCTTCAAGTGGTGTAACTTAGTATCATCTTGATACAAGTATTGAAACATTAAGATCAGTTCTACAATCGTCTGATATTCATAGAGAATGTTTCAACCACAACATCCTATGTCACTTAGTGAATCTCCTAAGTGACATGCATCTTAGTACCATGTCCATTCTCCATTCATCTCCAACACCATCACATCCTTTGTCATTCACATCTTGACATTCCTTGACATCCATTCATTCCATGACAACATCATGCCTCATTGACAACAAATGCAACACAGTGCACTTCAATCTCCCCCTTTGTATTTGTTGTCAATACACTTCTTCATCACATATGAATGGGTCAATATGTGTGCCAATATTTTCTCCCCCTTATTGGAAATCAAATGCAAAGATGTGGTGTGGCTCTCTTCCAAAATATATCTTCCTCCCTTCGAATAGCATCTTCTTGAAAAGCACTAAGAGAGGGATGATGTCACATGTTCTCTTTAGCAAATAACCTTTAGTAGATCAACTCTAAGTCTACGTGGGCTAACCCGGTGTAGAAAACAAGAGTGATGTAACCAAGGAACTCAATGCTATCCATCATTCACTGTACATGTGAGATCATGCTTCCGGGGTTTGAAATTTTTCAGATATAACAATGAATTGCTAAATCCTGCACATACTTCACAAAAATCATTAGAAAGTTCAGTGCAAAGATAAAGCTCCCCCTTTCATCAATTTGTCTTCAATCAATACTCCCCCTTAATTGTCATGATGAATACAATTAAGAATCAATGGATGAAAGTATGATTGGAATACCTTCACTTTTCTCAAGATGGTATTAATCTAAGAATCCCATCTTCTTCAGATTGGCTCCCCCTCAAGGGGTGCACTCCATTCTGTCCAAACCATCCTCCAGTTGAGAATGATCATCATATTCAATTCCCTGTAATGTTAGCACATGTAAATACCAGAAGTATAAGGGAATAAGATGGAACCTCCTTGGTTCATCAATGTGAACAACAAGGTTGAGAATATTCTCTCAACCGAGATGTCCCATTTTCACCATTCTTCACACTTGCACGTTTGATCTTCATTGATGTCTGTGCTGGTGTGGATCTCAACACATCATTATGTGAAATATTATTCTTCCCTTTTGCCTTAGCAATTTCCAGAACTTCATCTTCATCTCTTTGCAGTTCTCTGGCAAGTTGCAACTGATTTGACCATATGACTAACAAGTCATTTGGAAGTATGGCCTCAGTTCTGGAAGTTTCACATGGTTCCTTTGATGCTGTTAAGCTACCTTTCTTAGGCAACTTATTTTCAATCAATCCCTTCTGCTTATTCTTGATTGATTGTCCTTTTGAGTCCAGTCTACTTCTATTGATTTCCATGGCTTGTTTACAAAGATCCATGGTATGCCCTTTCTTTCCACAGTAGAAGCATTTCTTCCTGGTGGTCCTTCTGGATGCATCACCCTTCTTGGATTTAGACTCCAAGGTCTTCTCTTCCTTTTTCATAATATTCTTGGGAGCATCTTCAACTTTCTTCTGCTTTCTTCCCAAGGATTCTTTCTGAGCCAGGTTCTGTGATCTTTTCTTCTTTTGAGCTCTGGATACAGTTGGAGATTGACATGTATCTTTTTGACCACTTTTTCAATCATCCCAGATGTTGTCAAGTAATCCAAATCTATTTGCAGTAAACAGATGTCTCTGGACCTGTGGATGCTGCTTCTTTTCCTCTGGCTTACTCCCCCTAGGCATGGGCTTCCTCTGTGCTTTGGCATTCAGTGGATTGTACCAACAATCCTTTGCACAGTGCCCATACTTGTTACATCACCAACACTGACCCACAAATCTTGACTTTTTGATTCCTTCCGATTGTAGGGTACTTGTCTTGAATTGTTGTTCTGCTTCAGGAGAGCATTATTTCTTCACTGTCTTCATCCATACTTGTTTGGATTCATTATTCCATCCTGCACTTTTAGTAGAAACTATTTTAGAAGCATGAGTACAAGATGGTATGGATGGTACCTTCTTTTTAGAAGATGTTGCCCTTTCATTAGATGATGTATTTCTCTTAGAATCATACTTCTCAAAGCTCACTTGAGTAGCAACATTTCTTCTTTCAGCTGACTGGGAGGCTTCAGCTTTGGGTGATTGCAGATTTTTCAATATCACCTCCAGTTCAAAGCATTTCATGTTGAGGGAGTTCTTCTCATCCTCAACCAATCTTAGCCTACCTTCCCAATTCTGTTTCAGCTGATCCATCTGGTCATCATGCACCTTCTTTATTTCATGCAATGATTTGTCAAGCTCCTTCACCCTTTTGACTTTGTCTTCTAGTTGAGCATCTTTGACAACCACTGAAACTCTGTGCAATTTTTCTAGTGCATGGAAAACTTCTTTGACCATTGTCTTAAAGAATTATTTCTCAGAAAGGCTTCTTTGAAATTCTTCACAAGTATCTTCATATCTTTCATTGCAAAGAGAAACTGTTTCATCCTTAGCCTTCACCAGCTTTCTGAGAGTGTTGGTTATGCCAACCCTTTTTGCCAACTGATCTTCCATTGTATTGGCTTCTTCTTCTAGCTGTAATTTTTCTTCTTCAAGATCAAGGATGCCTGTAGCTATACACATTTCCACTTCCTTGGGGACTGTCTTCTGAATATATTCGATTGCACTTTGAAGATCTTTCATTGTTCCAACTTCATCACAGCTAGGACAGGCTTTCTTCATCTTCTTGGCCTGTTTCTTCTTTCTATTTTTTTGAGTCTTGGCAGATATATCCATTTGAGGCTGGTCACTCATTTCCTCAAATCTGCACTTCATAAAGACTCCCTTGGATCTTTTAGAGGTAACCTCCCTCTGATACCAATTGAAGTTCCCAGATCAGTGTGAATCACTGAGAGGGGGAGGGGGTGAATCAGTGATCCCTTAAAACTTTTTACTAATTGATTCCTTATCAATTAAACCTCTATGACTGGTTAAAGCCTCGATCCACTCTTCTTGTATCTCTCAGCCTTTCCTCGAATGATGCAGTAAATGTAAAGGCACGGGACACAAGGATTTACAAGGTTCGGCACCAAAGGCCTACGTCCTTTCCATGTTGGTTATACACCAAAACATGGTTTCTCCATTATAATCGGTTAGTATTACAATGGTCGATACAGAGTCCCACTGTATCTCTCCTGAGTCCCACAGGAGGGTCTTTATACTGCGTCTCACAGTGTTACCAGAGTCCCACTGGCCTGCTCCAGAATCCCACTGAAGACTTCTTCCGCCCTGAGTCTACCAGGGGGCTTCTCCTGGCTCCTCGAGTCACACGAGTAGCTCTTATCATATTCAGCTCTTCAAGTATCCTCAGCAGCCTGGGATAAAGGCTGCTGGCCTTGCTCTGTACCTCTTCTCACTTGTGATGAACAGGTCTTCTCGTCTTGCTCAGGATTTATCTCCTTCTTCTAAGGATGACCTGGATTCTCTCCAACTACTGAATACTCAGACAACTGATGTCTTTAACTTCAGTCTGGTCCAGTCTCACTTCATCACAACTTCATGCACTGAATGCATGGCATCCCAATATCTTCAAGATCTCCTGGTCTTGGACTCCTCAAATGCACACAACCATATTCAGCTTTGTTCACGTGTGCACGTGCATGCATGTAAGCATGCACTCCCCTTCTTCTTCTCTTGGTGCAGTAAACCCACAAAGGGTGTAACACTTTTAGCACACACCTTCTTCTTGTCCTTCACACATTTTATTCCTTTTGATTACACACTTAAATGTGTGTTGTACTTTGTGTGAGTGTCTTCTTCTTCTTCTAAGTGTGCACAACCTCTTTGCACAAACTTAGGCTTCGGCCTCCTTGTCTCTTAGCACACACTTGTTTCACTTTAGCACACACATGAGTTGGCCTCCTCCTCTTCTTGTTGCACACACACACTTTAGTGTTCTTTTAGTTTGTTCTTCAATTTGTGCACCCACAAGGGCTACGGCCTCCTCTTGTTCACTTTGCACACAAGCTACTAAGGCCTTGACCTTCCTCTTCACTTGCCACCCACAACATGGTGTAGTTCTTTGTGTAAGCCTCAGCCAATTCCTTCTTTGTGCACACACTTAGCCAAAGTCACTTCCACTTGTCTTGCACACACAACCCGAACAACAACCAACTGAAGGCATGCAAGGTGCGGCCTCTTCTCCTCTTCTTCAAAGCGCACAAGGTACACTTGGGTGCACACACAACACCCGTAGGTTCTTCTTCTTTCACTTGGCACATAAACCACCTGAACCCTTACTGCCTTCAAAGGAGGCGCGCAAGGGGTGCGCCCCTGTTATTCTCTTCACAGCTGTGCATGTGCCACTGGCCGTGGGTCGCGCAAGCCACAGGTGCAAAGCACCGTGGGCGCGCAAGTGCAAACCGCACAAGGGGCAGCGGTGCACAGAGGCGGCGCAAAAGTTCGTGCTGGCCAACCCTCTCTTC
Source organism: Viscum album (assembly GCA_963277665.1). Lineage (NCBI taxonomy): Eukaryota > Viridiplantae > Streptophyta > Magnoliopsida > Santalales > Viscaceae > Viscum > Viscum album. The sequence continues at coordinate 1,918,269,102 of OY728119.1, forward strand.
TTATCGCGCAAAGAGGTTGCGCGCAAGGAACTTCAGCCGTGCAAGATACTTGCTCGGGGCTTCAAACCTTCGCGAGGCAGAGAGATGCGCTCACGGGACATCAGATTTTCAACAACGTTTCAGCAAGAAAATTCAGAGCCTCAGGTGCTCCTTTTATAGGCAGAGGGATGCCTTTGATCATCCGCGTGATCTCTCGAGATTTTGGATCTTCAAGATTTTTTTTTAAATCTTGATTTTCTCCTCGGTTCACCGCGGGTTCTCCTTCTTTATTTTTGTTTTTCTCCTCCACGTGCATGCGACTTAGAACGCATGCACGACCTTCGTCTCTTCTATCCCATGCAAAACACGAACTCACCGAAGCCTCGACAACTTTGTTTTGCCTCGGACTTGTTCGAAATCTCCCAAACATTGCATGCATGCCTATTTTCTTGCATGATCGTGTTTGTTACGTCGAGACGAACCCAATGGACGCTTTACTTCGATCGGAGGTGGCCAGGAGCTCGAAAACATCTCTCGGGTTGCTCCTGGTTCGACGAAGGCACGCGGGTGGCCTTTGGCTGAGCTCGAGGAAGGAGACACCTCGGAGCCATCAGATCAGCTCTTTGGACGGCCGCGATCAGAATGGGCCGCGGCGGATTAGATGTGCGGCCGAGATCTGGCGCGCGATCAATCGTGCGGCCAGGATGCGCTCTCGGTGATTTTTCCACGTCCCACATCGAATCGCCGAGCGGTTTTGCCGCGGTTTATCACCCAGCCGCTCCCAGAGACGTCCAGTTGAACTTCTCCCTCCACAGTGCCGCCCCGCAGCATGTTCTCTCTACGGGCGCGCTCTTGCGCCCACCCCTGCCACTCAGGCGTGCCACTGGCACCCACTATGCTTGTCACGGGCGCGCTCCTCGCGCCCCTGCTGCGCAGGCCTGATCCCCTGTGTGGCCAGGGGCTTATACACGGCCCCGACCTCCTGCCTCAGGGATATGCTTCCTTGGCCTGAGGGTTCCCCATGGGCGTGGTGACCTCGAGTCCCACATGAGCCTTGGGTGATGACCCTCGACTGGCCTTCCTTGGTGGCTATTTTTTTCTACTTAAAAACACAAGTGCTTTGTTAAGAAAAACAAAGTGACAAGTGTAAATGCCAATTACCATTCAAGACATCTTCTAAGACATTCCCCTTCTCTTCTTCATTAGAATTCCACAATTCCTCTATTCATCCTGATCTTCACTTAAAAGGGAATTCCAAAGGTTCTTCATCAACTGAGCTCCTGAATCACATAAAATCTCCAATTCTATTTTTTGATCTAATCAGAGATCAAATTGGAACTTCTTCTAATTCACATGCACTAAGTGATAGTGCATGGACTTCATTAGCACCACTTCATCCACTTAGGAGTTGTGGATGGTTCTCCTCATCTCCTCATGCATTGTGAAGACAATGCATGGTCTTCTAACATTGTTGTGACTTTGTATCATCAGGATACAAGTTCTATGAACTTAAAGATCATCTCAACAATCGTCTGATGTGATGATGATGTTCCATCATCATCCATTCTTCAAGTGGTGTAACTTAGTATCATCTTGATACAAGTATTGAAACATTAAGATCAGTTCTACACTCGTCTGATATTCATAGAGAATGTTTCAACCACAACATCCTATGTCACTTAGTGAATCTCCTAAGTGACATGCATCTTAGTACCATTTCCATTCTCCATTCATCTCCAACACCATCACATCCTTTGTCATTCAAGTCTTGACATTCCTTGACATCCATTCATTCCATGACAACATCATGCCTCATTGACAACAAATGCAACACAGTGCACTTCAATATCCATAATAGGTAATGAAATATTTCTTATAATCATTTCTATCATATCCAAAATTGTAATACAAAGGGAATGAAATAGCACTAATACCATATTGAAGAATCCTCTCTCGAATGACATTAAACTGGCACCCTGATCTGGTTCTCCACATGGCCTCAAGCATGCATATCCACATTAAAGAGGATTTTGACTAGTAAAGAGGGACTATGATGTTTTTATAGAGACATTATTCCATAATATCATAGTAACATAGTGGAAAAAACAAGATAAAATCCAATTGAGTAAATAAATAGAGTGCAGAATGAGTAAATAAATAGAGTTAAATAAGGTTGTAATAGTAAATAGAATGCCGCAAAGGAAAAAATGGCCATGTAAAACATATAGTACAGATTTCCTCTATTATAATCATATATATATATATGAGTAAATAAAAGAAACTAAAATAAAATTACATGTATCTACTTCTAACTTTGATTTGAACCACATACTCGGTATCCAAGAAACTTCCAAGCTGCTCTAACCTGGTCATAAGAATTTCCCATGATCAGTTTTGATTGATCATGAAACATTGGGCTTAATACCTATCCATCATATATACATGCTCAACCTAAAAGAAAACATAAGTTTTACATGAACAATGAGGTGTACGTATATGGGGTTAGGAATAAATATCAGTAGGCCACCCAAATAGTGAACATATAACATATTTTCATAAGTGAATTCACATGCAGTATTCTTAACCCAGCTAAGAAACAACTCAAAAAATAATGATATTATATAATATGAATGAAAATAATCCATAGTCGATCCTTCATCCCATTATCCTGATCAAGAAAACCTAATTAAACCTATGTCATAATGTCTCTAAATAAAGTTTCATTATGTATATATATATACATATATCCCCATATATATATATATATATATATATATTTGTGTGTGTGTGTATACATAAGTAAGAAAATAATTAACATGAATCAAACAACAGTCAATCCTTGGGTCTATTACCCTGATCTACCAGATGTACTTTGAATAAGGCATTGAGTTTGATACCATACCACTCAAGTCATGTATAATTAAGTCAATCCATGGGTTTGTAATCCCGATCAACATTACTTTCTTCGGCTTTCATTGAAAATGTCTGTGAGCAAGCTATGTTTCCATAGGGGGATACATGTCCTAGCCCTGAGATCACTCATATTGACCTCCAATCACTATAATAAAGGATTAGAGGTAAATACGGGACTTTGTACGAGTGATTTTACCCTATGTGTATTCCATTTCCTTGAATATGTAATGTTTTTTTTCACATATATGTATGATTAATTGGAATTTTTATGAGTCACTATATATATTTTATATGATATTCCATTTCATAAGATACCAAACATCTCATCAGATAGGGTAATCATGTAATAAGTCTTCTACATAAAATAAGAAATTCTCATAAAATAGAGATTCCAAAAATGACTTTGTTGCACGTACGACTTTGATATATCATTATACATCTATTAACCTCAGAATACTTTGAATATGGTATGCAAGGTTTTTTACTCATAATAATTTTAATTTCCTAGGATAATTTTTATAGGGTATTTTCAAAAAAATGATGAAGCTATATTGTGATGAAAATTTAAAAATATCATTGACTAGATAAACAACTCTAATTCGATCTAAAAATGATCAGATTTTAAATTAGATTTATATAGTGATTAAATTATAATGTTGGTGTGTGATTTTCATGGACATTAAAAATTTGAATATTTGAAATTATTATTTGTGATCATGCCCTTATTTTTTAAGAATTCATTAACCCAATAATTGAAAGAATATAAAAATTATTGAAGATTTATATATTTTATTATGGAATCAATATTTTCACTTAGTATAAGAATATCAATGGAGGAAATAATTAAGGTAAATATGTTCAATAATTAGGAAGAGAACATAATATAAATTTTTGTATCAAAGTGAGAGAAAAAGAGAGAATCACAAACCTACGATACAAATAATTATTATAATAAATTAGGGGAAATTTAATTATTTTTAATAATCATTCAAGTGATTTCTGGTGAGGAGGAAGATAAAATAATATATACATTATCTGAGTCCTGAAATTGTTATTCTAAATAACTAATACAGAAGTTCGACCTGATGTGGCTTGTAGATATCTTTTAGGAAGTCAATGTATTATTTGAAAAAGATATATTATTTGGGGATATATAATCTGTTGGAGGATATGAGATATGATTATATAAAGATAATGTAATGAATCTAAAGATTGGTGGTACTAGGGAAAAAACCCTATATTTTTTTTTCTATATTTATAAAATTTCAAGGATTTATTTTCATATATTTCATACCAATCATAAGAATCTTCTCAAGAGGTAAGGATACATGCTTCACATATCTTCTAATCACTGTTAATTTAGTCATAATCAAGTCCTTAGAACATGATGTAAACCTAGAAATGATTAGGCTCTCACAATGAGGCTGAACCTTGTATTTTTTTTTTACTATGATATCTTTTACATTATTTATATACATGAGGTGAGGGATAGTTAATTCTAATTGGATCATGACCTTAAAAAGTCACATGGGTTTAATATGAAAATAAATTTTAAAAATAAATACTTCTAATTCACCCCTAGTGGTATTCCTACTAACATGGGCATCTTAAAAATATAATCATTTTTATTAATAATTTCTTAATTCCTTATATCAGAAATATGATAAAAACATAAAAGTTTCCATTTCAACCCATCAACTATAGAACTTCATTGGATATCAATTTTTTCTCACTACTTTACATTTACCTAGATCATTTTATTTTCAAAGATAAATCATTTAAAAAATTTACTAACATTTTGGTTTATATTTTAACATCTTTTATAATCATGGAAAAATTGATCATGTTCATTGAATAATTCTTTTCCAAGGTATAAGGTTTCTTATTATTTAATGGAATTAATGTAACTTTACCTGATTTTGTTACTTCATTGGTTATTATCTTATTAAATTATATTTTTTCTGTTATTAATAATTTATATCATTTGAATGGTATGATACCCAATATAGTATGTTCTTTTGGGGCACCTTCCATAAATTTATTCTTATCCATAAAACACATTTTTTCTACTCCACTTAATGATGAAAATTTTGTTGTAAAATTTTCATTTCTTATTGAAATTATCAACCACATAATTTAACAATTATAGCATTGAAAATATATATTATATTATTCCAAATTAACAATGTTTTATTACCAAACACATTTCAAAATAAATAACAACAATGAAAATAAAATAATCTCACATAATTTGTGTTTGTTCATAATGTTTTGGTTTATGTTTTTGAAAACATTAAATCCCCTATTAAAATTAATTATTTTACATAAAAATAATGGATATATTTTTATCCTACCTTTACATGTTTATGGTGTTTATTGAATTTTTATTCTTGCATATTTGAATATAGATTATATTTTATCTACCCTGATTATAAAACTTTTTTAGTATGTATTTCATTTTCTTGAAGTTTAAATTGTACATTTTTTATTTTAATAATCAAAATATTATTGTTAAATAAACCTAATTCGTTTATAACCAAATTTAATATATATTTTCTAGATGATACATTATTCCAAATTTTATATTCATTATTTAATTTATTTTTTGTTTCATCGGATCTCAATAACATTCCCTAAGGCCTAGTGACCTATGAGAATTTCAATGATCTGAAAACATAGTGATCCTCACATTACACTTCACCTAGATACATGGGTTAAAATCCTTTAGACATTTTTCTTTGGGTTTCATGACTACATTTCCCTTTGATATTGAGCTCAATGTGGTGGGTTTTTTTGGTATGAAAAATCCTTTACATTATTACAAGTTATGTGTTAGGAAAATTAATCGACCTAAATATTATATTATAATTATATGAAAGTACTAAACATGTGACTAAAATAAATTGGACCTCAAATATGATCGAGTGAACTTGATATCAATCTTTTTATTATAACAAACTGTGAGTTTGAAAATTATTTCATGATTTTTGGAAATGGTATTTAGGTTCAGGCGTGAATCTCCATACCATAATTTGATTATCTCACCAATGATGATTCGATATTTTTTTAAAAAATGTGCGTACTTAAATTTTATTTTGTTTCATTTCTTTCATTATTCAAATATTCAACCCCATAGAGATGTTATTTTTATTTGAAAACAGAAAATTAGTAATATTATCCCTAGATAGGTACACCATGAAATGTCAGGTATTTTGATTTGTATCACTAATCATGGTTTGTAGGAGTTTCATTTTTCATAATGTCTTCAGTGACCAAGGTATAGAAAATTGTATAATTATATGAGAATATAGTAGAATGTGGAAAATATATCTAGGTCTTTATCATGGAGATTTAATAGTCCCTTGACTTGGAACTTTTCATCGAGGTTCTATTTATTAGTATCTTTATTGAAGGAATGTGAGATGGATTTGGTATCTTTTTAGAGGTACTATTATCCATGATGGTAAAATGATTTTTAGTTGTATGAAAGAATATAATGATAGTGATTCCAAGTGACTATTATGGTTTATGGACAATGGGAATGTTTGGGAAATGTGTATCTGATCATTTGATTTGGAAAACCATATGGTTAGTTTGGGTTATTTGAATTGGGTTTATATATTATTTGATCAGTTTTTTCATGTTTCGTTAATGGTAATATTTATATGATTTATGTTTTATACATTTTAATGATTTTAATTTTTTGTTAAGAAAGATTACTCATGACATATGCACATATATACACATTATTTTTACTTATTATTGGGTGATGAAGTTTTGGATAACCCTATTATGTTATTTTACACTTTTCCCATATTAATGAACTTTTGGTTTTTGTGAATACATGTGTTTAACTTTTCTATATTTTAGTTACATAAATGTCTTAGAAAAATATGTTTTCTATCTTAGAAGTTATTCCCTAGAAAATGTGATCCCTGGGATTTCAATAAAATTCCCCAAGTCAAAGCGACCTATTAGAATCTAAATGAGATCAAGACATGATTACCCTCAAATAAAACTTCACCTAGAAACATGTATTAAAATAATTAGGACATATCTATTTGGATTTCATGATTATATTTCCCAAAATATTGGACTCAATTTGTTAGTTTTTCTGTTGTGGTTTAAAAAACCCTTATCATGATTACAATTGATTCTCATATATGTGTTAGGAAAGGTTATGCAACCCCAAAATTGGATTCTATTTATATACAAGTACTTAAATCGTCATTGAAAATAATTTGTCCTTAAATTTGATCGAGTGAACATGATATCTCACTTTTTCTTATAATAGTGTAGGATCTTGAAATTTTTTTCATAATTCTTGGAAATGGTATATATCCTCAGGGATAAATCCCCATAAACTAATTTTATTATCACACCAATTTTGATTTGATATTTCTTCATAGAATGTTCATAGTTATACCGTTTTTGTTTCATTTCCTTAAGTATTCAATTATTCAACCCATGAGATATACTATTCTGATTTAAAACAAAACAACATCCTAATATAATCACAATATAGGTATGTATTGCAGGATAAGGTATATGGATTAGCATCCCTAATGTTGGTTTATAGAAGACATTTTCTTCTTGGTTCCTTGGGTTACCAAGGTGTGGGAAATGGTAGGATGATATGAGTAGAGTGTTGAATGTGAAAAGTACCTCTGAGTTTTTAACATGAAGTCATACTAATCCCTTTACTGGGAACTTTTATTTGGTAATCTATTTATTTCAACCCTCATTAGATGGAATGTGAGGAGGATTGAGTGTGTTTTTTAGAGTTATACATGATGGTATAATGATTAGTATCTTAATGAAAGGATATAGTTATGGTGATTCCAATTGACTATTGGGGTTTGGGGATAATGGGAAAGTTTGGAAATTTGTCTCTGATCATGTGATTCGGTTACCCACATGGTTGACTTTGGTTATTTATAGTGGGTTGATATATTATTTGATTACTTTTTTAGCTTTGATAAATGGGAATATTTATATTTTTGACATTGTATATATTTTAACGATTGTAATTTTGGTTTAAGTAATATTACTCATGTACATAAGAACATTTATACACATTATTTTTTTATAATTGAGTGATTATGTTTTGGATAACCCATTCTGTTCTTGTAATCTTTCCCAACACGTATACACATGTGTATTTTTTTGAATACATGTGATTAAATTTTCTAATTTTAGTTACATGTATGTCTTGGGAAAATATGTTTTATTGATTAGAATAAATTTATGGAAGGCGTACACAAGACAAGGTGATTCATGAGATGTAAATAAAATTCCCCATGTCTAAGTGAGATATAAAAATTTCACTAAGATCAAGAAATGGTAACCCTTATAGTAGACTTCAACTGGAAACATGGATTCAAATACTTGGGACATGTTTCTATGGGATTCATGATTATATTTCCCTAAGATATTGGACTCAATGTGGTGTTAGTTTTTTAGTGTATAAAAAACACATTATAATCATAAAAGTTATTCATTGATATATGTTATAGAAGGTTATCTAACCCAAATATTATCTTTTAATCTTATTCAAGAACAAAACTCAAGTTAAAAAACAAGTGGTCCTTAAATTTGATCCAGTAAACTTGATATCTCTCACTTTCTTATAATAAAGTGGGAGTTAGGAGATTTTTTCCTAATTATTGGAAATGGTCTTTAGCCAAATAGATGAGGCTCCATACCCTAATTTCATTATCTCGTAAATTATTATTTGATTTTTATTCTTATAATCTGTGTAGTTAGACTTTTTGGTTTAATTAATTTAAGTATTCGATTATTTAACCCAGGAGATATATTATTTTTATTTTAAAAAAGAAAATAATAATATTATAAAATGATTAGTATTTATTATTGAGTCAATTATTTGGATTAAGATCACTAATTTTGGTTTATATTAGATACCTTTTTCTTGGTGCGTTGGGTGAACTAGGTATTGGAAATGGTATAATGATATGATTATAGAGTTGAATATGGAAACTATCTCTTTGTATTCAACAATGAACTTAACTAGTCCCTTAACTGGGAATATTTATTTCGGGTTATATACATTATTATCATAATTAGAAGGAATTTAATATGGATTATGTATTTTTTAGATTCACTATTATCCATGATGTTATAATGATTAGTAGTCGGAAGAAATAATATAGTGATAGTGATTCCAAGTGACTATTGGGGTTTAGGTTCATTGGGAATGTTATGAAAATGTGTCTCTACGGATGTGGTTATGTTAACCATATTTTTTATTTGGGTTATTTTCATTGGGATTATATATTATTTTATCACTTATTTCATGTTCCATAAATGGTAATATTAATATAATGGATAATGAATTCATTTTAATGATTTTATTTGTGGGATAATAAATATTACTCATGTACATAAGCACTTGTATATAATTTTTTTCATTAATGGGTGATAAAGTTTTGGATAACCCATTTAGTTTCTTTACTCTTTACTAACATGTATTCACTTTTGGTTTTTTAATACATGTGTTTAGATTTTCTATATTTTAGTTACATGTATGTCTTAGAATTGGGTTTGTAAGGCATATGAATTAGGTTCAACTAGTGGAATGGGAGTTAGGCACTTCAGACATTGACATGTGGTAATTTAACTATAAAGACCTTTTTGAGATTATATTTTGGATGTTCATATGGGTATAATTGTGTTTTTTTGTTTTAAATTTTTTATATTATGATGAAATTACATTTTATATTTTATTTTTCACATTTTTTCATTTCTTAGGTTTATGAATGATATTATTTTCATTATTCATGTAATAAAAATATTTTTTCCACATGTATGTTTTTTATAGACTAATATTAGAGCACTTCATCCCACAATTTGGTAAGTGTTTCCCAAACATGGGGTAAGGGTGTTTCATAGTTAAACCATTCCCCAAAAAATTTACTTAAACTAATATTGTTTTCAGTCAACCTATGATGACTATGGGAATATTTTATAGTCCTATGGAATCTGTACTTTAGGATTCAAGACATTTTAGTATTGGGTGTTAAATTTGTTTTCCTAAAAATTATAATATGTTACAAAAAAACCTATAACTCAAATAATGTGGATAAAAAGTCAATCTAAAATACATTTTGGTGGATTTAAAACTCCCATTACTTTTCATGTTTTCTAATCAATCTAAAATTAGCTTATTAATTATCTAAAAAACATTATAGGTTAAAACATATCAAACTCAAGTACTGATTTATCATATAGAAGATCTAATGAATCGAATTTGGGCCAAAGTTTGTTTCAAAATTTGAGAAGTGGAAGTCATTATCAAAAAAAAAATATTAAGATAAAAAATTTAAAATTTAAGTATGATGTTGGAAAATTTATCTAAACAATTATGATGCTAATGTATTCCATTTCATCATATTACCATAATTATATTTTTTTATATTTTTAAAGCGGTAGAAGATTCATAAGTCTGTTATTTCAATAAAAAACATAGCGGGATAAAATTGATCATTCACCAAGGAAAGTATTGATTTTATAATGTTGAATAATTATGAATAAAAAATATATTTAGCATTAAAATGTTAGAACTTATACTGAAGGAGAAGATTCTTAGAGTAAAAAAAAAATACATTTTCACATGTTACTTGATAATTTTAGGTTTTTTCTAAGATATTAAAGAGATATATTTTAAATATAATATGTTGGTATAAAATAATTTTTACCAAAAAGTGGATTTAGGAAAATGGTTTTCCAAATCATCCAAATTGGATATCAAAGAGATTTGATGAATTTATATAAAGTAAAAAAATATTTTTAGATTATAATGACCAAGATTTGATCACTCTGATGAAAACTGATGATAAAAATAATGAAAACTTATAAGAATGGTTATCTTATGTTCATGGTATAAAATTGTTCGATTTATTTACAAAAGAATATTAGGATATTCCTTGTGTAGAATCCTAGTTATGATGCTACAAAAATGGTTCCATGAGAAAGTTAACAAAAAGGCCTCAAGTGCGCCTCTCCACAAGCCAAAGGATGACGACTAATAGTAAGGGCTTAAGGTGTGTATCTTTGGAGATACTATACCCTCATATCATAGTAAAGAAAAACATAAAAAAACAAGTTATCATCCAAAGTAGTAAATAAATAGATAGTGAAAGTAGAAAATAAATATAGTGTGGAGGGAATAAATATAAAAAAGGCTGTAATAATAAATGGAATATAGTACAGGCCCAAATGACAATGTCACACATAAAATACCGATCTCCCTTGGGCCAATCACATATACATGAGTACAAAAAAGAAAAGAAAAGTAAATTACATAGTTCTACTACTTACTCTAAGTCAAATCATATACCATGCCTCCAAGGCACTATATAGCCACTCTAGTATGATCATAAGAAATCTACATGAGTGGATTAACTCAATCATTCAATATTAGGATTTATCCCAATCCATCATATATTCATAATCAACCTGAAAGTATTCATAAGGTCTACGTGTACATCAAGGTGCATGTACATGGGGTGAGAAATAAATCTCAGTAGGTGACTCCCTATGGTGAACCTATAATTTGTATTCTTAACTGCATGATCATGCAATATTATCTGCCTATCAAATACACAAATATAAAAATAATGCAAATAGATAATATGAGTGTAAATAATCTATATATGATCCTTGGGTCCATGATCTTAATCAACCACACCTACTTTAGCCTATGCCGGAATTTCTTTGAACATAGTTCAATTTTTTCATATATATATATATATATATATATTTGTTATGTGTGTCCCAATAAATATACGTGTATATATGTATATATGTATTTATTTTTATACGTATATATGTATATACGCATATATATAAATAAATAAGGCCAAAAAATAACATGAATCAAATTGCAGGCAATCCTTAGGTATGTACCCCCAATAATCTAGACATCCTGTGAATAAGGCATTGAGCTAGATGTTATACCACTCAAGATGTGTATAATTAATTTAATTCTTGGGTTCGTAATCCCTATCAAAAATACCAGCATTGGATAATGCCATAAATTTCTCTAAGCTACATATCCACATGGGGACACATGTCTTAACCCTAGGATCATACATAAACACCTCTAATCATGATAGTAAAGGATTCTAGGTGAATACTTAACATCATTTAAAAAAGCACTGAAAAAACACCAAACCACTCAAGTCACATATAATCTAGCCCGATGATGGATTCCTAGGTCCTGGCCCACATGAAACCATGATAGTTCAACTCAGGTGATCGTTAAGTGTTATGACCCTTCGATGATAGGAATACTCTCTGGATCCATGATGGCACTCAGAATCCATTCAATAACCAGCTCAACATCCCTATTCCTAGATAACTCTAGCAAATTCTGTAATGGTGCGACCACCTGACCCTAGGTATTATCATAGGTATAAATAAAGGAGATCAATGTAAATACTCAAGGATGTCAAGAATATCCACATATGAGGGCAAGTTTGCCCCCCAAACATCCTCTGATTATCCCATTGGCCCTAGCATATATGAATCGATAGGGAAACACCAAGTAGAGGGGTTCTCTAATAAACTAGGTATCCACCTCTAAAAAACACTATGTAAGGAGGAATCCCATTGCAGAATGAGCATTCTGAAAATAGTAACAATAAATAATAAATCAAATGAGGTGGATCCAAGTATTACATCAGATAATACTCACCATAACATTATATCACACCAGGAATATCATCTGAATACCAAGAATCACATATGGTAGTCCCATTATAATTACATCATGTCGGGTTCATAGGCTAAGTAAAATGGAAAACATATGAAATTCATATCCAAATAAATAGTAATCAAGTGAATGTATAAATAAAATATTTAGGGTGGTTTAATACCTAGAAATACCACTACTACCACATCATTATAGGATTACATGTCTGGTACAGGTTCTAAGGTGACACCTATGATGATATCTACCCAAAATCATTATGCACAAACTTAGGGTTGGTCAAACATTAGGGTATCCACTAGGTCCACTTTAGTCAAAACACAAAATAGGTATCTTACTCAGGATCCTCAATGTCCACACATAATTGAATCCATCCCTCTTGGGATCCTATAAGTTATCTTATAAGAAATGGAATCCCTCTCCAGATCCGTGGAAATATTATGTAGATGCAGGAATCCTACTGAGGATCCTTTAATTTAAAACATATATGTAGGAATCTTACAGGGGACCTTGGGATACAGATAATCTCATGACCTCCTGGGCCATAAGGTAACCACTCACAAGGGATACATCCTCAAAGGGGAAGCTATGCTATATTTTATCATGGGATATGGTTCATAGACCATCTTAAATAAAGGTCTTTCTCTCCGAACTTAACTGAAATATTTGTTAGAGGACTCAACTCTCTATTAGATTATTTTCCACAAAACACCTCTTAGGAGTCCTCAAATCACTATAATACTTCCAATATTGTGATATATGTAGAAAAACTCTCAAAATATACTACTCATAGGTCCAATTCTTACTCCAGGGTGTAAGACACTACAAACCCCCTCAAAGGGGCAGTAAGGTTGGACTATATGGTGTGTATACCCTAGCACATGTTGTGTAATCTCACATATACACAAGTTCATGTTATCTATCCGTACGTGGTGTTAAACCCATGAAATAAACATTTATAAGGTGTACTTGTTGTGTACCCTACTCGGAGTGTCATCTTGTGTACCACACATGTCTCGACCACGTGTTTTATCATTTCCATATACTTCTCCATGGAATGTGACAAACTTGAGGTATCACCATATACTCTAAACATCAAAGTTCCATTATAAGTTCTTTCTTTCTAGGTACTCTACTACATGGATGAGTATGACCACACGGCAAGTTCCCCTGGTACACAACATGTCATTCCAGAAATTCTATCTTCCCATGTACTTCCCTACATGGATTATTAACTCTATACGGTGTGTACTCTATGTACATGGTGTGTAATTCTAAAAATATCTTCTTACTCAAATGGGATGAATACATGCCATGTTTGCATGAACTACATTCTATGTTATTGGTATTTCTAAATGGGAAACCCCTTTAATCATCCCAAAACCTCATTTTCCTCCCTGTTAAGTATAGAACGAACCTTAGGTGGTCCTTAGTGACCATAAAAGGGAATAAAAACTATAAAGTTGTAAATATATGGTTATTTATGGAATAAACATTAAAATTATATATATTTGGGTGGAATCCAAAAAAAACATCACTTGTATCGGGGCTCTACAGTTGTCATGCAACAATTTGAATCCTCCTAAACTCTACATCGGAACCTCCCTTCCTCTCTCCTTGTTTCTCTCTCTCTCTCTCTCTCTTCATATCCCTCTCTAATATGAGTCATGGATATAGTATCCCACATGGGGTGTATGTGATAATCCATAGAAGAAAAGGAGAAAAATAAGAGGAAAAAAATTACGAAAAAACATAAAGAAATAAACAAACAGGTTTGGGACTACCAACCAATATGATTTTACGCATCGACTAGAAAAAACCCCAATTTCCGTACTTGATGAAAATTATAGAATCTCAATTGAATTCTATATTCAAAAGAGACAATGAAACGATTGTATGTGAATAAATTAATATTTAATCAACTAAATAGAATATAATAATTGTTTTATGAAAATTTAAACAGATTGGAATTCCACTAAACACATTTGATATGGCAAAAAAAATTCTAGGACTAATGGATGGGTTGTAAAAATTATCTGAGATCATCTTCTGGGGGGATGACCATTTCCGACCTTACAGGCTTTTGAAAGAAAAAATTGAAATTTATGCTTAAATTTCAAGTCCAAAAAAACATAGGTCATTTCAAACTCTCAATAATAACCCTTATCATACATGAGAAGATTTGGTGTTAAATTTGTATACATTATCTCATCCTAAGAATATAGACAACTACGTTGTCATGATCATCAAATGACCGATCTCATAGTGTTAATAAATCTCCCAATGAGGAATATGTTCAGTTGGTTCAATATGGTACTCCCCACCATAGGAATACCCTTATCATTTCATCATAACAAAGATACAAGATCAAAGGTTCACACTAAATCCATTACTAAAATCAATTACTTGAGTGACCTGAAACTTCTCATCCCCGACTGCCAGTGTAGAAACATTAAAACAATGCATATTCCCACTTCTCAAGAATGGAATCCATTGAAAACAATGAATACCAACTCATAACAATGGTAACCACCCTCTAATAGCCAATGGTTATCTCCCCGTCATTTTTATTACCTCATACCACTCCTCGAGTGCAACATCATCTGGTTCCTTTTTTAAACTTGGAATGAAATTTAAAAAGAAAATAATATCGGCATAGAGATGACGCTTTCTCATTATACATAGAACGATGTAAATATTTAGAGAATGATCATATAAATAATATGAGTACACTAATATTACATTTTTATATGTGTATAACTATTCCCAATTCATGCTCTCATCATACCATACTATACATTCCATTATCAAAATCCTAAAACCATGTATCCTGGCAATGTGTGTCCAGGTCCAACCATGGGTCAACTACCTCAGGGAACCTGATTTACTCTTAATGACTTCTCTATTAGGGAGATACATTCTTAATTTTAATCAAAACTCTAAAGATACCATGCCCATAAGTTTTTAAAACCAATGATCATTGGATTTCACATGCCTGATCACCAATTTAGGATTTAATCGGCACCACATGTAACCAACACATACCATTATCACTCAACTCACACTTTCTAGTGTCAAATGTTATATGGTTCAATCTTACCATGATTCATAGAATGTCAATATCCTTAAACCATAAACTCTATTAGAACTAATATTCAAAATAGATCACCTATCCTATTCCATGATTTATTCCATGACCACCCATTTCTTGTCGTAATTCTAATCACAAGCATCTACCAATGCTCTAACAAGATCCTAAAAATTAACCATTTGTTAACAGGGTTATAAAAATAAATATTCCTACCCATCAAACTCATTCTCAATATCTAAGCACCTTATGTACTTTTAAGAAACCAAAGTCATCATCATTCCTAAATCATGAAACATGAGTACCTCCTATGCATTGGCCTCAACAAGAGCATACTTATAAGTTCACTACCTAAAATGAATTTATAAACCTAGAAAAACCCAACTCATAGGTTTCCATAGATCAAAAAAACATTGACCCATAAGGGTCTAAGTTGAAATAATGGAATCTATGTATCCTGTGTATCCCTATTGATCAAGTCTCATAACTGAGTAACTATATCCTACCACATATCCAATTAGTCAAACCTATCACCAAGGTCGCATCTCAAGAGGCAACATCCACACAACCTCATCAAACTGGGATTATAACATTCATGTAAACAATATCTAATAAAGGTAATGATAACATTGACTTATTATGTTAAAAATGATCAAAATAATCCTATCTGGCCTTTGATCATCTTTGAGAATCCTCTTAAGGTACTCCTCCCTAGAGGGACACAATGTAAACATTGGAATGAATGATGAACTAATAGTCATAGGGAATATGTATATGGTAATACCCCTTTGAGGTTCCAGTTCACTATAAACATTTAGGTACCTTTCAACATCGCACTAGAGGATCCGAATAGATAATTGTATAGGATCAACAATAGATGAACAATATTGTTATAGAAATCTATTTCATATATCACATGCGCATTGTTCAATTTAGTAGAATTATTTTCCAATATATATAGTAAAAAAACATATAGAATTTTACTAACAGTTTGAAAAACTAAAACTAGAAATAATACCCCAAAAGGGTTCCAACACAAGGGAAACATGTGCTATATAAAAACATTAGGGTCAATTCACCTCTCGTACATAAGGGCTATGCCATCTATCCCACTATCAGACATCTCAATGTAGACCCCATGAACTGTCATGATATAGGAATATATATAAGATTTTGATAAATTGAGAATAATGAAACCAAGAATCTATATGGTAAAACTCCATTTATGTTGTTTCATAAACTTTAAACAATTTACCTCTATCATCCATAAAATCACACAACAGTAGGCTTATAACTTGTAGACCCTATTTGCAAAATATTACCCTTAAGATGCCTCTTTCCTTTGTCATCCAAGAGTTAAAAATTTTCACCAGCCTCTTTCCAATAGTCCAAGACCTAGAAATATATAATTAATTATAAAATTCACACTAAATATGCATCGCTTAAAGTGAAAATAATATACAACTATTATATCACATATTAAGAAGAGAAATCCCATATCCCTGGAGACTATAAATTTTTACCATAAAATGTGTTCTTGATGCACTAGTATAATATCCATAATAGGTAATGAAATATTTCTTATAATCATTTCTATCATATCCAAAATTGTAATACAAAGGGAAAGAAATAGCACTAATACCATATTGAAGAATCCTCTCTCGAATGACATTAAACTGGCACCCTGATCTGGTTCACCACGTGGCCTCAAGCATGCATATCCACATTCAAGAGGATTTTGACTAGTAAAGAGGGCCTATGATGTTTTTATAGAGATATTATTCCATAATATCATAGTAACATAGTGGAAAAAACAAGATAAAATCCAATTGAGTAAATAAATAGAGTGCAGAATGAGTAAATAAATAGAGTTAAATAAGGTTGTAATAATAAATAGAATGCCGCAAAGGAAAAAATGGCCATGTAAAACATATAGTACAGATTTCCTCTATTCTAATCATATATATATATATGAGTAAATAAAATAAACTAAAATAAAATTACATGTATCTACTTCTAACTTTGATTTGAACCACATACTCGGTATCCAAGAAACTTCCAAGCTGCTCTAACCCGGTCATATGAATTTCCCATGATCAGTTTTGATTGATCATGAAACATTGGGATTAAGACCTATCCATCATATATACATGATCAACCTAATAGAAAACATAAGTTTTACATGAACAATGAGGTGTACGTACATGGGGTTAGGAATAAATCTCAGTAGGGCACCCCAATAGTGAACATATAACATATTTTCATAAGTGAATTCACATGCAGTATTCTTAACCCAGCTAAGAAACAACTCAAAAAATAATAATAGTATATAATATGAATGAAAATAATCCATAGTCGATCCTTCAGCCCATTATCCTGATCAAGAAAACCTAATTAAACCTATGCCATAATGTCTCTAAATAAAGTTTCATTATGTATATATATATACATATATCCCCATATATATATATATTTGTGTGTGTGTGTATACATAAGTAAGAAAATAAATAACATGAATCAAACAGCAGTCAATCCTTGGGTCTATTACCCTGATCTACCAGATGTACTTTGAATAAGGCATTGAGTTTGATACCATACCACTCAAGTCATGTATAATTAAGTCAATCCATGGATTTGTAATCCCGATCAACATTACTTTCTTCGGCTTTCATTGAAAATATCTGTGAGCAAGCTATGTTTCCATAGGGGGATACATGTCCTAGCCCTGAGATCACTCATATTGACCTCCAATCACTATAATAAAGGATTAGAGGTAAATACGGGACATCCTATAAACAAGAAATTGAGTGGGATTCCACACCACTCAAGCCACATGTAATCCTGTTTGATGTCAGATTCTTAGGTTCAGGTCCATAAGCAATCATGACATTAAAAATTGGATGATCCATAAGGGGATGAACCTTATATAATAGGAATAATATCTAGATCTAATATGAAACTTGGAATGCATTCAATGAAAAACTCAAAAGCCCCATTCCTAGATAGATATTAAAAATGCAGTAATAGTGTATCCACCTAACACTCAGGAGAATCCAAGGCATCAATAGAGGTGATAAATTTCTTTCATCAATAATATCAATAGCATCCACATATCATGTGAAGATCACCCACCCGATAACCTCTTTCAATCCCATGGACATTAGTGTATAGGCATCCAGATTATAACACTATGTAGAGGGATTATCTAATAAACTCAACATCCCCCTTTTAAAATCCTTATGCATTAAGGAGTCCCATTACATAATGTGAATTATTGAAATGATAATAATTAATAAGAAAGATCATGAGAATAATCTAGGAAATACATCTAGTAATCCCCATCATATCATCAAATCATATCAAGATCATCGACTGAGTACTAAGTATCACCTTTGGTAGTCACACTATACATTGCATCATGTCCAGATCATATTTCAAAAACCTATAAGAACATATATAAATAATATTTACATCAATATTAACTGATTGTATGCATAAATAATTTAGTACTGGTGGTCAAATTCCTAAATACACCACTAATTAAATAGAATCATAGGCCTAAATATTCAGTATAGGTTCTATAGTGACATATGCTACCATCTCTACCCAAACTCGTAATGTAATAGATCAAGGTTCTCCAAATTCTAGGGAACCCACTAGATCCCCTAAGTCAAAAAAAAGAGAGGAATCATACTCTAGATCCTCTAGGTCTATACATAAGTGAATGTATCTCTCTTGGGATCCTCTGAATCAACCTTTACAAAAAGTAATCCCTTTTGGGATCCTTGTAAATAGTAAGTATATGTAGGAATCCAACATGGGATATTTTAGGTTAAAACAAAAGAAAATAAATCCTACATGGTATCCTTGTAAATAGAAAATCTCATGGCCTACTAGGCCAGAAGGGAGGATAAAATATTGTAGACTTCCTAAAATGTAAATCTATGCGAGGATCAGTTACAAGTGATGGATTATAGCCCATCTAAAATCACAATCTCACTCTCAAGAGATATCTAAAACCATTTATTAGGTGAAGCGCCTATATGTTAACTTTTTTTTCTAAACACATCTTAATATTTCTTAAATCATCCCAAGGGTTCCACCATTATGATCTTGGTGACAAAATTCTCCTAATGAACTACTCAGGGGTCCAATTTGGACTATGCGATGTAAAATGATGGAAAACCCCTCAAAGGGGTGACAAAGAAGGATTACACGGCATGTATACCCTAGTACATAGCGTGAAATCTCCCATATACACCGAGATATGTACTCCAGTTGTACATGGAATGTAAACCCCATGAACCCAGTGTGTAAAAGGTGTACACGGCCTTTACCCTACTCGAGGTGCCTGCCAATGTACCTCACATGGCTTGGCCATGTGTTTTATCCTAGATGTGTATTTATACTTGGAATTTGATCCACTAAAGATCTCTAAATGTACCTTATATATCCATGTTCTTCTATATAGGTTTTCTAGCCATGTACTTAGCTACATGGTTGGTTACACCACATAATGTGTACCCCTGGAATACGGTCTATATTTCTTGATATTCAGTCTGCCCATGTACATGAAGACATGGCCAATTACCTCTACAAAGCATGTACTCTAAGTACAATTTGTTTACATATAAATATATATTCTTACTTTAATTGTAATAACCCACAGTGTGGGTTTATGAACAACACATCGTGCGATCTGGATTTCCATATGGGAAACCTCTACAATAGGCCTAAAACCTAGTTTTTCTCCCGGTTAATAATAGACCAAACTTAAAGGGGTACTTAGAATTACTAAAGGGATTAAAAACTATAAATTTGTAAATATATGGGTACTTATAGAATAAAAATTAAAAAAATATACCTTTGGGTGGAATCTGCTAAATCGTCACACATATCTAGGCTCTACAACTACTGCAAAATGATCCCGCTCATCTTGAGCTCCACATCGACACCTCACTTAATCTCTCCCTATTTATCTCTATCCCTATACATATCCCCTATTTTTCATGGTGATTAAATACCATAGATGGTGTGCATGATACATCAGGGGAAAAATGAAGGAAAAAAAGAAAAAGAAAATGAAAAAGGGCTCTAGCTCGGACCCTTCTCTTAGAATGAGAGTATGGATCACCTAAGAAAAATGAACCCATCTGAAATAAATGACAAAGATGGAAACTCAATTTTAAACTTTTTTCAAAATATATGGCCAAAAAAACATATGAAAAAACATTAATCATTAATTAATTGATTATTATTTATTTATTATTCTATTAAAATTCAAATTGCTTGGAATTTAACCAAAATCATGTCCTAGGCTAATGACCCTATTCTAAGACCAATGGAGTGATAAAAAAATTATCCAACACCATATTCTATGGTAAAAATACCATTTTCCCTTATAAGTATCTGGTTGAAAAAATTCAAATATGTGCTCAAATTTCTAGTCTGTAAAAATAGGATTCCTTACACCATATATCATTAAAAATATGTTCATGAACATTAATGATAGTTTAATAAAAATAAAAGGAATTTTGTATATTTTTTAAGAATAATCACATAGGAAAAAAATGTCTTACTGATCACTTGGTGTAATTGGGTATGTGGTCGAGGCTAAAATTTTAGAGTAATCACGATCTCTATCCTCAAACTAGTGACTAAGATAATAGATGGCCAGTGGCTAGTTGGTAGAGTTTTTTACTAGTTTATGACCATACTAAAAAATAAAATAGAATTTATGGTATCCTAATAATTATATTTATTTAGGAATGGTCATCAAATAGATGTAAAATTTAAAATTGTTGGATTAGTAGTTTAGAACCAATACAATCGTATATTGTTTTATATTAAAGTATGACTTGTTATATGTCAATATAACTTGGTTTGTATTAACATAAGAGGCTAATAATAGACATTTAAATTATGGAAAAGTGATGAATAATATTTAATGGGTTTATATTACAATAATAAATTATATAAGTTGGATAATATGGAGTGTTTTTAAAATTAAAAATTAGATTTTTTTCAACTTTGAATTGGTTCAACTGTGCTGTAATAATTTTCATATTTTTAGAACCTAAAAAATAAGATATAATTTTAATGGATATAACCATTATAAAATAGAGAATTAGTGTGAGGTATGAAGAGAATGGGGACATCAGAGGACTATTCATAGGGTGTGAATTGGTGATCTAACACATTTTATAAATTTTTTTCATTTATTTTTCATGTAATTCATAATTAGTGAAAGATAAAAAATCATTGTAATCTCATCCCACATGTTGATATCTCTAATGTTAACATGAAATAAAATAGTGAGAATAAAATTATAGTTTTTACATGGTTTAATACTTTATGTTAGGGGATATTAAATGTGATGTGGTGATTCTTATGCCAATGCACATAGTCATCATTCATTCATCAAATAGAGAACCAATGGTATAACCCTAAAATCATTTATATCAATATATCTTAAATACTCGTTTTGTGCATCCCATACAAATTACAACAAAAAACAAGACATAAACAGGGAAGAATATATAATTTCCATTATTATCAGGAGTCGACATAATTGGAAAATTTCTAGATTTAATAGATGTGAAAAATCTAGATGAATTTTATTTTTTTTGGATTCAAATCTAGAGGGATGTCACTATTGGTGTTTTTTTTGGGATTTGAATAATTGTTTGGATTAGGTTAAATGATAAAAAATCCATGAGGATGTATTATTGAATCTATAGTATAAATAAAGAAAAGGGTAGGTGTTTTGAGGTATCAATTAGGTATTGGATATGTTGATATCATGTAATAGGTGTCCAAACATTGGTGATTCACAACTATTTTTTCCACTTATTGGCCAATAAACATCCATCGAGCACCTGTTAAGCCACTCGGCCCCTTAAAATCCTTATATAGTAGTTATCAATTTTTAAAATCACTAATAGATCATGATTTTTTATATAAAATATTGAAAAAAGTTTAGAATGAAAAATATTTACTCCAAAAATAGTTTTAATTTGATAATAATAATAAGCATTAAAGATATTTTTATGAAAAATATATGAGTTGGAAATAGAAAGACATTAGTTTAGAGAAAATAGCCTTTAATTTACAAAACAAAAATATATCCTTACAATATTTATGAATGTAAATAGGATAATTTTCAATTTCAAAGGATTTTATAGGGAAATTAATTTTCGATTGGTAAAAAATAAGAGCTATACTTTTTCCTAAAAATTGGAAAAAATTAATTGTCAACTATATTTTTTTCCAAAACCCTAAATCTGAGAACCATGCTTATAGAGTAAGTTAAAAGTATTCATAACTATAAAACCCAATTGAAATTTATAAACGAAATAATATTTCTCCAACATATCACACTAAATCACCTTTATCACATACAAACCATCTAGAACACAGACAAGATGAAGAATGATAGCCCTCTCACACAACATAGAACAAACCCACAAGATTTACATTGTATAGAACATAATCCTATTACATGGGAGAAACATTATTAATACTTATTATAAATAGAATATAATTATTAAATGATTTAAAATACTAAAAAAGTGATACCATTAGTCCTATTTATAGACTATACTAGCTATTAATTAAAGTACAACTATCATCCATTCTATGTAGCTAATCTATAATGCCTCATAAACTATATAGGAAGTCCTTCATCCGATAAAGGTAATATTTTGTTTTACAAATCTGATTATACTTTTAATATTTCTTCACATTGACCTATTATGATCCTTATGTATCCTTTTCAAACATCCATGATATTCTTACATATCCATTAGAGTTAATCCTACAAGAGTTAGTTACTCCTTTAAAACATCCATCATCAATTTCCAGGGTCATCAGTCGTTGTTGCTTCATATTATGATTATAGATTCTCAAGTTCTATTTCCTGTGCCTCTATGAGGTTCCACTAATATAATTCTGATATAAATTATTACCGAAGATATGTTAACATCACTATAAAACATTTTCACAGAAAACATGAAATCCCAAACTTGGTAATTTCTTTCTATGCTTCACCACCAAATCATTTTGATCACTTGAGCATTTAATACTACATTATTCTTGAATAAAAAATCAACGAGTCTCCATACATTTCTTACTAGTCACCCAAGTCCCACTAAGGCACAAAACTACCTCAAACTTTCTTTTACTATATCATTTGTTATCATATCAGTCGAATTATGTCTTCCTTCAATCTCACGTAGTTCAAATAATATTTTATACATGAGAATCTGGTTAAAGTGATATTTGATTTGATTTTTTTAATTAAGTGAAACACCATATAATTTTCAAGATTAATTTCACTCTAACTATTGTTGAAAAATACTCCTTCCCTTTCATTTTTAAGAGCCCCACCAACAACCCCTTTAACCATATCATCAATTTTCCTTTTTTCATTGTCATAATGTTTTATACATTCATGGTTGATAGTAAATTACTTATTAAAACCATTAAATACAACTTATATTAGTTTCTTCATATGAAAACACAATATCTTGGTACATATCCTTGTGTCCAAATATCCTCTAAAGTTTATATCAATATACCATTGCTAAAGATAGTCCCATTCCAAAATATAAGGCCAATTCTTATAAACATTTGAGATACCAAAGAATCTACTTCACCACTTATTAGTTATCCATTAATAGATTTTACATGAATCTACTAGGTAGTCCCACTAAATTATTAATTTATAACTAATAAATATAATATAATACATCCAAATTCTAAAAATTGATGAAAAATAAATATTTTCCATGTACTTAGGATAATATTTCATTTATCATGACTTATATTTAGATAGTTTTAAATGCATGCCTAATTTGGTAGATATATGTTTTTCTCCAAACATTATAAACCTTTACATTATCTTTTGAATATACTCAAACAACGACAACCTCAAAGTTATATGCTTTCAATCCCTCGAGATCCTCATTGCCAAAATTTATTTTGCTTCCCTAAGATATTTCACCTAAAACCTTTTGGATAACTCAGACTTCATCTCTTTAAATATTTTTCTTATCTAGATCCTCTATGATTTTTTCATCCATATACAAGAGAAGTTTGATAAATATCCTATTAGAGAACACATTATAGTATAAGAAATTATCCTCCTTATAACAGATGACTTTTTTATACCATAAAGGCATCAAAATTCTAGTTCTACTGCATGGGTTCTTATTTCATCTCATATAGACTCTACTTAATTTTTCACATTGATTTAATTTTATATTATCTAAAACATTTGGGTTTATCCATGAATATTTATTCATTTAAGTCTCCATGTAGAAAGGATGTTTCATATATAAGTATTTTATATGAAATCTTTATTCTAAAACCATTCCAAGCAACATAGATATCAGTGTGTGTTTAAAAACTGCAGAGAAAAATAAACTAAATTCCAAACCATCCTTTTATAGACAAACATTCACAACTAATGTTGTTTTAGATAACTTATTTTTATTTTCTTCTTTATTCAACCGGTATACCCAGTTATTTTATAGTTCCTTATTTCCAAGTGGAAGTTTTAAATTCTCATATGTTCTAGGATCATTCAAGGCGTATATCACCTCATTCATTTCTAACTCCCACTATTTTTCATCACTGGGACCTTCCACCTCCTTTGGGAATTCAAGTTCTCTACCACCCATAAGAAGTATATAATATAATTCAAAACCATAACTTTTCTCTAGTATACTGAATCTGGTATACCAACTCAACTTTTTTGGATGTGATCTTTCTAGTTCTAGTTATTCTAGAACTCTTCCCAATGATTTTATAGTACCATAGATTTTTTGTATATCTAGACATGGATGAACCATTAGAATGTGATATCCATCTAGAACAACACCTTTATGACCATTGGGTTTTTCAGATCTTGACTGCTTCCTAAACTACCAGATCCTTTGGAATTCCATTCGGACAACCTCAACATGTTATGACTATTTTTTCTCATTTTCATCAGTTTCTTGGTTCTCGTTCTTTTAAAGGATCCCCTCATTTAAGTGAACTTTTTTTTATCTAATTATATTTTTTCGGTCATTATCCCATATCGAAAATCTAATTTTTTTCATTTCCATAACCTACAAAAAACATGGAAGGGTCATTTCTTGTCGGTTTTACCTCTTTTAAGCATTAATATGAAAACCTGAAATACACCAACATAATTTTAGGGTAGAATAATTGACCATTATTTCATACCACATTTCTTCTGGATTCCCCTTCTATAGTAGAGAAGAAGTACTTCTGTTTAGATGGTATATCACACAGTTCACTACTTCCCTCAACACTCTGTGGGAAACCTAGAATGAGTTCTCATGATTCTAGACATATTTTATAACATTGGTTTCATCTTATCGTCTACTATAATTTTTTTAGTTCAGGGAATCATCTTGTGAAAATAAATTCCCATATTATAGTAAAAATAATGGAATTATCCACTTTCATATACCTCTAACTATCTACCCTTAAACACGTAATATTTACACCAGACATTCTATTCACCATGGATTTCCATATAATAAAGGATATAAATACTTTAGACTAATGATTGAGAAAGAATACCCACACCTTTTGTGTCATTATATTGATAAAGGTAATATAATACAATTACCCTTCATGAGATTAAACAAGATTTGGCCCCCATACATCCATATATTCTAGCTCTAACTTCTGGTTCTTTATTTTTCTTTCATTCATATTCAAAAACACCATTTTATACTTCCCAAGGATTCACTATTATCATGTTTCATACTATATTTGGTTGAGCTTAATCATTCCCCTTTTCACCTAGACTTTCATCCCTTTTTCTCTTAATATTTCTAGATTATCCGGCTATAACTTTGATATATATGATGTTTTTGAACCAATTAGTGTTTTACTCCTATTTAATGGATATGTGTACTAAAATTTTGAACTTGGTTTAGTGTTTTAGACCATTTCATGGTTTATATTTATGTGAATCACAGTATGTATTGAGATAATTTTCTATGGTCTTTATGAATTTATATTATCATAATATATTATAATCCTTGGTTTGGACAATATCATACACTTAAAATTATTGTTCTTAATTGAATCGTCACATGATAATGATTTCTGGAGTTTGAAAATCCAACGATAATAATTTGAACATTGAATGATTATCATAAAAAATTGATTTGGCTGATATGAGAGTTATAATTTTTGGAGTGTCTTATGAAATATTCCATCAATATGGTGGAAATTTCATATCTAATGATGTTATGTGGATAGATATATAAACTAGTTGGATCATTGGATTTGTCTGGGATTATTACATCATGTTGTGACAATATGAAACTCCTTGGATTAATTTTTTATTAGTTCTCAGTTCTCCCCCACTTTTAAAATAATGGTTCTAGAATACTATGGTTTGAGATAGATTATTTCTAAGTGTTAAAATATTTTTTATATATATGGATACCTATCATTGAATAAGTGTATTTAATGAACCTCATTGGTCTCAACTAAACACTTGAAAAAAATATTTGATTGGATAGATCAAGTGTTGAAAGAAATACCATTATTATTTCTTATCTATATTCATTAAAAACATGTCAATATATTTCATGTTTAGTCAGTTATTTTAGTGTTCTTCCACTGCGTTTATGGATTTGAAAATCCCTATGAATTTTTTTTTGTAATTACTACTGATTTATCAACCATTGGTTTGATTTTGTGAGGGATGAAGAATTACAGAAAAGGAGTTTCCCTTGCATCACATCGTATCCCATGAAAAATTATCATTTGTTTTTTTAAAATTGACATTCCATGGTATAATGGTTATGTGAAATTGGAATTTTATTATAAATTTTATAAGAAAATACTATATAGAAAGAAATATAGAAATTATTTTTTTTGTAAGAAACACATGAAAAATAGAGAGTCGTAGGATGGTGTTGTTTGTTGGGGTGAACCAGTATATGCATTGTGGTTTCCTTCAAAATAGAGACTAGAATCATATGCCAATCTATTTTGGGCTTATTATTTCTATCCCAAAATGGTATTATCCCCATAAAGTATAGGAAAAATAGAAAATTAAAAAACCATTAGAACTTGTTATGGCTAAAAGATTATATAAAATAGCTTCCAAAATAGATGTGGATCCTGGAATTTCATTTGGGAGAAATGGACTATTCAAGATTTGGGGATGATAAATGATACCAAAACAATTTTGGTTGATTTGATCAAGGTTTAAAGTGGATTTCATAAGGTTAAAAATTTTATAGTGTTTATAAATTATAAAATAGGTTGAAATAAAAAAACTATTATATTTATTATTGAATAATTCAAAAATGTAAATATGAAGTGTTTATATTAAGGTTTTATTTGTAAAATTATTTAAGTTGTTCCAAATGGAGTTTTGGATTTTGATCTCATAAATAGTTTAAATAAAATACAATGTGATATATTTAATTTTTTTAAATTGTTCCCATAAACATGAAATGCATATTTTTCAATGATGAAAGTGTTCATGAATTATCTCATATATAAAATATGAATAATCTCATATTAATACCATGTAAATGATAACATGAAATGTTCATAATTGATAAAATTGAATTTTTCAAGTTTATCTAGGCCTGAATTATAAAGTGTTTAAAATTTATTTATGAATTTTTCATAAATTTTTTATCTTATGTTCAAGTATGTGAATAATTCATTTATTTAGTTTTTCCCATTATTTTGTCATGAATATAATTTAAATATTGTAAATTTTGATGTATGATTTAGTTAAAAGTGTTAAAATTCTTCTAATTTATCATAGATTTGTATAAGTAGTTACATGTTAGGTAAGATAATTGATTTAGTTTTATTATACCTTGAATTTATATAGTCAATAGGTTATTAACCTAAAAAAGATAAGTTTATTATAGTATTATACATAATAGATGTTATAATTGTAAAGGAATAGAAATATCTCATGAGTAATGTATCCATGACTAGAGGGGAATTGGGTTTAACAGCTCATAGTCCTGGAGGCTTATGTATTGTCTAGAAAAGTGGGGGATTGATATATGTTTCTCTATGATTACTATTGTGGGGATTTATTATTTCATTTGAATATATATAAGTACAATTATATTTTAATTCAGGTTAGTAACAGAAGGTATGAATCTTTTAAAGAGTTACACATCGACATGGTCTAAACATATCAATTTGGTTGATTAAAGACGATTATAATATAAATCATTAAAATCATTAATACAAGTAAAAGTAATGTATGAGATAATAGCATGAGATCAAATCTCCTTCAAAAAATTAATAAACAGATTCCTTATAAGGTTAATACTTTTCAATACCTCAATCGTCCAATCATATAGGTTTTACCAAAGATAGGCTCCCTAAGATTATCTACTGTATATAAATAAAGTAATGGTAAAACCTAATTTTATTAGGTTCCCATTTTGGTTTATTTTTTTATGATTAATTGAGAAACACTTAGGAATTATCCAAGAGGAATAGTGATGAGTTTATACATAATATGGATTTAGTAGAACATTTCCATCTTAATAATCCAAGATTCATATATTTTATGATAATTATAGTGGAAATTACTCAGTGGTGAAGGAAACATAAAATAAATCTCCTTACTTATTGAAATATGCATCTTCTCCCACAAATGAATATGATGAAATTTAAAAGGGTCATTATTTTAGGGGGATCACTTTTAATATTACTCATTATTAAATGAATGTAAAATATGATACTCATCTGTTAAACATATATGATATAGATATAAAGACACTATCGATATCATCGATCATAATTATAAGATCAACTTGGAGAAGGAAAAACTTAATAAGGGTAAATTTTTAACTAGAATTTATACATGTGAATAGTTCTTATTGATGAACAAAAATTCAATGTATTATAAAATACCCTTCCGGAACAACCAACTTTTGAAGTTAGTCAACAAGTTAATCTATTTACTTATTTTAATAATAATATAAGTTACATGCTTTTTCAAAGTAATTAAATAAAAAGTGGAAAAGTACATTTTTCTCCACTCATGTACTCAACATGATTGAGTATGAAAAATGACCTGGTGATATTGATGATTTTTTTATAGATTTTTACAACTATTAAATTCATTATATAACCATCATTGGAAATATTCCTTGAATGTGAATGAGTTAAATAAAATTTTTTCTTTTCTTCCTCGTGTTCATAAGGATAGATGAGTATGACATGTGGTGTTTAGGATATAGTTTTTTTATATAATATAGAAGGGTAAAAGTTAATCCAAATGAAAATCCTATGTGGCCCAATAGTTAGCCTTGGTCATTCATGTAACACCCCAAGATTTTAAATTATAATAATTTTAAATAAATTTAATATTTTAAATATATTTTGGTACATTATACTCTGAGATTTTAAAAAATAACATTTTTTAAGATAGCATACACAACACGCAACCCTGAGTTTAAGAGAACCACAATATGGTATACTATTATAACCTCACCATTGAATTGGTGGGTTAGAATAATATTAAATAAATTATAAAAATTATATTGTTTACACATGTATAAAGTAAATTCAATGGATATATATTGATTATAAATAAAATTAGAATCATTTGAAATAAAAAACATTTCTTTAAAGAACTGAATATTTATAAAATGGGGTTTTGTTTTAATTTGTGCCAATAATTTAAAATTAATTTTTACGACTTATAAAAAATGAATTTCAAAAAATGGAAATTATTTTTTAAATCATAATTTAAAAATTATCTTTCCGTGAATTTTTGATATTTTTTAAAAAAGAATATTTTTTGGTAAATAGTGAAAAATATACGCTTTTATTAAAAAATTTATTTTTGTTTAAATCAATTAATGCTTTAATTTTCATTTAAGATTATTTTAAAAATATATTATATGATAATAAATACAATTTACATTACTGGAATCAATTTCATATTAAATTTCGATATTATAACTTCTTATACTTATGAAAAGTTTCCCTATAGAAAAAGCTTTTTTGTCGCATCAGCATGTTTAATTTTTAATTTACTTTTTTTACTTATGTGAATTGAATTTAGAAAAATGGATTCCATATTTAGAATCATAATAATTAATATTAATTTAAAATTTCAAATTAATTTTTCGACATAATGAATAGTAAAAATTGCAAAACTTAATTACTACGGTAAAGGTTAAAACTAGTTTATGGTGGGATTAAATTAAAAATATTTAGATTAAAATGACAAAAGAATATATATATATATATATATATATAATTACTATTTTCTTCTCATATTTTGACCCTTATCACCTTATGTTCTATTTATATGAGTTTTGGGTTACTTTTCCATTATAGTAACTTGTATAATAATTTAAGTAATGAAAAAGACAAAATGGTACCCTCTTGCTTTTAAATTTCAATTATCTGTTCACATATGGGAAATTTTTTTGATTAATATCGATGAAAATTTAGATATTAATGAAATAATTTTAATGAGATTAATTTATTTCTAATTTTTAATAATTGTATAAGTATGTTAAATTATTATGCAATTCCTACACAATAATTATTTAATTAATAGAAAAATAAAAAATATTATAAAAACATTAAAATTAATATAAATTTAACCAAATATTGCATTCAATGAATTTTTTAGATAAATATATCTTTTTTACATGTTTTAAAATAATATATAAAAATTCCATCATTGTATTGATATTTTTAAAGTCAAACTAAATAAACAATGTCAAAATTGACATTAATTTTATTTTATAATAAATAATATTTTATAAAATGATTTAAAATTTATAAAATATCTATATTCTTCCAAGTTATTTTTAAATGTTTAAAAATGTAAATTAGGATCCATTAATGGAACAATTATTTTTATAGTTACTATATTTTCCCCTAAAGAGTAAAAAACTTTGATATTGCGGCTAATGTTAAAATGTTGCTTTTTGACGTTATGTGTGCTTGTTTTAAAAGTAACCTTCAACAAAAATAGGATTTTTATTTGATTAATTATATTTCATATTTATAACAATTTTTTGAAAATTATCTAATACAGATCATTTAATTTTTCGGTTTAATGGATAAATTCCCAAGGTAGGAAAAACTTATTACCATAGTGAAAACAAAAATGGTAAAAGTGAGTAAACTTAAAGGATAAATAATAACATGATTAAAAAAATTTCTATTTATGTGATGGACATGGGACCCAACCTTAACATCCAAACACTCCATTATTTTTCAATTTTTGAGGCACTTAGGTTTCTAATATAAGGAAAATACCTTAAAGCATACATAATCTTGAGTTTTATGTCTAGAATTCATTCTATTATATTTGAGGATATTTTCAGGTTTAGAGTTTTAGGAAATTTGGTAATAACTCATACATAAAAAACTATGAAATTAAAAGCGGAAACTTTTGATTTGTATCCATTTTTTCCATCATATAAAACTTTTAAAATAATGAATGATTTCATTCCATTAAAAATATCCACAACTTTAAACTTGACTTCCTCCTTTCCCTTAACCATCCTTAAACCTTATTAAAACCATTTTTAATAAACATGGGATGAGTAAAAATTTTCAATATAAGATATAGAAATAAAATTAACCATTTATTATTGAAAACATGAAAACCCATGAAATATTTACCATTATGTCAATGTTTTTGAGGAAAGTAAATTAAATATTTTCAAAAGAAAACACACAAATGTTTTCGAAAAATAAATCCTTTAAAACCCATAAAATCAATTAAAAGTATTTTATTATGACTTAGAGAATCATATTCATAAAACCATTTCAAAAAATTTTTAATTTGAATATCTATATGGATTACATATAATACAATCATTACCCAATGAATTATAGAGCTATAATGGGTCTCACCCTTCATATAAGCTATATCAGGCTCACCCATTTCTCATGAGCTATAATGGAGTTCAACCATTCATATAAGCTATCTCGAGATCACCTGCATGCTATAATGAGGATCAACGCTTTTTATAATATGTATTGGGATCACCCATTTCATATAATACTCAGGTATCATAATATGAATAAAAATTCTCATCATAAATCCCTTAAATAAACTCTTTTAAATCCATATGAAATAGACTTTTAGATAATATTTCCTTGTTTTTCAAAAAAGCAATTTTCAAAAAAAAAACATTGTTTTCATTGAAAATGAATTTTCTATAAAAAAACACCCAAAATTGGGATGATATTTTTTTGAATACACATGAAATATTATAAAGGGATCTAGAAATCAAAAAATGGGCACAATGGTGGAAGAGTCATTATTATCATGTACGTTAAGATTAGAAAATTTCTTTTTTTGTTTTCCAAAATGTTACGTATTAAACACATAAAAAATATTCATTTTGAAATCCACTAAAATAAATTAAAAGATACATAAATGTAATTTATAAATATTTTATTTTAATATAAAAAATAATAAAATCATTAGAAAACCTGGATATGAAAGAGAAAGAGTTGGAAGGAAAACATTAAAAGATGATTCTTTTTAAAAGAAAAATCTCTTATAAGTTGGGAAACACATGAATTATAAACTATATTAAATAATAGCATTAAAAATATTAAATATCTTTATAAATGAGAAAGTAATTATATAACTTATCAATGGGTATTTATATACACCTTATAAAATAGTATAGGTTCATAACATAAAAATATGTGTCACTGAATAGAAATTTAGATCATCTTCATCAGGTCCATTTTTATTGAATGAAGAAAGGAACAAAAAGAAGCACACTTGGCCTAAGGAGGCCTAAAATGGTGTAGTCCAAGGGCATCCCCTTATATCAAAGACACACCCTCATAATTGAAGAAGGACATGTTATGATAACTGATGACTTCAAGGGCTTGTTTATCTTGGCACGCAAGATGATTTGCTACCGTGTTTCCTTCTCTCCATGTGTGTATGACCTTTATGACATTGTTGAGAAGATCTCTAAATTCCCTAATAATGTATGATATTGACCATGGGATATTACTTTTACCTTGTAAAGAGCTATGGATAATCATCAAGTCTATATCCACTTGGGATAGATTGATGTTTTTTTGGATGATAAATTTAATCCCAGTCAAAAAAGAATTGTCCTCTGCTTGTATAATTGTTCCATTACTATAGTGATCCTTAAAATCTATGATAACACTCTCTCTCTGATCCCAAATGACTCCACCTCCACGAGAAATACCCCCTTTGCTAGAACCGTCTGTGTTCAGCTTGAATCTATCATCAGGGGGGGTACAACCACACCCAATGGCCCAATAACCTGGTGCAAGACAAGTGAGACACCGGGGATGGAACATAGAGAGACCTTAGAGATGGCACTTATTTCCATTTTTGAATAAGGGAACCATATTCGCCAGTAGGTTCTTGGTCCTAGTGATGATGGACCAACCAGTAGATGGGATCCGCTCATATTTTGTCTTGTTCCTCACTTATCATAAGCACCATCACCCTATATTGAGTATTATATAATGAGACTTCCTTTCCATGCCCGAATTTTCCATCCCCTGAAACAATATTTCTAGGAATGGTTCATGCTGATGATCCTGAGAAGCATACGGTGTAAACTTGCCAAAAAAAACTCCTAACTGTGTGCGCCCATTTCCCTGTAAGGATGATGTGGTTCTCATCATCCTCGCTTCTACTTATACAAATTTGAAAATACTGTGTGATGATATTTCCTAGCCTATTGATGCTATTTTTAGTGGGAATTGCATGGTTTATGATCTTCCAGATTAGGAAGTAGTATTTAGAATGGATCATGTTGCACCTAACCTCCATGATCCATCTATCACATTGAGACTGTAGAGTTGAAATCCTTCGATAGACCTTGGAATTAAAATTATCTAAAGAAAATGGAAAAAAATAAATCTATTAGGTTTTGAATTGGTGATAATATGATTGAATGACTCTTTCTTCGTCTCATCTATGGACATAAAAATGAAGTTGGGGAAAGGGATCGCTTCTTTGAAGGAAATGCTAGGAGTAGGGTAGCTCGGGTACCCTAACACCACACCAGTCCAATTGTCAAACCAGAATTGTATGTTCCCCTAACCAACAATCCATTATGAATTCTAAAGAATAGTCGGGATGATGGAGATGATCGATTTCCAAATAGAAGAACCATTCAAATTCCGGTTTCTCGTGACACTCCCATGTTTTCATGACATGGTCTTTCCCCATAAGGTTCTCCCTTCAATAATTTCCCAAGATAGCTTTGTATGCATACATTACAAGGTGGTTTCTAAGATCTTCACACTGATGCACCCCATATGGATGGGCCTAGACATCCGACCCCATGAGACCCAGTGTCTTTTCCCCTGTAAAGCAGAATCCCATAGGAAACCCGACAGAATTTTATCAATAGATCATATTACCCCTTTTGGAAAATTCGTGGATTCCATTGCATGAATTGGTATTAATGATTGAGCTTTGTTAACTAAAGTGATGTGACCCCCGAATGAGAGGGGGTGGTTCTTCCAATTGAGGATGTGGCTGGTGATCTTGCACACCACCTGATCAAATTCCATGATTCGCATTCAGCCTGGGGAAACCGATGTGCCCAAGTATTCAAGAGGAAATTGTCCTCATTGCATTCCTAGACTACTACATAGGTGCTTGGCCCTCCTAGTCTTGGATTTTTTTGAGATGTAAAACCTACTTTTATCTTTATTAATAGCTTGGTCGCTCTAATAGTAGTATTTATCAAGAATTCTGTTAATACCCCATATCGATCTCTGACCTGCATTCAAAAAATATTATTGAATCATTAGAAAATATTAGATGTGAAACCGATGGGAGGTTCTATTTTCTTCTATAGGGTAGGATGTCTCCATCTATTATCCCTATTTCTTGACCATATTCTTCTTATGTGTCAAAAGGAATTTCTTGTGTTGACTGTGGTCAAAGTGGTTATTATTTTAAATTATCTAGAATAATAATAATGATATAATTATCGTATTTATACATAAATTATAATTTTGAAACCAATAATTGAATATGGTAGTGAAAACGAGTTAACTTTAAGATCCTGGATATGGTAGGTCATACGTACGCATTAGTAACATTTCTGTTTTTGAAAGGTCTTTATGGAAAAAATGTAAATAACATTTATATTTAAAGAATTATAATTACATAATAAATATAGCAATGCATTTTTTTATATACTAATATATATAATAATTTTTATTTTGTGATGGAAAAAAGTAATCACATCACTTCCTGGAGGTGGTAGTCCACACATCCCTAAACAATGATATCACTTTTTCAGTGGGTAAAAAGGAATAAAAGAAAATGTTATATTATACTTACAGAACGATAAATCAGTCATGAATATCATATGATTTCATTTATATCAGATATATTCATTATATTTACCCTTATTACCATCTATGTAACACATTATTGAAAATGAATCACATTGCTTCGTGAGTTGGTATTCCTCTATACAAAAGAATAATGTTATTATATCCCTTGCATATTGAAATATAAAAAAGTATATATTTTATAAGGTAAAATGAAATATAATAATTTTAAAAATATCATATATAAACTATATATCATTTATTATTTGTATCAGTCAAATATTTTATGGAATTTCGTTTTTAAAATAAATTTAATCTCTTAGATAGCTTACTTTTCACAGAACACTGAGCTTAAATGAACTCCAAAATATTATTATTTTAAAATACCTATTAACATCTATCCATTTTAATGATTTAAATGAATGTGATTAAATAAATTATAAAAATATAGTTTATATATGTTTCTAAAATGAATTCATTGGTTACCAATTAATAAATAATGAAAATAAAAACCAATTGAACATGAATGACATGTTTTTATAAAAAATTATATTTATGCCCACAATGCCATTTTATCATAATAAATTAAACTAATAAATATTAGTGAAATTTATTAATGAAATTTTTAACTTTTATATTCAATAATTTTTTAAAAATTAATCCAATAAGTTTTTATAGGATTAATATAACAATAAATGAAATTTTAAGGGTAAAATACTATATTTTTATAAAATTAATTTTTGTCGTCTTTTAATGGATAACCATTTTTAAAAACAAATTTTGAATATTTAATAAATTTTATTTGAATAAATAAACTTTATTCTTTAAATTGTGATTTCATAGTTATCTTAGGGTGAATTTTTTGTATTTTTCTGAGAATTTTCATTTTTTGGTGAATGTTAACAAATAGTGAATTTTAGTTGAAAAATAAACCTACATATATTTAATTTATAAGGGTAAATTATATTTTTAATTATTTTTAAATAAAAATTATATCCATTATACATATAGTAATCAAAATTAAGTCATTGTAATCATTTTTATTTTGAATTTGGATATAAAAACATTTCGAGCTTTTGAAAATTTTCACTTTAAAGACGAACTTTCTCATGTCATCCATGGGATTAATTTTAAATATAATTTTGAAAATTATGAGAATTTATTTTAGTAATATGGATTCCATATTTTAATAATAATTTATAAATTATCTTTTAATTTCATTTTCATTTTTAGTTAATAAATTACGATGGTAAAAATCTTATTTACTGAAATAGAAGTAAAATAATGAAATGAGTTAAAGTTAAAAGGTAAAATGTTAAAATACCTAAAAACTATAACATGAAATGAATTTTTTATGTATAAATAAACCCTAAAAATAATTTAAAACATTAATTATAATACGATTTTTTTTTAAAATTAATGCCAACTCAATGTGATTTTCTTTAAATATAAAATAATCATTATTTAATCACATAAAAGCACCCCTCCTCATGTATTAATACCACCCCTCACCACCCAATATTTCATAAAAAGCCTTTAATATCCTAAAATTTCGTCCAAATATTCACAAATCCACTCTCACCACATAATATTTCTTATGTTCTCACCCAAATACAGTTTGAATGATCTTTAAGGGAACCTTCATGAAGGTGATATTCAAGAGGTAATTTTCTCAAAGTACCTCTCTTAATTTATTTTATTCTTCTACATTATCCTCAACTCCTTAATCCATCAAGGAATTATAACTCTGTAATTAGTTATATTATTTTTTATGTTTCCAATGTAATATCTCTTAACCATTTAATTTCTTATATCCTCTTATTAAAAGAAACAAAATTATGGTCCAAATTATGCTAGTTAATCACCTCTATAAATAATGATTTAGTCTGTTTTCCATTTCCACCTTCATGGATAGTCAAAAAAATGATAATTATGGTTTAATTATATATTAATAGGTATATTTTAACCTATTTAATATTATGTAACTAATATATACACAAAATATTAAATAAAACAAAACAAGTTCGTGATGGTCGGAAAAACCGCCTAATTAAACTAAACATTTATCATTAATTTTTTATCAAATAGATCAACCTGATGTAAGAAATAACGATTTTATATAGAACCATTTATACTTATTTATGTTAAATAATAATATTTCATTCAAATTCTTTTTTTAATCACATTTCACAAGAACATCTATAATTATACACAAATGAACCCAACATGAAACCATCAAACGAACTCAACCAAAACCCTAAAAATAATAAAATATTATTAATGAATGGTTCATTAAATCATATAAAATCATAAAACTTTATTATAGACATTAATATAGTTCTTTAATGAATTAATAAATTCCTTTAACCATTCATAAATTAGGTTAAAGTATGAAAACCTAAATGGAACAATGTTTTAAGGGTTTCTCGTTTCACTTTTTCTTCTGTGAGATATATACCTTATTTTACACTTATTACTTATGTTTTGTTTATATACATAACTTTGATATATAATATAATAAATTTAATTATAATAATTTTATAAAAAAAATTATTTGACAATTATTACTTTTATTGGGAATAAAATTTACCTGATTACAAAGTAGAAATGGAATTCTTAACTCAATTTTCATTTGTCGGGTTAAACTATTATTTCCTTGATTATGTCATTTTATGATTATGTGTGAAATGTATTTTTAATTATGTTATATTTTATTTTAAATTATTTTATGTGGATTTACAAGGAAGAAAAATAATTGATTCATTTGATTAATTCTCACTTCGGTGATATGATATTTTTAAGGAGATTTCTAGTATCATGTTTATTCTAGCGAGAATTATGGAATATTCACCACTCATTTAATTAGTGTGGTTTATATACTAACCATGAATATAATATATGATAATTATCCTTAAATTTATTGGTTTTTTATATATAATTTTTATTACCTCTATTTATTGTGGTATATGGTTCAAAAGTTACCAAACCAGTAAGGTAATTTTGTCTCAATTTTCCTTCTTAGAGACACATGTTGTGTTATACACCTATATTTGTTTATGAGGTTTATATATTGAATTTTTAAATTTTTATCATGAATTTACTTCCTTTTATGATATTATATGTTTCAACAAAATTTATTCTCTCTTCGATCGAAAATGTGTTTTATTTCAAAACATTATTTTCTTAAAATGTTTTCAAAAGTGTTTTTAAATGGTCTTTTAAGAATTTTCGAGGAAAATGATTTAAATGATGTTCAAAATTGTTTTCAAATAATCTTTTATAAATTTTCAAGGTGGTTTTCAATTAAAAATATTTTTTAAATGTTTTACGATTTAAAATGTGTTTTTTCAAAGTAAAAAAGGATATTTTTCTCAAAAAATATATTAAAAATATCTTTTAAAATTATTTTAAATATAAGATAACATCTGTTCGTGTTTCTCAAGCCTTACTAGGGATATTATCCAAGGATTCCACTCTTCTTCTTTATCTTAATTTTTTATATTTATTATGGAATTATATTTATGAAAACAATTTCTTTTCAATTAGTTATATTGTGATAAAGTGTTTATGAAACTAATTTCATTACATAGATTCTAATATGATGAATGAATTATATTTTTCTGGTACACATCTATATGGTTTTCATTATGTGACATGTGGGACCTATATCCCCCTACAATGAATTGGGTAATGATAAATTTTATATAATCTCAAAGGGTACATGGGTGGTCATCCCAATCCTGCAACTAGAGGGTACTTGGGAGTTCATCCTAATCCATCAAATATATGGTACATGGGAGGTCCTCATAATCCTAAAACAAGAGGGTGCAAGGGAGTTCATCCTAATATTGCAACAAGAGTGTACATGGGAGGTTACATTAACCCCGCAACAAGAGGGTACATGGGAGGCAATCCTAATCCTTCAACAAGAGGCTACATGGGAGATCATCCTAATCTTGAAACTAGAGGGTACACGAGAAGTCATCCCAAGAATGAAGTAGGTACATGGGTGAATATACCAAGCCTAACATGTTATGAATGTAGTGGTAGGTAGCATTGACATAAAATTTTATATTATTCTATGTATTCCACAAATTCCATGTCTTATTCCATTGTTAAACACTCATGGATCATGTTATTTTATTATCTTATGGTTTATGTTTTATAAACTGCCAATATTTTATTCCATTATTCAATATTATGATCATTGATATGAAGGGTATTCTTTTCATATGTTTTCAACATTTTCTCATATCCTTATTTTCATGTCATTCTAATGTATCTCTTTTGTTTACCCTTAATGATAATCTGAGCTAACCCATTCTTATGTTTTCTTTTCCTCGGGTTATGATTAATGATGTTAAATAAAATACACCTAGAAGTATTTAACATGGATGATGTTTGTGACATGTTTTGAAATTTTTGTATAGTGTATGATAATTTTGATATTTATGATATAGTTTTTTATGAAACTAAGATGAAAATATTTTTTCCTAATTCTATAAAAAATCTATACATAAAGGGTCCTTGGGTATGAAAGTGATGTAATATTTCATTTCAACATTGTATGTTTTGTTGGAAACAGAAATTGGGTCACTTTCTTTGGGATCAAAGAAAAAAAATGTAGAGTTTATGAATTTAGCACCAGATCCGAGAGTACGGGTTCTAGGATGGGTGACAACCCATCACATCTGGAAGGCTATAGTAAATGAACCCACAACTGAAGGGAAACAAGGGTGCATCGACTACCACTAGCATACATGAAGTCCTGGTTAGTATGAATTTTTCTTTTTAGTTAAATAGTTTTATGAATGAAAAATAAGTTAATTTTGTAATATATGATTTATAAAATAGATGACCTTTGTATTGAAAAATGATATTTTGATTAAGTGATTAATTTTATTTATGAAAACGTTCTCTATTTTCAGAACTCTATATGATTAAGGTAAATAAAATACTATAGTATTTTATTTTAGGAATAAAATTTGAATTATATTTTGAATGAAAATTTGATTTCATTGTGGATTTATAGTGATATAGGTTATTTATGGAAATAGATAGCATATATTGAAATTTATTAGGTCAATTAATTTATGGTATGAGACTTCAGGAGTAATTGATGTTATTTAGAGATAAATATTAAAATTTTCATGGAATACTATTTGATCAAATCCTTCTGATTTTTCTAGGTTTCAATTTTAGTCTGGAACATTTTGAGGAATTTTAAGGAATGTTATTTGTTGAATAATTTATATTGAACTTTGGGTATTACTGTAATTTTTTAGATTAATGAAATTTATTCTTAATATAAAGGTTCATTAATTTTTATAGTTATCTAATATATTACTAACCATTATAGTTTTGGTTAATTCCTAAAGACATGAGAAATAGGTAGTTATACCTTTTTTGATTTTTTGACCTGTAGAAATTGATTTTGATGATTTAGGTATAAAAAATTCATCTTTAGTACTCATCATTTGAAGAGAATATGAGGATGAAATTATACATTTCAAGTAAGTAATTTTAATTATGTTTTTATTATATATAGTAAAACAATACCTCAATTTTAAGAAAATTATTTTGAAACAAAAATGTTATCCATTCACTTTTATCAATGGAATTTTAACCCATCACATATTTATGTTTTTCCTGTTGTTAACTTTCTTAGGATCATGTTATGCATCACTCTATATTAGTCCCTGAGAGTTAGTTTTATCTTCCATGACCATGTTATCCTACATGGAAACCTAGTATGTATTATCTTAGGTTATTTCCATACTTTTTTTATTCTTTTTAAGAATATATTTTATTGACCCTTTTTACGATGTGAGTTTCCCACCAAGTAATTTTCAAATATAAACCTTTTATTTTCAATGTGAAAAATTCAAATTTGTGAAGATGTAATTTTTGGAAATTCTTGATCATATCAGGATGGTATCTCATCGATTGACTCATCCATGAAAAATATCTCAAGTTCATGGTGTTTTCCATATATATCTCCTAAGGAAGTGCATATCTAATCCTTCACATGTACACAACTCATTGGTCATACTGTTTGATCAATATATTTCTTGTAACGAATAACCGGTATAGATTCTGTATCATAGATGAAACATTCTATGAAACAATACCACTTATCTGGTTAATGTTTTGTATCAAAATTACCAATTTGAGGAAGCTACATGGGAACTTTAGGATGTGCTGAGGTAGTAGTATCCTCATCTATTTATATCTGAGTAATGAATTTTGAGTGAGAAATTATTTTTATGGAGGGTAGAATGTAACACCACAATATTTTATGGTATGAATTTTTTATAATAAATTTAATCTTTTTAATAGTTTACCTTTCACAAATTCACAAAGCATAAATGAACACAAAAATATTATCATTTTAATACAACTATTATCACCAAGCTATTGGAATGTTGGGAGTTAAATATATTAAATATTTTATGAAAATATATTTTAGACATTTTTATAGAATTAATTCATTGGATACCTATTAATTATAAATGAAAATAAAAACCAATTGAACATAATGGATGTTTTTTTATAAAAAAAATATATTTATTCCCACAATAGATTTCTTTATTAATAAATTAAATTAATCATTATTAGTGAAATATTTTAATGGAACTTATATTATATATATTATATAATTTTTTAAAAAAATCATTTTATAATTTTTATAGGCTTAAGATAAGAATAGATTCAATTTTAAGCACAAGAAGCTATATTTTTCTAAAAAGAAATTTTGGCGCCTTTTAATGGCGCACTAGTTTTAAAACCATGTTTTTGAAACATTTATAAATTTTATTTGAAAAAATAAAAATAAACTTTGATATTTTAATTTCAAAATTATATTAGGGTAAAAGTTTGGTTTTTTCTGAGAAGTTTCATTTTTTGAGGAATAGTGAAAAATACTAGATTTCTATAGAAAACTAACTTTTCGTCTAAATAATTTTTAAGATTAAATTATATTTTTAATTAGTTTTAAAGTAAAAAATAGGTCAATTATAAATATATTATTCAGATTTAGGTCATTACAATCAATTTCAAATTGAATTCAGATATAAAAACATTTGAACATTTTTACTTTAAAAACATGTTTTCTCATCTCGCCTGTGTGATTAATTTTAAATATAATTTTTCAAATAATTTGAATTGAATTTGGTAAAATGGATTTATTATTTTTGAATAATAATATTCAAATTAGTTTTTATGATTATTTTAATTTTTAGGAATTAAAAATTTACCATGGTCAGAAAATTATTTACCACAGTACAGGTAGAATAATGAAACAGGTTAAAGTTAAATGTTAAAATCTTAAAATAAATAAAAACCAAAACATTAAAAGATTTATTATGGTATTTAGTGACCTTAAAAATAATTTAAATCATTAATTATCATCCAAATTAAATGAAATTAATGTACCTCAATGTGGTTGGATTTAAATATAAAATTATCATTATTTAATCACTTAAAACCACATTTCCTTAAGTATAATTATCACCCCTCACTAATCCATTTCTCCTAAAAATCCTTGAATATCCTAAATAAAAAAACACTAATATAAACTATCCCCAAATCCTATGGATTTTTTTATTAACCTATGATCGTTTACAAGATCATTAATGGGTCCTTCAAAAAGGAGATATTCAAGAGATAATTTTGTCAAAGAACCTCCTTTAATTTTTTTATTCTAAGAATTTATCCCAAAACAAATTAATCCATAAAGGAATGATAAATATATAATATTTTATATACTTTATTTTTATGTTTCCAATTTAATATCTCATAACCATTTAATGTCATATCTCCTCTTGTTCAAAGAAAAAAACTATTGTTCAAATTAAACCGGTTAATCGCCTTCGTGAATAATGATTATGTTTGTTTTACATTACCTCATTCAGGGACTGTATTTAATGTATAATTATAGTTCACCATGATCTTAATTGTTGTATTTTAACCTATTTAATTTTATTGATCTAATATTTATATATAATATTAAATAAAATTAAAAAAGTTCGGGATGGTCGAAAAAACTGCCAAATTAAACCAAACAATTATCATTAAATTTTTATCAAATAAATCATCCTAATGTAAGAAATAAAAATGATATATGGAACCATTTATAATTATTTAAGTTAATTTGTACTATTTCATTCCACTTTGGTAGTTTTAATCTCATTTTACAACAACATCAAAAATTATACACAAAAGAACTGATCATGAAACCATGAAACGAACACACATAAAACCATGAAAATTATGAAATATTATTAATTAATGGGTCATAATATCTTATAAAATCATCAAAAAAAGTATTATAAATATTAATAAAAATATTTAACAAATTAATATATTCATTTAAACCCGTATACATGATGTTAA
This sequence comes from Viscum album, assembly GCA_963277665.1. Classification (NCBI taxonomy): domain Eukaryota; kingdom Viridiplantae; phylum Streptophyta; class Magnoliopsida; order Santalales; family Viscaceae; genus Viscum; species Viscum album. The sequence continues at coordinate 1,918,313,570 of OY728119.1, forward strand.
AGTATGAAAAACCAAATTAAACTGTGAGTCATGTGTTTCTCATTTCACTTTTTCTTCTACGAGACATGTACCTTATTCACCCATATTTCCTTGTGTGTGGTTTATCTACTTAAAACTGATATATAATATCATAAATATAATTATATGAATTTTATTCAATGTTTCAATTGATAAGTATAACTTATATATTTTATATGATGTGACTGATTATAAAGTTGTAAGGGAATTCTTAAATCAGTTTCAATTCTTTGGGTTAAAATAGTATTTGTTTTATTACTTTATTATAGGATTATGTGTGAAAAGAATTTTTATTATATTATTTATTATTTCAACTTATTTTATGTATATTTATATTGAATATATATAATCTATTCATTTGATTAATTATCAATTCTATGATATGATATTTGTAAGGGGATTTCTGGTCTCACTTTTATGCCATTGAGACCAATTCCATATTCACCACTTATTTAATTTTTTTAGTGTATATAATTCCCATTAATTTAATATATTATACTTATCATTAAATTTATTGGTATTTATATATCTATTTATGATCTCTCTTTGATGGGGTTTATAGATTAAAAGTTACCAAATCGGTAAGGTAATTTGCCCCAATTTTCCTTCTTTGAGACACTTGTAGTGTTATGAACCTATATTATATTATGAGGTGTATATAATACATGATTACATGTTTTATCACGAATCTAATTATTTTTATGATGTTACATGTTTCATGAAATGTTATTATATCTTTGATCAAAAATTTGTTTTATTCAAAAACTGTGTTTTAAAAAAATATGAATAATGTTTTTAAATTATCATTTAATAATTTTTAATTAAAAAGATTTCAAAAATGCTTAAAATGGGTTTAAAATCTTCTGTTATAATTTTTAATGTTTATTTTGTTTCAAAAATGTTTTACAAAGGTTTTATTATAGAAAAATTATTTTCTCAAAGCAGAAAGTATATTTTCCTCAAGAAATGTTTTAAAAATATCTTTTAAAATTATTTTCCATCTAGGATGATATATTTTGATGATACTCTAGCCTTAATAGGGATATTATCCAAGGATAACAGTATTATTATTTCAAAAAATGTTTTATTTCTATGATGGAATGATATTAATGAAAACTATTTCTTTTCCATGAGTTATGCTATGATTAAGTGTTTATCAAACTCATTTCTTTACATAGATTCTGATATGATGGATGATTTATATTTTTTGTGGAAATAATTTGTGCATTTTTCATTGTATTTTTTGTGAGACTTATATATACTTATAATTATTTGGTTAAATATAAATTTTATATGAGATCAAACAGTACACTTGTGGTCAGCCAAACCTGCAATAAGAGGGTACATTAGAGGTCATCCTAAACCCCCAACAGGAGGGTACACGAGAGGTCATCCTAATCCCACAACAAGAGGGTACATGTTAGGTCATCCTAATCCTACAATATGATAGTATATGGGAGTTCATACTAATCCCACAACAAGATTGTAAATGGGAGTTCATATGAATCCTGCAACAAGTGGGTACATGGGATTCCATCTTAAGCCCAAAATCGGAGGGTACACATGAAATCATCCCAAGACTAAATCATGGTTCACAGCTAAATATCCCAATCCTAACAAGTTATGATTGTATTGGTAGGAATCCTTGACAAAAAATCTATGATTATGTTCATGCAAAAAATCTTATGTATTATGCCATTGTTATACTCTAATGGATCATGTTCTTTGATTATCTTATGATTTGTTTCCTTTGAACTACCATTATTTAATTCCATTATTCAGTATTATAATATTTTATATGTAGGGTATGATTTTAAAATTATTTTCTCATGTTATAAAATCCTTATTTTCATGTTATTATTATGTATCTCACATGTTCACCCGTACTGAGCATCTGAGATCACCATTTCTTATGTTTTTTCCTCAAGTTCTGAGGAAAGATATTAAATGAATTGTGTGAAGAATGATTTCACATAGATGGTGTTGATTAACTATTGTGAAATTTAGGTATAGTGAGAGATAATGTTGATATTTATATGCCATTTTTTTATGATCCCAAGTTGTTAAGAGTTTTTCTTAATTGTCTAAAACTCTAAACCTAAAAGGTCCTTACGTATGTAAGTGATCCAATATTTCCTTTCGATGTGACAATATGTGTTGGAAAAAATTAGGTCTCCTTCTTCAGGATAAAATCCAACAATATAAATCTTATGTATTTATCCCTAGATATGGGATTTCGGGTTATGGGGTGCTATATTATTCCGTATTGGGATAGTTAGTACTGGAAATAAACGACATCATTTCACTAGGCGATAGTCCACTATACCCACGAATGATTATTTCATAACAAATTTAATGGTATTTTGTGTGTTTTTAGTTCATACAATTAATATAAAAACAACTTAGTATATTTAGGACACTAAGATTATTTTATAATCATGGTATATGAATAATTTAAGGAGGAGGAGAAGGGAATAAAATAAAGATGCTTGTTGAAGAACACTACATATTCTTTGAGTATATTCTTTTGGTTTCCACTAAACCCTTCATAAATTGGATTTATGATGAAGATAAGGATTCTTGGATGTGGTTACAGAAGTTGGGGACTGATTTGGTCAGGGTTTTGATGATTGAAATGTATTGAGAGATGTGGAGATGTGGGGAGAGTGAGTTCCCTTTTATTGTTGAGGATGAGTGGCATTATTGTAAATACTGAAAATTATTCAGTATTGGGGGGTCCCACATACCTCATGTTCTTAGAAATTTTAAAAATAATGGAGTGGATGGAAATTATGTTCAATCCAAACATAAAAAACACAAAAATAATAGCATTTTTATAATTTTTTCCTTAGTCTTTATGCCTACTCAATTTGAAAAAAAAATGTTTCTACCACAGTAAAAAATTTTCTAACCTATGTAATTTTTTCTTATAAGATTAAAATAAAGGGATAATTTATTAGTAAATTTATACCCATTGATTCTAAATATTATATATGATTTATAAAATAAAAAACTAATGTGGCTTTCAAATTAATTTTAATGGAAGCGTATGTAACGTGCAGAAACAATACATTTACCCTAACCGTGCTAAGAAAGTCTTTTCTATTTTGGAGTCAATATGTTCATTATAAAAGTTAAATTAGTACAATATTGGACCATATTTTATATTTATTAAAATAAAAAATTAACTTGGATCATTATATGATTTTTTTTAATTTTAAATCATTTAATAAAATATTATTTATTATAAAATAACATTAAATTCAATTTCAACATAATTAATTTAATTTAAATTTAAAAACATCAAGGAAATGATATAATTAGAATATATTAATTTTAAAATTGTCTATTATTATATATTGTAATATCAGGTTAATGGAAGAAAATAATTCAATCAATTACTTTACTTTTAATAATTCTAGTATCATTTATTCAAGTTATTTATTAACTAAATAATTACTATGATGGAATTTCTTAAGCATTTTAAGTGAGAATTTCATCTATAAAAATTAAATATAAGTTATCATGATGATAAAAACTCATTTATCTTTCTAAATAACATGTATAACCTCACCAAAGTTTTTTCCTTATCCCCAAGCATTATAGATATTAAAATCAGGTAAGGTTCATTTTTTATCTTTTTATTTACATAGCTTATTATATAGGTCACTTTCTGGAATATTATACTACTAATTCATAAAAACATATCCTATGGTAGTAAGTGTCAAAATATTTATATCCAATGGTTACTATATAAGTTGATAGGTCATTTTACATGTTATATTCTATATTTAAACAGTAAGTAAACTCATTTTTCCCTTAGTCACAATAATTATTTTAAATTCTTTTCCCTAATAATTATGATAAAAAACTAATTTGAATTTTTCAGATGAATTAAATTATGTGGATTCAAAATATTTAATCAATTTTTCCAAATTCAATTTATAGATGTGGTGGAATTTAATTTGAAGTTAATTCTGGAGACATGATGACGAAGAAGGTTCTTAATGTGAAAAGGTTCAAATGTTCCCAATGTTTTTGCATCAAATTTCAATATGAAAATGTTTAAAATGACCAATATTTAATTTATATATTTATAATTTGGATATTTTGACTTTAAAACCATTTCAAAATATAATTTAACATTATAAATTATTTAGATAAATTTTTTTTTAATAAAATTCAAGTATTATTCTCTATTCATCAAAAAATGAAACATTTCCAAAAAAATAACAAAAATTCGAACCTAAATAATTTTTTTATTATTAATTAAAAAATTATTTTAATTTTACCATATGAATTTTATAAAATTGATGAAAATTAATTTTTTATTATGTGCACTAAACCTGATTAAACCGTCTTTTAGAAAAAAAATGATTTTCAGAAAACTTTTATTTTTATTTCAAGTGATTCTTATTTTATTACTAATAAACAAATAATTAATAAAAATGTGTCAAATATATATTTTAATATGTTAGTTAAATATATTCATACCTTTCATTCTAACTTCTAGGAGATAACAATCATATTAAATGATAATTTTAATAGAATACTGTCATTTGGTAAAACTCAATCATGCTTGTAACGCAAGATATCAAAGAAACTATTTTTTGGTGAATTGAAATATTAATCAGTATTTTATGTAACATACGCTATCTAATAATAAAATTTATTTTAGAATTTTCAGGGTGTTACATCCTCTCCTTCTTTAATTAATTATGTACTCACAATTTTAACTTTATCTTTGTAATCAAATGATGGACATCCTTGAAAAAAAATTAATCATTTAATAATAATTTTACTAAAGTTTCCAATAAATAATTTTTTCTAATGTCAAATTATCTTATTCGAATATTATTAAAATTAAATTAAGGATCATATTAACCTTAAAATTTATTAATACATTTAAATAGATGTTTATAACATGTAAATGCGTTATTCCTAAAATTAATTTTCTTCTAAAATATATACCACAAATATCTATGAAAAATCAATAAATGTCTGACAAGGTACTTAAATTACTTAAACCATAAAAAAGAGGGATTCCTGTTGTATTTATCTTGTGATCAATCTTCCAAAAGTACCAAGATCTCTGGATTTTTTACTAGTTCACTAGATGACCCAACATTAATAGTAGAAGTAGAAAATGATTTTTCCACCCCTTTTTCTTTCTAATAATGATGATTTCCACCCTAAGTAACGTCATACACATGTTATCATAATTTAAAAAATCATTATAACTAAAACATCTCACTATTTAATGGCTATCTATTATCTCAATCTTGGATTGTTTAGGATTCTTTTATTCGTAATCATGAACAATGTAACCAAACTTACCACACTAGTAACACTTTCTAAATCATGACATACATTCCATAAAATTTAGTTTACTGAACTTGGAACATGTTTTAGGCTTACCTCTAGAATTATTAGTTGTTTTCTTCTATATTTCATATAACCTTGAAATTTTCTTACTCTTGTCATCTCATAGAACATAAGTTTTGGAAAACTCCATCCCAACTTTCTCAGCATAATGAACAATTTATCACAAATTTTAAATTATTATGTGGCCAAATAACTTCATAATATTGTTTTTATCCCTGAGTAAATTCTATTAATTTTTCTATCATTGTCTCAAATAAAGTCTGGCATTTACCTGGACAATCTTGTGAAGTTTTTTTATATACAACCACAAAATATTCACCATTTTCCCATAATTTTAGGAATTTTTTCCCTATCCTAAGATTAATAACCTTAGGGAAATATTTATCATGGAATATATTTTTATATTTGTATCAATACATATCATCAATATTATCTTTCTCTCTAGTATTCTTAACCAAATACCACTATAGTTAAGCTTATCCTTCAAAACGATTATAGGAAAGAGTTTCCTTTTGATGTTCTAAACATCCCAATACTTCAAATATCTTCACTATGGAATTTTTCTATACTTTTTGTATCATTATTTCAGATGATCCATTTATTTATGGGGAATATTTCCTCATGAAATTCTATACTATTTACATATTCCTTCTTGGTAGATCAGATTCCTCTTGGACATGGATACCACTTAAATTAATATACTCTATTAACTGATCCATCATTGAAACAAACAAGTCTATTCTAATTCTAACCATATCATGATGCTAATTTGGAAGGATATTTTACTCTTGATGACTTACCAATACATATTTCTTTTTTCATCTATGGAAAACCATTCTGAACTGACCTAGTTTAGTTGAATCCACATGAAAATCTTAAAATTATATATCATTTCAACTTAACCATAAAGAAAAATATTACAAGGGAATTCTATTACCATTATCCTAACCTATAAAGTTGTCTAAAACATCATTTGATACCAACTATAAGGACCCGACCTTAAATATTAGATAATATTGAGTTCTAAGTCAATAATCCATTCTCTAAAATTTGAGGATCTTTTCAGGTTTAGAGTATTATGCCACAACTCATACCTAACAAAACCATGAAATACAAAGTTGAAACTTCCTATTAGTATATATTTCTTCCATAATATAAAATTTTAAAAATAAGTCATGATTTATTTTCAAGGAAAACATTAACGACTTTCAACATGAATTATTCCATTCCCTTACCCATCTATAAACCCTATGAAAAAAAATTTAAAAAAAGGGATAACCACAAAATCTCAATAAGGGATATAAAAAAAATTAAACCATTAGTTCGGTAAAAATTGAAACCCATGAATTTTTTACCTTTATATAAATGTTATTTCAGAAAAATAAATAAAATATTTTCATGATAAAATACACATTTGTTTCTTGAATAAATCCTTTAAATCCCCTAAAAATAAATTAAAACTAATTTTCAGTGACTTAGATCATTATATTTATAATACAATTACAAAACCCTTTTAATTGGAATATCTATATGCATGAATTACTATATTATAATTACTAAATGAATTGGAGAGCTATAATGGGTCTCACCCTTCATATAAGCTATATCAGGCTCACTCATTTCTCATGATCTATAATTCGGGGTCAAACCTTCTAATAATCTATATCGTTATCACCCATGAGATATAATGGGGATCAACCCTTTATATAAGAAGTATGTGGCTCACCCATTTCAGGAAATTCTCATTTAATATATTTTGAATAAAAATATTCCTCATAAATTCCTTTTAAAAACTCTTTTAAACCCATATGGAAAACACTATTTTTTTAAGAAAACCATTTTAAAAAACCATTTTCAATACCAAATCACCCATTTCATTGAAAAAAAATCAATACTGAAACAACCAAAAATGGGGAATATGTTTTTTCATTAAATAAATATAAAATCTTAAAATGTAATCTATAAATAAAATAATGTTCAGGGTGGTTTAAATTTAATTTTCTCCATATATGTTAATACTAAAACATTCTTTTTTCAATTTTTCAAAACATTCTATATAAAACACATAAAATAGATTCCTTTTGAAAACCATTAAAATAAATTTAAAAATACCTAACATGTAATTAATAAATATTTTATTTCCATATAAAAAAATTCATAAAATCATTAAAAAACGTGTACATATAAGATAAATAATTGGATGGAAAACATTAAAATATGATTCTTTTTAAAAGAAAAGTCCATTATCACTTGGGAAACACTTGAATTAGAAACAAATTATATAATAATGATAAAAAAACTTCAAATATCATGAGAATAGATAAATTAATTATATAAACTTTCAAAGGGTTTGTATATACACCTTATAATAGTGTATAGGTGCATAACATCCAAATATGCCTCACTGAAAGGAAATTGAGATAAAGTCCCTTATCTTGGTTCTAATTCACCACATGTCTCTTTATCTTAAGGAATAATAAACATATGTCAATTATTTCCTTGATTTATAACCTTTATAATTTTTTTATTTCACTTATTAAGAAGTTATATAATATTACTTATTCAATTATGTTTAAATCAGATGTTTTGACCATATTCAGTTTATGTGTCAAAGTGGCATTGGTGGGTTAACTAGGGTCAAAGAGGTAATTATTTAAAATTATACATAATAATAATAATAATTAAATAATTTTCATAATTATACATCATTTATACTTTTAATACCAATCATATAATATTTTAATGAATAATGAACTAACGTTATGGTCATAGAGACGATAGTCCATACGTACCCATGAGTAAAGTTTTTATTTTTCAATGATCATTATTGAAATAACACAAGTAAAATTTATCTTTAAAAAATGATAATTATATAATAAATTCCATAATAAATAATTAAATATTCTTATATTTATCATTCTTGTGATGTGGTTATGACAAAAGGAATCACATCGCTTTAAGGAGGCAGTAGTCTACACATCCACAAATGATGTAATCACTTTTTCAGTGGGTGGAAAGGTAAGAAAAAAATTATATAATATATTAAAAATTATAAATAAGTCATTAATATAATAATATTTCAATTTTATCATATATAAACATTATCTTTACCCTTATTACCTTCTATTTAGTGTGTTAATGAAAAATAATTGCATCGCTTCGTGAGACGGTAGTCCATCGTACACACAAATGAAGTTAAGATATCCATTATGTATTGGAATATAAAATGGGTATATTTGATATGTTGACTCCATAGGTACAGTAATTTTATAAATATCATATACAAACTCTATATCAATCATCATTACCAATGATAAAAGGTGGTAATGGGAAAATGGATGACATGGTCTCATGAGGCGGTAGTCCGCCATACAGATGAATGATACTTTTATAACACATTTGATGTATTTTTCTGTTGACGTGGATAATAAAATTAACATAAAAACATCCCATTATATTTATGATACAATTTTTGATATATAATTATGTTATAGGAAGAATTGAAGGATTTTTGGAAATAAATAAAATGAAGACACTTGTTGAAGTACATTACCTCTTCTTTGGGTATCTTCATTTGGTTTTCACCAAACCCTTCCTAGGATAGATTTATTCTAAATATTAGTCTTCTAATATGAGTTTAGGGAATTTTTTGAATTATTTGGGTAGGTTTTTATGATCCAAATGGATTGAGAAGTGTAGGGAGGTGGGGAGAGTGAGTTCCCTATTATAGTTGAGGAGGAGTGGATTCTTGTAAATACTCAAAAGTATTCACTATTAAGATATATCCCTTAACTCCTATGATTAAAAATTATAAAAATAATAGAGGGGAGGAAATTTCTTTTCTATACACACTTACACCACACAAAAATAAAAAAAATTAACATTTTTTAGTAGTCATTTAGTTTACTCAATTTTATCCTTTTTTTACCACTGTAACTAATTTTATAACCTATATAGGTGGTCCTTTAAGAATAAAATAAAGTGATAATTATTATACAATTTAGTCCCAATGGTTATAAAAATTATATATAATTTATAAAATAAAAATCTCTTGTGTGTTTGAAATTAATTTTAAAAGGATCGCATATAAAGAACAAAAACATTGCTTTAACCCTAACTGTGTTAGTAATATTTTTACTATTTAGTGTTCAATATGTTCATTATAAAAGATAAATTGATTCATTAATGGAAAATACGTTATAATTTTTTAAATTTAAAAATAAATTGTAAGAGTGTATGATTTTTGGTAATTTTAAATCATTTAATAATATATCATTTATAATAAAATATCATTATTGTGAATTTTGACCTTATTTATTTAATTTAAATTTAAAAACATCAATAAAACGATAAAATTCTATTATAGAAATTTAAAACATTTTTAAAATGGTATAATAATCTAAAAAATAATTTAGGACAAAAATTCATTCAATTTACATCACTTTTAATATTTTTCATGCCATTTATTTTATTTAATTATTAACTAAATAATTACTGTGTTGGCGTTTCTTAATCAATTTAAGTTACTAATTCATCTATAAAAATTAAATATAAATTATTATGATAATAAATATTAATTTTTTATCTAAAATAATATTTATAACCTTTAAAATGAGGTTTTCCCTATCCTATAGAATTATAGATATTAAAATCAAGGAATGTTCCTTTTTAACATTTTCCTTACAAAAATTTTTATATAGGTAAATTTTATATAATAGTATTCAAATAACTAGTAAGAATATAAAATAAGGTTATAAGGTCTAAAATATATATATAATGTTTTTTTACAAATTGGCAGGTCATTTCACACTTTATATTCTATTTTTGACCACTAAGTAAAATCATTTTTACCTTAATCGCTATAATTAATTTTAACTATTTTCACAAATTATTATGGTCAAAAAATAAGTTAGCCTTATTATATGATATAAATTATTCTTATTCCAAATATTAAATCCATTTTTACAAATTCATTTCACTAAAGTGGTATAATTTAATGTAAAATTAATTCCATGGACATGATGAGAAAGTTGGTTCTTAAAGTGAAAATGTTCAAAAGTTCTCAATGTTTTATATCAAAATCCAATATGAAAATGATTACAATGAACTATATTCAATTAATATATGAAAAATTTTACTATTGTGACTTTAAACCCAATTGAAAATATAATTTATTATTATAAATTATTTAGATGAAAAGATAGTTTTCAATTACAATACAGCATTTTTCATTATTCATTAAAAAATAAAACATTTCAGAAAAATAGAAAATAACAATAAAATAATTTTTTTATTATTTCTAAAATTAATTTTATTATTTCATTTAAATTTTCTTAAATTGTTAAAAAATAATATTAAATTATGTGTGTTAACCATGATAAAATCGTCTTTTAGAAGAATAAGAAATTACTTTTCAGAAAACATTTATTTTTCTTACAAATGATTCTTATGTTATTAATAATCAATTTAAAATTAATAACAATGTGTAAAAAAAACTATTTAATTATTTAATTTAATATTTTCATACCCTCTATTCTAATTTATAGGCGGTGACTATCATATTAAGTAATAATATTGATAGTATATTGTTGTTCGATAATATTTAACCTTGCACGTAACATCAGTTGTCAAAGAAAATATTTATTGTGTGCATTCCAAGATAACTCAATATTTCATATAACATATGTTATAGAATAAAATTTTATTCATTTATAATTTCCAGGGTTTTATAGATAGTTACTTTCTATAGTTGAGTAGTTTTTTGTATTTATAAAAATACTAATCCTACTCAATGATAAAAGGGAACTCCCTCCACTCACTTTTTCACGCTTGTTAAGTCCTTTTTCTCGAAATAAAAACTACCAAAATCTCTCCTAAAAATAATTATACACATTTTCTAGGTGTCAGTATTCCCCAAATATCAACATTATGGTCTTCAAGAAGAGATCTAGAGGAGTTTTCTCTAAAGTAAGGTAATCATCTTTAAAGAAGCACTTTCTTTTTTCCCTTCTTTTACAACCTTAAATTGTTTATTAACAATTAAAATATAACAAAAACTATATATAATATGAAATAAGATTTTATTGTGTTATTTTAATAACTTATATATATCTTATCTTCCATCAAATGGGAAACAAAATCACCGATCATGTATACGGAAGACTACTGCCTCACGAACCGATGTGACTTTGTTTTCCATCAACACCTATCATTGTTGGATATAATGATGTATTTAATGTATATATATAATATTTACTATATAATTATACTTAATTAATTCTAATATCATATATACCTCCTTAAATTCCATTCAATCTCAAATATGTTAATGTCGCTCATGTGTACGGTAGACTACCTCCTCATGAAGCGATGTGATTAGTTTTTCACTTAAGATTTACATGGTAGGTAATAATGATAAATTTAATAAATATATAACACACATATATATATATATATATATTTAAATATTAATATATCACATAATTCCTTACCATTCACCCATTAAAGAAATGATAACGTCACACATGCGTACGTACGACCAACTGTATCCACGAAGCGATGTGACCCATTCTCCGTGTTAAAATTTCAATAATGAATTTTAAAAAGTATCTAGTCAAAAAAAAATTATAACATTAACATAATTTTTCAGATTATGTAACTATATAATATTCTCATGAACCAGAACATTCACATTAAAACATGCATGAGAAAACTAGGTAGTTAACTCTAGCAACAATATTAATAATGATATATTATAAACAGATGGGTGATAAGATGTTATAAAAGGATCATATATGATATTATAAATATTAATATGGTTCTTGTTATAAGTTAATTAAATTTTTAAAACCCTAATATAGTATATTAAAGTGTGTTCAACCAAAAGGAATCATGAGGTAGGATATTTTTTCTCAATTTCCTTTCATTGAGGCCTATTTTCATGTTATGCATATAATTTATTTTTTATGGATAATATACTAAACATTTTAAAAATAATAAAATGAAAAAATCATTATTAATTGTTTTTTAAGTTATAATTTTAATTATTTCATCCTAGGGTATTTGACTTGAAAATTGCCAAGTGGTAAAGAAACTCATAACTCAATTTCTTATCATTGGGTTATATTACTTCTTCATTGACTTTAATATTTTTAGATTATGTGTTAAATGAATTTTTATTATATTATATTATGTTAAAAATTATTTTATGAGGATTTAAATTTGATACGCATAATCAATTCATTGATTAATTCTCACTTCAATATTATGATCATTGTAACAGTTTCTCATCACAAATTGTCTTCTTTGGGGAATATGTCATGTTATAATTATATCTTATTTTATAAGTTCTATATACTGACCATTTTATATTTTATTTACTTAATTTAGTTATAATATTTTTATTTAATTCCTAATCTAAAATTATTCCTTTCACTGGGATTATGATTCAAAAGTTACCAAAGTGGTAAGAGATTTACGTTTCAGTCTCATTCTAATCGTTTTGGTTTATGTTTAAATTTACTTTGAAGTAAATTATTTGATCATTGTATTGTAAAACCATTTAAGTTTATTCTCCTTTGGTTATTCATGAATTTTTTGAGTAATAGTATAATTTTCCTCTCTTTGGAAATAGAAATTACTAAAAAATGTTTTTTCATAAAATCTAACTTCATTTTTTTGTCATAAATAATTTTTCTTCCAAATTCATATTTTCTAAAAAAAAATATAAAATGTTTTAATATTATTCTTTAAACTAATTTTTACCCATATATTATTTTTTATAAAATGTTTTAAAAAGAATCTTCCTATCATTTTTCAACCAATTTACCTTTCGACCTTTCTTATAAAAATGTGAATGGAATATTTGTTTTTAACATACTATGTTTGAATGGAACATTTCCACCATCATGACCAAAAATATCTTATAATATTCTTTCAATTATCACAAGGTTATTTTATAAGAAAATATTTTTTCTAATATTTTATAAATTTTTAGTTTCTAAAAATCATTTTCAAAGCAAAAATGGTATTTTCCCCCATAATTTTTTTAAATGACATTTTTATGGTACTTCTATTCATCGATGATAAACCATTTATTTTACATATAATCCACTAGATATTTGTTGTAATATTACCATCCTTATTCTTTCATTGGGTGGTTTATGACCTATTTGACAAGTATTAACATTTTCTATCCTGATTAATTTTTGTTATCATTAACTTTCCCATGAAATATTCACTTTCTTGTGATCATTGGACATTACATTTCCCATAAATATACATATTATTTATCATGAATATTATTATTAATTAATTAATATATTAATTTTATATATGATATTTTACTTTTGAATTTTATATGATTGATAGGGGAAATTATTTTTAATTTGTATTCCTTACTCGATATGTAAATTTTTTGATAAGACATATTTTTCATGAATTAAATTAGTCATTCATTATATGATGAATGAATTGGAAACACAACTTTGTTTGGGGCATTATTATGATTATCCCTCAATGAATATGTAGTATCATGGGATGAATCAGTCAGCTAGACTTATTTAAATTGTTTTTTAGTGTATACCTACCCCTTAGTTAGACTATCTTGGAATAAGTTATTGATAGTAAATGTATCATGATTTATGAGATCATAAAATATAATATTAAGTGTTTCGTTAATTAAGAATATAGTTATTATTGTCCATTATATTTTCTCATTGATATCATCCATGGATTCATTTAATGATAATGATATAGATTAAATGGAATGTATGTTCACTTATTTATCTCTCTATATTGATTTTGTCGTATGTAATCATTATAGTCAACTTATTGATTAAATTGAATGTTTGTTAAAATATTTACCTTGATATATTTATTATTACTTATTTATTATTCTTTATTTATTCAAGATAGCTTTTACTTTATGTAACTCTTACTGATCATCTCAGATCACCCTTATTTTGTTTCCTTTCCTAGGGAATGATGAATCTGTCTTTGAATGGGTTCAAGGATCCATATTTTTTTACTTTATATATTTTCTATTTCATGTTTTCAAATATAATGTAAGACTAAAGTATATATCTAGTTTACCCAGACTGGTAAACTATTCAGTTTTTTGGGATGTGATCTCTTGTATCTATCTCCAATATAATAAAGTATACATCGTATCCTAGATACTAGGGTTGATGTCTTTATAGTTAGTATTAGAAAAGGTTTATTAGAAAACATGAGAACTAGATTTAGTAAACCATATATTATGGAACACAATCTCATGATATAATTTAAGGATAAATATAGAAGAACATCTTAATGTTTTGGTGAGGAAGAGGTTATGTGGTTTTTTTATTAATGAAACCATTTATGGATACTACAAGTGGACATGGTTATAGAATAGTTATACTTTGTGGTGATAAATTGAAAATTATGAATTTTGATTTGACTCGATCATCACCTTTTGCACAACAAATGGCCTTACTATGCACCTGTTTTTACAGTCCGAGAGGATATTCTTAGTATAATTCAAATTTTCTTTAAAAACCATTATAATGGATTTCAAAATGGATATATCCCCAAAGACACTAATTTTATAATTCATATAATGATATATTAATATTTTTAGGCACCATCATGGGTTAATAAGTCTAAGTATGACTATAATTTTAAAGGCAAAGATATCCCTTCTAAAGTTTTATGTGATGGAAGTACCTTGGAGGTATTTATTGAGTTTTAATAGATGTTTGAGGAATATGTAACCCTTATGTATGACTTGTGTTTTAGTGATATAATTATTTAATAAATAATTATTTTATGGACATAATTTTAAGGTTATTTATATCATTTAGGGTTAATATTATAATTTGTGTTAAGGTAATAATATTCAATTAAGACTTTTGTTTTAAAAAAAATAAGTCATTTAGAAAACCTTAATCATTAAAAAGTGATTTGATGGTTAATATTATTTTTGAGGATATGCATAACATTTTTGGGAAATTTATAAGAAATATATTAATATCATTTTATAAAAATGGAAACTTGCATGTCGGGTGACAACCCATCACATCCAAGAAGGTTGTGGGTGTAATGACCTATAATTTTATCAATGAAATTTTCTTATTATAAATATGTCATGTAATATAAATAATATACATCACATGGATAAAAAAACAAAACATTATTCTCATAAATGAAAATTGATACAATATTAAGAAAACAAACCAATAAAAATTTCAAATATTATTTTGGTATAATAAATATAAAATAAGGGAATAAGAATATGATAATTTGGATCTTCTCAATCCACCAGATTGACCACACTCATGAACAAAGATATAGATATAAAACATGATGTTAATAATAAAATAGTCATTTTTAATATGAAATTATATATATAATTGATATAAAATATAATTGAATGGAGAATGAATGAAATAAGTGAAATTTATAAAACTTACTGAACCCATATGATCACTATAAATATTAATGTTAGAATAGTAATATGATCATTGAAATAGTAACATGGCCATTAGAATAGTAATAAGATCATTAGAGTAGTAACCTCACCTATGTAAATGTAAAATAATATTTAGGTATCTTATAAAATGAAAATAAGATATATTTATGTCATGGTGCAAGTAAATAAAGATTTTAAAAGTGATAAATTAAGTATTGGTATTTTTGTAAAACATGACAGTTTTAATTTAAATTTTATAATGAATATAATTATTTCATATAAATATTATAAAATGTATTTACAAATATTATATTTTATTAAAATTATATGATAATTTTAAGATACCATAAGTAATTTTTCAAAGGGCCATAAAATCTTTTATAATATTAGAATCAATATTTTTTTAATAAATATTTATTTTATTTAAAGATTTAATTTCCTATATTTAGAAAATTATTTTCAATAAATGGAATCAGTTTTTGAAATCTAAAAATTGGAAAATGTATTGGGTTATTTTTTTATATTTTTCTAAAATAGTTGTTTTTTGTGAGTAGTGAAATACATAAATTTATGGTATTTGACATTATAACCCAAATACATGATTTTTTTAGTCACATATGATATAACAAGTCATTGGTTATAACTCAAAAAAACCATTTACTATATATAGTCACAAGAATCAAAACTATTCACCGTATTGGCCCAAAATAATAAACTAATCAATATAATAATCAAAAACACCCCTCTCATTCCCATATATATATCACCCATTCTCCTCACACCTTACAAGACTTGAAGAATTATAAATATATAAAAAAAACCTTATCCATCGCACTCTATCTATGTTCAATTTCTGCTATTGTCACCAAAATACTAATTCTATGTTCATTTAGCAATCCTTCAAGAAGGTGATATTCAAGATGTAACATTCTCAAACTGCCTATTTTAATTTCTTTTCTTCTTCTACCTTCTCCCTGCCTCATTCATCCATAAAAAATAATAACTCAAGTATCATTTATATACTGAAATGTTATATTTATAACATAATATCTTTTATCTAGCCTTTTTCCATATCCTCTCATTCAAAGAAATGAAACTATTTTCAAAATTATCGAGGCTAACTATCACCATGGATAATGAGTTTTTATTTTCCATTACCACCTTAAAGGTTGTACATAAAACTATTATTCTGGTTAAATAATATTTTAGTAAGTATATTTGAACTTGTTACATGTTCTTGAACTAGTATATATACATAATATTAAATAAAATAAAACTAGTTTGTGATGGTCTGTAAAACAGTATAAATGAACAAACCTTATAACGATATAATTTTTACTCAAAGAACATTCCCCATTTCAGAAAAAAATGACATATGGTAACATTTTTAATTATATAAATGAATGAATACCATTTTATTTCACTTTTAAAGTATTATTCCCATTTTAAAAGAACATCTATAATTATATATAAGTGAACAAACCATGAAACATTTCAACGAACGCTCCCAAAATGATGAAACTAAACATTATAACTCATCAAAATGGCCATAAATGAACTTAATAAAAGTATTATTAATCATAAATATATTTAAAAGTTTATAAATTTTATAATTAATGAATCTAATTGTATTATCTAGGATATTAAGTGAATTTTCAGAATTCATTTGTACATAAGGTAAGGGATCTCTCTGAACCTCCGTATTTCCTTTGTGTATCACTTTATATCCATTTTCTTAAAAAAAAATTCTACATTATTCTTATTCACAAATCATATATTTTTTATATATATTCTAAACACATATATCTATCTCAATTTATCTTTATTTGGTAGGTAAATACATGTTTTAAAACATTCTCTTCTCAATTCCTCTCGATAAGAAAATCTGATTAAAGGGAACTTCTTTATTTCTTATCTGTAGTCAAGTACACTCCATAAATTTTTTCAATCCACCCAAATTTTTTAAAATCACTCATATAATAATTAAAAACTATTTCATTTCTATTTTTATACAAATAATCATGCCTTTATTCTCTTTAAAGGATATTTATTCTTTTTCCTAAAACCACTGTAAATTGGAACATTTCTAAAGTTACTTAAACACACTTTTCATATTTTTCACTTTAGTTGTACATTGTTATTCATGATTTTTTATGCCTAAATATGCATTTCATGGGAATTTTCGAGTATTACATGTCCATTATTTGGTGAATCCAATCTGAAATTACCCAAAATCCCTCTAAGGGTCTGTTTTACAGAGCTCACTAACTTCACGAACAACTGCAACTCATGAAGATATAGGGTCGATAATATCCTTTGTGATTGTGAAAAGGGTTAATGGTGACCTTCATGAAATCTTAATATAGAGTCATGATTCACTTAATGATATTATGAAGCATTGATGGTAATTGTTGTGAAGTGACATTCAGAGTCATGAAGCCCTACTGACTTGCAAAGCTCATAAAGATTCGTGAAATCTTCTGATCATCTTGAAACCCACATCCCTATAAATACCCCCTTGTGTCTGAAATTTAAGGTTATGATGACCTTGAAACTTTTAAAAATAACCCCTTATTCATTAACCACCTAATATTCATGAACAAAAAGAAAAAATGGATCACCCAAACTATCCAATCATTTTGAATCCAGATCCCTTATGTTCTTGAGATCCTCCACATAAAGTGTAGATTCCTTTCATGAATTCATATGTCATTTATAGAAGAATAATTCCATATGAGGCACTTGAGGACTTAAAAATAATTAATCCTTCATGAATCTCTCCCCCACTAAATTAGAATATCATACCAAGGTAGCGTCACTTTTCTTCATGAGGTATACTCCTTCGTGAAGCCCCTGAACTCTATGAGACACCAAAGTTCTCTAAGAACCCCTTTGTGAGGCCCCATGATTCGCGATACCTCTCTCATGGGCCTCTCCATTGTGCCTCCCTTCTACTGAAACTTCTTTATTAATGTTTTTTACCTAATACCCTCATACCAATCCAAGACTAGTTCAGCTACACCTTGAGTCCCCATGTGACCAGTGTCACCCACTCTAGTGTCAGCCCACATCACTCTATGTGCAGCATGGGCCTCTAATATTCTTATTTATTCTAATAATAGGTACACCAATCCATTTTTCTTCTTAAAATAGGGACACTAATGAAGGCCTCATGATTAAGAACTCCTCTATTGTAGTGAAAATGTTATGCCATAGCCAAAGGTGCTTGAGAGGTGGTCACATAATCCCTTTCGGTAAAAAGTGAGTCCCCCCTTGTCTGAGATGAATGAAGTAAAATTTACTAGCTCCAATTTAGTCATATGATGTTAAACTACATGATAACATCCTCATCATGTGACAAAAATAATAGTCTTCCCCTATGTGGTAAATGTAGGATTCCCTGTGTATGATCATCATGGGATTCCACACTCTCCCAATATGGTGTAAAATCCACCCCTATAGAAGTGAAAGACCCCCCCCCCCAGGGTATACTATATGTTTAATCCCCACCCCATCCATTATATAATCTCCTTTCACAACATGATATTACTTACCACATGATGTTAAAATGAATGGACTGGTCCAGCCAAACGGTATTAAACAGTGGCATCAAACTACTTGGGTTTTGATCCATGCCTTCTAAATAGGGTATGTAGGATGCCTCCTTGAGGTTAAACACCAAAAATGGTACACTCAGAAGGGAAATTATCCCACTTAGATACACATACCTAATATCTGACTTCATAAGGCATTCTAATCCATAAATCCAGATCCTTCTCCATGGGGCGTTCTGATCCACAATCCTAGATCTTCCTTAAAATGGTGTTTTAATACATTGGTAAACTATCATGGAGTGTCACCTTCCTTTCTAGGGACACACCTTCTAGATATTCCTCTATAAGGAATTTTGATCCATTGGTAAACTATCTAGGTGTGATATATACCCCTTGTAGGGACACACCTCCCAGATCCCCCTCCATAGGCATTTTGATCCAACAATTCAAAAATACCTCTATGGGGCATTCTGATCCACAATCCAATATCTTCCTCGATGGGTAATTTGGATCCATTGGTAAAATATCCAGGAGTGACATCTTACATCCTTTGGAAACACCTCTTGGGTCCTCCACCATGGGTTATCTTGATCCATTGATTAACTATCCAGGCGTGACATCTTCCCTCCTAGGGACACACCTCCCAGATTCACCTCCGTGGGGAATATTAATCCATTGGTAAACTATCAAGGTGTGAAATATTCCCTCATAGGGACACACCTCCTAGATAATTCTCCATGGGGAATTTTGATCCATCGGCAAACTATACAGGCGTGACATCTTCCCTCCTAGTGACATACCTATTGAATCCACCTCTACAGGGAAATCTAATCCATTTTTAAACTATCTAGGTGTGACATCTTATCTCCTAGGTACACACCTCCTGAATCATCCTCCACAAGGAATTATGATAAATTGGTAAACAATCATAGTGTTACATATTCCCTCCTAGGGACACACTGCCTAGATCTGCATCGATAAGGTGTTCTGATCAACAACTCTGGATCCACCTCTATAGAGCATTCAGATCCATCAATTTGATCTCCACAATATGTTAAACTCATTCCCCAATCCATATCAAAAATATGTTCTAATCTATCTCCATGGGATGTAAAACATGTGACCTAAACCAAAATACATGCCCCATGAAATAAACATGGGATTCCATAGGTAGAAAACATTGGAAGACTTAGGGCCCTAGTGTCACTTCCTCGTGATCAATAGTAGATTTCATATGTTCCATACCTAAGATATCTCATTTGATATTCCCTAACAAGAAGAAGAATATAGGTGAATGATGTGCCCAATGTCCAAATATGACTAGGGATTTCTAATTTGACTACTCTCCTAACCAAATGTTTATTCCATATCAAGATAGAGTTAGTGTAATTAATTAGTGTCTATAAATAAATAACACCAAGAATGAGTTCCATAAACATGACATAAATCTATAAGGGATACCATGAATAGGAAATGATCTCCATGGAGGAATTCTTGGAAGGAGGAACTGACATCCTTTCATCCCATTATGATTAAGGACTATAAATTACAGATGAAAGTGATGAAAGTTTCCCACCTTTGGAAAGTGGGAATGCGGGGTAATAGAAATCCAGTATATTTCGATGCCCAGGAAGGCCCTAGTGAAAGAATTGGAAATAAAAATGGTGAACCAAACATGAATCATTTCTCATTCAACAATGGATACTAGTAATGTTGTTCATAAGATCAGGGATTGGATTCAAATGTTTTTTACTTCGAACTTCTCTTGCTGAAATGGTGAAACTAGTGTGAAACTCTTATCCTAGACCATGGGGACTGGTAACGTATAATGAATTAGTGGATTTTAATGTCACCAGATTCCAAAATCTATTTTCAGGTCCTACTAAGAAATTGGCCGATGAATAATGAAACTCACTTTTTCATTGGGGTAGTCAACATTGGGCATCCTCTCTCTGTGACATTTTCAGTGTGGATACCTCTCCACCTTCATAGGATTTGAAGAAGTCTGGGAATTGGGCATCACTTTCCTTGTACCTGTATTGATAGTTGAATCCATATACCTTACAGGACCCAAGGTAAAAAGAATCACCAGTCTAGAACCTACAGACTTTAGGGAAGGAGACAAATTGATGTGATAATCTCATAAAACTCTACTTCCACCACGACGCTCATTGAAAATTCAGCTACTAGGTGCCCACGCCCCATCTAAACCTTTAAGATCATCCAAAGTAGGTTGATCAATGCCCTCGTACATTGTTAAGAGCAGTATGTAGTCATTTCCATGAGGGTTATATCCTATCAGAACCTTGTGGCGTCGACACCTTATAAACACCACTACCCTCGAGGTATGTGCAGGGACCCCCCCCCCATTCTGATGATTAATTTCTTTAGATGTCGCTCCTTAGAGATCTCTGATTACTCACTGACCTACACCGAAGAGGTGGATGATGCTCATGTCATGCGATTCATGAATAATACCCAATATCTACCAAGAAGGGATCCCAAAAATATATTCCAATGCCAAAAAGAAATGGAATTTTGGTCTTACGAATAGGTAAACAACACATTTATTCCACTGACCCCGGTCTGAAGAACCTATTTCCAATTTCGGGGGTAGGTTTTGGATGATTCCCTAAAAGGGGAATATTCCATGGATTTAGTGGCCCATTTCACTACTAACGAATCCCCTCATTTACCAACTATTGGAAAATAGGGATTCATCTTTGCTCGATATGGATAAAGACCTCATCTACCTCATAGGTAGGTCGGGTTGACTCTTTCAATCATCGGCACCACCGACAACCATTACGGGCCAAATTTTTATGATGATAATTAGTACATGCATCCTCCTCTCATTATCACCATCCAAAGATGATGCCCTCCCCACTCTTTCAAAAACTAGCACTTATGTCCTCCCTATGCCATTATTAGCCAAAATAGAGGTCCTACCCACACTGGCACCATCTAGCATGGAGGTCCTATCCATTCCATCGACAACTAGAGTGAAGGTCCTCTTTGTTCATTCAATAAATAGTACAAATTTCCTCCTCGTACTCCTACATCCAAGTACAAAGGTCCTACCTGTGTTCCATCTGATAAGAGTGGATATCCTCCCCACTCTTTTTCTAGTCATTGTGGAGGTCCTCCTTCATCCAATTACAGTCAAAATAGAGGCCCTTACCATGTCCCAAACAACCAAAGTGTATTTTCTCCCCATGTGGAAGATGTAAAATACCCTAAATAACCATCCTGAGGTATAAGAGAAAACACTCTCCATTGAAGGCCAAATCCTAGGTAATGTCAGTTCATCATGGACCTTATTCATCTCTCTGATTCTGAGGGAATATACCAATTGATAATGGAACATCCACCCCAATTATTAGATTCTAGGGTAAAACCCCAATAATTTAAGTTCTCTATCCTAGAAGATGAGGTCCATGGGATCCTCATAGCCCTCAATAGGTAATTTCAGGCATAGGAAGTTACAGCCCCCTTCCAGGGGCCCATAGTGTAGTCATTCATATCCCCTCCAGTTTCCCTCATCTATACCCCTACGCAAGATGTGAGATAGATTCTTGGATCTAGATTAGATTTTTTTGATGGTGAGAACTCTGATAATCTATATATTAACACCTCTTCACTTTCACATGATGAAATGGTCAATACCCCCAACCTACTGGGATGTTATGATGTGGTTGGAAGAACCCCTACGAGATGTCCCAGCATGCGGAAAACATTTGACTTTCTTAGTGACTCCTCTATTAATCAACCAATCCTAAAACAATCTACATTGGTTCCTCTACCCATATCTTAGATAGCACTGATTGGATCATGGGATGACAATGTGGAGGAAATTCCCTTTGAGAAAGAGGTATTATATGAGGTTCTATCCACCAACCAACTACTTGTCATATTTTGTCCATAAGAAACTATTAACATAGACATCTCGGAATCCCATAATGAGGTCCAGGACATGTGTTTCCATCATATCATCTGGGTGATGTTTCACTACGTCAGTGATTGTAAATTATCTAATCCAGGTAATCAGGATCACCTTGAGGCCATTGACCTGTAGTTCTGAAGGTTTAAGATAGAATTGTTTTTAGGGGCACAACTCCTTGAGTGGTACAACTACCACAAGACTCTAAAAAAAGATGTTTCAAATTCTCCATTATTATCCATTGACTTATGTAAGATTCATCTCTATATGTAAAAAATAGAGGATAGGTACATTACGCTACACTCTACTTCAGCACTGGATAGTGATAGTATAACTTATCCACTGATGAAGACTATTTACCTATATATACCGTTATGGTAAACATGGATATCCCCAACCTTCTATAGGATAATAAGGATGGTGGAATCAATTTAGGGCTTGACAGAGAATATCCTCCCCAAGGGACATGACAGTATCGGGAAGACCCTATAATAGGTGTCCTGACTTACCAACATAGGCATGTACTCAATCTTAGAGAACCCTCTATTGAAAATTTTTTCATATTTGCTGACACCTCGACAATATAATCGATCATTTTGAGACATCTGATTCATTCACGATTTCATTGAAAATAGAGGTATATATTATTGTAGTTGCCTTACTCCAATAGGTTGAAGTATATAAAAGGATCATTGCTAACTGCATCACAGATCGACACGTGGATTACGGAAATTCCCCATGGGATCCAATTTCTCCTCCAGTGGAACAAAAATTTCTCATTATCTAGATGCACCTAGTGGAGAGTGGTAACCCCACAAATCTAGGGAGAGTAGAGGCAAAGGTATATGGAAAGTGACAAAGGTATGAGTCATCAAACTCACCTAAAAATAATAATTATACTCCTCAGGATTCAGCATGTGCCGCACCCAGAGTTGATGAGCCCACTCACAGATTTGATGAAAACCTCAATGAATTGATGGTCATAGATACTCTTAAAGATATAAACCCTATCCAAGATGACTGGATAACCTATCTCACCATTAAACTTGAGGCCCTTGAGACATGATAGGTGGTGATTCTTCTTGGTGGAATGTTGTACCCAACATGGGTTGAAAATATCCGAGTACCCATGGAATTTGGGAATCCAAGGATTTCCCCATTCAATGGGATTGGTGACCTATTGTAGCACATGGTGTAACGCCCCGACCCCAGCTACCCAGAGTCGGTGCATTACTTCGTAACATTGGCATGATCACAAGAAAGATCAAATCCCGAAAGACCGATTGGTTTAGTAGCCTTGGAAACACTAGATATAATCATAAAGTTTTACATTACATTTCAAAGTGAAAAACTACTACAACAACAAAGTCTTCATATCCACACTATTAACCCCTCATAATATCCCTGCAAGTCATTCATAATTTACTTCTTCACTACCTGGGAAAAATAAAACATAGAAAAGGGGTGAGCTCAAATGCCCAGTAAGGATAACAATATAGCGGAACATTCAAAATAATCATAAACATTTAAGGCAATGAATTACTAAAACAAAAGCCTTTTAAAATTGAACTTCAACATAGTATGGCAAAAGTAAAATGAAATAATGCCATTTACTTATTCACATGGATATTCTACTAATCGAATAATCACATGCAATATCAATAACCACTTTCATAATGTTGGAGTGCATAATGCTAAACGTTAATTTCTTTGTCTAGGCCTCATCCCAAGACCTAGGGGTTACTTCTAACCGGAACCCAACCCGGAGTGCCTCTAATAACCGGACACCAACCCGGAGTGCCTCTAATAACCGGACACCAACCCGGAGTGCCTCTAATAACCGGACACCAACCCGGAGGGCATACTTTTACCAGTCCCTAACCTGGAGGGC
The DNA here is from genome assembly GCA_963277665.1 of Viscum album. Classification (NCBI taxonomy): domain Eukaryota; kingdom Viridiplantae; phylum Streptophyta; class Magnoliopsida; order Santalales; family Viscaceae; genus Viscum; species Viscum album. The sequence continues at coordinate 1,918,338,811 of OY728119.1, forward strand.
TTACTTTAACCAGTCCCTAACCTGGAGGGCTTACTTTTACCAGTCCCCAACCTGGAGGGCTTACTTTTACCGGTCCCCAACCCGGAACATACTTGTTTAGCACATTCATCTGAAGAAAAGTTTGAAATATAACATAATCATTCGGATTAAAACTAGCATACGAAATGTCAATAGTTTCACCATAAACTATGAATGGTATAAAATAGCACATCCACAGTCAAACATATCACAAAACCTTCAATACAATATAGAAGTTTTGTATTATAATAAATCAACTTCAAATAAGCGTAAAATCCATTAAAGGATGTTGACATAGATGAAATCAAAACACTTTTTAGAGAAATATCTCTTTCTATTTTTGAAATCATTTAAGAGCCATATAAAATAAAACATTTTCTTGAAAATATTATTGTAAGATTGTAAGGAAAGCTTTGATGATTTTATAACGGCGGAAAATAACCGCACCCGCCGTATAAGTAAAAAAAACATTCTTATCTTAATTCTGTCGAAAAGGTTAAAAAGGACCTTGTTTTGAAAACGACGGAAAGATTCCTTTATAAACCTCTTAAAAAAAGTCAAACAAGGGTATAAATGAATTTAACCCATATTATTGTAAATAATAAAAATGTTTTGAAATACATTTCGAAGACACATGGATGTGGATGATAACGAGATCCCAGTAGATTATTACGTATAAACAACCTCGGATAATGAAGAGATTGTGAAATAACCCTTACCTTGTACTTTTCCTTGGTTGGGGTAGGTTAACCTCCTGTATAATGGTGAAATAATTGTTATTAAATTATACAAGAATCATATACATTAATATGATATCATATATGATCTTTTAACATTGCTTTATTAATAATATCTTAGTATTATCGTCATTTCAGGTGATAATCGATTCGTTCTTCTTAAATGTTTGGTTACGTAAGACATGTTTGTAAAGGATAGATTTAATCTTATTCATAATCAGAATGATATTAACATTATTTTTAACCCTAAAATTAGAATAATACTTGAATGGATACGATGGAGGATGGATCTCACCGCGTTCGTGGAGACGGTAGTTCGAACGTACGCACGAACGCTACTTCCATTTAATTTTTATTTTAAAATAATTGAATCCAAATGATAAATAAGTATATTACTATTCCAGTATAATATAATATTTTATATATGTTACTTAAGTTCATTAACACCATCCTTTATACGTTCCATGTGTGGTATGAACGAGTCATATCATTTTAAGGGGGCGGTAGTCCGCACTTCCTCAAATGAAATTATCGTATGTATATACAACATGAAACGAATAATGGTATGAAATAAAATGGAATTACAGAAGCTTATATATAAAATATATATCATTAATCTCATATTTAATTACAGTGCCATCATAATGGCCACCATGAGAGGCGGTAAGATGTATTTGAACAATCATCGTTTCGTGAGGCGTTAGCTTGCCATCCACAGAAACATTATGTTCATCATCCATTAGATGGAGTTGTGTGTATGTGTAGTTTGAATCCTTCTTATAACAACATCCTAGTATATTTTGGATACTGGTGTTGTTACAAAAGAAAGGAAATAAAAAGAGTTTGGGGGTTGGAGAAGCAAAATAAATGAAAATAATTTAAGAGAAATCGTTACCTTTAATCTAGGTAACTCACTTTGGTTGGAACCAAAGGACTTCTTGAAATGCTTTATTCCTAGGGGGAAGCTTCAAGGAGGAGGAGAGGGATTTGGGGAGCTTATTTGGGCAGAGTTTGGACGAGCCAAGTGGCTTGAGAGGTGTGAGGAAAAGAGAAGGAGGAGTGCCCTTTTATAAGAGGGGTGAGGGGCACTTTTGGAAAAGCTAGAAATATTAATTTATAATAAATTCATATTCGGTTTCCAAAGGCTCCAAAGTTGACTATTCAAAGGATGAGGTGGGGATAGGTCGAAAACAACTCATCCAATAGAATTTAGACAGGTTTGGGTACTTATATTAACCTTATCTTTAAGTATTAACTCTAAGTTAATTAGTTTCACTTTTACAATGTCTCTTTGTATTTTTATATAATATGGTTAATAAACTTACTATATACATCCAAGCGACCCCCAAGTGGTCCATTAATGATTAACCTATCATAATATAAGTCTCTTGGCCGAACATTATATTTTTAGGAATTTAATATCAATTAATAATATAATATTTGTTTTAAGAACTCTTTTATGTCAATTTTGACACTATTCAATAGTTGATTTTTGTGAAACTCATAACAGATTGATTACTTCGAAAAAAGTCAATTAAATCAATCCTAATATATCATATTATCCTAGAAAATTAGTGTAATTCATTAAAAGTTTCATATTATATTTATTTGGGTATTTATAATATCACTTATGTTAATTTTTTACTATTTTAGTAATTACTGCATCATCATTGTGTCATAAATAAAATAAATTATTTAATGTCTAAAAATTATAAATAAAACATCATTATGTAGGAAATCTTTTTAGATTTCTAATGAATATTTATAATCGAAAATCCAACATGTATAACCCTATGTAAAAATTGTTCTTCTAAAAGATGTAAGCTTATGCCATTTTTATTTTTATTTTAACTTTATTAATATAATGTGTCCCTACTACATACAAGTGGCTCCAAGGGGTCCCCAAATTGACCCAAGGATGCTCATGGTCGGGTATGTGTCCACCAATAAGGTTAGGACACGTTTTAGGGTAATTTTGTGTTATTATAATATTATTTTTTAACCCTTATTTACCGGATTTACCCTTTAACCATGGTAAATAAAATATTTACCGCAGTAATTATTCAAAATGTCTAAAAATAAAAGTTACCCATTTACACAATTTAAACATCCTGATTCCAAATATGGAATCCATTTTCCTAAATTCAAAACACAGAAGTGGCAGAAATTAATTTAAAATTAATTCCCGCTGTCAAAACAAAAAGCGTGTTTTTAAGAGATAATAACTATCAAAAGATTGACACTTGTTTATGTTTGGTTTAATTGTAAAATTATGTCTAATGACCAACATTATATTAAATGGTAAAAATATATTCTAAATATACTTTAAAACCACTCAAATTCATAATTTATCACTATTAATTATTCTGATTAAAAAAGTTGTTTTTAATTAAAATTTAGTAATTTTCACTATTCATCAAAATATGAAAGTTATCCGAAATGTACCAAAATTTCACCTTAGGCTAAATTCGATATTCTGAATCCAAAAATGAAGTCCATTTTCAAATATAAAATATATATAATTTCAAAAAGTAGGTATTACTATTCATAACGGCTAGTTTGATCGGTTGTGGTGTGTGTTAAAACTCGACGTTGCGTACAACACACGCTTCTGTTTTATTCAAAGGAAATCGTACCGTGGAAGCTTGGGATGTTTCATTTTAAATTTTTTGATGTCTCCATTTAGTCAAAAAGTTTAAAATATTGTATTTAAAAAGGTTTCACTATCAAAATTTGATAAAAGTGCAATACTGAAAATGAATCTGTTCTTGCATTATGACTAAGAAACTCATAATATGGATTCTAAAATTATAAGGATTATATAAAGTTAAAAAATGTAGTTAATGCTATTCATGACCTCTTTTAATGGCTTTTTTTTTTGTAAGTCATTGTGCAATTGAACTCGGTGTTGCTTGTAGTGCAAGTTATTGAATTATTTTGAAGAAATAACACATTATGAAATCTTGGGGTGTTACACATGGACCACATTATCTCAAGGTGTAGACTCATGATAGGGACCCTATAATAGTAGGAGAATACCAACCATCAGTTTTATGTTCATATAATTGAATGAATTGAATTAATTTGGTATATCTAGCAACCCATAGGTTCCATTTCTAGTTGCAAAGACCACTATAGGTAGTTACTTTAACAATTAATCTCCAACATGTTCAATAAAATCTTTTTTGACCTCTTCAAGTGAAATCAAAGTCATGTTTAGTGATTCATAAACTTTTTTTCCTCGTGGAAAGGTTTCACATACTCACTCGACATGTTTCTGACTCGAAATAAACTATTAATGATGTGCATGGGGAATGTTAAGTATAATATGGTCCCTACCATCACCAACCAGAACTTTATAGGTTTATTTAAAGAGTTTTCTTATATGTACTAGAATCTAGTAGTGTAACATTAGTAGACTATATTGTAGTGCCCAATGCCTCTTCTATCTGCTGTGAGAAGGCCTGCCAAGTAATAGAATTCCATTGTTGTACGGGTAGAGGCCCCCAACTGGTAGAGTTGTTGTACTCTTTTCTAGAAGAGCCTTTCCGAGTGCATCCTTACCAAGGAAAACCTCACCCATTATAGCCCTATCAGGTGAAACCTCTCCTAACAGAAAACTATAAGGCACCAACTTTCTAAGTGAAGCAGCCAAGATGAGAGAATGTGGATCCAAAAACTCACCATGTCCATGATCCAATATTTTTTCCTTTCAAGATAGAAGGAACAGAAACTATTCCTACATGAATTCAAAGGTCCTCGGCTACTTCATATATGGCTTAGAGAAAGGAATTTTTAAGCTTTCAGAGTGCAAGAAACACAAGGAAGCTGGACGCGGTGACCTCCCCAACCATTTCCTTTTCTATAGGATCCTCATACACACCATCAAAGAGTTTTATGTGTTAAAATATTGTCTCCATGACCGTGTGGATCATTTTTTGTTCATGTTCAATGACATTTTAGTATAGGCAACACATATCTCTGCTGACCCCGGTAGCGACAACAATGGTTCAGGTGAATGGAATCTGACTTCCATCTATGGGACATAGAAACACAATGATTTGTTGGCACATAGAGAAGTTTGTTGTGCCCAAGGTTTCATCCATTATTTCTTAGGTAGGACATAAACTCGTGTGGTTTCTATGAATTCTACAGCTACTATCTGTGCATCTACGTAGCATCCTTCCAAATACCGGATGAACAGGAACTGACGAAATAATGGAAAGTAGAGTCCCCCACTTGTGCCAAATCCATCTTGCGCCCTTGGTGATTTCCTACCTCTTGAATTGGGATCCATGATCAGGATCCTCCCAGTGCTAAATTATTTCACTTATAATGAGAAGGAGTAAACATTTATGAACACTTACGAGTTCTTCTACCGCTTCACAATGCCCGACTATGAGGAATACCATGAAAAACCTATGTATAACTTTGTTTGATGCCGTTGAAGGAAAATATGAAGACATACTAGCTATTAGAATGCTCAGTCTAGTCCCTCAAATATATCCTTGCATGCTGGAGAGACCAGACTATAGGTTTTGTGCAGAGCACAATAAGCATTGTCCTCCCAGTCATTTCTATTAAGTAAGCCTCTACATCCAACCTTGTTATTTGAATGAGCATCTTATCCATGATCACACTATGATTAGAATCTATCTAAAGCTAGACCTTATCCAATAGAAACACATCTAGTGGTTGTTCTGAGTAGGCCTGCTAGCCAGCAACAGGATATTGCCAGCACTAGCCATACCCTAGTGGTTCAGCCAGCAACATATGTTGTTCCTTTTACCAAGGAGCTCCCCCCTTCATGAAAAATCATGTATTTTTTGTAGAAGTATAATGTCTTTAAGCACCTCATAGTCATAACCACAAGTATATCGATCCTCGAGGCCCTATTTTGTCAAAATAAATTTGTGAGGCCCTTTCAAAAACATTGAAAAATATATATCTAGTTCGAATCTAAGGTAGCTGCCACATAGGCATACTATTTAGAGGAATCATAGTAAGTATAATGCCAAGTTGTCATGTCGTTCTCCAGGGAAGATGAAGAAGCCCTCATACAAGGGCACAAATGATCACTATAAATTTTAAGCTTGATTAATGGCATAGAGATCCAAATCTTTCTAGTGGACATAGGTTCTGGTATTAAACTTATCCCAAATCAAATGCTCCATAAGCTAGGAATGACCAAAGAATATTTGACTCCCATTGACCAAATAATTTGATGTTATGATAGGAGTGAGTAGAATTTGTGTGCAAGGGTTTAGCTGAAGACCTATTTTTATGGAATGGTAGAAAGTTTTGAATTCATGTTAGTCTCATAAGATACCACATAAAATGCATTTTTAGGTAGGCCTTGACTTCATTTTCATGCAGTGGTCCCCTCCTCATATCATTAGTTCCTAAATTAATTCCTCAATGGTTGAGTTGGTGTACTCCAAGGTGATTTGTCTTCAATGGACTCCTGTGAAGCCTGTTATGTAGATGTTGTCTACTACAAGAGATAGGGGAATAAAGTTAAAACCAATGGGATTGAACACACTAATGATTTTATGACCATAGAATCAAATCCATGGGTAGATTTTGATGATTCTTTCATTCTACTGATTCATCAGCTACTGATCACAATGTCGAACCTGGGAAGACAATTTGTTGTCTCCAAGAGAAAGGGTATTGGGATCCCTAATAATAGGGAATGTTAGCATATTACCTCATACTCTTACACTAAATAGACTAGACTAATACCAAAATCCCCTATTCCCATGAGGTATAGAGAAGCTATCCCTATGGACACTATTTCCTATAATTCATATATGTTCTATAGAGCATGGTTGAATCAATGAAATATGACTCACTATTGTTTCTTTGACATCATGAATAGACCATGCAGTTGGAGGAAGGATGGAATTGTCTCGATATAATTTTTCTATAGATTCAATAGAGTAAAAACCCATTAGTGAATATTCTGTGTATTCCCATATAGGGACCAGTGCTTCCCCTAAGTTGAAAATCCATGAAAATCTATCTTCTCAAACTAATTCTCTTACCATATATGATGAAGAGGATTTAGAAGACTCCCCTCCAACATATGAAGAGGGTGTATCTACCACCATTAGTGAATTGATTTAATTGAACCTCAGTACCGAGGAAGACCGACTGTCTATGTTGATCAGTGTAGCCATGTCTCTAGAGGAGTAGCATCAGTATGGGTCTTTCCTAAAGCATCATCGTGATGTATTTTCCTAGAGTTAAAATAATATTCTAGGACTAGAGTCTAAGGTCTCTATCCACCATCTTAGTCTCCCAAGGAGTCATTGTGGGTTCAAGAAGCCTCACAGAAAAATGTTCCCCTCTCAAGGTGCTATGGTGGAAGCTAAGGTTGATTGTTTTTTCAAATACAGCTTCATCAGGGAAGTACAGTACCATATATGGATATCCCACACCATCCTAGTTAGGAATAATAATAGTCATATTAGGGTCTATATCATCTTTTATGACCTTGACCACCATTGTCTGAAAGATGATTTTCACTTACAGTTGTGGAGCTGTTAATAAATGATACATCTTGGATCTAGGACCTATACTTCATGGAAGGGTACTCCTTGTAAAACCAAATCCTAATGGTCCCTGAGAATGAGGATTACACCACCTTTAGAACACTTCAAGGGACTTTCTTCTATCAGGTGAAGCCTTTTTTCTTGAAGAATGCAAGAACCATGTACCAGCGGTCCATGCATCACATCTTCAACCCAATTCTTATGATATTGATGGAATTCTATGTGGATGAATTGTATTCAAGTACCACCAACATCAGGACTATCACAAACACCTTGATAAAGTTTTTGTCTTCCTCCACTCCTAATATTTGAAGATGAACCCCTTGATGTGTGCAATTTGGATTACTTATGGGAAATTTCTTGGATTTGTTGTAAGATAAAAAGGCATTGAGATTGACTCAAACAAGATCAAGGCTGTCAGTAAAATTCCTAGATCAATAAACTTCACGGAACTATGAGGCTTATAATGCCACTTATCCTATATACACTGATTCATCGCAAATATGGTCTTAATGTGTAATCCCATCTCAAGGATCCTAATGAAATGATCTTTCAACCAGTAGGATGAGTAGTGTCAACCTGTTTTTAAGGAAATGAAGTAGTATATGATACAAACTATAGTTTTGATGTCACCCATATCAAGGACGGTTTTGGTCCTCTATGTGACCACCATTTAATTCTCCTTCAATTCCTTTATCACCCAAAAAACAATTAGGGTAGAGAAAACAATTTATACTATCTCATTCTCATACTCCTCGACACAGAGACTAGAAACTCCCCTATTGATAGGAGGTGACTCACACTGGTTTTTTGAAGTGTATAATTTGTGGAATTACATGAAGCACCATGAGATATTGATGGTGTCTTGAGTAGATAGGATGAAGTATATCCCAAATCATCCCATGATGATGGGATGGTTACATACTGGGAAGTTATCCCCTAGCAGGTCAACATCTATTTTGTTTACAGAAAGCCTTAAGGGGTTAGGAATTGGAAGATTTCTTGGATGTTTGTCCAACCCTTGAAGCATTTCTCCTGGATGTAGATTTCCAAGATGATTCCAATTTCCTCGATGAGGATATTGTACTAGTTGGTCAGGTTGTGCCGTTTTGGAATATTCATTTCAATTTTTCCTCCCAAAGTCTAACTGGTAGAAGGCCTAATGACCCTAATCTCAACAGAGTAGGCCTAGGGATTGTTTTAATCACTCCATCACATGTCGACATATTGTAATAATTCCTATTTTCATAAGGATACATCAATAATGAGGTGGAGTATCAAGATCTCATTAAGGGTCTTGATATAGCCCTAGAGATTGATTTCTCCTACCAGTATTTGAAGGGAGACTCTTAATTAGTAATCAAATTGATTAATGGAGATTACATCATTAGAAATATCATTCCCTTGCTACAGAGTACTCATAAGCTGATGGCCCATTCTTTCTACCCATCCAAAAGTGACTCATGTGCCTCGATTCCAGAATGTTCATGCTAATTCCTTGGCCAGTTTTTCCACATCTCTTGTAAAACCCAGCCAGGTGGACCTAAACATTTATGTGTCACATCATAAGTTCATTAACTTCATTATTTCTAATGATGATTATATGGAATAGTGAAACCAACTTGTTGTTGGTGCTTCTGGGTCAGGTCCCTCCATGGTGGAGGAAACACTCGATTGGACAAATCCCTTGGTTGAGTATCTCTAGTGTGGAATTATCCCACCAAACTATGTTGAACGTGATTGAATCTATCGATGTAAAATAGAGTTTACACTTAAATGAAATACAAACCTTATGTAGACTGTCTATAGATATGGGTTTTATGTAATTATCCTACGTTTCATTCTAGGATATGAGATTCCCTATCTTATACAGGAAGTTCATGATAGGTCTTATAGTTCCCGTCAGGCGGGATTGAATATCTCCCACCAGATTTGGAAACCAGGCTACTTATGGCCCACTACAGTTCATGAATTCATTGAGTTCTCCAGATGGTTTGATGAATTTCATATCAATGAAAACTTTATGAATCATCCTCTAGGACATCTCTACACAACCATGTATTCTCAACTCTTTTCAGTTTGGGGACATTATTTTTTGGGGCCATACCTTCTAGCCAAAACTCTCCAGTGCAGGTTAATCTTGACCATGATATACTTCTCCTAAAAGTTAGAATAAGTGATCCACCTCAAAGAATTAAAGTCCTAATCCATGATCAATTTTTTGATCTCCCATGTCATCCATCGATTTGGAGCTCCCCATGTTATTCTCACAGACAATGACACCAACTTCTAGGCTTCTAAGCTAATGAAACTGTACACCATGTAATACATTTGATCTAAAACTAGTTACCACTACCATGAACAAGAAAATGGGTAGATTGAGGAATTCAAAAATACCCTCTCTAATATTTTACAAAATTTGATGGGTCAGAACAAGAAGATTTTTTCAGAAAATCTCTCATATTCCCTTTGTTCCTATCGGATGATAACTCATAATTCCACCGAGGTTACCCCATATTCTATAGTATTTGAAACATAGGAAGTCATGTCTATTGAGGTTCAATTTATAATGCTCCAAATATCTATTTATGACCATTATATGCTAGAAAGAATGATATAATTCCATCTTGTTGAGTTAGAAGACCACTAAGAGAATAGTCTTTGGGCCTTTCACAATCCAATGAGGATCCAAAACAAGACAGCGAGTTCATTCAACAAGAATATTTTCCTTTAATATTTTTTATAGGGTGACACGGAACTGGAATGATTCTTGGAAATAATCCACCAAATTTGGAGTTCAGGTGGGAAGGAACTTACATCATTCATAAGGTTTATCCAAATGGATCATTCTATTTGGTCACCATGGATAGATAGCACATCACACCTTCTACTAGTGGAATATTTCTAAAGTAGTACTTCATGTGATGATCCATGTCTAATAACCATAACTTTAAAATGTATTCATGTCTTCTTAGGAATGTGTCATGCGGCATTGAGCCACCTTGGCCCTCAATTCACATTGGGTTTGTTACTCGATCACACTACACATATCCTCTTCATGCTCTCAACCCATTGGTCCAATATTCAAAACCTTAAACTAAAATCCACCCATTGGTCCATGAAACACCACCTTAAACTGCTTGCAACGGGTCTAATCATTATGGCCTTAAACTATTTTTAACCCCTATAGTAAAAGTTTTATGAATTTAAAATATGAATATTGACATCCTCAATGTACAAAATTAAACTATGATTTCTACCCCATATAAAATCAGGATTAATCTTAATGAGAGATGATCTTACCCCATATGAAATTGGGACATCTCTTAATGAGATTTGATCTTACCCCTTATAATATTGGGATTACACTTTATAAGTGAGGATTTTCACCCCTTTATATATAGGGATTCCTCATAAAATATGTATGGAATGGTAAAAAGACCTCACCCCATGCCCTGATCATGGGATTCCTCATGAAAAATATGGGATTCCTCGATTCCCTCACCATAGAAGATTTCCCCCACCTATGTTAGTATTCTATAATTTCATGTTTTATAAATAAGTGTATTTTGATTCCCATCCTAATGTGATATTTACCGATGACCCTACTTCTCATCTCTAGGTCCAGCTACCAAATTATCAACCCTTCGACCACTTATCCCATGTTACATTCCAATCATTATGACCTTAAACTATGTGCAATGCATCTTAAGGTAGGAATGTGGTACGTGATCTTCCTTTGGATCCTTTCACATCAGTTTTTACCGCTTTCATTCCACAAAAATACCCTTGATACATACATTTCTATAGTCAAAGAATCATGACATTAAACTGATTTCCCAAATCCTAAGAAAATTGAATTTAAATTTTTTTCCATAGTCTAGGTCGTATGACTGTAAAATTTGAAAAACCATCTTCAGGATTGTTTCTTGGTGTTTAGGGCCTATTTAGATCCATTCACGTTAGTTTTTAACTCTCTTTCACCATGAAATCATACTCAACGCCCCCTTCTTTGGTCCAATATTTATGGACTTAAATTGATTGCAACTATTCCATGAAACATGAATTAAAACTATTTATCAGTTTTCCCAGCACAATGACCCTAAACTGTTTGCATTCACCCCTCATCTACATGGTCAACTTCACCCCTCATCTACATGGTCAACTTCACCCCTAGTGTTCTAGAAATTCCATGCCCCCACCTTCTATAACTATTTATGTCTTGATTCTCATCATTGTGAGATACATAATAATTCCTAAACTTTTCTTATTCGATCCTAGCCACAGATTCCCAGTAAAAACCATCCACTACTCATGATTCTATTCCCCTCAAAATATCCCCATGGACCTCATTTCTAGATATAATCCCCATTCATTTACCTTGACCCATGAATGGGTTGGGATTCATCTCAATGGTATATGGATTTACCCTGTATCAAATTAGGATGCTCAAAATAATTAATATGGGATGAACAAACTCCAACATCCTTAGTACATGATGTTAAACTATAGCCTTACCCTATTTGAATTTGTTATGCCTCATATCCTCCTATGACAATATTTTGTATCCTCATTTGAGAGGGTATCCCCTTTCGACATCAGTCTCCTACCATGCTGTGTCTTATAACTACATGTGGATTAATTTCCATCCTTGTAGGAGACGTGGTGGTATTGAGATATTCCAACCTAAGCTTATCCCCACAACCAACATTTTTTTGGTAAATTCTCCACTTCTTCATTGGCACTTTTCACTTTCCTCATTTTGGATAACCATCATTCTCCCAATCTGAATATTCTCATTAACAATAATGATGTCTGACCAAAATGGATCACCTACCATCATGGCTCACACATTGAAGGATCTTAAGTGTAAAATATAAAATCCTAGGTTTTGAACATGGTTAATGTACAATCATACATTTTATCACCATATCTATAACCAATGTAGTTACTAAGATTCACAATCACCTTTACGGGATTAGTCATCCATTTTTTCCCTTGTTTTTTCTTTCCTGTATGCAATGGGAACTCTATAACACTTCTTTTTCCTCACACTGAGAATAACTTATGTGGAATTAGGAGTTGATAAGGGTTCATTCCCATGATAGGTTTAGACATGCAATCTCCCATGGTTCAAACTCTAGGAACTTAAACTATGTGTACCCAATCCAAGCATTATAACCTCTAAATATTCACCATGTCCCCAATAATGTATTACCAGAAATTTAGCCTCTATGGTCCTGAACTCATGTTGGGTTGTTACTTTGTCATGTTGCATATATCCTTTTAGGGTATTCATTCCCATATTCTAAAGTCTATGATCTTAAATTGGAAGTCCAAGTTGAAGTAGAGTGACTTTAAACTATGTGCAAGCCTCTTTAGGAATGTGTTTTGTGGCATAAGGGCCTCCTTGGCTCAATTCACCTTGTGTTTTCATTATTCCATACTAAACATATACCTTGTGGGTTGATCACCCTATAGTCCAATATCTATGAACATAAACTAAATGACATTTTCCAAGAATGATGAACTTAAACTAAATGTGGGTTGTCACAAAAAATATTTTATGTGGAATCAGTTAGCCTCCTAGTTCCCCCCTCATTCATGTTGGGTTATCTTTCTTCGATGTAATTTATATTAAGGCATGATACACCTCCTAGTTCAAGAATTATAATTGTAAACTATTATACACTAGTCCAAGAATTGTGATCTTAAACTATTTTCACTCCTGTGGTCAAAACATCATGACCTTAAACTACGTTTAACTCTCCCTATATTATTTTTCTTGGTGTAGGGTCTTCTAATATTTTTTTCTTTTTTCAAGGCCTCTATAGGGAGTATGTTTTTCATGCTATCCTCATTCTCCCTCCACCACTACAGTTGGGTGATTATTATTTACATTAGTTCACACATCTGAGTTGCAAGACATAAAAATTCATGGATTCATGTCCCAATAATACGATGTTAAACTATGTGATATATCATCCTCATCATATGGAGTTAAACTATGTGTCCAATGTCCTCATTGTACAAGGTTAAAATGCATTACTATAATCCCCATGGAATGATTTAAAACTACAAATCATCTTGGGCCCTTTCTCAAGAATCCCTTTCATTTAGTGTCAGTCACCTATCGCATCATTTAGGTTCTTTGACCATAGATTTGTATCCGAGATGACGTTGCCCTAGAAGATGTATTTTACTTTTTTCTCAAACTGAAAAACCCCACACCAATGTGATTTAAGTTAGAGTGGAATAATTTTTGGAGTGTTTGAATCCATTAAAATGTTCCAAAACATCTTATCCATGATTTATACACCCCCTTTTTGGACCCTCAACCTCATCCATGTTTGAATAGACCCCTAATGAAAATGGTTCTAGGACAAAATGGATCACCTACCATCCTGGGCCAATGCCCTAGAAGACTTTGGATGAAATTCTAAGACAGGTCCTTTGTTTTTAATATGGTCAATGGTCAACCCTCTTTTTTATGTGCACATTCTCATCCAAATGGTATGAATGTTGTGTTTTGAACATGGTTAGCAGTTATCTTCTATTGACACACCACTCCCCTTTTGTTACATATTATAGGAGTCATGATTCATGCTCCCCATTACCCTTTGTTTGGGTAGAATTCAACACCCTAGATATTACCCCATCATGCATTAGTTCACATTGTAAAAGAGAGTCAGTTTTTTAGAGATCTTCATTCTCCAAAAATAGCCCCTCATTGCCCAAATACTATCAGTGGTTAGTTGAAAATGTAAGACCTCAAGTGTTGAATGATTATCTAACACTATCATATGACTGATTGACCACATGTTAATCCCTTGTTTCTCACAAATAGAATTATTGAACTTTATCTTAGTGATTGCTCATTAGTTATCCCATGAATATGATAGAAGTGAGATAATAAAGTAATAGAAACATGTTTAAGCATGAAAAAGTTCAAAACAAACCAATAAATGATTCATAGGGTTATCCACAAATTGGATCCTCTCCTTTTAAAAATTCCCCTAAAGGTCAACCTTAGTGATCAGGCATTCAAGCTCGGATAGCCTCTGGTGAGTGGCCTCCAAGATCCATTATTTCTCCATCAGGTCTTTTTTTCCGTCATCATATTTAGGGTGGACTTCCTCAACCCTGATCCATTACATGTCTTTCTCAGCCCGACACTCATCAACCAAGGATGTCATCTATGTAACCTTATCCATAGGATCCACCAACTAGGCATTCAAACTATTGGTGATATCTTCATGAGAATCAGATGCCACTCTATGCTCCTACACCAGCCCTTCTAGGTGGGTGATCTCCCCTTACACTTCCTAAACCACCTGGGTTTCCTCTTCCTTTTTCTTCTTCCATGAGTTTCCAAGAACCCTCCATTCAACATGTGCCTGCTCGAATAAGAATTCATGATCCAGTGTGTGAAGGATAACACAATCCACACCACTACATCTTAAGATGACTAACAAGTGGTAGAGAGATCCCACCCATTTTGGTAGGTCAGCTATATGGGTATGGGTGATTATGTTTGGAACATACCTCCATGACATGCAATGCATGATGATGTGATTCTTGGAAGTATCTAATCCAAAATTTTTAATTTTTTCATGTGGTGTATGCTCATAAAAAGGGAAGACTGTCAGCACATTAGTAGTTGGATCATTTTTAGCAATATCCTCATGTGTAAGCAGGATGAAAACCCAAAATATATCCTCATAATCACCTCTACCTACAAAAAAATCCTCATTTCCCCCATGTGGTTCCTATGAGGTGGATTTTGCCATCCCAGCCTCCTCATTCATACCTATTGTTGGTTCAATCTCATCTCAATATTTCATACCCTCCACCGGTGGAAATTAAAAAGTAATCATGTCCACCACCACCTCCCTTGTCACATCAGCTTCCGGCATATTTTCCACCTCCTCTATCATGGATTCATCTCCAATAACTGCCTCTAGTGGAACATCTTTGATAGGATCTACCACCATGGATCCTTTATCCAACACTACCAAATACTCCATCTCAACCCCCTTCATTGAGGGAACTATCTCAGTGGTCCCTTCCAATGGAGATTCCATTGTTGCTCTGACCCCTGTAGACTACCTAGTTATTTCCACCAGGAGAGAAGCACCTGGCATCCCCACCTCAACCCCATGCACCATTGAAATAGATATAGATGTTGGTGGATGATCCCTGAGTGCAGTGTTAACTTCTATTTAAATATGAGCCATATAAACATTGAAAGAAAAATAATAGGATACAAAGGTGTAAAGGAGGAAGCGGCTTATGTGAATAGTACAACCCTATGAGGAGTTCTTGGAGGTTCACAGTTAATTCACCCAGTATGGTAATTCCCCTGGTGGCCAATGCCTCATTAATAGGAACTACTTTTACTGGTAGTTGGATTCCCATGGTCGTGACATACTGAAGGGACCCCAAAATTTCACCTTTAATGGATGAGGCTCCCCACCCTCTGCTTGAGGTTAATTGCAGACCTCTCATTATTATGTGCTCATTGATTTCTTCACAAGTTAAAAAAGGGACTAGGAAATAAGTTTAAGGGTTGGGTGATGTTAAAAAGTTTCAAAATATCCTAGGATTTACCATATCGGTAGTAGGTTTTCTATCTCTATATAAGACCAGGTAGGAATCACTCCCTCAAAATTCTCTGGTTTCTTCACCCTCAGCTATTCCAACACCAACCTAACCCACATAGAAACCCAAAGGGTAATACATGCCCAGCAGCACCCTTAACTGGTCAATCAATTGGAACTTGGTACCATAAGAGTAGACAACATCCTCCATATCCATTGTGTATTTCATTACCTCATCATGGGTGATGTGTAAGAATTCCCTTTCATGACTTAGATCGATGAGGTATATCCAATAGATGATGAGATACTACCACATTACCAGGAGGGGTGTTGAGCTACTTGTGGAGTCCCCAAACCACCCAAGTATTAGGAAAGAGAGTGTTACTAGAAACATCTGGGTGACGTACTCTCTTGCCCATGCCTTGGACTTGCAACCCTAGATCGCTCAAGAGCATTCCCCTTCCTCCTATGACGGCTTACCTAGGGGATATGAGCTAGATGTTTCTCCTCTCCCTCCAACCTCCACATATGTTGTCTCTATAATTAATTCTCTTCCCATTGATTTGATCCTTCCTCTTTTTTGTTCTCTTAACACCACTCACCCTTGACCATGTGGTTGTAGGGGAACTCCTTCATTGGTTTGGGTGGTTCAAGCCTCAACATTTCCCTGAGATATTCCTTCTCCCAACTCATCATGTATTTATAGATGATCCCATATGTAGCAGTAGATAGTGCAAAATTTTTCTTCCCATTTTCTTCCTTTAACATAAGCATGTTCCATATTTTCATCAAAACCTACGGATGGTGCTCATTCTGAACCTTCATGTACACCTTTGGTGTCAACCGCTTCAAGTACTTGAACTGAATTATGAATTGATGCGGGTTGTATGGATCAAAAATCATATTTCAATCGACTCTATCCACTAGTACCCCACCTCAAAAGGCTAGGAGTTAAAATATCTACTCGAGGGTACTTATACCTTCATCAGTAATTATCCCCATTAGAATGGGGAATATTTGAAATATGAATCACTTTTCTAGCACAACATTTTCTAACACCTACACTGGGCCCAACATGAGAGGGTGACTCATTATGTTTTTTTTCATAATAGGTTATAATTTCATAGTTAGAGATTAGATGGGGTTTGGGTATTTGTTTCTTATCATTTTTAGAGCCACCTAATAGTAAAAAAAGTGTAGGGTCCCACACACATGGATAAAAGTCATCCCTTTACTGATGTGGAGGATCGCCTTGTATAACATCACCAATAATGGTATATATAGGTTAATGTGGTTCCCCATCACCAACATCACCACCATGATAAAGTTACTTGACTACACTACCATATATGCATAACTCACCAGGATCATCCATCCATAGATTAGTGTGGGAATAAAACGTAATATCTCGACCATAGGGGCTTCTTTATTTATGATGTAGCCCCATAGATTCCACTAGCTTAGCCACATGATATGATAGCAGGAGTTCTCCTTTCCCCACTAGTAAGACACATTGAATGTGTGAGGCCTACCCAAAAACTTATCTTCTAGTTCCTCCCACTCGAGAGGGTCCTTTTTTGGCTCATTCAGAAAATACCTGGACCACTGTATGAATTGGATATCCTTCTTCCCTGATTTTTCTTTGTTTTTCCTCAGCACCAGATGTAGCATCACCCTCATAAAGGCTGTCAATTTCTCTTAATCCTCAAAAAAATTATCTGAAGGGAGTAAATCATCATATATCACCCCGTATATTGGGATCTTGGCTATCTAGGGAAGATCCCATATGCTAATTACTATGTCCCCATGATGCATATGGAAAGTGTTGATCCCTGGAAACCAACTACTCAGTAGCTCTGGTATGATGTATAGGTGGTGAAAGAAAGGAAATGGTGTGGCCCATGACACCTTATAGATCCCCATATTCTATATCTCGACCTCAAATTCATTGCATGATGCAAAAACCCAATAGGACCAGGCTCATTCATCAGTGAAGTTTCCACCCTGGTGTAGGTCCCATTTTTTTAGTCCATCCTTTGAGCAGAACCCCTATACCCATCTGGAAGATCATATTATACTATATGGTATGTCTTATGATCTATCTTCTTTCCATCAATATTATTGAGGTTTTTTCATAGAGTTTCCTCTATGATTGGCCAACAGTACTTCTGGATGTGGCTCCTAGCAGCCCTTCACTGCTGGTATTGTCCCAAAGTGCTTCAAAATGAGTAGGTAGACTTATCTATTCTCTCTATAGGGATAAATAAATTATCTCTTATCCGAAAACCATAAAGTTGTTTCCTATTTCATATCAGGTAATCATTTTGATCCAATTTTAGTAGATAAATGATCGATTTATGGTTCAAGGTCCTTTGAATTCTCTCCCTTATTATTATATTCCCATACATCTCTTCATGATGATCAAAAGCAGCATTGGGTCCCTCATAGGCCATTTCATTTATTAATTGGGAGTTTTCTTTTCCTTTTTCACAGTGACCAACTCAAAAAGATCATTTTGAAAAAGTCAGGTTCTTAGAGGTTGTTTCATTAATGTTCAGTTAGAGGAACTTTGTTCACAAAGAACTATTTAAAGAGATAATCTCATGGAGAAGGTGAGATTCATGAGTTATGGGTATCAAAATAACAAATCACTCATTAATGGTGTGATATTCATGAAAATAGAGCATGAACTATTTCCATTGTGAATTTATTATAGTCCCTCTAAGGTCCCCTAGTTCTATTTATAGGTTTATGTCCCAGGGGGATTTGTGACTTGTTTTTTCAACCAAACCTCATGAACCCGCATCATGAACATGATTGTCAAATGAGCTTCATGAAGAAAAGTTTATTTAAAATTCTTAGTGATTCTACCTAATAATTTGACCCTCATTTTCCCCATCATCTATCATTCTGAGGGGGGAATTTTTTTGATGTAAAAATATGCATGTCATGGGAAAGGTTGAGAAAGGCATGACCGGTTCACAACAGATCAAATCCCAAATGGCCTAAAAATACCTCTAAGGGTATGTTTCATATAATTAACTAGTATTGTGAGTAGCCACATCTCATGAAGATCCAGGGATATGAAGATCCTTCATGAGTGCATGAATGGTTTATGGTAACCTTCATGAAACATGAATATGAAGTCACATAACACTTTTCATCCACATGAAGTGTTGACAGTAATCATTTTGAAGTGATATTTGGAGTTGTAAATCCTGACTGACTCACAAAGCTCATAAAGATTCAGTAAATCCTCTAATTATCATGAAACCCACATTCCTATAAATACCCCTATGTCTAACAATTAAGGTGATGTAAATATTTTGACTTATGAAAATCACTCCTTATTTGTGAACCATCTAATCTTCCTGGACAAAAAAGAAATTGGATCACTCAATATAGTGATTGAAGCTTAACATTCATGGTTATTACATCATTTTAGATGATTATTCAGAACATAAAAAAATTACATGCCCATGAACCATAATAGTGTAGTGTATTTGGGAAATTGGATCGTAATATTCTAACTTGGTTAAATATCTTCAATGTTTCCCACAAATATCTTCCCATTTATTACTCCTCCATAAAACCTTTCTTGATAACATAGGGAAATTAAACATAAAAAAGGGTTATCTAAGATTATAAGGTTAAATAAAGGATATATGTAAGAATAACATGAATATAAGGGTATGAGAACATGAGAGTAACATTTTAATATCACACAATTCATATCAAATACTATACACATGATTCATGGAACAAATATTAGTATGTTATAAAATATTAATCATAATGTAATCAAGATCATGATTCATGATATACTAGTATAGGAATAAGACATGGAATTTTGGAATACACATAAGAATATAAAATATTATATCAAGGTAACCTACCAAGACATTCATAACATGTTTGGCTTGGGATAATCACCTGTATACTTGTTTCGGTCTTGGGATAACCTCCCATGTACCCTCTTGTTTCGTTTTTAGGATGACCTCCCATGTACACTCTTGTTGTGGGCTTCAGATGCCCTCATATGTACCCTCTTGTTGTGGGATTGGTATAATCACTTATTTACCCTTTGAAATCATAGAACATTAATCATTACCTAATGCATTGGAGGGAGATATAGGTCCCACCTATTAGATAATAAATTCATACATACATGTTCCATGAGAGAATAAAACATTCATCATGTTATAACCCGTAAAAATAAATGGGTTTCATAAACATCATAACATAACACATGAAATGAAATGGGTATCATAAATATTTCATCATAGAATAACCTATGTAGAATAGAAATATTTCATAAACATTTAATCATAGAATAACTTGTGAAAGGAATCTAGTTTCTTTAGTGTTTTATTATGGTATATCCCATGGAATAGAAAAATCTGCATAAAAATTTTCATCTTCATCGTAATCCATTCATGGAAATGTTAAAAATGGTGTACTTATATCATATACCCTATAATTAATAAACTATATCAAAGGATTTCATCTTATATGGAGAAGGATTTTGAAAGATCACTTGGATAATTTGTTAAAGAAAATAATCATTCATTGAAAATCATATTTTAAGACATAAAAAGTTTTCAATATAGTTTTATTTTAAAATCAATTTGATAAATTATGAATTAATATTTAAAAAATCCTTTAAAATATTTCCAGATGAAAAATATCATTTTTCCTTTGAATTTTGTTTAATTCATAAAACATTTTGAAAACCATTTTCTTTGAAAATAACCTTGAGGACTCATAAAGGAAGGTTTAAAAAATATTTTAAACATAAAATATTTTTAAAATAAATTTTATTTGAAAATGATATTAAAATATCATTTAAAAACATTTTAGAAAAGTTTTTTTGAAAATTATTTTTTTGAATAAAATAGATTTTCATCTAAAGAACGAAATAAGGTTGGATTTTCATAAAAACACTTTATTAGTTATATTAATTATGAAAGAGAGGGAAAATGGTAAAATTACATGAATATATCAAAAATAAAATTAGGAGAATAAAGTTAATGAGAATTATAGAGATATGGATAATAATATTTCAGTAATGGAAGCGCAATCATAAGCAATCTCAATAAAAGATGATATTGTAGCAATAAACTCATACCAATTTGGTAATATTGAATAAAAATACCAATGAAAGAATAAAACTACATGAAGCTTAAAATATAACTAAAATAATTATATTAGTGATATAAAATTTTAAAGTGGTGGTATATAAACCTTGTAAAATAATATAGGTGCATGACATAACATGTGTATCAATGAAGGAAAATTAAGATAAAATTCCCTTACCGATTTGGTAACATTTTGAAATATAACCCCATGATATAGAGATCCAAAAATGGATATGTAAATAACAATAAATTTTAATATAATCATATTAAAAATAATTAATGGGTATTATATAGACCACATAGAAGAAATAGGTGGTGAATTTAGCATGTGTCTCACAAATGTAAAAAGTGAGACGAAAATCCATTACTACTTGAGTAACTTTTGAATCCTGAGACCCATGAAATAATAACATAAATTGAAACATTTAATATCATTAAATAAATTAAATTAGTGATATGAAATTTCATGGGGCATTATATACCCATCACAAAAGAAACTAGTAGTGAATATGGCATAAGTCGTGTAGAAATCAAAGTGAGACGAGAAATCACCTTACCATAAGTCCTGACTTTCTATGTACATGTTCAAGAATCCAGTATAATAAATATAATATTATTATAAATAAACAAAAAAACATATTTTTATATCTCATACAATATATCATTTTATTATGACTTTATATTACCCGTTTATAAATCATTCATGTTAAAGTTATGTTTTATGTAATAACTACTTTGTTTTTAGTATATGTATTGACATGTTATTTTTTCCCTATTCACCTGATAATGATCCCTTAATTTATATAATGTAACCCATGTTATAAATATAATATCTATTTATTATATATTTATTTAGAATAATTTAAAAAATATATAAATAGAAAATGAAATACACCATTCATGGAGATGGTTGGTCGTGCGTATGCATGAACGTTGTTTCCATTTTCTTTTCATGTTTAAAAGAAATTAAATTAAATCATATATATATATATTATTTATAATAGAATTATTATTTCATATATATCACATAATTTTATTAAAATCATCCTTAATATATTCTATGTAAAGGGTGAACAGATCACATCACTTCACGAGGCAGTAGTATGTCGTGCACATGAACGACGTTATTGTATTCTCACAAAATAAAAAGTATAAAGGTATGTATTATATAATAATTTTAGAATAATGAATAAATCATAAATATAATATATACTATAAATTTAAATAATTACTCTGAACCATGATAGTTTGTAATGGAATAACAAACAACATCGGTTCATGGGGTGGTAGTTCGTTAAACACACAAACGATTATTGTGTATCCCATTTGATGGAAGTGCGTGAAGTTGTAGAATTTACCCTTGAAAAAAAACATCTCATTAAATTTATTATACCTATTTTATTTTATAAAAATTGTATAATAATAATATATGGGGTGGATAATGAAACAAAACAAAATTGCACATTGATGAACATTACCTCTTCTTCGGGTGACTCTTTTTGGTTTACAGCAAAAAACTACCTTGGTTGGATTTCTACCCAGAAGTGTTGTTTATATTTTTATATGAGTGAATTTTGAAATATATTTTTATAGGTATTTTTAAATACAAATGGATTTATATGTGTGAAGAATTGGGGATATTGAATTTCCTTTTATAATGGAAGAGTAGTGGAATTATTGAAAATACCAAAAGGTAAACACTATTGGGAGGTCTCCCTTACATCATTTGCCTCCAATAACGAACAATATTATAGATAATAGGGGATATGATCTAAATATGTCTGTAAATTGGTTTTTTACACATTTATAGGAAATATGGACCCATAAGTTAAAGTTTAGTTCCTTGGTAAACAAATTTTTCGCTTAATTGTTGTAATTAATTTTAATCATTTTCACTAAAAATTTTGGTCAGAAATTAAGTTGGTATTATAAGAAATTATAAATTATTATTATTCCAAATATATAATACATTATTATCAACCCCTATAACATAATTTTAAGAATCAAATTTAAAATTAATATAGCGAAACGGATGAAACAACGGGTTTTTAAAGTGAAAATGTTCAAAGGTTTGAAATGTTTTTATATCCATTTTCAATGTGAAATTAATTAAAATGATGTAAATTAAATTTACTGATATATAATTAAACTAATTATACATGAAAACAAATTTGAAATATAATTTATCTATATAATTAAATTAGACAAAAAAGTCAATTTTTATTTAAAATTCAGTATTTTCACTATTCATCAAAAAATAAAACTTTTTTGAAAAATACCAAAACTTCACCATAAGATAATTTAGACATTAAAATTTCAAAAATGAAGTTTTTTTGAAATATAATTTATTAAATCATAAAAAATTATTTTTAAAATAAGTGATCCATTAAAAGGTGGTAAAACTACCTTTTAGAAAAATACTTCTTTTTATGCGTACAATTGTATTTTGTTTCTTATATCTTGTTTAGAAAACACATAAGATGATTTTTAAAAGTTTTATTGAATAATATATATATATATCTATATATATATAATTAAAATAATCCATCAAAATTAGTTTGTCTAATTTATCAAGATAAAACATCTTTCTTTATAGAAAAATAGTTTTTCATAAATGGAATTTATTTATTTTCAAATAGTACTTACTTTAATTTATAAAAAAACTAGTACTTTCCCATCCTATTTCATGGCATATTTGATTATTGGTTTTTATTTTAATAAGAGATTAATATTTATAAAATTTTAGAAGAAATATTAATGTTTAATAAATTATAATTAGAAAGTAATAGTGTATGATAATGAAACAATAGTGCATAAAATATGAAGAACCCATTAAAATAGTTGACAAAGAATAATTATAGAGTAAAATTATATTTAATTTTAAATTTTGAGGAAGAATATTTGAATTCATTTTCAATTTTTATCTTAATAACTATAATGTGGGCACTAAAATAAAAAGTGAAAGTTAAATCAAATATAAGACAGTGGTTGTAATAATAAAAATGGGAAATGTAAAATTTAATGGAATAATAATAATATATTGAATGAGGGGGTTGTTCGAGAAAAAAGAAAACTGAGTGAAACTATTCATTATGTATAAGGAACAATATGGAATAAAGAACGTAGAGATCATAGACAAAGATGAAACGAAAGGTGAAATTTAATAAAATAAATAGATGAAGAAAGAGAGTTGAAACCCACTTCATAATAGTTGAGGACATGAAATTGAATCAAAAAAATAGATGAACACAAATTGAAACTGGTTGTTTCTTCACTAAACGTCAATAGTCCCAGGTTGTTGTTTTTAAATGCTCGATTGAATAGAGACCTTTCATAGGTAAGTGGAGGGGCAGAAAGATTTCTATTCATTGGGTGGAGTCATTCACATAGGCTAAGAAGCTTCATCAAAGAGTTTTCAACCACTTTAGTAGACCAGACAACATGAAATTGAATAAAAAAATTAGTTGAATATAGAATGAATCTTGATGTAGCATGAGATTTAATATCACAATTCTATAAACAGTTGAAGATGTATACATCATAATTGTTTATATAATATGTAAAAACATATATTAGTGCATACCTGATCATCAGTAGGAACCAACTCATAATGAAGAACCTGCATACTGTGATTTTATCATCTCCAACCCACGGAAGAAATTGGTTCCTGATCAAGAAAACAAATTTGTAACCATCAAGATAGGAAATAAAAAACATTCTCTAGTATATTTTTTTGGATTCAATGTAATTGAAGGTAATTTGGATTAACTGGGATTTTATTCAGGCCAAAAAAATTAGATAAAAATATAACTCCATATAAAGAGAACCCTGGAAATATATTTCAAAAGAGATGCATTTGAAGGTAGAGGAGGAAAATGGAAAATAGAACTTTGATAGTAGGTTAAAAAATTATAGTAGAGTAAACTAGATACCCAAAAATTAGTAAAAAATAAACTGATTGATAACTAACTATAATATAATTCAAAATATAACATAAATTATATATGTTTTATAAACCTAACTGTCAAATCTGGAATAACTTGAAACACCAAAGGGAACATCTTTAATTAGATTTGGAACCCTTTTCAATCACCAATGGGAAATATACGTGTTTCAACATTACCTTAACTGTCAACTCTAGAACCATTTTAACCACCATAGAGAAACATACATGTCCCTGTTCTTTTTAGACATCCCAAATAATAGAAATTTTCAATCACTTTGAACATAAATTCTCAATCAATGTGAACATAAATTGTGAATCAACCATCACCTCTTATAGTGAGTTGTCAATCAGTCTGAAAAAGAAATGATTTAATGTTATCATTCCCTTATGTAATTTGGTTGCATACCTGATCCTAGTAAGGTAATTCAACCTATTAGAAAAGTACATTACAATAATTAGGATACCCAAAAAATTGTCAAAAAATACAGATTCACAATTCACTATAATACAAAACAAATTATAACAGAAAACATACCAGTTTAGTGTCTTTAAGTCATTATGCTCTATATAGATTAGTCACCTACAAGTACATGAAAATCTTTATGTCGGCATACAACAAATGAATTAATGTTTCACTACCATTAAATCAAATACCATTCATTACATGTATAAAATAGTAAAGATGATATAAATAGGAGAAGTATTTTCGAAACCTGTTTTCTTAAAGTGATTACAAACACAATAATAGTGGAATCATATTTCAGTGACTATAACATATTAATAGTGAAAAAACATATCATTACATCCATGAAAAATTAGTGAACATAACATAGTCAATGGAAACACATCTACTATGGATTCACTGGATGATGGAAACTGAAGGTAGACAGACTTACCTGTACTGAAATCACTCAATGATTCCATACAGAAGGCATGACAGAAATTAGTTCAATCTACCTAAAAACATTTGTTGAAGACAAATGAATCACACCCTGGATGCATCTTATGAACATACATGTCTATGGAAGAGAAGATATATCCAGGAATAAAAGTACACATGCTTTGGTCTAAAAACAATATCCATAATCATCATTGCACATATGAAGCACTGGATATAGAAATATGTAAAATGCAATAAATATACAACTAATTGTAGAATAACCAAGTTCTATTTTCAGTTATATTTTCCATAATATGTAATATAAATATTTATCATATTACAAAATCAATATTACAATATTTATATGGTCTTTCAAGTTGAAAATACTATATTGAAACCACCTTAACTTATAGGCACTACCTGAAAAGACAGTTGCACTGAAATAAAAATAATATACCTTTTTTAAATTTAATATTATTACGCATATGGTGAATATTAGATATTCAATATTAGAAATACAATATTAGTAGTCATATGCTAAATATGCATTCTGTATAAAATGAATATGTATAATGCATTCAATATACTATTTCTAAATATAATATGAGAAATATCTATAATATGTATTATGAAAAAGAAAATTGATCACATGGTATATGATTAAACTCAATGAAGACTACCATAGGGCTGAAATCAGAAGGCGACTGAGGTTAAACATGTGGAGGTAGTGTAGGCGGAGCTGAAGTAGGTGGATTCGTAGGAGCAGGAGGCAGAGCATGCTAAGGGTGACTGAGGCGGAGCAGCAAAAGTATGTATGTTATAAGCTTTCAAAATCATTAAATATAATTATGTATCAGAAAAATTAGAGATGATTTCGGACAACATTTGAGTAACATAATGATCGATCCCAACTTTAACCCAGTTATGACTATTTTAGATAATCTTATAAGCTTTCAAAATCATTATAGATCACCTAAATTTGACATCTACAGCTCAAGTACTCATCAAAACACAGTAGGTAACATAATCTGAATTATACACTTTGTAGAAGAAGAACCATTATCACCTAGCGGCATATTTTGAATAACCATAAGTCCGATTCATAATTTTTTATAGTTAATAATATTTTATATAATCTTGGTAGGTTTCTAACGTCATAAGAAACTCTTAATGTAGACAACTGAAACTCAAAATATAGTCAGAAAACAATAGGTATGTAAAACTGGAATTCCATAGAACATTATACAACTTCTTAGAACATTTAATTATATTCCCCAATCATTTTAATACAGAACTTAATCCCATTATATAACATGTAATTGATGATATCGAAGTGATAATAATTATAATATAAATAATTTAACAACCATTTTAGAACATCAAGTCTAAAAACATGAGCATAACGTTTTCTAAAATCACAATCCATAAACCAAATAACCAATAAGGAATATAATTTATAACATTATGGAATGAAGTATTGAGAGATATAGTGAATAAAATAGAAAAACTATCAATGGTAGCTCGCCACGATGGATATCAGGAAGTATTCTATGGATATCAGGAAGTCTTCTATGGGTAAACTCATATGTATGTTTATGTACATAATCAAAATTACATTATTTCTTCTAATCCAATAAAATGATTCCTAGGTTTAAAAAAGAAATTTTCTTAGCATATAAATTACAACATCTGAAATAGGCAAGTTAATTATTTAGCAGCATTAGAAATCAATTATTTAGTGAATAGATCACCTTAACAGCACCCATATGAGGCCCTTGAGTATCTACATGAGATCTCTAGATAATCTCCCTCAGTTCCCTAAGAATATTATTTGATCTATTCTGGGATGCGAAGTCTTTAGCAGGCCTGAAAGGCATAGAACCTCTAAATTCATTGTACTTTTCAACAAATGGAAGAGGGATGTGATAATGGGATGAGATATGAAGGAAAAAACTAAATAGAAAATAAAATGAATCCCAGACTATGATATGGAATATTTTTAGCATAGGATGATATTTTGTAAATCTACTTCTATTCAATAAAGAGTTATTCACTATTACAAAAAAGAATAATTCATTTAAAATTCCCATATATAAAGTGTATTAAATTGAAACTGAAAACTGGTAAATGGTTTATAAAAAATTTAGATAAAGAAATATTGGCAAGTATAGTAAGCAACCAATACTGTAAATGGCATATAATGTAAGAGATATTTGTTAGAGTTTTTCTGTTATAGAAATCATGGAATATATGCTATTAGTGGAATAGACTGTATGCATACAGCTTACAGTATGCAAACAGCTACCTTCAATATTAATTCTACTATATTTTTTCTAAACTACAATATATATTTTCATTAATGTTTAGGAACATAAAATCTAAATGAAAAATAAAATAATCTATCCTTGGAGGGTGAGAAAGAGCCACTGTAAAGAATCTTGGGAATGATGAAATCTTGGATAAAGGTGAGTACTTTGAAAGCTGAGTACATGAACATTACATGGAAATAAAATTTGTAATGATGTGGAGGCTGCAATGATAAGAAACAACAGAAAACGTTGTTGGTTAAGGTTTATAAAAATTAGAAATATCATGTAAAACTAAAAATTGCAAACCTTTCATAGTGGCGAACAATCGGTATTCAGAGACACCTCATATGTGAATTGATGCAATTAAACAACAAATAAATGATGTTACTGAGGAGAATAAATAGTATCTAATAGAGCACGACACAAAGAGAAAGTACACAGAAAATACCCAAATTGTCAGTAGATTATATGACCCTCACTTGAAAGTAATAAAGATCGCATGTTTATAACAAGAATCATTCATAGAAAAATCACAACATCACTCTCCATAGATTATATGATATCTCATCCTTTCATAATGTATCTGAAACTCTCTTATACTAATTATGAGATATGAACATAAAGTGTTCATTTTATAGAAACAATACATGTTCAGTTATCTCAGTAGGTAAGTATACTAATTGTGTAGGTTAGTATAACAATTCTGTGATTAGTTCATGTTCACTTATAAACAATACTATTTATATAAATGAGAGGGTTTTAATTTGATAGATTTAGTAATTGTTCACTACTCTCAGTAGGTTAGTATACTTATTATGTAACCAGTTCACGTTCACCTATAAATTGTACAGTTTCTGAAGTGAACCTGTACACGTTTACTTGTATAATTTAAAGTGTTCTTTTGATATAAATAGCACATGATCACTTCTCTCGGTGGGTTATTATACTGATTTTTTAGGTTATTATGCTGATTCAATAATCAGATCGTGTTCACTTCTAAATAGAACTGTTTCTATAAAACTATTTCTATTCAATAAAGAGTTATTCGCTATTACCAAATAGAACAATTCATTTAAAATTACCATATATAAAGTGCATGAAACTGAAACTGAAAACTGGTAAATTTTTTATAAAAAATTTAGATAAAGAAATATAGGCAAGTATGGTAAGCAAACAATATTGTAAATGGAATGTAATGTAAGAGATATTTCTCATAGATGTTCTGTTATAGAAATCATGGATTACATGCTATTAGTGGAATAGACTATATGAATACAGCTTATAGTATGCAAACAGCTACCTTTAATATTAATTATACTATATTTTTTCTAATCTAAAATATATTTTCATTAATGTTTACGAAAATAAAAGCTAAATGAAAAATAAAATAATCCATCCATGGAGGGTGAGAAAGAGTCATTGTTAAGAAGTTTTGGAATGATGAAATATTCAATAAAGGTGAGTACTTTGAGAGATGAGTACATGAACTTTACATGGAAATAGAATGTGTTATGGTGTGGAGGACTCAATGATAAGGAACAACAGAAAATGTTGTTGGTTAAGGTTTATAGAAATTGGAAATAGCATGTAAAACTAAAAATTTAAAACCTTTCATAGTGATGAACAATCGATATTCAGAGACACCTCAGATGTGAATTGAGGTACTTATACAACCAATAAATGATGTTACAGATGAGAATATATAGTTTCTAATAGGGCATGACACAAAGGGAATATACACAGAAAATACCCAAAAGCATTCCAGTTAGTAAATTTCAATCTTTCACCCTTGTTCCCCTACCCAATTGGAATTAAGAACTTGAACCAAGAAAAATCTTATACCAAAAAAGAAGTTCAGTTAGTAAATTTAAATAAAATTTTAAAATTTAATCCCAGAAGATATTTTCAATGTATACAGAACATTCAAAAATCTACTACCACATACTAAAATTAAAAAATTGGAATAAAACCTGAATCAGGATTCCACTTAAGTGGTTTTGTCTTTCATGTTTGTAGTCTGCCTAAACTTTCAAGACCACATCAAGATAGAGCATTAAATAATTAGATAAATGTAAGTTGAAAACTACTAGTAAAATATGAAACATCTAAAGTGATAAGTAATTAATTGTTCGAACCAAATGAGTATATAATAGAAAGTAGAAAATCCAACATGAAAAATGAATTCCTTGGAAGAGAAATTCATGACCACTGTGAGAAGATAATTTAAGGAATAATAGGTAGTTTAATTTCATGAATTGAAGAATAGATTGAATGAACCATTAACATTATCATTAATAGTAGTAGTGTTTGTAAGATCTAATATTTTCATCACTAAAAAAACATATGAAACACATCTAAATTAAGAGAAATGAAACTGTAAGAAATGAAGATAAAACTGACCTTACTATTCTCATCACTTGTATGATGAATGAATGTCTATTTGGTGATAGAAAAAAATATGAAATATGAAATGTATGGGAGATAATAGGAGACGTAGTAAGAGGATAAGGGAAGGTGACTTCAGTTTAAATTGAAAACCCAAAAATCCTTGGAAATGTTGTTTGAAATTTCAAGCTGTAAGTGGTCGAAGGGAAAGACTAATAGCATATTTAAGAAACTAAGAACGGATTTACTATGATTGAAATTAAGGGAAGTATGGTTCTAGAGGAAGAAACTTACGTAGTGGTGGCAGGTATAAATAGATTTGTGAGTCAAAGAAATTGTGAACAAAAATACAAGTAAGAGAAAAACATAGTGTAGATGTACACTTAAACATGGATAAGGAGGAAGACGACTTACGAGCAAGATAGACTACAGAGAAATTGGGAGGAGGATGATGTAGGCGTCAGGAATTTAGGGGAACCCTAGGTCCCAAACAGTAGAATCCCGACCGTGACCGAAAGAATGAAAAACACAGAGAGTGTAGTTCAAACCAGGTGAAGGCAGAGGTCGAAGATGGAGGGTTGCAAACTGCGGGTTGATAGGGAGAGGGAGGATGATAGAGGCGGGGGTAGAGGGAAATCTAGGTCGCGACCCATGAAAACCTCAATGGGAGCGGGATGGGGAGGCGTACAGAAAATAATGTAGTGCGCTGTGGGGTGACATGGGTAATTGGAGGAAGGACACGTTAGGGATAATTGACATGGATGAACTTGAGATGGACACGTGGTAGCTTGAAATCCAGAATTAGTATATATAGTAGATTAGGTGACAAATAATTAATTTTATACACATTCATAAAAAATATTTTAATTATTTAGTTAATCTCATTCATAACCTTCATCCCAACTATTATGTGATAACTATAATAATATTTTAATAATATGTCACATTTCATTTAAAGTTAGTGTTGTGTGTAACTTAACCTAAGATTGGTGTTGAGTGTAATGAAATATAAACATGGTATTTTATGTAACAAAATCCAAACTCAGTGTTTCATATGACTCAATAAAAACTCATTATTTCATATAGCATAAGCTTAACTTGGTTTGGAATATAAATAAATATTAACATGGTGTAGCATGAAATTAAATCCATCAAGGAATTTTAATTTAATCAATAATATGTATTCATAAAAACACAACATGTTATATTATACCCCCCATAAAATGAATTTCACCCTAAAAATTATTATAGTTGTGCAAAGTTTTAATTCTTTAAAGTTTATCACATTGAAACCCAAATCATAAAAATGAATAATAATACTTCCTCTGAAGAGAATGTTGGAAACATAACAGTTTCCCAAGGTAACTTATAACTAGGTTTACACATAGGAGAACATAGGTGGGAAGTAAATATTTGGACATGTAATAAAAGTGTAAATAATCATAGTGTTTGATTAATATAACTTCTCACAGGAATGTGGGTGATCCATAGAATGTTAGAAACCAAAAAACCATTTCCTAAATGGGTGTGAAATTTTAATTGATATCATTAAAATGATGATAACAGGGAAACATTTTATTTCAATATCATTTTCCTAAATTTGAATAATTTTAACAAGGAGATATACATACTTGATTAAGGTCTATTTCATATGTACAATCTCTCCATTTGGTTGTTCCTTGATCAATTTTCACATCATCACTTTCTATGAGAAATGAAGGTGATTTGTTATTCATAAATCATTAATAGATCATAGGATTCATAGATAGAATGATAATTCATTCTTTCTAACTTCAGTTATCATCAAAACAATGTGGTAAGAACAGGTTATGTATAAGGATTCATATTGAGAAATAATACATTAATCTATAAAACCTCAATCAAATTTCAACATAAACCTTTTCATAAATGGGTACCCTTTGACCCTTACAAAAGATAAAAATCCAAAACATTATAAGTAAAGTCACTGAATTTCCAAAATAAACTTATAATTAATACCAATATACCATAAAGTGGATCTTGATTTCCACATAACAAAAATTTGAATACCTTCATCGTGTATTCTCTTAAAACATGTTAATAACTAGAATTACCAAGAATCCTTGTTAAAAAAATTAATGCTTCGTTACTCTTTAAACACATATTATTGGATATATGTTCCCTAAAACTTAAATGTTATAATCTCTATCCATGGTAGAATAAACCAATTTTTCAACAAATCATTAATCTATTTCCAAGTTAATCTGTGCTATACAATTTTATTTATTCTTATAAAACGTCACTTTATCCAAAATAAACACCATTTTCTAAACATTGAGATCAAATAAAGGTATAAATTTACTTAATTATGTGTTTTACATAAAATATAACCTTCCCATTAAATAAATTTTCCATTCCATCAATATCATTGAACCTATCCTTTCAAATCCTTAATAAATAACTTATACCAAAAAATCCTTATATATTTCATAATTCTTGAAGCGCAATACAAAATTACTTCAATCGCACCACTTCCTTCTCAAACAGTTAACTACCTTTGTTTTCTTATTCCTTACCACTTTTTTTTCAAATGTCATTCATCAGAAACAAAACCATTACTCATACAACCTTACTGCTTTCCATCGTCAGATATCCCCCTAAGACATTTATTTCCATAATTACCATACTTCCCACACATAAAACATTCAATTGTCGATGATATCATAGAGAAGCCATTATTCTCATCCATTGTGTTAATTGAGTTTTTAATTTTTCATTTATAGTTACTTTCTTTGAGTCCATATTTTCCATAGTCAAAACATCTTCATGTTACTCTAATAAATCAACTTATAGTATCTATACAGAGATGTAATTTCTTAAAAACAACTCTCTCATTACTTTACCAAAATTCAAGGGAATTTTACTAAACTTTCAATCTTTCTTAGACTAATAATTTAAGACATCCCTAGATATATCCATAAAATTATCCATAGGGATATCACTAAAGTTTTCTCGTCCTAATTTCCAAATGTTGACCAAACCATTCTTTTGAGGCCAACTATAGCGACCCTGGCTTAATATACATGGATATTACATCATTTTATATGAATATTCAGCACATTAAAAAATTAAATTCCTAAGAACCATAATAATTTATTGTATTTGAAAACATATAACACAATATTCTAACATGGTGAAATATCTTCAATGTTTCCCATAATGATATTCCCATGTAGTACTCCAACTTAAAACCTTTCTTCATAACCTGGGGAAGGAAAACATAAGAAAGGTTGAGATCATATGCTCAGTTAGGTTAAAAAAAAGAGATACATAATAATAACATGAATATAAGTGTATGAGAGTAGGATAATAACATTTTAAGATCATACCAGGGATATCAAAGATCATCCACATGATTCATTGCATAAAGATTGGAAGATCGTAACACATGAATCATAAGGAATTCAAGAGTATAATCTATGAGATAATAGTAGAGGAATATGACATGAAATTATGGAATACACATAAGAATATAAAATATTATGTCAACGATATCTACCAATACCTTCATAACATGTTAGTTTTTTTATAATAACTTGTGTACCATCTTCGGGGTTGGGATGACTTCCTATGTACCCTCTTGTTTTTGAATTGGGATGATCTCTCGTCTACCCTATTATTATAGGCTTGGAATTCTATACTATGTAACCTATTGTTTTGGGCTTGGGTTTACCCCCCATGCTCCATTTGATATCATAGAGAATTTATCATTTCTCAATGCATTGGAGGGAGATATAGGTCCTAATCATCACATAATAAAATCATACATACATGTGCCACAAGAAAATAAAATATTCATCATATCATGACCCATAAAAAGAGATGGGTTTTACAAATATATATATATATATAATAACATGTGAAATGAAATTAGTATTATAAACATTTGATCATATCATAACATATGGAAAAGAGACATGTATCATAATCATTTCATCAAAGAATAATCTGTCAAAGGAAGCGGGTTTCATAAGTGTATCATGGTATAACCTGTGGAAGAGAAATGATCTTTATAACAACTTTTCATCATAAAAATAAACAATTAAAGGAAATAATAATGATGGTTTCCAGGGATCATATCCCTATAAAAGAATAGACTATATCAAATGATATCATCAAAGATGGAAAATTATTTTGGATGATCACTTGCAGCATTTCATAAGGAAAATAACCTTCCTTTGAAAAGAATTTTTTAAGACATAAAACATTTTCAAAATCCATTTCTTGTAAAACTAATTTTATATATTATGTAGAAAATAATTTAAAATATTTAATGATGAAAATATCCTTTCCTCTTTGAAAATCCCTTTTTAAATAAAAAAACTTTTCTTAAAATCTTGTTCATTAAAGATAACCTTGAAAACTTATAAAGGAAGATTTTAAAAACCATTTTAAACATAAAATATTTGTAAAATACTTTTTCCATGAAAACTAGCTTACAATATAATTTAATTTTTTTAAAAAATAATGGTTTTTGAATAAACATATTTCCAACCAAAGTGATAAATAAGGTTGGATTTTCCTAAAAACACTTTTTTAGCTATATTGAGTACCAAAAAGTGTAAAAAATTCACCATTACATGAAGATATCATGAATAGATAGAGGATAAAAAAATTAATTATAATTATTTAGATATTGATCATAATATTTCATCAATATAAAAATAATCATAAACAATCCTGATCAACAATGATATTGTATCAATAAACTTATACCACTTTGGTAACAATGAATTAAACTCCACATAAAATAATAACATTAAATGAAGATTAAAATATCATAAAAATTAGTATATTCCTAACATAAAATGTCAAAATGGTATTATATACACCTCATTATAGAATATAGGTGCATAACATAACATGTGTCACAAAGAAGGAAAATTGAGACAAAATCCCCTTACCTATTTGGTAAATCTTGAACTATAAAACCCATGAAAAAGATATACAAAAATATATATGTAAATAAAAATAAATGTTAGGAGAATAATATTAAGATAAAATAATTGGTATTATATTCACCCCATAGAAGAAACAAGTGGTGAATATAGCATGTGTCTCACAAATGTAAAAAGTGAGACATAAATCCCTTACTACTT
Organism: Viscum album; assembly: GCA_963277665.1. NCBI lineage: Eukaryota > Viridiplantae > Streptophyta > Magnoliopsida > Santalales > Viscaceae > Viscum > Viscum album. The sequence continues at coordinate 1,918,374,519 of OY728119.1, forward strand.
GAGTAACATTTGAATCATGATCCCTGTGAAGGAATAACATAAATTTAAACTTTCAATATAATGAAATAAAATAAATTAATGATATAAAATTTCATAGGGAAGTATTTATATAAAAAAAAAAGAAATAGTGGTGAATATGACACAAGTCTCGCAGAAATAAAAGTGAGACTACATGTCCCCATACCCTAAGTCTTGACTTAGTTTGTACACATTCAAACCTCCTATATAATAAATATAAGTTTATTATAAATATAATATATATACATATTCTTATATAACATACTATATATGATTTTATTATGACTTTATATTACCCATTTCTTGACAATTCCATGTTTAAGGTACATTTCGGTTAATAACTACTTTATTTTTCATATCTATTATGACTTGTTATTTTTTGTAATGTTTCTTTGATCATGAATTATTATTATAAAGAATGTAAACCATGATATAAATATCATATATATTCATTATATATTTATATTTATAATAATATATAAAATATAGATATAGGAAATTAAATACAACATTCATGAAGATGGTAAGCCGTACGTACGCATAAACGTTGTTTCCATTTTCTTGTAATATTTGAAAGAAATAATTGAATATTATATTATATATATATATATATATATTATTTATAGTATTATTATTATTTAACATATATCACACACATATATTTAACCCATATTTAATACATTCCATGTAAATTGTGAATGAATAACATCGCTTCGTGGCGCGGTAGTCTATCGTATACACGAACGATGTTATTTTGTTCTCAAAAATAGAAATCATGAATTTATATGTTATATAATAATAATAGAAGTATAAATACATCATAAATTTCACATATATAATATATAAACTTCATTTAAATCCTTATTCCAAACCATTATAGGTGGTAATTGGATAATGAGAAACATATGTTCGTGAGGCGGTAGTCTGTCGTACACATGAATGATGATTGTGTATCCCATTTGATAGAAGTGTGTGAGTTTTTAGGTTATACCCTAAAAATAAAATAATATCATTATATTTATTATACTTATGTTATTATATAATGATTATATAAGAATAATTTAATGGTTTGGAGATGAAAAAAACAAAAATTCACATTGATGAGTGTTACCTATTCTTCAGTAACTCTGCATGGTTTGCACCAAAATACTTCCTTAGTTTTATATATGCCCAAAATATAGGATTATAGGTTGACATAATGGGAGTTTTGAAGATATTTTGATATTTATTGGTTGTTCCATTGGTCTTTAGAGGTGTAAAGAAGTGGGGAGAGTGAATTCCCTTTTATAATGGAGGACGAGAGGCATTCTGGTAAATACTAAGAGGAAAACACTATTGGGATGTATCCTTTACCTTATGTGCCTACAATAATGAAAAATATTCTATAAAATAGTGTATAAGGCTGAAATAAGTCTATAAAATGGGTTTTTTATTTTTTTTTCTGGCATTTTACCCCTTAATTTAATGTTTACTCCCTTGGAAAAATCATTTTTCTCTTAATCACTCTAATTAATTTTAACTGTTTTCAATAATCATTTTGGTAAAAAATTAATTTGAACTTATTATAAATTATTCATATTCCAAATATGGAATCCATTTTTCCCAATTAAAATCATATAATTGACCTAAATTTATTTAAAATTAATCCCACATATAGGATGAAACAATAGTTTTTAAAGTGAAAATTTCCTAATGTTTAGAATGTTTTTATATACAATTTCAAAGTGACATTGATTAAAAATTCCTAAATTTGATTTACTTTGATATAAATTAAATAATTATACTTTTTAAAAATTAAATATAATTTATCTATATAAATAAATTAGTTGAAAAGTCACTTTTCAATTAAAATCTAGTTTTTTCACTATTCATCAAAAAATTAAACTTCTCAAAAAAATACCAAAAATTCACCCTAATCTAATTTTGACATTACAATTTCAAAAATTAAATTTATTTTGTAAAATATAATTTATAAAAGTATCAAAAATCAGTTTTAATGTTTGTTTACCATTAAAAGACATTGAATCTAGCTTTTAAAAAAATATATCTTTTATGTATACATATATATTTATTCTTATATCTTGTATAGAAAATACATAAGATGAATGTTAAATATATTATTAAAAATATAGTATATATTTTTAATTAAAATCATTCATCAAAAAATTGTTTAATTTATTAAGATAACACATGTTTTTTCTATAGAAAATAATTTCTCAGAAAAGTAATTTCCTTATTTTAAAATAGTTCTTACTTTAATTTATAAAAAATTAGTTAAAAAAGAATTAGTTTTATTAAAATAAATAAAGCATAATTTTATAATTTTTTTGATCCTTTTAATACCATCAATCCAAATAGATATGTGATAACTATAATAATATTATAATAATATGTTATGTCTCGTTTAAACTCAGTGTTGCGTGTAACGTAATCTAAGCTCAGTCTTTCATGTAACGCAATATAATATTGGTATTGTATGTAACATAATCCAAACTCAGTTTTTAATGTACCTAAATCTAAACTTATCATTATGTGTAGAGAAATATTAACTTGGTGTTTTATATAAATCATTCTTAACGTGGTGTAGCGTGCAATAAAATCCATCAAAGAATTTTAATTTATTCAAAAAATAGTAATTCATAAAAACATGAGATGTTACACCCAAGTTATCCAATAATCATAAAAACATATACCATGTGTTTTTGAGAGCATCCGACTAATTTGGTCATACCTTTCAGGAAGTCCAAACACATTCATGGAAAAAGAAGGCCATTTCTGGAACTTAAGGTTTCGCAAAGCATTTAGCCTTCATGAAGCACTCCCCAACTGAATTAGAAATTCACTATAAGAATGGGGAACTTGTCTTCATGAATAATACTCCTTAATAAATCATATAACATGTTCTAAGAAGATGAGATTCCTGAATCACCCCTCCCTGAGGCCCTAGGCTTTTTGAAACCTTTCTCCTATGCCTCTCTATGGTGTCTCCCTTCTGCTAACACTCTTTTGTGAAGGACAAGTTCTAGCGACCACCATACCAATATAAGACTGGTTTAGCCACACCTTGATCACCCATGTGACTAGTTACACCCACTCTTGTGTCCACCCACTTTACTCAAAGTGTGGCCTAGGCTTCTAATCTTCCAATTTCTTATAGGCATAGGTTCACTTGTCCATTTTTCTTCTAAGAATAAGGACACTAACATCAACCTCATGATTGAACACTCCTCCATGTAAGTTACAATTTTGTTTCCTAACCTAAGGTGCATTATTAGTGGTCACATAAGCCCTAGGGGTAAGTTGTGAGTCCCCCCACTTCTGAGATACATGAAATAAAACTTCTCAACTCCTTATCCTAGTCATTTTATGTTAAAATGCATGACAATTTCCTTATAAAATTCCACAAAATTATAGTCCTACACAGTTTCATAAACAAAAGATGCACCATGTATGATCATCATTGGGCGCCACCATCTCCCACCATAGAGCACAATTCACACCCATATGTGTAAAATCCACCCCCCCCCCAAGGAAAGCATCTATTCATAATCCCCAAACAAACTCTCATAAATGCTCCTTTTGTGACATGATCATCCTTATAGCATGACATTAAACCATATGGACTGATCCAACCACATGGCCTTAAACAACATCATCAATCAATGAGGTTTTTTATCCCTAACTTCTAAACAAGGTATGTAGGATTTATCCTTGAGTTTTAGTCCCGAAATAGGTAAACCCGTGTGTGAAATACTCTCTCCTTGGAACACACCTCCCAGAATTGTCTCTATGGGGAATTCTGATCCACAACTTCAGATCCACCTCCATGTGGAATTCTGATCCAAAATCCCGGATCTACCTCTATAGGGCCTTTAGATCCATTGGTAAACTATCCAAGTGTTACTTATTCCATAATAGCGACACACCTCACTGATTTTCCTCTACAATGAATTATGATCAATTATAAAACTATATTGGTGTGATACATTCCCTCCTTGGGACACACCTACCTAATCCACCACAATGAAAAATCCTGATCCACAACTTTAGATCCACCTCCATGGGGTGTTCTGATCCACATCTCAGATTCACTTCCATAGGGATTTCTAATCCATTGATAAAATATCCAATTGTGACATATTCCCTCTTAGGGACACACCTCCAAAATCTTCATCCATAGGGATTTCTATTCCATTAGTAAACTATCCATGTTTGACATCCTCCCTCCTAGGGACACACCTCTTGGATCCACATCCACCGAGCATTCTGGTCCATTGGTAAAAAATCTAGGTGTGACATATTTGAACTTTGGGACACACCAACTAGATCTTCCTCCATGAGGCATTCTGATCCATTGGTGAACTATCTAGGTGTGAAATCTTCCCACCTAGGGACACACCTCCTGGATCCTCTTCCATTGGGTATTTTGATCCATTGGAAAACTATCCAGGTGTGGCATCTTCCCTCCTATAGACACACATCCCAAATACAACTTCACGAGGCATTCTTATCCATTGGTAAACTATCTTGATGTGATATCTTCTCTCTTAGGGACACTCCTCCTAGATCTTCCTCCATGGGGAATTCTGATCCACAACTCCAGATCTACCTCCATTGGGTGTTTTGATCCATTCATCCCATCTCTACAATACATTAAAATCGGGCCTCAATTTGTCTCAACAAGATGTTCTAATCCATATCAACAGGATGTAGAACTTGTGACCTCAACCATAATACCTACCCCATGCAATAAACATGAGATACCTAATGTATAAATCCTTGGAATACTTTTTCCCTGTCCTCATTACCTCTTGATCGACACAAGATGACTTCAGTTTCCTTCCTAAGATGCCTCATTTTGGATTCCCTCCTCCCAATAGGATGAATACATGTGACCAATTTTTCCAATGTCCATACATGCCCAAATATTACCAATTTGACTACTCTATGGACCAAATGTTACTCCCTTTTCAAATAAGAATCAACCTAATTAACTGGTTTCAATTAAGAGATGGCATTGAGAATGAGTTCTACAAACATGACTTAAATATATAAAGGAGGCCTACACTACGAAACAATATCTAAGGTGGAATGCATGGAAGGGGTAACTAATATCCCATCATCCCATTCCAATAAATGTGTATACATTGCTGATTAAGTGATGAAATCCACCCACCTTTGGAATATGGGAATGCAGGGCAATTGAAATCCAGCGTGCATCGATGCGTAGGCAGGCCCTAGTGAAAGAATAGGAAATAATGATCTACTATTATTTTTCATTTATTTATGTCAAATAACGAATCAAGTGCCTTATTTCTTGGATAAAAATTTGATACAACCATTGGTTAAGCCTTATTACATGATTATGAAACCCATTTCTTTCCATGTGTAACCCTTATATTTATTCCTTATGTTTGATTTCTTTTTCTAGCATACATATGCATGTACATGTTATGATGGGTGTGACATGATTTCACACTAATTCATTTGTTATTGATTTCTCTCATGAAATGTTATGTATGGTATTTAGGAGTAAACCTAATAAAATATGGGACTTTATCCACCACGTGAAATCATCTTGTCTGTTAACCTTGACTAGTGTTTATGTCATGATATATATTGTTTCCACATTATTATATTTCATTGATAATATGATTCCATGTTCTATATTTTATTCCTATATATGTTTATTCATGATCCATACCTTTTATTTTATCATGTTATTCCTTATAACTGATGTTTTCTGCTTATTTTCTATGTTTATTCCCTTACTGGACTCTTTAGCCCATCCCTTTTGCCTATGTTTTTCTTAGGTTACCATATGTAGTTGTTGGAGCTAAAAGGGGGTTAGGAGAACATTATGGATATTAATAAAAATATTTTTTATTACTTTTTCAAATTTCTAATTATTTACCTAGAATTCCAAAGACAATGTGATGATTTTATCCTTGGTTTTTATTGCATGGATAATCATCCTCAAAATCATATAATAATATGTGTAAAAGGTTTGGGTCATTATACTTGGTATCAAAGTTTGGTCTAGTTATTTTTAGGGAATATTAATATAATTGTTTTATAATAACCCTAGGTATAATTCAATCACCATAAATAAAATATATTGAAACCTAGGGAATCATAAGTAAGGATATAATTTTCATTTATAATTTTATAATTTTATGCTCATAGTTTCTTTTTTATATGATTCTTAGCTAAGTATTCAATCCCCCAAAATTTTATTTTATCACTTTTTTGTTGATGGATATAAATAAGAGAACATGTGCTAATAACTAATGTGATAAGAAATGTAATGATTTCAATAAAGAGATCACAACCCTAATGGGAAGAAAGATCATAACATCATGAAAGTACTGGATCAACTTGATCAAGTTTTGATTAATAACTTGAATCTTGTGGAATTTCCTCATTATACTAAGAAAGATAAAGTTCCTCTATAATTATTTTTTGTGTATTTTCATAATAATCCACTTTATGGGGAAAAGTGAGAACCCACATGGCTTCCAAAACCAATTTAAAACCCAAAAAACAAAAACATTAGCAAACCCCATCAACCGAATTTCAAAACTAAAATATCAAAAATTCAAAACCAAAATAATCACCTTCACCCATTAAATATTGGTTTTAATTCCTTGGTCCAATCATCATACCTCCATCAATAATGACACAGAAACCCATCAAGGCCATCAGAATCACATCAATAAAGTATTTTCAGCATAAACAACTTCGGTTAGATTGAACCCTCTTCGATACCAGCTCTTCGTCAAGAATCACCGGCCAGAATCCAACATCTCTAAAAAATACATAATATAAAAGTTCCACATAAATACATTCATCCACCATAAACACTATCTCCATAATATAGAAGAACAAAAATCTAATGTGAACCATAGACCTGGCAGGATATGGAACCAAACCATTGAATATAACAAACCAAAAAACACAAAAAATGACTGAATGATGCAGGAGATCACCAAGATGAGGTCAAACACAAGAGGAACCACTAGATGAAGTTGTATGAAAACCTCAGAAATCATGAAACATGCATTCATGTCGACTAACCCAACTAGTAACAGTAGAGGAAAGAGATATTGTAACGATAAGGAAGGATATTCCAAATGCCACCTCCAATATAACCCCAAACCACTGAAGCACCATCATGACAAATGATTCTTACCTTTAGTGGATATTTTGATCCCCGACTAATGTAATAATGCATTATCCTAATTGGGAAGATATTATATGTCCTCCAATGCTCAAAATAAGAGAAAGCCATGATGGAGGTATATCATTATTATAGAGAAGTTGATCAGTGGTTGAAACAGATTATGAACACAAAGTATGAAGAGGAAATGTATACTACATAATGGGAAGGATTAAACAAAATATTTTTCAGAAAATATTTTCCTCTAAATCTCCATTATAAATGGAGAAGTAGTTCCTCATACTGGAGAAAAAATGAAGATGGTTCTATTAGGGCATATGAGGAAAACTTCCAAAGGCTTGCACGATATGCCTCTGGATTTTTCATGAACAATGAAAACAAGGTGGATTGCTTCTTTAGTACATTAAATCTAAGTCTATGAAAAGCCCTGGAGATTCAAGACTTTGACAACTATCAAAATATTTTCAGTTTTTCCCTTAAGGTTGATATTTTATTGGATACTCTTGATGTTATCATGAGATTAGATATTAAAATAGGAAAATTTAGTTTAATATGGGAGAATAAATAGATAAATCCCATGGAGGAAATAAAATATTGCATCCCATGTGTCAAAAGTGTGGGAAGAATAATCCCAAGAACTATATAAGGGAACCAATAGATGCTTCAAATGTGAAAAATAAGTGCATTGGTATAATCATTGATGAAGGGATATGAAGAATCCCCCTAATGTAGAATAATAAAAGATGGTTCAGATCAACACATGCCCTATAGAAAATTGTTTTAACTGTAATTAAAATAAACCTTATGTGAGCCAATACCCTAATCCAAGGGCTATTAGAGACAATCAATGAGAAGAACTTACAAGGCAGTAAGGAAGGGCATATGTTGTCAATAATATTGAGGTACATCTGGAAATTATGTGGTGATAGGTATTATAGTTATTCATTCAATAATAACAAATGTACTTTTTGATTATTAGTCTACACATTCTTTCATTACTTGCATGTTTAATAGAACTTTTCAAACACCAGCTCCAAATATAGAGGATGGGTTATCTGTGAGAACATTGAATGGTCAAATTATTGTATCTAAGGTATATAACTCATCCCTGGTCATTTTTTGTGGACTAAACCTCTTAAAATTTTCTTTTTTACTTACTTTAGTGTATTTTGATGAAATATTAGGCATGGATCAGCTATCTTTATATATATACAACATCAACTGTTGGGAGATGGAGATCACTCTTCACATCCCAATGTATCATCCAATTATCTAAAAATATATAGTGGAGAATAAATATACTTTGAAGTATATTTCTCAATAATGGATACTATTTACTTATGAGTAACCATATCTATCTCAAATGATTGAGACAATAGAGAGGATCATTATTGAAGACATTCCCATTTTGAGGGACTACATTGTTGTGTTCCCTAAAACAATTTATCGTCTTCCTCCTGAATGAGAGGTTGAGTTATCAATTTAAGGTATCTTTCCATTTTAAAGATTACTTATAGGATATCTAACATTGATTTGGAAGAGCTAAAAAAGTAGTTACAAGAGAATCTTGATAAGGTTTTTATATGCCTGAGTGATTCCCTATGGGGTGCACCAGTCCTCTTTATAAAAAATAAGATGAATCAATGTGTGTCTACATTTCTTATTCTGAGCTCAAAAAAACACCATAATGAACAAGTACCCCCTTCTATATATATTCCTTGTTCGGTCAACTACATGGTTTCAAGTATTTAAATAAGGTGTACCTTTGGTCGGGATATCTATAATTAAAGGTTAATAAGTAAGATATTCCCAAGGATACCATTCGAATGAGGTATAGAAATGATGAGTTCATAGTGTTTCCATTAGTACTCACAAATGATCCATCAATTATTAGGGACGTAATGAATAGAGTATTTAGAGAGTACCTCAAAAAATTTATGTTGGTATTTATAGATGATATTTTGGTATACTCTAAGGGTAAATTGTGGAAATATGTGCATTTTAATACTATACTAAATACTTCATGATGAGAGAAACTATATGAAAAGTATAGTGAATGTTATTTCTAGATAGAGGAAGTATATTTCTTGAGTAATTTTTTCACTAGTAAAGGTATATATGTGGAACCTTCTAAGATAATGAAAATTTAGGAGGGGCCTAAACCAGTATTTGTAATGGAGATCTATTGTTTTCGAATCCTATATGGGTATTACCAAAAATTTGGGAGGAACCTATTTTGATTTTCAAACCCACTATCCTAGCTAACTCATAAGGGAGTATAATTTGTATGGAATAGTGAATTTGAATACTACCTCAACGAATTAAAAATTAGGCTTATCACTATACTAGTACTTATACAACTCACAAGTGGGGAAATCTTGTGGTATAAACTGATACATAAAATAAGTCCTTACATTGTGTACTAATGAAAAATGTTATAGTGATAGACTATTCTTCAAGGAAGATGAATGTTCCTGGAAAAACAATATCACGTATGATATGGAGTTTAAATATATGATCTCTACATTGAAAATATAGCAGCATTATCTCTATGGGGAGAAGTATGAGATATATACTAATCACAAGATCCTTAAATGTATATTCCCACATAAGGGTATTAATAATAGATATCAGATCTAATTATATAATATAAAGTATTTTGATTTCTCAATCCACTACCATCCTAGTAAATCAAATAAATTTGCATATTCTCAATATAGAAATGATCCTAAAGATCTATCAATGATGAGAATTGAAAATATTCCAATATTATTAAGCTTTAAATGGATGGAAATGGGAATCATAATGGAAGGAAAATCATCATTAATTTCTGAAATGATTTACCAACCATACATTTTATATAAGATAACATAATCTTAATCAGATAATTTTGAAATTTAGAATAAGGTGGAAGTTATCGAAAATGGAAAATCCCCATAGTTAAAAATTGATGAGGAAGGATTAGAAATATTTGGTTCATGACCATGTTTACTATAAAATCCTTATATTAAGAGGGATATTTTTAATGATGAACATTGATCTACCTTCTCCATCTTGATAGGGATAATAAATATGTATCTAGGTCTCTGAGAGAACTATTGGTGGGACATTATGTAGAAGGAGATCACTGAATAAACATCAAAGTTTCTAGTATGTCAACAAGTCTAGAATTAAAGAAAAAATCTAAGGGGATGATACAAACATTATCTATAACTACATGGAAATGGGAAAACATCACCATAGACTTTTTCAATATACTTTTGAGGATATCTATAGAAAATAATATTATTTGGGTTATTTTGGATCAACTTAAAAAGACTGATCTCATTATTTTAATTTAAGAGAACTTATCAGTTGATCAAATTACACGGATACACATCAAAAAATTGGTGAGGTTTCATGGAGTACCATTATCAATTATATCTGTTCAAGATCTGAGATTTACTTCCAAGTTATATAAATTTCTTTAATGTTCCTTAAACACTAAGATGAACATTAGTATGGATTATCACCCCTAGACTAATGGCCAGTCTGAGAAGACTATTCAAATAATGGAATATATGTTGGTATAATTCTTGATATACTTCAAAAGAGTATGAGACTAATATTTTCCTCTATTAGGGTACTATTAAAAGAATATTTTATAATAAATAATCCAAATGGATCCATATGAGGACCATTATATTGAAATATATAGAACACATACATTTGGGGATGAAGTTTGTGAGAAAAAAATTCTAGTACCTAAAATGGTTAAGGAAACCATAGAAATGTTAAGACCATTCAGCAGCACATCGGGGATACCCAAAGTAAACAAAAGAGTTTTTAAGACAATCATAGACAAGACCAAGAGTATGAGGTTGGGTATAAGATATTACTCTATATATATCCATAGAATAAAGTTGTGAGATTTGGGAAGAATTGATAGCTACGTCCTAGGTGCATATGCCCCTTTAAGATTCTTGATCATGTTAGAGTTGGGGGATATTAAATAGAACTACTTCCAACCATGTCTCAAGTAGATCATATATTCCATTTATCCCTATTGAGTACATATATATCAGATCCTACACATATACAATATTTTGAGGTGGAATAGCTAGAAACTTATCTCTCTTATGAGGAGAAGCTAATGAAGATATTATTCTATAGAGATAAAGTTATACACAACAAGAATAATCACCTGGTCAAAGTAATATAGCATAACCATAAATATAAAGATGTGACATGGGAACTGGATGAATCAATAAAGGGGAAGTACCCTCACATTTTTCACCTTAGTATGTATAATTAAATTTTGAGGGTGAAATTTCTTAAGGGGGATAATATAATGACCTATATTTTTATCAATTAAACATCCCTTATTAGAATTATGTCATGTAGTATAAATCACATACATCATGTAGATAAAATAATAAAACATTATTATCATAAATGAAGAATGATCCAATAGTCATCAAATAAACCAATAAGAATTCCCAATATTATAGTGGGACAAAAATATAAAATAAGAGAATAAGAATATGTTATTTTGGAAATGCTTGATCTACCAGAATGACAACACTCACAAACAAACCTATAGAAATAAAACACAATGTTAATAATAGAATATTAATTTTGAACATAAAAGTGTATATATATAATTGAGATAAAATATATTTTAATGATGAATTAATCGAATAAGAGGCATTTATATAAAGTATTGAACCCATATGAAAGTTGAAAATGTGACTGTTGGAATAGTAATTTGACCATTGGAATAGTAACATAGTCGTTGGAATAGTAATCTAATTATTACAATAGTAACCTCACATATAGAAATGTAACATAATATTATGGTATCTTATAAAATGAAAATATGATACATTTATATCATGGTAAAGGTGAATAATTATTTTATAAATGATAAATTAAGTGTTGGTATTTTTGTAAATAATAACTGTTTTATTTTGAATTTTATAATGAATATAAGTATTTAAAAGAAAATTTATAAAATGGACTCATAAATATTATGTGTTATTATAATTATAATATAATTTTATGATACCATTATTAATTTTTCAAAGGGTCAAAAAAATGAATATAATATTAAAATCTGTATTTTTTAAATAAATGATGATTTTATTTAAAAATTAAATTTATCTTATTTATAAAATTATTTTTATTACATTGATTCCATTTTTAAAATACACACATCGAATAATGGATGGGTTAAATTTTTTTATTTTTCTAAAATAGCTGAATTTTTTTGTGAATAATGAAATATAATAATTTATGATAATAAACATTATAAGTAAAATACATGAATTTTTGAGTCATGGATGACGTATACACATATTAGTTAAATATCCCATGAAACATTTACTATATATAGTCATAATAATTAAAACTATTGATAGCCTTGGGCCAAAATAATAAACCAATGAAAAAAAATAATCAAAACACCCCTCTCCTCCCCTTACAAATACGACCCTTCTCCTCACACCTTATAAGCCTTGAAGCTTTCAAAATAATTTCCAAAACCTATCATAAACACTCTCTCCACATAGAAGTTCTTCTGGTCTCATATAAATACCCATTCCAAGTTCCTTAAGGGATCCTTCAAGGAGGTGGTATTTAAGAGGTAACATTCTCAAACTACCACTTCTAATTTCTTTTCTTATTCTAACTTCCCCTAACATCATTAATACATAAAAGAATAAAAAAAATAATTTATATATTATAATTTTATATTTATAATTTATTATCTTATATATATATATATCCCTTTTTTAATCTCCTCTTATTTAATGAAACGAAACCATTTTCGAAATTATGGAGGTTAACCATCTCCGTTAATAATGAGTTTTCATTTTCAATTACTACCATAAATTCTAGTCATAAAACTATTATTATGGATTAATAAGATTTAAATAAGTATATAATAACTTATTACGTGTTTTATAACTAGTATATATATATTATATTAAATAAAATAAAACATGTTTGTGACAGTTGGTAAAATCTCCTAAATGAACTAACCACATAATGATAACGTTTTTACTAATAAAACCATGCCCAAGTTTGAAAAAATTATATATGGTACCATTTATACATATTTAATTGAATTATTACCATTTTATTTCAATTTTTTAGTAGTATTCCCATTTGAAAAGAAAATTCATAATTATACACAAGTAAAATGACCATGAAACCAGGAAACAAACACTCTCAAAATAATGTAATTGATCTATATAACTCATCAGAATTGCCAAGAATGGTCTTAATAAAATTAAAATAAATATAATAAATATGGAAAAGTTTTTGAATTGTGTAATTAATTAATTTAATTTGATTATCTGGTACACTAAGTGCATGTTCCGAACGCATTCGGACATAAGGTAATGAATCTCTCTAAACCTCTATATTTCTTTTGGGTAACACATTATCTCAATTTTCCTCAATTTATCTCTTAATTATTATTATATATTTCTCATATATTTCATATATATGTTGAAAAAATATCTATCTCAATTAATATTTTTTTGAAGGGTAAATACATTTTTTTAAATGTTCAATGCTTAATTCCTCCCAATAAGTAAACTCAGTTAAAGGGAACTTCTATGATTCTTATCCATTTTCAAGTACCCTCCATAAAATGTTTTAAGATACCCATATTATTCAAAATAGCTCATTTTCTAATGAAAAAAAATTATTTCTAGTTTTATGGAAATAATTAGGACTTTATCCTCTTTAAAGACAATACTCTTTTCCCTAAAACCGCACTAAAGTGGAAAATTTCTAAAGTTACATAACCAATATTTTTTATGTTTTCACTTATATTTCACATTTTTTTCATGAAATATTATTATTTTTATTTTATTTACATCTAATTATGATTTAAATACCTTATTTAATGGATACCCTTAAGATATTCCCTTTTTTATGGCTTATAACATGATTACATAACCCATTTCTTTCCATGGGTAACCCTTATGTTTATTCCTTATGTTTGATTTCTTTATATGGAACAAATATGAAAGTACATGTTATTATGGGTGACTCTATATAGTGATATAATAAATTGGGTAATGTTTTTTCATATGAGACACTTTGTATGGTATTAGGCAGCAAACCTAATCTATTATGGGTTATGTTCACCATGTGATATCGTCTTGGAAGCTAGCCTTAACTCATGTTTCTTTCATTATATATGTTGTTTAAACATTACTATATTTTCCTGATCATGTTATTCCATTTTATATATGTTATTAATATATATGTTTATTCATGATACATTCTTTTTATGCTATCATGTTATTCCTTCTGACTCATGTATTGTGCTTGTTTTCAATGTTTATTCCCTTACTATGATTTTTAGCTCATCCATTTCATCTATGTTTTCCCAATGTTAGAATGCCTAGTTGTAGGATCTCAAATGGATTTAGGAACAAAAAATGGTGATTAATAAAAAAAGATGATTTATTATAGTTTCATGTTTTCTTTTTTATGTACCTAGTCTTACAAAGACACTAGGATGTGTTATCCTTTATTTGTATTGTAAGGATAATTATGATTAAAATCATGTAAAAATATGTTTAAAAGGTTAGGGTCTCTATAGTGGGGCTCTAACCTACAATCAAAGGGAGACAAGGGTGTTGTTCCTTACAATGGACTATATGATTTCCTAATTATCATGACATTGTTTTTACTTAAACAATTTTATAGATAAATATTATGTTGAACATTGGGTGTTACTATTGAGGTTTAGATATTAATGAATTATATTAGATATCTTATGAAAACCATTTTGTTCTTAATTAATATTTAGAGACAAATGGAAATATGTGTTACTCTATTATTAATATTAATATCTATTAAAAGTTAATTTTAGTTCTTCAGGGATAAAAATTCATTTTGGATAATAAATT
This sequence comes from Viscum album, assembly GCA_963277665.1. Taxonomy (NCBI): domain Eukaryota; kingdom Viridiplantae; phylum Streptophyta; class Magnoliopsida; order Santalales; family Viscaceae; genus Viscum; species Viscum album. Next base: position 1,918,389,627 of record OY728119.1, read on the forward strand.
AATGAAGTAAGAGATGAAGTGTAAATTTATCGAAGCGGAACCAAAGGATGAAATTTTTCTTGTGATATAGAAAAATATCAAATATGTATAATCCCTTACATTCTTATATGGTAAAATATTTACTCAACTTTATAAAAGGGATATTGAAACAAAAGAAACTATCTTATTACCTTCATATCAGATGAATCAATGGTCATTTAACTCATCAAAAAGTTATGTTTCTTTTCTCATTAACTTTCTCTTTATCATTCACTTTCTTGTTATCAAAGACATATATCACTAACCACAAGTATTTATTGTTTTCTTCTATTCCCATATTTTCACTTCCCACCAATTTTATCATACATGGAACCTAATTATCTGTTATACGAGATGAAATTTTTATTTACTATTCTACCTTTTTAGAGTAATTTTTATTAACCCTTTTTCTGATGTGGGTTTTCGACAAAGGAATTTTCAAATTTCAAACCCTTGACTTTCAAGTACAAGTTCAAATTATGAGGACACAATTTTATCAAAGGTGGGGAGAATAAAACTCCCCAATATTTTAAAGTATATTTCTTTTAAATTAATTTAATATGTTTTATAACTTATAGTACAAGAAACCCTATTATTTTAAAAGAAGAACATTGTTTTTGATAGCATATAAATATCCATCCTCAAGTTTAAGGGAACCATACAATAGTATACCATTATAACCTAGCCATTAAATTTGTGGGAACAAATAATACAAACTAAATTATGATAATTATATGGTTCAAACATGTATAAAATCAAATCAATAGATATCTATTATTTATAAATAAAATAATAATCATTTGAAAGAAAAAGAAATGTTTTCTAAAGAATATTATATTCCTAAAAGGAAATTTTGTTGTACATTTGACAAATACATTAAAATTAATTTTTACTAATTTTAGAAAATTTATTTTAAAAAATTAACTTCATTTCTGAAATAATATTTTCAAAATTATCTTATTAGGAATTTTTGATAATTTTCTGAAAAGTTTAATTTTTCGATGAATTCTGAAAATACTCAGTTTTATTGAAAACTATCTTTTGTTTTAAATAATTTAAAGGTTCCATTTTGATTTAAAATTATTTTTAAAAGTAAAAATAATTCAATAATATTATTATAATTACAATTCAGGTATGAGGAATCAATTTAATATTAAATTTTGATATTAAAACATTCTATACTTATGAGAATTTTCTCTTTAGAAACCCACTTTTTCATCACAACTATGGGTTTATTTTTGACTTAAATTTTTCCACTTATTTGAATGGAATTTAGGAAAAGTAATTCCATATTTAGAATCATAATAATTAATATTATGTAATATGGATAGCTTAATTTTGGGTCTTAATGAATAATAAAAAATATAAAAATTAATTACCATAGTTAAGGTTAAAATAGGTTTACTATGGAGTAAAACAAAACAGTTTAGGAATAAAAATGACATAAACCAATATAATTACTATTTTTTGGTCATATATAGACCCTTATCACCTTATAATCAAATTATATGAGTTTTATGGATACATTTCCATGAAAGTTACCTCTAAAATAAATTCAGTAAAGAGTAATATAAAATTTCACATTATTTCTTCTAAATTTAAATTACGTTTTCACATATAGAGAAAAGCAAATTTTCAATTAATATTGATGTTAATTTTTAGAATAAAAAAGTAATTTTTATGATTTTAATTAATTTATAATTTTTAATAATTATATAATTACCTTAAATACTTATGCAGTACTGATGTAATAATTATTTAATTAATATATAAATAAACTAAATGAGTATAAAAATATGAAAATTAATATAAATTGAATTATGTATTGTGTACCATGAATTTTTTTAATATATATATAATGTTATATATGTTTTAAAATAGTATAATTTAATTTCATTATTATCTTGATATTTTTAAAGTTAAATTAAATGAATAGTTATAAAATTGACATTAATGTTATTTTATAAAACCTAATATTTTAATAAATGGTTTAAAATAAATAAAAATAATATATTCTATAAAAATATTTTTAAATAATTAAAAATATAAACTTTTTTTCATTTATGGACCAATTTTTCTTTTATAATGACTATATTCACACATAAAGAGTAAAAAACATTGTTCATACGGTTAAGGTTAAAATGTTGTTTTTGCATGATACGTGCACTGGTGTTAAAATTAATTTTCAACGCATATTGGATTATTATTTGATAAATTTGTTTTTATATATATAACTAGTAGATCTAAAATATCTAATATGGATCATTTTAGTTTTAACCTTAAAGGATAAATTAACAATATAGAAAAACTAATTACCACAGGGAGAACTAAAATGGTAAAATTGAGTAAACTTAATGGGTAAGGAATAACATGTTTAAAAAATGATTTTTTAGAGGATTATATAGACATTAAATTCCCTATAATCCATTATTTTTATATTTTTTAAGAACATGGAGTGATAGTGACTTCCAATTATTGAATAGTTTTTGGTATTTTAAAAAATGCACTCGTACTCAATTATAAAAGGGAACTCCCTACCCTCACCTATTCACACCTCTAAATCCATTTCGATGACTAAAAACTACCAAAATATCTCCCAAATATCTGTATCCACATTTTAGAGGTGTTTTTTAACCAAATTCAAACCCTATGGTCCTTATGAATGGATCCAAAGGATGTTTATCTAAGATAAGGTAATCATATTAACGAAGCTCTTTATTTTTATTTCTTATTTTACAACATTAAATTATTTATTAAAAATACTATATAATAACACTAGTACCTACAATATACTTAGATTTAACTTTGATAATGCAGTAACCTATATACATCTCCACTTCCATGAAATGGGAAATCAAATCTTCGATTGTGTGTACGGTGAACTACCGCCTCATGAACCGATGTGACTTGTTTTCCATCAACACCAATCACAGTTTGTTATGATGATATATTTAATTTATATATATAATATTTATGATATAATTATAATTGATGAATTTTAATATCACATATTCCTTCTTACTTTCCATACTATTTAAAATATGATAATGTTGCTCAGGTGTACGAAAGACTACTGCCTTGCAAAGCGATGTGATTCATTTTTCACTTGTGATTTAAATGGAAGGTAATAAAGATAAATTTAATGAATATATGTGATATATATGACATTTTATTGATTGTTAACAATTAATATATTACACACTTACTCTTTCAACAGTTAAGGAGATGAAAATGTCATTCGCGTGTACTTATGGCCTACCATCTCCACGAAGTGATGTGATCTATTCTCCATGTTCAAATTTAAATAATGATTATAAAATGTATCTAATGAAGAAAATTGTATTTATATAATTAATATAATTATGGATATTAATTAATTGTATAACATTCTCAAAAACTAGATTAATCATGTTAAAAAATGTATGAGAAAACAAGTTAGTTAACACTGAAAACAATAGTAATACTGAATGATTATTAAAAAAAAGTGATAAGATATTATAAAAAGTAAAATATATGATATTATAAATATTAATATAGTTCTCTTATGATTTAATAACTTTTCTAAAATCACTATACTTGAGGTTAATGTTTTTTCAACCAAAATAAAGCATGTGATATGGGATTTTGTATCAATTTCCTTTCATTAAGGCATATAGTAATGTTATTCACCAAATTTATTTAATATTGTATATATACTTTCATTTTACATTTAATATCATGAATAATTTATAATTAAATTAATTTAAACTTTAAATTTGAATTATTTCAACCAATTTTATTTGAATAGAAAATTACCAAGTGGTAAAGAATTTCATAACTCAATTTCTTTTCTTTGCGTTGTATTACTTCTTCATTGTCTATGATATTATTAGATTACATGTGTAATGACTTCTGATTATCTTATATTTTATTTCCACTTTTTTATGTGGATTTACATTTGATATACATAATATATTCATTGATTAATTATCACTTCAATGTTATGACCATTGTAAGGGTGGCTCATCTCAAATTGTCTTCTTTGGGAAATATATAATGTTATACACCTATCTTCTTTTATGAGGTGTATATAATACTCATTTTATATGTTATATTATTAATCTATTCATATTAATGGTATTTATTATTTCATTTTATGTTATTCATTTCATGGGGCTTACGATTCAAAAAAATTCAGAGGGATAAGAGATATATGTTTTAATCTCAATTTTTTTAGGATTGTTAATGCTTGAATTTTAATTGAAGTGAACTATTAGATAATTGTATTTTAAATACAATTAATTTTCTTATCCTTTGGTTAGTCCTGAATTTTTAAAGTAATAGTACCACATTACTCTCTTTTCTACTTAAAAATATTGTTAAAATGTTTTTAAGAAAATATGACTTCATTTATCTCTTCAGTCAAAAATCTTTTTTCATGAAAATAAGTGTTTTCTAAAAATGTTTTTAAAAATGTTTTACTGGGATTGTTTAAATTCATTTTTATTAATAATTGGATTTTTAAAATGTTTTAAAAGTAATCTTGTTGTCATTTTCTAAAAAGGTAATTTTTAACTTTTTATACAAAAAATGTGAATGGAGTCATTGTTTTTAACATATTTGATATGAATGTAACCTTTCCACTTTCATGAACACTCATTTTAATGAAAATTAATTTCTACTTTTACTAGGTTCTTTTAAAATAAATATATTTTTAAAATTATAGGAATTTATAGTTTTTTATGTTACTTTAAAGTGAAAAGGATATTTTACTAAATAATTTTTTAAATAATATTTTCATGGTATTTATTTTCATCGATGGAAACAAACTGTTATTTTACATGTAATTAATAGAAAATATATTTTAATGATACCTCAGTGGTTTATGATCTATTTGACTAGGGAAAGTATTGAAATTATTTTTCTTGATTAATTTCTATAATCATTATATTTCCCCTGAAATATTCACTTTCTTATGATCATTGGACATTACATTTACCATAAATATCCAAATTAGTTATCATGGATATTCTTATTACTTAAAATATATATTTTTTATACATATGGTATTTTAATTTAATAACTATATGATTAATAGGGGAAATTATTGTTAATATTTATTCGTTACTCGATACATAGATTTATTTATATAAGGCATATTTTTTATGAATTTAATAAATCATTTGATATATCAATAATGAATTGAACATGTAGTTACGAGTGGTTCCTAATTATAGATAACCCCATGATGATTTAGTATTTGAATAAGTTGAATTAGTTTACTAGTCTTATTTAAATGGGTTTTTAGTTTATACCTACCAATTAGTTAAATTGTCTTGGAATAAGTACTTAATGGTAAATATATCATGATTCCTAAGATCATGAAATCCTATATTAATAATTTTATTCATTAATAATTCAGTTGTTATTATACATGATATTTTCACATTGATATTATTTGTGGATTCATTTTTCCTCAAGTTATTGATTATATGAAATGTGTGTAAATCTATTTACCTTTACATTTAGATTATGCATTATCTAATCAGGATAGTCAAGTTATTGATTAAATGAAATGTGTGTTTATTTATTTACATTTCTATATTGATTATGCCTTTTTTATTATTCTTTATTAATTAATGATGCAATACACTTTATGTAACCCTAATTGAGAATCTTAGCTCACCCTTATTTTTTCATTTCCCAAGGATATGAAGTTGGAATCTTTGAATTAATTTAAGGATGAAATTTTTTACTCTCACAGTTTTGTATTACATGTTTTCAAATTTAATGTGGGACTCAAGTTTGTATCTAGTTTACAAATACTACTAAATGATATGGTTCATTGGGATTCAATTACTTGTATCTAGCACCAATTTAATAAATTATACCCAACTACAGGATAATGGGGTTTGGTTCTTTACAATTGAATCCTATTGTTGTTATGATGGAGGGGAAATGTTTCTAGAAAATGAAATTTTCTGAGATACCTAGAGTAGTTTTAGAAAATATATGGAGAGTCTACATTAGGTAACTGTGTTATAGAAATCATTACATTTATTTTAAAGGGGGATATGATACCCAATATATATTTTAATTTTTTTAAGAATATAATAGTTCAATATTAATCTGTGAATTTATTGATCTTGTAATTTGAATTCATTTTTTAGTAGAAAATTTTTATATTATGGATATCAGAATATAAGTGAATATATCAAGCTCTAATGGGTATAAATGAAGGATGTTCATCTCATTTATCTTATATATGATAAGAGATGTTTTTTGTTAACAAAGAGTTCTTTGGAACAATATAATATGAACATTTTAATAGACATGGTGTATAACTCATAAAATTATATAACATATTTTAAAACAATATTATGATATAATTATTTTTTATTTAAGATAAAATTTTTATCCAAGATGATTATTAAAATATGAGGAATATGATTCTAATTCATATCAATGGAATATATTACATAATTATGTATTATTTTAAGAAAATTACTCCAAACATATAGATTATCATATATGATATGGATAAAATAGTTTATTTGTTAAATTTTTCCACAAGATTAAATAAGTATTATTTATTTTAAATAAAGGAGATTGTGTTTATTATCATGATATTATGAAGATAGTATAGTTCCTAAGAGACAAGGGGGTGTGTTTTTTAACTAATTAATATTCGAAGGTTAATAAATAAATTATTCTACCTTTTAGTATTAGAAGTGAATATTACTCAATATCATAAAAGATTTTTTGGTTTTATGTTAAGTAGAAATGTAAAGAGTTATATTTAGTTACCATAATTAATTTAATTCCACTTTATATCATAAAGGGTTATAGGATGTGTTGGTAAAGATATAATTTAATGAGTTACATTTTTTATAAAAATTATTTCAAATTTTTTTTTTGATGATGATAATCTAATTAGAAAAATTTATAAGTATACAACATAAGTTATTAACACTGTAGAATTTATTATTATGAATTGAAGTAGTTTTAATACATGTATAATGACTTAAACAATAGGAATATGATTCCTAAGTCTTTCCACTATTGAAACATACTTTCTTTATATTTTTTACTCACTAAAAGAGAATAGAATGATGGTTTTATTAGTTGGTCATGTAGAAATGTTGTAGGAATTATATAGATATATAATATGTTTAACAAAACTCTTATAGTGTAGCAAACAAAAGGTTTGTCTAGCATTCTATCATCTGTGATATTCTAAATTGATGTTTATTTTATGTTTTTTTAAAGAGTTTAAGAATATAAAATGTATCCTGTTATATAAAATGAAATCACCACTTTATCATTATTTTATATTATATACATATATATGTGTATTTATATATATATTTCACGAACTGAAATGATAATTGGCTTCTCAAAGTAAGACTTTATGTTAAACCTAACCAATGTTTTTCATGGCGTATTATAGGTTGTGATGAAATGTTAGATTTAACATGAGGAGGTATATATTATAGAGATATAAAATATTCTCAGAAGGAAAAAATGGGTTTTCTGTGCTGGATGACCCTAAAATTATATACCATATAGAGTTTCATACACTCTAACTTTGGTATATTAGGAGTTCATATTTCATATTGAATCCCCATACCTAAGTTTGGTGAGATACCAAGCATAATAAACTTTATGATATTTTACCTTTATTAAACAATCCTTGAGTATTAACTAATCAAGGGGTTTTGTAGTATGTTGCTAATCATGTCTTCTGTTATAGGTTAATCGAGATTGGATTTGTCCTCTAATTTGATGAGTATTTAATTTGGGACCTAGATTGAGATAGAATAATGAAATTTATGGTCATACATAGGCATTACATATGATGTTCTTATCTACTCGGGTGAGGGGCATGTGATGTTCTCATGAATGGTATTTTAGGTATTCATCATCCTAGTCAGTCTATACTTGGAGAATTGAGAATTTATGAGAATACTATAGGGAATTAATTTACTTAATATCCCATATTCACTTTATTTATTGGAGAATGAGATTATATAATTATGAATACTTATATATGATGTAGTTGGTGGGAATAGGTATAGAGATACATGTGTTTGATATAGGTCAACCAAAATCCCTTTTAATCTTGAGTAGCATGGATTCTTTGATAGGGGTTACTATTTTCTAACAATTATGGGTTTATGATTTCATGATTGTTTTCAATGAAATAAAGACCCTTGGGGTTACACTTTTTCGTTATGTCAATAAAGATCGGGATTAAAAAAATTGAGAGATACCCCAAAAAATATTTGGGTGATTTCCAAATAAATTATAGAAGGATTTTTAGAATTTATAACATTCTATAAAACATATGGTGAAAATGAGTGATAACATGACAAAAATTAGTTTTAGAAATATCTAAAATTATTTTTTGATATAATTTAACAAATTGTTGAATATGATTTGGAACAAGGTGAAAGTGCACTATGTTTATAAGGATTTTAGTTTAAGTGGGAGACCAAAGAATTTGTATACTAAAAGGTTAACCATGTCACAATGGTTTAGACCACATCATGTTCTATCCTTATATACACAAAAACATGATGTGAGACACTATGTCATAGTAGTTATTCATGTAAATTATCATATTGTAATATAATCCTTATTTTGGCCTACATTATCCAATTATAACAATCATTCTTGGTTGAATAGTCATGTGATAATGATTGATGTAGTTAGAAAATTTAAGGATCATTGTTTTAACAATAAATGACTATAAAAAAATTAATTTTGTGTTATAAGAGTTGTAAAATTTGGATCATTTTTTGAAATTCTCTATCATTATGGTTGAATGTTTCAAATACAAGAATAGTCCTCAGATAGTTATTTAAATGGGTTTGATACTTGTACATGTGTGGGATTATTCCACGATGTTGTGACACTATGGAAATCCATGGTTGATTTTTTTTATTATCATTTTTTTATCCTACCTTTAAACCCAAGGTTCTTCCAAAACATGGATTGAGATGGATCCTTCTTAAGCATCGAAAAAGTATTTAGGATAATTCTCAGTTATATTGATAAAACACTTGTAAAATATTTTTTAGGCCATATAGATTATTGTAAGGTACATCATTCTTTCCCCATGTTTATATTAATTGCAAACATATAGATCAATTTTGGGTTTAATTGGGTTTTAGTGTAATCTTTTTCTATATTTAGGTCATTATAAATTCTTATAAAACACATCAATATTATGAAAAAACATTCATTCTTTATCTCTTTTGGACACCCATATGGAACAACATGTTATCTTCTATGCTCCTTCCATAAAAATCATACAGATACTAGTACCATCCAACTGACCATCATGAATTAAATTTTTCTTTAACTAAGGTATGTGTCTCACCCCTTGTAACTATAACAAGTGTCTAATACTAGTTCAAAAAGTAATATTATCTTTTCCAATTATCCCAAGAGTATCATCATCCATAATATGTACCTTGAAAAATATTCCAAAATTCTAATTTTTCATGCTCCCTCTATAAGAAGTTGAGTCTGTTAGCTTCGACCAACACCTCCTTGTTTTAATAATACTAAATAATAGTTATATTATTATTAATTAATTTTATTTTTTATGTTAGTAAAAAAAATTCTAGACAAAATTTTAAAATTGGATAAGTCTATATGCGACTATGCATACTTATCGTATGAAGATAACCTACTAACCACATGAAAATATAGCTACCTTGCACCAATTTTGTCTATATTTTCCTAATTGTGAATTAAATTTAAAGTGACCTCATGTCTACTGTACCTATTTTATTTTAAACATAAAGTAACATCATGAATGAAACTACCAACTTCATGAAGAAATCTAGTTACCATGTGAAAGTACGTAAAGTTTCTCTAAGTGATATATTGATTACCTGTATTATTGTAGTAAATTCATGAAGGAAAGTACCTATAATGAAATAAAGTAACTACCGCAATACATGAATTAAAGTACCTACCTTTAAAATAAGAGTACAGACCATGTGAAGAGATGTACCTACCACATAAAGGATTGAAGTGATAATGCCTAGTTGTCATGCCTAGTTGTCATGCTAAAGTGACCATGCCTAGTTTTCATTCCCAGTTGTCATGCTAAAGTGACTATACCAAAGTAATGTTGACCTACCATTAAGAAATGTAGTATTTTTAAATATAAAATAGCGACCTTTCAAGAATTAATTGTAGACTTAGGGAAATTAAGTCTGCAATGAATTTTCTCCAACATCTAGTTTGAGATGGAGTTTTTCTAAAAAAATAAGAACATATGCTCTTCCAAAATTAGAGAGAGGTAAATAATTACTGATAACAAAAAATAATCATATGTATATTCTAGTAATATATAAATGATCCATTTAGAAAACTTTAATACATTCTATTTTCCTGAACCTTCTATGAAAACATGGTTGATCCCTTTTAAATAAAATTTCAAGGACTACTGAACAACTAAAGCTATTCAAATTGACCTAAAAAAATATTCACTCTCTTCGTGATCCTTTCTCTTTCTAATTTAGCTAAACTTTCTATATGTTGTTGTTTTACTCTATTTATCTGTAAAAACAGACTCCTTAACTATATTATAGAGTGATAAACTTTCTCTTTTATTCTTTTACATCTTTATTCCCATGAAGAACTCTGGAAGAGGTCGTATGTTTCCCATAATCCTGTTATCACCTGGAGAACAATGGAAGATGGTTTTTTATAGCCTTGACTATCTTTGTATAGTTGTTTTTAAAACCTGGTCTAGGTTTTTATTAGTTTATTTTGTAATAAACATTTTAGTATAGGGTGATTTCTAAGTTGACGTGATTAGGAATTTCCTTAAGACTACACCCATAGTTTATTTCTATTATGTGATTTTATCGTTTTGTTATCTTGGATTCAAATCTAACCAGTTTCTATTTTCTATAAATAAAATAAAACATTACTTTGATAGTGGAATTTAATTTTACTTTGATATAATTTGATTGATTCTATTATATTAGTTTCAAAAGTTAATTTATTTTCAAAATAACTTTAAATAAATTTTGATAAAACTTTTTAGAACCTTTTTGAAAGATCAGATTTTATATTTATATACTTTATGTTAACTAGTAATTTTTATAAATTTGGTTTTATTTTTTAAATCCATTTTTAATATAAATTTTAATTAGGAAATAAACTTACCCATCTCTGGTTTATCCACTCTGACCACCATTTGGTATCAGATGATTTTTGAAAATAATTTTTACCTTGACCTAGTTTTAAAAAAAAAGATCTTCAAATTTATATTACTTCTAAATCATAGTCTTTATGGATAATAATATAAAAGAATAATCTACCCCTAACCAGTATCCTTATTTTAATGGAAAGAATATTTTTCAACTGATGATCAAGGTGAAAATCCATTTAGAGAGTATGAGATTTTATATCAAAATTATTTTTCAGGATAAACATGAAAACAAAAATCTTATAGAGTCTAGTGGAGTGATTATACTAAGTCTACACATGTATGTAAATATAAATAAATTAATGAATTATATTTTTATTTTAGAGGGGACAAATTTATATATTCCTTTTGTACTGCTATTAAAATTTTAGATACTCTTTCTATATCTCATGAAAGAACCTAAAATGTTAAATAGGTTTAATTAAATAATTATACCATTAAATAAGATACATTCAAAATGAATCTTAATGAATCCATTTTTTATATGTGTCTTAGGTTTAATGAAATCTCAAATGTAATGCATGCACAAGGAATGATAGTTGCTGATAAAGATCAAGTGATGCATATTTTAATATGTCTACATGATAGGTTGAGAGAAACATAAATTTATATAAGATAATCCTATGAAATTAGCACACTAAAATTGATAGAACACATTAGGAAACTTATGATGTGAAGGGAGAAACTGAAAGTAAATAAATAAGAGGGAAATGAACCTAAAAGAAATTCAGTACCCTTCAAGGATTCTGAATCAAATCTAAAAGAAAATATTATGAATTATTTCCTTATTAATGATAAACTAACCTCAGATAGTGAAATTTAAATGACCAATTTATCACGTCAATTCAAGAAATACTACTTGAAGAATAATTTTTTTTAAATGAATAACTATCGATGGAATTACAATAGAAAAATAAATTATAAGTTAGAGTAGAAACAACACGATTACGCTAATGAGATAATCTATTATGGTTGAAAAATAAAAGGACACATCAAGGATGATTTTCCCAGGCTAAAATATAAGAAAAAATGTGAGAACAAAGGTAAACGGTTTCAAAGGCTATAAAATCCCCATGTATTTCTTCTATGGAAAACTCAAGTGAATTTGGCTCAGTCATATAAGATAAAACTGGAAGATCTAATATGTATTTCATGATAAACATGTAATAAAAACTGAATACAATTTCTTCACCTTCTAAAAATATTTCAAACCATTATGATAATGAAATTTTTTTTAGAAATATGTCTAGAGAGGATTGATTTTATTATTGTAATATGATAAAAGAAACATTGAAATACTAAAAGGATATTAATTAATACTTAAATAAACATAAATATTTGATAGGTCACTTTAAAACTGACTTATCTATAGAAATGGATTAAAATGATTAGTTATTAAAGGAAAACAATGAACTTAAGATATCCCATGAGATGCAAAAGAAAATTATATAAATATTCAAAAATGGTAGTGAAACTCAAACCAGGATTCTTGAAAAACAAACCACTCATGAATATACTACTAAGATTGGTTACCATCCTGGACAAATTAAGATTTAAAAGAATATATTTGTTCTTAGTTATAGTTATTCCATGTTTATAAATACTCCTTATTCTTATGGACCTAAAAAAATTATTTCAAAAAAATTTAAGTCTATTTATTGAAAACTAATTAAAAAACTTTGGATTCCTCGAGCTCTTATTACTAACAGTTTTGGACCCAAGAAAATATTGGTACCAAAATAATTTTTTTACTTTTTACTATTGTAAAACTGCAAGAATACTACCAGTAATAATCAATGTTATCTATACATTAGATGCTCCATAAACATAACCAGTTACTTCTCTACCTTCGAGGAACTTATCAAAATAGATAGCGAACATTTCACATTTGGTGATAACACTAGAGGAAAAATAATTTGAATCAGTCAAATCTATAATTCTAGTACTATTTTGATTTATAAAGTATTATTTTTAGATGGATTAAAATATAATATAATTATAATATCATAATTATGTGATGATAGTTATCATGTTAAATTTTATAATAATTCTTGTAAAATTTATGAATCTAAGAATGTTTTAGTATTTCATTCCTTGAGAAATAATAATGTTTATGTTCCTTATTTGAATTTATCTTTTTCTTAAAATATTTCTTGTTTAAATTTCATTCTCAAATATTCTTCACTTTTAAATGGGAGACTAGGCCACGATAACTTTCACTCACTTATAAAACTAACTATTAATGGATTATTCAAGGATATTACTAAACTAGAATTACCAAAAGATACTTTATGTAACCCATGTCAAAAGGGAGAGGACTATGAGATCTATTTCAAACCAAATAATGATGTTTCAAGTCATAAACCACTAAAGTTGTTCATGTGGACATATTTAGAAACTATATATTTTCTAGCTGAAATGAGAATCAATATGATTATGTTCTAGAAACATAATTTTCTAGATAAACCTGAGTGTTCTTTCTAGCTCAAAAATGTGATTCTTTTTCTTATTTTTCCATGTATGGAAAATAAATGGAGAATCATATAGGACTGACAATAATGACTTTAAGAATTGGTCATGGTTTTGATTTTCAATAAATTGATGTTGAATACTTCTACACACATCATGCCTATAATCAAAAAAAATCTCCTAGGACCCCATTGCATAAGTTTGTAGTATAAATAAGAAATAGAACACGTTAGAAAATTTATCAGATGATTGTTAATGAATATAATTTACCTATTTAATTTTTAGTAGAGGATTTGAATACAAATTTCAATCATATTAATAGAGTTTTTATTATATCACTTTTAATTAAAACCCTATATTATTTATAGGATGGTAGAAACCCATAATTTAATTACCTTAGAGCTTTTGGAGGTAAAGTATTTATATTTGATACAAAGTAGTGTTGAGAAATTTAGATCAAAAAAGTAATGAAGTAATTTTCCTATGATATTCATCATCATGTAAATCATATAGGGTAGTTAACTAGAGGATAAATTTTTTGGAAGAATATATAAAAATATAATTCAATTAAATATAACCACATAAGCCTAATACTTATTTTAATAACCATGGGAATGACCTTTCCAATATAAATACCAATGCCAAATCTAGTGATAAATATGTGAAACCTAAAAAAATCACCTAGTTATGATGAACTATTTGAACCAGAACCTTTAAAATAAAATTAAGTATCAAATAATTCAATCCATATAAATATTATGATTCATAGAGATCATACCTTATATTCTTTTTTAGAAGATCTAGATAGAGGAACACATACTAGAGATTCTCATAGAATTCATGTTAAACATAAAACCTTTTTTCATAGCTTGAACCTAACAACATGACAGAAGTAATTGATGATGAATTTTGGGAAATGGATTTGAAATAATAGGTGGATAATTTTTAAAGAAAAAAATTCTGATGCATTTCATGAGAAATCATCTCAGCCTGTTGGATGGAAAGTTGAAATGGGTGGTCGAACAAGCTGACATCAAGTATTGTAATGAAAGCTAGTTTTTCTAGATCCTCTTCTCCTTAGGATACCTAGTCCCTAAGATCTCATTAAAATAGGCTAGCTCATATCCAAGGTTTATTTCAGACATGATATAGGAAAATTTAAAAAAATATATGCATGAAAGGACAATTCTCATTAACAAACCTGAAAAATGATTATTCATGGAATCAATGCCTGTAGCATTTAGTTCTTAGGACCTTCTCATATCCATGTGAACCAAACATTAGACAGACCTGTGGGATATCAAACTCTACTAAAAATATATCATGGTGAAGATGAAATTCCACATATAGATAATACCGCACAAATATATCCCTATGAACTATAAAATTAAAAATAAGGGGATCTACCTGGCCTCAAGGTTCATGTGCTATAAGAATCTAAACATTGAATCTATCTGGAACTTTTCTTTAAGTTGATTAGGGTCATTTTCCTATGATCTAATTGGATAGATGATTGGACCGCATGAATGGTGGGGGTATTCAATAGTTTCATTTTATCTGGTTCAAGGTGTATAATTTTAGGCGCTCAAAGTCATGCTCCACAAAGTAGTGTTTTCCTCAGTTTTTTGGGTGATATGGGACATTATGAACAAAGGTATCAAAGGTAAATATTTTTCCGTACAACTTTATAATATTTGTGTTTTTCACCAGTGGCTGAGATTGGTTCTTTAATTCATGGTGGAGGGACTTGGGAAGCAGACATATGCCTTATCTCCTGAGGCTCAAACTCTTGTGGAACGGATTCCCTTGGGATATGGATCAAATAGAGCCCTCCCATATCATGTTACAAAATTAACATTGACATTTCATGTATCTAGGAGACCATAATAGGATGAGACCTTGTTCTTAATTCTCTAGGTTTGGTGTTCATTGGATTTAGTGCCTTGTATGGATCAGGAAACTCAATTGGGGTATAGACAATAGCCCTCTTCAGTGGGTTTTCCTTATGGAAGATTTATAATATCAATATTGCAGTGATAAAATCTAATTCTAAGTTACTTATGGGATTCATTCAGGAAAAATCAACACTTCATGGTTATTAACATATTTTATCAGGATGTAAAAGTCTCTTATTTGTAACGGAATGAAGGTCACTCGCACATTGAGGGAGGGGAAATTCACTATTGATATCCTTAATAGAAAAGTTATCCATAATGATAGTCTTTTTATTTTCTATTGTATGGTATCTCTTCCCTATGATTCTAATATCATTTTCAGTGGATATTCTCTTGGTCTAAACCACTACAGATCATCTTGATCTTCATAGTTTCCATGATTTTGGTATAAATATCTATTTTTGAGTGATGTGTCCCTATAAATTATGATAATTAAAGTGAAATAAATATATCTAATAATCATTTATCACATTCAAGGAAAAATAAATTGATATAAGACAAA
The DNA here is from genome assembly GCA_963277665.1 of Viscum album. NCBI lineage: Eukaryota > Viridiplantae > Streptophyta > Magnoliopsida > Santalales > Viscaceae > Viscum > Viscum album. Next base: position 1,918,405,786 of record OY728119.1, read on the forward strand.
AAAAATTTAGAGACCATTTTCAAAAAGGTGACATAACACATGAATTAATTGGTTCTAAACATCATCTTGTTGATGTATTTACAAAGCCTTTGAATATTGAGAGGGTTAATTATATAATATATGAATTAGGTATGATAAAATATGTCAAATTTTTTCATTTTAGTTTTAAAATTTATAGTCATTTAAATTCTTGTTATAAATTCTCAATTCCAATTTATTTACCTTTCTTTTAAGTTACTATGATGATAATTTTTTCAAACTGTTAGTTAAGTAACAAGTATTTCATGTTCAGATGATCAATATACTTACTATGAATAACTGAGCATATGGTCACTATACCTACCAAGGAACTCAACTCACATGGTCATTGTACCAATGATGGAATATCTATCACATGGTCACTATAGTTTCCATTCAATTAGACTTATACGGTTAGTATACCTACTGTTCCATATAAGTTGTCGCGATCACATGGTTAGTATACCTACAGTTTCAGTTTTTTATATAGTATTTTTAGTAAATCCATTTTGGAGGTATTATTTTAGAATTTTATCATTAATTTATCCCTAAATTATTGAAGAATAAAATTCAAATTTGAATTTGAATTGATGGACATGTTTTTTCCTAAAACCCCCTTCCTTCATTTTGAAGCCACACCTTTGATCCAAAGCCTATTTTATGAGACCTTTATTTTCAACCTAAAACTTCTTATCCTAAACCTCTCACGTGAATATAAACATTCCTTGTTCATATTGAATCATTAAAATTACGATGATAAAGCAAATTGTTAACCAAAAACCTCATACTAATGCACCTCATATAGAAAGATCAAAAAAAGATAAAGGAATCTTGAATTTGGTAGGGAATCCTTGCTACCCAAATCTAGTTGATCATCTAGTATCTACAGTGAAATAATTGAATGCTCAATGGGTTCCGTTAAGATAATTTCTAGTGTGTAAAGTGATTAAAATTCATGAATTAGATGAGTGATTCAAGTATAAAATTAAACCATTTTAACTGAATCCTGGTATAGAGTTTTATGTATTTTTAGATTTTATCCCTGGAGAGAAAATCGATGTCATTTGGACAATGATAAATGGGGATGTTCTATAAAGTTATTCAAAAAATTTATAATAAGCCTATAAGTGTTTAAAAAGGGTGAACATGAGGATAAAAATAGTTCATATCCAATCAATCATGATCATTTTGAGTTTCGAAGCTCATTGGAAGGGAAAACTCGAAATGAAACCCCTAGAAGACCCAATTTTGTTGAGATTAGTGGTGAATTTCGGTTATTGGATAATGTTATATAACATTTTATCTTTCCAATAAAATGTGACTTTGGGATCCTAAGGAATCATGATATTTTCATTATATTCTTGATGAAAATTGAATCCATATCAATTTGGAAATATATTTGATGAGTAACATGAATGATTTGAGTAATAATACTTCAAAGTTTAGTTATATTCCTTACCACAAACTCATATCACTCTTGTTGGAGTCTAAAGGTTTAATAACTGAGGGGGAAAAAGATACATTCATTATATGTTATGTTCCTAACTCAAATAATTTATAGGAATATGGGAGTAAATTGTAACCCATGGAAAAAATAATGTGTGGATAATCTAGAAAATATTTAGCAAAAAATTTAACCCTTTAAAATATCCGGTTAGACCAAGGGATCTAGTGGATCAAGGTCTTAAACCAGATGATGTTGTGGGGTGAACATCTCATGATGAAGTGGATATAGAAGTTGAATAATTTGAATAATAATATTAAGAAGACGACAATATTATTGATCTTGATGAGGAATCTAGAGCATCCTAAGAGGATGATAAGATAATATCTCTTAAAATTTATTTTAGACCACCTGACTCTCCTTTTCCTTTTCCATCTCAGTAGGAAGAGTTGTAATACATGGACCTTTTGGATAGTGAGGTATCTTTTAGTTAATAAAATCATTAATTTCATGAGTATAATGACTCTAAAGAAGGTGTAAAAGGCTTTTATGGGTCTCTTTTAAAATTAAGTGCACTTAAATATTCTATACCAGTTGCATCTACTAAGGGGGATAAGTCCATAGGATATGATGCGTTGGGCCTAGAATATTTAGAGTCTGATTAGGATGATGATAATGGGGGAATTACACCAAGACATGGTGGACCTTCCATCCCTTCTTCTCAAAGGGTTCTAGAAGGATCTTTAATAGGTGATATTGATTCTCATGATAGAGTCGATACATCTCCTTTGATAACTTCTGTTGACCAAAATTTGAATGAAATTTTAGTCAAAATCAAACTAAAGATGGTGAAGAAGCTAATAAAGGTGATAATCTTACTAAGGATGCTAAGGATGATAATCATGTTATCATGAATAGGAAGTGGATGCTAGTGATAGAGCTTTAGATCATTCTGAATGAGTTAGATCAGTATATGTTGTAGCTAAGTTAGATGTATGGAATCAATCTTATGATCCATATACTTCTCTAACTACCAATATCAATTATACATGTTATACAAAAAGGTGTATTGAATGATTTCAAATCATATATGATGGTTCAATTCAAATAATTGTTTCTTATTTTTTTCAAATTTTTTGATCCAACTCGAGAAGTAGATATATCCATGACAGTGATGTCGATAATCACTTATCTACAACCAAAATTTCATATCAAGATATATTTAATGAGAAATTATATTAAGGATTTGATTATCTTATATGATATTGATGCTAGACTGTAGGTATCTAAATTCATTATTTCAAGCTTCTATATAAGATTATCCACCTCTCCTTCCTCAAGAATAACCATTTTCTGATGACAGTAAAATAAGATAGATCATTATAGAAGAGTTGAAAGATGTGTTTTAGGAGTTCAAATAGACCATTGAAGTGGTGTTTTATGGTTTTCAAACACATGTTTCTAAAATAGTGGAATCAATCTGGAAAGATTTTAGGTAGGTTGGTAAATGTAGAGAAACAATCTAGAAGGATATTGATTTCTACTTAAGCCTAATCATCACAAAATCTTATTTGAAGGGTGTGTTTATAACTCTTGTTTTGTATCTTAATATTCCACCTTTGACCCATGCTTCTAAGTCACAAGTTGAGAATCTCAAGGTGTTTTCTCCTGTGTTAGGAACCTTCATGGAAAACATAAAGGAATTTCTCAGTATTTGGAACATCGATCGCAGGTAGTGAGTAATTTTATCCAGTTGATGGAACCATACCTTTACATTGATAATAAATATATTTTGTCTCCTCTTTCTATACCAATGTACTTAGATCCTATAACTACTTCCTCTACCCTTAATCTATTTGTCTTATCTTCAATACTATAAATCCATCGTCTTGAACTTTTTCCAGATGTGCGGTCATTAGTGATCTTTCTTCCACCTATAGACCTTAGACTACATCTATAGTACCTACATATACTTCCTAAGGAAATGATACTATCATTCCTTCTAATATTCCTGAAGTTCTAGATTCATATTCTAAATATAATTCCTGATAGAGACTATACGTAATTTTTTGTAATATCTGTTGAAATCTTAATGAAATACTCCTATTTATTCTCATTTGTGTAAATAATTTTCCTATTATCTATTTATTTTTTCCTTCTAATTCACTTTTTGATACTCCCAAAATGGGGAGTAAGTCTAAGAAATCGATTTTAGTCATTGATGTAATTAATTAATCTGATATCCCTATGAGATATTGAAAAATATATGTTTCAATTTATTGAAAAAATATTATTGATGTATTTATTTCATTTCATTTAAAATGTTATGGTTTTTGATCATCAAAAAGGGGAAACTATTGTATTAGACCATCACCTCCTTATTTTAATATTCCCAAATAATTTTTATAATGTTTTCAATGAATTTAATGTTTTATATTATTCAAAAAAATTGGAAAAACTTATAAAATTGGATATTTAGGGAACTAACCATGCATTCCCCCCTTATGAAGAAAACCTACTTAATACATGAATAAACTACCTACCATTCACCAATTCTTTCTATCTTGTACTAACTATTAATTGAAGTTTAATTGACCAAATATGTACTAAACCTAACATACATTGAACTCAAAGTAACTACATCAAGGAAAATATATACCAGAGGAAAAAAAATATTGTTATTGTGTGAAGGTAAGTAAAATAACTAAGTGATGTGATAACATCATGTGATATTTTGGTATCAATATAATTGAAAGTATCTACCATGAGAGGATGAGTACTTAATACATGAAACACATTACATACTGCATGAATAATAGTGTTGAATGCATAAAGGAATGTACATTCCATGAGAAGAAGAATACAGGCCCCATGAAGATATGTGTCTACCACATGAAGGATTAATGTCATTATTCCTAGTTTTCATGGCTATTTTTCATTCCAATGTGATCATTCATAACTAAAGACTACCTATCAGGTATAACATAAGTAATGAATTATTTTAAAATCTCCAATAGATACTTTTAAAGCATTAATTGTAGTGTCAGTGAAAGTAAGCCTAAAATTAATGCTCTCTAATACATTCTTTGAGATGGATTTTTCTTTTTAAATAATAATAATTTATTAATTAAATATATAATGGGTTAAAAAAATATAGATAAAAATAGAGGATCATACAAATGTGCTTTTAATACATAGAGGATTCATTCAGAACACTTTACGGAACTATGTTTTCTTAAAACATTTATGAAAACTCAGTTAATCCATTTCAAAAACAATTTTTGGAACATCTGAACAACCGAAGTTCATTAAACTGGGATGCATCAAATATTCATTCTCTCTATTACTTTATATTTTAGTTTTATATAAAATTATGACCTTTGATTTATTTTACTCTATTTATATGTCAATAGAGACTACTTAACTCTATTAGAGAGTGGTAGAAATTCTATTTTAGTCATTTAAATTTGTGTTCCAATGCAAAACTATGGAAGAGTTCATGTGTGAACGGGAATCCTTTAATCAAATAAAGAATTGTAGAAGATGATTTTATATAGCACGGACTATCTGAGTATAGTTTTTTATAAAAAAAACAACACAATTTATGGATCATTTTATTTTATAATAAAATACTTCATAGTGGGTAATTTATAAGTGGAGTGGATTATGTAACACCCTGATTTTTTATGGCTTTTTTCAATTTAATTTTATTTCATTGATAACTTGCATTACATGCAACATCAAGTTTAAACGAACCACAAGATACTATTAAAATATTTTTACGTGATAGTTATTACCAGTCATTAGATTAGAGATTATGAAAAGGACTAAACAAATTATGAAAAGTATATTGTTACATTTTAATATATGAATTCTTTGGGTATTAATTAATTAGAAATAAAAATAAAAAGAATTTTAAATAAAAGAGATATTTTTTAAAAAACTATTACTTTTTGTAAAGGATGTATTTTAAATGTAATAAATTAAATTATTCACTATTGGTAGATTATTTTAATATATATATATATATATTAGTTAATAAAAAAATAATATTTGTTTAATATTTTTCTAGGCATGGGATTAAAATAAACCAAGTTTTATGCAAAAAAATGTATTTTTCTAACGATATTCATCGTGTGTTACACACTTATTTGAATATAAATTTCAACCAATTTTATAAATTTAATTTCATAAAAATAAATTCTATATTTGGAATCAATATTTTAAAAGTTTGTAAATACTTTCCTTTTATTTTTTTCAATATGAATAGTAGTCGTGGTATAATTTATCACCTCGAAAAAGGGTAATTCATGTTAATATTGTTTAAAAATAAGTGTTAATGACATAATTTTTCATCCTAATTATTATTGGATTAATATAATTTTACTGTTATAACCTTACACTCAAATTTTAGTTTTTTAATGAACACTTTTCCATAAAAATGACCTATAAAATACTTAAAGGAAAGAATGTTATAAAGTATCAATCTCTTATTTTAAAATATTTATTATGTGTCTGGATAGATAATAATAAAGTTATGAATGAATATAAATATAAATAGTGAGAATAATGGAATTATTTTCCTTATGTAAATTTATATATAATTTTTAGTAATTATATAATTGTTGTAAATATTAGGGCATCGTTGACGTAGAGTTTCATCAATCAATAAAAACAATATAATAAATGATTTTAAAAATATTAAAAGTAATATAATTTGAATTATTTATAGTATTACATGAATTTTATATATTAATATTACATATTATTGTTGTTTTAAAGTATTATATTGTAATTATAACTTTTTATTTATGTCTTTTAAGTCAAATTTATTGAATAGAATCCAAATTGGCATTAATGACATTTTATCAAAATAATATTTAATTAAATTATTTAAAAATCATAAAAATATTATAAGACAATAATGAGGAAGATATTTGGTCAAACATTTAATCCCTTGGTCATTTATGATCCATGTTTTCATCTACTATGTAAAATTATATGTCTTTAAGTGTGAAAAACATATTAGCGCGGTTATTGTTAAGATGGGTTAATTAAGGAGTTAAATCAAAACATAACATTTAAAACACCAGTTAAAACTATAAAATTATTATTGTTTAATGTTATTTAAAACCAATTCTATCTTAAATTATAACCCCTATCATTTTTTAGTCATTTTGGAATGAAAATGGAAGTATTACATTTTAATATTTTAAGAAATTTGAAATGTATCTCTCAACTCAATTACAAAAGGGAACCTCCTCCCCTAACATATTCTCACCTTTTTAGCCATATAAATCGACCATGACCAACTAAAATCCCTTATAATATTCCTTATACACATTATATAGGTATTTTTATCCCAGAAAAACCAACCCCAGAATACTTAATAGGATATCAAAAGGAGTTCTTTTAATGGATAGGTAATCACTTTAACCGATCACTTTATTTTTAATTCTTATTTTAACTCAAAAAAATATGTTATATTCTTCATAAAATAATAATTTTAGTATCCTCAATATAAATTTTATTATTATTATTATTATTAAACTTTCTTTATTCACCATCTTTTCATCGAATGGGAAGTGAAAGTATTGATGTACGTATGTATGTCTTACTGTCTCCACGTAGGGATACAATTCATTTCTCATCACCATATTTTATGTATGGATATTTTTATGGATTTAATATTTTTATATGATACTTATCAAATAATTTTTCATATTTAATAATAATTTCAAATCTACCTTTTTAAATTCCAAACTGTTCGAAAATGAAAATGTCACTCGTGCATACGTGTGGACTACAACCTCCACGAAGTGATGTGATTTAATTTTCATTAATGTTTTAAAAGGATGGAAATAAGGATTTATTTAATGAATATATATTATTTTTATGATATAATAATTATTCTTTAAATTTAAATTACTTTTTCCCTTTATTTCATTCAAGCTATTGAAAAATGAAATCATCATTTATGTATATATAAAGACTGATATCTCAATAAATGGTGTAATTCATTTTTTATCAATAATTTTAAGGATGAATATAAGAATCTATATAATGAATATGTATTATATTTATATCATCATTATAAATATATATTATGGAAACATGATCAATGTAAAAGGACCAAAATAACTGAACTAAAACATACATGTAAAATGAAGCAGATATCACCCTGAACAGTGATTTGAATAAAGACTTGTTTATAAACAGGTGAAAAAATATTATAAATAAATAATATATGGTATTATATATTAGATTATTTATTTTTAATATATTTATAATAATTATACATTCATTATATATGAGGCTCTAATGCATATGAAGGAAGTCGGGCCTGAGTTAAGAGATTTTTGTCTCACTTTTATTTTTGTGGGACACATGTCATATTCACCACTTGTTTATTTTATGGGGTAAATATAATACCCATGAATTTATTTTATTATTATTCTAATGAGATTTATTGGGATTTACATATCCATTTAAGGTACTTTATTTTGTGGGTATTACGATTCAAATGTTACCAAATGAGTAAGAGTTTTATATTACAATCTCATTACTTATCGAGATTATAAATTATTAAGTTTCCAAGGATGAATTTTTATGGTATACCTCTCTATAAAGTCATGAATTTTTAATAATATTTTTATTTATTTAAAATACATGTTTCTATTAATTTTGAGCACATTAATCACTTAAGTGACCAGATTGTTTTTAAGGATAATCAACTTTATTTCACTCTTTGATCAAAAACCCTTTTTCTTTAATATCCATATTTTCTAAAAATATAATAAATAAGGTTTTTAGTATTCTCATTTAATTTTTTAAATCCATTTTTAACCCATGTTTTAATTTTAAAAAAAAATTAAATGCAATCTTCATGTTTTTTTAACAATGTACTTATTTAATTTTATATAAATTTTAAAGGAATGTTTTATTCTAACTTAAACAGCATGAATATAATTTCCCACCATCATGAACAATAAATAAAATAAATATTCTTCTAAATGATTCCAAGTATATTCTAAAATAAAATTATTTTTACAATATTTTGTGCATTTTTAGTTTTTAATACATGATTGTAAAAATGGAAAGGGTATTCTCCTCAAGAATATTTAAAAAAAATTATAATGGTATTTATATTCATCAAAGATATAAACCTTGATTTAACTTATGATTTATTAGGGATACGATAAAAGGATACCATTCTTATTATTTATATGTATTGTTAAAGTTTATAATTATAATATATTTATGAAACCTTTTCCTTTTCCATAGGTTATGCTATAATGAAGATATGAAATGTTTATAAAATGTATATGTTTTACATGGGTTATACAATGTTGAAATGTTTATGATTCCTATTTATTTTCATGGTTTTTTATATAATGAATATTTTATGTTCTTTTTGAAAATATATGTATGATTTTCATTAAGTTATTGGTGGAACCTAAATATACCTTTAATGCATTGGATAAAGATAAATATCTCATAAGATAGATAAGACTAGAATGTGGATTGAACCTATATCATTAAAGGAATATGTCAACAATGATAGTCTTGGGAGTTATCCATGACTACAATGATGATTTTTGGAGTAAACCTAGTATATTAATGCAATTTTGGGAGTGTTCCCTTAATATTGTGATGGTTTGGAGAGTGAACCCAATCCACTATGATAGTCTTGGCAGTAAGCCTTAACTACTAAGGAAATGATTTTCATGGCTTATGTGTATGATAAACAACTATGTCTTATGCCTATGCTATTCTCTTGTGTCTCATGTTATTTGATTAATTTATGATTTATGTCTTATGAACATCAAAGTTTTATGTCATGATTCATTATTACAATATTTGATATGTAGGTTATGGTTTTTCAAATGTTAAGATCATGTTATCATACCCATATTCTCATGTTAGGTTTAAGTAAACATTGATATCTCTCTTATTTACCCTTACTTAGAATTATATATGTCCCTTTATTATGTTTTACTTTCCCCATGTTATGAAGAAAGGTATTATTGATGATTTTTCTAAGAAGGGTTATAGTTATGAAGAACTTAATGGGATAAAATGTAGTTCATGTATAAAGAAGTTGTTTATGTATCTATGTTTCCAAAGTTACTAGTCTTATATGATTTTAGAATGGTTCATGATGTCATGTAACGAATATTTATCTAATAAGATGTATTATATATATATATATAAGGTATTATTCTCTATATTTGGTATCAGCGTAAGGTTTAGTTAACATTTGAAAACTAGGATAAGAAAAACATTAGTGAGAAAAATCAAGATAATTCCATGTATATGATAATATCTTAAAATTTTAGTAATGATCATGGATAAACTATGTTAAACCTAACGTTTTATAGATTGAAATAAATGTGTCCTTATTTAGACTTAATATAAATAATTTTTCATGATTATACAGTTTTCCACTATGATTATTGTTTCTCACCCTATGATTTTTGGTTTTAGTCAATTGTTAGAACCCAAAGGAATCATGTTAATATTGAATAAAATGATAAATTAAATGATTCTACTCCTAAGAAACCAAATTACATGGGAGATAGAACAAACAATTCTTTTGGCATTCTCATGAAACTTTATCAAGATATAAATCATACCAAACTTCCAAATGAGAAAAGGAGGGTACAAAATTCCAATGTGTCCTTCATGAGGTAATTTCCACCTTCATTTAGTGGTTCTACTGATCCATTGGTTACTCAGAAATGGACCCATACCACTAAAATGGTATTTTTCGTTCTCTAGTATTTGAAATTTGAAAAATTAATTTTGGTTGTCTATCATTTGGAAGGAGAATTAGATTAATGGTGGAATAGTATCATGGAAATGAGGAAAGAGGTAGGAATTGACCCCATGGAGTGGGATGAGTTAAGGAGATTATTTTTCAATAAGTACTTTCCTAGAATTCTTCACATGAAAATAGAGAATGAATTCCTTGATCTAAACAAAAGGATGATGAATATATTAGTACCTATGAGTAAACTTTAATGAGACTTTTCAGGTATGCTTCTGGTATTATCATCTAACTTTCAAGTGAGGTTTATTGATTCTTTAGTGGCTTAAAACCAAGCCTTTGAAAGGTCTTATCAATAATATAATTTAATATATATGATAAAATATTTCAATGTTATATCAAAGTGGAAATTTATATTGGATTTACCCTTAAATATCATGGTTTTTATTAGAAAAGAAAGTTGGAATTCATATGAAATATTAAAAAACATGGAGAAAAAATATGGTATTTACCTTATGCTCATGGTGTAGAAGGAAACATGGTGTAAATTGTCTTAAGGGGACAATTAAATGATTTAAGTGTTGAAATTAATGAAATTAGTAAATCAAATTCTGAATTTATTAAAAGAATTTAGCTAATGATGTGATTAGAAAAGAATTTCAACAGAATACACCAACCACACTCTAGTGCTTCAAATGCAAGGAGTATGGGAATTTTGATAACTAATGATCAAACATAAAGATTAATGATGATGAGATAAGATAGAAACCTATTAATACTATATAATAAGGGAAATATAATGATATCAATATTATTTATTTGGAGTATGATAATGAAGTGGTGAAAGGTACATATTCCATCCACTCTAGAAATGATAATTTCATGTTTCATTTTTGATATACCCACACTTTTATATCAAATTAATTTTCTAAGGGTGTCATAGTACCACCTCAAATATTAGATGTTGAGTTGGCATTAAAAACTTATAATGGTAAAATTACCACATCTCAGGTCTAGGACTCTTCTTTCGATGAATTTTGATGGAATATTCTTCCTGTGAATCTTGTTATTATTCCTCTAGTTACATTTGATGCTATCTTAGGCATAGATTAGATTTGTGTACAAAAATATCACATCAATTGATGATTATGGGAAGTAACATTTGATATTAAAAATAATATTTTTATTGTATATCTATGCAATGATAAATATAAACTTCCAATTGAAATTGCATCCATTGTATGGGTCTTGATTCCTATTCAAGTGGGGTTTTATCTTAGATATAATCAAAGATATGAATATTGTGTGGGGTTTTGATGATGTATTTTCAGAAGAATTTTGTGTTATTCCACTGAATCATAATGTTGAGTTCTCAATAGAACTCATACCAAATTCTACACCAATTTCAATTAGTTCATATAGAATGACATTGATTGAATTATATGAATTAAAGAAGCAGACCAAATAGAATCTTAACAAGGGATTGATTCTCCTAACTACGTCACCATGGGGTGCATCATTTTTTTTGTTGAGAAGAAATATAGATCAATGAAAATATTCATTTATTATTGATAAAATAATAATATCACTACCATGAATGAGTATCCTTCACCCCATATTGATGACATGTTTTATCAACTTCATAGAACTCGATAATTTTCAAATATTGATCTTTGTTCTTGGTACAATAATTTGAGGTTCAAGATGGAGGTTATACCCATGACAGCATTTCGTACAAGTTATAAAAATGATTAGTTTATATTGATTCTATTTGGTCTTATTGATTCCCCCACTATATTTATATATTTAATGAATAGAGTATTCAAAGATTACCTTGATCAGTTTTTGGTAGGATTTATAGATGATATTAGTATACATTCAAATATTAAGAAATTGAATGAAGATAATTTGAGGATTGTTCTAATGACCTTGATGAAGGATACACTTTATGAAAAATTTACCAAGTGTGAATTCTAGATTCATAAAGTTTCATTCTTGGTTTATATGATCTCAAGTGAAGGTATATCAGTAGATCCTTCAGGAACATAAGTTAATTAATATTGTCCTAAAAACCCACTATGACTGAGATCTGTAGTATTCATGGTTTGGATGCATATTATTGGTGATTTATGGATAATTTATCATGATTTTATAATACACTCACCAAGATAACTCAGAAAGTTGATACGTTCTTTTGGATAAATTAATGTGAATAAAATTTCAAGGTACTAAAGAGAATGTTAGGCAGTTCACATGTACTTACATTACCCTATGGTGGAGTAGGGGTTTTAATCTATGGTGATGCGTCAAATAATGTAACTGGATGCATTATCAAGTAGAAAAATATAGTGATATCTTATGCCTCATGTAAATTGAAGGTTCATGAGAAAAATTACCCAACCCGTGAATTAGAGTTAATTGTATTACATTTTACATTAAATAAATGAAGGCAATATATTTAAAGATAAAGGTATAACATATATATTGATAATAAAATTTTAAAGTATATTTTCACATATAGATAGTTGAATATGAACTAGATAATATGGTTGTAGTTGATTAAAGATTATGAATTCTCAATATATTACCATCTTGGGAAAGCAAACAAGGTGGAAGATTCTCTATGTCAAAAGGATCATGCTAGATTACTTATGATAAAGATCACAAAATATCCATTATTTTTAGATTTTAAAAGGATGTATCATGAAATCATGAAGGAATGGGTGAAATATTATCTTTCCCAAATAAGTGTTTAACCGACTATCTATGTAAAGATTAAATAGGTGCATAAGTATAATTTAGAGCATCATAAGAAGGTGAGAAATGTTCCTAAGTTTGACCTTGATTTTGATAGAGTGGTAAAGTTTATGAAACTTAAATTTGTTACTTGTGTAATAGATTTAAATAATGAGCTATTAGATGTGGATCATAGATCATCATTCTCAATTCATCCTGGAAGTACAAATATATAAGAAGATCTGAAAGTGTATTAATGGTGGGATATCATGAAGTGGGATATTACAAAGTATGTTTCTTAGTGCTTGGTATGTCAATGAGTTAAGGATAAGATATTTAATTATAAGGGTGTGTTACAACCATTACCCATACCATAATGGAAATAGGAAAACATCACCATTGATTTTATCATCGGAATCCCCAAAACATTAAAAGGGATTAATGTTATATTGGTTGTATTCGATCTCTATAAAAAGTCAAATTAAATAATTTACATTAGAGAATAATTATCTCTTGATCATCTTTCTATAATATATATTAAATAAGTGATAGGTTTTAATAGATTAACACATCCAATTATATATTTTCTGGATCCAAGGATTACCTTAAAGATCTACTGAATTCTTCAGTAGGCCATAGATAAAGAGTTGAGTTTCATCACTGCGTATCATCATCAAATAAATAGTTAGTATAAGATAAAAATTAAAAACCTATAGTATATATTGAGATATTTTTTTATGGATATCAAAGGTGGTTGGGATCAACTCCATCCTCTATTTCAGTTTTCCTACAAGAATAGATTTCACTTGAGCATTCAAATGTAACATTATGAAGCCCTCTGTGGAAAGAAGTGTAAAAATAAAACCTATTAATATGAATTTGGAGAAAAAAATACATTGGGGCCAGAGATAGATAATTAATGGTAGATAAATTTAGATTTGTTCAATAAGAAGAAAACACAGTTCAAAGCCGAAAAAAAGTTATACTTAAAATCGTTGTTGTGATCTAAAAATAGAAGTTGGTGGGAATGTTTTACAATATATTTCTCCATGGGATACTTTTATGACATTATGAAAGAAGGTAAATACAATCCATATTTATATTTTTCCTTTTAATATTCTTTATCAAGTATGGAAGGTATCTTATCACTTGGATCTCCCACTAAACCTCTCTCAAGTTCATGATGTTTCCATGTATCTCTCCTGAGAAAGTATATACCTGATCCAGTGCATGTACTAAACATTGAGTTTATCCCACAAAAAAATGATATTTCATACGATGAAAAACTGGTAAAATATTGGATCACAGAGATAAATTTCTATAGAACATGACTACTCACCTGGAGAAATTTTTCTAATGAAATCACAAATTCAAAGAAGCTACACTAGAACCTGCGGATATATTGAAGAAATGATATCATCATTTATTTACATCAAATTGAAAATTTTAAATGGTGAAATTAATTTTAAGGGGGGTATAATGTAACACCATTGATATTTTATGAAAAAAAATTCAAATGAATTTTATTTCTCTGATAGATTTCATTATATGCAATATTGAGTTTAAACAAATCATGAGATACTATTGAAATATTATTATGTGGTAGTTATCATATAACTGTTGGATTGGAGGGTATGAATAGTACTAAATAAATTTTAAAATATTTGTGGTTACATATCCATTTGGGTATCAGTTAATTAGAAATAAAAATAAAAATCATTTTGAAAGTAAAAGAATTATTTTTTTAGAAACTCTTTTTTCCGCACAATGTATTTTTAACTTAATAAATTAAATTATTCACTCTTTTTGAATTATTTAAATTAAATAAATATATATATATTATATTTATAAAAATGTTTTAACATACCGTTAATATTTTTCTAGGCATGGTATAAGAATAAACTAAGTGATATGCTTAAAATGTATTTTTCTAAAAGTGGATTTCATCGCGTGTCATGCACCTATTTTAAAATTAATTTATTCAAATTTTAGAAATTTAATTTTATAAAAATGATTCCATATTTGTAATCATGTGGTTAAAATATAATAAATATTTCCCTTTTATTTTTTTTTAATATGAATAGTAACCATGGTTAAATTTATCACCTCAGTAAATGGTAAATCAGGTTAATCTTGGTTAAATTTAATTGATAAGACCATAATTTTTCATTATAATTATTATTTTATAAATTTAATTTTACTCTTATCACCCTAGGTTCAAAATTTATTTTTTTAGTGGACATTTTCCATGAAAATGATCTATAAAATATTTAATGTAAAGAATGTTACAAAGTTCCACTCTTAGTTTTGAATATTTATTATGTGTCCACATAGAGGAAAAATCAATTTATAAATGACTATATATGTATGTTTTTATAATAATGAAATTATTTTTATAATGGAAATTTATTTCTAAAATTTATTAATTTTATAGTTAACATAAATGATTATTCAACATTGATGTGATATTTCTTCAACTAATAAAATATACAATAAATGTTTTTAAAAATATTAAAAGTTATATAATTTGAATTTTTTATAGTGTTACATGAATTTTATATATTAATATTTCATATTAGTGTTGTTTTAAAGGATTATAATTGAAATAGAACTTTTTATTTATGTCTTTTAAGTCAAATTATATAAATACTATCAAAAGTTTCATTAATGACATTTTGTAAAAAAATATTTTATTAAATTATTTTAAGATCATAAAAATCTTTTAATAGGAAAATGATGATACTATATTTTCTAAAATACTATCCTTTTTACATTTATGATCCAATTTTATACTTATATTTAAAATCATAATCCATTAAGATGAAAATGATGTTATTGCAGTTAATGTTAAAATGGGTTAACTAAGGGGTAAAACTGAATGATAAAGTTTAAAACACAACTTAAACACGACAAAATTTTATTGGTTGATTTTATTTTGACCAAATAATATCTTATTTTAAAATAAATAACATTTCTTAAGCATTTTTAATATATAATTACTTTATTATATTTTAATCTCATACGAAATTCTAAAAGTACCCCTCACCTTAATTATAAAAGGGATCCTCCTCCCCTCACTTATTCCAAATATTTGAGAAATATATAATGACCATAACCTTAAACAATAAATTATGAAATTATTTATAAAATTTATTGATTTTATTCTCTTACTAAATGGCCAACCCAAGGATCCTTAAGAGGATTTGTAAGTGAGTTCTTTCAAAGGAGAGTGAATCAGCTTAATCGATCACTTTCTTTATAATTATTCTTTTAAATCTTATAAATCTATTATATTCAAAATAAAAAAGTAAATTAATTATATTAAACATATGTAAATTTTATTTTTATTATTAAATCACCTTTATTCACCCACTTTTCATCAAATGTAAAGTGAAAGTATCACTAGGGCGTATGTATGGCTTAGAGTCTCTATTTTACAATACAACTCATTTCTCATCACCATATTTTATGGATGGGTATTTTATTGGATTTATTGTTTAAATACGATAATTATGACACAATTATACCTACTTAATGATAATATCATAAGTGATTTCTTACCTTACAAACCATTGGGAAATGACAATGTCACTCGTGCATATGTGTGGACTACCACCTCCACAAAATGATGTGATTTTCTTTTCATTTCCATTTTACATGGTTGATAATAAGGATAGATTTAATGAATATATATTACATATATTATATAATAATTATTTTTGAATGTTTATTTATTATTTACCTTTCTCTAATTCTATCAATTGAAAACTGAAAACAATATTCATGCTTACATATAGAAAACTATCTATATAAACGGTGTAATTAATTTTTATATATCTAATTTTATAAATGAATATATATTATATTTATATCATGATTAAAATTATATATATTATTTTACCATGATCAAAATACAAGTACCAAAACTAACAAACCAAAACATACATGAAAAATGAAGCAGATATCACCTGGAATAGTGATTTAAATAATGAATTGTTAATAAACAGGTGATAAAAGGTTATAAATAAATCATATATGGTCTGATATATATGATTAAGATTATATAATAGATCTATAATACTTTTTTATTTATTATATAGAAGGTTATAAAGTGTATGACATAATTATGACATGAGGTAAGGATTTTTGTCTCACTTTAATTTTTGTGGGACGCATGCCTTATTTACCAATAGTTTATTTTTTGTGGTGTATATACTACCAAGGAATGTGTTTTATGAATATAATTAAAATATTATAGGGATTTACATATAAATCTAAGGTTATTTTCTCATTATTCTTATGATCAAAATGTTACCAAAGTTGTAATGGATTTACATTAAAATTTCATTGTTTATTGAGATTATTTATGAATAAGTTTACAATAATGAATTATTATGATATACCTCAAAATAAACTCATAAATTTTCTTTTAATTAGGCTATTTCTTGAAAATTAATCTTTTTCATTAATTTTTCTCTCCTTAATTACTCATGATAATGAAAATATGTTTTTATGAAAAAACAACTTTATTTCTCTCTTCAATCAGAAAACCATTTTCTTGTATATCCATATTTTATAAAAATGTTTTAACGATTGTTTTTAATATTATCATATGATTTTATGAAGTCATTTTTACCCATGTTTTAATTTTTATGAAATGTTTTAAAATGAATCTTCTTGTTATTTTCCAAACAAGGTACATTTTTACTTTTTATAAAAATATAAAATGAATATTTTCTATTAACTTATACAGTATGAATGGAATTTACCACCATAATGAACACTCAATACTATAAATCATTCTTTATATGTTTCCATGTATATTTTCAGAAAAAGTATTTTAATAATATTTTGTGATTTTTTTTAAAAATTTATTTCAAAAATAAAAAAGGTATATTAACAATAATGTTTTAATTATCATGTGATGGTATTTCTATTCATCGAAGAAAACAAAACTTGATTTCACTTATTCTTTATTGGGGATATGTTCTAAGGATACCATCCTAATACTTTCTCTATATATCTTTATGATTGAAATATTTTTAGGAAACCCATAAATTTTCAATGGGTTTTCCTATGTTGAAAATATGAAATGTTTATGAAACCTATTTTTTTCATAGGTTATGATATGATGATATGTTTTTGAAAACCATTTCATTTCATGGGTTTTGATATGATGAGTGTTTTATTATCTTGTGGAAAACGTTAGTATTATTTTCAATATGTGATGGGTGGTACATATATCTCCTTTTAATTCATTTGATAAATATAAATATCTTATGAGATAAATAGGACTAGAACTGGGAGTGAACCTAGTTTAGAAAAGCAATTTTTCCATGATGATAGTATTGGGAGTGAAATTTGACTACTACTATGGTTTAGTGAGTGAACATAATCCACTATGATAGTCATGGGAGTGGACCATTACTACTATGAGGGTATTTTGAGTCAATACAATCTACTATGATAGTATTGGGTTTTAACCTTTACTACTACAATGGTTTAGAGAGTGAGCACAAACTACTATGATAGTCTGGACATGATCCTTGGATACTAGGGAAAATATTTTCAATACTAATTTTTATGATAAGAAACTATTTCTTAAGAATATGTCATAATCTCATGAATCATGTTCTTTTATTCTTTTATAATTCATATCTTATGAGATTCCAATCTCTTTGCCATGATTCAAGATTATGACCTTTGATATGTAGGGTATGGTTTTTCAAATGTTAAGATCATGTTCTCATGTCATTATTCTCATGTTATGTTTAATTAATCATTGATATATTCCTTATTTACCCTTATGTCGCCTTATATCTCACCCTTTATTTTGTTTCCTTTCCTTGGGTTGTGAAGAAAGGCATTACATACTATTTCTCTAATATGGGTTTTAGTTATTAAGAACTTAGTGGGAGAATATATGGTTCATTTTTGAAACATTGGTTTATGTATCCAAGTTACTAAAGATACTATAAATATATGATTATTGTGTGTATTTTTATGTTATATAGAGAATATTAATCTAATAAGATGTAATATCTATGTATGAATAGTATGGGTCACTATAGATTAGGTCTCTTCTTAATACTAAACCCCTAGTTTTTTCTGTTGTGTGGTATTATTGTTTGGTTTTCTTTGTTTTAAATCAAACCAATTTATATTTTATAAACCTAGAATAAAATATTACATTGATAGTTGAATTTAATTTGTGTTTTAAATAAGTTGTTTGGTTATTATGGATTTTTTTCAAAATATCAAGTATTTTAAAATCCACTTTAATTGATTTTCTATCAAACTATTGAGAACCTTTTTGAAATATCATATTATATAATTATATAGTTTTAAATAACTAATAATTTTTAAAAATTAGGGTATTTTAGTATTAAATACATTTATAATTAAAAAATACGGGGAAATCATTTCACCCCCCCCCCCTCAATGATTTATTCACTCTAAACAACCTAGTTAAATAAATCCTCATAATCAATAATGCAAGATTAAAATGGACATGCAGAGCTTAGTAATAAATTTCTCTCTTCATTGAACATGTTATTTAAAACTCAAATTTTAAAATAAAATATTCTACAATTTTACCTTTGGTTCCTATAATCTTTATTTAAGTTTCCAATCTTCCCTTAATTTTATCATATGGGTCTGAACCTTTCTAATTCTAATCAACTATTATCCTTATTCTCTTTCCCCTTATTATAACTTTGGTTTTCATTTTGAGTATAAATTTCACAAATTTAAACATTATAATATGTTCCAATAGCTATCTAAACTTCTTTCTTCTAGATTTTCACATTCAGAACCAGATCTCAAATTTTCATGAACACCAATTCATTATTTCCAATCGATTTACTAATGGAAATAACCATCACATATGAAGATTCCATAAGTGGTGATAGAAGAGTAGATACCCATGCACCTTCATTGAACTCCACCTTAAATGATTCAATTTTACTATAAATCATGATGAATTAATTGATGTGATTATCCACTAAACTTCCCTCTAATGTCCTTAGGCCAAAAAATAAATACAACATGGACACTATCAAACTAAGTCATTGAAAAGACTCAAATTTAATATTTATATTCTATTATAAGTACTACTATGGTGAGTAGGGTAAAACCATAGAGAAAGAGAAATTCTAAAAACCAAAAAAATGTAAAAATAAAAAATAAAATACAAAAAATATCCCAAATAGATGGAATGTTGGTGGAGTTGTGGAAGACAGTGGTGAAAGAAGAAAAAGAGAGGTATAAAAATAGTTTATTTTGGTATATGACTTAAACTAAACAGAATTTATAGACATGAATACTACTCATTAACGGAATTTATTATAGATTTATTTAGTTATGTGAATTGGTATTTAAAACCTAATTGTAATTATATAAAACAACCTCACTATAGAACTCTCTTGGGAACTTTAATTTATAAAAAAACTCAATATGAACATGCATCCTCTTCAAGAGGAACAGACCACAACCTTTTTTATAAAGTGCTTCACTTATAGTAACCAAGGAAAATATAACTCAAATATTATCATGTTGGTACTTGAATTAGTGTGAAAATATGATCATGGGGAACAAAAATTAAGAACTATAGACTAATTAACTATATATTCCTAAGATAAAAACCAAGAAAGGACAGTAAACAAGCAATCAACCCATCCAATATAACTCCCCGAATCAACTTAGTTGTGCATAGTTACAACAACAACATATTTTTATAAATTTTTTTTGATATAGTAAACTAACTAATTATAAATGGAAAAGAAACTCCTATTATGATATCAACCTCCTTCTATAACTTGAACTCCACATATGTCACAAACCAACCCATAAGGTACCGATTGGTCAGTGGTAAGAAAAGTGTGACACCCCAATCTTGGCTCTAATAGGAAAGGGGCTGGAGAGTAAGGCTAAGAAGGAATATTACTAAAATGAGAGACCTTAGTCTAATTACCTATACGTACACACACAATTATACCCATGCAACATAGATGAGATTTAATAAAATACTGAACATCTAGAGTTTAAATCATGTGTACAAAAGCCTCTAGTAAAGGATTAAAGTCCACCATCATTGTACAAAAAGTATAAAGGTCCAAAATACATGCACAACCATAAATGAGGTCACAACCATATAATAATTGGAAAGAGGGGAAAGAATAAAGATTGTCTGAATCGCAATCTCCAAGTTCAACCACTAAACGTAGTCATCTCCACTAGATACAACTCTACTCTTCTAAAAACTAGTTCACCAAGGCCTCTATTGATTTATATGCTATCAGTGTAAGACACAACACATGCAGGTGAAGCCCATGTATGGGGGAGTATATACATATCTATTAAGATTACCCAAAAATGGAGAAATAGAATGAAGAAATAGCCATCTCAACCTGTAAAGAAAGAGGATAAAGAAAACCCCAATAAATATGCTCATATGAAACCCAAATGAGAGATAAAGGGGATATCCATATCTAAATCTAGCTAAGAACAATGAGTGTACCTACAAGTCAAAATTTCCTTCTCTGATACCTATCACCAAATTAAACCTCACTATAATCCTATTAGAGGGGACCAGTTCTCACTACTGTGATCCATAGTCAAGGGAGCACTAATATCAGTGGAGGAACCACTTACCCCCTGATCTTGAAGAAAGGGGAGTACCACTCCATATATAAAGGACTTACTCCCTAATTTATTATGGGGTTGTACCAACCCTACCTATATAAATATTATGGGGGACTTGTTCCATGGTGATACAGTATAATACAAACCCTAAAATCTATCTGGTGATCTAAAATTATCACTTTTATCATCCAAGAATTAAAAAATGAAGCGTCCCACTCATAACACCATATTTTATAACTACGATTCCAAAACAAATACCATCATCATGTCTTATATAGATTAATTCTCAAGATAGAATACTCATCAACCCAAATTTGGGTCTTGAAAAAGGAGATACATAAGATGGATTTCCTTGGGGAAAATTTCATGGTGTTTATAGGGTATACATGATGGGTCTTAGCTTCCTTAGGTATTATCATGCCTTCCGGTCAATTCCCATGTACTTTTCCCTATGTTTGTATACTTTGGTCATGCTCGTGTACACTAGACATGTTAAGATACCCTAGTCATAAAAATGTACATGGTTGTTCCCATGTACTTTTGTTATTCTAGTGTACCTAGTCGTGTGTATGCTCATGTACACCATGGGTACATGCTGAGACTCCATCATAGGGTCACACAATTTTTATGGGTCATACACGACGTGTGATATCTAACTACACCCAAAACCCTATATCCAAAAACAAGGGAAGTAAATGGCATGTGTTCCAGGACTACATGTTGTTTTTTTCTAGATTTTATATAAATACAAGAACTCTTAATGTGTATTACCCATGCCTCTAATACTATTGGATCCTCTGTAAAATCTACTAAGGAGCTCCGATTTGATGTTTACCAAACCCAAAACATCATTGGTAGTTGGATTCTAAGCACCCAAACCACATGTGGATCATCCCAGTCACACCGTAGATGATAATCCCTAACTTTTCCTCTTATCAATGTCACCAATACCCCCATCCCACATCGTATCATGGTCCAAACAAAAAGGTCAAATCTCCAACTCGTTCACGCATCTAACAGTAATCTGGGGGTTCAATCACGCTTTAATCTATCCCAAATTTTTTTAATCATAGACCTTGTGGGACAATGATTATGAACACAATTAATGGTGGGAGAATAACAAGAACGAAGTGAACACCATATTTACTTGGTGTCATCAAACCTAAAAATTTCAAAATGTAAACTAGGGTGAAATCAATGGTGCAATAATTAAAATAAATATTCAGGCTAATGAAAATGACAACAATCATCGAAAAGTTAGATGATTAAAAAATGTATGCTTCAATAACTAAAACAATGGACTAAATTCATGAAATAAGGTTCCCTACCTTGAGTTTGGATTAATTTATAATAATAAATTGGTTTGTTCCATTTTCATTATAGAGGTCTAGGAACTTCATTGGTGAAGATCAATCCCCTGAGAAAGGATTTTTTCCCCATGATCAATCATCATTCGTCAAAAGATATCCTCCTTTTCTCATATAATCTCACAAGGTTATGAAGTTAAACATAAAAATTATTCATAATGATGTATTTATAGAGGATAACAAGGTTTTAGGTTAGTAAATAAATTAAATTAAATAATCATTTAATTTAATTAATTCACACACCAATGGTTTCCTTTAACTGAATGCTTTATGTCGACAAACTTTATGTCATTATTAGGGTAAACCCAGGGTTCCAGAATAAAAATTGGTCTTGGATTTCCCATCTAATGTACTAATCAACATGAAAAATATTTATTATGGAAATATTCTCATGCATGATTTAATATATTAATTATGGACTGGTCCAAAAACACACAAACACAATGTTTAATATGAGGAAAAATCTAGAGATGTATATAGAAATATTAATAGGACTAAACCAACAAAACATAAGTCATTACATTCCCCCTACATCAATTCATTTCACCCTGAAAAAATTAATCTACAAAAAAAGGTGGGGGTATTAAGCCCACATCTGGCTCTCAAATTCCTAGGAGCTCTCCTATACTTTCCCATGCTATGAAAAAAAATTAATAGTTCATCCCTGAAAGATCCTCTCCTACCAATCATTAATCATCATTGGGTACTCTAGGAAGGTCTCATTATCCAAGATGTCTGGATCTCTCTAGTCATCTCTATTCAATGAGGTTCTATGGTCCATACATGTATCTCATTAACTGAAACACATGGAAGACTTAATACACTTGGTCCAATTGAGGGGTTAAGGATTGATAGTAAGCAACCACACCAATCCTCTATAGGATATAGAATGACATGATGAACCTTAGGTATGACATGATTCCAAGGAAAAACCAATAAAATCCCCATCACACGAATACTCTTAGGAAAACGTAGTCTCCCTCCTCAAACTAAATTTTTCTATGAAATCAATCAGTATAATATTTATATTAGCAATGGGTTGCCTTCATATACTCACAAGTCACATGAACATTCTCTATCATTGCCTACACCTTCTCTAGTCCAACAGGAGATGTCTTACCAATCTCATGACCATATAAGAGTGTCCTTATAGGTCTCCCATACAAGGATTATAAAGTTTATATGCTGATAGTATAGTGATATCCATTATTATAAGTAAACTCACCTTGCTCCAGTTGAAGTCCAACACAAAGTCTCTCAACCATCCTCTAAAACTTGGATAGTCCGCTCAATCTACCCATTCTTCCGTGGGTGAAATTCCATGATCATCCATAATTAGGTCTTTAAATCCACCTAAAACCACCTCTAAAACTATGATGTGAACTAAGAATCACATTAAAATATGATAATCATGTGTATTCTATGAATCCAGATGAAATCTCACACATACAACTTCCTCAAACTCTCAGCTAAACTCTTCTCTTAAATAGCAAGAAAGTGTAATGAATTTTAGAGTCAAAAAATAATAACCTATATAGATTTATAAACACTCATTTTCTATGGAATCAAAATACCAAAAAACATTTATATGTCATCCCACTTACATTTCAAGTTCTCAGGATGCCGACTCAAACCTTCTAGAAACTAATGTTTAGCCTTTGCCTACTGACATATGAGACATCGAGAAACAAATTCGGCAATGCTCTACCTCATGGAATCCCACCAAAACTAAAATTTATATTCCTTATACATATTTTCCACACCTATTTGTACATCCAAGAGATATGTATGAAACTCCATCAATAACTCCTCACACAACATGACCATAACTACTATACATAAATAGATAAGGATGTTTTCCTTCCCTCCATCATAAAATCCATTTGGTGCATCCCCTGGGGATATCTGGTCATGTGGAATGTCATAGTAGATGTCTCATAACTGATCCTATCTCACACTTTGAAGAAGTAATGGAGTCACCTCCATCGATTGAATATAAGCTACACCCCTCTCCTCTAACAGGGTTAGCCGCGATTAATCTAACTACTCAGACACCTATTTCATGAAGTGATTATGGTAATTCCTACAATAGTTATATACCACCATATTTCCCCATCCTAGAGTTTAGAATATCTAAAATTAATAGTTCTATAGGAACTCTAACCAATGACTTTTTCTTATGTTATGATCGCTCTAGTTTGATATTTACCTAATACTCTAGAGGTCTGAGTAAACAATGAAACACTTTCCCAGAAGATAGTGACTCTACAACTTCAGAGTGAATAATAAAACTATTAAATCTAATTCATGGGTCGTGTAATTATATTCATGGGGTCTCTCTTAATTAACACATAAAAAATCACTTCCTACCTATATATCATCATATAGTGAAGCCCATCTTTATAAGTATTGCAAAACACCACATACTCAACACCCTCCTACGTAGTCTTAACATAAGAGTACTGGTTAACCTTCTATTCAGCTCCATGAAAGCTTTATAAAATTATTCAATCTAAGAAAATTACTACCATGTCCACCTCCAGGTAATCAAATGGGTTTCTATCCTAGAAATATCTATTATGAACCTCTTGTAGTACCCTACCAAACCCAAAAAACTCTTCACCATTGAAATGATCTTGGGTGGTTCCCGAACAAGAACTATATTAATATATACTAGATCCATTGATAAACCGTGCTCCAATATGGCATGCCCCAGAAAGTGAACCTATATGATTCAAAACTAAAACATTGAGAGTCTAACATTGTTGTGGTGATTTTAGTGTAAGTTTAAGACTATCCCCAAATGATCTGCATGATCCTACTATAGTATAGAGTATATAATAATTTCATCTATGAAGAAAACTATGAATCAGTCTACATATAGATGTAATATTTGGTTCATAATATCCATGAACATAGTATAAGAGTTAGTCACACGTAAATACATCACCAGGAACTCACAGTGTCTGTAGAAATACTGGAATTTGATCTTCATAATATCATCCTAAAAAACCATCAATTGATGGTAGATAAACTTGATATCGATCTTGGAGAACCAACAAACACCTTTAAACTAGTCGTAATGGTCCTCAATCCATGATAATGGGTACTTTAACTTTATCATTCCCTGGTTTAGGTGACTATAATCAACACAAACCTCAAACTCACATCTGCATTTTTCAAAAACAAAATTGGAGCTTCCAAAGGGGGGCACATTGAGTCTAATAAAACCTTTATCTCTAAGGTATTAAAACTATACCCCTAGCTTATGGATCTCATTTGCGGCCATTTAATATTCCATAGATGATATTGGTGCAGCCACAGGGTGTAAGTTAATTAATGAGTACAACTACATCCGTAGAGGTATTCCCATTATATCTTTACAAAAGGCTCCCATATAATCCTCTACTACTGATGGAAGCTATATGTTTGAATATCCCATTGTAACATGGAACAATATCACCAAATTTTGGGTGGTAGGTTTCAACGTTCTACATTCAAGTCCCACTCACTCAACCACAATATATATCTCATCCATGATGGAGAATTTTTTCCCAACTATATAATGGAATCTAAATTTTCTATAGTGAAAATTGATTTGGGAATACACCATGGAAAACCATCCCATTCCGAATTTGATATCATAAGGTTTCATCACACATACCATGAGGTCCCATGAGAAACTCTATTCACTGAATTCCAAGTCTCACTATCGGTAGATATGAGATATAGAAAATCCAAACTTTTAAGAACCACTTTCTATATTTATTGGGCTAAAAACTCAACTAGAAGATCTAGCTCTCATACAAGGCATATAGTGATAAAGAATGAATCATTACCATTTATATAAGTACTGGAAAACATTAATAAAATACACATATCATACCTCAAATAATATCATGACAAACCTAGTAATATCCCTCCATAGCATGCAACTATACACACCCACAACCACCATCCCTCTAAGCCTAACATTGGTCACTAGGTGGTGATGGTTGGAGTAACTCATAGTGTCATCCTCCATTAGTTGCTCCTCACTCTAGAGATACACCTACTATACTATCCACACCAACACCCTGGGGATACCTTGAATATTCATGGGATATCCATTATCATGATTCCACCTCTATTGTGGAGGTCCATCCACTGTCTGTCTTCCATCCTCGGCACATCTGGTTAGGCAATCAAGGGCCATGTGACCTGGCCTATCAGAAGCAAATCATTGCCCCTCCATAGGCTGACTGGATCCTATACAAAAACCATGATCCATAGATCTATGTATTTAGGTTTCATCATGATTATTACTTTTACACTAAGATACTAATGTCTGACACCTTCTAGATATTGTAGAAGACTCAACCCCATTATGACCACGGCTAGCTCTAGCCACCCAACATCCCTATTATATGAAGCTCTCTATAACTAGATCTCACTCCAGTACTCTAGCATAAGTGGAAATAAACAAGGATATCTCACTGGAATATATGTCTCTATGAATTCCCTAGTCAAACTTCCAAGCTAGGAAATATCCATCTCCCACTATGTTGAGGTAGTTTTGTGTGATTTTGGTAAACCTCATGGAATAATCAGCAACTTACATATCATCTTGTTGCTACTGGAGAAGCTTATTAATCCACACAGAGCATAGTATCAAAGTGTAATACTCATAATGGAATAGTTTTTGGAATTTTAACCATGATATAATCACCTCATCATGCTTCTCGGTAATCAAAATACACCAACACCCTACTAGTCCATGAAGAATGTTGGATACAAGTGCAACCATCTAATCAGTCAGGGTCTAAAAAATAATAAAAACTTGGACCACCATATCAATCAAATACTATGTATCTTGAGTTTCTAGATCATCATGATACCTTAGTAGTCCATTTTTTTGAACTCGCATGACATTCTAGTTATGGGCACATTATTGTCCTGACCTTCCAAAGTTATCGACTATCCAACACGTAGTCAATCCTCTGCCTAGACCACTCGGGGGAATACCTCATGAGTCGGTCCCTAAACTAAGGCCTCATCACTCAACTAATTGTCTCCATGATCCAATATTGTTATCCATATGTAATTCATCGTGGAGGAATCTTCAAAATTATCGATATGTATCATGGTTAGATGAGTATATAGAGAGAGATAACTCAAGAATGGCATGGAAATAAAAAGACCCAGTCTAATATTATGCACATACCATTGGTTCCTTGCAACTGATTCTCAACATATCAAGTCAACAAGATGGTAGTCAGAGTCCTAATGTATGGATATGTTGTATGTAAGACAAAAACTATGTTCCCTAACCTTAGAAATGAACACAAGACACTCCAAAACTGTTTACCTAAGTTTCCAAACCAATCCTCACAACATGGTCTAACTCAAAATAATGACTTGGGGGAAATACCACCTTTGACACCACTATATCATGATCATACCCACCGAGACTCACTTGGATAGCGGTAGGTTGAGTGTGACACCCCAATCCTAACTGTAATAGGCTAGGGGATGGGGACTAATGTTGAGAAAGAATATCACTAAAATTTGAGGCCTTAACCTACATACCTATATTCATGCACACAACCATCTCTTTGAAACAGTGTATAGATGTAATAAAACACTTAATATCTAGAGTGTAAACCATGCATGCATAAACCTTAAGAAAAGCATCAAAGTACAACAGTATAGTAAAAAATTATAAAGGGTAAAAATACATGACCAACCAAAATGAGGTCCCAACCTAATAAAAACTGGAATGGCGGTAAATACTGATGAGATTCTGGCTCACAATCTCTAAGGAAAACCACAAAACACAATCATCTCCACTAGGTAATGTTATGATAATCCAAAACCTAGACCATAAAGGTCACCAT
Organism: Viscum album; assembly: GCA_963277665.1. NCBI lineage: Eukaryota > Viridiplantae > Streptophyta > Magnoliopsida > Santalales > Viscaceae > Viscum > Viscum album. Next base: position 1,918,434,640 of record OY728119.1, read on the forward strand.
CAATCTATCTATCATATGTATAAGACACACAACACATACAAGTGAATCTCATTTAGGGGTGAGTATATATATACCCAATAGGACACCCTAAAAATAAATAGTGGAATAATAGCAATAAACAATAGTCATATCATCCCACAACGAAAGAGGGTAAAAAACATAATAAATATTCTCATAATAAACCCATATAAGGGAGAAAGGGGATCCCCATCTCTATATCCAATTAAGAACAATGAGTCTTCCTACAACTCCAGATATCCATATCTAATGCCCATCATCATTTGCAACCTCACTAGAATCTAATTGGAGGGGTTAAATCCTTTATAATTCACTCTATAGCAAAGGGATCACTAACTCCAGTGGAGTACCTGCTTGCTGCCAGAATTTGAATATGGGAGAATACCACTCAACTAATAGACGACCTACGCCCTTATGTAGTATGAGGGAGAACCCACTTACCCTGTGTAAATAGTATGGGGGACCCACAACCTTTATGAAATAGGGTAGTACCAACTCTGAAATCTCTATGGTGATCTAACATGATCACTTACATAATCTAAGCATCATTGAAGGATGTTTTTCACTCATAACACATAATGTAGTAAAACTGATTCTAAATCAAAGGTCACCATCATAGCTTATGTGAAAAAATGCCCAGGATAAGCTACTCACAGGCCCAAATTAAAGTCTTAAATAATTATATACACAATATGTAAGTTCTTGGAAAACATTATACAGTTTGTATAGGGTATAAATGGAATTTGTTGGCTACCTTGGGTATATTCATGTCTTCCGGCCAATGATAGTGTTCTTCCTCCCATTCCTATGTACTATGGTTGTGTTTGTGTACACTATTCAGGTCTAAGTACCCTAGCCCTGATTGTGTACATGGAAGTTCCTATGTACTTGAGCAATGATCATATACCTAACCATATATATTCTCATGCACTCTTGGGGTACACGTCGAGCCACCAGCACCAGGTCACATGGAGTGTATGGGTCATACAGGGCATGTGATATTTAACTCTACCCAAAACCCTAAATTCTGCTATAAAGGGACTACATGGCATGTGAACATAGACTACACATCATGTATGTGAATATTTTATAGAAATAAAATAAATCTCTATAAATATTTCCTGTACCCACACCAACACTGGATACACCATAAAATCTACCAAGGATCATGTATATAGAGTTGATCAAGCCTGAAATATTGTTGGAGTCCAAATTCCAACCACCTGAACCACGTGCAGATCATCGTCATCACTCTACACCACTATGTTGCATCACTTGTGGATGAAAATCTATGATTATCTTTCTGATCCATGTTACTAATAGCCACATCCTACATTTCATCCTAACCTAATAGAAAAATGATGATCTATATATCATTCAAGCATCTGGAATGAATCAATGGGTTTGATCACACTTGAGTCTAGCCCAAAAATGTTGGATCACATACCAAATTTATTCCATGCATAGGATAAACCCCACATTGAAAAATCAATTGAGTTCTTATGTTTCTCATCTAATGTAAAAAATCAATGGGAAACCCATTTATTAAGAAAGGTTTCATGCATGTTCTTTAGTATAGGTATTAATATTTTTCATATTTTAATTATTTAGTTCTACAAAACCCAAACATAGCTTCTACTATGAGAAACATTCATAGATATATTTAGAGATATATAAATGAATAGACCAATAAAACTAGAGTTGTTACAATGGACTCCTGTACTGAGTGTTCCCTAGCCTCTGGTTCAGATCCACCCTCAATTGTGTGCCCCCTATACAATGACTAATCAGGGGATGGATTAGAGATAGGGAATTGTGTAGATCATGTCCTATCATTATCCCCTAGTGATCTCTATAATCATCTTCCTTAAATAATTCATCCCATCCTTCCTCACAGCTAGCCTTAATGACAACATCCTCAGATATTTCTTCGAAAGCCTCCAAGTGGTATTCTTATCACTTTGTATATTATTCCTCACATGTGAAAATACCTAAGAACTATCCGAACTGTATTTTTTTCTCATAAAATTCTATTTTCTAGAAATGAACATGATCCTAAGTCCAGATTTCATCCACATAAAAATACCATGAGTCATGATTTAATAAAGTAGGAAATGATCGATTAATTGATCTATTCCCAATTATTCTCACAATCTCCTTCTTCATCACTTGAAATCATCTTTCCTCATTCTTCCAATCCAATAAGAAAATATGGGTAGTTGAATTTAGTTTGAGTTACTCTAAATTAGAAAAAGTATCATTAATCTTCATGGTAATCCAATGAATATATTTTCTATACCTTGACATAGCTTTGGGCTCACCCAAATTAACCTTTGAGTGATTTGTGATGTGTATCCCAAGTTTTATTTATATATCCATGTTATTCATCAAATTCCTTAATTTTTCAATCAACCACCACACTAAGATAAACATATTATTAATTCATATTGTTGAAGCCCCTCATTAAATATTAACAGACTATATTTTTATTTGATGAAATCATCTCTTATTTAGACCTATAAACAAAAAAAAATCCAGCAATAATAATTTCTTAATCCCAACTCAATATCCAATGATTCTATCACCTGATAGTTATTAGATATGAAATCTCTCATATTTTCATATAAACACCCATTTTAGTCTTCATTTTATTACATCAATTCATAAAAAATATGCTAGTGAAACTCAATTGTGCATTCATCACAAGGTACGTTTCATTCATCCTTCATGGTGGTGAGCTAATGAGGATATTGTAATATGTTGTCTTATTTAGCATCATTAGTATCAATTTCCATTTTTAGATCCAATAATACTAAAATCACTAGTGGTTATTTCTTAATCGACGTAAAATTATTATTAAACTAGCCTTAGTCCCAGGTTCTTGGCTTTCCATATTAATGTTAGCATAACAATTCAAAAAATATTCCTTTTTAAAAAAATCAAGATTCAACCTCATCTTTAAGTGGAGAAATCAACCAACTCATTGAGACTAATAGTAAAACACCAAAGGTATTTCAGTCGTCATCCTTATGGATACAACATTAGGGAACATGGAGGCGCCTTCATCTTCTCAATTTCATCCTACAACTAGCAACATAACCAAAGAAAACTCATATTCATTAATAAATCATAGATTATAAATCTTGAGCCTCAATATTCATTCATCATTGATCTGGGGTCATCATATTTAACTAAGAGTTAATTTTCATCATTCAATCGTCATTCATTATTATATTCCATCATATTGACGTTCATCCACATGGAGATATAACTTTTTCATTGGGTTCTTAATCTCGAATCACTAACATAGGGGTTATTGAAATAGATCAATAGCTGAGTTAAAAAAAATTATGTACACCTCGTTGAATGCCTATTCCTCAAATGAATTTATTATAAAAATTAATACCGTAATCGGCTCAATATTGGAATTAAATTGGGTGAATCTTGAAAATTGTTTCTTCAACTTCACCCATGGTCCTCAGTACTAGTAAATCCAGGGTTTTATATCATTGGTGTGGCTTGATTCCCTCAAAAATCTTCATCTCATCCTCATAATCATGTGTCTATGGTTTAATCAACTAGGATCGTTATCATTATTGGATGGAAATTGAGTACTCTATTGTCAGTTGTGTGACCATACCCTTCATATGGTTTCTTCAACAGAAATTATGGTCACTCCTGATTTTATTCTCATCCATCAGGGTTCTTGTGGTATGTTGGTAGTAGCACCATCACTTTTCTTTATAGTAGCTTTGGTTATAGGTTTCTAATAAGTATATTTCATGCATACATTTTAAGATGTTTATTTATATTGATTTTTTTATTTAATTGATTAATATTTCCAATTTTGGAGAATATTGACTTGTTTTTTATTGATGGCGTGATGAAACAAATTTATGAAAAAGGGGAAAAATTGGATAAAATATGAGCTAAAAGACACTTCATGATGTGAGCAAAGAGAAGCGGTGCAATACTAGATTTTTTAGGATATTGAATAGATGGAAAACTCGAGAGACATAATTACATGCAATGTAGTTCAATTACACAACGTGACTTCATTCAAAGAAGTAGTCTTCCAGGATAATTTGTGACACTGTTAAACACTATGAAAGACAGTTACACGTCGTGTATTCTCATTACATGATGTGAATTTTTTCAAGATAAATTTGTGGAGGAAATACACAAAAAAATTTGGTTCCTTCGAATTAAAGTATTAGATAATGTGTAAATACCTTACATGTTGTGTAGAAGGTCGGGATGGGATTCAACTTAACAAATTCACAGTATCTTTGATTTTTGACAAAATATTTGATGTGATACCTTCTCAAGACCACCCATGGACCAAATCTTAATTGTCCTCATTAATTATTGAGCATCATGGAGACCTATAAATTAGAGTCCAAGGATCCACTCAAGTCATTCATTCGGATCCACCTCCACCAGGATCAAGGACTACCACTGTTCGATGTGTCAAATAGGATTTTTATTTTCTTACCCCTCCCCCCACCCCATGACTAGCATGAGGGGGTAGAATTTGTGTAATGAAAATGTAATTAATGGGGATCAATTCTATTAAGGTATTTTATTTTTGAATTCAATTAATTTGGGCCTTTTCCATAATCTTGATTTCTAGAAATGTCTTCTTCACTTATTCATTCGTGGTCATTGCATGATCAGTGAGGGAGTAAAAATTTCAGCGCATTGACTAGTGAATGTATCACACCATGACCATTGGGTGGATTGTTTTCTATGTTTCAACATGGTTCTGAGTTACCAATATACAGAATACATAAATTAACATGACCATTGTGAAATGGGGACGTCGTTGATTTTGGGATTGTTTTCATAACCATTGGATTCAGCTAAACTCAGTTGTAACACCTATGATTGATTACAAATTATTTTATTCTATTATCAGTCATAAAACTAGACTTTCAATTACCGATCACGTTTTTTAATTTTATTAAAATCCAAATAATTAATCATATCTTATTTCAATCAATTATTTTAGTTTTATTTCTTAAAATAGTTATATTTTATTTTATTTTATTAATATTTTCTTCAATATTATCTCTATGGGTTCAAACCCAAACATAAAATTCCTATATTACCCTGTAGTTTAGCACTTTGTTTTTTTAATGTTTTAAATTAGAAAAATTTGTTACTCAATATAATTTAAATATGCCCATAGGGAAATCAATTTTTGGCACCGTTCCCGGGGATAGGAGCCGAAAATTTATTAGTTGAATAATTTAGACAAACTCTTTTCTCATCTTTTCTACTTTCTAATTAAATAATAGGTTTTATATTTATTTGTTTGCATCATTTTTATGTCACTGGTTATTTTTATTTGTGATGGCAGGGCTACAGAGAACAATGGATATGAAAGATAAGTTCTCCTTCCTACAATATTATACGGTGCATCTACTTGATGAAGTTGAAATGGTGAAAAATCAACCCTATGAGTACAAGTAATTGTACTCTAGCTTTGAATTCAAAAAATCCTATAGCCTATAGCCAAAATTCATCTAGTATCCCCATGATCAAAGAATAATAAATAGATAAGCATAGGTAAGTACAACTTCCAATGTTGATATCTGTTATAACAATGATGCCCTTTATTTTTTAGGATGGGAAGATAATGAAGAGGGTGACATTGCTACCAAAATTAAATGGCTAGAAGCATAATTTAGAAAATAGTAGTAAGAAGAAGTAGTAGAAGAAGAAAAAGGATCCTCGGATATTGAGATACTACAAATATTACTCATAAAATTAGGACCATAATAGAAGGAAAATGAAGAAGAAGAATATGAGCAAGAAGAAGAAGAACAAGAAGCACCCTACACAGACTTTGCAGAGGAACAAATTGAAGAATAAGAAAAAGAAGAAGTTGAAAAGATAAAGGCTGAAGAAGAATAAATAATATAATAAAATCAACACATGAGGACAACCATCTGAAAATATTAATTTTACTGAGTCTGGACCAATGATGGGATCCTTCTAATCATACTCATGTTGTTCAGACTCTAGTCATCACCGTCGAGGTCCATGTCAATTCTATTGAAGAGAATCTAAGCTGTGCTGGGAGGATATCAAAGCCATAATTGGGTGAACACGGGACAATTATAATTATACAACACTCTAATTAGATAACCTATGTATGGTTGAGATAAACAGATGTTGAAAAAGAGAATCTTCTAGGAGGCAACTCGATTTTTATCACTTTCTTGGAATTTAGATTTACTACAATCTTAGAATTTAATTTTATATTAGGATTTAATTTTAATTCCCATTATCTTTTGGAACATAACATGAAGGACATAAACGTTCACTAGATTTTTATTTCTTTAAGTCCAAGACCAAGAAACTTGTAGTAAGTGGAAAGTAGTAGCAGGCATAATGAAAAATAAGTTGCATGGAAAATACATGTCATGAATCTAGAGCTAGATGTACCTGTATGGATGACTTTTAAGTGTCAATTCCAAGGGTAGTAAGCATTTAATTTATGAATTTTTATGTTTTACCCCCCACATTGAAATGGTTTAAGAGCTTTAACTAGAAATTTTATTCCTACATTTGATTCATTATTTAATCAAAAGAACTAGGAAATATAAAATGCCTAGGATAAATACAATTCTATGTATTTAGATTTATTTTTCAATAAATTTGAATGAGAAAAATGGGAAAAATAATTAGAAGAGATAAGCATGTGTATTAGGGCTTTAAAAATAAATTTTGGGGGTGCATGATGATCATTTTAAATGAATTTTTTATGACATTTGACTATGATTTGTATTTCACATATTTTCATTAATTTATTTAATTATTTCTATGAATTTCCATGATTAATTTTCCCAATAATTCATCTTATTACCAAGATATCCACTAAGCCAATATTTTCCATTCTTTTTTACTATATTTCTTGAGAAACTTGGGCAAGTATTTTTCTATAACTTTCTTTTCATCTTATTAAAACTATGAATGGATAGAATAACTTTTAAAATGATTGAGGCATTCTTTTGTTTAAGCACTTCTCGTGAGACCTACATTACATTAATCCATTTTTAAGCCAATTGAATCCATTCAATGCCTTTTATGAAATGGGACATGTTACAAACCTATATTATCCATTCCTACGTTCCTCTAAAGGTTTTTGATTATATTTAGAAGAATAAGTTTGGGGAGGAACCTTATTGTGTAGAGACCAAAACTTGACGTACATAGACATTACATTACTTTTGCGGAATACTTAATACAATATAAAAACAGACACCCAAATATCGTATTATTTTAGTGTCTTTGGAAACTCAGAACATAATCATCTAATCATGGTGAAAGATCTTCAACATCTCCCATACATTTCTTCCCCTTTTGTTTTCTTACGTAAAACCTTTATTTATATCATGGGGAAAAGAAAACATAAAAAGGGTGAGCTCAAATTCTCAGTAAGGGTAAACATGGAGAACATAGAAACAATCCATAAACATTTGAACGTAAAAACATGAACATAAAACATCAAAATCTTGAGCAATGAAATAAATCTCGAAAGTACAAAAGGCATAGATCATAAAGGAACATAAATCATGATAAAATAGTATGGTAATAAAACATGTAATTGTGGAAAACCATTAATAACATGTTATGATTTCCATAGTATCCAAGGAATTGTTTCCATGACCATCATAGTGGAAAAATTCCACTACTGAACCAGGTGTACTTGTCGTTCCAGCCCTGTATTACTAAACCAGATTCACTTATTATTCCATCCATGTATATCTCATGAGATATAAATCTTTACCTAATGAATTGGAGGGAGATATAGGTCCCACCCATCTCATAATGAAATCATTCTTACTTGTGCCACAAAATAAACATAAATCATTCATCATAACCCAAAGAATAAAATGGGTTTCATAAACATTATCCCATCATAACGTAATCCATATAAAACAAATGGATATCATTTCATCATAAGAATAATCAAACCACTTATATAATAGAGGCATTATAATTGAAACATAATCAAACAAAATAATTTCATCTTATAAGGAAAATAGTTTTGACAAAACACTTGAAATGAATTATTGAGGAAAATATCATTTCTTCTTTAAAATCATTTTCTTTTCACAAAATGTCATTCAATTTTAAAAGAAAATGATTTTTTAGAAAATAATCTTGAAATATTGTAGAGGAATCTTCATGAAAATTAGGCATTATGAAACTATAAAAATTTGTTCATGACATATAAGTTAAAAAAACATTCTCCTCGTACTTTTGCCGGAAAAGTCAAAAAGTTCCTCGTATGGTAAAAAAAGAAAGATTCCTTCGATAACACAATTTAAAAGTAAAATAGGGGTAGAAATGACTTTAAAAATACATGGAAGAATATTAAACACTTTATGAAAAACATTTTTATGGACATAGATGAAAAATATAACCCTATTAAATACTTACGTATAAGCAATCTTGGATAAAAATGAGTTTGTAAAATTATCTCTTACCTTATGTCGAATTTATTCTGTAAGTGTCTGAGACTCCTGTATATTGGGTTTAAACATATTATTAACTTGTAAAAAAACCATAATAATATTTATGATATTATATATGATTCACTTAACACTTTATATTACCCATTCATTTTTCAATTCTATGTTAAAGCAGCGTTTTGGGTAAAATTGTTTCATTTATCATCCGTGTTTTGACTTGTAATTATTCATATGATTACTTAGATGATGATTACTTACTTCCATAATGTAAAAAATGATATATATATATATATAATATATATTTATAATATACATATATATAATAGATCAATAAATGGAAAGAAATACATCATTTATGGAGACGGTAGGTCGTACGTACACATGAACGCCGTTTTGGTTTCCTTATTAAATTGAATGGAAGTAAGTCAATAAAATATACATAAATATAGTATCATTAATATTTCATATATTTCATGATTATTTAATATATATACTTTATAATCATTCTTGAATGGTTAACATGGAGAATGAATCTCATCGCGTCGTGGAGACGGTAATCCGTACGTACGCACGAGCGATGATATCGTTCCCATAATTATTGAATGGAATTAGAGTGGATGATATAATATCTTCAAATTATTATCATGTTATAATAACCATATATAGTTATTATTTACACCATTATACCCATCCAAGTAAGGTGGTGGTGGAAAAACATATTACACCACGGCGTGGAGACGGTATTCTGTACGTACGCACGTGCAGTGATTTCATTTTCCGTAGGATAGATAGAAGGTGAAATAGGGTTGGTTCATATTTATAATAACATATTAGTATATTAGTTATACTGATGTTATTAATTTATTATAAAACAACAAAAGAAGAGGAAGTATAAGAAGAAATGAACTTGAACGAATCGGTAAAGGATATTACCTCTTCTTCGACACGCCTCTTCTAAACCTCCTCTTAGGGCACTAATGCTGGTCTTTGAAGAAGACCAGGACCTATAGTATGTTTCTAGGAAAGTTTATAAGATAAATTTTCAGGGTTTGTCCGATCTTGAAGGATGAAAGAGGTGTGAGGAGGAGAGGGAGGATGTGCCCTATTATAATAGAGGAGAGGGGCACTTTTGGAAACCTCTAAAATATTAATTTATAATAAACTCAAAACCCACATAAGAACCTCCAAAAATGACTCAAATCCGAAGATTAGATTATATAGGGTTGTAATCTCATCAAAAAATAAGATTTATACATGTTGGTAATTTATTGTAATCCTTATCAACTTGATTTATCCTTATTTAATCTATTTAATTTTATTAGTGGTAATAATATTCTAAATTTTAAATTGTTATAAATAATTACTTATGTGCTGTGAATTGTCCATAATTGGATACTTTAAGTCATTTTAGACCATATAAATTTAAATTTAAAATTTTTAAATATTTTTGTGATTTTTAAAAAATTTTATAATATGTTATTTTTATAAAATTACAATAGTGTCAATTTTGACACTATTCATTTATTTGAATTTAAATAAAATCCTCACAGAGGATATATTCGAAAAAAAATATTTAATAGACTCATAACATGTCAGTTTAATCTAGAAAATTTGTGGATGACATTAATTTGTTCATATAATATTTATTTTAATATTTTTAAAACCATTTATTAGATATTTAAATCAATAAAATAATTTCTTCATCACTATTGTGTCATCATTAATGATATTTTTTTAATACCTAAAAATTATAAATAAATTCTCATGATGTATATAATTTTATTATATTTCTAGAGACTATTTATATTTTAAGTTTTATGAGGTTTATCACTAAATTAAAATTATTACACTTATAAGATATAAGAGAGTGACATGTTGTCACTTTCTTTGGTTTAAATAATAATTATATAATTTTCATTGTCAAAATTCCATGAAATGAATCTATTCTGACCCTTAAGTGACATGGGTAGACTTTTATTCATCCAATATAATTTTTTCTGGTGTTAGGGTAATTTTATAATCTTATTTTTACCCTTAATTACCCGATTTACCTTTAACTGTAGTAAATAAAAATTATCGTAGTTACTATTCATAATGTCAAAAAAATAAAAGTAACTGATTAACATAATTTTGACCCACTTAATACAATTATTTAATCCATTTTTAAAAATTCAAGACATAGAAGTTGCAGTAATTAATTTAAAATTAATCATGTTGTAAAGAAAACGGGTTTTTAATAGTTAAAACATTGTCGAAGATTGAAATGTTTTTACCTATGAATTCAATGTAAAATTAATGATAATTAATTTCATTATATTAAATGGTAAAACTATATTCTATTTATACTTTAAAACCATTCAATATTATAATTTAACCATATAAATTATCTTGATGAAAAAAGTTGTTTTTAATTAAAATTTATCGTATTTTTACTATTTATCATAATATGAAAGTTATCAGAAAAGTATAAAAAATTTATCCAATGTAAATTTTTATATATTGATTCAAAATAAAAAGTTTATTTTTTAAAATTGAACTTATAAACTTTTCAAAAAAAATAGATTTAAAATGGGTGTTCCATCAAAAGGTGGTAAAACTGCATTTTTTGAAAAATACTTCTTTTAACGAAAAATTGATTTTGTTTTCATATATCATTCTAGAAAATGTGTAAGATGAATTATAATATTATAAATATCAAAATTAAGTTAATACTATTCATAACAGCTAGTTCATAATATTATAATAATATATCATTGTTTAGTGAAACTCGGTATTGCGTACAACACACGCTATCGAGGAAGGTTGCTCTTGCATGCAACACAGGACAAGAATAGTGTATGTGTATAATACAAGCTAATATGGTGTTGCATATAGTGCAAGATAATCTTGTTGAAGCATACAACACAATATTTCAAAGAAATAAAAATAATAATATTTCTCATAAAATCTCAGGGTGTTACATTGTACCCCCCTTAAAATGAATTTCACCCTCAAAATTCTTCAGGGTTATAAATAGTTTACTAATTGAAAGTTTCTTTAATAGAAACCCACATCGTAAAAATGAATACTAAAAATTTATTTTAAAAAGGAATGTTAGAAACATAACAAATACCCAAAGTAATTCATCAATGGGTTTCCACATAGGATAACGTAGGTGAAAACATGGATATGGAAGAGAAATCTAACCATAATGTTCTGATGAAGAGTGGTAGATAACATGGCTATGAAAAATACAACAATCACAAAGTCATAAATTTGAGATGATCTAAGTTACCATATGATTCATTAGATATGAGGGCACTAGGACAACATTTTTTGTTTTCAAGATCATTTCCCTAATGTTTAAGAATTTTTGAATTGAAAGAAATACTTACTTGATTTTGGTACAATCTCACTGTTGTTTGTGCCTTGAACAATTTCCACTTCATCTCTTAAAGAAATGAAGTTGAATTTTTCTTCCGTGAAGTGTTAGGAGATCATGCGATATAATGATAGGTCATTCCATCTGTCTCAAACATAAGATTTGCAAAAGTTATATACATAAGTCCATATTATGGTGAGATTAATAGTATATGGTTCCAAAAATGGACTTATACTTCATCTATCATACCTCTTAATAAAATAAAACTAGTTTCTACTAACTAGGGGCATCCTATAGGCAAGTGGTAGGCGATAAAGACCTGTCGCACTTCAGTTGTGGGTTTGATTCCCGCAACCTTGTCTGACACGGCGGGTTGTCTCCCCTCCTGTAGGTTGTCCTTTTTCTAAAGCTACACTATTATAACATTCTAGAAATAATATTGAAAAAAGGTTCTATCCTTAAACAATATTATCTGATTTTCAACTTAATCCATTCCAATATTTAGTCTTATGCAAAATACTTCTATTTAACCTCATAGTATAAAGAAAACAATTACTAGAAGTGTCATCAACCAAGCATGTGAATACCATCATTTATCCCCCATATATCATAAGATATATCTTATTGATCGCATTCAAAACATGTGAATACCTTAATCTGGTATTCTCTTGAAACATGAATTATGATAGAACATTATTGAAAACATAAATGCTGTCAAAAGATAACTCTTTCCACATACCAAAATCCCAAAAATTCTTTATACTCAAACCATGATGTCACTTTGTCCTTATATCAGTCATGAGCTCATTAATAATATCAAACATATTATTTTTTCCTTATCCCTTAATTATGCGCATATCATCTACTTTTCAAAAATATTTCAATCACTTTTCAGGGTTACCGGTACCATATAATTATTGAAAACCAATACATAGATATTCCAAAATTCGACGATACTATAAATGAGATTCCATGATACTATCTTGTAATCTCATTACATAAGAACTTAATCATTCCACCACATCATTATCATACTCAACATCAAAAATAGTGATCACATGTGACTTCCCTTTGTCCTTTTCCTTAAGAGGTTTCTCACATCGATCATCATTAACCCTTAGATTAGGGCATTGATTAGCATAATTCCCCATTTCCTTGTACTTGAAGCATTGAAGTGTTCGTGGAGCGTTCTCTGTAGTATTTTCTCTATTCACACCATTAGAAACTTTTTTTCCATTACTCCGACACTCAGCTGCTCGATGACCTTCTTTTCCACACTTGAAACATTTTCTTGTACCTTTTAGACAATCTCTGTCATGCTTCTTTCAACACATTGAGAATAAAGAAACATTCACCTTTTTTTCACCATTGTTATGAGACATTTCCTTGAACTCCATCTTTCATTTTTTTTCAATCATGAGATGGATATGTAACACCAACTTCCAATTCTACCTTGATAGCACAACACACAATTTCGTCATAGCTATTGAAGTCTCTTATAGCTAACGCCCTTTGAAGACTTGGTTTTAAGCCACTGAAGAATCGATCAATTTTACTTTGAGGTTGGATGATAAAGCCAGATGCATACCTTGCGAGCATTGTAAAATTTTCCTTGTATATACCAACAGATTCATCATCCTTTTGATTAATCTCAAGGAACTCCTTTTCCATCTTTGGTGGAAGAATATGAGGGAAGTACTTATTGAAAAACAAGTTATTGAACTCATCCAATTCCATGGATTCAATTTCATCTTGGGGCCTCGTATTCTTAACTAGAGTCCACCACTGGTATGCTTCACCTTCTAAACGGTAAATATCCAGAATGAATTTTTTGTGTTCCAAATAGCGAAGTATGGAAAATATATTTTCAATGGTACTGATCCATTGTTCAGCAACAAGTGGATCAGAAGAACCATTGAAAGAAGGTAGATGTTGCCTCATGAAGGACTCAATATAATATTGTTCCCTTCTCTTCTCATTTAGAAGTCCAGAATAATTCATAGATTATGTAAGTATAGCAATAATATTTTTCACTCCATCTCCCATAACATGGGTTTTTTCGAGAGTACAATCATTGCATTGTCCATTACATTGATCAACATGGTTCTTTCGGGTTCCATCCATCATCTATAACCCAAAAAGAATAGTGTGAGAGGCAAAAATCATGCCAGGAAAACAACATAATAAAGGGGGAGTACCTTCAATATATAACATCTTAGGTTTAATTCTAAGATAGTTACCATAATTCTTGGACTATAACCTATAATTATACTTAACCTTAGAGATATCCCTAGACATACCTTAGAAATATCTCTAGATATTTCACTAAAGTTTCTGCATCCTATTTTCCAAAGGTTAATTAAACCTTCACTCTGATACCAACTATAGAGACCCATACTTGATGTATATATAAATTACATTACTTTTTCGAAATACTTAATACATTAAAAAAAAAGACGCCCAAAGACCATATTAGTTTAGTGTCTTTGGAAACTCGGAACATAATCTTCTAATCATAGTGAAAGATCTACAACATCTCCCATAAATATCTTCCCCTTTTTTTCTTACCTAAAACCTTTATTTATATCTTGGGGAAAATAAAACATAAAAAGGGAGAGCTCAAATGCTCAGTAAGGGTGAACATGGATAACATAAAAACAATCCATAAACATTTGAATGTAAAAACATGAACATAAAACATCAAAATCTTGAGCAGTGAAATAAATCATGGAAATATATAAGGCATAGATCATAAAGGAACATTAATCATGATAAAATAGTAAGGGAATAAAACATGTAATTGTGTAAAACCATTAATCACATGTTATTATTTCCATAGTAGCCAAGGCATTGTTTCCATGACCATCATAGTGGACAAATTCCATTAATGAACCGGGTTTACTTGTCATTCCAGCCCTGTATTACTGAATCAGATTCACTTGTCGTTCCAGCCATGTCTATCTCATGAGATATAAATCTTTACCCAATTCATTGCAGGTAGATATAGGTCCCACCCATCTCATAATGAAATCATTCTTACTTGTTCCACAAAATAAACATAAATCATTCAACATAACACAAAGAATAAAATGGGTTTCATAAACATCATCCCATCATAACGTAATCCATATAAAACAAATGGATATAATTTCATCATAAGAATAATCAAACCATGTAAATAATAGAGACATTATACTTGAAACATAATCATACTAAATAATTTTATCTTAGATGGAAAATAGTTTTGACAAAACACTTGAAATGAATTCTTGAGGAAAATACCCTTTCTTCTTCAAAATCATTTTCTTTTCACAAAATGCCATTAAATTGTAAAAGAAAATGATTTTGTTGAAAATAATCATGAAATATTATAGAATAAGATTCATGAAAATTAGGCGTTATGAAACCGTAAAAATCCATTCAGGCCATATAAGTTAAGAAACATTCTCCTCATACTTTTGCCGGAAAAGTCAAAAAGTTCCTCGTATGGTAAACAAAAGAAAGATTCCTTCCATAAAACAATGTAAAAGTCAAAGAGGGGTAGAAATGACATTAAAAATACATGTAATAATATTAAAAACTTTATGAAAAACATTTTTATGGACATGGATGAAAAATATAACCCCAGTAAATACTTACGTATAAGAAATCTCGTATAAAAATGAGATTTGCACAATTATCCCTTTCCTTATGTCCAATTTATTCTGTATGTGTATGAGGCTCCTATATAGTGGGTTTAAAAATATTATTAACTTGTAAAAAAACCATAATAATATTTATGATATAATATATGATTCACTTAAGACTTTATATTACCCGTTCATTTGTCAATTCAATGTTAAAGCAGCGTTTTGGGAAAAATTGTTTCATTTATCGTCCATGTTTTGACTTGTAATTATTGATATGATTACTTAGATGATGATTAATTACTTCCATAATGTAAAACATGATTTATATATAATATATATTTATAATATACATATATATAATAGATCAATAAATAGAAATAAATACACCGTTCATGGAGATGGTAGGTCGTACGTATGCATGAACGCAGCTTTCGTTTCCTTATTAAATTGAATGAAAGTAAGTAAATAACATATACATAAATCCAGTATCATTAATATGTCATATATTTCATTATTATTTAATATATATACTTTATAATCATTATTTAATGGTTAACTTGGAGAATGAATCTCATCACGTCGTGGAGATGGTAATCCGTACGTACGCACGAGCGGTGATATCGTTCCCATAATTATTGAATGGAATTATAGTGGTTGATATAATATCTTAGAGTTAGTATCATGTTATAATAACCATATATAGTTACTATTTACAGAATTATACCCATACAAGTAAGGTGGTGGTGGAAAAACATATTACACCGCGGCGTGGAGATGGTATTCCGTACGTACGCACGTGTGGTGATTTCGTTTTCTGTAGGATAGATAGAAGGGGAAATAGGGTTGGTTCATATTTATAATAACATAATAGTATATGAGTGATACTTATGTTATTAATTTATTATGAAACAACCAAAGAAGAGGAAGTGGAAGAAGAAATGAACTTGAAATAATCGGTAAAGGATATTACCTCTTCTTCGGCGCGCCTCTTCTAAACCTCCTCTTAGGGCACTAATGTTTTTCTTTGAACAAGAGCAGGACCTCTAGTATGTTTCTAGGAAAGTGGAGAAAACAAATGGGCAGGGTTTATCCAAGATTCAAGGCTGAAAGTGGTGTGGGGAGTAGAGGGAGGAGGTGCCCTTTTATAACAGAGAAGAGGGGCACTTTTGGAAACCTCTTAATTATTAATTTATAATAAACTCAAACCCCACATAAAAACATCAAAAAATGACTCAAATCTGAATATTAGATTAGATAGGGCTGTAATCACATCAACCAATAAGATTTAGACATGTTGGTAATATATTTTAAACCTTATCAACTTGATTTATCCTTATTTAATCTATTTAATTTTATTAGTTGTAATAAGATTCTAAATTTTAAATTGTTATAAATAATTACTTATGTGCTGCGAATTGTCTATAATTGGATAAATTATGACATGTTAGACCATATAAATTTAAATTTATAATTTTTAAATATTTTTGTGATTTTTACACAATTTTATAATATGAAATTTTTATAAAATAACAATACTGTCAATTTTGACACTATTCATTTATTTGAATTTAAATAAAATTCAGACAGAGGATATATTCGAACCAATGTATTTAACAGACTCCTAACATGTAATTTTCATCTAGAAATGTGGATAACATTAATATGTTCATATAATATTTATTTTACTATTTTTAAAACCATTTATTTGATATTTCAATCAATAAAATAATTTCTTCATCACTATTGTGTCATCATTAATGATAATTATTTAATCCATAAAAATTAAAAATAAATTCTCATGATGTATATAATTTTATTATATTTTTTGAGACTATTTATATTCTATGTTTTATGAGGTTTATCACTAAATTAAAATTATTACACTTATAAGATAGAAGAGAGTGACATGTTGTCACTTTCTTCAGTTTTAATAATAATTATATAATTTTCATGGTCAAAAGTCCATGAAATGAATCTATTCTGACCCTTAAGTGATATGGGTCTAATTTTATTCATCAAATGGAATTTTTTCTGGTGTTAGGGTAGTTTTATAATCTTATTTTTACCCTTAATTACTTTAACTTTAGTAAATAAATATTACCGTAGTTACTATTCATACTGTCAAAAAAAATAAAAGTAACCTATTAACATAATTTTAACCCAATTAATCCAAATATATAATACATTTTTCAAAATTAAAAACATAGAAGTTTCAGTAAATAATTTAAAAGTAATCTCGCTGTAAAGAAAATAGGTTTTTTTTTAAGTTAAAACATTGTCAAAGATTGAAATGTTTTTACCTATGAATTCAATGTAAAATTAATGATCATGAATTTAATTATATTAAATAGTAGAAATATATTCTACTTATACTTTAAAACCATTAAATATTATAATTTAACCATATAAATTATCTTGATGGAAAAAGTTGTTTTTAATTAAAATTTGATGTATTTTACTATTCATCAAAATATGAAAGTTATCAGAAAAGTATAAAAAATTTATCTAATGTAAATTTTTATATCTTGATTCAAAAAAAGAATTTTATTTTGTAAAATTTAACTTATAAACTTTTCAAAAATTATATTTAAAATGGGTGCGCCATCAAAAGGCGGTAAAACTACATTTTTTGAAAAATACTTCTTTTATCGAAAAATTGATTTTGTTTTCATATCTCATTATATAAAATGTGCAAGTTGAATTATAATGTTATAAATTTCAAAATTAATTTAATACTATTCATAATGGCTAGTTCATAATATTATAATAATATATCATTGTTTAGTGAAACTTGGTATTGCGTACAACACACGCTATAGAGTAAGGTTGCTCTTGCGTGAAACACAAGCCAAGAATAGTGTTTGCGTATACTAAAAGCTAATACGGTGTTGATTATAGTGCAAGATAATCTTGGTGAAGCATACAACACTAGATTTCAAGGAAAGAAAAAATAATAATATTTCTCATAAATTCTCGGGGTGTTACATATTGGGTGCATTAGGATATACTTTATTATGGATATTATGCTGGGAGGATTTTTCTGTTATAGGGGAATGTGATGAAATCTTTCATTTTATTTTACTATTCAACTCTCTTGCTAAAAAAAATTGAAAAATAATTGAAAAATAAAAAAAATGTGAAAATTGGTTTGTGATTTGAGAGGATCATAAATCACTATTTTCCAGACCATTGATTTTTTCATATGTGGTTAGGTGATGGATGTGATATTTGTCCTCAACATAGCTTTCAAAAAATAAAAAAAAATAATACATTAAAAAAAAGATAGGTTGATTCTATCATTGTGCTTACATATATCATGGGGCCACTCTAAGAATTTTTGGGGGAGAGAGAAATGACCTTCGTAAAGGGAGATCGTTATTGAGATTAGTTTTTTATATCATGCAAATTGCTTTTGAGTTGAACCTCTCTTTTTATCTTTACTTTTTATGTAACACACCAATAATTTAAAAATAGATTTATTATAGAATCCATGAAACAATGAGTCTCTATAAAACAGCACTCTGTTATAACCTAGTCAAGTAAACATAATTTTTTCACCTTTGTGATTTGAATTTTGAAAAACTGACATACACAGTTGCGTTCAGTAAGATATTTAGAGTCTGATAAAACAAATTTAATTTTTGGTGAATAGTAACATAACATTATTAATAGTGGCATACCCTTATGATTATTAATTAATATTAATGAATATTAAATCATATAAAAAATAGAAACTTCACCCATTAATGTATACATACAATTTAGACATCTTAAAATTGAAAAAATGATCATAGTATAAGTATTGGTATTTTTGTATGACATAAATATTTTAATTACAATTATTTGATTAATTTAATAATTTGAAATGGAAATTTATTTTCATAAAATGTAATCACAAATTGTTACTTTATTGTCTTATTATTTAAATATAATTTTATAGGGCCTTGATTAATTTCTCATGGTCTTATAAAACGAGTTATAGTTTTAAAGTGGTTTTTTTGGAATAAATTATGATTTTATTTAAAAATTAAATTAAAAAATTTAGAAAATTATTTTCAAAAAACGGATTTAATTTATTAATTCTACACATTGAAAAAAAATTAGGATTAATTTTTGGGATTTTTCTAAAATACTTGAATTTTTCATGAATAGTAAAAAATACAGTTTTGAGTTTTCTGTAGTTTAATGACATCATAATGACATAATAATTAAAATAGAAGGGCTGGTAAACTTGTGTACAGTAACTTATGAAATGAGGTTTCCCAAGTGGCTAAAACCATGGGAAAATATCATGGGCGAGCCCATGGTTTGGAAAAACCCACTAATGAGGTGTCCCTTTGAAATTATTAAAAAACTCCCTCTTTTTATATAAATACTCACTCGTCTATTCATTTTCATTCATTAAAAATCCCTCATCCTATAATATATTGTGTTTCTACCTCATTAGGAGTCTTAAAAAGGTGTCCTTAACCACCAAGGTCCCAACCTTCATGTTCTAGGAGTTACTATACAATGTAAGGGAACCTTTCACCCTCCTCTTTTAGTCAACACTTCTTTTATGTTATCTCTTTGAATTTTCATTTTCATATGATGGGGTTTGATATTATTTATTCCTCTTACTTTCTTTTAATTTCCATATAATGAGATACCATTTTTCTCTCATCAATTCATTTTATTAAATTTTAAGTGATGTCCTTAGGCAGCTGAATTTTCATAAGGGAACTCTCGACTTTTCATTTATTTTCAAGTTCATCTATTTTCTTTTTATCTCCTCACACCCTCTGTCCAAATGACCCTAACAACTCCATTATCATTTATATACTTTAATTATATCATGTTAATAGAATAACCATCATCAATAATCTTACTCCCCCCATATTTTAATATACAAAATAAACGTCCATGAGGTTCCAATTTATAACCTTCATGGATGATGAAGTTTTATTATTAAAATTCTCCTTTATTACTGGACATGAAACCATTCAGATGGTTGAACCAGACTATAATATATTTATTATAACCTAATTAATATTCAGGAACCATTATATATACATATTATTAATTTATATGACAAAACTAGTTCATAATAATCCAAATACCGCCCAATAATCTAAGTGGTTTTCATCTAATGATTCATCCTCATTCTATGTAACCAAATTATAGAAATGACCAATAACAATTATTTATATTCATAAATAATATGTAATTTTAATTTTTAATATTTACAACCATTCCACATGAACTCCATTACTTAAAAACAAGTGAACCGTTTATGAAAATCAAGTAAAAAAACACTCTGGAATGACATAATTCGATATAATAACCTATCAATAATGACATGCGTGAACTAAACAGAATTATGATGATATAAATACAAGACTAATAGGTTCTGAAATTATTTATTAATAATTCTAATTTCATATTCCAGTATCTTATTTTTAAGAGCGAAACGCATTCGGACTTAAGGTAAGGGTTTCTTCATCTCACTTCCATTTTTGTGAGATTTTCCATATTCACTACTAATACTTGTGTATGGTGTATGTATACTGCCCCTTGATGTTACATATCATGAATATATTTATATTCATGGTATTAAATGTATCATTTTAATATTATTAATTTTGGGGCATACAAATATTTTGATTACAAAGTAGTAAGGGTTTTCTCACCTGAACCTCCATTTTCATTCAGGTTATTTTTATTGTCAAATTGCCTTAATGAAATTCATGTATATTATTAGTTAATCCTACTAAAATCTGTGTGAGTATATATGTTTATCAACCAGAATAATTCTTTATTTTATGAGTATTTACAGGTTTTAAAAGTAAATTTTATAATTATGTATGAAATACAAACCCGATTCAAGGCATCTTTTTGAATTGTCACCCATTTTCAAGTGTACACCATAATCTGTTTTAAGACACCATTATTTTTATAAAAACACACATTTTATCATGAAAAATGATCTTGGATCATTTCTGGATTTAATAGAACAAACTTTTCTTTCCACTTTAAGTTTTTCTTTAATACTTTCCTTAAAATACTCTAAAATGATTTAGTTCTAAAGAATCTTAAGAACTCTTTTTACATGATTTCACTTCAGTGGGACATCATTTTTTCCTAAAATATATTTTCAATGTCATAGTATTTTTTTTCTGGTAAATTCATTTTTACAAACTGATTTCATGGAAAATCCAAAGTATTTTCCAAAATAACTCTTCTTTCAAAAGTAGAAAAGATTTTTCTCATCTCACTTTATCTTTTATTAGATATATTCCTTGTTCACCACTTACTTATTACTTGTGATATTTGTACTTCCCTTTGGAACATAATATAAAGAGTCTCCTTATTCTCATGATATTCTAAGGTATTTTGATTTGAATTTTTCAAGGTGGTATAAGACACTTTGGAATGTTTGAGGATTATTTCCTGAAGAATTTTTTAGTGGTCTCATTTAGAAGTATCCCCATATATAGCCACATCCTTTGTTGAATCTTGTAATTAATTAATGATTATATCCTATGTTATAATCCACCATGTTTTATTGGATGTTTTATAATTATTTTGGTTTTGGATGTGCTATCTTAAAACCATTCATCAATTTGCTCTGAATGGTTAGTGATTATGCTTAATATTTGGGGAAAGTTATTTTCATTTCATATATTTGTTTCAATATGAATGTATAAGTTTTTTGTATTTATCCCCATTCATATGAGTAATGCATTGGACATAGAAAGTGTTAGGTGGTCCAGTTATAGCCCCTCGGTGCATTGGTAGGTCTCATGAGAAAAACTACGGTCTTGGCACAAGGCCTTGACAAAATTATTGTTTTATGATCTTGGCATGAGGCCTTGACGGTATGGTTATGATGTCCCTCATTAATCATTGCCACATTATGAAAATAGTATTGATGTTTCATGTGGTTATTCGACTAGTAGAATTCCCATGATTATGTTTTATTATGGCATTATTTAATCAGCTCATATTCGTACCATAATGTGTTCAAGTTTATTATTGGTAAAGGCATGTGTTTTAAATTATTCACCATGCCTAATGTTTATGTTATATTTTTTTGTATTACTTAACCCTTACTGATCATTTGAGCTCATAACTTTCATTTGTTTTTCCTTTCCTTGGTTAAGAATAAGAGATCATTTTTTGAGTTTTCAATGATGCAGTTTATTAGCTTTTGTTACGTATCATATTTTGTTTCCTTTAAAAATGTAAAATGGGTTCCATGTATACAATAAGTTTATTCAATACTAATAAATTTATTGGTCCATCTAGAAGCATATTCCTTGTTTATATTCCAATGTCTTAAAATAGTGCACCGACTCCGAGCTTCTAGGGTTAGGGTGTTACATTTTATATCATTTACCTACCTACCCTAATACCTTAGATTCATTTGATCCTTAATGTTGAACCCCTCATGATTAACTATGATCTCTTTATTTATATGGTAGAGGTGTTAGATGCCTTGCAATCCTATGGTATGATATATGTTTTTTGGGTATGTGTTGAATTCAATTTTCATTTATACAATGATTGTAACACCCGAGACTTTTATGAGAAATATTTTGTTTTTATGTTATATAAATCATCAAATGAATCTTTCACTACACACAACACTAGCTTGGCTTGCTTTACACGCAATCGTGACCTTCCTCGATAGCTTGCATTGTACGCAATACCGAGTTTCACTAAACAACGATATGCTATTAAAATATTATTAAAACTAGCCGTTATGAATAGTAATACCCACTTTTTGGAATTTTGTAAATTTCATCTTTCAAAATGGACTTCATTTTTGTATTCAGAATATCGAAATTATCCTAGGGTGAAATTTTGGTATTTTTCTGAAAACTTTCAATTTTGGATGAATAGTGAAAACACTGGGTTACTATTTAAAAACCGACATTTTATTTAAATAATTATTTATTTTATTTAAATTTATTTCAGGTCAAAATTGAAACATAATACCTTTATAAGTTCAAATTAATTCATTGGAGTCATTTTATAATAATTTTAGATATATAAAAATTGTATTGAACTTTTCACCGTCTTTTACACACCTCCTAGGAGAATTTGCAAATTTACATAAAACTTAATTTTACCGCTTCTATGACTGGAATTTCGAAACTCCGAGAGACATAGTTAATATCAATGACTAAAATGTGGTTCAATGAGATGAAAATATTTTTTGGTGAATAGTAACTTTTT
This sequence comes from Viscum album, assembly GCA_963277665.1. Classification (NCBI taxonomy): domain Eukaryota; kingdom Viridiplantae; phylum Streptophyta; class Magnoliopsida; order Santalales; family Viscaceae; genus Viscum; species Viscum album. The sequence goes on from OY728119.1 coordinate 1,918,458,354, forward strand.
ACTTTTTTTACCACGGTTAAAAGTAAATAGGGTAATTAAGGGTAAAAATGTTATTATTATTACCCTAACACATGTCCTAATTCTATTGGATAAGTGTAATTCGACAAAAAAAAACCTTAGGAATAAAATATGACCATTTAGGCCCACTTGGATTAGATTAGGACATTTATTATTAATTTATTTAAAGAAGGGTTAAAATAGTTAAAATTAAAGTTTAATAACTAAATCATTTTTAATATAGGGTTATAAATAAGATAAATTAGACTATAAGTATTAATTATAAATATAAAATTATTTCCTACATAATGGTATTTTATTTGTAATTTTTAGACATTAAATAATTTAATTTATTTATGACACAATGATGATGCAGTAATTATCTTATTAATGAACTATTGATATAATTGATGTTATAAATACCCCAATAAATATAATTTGAGACTTTTTATGAATTAAAATAATTTTATATGTTAATATGACATGTTAGTATTGATTTAATTAACTTTTTTCGAACTAATATTTCTGTTATGATTTTCACAAAAATCAATTACAAAATAGTGTCAAAATTGACATAAAATAGTTTTTAAAACCTATATTATATTATTAATTGTTATTTTATTCCTAAAAATCTATGTTTCGGCCAAATGACTTAGATAAGGTTATATATATTAATAATAAACAACTTGGGGTTCTTTTGGCTTGTTATAGTAAGTTTATTAACCATATATTGTAAGAAAACAAGAAGACACGGTAAAAGTTAAATTATCTAACCTAAAGTTAAATCTAAATGATAAGGTTAAAATAGAAACCCAAACTTGTCTAAATTATTTTGGATGAGATTATTTCGACCCATCCCCACCTTATCTTCTAAATAAATCAATTTAGAGCTATTAAAAACCAAATATGACTTTATAATAAAATAATATTTTTAGTTTTTCATAAGGTGCCCCTCTCCTCCCTTATAAAAGGGCACCTCCTTCCTCTCCTCCTAACACCACTTTGAGCCTTCAAGATCGGCCAAACCCTGAAAATTTATCCTCTCCACTTCCCTAGAAACATCCTACAGTTCCTGGTCTTCTTCAAAGACCAATTTTAGTGCCCTAAAAGGAGGTCTCAAAGAGGCGCTTCGAAGAAGAGGTAATGTCCGTTACCGATTCTTTAAACTTTATTTATTCTTCCACTTCTTCTTATTTAGTTGTTTCATTATGAAGTAATAACATAAGTATCACTCATATACTGATATGTTATTATAAGTATGAAACAACCCTATTTCTCCATTTATCCATCCTACGGGAAATGAAATCACCGCGCGTGTGTACGTACGGAATACCGTCTTCATGCCGTGGTGTAATCTATTTTCCACCACCACCTTACTTGGATGGGTATAATGGTGTAAAGAATAACTATATATGATTATTTTAAAGTTATATTGATTCTGAAATAGTATACATACACTCCAATACAATTCCACGATCATGGGAACGATATCATCGCTCGTGCGTACGTACGGAATACTGTCTCCACGATGTGATGCGACTCGTTCTACATGATCTTCATTGCATAATGATTATATAAATGAATTGAATGAATGAATATGATATATATTACACTAATACCATTCTGGAAATGAGGTATCTATAACCTAAAAAGAAGAATAAGAATTTATTCGACAAAACACGCATAAGAACAAAAAGTAATAAACACCCGAATAACAAGTAGTAATGAAATATTACTAATAGGAAGATAAGAATATAACCATATATGATATCATAAAAATAAGTATGATTTTGGAATAAGTCTATAACATTATTTAAATCATTATACATGAGGTTCGGACACTTACGAAGCAAATCAGACCTAAGGTAAGGGACAATCTCGCAATCTCAATTTTTATCCGAGATTGTTTATACTTCAGAATTTACTGGGGAATATTTATCATCCACATCCATGTTTCCTCAATATTTAATATTATTTATATCCTCCTAAAATTGTTTAAATCCAATTTTACCCTTCAGTGAGTTTTTAGTAAATGATATGAAAGGAATCTTTTCTCGTTTTTCTTACGAGGTGTTTTTTGACTTTTCCGACATAAGTACGAGAAGAATGTTTTTTTTAACTTATACAGCATTAATGGATTTTTAAAACATTATTTCCAAGAAGATTATTTTACAAGTTTTCAAGTTTATTTTTAATCAACTTCTTTTAGTTTAAAATTTTATGACATGTTAAGAAAGGAAAAATGTTTTTGAAGTAGAAAGGATATTTTCCTCAAGAATGGAGTTCAAGTGTTTTATCAAAATTATTTTCCATCTAAGATAATATAGGGTTATGTTTCTATCCCTATTATTACATTTAATTGATTATGTTGTGATGAAATTATTTTTATGAATTTCTGTATCTTATATGAATTGTTTTATGATGTCACGATGTTTAAGAATCCCATTATTATTACATGGGTTGTGCAATGATGTAGGATTTTTGATTTTGTGGCACACATAAGAATGGTATCATTTTGAGATGGGTGTGACCTATATCTCCCTCCAATGAATTGGGTAAAGATTTATATCTCATGAGATAGACATGGCTGGAATGGCAGGTTAATCCGATTTAGTGAAACAGGACTGAAACGAGGAGTGAACTCGGTTCAGAAATGGACTTTGTCCGCTAAGATTGTATTGACAATGAGTCTTGACTACTAATAAATGATTCTCTATGATTATGTGTGTATGCCACAGAGTTTCATGTTTTAAGTTATGATTATTGGGATTACATTTCACTACTATGATTTATCCCAGGATTATGAAATTATGACCTCTTTTGCAGGTTAAGATTTCAAAAATGTTGTGTTCTTATGAATATGATGTAATTGATATTTCTTTTTTTTTACCCTTACTGAGCATTTGAGCTCACCCTTTTGTATGTTTTCTTTCCCCAGGTCAGGATGAAGGTTATTAAGTAGGATATGCCAAAAGGGACTCTAGATATGATGAAATAAATGGGAGACAATGTAGATGCTTTATGAACCAGTTGTTTATGTTTCCCATTTTCTAAAGACACTATACCTATACGGTCCTTTCATGGTTTTTTTATATGTTGTAATACATTTACTTCAATTTTGAAGTAATGACCATGTATGTAAATTGTGGGTCATTATAGTTGGTATCAGAGGAAAGGTATAGTCAACCTTTGGAAACTAGGATGTGAAAGCCTTAGTAAGAACCCTAAGGATAAGTCTAAGCATAGAACACGATCTTAGTGTTTTAAAAATGGCAATGAACAACCTATGATAAGACCTTAAGTGTGAAATTTTATTCTTGATTATGTGTTTTTTCTATTATAATTAGTGCTGCTCACACTATTCTTCTTGGTTTTAGTCAATGGCTGGAACGCGAAGGAACCGTGTTAATGCGGAATGCGACGGGCAATGAAATGATTGTCCCCCTGAGCAACCAAACGTTATGGGAGTTGGAATGCAAAATCTTATATCCATGCTCACACAACTTTCTCAAGCTATGAATCATGCAGGACTTCCAAACGAGAAAAGGAAGGAGCAACATTCTGTTGAATCCTTCAAGAGGCAGCGTCCACCTTCATTCAGCGGGTCTACTGATCCATTAGTTGCTGAACAATGGATTAGTACTACTGAAAAGATATTTTCAGTTCTTCAATGTTCTGAACATGATAAAGTCATCTTAGCAGTGTATCGTTTGGAAGGAGATGTTGATCAATGGTGGAATCTTATCAAGAATACGAGGCAAAGAGATGAAATTGAGTCCATGGAATGGGACGAGTTAAAGAACATATTTTTCAATAAGTACTTCCCTCGTATTCTTCGAACAACGATGGAGAAGGAGTTTCTTGAACTGAAGAAAAAGGATGATGAATTTGTGGGTACCTATGAAGAAAATTTTACAAGACTTGCAAGGTACGCTTTTGGAATTATTATCCAACCTGAGAGTAAGATCAATCGATTCTTTAGTGGCTTAAAACCAAGTCTTCGAAGGGCGTTAGCCATAAGGGACTCCAATAGTTATGAGGAATTCATTCGATGTGCTCTCAAGGTTGAGATGGAGATTGTAGTAAGCCATCAGTCATATGGGTTTTATAAGATGAGGAAAATGGAATTCAAAGGAAAATCTAAAGAGCACACTGAAAAGAAGATAAGTTTTCCCTTATGCTCAAAGTGTGGAAAGAAACATGGAGGGAGTTGTCTTAAAGGGACAAGTAAATGTTTAAAATGTGGAAACGAAGGTCATCGGGAATTTGAATGTCGCAATGATGGGAAGAAGAAGTCTAGTGATGCGAACAAAGAAAAGGCCACACAGAGTGCGCCTCCTACACTTCAATGTTACAAGTGCAAGGAAATGGGGCATTATGCTAATCAATGCCCTAATCCAAGGGTTGTTGATGATGATCGACATCAAAAAACTCTTAAGGCTAAAGAAAAAGGAAAGTCACATGCAATTTCTATCAGCGATGTGGAGTACGATAACGAAGTGGTGAAAGGTACACTTACGATCCACTCTAAAGTAGAAAATGTTTTATTTGATTTTGGATCCACCCACTCTTTTATTTCTAAAGAATTTTCTAAGGGTATCGCCATATTACCTCAACAATTAGATATTGAGTTAGCTATGACAACCCCTAATGGCACAACAGTCGCATCAAAAGTTTATAATTCTTCTCCGATTGAAGTTTGTGGGAAAGTGCTTCCTGCAAATCTTATGATCCTTCCTATAGTGGAATTTTATGTGATTCTTGGCATGGATTGGCTTTCTCTATATGGAGCTCATATCAATTTCCAAATAAGGGAAGTCACATTTCATATTCCAGATAAATCTATGATCGTCTATCGATGCAAGGATGAACTTAACCTTCCCGTGGAAATTTCCTCAATCCTATGGGTCTTGATTCCACTAAATGAAGGTTATTTATCTCAAATGGTTGGTGAGAAACTCACGATTAAGAATATGTCCATTATACGGGAGATTGACTATGTCTTTCTGGATGAATTGTCGGGTCTTCCACCAAATCGTGAAGTTGAGTTTTCAATAGAACTCATAACGGGTGCTTTACCTATTTCAAAGAAACCTTATAGAATTTCCCCAATTGAGTTGCAGGAATTGAAGAAGCAACTCCAAGAGAATCTTGATAAAGGATTCATACGCCCTAGTGCGTCACCTTGGGGAGCACTTATTCTGGTTGTAAAGAAGAAATATGGATCAATGAGACTCTGCATTGATTATCGAGAACTTAACAAGATCACGATCAAGAAAAAATATCCTCTCCCATGCATTGATGACTTATTTGACCAACTACGTGGAGCTCAATACTTTTCCAAGATTGATCTTCGTTCAGGGTATCATCAATTAAGGGTCAAAAGAGAGGATATACCATAGACGGCTTTCCATACAAGGTATGGACACTATGAATTTATAGTGTTGCCATTTGGTCTTACTAATTCCCCTGATATCTTCATGGATATGATGAATAGAGTCTTTAGAGACTATCTTGATCAGTTTGTGGTAGTCTTTATAGATGATATTCTTGTCTATTCAAAGAGCAAGGAAGAACATGAAGTTCACTTGAGAATTATATTGAAGACCCCGAGAAAGGAGAAGCTTTATGCCAAATTTACCAAGTTTGAATTTTGGCTTCAAAAAGTTGAATTTTTGGGTCACATAATCACAAAAGAGGGGATATCTGTGGATCCAGCAAAAACAGAGGTTATCGAAAGATGGTCGATACCAACAACAGTAACTGAGATCCAAAGTTTTCTTGGTTTGGATGGTTATTATCGACGTTTTGTGAAAGATTTTTCATGATTATCTAATCCACTAACTAGGTTGACTCGAAAAGGAGTTAAGTTTGTATGGACAGAGGAATGTGAAGAGAATTTCATGGAGTTGAAAAGAAGGTTATCCAGTGCACCTGTGCTCACACTACCTTGTAGTGGAGAAAGGTTTGTGATCTACAGTGATGCATCCAAGAAGGGGATGGGGTGTGTTCTTATACAAAATGATATGGTGATAGCTTATGCCTCACGACATTTGAAAATCCATGAGAAAAAATACCCAACTCATGATTTGGAGTTAGCTACGGTAATCTTTGCATTAAAGATTTGGAGGCATTATCTTTATGGAGAAAGGTGTGATATTTATACTGATCATAAAAGTTTAAAGTATATTTTCACACAAAATGAGCTGAATATCCGCCAAATAAGATGGTTGGAGCTGATTAAGGATTACGACTGCTCAATTCATTACCACCCTAGGAAAGCAAACAAGGTGGTATATGCATTAAGTCGACAAGACCATGCTAGATTATCCAGGATGAGGATCACAAAAGATCCAATATTTATGGATTTACAAAGGATGGATCTTGGAATTATAATGGAAGGGGAAAAATCATATCTTTCTCAAATGAATGTTCAACCATATATACATGTGAAGATTAAATAGGCACAGAAAGAAGATGTAGAGTTACAAAAGAAGGTGAGAAATGTTCCGGAATTCAACCTTGATTGTGATGGGATAATAATGTTCAGGAATCGGGTTTGTGTTCCTCCCATCCCAGAATTAAAGAAGGAGCTGCTGGATGAGGCTCATATTTCTTCATTCTCTATTCATCCTAGAAGCATGAAGATGTATAGGGACCTGAAAGAGTACTTCTGGTGGGATGGCATGAAAAGAGATGTTGCTGAATATGTCTCTCGATGCTTGGTTTGTCAGCAAGTTAAAGCTGAGAGACAGAAGTCTAAGGGGATGTTAAAACCATTACTCATACCCGAATGGAAATGAAAAAACATCACTATGGACTTTGTCACCGGACTTCCTAAAAAATCCAAAGTAAATAATGCTATCTGGGTCATATTTGATCGTCTTACAAAGTCTGCACACTTCATTTCTATTAGAGAATATTTCTCTCTGGATCATCTTGCCAAGATATATATAAAGGAAGTGGTAAGATTGCATGGAGTACCACTTTCCATTATATCTGATCGGGATCTAAGATTTACCTAGAAGTTCTTTCGAAGTCTTCAGCATACTCTGGATACAGAGTTGAGTTTCAGCACTGCTTATCATCCTCAGATAGACGGTCAGTCTGAGAGGACAATTCAAACTCTAGAAGATATGTTGAGAGCTTGCTCTATGGATTTCAAAGGTGGTTGGGATAAACACCTACCTTTGGTGGAATTTTCTTATAATAATAGCTTTCACTCCAGTATTCAGATGGCTCCTTATGAAGCTCTCTATGGAAAGAAATGCAGGACTCCAACTTGCTGGGATGAAGTTGGGGAAAGAAAGCTATTAGGACCTGAACTTGTTGATGAGATGGAAGAAAAGGTCAGATCTATTCAACAACACATTAGAGCTGCTCAGAGTCGACAAAAAATTTATGCCGACAACCGAAGAAAAGACCTAGAGTTTGAAGTGGGTGATAAAGTGTTCTTACGAATATCTCCTTGGAAGAGAGTAATGAGATTTGGAAAGAAGGGAAAGCTGAGCCCTAGATATATCTGTCCTTTCGAAATACTGGATCGTGTTGGGAAGGTATCTTACCGATTGGCGCTTCCACTGAATCTCTCCCAAGTTCACGATGTGTTCCATGTATCTCTCCTGAGAAAGTATATACCTGATCCTTCACATGTACTCAGCTCAAAAGTTGTACCGCTGAAGCAAGATCTTTCTAATGAAGAACAGCCGATAGAGATTCTGGATCGTAGCGAAAAAGTTCTACGGAACAAGACCACTCACTTGGTGAAAGTTTTATGGACGAACCACTAATTAGAAGAAGCTACATGGGAGCTTGAGGATATGATGAGGGAGAGGTATCCTCGTCTTTTTGTTACTAAGTGACGAATTTTGAGGGCGAAATTCATTTTAAGGGGGGTAGAATGTAACACCCGAGACTTTTATGAGAAATATTTTGTTTTTATGTTATATAAATATTCAAATGAATCTTTCACTACACACAACACTATCTTGGCTTGCTTTACACGCAATCGTGACCTTCCTCGATAGCTTGCGTCGTACACAATACCGAGTTTCACTAAACAACGATATGCTATTAAAATATTATTAAAACTAGCAGTTATGAATAGTAATACCCACTTTTTGGAATTTTTTAAATTTAATCCTTCAAAATGGACTTCATTTTTGGATTTGGAATATAAAAATTAGCCTAGGGTGAAATTTTGGTATTTTTCTGAAAACTTTCAATTTTGGATGAATAGTAAAGACACTGGGTTACTATTTAAAACCCGACTTTTTATTTAAATAATTATTTATTTTATTTAAATTTATTTTAGGTCAAAATTTATACATAATACCTTTATAATTTCAATGTAATTCATTGGATTCATTTTATAATAATTTTAGATATATAAAAATTTTATTGAACTTTTCACCGTCTTTTACCCACCTCCTAGGAGAATTTGCAAATTTACATAAAACTTAATTTTATTGCTTCTGTGAGTGGAATTTCAAAAATAGAAGAGACATGGTTAATATCAAGGACTAAAATGTGGTTCAATGAGATGAAAATAATTTTTGGTGAATAGTAACTTTTTACTTTTTTTTACCACGGTTAAAAGTAAATAGGGTAATGAAGGGTAAAAATGTTATTATTATTACCCTAAAACATGTTATAATTCTATTGTATAAGTTTAATTCTACCAAAAACAACCTTATGAATAAAATATGACCATTTAGGCCCACTTGGATTAGATTCGGACATCTATTATTAATTTATTTAAAGAAGGGTTAAAATAGTTAAAATCAACGTTCAATAACTAAATAATTTTTAATATAGGGTTATACATAATATAAATTCGACTATAAATATTAATTATAAATTTAAAATTATTTCCTACATAATGGTATTTTATTTGTAATTTTTAGACATTAAATAATTTAATTTATTTATGACACAATGATGATGCAGTAATTATCTTATTAATGACCTATTGACATAATTGATGTTATAAATACCCAAATAAATATAATGTGAGACTTTTTATGAATTAAAATAATTTTATATGTTAATATGACATGTTAGTATTGATTTAATTAACATTGTTCTAACTAATCATTCTTTTATGATTTTCACAAAAATCAATTACCAAATAGTGTCAAAATTGACATAAAATAGTTTTTAAAACATATATTATATTATTAATTGTTATTTTATTACTAAAAATATAAGGTTCAGAAAAATGACTTAGATAAGGTTATATATATTAATAATAAACAACTTGGGGTTCGTTTTCCTTGTTATGGTAAGTTTATTAACCTTATAGTGTAAGAAAACAAGAAGACATGGTAAAAGTTAAATTATATAACCTAAAGTTAAATCTAAATGATAAGGTTAAAATAGAAACCTAAACTTGTCTAAATTCTTTTGGCTGAGATTATTTCGACCCATCCCCACCTTATCTTCGAAATAAATCAATTTGGAGCTATTAAAAACCGAATATGACTTTATAATAAAATAATATTTTTAGTTTTTCATAAGGTGCCCCTCTCCTCCCTTATAAAAGGGCACCTCCTTCCTCTCCTCCTCACACCACTTTGAGCCTTAAATATCGGACAACCCCTAACAATTTATCCTCTCCACTTCCCTAGAAACATCCTACAGTTCCTGGTCTTCTTCAAAGATCAATTTCAGTGCCCTAAAAGGAGGTCTCAAAGAGGCGCTTCGAAGAAGAGGTAATGTCTGTTACCGATTCTTTCAAATTTATTTCTTCTTCCACTTATTCTTATTTAGTTGTTTCATTATGAAGTAATAACATCAGTATCACTCATATACTTATATGTTATTATAATTATGAAACAACCCTATTTCACCATCTATCCATCCTACGGAAAACGAAATCACCGCGCGTGCGTACATACGGAAAACCATCTCAACGCCGTGGTGTAATCTATTTTCCACCACCACCTTACTTGGATGGGTATAATGGTGTAAAGAATAACTATATATGATTATTTTAAAGTTATATTGATTCTGAAATAGTATACATACACTCCAATACAATTCCACGATCATGGGAACGATATCATCGCTCGTGCGTACGTACGGAATACCGTCTCCACGATGTGATGCGACTCGTTCTACATGATCTTCATTGCATAATGATTATATAAATTAATTGAATGAATTAATATGATATATATTACACTAATACCATTCTGTAAATGAGGTATCTATAATCTAAAAAGAAGAATAAGAATTTATTCGACAAAACACGCATAAGAACAAAAAGTAATAAACAACCGAATAACAAGTAGTAATGAAATATTACTAAAAAGAAGCTAATAATATAACTGTATATCATATCATAAAAATAATTATGATTCTGGAATAATTAAATAACATTATTTAAATCATTATACTGGAGGTTCGGACACTTACGAAGCAAATCGGACCTAAGGTAAGGGACAATCTCGCAATCTCAATTTTTATCCGAGATTGTTTATACTTCAGAATTTACTGGGGAATATTTATCATACACATACATGTTTCCTCAATATGAAATATTATTTATATCCTCCTATAATTTTTTAAATCCAATTTTACCCATCGGTGAGTTTTTAGTAAAAGATATGAAAGGAATCTTTTGTCGTTTTTCGTACGAGGTACTTTTTGACTTTTCCGACATAAGTATGAGAAGAATGTTTTTTTAACTTATACGACATGAATGGATTTTTAAAACATTATTTTCAAGAAGCTTACTTTACAAGTTTTCAAGTTTGTTTTTAATCAACTTCTTTTAGTTTAAAATTTTATGACATATTAAGAAACGAAAAATGCTTTTGAAGTAGAAAGGATATTTTCCTCAAGAATGGAGTTCAAGTGTTTTATCAAAATTATTTTCCATATAAGATAATATAGGGTTCTGTTTCTATCCCTATTATTACATTGATTTGATTATGTTGTGATGGAATTATTTTTATGAATTCCTTTATCTTATATGAATTTTTTTATGATGCCACAATGTTTAAGAATCCCATTTTTATTACATGGGTTATGCTATCATGTATGGTTTTTGATTTTGTGGCACACATAAGAATGGTATCATTATGAGATGGGTGGGACATATATCTCCCTCCAATTCATTGGGTAAAGATTTATATCTCATGATATAGACATGGCTGGAACGGCCGGTTAATCTGGTTCAGTGAAACAGGACTGAAATGAGGAGTGAACTCGGTTTAGAAATGGAATTTGTCCGCTAAGATAGCCTTGGCAATGAGTCTTGACTACTAAGATATTATTCTTTATGATTATGTGTGTATGCCACAAAGTTTCATGTTTTAATTTATGATTATTGGGATTACATTTCACTACTATGATTTATCCCATGATTATGAAATTATGATCTCTTTTGCAGGTTAAGATTTCCAAAATGTTATGTTCTTATGAATATGATGTAATTGATATTTATTTTTTTTACCCTTACTGAGCGTTTGAGCTCACCCTTTTGTGTGTTTTCTTTCCCCAGGTCAGGAAGAAGGTTATTAAGTAGGATATTCCAAAAGGGACTCTAGATGTGATGAAATAAATGGGAGACAATGTAAATGCTTTATGAACCAGATGTTTATGTTTCCCAGTTTCTAAAGACACTATACCTATACGGTCCTTTAATGGTTTTTTTATATGTTGTAATAAGTGTACTTAAATTTGGAAGTAATAACCATGTATGTAAAGTATGGGTTGTTATACTAATGATAACAGTAAATATTCATGTGAGGTAAATTTCAAATGGCAAGCATATTGATAATGGATTGAAAAATGAAAATGGATGAATGAAAATGTTGGGATGTTTCCAAAAAAGAAAAGTAAAATACGTGGTTAGCTTGTTTCTTTGAAAATTGAGGTGTTGAAAATTTTTCTTCTATGATACTTGAACATTTAGTCCCCCATTTGATCAATTATTTTTGTTGAAAATGAATTTTATGCATGATAGAGTAAATGTTGTTCGTAGTAAGTTGATATTACATCCCTATGGACAAGTGTTAACTAATTTTTGGGGGTATTTGATAAGTAATTCCATGCATACATTTTATGGTGTTTTTGTATATTTATTTCTAAATTTAACTAATTTATCTTACTAATTTCATAACTTATTTTCTTATTTTATAATTTATGGTATGATTCAACGAATATTTGAAAAAGGAATGAAAAGTGGATAAAATATGATCTAAAAGACACATCACACTATAGGCGAAGAAAAGTAGCGCGACATCGAATTTTTGAGGATGTTGCGGAGCTGGAAAACTGGACAGACATGAATACATGTCATGAATTCATCCAAAGAAGTAGTCACCCCAGAAAACTCTTGAAAATATTACATGTTGTGAAAGACCATTACATGTTGTGTATTCTCATTAAATAATGTGACTTTTTTCTAGATAAGTTTGTGGTGAAAATTTTCCAAAATTTGTGGCGCCTACAAATTAAAATATTACACAATGTGTAATGGAACCAAAAAATTGATAGTCCTACGATAATCATTAATTCGTCATGGATTACCAAATTTATTAATTTAAAACATGAAACAAAAAAAGTGATAATCAACTAGGTAGTATAGGAATTTCATGTTTGATGTCAAACCCAGGGAGATAATATTTGAGAAAATATTAATTAAATAAAATAAACTTTAACTATTTTATGAAAGAAACCTAAACTAATTAATTGATGTAAGAGATGATGAATGATTTGGATTTTAATAAAATTGAAAAATGTGCTTGGAAATTTTAATTTTACGATTCATGATTTATAATGGAAAAAAATAATGGGAAAAGAATCATAGGTGTCGGAACCAAGTTTAGTTGAGTTTGATGGTCATGTAGACAACCCCAAAATCACCAATGTCCCCTTTTGACAATGTTCATGTTACTTATGGTATCTAGTAAATTGGTAACTCAGAACCTTATTTAAATATAGAAAACAATCTTCTCAATGATCATGGTGGGAACTATTCTCTATTCAATGCATTGAAATTATTACGCCCTCATTGATCATGCAATGTCCATGAATGAAATAGTGGAGAAGAGTTTTTTAGAAATCAGGATTGTGTAAAAGACCCAAATGATTTTTATTCAAAAATAAAATACCTTAATACAATAAATACATCTTTATTACATTTTCCTTTCACAAATTATACCCCCTCATTCTATTCATGAGGGGGTAGGAAAATAAAAATCTCATTTGATGCATCTGGCAGAGACAGCCCTTGATCCAGGTGGCGGTGGCTCCAAATGAATGAATTGAGTGGATCTTTGGCCTCTTATTTATATGCCTCTATGGTGCTTAGTAATTAATGTAAATAATTAATATTTGGTCCATGGGTGGTCTCGAGTGGGTCCCACATCAAAGATTTTGTAAAAAATATAGCATGTTGAATCTCGTCCCCAACTTTTACATGATGTGTAATGTGTTTTCACATCGTGTAATCATTTAATTCACAAGAACCACCAATTTTAGTGTATTCCTCCACATATGTATCTTGAAAAAAATCAAATCATGTAATAATAATAATACATGACATGTAATTGTATTTCATAGTGTGTAACAGTGTCACAAGTTTTCCTAGGAGGCTTCTTGGGTAAAGACATGACGTGTAATTGAATTACACATCATGTAATTGTTTCTCCACAATTTTATATCTCCACAAAATCCTCAAACATATGGTGTTGCGCCGCTTCGCTTTGCTCATAGCACAAAGTGTTTTTTAGCTCATATTTTATCCACATTTTGTTCCTTTTTCAAATATTCATTAAATCCTACCATAAATCATAAAACAAGTCAATATTCTCCAAAATTGGAAAGATTAATCAAATAAATACTCAAATAAATATACAAAATCACCCTAAAATATATACATGAAATATACTTACCAATTCTGAGTTGGTTTCTAGGATCTCTCCATCGTAGATATGTGATAATAGTCATAGTATATTGACCTTTATTCCCTTATATTATCTTTGAATTTACTCCTTTTGGAATCTTTTCAATTAATTCTTACGACATCTTGGGATGATAGGTTGTGAAGAGACGGTAGGTAGGACTTTCTTATTATAGAAACTTCAATACTTTGAAGAATTTATATATGTAATCAATCCAATTTTAGACTCATGGTTGGTTAAAAATATCATGTATAGTAGGTTTTGGACATTAAAAATTTTCCTCTATGTTTGGTTGGCTTTGTTCTTATGGAAAGATGATCTACTACATGGGAACTTCTCATCTTCCATGGTAGCATTTCAAAAATTCACAAAATTAAAAAATATGAACAAAATCAATTTGAGGTGAAAATTTAAATTTCTAGTTTTAAATTGATAATAAATTATATAATGGGAATTAAAATGGATTCCATAATAAATTTTAAAAATAAAATACTGAATTTATGAAATAATTAATTTCTAAAAAAATAACCCTTCAAACTTTATTTTAATGTGAATTCACCAAAAATAAATAAAAATTTCATTTAAAAAATACATAAATTAAATCAATGAACATTTACCTATTTAAGAACCAAATAGAACTCTTTTTCAAAGAATATTCAAGGAATAACATTTTCATCAAAATTTGGAAAATACATAACAATTCTCTAATTAAATCTCATTTTGGAATTTAAAACACAATTATTTCCCCAATATTTATGTATAAAAATGCATTAAAAATAGCCACATCCAATTCCCACACACTTAACTTATTTTACGCTCATGAGAATCAATGAATTTTGTTTATTTATAATGAATCCTAATAAATAAATTTATTATTCTTCCCAGGATCAAATACAAATACCATAATTAATGAAATTCATATATTCCTCCATTGTTAAAAATTGGCATGCCCAATTCTTTAATATCAGTTACTACCTCACTTCACTCCACGTTCATGCACTAATTATAAGAGTTCATATAGATCATATTCTAGTTTTATTAAAAGTTTACCAATATTTACTTTCATAAATCACACTCTATTAGGTTCCTCAAACCAAAGATCCATTTTCCACTTCATTGATACAAGTCAAAGGATTTTATTATAAGTTAACTCTCCCCCTTCATCATTTGAGTCATGTATTCCACTCACCTGAATGACATAATACTTGATAGTTAGGAAAATTATTTTAATTTTTTCCAACCATGAATGTGAAATAAATTATTGGGTTAGTATTTTTTTAAAGCACACACCCAGTGCCTGATGTCTTAAAGATTCACCATAGGATCCCAATTGCTCATTTTACTTTAATTTCAAAGGAATTATATAAATATATTTTTTGTTGTACCTCTAAGGTATTCTATGTCACACATTTTAGGTTACTTGGTTTATGTTCCAAACTCTCATCCACTAAAGTTATAATTCCAATTCCAAAATATATTTTCAATCACATACCCTATCCTAATTACTAAATAGAATCTCCATAACCATAGGGGAAAAATAAATCATCAATCATGAAAATATAAGAATATTAGAATCAATTAAATCCCTAAATACTAGCATGGAGTTTTTCCCCTATACAAGACACTTTTAATTTCAATTTTACTAAATAAAAATACACTAAAAAATATAAAGAAATCGACATGAAGATTTTATTTATAGAAAAATAGTAGATCCCAAAATGATGCTATAATGGGAGGTAATTTTGGGGAAAAATAGGTATTTTCATGTGTAAAACATTGAAGCACAGTTAAGGAATATTTTAATACCCTTGTACCCCACACTTAAAAACCAACATTTTCCCCAATATTAAATCCTAAGGTGGAGGAAATAATTCCTTTCAAAAGAATTTTCAATTAAATAGTTCACAAAATGTTTGAATAGTTCATGGGTAAGCTTGCATAAGATTCATACTCAAAACTACTTAAACATTTATTGTAGAAAATAAAGATTAAAAATATGAATATTCACACTTTTAGTTCATAATTAGATATAAAATGTGTGTATGATAGTCATGCTAGCATAGGAATTCAACAATAATGGAAAACACAATAGTAGCAGTGACCACCAGAATTAAATAAGTGATTTCAGCATGTATTAAGTATTTTCAGGAATAAATTATTCAATTGAATCCATAATAAAAGTAGTATCACTTTTATAAAGTATTAAAATGAGAATAACCAAAACAAACAACTCCCTTAGTAGCAGATTCTCTAATAATTTAAGTGCATACAAATGTATCCTCCCTTTGTTATCATTGAGAATGTTCTTCAGTTGCACAAATCAGGTCCCTATAAATTTTAAAATAGACAAAAATTTGATTTTGAGAGGTAAGTTAAAGGAAAAATTTCAACCAAGGTTTGATTTAGAGGGGTTTTGATCAAGAAAATCCATCTTTCAACTCCTTTTATCTTCAAAAGTAGTTGAAATTTCTTTTGGTTGGTCTGCTACCATGATTAGTTTATATCTCTTTATATGGTATCCTAACTGACTGTGGATAGGAATAATCAATTTACCTATGCTTTTGGTATCTTGAGTATTCACATGGTCAATTTATCTCACATTCAATTCACCTACCACATGAACACTTCACCTTCATGATCACTTCTTCACTTTTCCATCTTTCTTCTTGGGACATTCTGACTCTTCTTGAGATTATTAAATCTCTCCATGTGGTCACTCATAATCAAGGTAACTTCACCTACTGAATGAAAATTACAACTCACAGTCAGTTTATACATGCTTCCATTCAATTTGAAACTTATTTAAATTTCAATATAGTGGCTTTATCTTACGGTTGATTTTGGTTGGAACAATTGTTAATTTGATATTTGTAGAAGGTTGAGGTTTAAAATTTTATAGTATTTGAAATAATTATTTTAATGAAAGTTGAATGTAAAATATTAAAATCATGGGTTTCCTCCTATGAAGTTATGAATTTAAATTCTTTATCGTGATATACCCTAACTTCATACAATGGTTATTCTATGAGTATTATTTATTAGTGTTTGTGAGTTAATTATTTTTAGTTCAAATGTTATCATACTCTCTCCAGTTATTTATAACACTATCTTGTTTTAGAATTATCTCTGAATTCTTGAAGTCTCTAGAGATGAGGTTTCATTATAGTAGTGTTTCTATGCCTAAAATCCAAAAAATAGTAACAAGGATTGATGATAGTGGCCAAGAAGAATCACTCAAATTACTAGAATAATTCACCAATTTTTTTCTCAAACATAAGGAATTTGATAATTCAGAAATAGTTGTAATTGATATTGTGAACTATGCACTATGATTCTCAACATCACTATCAGAGTTAGGTTATTTGATTCAAATAGGGGAAGAATTCCATAACCCTTATAAGAACTATTTAATCTCATGAAAAAAATATTTATCTAAAGAGTGAAATACAGTAATGATTGAACTATTATCCATTATCATAAAGTTGTATAGGTTTTCAAATTTGGAATTCTTCAAAGGGTGGAGAGACTCAATTTTTTTAACTTATAAAGGGAAATGATATTAATTATACCTAACCACATTTTTAAATCATTTTCCTTCAAGAGAATAGGTGGATGAGCCTAAATTCTGATTGGATTCATTGGAGGATTGTGAGTGGTGTTCCACAGCCTAAGGAGAAACAGAAAGGCTTTGTTTAGGATAGACTATTTCTTGATCTTTAACATTGAGTTTCCTTATATATCTCTCAATTGTCTCCAATATTTTTTGTTTATATATGGGTTTAGACACTACTTTAAATTCTGTGATTTTTTTATAAAAAGTTAGCTGGAAATCCCTTCTAGCCTCAGCTCTAAACATTTATTTAGTAAGATTAATTTAGTGAGAGGTATCCACAAGTTGTATTTATCAAACACGTGAAACTATTCAATAAAATCCATAGATTGGAGGGTAATTTTAACCTTAAGAACATCAATAACATCCCCACTAGAAGTAAGGAAATATCTTCCTAAAATGACTTAAGCTTTTTCATCACACTCCATATCAAAAATAATAAAATTAGTTGGAAAATTAATAATTCTTACTCAAGGTAATCCAAACTTCTATAGGGATGAGTGATCGACCTATCATCCAATTAAAGAGACATAAATGTTGATTTCAAGTCTCATAGATCTCACTTTTTTAACATAGATATTTGTATAAAATTAATACTAGCACCCAAAAAAGAACATGAAACTTGGTGTTACATGTTGTGGATTATTACAAAAAAATTAAAAGGGGACAATAAATTGAAAAGAATAAGATATTCAACACTATGAGATATCCTAGATCATCTTCACCCTTTACGATCACCAATAACCAAATAAAAACTATAATGAGGAAGAATATAATGAAAGCAGAAATCGTACTATGAGATATAAAATGAAAACTAACGAAATGAGAATAATTACTTAAGAAGTGTGAATGGAATGAATTAGTTTAGTAGTGCTATATATAGGAACAAAATATGGTTTTTATAAATATGTTTATTGTAAATATGGTTATTAGGATTATGGTCGTTAGATAGACATTTATCTAATAGTTATTATGAAGTCATGTATTGTTATTAGTATCTTTAAAATAATATAATTCATGAATAATAAATAATTAAATATAAATATAATATTAAATTATTATATATGTGTAGGGGTGTTACTTATTATTATTATTAATATTATTAAAATATGATATTATGTATTTATAAAATTAAATGAAATATATAAATATTAAAATTAAAATTATATATTATAACTAATTAATTTTAAATTTATTTGTAAAATATTATTTAATATAAAAGTGATATTTTTCAAACAACTTTTTTTAAAGAGTTATTTATTTTATCCCAATAAATTAAATTAAAAACTTTTAAAATTTTATTATATGTATGAACTAATATATAGGTATTTTTTAAATTAGAAATTGATATGACATAATATTAATAATACTTAATGTTTAAAAACATTGTTTTTTCCAATAAAACTAGTTTTTATTTATATATGGAATTTTTTTAAATGATAAATTTTATAATTTTATAATTTTAATTTTAAAAATTTAAATTCATTTTTTAATCCAACATGTCAAAAATATCTTATTATGAATTTTTTGAATTTTTCCAAAATATATAATTTTCATTGAATAATGAAAAATACAATTTTCACTAAAATCATAGAGTTTATAAATATATCATGAAGTAAGATTAACTTAAAAATTATAAGCCATTTTTAATTATAAATTATGTATTTAATTAGTAAAACTATAAATTTTAAAATACTATTATGAATTTACAAAACTGATGTTTAACAAACTTGAGTAATTTTTTCTAATAAAAACTATTTTCAGTATTTTTTAATTAAATCGTATTTTGGTAAAATTAAGTTTTGGAATAAATTGAAATCCAAATAAATTTTAATTGTTTTTTATAATAATCCAATATATATCATGAAAATCAAAAACATTGATAATTTTACTTTACACATAAATTTTAAGTTTAAAATAAATTTTTTTACAATTGGGTTTTTACGCATTAAATGAGCTAATGTTAAAATTGAGTTTTCTTACACATATATATTTTATATAATAAAATGTATTTAAGATAAAAAATATTGTTTCAAATTATTTAATAAGACTTTTTTATTTTTAGGCATTAAAAGTGAATTACTTTGGTAAAAATCTAGTTACCATAGTAAAAGTGAAAATTCTAAGAGTAATGGACTTAAAAATATTGTTACAGCATGTTCGAAAATTACTTTTTGAGGGATTTTAAACCTTATATCATCCCCCATTCAATTATTGTCCCTTTTCTGAGGCACTTGACATTTTTAAAATGTTCCCCATATATATTAAGTTATTCTAATTATAAATATTTCACTCTCACAACTTATAAAATGGGTCTATCACTACCCCTTCGAGACCACCCTAAAAATTTGGTTTACTCTTGAAAATATTCCATTCTTTATTCCCATAGAATCCATTTACTTTTCCTTGATCCTATATTCATAATATATTTTCTTAATACCTCTATTTACAATGAGTCTTCTAAGGTGAAGCTCAATTCCTCAACAAGAGTGTTTTTCTAAACTTCTTTTATTTACATACTTTAACAAATATAATTTTATAATTACTATATAATAAAATTAGAATATTTTATACTTACTTTTAATATGATAAATTAATATCTATTTACCACTTTCTCCATTTTCTATTAAGAATAATTAAATCATAATTCAAGTGTTATGCGTACTACAGCCTCAGAGAAGTGACATCTTTCATTTTTCACCACTACCTCACTTCAATGGTTATAAGGATGAAATTTAATAATAAAAGTTTAATATATAATATAATTGTCATTTTTAAGAGTAAAATTATAATCCACCTTCTTTCCCTCTCATTTATCAAGAAATAAAACATTAAATATGTGTTGTTTAGACTACCACCTCCACGAAGTAACGTATCTCATTTTTCATTTAGTTTATTTATTTTTTTATGAAACTATTTTAAAATATGATTTAGGAACTTAAAATTATCTATATAATAATATTTTACTTATTTAATAATGATATTACTCTAAAATAAACCAATTTCCTAATCGCGATCATCCATTAATTAGGGTATGTTCATGTTTGGGTCGGCCTTATCACCTACTTAAACCATTAAATAAAATCATATCATGAATCACTTTGATAAATTACTTACTGATAATATATGATAAAATAAAAAAAATAATGATTTTATTTTTGTTATGGAATGGAAAAATTAATTTTAAACTCATTATTTAATATATCAATGTTTGTTCATTAAAAATCACTAAAACATCCTCATCGTTGATTTCATCTCTAAGGATCATAACCAAAACACTACTAGAATGAAATTGTAACCTAATAAGTAATTATAAAACAAGAATTTCAGTTTCTTTTATGATCCAATAATGATGAGCTTTTGGAGAAGAATTAAGAACAGTACTACTAATATAAAACTAGTTCAAATTTATCAATATTACGGATGTTATTAATATTTTCATGAATTATTATTTACCCCCTTTACTGATTTTATATGAAATGTGCATAATTTGTGTGAAATATTTCTGTTTTAATACTAAGTATAATTTTTAAGCATTTTTAGAAGTAGTCCAATTGTGTCAATTTACTATTTTATTAATAAATCTCACCCTAAAGATTCAAATTGTGTGGTTATTCTGTATTAGGATTCCTTATTAAATTTCTCACATATCATTAGAAGGAATCATGGGCTAATTCGGCCATTTGAAGGCTCATATGGTCAACACAAGATGTCCCAAAGAATTTGTGATGAAACTGGGTCATCAATGATGATTGAGTTACTGGTCTAAATCCCGAATCCCAAATTTTATGAAACTCCACCATATGTTAGATATTATACAAATTAATCTTGGATAAAAATTTGATGGTCCAAATACAAGAAAAAAATGCCCAACTAATGCCTTGAAGTCCAGCCCACCATTCTGGAAGAGAATTAAAATCCGGACACTATTCATGACATATCTCCTGATGTAATCATAAAATCAAGATACGATTTTTTATTGTGAAAGAGGGGATATATACGGCCGTCTTTGTTGAATAAATAATTCGTCTTTGAAGGCATATTCCAATTCAAAAACCCTTTTACATTTTGAACTTCAAAAACATTGGATCCAAATGGACATATTAAAATTGTTTAATCAACCGGCCATAACATTGGCTCAATAGGTTCAAATGACTCCAACTATTGAGAGCGGTCGACCAAAATTATTATATACAACTTTTAATAAGGATATATCTTGATATTAGGCTATCTGGATGCCCAAATAGTCGAGCCAAGTGGAGTAAAATATTGGGAATGCAAACAGTCCACTTCCTTGGGCTATAAATGCATCCCCCTCCTCTCCTTCAAATGGGTTGGAATTTCAGAAAAAAGGAGCACATATTGGCATGAGAAAATCCTTTCCAAAGGCATGGGATGACCTACCATACTCATGTTTTCACTTGAGATACCCTTCCTCCTCTCTTTGTTTCCTTTCACTTTTCTGTTGTTCTTCATTTGTAATCTTGTAATTTTGTGTTTTGTAATTCTGTTTTAATGCAAGTTTCTCGTTCAATATCTCTTATTATCATCCTCCTTCTATAGTTTAATATTAATTTTCTTAAAATAGTTTAAATACAGTTTAATTCCCTTCCCTTATTTTGCTTCCTGATTCAATCGAATGTCCATTTTTTTAATTCTCATCATTGTTCACGTGTGTGTGTTCGATGCACCACTCTTTTCTTATCCCTTTGTTTGTCTTCTATTCTTAGTTTATAAAAAAAATATTTATAACCAAATTATTAAACACCCAAATGGATGAGTAAATATCTCATTGGGGTGAGTCAAAATTTAGGGATGTTAAGTGATTGAGAGTATTCGCTCGATGAGTATTCATTAATTTAACATTGTGTATGTTGGACTTAACATGTCATGGATTAATGACATATTTTTCTTAGTATGTGGTTTACATGGATTATTGTAACCATAAATACACTATCATAAACAAGTAATAGTAATGATTAGAACCCTAAGTTATGTTAATGCTTGGATTAAATCTTTAACACTTAGGAATTCTAATCGATGTTATCTTGTGAAGTGGGTGTTAATTTAAATTCAATATAAAGAAAATCTCAAGGATATCACAAGATTAACTCCCTAATAATGAACTCACCCCAATATTTATCAATTTTTTAAAATCAAACATCATCCAAAAATTATTTCATAATCTCTACAAACAAACCCACTAATCAAAAAAAACAATCAACTAAAAACAATCGACTATTAAAAAAAATATCATCACTGAGGACTCGACTCGAGTATTGCTATACACATTAGCAGAGCATCATATCTTTGACTGGTTGATAGGCGACAATCGTCCTCACATTTCAAATGGCGTCGTTGCTGGGGATGGTGTTTTATGTAGTCATTAGTTTCTGGTTATTTTAAAAAAACCCAAAAAAAGTTTAAAAAAAATTAAAAAAAACACACAAAGAAAAACCCTCTTTCCTCATAAAAATCATAAACAGAAAACACCAATAGAAAAATCCATCTTCCTTTTTCTTCCAACATCTTTCTGAATTCCCCGTATCCTCCCAAAAAATCCCTCAGATTTGTTTGACCCTAAAATTGAGTGAACATTTTACCAACTTAGTAGGAACATAAGAGATAATCAAATAATTCAAGAACCAATCCTTGTCCAACCAATTGAATTAGATATGGCCAATCCTAGGGAAGAAACACTTAAAGAACATGTTTCCCCTGATATGAATTACCAACCTCTTAGTATTCAATATCCAAACATAGAGGCTAACATTGAACTCAAATCAGGTTTGATTCATCTTCTCCCTCATTTCCACGAGCTAGCCGGTGAGGATCCATATCTTCACCTTAAAGATTTTTAAGTGGTGTGCTCTACCATGAAGTATCAAGGGGTTTCTGAGGAACAAATCAAACTCCAAGATTTCCCTTTCTCCCTAGCTTACACTGCTAATTCATGGCTCTACTACCTTCCTCCTGGTTCCATAACCACATAGAATGACATAAAGCGACTCTTATTAGAGAATTTCTTTCATGCTTCTAGTACTGCTTCTATTTGAAAGGAAATAAGTGGTATGGGATTACCAATCCTAAGGCCTTGGTTATAGGAATAAGAGAAGGGCTCAGAGTGATGTTGGTTGAAGTTTCTAACAAACTGACCTAATAGTTGAGCGTTGGTGTTCTCCTGAGCATATGTTCCATTGAGCTCCATTGGTCTAGATGAATCAGATTGATCCTCTTGAAGTTGTGGACATGTGTCTATTGGATGAGATGAAGAGTTGCAGATTCCACAACTTCAAGAGGTTCAATCTGATTTATCTAGACCAATGGAGCTCAATGCAACATATGCTCGGCAGAAAACCAACCCTCAACTAGTAGTTCAGTTTGTTAGAAACTTAAACCAACATCACTCTGATCCCTTCTCTTCTTCCTATAACCAAGGCCTTAGGATTGGTAATCCCATATCTCATCCCCCTCAATTCCCTCCTCAAAACCCAAACCAGTTTCAATATGGTCAAGGTGTTGGTAACTTCCAACAACCTTATCCTTTTATTCCTCAACCTCAAAGGAATAATCCTCCTCCTGGATTCCATTATACTAGTGAGCCTTCCCAATTCCAAAACCAATACAATCGGTTTCCCAAGAACCAAAATCTAGGTAATCCAAATTCGGGACAAGCCTCTTCTTCCAAGAAACCAAGGGAAATTGCAGTGGAAGATCTTTCCTCCTTCACCCGTTCCAGCCTCAAGAACATTGAAACGAAAATCGGTCAACTTGCATCCCACCTTAGTCAGCATAAACCATAAAATTATTCCCAACTCCCATCTCAACCATTACCCAACCTCAAGGGTAATGTAAGTGAAATTGCACTTTGATCAGGAAATAAAATTTCTATACCTCAAGATAAGTCATATAAACCACCTTTAAATGTTGACCTACAAAATTAAAAGAAAAAGAAACTTGAAAAGGAACCTGAATACATTCCCTCACCTCCTTCTATTCTATATAAGAACCAAATTCCTTTTCCTCAAGCTGTTTCTAAGCCAAATAAGTCCTTTGAACCCGATCCTGAAATGCTCAACATGTTTAGAAATGTTGAAGTCAACATTCCCCTCTTAGATGCCATAAAACAAATTCCTAAGTATTCCAAGCTTCTCAAGGAGTTGTGTACCGATAAGAGGCAACTTAGGACCTTCAAAAATGTTTCAACCCAAGATTCCATACCCATTAAGTGCAACGATCCAGGGACCTTTACGATTCCATTCCAAATTAGAAGTTCCAACTTTGATGATGCACTCATAGACCTAGGATCCTCAATTAATGTCATTCCCAAATCCATATTCTCCAACCTTGGTCTAGGTTACCTACATCCAAAGGGTGTTTTCATTCAATTGGCCAATCAAAGCACATCCAGTCCTGAAGGAATAATTGAGGATGTCCTTGTCCGAGTCAATGATCTTATCTTCCCTGCTGATTTCTATGTCCTTGACATGGAAAGTGAGATGAACTCTTATCGATATCCCCTAATTCTAGGAATACCATTCCTCATGACTACGAGAACCAAGATTGACGTCCATTCAGGCATCTTATCCATGGAACTTGGTGACCAACTGGTCAAATTCAACATTTTCCAAGCCATGCGATACCCATATGAGGATCACTCTGCATTCTCAATCCATGCTTCTAAGGACACTTGTAAGAGTCAATTGAACAACATTCCATCACGTTCATCATGTTCTAATGACAAAGGATCTTGAGAAGTCTACACCATGATTAACAAAGTCATAAATGGTGAAGTTGATGTGGACCTTTCATTCATAGACTCTATTGATCTAGAGGATCCTGAAAACTATCTTGAATTCCACATCAACTCTAGTCTCTACTACTCTACCTTGGAAAATATTAAGGAAAATGAATCTGAATCAACTGAAGTCCCTTCTTCCATTCCTGAGTTGTCTAATCCAAACATGAAAGATGAGACTAATCTAAAACCTCTTCCTGAACACCTGAAATATGCATTCCTTTTCTGTGATCACTCATATATTGTCATTATCTCTGCTTCACTTACTAAAACCAAAGAGTCCAAACTTGTTCAGGTGTTAGAGGAAAAAAAGGCCATAGGGTGGACCCTAGATGACATACCAGGAATCAAACCTGCCCTTTTCATGCATCACATCCATCTTGAGGAGTCATCCAAACCAATTAGACACCACAAAGAAGACTCAATCCACTCATACTTGAGGTAGTTAGGGAAGAGATCACAAAGCTTCTTTAAGTTGGTATTATCTACCCAATTTCTGATAGTGAATGGGTTAGTCCAATTCAAGTTGTACCTAAAAAGGTTGGGATAACTGTTGTCACAAATGAACATGGATAGGTAGTCACAACTCGATTGAAGAACAAATGGCATGTGTGCATCGACTATAATAAATTGAATGTTGAAACAAGAAAAGATCACTACCATCTTCCATTCCCTGATCAAATGCTGGAACGATTAGCCGGAAAGTCACACTATTGATTTCTTGATGGATACACCGGCTACTTCCAAATCCCAATCGCACCTCAGGACCATGAAAAGACTACTTTCACATGCCCCTTTGGAACATATGTATATAGAAGAATGTCTTTTGGCCTTTGTAATGCTCCTGCAACATTCCAGAGGTGTATGATGAGTATCTTTTCCAAATTCAGTGAACACTGCATGGAATTATTCATGGATGACTTTACCATTTATGTTGAGTTATTTGAATCATGCTTGAATTCACTCTCTCTAGTCCTCCAAAAGTGTGTCAAGTGTATCCTTGTGTTAAATTTTGAAAAATTTCACTTCAGGTGTCACGAACCAGGCCGGTTCGCCATCCGACCCAGTGCCCGACCCGATCCGCGACATGGCTCGAGGTGCGTTCCCGATCCTCACGGGCTGACAACTAGTGTCGGGCACAATAATGAGGCAGTTGGGAACGATTTTTCCCAAAAAAACTTATAAAAGACTAACTTGATAAATAAACTGAAACCGGATACAGACAAATAAACATGCCCTTAAACCATAAATAAACATTAAGGTCTACAACTTGAACTAATAACTAAAAATAATAGACAACAGTGGAAACAAAAACTCCAACTCAAACCTCCTGGAAAAAAGAGAGGCCACATCAACACCACTCCGCATGAGAAGACCAACTGCAACTTGAACCACCATCACTGAGCATGATGCCTTAACCTGAAATACACAAAGAAAAAGGCCTACATACAGCCAATGGTGTGTGTATGGTGTGATCCAAGAGCCTAGTAGGATGCCACCTGGAGAAGACTCCACGTATAACCATCTAAATGATGAATACATTTTCAATTTTTAATCAAAGGAAGTAAATGATTAAATAGTTTTAAAGAAAACAGAAATAAATAAAAGAGTTTCAAATGGAACTATTTAAATTAAAACACACACGCACTTATTTTTCAAAATAACCAATGGGTCACACTGATAAACGTAAAGTAACCAGTGAGCACTAAACATGGGAGAGTCCTTGTGGGTGTTAGCTAACTTGGGTCCCTAGATCATCATGTCTCTGTGAAACGTGGCGTAGAAGGCCACGACCCTCATAAAATGTGGATTAGAAGGACACAACCCTCAGAAAACGTGGCTTAGAAGGACATGACCCTCAGAAAAGCATATGTTTAGTTATTGTTGCAATCGTCAGTCCTTCAGGTGAAACCGGGTCGAGTCACCTCCGGAACACTAGCTCACTAGTCTAGTCCACCCTCCTAGCTACTCGGGATTCCCGGTTTGTTCTCAACAAATTTCAAGATCATAATAGGTGTACATCACATAATTAATCCAAGAAAAACACCACTCATGACAAGATACCATTTACAACATCAATTCTACTTTTAAAACTCAAGATCATTTCAGATGTCAGATTTATGCATACAAGCCAAATATTGTACTTACACACACCGAACCATCATTTGCACGCCCAAACACCCTTTTGAAATATTCCGCACACCCAAATACCATTTTGAAATATTTCACACACCCAAATACCCTTTTTAAATATTCCGCACACCCAAATACCATTTCGAAATATTGCGCGCACCCAAATACCATTTTCAAATATTACACACACCCAAAATCCTTTTAGGAATTAATCTGCTGCACTTACACATTGAACTAAACCAGCGACATAGTTTTATAAAAACACTTTTTATAATCAAGAAAACCACCAAAAGAATTTATTATGCAATTTCCAAAAATGTATATAAAAAAATTAAATGCAAAATCTTCCCCAAAACATTTTTCAAGACAAACACCTTTTTAGTAATACGTCAAAACACAATTTCACCATCCACACTTCCTAACACACACACTGAACAGTTTTCAGAACACCGATAAATAGTCCAAAGAATGTTTTCACAATAAAATTCATCAATTTCACTTAAACATAAATCTAACCAATTAAATGCATAGAGAAAAATTCAGTCAAAAACACTTTCGCAGCATGTAAACTACTTAACAATTATACTGAATTAATTAAATTAACAAACGAATCCACCAGAAAATTTATAAAACAATTTTTATAATATGTTTCATGAATCAAAATACTGAAGATGAAATCAAAATTTTATCTCTAACTTGACTCAAATTAACACTAATCCAGAACACAATTTGTATGATTTTATGAACAACAATTAAATAGTTCAACATTAATTTCCACATAAGACACACCTATATCACATATGCATGTCAACTTCAATTAAAAACATCATTCGCATCAAGAAAAATAATTAGATAATATGCTAAATTAATTTAAGAGGGAAATTAATTCATCAAACAATGGTTAAATGCGGAACCACCAACCTCGAACCAAGAATATTCTGCAAAAATGTGTGAGATTGCAGTCGCACCACAACCGAACCTCAAGAAACCTAGCGCGAACCCAAAACACAAATTTGAACAAAAATCCTCAAGATAGAACCCTAGAAATAGACCTCATACCCGCTGGAAAACCAAAACCCCCAAAAACAAGAACCAAACACCAAGGAAAGAAGAGGAGGAGGACCTTATTGGGATGGGATTCATCCATGAAAGAGGGTTTCACCGGTCGAGCAGGGGAGCAGGGGCGCAACCGGTCTTGAGGTGAAGTAGGCATGCGATATGGGGGGGGGGGGGGAAGCTGGAGAGCCATGGGGAGGATGGTCCAGCGGATAAGCTTCGGTGCGATGTGACGGAATCCAGAGCAGAAGGCGGGGGTGAGGCATGCTAGGTAGGGGGGCTTGGCGCGATATGCAGAGTGGAGGAGGGTGATGGGGAGTCCACCTGACAGAGGAAGGAGGGCTGGAACCGGGAGGTGGAGCGACCATGGTGGGGAACGAGCAGAACCGAGGAGAAGGGGGGGAATACACAGCGCGACCTAGGGGGAAAGAAAACGGGGGGGGGGGGTCCAAACCCTACCCCCAAAAGATAATAAGAAAAATAAAACAAAAAAACAAATAAATAAAATAAAACTAATAGTAATTATCAATATTAATAAAATTATTATTCTTAAACTAAAACCTTAAAAATAATAATAAGTATTACAATATTAATAACAACTTAAAAAATTTTATATTCTTAATTAATAATACTAATATTCTCAAACATTATTATTATTGTTATCATTAAACAACTTCTTATATTTCTATTAAATTTCTTATCATCATTTATTTCAATTTCATTACTCAACGTCATTTTATTATTCCTTTAAGTTTTAACTCATTTCCGAAAGTCGGGCAGACCGCGCGGTCTCAGAACCGTGCCCTACCCGTACGTCCAGTGATGAAAAACCCAAAACACTCATAATAATAATAATAATAATAATAATAACAATAATAATAATAAGATAATAATATACCAAATAACCTAAATAATAAAATATACAATGATAAACCTAATAAAATTCTATTAATAAAAATAATACTCTTAATTAAATTTTTATCCAAGAAAATAATATTCTCAAGTGAAATTAATATTTTAATTATTATCAAAATTCTTCTTAATTCGTCTTATTTCATTAGATTCCCATCATGCATGACGTTCAGCGAGCTGGGTGAGGTCGCGCGATGACCTAGGAGAGGCCGCGCGGCTTCGACCGCGGTGCACTGGATGCAACCAAGGGCGAAACATTCGTTTCTAAATAAGAAATCAGAAAATTTAAGTCGGGCCTCGACCCGAACTATCCGATGCCCAATAAAAATAATAAAATAAATAATATAAAAAGGACGGGTGTGACAATTCTCCCCAACATAAAGCTTTGCATTCCCGGAAAGCCACAACTGAGGTTGAGACTCATAGAAGAAACGAATGCCCCAGTATGGATCAAATAGGATCCCCATAATCAACAAGCCAAAAGAGGCAAAAGTTTCGTGCTCAGACAAAGTGACTCAAAGACAGTTTCAAGAAATGCGTAAAAAGACTTTCTAACACGTGTCACCCACCCCAATGAGCTAGAAAGCCTCCAATTGACTTGTAAAAGAAAGGAACTCTCGGACCCACAGAACCCAACTTCGTAAGACGAAACACCTCAATCACCATCGAATGAAAACCACACCATTTGGATGGAATAGACAAACAAGATCAAACCACATCCAAGGAACACTCTTATCACTTATCACCAAGTCATCTCTGGAAATATAAATAACATCCATCATGGGAAAGCCCAAAGGGGCTTCCCACCATTAGGAAATTACCGACGCCTGAGACGAGACTAGAAAACCAACCCAGGGAGGCTCGAGTGGACTCCCCGCTATTATGAAAAAGGCCAACACCGACTCATTTCAGAGTCATTTGAGTGAGACCCATCATGGCTCTCCCCACCATTAGAACTGACAGAAGGTACAAAACTTTAAAAATTTTCCGACGGTGACCAAACACCCCACCATAAATGGTGGGGAGGGAGGGGCCTGACCACCGGGCATCAAAATCACGACCTAAGACCAACCTACATCTCCAAATACCTGGATGAGAATTATTCAAATTTGAGACTGATTTACCCAATAGACTACCAAGGACCACTAAAAGTGATTACATCTGGTGGGACTCAACCCCCAAGACATAAAGGCAACGAGATGAACACACATCCACATAGTCATGGAAACCTTACGCAACTAGACAGTTCGTTCAAAATGTAACAACCGTAGAAAACAATTTAAATTGATTTTACATTCAACACCAATGACAGAAATAAACTCGGGGTCTCATACACTCTCGGGGTTCCTGACCATGCACCATCTTCCCTCCGAGGCCTATGGCTAGAGCCCTAATGTTTGAAGCATCTCCTGCGTCACAGTCAGGTATTGAAGACTCTCGAACGGAGCTTCTCCTTTTGGTGTCACACGCAATCATACCACAACCGATACAACACCTGTAAACACCGCACACCACGACATCCAACTACTCTCTCACGGCACATCCACCCAAACAAGGGTTTAGAGGATGCACATGCATTTCCTTTCAACTTAACCAAGAGACTTAAGAAGAAAAGATGCACGATAAACACTCCCCTTTGAATAGTGAAATTATAACTCCCTAAGGGGAGGATTCACTCCTATGAAAACGAGGATTCTTGAAGGGTCCCACTAAATCCACCTTTTCTCTTCAAGATAACTCATGATGCAGATGTCACCAAACATGACCCTTATAGCCAATGAAAGTACAAAAAAGCCCTTCAAGACATTGGTCAACACCGATAATTCTGAACCGCCTTCACCCTTCCCCGCTGGAATTCATTTCACCTTTTCCAGGGTGGACACCTTCAAACACAACAATGTCAAACTTCATACCCAACGACTCAGAAAACTCAAAGAGGCCAAAACTCATATCGACTCCCCTCGCATATGTCATCCCACTGCGAGATGATCCATTTATTTTTAAAAAGGAGAGGTGGGTTCAATTCTAGAATTCAAGAAGAGATTCCTCTGATCAACTGGAGGGCCGACCAATAACGAATTTCCTATGGCCGCACTTCAATCGCATGCTAATGCTTCATGGGGGGGCGTACACTAGTCAAGAATGAAAACCATGGACCCAACAAAATTGGTCCAATGGTCAAGACATACCCCAAGCGAACACTAGATTTGTAGGGGGAACCACTGTAAGGGCGTCTTGAAGCACTTTTCAAAACAATCACTAATCACATGCTTGTATACCGACTTATAAATAAGAATTCAAATTCAGGACACAAATCAGTCAGAAGGGTTCCTCGGCTCAAAATGCCTCACATCCGACATTTCCAAAACACAAGGACACACCACACAAACACTATTTATTAACACACAAAATTCTCTTTTAACAAAAAAAAATTGAAAATAAGTAAAGCTAGTTGGTTGTACAAATAAAAATGGAGTCACATGGGCCTCGCACACGCATGTTTCCATGCCACACTGGTACCCACCTCATATCCATCCAGGAATTCGTCTGCTCGTGCCATTGACCCTTTACCTTTCTATATACACTCATGCATCTGGTTTCCAACGAGAACACGATGGATCAAAACCAAATCTTTCCATTTTTTTCAAAACCAAAACATTCAACCCCCACCTTTAAAAACTCATACATTACTCCCTTCTTGAACTTCTTCAATTCAAAAAATTTTTCAATACCAAATCATTTTTACTTAAAACCCAGATTTCCATAAGTCCAAAACAAATAGACAAGGGATGATGCAAAAGAAAACTAGTGTCCATGGGTGACTGGAACATATGGTTGGCGGCCATATTCCAATCACGCCACCACCACAGAGGGTATTACGGGACAGCGTCCCCAGCTCCATATGGCTTGCCAAACCCTCCGAGATCACTGGGGCCACTGACCCTACTCCCTTTTCATTTCCTCTAGACAAGATTAACCACACATACCAAAGATTTAAACAAACCTCAACTTACTTTGGTAACTAGAGTCCTGCCACGAGGTGTGCTGGCCAGGCACCTTACTCGTAGCCAGGATGTTGAGTCCCAAAAACCTTAACTCCGGTATACTATGACTCTATTCCAAAAGAACACGACCCAAGAGAGAAAACCTCCCTTAGATACCATTTTTTCACGAACCAGGCCGGGTCACCATCCGACCCGGTGCCCGACCCGATCCGCGACATGGCCGAGGGGCGTTCCCAATCCCCACGGGCTGACAACTAGTGTCAGGCACAATAATGAGGCAGTTGGGAATGATTTTTCTTAGAAAATACATATAAACGACTAGCATGATAAATAAAATGAAACTAGAAGCAGACAACTAAACATGCCCTTAAACCATAAATAAACTTTAAGGTTTAAAACTCCAACTAATAACTAAAAAGAAAAGACAATAGTGGAAACAAAGACTCTGACTCAAACCTCCAGGAAAAAAGAGAGGCCACATCAACACCACTCTGCATGAGAAGACCAGCTGCAACCTGAACCACCATCGCTGAGAAAGATTCCTTAACCTGGAATACACAAAGAAAAAGGCCTACATACACCCAAATGTGTATGTAGGGTGTGAGCCAAGATCCCAGTAGGATGCCACATGGCGAAGACTCCATGCATAACCATCTAAATGATGAATACATTTTTAATTTTTAATCATAGGAAGTAAATGCTTAAATAGTTTTAAAGAAAACAGAAATAAAGAAAAGATTTTCAAATGGAATAATTTAAATTAAAACACACACGCACTTATTTTTTAAAATAACCAATGGGTCACAATGATAAGAGTAAAGTAACCAGTGAACACTAAACATCGGAGAGGTCACGGGGGTGTTAGCTAGCTTGGGTCCCTAGATCTTCGAGTCTTGAAAAAACGTGGCTTAGAAGGCCACGACCCTCAGAAAACGTGTCTTAGAAGGCCACGACCCTCATAAAATGTGGCTTAGAAGTCCACGACCCTCAGAAAAGCATATGTTTAGTTAGTGTTGCAATAGTTAGTCCTGCCGGTGAAACTGGGTCGATTCGCCTCTGGAACACTAGCTCACTAGTCTAGTCCACCCTCCTTGCTACCCGGGATTCCCGGTTTGTGCTCAAAAAGTTTCAATATCATAACAGGTGCAAATCACAAAAGTAATCCAAGAAAAACACCACTCATGACAAGATACCATTTACAACATCAATTCTACTTTTAAAAATCAAGATCATTTCAAATGTCAGATTTATACATACAAGCCAAATATAGTACTTACACACACCGAACCATCATTTGCACACCCAAATACCCTTTTGAAATATTCCACACACCCAAATACCATTTCCAAATATTTCATGCACCCAAATACCCTTTTGAAATATTCTTCACACCCAAATACCATTTCGAAATATTACGCGCACCCAAATATCATTTTGAAATATTATGCACACCCAGAATCCTTTTAGGACTTAATCTGCAGCACTTACACATTGAACTAAACTAGCGGCATGGTTTTATAAAAACACTTTTTATAATCAAGCAAACCACCAAGAGAATTTATTATGCAATTTCAAAAAATGTATATAAAAAAATTAAAGGAAAAATCTTCCCCAAAACATTTTTCAAGACAAAACCCTTTTTAGTAATAAGTCAAAACACAATTGCACCATCCACACTTCCTAACACACACTCTGCACAGTTTTCAGAACACCGATAAATGGTCCAAAGAAAGTTTTCACAATAAAATTCATCAATTTCACTTAAACATAAATCTAACCGATTAAATGCATAGAGAAAAATTTAGTCAAAAACACTTTCACAGCATGTAAACTACTTAACAATTGTGCTCAATTAATTAAATTAAAAAACGAATCCACCAGAAAATTTATAAAACAATTTTCAGAATATGTAGCATGAATAAAAATACTGAAGATGTAATCAACATTTCATCTCTGACTCGATGAAAATTAACACTAAACCAGAACTCAGTTTGTATGATTTTATGAACAACAATTAAAATGTTCAACATTAATTTCCACATAAGACACACCTATATCACATATGCATGTCAACTTCAATTAAAAACATCATTCTCATCAAGAAAACTAATTTGATAATATGCTAAATTAATTTAAGAGGGAAATTAATTCATCAAACAATGGTTAAACACAGAACCACCAACCTCGAACCAAGAAGCTTCTGCAAAAATGTGTGAAATCGCAATCGCACCTCAACCGAACCTCAAGAAAACTAGCGTGAACCCAAAACACGAATTCGAACAAAAATCCTCATGTAGGAACCCTAGAAATAGACCTCATACTCACTGGAAAACCAAAACCACCAAAAACAAGAACCGAACACCAAGGAAAGGAGAGGAGGAGGACCTTACCGGGAGGGGATTCATCCATGGAAGAGGGTTGCGCCAGTCGAGCAGGGGATCAGGGGCACGACTGGTCTTAAGGTGAAGTATGGGTGCGATTCGGGGGGAAGCCGGCGAATCACGAGGAGGATGGTCCGGCGGATAAGCTTCGGTGTGGCGTGATAGAATCCCGAGCAGAAGGTGGGGGTGTGGCATGTTAGGTAGGGGGGCTTGGCATGATATGCAGAGTGGAGGAGGGCGATGGGGATTCAGCCGGATAGAGGAAGGAGGGTCGGCACCGGGAGGTGGAGCGACCATGGTGGGGCGCAAATAGAACCGTGGAGAAGGGGGGGAATAGGCAACGCGACCTAGGGGGAAAGAAAACGGGGGGGGTCCAAAACCTAACCCAAAAATAGAATATAAAAATAAAACAAAAAAATAAATAAATAAAATAAAACTAATAGTAATTATCAATATTAATAACATTATTATTCTTAAACTAAATCCTTAAAAATAATAATAAGTATTACAATATTAATAACAACTTAATAAATTTTATATTCTTAATTAATAATACTAATATTCTCAAACATTATTATTATTATTATCATTAAACAACTTCTTAAATTTCTATTAAACGTATTATCTTCATTTATTTCAATTTCATTACTCAACATAATTTTATTATTCCTTGAAGTTTTAACTCATTTCAGAAAGTCGGCCTGACCGCGCGATCTCAGAACCGTGCCCTGCCCGTACGTCCGGCGACGAAAAACCCAAAACACTCATAATAATAATAATAATAGCAATAATAATAACAATAATAATAATAATAAGATAATAACATACCTAATAACCTAAATAATAAATTGTAAAATTATCAACCTAATAAAATTATATTTATAAAAATAATACTCTCAATTAAATTTTTATCCAAGAAAATAATATTCTCAATTGACATTAATATTTTAATTATTATCAAAAATCATCTTATTTTGTCTTATTTCATTAGTTTCCCATCTGGAATGACGTTCAACGAGCTGGGCGAGGTCGCGCGGCGACCCAAGTGAGGCCGCGCAGCTTCGACCATGGTGCACTGGATGCAACTAAGGGCGAAACATTCATTTATAAATAAGAGCTCAGAAAATTTAAGTCTGGCCCTGACCCAAACTATATGATGCCTAATTAAAATAATAAAATAAATAATATAAAAAGGACGGGTGTGACATCATGGTTTCAAATGGGATTGTTCTAGGGAACATAGTTTGAAAATATGGTATTGAAGTCGATCCTGTGAAAATTGAAGTGATCCAATCACTTCCTCTACCCACTTATGTTCGAGACATCCGTTCATTTCTCGGTCATGCTAGTTTCTATCGGAGATTCATCCATAACTTCAGTAGTATTTTCCCCCCACTCACTCAGTTTCTCCAAAATGATTTCACTTTCCATTTCGATGAGATTTGAAAGAGAGAATTTGTTGAACTCAAAACTGCTTTAACATCTTCCCCAATAATCCAACCCCCAGATTGGTCCTTACCCTTTGATTTGATGTGGGATGCTTCTGATAGAGCTGTTGGGGCTGTTCTTGTTCAAAGAAGAGAAAATATTCCTCATGTCATCTATTATGCCTCAAAAACATTAGATGAAACTCAATCTCACTACACTGTCACTGAAAAAGAACTTTTAGCAGTGGTTTTTGCCTAAGATAATTTCCAGACCTATCTCTTAGGTGCCAAAATCATCATCTTCATAGACCATTCTTCTATAAAGTTCTTACTCATGAAAAGTGATTCCAAACCGAGGCTAATAAGATGGGTACTAATGCTCCAAGAGTTTGACCTTGAAATAAAAGATAGACCAGGAAAAGAAAACCTTGTGGCTGATACTTGAGTAGAATTTCTAATTCTTCTCATTATGAAATCATTGATCCTGAATTCCCCATTGAGAACCTTTCATGTCTCACTCAAGAAATACCATGGTATGCCCCAATTGTAAATTACTTGGTTTTTAGTGTTTTTCTGAATTTTTTTTCAAAAGAATAAAAAATAAAGTTGAAAAGTGATTCAAAATACTATTTTTGGGAAGAAAATAAACATTGGGAAAACTGGGGTTGACATGGTAATAAGGAGATGTGTCGATGAAAATGAACATTCTTCCATATTAGAATCATGTCACTCAATGCCTGGTGGTGGAAAATTTGGACCACAAAGGACCTTCTGAAAGGTCCTAGAATCTGGATTCTTCT
Source organism: Viscum album (assembly GCA_963277665.1). Classification (NCBI taxonomy): domain Eukaryota; kingdom Viridiplantae; phylum Streptophyta; class Magnoliopsida; order Santalales; family Viscaceae; genus Viscum; species Viscum album. Next base: position 1,918,495,389 of record OY728119.1, read on the forward strand.
GGAATTTACTCTTCAAGGACTCACATGAGTTCTTTCAATCATGTCCCACTTGCCAAAATTTTGGCACAATTTCAAAGAGTAATGAAATTCCCCAAAAAACATTAATTTTCTTTGAGATCTTTGATGTTTGGGGCATCGATTTCATGGGACCATTTCCCCCTTCCAATGGATTCTCATACATCTGTCTTGCGGTTGATTATGTTTATCGGTGGGTCGAGGCCAAACCCACTAGAAAGGACGTTTCGCATACTGTTAGTGAGTTTCTAAAGACACACATCTTCCACCGATTTGGCACACCACATGCCTTGATAAGTGACTTAGGAACCCATTTCTATAATAGAACCATGGAATATCTTTTGAAAAAAATGGGTTTATACATAAAACTTCAACTGCATATCTCCCCTAAAAAAATGGAATTACTGAACTTTCTAATAGAGAAGTGAAAAGATTTCTTGATATAATTGTAAAACCCACTAGAAAAGATTGGCCTGAAAGACTTGGTGAAGCACTTTGGGCTTATCAAACTGCCTATAAAAAACCCATTTGGATGTCTCCTTTTAGGATAGTTTTTGGTAAAGCTTGTAATTTTCCAGTTGAAATCATACATAAGTCATTTTGGGCAGTGAAAACTTGTAATTTTGATCTTGAAAAATCCGGTGAAGAAAGATTGTTGCAATTGGCTGAACTGGAGGAGTTTCGACTTGATTCTTATGAGAATTATAATCTCTACAAAGAAAAATCCAAGGCACTCCATGATAAACACATCCTAAGAAAGTTATTACATAAAGTTGAAAAGGTAATAATCTTTAATTCTCTATTTCGGCTTCACCCATGTAAGCTTAATTCTCGTTGGGAAGGTCCTTTTATTATTTCTCATTTTACCCATTTGGTGTAGTGTAAGTCCAAGACCCCTCTTGCAAAAGGACATTCACGGTTAGTAGACATCAGTTAAATCATCACCATGAGAGGACACACAATCCTGTATCAATATTGACTTCCACTGGATCCCCAGCTTCTGCAGTTGACCCACCACTAGATGGAGATGGCAACCAGCCAAATCCAAACCAAGGGCCACCTCTTTCCCTTTAACTCTCTCTACCTCTTTCTTCTTCTTATTCTCTATTTCATTTTTTTTACCGATTTTTTTATCAAACCCATTTTTTTTCACTTTCTCTTTTGTGTGGGTGTATCTTTTTTAAAAACTAAAAAAACCCCAAACAAAAACAAAACAAAATTTTAATATTTGATGGTGAGTGAAAATGATTTTGTAATGTTTTTATATTTGTTGCACATGAGGACATGAACAAGACAAAGTGTGGGGGATTTGATGTTATTAATATTTTCATGACTTATTATATACCCCATTTACTTATTTTATATGAAATGTGCATAATTTGTGTGAAATATTAATGTTTTAATAGTAAGTATAATTTTTGGGCAGTTTTAGAAGTAGTCCAATTGAGTCAGTTTTCTATTTTATTAATAAATCTCAACATACTGATTAAATTTATGTGGTTCTTGTTTTTTATGATTCCTTATTCAATTTATCACATATCATTATAAGAAATCATGGGACAATTCTTCTATTTGAAGGCTCGTATGGTCAGCACAAGATGACCCAATGAATTTGTGATGAAACTCGACCATCAATGATGATTGAGTTACTAGTCTAAATACCGAATCCCAAATTTTATGAAACTCTACCATATATTCTATATTATCCAAAGGAACCATGGATAAAAATTTAAAGGCCCAAATAAAATAAAAATGGGCCCAACTAATTTCTTGAAGTCCAGCCCACCATTCTGGCCAAAATTACAATCCAGAAACTATTCATGACATATCTCATGATGTAATCCTAAAATAGATATGAGATTTTTTAGTGTAAAATAGGGGATATATAATACCTACTTTGTTGAAGAAATAATTCGGTTTTAAGGCATATTCCTATTCAAAAACCCTTTCACAGTTTAGACTTCAAAAATATTGGATTGAAATGGACAGATTAAGATTGTTTAATCAGCCGGCCATAACTTTGGATCCATAGGTTCAAATGACTCAAAATTTTGAGCTAGGTAGTCCAAAATTATTATCTACAACTTTTAAGAATGAGATATCTCAATATTCGGCTGTCTGGATGTCCAAATCATCAAGCCAAGTGGAGGAACAGATTGGGAATGCAAACAGCCCACTTCCTTAGGCTATACATGCATCCCCCTCCTCTCCTTCAAAGGGGTTGGCATTTCAGAAGAGAGGAGCACATATTGGAACGACCAAATCCTTTAAAAAGGCTTTGGAGTACCTACCATACTCAATTTTTCACTTGATATAGCCTTCCTCCTCTCTTTGTTTCCTTTCACTTTTGTGTTGTTCTTCGTTTGTAATCTTGTATGTTTGTGTTTTGTAATTCTATTTTAATGAAAGTTTCTCCTTCAATATCTCTTATTCTCATCAAACTTCTGTAGTTTATTATTAATGTTCTTAAAATAGTTTAAATACAGTTGAATCCCCTTCCCTTATTTTTCTTCCTCATTCAATCAAAATTCCATTTTTTTAACTCTCATCATTATTTGTGTGTGTGTGTTCGACACACCACTCATTTCTTATCCCTTTATTTTTATTCTATTCATAATTTATCATCATAATCAGTAAAACCAGATTATTAAACACTCAAATTTCTAAGTAAATCTCTCATTGGGGTGATTCAAAATTTAGGGATGTTAAGTGATTGAGAGTATTTTCTCGATGAGTATTCATTAATTTAACATTGTGTATGTTGGACTTAACATGTCTTGGATTAATGACAAATTTTTTCTTAACATGTGGTTTCCATGGATTATTGGAACCATAAATACACTACCATAAACAATTAATGGTAATGATTATAACCCTAAGTTAAGTTAAGTCTTGGATTAAAGCCTTAACACTTAGGAATTCTAATCAATGTTATCTTGTGAAGTGGGTGTTAATTTAAATGCAATATAAAGCAAAGCTCAAGGATATCACAAGCTTACTCCCTAATGATGAAATCACCCCAATATTTATCAATTTGTTAAATCAAACATCATCCATAAATTGTTTCATAAGCTCTGCAAACAAACCCCCCAATCAAAAAAAACAATCGACTATTAAAGAAAAGTATCATCATCGAGGATTCGACCTGAGTGCTTCTATACACATTAGCAGAGCATCGGATCTTTGATCGGTCAGTAGGTGACAATCGACCGCACATTTCAATTACTCACACCCTATATTTAAATTAGATAGTAACAACTAATATACTTATAGAGAATAATTATGAATGACTTTTATAAAATATTATTTATTTTAAAAAGTTTATTAAATATATGTTTCTGATATTTTTGTTTGTTATATAGGAGATTACACTGCATTCGATTAAAGTGGGGAAACATAGTAAGGGTTTCTTATCTCAAAATTTCACCCCTTAAGACATATTTCCTATTATACACCATATTTTTTTGGAATGGTGTGTCTAATTAATAATTAATTTCTGTTACCATATTAATTTAATTCATATTGTTTTAATATCCATACCATGTTCTCACTTTAAATTTCTTTTGATTCAAAATATACCAATGTTTTAAGGGTTTTTTGTTAACTCAACTCCCTTCGTAAAGTTTCAAGGCTTCTTCTTGAACTTCTTTCTTCCAATAATGGTTCATTAAACCTTAAGAGATTATTTCATGGTACAGTATGGAATATATTTCCCAAAAATTATATCATTGTAGAGAATGATTCCTATCCTCTTTGATGAAAATTTCACCTTATTATCCATAACTTCCATTACATAAAATTTTATCCTTTATAATTTGAGAACTAATTGTGTATTATCTCATGTGAATTTTATATTATACTTCTCCTTTTTAAAAAAGGATGTTTTTTTACTCTTTTTATGATGTAGGTTTTCATCAAAGATATTTAAAAATATTTAAAAAACATTTACATCCTTTAAAGAAAAATGTTTTACTTCCCACCCCATATTTATTTTCATAACAATTAGGTATGTTTGAAGATATATTAATGATTTTTTTTCTAAATTAAATTATTTATAATGTTTTAACTTTTCCTTTATGAAAATAAATTTTGAATGGTCTCATAACTTCATCATTTAGCAATAATGTTAAAAATGTTTTCAAAAATAGAGTTTTATGTTTTTCTTCCATGTGAACACATATTTAAGATAACTTTATCATTTTAAATGAAAATTTCCACTTAAATTTTCATAGTTTATATAATAAATTATTGTTCCCTTTTTTTTAAATATATCTTTTAAAATTCATTGAAAATATCAAGTATATTTCTTATTTCCAAAGGGATTTTTCTAAAACTCCTAAAAAGTGTTTTTCATCTAAATAATTATCCTTTGATATGTCATGTGCATGATCAAGGATACTATATACTCTATTATATTCATTAATGTGTATTTAACATAAAATTTACTGAATATTAATGGATTCCCATTTATTTTCCATCGGTATATCATGTTACGATAATTGATGGAATTATGAAAGTGTTATTTATGTTATTTCATTTGAAAATAGATATTAAACACATTTTATTTCCATTTATTCTATGTGATATGATTAATTACTAACTTTATGTGAAACATGTGTGTATGGATGATGATGGGTAGAGCCTTATATAGCCGTCTAATTCATTTTTTAAGTATATATCACATGATATAGTCCAGTGTGGACATAATGAGTTTTTTCATACATGGATGGGAATAATGAGCTTTCTCACATTTTTAGATGTATACATAATGAGTTTTTTCATATAGGCATGGTAAAAATGAGTTTTTTCACCAAGTTTTACCTACTATTATGGTTATTCCATATCTCTAAGTTATCTTACATGATATTCCATACTTTTATTCTTATTATTATTCTTATGTTCCTCTCTCATGGATTATAATTGTTTGAATATCTTTTCATTCGATTTTTATTCGGGTATTATATTATTCTAAAGTTTATATCCAAACTCATGAATTAGGATATATGATTTTTTGGGTATAATATTCTTATGTACATCAATTATACATGTTTCCTCGTATTATGACTGCTTATGATCGTTGAAAATTATCACTTATGTTTACCCTTACTGGGTATTTGATCTCACCACTTTCTTATGTTTCCATTTCTCCAAGTTATGAAGAAAAGTAATATGAATGATGTGTCTAGAAGAGTATCTTATATAGATAATTATAGGGAGATTATTAATACTTGTAATGGAATATTCATCTGCTTATATTGTGGGAAAATATATTATTGGTTTAAAAGACATGGGTTTTGTTAGTTAATTTATTTTCTTAATTCTATAAAACTCTAAACCAAAATGATCAAAGGAATGTATTGTAATGAAATATTTTCTTTATGTTATGTAATGATATGGTCACATACACAGGATATTATATCTGGTATTAGAGTAGATTTTAGATAACTTCAGAGGTAAGGATGTTAGTAAAGGATAATTTATGGGTTGATAAGCTAAGGTTAATCATAATTTTAAAGGTATACATAAGAAATTATAGTAGTTGATGAATATTGAATATTTTTGTGATTATGATAAGAAAATTTTACTGCAAACCCAATAGATAATTATAAGTATAATATAACATCTTGATGTTTTGTTAAAGTAAAGATTTTATATTTATGCTAGAAATAAAATCCAAAATTGGATACTGGTAAGTGGATGCAACTGTGGAATAGATGAACCTAGAGGTAATTACCTCGAATATGGTCAGTTGAGAATTGACATGATCTTCAATCCGGTGCATAATGATTGTTTTGAAAACCACACACATTGCCAAACACTGTTGGGGGTATGATTTGGTTAATTAAAATACTCCCAACAAACCATTATAATGGATTCAAAAATATATCTAGGTTATAATCCTAACAGGTAATTACTATATATAACATATAGTAAAACATATAGATTCATGAGGTATGGTATATATAAATTGATATGTGAATTTATGGATAAAGGGTAAGTTGAACTTTTAAGGAATATATTTCAATGATTTTCATGTTTATAATATTTTAGAAAGTTTGTGATAATTTCAAGATAGTTATTTTTAGTATTAGGCTAAGATGTACAGGTGAACCTAACTTAATGCATAGTATATTGAATTGAAAGTATTAAAATATGGAATTAATGTGTCATTAGAGATGATATATTAGGATTGATTTTTTATATTCATGTGATTATATATTATCATTTTACTAATAACCATTTTGGGTTTTAGTATTTATTTAAAATGGGATCATATAAATGAAGTTGAGAAATATATGTATCTAGAAACCATTATTCCTTATAATCTAATAAGGGAGAATACATATATGGTTGAGAATTTTAGTGTATGTATTTAATGATAGACAAGTTGGGTTTCCTAGTCTTACCTAAGGTAGTGAGGTTGATGTCTTAATAGAAAATAAATCTTGATAATCTTATTTATTTTCTTTTTTTGAGTGATATTTATCGATTACATTCCGGTATATTATAAAATTTTAAGGATTATGTGAGACATATACGGAATGTTCTTTATTAATTTCTATTTATCGGTTTATAAAAATTTATTAAATTGTATCAATAACCTCGAAAAGTGATATTATGAGAAGATTGTATTTTTGGGGAAAACTACTCTAGAACACATTATTGAGAGATACATAACTCTTAGGATTATAATAAACTTGATAATGAGATAATAAAGGGATTATTGATTATGAAAAAGTTTGTTATAAAATATTGGTAACCTTAGGATTGATAATTGACTCATCATATTTTCTGTGAAGTTAATTTTATTTTTGGGATTGTTATATATATTGGTTTGTGTGTGATTTTATGACCAAGTAAATAATATTGTTTCAGGGTTAATGATAGTGTTAATTTCTATAAGAATATATGGTTTCACTATATTTTAATGTCTTGTAGATTTTGATGGTTTCAGAAAAGGTATATTTTAGAGAATGTGTGATTGGGTTATATACATACTTGAGTATATGATTATATGAAAGACAAATGTTGTTTTAGGAATGATATATAACTTAACATAGCCTAAGATATTAAGGTATATTTCATATTATAATTTATATATTGAATTATAAATATGTTAAGAATACCCTCACTTACTTTCATCAGTGAGTAATATCTAAAATTGTAGTGGTGCAAATTATTTAGGGGGTATAATTTAATGCCCTAGGTTTTTAGGAAGAATAGACTTTCTATAAAAAAATTATCATAATTTTAAACTATTTTTTTATTTATGAAAGGTAATAAAACAAATTAGATAATAATTCATACAATATAAGAATTAAACTAGAAAAACTTTATTCATTCATATTAAATATTTTAAACAAAAACACATGAAGTTAAGTATTACACAACACATATTATTACATCTTTAAAATTTCATAAATTAAAGGGGGAAATTAAATATAAAATAATAGGATCTTCAACACTAGGATATATGTTAGATCATATTCACATTTGAGGATATCCAATATCCAAATAAAACATATATTGAGAAGAAAAATCAAAAAAGGAGAAAGAATATTGTGAAAAATAAAATGAAAAGTTTTCAAAAAATAAGTGTGAAATAAAAATTATGAATGAAATGAATGAGTTAAGCAAGGATATATATAAGATCAAACTCTTTTCGTTTAAATATGGTCATTCAAAATATGATTGTTGAAAATTTGGTCATTGGAATATTGGTCATTAGATATTAATGTATCCAATAGGTATACTGAAGTTTTTCATTCTTAGTATTAAATTTAAAATAATATAAATCATTAATACTAAAAAATGAAATGAAAATTTTATATTAAAATATTATATATGTGTGTTTTTGTGTTACCTATTATCATTAATATTATTATTAAAGTATAATGTTGGTAGGGAGGTGGAGCCCTCCTTGCAGACTCAAGAAAATGCTAACAGTGGTGGACATCAATTCATGGGACGTGGTCTCGACCTTCCAACAAACCCAGATGATGCGGAGCAGCCTCTTCTAAGCAGCACTGAACTGGTCAGTGCTGATCCATGCTCCTTGAACCGGTCCCTTTCTCTAAAGGGGGAGGAGAATAAAGAATGTAATGCAGGGGAAAAGGATGGGAAGTCTGCTGCCTCCTTAGGCGACCATCCTCCAGGGGGTTCGGGTTCTGAAATGCTGTCGGGGGTAATTTCTTCTAACCAGCTCCCTGTCATCTTGAGCAACAGGTTTGAAGGATTGGAAGAAGTGGATCCGAGTGTGGAACCATCTGCCACGACTGAGGAAGGTAAAGACTACAGGGAGAGTATTGATGACCTCACTCTGGGAGGTCAAAACAAGGGGCATGTTCACCCAGAGTGTGCTCTCGGTGGAGGGATGACATAATTTGACGAGGTCAGTAGGAGGTTTTCTGATGAGGAGCCCAGTTCAAGAAATAATAGGAGTAAGAGGAGAAGGAGGTCTAGAAAGGATTATTCCTCATTGCCTCCCCCTTTGAGGACCCGGTCAGCTTGGAAGCTGACAGTTGGGGAAATGGACAAGAAGGTCAGGTGCCCAATAAAATCATGTGAACAGCCTGAAACTTCCTCGGACTTGGTCTAAGTTCGGATGATGTAGTGATAGAACAGGTGATATTTCTTAATGCATCGAAGGAGGAGGTAGCCAAAATGATGGGCCGGAACCTTGAAGTGGACCTTAATGAGGAACAATATTTGTGGGTTGACAAACAGGATACGATCCTGGTTGGAGGCTTCAACAAGGGGTTGATCAGAATTGAGGAGTACTTGCAGCTGTGGAATCAACTGACCTCTTCTTTTGAAGATCTGATAAGGGGGATCCGTTTCTGAAGGCTGCTAATCTATCCTGGAAACTGTTTAGGGATAGAAATTCTGGTAGAACTCAATTGGTTTTCAATAATTCTGTTTATGTCTTCCCTAACTAATATTTTGTTGGGTTAATATCCTTGTTGTGGGTGGAAATGGTGGAGTGCCAGATTAGCTCCGGCAGGTTAAAGCACGCTGCTCCTTCCTCTGAAGGTCATTTGAGATGTGGTTGATCAGAGGTATGGCTTGCCATCAGGAGGGACCGTGCTTGCATGGGATCGCCGAGTGGTCCTTCTGTGGAGATAGCGGTTGCTGCTTTTACTTGGAACAGGTTGGTTTTGGTTTTCCCTGTTGGGATATGATTGTTGTTTGTTGGAATTTACGGTTTCTCACTTTTACCTCAAAGTGTTTTTATTAATAAAAAATAATTTTCAGTGTATTTATAAAACTCAACGAAAATATTAATATTAAAATTAATTTTATAAATTAAATTGGCCAATTTTAAAATATTATCAAATACATAAACTAATATATTAATATTCTTAAAACTATAAATGTATTGAAATAATATTAATAACACTTATTGTATAAAAACATCATTTTTTTAATAAAAACAGTTTTTATTAATATTTTCAATTTTTATTTATATTTTAAATTTATATTTTAAATATTATTTTATAAATTTTTGCATTTTAATTTAAAAAAAATAAATTCTTTTTATAATCGATAATGTGAAAATAAATTAGTATGTATTTTTTTTATTTTTATGAAATAAATGATTTTTATGGAATAATGAAAAATATAGTTTTCATAAAAATCGCATTGTTTATTAATATATTAAGACGTGAGTATAACTTAAAAACTTGTAAACCATTTTTCCTAATCAATGGTGAATTTAAGGAGTAAAATTGTACATTTTAAAATACTGTTATGAATTTATAAAACCTATGTTTGACCGCCTAAGTAATATTTTCCAATAAAAACTATTTTTGGTCTTTTCTTTTCATTAAATGATATTTTGTTAAAATTTGGTTGTGGATTAATTTAAAATTCACATAAAATTTATTTGTTTTATAATAAACAAATTTAAATCATTAAAATATAATACATAGATAATTTTATATTATATAAAAAATATATGCTTAAAAATGCACTTTTTCTAAAAATGAGTTTTAAGCATTACATGCGCTAATATAAATGTAGAGATTTATTAAACACATAAATTTTATATAAAAAATAGATTTAATATTTATACTCAGTAGGTATAAATTATTTAATAATCCTAATTTTATTGTAATACATCAAATGTAAATTACCTATGTAAAATACTAATTATCACGGTAAAACCAAAAATGGTAAAAATGGAAATTATTAGAGTAAAAGACATGAAAACATGTTTATAAAAAGTGTGTAAATGTATTTTTGAGGGAATATCAAACTTATCTAATCACCCCACTCAATTATGTTCCATTTTTTGATCTACTTGACATGTTTAACATGTTCCCACTTTATATTATGAGATTATAATTACAGAAATTTCATTCTCAAATCTTATAAAAGGGGCCTCTCCCCATCCCTTCATTAATGCCATGAAAAATTATTTTACTCCTAAAAATATACCTTTTTCCTTCCCCTAGAATTATATTCATTTTCCTTGAGCCTATGGTCACAATATATTGGCTTAAGACATTCATTTATAAGGAGTATTCTAAGGGAAATACCAAATCCTCAATGTGAGTACTTTTTCCCCTAACTTCTTTTATTTTCTTTCTTACTTCCCGAAATATAATTTTATAATTCCAATATTATGAAATTATAACTATTTATATAATAAAAGTTATTTTTATAAGGTAATATATATTTACCACCTTTTCATTTTTTCTATTAAGAAAAATGTTACTATCAACCATGTGTTTTACAAACTACCGCCTCTATAAAGTGACATCTTTCATTTTTCAGCACCACTTATATTTTATTGTTATAAGGATGAAATTAAAGAATAAATTTGAAATATAAAATATAATTATTATTATGAAGATGAAAATTATAATCATTATTTTTCCTCTCATTCATCTAGAAATGAAAACATTAACCATGTATTGTATGGACTACCACCTCCATATAGTAATGTATCTCATTTTTTATCTAGTTTATTTATTTTTTATATAATTTCCCTAAAATTTGATTCACCACCTTAAAATTATACATATAATATCATTATGATTCTGTAATAATGATATTTTGTTGAAATAAACCACTTTCATAATCATAATCATCTATTAATTTCAGTATGTTCATGTTTGGCACAACTATAAAATCCACTGTATTTAGCAGTTCCCTTTATCAATGCAAAAAAAAAAGAATTGAAAAATGGGGTCCTTTATCATTACTAACAAAAAGTTACTAATAAATGGAACCTTTACCATTTCTAAAATAATCATTTATAAAGGTTCTCCCTTTATCAGTACTTATTTTAGTGCTGGTAAAAGGTTCAATTTATGAGCCATTTTTGTTGGCATTGATAAATGGAACTATGAATAATTAAATTTATTTATACATATTTATATATTTTTAAATATTATTTATATAACAATAATTATATGTGTGTAAATATAATATATAAATATGATTTATATAACTATATTATAATAAAAAAATATTATAAATCGTATTTTTAAAATTATATATATAAATTAAAAAAATTATATTAATAAATAAAAAATAATAATAATTTATTTATATATATGAGTTAAAAAATATGTATATAAATATAATATTTTAATATTATATTCAAAAAAATAAATAAATATATGAATGAATATATATTTATTTAAATATAATTATTTGAATATATATATTTATATTCATATTAAATAATATAAAATATACACATATATTGTGCATACATGTGTATGTATGTGGATGTATGTGTAAGTCTGTATGTGTGTGTATGTATATTAAGGGTGTAGAAGTGGCTCGGCTTGGGTGATTAGGCCTTTAATATCAATATAAGAAAATATTGTTTTTTTTAATTAACAGTATACTATTTTTTATAAAATAGATATATAATTATAGATATCAGATAAATATATTAAGTGCAACACTTCGACTAGTTGTTCTAGGAGCGACCCTGGAAGACAAGGGTTAGGGGCTCAAATCTCCCCTACCATAAGTTTTACGATAAATGTTTCGGTTTTTTCTTTCTTTATTCGAGCCTACAGAGCGGGCAGCGAGGTCGAGCCTTTTCTGGTCAGGCCTAGTTGGGCTTCGAGCGGGATTTGAGGCTACCAGGCTGAATTTACACCCCTCATATATGTGGGTGTATGTGGGTGTATGTGTTTTATGTGGTGTATGTGTATATATGTGTTGTTTGGATGTTTGTTTGTGTCTGTGTGTAGATGTATGTTTGTGTATGTGTATGTTTATGTATTCATGTATGTATTAATGTGTGCATATGTATGTTCATATGTGCATGTATGTATGTATGTGTATATGTATGTGTGTATTTATATGGTATTTGTATCTATGCATATGTATGAGTATGCTTGTGTATGTGTGTGTATGTACATGTATGTAATTGTATGTATGTGTATGTGTATAAGTGTGTGTAGATGTATGCATGTGTGTGTTCATGTATATGAAAGTATGTGTGTGTGTGTGTAAGTGTATATGTGTATGTGTATGTGTATGTGTACGTGTATGTGTATGTGTATGTGTGTCTCTATGTGTATGTGTATGTGTATGTGTATGTGTATGTGTATGTGTATGTGTATGTGTATGTGTATGTGTATGTGTATGTGTATGTGTATGTGTATGTGTATGTGTATGTGTATGTGTATGTGTATGTGAATGTGTATATCTATGTGTATGTGTTTGTGTCTGTGTATGTGTATGTGTATGTGTATGTGTATGTGTATGTGTATGTGTATGTGTATGTGTATGTGTATGTGTATGTGTATGTGTATGTGTATGTGTATGTGTATGTGAATGTGTATATCTATGTGTATGTGTTTGTGTCTGTGTATGTGTATGTGTATGTGTATGTGTATGTGTATGTGTATGTGTATGTGTATGTGTATGTGTATGTGTATGTGTATGTGTATGTGTATGTGTATGTGTATGTGTATGTGTATGTGTATGTGTATGTGTATGTGTATGTGTATGTGTATGTGTATGTGTATGTGTATGTGTATGTGTATGTGTATGTGTATGTGTATGTGTATGTGTATGTGTATGTGTATGTGTATGTGTATGTGTATGTGTATGTGTATGTGTATGTGTATGTGTATGTGTATGTGTATGTGTATGTGTCTGTGTTTGTGTATGTGTATGTGTATGTGTATGTGTATGTGTATGTGTATGTGTATGTGTATGGGTATGGGTATGGGTATGTGTCTGTGTATGTGTATGTGTATGTGTATGTGTATGTGTATGTGTATGTGTATGTGTGTGTGTATGTGTATGTGTATGTGTATGTGTATGTGTATGTGTATGTGTATGTGTATGTGTATGTGTATGTGTATGTGTGTGTGTATGTGTATGTGTATGTGTATGTGTATGTGTATGTGTATGTGTATGTGTATGTGTATGTGTATGTGTATGTGTATGTGTATGTGTATGTGTATGTGTATGTGTATGTGTATGTGTGTTTCCAACGCTTTCGTCGGGGCGCGCGCATCCGTCTGTGGAGGACGCACAGCTGTTACCCCGCATTTATGCTTTCCAAAGGTAGGCGGCATCTGTTCCCTGTTTAGGGACGTCTGCGCCTTGATCGAAATGGGATGATGGGATGTCGGTTCTTCCTTCCATGGATTCCTCCTCGGAACTCGTCACCTAGTCCAGGTCTCACTCATAGACTTAAGACGTAGTTTGTGAAACTCTTCCTGATGCCATATCTTCCTGGACACCAGTTAATTACGCTGCTTCTGTCAGGCCATTCCAAGGGGTTCGGTCAGGGCAACAACCTTCGTTTAGGGGACTAGTCGCGTGGGGCATCACTGGCGTGTCTGGACGCTGGGGGATTGGCGTGTCTTTCTTCTGTCCCTTATTATAGGGCTTCTCGAGGGCGCGGAAGCCCGAGGCATCCCACATCGAATACAGGGAATCATATGCCATGGGCATGTATCTGAGGTTTTCCTCATCTTCCCATGTTTAACACAGGGTATATCACAAGTTTAACGTCCAGAAGAGACAGATCGGGCTGATCAGAACACTGACTAGAGTGGATCATATGGAGGAACCCCCAGGATGGAACACCAATATTGGGTCCATCACGTGGGCGGCCTCCCGAATGCTATTAGACGGAACGAGGAATGGAATGGCATGATCCCACCGGGATGTGGTGGCCCAGGTAAGGATCAGGATGGATGATGGAGCGGTTGATGGGGAGGGTGAATGGGATGAGACCGTCATAAAGATGATAGTATTGTTGGTCTTGATCCTGGAAGAGACTTCCTACGTATCCTCGTGGCAGGGAATCAAAGTCTGTTTAGTTCATATGATGACGGCTTACCGCCGATTGGGGGTTTCAACAGCTTACCGCTGAATGGGATCACAAAAGCTTACCGCTGAATGCGATCACAACGGCTTACTACTGGATGGGATGACAGTTTGACATCATGCAGGACGAGGGTGAACTGACGTAAAGGAGTTCAGAACGACCGGGTGGTGGGTTTGAAACTCGTGGAGGCTTCCTAAATACCATGCCTTGACATGGATCAATGTCCTCGTAGTTCGGGTGGTGTTTGGGGCTTACACTCTGAGGCGGTCCAAGGTGTTTGGTCTTGAACCTCGTAGAGGCTTCCTACGTACCATTCCTTGACATGGATCAAAGTCCATGTAGTTCGGGATGGATTGGGGCTTATACTCTGAGGCGGCCCAAGGTGTTGGGTGAACCAACGTGAAGGAGGTTGGAACGACCGGGTGGTGGGATTGAACCTCGTGGAGGCTTCCTACGTACCATGTCTTGACATGGATCAAATTCCATGTAGTTCAGATGGAAATGGGCTTGGTACACCGACATGGAGACGGTCGGGGCCAATGATTGTTTGGCTTGAACCTTAGGGAGGCTTCCTACGTACCATGCCTTGATATGGATCAAAGCCCTCGTAGTTTGGGTATGAGGCAGGGGCTTACACTCTAGGCTGCCCAAGGTGTCGGTGAACCGACATGGAGGAGGACCTGGGGTCCAATGTTTGTGGGTCTTGAACCTCGTGGAGGCTTCCTACGTACCATGCATTGACATGGATCAATGTCCCCATAGTTCAGGATGGATTGGGGCTTACACTCGGAGGTGGCCCAAGGTGTTGGGTGAACCGACGTGAAGGAAGTCGGAACGACCGGGTGGTGGGATTGAACCTCGTGGAGGCTTCCTACGTACCATGTCTTGACATGAATCAAAGTCCACGTAGTTTAGATAGAAAGGGGATTGGCACACCAACACGGAGACGGTCGGGGCTAATGATTGTTGGGCTTGAACCTCAGGGTGGATTCCTACATACCATGCCTTGAAATTGATCAAAGTCCTCATAGTTTGGGTATGACGCTGGGGCATACACTCTAGGCTTCTCGAAGTGTCAGTGAACCGACGTGAGGGGGGGACCTGGGGTCCAATGGTTGTTGGGCTTGAACCTCGTGGAGGCTTCCTACGTACCCTGCCTCGGTAAGGATCTAAGACCACATAGTTCAGAATGGGAATACAGTTTAACGTCATGTGGGATGGGGATGATTTCATGGTCGATGCCTACTTTAATCCCATGTGATTCATGGTCGGTGTGAGAAACAAGAGGCAGCAAAGGCCTGACGACCATGTTGCAAAAGGTGCGTCTATGGGAAGTGGAGTGGGGCTTTCATGTGGAGCGGCCCAGGGAGAGAAAGATTGGGACTTACTCTGAGATGAAGTCCCGTTGGCGGCAAAGCGCAATGGGAGTGGGACTTGGGGCCGAAGAAAGGAGGAGCCCGAATCTTTCTCTCCCTGGGCTGCTCCACACGCAAGCCCCGCTCCACTTCCCACAGACGCACATTTTGCGACGTGGTCATCAGGCCTTTGTTGCCTCTTGTTTTTCACACCGAGCATGAATCATGTGGGATTAGAGTAAGCATCGACCATGACATCGTCCCCATCCCGCATGACGTTAAACTGTATTCCCCTTCTGAACTACAGGGTCTTTGATCCTTACCAAGGTAGGGTGCATAGTAAGCCTCCACGAGGTTCAATCCCAACAACCATTAGACCCCAGGTCCTCCTCCATGTCGGTTCACCGACACCTTGGGTAGCCTAGAGTGTAAGCCCTAGCCTCATACCCGAACTACGAGGACTTTGATCCATGTCAAGGCATGGTACGTAGGAAGCCTCCCTGAGGTTCAAGCCCAACAATCATTGGCCCTGACCGTCTCTGTGTCGGTGTGCCAAGACCCTTTCCATCTTTTAACGTGGACTTTGATCCATGTCAATACATGGTACGTAGGAAGCCTCCACGAGGTTTAATCCCACCACCCGGTCATTCTGACCTCCTTCACATCAGTTCACCAAACACCTTGGGCCGCCTCAGAGTGTAAGCCCCAATCCATCCCAAACTACGGGGACTTTGATCTATGTCAAGGAATGATACATAGGAAGCATCCATGAGGATAAATCCCAACAACCATTGGACCTTAGGTCCTCTTCCATGTCGGTTCACCGACACCTGGGGCAGCCTAGAGTGTAAGCCCCAGTCTCATACCCGAACTACGAGGACTTTGATCTTTATCAAGGCATGGTATATAGGAAACCTCCCTGAGGTTCAAGCCCAATAATAATTGGCCCCGACCATCTCTCTGTCGGTGTGCCAAGACCCTTTCCATCTGGACTACGTGGAATTTGATCAATGTCAAGGCATGGTACATAAGAAGACTCAACGAGGTTCAATCCCACCACCCGGTCGTTCCGAACTCCTTCATGTCAGTTCACCCAACACCTTGGGCTGCCTCAGATTATAAGCCCCAATCCATCCCAAACTACAGGGACTTTGATCCATCTCACGGCATGGTACATAGGAAGCATCCACGAGGTTCAATTCCAACAACCATTGGACCCTAGGTCCTCCTCCACGTCGGTTCATCGACACTTGGGGCATCCTAGAGTGTAAGCCCTGGACTCATACCCGAACTATGAGGACTTTTATTCTTGTTAAGGCATGGTACGTAGGAAGCCTCCCTGAGGTTCAAGCCCAACAATCATTGGCCCCGACCGTTTCTGTGTCGGTGTGCCAAGACCCTTTCCATATGAACTATGTGGACTTCGATCCATTTCAAGGCATGGTACGTAGAAAGCCTCCACGAGGTTCAATCCCACCACCCGGTCATTCCAACCTCCTTCATATCGGTTCACCCAACACCTTGGGCCTCCTCAGAGTGTAAGCCCCAATCCTTCCCGAACTACAGGGAATTTGATCCATGTCAAGGCATGGTATGTAGGAATCCTCCATGAGGTTCAAGACCCAACACCTTGGGCCGCCTCCGAGTGTAAGCCACAAACACCACCCAAACTACGAGGATTTTGATCCATGTCAAGGCCTAGTACGTAGGAAGCCTCCACGAGGTTCAAGACCACCCCCTGGTCATTCTGACCTCCTTTATGTCAGTTCACCCCCATCCTACATGATGTCAAACTGTCATCCCATCTAGTGATAATCCATTATGATCCTATTCAGTGGTAAGACATTGTGATCCCATTCAGCAGTAAGTCATTGAAACCCCCAATTGGTGGTAATTCGTTGTCATGTGATCTAAACAGACTTTGATTCCCTACCACGGGGATACGTAGGAAGTCTTTTCGAGGCTCAAGACTAACACTACTGTCATCTTCACAACGGTCTCATCCCATTCACCATCCCCATCAACCACTCCATCATCCATCCTGATCCTTACCTGGGCCACCACATCTTGGTCGGATCATGCCATTACATTCCTCGTTCCGTCTAATAGCCTTTGGGAGGCCACCCACATGATATCCCCAATATCAGTGTTCCCTCCAGGGGGTTCCTCCATCTTATCCACTCTAGTCAGTGTTCTGATCAGCCCGATCCATCTTCATTGGACGTTAAACTTGTGGCATACCCTTTGTTAAACATGTGAAGCTGAAGAAAACCTCAGATACATTCCCATGGAATATGATTCCTTGTGTTCTATGTGGTATTCCTTGGGATTCCATGCCCTTGAGAAGACCTATAATAAGGGACAGAAGATAGACATGCCAATCCCCTAGTGTCCAGACACGCCAGTGATGTCCCACGTGACTACTCCCTTAACCGAAGGTTGCTTCCCTGACCGGACCCCTTGGAATGTCCTGACAGAAGAAGCATAATTAATTGGTGTCTGTGAAGATATGGTGTCGAGAAGAGTATCACGAACAACGTCTTAAGTCTATGAGGGAGACCTGAACTAGGTGACGAGTTCCAAGGTGGAATCCATGGAAGGAAGAACCGACATCCCATCATCCCATTTTGATCAAGGAGAAGATGTCCCTTAACAAGGAACAGATGTCGCCCGCCTTTGGAAAGCGGGAATGCGGGGTAACAGCTTCGCATTTTCCATAGACGGATGCGAGCACCCTGGAGAAAGCGTCAGAAACAGAAATGGTGAACCAGAAGTGAAGGCCATCTTCCCAATATGGATATTAGTAGTGCTTAGGGAATCAATGGATTGATGTGTCACCGAATCCATATATCTGGCGCTGGGTCCCTCCAAGAAAATAGTGGGCCTCGCGTGAAACTCACCAGATGTTGGGGTAGTAGAATGTTGGAAATTCTGTTCTACGACGTTGTTAGTGTGGATCCCTCTTACCGATCCCGGAAGACGGGAAGTAACTATGGAATTGGTCATCGATTCCTTTTCTTCTAGCACTGACGAGTTAATCTCTTTGCTTCTCAGGAATCAGGTTTCTACTGCAGTAACGCGATCCCCGCCCACCCATCTATGCAGGGGTAGGGGCAACGCAATCACATCCACTACGTGTGGCTTTACTGCTTCCTTGACGGCCTCTGCATCCACGACCGTGGGGAATCCCCCCCCCCCCATCTCCCCATCGGAAGTTATCCAACGAAGGGTAATTAACAACCTCATACGTTGTTACGAGGAGCAGGGCATAATCCCAACCTGGGATATGGCCCGCCTGGACCTGGAGGCATTTAGGCCCCGCTTTCAACGCTGCCCCTGAGGGCTGCGCAGGGAGCCATTTCTCCCCACCCCGACATACAACCACTTCGGGAGCCTGTCCCCGGAGCACCTTGACGACTCCCTGCCTTACGCTGAGGAAATGGGCGATGTCCGGCCCAGCCTACTCAGAGTCCCAATCTAGGGGGCCCCAGCTAGGGCTCCCACCCGGTCATGTCAGCGTCGCCACCCGGCCTTGCCGGAGGAGCAGCATGTAAGCTATGCACATGCACCACCAGCCCCAGCTCTTCCGACCCAACGCCAGCGTGGGCACAAGATGAGTAGGACACTCGCCAAGGGGCGTCAACGTCGAAGGATACTGTGGCCCGAGCCACCACTGAGGCGTATCATCAGGTCCCTGCACCCACTAAGCAGGGACGCTTATATGCCCAAATGAGATCGAGGCCCCAACCACCCCACAGGCAGGCTGGGTCGATTCTCCTGGTCGTAGGCATGAGCAGGGGTCATCGTGACCCAACTCGCAGTAATTCCACCCCGTACAGAGGTCCTCCCCATACCACTACCATAGAGAGTGTGGGCCTTCCCCGCTTTGAGGCTTGGCATGGAGGTCCACCTCGTGCTACCCCCAATCTGAATGAAGGTCTTCCATGCAGCAGTAATGTTCAGTATGACAGCCTCTCCCATGCCCATCACACTGGGTAAAGAGTCCTTCCTCCTACCCCTAATCGTCGATGTGGAGACATTACCCATCTGGTCCCTCTCCGACATGGGGATCCTCCCTGCATCCTCTCCATAGCTAGAAAATGTCATCCTTGCCCCAACAACCAGAGGGGTGAAGGCCAGCCTCACTCCACCCGCACCAATCATGGAGGTCCTCCCCATGCTCCTGCCGGTTCCAGTGGAGGTTTTTCCCACTCTAGTATTATTCATGGAGGTCCTCCCCATGTCCCCTTCGACATTTGTCCCGGTGCTCCTCGCACCCCGGCCTTCTTGGGTGGAAACACTCTCCGCCCTAGCACCAGTGCAGCCGAAGGACCCCATGTCAGGAATAAGCCATGTCCCGAGGAGCCACCCAGGGGTAGGAAGGTGGGACGTCACCACCACAAAAAGAATTTTGGGAATGCCCAAAAAAATATCAAATCGGTATGTTTCTCAGACTCTGAATCGGAGTGCGTCTCAGCTCAAGAACCCTCCCCTCACTCATCTGAGTCCAGGGTCGGGGCAGGGACAAGGCGCATCAGCCTAGTGATCCCAGAATGCAAGGTCCATAGGATTTCCGCCTCCCTCCGTAGGTGTATCCAGGAGGATGAAAATCTGGAGACCCCACAGGTTACGGTCATGCAGTCACCACCACCATTGTTGGAATCTCTTTCTACCTCTAAAAGAGATCACAGAGATCTATTCTTGGGACCAATGGCAGATGAGCAGTATCGCGGACTATCACCAGCAACCCTGGCCCCTGAGTCGGGAATGGTGGTCGCCAGCCCATCCTACCGTGACATAGAATCCAGGTCGCTACACTCTTTGGAGGACAGTCTGAGAATCTGCGGCCAGTTAGCCCATTGTGGTATTCTCTACCGGCCTACCAACCATCCCAGCATTCTACCTCAATAATGCTGCCAGTTCCTCAACCACCCCCAGTTGGCGATTTGGGAAATAAAGTTCGAGACCATGAATTTGAGTTAAGGAGCTTCTAGATCATCCTTGCGGCAGACCACTTCCCTGAGGAGTTCTGGCCCGTGGCAGTGCAGGATTTCTGCATACCCGAGTCCCTCACCCTAGAGGAAGTTGAGTGTTTCCGCTACACCCTCTGGGTGACACATTTCATTCTCTGTCATCAGCGTGTGGTTTATCCAAGGATCCAAATGCATTTCGAAGACATCAGCGAGAAGTGTTGTCTAGTCAATCTGGCCGCACTCCCTGTGGCCCAGTGCCCCGAGTTACCAGGTCGCTGTGAGGCCCTCCAGCAACAATGCGTTCAGAGTATCAAGGTACTCTGCAAAATTATCAGGGAGGCTACCCCCCACATTCAAATCTGTGGCTGGGGGTAGTATGCTGCCCTCCTCTTTAGCCCTATCTGGCAGCAGCCCGACTCGCTATGCGATATTGAGGACATGCCCCCAGGAGGGTTCACGTTCAACATGGCCGACCTAGTGGACAAGGAGGATGAGCTGGAGTTTCTCGATTGAGACTTAACCCCTAAGGATGTGCCACCACTGTGGGACCCATAAGGGAGGATTACTTTTCAGAAGAGGAACCTCCTAGGTCTCCCTGCGCCCACCGAGTCGTTGGTACTCGACAAGAATACCGTTAAGGGAAAAGATCATGTCGGAGTTTTCAGCACTCCAACACGTCCGCCTTAGTGCAGAAGATGAAGGACGACCCTGAGAAGGCCACATTGCACCAGAAACTTGCTGAGTAGAATAGGTTGATCGACAAGCTCCTGGATAAACGCTATGTAGAGTGACGGCCTAACTATGGAAATCCTAGGATGTGGCAGTAGGGGTAGGAACAACTCCCCCTCCCCCCGGTGAGATGCCCCCAGGCAACCCTGATTATACCGCTCATGCAGACAGGGATGAAGCTGGAACTCATGGAAAGAGGGCGCGGTATGTCTCACCAAACCCTCTTGAATGGCACGACAATCCATGGAATCTAGCCAGGGTTCACCCAGTGGCCCCGCAAGCCCCTCCACCAGCAACTCCATGAGCCGCTGAGCCTGTCTGCCGAGTTGAAGAGTCCGGAAACGCGCTCGTGATTAGGGATCCCTGTCAAGACAGGGACCCCCGCTCATATGATCCTATGGAAGCACTCATCGCCCGCCTAGAGTCTTTTTAAATGCAACATGTGGTCATCCCATCTAATGTCAAGCCATATCCGGCATGGGTGGATGATATGCCAGCACCCCCGGGATTCATAAACCCCGCCTTCTCCCTCTTTAACAGGATGGGGGACCTGCCGCAGCACCTGGCCCACATCAACTCAAGGTGTGGGCCCATGTAAGTCACCCCAGTGCAGCAGGAGGCTTCCAAGCACCGTTGTTTTGTTCAAACACTGGAGGGCCCAACATTCGTCTGGTACAGCCAGCTCCCCGTCAAATCCGTGACCAGTTGGGAGGACCTTCGCAGGTAGTTCCTCTACCAGTTCGGCTCTACTACCTAGAAGACCAGCATCACATACCTCTTTAAGTGCAAGAAAAGGCCTGATGAGTGAGTCGTAGACTTTATCACCCAGTGGAAGGGGCTCACATACTCCCTTGACATGCCACTCACATAGGAGAAATTACTGACGATGTGTGTGGGAAATGTAAAGACGGAATTGGTTCCTTCTCTGATCACGCAGAACTACCATAGAGGATTCCAAGGCTTCTCCGACAAGGCCCATCACCTTGAGGAAGCCCTGCAACAGGCCATCTAGGCACCTCTGTTGCCCCCTGTGATTCCAGCGAGGAGAGCTGCCAGAGCTGAGCCCGCCGCGGTGGCCCAAATAGAAGCCCCTAGACAGCTGGATTTACTGCCAGTGGAGCCAGATCCACATCCCCACAGAGGTCCGCCACCACGGGAATAACTTCTAACCCAGCAGCGTCCTCAGAATCGGTAGGCGCCTCCGCGTAATGCGCCGGCACTTCCCAGGAGGGATAATCAGGGTCCACCTCCTCGACAGGCCCCTCCGGCTCCACGTCAGGGCTAGGATCCAAGGGCCCCCTATCCGGAAATAAGACACCAGACTTACTTGTTCAGCAATAATCAGGTCCCTGGTTACTTCCATAGAACCTTAGAGTATGGGATTGTACACTTGCCTGAGTGTAAAAGGCCGTAAGAGGCTAATCTCACTATTCTCCCCAACTACTGCCCCTATCATCGTATTCTGGGACACACCCTCCATTAATGATATGGGTTTAAAGACAGGATCCAGGAACATGTTGATAAAAACATAGTCAAGTCGGGCCTAGCCCCGACACAAGTGGCAGGTGTCTTTGTAAGGTTAGAAAATAGTAACAACAGCGAAGGCGAGTGGTAGCAGGTTTCCAGCCACGGATCCCAGAAGTACAACGACTAGATGGCCCGCAAAATGGTCGCCCATGCCCATGGCATCATCCAGGCATGCCTAAATCATTCGAATCCTTCGGAAGCTGTAGGCACCACTTCTGCATCATCATCTCAGCCGGCCTCTTCCCAGAAGAGCATGCATCGGCAGCGCAAGAAAAAGCAACGTTCCCTGCCAATGTCATCATCGTCCCGCACTCTCGGTGACTTCATGCCCCCTATGATGGGGATCCCTCCCAGAATCCACCCAATAGTGGATGACTCTTCAAGTGACAGTCAAGGGTATGCTTCGGTTAATACTGTCGAGTTGGTAAACCCCTATATGACTCTCGATGAGGGGGAGCGCCAAGAGAACCTCCCCAACATCTGAATTCGATGCCAATGCGGTGGATCCGTGGCCATATGGGTCATCGAGGAGCATCAGTTGGCACCTCTAGTTGTGTTGTGCATGCCAATGAGACCAGATAACAGGCTCAGCGTAGAGCTCAGCACGCGCAACCTCTTCATCAGGTGTTGTCAGGACCGAATCCACCACCATTTGTGCTACTGGATCAGGAAGAACCACTTTGGTCATACCACGGCCAGCTTCGTCCTGCTATAGGTCGGTCTCAGTCGTCCGGTCCTCATCTGGCAGTGACTCTCCGGGCTTCAACTACTGACCAGCGGGATATACCCAGCACCATCCACTCATCGGTCCAGCCGACAAGGCCCGCCATACCTCCAATCACAGTGCGGCCTTCTGTAAGTAGAAGTTCGTGCCTGGCACAGAAGTGTGATGTTCTCAAGCACCTCAATGGTATCCCAGTGAGTATTTCCATCCTTAAAGACCTTCTCCTATCGTCAGATATGCACGAGTCCCTCGCTGAGGCTTTAAGGAGCCCCCCTCCAGTTTGAGACGGAGGTAGCAGCTAGAGAAGCCTTTCATGCTGAAGCAGTTGAGAATGCCGAATTTTAGGCCATCATCTCATTCTCAAGAGAAGATGAAGGCTCCCCCATATAGGGGAATATCCGCCCTCTATAAATCACCGACCAATTTAATGGTGTGGAGGTTCACCGCTGTCTCGTTGACACCGGCTCCAGGGTCAACCTTATCCCGATGCGGATGCTGCGGAAGCTGGGGTTATCTGAGGATGACCCGACTCCCTTCGATTTAAGGATCCAGGGATATGACAGGATAGAGAAAACCCTGGTCGGCAAGATTCATCTAAAGACCCAGTTTGGTGGCCTAGTTTCCAGTACTGAATTTATAGTCATCTCCCGGGACACCGCATACAATGCATTGATGGGCAGACCATGGCTCCATCTACATGTGGTGGTCCCCTCGTCATATCACCAGTGGCTCAAGTACTCCCTAAATGGTCGAGTAGGCGTACTCCAAGGTGATGCATCTCCTTTCGCCTCTTGTGAATCACGTTATATGGACACTTAATATTACAAGAGAAAGGATAAGCAGATTCTGGAAAGTGAGGTTTATCCCTCCACGGTAACAACTGACCCCTAGGCAATTCTGGATGACGCCTACATCTTCCCGATCAATCGATTGGAGGCCACGATCCCCGACATGGGGCAATGCTTTGTTTTATCTAGTACAAGAGGAAGGCATATTCCCAGGTCCAAGCGATGGTGGAAAATCACCTCGTACTCCTACACAAACTAGGATTAGGTGATCCCGGAACCTCCTACCCTCGTACGGTATCGGGATGTCTTCCCCATGGCTACAACAATACGTCATACGTGTCTATTTAACTGGGCTGGGATTAACCGACTCAAGACGAAATGCCACTATTGCTTTGATATCATCATGTGTATCACCTTGGGCCAAAGACCGGATGGGATCGGATCGACTGCCTTCGTCGCTATGGTCTGAGCGGCGTGTGAATCTTCTGATATGTTGTCTACTGTTGTCTAGGCTGGTACCAGCCTCCCGTCAGGTTCTGTCGACCCAGGGGAATCTCTACCCACTGGGAATCCCTCCTCCACAAGTGAAGAAGAGGATCTGGAGGATGCTCCCCCTACCTTTTAATAAGGCGTCTCTGCCATGGTCGATGAACTGGTACAGGTGAACCTTGGTAGCGAGGCAAATCCGAGACCCACAATGATCAGTGCCACCATATCCCCTGAGCAGTAGCAGCCGTACGTAGAATTCCTCAAAAAACATTGTGACGTGTTTTCCTAGAGTTATGACGAGATTCCAGGACTAGATCCTCAGGTATTCGTCCACCACCTCGGTCTCCCGACAAATCATCGCGGGTTCAAGCAGCCTCTTAGAAAGATGCACCCTTCTCATGGTGCCATGGTTGAGTTCGAAGTTGAAAAGATCATCAAAGCCTACTTTGTCAAGGAGGTCCAGTACCCCATGCGGCTAGCCAACATTGTGCCAGTCAGGAAGAAGAATGGACAGATCAGGGTCTGCATCGACTTCCTAGATCTCAACTATCAATGTCCGAAGGATGATTTTCCCCTTCCCATGATAGAATTGTTGATCGACGCTACGAATGTGTTCCAAGCCCTCTCATTCATGGATGGTTACTCTGGATATAATCAGATCTATATGGCCCCTGAGGATGAATATTCCATAGCTTTCAGGGTGCCCCAAGGTACTTTCTGTTTCTAGGTTATGCCCTTCGGCCTGAAGAATGCAGGTGTCACCTATCAGCAGGCCATGCACCGCATATTCAAGACAATCCTCAGGACATTGGTGGAATGCTATGTGGATGATCTAGTGGTCAAGTCTTTCTAGCTCCAGGACCATCTCAAGGACCTTGATAAAGTGTTCGGCATCCTCCGCTCCCGCCACTTGAAGATGAACCCGCTGAAATGTGATTTCGGGGTCACTTCTAGGAAGTTTCTTGGCTTTGTTTTCAGGTACCGGGGCACTGAGATCGACCCATAGAAGATCAAGATGATCAGCCAGATGCCTCCCCTGAGCAATATTCGGGAGCTTCGATGTTTCCAAGGCCACTTAGCCTACATATGCTAATTCATTATGAATATGGCTGGCCAGTGTAAGCCCTTCTCTCAGCTAATGAAGAAAGGCTCTGCCTATGAATGGGATGAAGAGTTTCAGACTGAGTTCGAGGAAATTAAGCTGTATTTTCTCCAGCCTCCGGTCTTGATGCCACCCTTCTCCAGGAAGCCACTAATCCTATATGTGACTTCCCTGGAACGATCTCTCAGTGCCCTTCTCACCCATAAGAACAATGAGGGGACAGAAAACAGTCTCTACTACCTCAGTCGTATGCTTCTTGATACAGAGACCAGATACTCCCCCATCGAGAAGAGAGGCCTTGCGATCGTATTTTCCATACAAAAATTGTGACATTACCTACTGCACCATGAGGTATAGCTAGTCTCTCAGGTATACCCGCTGAAGTACATTCTGAATCGCCCCATGTTGAGTGGTCTTCTAGCATGGTGGGCCGTAATCCTCCAGCAGTTCAACATCAGGTCTGTGCCCTAGAAGGGTATCAAGGGACAGGCATTGGTAGACTTCCTAGCTTCCCATCCAACCTCCTTGGGCCAGTCCTTGGACTTAGATTTTCTTGATGAGGCAATCCTCTCGGTAGATCATGCCATCCCATGTTGGTAGATTCACTTCTACAGTGCCTCCTGGAGCCCCACCAGTAGGAGGCTCAATGATCCTCGACTCAATAGAGTAGGCATGGGTATCATCTTCATTACCCCAGTGCATGTTGTTATACCATACTCATTCCTATTGTTAGAAGGTTTCACCGAAAATGAGACAGAGTATCTGGATCTTATCACTGGCCTCGAGCTGGCCCTTGAGATCGATGTGCCCCATTTCCATGTGAAAGGGGATTCCAAACTAGTCATCAAGAAGATCAACGGTGACTATGTTTTCAGAAATCCAAATCTTATACCATTTTTGGAATGCACCCTCCAGCTAATGGCCCAGTTCCCTTCTCAATCGAAATTTACTAATGTTCCCCAATCTCAGATCATTCGAGCTGATTCCCTGGATAGCATGGCTGCATCACTTGTAGAAACTGAGCAGGATGATCTGATTATACACGTGGAACACAAGAGAGTCATTTCCCCCATCACCCCAGAGGATGACGATGGCCTGCGAGTAATCCATCTAACAATCGGGTCCTCAATGTCAGGACCCCTAGGTTCTTCAGATGCAGTGGTTGAAGCGACTCCCGACTAGAGATCTCCTTTTGTCGATTATCTCCAAAATGGTTGCCTCCCAGCAGATCGGGCCGAGCATGAGCGAATCTGATGTCGCACGCTACAGTTTACCCTCCAGAGTGGTCCCATTCTTGAGAATATCCTCTACAAGCACGGGTTAAATGGTGTTATCCTCCATTGAATCTAAGGAGTCGAGATTTCTCATGTCATGCAGGAGGTTCATCCCAGTTCCTGTGGTTCTCATCAGGTTGGGCCGATGTTGTCCCATCAGATCTGGAGACTAGGGTACTTCTGACCCTCTATGATCCATGATTGTATCGACTTCTCCAAGAGATGTCACACATTCCAAGTTCATTATAACTTCCTACATCAGCCACCAGAACCTCTCCACTCTAAAAAGTACTCTTATCCATTTGCGGTGTGGGGACTTGATGTCGTGGGACCATATCCACCAGCGACAACTTTCCAATTCAGGTTCATCCTGACCACCACAGATTTCTTTTCTAAGTGGGCAGAAGAAGTTCCGCTCAAGGAGGTCAAAGTCCACTCTATTGTTGACTTCGTGAGCTCCAACATCATCCACTGTTTTGGAGTCCCTCATTCCATCCTCACCAATAATAGCACCAACTTTTGATTATCCAATCTGAAGAAATTGTACACCAAGTACAATATCCGTTCGAACCATACCTCTCACTATCACGTGCAAGAAAATGGTAAGATTGAGGCGTTCAACAAAACCCTCTCTAACATTTTGCAGAAAATTGTTGTTCAGAACAAGAAGAGTTGGTCTGAAAATCTCCCCAATGCCCTCTAGGCCTATCGGATGACGACTCGTAATTCCACCCAGGTGACCCCATATTCCTTGGTGTATGGGGATGAGGTCATCCTACCTATAGAGATCCAGCTGCCTTTGTTACATAGCGCGGTCCATGAACAGCAGGTGCTAGATAAGGTGGCCAAAATTCATCTGGCTGAATTAGAAGCTCTTGATGAGAATAGGCACTGTGCCCTACACAATCTGGAAAGGCATCATAATAAGATAGCTAGAGCCTTCAACAAGAATTTTTTCCTCCGCTCTTTTCTGTAAGGCGACCTGGTATTGGCCCTCCGAGCGCCAATGATCCCTGGAAGGAAACCACCCAAGTTGGAGCCCAAATAGGAAGGACCATACATAGTCCACATGGTTTACCCCAATAGAGCATACTCCTTGGTGACCATGGATGGTGAGCGTACAAATCCTCCCACCAATGCCAAGTTCCTCAAGAAACACGTTTCCTGATCCTAATGGTCCTACACGACCTTAAACTAGACGGTCCCACATGACCTTAAACTGTCCAGTCATGCACGACATTAAACTGTGCATCATCCTGCATGACGTTAAACTGCATTTTGAGAACTATGTATGTCTTGATTCCCATCCTCATTTGATACGTAGGAACACCCGGACATTTCGTCTATTCTCCCAGTACAAATGCCAAAATCTTCCCCTTCGGTCAAGACATATGGTGGTGTGCAGACTCTTTCCCCAATTCACGTTGAGCTAAACTCGATCCGACCATACGTCCCGCTCCCTGGAGATGTTCGGCTCTTTTATAGAATGGTACATCTACGATTCACCCCCTCCTTGATTGGGACTCCATCATCTTCCCCATCCGGAAGGGCCCCCAAATGGTATGGATTCTAGGCCTAAAGGTTATCCTACCACTTCGGGACAATGCCCTCGATAATGTCGAGAAACAAGCCGATACAAGTCCCGCATTTCGAATATGTTCAGCAGTCGATGCTCATTTGTTGCTCCCATTTCAGGTTTCTATAGGGACGCTGTGTTTCGAACATGTTCAATGACTGTACTACGACATTAGAACCACCCCAAGATGTCCCAAACATCGAGTGTAGTGGTTTATTCCACCCCTTTGTATCTCCAAGCGATGGACTCCCTTTGGGTGATGCCAGTTATCAAGCCTCGTTGGACGGGGAGAGCTGAGATCGGCTCCTTGTTTCCCATGCCAATCACCGCTCACGTGGTCTTAGGAGCTGTGATGAGGAAGTAACCGTACAATAGGGTGTATGGACTTCCATCCGAGGCCCAGACTCAGTCCCCTTGGCCTTTTTAGGCCCCCAGTCCAAGTTCTCTCTTATGGGATTGTACGGTGTGGTATGGGATTATGTCCTCATTCATGTCGAGTTGCATGTCGTGTCATACACATCCCCAGATGATACATCTTATCCCATTATTCATCCTCACTGCAAGGCGTTAAACTGCAAACTGTTCGGGCCTTCCTGACAGAGGCCCATCCTCAGGCCCCTTGGCCTTATTGGGCCCCAACCCAAGTTCTTACCTGGAGTGTACGGTGTGATGCGGGATTATGTCCTCTTTCACATCAATTTATTCACCATTTCGTACACCTCCCTTATTTGGGTTGTCTTACTCCCTTTCTTCATCCTCACTTCAAGACGTTAAACTGTAAAATGGTCGAGCCTTCCTGACCGAGGCCCAGCCTCAGGCCCCTTGGCCTTCTTGGCCCCCGGCCCAAGTTCTTACCCGGAGTGTACTATGTGGTGAAGGATTATGTCCTCCTTCACATCAGGTTCTTCTTCATGTCGTACACCTCCCTTATTTGGGATATCTTACTCCCTTTCTTCATCCTCACTGCATGATGTTAAGCTGCAAACTGGTCGGCCCATCCTGACTGAGGCCCTGCCTCAGGCCCCTTGGCATTCTTGGGCCCCGACCCAATTTCTTACCCGGAGTGTACAGTATGGTGCAGTATTATGTCCTCCTTCATGTCGAGTTCTTCATCGTGTCGTACACCTCCCTTGTTTGGGGTATCTTACCCCCGGGTGCTTTTAAGAACTACATGTGGCTTGATTCCCATCCGTATGGGACATGTAGTAACACCTGAATGTCTAGAATTTGGGTCCAGCCCAATCTTCCAGAAATCTCCATTTCACCTTGGCCCCTTAGCCTACCCTTCCCTGGAGAGGGGAGTATATGGCATGGTATGGGATTATTTCCGCATTCACATCGGGCTTGTAACGACCATGCCATGTACGTCTCCCTCCTGGGAGTTCTCTATCCCCTTACTCTATACTCATACCTTCAAATTGGTTACTCTCAAGTTCAGAACCCTCATCGACCCTCTTCGGTGGTTCATCAATGTGCCTAAGGGTACTCTAGTTTAGTACCTGGAATGTCGGACTCTGCTCGAACATGCTTCCACCCACTTTTCAAGATTTGTGTTCCCCTTCATTAGGGATTCCATCACCTTTCACACCCGAAGGGACCCCCAAGTGGTATGGATTCTAGGACTAAGGGCCCTCCTACCATTACGGGCCAATGTCCTCAAGGTTTGTGGACAACAAGCTGATACAAATCCTGCATTGAGAATATGTTCAGCGGTCGATGCTTATTTTTTGTTCCCCTTTCAGGCTAACACGATATGGATACTGTGTTTAGAACACGGTCAACAGTTATCCTCCATCGTCGGGCCAACACCATTAAGCCCAAAGTGTCGGTTAAATGATTCACATCCTTCTCCACCTCATTATGTCCAAGTAGAACATTGAAACTCTTGGTATTGTTCCTCAGTGTGCATCCGCACGTTTGGAGGAAAAAAGCCGTGATAAGGGCATCATTCGGGGATCTGCACCGATTTCCCTTTGGCGTGCATTCCCGGTATTTCAATAAACATCTTCCTCCCTTGTTTCCCACTCCGAGTTTGACTCACGTGGGCTTAGGGATCTTGTTGAGGTCTGGACTTACTTGGAGGTTTTTCTCTCCTCTAGGGTCCGATCTCTAAGACCATAAACTAAGATCTCATCTAGAACTACATGTGGCTTGATTCCCATCCTTATGGGATACATAGGACCACCCGAACATCTCGTTTTCAGGTATAGCTCATTTGGGAGCTAGTTTCTCCTGCCCCTTGCCCTCTTACCTCTATGTAGGCCCCTTGGCCCGACGCTCCTTTCTCGTAATTGCGTACAGTGTGGTGTAGGATTATTTCCTCATTCATGTCGAGTATACTGTATCACGTCTTGTGCATTCCTTTATGTCCAAGCCATATGACTTTAAACTATGTCACCTTGTCCCATCAAATGACCCTAAACTGTGACATTATCGTCCTGGTTGCACGATGGAAAACGGCACTGCATAGTGATGTTCTCACTCAAGGGGAAACCATGTTTGGTATTGGGCACACACCATACCATTTGACAACCCCTGCTACGGCTTGATTCTTGTGGCGATTCCAGGGCCTGATACCCTAGACCTGTCGTTTCACAAAAAAAACCACTCACCTTAAAGGAAAAACAATATTTATCAAATATCGCTTCTTTTGTTGTGAGGGCCACACCTGCATGCCCCTTTTATCCCTAACACTGGTACCTTTCCATGCCACCTTAAGAACTACATGCAGCTTGATCCCCATCCTCATGGGGTATGTAGGGACACCTGTGAACTTTTCCTCAGACCCATCTTAACTCTTGTTTTCAGTCCCTCAACCTAAAACCTCCCCAAGGAACACATAGTGGTCAGAACCCCCAGTTCTCATTCCCGTCGGGTTTTTGTAATTACCCCACCATGTGTCTCCCGTGTTTCCTACCATCCATGGTCTGAGTTCTATGACCCTAAACTAAGATCTCTCTATGGTAAGGGACTTGACTCCCTCTATCTAATATGTCTCGTTGTCGTATTTAGATGTGTTTTGACAAAGATCCCGGAGTGTGTAATTTTTGTGGGGACATTCCCCTCGTTCCATGTCCAAGCATTGTGAGCACGCTATTTGGATCCTCATCCTCTTCCATATCCAAAAGGGCCCCTGGATGGCATGGATTCTAGGCCTAAGGGCTCCCCTACCGTTTCGGGCCAACATCCCTAAGGATCTCGGATGGCATTTGCGACATGTCCCATGTTTCGAACATGGTCAATGGTCAACCCTCATTTGTCTATCCCCATTCCAGGCTAACACGATGTGGATGCTGCGTTTCCTCCATGATAAATAGTTATCCTCCATCATCACGCCGCCATCATTGTGATCTAGATTTCGAGCATCATGATTCACACATTTTCACTTCCTCATGTTCAAGTGGAATTCCGACATACTCGGATTTACCTCTTCGTGCGTCTAGGTGCGCTACATGGACAGGTTAGAATCATTGGGCCGGTATTCACCGAGTGTCTGTT
Organism: Viscum album; assembly: GCA_963277665.1. Lineage (NCBI taxonomy): Eukaryota > Viridiplantae > Streptophyta > Magnoliopsida > Santalales > Viscaceae > Viscum > Viscum album. Next base: position 1,918,527,759 of record OY728119.1, read on the forward strand.
TTCCCTAACATGTTCCTTCCTGTGTCGGGAAAGTACCCCATTACTTCTTGTTTCCCATATCGAGCATGACTCATGTGGGAATAGTAGTTTTGGTAGGATGTGCACCTATGCAGCCAGGCTTCTCATCATCCCGCATGACGTTAAACTGTGCTTCCAGAACTACGTACGGCTTGATTCTCATCCTCATGGGATATGTAGATATACCCCAGTATTTCTCCTATGGTCCAGCCCTAGGAATCAAAATTCATGTTCCTCCTCATTTCCGGCCCCTAGCCTGACCCCTTGTGGGGAACCATGTAACTCCAACTTTTCCCTGAACAAGTTCGGGATGCCCCAAAATGACATTGGGAAGCGACAGCTCCCTTTCCAGAGAGTTCCTACCTAAAAGAATGAATGATCCATGATCAGAATGATGCGCCCATCTAATGTGCTTCCACCACGGTGGTGTAATTTCGTGAGTGTTGGATTTTGTTCGAACAAACCATCACTCCACATTCCATGATTTGTGTGCCCCTTATTCGAACCCTTGTCCTATTTCACATCTTGAGGAACCCCTAACAGTATGGATGCTCAGCCTATGGCCCACCTATTGTCCTGTTCCAATGTTCTGGAAGACTAAAAGATGAAATTTTGAGTCAGGCCCCGTGTTTCGAACATGGTCAGTGGTCGGCCCTCATTTTATATCCCCACTCCAGGATAATACAATAATAATATTGTGTTTCAAATTTGGTCAATAGTTATTCTTTATCATCATGCCACCCCCAGCAATGTTCCGAATCCTAGGTATCGTGATTCACACCTCCCATTCCTATCAGTTCGGATCGATTTCAGAACCCCTGGCGTTACCCTGTTCGTGCACAAGAGCATGATAGGAAAATGGTAATATGACTATTTTGAGAGCTTCATTCTCCAGTCAGGCCTCTCCTGTTTCCTCCCAAAAATCTGGACCGGTTGTTCAAACCCCGGGTGCCTGAAGCTTGGATTGCACTCCTACATTTGTATGGGGTGATAAGGTGGTTATCCCTTGTTTCTCAAATCGGGCCAGACCCAGGTGAGCTTAGGGAATGATCACTGGATGCTCTGCGAGCATCACAAGGATGCAATAAACCAATGTAAACAATGGAACTCATGCATTCTACGACATTAAACAATAAAATCATGAAAGTGCAATTAAGGGTTTGTAATCATTAAAGTACCTGGGGGTCGACTCCCCCCATGGATGGATTGACCTCATCAAAGGAACGTTGCAACTCTTCCACCCTCCAGTTGGTGGCATCCAGGAGTTGCTGCCACTTGTTTACCTCCCACTCCTCCTCGAAAGAGAGAAGACGTAGTTCACTGGCCACAACCCGAGCCCACTCCACACTAGTCTGGATAATGACCATCTCCTCAGAGGCTCATTTCATGCCCTCTTTGGCCTCCGCCAGCTGGGCTTTCAGCCGTGAGACGAGCTCTGATTGCGCATTGAGAGAAGCGAAATACTCATCTTCCTAGGCCTGCAATCGTTCAACCTTCTTTTCGGTCTCCTGGAGCCTCTTGATGTTCACCACCTTCCTCTACTGCCATCCTACACTATGTCCACGGTCATACTCCCGAATCTTTTCCGCCATAAGATCTTGGATGAGCATGTGAGGGCGCTGGGCATCCACTCCCCCGGTGCACAATTTGTGCAATCACAGGTGAATTCTTTCCATCTCATCCAACCATAGTGCTTGGGGGTGTCATTGATGAAGCGCGTGATTAGCTTTCACAATCGGCGATGGACTATTTTGCTATCCTCCTCGTCATAGGCCATCTCATCCCAGTCGGTGCGATTGGCAGGCTTATATGCAGAGAATGCCCCCAGGAACTCCTCATCCAGGTCCACATTTGGCGTTGGATCAGGCGTGGCGGGGCCTAAACTATCTGGTTGATCCTCATCATCGGATCTCACCTCAATAATCTTAGGCACAGTACCACTGGCATTCCTTCCAGTGATTGGGAGCGTTGTAGTTCGTTCAGGTTGGATGTCCACCTCTATGACCATAGGCATGCCTCTGGGATAGGTGCTACCAAAAGTCCCGACCAACTTCTCTGCAGCGGCCTAGTCCAATTGAAGGACTGTACATGCCAAAAAAGGGGACGTTAATGTTAGTTAACATGGTCCGGGGATGGAAGTTGTAAATTCGATAGAGGAGACTTACAGAGGTCAAATCCCTAGTCTTTCTCTTAGGATGATGTCATTGGAACCCCGAGACGTGTCCCCCCATATATGGTTGGCAGGTGTGGAGACTCTGGGGGAGCTGCCTCGAGTGTCCCGGCCCCTCCAGACACGGAAGTTGATGCAGCCATGGGTGTGGGTCCCGAAGGTACCGCGTCAGCACCCACTGAGGGGCGTGAACAAGGTCTATGCACAAGGTCCTCCTTCACAGTGTAGACACTAATAAGGAATCCAGAGTCACCTAAGAGTGGACCCTGAAGAAGGAACTTGGGATTTTAACTCGAGGGCCTCCGTGAAATCTTTGAGATCCTAGGACTGATCGCCGACTTCACCCTCCTCCAGCGGACTTTCTCTACTGGCCTCGTCTCCCTAGGAGGACTCGTCTGATTCTTCCAGCAGAGGGAAGCGCTCCCTCAGGTCAGCAGCTGATAGTTGCAGAGGGACTGTGTGACCCAATAGCACCCTAACCCGGTCTTTCATCGGGTGCAGGGCAACCTGGGAATGGATAAAGTTTTCCAGCTTGGCTACGTATTGCTCTGCCTCTACCTGGGATACTGCAAAACCGGCTCTAATGGGTCCCATCCATGGAAAGTCTGTCTCGAGGCAGTTATGGTGCTGCCATAACTCAGATGGGCCGAGGAATTTTCGGTTTACTTCCTAGATGTCACAGGCCTCTGGGAAGATAGCGTTCTTCGACATGTCGATATGATGCAGTTGTTTCCCCGAGGACTAAGTAGAAATCCTACGGAATCCTCATGGTGGCTGCCCCTCTGGATGACTCTGTTCTCCTGGGACCACCGGCTCCGCTGCCGCTGCCAGATCCACCACCACTGCATCCCCCTCAACTGGTGCGGGCATCGCCATTACAGCAGCCCCGCTACTACGGGATGCCCTTGTCACCTTCCAGCCTCAGCCCTTAGGTCGGGGAGGCTCACCATCACCAACTTGAGTGGTTTTCCGCTTCATCGTCTCCCCTGGGTAGGCCGCCTCCCATCTCTAGGCATATTCCTTTATCAACCTTAGGATGGCGGACAGTGAAGGCAGTTTATTCCGCATCTTCCCATCTTCTGGGGTGAACATGAGCCACATCTGCCGCATCACACACGGGTTCTCCTCATGACGCACCTTCAGGTAGACCTGCGGGGTCAGCCGCTGAAGCACCAGAATTTCCTTGCAAACTGGTGTGGGGTGTATGGCTCGCAGAGATGCTCGCGGTACACCCTGGCTACCAAGACTCCACCTCGAAAGGCCATAATATAGGCTTGATGCCCTTATGTCCCTCGTCCATCATCATTGAATGCTCCCATCAGCAATAGAAACGGGTGGAAATTGAATTCCTCCACCCTCCACACCCAGTTCAGAACTGATGGTGTGGTCAGCTTGGTCAGAAGTCTCCCCACGAAATTCAGGATCGAGGGGCAGAAGTTCGACCCTGGAGGCGAGATGGGGTTCATATACTCATATATCCCCCGGATGTGCACTGGTATCCACTCGTACAGAAAGTGGAACAACCTGTATACCCTCTGTGACCTCTTCCCCTCACTGATGTGACACAACATCTTATACAACTTGGTTAGCATCGAGATCCATAGGTTGAACTACCCTCTTATCACCAATGTGGAAACCATGATGAAAGTACTTGGCCACACTCCCGTGTTGGTATCCCTCACCGGAAGAATCCAACCACAGATGAGAGTTGTGATGAAGGATACCAGCCTGACTATTTTATACTGCTCAATGCTGACACTGAACCCCCAGGTCTTCCACTGGCTATTCTCCAACAGCCATCAATACAAGCGTTCCCTAGTCTAGGCCTCCTTTGACAAAGTTTGAGGCCTCGCCGAGAACTAACAGTCTATCAGGAAGGTCAGAAACTTTTTGAACCAATGCTTGAAGTGGACATCCCTCACCACCTCCTTTTCCTCCCTGGGCACGAGCTCCATCAATGCCATTGCTAGACATGGAATCTACTCTAGATCCTCCCACTCACCCATAGCCGGGAGGAATTCTTCATACATCTCTCCCAGTATCGAGACCTCTGAGATCTGATGCATGTCCCATAAACTGATGCCGACCTCCCCATGATGCAGGTGGAAGGTATTGGTCCCCGGTGAACACCGCCTCAAAAGCTCTGGCATTAGCTACTTCAGCTGGTAGATATGAAACTAAGAAGCCAAAGCTTCCTCATACATGCACACTCTTCTCAGATCCGCCCCGAACTCCTCACATGAGGAACCTAACCAGTAGACACAGGCCCAATCATCTATGAAGTTGTTGCCCAGGCACAGGTCCCATTCCTCAGACCACCCCTTCTTCGGGTTCCCCAGTGCCGCCTTGAGGATAGTTTGGTACAGAGGACGGGACGTCTACGGCTGCAATGCATTCTCGTTGACATTGTTTAGATGGTTTTATAAGTATTTGGAAATGACAGGCGTGAAGTCCTCTTAGGCATGACCATCAGGGGCCCTGAACCATCAGTGCTAGCACGACATGCTCCTAAACCAGTAAGATGGCTCATCCCTACTTGCTTCTGGGATGAATATGTCATCCCTCAGCCCGAAGCCATACAAGAGGAACCTCCTACACAATAGTTAGTTCTTTTGGATCTCTGATAGAAACTCCACCAATGAACTATGGTCTGAGTGGCTACGGACTAACTCTCCTAGCCCCAGATTGATCTCCATTTCATCCCTCCAAGCGGCATCCACAAGGACCCCCTAGGAAGCTTCTTGGTGGGCCATTCAGTTATGAAACTTGGACAATGTTTTGGTTGGTTCGTGAAGCTCGTTTATAGAGAAATTTCGCAAATTCCATTCGCAAGGACTGTTCACAGAGCGCTGCTGGGGCTTTCAAGCGCCAGATCTCGGAGTGCAAATGCGGAGTCTAGGACTCGTTGTGCGCCGCGAAGACCTGATTTGCAGAGAATACTCATGGAGTACATAGAGATTCACGAATCGAGAGTGAAAAAGGAAAAAATTTGTGGATAATGGAAAGGAAAAAAGTGATGGCAGGCCCCCTATTTATAGGTGATGGCCTTCAGAGCTTTGCGGTGCGTCCATTTCGCACAGAGCTTCGCGGCGTGCTCGGCCCTTGCATACCCTATCCGCCTTGTGATCCCTCTTTGCAATCCATCATCATGAACGACTGAGGATTTTGGATATTACCCTCAGACTTAGACCCTTGATCTCTCCGCGGCTCCAAGTCTGAGGGAGGGAATTTATTGGCGCCAAAATTCGGGACAAAGAAGATGCCTAAAAAAGGCCCCATTGAATTCCACATAACGCCACTTCACAGAGTCCCCCCATCACCGTGGCCACCGTGAAGCAAGGAGGCGAGACGCTCCATGACCGCATTTTACATTCACGAGCCCACCACAAAGCAAGGAGGCAGGCCGCTCCGCAACCGCATTTGACATTTGCGAGCCCGCCACGAAGCAAGTAGGCAGGACGCTCTGCGACCGCATTTGATGTTCGTGACCCGCCGCAAAGCAACCGAGTCCATCTTCATGTGGTGTGAGCTCTACTCCACGGCGCCTCTTGAATATAAATATCGGGATCCCCCTAAGCCCAAAGGATGGACGATCCGACCCTTCGACTTCCCAGCTCTCGAATCGTGAAGCATCCTTCCGCTCTACGAACCATGAGCTATGTTAGGTACTTCTGCTCTGCGAAGTGCCCCCCCTTTGTCTCATTTTGATCCCCTCTTTTGAGAGGGATTCCTTTAACAAAGCCTAAGGGCCTTCGCAAAGGAAGGGGATCCCCAAGGGGACCTAGGTTGTCGCAGATTGTTTATGCTTCGCGAAACACCCTCCCTGTACACATGATCCACATGTTAAGGCAGGGTCACTATACTTCACGAAGCACATTTCTTCCCGACACCTTGGTTCACGAGGCACCTTTACTTCATGAGGTTGTGCTCCGTGAATGCCTTTACACTTCATGAGGAACCTATCATATGCACCTCTTCCCTATGATTAGGCTAAGGCACCCCACTTCATGAAGCACACCCCTTCGCAAGTGACCTCTACCACCCTGAGCAACAGAGCTTCACAAGGCCCCTTCCTATGAACTCCTCTATTTAGAAATTCCTTTTCCCGTGTGACCCTCCAGGTTTTCAAGATATGACTTCAAAGTCCCCTGGATGATACTGCATGTTGTGTTTCTTAGCCTTATGCTTCTTCGCATAGGCACGCTAATGGCTATTGCTTCTTTGCATAGCCATGCTTATGTGGACCCCTCGATGTTTCACTCCATAAAACCCCTTCAGTATGGCGTTTCCGATTCCTTCCCTCCCACATGGAGCAGAGGGTACTGGTTTTGTAATTCCTAGGGGTGCAGAGAAAACCCACCTCGTCTGAGTTGCAGGACGGTAAACTTCAAAGCACCATCGTCCTCATCACATGACATTAAACTCTGACCTCCCCTGTGCCTCGTACGTGGGGTGCCCCCACCTTGGAGACCAGGGGGAGTGGAGAATGTCCAAGGTGGGGGAACCCTGCGTGAGAGGCACGAGGGTAGGTCACAGTCTAACGTCATGTGCTGAGGACGATGGTGCTTGGCAGTTTAACATCCTACAGCTCAGACGAGGCGGGTTTTCTCCACACCCCTTGGATTTTCATAACTGATGCCCTATACTCCTTGTGGGAGGGAAGGCATCGGAAACGTCGTACTGAAGGGGTGTTATGAAGCGAACCATCGAGGGGCCCACGTTAGCATGGCTATACGAAGAAGAAATAGCCATTAGCGTGCCTATGCGAAGAATCATAAGGCGAAGCAATGCAACGGGCAGTATCATCCAGGGGAATTTTAAGTCACATCGTGCAAACCTGGAGGGTCACACGGGAAAAGGAATTTCCAAATAGAGGAGTTCATAGGTAGGGGCCTTGTAAAGCTCTGTTGCTCTGCATGGTGGAGGTCACTTGCGAAGGGGTGTGATTCATGAAGTGGGGTGCCTTATCCTAATCATAGGGAAGAGGTTCATATGGGAGGTTCCTTATAAAGTGGAAAGACGTTCACGGAGCATATCCTCGCGGAGCAAAGGTTCCTCACAAAGCAAGGTGTTGGGAAGCAATGTGCTTCACGATGTACAGTGACCCTGCCTTATAATGTGGATCACGTGTACTTGAAGGGTGTTTCACGAAGCATAAACACTTTGTGACAACCTAGGTCCGCTTGGGGATCCCCTTCCTTCGCGAAGGCCCTTAGACTTCGTGAAAGGAATCCCTCTCGTAAGAGGGGATTAAAACGAGACAACGGGGAGGCACATTACAGAGCAAAATTACCTCACACAGCTCATGGTTTGCATAGTGGAAGGATGCTTCACGATTTGGGATCTGGGAAGTCGAAGGGTCGGATTGTCCATCCTTTGGGCTCAGGGGGGGCCTGGAATTTATAAGCAAGATGCACCGAGAAGCGGAGCTGATGCGGTGTGAAGAGGGATTTGGTTTCTTCGCGGAGTGTCACAAACGTCAAATGCAGTCGCGGAGCGTCCCACATCCTTGCTTCGTGGTGGGCTCACGAACGTCAAATACGGTCGCGGAACGGCCCGAATCCTTGCTTCGCGGTGAGTTCACGAATGTCAAATGTGGTCGTGGAGCATCCTAGCTCCTTGCTTCGCGGCGGGTTCCCGAACGTCAAATGCGGTCGTGAAGCTTCCCGTCTCCTTTCTTCGCGGAGGCCGCGGTGCTGGGAGGACTCCGTGAAGTAGCTTCACGAGGCAGTCAATGGGGCCTTCTTTGGGCCTCTTCTCTATCCCGAATTTTGGCGCCAACAATGTGTATGTGTATGTATATGTGTATGTGTATGTGTATGTGTATGTGTATGTGTATGTGTATGTGTATGTGTATGTGTATGTGTATGTGTATGTGTATGTGTATGTGTATGTGTATGTGTATGTGTATGTGTATGTGTATGTGTATGTGTATGTGTATGTGTATGTGTATGTGTATGTGTATGTGTATGTGTATGTGTATGTGTATGTGTATGTGTATGTGTATGTGTATGTGTATGTGTATGTGTATGTGTATGTGTATGTGTATGTGTATGTGTATGTGTATGTGTATGTGTATGTGTATGTGTATGTGTATGTGTATGTGTATGTGTATGTGTTTGTGTTTGTGTATGTGTATGTGTATGTGTTTGTGTATGTGTATGTGTATGTGTATGTGTATGGGTATGGGTATGTTTCTCTGTATGTGTATGTGTATGTGTATGTGTATGTGTATGTGTATGTGTATGTGTATGTGTATGTGTATGTGTATGTGTATGTGTATGTGTATGTGTATGTGTATGTGTATGTGTATGTGTATGTGTATGTGTATGTGTATGTGTATGTTTATGTTTATGTGTATGTGTATGTGTATGTGTATGTGTATGTGTATGTGTATGTGTATGTGTATGTGTATGTGTATGTGTATGTGTATGTGTATGTGTATGTGTATGTGTATGTGTATGTGTATGTGTATGTGTATGTGTATGTGTATTTGTATGTGTATGTGTATGTGTATGTGTATGTGTATGTGTATGTGTATGTGTATGTGTATGTGTATGTGTATGTGTATGTGTATGTGTATGTGTATGTGTATGTGTATGTGTATGTGTATGTGTATGTGTATGTGTATGTGTATGTGTATGTGTATGTGTATGTGTATGTGTATGTGTATGAGTATGTGTATGTCTATGTGTATGTGTATGTGTATGTGTATGTGTATGTGTAGGTGTATGTGTATGTGTATGTGTAGGTGTATGTGTATGTGTATGTGTATGTGTATGTGTATGTGTATGTGTATGTGTATGTGTATGTGTATGTGTATGTGTATGTGTATGTGTATGTGTATGTGTAGGTGTATGTGTAGGTGTATGTGTATGTGTATGTGTATGTGTACGTGTGCATGTAGGTGTATGTGTATGTGTATGTGTATGTGTATGTGTATGTGTATGTGTATGTGTATGTGTATGTGTATGTGTATGTGTATGTGTATGTGTATGTGTATGTGTATGTGTATGTGTATGTGTATGTGTATGTGTATGTGTTTGTGTATGTGTATGTGTATGTGTATGTGTATGTGTATGTGTATGTGTATGGGTATGGGTATGTGTCTGTGTATGTGTATGTGTATGTGTATGTGTATGTGTATGTGTATGTGTATGTGTATGTGTATGTGTATGTGTATGTGTATGTGTATGTGTATCTGTATGTGTATGTGTATGTGTAGGTGTATGTGTATGTGTATGTGTATGTGTATGTGTATGTGTATGTGTATGTGTATGTGTTTGTGTTTGTGTATGTGTATGTGTATGTGTATGTGTATGTGTATGTGTATGTGTATGTGTATGAGTATGGGTATGTTTCTGTGTATGTGTATGTGTATGTGTATGTGTATGTGTATGTGTATGTGTATGTGTATGTGTATGTGTATGCGTATGCGTATGTGGCGTATGTGTATGTGTATGTGTATGTGTATGTGTATGTGTATGTGTATGTGTATGTGTATGTGTATGTGTATGTGTATGTGTATGTGTATGTGTATGTGTATGTGTATGTGTATGTGTATGTGTATGTGTATGTGTATGTGTATGTGTATGTGTATGTGTATGTGTATGTGTATGTGTATGTCTATGTGTATGTGTATGTGTATGTGTAGGTGTAGGTGTAGGTGTATGTGTATGTGTAGGTGTATGTGTATGTGTATGTGTATGTGTAGGTGTATGTGTATGTGTATGTGTATGTGTATGTGTAGGTGTAGGTGTATGTGTAGGTGTATGTGTATGTGTATGTGTATGTGTACGTGTGCATGTAGGTGTATGTGTATATGTATGTGTATGTGTATGTGTATGTGTATGTGTATGTGTATGCGTTTGTCTGTGTATGTGTATGTTTATGTGTATGAATTCGTATGTGTACCTGTATGTCTATACGTATGTATGTGTCTCTGTGTGTGTAACTTTATTCTTTTGATATTATTTATAAATTATTTGATCCGAAATGGCTCGGGAGTGAGTTGGTGACCCAACCTACACCCTCCAAAAAAAATTAATAAAAAGGAAATTGTAATGTTTAAACATGATGTACAAAGAGCTTTCACCAACTAGGAATTGAGAGAATACTGAAGGATAAAAAATCAAGCAACCAAGACTGTACTGAAAACATAGAATGAGTTTTCATATCATCAACTAGAAGCAATTGGAAATGAATGCATCACTCTTCAAGACTGTCCCACCATCCAAGCATTACAATAAGTACATCATTATCAATCTCTTATTTTTAAATTTAATTTTTAACATTTCTTTGTTTTTATTTTAATATTTATTCCTCTTTAATATTTCATTAATTTATATAATTAAAATTATAAATTCATTATTTAATATTTTTCAATTTATTTATTTTTTATATTTATTTATTTATTTATTATATTCATTTTTAATACTTAATTTTTTATAATATCTTTATATTTATTCATTTTTTATATTTATTCATTTAATATTTCAGTAATTTATCCATTTTTAATATTTATTTACACTTTTATTAATTAATAGTGAATATTTTTAATATTTTTTATGTATTTAATATTTATTCAGTTTTATATTAATATTTTCTTAAATCATTGTATAGTTATTATCTATTCTTTTTTAATTAGGAATATATTTTAAATTTTTTTAATTTGAATGCAATTTTTAGTATTTATTTGTTTTTATTTAAATATTAATTCATTTATATTTATTCAATATATATAATTTATATAATTTATTCATTTTTATTATTTTTAGGGCTTACATAATTCATATTATTTATTAATTTATCATAATATTAATACATTTATCAAAATATTATTATATTTATTGATACGTTTAATATAAATAATATTGTTTAATTATTTTTAATATTTCAGTAATTTGTTTATTTATAATATTTATTCTTTTTATTATAAATTAATTTTAAATATTCATTTTTGTACAATTAGTAATTTATTTTAATTTTTTCATTTTATTTTAAATTTTTATTTTGAAATAGTATTTATCAGTGCTATATAAAGCACTGAAAAAAGTAACATTTATCAGTGCTTTAATAAGCGCTATTAAAAAATACATTTATCATCGGTTATCAATTAGCACTAATAGAGGGGTGATTTTTTAATACATTTTTAGCAATGATAAATTTGGGGCTTTGTCAGTATAAACAGAGCACTAATAAATCATACATTTCTCAATGCATTCCATTTTAACACTAATAAATTTATATTTTAAAATATATCTTTACTAGAACTCATAAAACCCATTCCTTTAATTTAAAAGTTCCCTAACTGAGATCTCCCTTTCTCATGTCGGTCAAGCTCTCACAGAGGATGAATTCTTCAGTCACCACCTAGGAATCTTTCATCCCAATTGAACCATATATCGAATGTATGTTATTCCTTACCTGTTTTTAATCGATCAATCATCTTTTTTCATGATTTTATTGTTCTTGTTGTTGGGTTTTTCTTTTCTGTTTGATTTTTAACAATGTTTTCATGATTTTTGGTTATTGTCCTTCATTCTTCTCTTATGATCTATGTTTGGGCCCTTTCTCAGACAATTTTTCATATTACTTCTTCTGATTAATGACTGGCCCCTTGTTTTCAATACTTTTTGGTTCTTCTTGTTTTCTCAATTTTTTGTTTTTCATTACAATAACTTTGTTTCATAACAATCTAAGAAATTGTTTTCTTTATATGAATTGAAAACACTCTCATCAACATTTTCGTATTACTAATGTTTTTTTCCTTTGACAAAATATTTCTTATATTAGAATACGTACATTATAAATTAAAAAACAATTCAATAAAATAAAGGCATTGATGGGTGGCTTCTCATGGGGCCCACACCAAAATAATTTTTGAACCCAAATAAATGTAGTAATAGTGGACTTAGATTTTCTCTATAGCGGATGGTATTATGTTTGTGTTCTATATTTTTTTATGTTTTTGGTGTATGTAAATAGTGACTGAGAATAATTGGGTTTAAATTAAATTTTAAAATAAGTGGCCTAACCTCAGATATCTCTTTACCTTTCCTGTAAAATAATTATTCCATTTTTTTACTCTACTATTTTCTCCCAAATCAATTGAAATCTCCCTTGATTAGCCTCACCTAAAAATTTTATTTTAACCAGGGGTTAAAATAACCACTACAGCCTCTAATTTCCACTAGCTTAGTAATCAGAGATCTCCAATTACCCATAATCCATCTCACAACTCACGATCATACTAAATGGAGAGGACCTAAGTGGCTTATGTGTGTGATCAAATAAATAAGGTAAAATTGAATTCAACATGTAAGAAAAAATTAAATCTCTAAATATATAAATAGTTCAAATAAATCCACAGATATTAAAAAAATATAATGAATAATTAACATAGAGAATTCATTAATATGGGGATTAGGATAATGTCCTCATACCAGTCACTAATGGCTTATTGTGTTATCACCATAGTTATTACATCAAATAGAAATGGAATAAATCATTAAATAGTAGTAGTAGCTTGGTCAAGTTATTGTGGGGGGGGGGAGAGAATCTCCCTCAAGTGAACAGTTCACAATGTATAGAGGAATGCTAAGAGTTCTTCAACATGATTTTAAATTAACCATGAGATCAATAAGGGTTTCCTAAACTTCTTTTTGGTGAGTCTAGGAATGTTCTTTGATTTTAGTGTCTATAATGAGCTCTTAATTCCTTAGATGGTCTCTACATGGCTTGTAAAATGGTCTTAATGAATTCAATTGAGAGATTCCTCATGAATCTTCTTGTTAAAATAATTCCCTCTCATGATCGAGTTTTTTTACGCCCTTGAGAGTAATCAAAAGTATAATTCTTAACTTATTTATTTCTCTAGTGAAAAAGAAGTGTTTTATATACAAATAATGAAGTTTTCTTGATCTCACTGCACACATTGTTGAGTGAGTAAGCTTGGGCCTTTCTGAGATTAAAGAGGTGGGATTGGGCCTATTTTAGTTGGTGGGACAATTTTGAATTTAGTTCCACTACTTATTCACATATTCCATTAATTTTTTTAGTTGGATATATCACTCCACTTTACCATCAATCCTTGCTCAAACAAATCATCTTGGGTGTTCATTAACTCCATGGTTTCAGTATAGTCCTTGAACAAAGGTGCTTCCATTTGTGATTTTAATTTGTATCTTGAATTTGGAAAATTTAAAGGAGTATCTCGGGGAGCTCTGGAATGGTCTCAAGAAGGCTACAACTTTAGATCATATCATTATTAAAGGGTCTTGGGTCATGGTTGAATGTTTTTGTGAAGGAACCTAGTTATTTGGATGAGAGGGATGGACTAGGAATTGGATTGATCAGGCTATCTGTATAGAACTCAGGCTATGCACTGGTTCAGTGACCAATAATGGGGAATGGAATATGGGTGTAGAGGAAGGAAATGTGTAGCCCTAATTTATAAAGGGAGTTCAATATTTATGGGTCTGGTATGGGAAGGACATTTTCTTCATTGTGGACTTTTATCGATCATTTGGGGTTCATTGTAACTCATACTTGCATCAAGGGGATTGGGAGTACTCAAGGTCCCCACCATTATCATCTCTGCATAGGGAATACGTAAGAGTAGTGAAAAATACTTCAATTTCATGGCTCCTACATAGATTCTAATTCCAATAACGGTGACAATAATCATAAGTCATGAATAAATAATCTTCATGCTTGAATGAACTTTGGTTCTCTAAACATTTGTGTCATCAGGATTAACTCCCATAATTTTTTGTTCTGGTGAGCATGGTCTTCTTCTCCAATAGATTAATTTGTAATAGGATCCATCAACCATTGTAAGTCATCTTCATCAGCTAGTCATGGGTGCTTTCATATCTAATTTTTAATGAACTCATTTCTAGGTATTTTCAATAGTGGAACTATGATATTTTAATGAGAGATCCTAACATCACGTGACCCACTGATTGCACGTCCTTGAATAGATCATCACCTTCAGATTTCCTCGTCAACTAGATTCACTCAAATATCTATTCATATTTATCTTCAATCACAGGCATGGGTTAACGTCATTTAACCTCACCATATCCTCCAACCTATATTTATTGGTGCATAATTGGTACCACCCTGATCAGTTTGACTCAATTTCGATACTAGGTCTTTTCCTTTACCCGTAATCATGGTTGATATAGAGGATTTGATTTAGGTATTCTAGTTTATCCAGCATAATAAGTATCACTATAATCATCCACATGTCATTGATGTATGGTTTTTCCTCTCATGATTTTTTTGAATTTTTCTTTGATTGAGCTAGGGATGGTGGTAGGTGTGGTATATTGAGAGGAAGACAATAACAGTTTTAAAGTAGGGGCATGGTTGGTTTCACCAGAGCGATCTCATGGTCAGTTGAAGATTGAGGAGTTTGTGGTAAATTGCAAGTGAATGTGTGTTATATTTTTTGGATACTTTTCTGTGGTCACTTGGTTGGGGATAGTTGAAGCTGTCTTGCAGTTGGTTAACTGACCATGAGATTGCCTTTCGGTCAGTTGGTGAAAACCTCAATGTGGTCAGTTAATTGTCTGTGGGAGGCATGGTCACTTTCATTTTCACATATGGTCGGTTAATTGACCATGGGGTTTTATTAGGGTATATTGAAGAGGACTCCCATGATAGGTTGAATTTTTCTTTTATTGTAACTATATTAACCCTGAGAATGCAGTGCGGTCACCTAGTCCCTTTTCAGGATTTCAAACTTGTAATTCAAAAAAAATCAGTGTGATTTTTTTCTAATTAATTTAAAATTGAAAAACTAATTGAAAATCAATCTAAATTTCCTTGATTAATTAATTCCAAGATTAATTCAATAATTTCCATATCAAAAATAATTCTCAGTTTATAGTTTTGAAAAAACATTTTAGTATTCCAAATTGAAAATTATGATTTTTTTTTAAATCTCAATTTTTTTAATCATCAAAAAATTTATTAAAAACAAAATATAAATGTGAGCTTGTTAAAAAATTTGAAAATTGAAATATCATATTAAACTAGTTTATATAGTGAAATTTATAACATAAAAAATTACTGCATGGATTATTTTTTAAATCCAAATATAAAATATTCCATTAAAAATCAATATTAAGGATAATTTTCCAATAAAGTTAAAAAATCATAAAGTACCAAAAATGAATTAATTACCTCGATATAATTAAAATAGTGGGTTAAAACAATGAAAATTAGTTAAAAATTTATGAAAATGTGGGCTCAAATTACTCCGCAACACTTGAACAATTAAACTCCTAGAAAATACATTGAATTCCATTAATTGAAAAATATGATTACCCTAATTATTCCTAAATATACAAGATATATAAGAATAAATTATTAGTTCCTCTATTGTTTGAATTATCATCCCTCTTATATGACTTCAATTCATTATATCACATTAATTGAATCAAACATTCTTTTCTAGAAGTGGACAAATTAGATTTAAGTAGAATCAAAATTTTAACAATACACAGTTTCATTTATCCCTCTCTCTTATGTTTCTTAAAACAAAGTTCAAATTTACACTTCATTGATACAACTCAAATAAAATTTTTCAAATTCAATTTCCCCTTTATTAATCTATGTTCAATATTCCCCTCACCTGAATGAATTCATTTTTGACTATTAGGTACTTTATTAATCTTTTTTATTTTTGAATTTTTCTCAGTAATGTATGTGAAAATTACTGTGCAGAGGTAATTATTAGATATGTGAAAATGTAACTACTCACAAACCTAGTGCCTAATCACTTGGAGATTCATTGTTAGATCTCAATTTCATATTTTACTCTATTTTAAGGGACTTATATCAATTTCTTTTTAGTTCTCTCTCTGAGGTGTTTTTCATAGAGGCCATGTTACATCATATTATGTTCTAAATTCCAATGACCTTATGTTATAATTATGATTCAACAAAAAAAAATCCACTCACAATCCTTTTCTAGTTCTAAGACCAAATTTCTATGAGGGTGGTGGTAAATTCACTCATTAATCATATGTATCTCAAAATTTTAGAACCTAATGAATCCTCAAAACTAGCAGGGTATTTAAACTAGGTAGGACATTGATGGAGTTCAATGTCTTATTTATTTATTTATTTATTTACACTATAAAAGTATAAAAATTAAAACATGTAGAAATTATGAATAGATTCCTAAAAATAGATTGGGTTTTTTTTAACTATTAGGATAGAGACAAAGTGTAAAATATTAAAGGGTTATTTACAACATAAACTAATTTTTTCCTCTCTCCCACACTTATATCAAACACCATTCCATTTAACAAAAGCATTCATTTTTTTAAGAAAGTGAAAATTAAAAAGTGAGTATCGATAAAAATGTAAAGGAAATCGACAACTTGGGTTTTCTTTATTTGAGGCCAGAGTGGAAGATTTTGGACTCCCCCATGGGTTTTAATTAGAAATATTAATAAAAATGCCTCAGTTATTGTCAATTTACTCTAAAAATTTCTATGAAGCTTATCCTTTTATCTCAAAAACACCAAATAAGAAAGTGTTCACCGCTATATAAGGTCAACTCCATTCTGAATGTTTTTTACAAGGCATCATATTCTATATTAAATATTACAACAACACTTTGTATATAATTTCCAAGATTATTTTCTAAATTATTCTATTATGCATATATTTTTCTCTATCCCTATATAATATGGTGTTCTCATAAGCTTCCCCCATTAGTTACACTAGTTACATCATCTAAAACTTCTTATATTCTCCAGCATTCTGAATCTCTAGGTTAAATTTTTTATCATCTCAAAAGGCTTTATGTTGTAGCTAAGAATAAAATTTATTATTATTATTTTCGGGAATAATATCCCATGTGGGATGGAAGAAAATTCAATTTTAATTAAATTTGATTTTATAATGATGATTTTTACTTAGTGTTATCCATACTTGTATCCTGCATAAGTAAGGTAGAGGTTTCAGTATAAAATTTTATTAAATCATCTATATATTTATAAGTAACATATCTTCAAGTTATTCGATGTATAAAAAAATTACATATTTAAATTATTATTAAAAACAGATTCAATGGTAAAATAATAATATTCTAAATAATTTATTTGTATAATTCTATCATCCAACATTCTATTCTCTTCTTCTGAATAGTGTGGAAATTTAGAATGATCTAATATAAAAAAATTCTTCACATGGGAATATTTAATTGACTTTGAAATGTTAAAATTCATAGTGTTTTCACCATAATTCATTGAAATAGTTACATTATTAACATTGATAAGTATTTCATAATTATTGGGAAATAGCCTACCTAAGAAGTTAGTGGAGTGATATTTACATTTTCAATGATTTATTTTCATAATATAGAAATAATCAGGGAAGAAATTCTTAACCTTATACCAAAATAGATTCTAGGACTCCAACCAGGTAGGAAAATTATTTTTTGGAAAGTTGAACAACTATATGGGTGAGTTTGAGTTCTTTTATATGTGGAGATTAAAACACCAAATAAGGAATTATGTTAATTGATGATATTAAATAACATAATTCATTTATAGTTTATGGGTGGTGAATAAACCATGATCTTGGTATTTTTTGGGTATTTTTCGGTTCAAAATTATGGAAACATTTTTACCTAAACTTTCCTTTTCATTACTTCGATGACTGCAAATTAATTTTTTTATTATCATAAACCCCATTTCAATTACTTCGCAATCTTCAACTTCTAGCACACTTGTCTTGGATGAATTTTACATACCTTTTAGTTTGTTAGATGACTTCCCTCAAAGGTATATTTATTTCCACCTTCTTGAATATCTCCATAATATCTCATTATAATGTGTATTCACTGGTTCTCTTGGGGGTCTTTCTCTAGAAGGTATGGGTGTTGGGTTTATATAGGTATTATAAATTGGTCTTCCCTTTCTTATTTATCATATAGGGTCTTTCCATAGGTTCTTAAAGTTATTTTTCATGGAAATATTCATCAGGTATAATGCATTGTTTACTTACAACTTTCTCTTCAAATGGAAATTCTTCACATCTCCCAACTCATTACCACCCCTTAATGAAATAGAGATAACATTTCCCTTATGGTTAGGAATTGACTGAGTTGGGAGTTTACCTAAACATTGATTTTTAAATACATTGATTTTATTCAAGATCTTACCATTGGACTTGACAAGTTCTTTCATCGGGTCCCCCATTAAGGGTTCTTGGGATTTCCTCGGTTGGTATGTTGTACAAGGCTGAGAGTTCTATCTTTGAAAGGGTACTGTCTGGAAAAATGATTGAAAACTTTATTACAAGGGTGTTATCTGAATTTTTTGGCTCAAATATCCATATTTACTATTGGAATACTATTTTATTCCTTGATCATATCGTGTTTATTGCTAGAATTACCATTGGTATATAGATTCACAGCTTTCTTAAACCTACTAGAAACCATTGGTATAGTGGTCTATGGAATGAAAGAGTTATCAGATATGAGGGGGTGTTATAGGTGTGGCCTCTAGAACATTTTTCAAAATAGACTATCTCATAATATAGATTATTTCTTCAGTTTTTTCAAAAAAATGAGGGTTAGGACTATTCACCTCATGCACTCCCCTTATTGTAGTTCTTGTGTCAAAATACTGAGAATTTAGGGAGATTATTTCGATAAAATCTATGACTTAATCAAGGTATTTTTTTTATTAGTTCTCCTTTAGAGGAATAATCCAAAAGATGTCAATCACTATCCATTAATCATTGTTAAAATAATACCAAGAAATAATGCTCTTCATAGGGTTAGTGTGGGTAAGAGTTTTTTAATAACTTTATTCACTCCCAAAACTTGTAAATGGTTTATCGGCTTTCTTTTTTTATTTCATATATATCCTTCCTTAGTTGGAAACAACTTGATGTAAGGAAATACTTTTGGAGGAAGGCTCTACAAAATTAATTTCATGTGGTGATCTCTCTAGGTTGGAGGTTATACATGCACTCATTGGAAGATCCTTTAATAGAGAAGGGAAAGGACTTATAGCTGATCTAATCCTTGGTGGACCCTATGGGTTTGAAGTTGTTGAAGACTTCTCCAAATGATCATAGATGACTGTTGGGTTCTTCTCCTAACAAACCATTTAACTTAGTCAGGTGACCTTGAATTTTATTTTTAATCTCACAATATTATTGATCATTAATTTTTAACAGTTTATTATCAATATTAAAATTATTTTAATGCATTTATCAAAATTTTATATTAAAAATAGATTTATTATATTCCATGTTTTCATTTACTAGGGTTAATCTAGTAGAAGAAGAAACTAGTGGAAGTGATTCAGGTAATGGAATTGTGAAAAACACATTTTCCACTTATTCAAGGTTTATATGGTTCCCAATATTTCCATAAGATTTTTCTCAACCTATGGATCAAAAACCAACAAGGTGAGATGAATTAGATCAGATAATTTTTTCAAATCATTTTAAAACAAAATTTAAACATAGACTCTATTCTCCCCGTCAATGGTGCCAGATTTTATGATCATCCTATCATGGGGACCTTGTTAAAAAAATGAACTCAATTAAATTTAGTAATATTTTAATTATGTTTTCTATAGAGAGGAAAGTTTTATGGATACATTATGTTTTTTATGGGTTCAGTGTGTGGAATCATTGAATGAGAATGATTATTTTTAAATTCAATTTTAAAATAAATGGCCAATCCTTGAATATCTCCATACCTTTCCTATTAAATCATTATTCTATTTTTTTTACTCTCTGATTTTATATCTAATCAAGTGAAATATCACTTTATTACCCTAAAATATAATTTTATATTTAACCAGAGGGATGAAATAACCAATTTAATATTTTATCTCTCCTAACCCAGTAATCGTATATCTCTATTTACCCTTAACTCATCCCACTACACATGATAAAAAAATAAATAGATAGGACCTATGTGAAATGTATTTGAGATCAAGAGAATAATGGAATTTGAATTCAAAATGTAAGAAATAAGGAAACCTCATAATGTCTAAATAGTTAATATAAATCATAAGAGATTAAAATGAGAGAATAAACTATTGATTTAGGGAATTAATTAATATGAGGATAAGGATAATCTCATCTCCTCAACCACTAATGGAATAATGTTACATCATAAAAGTTATTATATAAAAATAAATGAAAAAAATTTAGTAAATAGTAGTATTAGTGTGATGTCCCAGACTCGGATCACTCCTGAGTAACTAAACCTGGTTGGCCACATAGCCTCAAGCATGCCTCCCCATGTGCTAGAGGTTGTTGACTAGAAGATAGGGCCTAGGGTGTGTCTTTAGGGAGACTATTACCTCAGGTTAAAGTGTAGGACATCAGAGATAATAGATGAATTAAAATCTGGAGCATAATTATAATGAATAAGATAGTGTAAGCATAATAAAAATCTATGCAATAAAAAATCAAATCCAAAGTTGAACAGTATAATATAAAAAATTACAAAATTTCATGTATCTACAAAAATGGAAAACATGCATAGATGATAGTAGGAAGATAGTATAATACACACCATACAAAATATTCAAATAGGGTAAAAATTATCCAAGAATCATGATAACTACAATGGTCATCTACTACCAATATTTTATCCTAATGAAACAAAGGCATGTTTACAAAGTGGGATGTTTCCCTTTGTCCACACCTACGATCATATAATCTGCTCAGGTACTAACAGTGTCCCAGAAAGGGTCTAAGATAAATCTCAATAGGCCACCACCAACGGTGTCTATAAAATTACAGTAAGTAAATCTAAATTATAATGTGTGTAAGTATATATAAATGTAAGGTAGTGTAGAGATAAATACCCAGTACCAACTTCAACCTCAGCTGGTAATATCTCTAAACAAGTGATCATTTAATTATTATCTAGGTGATCATAATTATCATATATCAGTAGCCAAGGAATGATGATGATAATAATAATAAAGGATCAAAGGATAAACTAAGGCATCCTTGACCTCAGTGGTTGATCCAACTCATAGTAGAAACTCATATAGTCTAGTAATAAGGGTATGAGTGTAATATAAGGGATCAAACAAGTAATTCCACAATAAAAGAGTCTCACTGAGTCCATAGATATCTTCAATAGTATTATTTTTCTAAGAATGATTGGTCTTAATGGGTTGAATCCATATCATCGTGTGTATAAAGACTTCAATTTTAATACAAGGAGTGTATCCAAGGAATTATAATAATTTGAAAATGAATTCAAGTGAATCATTAGTAATTTAATGTTGAATTCATATACTAAGACAAATACCAAGTTCCAAGGTGGGTATCTCCCTTGGTAACCTGATCAATGAGTTAGAATGGCATCATTTGAGTGATCAAGGAATTCCCTTAGAAATCCAAGGTTATCTCTAGTATAACCATTCCTATAAATATGAAAAAGTTCCAAATTCAAAAGGAATCATATAATTATTTTATTTATATATATATGTGTGTGTGTTTGTGTCATCATAATCCATGTAATACTTATTCCAATTTGAATACATGAGGTTTATTCCATTTCCTTTCATCATTAGTGACATGGTGTATTAAATCCATGCAACCAATTATCAAATTAATGATAAAATATAAGTCCAAGTGATATCTATACATATACTTCCCATTTAAAAATTTAAATATTCATTTAACTATTATGGAACACATACCTTAACAATGTTCAAGTAAAATCACACCTAAATTGTGTCTCGGGTAAAATAAACATGGATCACTAAAGGAATAATAAAGAACACATCCTACTTGGGGTTGTTAGCATTAAGGTATCAACCTCCAATGATGTCAATTGGTAAAAATAGGGATTTAGAACATAATTTATTAAAATTTAGGGAATATAAATTTAATAATAAACACCAAATAAAACCATCAAGTTCACAACGGATACAATTTATAAACGGTGATACTTTAAGGGATAACTCATAGACCACCAACCCTAATCTTGTTGTAGATTCATTCTATAGTACCATACCTTAGTTTTCCTTGGATCATAAATAATTAAAAAATAGATGAATTCCCTAAAAATAGGTCATATGAGCTTGCACCATGTTTACTCTATCGATAAGAAGACAATTGATGAAATGTGGAATAGGAACGAACCACTCACTGAGAGGAGTCCAACAAGATGAATGGATCTTAAATCTAAGGTTGGATAGTGAATTTTTCAATGAACTTAGGTGGATTCCATGGGAGGAGCTCTTCAAAATTAGAAGAAGATGAGGATGTCATCTAGAATGAAGAAAGAAAGAGGTGGATAATAGTATATGGATTTTAAGGGGAACTGGTAAAATTACCCAGAAATTAAAGGGTCACATGGTTTGGCCACATGGTTGACCAAACCATGTTCTAATTGTGCATTGATTAATATCCAAAGAATGGGATCACATAGTTCTTGGTAACATATTAAGAAACTATATGAAAACTATGTTATTTGAATCTACTAAAAACTATAGATTTTATGCATGGTTGGGATGCATGGGTCGTATGATTATGGAAAACTGTGCAGCCCCAAACAAATCAATGGATGAACCTTAATGGTTTCATCAAACCATGTAGAATATGCTATATAAAATATACTAACCATGTGGCCCAACTATTTCCTCCAAAATATGGGTCTTTAGGCTCCGAAAAACCCCTAAACACCCTCATTTCCTCCATATCCTTACAAGAAATTCATATAAGGTTGAAACCAAGGAACTAAACTGAAATTTAAAGAGTCTTTATCTCAAAGAAAAATTGGGTCTTCCCCCTTTAAAATAACTCCTCCACGAGTTTCCCTCCCAATGGTGGTAAGGATTCGTCTGAGAATAACTCTGGCCACTAAGAATATACGTCAGCCTCCTACTTCCAAGTTTCATCCTATACATGTCTATACTACTATAGCACCCATTCTATATGGATAGACTGACCTTGAAGATACTTTTTTTATAGTAAATGATGTGTATAGGATACTCCTTAAAATAATCACAGTATTCAATTTAAAATGCTCGAGAAAAATGTTTGAGATGAGTTGACATGGTATTGGAGAAGCTATGAAATATGGAAGACATCATGCGTAGAATAGTACCTATGAGGTAAAATAAATTGATAGAATACTAGCTCAACTCTATCTAAGATCTTAAAAGTCCCAAAAAAACAAGGTGATAGGTTTTTTTCCTCTATATTCTTCTATTCCCAAGTCCAAGTGACACCCACAAGAAGACATGTTCTCCGACCTTGAACTCTATAGGTCTTTGACATTGATCGACAATGATTTATGTCTAAACTGAGCAGTTTACATATGTTTCTTGATCAGTTTCACCTACTCTAAATTCTCCTGAATGAGATGAGTACCAATTAGCACTACCTCCCCTACATCTAAGCAGCACAGAGGTGAACAACATGGGATACCATATAAGCCCTCATACGAGTCCATTTGAATTGTTTCCTAAAATCTATTACTGTAATAAAAATTGACAAGAGGGATATTCTTTTCCCAATAACCTATAAAATCAAGGATTAATGCTCATATAATGTCCTCCAACACCTATATATACTCTTTTTACTGGCCATCGGTCTAAGTGTGAAAATATGCAATCGGAAGAACCTATGTACCCAAATCTTCCTATAAACCTTGTCAGAACCTCAATGTGAAATATTCATCCCTATCTGAAATGATAGTATGAGGTACCCCATGTAGGTTTATTATCTCATCATCATACATTCAACCCACCTCATCAACTGAGAAAGTCTCCCAAATAGGAATGAAGTGGGATACTTTCATCGGTCGATCCATGACTCCTGAAACTGCATCACTACCTCAAGGTTATCTTAGTAAACCAATCAAAAAATCTATTGACACATCATCCCATTTCCATTCTAAGACTAGTAATGGATGTAGCAAACCAATGGGCCATAGTTTTTCCACCTTTACCTGTTGATAGGTGGAACACATAAAAAACCCCACAATCTAACATTTCATTCCATTACACCAATACTAGTGATGCATATCATGATACATCTTGTAGATACATGGGTGTAATACCCACTGAGAAGCATTGGATTCTCACATAATATCCTCTTTAATGTATGAAGGAACCCAGATACACCCATGTATACACAATATTTCATCTCCATTAGGAGACCAATCCAGTGGTGGGTCCTCACCAAAAAAACTTTCCCATAGAACCAACCCTTTAGGATCTTAAAACTAACTTATCTACACCTTATCAAGGAGTGAAGAGGTAAATGATAATGAATTAATAAAATACTGCTCATTACTCTCTTGAACCTCCTTATACAACTCATAAAATAGGGACATCAGCTTTCATTCAGTATTGGCTTCCTAAACAGCTTGTGCCTGAGTTTTCTGGATCAGCTCATCAGCTAGCGCATTGCACTTTCTAGGCATATAAGCAAGATTATAGTCAAAATATTGAAGTTATTAGACCGATTTTTATTTTATGATCTTCAATTAATGGTATGTAAAAATATATTTACGGATCTTATGGTCTATAAACACCACAAATCACTCTCACATCAAATAATTCCTCTAGAAACATAAGGAATGAACAACTTCTACAAGATTAAAGTTGATCAATGGATAATTACATTCATGAGGCCTAAATTACCAAGACCCATACACAATAAATAGATCCTCTTATATTGATATTGTACCCATCATGATGCCTGATGCATCATAAAAACTGATATCCACTTCTAGGATCTAGAGAAATTAGGATTGGTTCCAAAGTAAGCCTTCTTTTTAGCTCCTGGAAGGCCTTCACAAACACTTCATACCATGATAACTTCATGCTATTCTTATTTATACAATTAAGATGGGTCTTAAGGCGTTATATGTCCTTTATTAAATAGATTTAATATCCATCCATCCCCAAGAAACTTTGTATATCAAACACATTCTTGGGATACTCCTAAGAAACAAAAACACTCACCTTCTTTGGGTCAACTAATACTCATGATTTTGAGATAATATGACCCAATAAGTGAACCATATCAATCTATAAGTGTTAATTTGTGATCATAGATTCCCTCTCAGTGTACTCAATATGATCTCAATATATTTTTAATGGTTAGTTAGAGTATAATAATACACCAAGATTTCATCCAAAAAAACCTTTACAAAGGAATATAGGTAAGAGTGGAAAACACTATTCATCAAGGCCATGAAAATAGTAGGAGAATTTTTAATACATATCAAAACATCCAGGTACTCATATAAATTTCACTAACTTTGGAATGAAATATATGGTATGTATAAAGTTATAATTCGTAGCTGATGATAGCTTATTTTGAGTCTTATCTTCAAGAACAATCTAGCTCCTTTGAGCTGGATGAAGAGGTAATTTATTCAATGAAGTGGATATAAATTCTTCACTATAATATTGTTCAACCATTGATAATACATGCAAATAAAAAGGTTTCAATTTTCCTCCTTGGAGAAAAGAATAGGTAAACCCCAAGGAGAAGTATTATATTGGATAAAACCCTTAGATTCTAAACACTCTAGCTACCACTTTATCTCTTGCAACTCAATGATAGCTATCTTGTATGGAGGAATAGACACTGTAACTACTCCTGGAACAAGATTGATCATAAAATCTACCTCTCTCATAATACATATTCCACAGAAATAATCCAACAAAACATCCCTGAAACAATTCACCACTCGATGAAAATATGTCAGATGCATCATCTAACTATCCAAGAAAAGGATGGAAATCTAGGTTTTCACTCCTTTTATTCCATGATACTCTAGTCTAGCTCGACTATCCTAGACATCCCACTCACCCTTGTGAAGATAACTATCACCATCTTGTTATGTAAATGATATCTTACAACAATAGATGTCAACATAAGAGTGATAAGAAACCAACCATCCCATCTTGAGGATGAAATCAAAGACCATCATCTCGAGGATAAAGAGTTATCATAAGAAATGATAACTTCCTGCCTCAAAAGGATGGTACATACAATGGTGCATACCTTCTGAACATACACCCAATAGTGTGTTTAGGGTCATAACCCCTCAAAATTACTAAATTTCAATCACAATATGTATGTTCGATAAAGAGATAAAGGAGTGTGAGGCACATGTATCAAAAAAAGAAGATATGATAGTAGAGGCTACTAGAATTGTACCTCATACTATAGAAATTAATGCAATATACTCCTCGGGTATCTTCTTTAATGTGAGAAATTGGACTAATATATAACCACAAACTTCATATAGACAACCCTATATAGGTCTAATCTACTGGTGGTAAAAAATAGAATTCTGGATAACTCAACCATGACCTAATACTTATTCTACTTAGTCGGTGCAACTCCATATTCCCAGTTAATGAAAACTCATTAATCCTTCCCCAGAAGGTGAAGCTGACGCGGTTTCTATTCTACTATAAATAGGTATAAAGTTCTAGAAAAACCCTCTAAAGATAACCCAACTAGACAAAAGTAAGGAACTTTAGTGGGTCTATATCACACTGAGGCTTCACATGCCCATATCTTCTACACTAATGGAATATAAGATGGCTACATGTGTGGATGCTCTAACTGACATTGTCTAATAAGAAAACTCAAGGCTACACTTCCTTCCACTAGAAGAACTACTACCATGTCTTGGCATTAAACCTTGGTGGGATATACTATCATCTTCCCTCAAGTTATGCACTCTTATAAGATCTTGGTTCACGATCTAAAAAAAGGTATATATGTGAAAGAAATTCACTTTAGAGTAGATGGTGTGCCTGATCCCATCCTCTAAGCATATAGTTTTTGATATCTAATCACTTGAAAGAAGTGGTGTGAAGCATTAAACTTCATTGAAACACACTATATAGTTCATAGAGAACATAACACCCATCTCCAAGTGCAAGAAATCAATAGCTCGATCAACTCTCAGAATATTATGGAAAATGTAATCATAGATGGTGGTCTCTAAGTCTTACCATAACTTTACATGATGACAACCATCTTGGGGAACCACATCCCACCACCGCTTGGAAAAATCTTACAGTATGTCAGTGGAAATATTGACCCTCCTATCTAGAGGCATCTTCAAATTCTGAAAGATAGATAAAATGGATTATATCCATGACTCATTAGCATGAGGACTTCCATCCCTAGATAATATAGGAGGATGCTGTTACTATAACTCATGATTAAACTCAGACACTATAGGTTTGGGTTTTGGAGCACCCTTTATAGACTACATCAAGTGTAGGAAACTCTCCTGAATCTGAGTGTCAGTGCCTAGTTCAAGAATAGAAGGTGGTTCCACAGGTGGAACTACCTTAGGTGATATCGGTGGCTCATGGTCCACCACCTCTAGAGCATGATCATATCCACTCTCTTGGTGAAAGACTCAAGGATTTTGTGGTGTCATATCTCTACAAATGATGAGCACATGCCTTGGAACTAGATTCTAAATAATATATGATCACTAAAAGAAGTTTAACCAAATTAAAGGTTTCAATATCCAATACACCCCCCCCAACTACCCACTTAGAAGGCTAGGGTATTGGAATGTTTTCAATCTCTTATTTTAAGGTGTTAAAGTATATAGAGGGTCAATTATAATTTAATGGGTAAAAACTCTTTAAATTTCACTTAACCTCCCTATTTACAAGAAAAAATTATTTTATAAGTCAAAATTCATAGTTTATGTTTGTATGTTCATATATATACATATTACAAGGCTTGATTAAATAGATTATCATTCTCAATTTATAAAGGCCCATACACTTTATAAATTAAAATTGACACTCATTTAATTATAACTAATCCCCTTCCATTTAGTCTCATAATTTAATGGTTAAGATATAATGCCTTGATTTTGATGAATTTCCATTTTTAATTTATAAGGACCCATAAACCTTATAAATTGTAATTAGTAGTCATGTAATTATAACCAAATCCTAGATCATCTAACCAAGGTTTAATAGCTTACATGGTCTGAAATTTTCCATTTAAGTTGCCACAATTAATCTATATAGGAAGACACTATTTAGGTTTATACTGACATTTTAGACAACTAGTTTCCATTCCCATCAGAAGATATTAGTGTCCCATGAATATATAACAACCAAGGCATACTCAATAGTCATAAGTAACATAGTAAATGAAAGTAGTAAAATTCACCTATATATCATGGATTGTTAATTACTAGGGTCCTAACAATGATGCTTGTAATAATTATCCTTGTCATACCAGGACAAGGTAGAATCTATATAAATTATAAAAAACAAAACAATTTATGTGAATCACCCATCAATGAAAGTATATCAACTATAATTGGAAGAATATTATACAATAATTTCTCATTCCTAGGAAACATGGTATTTACCTAGAACATGGGCTAGCTACTATGTGGAACATCCTATAACCAAGTTCAAACATGTTCCAAATATCCTATCTAATTTACCAAAACATAATATATTAAAATAAGTTGATCTGATACGAATTTTCAACATTCCATACATGTCTCACTCCTAAGTTACCAAACCCGGTTAGTCACATGGCCCCAGGCATGCCTCCCCATATTATAGAGGCTATTGAATAGCAACGAGGGCCTAAGGTTTGTCTGTGGGGAGAATATTCCATTGGTTCAAAGTGGAGAATAGTAGAGATAATATATGGATAAACAATGGAATCATAATAACAATGAATAATACTATAGAAGAATAATAAACATCCTTGCAATAAACAATCAACTGAAAATATAAACAATATCACATAAAAAATGATAAAACATCATGTCTCTACAAAAAGAGAAAACATGCATACATGTAAATAGGAAGACAGTAAAATAAATGATATAAAAAATAATAAATAAAGTAAAAACTAACCAAGTATCTTGAGAATTATCCTGGTCATATGTTACCAATATCACATCCTAAATAAAGAAATTCAGATGTCCAAATTTTGATGCTTCCATTTTTCCACACCTGCAATCATATAATATTCTAAGCTAACAACAATATCTAGGATAGGGCGTGAGATAAATTTTAGTAGGTCACCACCAATGGTGTCTATAAAAATCCTTTCAATGAATATAAATTGTAAATTTTTTAGGTATAAATAAAATTATGGCAATACAGAGATAAATAAATCGTACCAACTTTAGTCTCAGTTGGTAATGTCTCTGAATAAGTGATATTTTAATTAAAGTCCAAGTGGTTAGGATTATCATATATCAATATTCAAGGAATAATGATAATGAAAATAATAAAGAATGATCCAAAGAGAATCCAAGTCATCCTTAACCATAGGGGTTGATCCAACTCATAGTGGAAACTCATGTTGTTTGTGAATAAGGGACTGAGTGTAATACAAGGTATAAACCAAGGCATTAAAATGTAAAAGAGTCTAACTAAGACCATGGATCTCTTCTATAGTAATCTCAGTCTAAGAATGACTGGGCCCAATGGGGTGAATCCATAGTGAGGAATGTCCAAATACATCAAGATGAATCCAATTATTATATCCAATGCATTCTAACAATCTAGAAATTAATTTAGGTGGATCATCTATACAGGACCAAGTATTTTACATACTAAGAAAAATTTCAATTTTCAATGTGGGTATCTCCCTTAGAAACGGTCTCAAGGAATCCGGATGGAATACTCTGAGTGCTTGAGTAATTCCCTTGGGAATCCTTGGATAGCTCAAGTATGTTCATTACTATAAAGATGAAAATTGTCCAAATGGAAAAGATACCATATAATCATTTCATTTAAAAACATATGTCATCATAGTCCATGTAATTCTCATGCCAATTTCAATAAATTAGGTTCATTCCATTACCTTTCGACATAAATGAGATGTTGTATTAAGGACATGCAACCAATTGTCAAATTAAAGAAAAAATAATTCTAAGTAATATCTATACATATAATTATCATTTAAAAATTTAAATATTCAATTATTTTTTATTTAAAACATACCTTAATAGAGGTTATGTCAAATCACACCCAAAAGGAGTCTCTAGTAAACCCACCATAGATAACTGAAGGCATATCAAAGAATACACCCTACTTGGGGTGGTTAACATTAGGGTATCAACCTAAAATGATTTTAAGAGGTGGAAATATGTCTTTAGAATATAATTATTCAATTGAATTTGAGTTAGATAAATTTAAGAAATAATGTCTGGTGAAAAAAGCATGCACGCAAGGGATTCAGTTTATAAAAGGTAAGACATTGAGGGGAAATTCATAAAATACTTACCTTATACCTATAGTATAATTCTCATCCAATATCAACCCTTAGTTTGTCTTTGATATGAATAAAATATAAGAATAGATGAACACCTTGAAAATAGGTTATATGATCTCTCATTAAAATCACTCCATTGATAGGAAGGCAAACCAAGAAAGACGCAAGATGAATGAATCACTCATCAGAATAAATACAATGAGATTAATTAATATTTATTTTTAGGTATAATGGACATGTTTTAAATGATCCTAGGTGGCTTCCATGGGAGGATCTCTCCAACATTAGAAGAATAGGGTGTTGTTCTCTTGAATGAAGAAAGAAAGAGGTGGTTTAGGTTATAAGGATTTTAAGGGAAATGGAAAAGGGTTGTATGGTTTGGCCACATGGTTGGACAAACCATGCACCAACTGTGCATGGATTACTATCCAATGAAGGGGATCACATGGTTCAAGTTCACAGTTTGAGAAACTGTGCAAACAATGTAAAATTTTCCTCTACTAAAAATAGAATCTTTTCTACATGGTCATGATGCCTGAAGTGTATAGTGAGGGAAAACTATGTGGACCCAGAAAGAGAACTAGAACACCCTGCTTGGTTTCATCAAACCATGAAGACTAGTCAGAATAGTTTCTAATAATCATGTGGCTAAGGTGTTTTCTCCAAAGTATGGGGCTCGGTGACTTGAACAAGACCTGGACACCCACTTTTCCGCTATAGCCTTAATAATCATTCATATAAGTTCAAAACCAAGGAATTTAAATGAAATTAAAAGAGTCTTTGCCTATAAAAAAATTTATTATTACAATTAGATTGATTGATTAATTTTGAGAGGATTCCTCTACCTTTAGTGAATTTTTCTCAATTTATAGAGGAATACATGAATTTATTCAGTGCACATTGAAATTCACCATGTGAGTAGTATGGGTTTCTTCAAATCCTTTTTAGTTAATATGGAAGTGTTCCTTGATTTTAGTTTTGAGTGTGATCTTTTTATTCCTTTGATGGGATACATGTGGGGTGGATAAGGGTCATTATGAATTCATTTGAGAGAATCCTCATGAATATTATTATTGAAATAACCCCTCTCATTATTATGTTTTGTTATGCCTTATATAATAATCATTGGTGGAATGCTTCACTTTGTAGGTTTAGTGAAAGAGGGCTGATTTTCATGCACATGATGAAGTTATCTCATGCTCACTACAAATAGGCTTGAGTTAGTGATCTTAGGCCTTAGTGAGATTAGAGAGGTAGGCTTGGGCCTATTTTGGTTGGTGGTCCTGGCCTAGATTTGGGGCCACTACTTCTTCACATATTCCCTTAAATTTGTTTAACTTAGTATAATCAATCTATTTTAACTCCAATCATTTCTTGAAAATTTTCATCTTAGATTTCCATTATCTCCATGGTTTCAGCCTTGTCCTTAAATAAAGGTTATTCCATTTCTTCTTGTAATTTGTAGCTTAAATTTGGATAATTACAAGGAGGCACCAAGGAAGCTTGGGTCTGGTCTTGAGAAGGTTTCATCTTCATTTGAGCTCTTTCTTGGATGGTCTTGGGTCATAGCTAATAGTGTGTGTAATGGAACCTGGTTTTTAGCTATAAAGGTTGGATTGGGAATTGGATTGATCAGTAATGAAGCATAGAACTTAGGGTATGCAGTAGTTTAATGACCAGTGTTGGGGAATAGTATCTTAGTGGAGAGGAAAGAAAGGTTCTTTCCTAGTTTTTCAAGGGATCTTGAGCATTATGTGTTTGATGTGGGTTAGAAATTGTCTTTATTGGGGACTTCTATTGAGCATATGGGGTGTTTTGGAACATAATCTTGAAATTTGTGGTTGGGAGTACTCTAGGTCCCCACCATCATTGTCTCTACATAGGGAATTCACAAGAGTAGTAAAAAATAATTCAATGATATGGATTAGCCATAAATTATTATTCAAATCATGGAACCAGTTATCATTGATCATGAAAAAATTGTATATATGATTGGAAGAACATTGATTCTCTCAAAATAGGTTTCATTTGCCTTAACACCCCATATTTGGTGTTTTATAAAGCTTGGTCATCTTCTCTTATGGCATCATTTCTAATATGCATCATTGTCCATTGTAATTCATATTCTTCTGTGATTCATTGTTAGTTTTCAATGTAATATTTAATGAATTTGATGCTGGTAATTTCCAAAATTTGTGTAATGATCTTTGAATGATAGATACTGGGATAATGAATCCCCCAAAATTGCCTAAACTTTCTTAGATATACACCTTTGGATGGACTCATCAGTAAGCTTCACTCAGGGATATCTTCATATTTATCAAATCATAGGCACAACTCAAAATAATTCAACCTGCCCATCTCCTTTTGTAGGTATTTATTGATGTGTCTTCAATTTCACCCTAATCTATTTGACTCGGTTTATCCAAAATATTGTCCGATCTAGAGTATCTTATTTGGGACTTTTGGTTTATCTATCCTTATAAGTAGCTCAAAAATAATATACATGCCATCGAGGCATGGTTTTTCCTCTCATGATTCCTTTGATTTTTTCTTTGATAAAGCTTTGTAAGGTTCATAGTGTGGTAGCCTATAAGTAATACATTCATGGTTGTAGAGTAGGGGCATGGTTAGTTAAACTAGGTTGATCTCATGGTCAGTTGAAGATAGGGAAGCTCATAGTTACTTATAGGTGAACATGTGGTAGGTTTTTTGGATGTTGTGTCTTGGTCACTTGGTTGAGAATGATCAAGTTAATATTATGTTTGGTTAATTGATCATGATATTACCTTGAAGTTAGTTATTGGAAACATTTATATGGCCAGTTAATTAACAATGATAGGCATAGTCACTTGTACCTGTATATGTGGTCAGTTAATTGACTATGGTTTGGTCTTGTGGTATCATGAAGAGGTCTCCCATTGTAGGTTGAATTTTCACTTGTAAATACTATACATTCCTTGAAAAATTAGTGTGGTCACTTAGCACCTTATTTATATTTACAACCTATATTTCAAAAAAAATAAACATTAGTTCATACCTTTTTCTTATTATTTATAAATTGAATAAATAAATTTAAAATCAATTTAAATTACCTAGATCTATTAATTCAAATATTAATTCCAAAATTTTTCATATCACAAATATTTCTCAGTTCATTATTTTAACAAAATGTTTTTAATTTATAGATTGAAAATTCTTAGTTTTTTAGAACAATCTAAATTTATTTTTTCATCAAAAACAATATCAAAAATAAAATTTAGAAATGATCTTTTCAAAGAAATATAAATAATGAAATATCATATAATAAGCCTTTGATCGATGAAATTTCAAATATCCCAAATTAATACATAGATTATTTGTTATATCTAAATATAAAATATTCCATTAAAATTAAATATTAAATCCATTTTTTCACTGAATTTAAAATTTCACAAAGTAAAAAAAAGTTAATTAATTAACCGATTTTAATTAAAATTTTGAGTTAAAAAATGAAAACCATATCAAAAATTATGAAAATTTGGACTCAAATTAGGCATTAAATATGATCAAATAAACTAATGAGAAACACCAAATCATGGGTATTAGGTATGTTTGTTAGGGATTGTAATCATTTTGATTATATTTCATGAATTTTTGATGTTGGATGTGTATCATACATTTTTGTTGATGTGAATTATTTTAGAAGAAAAATGGAATTGGTTGAAGTAAAAGATCATATTCATGTGGTAAATAGAGTAATATTTTTTTAAATATTAATAAAAATGATTCAAATTATATAAAAATGATTCATGGGGGTTGACGTGAATTTAATTTTTTATATATCCTAGTCTTTAAAATATTCTTATAATATATGAAATAAGATGATCAAAGTTAACAACTAAATATCACTTCTATCATTTACACATAGAATATAAAAATGATAAATCACATCAAATGGATCCATAAATATAAATTTTTATAATAATTTTATTATGAAGCATTTAATTTGTTTGAATATTTTTAATTTAGAAAAATGACTAGAATTATTTTTTGAAAAGTAAAAATAATATAGTGATTTATTTTCCCTTAAACATACATGTGTTTTTGGATCAACAATTACACAAGAAAGTGGTGGTTTATGGTACTTTATTACCTTCATGAATGATTCTAGTTTATATAAATGTGTATCTCTAATTAAGCACAAATATTGAATGTTTGAAATGTTTCAAAATATCCAATAACTATGTAAAAAATAGTATTGTAAATGTTATTAAATTGTTTTATCCAAATTGAAAGAGTGAATAACTAATTTAAGAGTTTAACAACTATTTAAGGGGGTGTGATATTTTATCATAACGCACTCATTTTTAATTAAAAAAATATAATGGTGTGTTAAAATAAAAAAATGTTAAACATGGTTCATCCAATGATGATTTAAGATTGATCTCCTTATATTAATTTAGGATTGTGCTCTAAAAATAATAGCATTCATAGTTAACAAAGTCTATGTATGATAACTCAAAATACACCATATGATATGTATACATTAAAGAATCCAAATTTTATATAAGTTTGTTTTCTTCATAGTGACCTTCAATGAATTTTGATGACCTTGATGACCTTTGATGAAGTAAACTCACTGGATATGGAAATCTTTATTTTAAAAGTTTACATTATTATCTCCCTTGATGAATTACTTTCATAAAAAGGATGATTTATAATATATGACTTATTTTAATAAAAAATCGGTGTTATAATACTTAAATTTTATATAATTCTTGGTATTTATATGTTTTAATAAGTTATTGATGCAATGAAAATTTATATGAAATATGGTGACTATATGTGTGAATATAAAGAATAGCCTTTTAGGGTTCTAAGCTTATACATTCTGTTTATTTATTCATTTTTTTTGAATATGAATATTACTGAATTAAATAAGATTTATATGAATCGAGAATGGATGGAGTTAAATCGTATAAAAAATATTATGGGAATGAGGTTAAATAGTTTATCATGTGTATAAAAGATCTTTTATATGACCCATCTCAAATCCATTTTTTGTGTTTATATCATTATTATTAATGACTAATTAGTTCATTGGAGTAGGAAGAACACTTTATCTTTCCTGGAATAGGTTGAAGTTATAAATGTTGTTCTAAATATAGAGAAGAAATGAATGTATCTAGTGAGTAGGATAACACTACATTATATGTACAATCTTATATGATTACAAGTGTGAATAATGATGAATATCATATCAAGGATATGATTACGAGTTTGAATGATGATGAATATCGTATTGAGGAAATGAAAATTATTGTTAAAGATAAACATTGTGGTTTTCCAAAGATGTTCCAAAAGCTAAAAATTTTGTAAAGATGTCATTTTATTTTGGTTGTACTAAATATACAACATTTTCTACCATATTAAAGATATATAATTTAAAATCCAACAATATATGGAGTGAAAATATATTTATTGAAATACTAACTCCCTTGAATGATATTATTCTAGAAGATAATGAGAATCCTTGCTGAAAATATGGATTTAAATTAATCCTATGTTAAATGGGTATGATTTCTTAAAGAATTCATCTCTATCCAAATGACTATATATTATTTCAAAAGGACAATGAATCACTTAAAATTTATCAAAGTGTTATGCATCTCGATAAAAGATGATAAATCAAGTCCTTAAAAAGTTATATAGTACTTGTCAATAATTTTAAGGTTTAGGTTCCTATATAGAAGTGTGGAAACTATAATGAAATTAACTAGAATGAAAATACAAGAAATAAAGGTTGAAACTTCTTCATTGAGTAAACTATCCTTAATAAAATAAAATTGATCATGAGTATCATGAATTTGGAAACAAGTCGAGAAACCTTCCTATTGTACTTTCTCCAGATTTAGTGGCTCCTTTTTTCATAAAAAGTATCAATCACAATAAATTTCCCTTTATGTTGGTAAATTATAACCTATCACCATTGTTATGTATGAAGAAAAAATACATTATGTTTTCTCTATTATATTAGGAACAAAAAATCAGGTAATGATATTAATTTTTATTTAGATAAATTGATCGAATATATGAAATTAATGTGTTATTTAGGTGTTATGTTGTAAGAAGATTATATAAATGAAGATTTAATTTTGAGAGCCAGGTTGTATTGGAAAATAAATGATTTTCCATCTTTTGTGAATTTTTTAGGATATAGAATTAAAGGAATGTTACGATGTCCCATTTTTTAAAAAGGTACACACTTAGTTTAGTTGAAACATTCCTTGTGATTATGTTTCTAAGACATCACAAATTTTTACCCTAATAACATAAATATCGATCTTGGTTGACATCATTCTATGGGAATTCAGAAGAAGGTATGACACTATCTCCACTAACAGGTGATAAACTCTTCCATAAATTAAATGATACGGTCACCAGTTTTGGTCAGTATTCTTAAAAATAACTTATGAAAACTTTTTAGACAAATGTTTATAAAATTACCATTCTGGAATTATTTGTACCTCATACTTTATATTTATGTCATGCATGTAGAAAAAAATTTATGTGATAGTGTCATTAGCATGTTACTAAATGAAGCTAACAAAATTAAGGATGGAATTAAGGCTGGACATGATTGACATGGATATGCAGGAAGAGTTATAACCAGTGAAGGGTTAAATGAGGAATTTTCTTCCTCCAACTACAAACAATTAATCTAGGAAAGAGATATATCAGTTTTTCAACTTCCTGAATGATGTAAAGGTTCGAAAGGTTTATTTCTCAAAATTCAAGAATATCATTTCAATGACTGATTTAATATTAAAGGTCCTAAAATCACATGATTCTCATGTTTTTAATTAATATTTAATTCTTGTATATTTACAATTAATTTTTCGTAAATTTTCTATCATATATTAACTAATATTTTTTTTCTGTTTCAAAGCTATGTTCAGTAAAGTTATTGATCGGGTGAAGTTTTCAACAATGGAAAATGGATTTTTTGTAATATTATGTGAATTGTAGATGTTCTTCCCACCATTATTCTTTTATGTGATGGTTCACTTAATGGTCCTCTTGATTAGAGAGATTTAGTTATGTGGACATGTACATTACAGGTGGATATACCCTATAGAATATTATATGAATGTTTTAAAAAGGTATATCTAAAATCAAAGTCTACTAGAAGGTTTTATTGTAGAGTGATATATTGTTGAGGAAGATATTGAACTCTCTACTAAATCCCTCTTTGATGTGGTTAACATTGGCCTACCAAAATCTCATCATAGTGGGCAGCATGTGGGTGAAGGAATTTTCTAAACATATGTTGTTGTAATTACCATTACAATGTGGGAATGGGGTCATCTTTACATTTTATATAACATTTTGGAGTTTTCTCTAAATATTGAAACCAATAATGTAATTCTTAAGAATTTTATTCCATAAAGGGATGAAATATGGATATCAAATACACATAATCGATAGTTTTTAAGATGTTTTCAAGACTATATTACTAAATAGTTAGTTTCAAATCCAATTTCAATTTCAAAATTACTTTGATGGATAACCAGGTGACCAAGTGTGCATGTCTTCTCTTAAAATGGTTATGTAATTAGTGGTTATACATTCTATATAAATGAATATGATAAAAATGGTACCATGGAAAATAGTGGAGTTACTCTTATGGTGGAGTGATGTATATATCTAGCATGAAAGGAAAAAAATCCAATTTACATCAATATAGAAAACTTTAGCGTCATCAAGAAATATGGGAGTTGGATTATAAACATTCCAAGTGCTGATTTTTTAATGCAAGTGGGTTGATAATGAGAATGAATTTAAAATAAATGAATTATCATTCATGAAAATTGATTTCAGTATGGGTGTAAGGAAAAATCCTTCATAATGGAATTATATGAAGTACAAGTATTTTAGGTGATGGATCCTATAAACAAAAAGTGGTTAATTGTTCTATTTTCAACAAAAACCAATGTAGGGTCAGATGCCAAATCAACAAAGGATAACCCTTTCATTGGGACATCATAATTATTTCATAGTGGTTCAAATATAGATATGGTATTGTATACCAGAGGATACTATAATAATTGAATTTTGATACTCGATTACGGGGTCAAATTCCTTCAACCATTAAAGAAAAAAAATAGTTCAATAAAAATGTTAAAAAAATAATATACATCTTTTTAACTCATGGTATTATGTGTTTAATAATGTATTTATGTAATATAAATTAAATATTCAACCACTTATCTAGATAATGTCTTCTCCACATGTTAATTCAACCAATATTATGGAGCAATAGGTTTATTGACGTGTTGAATCTCTAACTATAAAGGAACAACAGGTTTCTCCAAACATTGATGCAACCAATCCTGAGAAACTGTATATTGACAGTTTTGAAACCAAGGATAAGGTAGAAGTTGAAAAAACTATGTTTGATAAAAAAAATAGGAGCATCGTAGTGTGAAATTCATAAAAATTGAGATGAGAAGAAAAGACATAAAGTTTGAGGTTGAATGGAATGCACACAGCCTGCATGTTGACCCCAACAAGTCCATTTTTCAATAGTTACATTGAGTTTGCCACTCAAATGCATGTTCAAATTGATGAAGATATATGGAAAAGTGCCATTCATGTGATAAAGGCACTAATTTTGGAGGATATTGGGGTAAAATTATGATATAATTTATCAATTTTACAAAAATAAAATAAAATATTGAAATGTTGATTTACTCTTCATTATCCCGTATAGGGTGCATTTATACTAGATGACAGCCGAATGAAATTTTTATTAATATTAGTTGTAATGGATCACATAAAATTTAATAAAATTATTATAAAGAATCGTCTTAGGGATGTTGAAGGTAATGTAAATCCACACCCACCACATATATATATATACACATGATAAACTAAGAAACATGGAATGCATTTATTGTCTATCGTCAGGAAGCATCAGTTGAGGGGAATTGTTATTGATAATACTTTACCTAGAAATACATGTATTAATCACTTGGATTAAGAATATTTAATTTATTAAACAAAAACTAAGTACTAAAAATAATAATCATTAATCAAAACCAACATACCACTAACAAAAATCAAGGATGGGGTAAACTTCACTTGTAAAAAATTGTATGTATTTTAAATCTATAGTAATATATTTTTCTGGTATGAAATAACAATATAGTTATATTCCTTAATTTATATACAGAATGGTGAATCAAAATGAAAATCCACTTCCATCCCACATCACGTGTTATGGAAGGAGGCTAGTGTAAATAAAGACGAAATAATAACAGATGAAAATAGACAAATAGTATAGGAATAATGTGTAAGTATAAAATAATAAAAATTTGTTATACTTTAAATTGGTATTACATAATAATGACTACTTATTTTATAATATTTTTTATTAGGTTTATAAAAAAGAACTTTCATTGGTTTTACTTGATGAATGACTAATTTTAGTGGAATCGAAGCAACTAAAATAATATGGCCACATCAGAGGTCTGGGTTTTGGAGTATCGCCTCAAATATATTTTGAGAAAATAAATTAACAGAGGCATAAAGATAATTAAATGGATGAGATGAAATAATGAATAAATATTTTTAAAGAAAAAATTAATTAGAAGTTTGAGTTGTTATGGAATGTTATGGTAAGGAATCAAATACACGAAACAACACAACAAAAACTGCTATATAAAGATCACCCCCCCAATAATTGAAGATATCCACTCCCCTTAAAGGTCTACCTTAACATAGGTAATTGATTTTTTCATAACTTTTTCTATAAAATGTGAATCAGGAAGGTATTGATAACTTTTCTATACTAATATTATATAAGGTGGAATTGATGTGATTTATATCCATCAACACTCACCCATTTCTTATTTGTGAGGGATATAATGTACACTATCTCAGGATATATTCTACATAACAAAAAACTTATGAAATATCATGTGAGAGTATGGATTCACATAAATTATTATCCAATCACCAATATACCTATTCCCATTGATGATTTGTATGTTCAAAAGGTCAAAATTTCTATTGGAACTTTCGTAGAATAGTTATTTTATCTTGTAAAAATAAATGTCAATAATGAGGTATGTCATTTCAAAATTATTTTTTATGAAAAATATTTAATAGTTAATGAATAAATTATTGAACCAAGGAATGATATTATAGAAGGAGAAAAGGAATAGGTAATAGAGATTTGAATCAAAACAATCTAAAGGATCAACCGATCAATTGAAAATATCTTCCAAGAGTACCCTTTCCCCACCAGTTCAATTGAAAAATTTACCAATATTATAGTTTCATGTAGATACAATGTTCCAATATGGTAATAAGACCATCATTTATTTTTAAGAACACATTTTTGAGGATTCCATTATATAATATATTTATATTGTAAATGTAGACGAAATACTCAAGCATAGATAGTTGCAAATCTCACTTGTAAATTTATATATGAGGTGCATTTTCATATTCTATTTATCCAATAGCTGGTATATTTTTTAATCATAGTTAAATATTATTAATATTTTTTTAGGAGTATATGTCAATACAATGTGAAGGGAATATCCTATGAACAAAAACTTGGAATCATTAGTCCCAGCATCACTTATACAAAAAGAACTTCATTATAAGAAGATGAATATTTCAAAATAGTATAGCAATGTGAAACAATGTTTGAAAAGAAACATACAGAAGATAAAATCTTCTTAATACCCATGATTTAGTGTTAAAACTCTATAATCTAATCAATAAAAAATATTTTTCATTTATTTCATTG
This sequence comes from Viscum album, assembly GCA_963277665.1. Classification (NCBI taxonomy): domain Eukaryota; kingdom Viridiplantae; phylum Streptophyta; class Magnoliopsida; order Santalales; family Viscaceae; genus Viscum; species Viscum album. The sequence goes on from OY728119.1 coordinate 1,918,569,029, forward strand.
ATTATTACTTTTTTAAGGATAATTAGTATCTCATTATAATCCATTCGGATACTCCAAAGATTTTTTTTTCAGATTCAATACATGGATTTATAATAAATCAACTATATGCGATGACACTTGTCAATTTTTAATACACTATAGTCAAAATTTTATAAATTAACATAAAGTAATATGTTTTATATTATGTTTCAATGAAAATTATTGTATGATATGGAGGTTTTTAAATATCATCAAAATCATGGTATAAGGATGGTCTATTAACATAATAAGCCTATCAATTTCAACAACCAGATAAGTATTAGGGTATATATATAACAATATCTCACTATCAATACATATGTCTAAAAAATTAATTATTTTTATCAATGTTTTGGAATTTTCTAAAACAAACTAACGGAAAAGATTATGGTTGTTGTGTTTTTATATTTTTGAAAGATATTGAATTCCATAAACAAATTTTCACCCTCAAAGTGGTATTTCTGATGATAATTACAATTTAATTTAAAATATTTATTGATCATTTTTTACTTATTTTTTCAGTACTATCAGGATTACCTATAGTCCATGTATTCAAAATATTAAATAATTTTTTTTATAAATAAGTGGAAAGAATACATGGTTTCAAGATGTTTTTAGACATATAAACATGTTGATTACTACTACCTATTTATTTAATTTTTCATCATTTTATTTGCTTATTTTTTAGTTAATTTTATTATCATTTTCTTTTACTACTTATTTAGTTAATTCTCACAAATATTATGAAGAAATGATTCGTAAAGAATTTATTTTTCACCAATTATTTTGGGATTTATGAAAAGCATAAAATTCTTAATGAAAATTCAATCCATGATGAAGCCTTTAATAAGGATGAATAATTTATTTATCTACTTATTATTTAGTAAAATTTCATATCATTTTATATACTCATTATTTATTTCATTCTCTTATCATTTTTATCTACATATTATTTACTTAATTTATTAAAATATATTGAAGTGGTTATTTAGAATTTATTTTTCTACAAGAATTTTCCATGATCAAACCTAGGTCAACCCCAAACTGGTCACCTAAGCCAGCTTACAACAAGGCCCAAGAGGTATTCCCAATTCTCATGGACTCAAAACTAGTGTCTAGAATCAAAGATAATATAAATTGGAATGATTTATTCCAAAGTAAATTGATATGAATGAAACAAAACAGAGAAAATATCATAAAAAGTAGAATCCATAAAACATTGAATAATAAAAATTACATAAATAAATCCAAATAGAATGATAGAAGAATAAAATAGAAAACTATAAAAAAATATGAAACCAACAAGAACCAATGTGATCACCTCAGGACCTCTTGGTCACCACTATCCCTAATACCATCCCACTCTATAAAAAACCTAAAAAAATATGAACCTTCAAAATAAATTGGGTCTACCAATGCCGAGTGATACAGGTAGGGTGTGATCCAAAAGAGCTCAGTGGGTAAGCACCACATAATCCATACATTTCATTTATTGAAACCCTCCATAAATGATAGTTTAAAAATATACTTAGGAAAATAAGGTTTCCAAAATTTAAAGGACTAAAATCAACTTTCTTTCCAAAATCCTTTTTTGAAAATTAAATTCCATGTAGAAAACAAACCCCAAGAAAAGTATAAAATAATGGAAAACAATAATAAGAACAAACAGTGGGGCATATTAAATAAATCTAGAAATAAAGGAAAATTGTACAAGTATAGAAAGAAAAATACTATATAAAAAAGTAGCCAAAGTGCTATAAAATAAATAAGAAGATAAAAATAAGTAATCATGGTAATTTCCTAAATATCCCTAGAAGAAATCCCAAGACATACTCATTTTAGACTCACCTACCGGTATATGGTGAACCTTCATAGTCAAAATCCAACATGGATGCTCTAAACTAGCCTCAGTAGTGGAAATTCCCACCTGGGTTATCCACTTTTTAGGGGTGCTAATTAATCTAATCGGGACTAGAAAGAAAATGTCACTCATCCAACTTGATGAAATCAAGGAATTCCATAATAATAGTATAGAGTAGAATAAATAATTCATCAAAGTCTTGGAAACATAACTCATTGATGCCAACTTGTATGCCTTGTCCAATCCTCGACAAAACTATGAGAAGGACCTCTCATTGAAAGGACGACCATAGAGATTCCTATCATACAAAGAACCATTCAAAATTTTAAATCATGTATGCATGTCTTATGAGTTTTAAAACAAATTTCCCAAAACATAACAAAGTACCAACCATGACTTACAATTCTAAATCCAAACCCAATGTGGAAACACCATTTATACTTGAAAGATTTCAAACTGGCCTTTTATGTCATTTAGTTACCAACCTACACCACAAGGTAACAAAAGGACAATGACTTAGAAACCACATTTGAACACCACATTTGAATTAATTTAGACACCAAAAATCCATTTAAAGAATGTTAGAAGTTTTTGGGGAAATTTATTTGGGAGATAGAGTGGTGGGGAGGAAATATAAGAAAAGTGTTTTGAAAAGCCAAGGTTTCAAGGTAGATATTCTTATAGAATTCCATTTATATGTGTATTTTCCTATCCATATGTGCTCCCTGAGATCATATAGATATTCCCAAATCCAATGACATATATAGGGAAAACCATAAAAATATCCAAGGTTTAAATTAAAAACCCACAAGAGACATTACACCCATTACAAGGATCCACACATAAGATCCAAACTACAGAGAAACACCAAACTAACACATGATTCATGATTACACATGTAAACCAAATCACTAACACCCAAACAAGTCCAAACACAATCCCAAGGTAATCAATTTCATTTTAAATGGATAATTTATATTTTATCAAATACATTGTAAGCATATATTTGTGTGTGTGTACAAAAGAAAACCTTTGAAACCCCAATTTTCATCAAATCACCAACATAGAATTTCCATAAAAAATCAAACCAACACACCACAAGCATGAATAAAAACTTTAAAAATTATTTAATATAGCTTAAGAATAAAATGGAATGATTAAAAAAGGAAATGGATTTATACACCTTCCTAAATGGTGTGTGACTATAACAAAATTCCAAGATATGGAATAATCGAGCCTTAGGAGTAAACCGTATGTAACGTCTCGTTCTGGGTGCCACACATCGGTGCCTCAAGCCGGTCAGGCACATAACCTCGTGTGTGCCTCCCTGTACACCTGAGCCTTCCTAATAGTAGTGAGGGTCTGATTAGTCAATCATGGGGAGATTAAACCCTCTTTTGTCATAGTAATATTCTAGTGGAAATAATTAACAATAACAGAAGAATATATAACCATAAACAATACCAATATCTCAAGATAATCAATACAAGAAAATACAATATCCAACTAAAGTAGAAAACATTCCATGTTAATGTACGTGTCAATAGTCTAAAATGAAAACTGAAAATAAAGACATCGTCTACTCCCAAGAAGATCCCAAAAAATGTATGGTTCCCTCATCCATGCTCTATACCAACTCAGCATCAAACGCATGGTCTTTTCCCTTAACCTATCCTACAGCAATAAGGTCTATTAGAGTACTTATCAAGAATCCCATGTAGGGTGTGATTACATGTCAATAGTCCATGACCAATGGTGTCTAAGACAAATCCAATCAATAACAGTGTATGTTGTTGTATAAAGAAATAATTAAAATGCAAAAATAAATTGTTATCACATTATCAAACTTTTATTTATTTAACCATATAAACACCATGGGTTCCTGTAGACACCAGTACCTCAATACCTTCTTCGGCTCATGTCAGAGCCCAAAGTATTTCTGAGGGATATCATGTCTCGGAATTCCATTATTCAATTATTTATTTTCACATTGTAGAATTACCATGTTCCCATTCTTTAATAAATACTTTAATGCCCTTGTTACAACTCATACATCACATGTTAGAATGACCATGTTCCCATTATTTAATTCATTATTGAATGACTATGTTACCATTCATAAACACACATTAAAATGATCATGTTCCCATTCTTTAATTCATACTTGAGTGACCATGTTACCATTCATAAACACATGATTAATTTAGCAATTAATTATCCACATAACATCTATTACTAATTCAACAATTATTTAAACACAAAAATCCCATTACATAATTCAACAATTACCTATACATATTATAAATATAAATTAATTAAATATTAATTAATAACACTTATTTCCTTACTAATTTATCAATTAGTTTTTCACATAATTACCCATAATTAATTCACCAATTAGTTAAGTCATCAAACCCTTTAATTAATTTAAAACTAATTAATCAATATTCACAACTCAAAATTTCATAATTAATTTTCAAAATTAATTATCTCATTCACAATCTCAATTATTAAAAATTAATTCAATAATTAATCATATCAAACTATTTTACCAATATCTTATAATCAATCCCACAATTAATTATCTCAGTTCAAGACATCAAAATAACATAATTAATTACACAATTAATTATCTCAATTCAAAAAATTCAATATCTCATAATTATTACCCTAATTAATTATCAAAATCACAATCCATAAATATAATAATTAATCCCCAAATTAATTATCTAATTTTACAACCCCTAAATCTCATAATTAATTTTCAAATTAATTATATATTTGAACAATACTTCAATTAATCAATTGGCCACATTAATTAACCCAATTTAGGAATTCCAATTGCTAAAGAACACTAGAAATTATATAGTTTGCATACATGTATTAAAATAAAAACTATGGGAATTTAATTTCATACCAACTACATAAAATCGTCGAAGAATAACCACCCAATGGAAATCCCCAAAAATTGAGCGACATAACGATATAGATCTAGATTTGAATCTCAAACCACTAAATCAAGATTAAAGAAAAAAATATTATAAATATAGATGTAAAATAATAGATCTAGATCTCACCAAATAGATTTAGATTTGTATATAATAGAAGATTACATCGCTAAAACAAAGCAAGAAGAGTTGGAGAAGAACAAGAGAAGAATCGGTATTGGATTCACTTACAAGGAGTGGAGCATATCTTCGATCTGGGCTTCGAATCATAAATAATAGAGGTATGAAAGGATTTTAAATTCATCTAGAGCACACTAAAATCATGAAATACCTCCTAGGGTATAATGGGGGTTGAAATTGGTGAGTATCGAGGGCTTAGGAAGATTTTAAAAAATAAAATGGGGTGACATTTAAACTCATGCACGGTTTGTTGGGCAGGGCCTCACGGTTTTCCCTAACCATGTGCCTAAATCACGCACCTATTATTTTAAGGGTTCATGGTTAATTCTAAGAGGGTTCATGTTTTTCAAAACTATGTAACATTCACGTAAATCCCCTCTTCTTGGGTTTACACAGTTAGCTGGGTTGGGGCGCATAGTTATGGAAAACTGTGCACCAACTATGAACATCCCTATAATTTCCATTTTTCTCAAAATTCCACCCAAAAACAACCCAAGTCATAAAATAGAAAAAATTACTCAAATAAAAAAAAGAGTAGCTAAATTTAATCCTGATTCATCTCTAGAAAAGGTCGGGATCTTACAATATCCCCACCTTATAAGAGCTCGTCCTTAAGCTGAACTCCCAATCTTCCCTAAGATTATGAGCCAAAAAGATTGGGCCACTGATCCCACATATTTTATTCCCTTTACCATGTATCCTATTATACACACCCATGTTCCAACAATAAATAAACTATTGGTACAGTCTTTCCCCACAAGACTTTATCACTATGATCCAACATACGTATTGGATACTCTTCAAAGAACACATCTAACTCAAGCTCAATATCATCCACATTGATCATATGAGAAGGGTCGGGGTGATACTACCAAAGTTGTGATACATGGAAAACATCATGAAGCACACTAAATTTTTGTATAAGAGACAATATGTACACTAACAGTCTGATTCTCTCCACAACCTCAAACAGTCTGACGATCTAGGGTTCTAACTTTCCATGTCACCATATCCTGCAGTGACCTAGTCTAGGATACACCCCATGGAATTAATGACCACCCTATTTAAACTCTATGGTTCATCAACATCTATCAGCATATGAATTTTTTCTACTTTGAACCATATCCATATGTTTCTAAATTTTCTACACCTGTTTTGATATCTCTTACATGAGACTCAGTCCCAACAATTCTGACTAGCCTGCCTCCATCCAGCATAGCAGTGATCTATAAGGCCTACCATAAAGATCCTCATATGGGGTCATCTGTATAGTTCCCTGATAACTATTTTTATATTAAAACTCTAATAAATCCAATTGTTTCTCCCAAGATAAACTAAATTCAAGAACACACACCTACAACGTATCCTCAAGAACCTATATAGTATGCTATGACTGCCCATCATTATATGGGTGAAAATCCATACTCAATAATATTTTTCTACCAAGAGCCTTCTAAAATCCCTTCTATAAGTGTGAAGGGAAATGTGATTCAAGATCTAAAACTATAGTTTGTGGCACCACATGTAGACAGAATATCTCTTGAATATACAAATATCCTAAATTATCCACTAAGGAAGTCTCCAGTATAGGTGAAAAATGTGCTACTTTCATCATTAAATCCACAATAACCCATAAAGAATCATTATTCCTTGGAATATTAGAAAGTACAACCACAAAATCTATATTCGCATCATCCCAATTCCATTCTAAAATGGGAAATGGATATAGAAAGCCTCCAGGTCATTGATGCTCTACCTTCACCTACTGATAGGTGTAACATCTTTTCGCGAACCCTATTATATACTTTTTCATGTTCGGCCACCAAAAATATCGTCATAAGTCACCTAACATTTTGGTTACACCTAGATGTATTGCCCACTTTGTGGCTTGAAATTCCTGCATCAACTGCTCCTACATACTCATATGAACAACAACCTCATTCTTGACATAGATGAGCTCATCCTCATCTATTCTCCAATCAAAATGTGAATCCCCACATTAAAATCATTCCCTCAAAGTAAAACATTCCAAATCCACATATTTCATGTCTCTAATATGGCTCAAAAGTATAGACTCCACTAGAACTGATATGAGGGTCATCTACTCATGACTCTCATAAACCACTAAATGCATATCATCCAGCAAGGTTATCATCTTCCACTCAGTAATGGACTCTTGAACCATCTGAGTCTTAGTTTTCCTACTCAGATCATTAGCCATACTATTTCCTTTCCCAGGCATATATTCTAGCTCAAAATTAAATAATTTCATATACTCAACCCATCTACACTATTGGATATTCAAATCTCATTGTGATATGATATTACTTAAGATCTTGTGGTCAGTAAACACTGTAAAATTATCTACCCATAGATAATTCCTCCAACACTTCAAATCATAAACCAAAGCAGTTAGATTTAGTTCATGTGTATGGTATTATTGTTCATGTGGCCTCAACTTCTAATACCCAAATGCCACAACTCAATCTCCCTACATCAACACAGCTCTGGGTCCGACCCTAGATTCATCACAATACACAATGTACTCCTCACCTATCCCAAGTAGGATCAGGATAAGTGTCGATGTCAAAATCTTTCTCAACTCCTAGATGCATTCTCACATTCTTCTGAGCAATCAATTTTTAGCCCCTTTTTGGTCAATCCTAAAATTAGTTATTATAAATGGGAAAAAGTCATGGATGAATCTTTGATAATATCCAGCTAACCCCATAAAGCTATAGATATCGAATAAATTCTTGTACTACTCTCAAAAAACCATTTCCTATACTTTTTTCAGGTCCACTGACACTCCTTCCTCTGAGATTAAGTGTCCTAAGAAGTGTACTTGATCAATCCGAAACTAACACTTAGATAACTTGGAATTTAGTTGATGCTCTCTTAGTGTACTCAAGATTATTTCAAGGTGTCCGGAATGATCGTCATTAGTCTTTGAGTACACCAAGATTTCATCCACAAATACTAAAAAAACTATCCAAGTATGTGTGAGGATTCTATTCATCAAGTCCATAAACACTTCTAGTGTGTTCGTCATCCCAAGCGGAATTATGACAAACTCATATAGGAAAAACCTGTTTCTAAAATAAGTCCTTAGTATATCAAATGTCCAAACTCTCAGTTGATGATACCCTGATCTCAATTGGATATTCGAGAACATGCAATCTCCTCTCAACTGGTCAAATTGATACTTGATATGTGAAAGAGGATACTAGTTCTTCACAGTCATCCAATTCAATATCTGGTAATAAACACACAAATGTAGAGTCCCATGGTACTTCTTAGCCAAAAACACTGGGGAACCCCAAGGATACATACTCGAATGGATAAATCCCTTATCCTCCAATTACTCTAGATAAGTCTTGAGATCTTGAATCTCTGTCGATGTCATTCTGTATAGTGAAATAGAAATTGGATCAGCCCCTGTCATTATCTAAATAGTGAATTCCACATCTTTCTTAGGTTTCATCCTTGGGAAGAATTTATGAAAAACATCCTGAAACTTTTCTACCACTAGTGGAAAGATATCAACCTTTACACATCCTTTATCCATTAAAAGACTAGAAATTTTGATAATGAGATCTCCCAATTGTTGAGTAATTGGTCGTGCTCATCCTACCTGGATGTCTCACTCCCAATAGTGAATATACTGGTCACTCTTAGGAGATGTAAGCATTAATATCCTATAGTAACAATCAATGCGGGCTCGGTATATGACTAGCGAGTCTATACCCATAATTAGGTCGAGTTCTAACAAGTCAATGATATAGAGATCCCACAGAAAATGATACTCCCCAACTTCAAGAGAACATCCCTTGCACAAACATATTCCTTTAGACAGTACTCTGAATAGTGTATCTATATTCATTACCCCACTCACAAAGTCCACCACTAGGTCACAAATTTTTCATGTATAAAGGAATGAGAGGCACCAATATCAAATAAGCCGCTAAATAATATAGAATCTATAAGAATGGTACCCCTCGCTATCGATGGTCAAGCCTCGCCATCCAAAAGTGTAGGTCGTACTACATGTAGTTTCTTTTCCCTCTTCTCAGTGATGCAGTCTCACTCCCCTGATTTTCAACACTCTACTGATATTAATGTTCTCTCCCAAAATCACCACATCCACTGACTCTACCACCTCAGCTAGTAGAACTCTAGCTGGTAGGCTAATATGGTGCAGAATATCCCCTTTCAGCACTCTAGTTCTATCTAGCTCATCTATCATTGATTTTCCATCATTGTTTCTTATGGAATTTCTATATATGTCCCATATTGCCGCAAGATCTTAACTCTAATAGTGTTCAGGGGCAGTGCTGAAGATAGTGTCATGGACAACCAAACTAATGTAAGATCACTCTAGTAAGGTCATGTGCAATTGATCCCTCTTTCTGTGCACCCTACTTCCCACTGCCCTATCTGAAGTTCTCATAACAGTAATTCCTTCTCTCATAAGTCACGCCTCATTATCATCCAATAGCAATTGTCTTCTCAACACAAGAATCCTCCTTCAAGCTCCCCTCAGCTATGAGATCCTGATCCAACACCACATAAAACTTCATTAACTGAAAGAGGTTAACTTGGGACTTAATCTAACACTTAAGTCCATCCAATAAGTGTCTCGTCGTATCTATCTCATCTACTACCAATGCTAGATAAAATCATTGCAGGTCTATAAAGAATCTAGAATAGTCCATCATAGACATTCTCCCTTGATTCATCTACATGAACTCCAATTTCATCTCTTGGCTCAGTGTCTCTATATAAAAGTTCTCCAAGGACCTCTCCAAGAATCCCTTCGATAACATACTGTCAATCTATCTAGTCTGCACCTAAATGTACCAGCAGTGCTTCACAGATTCTCATATCATATAAGAATCCAACATGATCCTCCTCTTAAAAGAATTATAAACATGGAAAAGTATCATCTTGATAGACTCAACCCAGAACTCAACTGCCTCCATTCCACCATCTCTAATAAAAATTTTAGGGTGTTACAACCAAAACTCCCTTGTCAGGTAAGACATGCTCTTCTCAACCCACCCTTGGTCTATTCTCATGAACTTCATAAAGTGAGAAAAGTTCACTTGTCCCTACTCTCCTAATTCCTCACCCTACACTACTGGTGCCTTAGGTTCCACTATTGGAAGATCCACTCCAGTCATCTACACTAGTCATCCTCTTAACAAGCGTCATCATGGAGGCATAACTCTAAAATTCCAAACACACATCTTAGGAATCATAACAAAATTTTATTACATTTATTTAATATTAATACTCATAAAAAGTCACAAAAATTCTTTTCACAACATCTCACTACATGTTCCAAACTGAGTCGCTATCATTACCCTCAACCATCCTACTCCTAGGTCTTGGTTATCTAGGGTAAAAACACTCTCAATATTCAAGTTTCTCATTTAGACACCCAATTTGTAACATTATTTCATCCTTTTTTACCACTTATTACTTCACATTAGGCACCATTTTCAATTTAATTTCACAAGTAAGGAAAAATAGTTTACATTCAGATATCTTACCCAAAACTCATTTTCTTGTGTGTGCCTAAAATTATGAATGACACAAAATAACCTTGAGTTCTTATAATGATGCATGCAGACTCAACTCTTGTTCTATTTAGGCCCATGAGTGAATTATCAGAAAATCTAAAAAAATCACATCACAAAACAAATGTGTCGCCCAAGGTGAAATAGTATCCAATTATAACCAAAAATATCAATAACAATAATCCCATCCTGGGTACTTGTGTTATCTCTCATACATGGGTATGCAATACCCATTCATGAACTCATGTCCAAGCCCTAACTCTTCCTAGTCTCCTATCTACCTTTCCCCAAATAGTAATACAAAATAAAATGAAAAGAAAACTCCTTAGAAACTACTTTTTAATGTCCTGGCCTGAGTTCCACACACTGGTTCCCCAAGTCGGTCAGTTACATGACCTGAAGCGCGCCTCCTCTTATGCCAGAAGCTGCCTACTAGAAATGAGGGTCTGATAAGTCGATCATAGAGAGATGATGCCCTCTTTTATTAGAGTAATACACCAGTAGAAATAATAAAAAAAATATGAGAAGCATATATAACCATAAACAATATCAATATCTCAGGATAATAATTGTAGGAAAATAAAATATCTAATCAAAGTAGAAAACATGTCATGTGATTGTACGTGTCAAGCATCTAAAATAAAAACTGAAAATAAAGACACTAATGAATCTCATGTGGATCCCGAACCATGTCTAGTTCCTTCATCTAATATCCCTACCAACTCATCCATCTAACATATGGAATTTTCCCTTAACATGTCCTGCAACAATAAAAACTATTTAGGTACCGATCAGACATCCCAAGTAGGGTGTGATTCCAACTTAGTAGGACACCACCAAAGTTGTCTAAAACAAATCCATACAATAATAGTGTATAAATTTGTATAAATAGAAAATTACAATTAATAAATAAATAGTTATCACATTATCAAATTATTCTTTATTTAACCACATAAACTCCTTAGGTTCCTATTGACACCCGTAACTCAGTACCTTCTTCAGGTCATGCTAGTGCCCAAAGTATTTCTGAGGGATATCATATCTTAGAATTCCATTTTTACAATTCTTTATGTTCAAAATTTAGAATGACCATGTTCCCATTCTTTAATTCATACTTTAATTCCCATGTTACCATTCATACTTCACACATTAGAATGACCATGTTCTCATTCTGTAATTCATAATTGAATAACCATGATACCATTCATAAACACACATTAGAATGACCATGTTCCCATTCTTTAATTCATACTTGAATGACCATGTTACCATTCCTAAACACATGATTAATTCAGAAATTAATTATCAACAAAAATTCCATTACTAATTTAAAACTTTGTTAAACACAACAATCCCATTAGTTAATTTAAAAATTAACTAATCATATTAATAAAATTAATTAACTAACTAATTAATTAATAACACATATTTCATTAATAATTCATCAATTAATTTATCACATAATTAACCTCAATTAATTAATTAGTTAATTATGTCATAAAAACCATTAATTCATTTAACAACTAATTAATCAATATTCACAACTCAAAATTTCATAATTAATTTTCAGAATTAATTAACTCATTCACAATTTAAATTTTTCATAATTAATTCCACACATAATCATCTCAAACTATAATATCAATATCACATAATTAATCCCATAAATAATTTTATCAATTTATGACATCGAAAGCTCATAATTAATTCGATAATTAATTATCTCAATTCAAAAAAATCAATATCTCGTAATTAATTCCCCAATTAATTTTCTAAATCACAATCCCTAAATCTCATAATTAATCCCATAATTAATTATCTAATTTGACATCCCCTAAATATCAAAATTAATTCCCAAATTAATTATTTATTTCAATAATACTTCAATTAATTAATTTCCACATTAATTAACCCAATTTAGGAATTCCAATTGCTAAATAACGTTATCAATTCTACAATTTTCATACATGTATCAAAGTAATGACTATGGTAATTGTATATTAGACCACCTACCTCAAATCTTACAATAATAATCACCTAATTTAAATCCCCAAAAATTGAGCGGCATAACAATGTAAATCTTGATTCGAATTTCAAAACCTAAATCAAGATTAAAGAAAATCAAGATCTTTTAAATCTGGATATAGATCTAAAATCATATATCTAGATCTAGAATCATAGATCTAGATCTCACCAAATATATTTTTATCTTTCCATAATATAATATTACATCAATGAAATAAAGTGAGAAGAATGGGAGAATAATGAGAGAAGAACCGATATAGGATTCACTTACTAGGAAAGGAGTGTATCTTAGATTCGGGCTTCGAATCACAAATAATAGAGATCAAGAAGGCCTAGAATAGATCCATAAATCTCTAAAATCATGAAAGACCTCCTAAGGTCAAATGGGGTCAAAATCAGTGAGTTTCAGGGCCTCGTTGATTTTAAAAATTAAATTGGGTGACATTTAAAATCATGCACAGTTTGTTTGGAAAGGGTGAACGATTAATACTAAGAGGACATATGATTTTCCAAGACATGTCCCAGACATGAGAATCCCCTCTACCTCAGTTCACAAGGTTATCTGGGTTGTGTTTCATAATTATGACAAACAATGAGCCAACTATACATAGCCCTACAATTGTTTTTCTCAAAATTACACCAAAACACACCCCAACTCATAACCCAAAAAAACATACTCAAATAAAGAAACAATTGTACCCAAATTCAAGCCTGATTCAACTCCAGAAAAGGTAGGGATCTTACACTAACACCCTAACATCAAAATAAAAAAACCCAAATAATCCAACTCTCGCCATATGTTTTTTCCAAGAAGGAACCATTGAAATAAAAACCAATAAACTAATAAATAGATTGAATAAGAGGATAAAATGACCAAACAATAAGAATAACTCGCCTATAAATCTTGGAGGAACATCAACCATGGATGGAGATCCAATTTAGGAGGGTTTTGGATCCCCCTTCATGCGCCAAAATTGACCTAGAGGGTTATGGGATCGAAATGGGTTAAAACATAAGAGGATTATAATTGGAATCTCATTTTTATAAGAATTTGGGTAAGTCACATGGTTTGGTTTCATGGTTTACCAGACCATGTGCCAACCATGTTCCCCCTACTGCTACAAGATTAGAGAAACTATGCACAATCCATGAAAATAAATTATGTAAAAATTGCAGATTCTTCGATATGGTTACCCCTCACCATGCACGATCCATGTTCCTTATCTCAAACACCACCAACAGGCCTCACAGTTACTCCTTTGGTTCACATAGTTTGGCTTAAACCATGCTCAGATCAGGAAAGACAAACAATGAAAGAATAAAATGAACTAGAAATTCCCTCAACCACCAATCACATGGTTTCTCCCCATACCATGCAAAATAACCATGTACAGGGCCAAAAACCACTTGAAAACTCCAAATATCAAAATTTATCACCATAAAATCCACCTAAACCTCAACCAATAAGATAATTAATCTATGAAATAAATAAATAAAAGAAAATTGTGGTCAGTTATGACAAGTCTCCCCCACAATAAAACATTATGCCACTATAAATTTACCCATCCAAATGAGGAACGAAGATAGAACCTAAAACTAATTGAGTCTATGTGAAACTATGAATCTCGATTTGGACTTTCAACTCCACAATTCACACCCTAGACCACTTTTAAAATAAAACCATATCCCAAAATCATTTTCCTATTGAAAACCCATTTCCAAAACCTATTTTCCATTCAAAATCTAGTCATGTAGAATAATATCAATACAAAACATAACTCGCACCGGACTCCTGGAATAGGGAACTAGTGGCCATTCATAACCCTACCACATGGTTTAGCATACCATTCCTTGAGTTAGAACTAATCATTGGAAGCATCTTGAATGATGTACTCAGGCTCCACATGGGTCGCTACTCCATGAAAGTTCACTGTGTTACACCTGTTCACTTCCACTATCATTCACCAAACCACAAACCAAACAATAACCAGTGACATAAACCAAGAAATCAAAATAAAATACCCAAGTATCAGACTACCCCTGGTTACTTGAGGCTTAGGATGAGTAATTGTTCACAACTCTCTTTATGTACCTACCTCTCAAGCCTTGAAAGTCCTATATCCAGTCTACCTAACACCACAAATAACAAAGGGATTCTCTAATATTATTTTTTCATGAACTAACCTATTTCATCCACAAACCAACCACCCAATATGGATCATGATAAGGCCTAAGAGTCATTACCAATCCTACTGGGCTGGAAAGTAGTGACATGCATCAAAGATAATCTAAATGGGAATGATTTAGCCCAATGTAAACTAATATAAATGAAACAAAATAGAGTATGTATCATAAAAATTAGAATCCATAAAACATAAAATAATAATAATTACATAATCAAATACAACTATAATAGTATCAGAGAAAAACAAAAAACATAAAACGAACCTGAAACAAACTAGAACTAACATGATCGCCTCATAACCTCTTGGTCACCACCATCCATAAGACCATCCCACTCCACAAGAAAACCAAAAAAAAATTGAACCTGAAAAATAGATTGATTCTATGAACACTGATTGGAATGGTTAAGGTGTGATAAAAAAAATTAGTAGGTAATCACTATAGAATCTATACATGTCCTTTCCTAAAACAGTTCATAAAATCTAGTTTAAAAATACATATAGGAAAATAAGGTTTCCAACATTTAAAGGGGTAAACTCATATTTATTTTTAAAATCACTGATTGAAAACCAAATGCCAAGTAGAAAAACACAACCTAGGTAAAGTATAAAATAATGGAAAATAATAATGGGAAAAAATTGTAGGGTATATAAAATAAAGCTAGAAATAAATGAAAATAGTACAAGTATAAGAAGACAAATACTAAATAAACAAATAAACCAATTATTGTAAAATAAATTGAGAACATACAAATATGTAATATTGGGAATTCCATAAACATACCAAGAAGAAATCCCTAGATGCACTCATTTTGGACCCACCTGTCAGCGTAAGATGCACCTCTATAGTTAATAACCAACCTGGCTTCTCTAAACTATACTCACTAGTGGAAATGCCCACCTAGCTTATCCACATTCTAGGAGGTTCTAATCCGTAAAATTGGGACTAGAAATGAAACATCACATGACCCTCTAGATGATTTTTAGGAATCCAATGATAATATTATAAAGGATAATGAGGCGATCATCAAATGATTATAATTAAATATAACTCAATGATTCCACCATGCATGTATTGCCCAATTCCCAAAACCAACTATGAAAGGTCACTCTTATTAGAAGGATGACCATAGGGGTGCCCGTCATACATAGAACCATTCAAAAGTTCCAATCAGGCCTAAATGTCATATGATATTTAAAACCAATTTCCCAAAAAATCATGAGGTATCAACCAGTACTTAAACTTTTAAATCCAAAACTAATTCCAAAATAAAGGTAGAAACACCATTTATGTAGGAAAGATACCAAATAAACCTTTTATGTCATTTAGTTACCAAATTACACCTCAAGGTTCCAAAAGGGGCATGATTTGGAAAATTCATTTGAAAAAAACATTTGAAGTTATTTAGAAACCAAGAATCCATTTAATGAATTTTGATGATTTTTGGAAAAAACCATTTGGGTGATAGAGTGGAGAGAAGGAAATGGAAGAAAAGTGTTTTTGACAAACCAAGGGTTCAAGGTAGAGATTATTATGGAATTCCATTTAGGTTTTTGTGTGACTTTCCATATGTGCACCTCATGCTCATATAGATATTACCACATCCAATTTCATATATATAGAAAACCATAAAAATACCCAAGGATTCAATTTAAGAACCACATGCAACATTACAACCCATCACAAGGATCCATACATAAGAACCAAACTATAAAGAAACACTAAAATCATACATGCATCACAATTACACATGTAAACTAAATCACTAACACCAAATAAAAGATTAAAACAATCCCAAGGTACTCAATTTAATTTTAAAAGGCTAATTTATATTTTATCAAACACCTTGTAAGCATATATATATATATATATATATATATGTGTATACTAATGAAAACCATTGAAAACCCCATTTTCATTAAATTGAAAATGTATAATTTAAAAGAAAATTCCTACCAATAAAACACAAGTATGAATAACACCTATAAAATTTGTTTAAGAAGGATCAAGAATTAAATGGAATGATTTGGAAAGGAAATTGATGAAAACACCTACCTTAATAGTGTGAGGATTCTATGAAACTCCAAGAGAGGGAATAACTAAGCCTAAGGATAAAACCACACACCCTAACATCAAAATAAAATGACCCAAATAAGAAAACTTTCACCCTAGGGTTCGATCATGAAGAATCCAAGGAAAGAAGAACCAATAAACCAAGAGAGGGAGTGAAGAAGAGGAGAAATCAACCAAAACCCAAGAGGAAATCACCTAGAATGAGTGAAGGATAATCAAACATGGAAGGATATATAGGGGAGGAGGTTTTGGGATCCTCCTTTGTGTTCCAAAGATTACTAAGAGGAATAGGGGTTGAAATGGGTTAAAACATAAGAGGGGTGGAATTAGAAACTCATGTTTTTATGAATCTCAATAAGTCACATAGTTTCATCGCATGGTTTACCAAATTGGGTTCCAACCATGTTCCCCCAATTATAAAGAAGGTACACCCATATGGGATAGTCATAAAATTTAATAAACCCTTATCCAGTCATGAAAATCAACTTTGTAAAATTTTGAAATCCTCTATGCATGCATGTCACATGGTTACCACTAGCAAAGCACAAGTCATTAGCCTTGGATCAGACACCACCAACAGGCCACATAATTACTCCTTTAGATAACATGGTTTGGACCAAACTATGATCAGACCATGCAATAAAAACCATATAAGAGAAAAATTAAATGGAAACACCCTCTACATCCATTATTCACACATTTTCTCCCCAAACAGTGTATAATAATTGTGCACAGGGCCGAAAACCCACCAGAAACCTAAAAACTCAAGAATTCTCACTAGAAACTAAACCTGAACCTCATATTATCTTTATTTTTTAATAAAACGAATCATAATTAATTTTCGATGTGTATGAATTAACCATACATCAATCTAATACATGGTGTTCTTGTTATGATTGAAATTGTGTGTTTTTGTTTAAAATCGACATTCTTATTCAAAACACACATCACATACTAGAAACTAGAATGAAGTGATCATATTATATTTTTACATTATGAAATATATTCATAAATCATTTTTTATGAATAATAATCAATCACACATAAATTTGACACACAGTGTGCCTGATATAACTCAAAGTGCATGTTCTCAATTTAAAAGTAACATTTTGATTCAGAACATTTTTTACTTACTAAAAACAAATAAAATTCAATTTTATTGACTAAATAATCTCGGACAATAATCCATAATCTATTTTTGATGTATAATAATTTTACTCACCTCAATTTGAAACTCGGTGTGCATATTATGACTAAATGTGTGTGTATTTATTTTAAATATAAATTTTAGTTTAAAACACACTTTTCATACTCAAAACTAAGAAAATGTGATTTTATTGTCCTTATACTTTTGTAAAATAATCCATAAGTCGTTTTTAAAGTGTAGGAATCATTCTCATGTCAATATGACACATGGTGTTCCATGTATGGATCAAAGTACATGTTTTTTTAAAGTAACATTTTAGCACTTACTAAAAAATGATAAAACATACTCAAATTGTATTAATAATTTAGGAAATAAATAAATCAGTCATTTGTGACATACAAGAATATGTTACAAATCAATTTGACACATGTTGTTTCTGGTATGACTGAAAGTGTGTGTTTTTATTTATAATTGAAATTTTAGTACAAAACACACTTCAAAAATTAAAAACTGATAAAGCACACTTTAATTTTCTTCATAATTTAGAAAAACTATACATAATCCATTTTTTATGTAGAAATTATATTCACTTCAATCTGATACACAGTGTGCCCGGTATGATTTAAAGTTTGTATTTTCAGTTCAAAAGTACTTTTTAGTTCAAATCAATTTATCACATATTCAAAACTACGAAAACATTATTGTATTTCCTTAATACTTTAGGAAAACAATCCATGAATCATTTTTTATTTGTAAGGATCAACATCACATGAATCTGAAACATGTTGAGCTTGATATAACTTGAAGTGTATGTTTTTAGTTTAAAAGTGACACTTTAGTACAAAACATTCTTCATATACTCAAAATTATTAAAATGAATCCATATGGTCTTTATACTTTAGTAAAATGATCTATAAGTTATTTTTTACATTTTAGAATTAGTCACATGTTAATCCAACACACAGTGTGTCGAGTGTGACTCAAATTGTGTGTTTACAATTTAAAAGTGACATTTAAGTTAAAAACATGTGGCACTAACTAAAAACTAATAACATTCACTCTAATTATCTTTATAATTTAGAAAAAAATTCATAAGTCATTTTTTCATGTATATTAATTATCCACACATCAATATAATACATGGTGTGCCTTTTATGACTCAAAGTTTGTGTTTTTGGTTAAAAATATCATTTCAGTTCAAAACCCATATCACTAACTGAAAACCCTTAAATAACATTCATATTTTATTTATACATTATAAAAAAATTATCCATAATCTATGTGTGACATGTAAGAATTATTTGCACATAAATTTGGCACACAATGTTCCCAGTATGGCTCATGCTTTTCTGTATGGGAGGGCCTCATCATGCCGCATGCATGGGACGCTTTAGCCAAACAGATCACATTGTTGCCCCATATTCCCACTTTCCAAAGATGGTTGGCATTCGTCACCTTTTGAGGGACATTTTCTCCTTGATCGAAATGAGATGATGGGATGTCAGTTTCTCCTTTCGTGGATTCCTCTTTGGAATTCTTCACCTAGTCCGGGTCTCCCATAATGATTAAGACGTTGTTAGTGAAACTATTACTAGTTCCATATATTTGTGGATACTAGTTAATTACACTGAATTTTTCATGACATTCCAAAGGGGTCAAGTCAGGGCAGTGACCTTCAGTCAGGAAGGTAATCACGTTGGGTATCGCTGGCGTATATGGATGCTGAAACACTGGTACACCTAGATTTTCCTTTATCAGAGGGCTTATTGAGGGCATGGAAGCCCAAGGAATCCCACATTGAATTCAGGGGATTGTATACCAGAGGCTTGTCTCTGATGTTTTCCTCAGCATCCTATGTTTTACATGTGGTATGTCGCAATTTTAACATCTAGAAAAGACGGATCGGGTTGATCCAAACGCTTATTAAAGTGGATCATATGGGTACATACCTAGAAGGGATCACCTGGAAAGTTTAATAGATTGGTGGATCATAAGACCCAATAAGGACGAACACAGGATGGTGTGTTCCACAAAGGGGAAGGTTTCATGCCATGAAGGTTGATCTGGACACCACAAAGGGTGGATCAGAGGATGATGGGTCCCAAAAAAGGGGACACCAAGGTTTAATATTAGCTGGGATTGAACCTTAGGAAAGCTTACTACATACCCCGTTTAGGAGACATAGATCAGAACCCACATAGTTCGATAGGGCGAGTCATGGGATCAGGGTGTACACAATGGAAAACAACTCAAAGAAAAGTTGGGGCTTACATGTGGTTAGTGGCCTAAGAGGTGCAAATAACAATGAGAGGAATGGGGCTTACACATGGTTAGATTCCCGTATGGATGGCATGATTTCACCAGTATGTGGTGGCCTAGGTAAAATCAAGATGGATATGGATGAAGTGTTGAAGGGTGAATGAATGGGGATAGAACCAAGAGCCAGTTTGAATGTGATTATATTGGGATTGAACCTCAAGGAGGTTTGCTATGTATCCCAGTGGCAGGGAATCAAAGCACATATAGTTTTGGAATGGGGAGATGAGTCACATGAAGAGGCGGCTCGTGAGAATTGACACATGGATGGGGAGCTGGAGGAAATGAAACCAATGGGTTAAGGAATGATCTTCCTAAGACACAAAGGCTCAAGGGAGAGACCAAGTTGAGGAGTGGGTGATGGTCTTACACCTTGAGGAGGCTTCCTACGTACCTTGATCAAAAGGGAAAATATCTAAGTCCATGTAGTTTAGGAATGGGGCACAGAATCGGGGTGTACACAAAGGACAGAAACCCAAAGACATGATGGGGATTATGTGTGGTTTGCATCCCATCGCAAGAGGGACACTCTTGGTTGGAGAAGTATAGATTAAGTATGGGACTTACCCACTAAGATGGCATAGGAACTGGTCTGACGCCACTAAGGGGTAGACCAAGGATGTGGGTCCCAATAAAGGGGTCACCAAAGTTTACCAGTGTTTGGGGTTTTACCTCAAGGATGCTTCCTACATACCCTATCTAAGAGATAGGTATCAAAACCCGTGTAGTTCTAAAGCATACAATTGAGTGTCACACGGGACAAAAGGGGCATATAGTTTAACGTCATGCGGGATGAGGGTGAACTGACATGAAATGGTCTAGACCAATGGGTGATGGGATTAAACCTCAGGGAGTTTTCCTACATATCCTAGTGGTATGGAATCAAATTCCACATAGTTAGGTAAATAAGGGGATGCAGATTACGTGCTTATGATTCCAAAAGAGGATTCCAGGGTCGACGCTTACTCTAAGACCACATGAGTCATGCTCAGTGTGAGAAATAAGAGGTAGAAATAAACTTGATGGTCACATCACAAAAGGTGTGTAAATGAGGAGTAGAGTGGGGCTTATGTGGGGATAGCAGCCCAAAGAGGAAATAGGGGCTTATGAGTGGTTGAAGACCTTGGGAAATGAATATTGGGACTTACTCTAGGAAGTAATCCTGAGGAAGATGTCAAGATATACAAGGAGGATATGGTCATCGTATAATTGGTACCCTACCAAGATGTGTCGGGGCTTACGCAAAGGTCATCCGAGGCACACATGGTGACAAAGCGCAGAGAGAGAGGAGGAGTGAGAGGGTGCTGGTTCCCATCCCGTTCATATTCTTCTTGGGCTTGTCAATCATGTGGTGGTCATAGATTAATGTTGTGTGTTGAGGACGTGGGATTTTTTGGATTTTTATCATCCTGCATCTCGGATGTTGAGAACTCACTCCACACACTTAGGAATTACATATCTTGTACCAACCCACACATATAGAGGGGAAAGAACAAGAAACACCCTGTATTAGGGGTTGTGGAGTGATCTATTGAGGGGTCCATGTCAGTGTGGCTATGTGAAGAAGCAATAGTCATTAGCGTGCCTATGCGAAGAAGATCAAGGAATGGAAACGCAACATGAATCACCACTTAGGGAACCTTTAAATCACTTCGTACAAGCCTGGAGGGATGCGTGAGAGAGGGGTTTGTAAAGAAAGAGACCTTGCAAAGAGGGGATTCACAATGATTTGGTGCTTCATGAAGGGGATGGATTTCATGAAGATCTAGTGCTTTGAAAATAGTATTTCCTTATCAAAGAAAATGGTATTTCTGAAATACTATTTCTTTATAAAGAGAGGTTATCAATAGATCATAGATTCTCCTTAGAAAAGGACTCTTTATTTGAAGAGTTCTTCGCGAAGGCTTAATTCTTTGTGAAGCCTTGAGCACCCCAAAGGGTCTCTCTCTTTTGCGAAGGTAATAGGACTTTGAAAAGTGAGCCCACACCATAGGTGGGGGCCTTGAAGAACACAAGGAGGCATGGATTGAAGAGGCCATGTACCTTTGGTGGTCCATTTTTCGATTTTGTGAAGGTATTTTCGAAATGGGAGTTTAGAAGGAGAAAGGGTAGAGTGAGGGTGGTTTGAAGGGGGTGAGCCTTCCATTTATAGGTAAAAAAGGTTAGTGGGGGTCGTAGATCTCTCTGTGGAGAAAATCACGGTGCTACGAAGAGGAGGTGACACCACGATGGCAAAGGGGCGGCATCGGACTCGGTCAGAATCACAGATGGTCTGTCAGAGTGACGATCGCAGACCTCGACACGGAGAAAAAGTGACATCGTAGAGAGGTAGGGATCCATCATACTTCATCAAACTCACAGAGGATTCATCATGTCGCGTAGGGGATCACTAAAGTGGCCATTGCATAACGCTCCATGAATATAATGTTATTCCATGAAGGTGTCAGGATTTTTCGGACTCAAGGAGGGTCTATCACGGACACTTGTGATCACAAAGGTAGGATAGCTCTGTGAAGGTCTTTGTGCACCAAGACCTTTGGGATAATTTTGATGGATTTTAAGGGCATGTTGATTCTAGATTTACTTTGAATCAGTTAAAAAAAATTCATACCTCAAGTGGAATGAATTTCGGTGCCAAAAATCCCCCCCCCTCCGAATGGGAGCCAAAGGGAAAGAGGGTCGGATTTTAAGGGTAAGTCACCAAAAATCTAGAATTATCGCAAAAAGGAAAATCACAGAGCTAGATCACAGAGCTACATCGCAAGGTTGGATCATCAAACTTGTGAATCTCAAAAAGCTCATAAAGAAGCACCACGAAGCGGCACCGACATAAGGGAACCACGAAGGGTGGGAGACAATCACCGTGAAGCCCGGGCGCAGTTCTTTGTAAATCCCAGGGTGACCACACCTATAAATAAGTGAAAATGGTTCTTTTTTTCATACTTGTATCTCTGCAAAAGACTGCATTGTTTCTCTTTCTTTGTGAATCAATCCTCCCTGTGAATGTGATAATGCGAATTGGGTTCTTTGGTCTGGTGCTCTTTGAATTCTTTGGTGAACTGGTGCATCGTGATCTGCTTCTTCCTTTGTGATGTAGTCCAATATCGAGGATACATTGCAGAGGACTATCTCTTTTCAAACCATCTTCATTAAAGGGCCTCTATGACTGTCTTCGCGACTCGATCAGAAAATTTTTCTATGTATTAGGCCAATGGATGCTCAAGAGGTTTCTCAAGAGGTTCGTGTCAACACTTCTTGGAGGGAGATCATGAAAAACAACATCCAAATAGGGGAATACATCCTGAGAACTTATAATCACCAAACACTGACGTCATTGCTGGCAGAGGCGTAGAAAGAATACTAGTTGTGCAAGCGCTTTCCACTGTATGGCTTCAGCTTGCAGAATGATGTCTTCATCCCAGAGGCAATAAGAGGTGAACCATCTTACTAGTTTAATAGAATGTTGGAATAGTATCAGTGGTGCAGGGCTGCAGAAAACCTTGCTAGAAATGATCACACCCTTTTCATAGTGAACTGCCTCCACAACAACATCAATAGCATTAATGGAATGGAAATGGTGGCAGAGACATCCCCACTGCAGTACAGGACCATTATCAAGGTGGGGCTCGGGAATCCAGATTAGGGATGGATCAAAAGATGGGATCTACACCGGGGTGGAAACTTCACCAATTAGTGGGCTTTGGCCTACTTGGGGTACAAATCCTATGAAGATTTCAAGATTGTGCTGAGGCAGGTAGTCCTATACGAAGTAGACTGGGATTCCCAATTTATTGTCTCTTAACCGAAGAATTTCATACCAAAACTTCTATGTTAGTGGCCACTGGATACCAACACATTCCACCTGCACCAAAGGGAGGTTTTTATCATCCTATGGGACCTTTATAAAATTTCTAGCATCCTGATCCTGGAAGGTATGTATGATGAGTTCCTTCCTACCATGAATTTCTATGAGGATGCGGAACAGATGCTGCCTCTGATGAAGGAATTGATGAATTTAGTACCAGGCATAGATTATGATAAGAAGAACATCCAAGATTTCCACATTAAGTAGTGGTTTGGATACATTTTGAACTTCCCATTAGAGGAAGATACACTACCAACAAGGCCCCCACATGTCTGAGAGGAGCTTAGTGGTTAAAATTGGGTTCATACTGGCAGATCCTAGAGGATATCCAGTGGAAGCTATGGGGTTACAGTGTCAAGACTAAGCAGTAGACAATAGTCATATTGGTTGTATTCATCCCAGCATTGATCTGTGGGTTGATACTACCAGTCAGAGATTCTCACATGGGAGTATGACCAAGCATGTTCATTGTGGAGGCGTGAATATCTGGTGGATAATGTGTCAACTTGGGCCTATCGGTGCTGGTGATGTTATATCATTTACTTTGGCACATCAGTGAGGGAAAGAGGTAGTTGTTGGTATGTAGATCATTCCATTTCCTTTATATCTGGATTGCAGAACATATGGGGGGATAAGAATATCTCAACCCCATTTCTTCACCTATGATACACTCTCAGCCAGAAATTTTGAATATAACAGGGAGTGCCCCACTAAAAATAGACACAGTGTCCATGTTGGGTAAGCTGGGGTGAGTAGAATAATTCACCTTCCACCCATTTCCTCTACCGAATGGAGCATATAATGATGATAAAATAGGAACCATCGATAAATGATCATACATATTGTCGTTATGTGGCTTTGCACTGGTAGATTTGGTAGATTTTGAACCCATATGTGAGTCGTACACTTCACATTGGTTCGTGAGACAATTCATATGCATGCAGAGACTGACCTGGAAGGTGTATCTGGGGGTGCATCATGAGAACCACCCATGTGTGATGAGGCAGTTATGGATAATGTTTAAATGGGAGGATAGAAACATGTAGAATGATTTTCCACTGCTCACCACCATATTCGTATTGGTTCACGGGTACGCACTGAGTTGGGAAGTTGGTTACCTAGGTGAGAGGTAGAAGTAACCAACCATAGGAACTAGAAAAGCAATGGTCCCTATGCCTCGACATCGGAGAGCGATGATGGGGACATTACGAGGGTGGTTCCAATGCGTATCATGGTGAGGAGGCTGTAGTAGTAGGGGTAGTGGGGCACGAACCTGCATTGATGGAATGTGAAGAAAGGGAAGTTCCAAGGCTAGGTCCAGTTTCTCTGATCGGAGGAACCCAAGAAAGAGGGGAATTGTCAAGGGTATTCCGTGGGTAGTTGATTCAGGCCCCAAGGAAGTAGGTTTTCCAAGCAGTGATTCCTTCTGATGTTGTTTATCCAAAGGCCTGGGAAGACTAGGTGTTCTGCAAGTGTTACCTCAGTACTGACAACCTCTAGGTGAACTTAAACCAGCATGGAATGGAGTTAGGGGAAATTTTCCTTGATAAGTTCAGCTTCAATGTGGCTCCACCTGAGGGAAGAAATTTTTTATGGGAGCTGGAAACACTGATATACTCTAGGGGTACCCCACAGCCATTGATAGAGCGGGTGAGGGTGATGTTGAGCAATACCCCCCCCCCCAATGGAGTTGGCGGATCAACTGGAAGAATGATTTCCCCTAACGGATAACTCAGATAGATCGTGGGGGAAGAGTTTGGTGAGGAAGAACTATAGAAGGATGATGAGAAATTGAGTTGAAAGGGGTCCCTCTAGAAGAAGGCAAAATAGTGTCCTCGTAGGGGACTTCTCTAAGAAAGTCTACTACAACACTTGAAGTAAAATCTAACTCATCTTCATTGTGTCATTTCCATTATCACTTTATTTTGGTCTCTCAACTAACACCTATTTTTGTAGGAGTATCTCTAACTAAGATCTCTCATTGATGGGAAGAAATGCATGAGAACAGGAGCAGAGAACCGAACACCAGGATCCACAACTGTTGAGATGATAGTTGCATAGTCCAGTTCTGCTGGAAAAACTAGGGTGGTATCCATGACACCTTTGGAGTCCATAATCATATAAGAAAGACCACACCCTGGCATCCCGGAAATGACAGGCCCGATGCAGGATCATGTGGATGACCAGTGTAAGTCTCGTGCTTCAGAGCTATACATGTTTCTTGATTTATTAAACTAGAGAACATGACCCATACACACAGTTTTCATAATTTCATGCATGTTGCTGGTACGAATGGCTGGAGGACCTAAGGCTCCTCTCCTAAGAGGTACGTCAGTCTATATGGATCCGAGTACCCAAGATGACCAGGCCATAGTTACTTATGGTCAACCGATGGCGATGAGTGATACCTCTAGTGGGAGAGAGTCTAGAATTAGCTGGGTGGAAATCATTGAAGTAGAATCAAGTGATGAATACCAACCTGAAGAATATCCTACTACTAAGATCCTTGAGGAATATCCTTAGTACGAGCCTGTTGGTCCAGAGGAGAAAGATGAGACCTCTTATTATGAAGAGGATAGTAAGGTTTTCTACCGCCGGTCATGGAAACCGGTCAAATTCTTTATTAAAAACACCCTGAAATCAGAGTGGATAGGCTAGATGGGAAAAATGTGTCCCTAACTGTATGAACTATGTGATGGAGGAGTGGATTCCCAATTCCCTCATATGATCATTTGTGATTACCTTGTTGAGAAGGTGCAAGATACTAGCCAGAACCTAGATGTAGAATGGTGCCAAAAGAAGTCCCAAACAATCAGAAGCTTGAAGAGGTCGATCAGGCACTCTAACACCTCAAAAAACAGATAAAAAGGCACTTAAAATCTATTTTTGAGTAAATAGGGCTGGTCAAACATCAATAGGATCAACTGGTGGAAGCCCAGGAGTAATTGACATGAGTAAATTGTCAAGTGGATGAACTTTGTGATGAGTAGGTCCAAACACAGAGCTGAGCAGATGAACTTTACCTTATGGACATTGGAGAGGAATGGGATCTCAAGAAGAGGGAAGGAATCCTAGAATCCACATGCTGGAAAATAGCCGAATTGGGGCACTCCCTTGAGGAAGAAAATCTGTAGGGGTTGTTTTTGGCACGAAATTACAAACACACTTTTATGATCACTTGTTTATTTTGGGTTTCACCCATGAGTATCAATAAATAATTTGATTACTACATCTCAATAATATCTATGAAACAATCAGTGATCAATCCCTAAGCTCATGTGGGTCATGCCCGGTGTGAGAAACAAGGGATTATCACGTAATTATTCACCTTGAATACGAGATCTCCAACCAATCAGCAAAAATTCAGGGTATGAATGACCACTCATCGTTTTTGGGAGGAAAGAGGAGGTCCATGATTAGAGAATAGAGTTCTCAGAACATCCAAATTTCCCTTTTCCCAACATGCTCTAGTGCACAAGTTTTATAACACCAAGGACGTTGGAATCAATCCAAATAGATGGGAATGAGAAGTGTGAATCACGATACCCAAAATTCAGAAAACAATGACGGTGTAATAATTATGGAGGATAATTGTTGAACTATGTTAGAAACACAGTATCCCTATCATGTTAGCCAAAAATGGGGACAAACAAATAAGGGTCGACCGCTAACCAAATTTTAAACACGGGGCCAAAACCCATAGTGTTGTCGATGTATTCTGGAACATTGACATAGAATGGTAGGGTGGCATTGAGGCTGAGCATACATACCACTGGGGGTCCCTCAGATGTGGAGGAGGATGAGGATCTTAAATAGTGGGTATGCAAATCTTTGAAATAGAGTGATGGGTTATTTTATTGGATTACAACACTCTTGAAACTACGCCACCATAAATAAAGCGCATTGGGTGGGTGTGTCGGTCGAAATCAAGATCAAACCTATTTCTGAACGGGACCTCTCAGGAGAGGACCTAAAATACCTTACATCTTTATATCATGTAGATGAGGATGATGAATGAAATATTTTAGCATCATATAGTCAGGACATTACACATAGTTTAAGGTCATATTGTATAGACCCTTGTCAACAGTTTAAAGTCATGTTACATGGACCGGGGACTCCTAGTTTAGGTTCATAGAGTTTGGACCCTAAATAAGGGAAAATATCCAGAAGATTTAATGAACTTGTGGTTGGGCCTAAGGCAAGATGACTGGGTGTTCCTATTTATACTATGAGGATAGGAATCATGTCATACGTAGTTTTGGAATTCTATGCATTTTAACATCATGCGGTACGTATGTGGGAACCCCAAAGGAAAAAACATGCAACGTGGTACATAACCTAATGTGAATTGGGATAGAAGAAGTCGACATGCCACATCACACATTCTTAAAATGGGGATAGGTCCAAGAATCTAGAAAGATAAAAGGGGTTGCAGCTGGACCATAGACAATGAGTTTAGGCATCACTACATATCCCATGAGAATGGGAATCAATCTATATGTAGTTCTTGAGGACGGTATGGCAGATAGACAATACCAAAAGGGGAGATATCCTCTTAGACGAGTAAAATCATAATTATTATGCAGTTTAATGTCATGTGAACTAGGAAGTTGGATGACTTGGTTTAAAGTTTGTAGAGTTCAGACTGTATGGGGTGGAGAGGTGAAGTATAAAGTCATGAGGAAACCCAACATGAATGAGGATAAAATAATTCCACACCAAAACCCACCTTTCTATGGAGGAAAATCCAACCCAGGAAAGGGGGAAAGGTTTCATGACTCTGTGGAAGGACCCAAAGGTAAAATACCTAGGCATCACAACGTATCTCACAAGGGTGAGAATCAAGCCACGCATAGTTCTAGAATGTGGCATGTCAGAGGGACAATGCCAACGTGGAAATGTATTCTCGAATAAAGGCATCATATATCTAGGTATTTTATCAGTATATATCCAAGATGTGAAGGTGTATCTTAACATCATACGATAAATACACAAAAGATCCTATTTTATGGTTATAGAGATTGGACTAAGGGGAAGTGTGATTCTTCCATGCAGGCGCAAACCTTACTCACATCCCTAGGCCCACATGATCCATGCTCAATGTGGGAAACAAGGGCATAGAATATCTTTACAATATAGGGAATCACACTATTGGGAATGAAGGTGCGGAGTCAGGGATAACCCCACGACGCGGGTTCATCCTCTCAATGTGCAAAGGTTCATAGAGGAATAACACTGAGGGTGTCAAGGTTTCATATGAATATGATGAAATAGAAAGGGATGTGAATCACAAAACCAATATTTAGGGCACAATGGGGTTTTTGTAACGATGGAGGATAACTGTTGACCGTATTTGAAGCACAACATTTATATCATTTGTCCTGAAGTGGGAACAAACATCCGAGGGTTGACCCCTCACAGTATTTGAAATGCATAACATGTCTCAAATGTCATTCAAAACCCCCCAGGACGTGGGACCGAAATGGTAGAATATCCATAAGGTCGAGAATCCATACCATCTAGGGGTCCTTTCAGATGTGAAATATGATGTAAAACCAAATAAAGGGACTCGTGAATCATGGAAATCGAACAAAATCATGTCCATGTAGAATAAAACATGCTTGTCCCTAGACCACAGTGTGTGTGAGTGCATTGATGGGGTTTGGTAGAGGTCAAAGGACCCTATTAAGAGTGGAAGACTTGATAATAAGAGTGGAGGAAGGGGAAAAAGTATGTTTATGGACCTGGGGATAGACCTAAAGGCAAAGTGTTCAGGCATTTCTATGTATCCCATAAGGATGGTAATCAAGACATACTTAGTTCTAGAAGTGTCGTGTAGTTTAACGTCATACGATAAGGAAAAAAGATGATGAGGTCCCGAATGGGGTGTGCTGGTATGGTAAAGTGAACCCATCATGAATGAATACAAATAAGTCTACATCATACCATGCATCACTCCCAAAGAAAATTCAAGAAAAAATGCCAAAAGAGAGGGAAATCGAAATATTATCGTGTGGTTTAATATTGTGCAGAACATAGGGGTAATTTCCTTTCAAGTTCATATAGAAGGACCATAAATTCTATCTAGTTTAATGTCTTGTAGGTAGGATGGAATAGTTTTAAATCATGTGGGATGATAGATATCTTAGTTTACGGTCATAGAACTCGTACCATGAGGTAGGGATAAAAGGGCTGAAAAGGTTAAGGAACATAGGACTGGACCTAAAGACAAAATGTCTAAGCATTCCTATGTATCCCATAAGGATGGTAATCAAGACATATGTAGTTCTAGAATTCCATTAAATTTAACTTCATGCGGTAAGGATGTAGATGATAAGGGAAATCCCATTGGTTGGGAGTACATGGTGCGGCTATAAAAAAACCCGATGTGAATGAGGAAAAAATAAGTCCATAAGACACAGCATGTAACCCCATAATAATAAGGGTTGAGGGGCCGAACAGAAGAAATAATTTGTAGAGCCTGGTTTGGACCCAAGGACAAAACATCTTGGCGTTCCTATGTATCCCATATGGATGGGAATCAATCCATATGTAGTTCTTGAATTCAGTGCAGTTTAACTTCATATGGAAAATATCTATGTGGAAGAACGAGGTTACAAAGGAAATGTGCATGGCGTGATAAATATTACCTAACATGAATGCGTACAAGAGAAGTACACACTACACCGTGCACAATCCTAGGGGGAACCTCAGGCCAAGGGGACAGAAAATATCGAAGGACCTGGGGCTATACCCAAAGACGAAATGTTTGGGCATTCTTATGTATCTCATAATGATGGGAGTCAATCTATACATAGTTCTAGAATTCCATGCAGTTTAACATTAGGTGGTAAGGATGTAGATGAAAGGAGATGTTCTGGAGGGAGGGGAACATGGTGCGGCTATTGCAAACCCGATGTGAATGAGGACAAGAGAAGTCCACATCATACCATATGCATCCCTTGATGAGAAATAAACCCAAATGGGGAACCAAGGATATGGAAATATTTGTTGTTATAGAATCAAAGAAAAAATGTCTGGGTATTCCTACATATCCTATAAGGTTAGGAATCAAGCCACATGTAGTTATAGAAATACCATGAAGCCTAAAGTCATGCGGTAAGGACAAGGAAAGGAAGATATCCCTGGAGGGTATGCTTTAAGAGGTAGTTTCAATCCCAACTTTAATGAGGAAAAATAATTATACATGGCATCACATGCTCTAGGATATTTAGGCTGAGATACAAGAAGGAAGGAAAAATCTGTGGTACCTGGGGCTGGACCCAAAGACAAAGTGTCTGGGTGTTCCTACATATCCCATAAGGATGGGAATAAAGACATACGTAGTTATTAAGATACAATGTAGTTTAACTTCATTTGGTGAGGATGAAAAAGATCTTATTTTATGTTCATAGAGCTCAGATAGTAGATTCCTAGTTTAATGTCGTGTGTGTGGGAACGAAGGGTAGAAAAAGGTGAATCACAACACCCTATATTTGGGACACCATGGGGATAGAAATAACAATAGAGGATAATTTGTGACCATGTTCGCAACACAGTATCCATATCTTGTGACCTAGAATGAGAACACATAATGGAACATCAATCGCTGACCATATTCGCAACATGGGACTTGTATCAAATTGTTGTTCGATATCCTCTGGGACATTAGACCAAAATGGTAGGTGAGCCAAGGTGGCATGAGACCAGGCTGCTAGGGGGTCCTTTTGGATGTGAAACATGATGAAGTTCCAAATGAAGGGAATGTGTGAGGCATGGCAGTACCAATGCAGTTTAACATCTTGTAGTAAGGACAAGGGAGATATTAGTTTAAGGTTATAGAGATCAGACCATAATGTGTATTCACTATTTATAGTTTATCATCATACAGGACGAAAGGGGTCTTAGTTTAAGGTTTTAGACCTCTGACTATTTTTCGTTAATCATCATGCATGATAAAAGGGACCAGTCATGTGAAGTACTGCTTGAGGAATTTAGTATTATTGGGAGGAGTGACGCACTCACCATCCATAGTGACCAAAGAGTATGCACTATTTGGGTAAACCTTGTGAATGATATAAGGTCCCTCCCATTTGGGTTCCTACTTTGGCAGCTTAATTCCAGGTATCATTGGAGTTCTTAGGGACAATACAATGTCACCTTGAAGGAAAGAACAGAGATGAACTATCTTATTGAAAGCTCTGGCTATCTTATTCTGTTGTCTCTCCATATTTTGCAAGGCTCAAAGCCTATTCTCATTGAGGGATTCCAGTTCATCTATATGGACTTCCACAACCTTTTATGGCATTTGTTGATCATAGAAGGCTATACAGAGTGACGAAAACTAAATCTCAATGGGTAGGATAGTCACTGTTCTGTACACCAGGGAATATGGGGTTGCCTGTGTGGAATTATGATTCGTCATCTGGTAAGCCCAGAGAGCGTTGGGGAGCTTATTGGTCCAACTATTCCTATTCTGACCAACCCACTTCTGAAATATGTTAGAGAGGGTTTTTTTTGAATGCCTCAATATTCTCATTTGACGGTGCATCATAGCCAAATGTATGATTAGAATGGATATTGTACTTGCCATACAATTTCTTTAGCTCGGCTTCCTAGAAGATGGTGTTATTATCGGTGAGGATGGTATGAGGGACTTCGAATCGGTGGATGATATTGGAGCTCAAAAAATAAAGAATATAATATTCCTTGACTTTATTGAGTAGAATTCCCCCTACCCAGTTGGAAAATAAATCCACAGCGATCAGGATTAACCAGCACTGGCGAGCTGTCACTGGTGGATACGGTCCCACAACATCGAGTCCCTAGACTGCAAAGGGACAATATTTCTTGGTGGTGTGGAGAGTCTATGGAAGCCTATGTAAAACATTATCATGGACCTAGAATGTTTGAACCTCTTGGTGAACTCAATACGGTCATGGACCATGGTGGTCTAGAAGTAGCCCAACCTTTGGATCTGATGAGAGAGTATTGACCCTACCTGATGAGATCCACAAGAACCGGCATGAACTTTCTACATAACCTGGGTAATATCAACTCCTTAAATATAATAGAGAATAATCCTATCAAACCCATGTATATAGGGGATCTTCTCAAGACTGAGACCAATATAGAGGGTGAACTGCACTGCGCACCGATGGATTCACTCACAATTGTCTCAGTCTTTTGGGAGATTACCGTATTTTAGATACTTGATAAAGAGATTCATCCAACCAGGGGTCCCTTCCATTATGGAATGGGGATTTTGACATCCTAATGTGGATGAACTGGTGGTAATATGGCCTATCTTCTGGCTATCATCATCATCTAGAGTGACATGAGTGATGACTCTTCGATGTGCCACATGGATTATCAAATCATCCTGGTTAGGCTATACAATATATGCAGAAAGGATGGACAACGCATCGTCTCGACCGTTCTATGATTGAGGAACTTGAATTACCTTAGGCTGGGAAGGGAACATGGCCATTACCTGGAATGTGCACTCTAATAGAGGTACAAGCTCTATCTTCCTGATGACGTATTTGTTTTTAATCTACTTGATGACCTGCTCGGAGTCCCCTTTCACATGTAGGTGAGGAAAATCAATCTCGAGGGTCAGTTTGAGACCAGTGATGAGGGCCTAATACTCTGCCTCATTGTTGATGCAACCTTCTAACAGTAGGAATTAATAGGTAAGGATAGACTGTGCAGGCATGGTGAAGAAAATACACAGGCGCACTCTATTAAGCCTAGGATCATTGAGTCTTCTGCTGGTTGGGCTTCACGAGGCATCATCAAATTGCATCTTCCGACATAGAATGGATCGATCCACTGAGAGTATTACCTCATAAGGGAAATAATGATCTAGAGACTGATCTGTGGTGGCTATATGGGTGGCAAGAAAGACTACTAGCACCTGAACCTTGAAATCTTTCTATGGAATGAACCTAATGTCAAACTTATGAAGGATCACTGCCCACTGAGCTAAATAGCCTATCGATGTGGGGGGTTCAAAATATACTTTAGAAAATCTATGTGAGACATCAATTGTATCCCATGGTGTTGTAGGTAATGTCACAATTTCTGGACCATGAATACTAGAGTGAGAAATCTCTTCTCGATAGAGGAATATTTGGTCTCTGTATCGAGGAGCATACGGCTGAGATAGTATAAACGGTTCATTATCCTCTTGTTGTTCTTCTAGTCAATAAGGGAACCAAGGGACCATTCTAGGGTAGTAACATGAAGGACTAACAGCTTTCAGGAGATGGGTGGCATCAGAACCAAAGGTTGTAGAAAGTACTGCTTGATCTCCTCAAAAGTGGCCTGACACTCTTCATACCACTAGTAGTCAACACCTTTTTCATGATTCGAGAAACGGGATTACACTTTCTAGTCATTTCTGAATGAATCTTTATATGTAGGATAATTGGCCTTGAAAGCCTTGAAGCTTCCAAATGTTTCTTAGAGGAGGCATCTGACTGATGTCCTTGATCTTCTCTGGGTCGACCTTGATGTCTCTATATCTGACAACAAAGCTGATAAACATTCCATAGGTAACACCAAAGGAACAATTCAAGGGGTTCATCTTTATATGGTGGGATTGGAGGAATCCAAAAACTTTATTAAGATCTATGATATGGTCTTGAAACTGGTAGGATCTGACCACCAAATCGTCCACATATAATTCAACCAATGTCCTGAGGATCGTCTTGAATATACGGTGCCTAGAACACTGGTAGGTGGCTCTTAAATTCTTCATACTGAAAGGCATTACCTAATAACAAAAAGTACCTTGTGGTTCGTTGAATGTGGTAGACTGTTTATCCTCATGGTCCATTTAGAGTTGATTATATCTGGGATACCCATCCATGAAGAAGATATCTTGGAATCCATTAGTAATATCAATCAACAACTCTATCACAGGAAGGGGAAAATCATCCTTCGGATAGTGACATTTGAAATCCCAGAAGTTGATGAAGACTTTGATCTATCTATTCTTCTTTCAGATGGTAATGATGTTGGATAGCCATTTTTGGTACTGGACTTCCTTGGAAAAGTTTTCTTTAATGATTTTATCAACTTCGGCCTCGACCATGGCACCAATAGAAGGGTGAATATTTCTAGGATTATTTTTAACCCCATGATGGTTTATCGGGAGACCAAGGTAGTGGATGGTGACCTAAGGATATAGTACTAACATTTTAACATAGTTCTAGGTCAATAAATCTTGATACTGCTTCAAGAAACTCACATATAGTTGTTTCTCCTCTACAGACATGGATGCACTGACCAGTTTTGTTTTTGGGTCTTTCTTGGTGTCGAGGTTCACATGTACCAGCTCATCAACAGTGACGGAGATACCTTCCTAAAATGTAGAAGGATCATCCTCTAAATACTCTTATTTTTACATAGTTATATGATTATCTACAGGGGAAATTCTTCTGAGTTGGCTGATTCTGATGGAATGCTAGTGTCGGCCTGAGTGGTAGTGGAATCTTCACTGGGGGACTCCTATTCTGCTAAAATCATGGACATGAAAGTTGTAAATATAATTCCATCTGGCCTTAGACCCAATGGACCATGGTTGATAATATCAAAGTAGTAGTGGCGTGTTGGCTTGAGTTAGTTCAACCTAGACTGGAGGAACAAGAAATTATGATGTATTGTTGTTTCCATAGGGCGAACATACTGATACCTTACAGGGGTAAGGGGTTCCGGGATCATTTGAGCCTGATTCACGTAGTAGTATGAAGTGATCTTTTTGAATTCCTTGCGTCAGGGAACAATCTTTCCCCAAGTCCCAGAGATGAAAAAGTAGTGTCCCATGTCTTGGGTTGTGGCCTCCAATCGGTAAATTGGGCGAATGTAGGTATCATCCAGATCGGCCCATGGGTCGAACACAATGGTAGTATGCTCAACATCATTGTCCTGAACCTGATTTTCCTTGATCCTATAGTATTCGGAATCCAGGTAGAGAGATTCACAATAGGAAAAGGTAGACGCATCACTATGGAGCATTCCCACTCAACCATTAAGTGAGTACTTGAGGCATTGGTGATAAGCGGAGGTAACTACTACGTGCAGATGGAGCCAGGGTCTACCCATCAGTGGATTAAAGGCAGTTTCTTGTGAGACAACCATGAACCCTATGCTGGAAATCAAGCCATCAAATTGGGTCTTCAAGTAGATTTTTCTAACATGTGTCTATTCTATCATGTCATAACCTTTAATCTTCAAGTCAAAATGATTCATATCTATTTCAGACATCCCCAACTTTTAGAGAGTCCAGGTTGGTATGAGATTGATCCTAGAACCCATGTTGATGAAACAACACCAAATTTCCACGCCATTGAACTAACTAGTGATGTATAGTGGGCGGATTTGCCCCTATATAGGAGAACCCTCATCTTCTCTTAAGAATGATATGATGGCCTTAAATTCTTCAAGTTTTTCTTCCTCAGCATGGAAGGCATCTATGGTCACTACCTCTATTTTGAATTGGAGGAGGCTCCTCAAAGCCTTCGCAAGGTCTTCACGTATATCTTTGGACAAGAGGAGAGCCTAAATAATTGAGACTTTGGTAGGAATTCTTGCAATATTCTTGAGCACATAATAATTTTGTGTTAGGTGAACACTTCTACTGATAGAAGGTTTCTATGTGGTTGGAGGTATGGTGGACGCTGCAGGTCGGACTGGTGGATTTTGACTGGTGATGGGGGTATCCCACTGCTCACTAGAATGAATCTTGTAGGATGACTATTGGATGATTTTCGAAAGACTGTGGCATGGTCTTAACTGTACATGGATGATCATATCATGTTCATGGCGGTTCTTCTTGGTCGATCAGTAAAAACAGTAGGGGAAGTGGATCTGATGAAACAAGAAGAGATGATTTCACATATTGAGTCATGCGTTGAGCCTATTGTCTAGTCTTAATGGTGTGCACGGATTGGTCAAAATCATTGGTCAATACACTTTGGTGGTTAACATATCCATAGTTTCATTGACGCTGGTGTTGGTTAGGTACATTAGGAGGGTCTTCCAG
Source organism: Viscum album (assembly GCA_963277665.1). Classification (NCBI taxonomy): domain Eukaryota; kingdom Viridiplantae; phylum Streptophyta; class Magnoliopsida; order Santalales; family Viscaceae; genus Viscum; species Viscum album. Next base: position 1,918,606,282 of record OY728119.1, read on the forward strand.
GCATTCCTCATCTTTGGGGACCATATTTGGGTCCATTAGCTCAATGGTGTTCACTAAGACATACTCATGATCATCACTTGAGGAATCCTCCATTACTAGGTAGATTCTAGGGGAAATCCCCATCCCTGATGGCATGAAATCTCCAAAGTATGGGATGTATTTGGTATCGATGGAGGAATTTTCTTCTCCTTGTGCCATCGGCGCCTACTCTCATGAGGTAGAAAAAACTGAGATGTCAATTCAAAAGTAGTAGCTAAGGGTAGCACCACAAATTCAGAAGGATCAGGTTGATTCAAATGGGAATGGATAATACCATGGGTATAAGAAACTACCTTACGTGTTATTGGGTCATCATACTTCTGAGAATCTTGGCCATAGACCTACTTTCATTCACCCTCACTGTCGATATTAGGAATTTCAAACACACAGGACACCTATACCTGGCCCGGACCTAATCCGACTATATTGTTATTGACCTGGTCCTAGAGCTAGTCTTTGAACACATAACACTTTTTAAGACTATGTCCAAGAAACCGATGATAGGGGTAGTAATTGGAGAAATTAGTGAGATCCTCCTTTTTAGGCCTCATGTATTATGGAAACCATAGGATTCCCTAGTCCAAGGCACCATAGAAGTATCTAAGGACCTGAGCTTCATTAGATGAGTACATTTGGTTTCTCTGATATGGGAAATGGAATCTAGGAGCCTTTCCCTAACAAGGGGTTGGATCCTAGCGAGGAGGTAGAGTATAGTTGTCTCACCTTGGTGGTGGTGGTCAGTTATGTGGTGGTGCCTACTAAATCTGAGGTAGGAGATTCTGATCCCAAGGCTAAGCTTGAGGAAGTGGCCCTCAGTGAGGCTGTGGAAGTAGATTTTTTGGTTATAACTATAGCTATATAGGGGCCTCTATTTGTGCAACAGTAGTGGTGCCTTGGACTAGGGAATTCAATGAAATAGTGGAGAAATATTCCTTAATATAGGGCCATATGGAATCTTCTAAATAGTTTAAGTTCCCATTTTTTAGACTAATTAAAAATCTATATCTCAGACAAGAAAGTGATTCTAAATTCTCATTGATGATCCTCCACATTAAGTTATCCTCTAAAGATTGATTGAATTAGCATATATTTTCTATACCAAACCCTCCATATTCAACCGGTCGATAGAATTATTCCCATGGGATAGTCACAGTTTTTCTCTAGAGAATTATTCCAGTCTTGATAATTTTTTTTATAAAATTGTTGATATTCTTAATGAGGTTAGTCATCCATTTATATACCATAAATGAGTAAAAAAAAATTTACACTGTTATAAATTTCAAAATATTAACCCTACCTGCCGTTGATAGTGCCTTTCCTTTCCAAGCAACCAAATGATTTCTAATTTGGATCACAATGTGATAAAAATGGATGATATGTGGTTTTGTCAAAAACATAGGGACACCTATAGAAGTGAAAATAAAAATACCATCTCTGATTCCTAACACATTGATTATTTCTACTTTTATTACCATGTGAATTTTTTTCCAAGGAATAATAATGAATTTTTCCAATTAATCTTCTACCATAAGACTTTTTCATAATTAAGGAGATCATTATTATTTTTCTTATAGTTTCTTTTGTCACCTTGAGTGAAGAGGATAATCTCATTATCATAAAATAAATGGGTAGGGGTAGCGAGGCCTTTGGAAACTCTGATGGGATTGATTTTGTTGTCATTGAACATCTTGAGAAGTAGTGTGATTAAGTAATCTTCAGAAATAGATAAAATAATGGCTGAGGGAGGATCACCTTTTCTAACTATTTTGGAGCATATGAAGTATCCCTCAAGAGAGTCATTGATAAGCACTAAGTTATAGGATGAGCACATAATGATTCTAACCCATTTAATAAATTTCTCATTAAATCAAAAATTGATTAAAACCCTGAAAATGAAACCCCAATATAATGTGTCAATTGACTTTTTAACATCAATATTTAGGGGGATGTTACTATAACACCATGAAATCTTCACTTCCAAATCTGTTACTAAAGACAAAGAATTTACAAATGTAACCCAATTTTTTCCCATTGAAAAACATACAATGTTAAAAGAAAATATTAGGTCACTTACATACCCAAAGACATGTTAGATTTAGAGTTCTAGAGAATTAGGTCATAATATTAAAAAATTGGGTTCATAAACAACTTATTCATAAAAATAAACATTATTTCCCACTATACCCATATTTTCTTATTTCACAATAGGTTATCAATACAGTCCTTGTGAAATCTGTCTAGAAAAAACTTATTTAACATATTTCCTCATAAACTATGAAAAATATAAATAGGGTGATCTTAGATGCTTAGTAAGGGTAAAAATAGAAGATATCAAAACATTATTATGTGAAAGCATAAGATGAGTATAAGGGTATGTGATTATGAACATAACATTTGAAAATTATACCTTATATATCAAAGATCAAAATCTTGAGTCATTGAATAAAATAGGGATATTCATAACAAAAGTTTCATAAAATAATAAAATAACATGAGACATGAGACCATAACATAAGACATGGAATTATGGAATATGCATCAAAATAGAAAATAATTTTCATATTAGTCAAAAATCAGTGTCAGGACCATTATAGCAGAAAAATTCCCTTACTTAATCGAGTTCACTCCTCATTCTAGACATATATTACTGAACCAAGTTTATTCTCATTCCAATCTGTATTACTGAATCGAGTTCACATCCACTTCCAATCCTGTCTATATCATGAGATATAAATATTTACCTAATGCATTGGAGGGAGATATAGGTCCCACCCATCACATAATGAAAATCATATGTATGTGTTCTATAAGAATATAGATCATTCATCATATCATAACCCATGAAAAAATGGGTTTCATAAACATTCCATCATAACATAACCCATGAAAAAGAAATAGAATTCATAAACATCATGCCATAATAAACATAAACCATTAATAGAAATAATAATAATGGTATCCTTGGAATATATCCCCAGTAAGGAATGAGTTACACCAATGGGATTCATCTTATATGTAAATTAATATTGAAATATACTTTTAAAACATTTCTTAATGAAAATATCATTTCTGCTTTGAAAAAACAGTTTTTAATTCATAAAACATTTTAAAAACCTTTTTAATTGAAAATAAACTTTAAAAAATATATAATAAACTTTTAAAACAATTTTAGACATATTTTAAATCATTTTACATTAAAATTCTTAAAAGATCATTTAAAAACATTTTTGAAATAATTTTTTAGAAAAGAAGGTTTTTGAATAATAAAAATTCCGACTGAAGAGAAAATAAAATTAAATAAAACTTATAATATATGAAAAATAAGTATATTCATGATACTACATATCAAATGGAAGTATATACACCTTGTAAAATAATATAGGTTCATAACATAACATGGGTCTCAAAGAAGGAAAACTGAGACAAAATTATCTTACCGATTTGGTATCTTTTGAACCGTAAACCCCATAAAAGAGAGATCATAAAATGGATATGTAAATACCCATAAATTTAAGTTAAGGTATTATATATTAAATTCATGGGAATTATATACACCAAACAAAAGAAACAAGTAGTGTATAAGGCATGTGTCCCATAGAAATAAAAGTGAGGCAAAAATAAAATCCCTTAAAAATATCATATCATTGAAGTAAGAATTAATCAAATGAATTGATTATGTGCATTCACTATAAATCCACATAAAATAATTTGGATATACAACATAATATAATCAAAATTAATTTCACACATAATTGTAGCATGACGTAATCAAAGAAATGGTAGTTTAACCCAATGAATAGAAATTAAGTTAAGAATTCCATTACCTCAGGTATCAAATTTATTTGTTCATTTTGAAACCTCATGTATAATAAATATGGATTTAATAGAACTATATTAATATTTATTATATCATATATGATCCTATTATATAATCTTATCACTCGTTTTTTAATAATATTTCTTTATTACCCTTCTTTCTAGTGTTAACTGCTTCATTTTCCTATGAATGTTTTATCATATAAGTCCCAGTTCCTATGCATAGAATATAGTTACTTCATATAAATAATGATATTAATTTAATATATATCATATTTATTCATTATATACATTTATATAATCATTTACTAATGGTTAAAATGGAAAATGAATTGCATCACGTCGTGGAGATGGTTAGTTGTACATACGCACAAGCAACGGTATCATTCCCTTAATGGTGAAAGGGGAAGAAAGTATATGGTATATTATTATTTTCAAGAATAAATATCTTTTTATAGTTATCACATATATCTATTATTTTCATCATTACCCATCCAAGTAAAGTGGTGATGAAAAACATATTACACCACGATGTGGACACGGTAAATCGTACGTACGCAATGTGTAATACTTTCATTTTTCTTAAGATGGATAAAATATGGAATATGGTTATCCCATAATCATAATAACATCAAAGAATATATTTAATACTATATTTAATTACTTTATAATGTAAAAAGCACATTAATATTAAGTAGAATAAAAAATAAAATTGAAAGAGTTGGTAAAGACGATTACATCTTCTTCAACGAACTTCCTTTAGATCTCCTCTTAGGGACAATAGGGTTGGTATTATGAGAAGAGAAGAACATTTCGAATGTGTATATAGAATTTTAGAAGAAAAATTTCAAGGGTATGATTGATATTGGAGGCTTAAGGTGATTTGATGAAGTGAGGAAGAGGTTCCCTTTTATAATTGAGGTGAGGGGCACTTTTGGAATTTCTCAAAATATAAATTTATAATAAGTTCAATATCAATAAAAATACCTCAAAATTCTATAGAGTAAAATATAATATGATATAAGGTTGTAATATTATCAATGGATATATTTTAGGCAAGTTTTTATATTATTTTATACCTTATCGTTTTTCTTAACCCTTAGTATTTTAATTTTAACTAAGGTAACAACTTCTTCAATATCAAAAGGTTGTGATTTTTAATTATGTGATATAAATTGGACCATAAATGAACATTTTATATCATTTTAAACCAGATTATTATTTTTTATTTTTAAATATTTTTTATAATTTTTAAATAATTTAATAAAATATTTGTTTTAATTAAATGTCATTTGTGTCAATTTTGACATTATTTATTACTTGGACTTTTAAAAATATCAATATAATAATATAGTTTCAAAAAAAATATTTTAGTATATCCCTAAGAGGTTAATGTAATCTATAAAATTCTTTTATCACATTATTTATCTAAAATTATATTTATTTTAACATTTATTTTATATTTTCACTAATTAAATAATTATCACATCAACATTGTATAATTATTTAATATACTTATTTCATTACAAAAAAATTAAAATAAAATACCATAATGATGATAGATATTATATATTATTTAATAATATTTATAGTATAATATACCTTTTGGTAACACTATATTAAAAATGATGTATTATTTAAACCATTAATGTGACATCTTTGAATTTTTATTAAATAAAATATTATAAATATCATAATCTCAACTCAGTTGTCCAAAAAGTAAAAACTAAGTTTATATCATAAAATAATGTTTATTAAGTTAAAAATTAATATTTATATTTGTTCATAACCAACCTTATCCCTATTTAGACACATAATGGATATTTAAGACAACAAAAGTGACATTTTGTGACTTTCTTTGATTTAAATATTATATAAGTCATTTTCATGGACAAGTGTCCATTAAACAACTTAATTTCGATCCTTAGGTGTGGAGGGTCTAATTATATGCATCTAATATATTTTATTCATGTTTTATGGTCATTTTATAGTCCTTATCATAGTATTTTTACCTTTAATTACCCAATGTACCCTTAACCATGGTGATAAATTTTTACCATGGTTACCATTCATATTTACCAAAAATAAAAGAGACTTATTTAAATAATTTTGAAATCCTATATAAAAATATGGAATAAATTTTTCAAAATTAAAAACACAAAATTTTCAGAATTTAATTTATAATTAAATCAGCAAAACGCAATGAAAAAAAATCTTTAAAAAATTAATTTAAATTGTTTTATACTAAATTCAAGTATAAAATCCATTTAAAAAACCATAATTGGATTAATTTAAATATAAGTTAACTAATTAAAAATTAAAACAAAAACAAAACTTAATTTTACCTTCTAAAGACTTGAAATATATAATTTTTAATAAAAATATGTATTTTTCACTATTCTTTGAAAAATAAAATTTAATAGAAAATTATCAAAATTTAACGATTTAAAAAATTTGTTATGATGATTTAGAAAATAAAATTTCTTTTTTCAAATACATTTTATAAAATCTCCAAAAACTAATTATATTTTCTTTTAAATAAAAAACAATAAAATTTATTTTTGTAGAAAATATATTTTTAATGAATAAAATGACTTTACTAAAAATACTAGTAATTATTTAAAAAAATTAATTAAAAATTTATAAATGAGTATTAACATTATATATTTCATAATTACATTAATACTATTATTTCCCATAAATTTAATGGATAGATTATAATGGTCGAATAATAATATTTTGTTGTTTGTTTAAGATTGGTGTTGTGTATCTCATACACCATCAAACATAGTATTTCCTTTTAAAATCATGGGATATTACATTATCCCCCACCCCACCACATTCAATTAAGTATAACCTCATAAATTGAACTTGTTCTCAATAACCAAGGGTTTACTTTTCCCGATACCTTTATTGAAATACCATATCAGAAAAAGGATCAATAAAGATTCCTCTTAAAAAGAGGAAAAGTAATATGTGAAGGTTGCAGTAAAATTAAAGTTCTGATTAAGAGAAAATTACTGGATAGTAAAAATAGGGACATGGGAGATAATTCTATCTATCAAGTTCTGATGGAGAGTGATATATAACATGGTCATTAGAAGGTTAAACATCACAAAAATGTAAATTTTTAATGGGTTAATAGGCCATTGATTTCTCAATGAGAAAATTAAATGGATAATATTTTTTCAAAATAATTTCCCTAAAGTTGAGGAATTATTTTACTACCTAGAGTAATAACATTAGGAAATATACTTACTTAAAAATTAATGTTTTATCCTTTAATAAAATTCAACCAAAAAACTCAACTTTTTCCCCAATGATGAGTATTTAAGTTCAATTTTTCATGCCTAAAGAATTAAAATCATGTTCTACAGATCAAACAATATACAAAAAAATAACAATCTATTCTCCCTATATTTAAGAAATAATCAAAACCAAAATGGTTATTACAATATAATATAATTCTCAAAAAATAATAAACCCTTATATTATTATTATTACTTAAAGATCAATATAGATCATTCAATAAATAACTGCCCTATAAATTCCTCAAAATTATTCAAGACTGAGATTGAAACAAATAAATTAGAAGGATTCAATCCCATCATTTTCAAGATAAATTTTAACATTTATCTCAAAATAAAATCAATCACTCTTAATTTCTCATATAAAAAAGTAATCGCCCAAAGAATTATTAATATATTCTAACTATTTCCATAAATAACTTGAATCACTATAAATCCACAATAAAAACATATATTCCTCTAAAATAAAATTCAGAATTTATTCATCAAATAATATACCATAATATCATATAATATTTTCTAAAATTTAAATCTTCTTCCAAAATAACATTAATCACTTCAACAACAAATCAATATCTAAACTCATAATAAAACATATGTTCACCAAATTCAACTTATTCTTTTTCCATAAAATTATTTAACTAAATAGAAAATTTTATACTAACCAGTACATCATATAGGCTAGTGGTAGGTGATGCACCCTTTTCACCATTTAGTTGTGGGTTCAATCTAGGCAGCCTTGCCGGACATGATGGATTTTCACCCATCATTCAGGTTATCCTTTTTCTTAAACTATATTAATATAATAATAATAAAATTATGGAAACATGATAAACATACTCAAAAATAAGCTTAACATATTCAACATTAACAAAGTGTTTTAACCTCAAAGGTTATCTCATACCTTTCATCTGGAATCTAAAAATGTAATAACACATAATTACCTCAAGAATAAATGTCTCAAAAAATATCATTATTCACCATAAAATTTCATAAATTAAAACCTCAAAATGGGTTTCTAAGATTATAAACATGTTGTCTTATATACCCATGATGGTATCTATAACTATTAATATAACTTTACATGAAAACATTATAATATACAAAGTTATCCAAACCCTGCTCAAATCCAAATGTAACAATCTAGAATCTGCACTTCTGGATCTGCTACTAAAGTCATAAATTTTACAAATGTGACCCAATTTTTTTCCATAAAAAATTAAAATGTAAAAAAGAAAATATAGGATCACTTACATACCCAAGGACCTTTTAGGTTTAGAGTTATAGAGAATTAGTAAAAACTATTAACAAATTGGGTTTATAAAAAACTAGTTCATAAAAGTAAATAATATCTCCCATTATACCCATATTTTCATATTTAATAATAGGTCATAAACATCATCAATTTTAAATCCTTATAGACAAAACTCATTTAACATATTTCCTCATAACATGAGAAAATGTAACATAAAAAATAGTGAGCTTATATTCTTAGTAAGGGTAAACATAGGGGATATCAAACCTTGATCATATGAAAGCATAATATGAGCATAAGGGTATGTGATTATGAACACAATGTTTTAAAATTATACCTTGTATATCAATGATCAAAACCTTGATTCATGGAATAAAACATGGATATTCATAAGACACGATTCATAAAATAATAAAAGAACAAGAGACATGAGAGAATAACATAAGACAATAAATCATGGAATATGAATCAGAATAGAAAATCATTTTCATATTATTCAAGTATCACTGCCAAGACCATCATAGAAAACAAATCCCTTACTAAACTGATTTCACTTCTCATTTCAGCCCCACATTATTGAATTAATTTTATTCCCATTTTGGTTTTGTATTACTAAATCAGGTTCACTTCCTTTTCCATTACTATCTATATCATGTGATATAAATATTTACTCAATGAATTGGGGGATATATAGGTCCCACCTATCACATAATAAAAAACATATATATCCAAAAAAATATAAATCATTCATCATATCATAACCCATAGAAAAAATGAGTTTCATAAACACTTCATCAAAACATAACTCCTAAAAAATAAATATAATTCATAGACATCATGTCATCATAAACATTAACCATTTAGAGAAATAATAGTAAGGGTATCCTTGGAACATATCCCTTGTAAGGCATGAGTAACACCAAAGGAATTCATCTTATATGGAAAATACTTTTGAAAGATCATTCTAAAATATTTTGTGAGGAAAATAACCCTTATGCTTTGAAAAAAAATCTTTTTTAAATAATAAAACATTTAACAAACCTTTTTCATTTAAAATATCATTAAAAACATATATATTAAACTTTTAAAACCATTTTAAACATATTTTAAATCATTTTCCTTGAAAATTATTTAAAGGTCATTTAAAACATTTTTTAAAACATTTTTTAGAAAAGAAGGTTTTTTAATAAAACAAATTTCACAATGAAGAGAAAATAACATTAAATAAAACTTATAATATAATTAAAATAATTATATTCATGATACAATATGTAAAAGGGTAGTATATACACCTTTTAAAATAATATGTGTCTCAAAGAAGGAAAATTGAGACAAAATTACCTTTTCGATTTGGTAAATTTGGAACCATAAACCCCATGAAGGAGATATCATCAAATGGATATTTAAATACCCATAAATTTAATGGAAATTATTATATATTACATTCATGGGAATTGTATACACCACACGAAATAAATAAGTAGTGTATAAATCATGTGTCCCATAGAAATAAAAGTGAGGAAAAAATAAAATTCATTACAAATATAATATCATTAAAGAATTAACCAAATGAATTGATTATGTGCATTATCTATAAATATAAATAAAAAACTTAAAATAAAACATAAGATAATAAAAATACATTTCACACATAGTCGTATCATGACATAATCAAATAACTTGTAGTTTAACCCAATGAATGGAAATTGAGTTAAGAATTCCTTTACCTCAACTCTTGACTTTATTTGTTCGTATTGAAACCTATTCTATAATAAATATGGATTTACAAAATGTTATTAATTTATACTAGAACCATATTCATATTTATGGTATCACATATGATCCTCTTATATCATCATATCTCCCATTTGTTAATAATATTTTATTATTACCCTTCTTTTGGGTGTTAACTGCTTCCTTTTCCTGTGCATGTTTTATCATATAAGTTTCAGTTCTTGTGCATAGGATATTGTTTCATCATTAAAAAAAATTATATTAAGGTAATATATATCACATTTATTCATTATATACATTTATATAACCATTCTTTAATGTTTAACATGCAAAATGAATCACATATTGTCATAGAGATGGTAGGTTGTACGTACGCACGAGTAATGGTATCATTACCTTGATGGTGAATGGAGAAGGAATCAGATGGTATATTAATTTTTTTCTAAAATAAATATCATGTTATAATTATCATATATAGCTATTATTTCCATCATTGTACTTATCCCTATAAATTGGTGATGAAAAATGTATTACACCATGGCGTGGAGATGGTAAGTTGTATGTATGCATGCACGATGCTTTCATTTTTCATAGAATGGATAAAAGATGGAATATGTTTATCCCATAATCATAATAACATATTATAATATATATGATACTGTATTTATTTCATTATAATTTAAACAACACATGAAGAGGAAGTAGAATAAGAAACAAACTTGAAAGAGTCGGTAAAGATGATTACCTCTTCTTTGGTAAACTTCCTTTAGATCTCCTCTTAGGGACAATAGTGTTGGTCTTATAAGAATAAAAGAACCTTAATAATGTGTCTAGGGAATTTTGGAAGATATATTGGAAGGGGAAAATCAATCTTGAATGATAAAAGTGATGTGAACAAGTGATGGAGGAGGTGTCTTTTTATAATTGAGGTGAGGGCCACTTTTTAAATTTCTCAAAGTATTAATTTATAATAAATTAAATCTCAATAAAAAACCTCAAAAATGGAATGTATACAAATATAAGATGATATAAAGTTTTAATATCATTAACCAATATATTTTAGACAGTTTTTGGAATTATTTTAAACCTTATCTTATTTATCAACCCTTATTTAAGCTATTTTAATTTTAAATAAGGTAACAGATCTTTCAATATTAAAAGGTTGTAAGTTTTACTTATGGGATATAAATTGGAACATAAATGAATAATTTATAACATTTTAGACCATATTATAATAATTAATATTTTTTAATATTTTTATGATTTTTAAATAATTTAATAAAATATTATTTTGATAAAATATCATTAGTGTCAATTTTGGCATAATTCATTACTTGAACTTTTAAAAATATCAATATAACAAGTTAACTTAGAAAAAAATATTTTATTATATATATAAGAGGTCACGTTCATCTATAAAATTATTTTATTACATTAATTATCTAAAATTATATTTATTTTAATATTTTTAATAACATTTATTTTATATTTCCATTAATGAAATAATTACCGCAGTATAATTGTGTAAATATTTAATATACAAATTTTTTTACTAAAAATTAAAAATAAAATACCATTATAAAGATAAATATTATATATTCTATAATAATATTTATAATCGAATATAATTTTTGGGTAACCCAATATTAAAAATGATATATTTCTTAAAACATGAATGTAACATCTTTGAATTTTTAATAAATAAAATATTATAAACATCATAATCTCATCTTAGTGGCCCAAAAAGTCAGAAATAAATTTATATAATAAAAATATGTTTATTAAGTTATAAATTAACATTTAAATTCATTCATAACCTACCATTTTATCCATGTAAACACATAAGGGATATTTAAGACAAAGAAAGTGACACTTTGTGACTTTCTTTGATTTAAATATTATATAAATAATTTTCATAAAACAAAATTCCATTAAACTACTTAATTTTGATCCTTATATGTTAAGGGTCGAATTATATTCATCCAACAAAATTTGGGATTGTTTTAGGTTCCTTTTATAGACCTTATCATGGTATTTTACCCTTAATTACCCAATTTACCCCTACATGTGATGACAAAAATTTACCAAGGTTACTATTCATATTGACCAAAAATAAAAGAGACCTATTTAAATAATTTTTAAATCCTAAACCCAAATATGGAAACCATTTTTTCAAATTCAAAACACACAATTTTTAGCATTTAATTTAAAATTAAATTGACAATACGTAATGAAAAACAGTTTTTTCTCAAAAAAAAGTGATTTTTTAATTTAAACCGTTTTATAAAAATTCAAGTATAAAATCCATTTAAAAAACTATATTGGATTAATTTAAATATAAATTTATTAATTAAAAATTAAAACAAATTCAAAACTTAATTTTACCTTGTAAATACTTGAAATATATAATTTTTAATAAAAATCTATATTTTTCACTATTCATTGAAAAATCAAAATTTTCAAAAACTTCTCAACATATCACCATAGGAAAATTTTGATATGATTATTTAAAAAAAATAAGTTTATTTTATTAAATAAGTTTTCTAAAATATATAGAAATTAATTATATTTTATTTAAATTAAAAACAATAAAAACCATTTTTGAATAAAATATGTTTTTGATGGATAAAATGACTTTACTAAAAAACTAAAAATTATTTAAAAATAATTAGTTAGTACATTAGAAATGAATATGAACATTATATATGTTTCATAATTCCATTAATACTATTACTTCCCATCAACTTAATGGCTAGGTTATAATGTTCACATAATAATATTTGACTGAATGGCCCGAGGGCCTAATTTTTTATTAATTTTTGGATAAACCCTCTTTTAAGGAAAAGGGGGAAATCTCACAAGACTTCAAAGACATAAAGACATAAACATAACCTGTTCCCAAAACATGACTACAAGAAATGCCCCTCCCCAGCATCAACATCATAATGGCCAGCCTCCTTCAATACATGTCAACTCAGCAAGCTTTCCCATGCAAAAATGCATGGGTCTGGTACCGATGGCTAGGTCATACCCTCTCAATCTTCTGAATCTGAATATCAATGCATAGAGGAAGCTACCTACTATAAATCCTCATCTGAAGCATTTCCTTGTAGAAAGTCTGAACCAATCCATATCCAAAATACAAATAATCAAATGAAAAACTGACAAATCTTTTCTGACTATTTCTCACACCCCATCCAATTGATAGACCATCCTTTTCAACGAATCTGGTCAATAACTATGGTTACAGCCGGAAACTGTCCATCTTAACATCTCTGTCAATCCGATTCAACCCCAAAAACCAAAAACTCGGGTCTTCCCTTCCTCCAAACAAAATCAAAGAAACAGAGAACCTCCACCACTATGTTATAGCTCCACCACCTACAACTCTCAAACTCAGCATCAAAGCAACACCTCAACAGAAATTCATCCACTACCTTGTCTTCATGGAATCCACACAGCCCAAAACCAACAGCAGAACCATAATTCCACACCACTATTTGAGAATCATCTTCATCCTATGGATCAAAATAACCCAGACCAAACTCGACAAAGTGATCTTGTACTTCATCGTTTCACCTTTAGCCTCTGCTAGAACATGCTTTAGATCCAATCTTCCTTTATAAATTGGAAAAATCTGAAGATATGGTCACCCAAACACCATCAAAAACTCAAACAAAACATGAATCAAATTGAAGAACCTTTTTGAATCGCAATTCCGCCACACGATCTCAACAACTCGAATAGAATCGTATCCTAAACCAAAAACGATTACAAAAAACAAAATCAGAAAAACATCACCAGCACGCCGGGAAGAGACCTGCAACAAACCATATCCCACCCCCATTGTCCAGGTCACTCACGGAGACCATGGTGAACCACCCAACGCACACACTGAAGGCGAGCTGGAAACAAACCCACTACAGCTGGATCTCAGCCGCAGATCGGCACCGGGCTGCCATGAGAAACCCTATCCAGTGAATAAGTATTAGGTCAAGGAGAGTCCAGCCACAGTGCAAATAGCCGACATGACCGATTCCACGAAGTTTTCGACGCCATTACAATAGAAGATCCACCACCACAATCTCGTTGAGCACGAAGAGGGGCACCACGGAAACCCAGATAAGGAAGGAGGTGGCGATGAGAGGAAGCCCTTGCTCGCAGTGCCCCTTATGAGCTCATCCCTTAATCCATTAAGATTGTTATTGTGTATCTTCTACACTATCAAATAAAGTATTTCATTTTAAAACAATAGGATATTATAGTTACCTCCTATGGTGGATTTTCAAATAATATTAACACATTCATAATAAGTGATAAGGAAATATTGAATTTTTCTACCTTTAATGAAACCAACCAGATTTAAAGACACAATCCTATTGGTAACGATGGAAAGCCTGTTAGAAAGTATTTTCCCATTAATTTTGTAGATAGTGTTGAAAATTTCCAAAGGAATAAAGATATGAATCACATTCACTTTATCCACCTTAGGAATAAGTGTAAGAAATTTAGCATCAATACCATGTGTCAGCTAGCCACCTTTGAAAAAATGATTGATACAACTATAAACATCACCATGAATAATCTCCCAAAAGGACTAGAAGAAAGAGTTTGTGAACCCATCTGAGCCAAGTGAGGTACAATAATTTAGACCAAAGATAGCTTCTTTGAACTCAAATTCAAGGTCAATCAAAGTAAGGGTTGAATTGTACTCATGAATGACAAGCTTGGTAATGACGTCTACCATCAGGTCAATTCTAGTGTTGGGACTATCAGAGAGGTTCTTGTAATAAGAGACAAAATTATAAAAACAATCCTATCTTTTTTCAAAAAAACTCGCCATTATAACTTTTAATAGTTAAAGGTCTAGTGGGTTTCATAACTTGGAAGAGAGTTAAAAAAGTTAGTATTCTGGTCACCCTCCTTATGCTATTTAAATTTTAAGGATTCTCTTTGAATAAATTTTTTAATATTGAATAGGGTATTGAGATCATGAGTAATCACTTGTTCTTTCTCAATAACTATGGAAAAATCACTAGAAAATTCATTCTTCTAAATGATATTAAGCAACGATTCAAGCTGATAAATATTTTCATCCATGTGACTGAATCAATCTCAACTCCAAATTTTCAGCTTTAACTTGATCATTTTTATATTTAAAGCATAATAAAATGCATCATCCATATAATTTAAAGAGTTACAAGTGAATTCCACCAATTTCTTAAAATTAGGATGTAAGGACCATGTATTGTTGAACCTAGAATAAAAGGTCACTTTAACCCCTTTAGTGACAAGGTTTGTCAAAATAGGGTGGTGGTAAACTTTTTTAAAATGAGTGGTGTAGGAAATGGAGGCCCAAACATCAAGAGAAACATAATTGAAAAAACTCCTATCCAATATTTCAGAAACAGCTTTGTTGAGATTCTTTCCATAACAAGTGTATTTGGCTCCAGCCAAGTTAACTTCATGCAGGTTTTTATTTTGCAATACATGCCCTGAAATATCTGCTAGAGGTAGAAAAGTTAACTGTGAAAAACCTATCATATATATTTATAATAGCATTGAAATCCCTAAGAAGAGTCCATGAACTATTTATTAAGGTGATCAAAACCATAATATTCCACCATATTTCCCTTCTCTATTGATATCTAATTATAAGCATAGATAAAAGAGAAAAATTGATTAATTAACATAAAATTATAACTGAGAGTAACATTTATTCTATAGATTCCATAAAAGATATTCCATCTAGTCTAGTATTATCTAATAACCAAAGTATTTTGATTTTATTGTTGGACTAATTAGTGTTTATGAGTTGGTAACCCATCTTATTAAAAGAATAAATCATCTCATAAAAATATATCTTTGGTTCATACTAACCTATAAGATCAAAAATGTTATTCATCATAAATTTCCAAAGAGATATAATTATAACAAGGTTGGTTAGACCCTAAAAATTATAGAATATAATCCTCATTAAAACTTTGTTTTAGAGCAAGTGATCAATTTTTTCTTGCCACTAAACTTTTTGTTTCTGGTTGATTTCCTAATGATCACTGATTTTTTTCATCATTTTCCATACTATCATCTTTCACTTTTCATAGTGTGCCTGTACTGTAGAATTTCCCTACCTTCTTTTGATATGAAAAATCATTAGCAGTAGGGTAATTTATTTCCACTAAAAAATCTTTAGGACTACCTATTGTGATTTCATGTTTTCCACTGCTACATTTTATGGATTTCTATAAAGCATGAGGTTTTGTATTATCTTTATTATATTATCCATTGGAAATTACAGTGTATTCTTGTATAGTGTCATTTAGATACCTAAATTTGTGTGAATATTAGTAATTGTATACTATATTATGATGAGGAGTATTTTCATTGATTCTGAAATTATACTCTCTATAACCACCTGATCAATAGTTTGAATATGTAAATTAGCATCTTGAGGGTCCATAAACTTCCTGAATAAATATTCACTAGAGTCCATAGAATTTTTTTTAGAGGAGTTAATAGAATCCATGTCTTCATGAGTGGGAATAGTTGTATGGTTTATTTTAGGAGAAGTATTATTGATATCACCATCACTCTCTGAGTCCATCTGATGATGTCTTTGACCAAACGTAATAGAAGCTTGAGATTTTGTGGAGATTTTTTTTATGATTTAAATAGAATCTAGATGAGAGATTATAACACATTTGTGATTTTTATATTCTTCTAGAGCACGGTCTTGGATAAGGAAAAGGCCAACTTGAATGGATTTCTTTAGAATAATAGAAATCCCACTATTTATATATCCACTAAAAATACAGAAGGGTTATTAAGTTCATCTATAATTTTATCCTCATGGGGACTAGTAGGTGTATGAACGCTATCATTTAGATGAGGTGAAATAACCTTATTTTTATTATATATTTCAACAATAGGATCATTTATCAAACACTTTAAAAGGCATGTGATATCATGAGAAATTTCAATAGAGATGAAATCATCCTCACTACCCATTATTTCATTATTTTGTACCCCATATAAAGAGGGCATAACATGAGTGTTAAAATATATTCATGGAACTCCTAGATCATTCTCCCTATATTATTCATCAATAAGAACAAACCAAGTCATTCCCTTTGTGTTCTTAAATTAAAAGGCACTAGACTAGTTCTTAACCCATTTTCTAGTATCATTATTCCTTGAAGGATCACCCTTATCAAGAATAATAGCTTTAAATTTCTTTTTTCTATTGAAATAAGTATAATAATTACGATTATTGGATTCCTTCACCTATTTATAGATCTCTCTACAATTAGCAATGGAGTGTCCTGAAATTATGCACACATCATACAAAGGTGGAGTATATTCATACTAAACTTTAACATCAATATTCTAATAATTCAAAATGAATTTGATCACATTCATAAGTTTTGAATAAAAGTTGACATCAACCAGAATCTTGGAATAAAAGAAGTTTTATCTATTTATAGTATGGTGGTACAACTTTAAAGGAATTCCAATGCAAGCAACAATATCACTGAGAATTTTTGGATGCAAAAATACCCAATTCAATCCATATAACCTAACCAAAATTTCGGCTGTAGAGTTTCTTTGATTGAATGGATTGAAATTAATATCCAATTTAGAAATTATGAAGACACCAGGTTTCAAATGAACTTTCTAGTTCACCACATCGAATCAAGATCCTCTTCTATCCTTGTATAAATGTGAAAGAACACTCTTCCAATAAGGATCAGTTTCCATTCAATGCCACCGTAAAAATTTGAAATTATAGATTTGTGATCTGAAATGGACTGTGGTTTATCTCCCTTGTAGTACGCAATACACCCAAGAATAGAGAATTTACATAACTTGAGTCATTTGTGGAGGGATTTTGGATCAATTATGATCTAGAAACCATCCTTGTCTGTTTTCTTGAAAATAAAAGGTATAAGAAAGTAATCCTTGGATAGATTTAAACCACATAGATCCTCCATGAATGAAATTCATTTGATTTTTTTATTTATGCATCCTCAATATGATTTAGGGTTCCCATAACTAGATTCTTATTTGCAATAGAATCATGTACCACATCCTTGAAGAAATGCTCTTAGTTAGGTTGGAGCAAATCCATGAGAAGATGATGAAATGATCAGAATGAAGAAGATTCATTAATAAACTTCAATGAAATATATGAAGGTTCTTCCAAGATAATCTATTTCACAACATAGATGAGATCCCCCATCAACCCTCACTCATTCACTGATGTTTCTAAAATAGATATTGGGTATAGAGGTATTGTGGGTCATCACACCCCACCTTTCGTAGGCCCAACCTAGAACCCATGAGCTATCCCTCACTAGGTAAATTTGAGTGTGTAAGGACATGAACTTGAGCTAGTTCTATTTCCAAAGAGTGGACGCCTTACATGGTACCACTTGATGGACCCCCGGTCGGCTTTGAGAATAATGATTTATATTTTTTGGACACAATTTTATAGTTATTTATTACTTTTTGGGTTAACATGATATTTTATGTTAAGATAATTATGGTTAATTTGGATAAAAGGGAAATTAAATTTTGGAAACATGTGTTTTATTGTGTAGATAATAATGGGATTGAAAAGTGATTTGGTGGCTATGTTGTTAAAGTTATTTTTAAATAAGTTCACCATTTTGGGAATATTATATGATTAAGTTACAAGGAAATATTTTTAGCTATATTGGGATTCTATTTAAGGAATAAATATTGAATTAACTTTTTAAGGAATATATGATTTTATTATGGATTTATGGTGAATCGAGATTGAAAATATTGGTATATTTTAGAGATTATATGATTAGGGAATATATATTCTTGGTATGTAACTTTAGGATTGATTAATTTTATTTGGTGATAAATATTAATTTTATATTGGAATAATGTGTGATAAAATCCTTTTGATTTTTGGTTTTTAAACTTGGTCGAGAATATTTTGAATAGTTTTAATGTTAGTTATTTATGGAATGATTTATGTTGAACGTTGGGTGTTATTTTTGAGGCTTTAGAGGTTAATTTATTATTTCATTATTTTATGGTTTAATCAAATTGGATATTACCTTAACTTTTACTAATAAATTTTAATTTTTGATTGATGGAATAAATATTTATCCTTTTGTGGATCTTATGATCCATTAAAAGTTTATTTTAGTGATTTATGCATGAAAATTTTACCTAGAATATTCATTTCTTGGAAGAATAGATGATATAGAAGTGGAAATTGATCGAAGCACAACTAAAGGATGAAATTGAGATTATGAAATGGAAAAAAATAAGTACATGTTCTCATGTTATCCATCTTGATAATAAAATAATACTTAAAATATAAGAAATGGGTATTGAAATAAAAACATAAAATCCTTTTACCTTCATTTTTTATGAATTTATGGTATTCTTTATCCCCTACTAATTTATAGTTTTTTTGGTTATTAACATTCACATAATAATTTATTCCTTGGGTGTTATTTTTCTTCTCCATGTTCATATTTTCCCTTCTTTCTAATTCTACCCTTATATAAGAACCTAATTATGTGTTATTTTATGTGACCTTCATAATTACCTTTTCCACTTTTCAAAAGTATGCTTTATTATCTATTTATTATAATGTTGTTTTTAAAAAAAATATATTTTTAAATATTAAAAAAAATTTCCTTTCATGATCCTTTGTTTTATCTTCCACTCCATAGAAGTGATTTTAAATAAATGTGTTAAACCTTTTTTTATCATGAATGAGATAAAAATTTTGGGATGAGATTTCTGTAGGGGAGGCAGAATGTATCACCATGAAAATTTAGTTTAAAATAATAATATTCTTGATATTTTACTTAACATGAAACATTGAACTTTAAGAAAATTATGATATACTTTAAAAATATTATTATTTAAATGTGACCATTATAACCTAGCTGTTAAATTGGTGGTATAAATAGAAATAATCATTGTAAGTTTCCTAGTGCATCAGAATCATGGGATGGTTCATGCCCAATTTTTTTCATCATTTTTTATTAATCCTAGATTTACACAATGCTAAATTTCATGATTAATGAAATTAAATCAAAGAATATAGACAATGGATAAATGCTAGAACCAAAGAGCAAGATCATCACATATTATTTAGAATTAATTTAAAAAATTAAATAATTAATTTACATGGAATTATTTATTCATTGATGGATCTAGAAATATATATACTTTTTACTTTAATTTCATTATAGGAATCAACAATAGATTCCCTATAGCAGTGATCCACACGTGTTCCCCAAATCTCCAAACATCATCGTAGGAATCTATGAGTGCTAGCCTGGAAGATCTTATTGATTGTGTCTTTAGCCTTTTATATCCCCGATAATCACTTCCAAAGGATTCTCCTTGATCTCTCTAGACTTAAGAGTGGAAGTTAGAGGAAGGTCCCTCTCTGTTCTTGGGATCATTCTTGGAGAAGGGGTCTTATAGGGATTTGGGAGGATTCTATATAATTCATTTTTCATAAAAATTGAAATTAATTGGCTCTAATAAACAATAATATAATTAGGTTTATATACTTCTAAGTTTAGAAATAAATAATTGAACAAGTGCCTTTAATATTTATTTAATCCTTGTATAACCCCATGTGTATAATAATATTATTATTATTATTTCTCAACATGCACTTAACTAAAAATTCAAGTTAAATATTATTTCTTAAAATAATATTAAATAAATATTATTTATCACCACACCATTAAACTCAGGCTTCCAATCCTCCATAATATTTATCAGACTTTGAATGATGACTATTTTTTTAATAAATAAAAATCACTGAATTATTCTCCAATAAATAAATAAATATTATATCTACTAAATATAGAATAAATATTTACTAAATATTCTTTTCAGATAATATTCTCTTAAATAACTAGTGGCAGAACATATGAGATCAAGCATACATGAATAATTATTATACCAAATGTGAGAATAATATTTATTCAGATTGTTAAATAATAAATAAAAATATAGTATTTGATTGAGATTATGGATACACTTAGTTTTTGACCCTCTAGGCCTCTTTCTCAGTGGCATCTGGTGAAGCAGCCTAAAGTCTAAGATTATCATCTAGCAACATGCCAACATACCCATAGAGACAGAATTTAATTTCTCAATGACAAAATACCACATATGGACACTTATTGTGTTATACAATCCCTTTATCATGATATCTCTAATCAAGTAGTTTGAAAGACTATTCCATCAACCTATCTTCTTGATGTCTCTTTATTTGACTTTATGAAAATTGAAATTTCCTATAAAACAGCATGGCCATGTATTTTTTAGACTATATAATTTCCATAAAAGGGAATGCGATATAAACTTTCATTAAAGAACAGAAGGGATAAATCCTTGCTCGCATTATTCATTAATAAAATCTTACTCATGCCGCACCCAAAGTAGCATACCTCACCATGAACATATAATGTCACAATTTTCATCAATACATAAAATTATGTCACTTAGAACACTCATTAATAATAATCTTAAAGTCTAAATACCAATACACACACCCATAAATAGTAATATCCAATAACACATATAATATATATTTTTTACCGGTAGTTCTTGTTCTCATAATATCCTACAATGGATATTACAAAGGGCGTACATCGTGAAAATGTGCCTAAAAGTCCTATTAGTCTCCACCCCTAATAGCCTGAATCATTTTCTCCCCTCAAATGATTTCATCCATCTATAGAACATATATTTAAGAATACTATTAGGGTACTTCTGGTTTCACATCATAGTGGGTAACTATTATGACCTTGCAGTGAAACAACTACTCTTAGGGCATTATCACATACGATGTCACACATAAGAACAATCATGATGTGATAAGGAGTTTCTTAATATTCAAAAAAATGAATATAGGTTATCATAAAGTACATAGAAGTTGGTTCTAGGGAACTAACTCCAACAGACTCCTACTAGGACTAGAGCTAACTGCTAACAACCTTCAGTCTGGTAGCTCTCACGTGATACTCATTCTTATGCTGAAATAGCCCTTTAGTCAAGGGGTATGCCACATTTTATTCTATGGTAACTCTACTTACTATAAATTCACCCCTTTATTAAAAATTCCTTAAGAGGTGATACTTTCATAGTACGTTCTTTGTTCAATGGTGTGACCTTGGATCTTTTTCAAGAGCTACAAATATAGTATTATCAAAATATAATGTGATAGGGTATTTACTAGTAAGTATCACATCAAGTTACTAGAAAAAGTTTTATATCAAAAAGGATTCTTTGGATGCATTAGAATATTCTATAGACTCAAAATTCACAGTAGAATCAGTGACAACTGGCTGCTTTGAACTCTTCTATCTCATAGCTCCTCCATTAAGATATAAAAAATATCATTCCTATGACTTCAGATCATTCCAATTTGTTTGAAAAATAGCATCAGTGTAACCCCTAATGACTAGATCCTCATCTCCTCCATACACTAGAAACATATCCTTAGTTCATCTCATATAATTGAGGATATCCTTAATAGATGAATAAGTTTTTTCTACTAGATCTACTTGATATATTTCTACCATAATCAATGCATACACAACATAAAGTTTAGTAAATAACATGGCATGCATGATTTACCCTATCACTATAGCATATGGGATCTTACTAATTCTCTCTATCCTATTGTATTTAAGGGAACATTTTCTTAGAATGATGTATACTATATAAAAATGGAAATAATCCCATTTTGGATTGTTCCATATTAAATCTATTTAGTATCTGGTCAAATTATATACTTTAAATTAGAACAAGTAGCCTCTTGGATCTATCACGAATGATCTTGATCCCTAGAGTTTAGAATTATTCACCTAATTCCTTCATGGAGAAACACTTGTTTAACCAGTCCTTCATATACTGTAAGAATGTTATGTAATTACCAATAAGTAATATATCATCAACATAAACTACTATGAAAACTAACACATTCCCACTAAACCTCTTGTAAACACATGGATCACATTCATTCTTAATGAAAAAAAATTATTATATAGCTTCATTGAATAAAATTTTTCATGACTTGGATGATTTCTTCAATCCAAAAATGGATCTTTGCAAATTAAAAATCTTGTTGGTATCACCTGGAGTCACAAACCCTTCTGTTTGTCTGATATGGACATCTTTATGAGGGTTCCCATTAAGGAAATCGGTTTTTACATCCATCTTCCAAATTTCATAGTCATGGTAAGATGATATATCAAATAGAATTATAATGGATTTGAACATGGAAACTGGTGAAAAAGATTCATCGTAGTAAATTCCTTCAAATTTAATAATCTATTTATCTACTAGAATTCCTTTATAGGTATTTTCATTACCTTCCTTGTCCAGTTTTCTCTTCAATACCCATTTAAACCTTATGGGATTTACATCAACTGGTGCATTGACCAGAACCCAAACTTGGTTCTGATACATGAAATCCATTTCAAAATTAATGTCTTCTTTCCATATTGTATCTTCTGATCTCTCTACTACCTCTTTGTAGGAGATAGGTTCATCATTGTCAACTAATAATGAGTCACCATCCTCAGTGACTAGAAAACCATATCTATTTTGTTCTCTTACATCTCTAGTGATTCTATGTAGTACTTATGGTTCAGTAACTACTTCTTATATAGGTATCTATGTAAATAGTTCATGTACTAAGTCTTTTGTATCTTGAGCATAGACTTCATCAAAGTCAATTTCTCTCCCACTATACTTTTTGAGGATGTTCTCATTCTCAAGAAAGATGGATTGTAAGGAAAAATTCAAATTCTTTTATGAGGGTTTTTATAGGTAGTATCCCTTTATTCCCTTAGGATTCCCTATAAAGATATACTTTGTTCCCTTGGGTTATAGTTTGTTTCTTGAGAATGCCTTAACAAAACCCTCACAACCTCATGCACATATATGCAATAAAATAGGTTTATTTCAATCCATAACTTGAATAGAATTCTTTTGTACACTTTAATTGTTACTCAGTTTAATTTATATGCCATAGTTTATAATATATATCCACAAAATGATAATGGAATATTTTCATGACTCATCATAAACCTTACCATGTATAAAAAGGTATAATTCCTCATTTCACTATCACAATTACATTGTGGTGTGTATGGTGGAGTGAGTTGAGATAGAATCCCAAACTACTATTAAAAGGTTATAAACTCTTGGTTAAGATATTCACCACCTTGATCTGATCAAAGATTCTTTATATTCTTTACAAATTGATTATCTACTTTATTATTGAATTCTTTTAATTTTTTAAAGGACTCAGACTTATATCTCATTAAGTAGACATATCAATATCTAGTCAATCCATCAATAAAAGTTATGAAGTAATAATATCCACCTCTAACATCTTGTGTAAATGGTCTACACATGTCACTGTGTACCAATCCTAGAAGATTTGTGGCCCTTTCACCCTATCCACTGAATGGAAGTTTGGTCATATTTTCTTGTAAATAGACAATACATCTTTCAAGTGGTTTTAGATTAGAATATTATAAATAACCATCTTGATAGAGATTTTTGAAATTCTTCTCATTTACATGACTAGGATGGTGATTCCATAGAAAGGTGTTATATGAATCATATGGTCTTGATTCATTATCTATTTCAAATACTTGGTTTTATTAATTTAATACATAAGTAACATTATTTAAATGTGTCATACCATAACATATTTTGTCTTTATAAAATAAACAACTTTTAGTCCCAAATATGAAAATAAAACCATATACATCTAAAAACAATATAGAAATTGTGTTATTTGTAATAGGTTGTACATAATAACAATCTATTAAAACCAATATCATCCATGTTGGCAATGAAAGATGATAGTCACCAATGGCTAGAGTAGCCAGCATCACACCATTGGAAGCTTGTAAATCCACTACTCCTCTAATAATATTTCAGGATATACTTGGCTACTGCATTTGGATACATATGTGAGAACTGAAATTTGTATATAATACCCAATGTGTAGATATTGAAATATTACACTAGATAAAGAACACACCTTAAGATTTCCCTTGCTTCTGGGTGTAGTTATTCTTCTAGCGGCCTTTCTTACCACATGAAAAACATACTATCTCTTTTTCCTTTCCATGCCTCTAGGTCTTCCTATTATTGGAAGAATATTTCTTGGGATTTTTAGATTTTTATGAGTCTTGGGACCATTCTCCTTGTTCTTATTTTTCTTATTCACTATAAGGACCACTGGTTTTTCATGCCCCATGTCCTTATCCACTTATAAAATCAAAGTAATAAGTTCTGAAATACTCTTATAATTATTTATCATGATATAATTAATAATAAAACTAGATAAGGTATTGTTTAGTGAGGAATGTATAAGCTAAATGTGCAACTCATATTTTAATTAAAACCCTAATATGTCTAAGCATTCAATGTATCCAATAAGATTGACTACATGAGGTCCATCTGACACAGAATCTACAATCTTAGTTGTAAACAGAGCATTGGAGATCTTGTATCTCTCTTGTCTCACATTTTCTTTATAGATATACTGAAGGTGATACATCATTCTATACACATCAATTTCTTCATGTTGCTTCAAAATATCATTGGTCATAGATGATTGAAAAAAACACTAAGCATTTTTTGAATCATTCAAATGTTTCACAAATGGAGAAAACTCTTCCTCACTAGCCTTATTTCTAGGAACATCAGGAATAGGTTCTTCCAATACATAAAACTTACATTCATGATGTAGGATAATGTGTAATTTCCTTTTCCACTCTTGGAAATTTTTTATGGTGAGAAGGTTATCTTTCACAAGTATGGATCATAGTGATATGTTTGAAGAAATTTTAATTGTTGTTTCTGTAAATAAGAAGATAATAGTTTTAGTAATTTATCTAATTAAATTTTATAGATAAATAAATATTATATTTATTAATCTACCACTATTTTATCGAAATACAATATCCCTCACCATTAGATTTGGAATATCATGTTTCTTGGATATTCTGGTGGCAAGGATACGTATTCTCCTTCTTATCACCCCAAATTTGGTCAGTCAAGAAATTTGAAGGGTTTTAGGTTGGCATTACAAATTCTATCTATATTAACTCATAGTTCCTTGATCTATTTAGTGGAATCCCCAATCCTAAAATCCTTAAATTTTATTTCCTCAATTTTTTCCTATTAGTTACACCAAGTCCTTCTTTGGTGGTCAACCATTGATGTGAACTAAGTTAATTCACCCAAAAACTTCAAGTTATAATTCCTTGATAACTGAAAGCACCCCAACTTTGGTTGTTCAAGCATGTTAAACTATGGTTTGATTTTAATTAAAGTATTAAAAGTCTATACCAACTTAGTATATATAATTTAGGTATTTTATCTTTTATGAAAAAATTTAAAATTATTATCTTTATTACATTCTTTTTAATATTAATCGGATTTACTTAAGTGACTAACCATGTCTTAGATAATATCTATACATAAGAAAATTTATTTTATTTCTATCTTGCATGATTTTTAATTTATTAATTCATGCGATCACAACAAAACCACCATAATGAAATAATCATGTAACTCGAAAGAAATAAAATAATAAAGTGGTATGATCATGAGATTTTACTAATGGTTATTTTATATAGAGGATGATAAACTAACCATCATCCTTGGAAAAAACATGTTGAACCAATTAAGGATCATGTTGAAGCTTTCTACTTGTCCACTTTTCCACCTATGTATCTCTCTTGGATTGGTTTTTCCTCGGCTCTAAACTTGAACTACCTCCTATACCTTGGGATCTCTATACATTGAATATTATTTTACTCACATGTAGGTGAGGGGAACCAAAGGACTGGGTAAGGATTTTACTTAAAAGAAGCTATGGGTGCACAAGACCTTACATAATTGGAGGAGAGATGACACATAGGCCAACAATTTAATTTAATAATAAATTAAATGAAATCAATCTCATACAAAGGTTTGTTCTAGGCTCATGATCTTCTGCATGCATGTAATGAATTACACATTTAATAAAATTATTATTCAATTATACTCATTCTTATTTAATATAAATCATGATCGAGTCAATTAATTATATTCTTTAATTAATTAATAATTTTATCTTAATTCTCATCTGAATTTCTTTGAAATTATCATCCATCATAATTTTAAAAAAATTAAATAAATTTACTTAAAATTAACTATGTACAATAAAAAATGTACCTTAGAGGCAACGTGTTGAGTACCCGTCAAAACTACCCAAAATGTATTATACTCATGAATTTTTCACTCTTTTGACATGTGGAATACATGAATTAATCACATAATTTTATGATTTGTACTATCAACTTAATGATCACACTTTTTATATGTTATTTACCTAGTGTGTTATGCTTCAATTCACATAGAATAATAACTATAATACGACTTATACAAGATATATAGATTCAAAAATTATGCAAAAAATAATTTGATATTTATATATATAAAAACACATCACATGGAGTGTCTTATAAACTTAATTAATAGACATAAGCACATGTCAATAAGGTTTTCACGGTATAATAAAATAATTTTAATTATATATAATTTGGTAAAAGTGCATAGTGTGTACATTGGAGCTACATGGTACATAGTTTTATCACTGTTTATCTATGGCACATGCCTAGGGACTCAGCGTGTAAGCATACCATAGAATGTTTTTTGTTTAAATGGTGTGTACATGGGCTACACGGCATGTGTCCTTTGAGTTACATGGACACCAGTCATGTAGTTCATGTCATAAGATACACATATCATCTATAAATAAATGAATACACACCCTGTAACTTTCATACATAGTGTGTACTCCTGTTGACTGTGTCCCAGACTATCCCATTAAACACATGATGTATAATTAAATTCACCGCATGTAATAAATGTACACAGTTAGAATTAATTACCAATTAATTCTTGGTTTATTAAACACTAGTAAACAGTGTGTACCATTGGGTTATATGATGTGTGCTCTTGTGTTATCCAACCAGATACCTTGGTAACTCCAGATGAGATCTTCGAATTTATTCTGTTCAAAAAAAATAATTGATTTGATTTTGTTTATGATAAATGAAGAGGAAGAATGCAGATCTCGCAATCCAAATTAAAGAACGATTAAACTGGAATTGAAAGATAATAATAAATTCATAAATCAATAAAATATCTCTAATTAATTATAAATAATTATGATAATTCTCGGATTCCATTTGTAGGGTTTCAGACATAGTGGTAGTGTGTGATGGTTTATGGCCAACTTTGATTTTTTTCATGATTAATGATTAATATGACATTTAAACGACGATAAATTTTTTGATCAATGTGATTAAATCAAATAATATAGACAATGTATAAATTCTATAACTGAAGTGCAGGATCCTCACATATTATTTATAATCAATTTAAGAAATTATATAATTACCTTATGCAAATTATTTATTCACTGATGGATCATATAATGGATCAATGCCATATCATTATTTCTATATCAACCCCGATTTTGTGTACTTGACCCTTTATTTATGTATAATAAGTGTATAAAGTAATTGGGTAAAGTTTAGGGAATTTTAGAGGATATTTGGAATGTTTTGGGGGCTTTTCTGGAGGAACGTAGTTTAATCATGGTTAGTAGAAATCATGAAACACCTTCCAGGAAACCATGAAACTAAATTAGTGGGAACTAGATAGGTCCACGGTTAAAAACACAGTTTGGATAAACCATGCGGACACCCAAGAGAAACCATGCAAGGATGGATAGAGGAAAATTTCATGATTATTGCATGGTTTATCTAACTATGTGAGCCAATCATGTGAGGTGGGTTTGGAAGTAGTGGCTAATGCACGGTTAGCACAAAGTTTTTCTAATTATTCACCCTAACCCTAAACCATTAAAAATTAGACCCTAATTTTTTTGATTTAATCTAAATGTCCTCATAAACAACGTTTTTCCCTAATCAAGTCATAACCTGAATTACTATTCATCCCTAGGCTGTGGAGACCATTCTACTTGATCCGGGTGTGATTTTGAGATGAATCTAGGTGTTTTGGGATTAAATTTGGTGGTAAGTGATCATTCTTCATCGATTTCCATAGTTTTCTTCTTTTTCCCTATCTTGGATTCATGAATCTAATCCTTTGGGGATATATTCATGTTGTGTGATGCCAATATTGATTATTATGGTTGTTTTTTAAGGGAACAAGATCTAAGGACGTTTCATGGATTTTCAAGATGAGTTTTTGAAGTCTTGTTTCTTTCTTTATTCTTGCATAAGTTTGATAGGTAAGTGTCTTCACTCTAAAATCCAATTAGTAAGAAATTGAAGGATTTATTTCAATTTTATTAAATTTCTTGAATTTAATTTTTAAATTTATGTGTTATTTTTTATGGAAACCCTATTTTGTGATGTTTTTTTTAATTTATGAAATTGGATGGTTTTATGGAAAATGCTTTTGGTTTATGATTTTAAAATTTTGGTTTGGATTTTATGCATGGAAAAATGTTTATAGAATTTTTTTCAATAAAATAAATGTTTTATTAAAAAAAAAATTCATGGTTTTTGGCATATATGGTTATTGTGTGTTCATTTTCATTGATGTGACCCCGTGGAAGGGGTGTGTTCCATTAGGGTACTTAGTATATGGTTACCTTATGAGGACATGGTATATCAATAAGAGATCGCTCATGAGTATGGAAATTTCACCTAGGCATTCATGTTTGGATGTATAGATGTGTGTAATAGGTATGCTAAATGGATTTGAGATATAGTTTTAAAGACTTGATTGATTTACTTATATTGAAATTGTTTGGATCGAAAAAAAAACTTTTTATCTTGGACATAAATTTTTTTAAATTGTTTTAAAAATTTTATATAAATATGTCAACTTGTTCTATCCAAGTGGTGTGAGTTGGGAATTAATTAGGTAAATCATTCAGAGTATTATACTCACCCCTTCTTGTTCACTTTGGTGTGTTTTCAGATGTTGTATATCGAGACACAAGTAAAGGAAAGGTATCTCATTTCTTTAGTGATTCATTGTGATAGAATGGGAATGGAATGTGGAGTTTGAGCATGAAACAGGTTGGGAGTTTCTGAGTTGATTTATTCTATATCATTGAGTTTTTTTGTATTGTTTTTTTCATTTTACCGATATATAGTTTCGTTTGGTTTGGTTTTCTTTGAGTTGTATTCGGTACTCATGCATCATATAGAACTTGTTTGGTTATGGTGATATTGGTTTTTTTGTTTTATTTTCAAAGGTAAAATCATCCCCAAATTACTTATGAAGACCTTTTCATTTATTTTCATCATTTGGTGTCTTGGGGATTTCACCTAAGGGCTAGTAGAACCTGTCACTTCTCAAGCCAATGAGGAGGGGTGGGATGTTATAAATTATATCAGTCTTGGCTGGTCTATCTTTCATTTTGGGTCAAATGGTTTAATCTTGTTTAGTCCATCATGTGGAAATGGTTTCATTCTGTCTATTGGTATTCTATAAAGGAGTAGGTTCATCATAACTTGAAATATATAATGTAAAAATGCCTAGATAACCTATTTATGTTGAACTTTAAGTTACTAGGTAGTTTGAGTACATGAGTGTTTTGAGAAACTTCTAGGAGTTGTAACTTTTTCTTCATGGGTTTAGCCAATGAAAAGAGAATCACATGCATTGATAGAAATTACTTCTCACTGGGAGAGAAGAATTTAATTTGAGTAATGATTTATGATTTGGTGAAAAAGTTCTAATTTTTAAAGATAGTTTCAAATGGTTTGATTTTCAAAAATCATGGTGAAATTTTCAAAAACAATTTGAAAATAAAAATTTTGAAAGACTTGTTATTATATGTGTGATATAGAAAATTTGAAATTTATAAGCCTTCAGTTGCTAGAGACTAAGACTAAATGGAGTTTTATTTGGTTATATAAAATGGTGCTGGTTAGGTGCCATAGAAACCAACCTGAAGAAGTTGTTGATAATGTGGTTTCACCTGATCCACAGGTGAACCAATAGTTGGTTCATATCATTGTTTGGGATTTTTAGGCCATGGATGGAGGGAAAAAAAGGATGAACCAAGGTAAGTGGATCATTCCATACTATTCTAGAAGCAAAATTCACTCATCTTTCGAGGTGATTTGAAATCAGAAAAAGTAGAAGTGTGGCACAATATATTGAATTCAATCTTGGATTTCCTTATTACACCAACTGTGTTTAAATTCAAGTTTGACACACACATACTGGAGGATCTAGCACATTAGTGGTGGGATTTAGTAGTTTAGGAGAAATTAGAACAAGTCATTTCATGGAAGTATTTTGAAGAATCACCACTAGAAATAATATCTATACCAACGTTTTTGGGAAAATTGTTGGTCTAGTTCACTAATTTGGACCTATACTAATAGTTTGGCCAAAACCATTGGTATAGTTCACTTATATGGACCTATACCAATGGTTTTCCCAAAACTGTTGGTATAGGTCACTAATTTGGAGCTATACCAATGGTTTTGGGAAAACCGTTGGTATAGTTCACTAGTTTGGACCTATACAAATGGTTTTGGGAATACCGTTGGTATAGGTCCATTATAGAGACCTTATACCAATAGTTTGACCTCAAACCATTGGTATAGTCCCCCTATACCAATGGTTTGACCCAAACTATTGGTATAGGTCCCAAAATCAAAGAATCTATATCAATAGTTCTCAAAATCGTTGGTATAGGTCTATACCAACAGTTTTGAGAACCGTTGGTATAGGTACATGTATTTTAATGGAATATTCTTACAAAGGACATTAAATAAGTCAAAATTTAAAATACTTATGATAATACATATATATATTTATGAAATTATGTTCACAAAAGTAAGTTAGGTTAGTGGTTAGGTCATTCAATCACAAACCGGAGGTGCTGGGATCAAAACCAACCGAATGATTCTTTTTTTAATTACATATACTTATGGTTTTATGGAACCATTGGTATAGATTTTCATATTACTTATACCAATGGTTTTCCCAAAACCGTTGGTATAGACCTATCCCCACGGCTTACTAGCCAACGGTTCTCCAAACCGTTGGTATATGCTATACCAACAGTTTGTAGCCCTATACCGATGGTTCCAAACCATTGGTATAGGGTATTTTTTCAGTAGTGAATTTTTCAACAAACAATTCTATCCTCACATGTTCAGAATTTCTAGAACAACAGACTTTTTCAATTTGAAGTAGGAGAACCACACAATGATAAACTATGCAGCTAAATTTATTTATTTAGTTTTCTTTTCACCCAATGTTTCCTACAAGTTCATATTTGAAGGAATGAATTTTTTGAATCAGGATTGAGGCCAGAGATTCACTCAAATATTTTTGTTATTTGTATAATGGATTATACAAAGATGGTAAATAGAGTGACAGTGGCAGAAAGAGACATCACAAGAACTATGTGTTGATGAATCATGTTGATACTTATGGTAAATAGTGGTAACATTAATGATTTGAATAATTATAATAGAGAAACCTATTTCAGAGTGGTGGTATAACTTAGAATAAGACAGCAGGATCGTTGAATATTCCACCTAAATAATAGAGTAAGCCTAGATATTTTAGTGTGGTTCATTTGAGAATATGAAGCAATATTGTATGAAACCACCTGGATCATGCCAAAATTGAAACTAGATGGGGAATATTCATTTCTCTTGTCAGAGTTCTCCAATGTTAGGTGTTAGGGACATATATCATGCTTCTTAGGCATTGGATGCTTCAATGGGATGAGTGAAGTAGAGTATCTCTCATCAGAAGAACTCAACAATCCATGGTGATTCTATGAATACCATGACTCCTCAACTATTTCAATATCAACAAGGAAATAATGAGAAAAGTTTATCGAGTAAGAAATTGTATGGAGTTGAGAAAATTATTGTGTATAATCAATCTGGACGTTTGACGGTGAGATGTATGATTATCATTAATTCCACCCTTATGCAAGCATTGTTTTATACTAGGATGTCCCATTCCTTTATTTATTCTCATGTTATTTATCTACTGGGTTTTCATGTAGAGATGATACCTTCTATTTTGAAACATCAATGACCTCTTTTCCAAAGGGAATTTCAAGACATTATGTGAAAATAATGTTCAATAAATATTGATTGGGATAAATTACTTTGGGATTTCTATGTGCTTTATATGGATGTCTATGACTTTCATGACCCATCCTAGGGGGGTCGTACAGTGACTCCCCAAGCCCGCATCCAATAGGATAGGGGATGGTGACAAGCACCGATTAGGAATATCACTAACATGGAAGGCATTTCTTATGTACATGTACACATGCACACATCTCCAAGCCCACAAAATACCGAAATGTAAAAACCACTAAGAAACCAATGCATGCATACATCAATATCCTACAACCAGAGTATGATAGTAAGTAAAGTAAAGTAAATAGGTACAAAAACAAGCCGACCACAAAGAGTCAGTAACACAAGTTCAACCTGGAAGTATAGGTACAAGGACTGCTGTCTAAAAGCCTCAGGAACACAACTCAGTTTTTCGGGTATCACTAAGCATCGTCTATTCCTAGTCCTCCAAGGAATCCATAAAAAGGTTGATCATATACACAATACATGACATGTGTGGGGAAAGCTTGTGCATTGGTGAGTATAAAAATACTCAGTAGGATACTCCAAAACCAAAAAGAATCATAAAAAAGGAAATTATAGTCATATCTACATAGATATATGTCTACAGTACATATAACAAGAATATCTAGATATACTCAATACAAGGCACATAGTCTAGAGTTAATCCACAACCGTAATCTATCATCCCTAGAATTTTAGTTTGAAGATTCCACAAAGCACTAATCTGGGAGAACACACTACTGAGTCCGATATCACTAATGATGTACGTCTAAGAGGTACTTCTCATCAAGTACTGTCATGAGAGAGATACATTGATAGATCTAAGGAGAATAGTGTACAATAGATGAGGATCACAACCAGGGCCATGGGGTGATATCAACAACTCAATCTAGATTAACTCGAAAATTAGAGGATCAACGCCCTATAGGATTGGTCACGTTGATTCCAAGAACCCCACCTAGGGTGTGAAGATGAATAGTGGATCCCACTCTAGGCCTCTCAGGGGAATTTCAACAACTCTGTCCAAGAATTCCTACTGAAGGGATCATAACCCTATAAGTATGAAATGGATTTACACCAAACTTCATGGAAATGATAAATAAAATGAACCCTAATTAAAATTTTCCAAGATACGGTGGACAAGAGATTTAAGCCATGTAGAAAAGGGGTACACGACGTGTATTAAGGGTACATGATGTGTCCCTTGACCCCAGGTACTACCTGTATAAAACAACTTATTTCATTCAACCCATGTCGTGAAAAAGATTACATGGCATGTGAATGGGTTACACGTTGTGTCCCTATATCTGAGGTCCCACCTATGTACCCATTCGTGCACTAGTACATGACATCATCCAGTGTACATGTGCCCGTGTACTAGTACATGGGATACCCCATGTACATAGTCTAGGATAAGCCGTGTGGGGGAGTACACGATGTGTAGAAAACCCATGTACTCCACACCATGTCCATGTACTACCCGAAGTACACACAAAGTTCTTCCAAGGGGACTACACGCCATGTGTATCAGTTTTTTCCCGAACCCTTCTTCTTCCTCCTCCTGTCAGTCGATCTTCCAGCTTCTATTATGGTGGTTAGTATTCCCTGAAACTCTATATCTAAGGTTGTTCGGTCATTCTATCATTGAATTGGTAAGATTTGGGTCTTAAATATATTTGAAAAAGATGATCGTCTATGTTCTTCATTACGCACCAAAAACACAAAATTAGCACCAATCATTATTTGATCTGCTATTACAACCACTTTTATGCCTCCTTCGAGTCATACCGATTTTGAATCTGTGATTTTAGATCATTGCGCCAAGAATCAAATGTGCAACGATCGATCATTCAAAGAAAATTTGAACAATGGGGAAAATGAAGAATGCTATGAAGAACTTTGAATCCGGGAATAAAATCACAAACCAAATCAAGGGGGAAAAACCTTGATCGATTTTCATGTCAATCTTGGTTCATCGCCATTATAATGATAAATGAATCAAGCAACGGTTTTTATCACAAAGATTATAATCTCCTAATAAACCCTGAAATCATACCCATCTGGCATAATGATTGATCAGCAGGCCAATATTTTCATTGATTGGTCTGCATTCATTGTGGAATTCAATAACAGGGAAAATAAATTCAAAATAACAAACCCTACCTTGATTTGGATTATTCATTGACAGAGAATGATCATTGTGTTGTCATCATTGGCTAGATTATTCAAAATCAGTGTGTGTCGATCATCGATTTGTGATTTTGTCATCATTCATTAGGAAGGATTAAACAGATCTCCCTCTAATTATTCTCTAGAGGATTCTAGGTTTATGAGGCTAACCCTAGAATTCAAACATAATAATCTATTTAAAAAATAAATAGTCGATGCTTCGATAAATAAAATAAAATAATTTTATTCAAATAATTTTATTCATTTTTGCACTCATGATGAATTTTCCAAAAATAGTATATGTCGACCAATGTTAGGTCGCACTAGGGTAAATCCTCTATTCTGAACTTAATGTTTCTCTCAAATTTATGATCTGGGTGTCCATTTAAAATTTACTCCACTTTTTTAGGAAAACTGCATGCATGTGCTACTTAATATTTTAATATATTTAAAACATTTATTCCGAGAACACCAAGCCTCAGGATCACAAGTCGTATTAGCACCTAGTCTCGAAATTAATTCATATAATATTTAAAAATAATATACAGAAAATCTGGGTAATTATATTCTCTTCATCTTGGGCCTTTATGTCCCTAAAAATCCAAAACAAGTGCTACTCAAAAAATATGAGGGTATTGAGCATGAATTTGAGCTTAACACTCCCAAGTGCTCTCCTAAAGATTCTCATGCTTCCACCATACATTAACTAAAGGAATTGATCACGCATGAAGGATCCTCTCCTAATGATCCTCGATCTCCACTGGTTACTCCGTAAAAGTTGATCCATCCTCGATGTACAGCTCACCCCAGTTGATAAGATGTAATGGGTCATGAACATACCTCCTCAAATGTGATACATGGAAGATGTTGTGTACTTGGTATAACTATGGAGGTATATATAAGTGGTGCACCACCTCACCAAATATAAGCAGTATCCAGAAAGGGTGGATGAGCCTTAGAGATAAATTTCCACCCTAGCCAAACCTCTATAATCCACATTGAGGTAAAACTTGTAGGAACACATGGTCTCCTTCCTCAAACTCAAAAGGACTTCATCACCTGTCAACATAAGAATTTTAATAGATATGTGTAGTATTCATCCACTCTTAGATGATTTGAACCTTCTCTGTAGTGGCTCACACCAACTCTAGGCCCGTGAGTGTTTCCTCTCCTAGGTTAGTCCCACAAAGTGGTGACCTACAGGTTATCCCACAAAAAGCCTCAAATAGTGCCATAATGGTGGTGTAATGGTAGTTTTTTTATACGCAATATCCACCAGTGGAAGGTGATACTCCCAACTATGACCAAAGTCTAACATGAAAGTTCACAGCCTGACCTCTAGGACCTGAATGGTCTGCTCAGTCTAGCCATTATTTTGTGAGTAAAATGTTGTTCTCAAGAATAATTGGGTCCCAAATTCCTCTTATAATCCCTTCCACAACTGATATGTAAATCAAGCATCACAGTCAGAAAAAATCATCAATGTAACTCCAGGGACTTGAACTATCTTCTGAACATAGAGTTGTCTCAATATCAATATTGAAATCTTCTCTCAAATAGCTAGGAAGTGGGCTGACATGGTGAGTTGGTCAAAAATTACTCATATGGAATCATGTCCTCTAAACTTATGTGATAAGACCGTAAGGAAGTCCATATATATCCCATACCACTTCCAGTATGGAACCTTAAGGGGCTAAGCTAAACTCTCTGGAACTTGGTGCTCAACCTTTACTTTCTGACAATTAAGGCATCAGGAGACAAACTCTGCAACTCTTTTCTTCATCCCTAGCCACCAAAACTAACATTGTAGGTTATAATACATCTTTTCCACACCCAAATGTTCCACCAAAGGGGATATATGAAACTCCCTAAAAACATCCTCCTACAATGTCACCAGTACCATCATGAATCCTTTGAAAAGAATGACGTGCTCCCCACATTTATAAAATCCATCAGGAGCATGCCCTATGGATATCTGATCATGTAGGGTCTCATAGTCGATATCCCCAAGTTGTACCTCCCTAACTCATTGTAAGGGTAGAGGGGTGACAACCATCAACTGGATGTAATATTCTTCATATCCATCCACAAAAGATAACTACAATGAGGCTAATTGCTCTAACACCTCATTCAGCAATTGAAAACTATATCTCCTACTAAGATAATCTTATACCACTGTCCCCTTCCGATGAGTATAGACAATTTTGAAGTCATAATCCTAGAAGAACTCTATCCATCACCTATGTCTCATGTTGATATCATTTTGAGAGAATATATACTTGAGACTCTTGTGATAGGATTAGAAGATAAATTGTTATCTCATCATGTAGCGTCTCTGGATGTTCAAAGTGAAGATTACTTATACTAATTCAAGATTTTGGGTCACAGAGTTCTTTTCATGTGGTCTTAATTGGCATGAACCATAGGTAATTACAACTCGCCTCTACATCAGAACACAACCAAACCCGACTCCTGATGCATCACAGAACACTACGTACTCGACATCATCCTTTAGAAATATCAATATTGGAGTGATCATAAAACTCTTCTATAATTTCTAAAAAGAATGTTGGCACCTTTATATCCACAGGAAAAGGTTCCCCTTTCGAGTCAAAGCTATCATGGATGTTGATATCCTAGAAAAATTAGGTATAAATCTCTTGTAATATCATACCATAACAAGGATTATCCACACCTCCATTGCACTCTTAGGTGGATCACATGTTAACACTACCTCAACCTTGGTCGGGTCCATTTCCACTCCATCGGCTAAGGTAATGTGTCCTATAAAGTGGACTTCTTGAATCCAAAACTAGAACTTCGAGATTTTTTCATAAAGATAGTGCTCTCATAGTACATCCAAAACTATCCTTAAGTGTCTCGTGTGATCCTCCTTAGATGTTGTGTACACAAGGATATAGTCAATGAAGAATACCATATACTGGTCTAAGTAAGGCTGAAAGATCTTATTCATGAGTCCCATGAACACTACTAGGGAATTATTCATGTCAAATGGAATCACCAAGTACTCATCATGACCGTAGCGACATCGAAACACCGTTTTCAGACTATCATCATCCCATACTTGCAACTGGTGATAGCATGATCTATGTTAAACCATTGAGAACCATCGTTCCCCTCTCAACTAATCAAAGAGGACAAGGATCCTCGGTAGTGGATACTTTTTATTCTTGATTACTTAGTTCAAGAACCGATAGTCCACACACTAGCTCAATCTCTGGTATGCCTTCTTGGAAAACAAAACTGGGGCTTCTCATGGTAAAACACTTGGTCTCACAAAGACCTTCCTATGCAATTCTTCCAGATACATCCTCAGCTATTGAATCTCTATGTGAGCCATCCAATATTCTGGTGCAGATATCGGTGTTTTCCAGAGGTTTAGATCAATGCAGAATTTTATCTATCAGTGGGGTGGTAAACTTGGAACATCTTCAAAAAAGACATCCTCGTACTCCGCCACCACTGTAGGAAACTGGGAACTCAAAATTATGCTACACCAAGGGTTAGGCCCACCAACTGATGAGTAATTGGTTGTACCCTCTGATGCATAATTCTATCCTACACTGTCTGGGTTTCCTTTTCACCGATAAAGGAAAACATGATTTCATCACTATGGACACACTGCACCCTTGGCCTAAAATAGTCAATCTGGACATGGACTGTAGATAACCAATCCATACAAAGAATGATGTTGTAAGTCCTCGACACCGATACCAAGATATTTTAACTGAAACTCTCACCTCCAAGGGTTAGGTCACACTTTCGACATAAGTGTGTGATCATAGAGTCTTCTCCTGTAGGTGTCTCCAAGAGTTAGGGTTGATCCAACAGTTCAATCAAAGTCTCTAAGTCTCGAAAAAGATATGCGGAAAGTAATGATTGACTAGAATCTCTCTCTATTAGTACTACAGCTAAGGTAGAAAAGACACAGATTGTACATTGAACCATTCCCAGAGCCTCTAGGTCATAAGATTCAACCGCTTCCAGCTATCCCCGCCCATATCTTCTAGCTCCCTGAGCCTAGTGTAGACCACATGGGGGTGGTGGTGGTAACATGTCTATATGTTGACCACCTCCAGCTACACTCCTAGCTCCTCGGCCACATCCACCACCCTACGTAACTTTATTCTCCATATTTTTCCTCCACCTCAGTGGATCGTATATGGTTTCTCTGCCAGCTATATGGAGGGTCAGACAATCTCATGTGATATGTCCCCTACCATCACATGAGTAGAACTTCCTCTCTCTAGGATGAATGGATCCACCCTATGATCCATGAACTAAAAATACTATGTCTTGGGACCTCCTCATAATTTTTTTTCCATTTTTAGGTCCCTAATACTAACGTCGGCTTCCTACTACCGAGGTATATTCTCTTACTTACCCACTAATGATAGTCATCAGCTATATCTGCTCAGCCAAGAATATTTCAACCACCAAAGAATGGTCAAACACTGATGCATAAGTAGGAATTCATAGAGGTATAACACTGGATTGAATGTCCCTATGCAGACCTCACTTAAAGGTCTGAGCCCTGAAGTTTTGATCTCTAACCATATCCATTGAATACCTAGAAAGGTTGGTAAACCTTTGATGAATAATCAGCTACTGACATGCTTCCCTGTTGGAGCTGAAGAAGCTCCATGATAGGTACTGCCCTTAGAATAGTTGGTGAGAAATCCTCTCTGAAGAGTCCCTTGAACTCTTCCCACCAAAGAGTTTCCTTATCATAAGTCTGGGTAACAAAAATATACCATCGTTCTACTGAGACATTAATAAGGCTCTCCTCCAGGACCACCATCTAATCTATTGGTGTCTTGACTAGACGGAAAACTCATGTCACCACCTCATGCCAGTCCTCAAACACCTATGGGTCAGGCTCACCTCAAAACCCAAGGGGTCTCTGCCACTGTAACTTGTGAAGTGTGATTATCCTGTGCACCTCATCCACTGGTATTGTGGGTACCACAGACTACTCGGAAGGTGGTGGTATGGCTGGTGCACCACCTAGAGGTAACATCTCATGAACCGGTCCCTACATCGAACCCTCGTCACTGAGGGGGTCATCCTCATGATCAAGTTGCTTAATCCTAGATGGCATACATCATGGAGGCATCCTAAAATAAAAAATATGTGCAATGGTCAATGAGTATATCAAGAGAGAAGACTCAAGAAGGAAATAAAAACCATAACCCATTCTTATATGATTCATATACCATTGTTTTCTCTACAATCAATGTTCTCATGTACTGAGTCAAAAAGAAAGTGATCAAAGTCCTGGTGTATGGATGTGTTGACCTAAGCACCAAAACTGGATTCCCTATCCTAAAATCCTAACTTGAAACACTTAACATTGATTCACTAAACCAACCTTGTAGAATATTGTTCCTAAATTAGAACTGACCCCCTCTCATACCACTCCGTCATGACCCACCATAGGGGGGTCGTGCCGTGACTCCACAAGCCCGCCTCTAATAGGTCAGGGGATGGTGACTAGCACCGAGTAGGAATATCAATAACATGGGAGGCATTGTCTATGTACTTGTACACATGCACACATCTCCAAGCACACAAAATGCTGAAATATAAAAACCACTAAGAAACCAATTCATTCATACATCTATATCTCATAACCAGAGTACAAAAGGAAGTAAATTAAAGTAAATAGGGCCAAAAATAATTCCACCACATAGAGTATGTAACACAAGTCTAACCTGAAGGTACTATGAATACTGTCTGAAATTTTTAGGAACACACCTCCGTATGTCTGGTCTCACTAGGCATCGTCTAGTCCTGGTCTACCTAGGACTTTGTCAAAAGGTCGATCGTCTACACAAGACAATACATGTTCATGAAAATTCCAGGCAGGGGTGAGTATAACAATACTTCCAAAACCTCAAAGCATTATAACAAAAGAAAGTATAGTCATATCTACATAGGTCTATGTATATAGTACATATGACAAGAATATCTAGATATACTCAGTCCAGGACACATAGTCTAGAGGTAATCCACAATTGTAATCTACTAGCCCTAGGATTTCAGTTCGAAGATTCCACGAAGCACTCACATAGGAAAACACACTCCTGAGTCTGATAGCACGGATGATGTCCGTCTGAGAGGTACTGCTCATCGGGTACTGTCATGAGAGAGATACACTAATAGATTTGAATAAAATATGATACAACAGATGAGTATTATATCTAAGGACATGGGGTGATACCAACAACTCAATTTGTATTAAACCGCTAAGTAAAGGATCAACGCCTGGTAGGATTGGTCACACTGATACCAAGAACTCCACCTAGGGCATGAAGATGAATAGAGGATCCCACTATAGGACTCTCAGGTTAATTCCAAAAACTCTATCTAGGAAGTCCTACTAAAGGGATCCTAGTCCTAAGAGTAGAAAAATTATTCACACCAACCTTCAGGGAAATGATAAAGCGGACAAACCATAATGAAACTTTTCCAAGATGAGGTGGACAAGAGATTCAAGCCATGTAGAAAATGGGTACATGGAATGTATTAAGGGTACACATCATATCCTATGACCCCAGGTACTACCCTTGTAAAAAGGACCATGTCATTCAACCCATGTCATATAAAAGAGTACACAGTGTGTAAATGGGTTAACGTCCATGTCCCTATATCTTGGGTCTCGCCCAAGTACCTAGTCATGTGCCAGTATATAGTATCATCTTGTGTACCCATGCCCGTATACTAGTATACAATATAGCCTATGTACATGGTCTAGGCCAAGCCATGTGGGGGAGTACACACTGTGTAGGAAACCCATGTACTCCACCCCGTGTCCATGTACGACCTGAAGTACATGTCGAGTTCATCAAAAGGGACTACATGGCATGAGTATTAATTTTTCCAGAACCCTCTGATTCTGACGCTTTCTCCGGGGCATGCATGTCCATCTGTTCAAGGTTGACGACACTATTTTTTGCCCTGAATTCCTGCTTTCCAAAGGTGGGAAGAATCCATTCCTTGTTCAGGGATGTTTTCTCCTTGATTGAAATGAGATGATGGGATGTCGGTTCTTCCTTCCGTGGATTCCTCCTCGGAACTCGTTACCTAGTCCGAGTCTCCCTTAAAGATTAAGTCATAGTTCGTGAATCTCATTCCCAATTCCATATCTTTGTAGACACCGGTTAATTACACTACTTCCTTCAAGACATTCCATGGGGTCTTGATATGGTAGAAACCTTCGGTCGGAGTAGACGGTAACATCAAGCATGTCAAGGCATATCTGGATGCATGGAAAATGTGGAACCGGTATTCTTCCTCATAAGAGGGCATCTCAAAGAACACATGACCCAAGGCATCCCACGTCAGTCGTGGGGTATCTTATAGAGGAGGCATGCCTCATAGGTTTTCCTTAGCTTCCCATGTTTAGCACGGGGTATGCCGTAAGTTTAACATCTTGAAGAGACGATTACGCCAAAGGCGTGCCTTATGAGGTTTTCCTCAGACATATCATGATTAACATGAGGTAGGCTACGAGTTTACCATCTTGAGGAGACACAACGAGGGTGATCAGAATGTCCCATAGAGATGGATCAGATTGTTATATCCCTAGGAAGGAGTGCCAGGAGTGTTTACCAAGTGGATGGATCCGAACACTCAATAAGAGCAGACCCAGGATGGTGTGTCCCATAAAGGGAAGATGTCACACTATGAAGGCTGGTCTTGACACCACTGAGGGAGAATGAGGGAGTGTGCACCCCAGAATGGGGAAACACCAAGGTTTTCCTTTGGATGGGATTGAACCTCATAAAGGTTTCCTACGTACCATGTATAGAGGACAGGGATCAAAATCCGCATAGTTCGAAGGGGTGATGAAACAGGGTGTATACAGTGGACAACAACCCGAATACATGTTGGGGCTTACGCATGGATAGCAGCCCAACGTAAGAGGGATACTCTTGGGTGGGTGGTTATGGATTGAGTGGGGCTTATACATGGTTTATTGTCCGGGTGACGCAAGGAGTGGCGCTGGGATGAATTTCATGATCTCACCGGGATGTGGAGGCTCGGGTGAGAATTAGGATTGATGATGGAGAGTTGAATGAAATGGAGGGATAATGAGATGGAATCAGTGTGAGGACGATAGTGATGTTGGGCTTGAGCCTTGAAGAGACATCCTACATATACCCTTGGTAGGGAATCAAAGTCTGCATAGTTCGGTGAGACGATGGGACACATGAGCAGGCGACCCATGAGAATGGATGCATGGATGGGATCTGGAGGAAATAAAACCTCCGGGTTGGGGCGTGATCTTCCTGGAACACATGGGGTCGAGGGATAGATCATGATGCGTCATGAGTGATGGGATTTAACCTCAATGAGGCTTCCTACGTATCCCCATGGTAGGGAATCAAAGCTCACATAGTTCATCTGAAGATGGCTTACTATCAATTGGGGAATTCAACGGATTATGTCAAATGGGGCTGACAACGGCTTACCATTGAATGAGGTTGAAAAAGGCTTACCACTAAATGGGGTTGACAATGGATTACCGCTGAATGGGGTTGACAACGGGTTACCGCTGAGTGGGGTTGACAACGGTTTACCGTTGAATGGGGTTGACAACTGTTTACCGCTAAATGGGGTTGACAACGGCTTACCGTTGAATGGGGGATGCAGTTTAACATCCTGTAGGAAGAAAAGGGGGCATTCAGTTTAACATCATGTGGGACAAAGGTGGTATGACGTGAA
Source organism: Viscum album (assembly GCA_963277665.1). NCBI lineage: Eukaryota > Viridiplantae > Streptophyta > Magnoliopsida > Santalales > Viscaceae > Viscum > Viscum album. Next base: position 1,918,650,564 of record OY728119.1, read on the forward strand.
GAGGGTAGAAACCAATAGGTTGTTGGGATTGGACCTCAAAAAGGATTCATACGTACCCTAACTTGGCAAGGATAAAAGTCCGCGTAGTTCAGGATGATTTGGGTGAACCTACGTGAAGGGGATCAGAGCGACCGAGTGTTGGGATTGAACCTCAGGGAGACTTTCGGCAAGGACCAAAGTCTGCATAGTTTGGGATGGTTTGGGAGAATTGACATGAAGGGGGTCGGAGCGACCAGGTGCTGGGCTTGAACCTCAGGGACGCTTCTTACATGCCTTGTCTTGGCAAGGACCAAAGGTAGTTTATGAGATGTTTTAGTGAACCGATGTGAAGATGGTCGGGACCAATGGGTGGTGGGCTTGAGCCTCAGGGAGGCTTCCTACATACCTCACCTTGGAAAGGATCAAAGACCACGTAGTTCAAGAGGAGTGGGGATTACTCTCTAGGTTTCCCATAGAGGATTTCATGGTCAATGCTTACTACTCTAAGCACATGTGAGTCGTGCTCGGTGTGAGAAACAAGAGGCAGCAAAGACGTGATGATCATATTGCAAAGGTGCATCCATGAAGGGTGGTGAGTGGGGCTTATGTAAGGAAGCTGTCTGGGTGTTGTTATAGAGCGGCAATGGTGAATAGGGCTTACGCATAGAAGCTACCCGTAATGTATTTCTCATGTTTGGCCATGAGGGAATCCCAACTTACTGGTGGATTGAGGTATATAATTGGGTCCAAAACCTATACAGAAGTTCATAAGTGGGATAACACCAAGGGGAGTTGGAATCAGTCTGAACAAAGGGAGATGAAAAGTGTGAATCACATGCCTGACATTCGGAATGCAATGAGGGTGGCGTGGCAATGGAGGATAACTGTTGACCATGTTCGAAACACAGCATCCATATCATGTTAGCCTGAAATGGGGAAAAACAAATGAGGGTCGATTGTTGACCGTATTTGAAACACAGGACCTGACTCAAACTGTCGTCCAAAGTCTTATGGGGCGTTGGCCCAGGATGGTAGGTGAGCCAATTCGGCATGGGACCAGGCCGTTAGGGGTTCCCTTCAGACATGGAAGTGTATGAAGATCTGAATGAAGGACATACAAAGCTTGAGGTGGAGTGATGGAATGTTTGAACGGATTCCAACACTCTTGAAATTACGCCACTGTAATCATGGCATTAGACATCTTATGCTTGGAGCATAAGGCATCTCTTATTTACAGTAAGAGGCATCCTATGTTTGGAATATAGGGTGAACTATAGTTTATAGTCATGTAGATAGGACTATTGGAATCTCATTCTTGGAGCATAAGGCGTCTCTTATTTGTAGCAAGAGGCATCCTATGTTTGGAAGATAGGGCGTACTACATTTTAGAGTCATGTAGAAAGTACTGTTGGAATCTTATGCTTAGAGCATAAGGAATATCTCATTTAGAGAAAGATGCATCCTATATTTGGAACAAAGGGAATACTACAGTTTATAGTCATGTAGAGAGGGCTGCTGGAATCTTATGTTTGGCGCACAAGGCATCTCTTATTTGTAGCAAGAGGCATCCTAAGTTTGGAACATAGTGTGCACTACAGTTTATAGTCATGTAGATAGGACTATTAGGCATAAGGCACCTATTAATGGATGGTGTTGGGACTTACACAAGAGTGGCTCTTTTTGGTTCAACCTGGTATATGAGCCAAGCGATGGGGTTTGGATGAGTTACTTGATGAATGGTTCGACTCAAGGTACTTGGGGAATTGATTATGAGAATCTCAACTCAAGAAATGGGAAACAAACCAAGAGGAATATGTCGGCCTAATGTGTTTTATGGTGTGAGGAGGATTATCTCAAATCATGGTATTCCATAGGTGGAAGGTGGGTGCACATAAGGGCACAATGGAAAGGGCAAACACCTCGGCCCGAAAAGTTCACGGTGTGACTCTCCATTTTTCATGGGGGTCAGTGACGGTAGCGAAGGGACCGGGTTCGCGAACGTCAAAGGGGTTCGTGGAGCATCCCACCTCCTTGCTCCATGGAGGATTTTGAACGTCAATGGGGTTCACGAAACATCCCGCCTATTTGCTCCGTGGTTGGTTCGCGAACATCAAAGGGGTTTACAAAACATCTCTCCTCCTTGCTCCATGGTGGGTTCGCAAATGTCAAAGGGGTTCACGGAGCATCCCACCTCCTTGCTCCATGGCAGGTTCGTGAACGTCAAAGGGGTTTGTGGAGTATCCCACCCCCTTTATCCGCAGTGGCTTTGTAAAGGAGGAGCTTTGTGCCAGTGCGGGGCCCCGGGGGCTCCATTCAATTTCCTCTACTCCATGATTGCGGAGGGAGCTTTGCAAATGGGATTTGCAAACTAGTTTTCCAGCCCAACTTTAAATGTCCATAACTCCTAATTCGTAACTCTATTAGTGCTCTACGACCTATCAAATCAAATATTATGAAACGGGCTATGCTCTTGGATCATTTATGTGATCATTTGGAAAAAATTTGGGACACGTTTTCCGATGTCGACACCCATCTTCTTCCTCCCACTCACATTGTTCTGTCTTTTAGCTTCTGTTCTGGTGGTGGGTTTTCCCTAAAACTCCAGATCTGCACTCATTCATTCAAGTTATCACTAAATCAGTAATTTAGGGCCTTAAATTGGTTCGCAAAATGAAATTGTCTTCATTCTTTTTTATGCACTGAAGAACAAAAAATTAATACCAAAAATTGTTCGATATGCTACCACAACCACTATTGATCCTCCATTGAGTCACACTGATTTTGAATCTATGATTTTGAATCATTGCACCAAGAATAGAATTTGAAATGATCAATCGTTCAAATAAAAGTCAAATCGTGGGGAAAATGAAGAACGCCACAAAGAATGGTGAATCAGAGGAGAAAAACAAAAAACAAATCAAGGGGGAAGAACCTTGATTGATGTTTGTGTTGATATTGGTTCATAACCATTATAATGGTAAATGAATCACGCAAAAATTTTAATCACAAAGATTATAATTACCTAATAAACCCCAAAATCATACCCATCCTGCATAACGATCAATACGCAGGCCAATCTATTCATTGATTAGTCCTAATTTATCATGGAATTAAAGAATGGGGAAAATAAAATAAAAATAGCATAAACTACCTTGATTCGGATTGCTCTATGATGAAGAATGATAATTGTGTCATAGTTGTTGGAAATATCCTTCAAAATCGGTGTGTGTCGATCATTAATATGTGATTTCATCTTCGTTCATCAAGAAAGATTCCCTAGATCTCTCCTCAATGATTCTCCATAGGATTATAGGGTTATACGGATAACCTTGGAATTCTAACATAATAGTCTATTTAAATAATAAACAACCAGTGCGTCTATAAATGAAATAAAATAATTTATTCAAATTATTTTATTCATTTCTATGCTAGCAATGAATTTCCCTCAAACGGCCCACAACGACCAAAGTTAGGTCACACCAAGGGTAAAGATTCCATTCTGAACTCAAAAGTGCTCTCAGATTTTTGATCCATCCACCCATTTAAAATTTAATACACCTTTTTAGGAAAACCATGTGCACATTCCATTTAATATTTTAAAATATTTCAAAAATTTATTTCAGGCACACCGTGACTTAGAATCACATGTCGTCTCATCACCTGGTCTTGAAATTAATCCTTATAATATTTAAAAATAATACACTAAAAATATGATTCATTATAATGAATTAATCTTGGGTATGGATTGGTTGAAAATGTTAAAAGATGACATCAACTATTATACCTGAAGGGTTAGGTTTATGACCGATGATGGTGTCGAGTGTCATGAACCAGCCCAGGTCGACCCTAAACAGGTCACGCGATATAATCTGAGACATGTCCCGAGGGGCATTCCTGATCCCCATGGGATGAAAACTAGTGTTGGGCACCAAAATTTAACCATTGGGAATGATTTGGCCCATGAAAAAAAAAAGATAAACATATAAGCAAGAACTAACGATAAAAAAACTAGCAGTGGAAAGAAAATGAAACCACACATACCTCCACATGACCTTCAAGGTCACCACCCAACCAAAGACCGACCTCGCTCCAATAATGAGCAACTCAACCAAGAAAACCTGAGAAAAAGTAACCTATAACTAAAATGATAAAATAGGCATGAGCATTAAAAATGCTTAGTAGGGTTTCTAGGACAAACCATAGAATCCAATGTCTCCTTTCCTGAAACAATCCATTAACACAAGTTTGAAATAAAAATATAAAAGTAAGGTTTTCACATTTTAAAATAAGAAACATGTTTTTATCATTTAAAAGAAAATACCACGTAGACTACCTACCATTTACAACACTATTTTTTCATTTTAGAAACAAAACACAAAACAAATGATACCAAAGATGGGCTAAAGTAAAACTGGTATACAGTGAAAGCTGGAAATAAACTAGTACAGAAAATGTAAACAAGAAATGAAAATAATTAACAATGGGTGATCCTAAACATCCCTAGAAGACCCATGGACGTACTCGGTTCGGAACCACCTGTCGGCATATGGTGAAGCTCTTAAGTTTGTAACTAACTGTCCACCCTAAAACTGACCAAATCCAATGGAAAATCCTGCCTGTCCTAATAGTTAATCCAGGGGTACCAACCTGTCTAATTGGGGTTGATCATCAACCATAACTCGATCATCTAAAATATGCTCAGGAACCCATGGTGGTTATAATAATATTGTGTAATGATAAGGTCCTCACATGCGTGACTCATCTCATCACACTTACCTACCCCAAACACGGACGCTTCCTATACATTCACCCATAAAGGGTTACCCTATATAGGAGCACCCCATACACATATTCAATCATTTAACATTAAACAATGTGCCAACTAGTCCTTTAAAACATCTGAACATTTAAAACATTTCACAAAACAATAAGGTTTTTAAGCAGGTACAAAGTTTTTAAACACAAACTTTTCTAAATGTTCATACAAACATTATCATTTGAGTTTGAGGTACCAAATGGGTCATCACATTACTTAAAAAATTAAATCTATTCTTTGAAAACACAATTGTTTCTAATCAGACCTTTAGCTTTACATATCCAAAAACATTACCCAAATTATCACACAAAAACCACTTTTCAATTTTCAATGTCAAACGGGCCCAAGTTCTAAACACACATGCCCAAACACTTCACAAAGAAACAATGAGACTTTACCCCTTTTTTAAAATCTCGTCAAAACATGTTCCAAGTCTAAATGGGCTAAAACCTTGAGTAATACAATTGAAACGATTCCTTTAAAAACACAGAAAATAACCCCTATCTGTTAGGATCCAAGAAACCATTTTATAAAACCATGGTTTAAAAAACACCATTTTAAAGGTGTCATCATCATTTGAGGGCACATCCATGTGTGCACCTAGTGCATCCATGGATGTGTCAACATCCAATGAAGCACCTAAAACCCAAGAAACTATTCGAAAACCATATCCACAAATTCATCACTTTCTTTTAAACCCAAAACCAATCACTCCCCTTATTTGAAAGAACACCAACCTTCTTATTGGAAACATCAATACCTTTCCAAACTCACACAAAATCATATTATTCATGTCTTTAAAAAACTCTAAAGTGATGGAAACTTTATAAAACAAACCCATCAATTTCTTAGCTATTATAAAAACAAGCCAAACAATTTATAAATGATTTTGAGAAAAAGTCAAACAGTTTAAAAAAAATATAAACAGATGAAACAATTTATAAAAAATTTAATAAGCATACCAAATAATTTATAAACAATTTTATAATGAACCCAAAAAATTATTAAAAATATTTATAACCAAACGAAACAATTTATAAACAATTTAATAAATTGACCGAATAATTTATAAACAATTCATTCAAACCGGAAACACTATCATAACCTATTGAAGAGTATATCGAAGGTGTGTGTCATGGTTAAAATAGTATCAAAACAACATTTGACATCCAATGAACAAATTTTTCATAAGAACACATAAACATGACCATAGAAAGTACTTCAAAACTATTTTTAACAAAACCAGCTAGCTTGAAAACACTATAGAAAGTTAACTATGTGTATTGAGAAGGTGCGAACTAAGTCAAAAATTTAATTAAAAACACTTATGTATTAAGGGGGCTTGATCGGAAAGGAAAACGCTGATTCAACTACCTCAAACCAGCATGGATGTGACAAAACCTTCAACAGATGGGCTAACAACTTCCCATTGTCCAATTTCACACCCAAGACAACTAGAAAAATGCACCAAACAACACACGGGACGTTAGGACTTGTCCAAACTGAAGAAAGACACCCAAAAAGAATAGAAAATTAACAAACCTATGAAGCGGGTCATGAGCAGGGAGTGTGCGCCGGAAAGAGAGGTCGTTGGGGGTCGGGTGGCTGGGAGTAGCAAGGGTGAGGCTGGCTTGTGCACTGTTGTCTATAAAAAAGGAGCGCAGGTTAGTGTTCAGATGGCCATAGCGATGAGGAGCGAGGGAAGACCAGTAGGGGGTGTGGCTGTTGCTGGAGTGGAGGGTGAGGCCAGAGCAGTAGGAGGTCGGAGTGGGAGTTCATAGCACAGGAGGCCAGAGCGTGAGTGGCTAAATGAGGTGGCCTAGTCAGGTGCATTGCACGAAGGAGGTGGAGGTCGGGTGTGGTGAGGTTGGTGCGGCGAGGTCTAAGGCGAAGGGCTGTAGCGTGGGAGACTGAGGGCGGATACCTGGTACACTGAACAAAAGAAATTAAGGGGGAGGGGCCTAGGAACAACGTACAGTGCAGAACGGGGGGGGGCTATTTGGTTAGACTAGGGCTTTCTCTCTATTTTTTCATTCTATTATAATGTAATAATAATAATAATATAAATATAAATAATAATAATAAACTTAATAATAATATAACACAATAATAAATTTAATAATAATAATAATAATATAAATAATAATAATAATATAAAGAATAAAAATAATACAATAATAACAATAATAATGATGATGATGAGTAATTGCATGACACTTGGGCTGACTGTGTGGATACCACCAACCATGTAGTGACCGCGTATGGGTCTGAAACCCAGTAAAAATTTTAAACAACAAAAATTTTAAACTAGGGCCCAACCTAATCCTTGGCAGGAGAACCCGAGGCCAAGAAATAATAAAATAAAAATTAATTTAAAAGTCTGGTGTGAAAATTATCCCCACCACAGACACTTTCTTCCGCCACAAAGCTACCTAGCCAAACAATAGACAAACCAATAATCAATTCCCAATTGAAATAGAAAGAAAACACAATACAAGATAATGGGAGAACACGAGAGGGTTCTCCCCCCCCCCCCCACACAAGAACTCAACTAGTGTGGAAATTTAACACTCAAACATACCACCCTGGGAAGGGGGGGAAACGTGGGAACTCCCAACTAATCCAAAATAACTTCTATAGAACGAGCGAACAACACCTCTGCTGAAACTTAGAACTCTCAACCCATACCAAAAACCCCCAACACTAAAGAAAAACCTCTAAGCATAACTTAACCCAAACATTGAATCTGAGCATAACTACAAACAGTGATTCTACCACAGGCACTCACACCTCCAAACAAATATAGCCAAAATGAGATTTATCCATACAAGGGACAAACATGCTTTAAGAAAACGCATGATTCAAAAACTCACATCCACACAAATAGTACTGCTTAGATTATAATAGAATGATTCCATCATAACTTCACATAAAAAATGAACTTACAATGAAGTCAAAACATTAACAGTAGGAAAAAAAAGAATGAAAAGCCTTTAAATGTCCCATTACCAACACGGAACACAGATTCTGGACCAAGGATTCACACCCCTAGAAACTCTTGAGTGTGTGCAAGCTTCACCCCAAGACATGTGGCTGAGGATTTGGTGGCTGAAGCATCTCCTGCCTCATAGTCAGGCATTGGAATCCTCTGGTCACAACATCTTCTTCAGGTAATGCTTCCTACAGAACTTCTCTAGATGACCCAGACACTCGCAACTATGGCACATCGTCATAGGGATGTGACATGATGGATTCATGTTCCCTAAACATCCACACTGATGGCATGCCATTAAATAGTCTGACGAACTGGAAACCAGAACCACTATAGAGGAATCTTTATAAACAGTTACATTTGGCACACTCTTCTCGTCAGATGGGGAACCTTCACGAGAAACTAGATATGCTGGATTTCCAACCATTTGTGCTCTGGAGACCAACTCAACTAGGAATTCCTCATCCACAAGCTTCTCAAAATGATGGTCCTTATAAGGGAGTACCCACTCCTTGATCTCTATATTAAGACCCCCGATGAAGAGAGAAGTCTTCATCAAATACTACGATGCTACCTCAGGAGAAAAAAAGACACTTGTTCCTTGAAATGGTCAACATATGTCTTCACCGTATGTTATCCCTATTGAATATGCTTTATCTTTTCCCTTTTATTAATCTTTGCCTCTTTAGGTATAAACCATCAGACGAAGAAATATTTAAAGATATCCCACATAATTCCAACTTGCAGTGATGGTATGGTGAACAACTCTCATTCTTCTAGAGCTGGACCTTAGAACAGACCCAAAAAAGCATGCTCTCTGATATCTTCGGGAGTTCCTAATACCCTAAAGACACCACTCGACCTCTTCAAGCCACTCTGATTCCTTGAACGGACCTTGATCACTTTGAAGGACATGCAATATCTGAGAAGGACCAAAAACTGGGTATGACTTGTTAAAAACCTTAGGGTCCTTTCAGGGAGTAATTTTCTGAACAACATATAAAACACAAATCTAAAACTGATATCAAATCAAAGTATAATTAAAAGTAAAATCCTGAGCCAAAATGAGCAGCTCAAAAACCAAACAAATACAAACACAACCGAAAATTCCCTTTTTTAAATCCCCTTTTCATTTAAGATTTCAAAACCACCTTCTTTCAAGGCCACTTTCCAAATACTAAACCCACTATTCAAACCAAATACAATTTCTAAAATATTTTCCCCTTTTTAAAATCACTTTAGAAAAACAAGTTCAAGCCTTTAATTCCAAGTACACACCCAAGTAATTCCATAAACCATTGCACATGTCTTCATCCTCTTTCATCCATATGCACCAACACGCACTTCCCAAGCATCCTCTTACATGTGAAAATGTTCATAAAGAGTACTGGAGGATGCTCACAAACAACTTCTCTACCAATTACAAGAAAAAACCATATTTTTATACCAAGAGATTTTATTTTTAAAACCCATTTCATGAATTTAAATCCATTTAAAAGAAATCATTATCATTTCAAAACCCCTTTTTCATTTTCAAAAGTGCACTTACACCAACCAGGACCAAGATGACACTCAACTTGCATCAAACTACCGGAGTGAGGGATTAGTAGTCATGCTTAACCTAGAAACATACTAGTGGGCCATTCCCCAAGTAAGCATCAACAACTAGAAGGAACTTAAATTGTGTACTCGGACTCCACATGGGTCATTCATCCATGTGAAATCACAATGTAACATCGTCCTGCCTCTGTTGTCATCTCTCAATATTAAACAAACCAGAATGAGACCAGGACTCAATTCCTAGACTACCCTTGGCGACTCGAGGTTCAGAATGAGTGAGGGTTCATGAGGCCCTTCCCGTACCTGCCTCCTGAGTCCCAAAAATCCCAATCTTCATCTACCAGACATCCCAAATAACAAGTGCCTCCTCTGATACCATTCTTTCATGAACCATCTTGGGTCGACCCTAAACTGGTCACCTGATCCGGTCTGCGACATGTCCCAAGGGGTGTTCCAGATCCCCATGGGATGGAAACTAGTGTCAGGAACCAAAATTTAACCATTGGGAATAATTTTTCCAATGAACAAAAGATAAAAATATAAGCAATAATTGATGATAAAAATAAAAACTAGCAGTATAAAGAAAATGAAACTGCACATATCTCCATGTGACCTTCCAGGTCACCACCCAACCAAAGACCGACCTTGCTCCAATAATGAGAAACTCATCCAATAGAATGTGAGCAAAGGGAACCTGCAACTGAAATGATAAAATAGTCATGTGCATTAAAAATTATTAGTAGGGTTTCCAATACAAACCAAAGAATCCAACGTCTCCTTTCTCAAAACAAAACATTAACACAAGTTTGAAATAAAAATATAAAAGTAAGGTTTTTCACATTTTAAAATAAACAATGATTTTTTCTCATTTAAAAGAAAATCCCACATAAACTACCTACCATTTACAACACCATTTTTCATTTTAGAAACAAAACCCATAACAAATGATACCAAAGCTGGGCTAAAGTAAAACAGGTATACAGTGAAAGATGGAAAAAAACTAGTACAATTGAAAGTAAACAATAAATGAAAATAAATAACCATGGGTGATCCTAAACATCCCTATAAGACCCCTATACATACTCAGTTTAGAACAACCTTTTGGTGTATGGTGAATCTCCTAAGTCTATAACCAATTGGCCGCCCTAAAACTAACCTAATCCAGTGGCAAAGTCTGCCTGGCCTAACAACCAATCCAGGGGGTACCAACCCGTCTAATCGGGGTTGATTAGCAACTATCACTCAGTCATCTAAAAGAAACCCAGGAACACATTGTGGTTATAATAATACTGTGTAAGTAGGAGGCCCTCACATGCATGACTCATCTCACCACACTTACCTACCCCAAACATGAACGCTTCTTATGCATTCACCCATAAAGGGTTACCCTAGACATGAGCACCCTATATACATATTCAATCATTTCAAATTAAACAAAGTTCCAACCAAGAATTTAAAACATCTAAAATTTAAAAAAATCACAAAACAATAAGGTTGTTAAGCGTGTGCATAGTTTTTAAACACACACTTTTCAAAAAGTTCATACAAACATCACCATTTGATTTGGAGGTACCAAAAAGGTCGTCGCATTACCTAAAAAATTAAATCACTTCTTTGAAAACTCAAGTGTTTCTGATCAGACCTTTATCTTTACATATCCAAAAGCATTACCCAAATTATCACACAAAAACCACTTTTCCATTTTCAATGTCAAACGGGCCCAAGTTTCAAAAACACATTCACAAACACTTTACAATGAAACAACGAGACTTTAAACCATTTTTAAAACCTCGTCAAAACATGTTCCAAGGACAAACGGGCCAAAACCTTGAGGAATAAAATTAAACCCATTCCTTTGAAACACACACAAAATAACCCCAATTTGTTAGGATCCAAGAAACTATTTTATGAAACCAAGGATAAAAAAACCATTTCAATGGTGTTATAATTATTTTAGGGCACATCCATGTGTGCACCCAGTGCATCATGGATGTTTCAACATCCAATGGAGCACCTAAAAACCAAGAAACTATTTGAAAACTATTTCCACAAATTTATCACTTGCTTTTAAAACCAAAACCAACCACTCCCCTTATTTGAAAGAACATCAACCTTATTATTGGAAACATAAATCCCTTTCCAAACTCACACCAAGTCATATTCATCATGTCTTTCAAAAACTCTAAAGTGATGGAAACATTATAAAACAAACCAAAAAATTCTTAGTTATTATACGAACAAGACAAAAAAAATTATAAATAATTTTGAGAACAACTCAAACAGTTTATTAAAAAAATTATAAACAGATGAAACAATTTATAAAAAATTTAATAAGCATAAAAAATAATTTATAAACAATTTTATAATGAACCCAAAAATTTATTAAAAATATTTATAACTATACAAAACAATTTATAAAGAATTTAATAAAAATACTAAATAATTCATAAAAAATCATTCAAATAGGAAACACAATAACAACCTATTAAAGAGTATATCAAAGGTTCATTTCATGTTTAAACAGTATCAAAACAACATTTGACATCTAGTGAACACATTTTTCTTAAGCATACATAATCATGACCAAAGAAAGTACTTCAAAACTATTTTTAACAAAACCAGAAATCTTGAAAACACTATATAAAGTTAACTAAGTGTATTGAGAAGGTGAAAACTAAGTCAAAAATCTAATTAAAAACACACATGTATTAAGTTCACTTGATCATAAAGGAAAATGCATATTTTCCTACCTTAAACAAGCACGGATGTGATGGAACCTTCAACGGATGGGCTAACAACATCATGCGGTCCAATTGCACACCCAAGGCAACTAGCAAAATGAACCAAACAACACTTAGGGCGTTAGGACTTGTCCAACCAGAAGAAACACACCCAAAAATAATGGAAAACAAACAAACCTATGATGTGGGTCACGAGAAGGGGGCATGCGCTAGAAAGGGAGGCCGTTGGGGGGTGGGTGGCCAGGATCAGCGGGGGTGAGGCTAGCTTGTGCGTCGCTGGTCGGAGAAATGGAGCACATGGTGGTGGTCGGACAGCCGTAGCAACAAGGAGTGAGGGTGGACCAGCAGGGGGTGTGGCTACTGTCAGAGCAGAGGGCGAGGCCGGAGTGGTAGGAGGTCAGAGCATAGGAGACCAATGCGCAGGTGGCTGGAGGAGGTAGCTTGGTCGGGTGCACGGTGCGAAGGAGGTGAAGGTAGAGTGTGGTAAGGCTGGTGCGGAAAGGTTGAAGGCAAAGGGTTGTATCACGGGAGGCCGGAGGTAGATTCCTGGGGCACCGAACAAAATAAATAAAGGGGGAGGGGCATGGGTGCAGTGTGGAGCATGGAATGGGGGGTAGTTTGGGTAGATTTGGGTTTTCTCTCTTTATTTTTTTCATTCTATTATAATTTAATAATAATAATAACAATACAAATAATAATAATATAAAGAATAATAAAAAACTTAATAATAATATAACATAATAATAAATTTAATAATAATAATAATATAAAGAATAATAATAATATAAAGAATAATAATAATACAAAAATAAAAATAATAATAAGAATAAGAATAATGAGAAATTTCAAGACACTTGGACCGACTGTGCGGTTACTGTTGTAACACCCCGAGCTTCCATGATACGCTTCTCATTCAATAATGCAATAGCTGGCATTGTACGCAACTTCGAGTTCTAAAACACCGCGACTAATCAAAGTAGCCGTTATGAATAGTAATACCTAATTTTTGAAATTTTATAAATTTTATTTTTTTTCCAAATGGACTTCATTTTTGGATTCGTAATATCGAAATTATCCTATGTTGAATTTTTGGTATTTTTCTGAGAACTTCCAATTTTTTATGAATAGTGAAAAATACTTAAAAACAACTTTTTTAATCAAAATAATTTATAGTGATAACTTATACTATTGAGAGGTTTTAAAGTATAATTAGAATATATTTTTACTATTTTATCCAATGGTGGTCATTAGAATTAATTTAACATTGAAATTGGACATAAACAATTGCCAATCTTTTGATATAAATTATTTCTTAAAAACACGCTATTTGTTGTAACAGCGGGAATTAATTATAAAATTAATTAATGCAACTTATATGTTTGTAATTTTGTAAAATAGACATCATTTTTGAATTAGGAATATCAATTATAGCTTAGGGTAAAATTTTGGCCTTATTCTGAAAAACTTCAATTTTTGATGAATAGTGAAACCACTAAGTGGTTGTTAAAAAACTGATTTTTCGTTAAAATGAAACATTACCACTTCTGTGTTTTGAATTTCAAAAATCTGACATACATGGTTGTCATTAAGAAGTAAAATTTGGTTCAATGAGATTAAAATAATTTTTTTGGTGAATAGTAACTTTTAAGTTCTTAATCGCGATTAGAGGTAATTAGTGTAGTTTAAGGTAAAAATAATGTTTTAATAATATGATATGAGCTTGACACATGTCCTACCCTCTTTGGGTGTGCCATGGCCGACCAAGACAATCCATGGGTCAACTTGGGGACCCCATGGAGCCACTTTAGTTGGCAAATGACATAAATACCTTTTATTTAATGTTAAAGTAAAAAATGACACAAACATGAAATGTTTTACTAAAACAATTTTTACATGGGGTTATACAAGTAATATTTTTGACTATAAATAGTCATTGGAAAGATAAAACTATTTCCTACCTCATAGTATTTTTTTTCTAATTTTTAGACATTAAATAAATTAAATTATTTATGGCATCATGATGATGCAGCGATGACGTCATTATTTAACGATTTAAATAAAATAAAAAGATAATGTAAAATCCAAGGCTTACACTTGTCAAAGACCTATTGGATGAGTAGATTTCGAACCCTTATCACCTTAGCCTCGAATTATATAATTGTGGGACCTCTAAAATCCGAAACTCATTTTATAATAAAGTGACTTTTCCTTACTTTCCAAGAGTGCCCCTCCTCTCCTCTTATAAAAGGCCCCCACCTCTAACACCTTATTCACACTTTCAAGACATTTGGCTCGGCCAAAATCTGCCCAAATACTCTCCCAACTTCCCCCTCTTACTCCTAGAAGCCTAACTTTGGGCAGAACTCTTCCCAAGGAATCCTTTGGTTCAAATCAAAAAGAGTTACACGATTTTGAGGTAATGTCTTCTCTAATGTTGTTTTGTTTTATTTTTCTTCTTCAACCCCATAAACTCTTTTTATTAATTTCTTTTGTAATAACACAAGTATCCTCAATATACTAGGATGTTGTTATAAGAAGGATTCGAGCTACACTTACACACACCTACATCTAATGGTTAAAGAACATACGGTTTCTGTGGATGGCGAATTTCTGCCTCACGAAACGATGATTGTTCAACACTCATATAACACCTTCAAAGGTGGCCATTAAGATGTAACTATATTTATATATGATATATAATATGTTTATGTTTTACTTATGCTTCTTTATTTCTCATTTATGGCATACTTTATGATTTCCATTATGGGTAAACGCGATAATTTCATTTTAGGAAGTGCGGACTACCGCCCCCTCAAAGTGATGTGAATCGTTAATGCCATATGTGGGATGTATAAAGGATGGAGTAAATGATATTATATATGATATTATACTGGAACTATATTATACCTTTATATAATTATGATTTCATTCCATTAAATACGAAATAGAAATGAAAGTAGCGTTCATGCGTACGTACGGCTTACCGTCTCCATGAACGGTGCATTTCATTTCTTACCTCTAAATGTTACGTAATATTATAAATGAATGTATATACTGTATATATATGATATATATGATATCTAAATCATGAATATAATTCTGGATATAATGGATATTTCACCACATGAAAAACTTGTAATTATAAGAAGTTTATTTTTGACTCAAGTACCAAAGATCGACAAAACAACCGTTATTAAATTAAATAATTACATAATGTTCATAACATGGTAATAAGTGATATAAAAGGAATAATGAACATGAAAAAGGTTCTTAAGTAAATAGAAATTAACTCTAGTTTATTATTCAGGAGGTTAATGAACGGTCGAGTCAGGACAAGACGCAAGGTAAGGGAACTTCTTAACCCAATTTTTATTCTTTGGGTTAATCTCCTACTTTCAAATTATGTCATGATATTATTATGTACTATCATGTATTTTTATATTATTTATGTGTACTTATAGTGAATACACATAATAGACCTACTTTATAAAAAATGATCTTTTTAAGGACTTTGTCTCAATCCCCTTTCATTGAGGCATATTTTGTTTTATACACAACTTTCTTTTATACGGTGTATAAACCCCTTTGACTTTTACGTTTATTCAAAAGGAATATTTTTTATATGAAGCGTTTTGCTAAATGACAAAAGGGAATGTTTTTCTTTCTGTACTTATGCGACGACAACGACTTCTCCGCCGCCGTGACCATTATTTGAGTTTCGGCTTCCTCTACAAGACATCATTTTTTTAATGAAAAATAAATACAAAGTTTTAAATTTCTTTTATTTTTGTATTGAAAATGGTTTTGAAAGCGTTTTTATTATATCAATGTGTTGTATTGATATCTTGTGATTGAAATGTGGAAATGTTATGTTTCCTTTATACATGTTTTATGTGATACAATTATGTTATGGTTTATGATATGTTTAAACCTATTCATATGAGGAATGTATTGGACTTAATAAGTGATGGGTGGAGCCCTCTATAGCTCCTCGATGCATCGGTAGGTCTCATGAGACAACTAGATGTGGAATTGGCCGAGGCCCTTTCCCAATTTGATTTATGGTTTTGGCCGAGGCCTTAATCATTTTAGACGTCTTGGCCGAGGCCTTGACAAAATGTTTCAGAATGTCTGGCATTATGCATTCCATCATTATGAAAGTGTTTATTGATATTGCATGTGATTATTCGACCAGTAGAATATCCATGTGAAGAAGTAAATGGAATTATCTCATTTTACTTTTGCCATATTATGTTGATGTTCAAGTTTAAAAGGCTTTTGTTTTGGTTATACATTTCCTTAAATGTTTATGTTTAATTATGAAAGCTTCCGCAATATTGTTATCCTTACTGAGCATCTGAGCTCACCCCTTTCAATGTTTTAATATTTTCCAGGATGTGAAGAAGTATTTTATGAATGACCTGCAGGGATAATATAAGGGTATATGAAGAGAAGATGTTGTAGTTTTGTTTTACTTTATGATGTAATGTAGGATTTATGAATGTATCTAGTGTTTCCAAGGCTACTAAACTAATCGGTCTTTCGAGACTTGATCTTTTGTGATCATGCCAATGTAACGAAGTAACGCACCGAATCTGGGTAGCTGGGGTCGGGGCATTACAGTTGGTATCAGAGGCAGTTTAGTACTAACCTTGGAATCTAGATTTAGATAAACTCTGATTAGAGAACATAGACCAAAGATAGACTTTTAGGATTAGTATAGAAGAGCTTCCTAGAATTTTGGTATTATAGAGATGTTGTGATTTTTACAAGCAATACATCCCTGTCTGGATACGAGCAGGTAGAGGCGGCTCTGGCACAGATGTTCCTAGGGGTAAAACCCGAAAACACCGCTTTGAGATAGACTCAAACGGGAATTGGTGCACGACAACGGGCCTTGCTGCACTCTTGGTTACGACACTCCCGGGGGATTTGCTTAGGATAATTCTCATTTTCTTTACAAACCATTATGTAGGGTTTATGAGTATATACTTCCTCAAAGAAAACATTCTTATGATTATGGATTATATCCATTAACCTTTCAATTTACATTAAGTATTTTACAAGTTTGGAATTATTCATTGAAATTCGTAAACTAACCTAGTTTATGCCATTGTATAGAAATGGCGCCCAGTAGAAGGAATGTGAACTCCAGAAATACGTATGATCCAAAGAGTAATAAGGATCATATCTTTCACGGTATTAATCCAACCTTTCTAAGGGAAATAGTCTCCCATGTGTTCTCAACCTATGAAGAAATAGTATCATGTGTTAATAAGATAAGTAAAGAATTCTCTGAGTCCTATGGCTTTGAAGCGAAGCAAGAGACGAAAGGGATGGAAGAGAGAATGATGGATAAAGGGATGAGGGGAAAGAAGAATTTTCCAATATGTGGTAATTGTGGGAAGAAACATCATAAAACTTGCCTAAAGGGAATGGGAGTTTGTTATAAGTGTAGATAAAAAGGACACAATGTGCGTGACTGCAAGGGTAAGAAAATGGTTTCAAATGTACAATGCTTCTTCTGCAAGGATTGGGGACACTACGTAAACCAATGTCCAAATCATCAGAGTATGCCCCAAATGATGTTATTGGATAATAATCAAGTTATTATACTACCACAGATGAGGAGGAATGATTAGAGTTCTTATGTTGTTATTAAAGAATTTTTTCATTTGAGTGTTGTATCAATGATGTACTGGTTATAATAATTATGGAGTATATAAGGATTGTACTACAGTACTTGTTGTTTTCATTAAGGTTTTAATATGATGAAGGTAATCATATTTTTAGTATGTGACAATAAGAGAAACTTTACCTTGTTTGAGGAATCTGATAAATTGATTTTGGAATTAAGAGACCTTTTAGAGAAAGTCTGGACAGAGGTATTTTGGATAACTATAAAGGTTGGAGTGGATTAAGTTGATCTTTGGATAGTATTGTTTAAGGTTAAAAAATTTATGAAGATTGTTTTTGGAATAATATAATACTATAGTTTTAGGAAAAGGACAACCTAAAGGGTGGGGCATAACCCATCGCGTCGGAAAAAGGTGCAGGAATCGAACCCACAACCATAGTGCGACAGGCCTTTATTTCCTACCACTAGCCTACAAGAAGTCCCTGGTTATTACAAAATAGTTTTTCTAATCTAAAGGGTATGTGTTAATATTTGGAACCTTATACAATTAGGATAAATAGAATATTTTTGAGTTCTATTACCTTTTAGAGTGAAAGATGAGTTTTTGGTAAAAATATATTAAAGAATGAAAGTCTACATGACAAGTATGTATATTCCCTTACGTTCTTAGTAAATCTCCTAAATAAATTCTTTAACTTTATAAAAGGTAACTTAAAACAAAAACGTTGCCGGTTAACTTTTCCAACTGGGGATTCAATGACCGTTTAACCAATCACAAGTTTGTGATTTTCTTATTGTTAACTTTCTCCTAATCCAGTTTCTACAACTCTCCATCAGACCTTGATGGTTTGTTTTTCTTCCATATCCATATTTTCATAGAATCCTAGTATGGGCTATCTCGGGTGACCTTTGTACTTATCTTTCTTTCTTTTAAAGTTATATTTTTATTAACCTTATTTCCGATGTGGGTTTTCCACAAAGGTATTTTCTATTTTCAACCTTTTATTTTCAAAGAAAAATTTCAAATTGCGAGGACGCAATTTATTGAAGGAGGGGAGAATGTAACACCCCAAGCTTCCTTGATATGCTTCTCATTCAATAATGCAATAGCTGGCATTGTACGCAACTTCGAGTTCTAAAACACCGCGACTAATCAAAGTAGCCGTTATGAATAGTAATACCTAATTTTTGAAATTTTATAAATTTTATTTTTTTCCAAATGGACTTCATTTTTGGATTCGTAATATCGAAATTATCCTATGTTGAATTTTTGGTATTTTTCTGAGAACTTCCAATTTTTTATGAATAGTGAAAAATACTTAAAAACAACTTTTTTAATCAAAATAATTTATAGTGATAACTTATACTGTTGAGTGGTTTTAAAGTATAATTAGAATATATTTTTACTATTTTATCCAATGGTGGTCATTAGAATTAATTTAACATTGAAATTGGATATAAACAATTGCCAATCTTTTGATATAAATTATTTCTTAAAAACACGCTATTTGTTGTAACAGCGGGAATTAATTATAAAATTAATTAATGAAACTTATATGTTTGGAATTTTTTAAAATAGACATCATTTTTGAATTCGGAATATCAATTATAGCTTAGGGTGAAATTTTGGCCTTATTCTGAAAAACTTCAATTTTTGATGAATAGTGAAACCACTAAGTGGTTGTTAAAAAACTGATTTTTCATTAAAATGAAACATTACCACTTCTGTGTTTTGAATTTCAAAAATCCGACATACATGGTTTTCATTAAGAAGTAAAATGTGGTGCAATGAGATTAAAATAATTTTTTTGGTGAATAGTAACTTTTAAGTTCTTAATCGCGATTAGAGGTAATTAGTGTAGTTTAAGGTAAAAATAATGTTTTAATAATATGAGATGAGCTTGACACATGTCCTACCCTCATTGGGTGTGCCATGGCCGACCAAGAAAATCCATGGGTCAACTTGGGGACCCCATGGAGCCACTTTAGTTGGAAAATGACATAAATACCTTTTATTTAATGTTAAAGTAAAAAATGACACAAACATGAAATGTTTTACTAAAAAATATTTTACATGGGGTTATACAAGTCATATTTTTGACTATAAATAGTAATTGGAAAGATAAAAAAATTTCCTACCTCATAGTATTATTTTTATAATTTTTAGACATTAAATAAATTAAATTAGTTATGACATCATGATGATGCAGTGATGGCCTCATTATTTAACGATTTAAATAAAATAAAAAGATAATGTAAAATCCAAGGCTTACACTTGTCAAAAACCTATTGTATGAGTAGATTTAGAACCCTTATCACCTTATCCTAGAATTATATAAGTGTGAGACCTCTAAAATCCGAAACTCATTTTATAATAAAGTGACTTTTCCTTACTTTCCAAGAGTGCCCCTCCTCTCCTCTTATAAAAGTCCCCCACCGCTACCACATTATTCACACTTTCAAGCCATTTGGATCGGCCAACCTCTGCCCAAATACTCTCCCAAATTCCCCCTCTTACTCCTAGAAGCCCCACTTTGGGAAAAACTCTTCCCAAGGAAGCCTTTGGCTCAAATCAAAAAGAGTTACCCGATTTTGAGGTAATGTCTTCTCTAATGTTGTTTTGTTTTATTTTTCTTCTCCAACCCCCTAAAATCTTTTTATTCATTTCTTTTGTAACAACACCAGTATCCTCAATATACTAGGATGTTGTTATAAGAAGGATTCGAGCTACACTTACACACACCTACATCTAATGGTTAAAGAACATACGGTTTCTGTGGATGGCGAATTTCTGCCTCACGAAACGATGATTGTTCAACACTCATATAACACCTTCAAAGGTGGACATTAAGATGTCACTATATTTATATATGATATATAATATGTTTATGTTTTACTTATGGTTCTGTATTTCTCATTTATGGCATACTTTATGATTTCCATTATGGTTAAACGCGATAATTTCATTTTAGGAAGTGCGGACTACCGCCCCCTCAAAGTGATGTGAATCGTTAATGCCATATGTGGGATGTATAAAGGATGGAGTAAATGATATTATATATGATATTATACTGGAACTATATTATAACTTTATATAATTATGATTTCATTCCATTAAATACGAAATAGAAATGAAAGTAGCGTTCATGCGTACGTACGGCTTACCGTCTCCATGAACGGTGCATTTCATTTCTTACCTCTAAATGTTACGTAATATTATAAATGAATGTATATACTGTATATATATGATATATATGATATCTACATCATGAATATAATTCTGGATATAATGGATATTTCACCACATGAACAACTTGTAATTATAAGAAGTTTATTTTTGACTCAAGTACCAAAGATCGACAAAACGACTGTTATTAACTTAAATAATTACATAATGTTCATAACATGGTAATAAGTGATATAAAAGGAATAATGAACATGAAAAAGGTTCTTAAGTAAATAGAAATTAACTCTAGTTTATTATTCAGGAGGTTAAAGAACGGTCGAGTCAGGAAAAGACGCAAGGTAAGGGAACTTCTTAACCCAATTTCTATTCTTTGGGTTAATCTCCTACTTTCAAATTATGTCATGATATTATTATGTCCTATCTTGTATTTTTATATTATTTATGTGTAATTATAGTGAATACACATAATAGACCTAATTTATAAAAAAATGATCTTTTTAAGGACTTCGTCTCAATCCCCTTTCATTGAGGCATATTTGGTTTTATACACAACTTTCTTTTATACGGTGTATAAGCCCCTTTGACTTTTACGTTTATTCAAAAGGAATCTTTTTTATATGAAGCGTTTTGCTGAATGACAAAAGGGAATGTTTTTCTTTCCGTACTTATGCGGTGACAACGACTTCTCCGCCGCCGTGACCATTATTTGAGTTTCGGCTTCCTCTACAATCCATCATTTTTTTAATGAAAAATAAATACAAAGTTTTAACTTTCTTTTATTTTTGTATTGAAAATGGTTTTGAAAGAGTTTTTATTATATCAATGTGTTGTATTGATATCTTGTGATTGAAATGTGGAAATGTTATGTTTCCTTTATACATGTTTCATGTGATACGATTATGTTATGGTTTATGATATGTTTAAACCTATTCATATGAGGAATGTATTGGACTTAATAAGTGATGGGTGGAGCCCGCTATAGCTCCTCGATGCATCGGTAGGTCTCATGAGACAACTAGACGTGGAATTGGCCGAGGCCCTTTCCCAATTTGATTTATGGTTTTGGCCGAGGCCTTAATCATTTTAGACGTCTTGGCCGAGGCCTTGACAAAATGTTTCAGAATGTCTGGCATTATGCATTCCATCATTATGAAAGTGGTTATTGATATTGCATGTGATTATTCGACCAGTAGAATATCCATGTGAAGAAGTAAATGGCATTATCTCATTTTACTTTTGCCATATTATGTTGATGTTCAAGTTTAAAAGGCTTTTGTTTTGGTTATACATTGCCTTAAATGTTTATGTTTAATTATGAAAGCTTTCTCAATATTGTTATCCTTACTGAGCATCTGAGCTCACCCCTTTCAATGTTTTAATATTTTTCAGGATGTAAAGAAGTATTTTAGGAATGACCTGCAGGGATAATATAAGGGGATATGAAGAGAAGATGTTGTAGTTTTGTTTTACTTTATTATGTAATGTAAGATTTATGAATGTATATAGTGTTTCCAAGGCTACTAAACTAATCGGTCTTTCGAGACTTGATCTTTTTTGATCATGCCAATGTTACGAAGTAATGCACCGACTCTGGGTAGCTGGGGTCAGGGCGTTACAACCGCCAACCGCACAGTGACCACGCACGGGTCTGAAACCAAGTAAAATTGTTAAATGAAAAAAAAATTACACCAGGAACCAGCCCAAACCTTGGTGCGAGAACCCAGAGCCAAGAAATAATATAATAAAAATTAATTTAAAAGTCAGGTGTGACATGAGAATCTCTTTATAGGAGATAAAAATGTAAAAGAAAGTGGGGCAGGATTTTTGGTACCAGTGGTTAGAAAAATCTTATACCGGTTTTTATCTTTGACCTTAGCATCATTGGATGAGATTGGGAATAGCATATTCTAAAACTTTTTGATCAGTTTGATGATGTTTTTACTAATACTTTCTCAGGGTTTCCCCCAACTAGATAAGTGGAGTTTATGATTGAACTCTTACCAAATACCAGTCCTATCTCACTTTTGTACTATTTGATGGAACCAATACAATTAGGGTAATTGAAATACTAGTTGGAAGTTCTAAAATGAAAAGGTTTCATTCATCCTAGTATGTCTATATGGGAAGCATTGATTTTGTTTGTGAAAAAGGCATATGGAACTCTTCGGTTATGTTTGGATTATTGTAATCTTAACCAAGTTATAATAAAGAATTATTATCCTCTTCCATGAGTTAATGATCTGTTTGATTAGTTTAGGGGATCCTAATGGTTCTCTAAAATTGACTTGTGTTTGGGATATCACTAATTGTGGGTTTAGAATGTGTTTTTATGTGGTCAAACTAAATGGTGGGGAGACCATTGAGGGATGGAAGCTGGATGGGATTCTAGTTGTGTGGTTTCGAGATCGGATGGCCCTACCTATGACAGGAGAACATACCATTAGTATCGTTCTCATATAAAAACATTTATCGAGTCTTAGTATATATGGATCCCATTGAAGCATTGTAGGGTCTTCCTTGTCATTCTCCACTTTTTTGGGTGGAAGTAGGCGATACTTCACTGGTTGAACCAAGAATTGTTCAAGAGATAATAAAGAAGATTTGGTTGATCAACAAGATAATAAAGATGGCTCAAAGTTTTTAGAAATCATATGCAGATCATTTTTGGTATTCCTTTTCATTTTCGGTGATTGACTGTGTGTTCTTCAAAATCTCTCCAAGGATTGGGCATCATAATTTTGGGAGGAATGGAAAGTTAAATACTCAATATATAGGTCCTTTTGAGATAATTTATTTGGTTGGTGATGTGGAATATTAGTTGTAATTGACACCAAGGTTCATTTAATTTCATAATGTATTTCATGTATCTCAATTAAATAAGTTTTAACCTGATCCTGACTATGCGATTCGATGGGATCATGTTAACCTAGATTCAGATGCTACATTGGTTCATGTGTCGGTATAGATTGTGGATAGGCAATAGGATGTCTTTCATGGGAAAATCATCAGTCTAGTGTGGGTTTTATGGAAACATGGTCATATTTAGGAAGAAATGTGGGAGAGTGAAAATTAAATTGTTGATCAATGGATCGAACTCTTTTAGTTCGATGGTGGTTTTAAATTCCATGGGACATAAAGACCAATGTTGGTGAGAATGTAGCACCCCCAGTTTTGGTTACATGACCCTTAATTTATGTATTTTATGTGCATAAATTTATTGGGTTATGTTTTGGGAGGTTTGAAGGAGATTTATAATGATTTTAGGACTTTTTTATAGGTGCATCATTTGATCATGGTTAGTATAAATTTTTCAACACCTTCCTGTAAACCTTGCAACTGAAATAATTGGCCTTGGGTGGGAACATGGTTAGACACATAGTTTGGGCACACCATGAGGACACCTAGGAGAAACCATGAAATACTAGATAGAGGGGAATTTCATGGTTGTCACATAGTTTTCCTAACCATGTGATCCAACTATGCGAGGTGAGTTTGGAGGTAGTGGTTAGTATACGGTAAGTGCATGATTTTCCTAACCATGCATTCTTAAAAATTAGATCAAGATTTTGTAGATCTAATCCAAATCACATCCTAAACCACTCATTTTTTCCTAATGAATTCATGACCCAAATTCTTCTTCATCCCTAGGCCGTAGAGCCATTCATCTTGATCCTAGAGTGATTCTGAGGCAAATCTTGATGTTTTAGAGGTCGAATTTGTTGGTAAGTGATTGTTCTTCATCATTTTCCTTAGTTTTATTCTTATTTCCTCTCTTAGATTCATGGATCTAATTTGTTATAGATATATTAATGTTTTTTTATTAAAATATTGATGAGATATGGGTGTTTTTAATGGAACAATATCTATGGATTTTTCTTGGATTTTCAAGTTGATTTTTTAAAGTTATTTGTTGTTTTTCATTCTTTCTTAAATTTTAGAGGTATGTGGATTCACTCTTGAATCATATTAGTTATAACTTGAAGGATTTATTTCAATTTTATTGAATTTATTGAATTGAATTGTGAAATAGATGTGGAATTTTTGATGAAAAACATCTTTAGTGATAGTTTTGTGGAATTTGTGAAATTTGTTGGTTTTATGGAAAATGATTTTTTTCATTATTTTAAAATGATGATTTTAAAATTTTGGTTTGGTGTTTTTATTAATGTAAAAACTTTTATAGAATTTTTTTAATAAAATAAATTTTTTATTGAACTGGTTTGGCATGGCTTTTGGCATACATGGTTGGCATGTGTTCATTTTCATTTACATGACCTTATGGAAGGGTTGTGTGCCATTAGGGCACCTGGTATATGGCTACCTTGTGACGACTTGGTAGATCAATGAGAGACTATTCATGAGTATATAACTGTCACCTGGGCATGCATGTGTGGATGTGTGGATGTGTGGAATGGGTATTCTAAATGTATTTGAGAATTAGTTTTAAAGACTTGTTTGATTGCTTTATATGGAACCTATTTTTGTTGGAAAAACTATTTTTAACTTTGAAATAAACTATTTTACTTTTTTTAAAAAAAATTATATAAATATGTTAACTTGTTCTATTCTAGTGGTATGAGTTGGGAATCCATTGGGGAAATCCTACTAAATTTTATACTCACCCCCTTCTTGGGAACTTGGATGAACTTTAAAATTTTTTATATCATGAAATAGGTAATGGTAAGGTATCTCATTTCTTTAATGATGCATCATTATACCATGGGCATGTCATGCGGAGTTGGATCTTAGAGCAGGTTGGGAGTTTCTGATTTGGTGTCTTCCATGTCGTTGAGTTTTTTTTGTCTTTGTTCTTACATTTTACTCTAATATAGTTTGGTTTTGTTTGGGTTTATTTGAGTTTTATTTGGTACTCATGCATCATAGATATCTTGTTTGGTTATGTTTATTTTGGTTTGTTTTATTTTCAAAGGTCAAATCACCCCCAATTTCTTATGAATCCCTTAGCGATTATTTCTAGCCTTTGGTGTCTTGATGATGTCACATAAGGCCTAGTAAAACCTATCACTTTTCAATCCAATGCATAGGGGTGTGATTTTATGGTTTCATTATAGGAATAAATAATATATTCCCTCTATTAGTGATCCACATGGGTTCCATAAATCTCCAAACATCATCGTAGAAATCTCTAAGTACTAGCACGACATATCCTATCGATTGTGTCATTCATCTTTGATCACCCCAATAATCACTTCCAAAGTATTCTCCTTGATATCTCTAGACTCGAGTGTGGAAGGTGGAGGAAAATTTCTCTCTATTATTGAGAGTTTTCTTGGATAAGGGATCTCTCTAGGGATTCAAGAGGATTCTCCAGATTTCATTGTGCACAAGAAAATGAAATGAATTGGATCTCTTGAAAAATAATATAATTGGTTTTATATATCACTAGGGTTAAAATAAATAATTGCACAAGTTACCTTTAATATTTATTTAAGATCTACATAAACCCATGTTTATAATAGTAATATTATTATTATTTCTCGACATGTGCTCAACTCGTGAATTAAAGTTAAATAGTATTTATTCAAATAATATTTAATATATATTATTTTTCATTGAACAATTAAACTCAGTCTGTCATACCTCTAGAATATTTACCAGACCTTGAATAATGACTATTTATTTAATAAATAAATATCAATGTATTATTCGCCTATAAATAAATAAATATTATATCTACTAAATAGAAAATAAATATTTAATAAAAATTCTTCTCACATAATATTCTCTTGAATAATTGGTGGTGGAATATGTGCGATCAAGAAAACATGAATATTTATTAAACCACTTGTGTAAATAATATTTATTAAAATTGTTAAATAATAAATAATAATATATTATTTAACTCAGATTATGGATACACTTAATATGTGATACTCTAGGCCTCTTTCTCAATAGTATCAGGAGAAGAAACCTAAAGTCCAATGTTATCATCTAACAACCTGCCAAGACACTCATATAGAAAGAATTTAATGTCACAAATACATAATACCTCATACGGGTTCTTTTAGTGTAATATAATCCCTTTATCATGATATCTCTAATCAAGCAGGTTGCATGTCAGTACCATCAACCTATGTGCTTGATGTCTTTTTCACTGACTTTCTAGAAGGCAAAATATATTATAGAACGCCAGGGCCATGGATTTATTTAGGATATATCATTTCCATCAAAGGTCCTGAGATATAGAAATCTGTTAAAGAACACAAGGGAAAAATCTTTTCTCACATCATTTACTAATGAAATATTACTCACGAAGCACCCAAAATATCTTACCTTTCTGCCAATATATGTCATCATAGTTTTCATCAATACACCATAGTACATGACTTATAACACTCATTAATAATAATATTAAAGTCTATGGACTAATACACATGTACAAAAATAATAAAATCCCATAACATAAATAAATTTTGATTTCCAACTAGAAGGTCTCATTCTCACAATATCATACATTGGATATTACCAAGGGTGTACACCATGAAAAGGTGACTCAAAGTTCAATAAGTCTCCACACCTGGTAGCATGAATCATTTGTGTCCCTCAAATGATTTCATCTAGCTATAAAATACATATTTAATAATACTATTATGGAACTTATGGGTTATTATCATAGTAGGGAACTACTATGTCCTTTTAGTGAGATAGCTACTCTTAGGACATTATCACATATAATGTCACACATAAGAAAATCAGGATATGATAAAGAGTTTATTAATATTCAAAACAATGAATACATGTTATCATAAAGTACATAGAATTTGGTTCTAGGGAACCAACTCCAACAAAATCATTATGAAGAATATTTATAAAGGTTTTACATAGTTAAAATTTATGGATTAATGTATACAAAATAAATTACTCAATTTTCAGTAAAGTCGTTTTATGATTCAAAAATATGTCTTCCTCAAAAATGGTTTTTATTTCATTCTGTGCATGGATATTATAATTAATTTATACCATTTTTATAATTATTATTTAATGAAATTAATATATATTTTAAAATCATAATTTCAATATAAACTTAGAGTGAAGTTTTGGTATTTTATGATAAATTTTATTTTTGGGTAAATATTAGAAAATACCAATTTTTAAAAAACATATTGTCCTTTTTCTCATGTATTTACAAAGTCACATTCTATTTTGGATTGGTATTAAAATTTCATTAGTTACTTTTTATTAAAAAAACGAATAAATTTCATTGGGCTCAACATTACTCTTGATTTTTTTATAAGAATATTTTTATACATAAAAAGACATTTTTTCTGGAAAAACACTTTTTCATCAAATATTGCAGGTTTATTTTTAAATTAATTTCTACCATTTATATAAATTGAATTTGATAAAATAGACACCAAATTTTGAATAACTGTTTCTAAATTTGGTTACGAGTACCCTTTCATTTTTTTCATTATGAAATGTAAATTTGGTAAAAAAATTAGTTACCACAATAGGAGTTAAAATGGGTTAAAAGGATTAAAACTAAAATGATGAGGGTTAAAATTTCCTAAAAACATGTATAAATCCTATTTTATAATCATATTTAGTCCCTAAATCATATAATATTCTAATATTATTCATTTTGGATCCATTTGGATTGATTAGAAAACTAATATATTTTAATCTTTTGAAAAATCCCAAATGTGTCATCTTCCTCACTTATAAATAGACACCCCTATCCTCTTTTATCCACATTTCAAGATCCAATTAGATTAAAAAATAATTACCCAAATACTTTCCTAAAATACCTCCCCAATTTTATAGGTCCTTTTTTTATAATAATAATATCCTAAGAAATCTTTAGGTACAAACCTAAGGAGGTTGTCCAGAGAAGAAGTATAGTTTTTAACTAAGTGTTTTATTTTTTATTTCTTCTTTTACCTCATTAAAAAATCTCTTAACCATTATGATATAATAAAATAATTATCTAACATATACTTAAATGTTATTATTTTTATTTTATAATACTTTTTCATCTACTTAACCATATAATAAAAAATGAAAACATCGCTCTTGTGTACGTGTGGACTACTGCCTCGGGAGACAATGTATTTTGTTTTTCATCACTGACTCTTATAGTTGGTCAAAATGATGGATAAAAATAAAATAATATAATATATATGACATAAATTTAATTATATAATATTAAATAAACATTCTAATTATTTATTTTCCATTGAATTAAAAATAAAAACATTAATGGGGTGTACGTGTAGATTACCGCCTCCCAAACTGGTGTATTTTATTTTTTGTCACTGTATCACATGGATAGTATATATAAGTGTATTTAAAAAAATATTATGATATTTATGATAGAATTAACATTAAGGGAATTCCCGTCTCAATTTCCTTTTGTTGTGACTTATGCCATTTCACCACATGTTTTCTTTTATGTGGTGTATGAAATAAATTATGGATGTATTTTATCATTAATTTACTAAAAAATTGTTTTACAAATCCATTTTATTTTCTCATCTTCAACATCCTTTTTTTAAGTTACCAAAGTCGAAAGGGATTTTTATTTAAACCCTTACTTTAGAAGTTTTAATGTTTATCTTCCCTTTTTCCTCCATATCCCCATTTTTAAAATATATAAAATATTTTATTGATATAATGATATGTATTCTAAAATTTATTTTAAACCATTTTTTTCTTTCTTTTTGAAGTTTCTAAAATAATAATTTTAAATTTTTTCCAAATGAGATATTTTTTAAATTTTACTAAAGTGTGAAATGAATCTTTTTTATAACGTATACAAAATTAGCATAATTTTATGTAATAATGATAATTATTCTATAATAATATTACTATATAGTTTTTAATGGTTTTTCTATATAATATTTTATTTCTCATTCTTTTGGGAATTTTTTTTAAATATTTTTCAAAGAAATAAAATTCTTATCCATATTTTTTCTTGAAGTTCGAAAGTGTTTTTTCATATGTATTAAATAAAATATTCTATGATATTTTATAATTGAAATTAAATTTTATATGTTTTTAAGTGTTTTATGTCCCTTTTAAATTTTTTATGACAATGGGTGAGCTCGATATAGATCTCCAATGCATTGGGTAATGATTTTGTTCTCCAAAGAAATATGTTGGAATTAACCGAGTTAGTTATTCCATTTGTAAGGGTTCCTATAAGGGTTCATTTAAGATGATGTCCTAATTAACCCACATGAATTTTCTATTCTTTATAATTATTTTTCATGGAAATATTTTAGTTTCATAACATAATCTTATGATCTTTTGTTTAAATTAATGATTATGACCTTTAAAGGTAAAAAGGTATGTTTTTAAGAAAATGTTTTCCATGAGTTCTCATGTTTTCTAATAAACACTCATAATTATGAATCTACCTTTATAATTTCTTATAAACTGTTTTATGAAAAACATTGGGTAGTAAAACTGATTTTATCTATATATAAATAATTATTTTAGCTCAAATTTTATTTTGTTAAATGAAAACTCTATTATATGATCTCATGGTTTTGAAATATACTGACATGTTTCTTTTATTTTTTGTATATGTCCCTTATTGAGATTTTTTTTCTCATCCCATATTTTCAAATAATTTTTAACAGGTTTTAAGGGTGAATAAAAACATTAATAAAGTTAGAGTTATAGATGTAGGAGTTACCTTGAATGAAGCAATTGTGTCTTTATAAGAACTTGTTTTGTGGGAAAATGGATACTATGTGGAAATTTCCATTTTGAAAGAGTTTCTCCTAATTATATAAAATACTAAAAGTAAATGATCCTTTGGTATATAAGTGATCCAATATTTCTAATTGATGTTGCAAGTTTTGGATAGCTAAAATTGGTTCATGTTTGTATGTATCAAATCAAGAAATGTAAAGATTATTTTTTTTGTCATTAGATCTGAGAGTGCGAGTTCGAGGATGTTATACTAGACCTAGAAGTAAGACTTATTCATGATGTATTTCTAGAAATTAAAGTAAACTAAACCTCATTAAGTCTAGGAATCTCAGGTACATGAATTAAAGGCTATGGTGGATTCATATTTTGGTTTTTATTTAGGTTTTCAACTCTTTTAACTTTTAGGTTCTTCATTTTAGATTTGGTTTTTTTAGATAATAATAGGGATTCAAAATATCTGATATGTAAAGTGTTAATTTAGAAGGTGAATCCCAAGTTTTTATATAGGTTTCATTCAAAAATTTGATTTGTTCACATAGAAGTAAATGGTTTTTTTACAAAAAAAAGTGAAAAAAGATTAAATATTTTTTTTATTTTTTATTTTTTTTCTTTTTGAATGTTTTTTTTCATGTTCCTTCTTTGGTAAAACTATTAAACTTTTATGCGCTCTAGTTTTTACAAGACTCTAATTTAATATTTGTAACCTACTACTGGTAGTATTGTGTTATGTAGGGTCTGACCACTGAGAAAGAAAAGTTTTTCAAACCAAAAAAATAAAAATAAATGAAATAAAATACTAAAATAGTCAAATGAGAAGGTATAATGGTGGAATTATATAAGAAATTGGTGAAATTAGAAAAAAGGAGTATCTAAATAGTTGATTATGGTAGGGGACTTGAACTGAATTTAATTGATATAGAAGAATATTTCTCTTACATGAAATTAATTACAAAGTTCTGATGTTGTGTATTGAGGTTGGTGATACCTAAATATCATTCGATAAAAAAAATATAGATATACCTCATGAGAACTTATATTTGTAAGAGAGTTCAAGATAAAGAATCGTCCTCAAGAGGAAGAGTATACAACAACATTTTCTAGATAGCACTTCAGTTGTAGTTTCCAAGGTAAAAATAACTCTACTATTATCTTGTCAGTACTTGAAGTAGAGAGAAAATATGCTCTCAAGGAAGATTAATTGAAATCACTTGATTGATTAACTACATAATCCTTATATTAAAATCAAGCAGGAGTAGTAAACATTTAATCAACCCCTCTAATCCAACTACCCTAATCTACTTTATTACGCATAGTAACAACAATAATATATTTCTATGAAAACATATTGATATAAGAAAATATGAAATGAGAAAGGTAATATGATATCCTCAGATGAAATAAAACTCATCCTCCAACTCAAACTCCATTGACTCATGTGTTGAGTGTTCTCTAGCCTCTGGTTTTGTTCCACACTCAATCATGTACCTCCTATATAGTGAATGATTGGGGGATGGAATGGAGATGGTGAATGGTGTAGATTTTGTTCTCTCCCAATCCCCCTAGTGGTCACTAGAATATTCTCCCTTAAATCACACACCCCATACTTCCTCACATCCAGTCTCAATAAAAACATCCTCAAACATTTCTTCTAAATCCTTGATGTGATGTTCCTTCCATTATGAATATTCCTCCTTGAATGTGACACTAGCAAATCCCTCTCCTGAACAAATAAGTTTCTCCTAAAATTATAATGCCCAGAAGTGAGAAAGATCCCAAGTTAGGATGTTATCCACATGTAAATCCCAAGGTTTATAATTTACTAAAGTGGGAAATGCATAATTCTTCTATATTTTCTTATTTCCTCCCAAAATCTCCTTCTCCTTTGGTTTTGATCAACATTCCTAATTCATCTAAGATAACAAAAAAAAATTAGAAGTTTATTTTTGGTTGAGTTTCTCTTATTTGGGAAAATTATCTATAATCATCAAATGAACCATGTGAATTTATTTTTAGGGCCTTGATGTAGCTTTGGGCCCATGAAAATTACCCATCTTTGTTTTTATGTGGTGTTTCCAGAGTTTTATTTTTTTATGCATGTTCTGCATCAACTTATTTCATTTTTTGATCATTCATTACACTCATATTAGCTTCTTATTAATAAATACTATTGAATTCCCTCATTCAAGCATAGAAAAATAGTTTTGTATTCGATGAAATATTATCTTTTTAAGACCTAAAAACAAAACAAAAAATAACCAACAACGAAAACATATTCATCTCAAATCGATCTCCAATTATTTCATCAACCTATAGTTTTTTTATTTAGAATCACTCTTATTTGAATAAAAAACCGTTAGATAATCATAGTTTCCCTTTTTCAATACACCAATAATGTCCTAGTGAAACTTGGTTTCTAAATATTCACATGGAAGTTTGGATTCATCCTTTAAGGGGGAAAGATCCTGAGGCAGTGGTAATAAGTTTTCTTCATTAGCATCATCATTCTCGGTTTACATTTGTAGATTTGAGAACACTATAAGATTTGGTTGATCTTTCTTAATAGATCCCAGATTCTTCTTAAATAAGCCTAGATTATAGATTCTAGGATTCCAGTATCAGTTTCATCATAAAAATTCTACAAAGAATATTGGTTCAACAAACCAATATTATAGATTATCATCAAGCATAGAAATCAATCATCACATTTAGACCAATCATTTAATACCTTAGGTGCACCAGTCTTCATCCTTACAGCCACAGCACATGTAAAAATGGGGGGCCCTTTTTCTTCTCACTTTGATCCTACAAAAAAACAATATAAATATTCAATAACTCATCTTTAACACTTAATCAAGTAAAAATAATCTCATACCTCGAGATTCACTCGGTATTCATTGATCATATGCCATCACATTCACAGTGAATTTTGGTTCTTCATTTGATCACCATTTATTTATGAGTTCTATAATCCTAAAATTCAACCACATGGAGGTGGATCTTCATTTTTGGTTTATTGATATTTATCACTAAATTTGGAAACCTCAAACTCAGCCAATATCTGAGTTAAAATCACATTGGTGTATAACTCATTTAATACATTGAGATCAAGAGAATTCATCATGAAAACTGAAGCCATAATCGACTCTTGTATTGAATTAAATTTGGTGCGGCATGAAAATTCTTTCTTTGGCTTCACCCACAGACCTCATTCAATCCTGGTGAAGCCTCAGTTTTCTATCTTGGGCACAGATTGTATCTCTTGGTAAGCTTTATCTCAACCTCATAATTAGGAAACTATGGTTAAGTCAATCAAGAGCTTCATCATCATTGGTCGGACATTGAGTATTTGTTGGTCAGTTGTGTGATCGTTCCTTTCATATAGTTACTCATCTTGAACTTAATGTCTCTCAAAATTATTTTGTGCTCATTCTGGATTCATGAATTAAATTGGTAGTGGTAATCCTATAATTTCTTTATAGCATCTTAGGGTAATATCTCACAATAGGTTTCCTAGGTACCTCCTTGGTAGATAAGTGATAACAGTCATGGTTTCTTGAGATTTATTTTCTTATGGAAGTTTAGGATTTAATTCTTGTATAAACTTTTCACTTCCTTCTTATGGTAGCTTGGGACGACAGGTTGGGTAGAATTGGTAGGTAGGATTTCTTTCTTGTAGTAGCTTCAATACTTTTTCAAATTTACAGTTGTAGTCAATCTAATTTTGAACTTATGGTTGGTTATAAATATCAAACATGGTAGGTTGAAGAATTTTCTAATTTCCCCCATGGTAAAGTTGGATATTTCTTGAATTAAATTGATCTACTACTTAGGTACTTCTCCTCTTCCATAATAGCTTGTAAAAAATCAAAAAATTACAAACTGTGAATGAAATCAATTTGAGATGAAAATTTAAATTTCTTGTAATTTTTTTTTAGGAATTCCATAATTAAAATTAAAATGAATTCCACAAAAATAATTAAAATAAAATATAGAATTAATTAAATAATTTATTTTTAAAAAATTCAAAAAAAAATAACCCTTAAAAAAATATTTTAATGAAAATTAACTAAAAATAATTAAAAAATATGTTCTTAAAAACACAAAAAAAAATAAAATAACTTATATGGATTTAACCACAAAAAATAACCCATTTCCAAATAATATTATAGGATTAAAAGTTTTATCAAAAATTTAAATACTTACTAATTATATAATTAAATATCATTTGGGAATTTTAAACTCATTTATTTCCCCAAAATTAATGTGGAAAAATTCATTAGAAAGGCCACATAAAAAACATTGTTCATTGTGAATAGATTCTCATACATGTTCACAATCTTCTTTATAAGTCTTGCAGTTGTCTTTACCCCCTGAATGTTGAGGGCCTTGTTTCGAACCAATGTCATCTGAACTACCTCAATTTCTTTATGTCCAAGTCTTTCCCATTATAATTTCTCTATTTATTCTAGTATAATTCCCTTTAGTAGAATCTCTAGCTCCTTCTGATATAGAAAATATTCAATCTTCACCATCTAAAAGCCAAATTCTAAGCATAAAAACTTTTCAATCTGGAAATTTCATTCTTCCAATTTCATTCCTTCCAAATAAGTAATCTCCCACCAAAATTAAAAACACTAATTAAATAACCTACATAAGACTACTACCATGCTTTTATATGATTCATTGTGTTGAAACCTCAAATTCTAAAACCCTTTCTTAAACCTCACTAATGAAACAAGGTTTAAAGATTCAGAACTGGAACTACCCAATTGCAATGTCTATATAAGGAAAATAAGCTCCAACATCACATGATAAATCACTTAGATCATTAACAGACCTTTAGGAACACACACAAGTTGAATAATGAAATCACTCTCACACAACACAAAATAGGCACAAGGGAGTAGCGTGATTTAAAACTTGATCATATGGCAGGGTAGAAACGATGTTTATATTTATTAAAAAAAGAAGAGAACTATTAAAATATTTTCAATACTAAAAAATTGATCCCACTAGTCCAATTTATTAACTATACCATCGGGTATATACGATGCCACTGTCATCCAATCTATGTGGTTGTTCTCCACTACCTTCTAATCTATGTGGTTGACCCTCTGTCTAGGAAAGGCCATCGATTGATCACGACCTTAACTATCCAAATCCAGTGATTAGTATAATACAACCTTATGTATCCCTATAATGATATTTATATATCCTTTTAAAACTATCATTATATTCATACATATATGTAAAATTCAATCCTATGGGAGTCAATTTTACTTTATGTACATCCACCATCTAGTTCAAGGGTCATTAGTCACCACCTGTTTAGCTTCTACTTCCAGACTCATTACATCCACTACCCATGCCTCTATCAAAATTCACTAATATTATAATAAAATCATAACATTATAAAGATATTTTTACTTAGCTGGAAGATTATTTTAACAAAATAATAGTCTTAATTTTATAGACTAAATTTTTTATGTTAATTTATTCAAAGATTTTAAAAGTTTTTTTTAACTATGAAATGGATAACCCCATAAATAATTATATACAAAAGATGTATTTTTAAATATATGGATGTAAATGAGTGCCTAATTTTAAGGCACCCATGTAATATCCTGATATTTTTGAATAATGTATCTTTACTAGTTTAATGTGTTTGATGGCATATACCACACACAACACCAAACACAAACGAATCACAATACACTATAAAAATTTTAATTTTTAAAATATTACTTTTATAACATATCTATTGATTTGGAGGGTATGAATATTAGTAACCGTATTATGAAATATATATTAAATATTTTCTCTTTCTTTAGATTTTTTTATTCGTGCCTAGTAAATAAGTACTCGATTTTAAATGTTAAAAATAATATTTTTTTATGTTAAAAAATCAATTTTTCTACGTATTGTATTTTTTATATATTATATGTTTTGATCACTAATGAACTATTATTTTAATAAAATATATTGGTATTTAATGTTAAAATGAATAATAATTCATTAATTAATTATAAAATTATTATAAATGAAGATAAAATCATTTTAAGGTAAAAAATAAATATTTTTCAAAATACTATTATTATCTCATGCTATGCATTTTACCTCAATAAATTGAAATAATCAGTATTGATGGATTATTTATATGATATTTCTAGATAATATATTCAATAAAACATATTAACATTCATCTAATATTTTTTATTGGGCAAAGAATAAGAATAAATTCAATTTTATACTTAAAAATGCATTTTTCTAAAAACGGTTTTCGTTGCATTTTATGAAATTATTTTAAAATGAATTTATGAATATTATAGAAATTGAAACTAATAAAATGGTTTCCATATTTTGAATAACAATTTATAAATTTATTAATGATTTAAATTTTTTGTTTGTTCATTATGAATGATAATTGAGGTGAAAATTCATTACTACGATAAAGGTTAAAAGGATTAATGAGGGGTTAAACTAAATATATAAGGATCAAAATGGACTAAAAACATGAATAAATCCTATTTAATGAATGGGTTTAGTTTCTATATCATACCATATTTTAACTTGACACAATTTGGATCCACTTTCCCATGAGATTTATTTTATTTTATTTTAATATTCTTAATAAAAAAAGTGTGTCACTCCCCTCACTCATAAAAGGGAACCTCCTCTTTTCTCTTATTAATGACACTTTATCACTTTAACAAGACCAATATCTACCCAAATACTCTCCCAAAGTTCCTCTTCATGTTCTATAATTTTTTTTCTTCATAAAATACCACTTTAAGAAATCTTAAGGTGTAAGCCAAATGAGGTTTCCCAAAGAAGAGGTATGTGTTCCTACCGATCATTTTCATGTATATTTCTCCTTAAACATCCTAAAAATATTATATAAAAATATTAAAATTATGAAATAATTATATTTAATATATTTAAATACTCTTATTTTAATGTTAAAACCATTTTCAATCTCATTTATATCTAATTAAAAATAAAAACATCGTCTCATGCATACGTATGAACTACCATCTCCATGAAGCGATGTATATTATTTTTCATCACTGTCTCTATTGGATGGATATATAAATGAATGTAATGGATTTGAATATTTTTTATAACATAATTATGATTCTATAAATATAATATATTGTCTACCTTATTTTCATTTTTATCCATTGGAATCTGATAACGTTACTCGTATGTACGTGTGGACTACCACCTCCAAAAAGTGATGTGATTCACTTTTCGTTTTTTGCTTTACATGGATGGTAATAAGGATTAATTTAAAGAATATATATGGTATTTATGATAATATAATTATTCTAGAGAGGTGAATTATTATGTACCTTTATTTTGTTCCATCCATCGAAAAGTGGAAATGTCGCTAGTATGTACATACGGACTACCGTCTCCACAATGTGATGTAAGTTATTTTTCATAACCTATTTATATGAATGGTTATAAAAGTGTATATAATTAATAAATATGACACTTATAATTATACATCCTAGACCATCTCACTCGATAATATTAGACGAATCGGTGGCCACATAGCCTAAAACACACCTCCATGTACACCAGAGGTTGACAACTAGCAGCGAGGGTCTGTGTTTTTAGAGTTGGGATAATATACCCTCATGGTCAGAATGGAACATAATAGTATAAAATGATAGAGAAATTAATAGATCAATATAATAATTAAACACCAGAAAAAGAGTAAATCATCCAATGATATAAATAATCTGATGTAAACCACATCTAGAGTCATATACAAAAATTAAGTCAAGTATGTAAGCTATAAAAAAGGGAATAAAAGGGATACATAGCATAATTCATATACAACATGCTATTCAAAAATGAAAAAAGATCAAAATCTATCTCCAATAGCATCATTTGCATAATCTTGATCCTCTGCTCCTATACTCCCTCCCCGTATAGATAAATCAAGCATCCATAGAAGACCACTTTCCTTTATCCCTACCTACATCCATGAGGTTTTCACGGGTACCATAAAGTGTCGTGAAAAGTGTATGAGATATACTCAGTAGTTCACCAACAATGGTGTTTAATTACATCCAGTTAGAGAATATATATAGAAGTAGTTTGTAGGTAATAATATAAATAATGAATGAAGTGCATAAATCGCAGGTCAGACCGGGTTCTAAAAAAGAAAACAAAAATTATAAGAAACTATTGTGTTTTTATATAATGTAGAAATACACCCAAATTGGCCACTCTAATTTGGTTTTCTCAACCCTCAATACTAATTACGGGTCATATAAACATAAGCCCAGACATTTTATTTAATAAAAACATAATTTATGAGGCAATGCTATGAAAGTATAATGTGTGGCATAATGATGAAATATATATATATATATAATTTAAAGTAAAATCATTAGACCACCTACCATAGCTTAGTAAAAGACCAATCATATGATATTAGCTTCTAATTCGGTCAAGAATGGAAGAAATCAAAGAAATAGATGAACACCCTGAAAATAGGGCATATTAACTCTCATGGATTTATCATTCCATACGGAAATGTAATAAAAGAAAATAAATAAGAGGATTCAAGATATTATTTGTATGTATCCAATGTTACTAATGGTAATCAAATAGGATATCACATGAATGAGAAATGTCAAAGTCTAAGTAAGGCAAGATGGAAGCTCTCTTCATTGCACTACTGTTATATGTGAAAATAAGGGTGGAAAGGATTTTTAGGTTACAAGATATTAGGGACGGAAAGATAATTTTTCCTACTTTTTAAGATGCTCAACATATTTATGGTATAAAGAGGGGATTTATGCCATAAATTTCCCCTATTCACTAGCTCTTCCCAATCCATTGACAATGTATGTGGGATTTACATCATAAATTAATAATTTATGGTGTAACCAATGATTTGCACTGTAAGTTTCTTGCTAATAGACTTATCCTGTATATTTTCTCCATTTATTATAGAATTACCATAAAGAGAAAAATAGTCATTTCTAGATTCCAAACCAACCCAATCGAACCCAAAAAGAGTTTTAAACTAAAAACTAAAGGATTCTTACTTCATGAGAAAAACTGTGAACTGGAAATCTCCCCTCCTTAAAACAACTTGTCCCTGAGTTACCATTTTGAGGGTGGTAAAGTGTCTTCTAAGAAATTCTCCAGCCACTGAGCATGTATGTTGGCCTCTTACTCCCAGGTCTTATCCTATATATGATCGTGCTTCCATAGTACCCATACTAGAGGAACCGACCTACCATAGAGAGACTTCATGTTCCAATAAGTTATATGAATAAGATACTCCTCAAAATAATAATCAATGTCCAACTCAACCTCATAAAGATAAAGGACGTGAGATGGGTCTGAATGATAATGGAAAAGTTAAGATATATGTAAGACATTGTGCATGTCCTGGTACCTCTGAGTTAACTGCAACTGATAGGCTACCATCTCGATTCTATCCAAGATCTACAAAGTCCTAACATAATGAGCTAAAATATTTCCCTATGTTTGAATACATATATTCCTCTATCTAGGTGAAACACATAAGAAAACCAGATTCCCCTCCTCAAAATCTAGTTGTCATAAGTGGTGATCTACATAATAATTCTTCCTAAACTGAGCTATATCCATAAATTTCCTGATAAGATATACCTTCTATAAATTATCCTTAACAAGATGAGGTCCTAATAACATTTTCTCTCCTACCTCTAACCAAAATAGGGGTAAACTTCATGGAATACTATATATGGCCTCTTAAGGCTCCATCCATATAGTTTCCTGAAATCGTTTATTATAAGAAAACTCAGAAAGCAATGATTTTTTCTCCCAAGAACCACCAAAATAATGGACGCATGCCCAGATAATGTCCACTAACACCTATATCATATGATCGAACTGACCATCAATCCTAGGTGATAGGTTGTACTTAGAAGTACTTGTGAACCCAGTGCCATCTGGAACCCCTTCTAGAACCGCGATGTAAAGTGAGCATATCTATCTGATATGATAGTACATGAAACTCTGTAAAGTTTTATGATATCCCTACCATATATAATTCCTATATTGTTCACTAAAAATGTCTCTTTAATAGGTATAAAGTGAGTGGCCTTTTTCAACCTATCTATGATCATCCATACTACGACATAGCCTTGAGGTGACCTACGTAATCCAATCACAAAATTTTTAGTGATTTCATACCATTTCCACTCAGGAATGGGAAATGACTGTAAACGTTCGACTAGATATTAATGTTCCAACTTCACCTATTGATAGGTAGACCACCCAGTAATGAAACTTGCAATATCCCTTTTCATCCTCGACCATCAATAATAGCAGTGTAAGTCACAGTACATCTTCATAATATTGGGAAGTACTACCCTAGTAGAGGAATGATACTCTCACATAAACTCGTCCCACACGTATGAAAGAACCCAGACATGTCTAGGAATGTGAAATACCTCATATTCATCAACGAACCATCCATGAAGTGGTTCCTCACCTAAAACACTCTCCTGTAGGACCAAGCCCTCAGGATTTGAAAGATGTATCATCTTCACTCTATATAAAAGTTAAGATACCATTAATAAATATGATATTAAAGGTTTTACTTGATGGACTTTCACCACTAGAAACATCTCAAAAAAGAGGGCCAACAACTGTGATTTTCTACTGACCTACCAGAATTCTTGTGAC
This sequence comes from Viscum album, assembly GCA_963277665.1. NCBI lineage: Eukaryota > Viridiplantae > Streptophyta > Magnoliopsida > Santalales > Viscaceae > Viscum > Viscum album. Next base: position 1,918,691,859 of record OY728119.1, read on the forward strand.
TAAGTTTTCTGGCTCAGAGCATCAGAACTTCCATTTCCCTTCCTCAGTGTATAAGCAATCTCAATGTAAAACTATTGTAGGTATTTAACCCATATTCTCTATATTAGGTTCAATTAACATTGTGTGAATAAGTATTTTTTGATTTTTTGATTCATAAACACCAAAAAACACTCTCCTGGGAAGTAATGCCTCCAATAATGCAAGGCATGAACCACATATGATAACTTGAGATCATGTGTTGAGTATGAGGCCTCAACTGATGAGACCTGGACATGAAAAATTGATCTTCCTACATAAAATTAGTTCCTATACTAATGCTTGATTCCTCACAATAATTATTTTAGCCTCTTTCAAGATCAGTAAAATCAAAATTGACACTAAAGTAAATATTTTTTCAACTTTTGAAAGGATTTATCACACACTTCAAACTATGTAAACTTAATACATTTCATTTTAGAACCTAGGAGTGGTGATTCAAGACATAATAAATCCTATATAAATCACTTGTAATATCCATCCAACCCCAAGAAACTTCATATGTAAAATAAATTCTTTGGATGCTCCCAATAAATAATAGATCTCACCATTTATAGTCTACCGAAACTTCTGCCTCTGAGATAATGAGACCAATGAAGTGGACCTTATCTATTCAAAAGTGGAATTTGGTGAGATTAGCATATAGTTTGTTCTCTATCAATGTGCTAAAAATGATATCAATATTTTGGGTATGTTCGTGCTGAGTATGCGAGTACACCAAGATTTCATCCATGAATATTATCACCAATGAATCCAGATACAGGTGGAAAACCCAATTTATCAAATCCATGAAAACTAATGGCATGTTTGTGAGACCGAACGACATGACCAAATACTCGTACAATTCATATATACTATGGAATGTTATATGCGGTGAATCTGATAGTCTAACATACACCTGATGGTGGTCTGACCTCAAATCAATCGTAGAGAAAACCCTTACTATATGTATGTGGTCGAAGAGTTAATTTATAGGAGGTAGTGCATACCTGTTCTTAACCATTGGTTGTTTAAAACAATGGTAATCCATAAAAAGCTTGAGGGTAATATCCTCCTTCTTGGAGAAAATAATAGGTGAACCCTATGACGATGTTGTGGTTCATAAAAAACCCTTAGCTTCTAAGTCCTCAAGATACCTCTTGAGTTCCTAAAACTTAGTATTATTCATACTGTAAGGAAGAATGGATACTGGTGCTTCTCCTACCACTAGCTCAAAAGTAAAATCTCCCTCTCTTTCAGGAGGTAAACTAGAATAGTCATCCAGGATGACATCCCTAAATAATCTACAACAGGAGGGAAATATTCCTGATGCATTACCTAATCATCCATATAAGGGCTAGAAATATGGGTTATCACCCCCCCTAGCCCACAATGCCCGGGTCCATCTCGACTTCCATGGACATCTCATTCACCCTTTTGAATATAACTACCTCCCTCTAGTGATGCGAAAGATTCCCTATGATGATATCAATCAATATAGGCATGATAATGACCCCATAATCCTACATGAAAAATGGGGATTCAAAACCCATTGGGCACAGGTACTGTAGCAGTATTATTGTAGTACTGTAGTGGTATTGTAGCAGAGGTGGTACTGTAGATCAGCGGGTACTATAGATCAGTGGTACTGTAGCGGCGGTGGGGTACTGTAGCAGCGGCGTTACTGTGCGGTACTGTAGCAGTGGGTTACTATTCATAGAATGGGCATTGGGCCAAAAAATTGGGCCTACGGGCTATGTAATGGGCTACAAGCCAACTGGGCATTCGAGCTATGTAATGGGTCTCCCTCTATCCAGTTAAAAAGAGGTCTTTTATTTTCTTTAATAATAAAATGAGGCTTCGGACCTAATTTTTAAAAATTGTTGGCATGATAAGGAACTATCTAGCCCATCCCAAGGATTATTTTAAAACCTTTAATCACGAGTATAAAGAGGTCCCATATGAAATGATAAATACCTACCTCAAGGGGGAATTCCTTTCACTAGTATACACTCTCCAATCAAATTCTCAATGAAGTATTGAGTGTCATTATGCCATAGAAATACTGAATATTGATCACAAAGATCTCTATAAAATCCACGGATATGATGAAGTGGGAAGCGCCTATATAAAATATAGAAAAAACTAAAGTATAGGAAACTAAAATCATACCTATAATTGTAGATAGATCGGTTCCCTACTCCTCAGGGGTCGGTTGCACAATATATATATGTCCCAGGCCATGGCCTTGATATACAGCCTGACTACCTTGGGTAGGCCCTCTCTAATGGAAATGTAAGTATTTTTTCTAGCTCCCTCGTCCAAAACCTCCTCCTCGGCCTGATCGGACAATAGTACTCCAGATCCCTGACTGATGAGGGTTTTTTGACCCTATTCTTGAATTTGGGGTTAATGAAAATTCTCTCTCACTTGCCACTAGAGAAAATTTTCTAAACAAATCACTGAAGATGACCCATCATTCCGCAATCCCAAAACTCAACTAGATCCTTGATACATTAGGTCTTTGTAGTCCTAGCTTACTACATTGATGGCATACCACCTGGATACCTTAGTGCACACTATTGTTGCTAATTCTCTCATGAGAAGACTCAAAATAGTGCTTCTTGCCACTAGTCAAAGTAGTTCTGGGTCTAAGATCCAAACCTCCCTGCCTCACACCTTCACCCCCCCCCCCCCCCTCAGGTTATGCTTATCAATGAGTGCCAGATTCACTATTCCATATACAGTAGTTAGCTAAAACACATTCATCTTTGAACATATTTCATGGATGAGACCATCCTAGAATATCCAAGCCCTAGATAACTCATCATTAATAAGGATTGGTGTGAAGCACTGGAGCTTCATGAAACGTGCGAAGTAATCCATAACTATTAAATTTTCCTGTTATATGTGTATAAACTCTCTAGATTTGTTATCCCTCAATGTATCATCATATAAATAATCATAGAAGACCATCTATAAATCACTCCAAACCATATCTTGATGAATATCTTCCTAGGTAATAAAGTCCCACCATAGATTGGTAGAATCTCATAGCATATGAACTGTGATCTCCAATCTCCTCTTGGGAGGTGTCTCAAGATGCTCGCAAATAGATAGCATGGCCTTTAACCATGACTCTAGAACCTGTGGACTACCATACCTCAAAAACATGAGAAAATTTTGTTGTTGAAATTCCCATGTCAAATCTATTATAGTATAGGCAGGTCGTGGGGATCCTTGCATAGTCTTCATGAGCCGTAGAAAACCCTATCGAAACTGGGCATCAGTTCCATGGTCAGGTATAATGGGAGATGCCGCAAATGGCACTACTGGAGGTAATACTGATGGCTCAGGGACCACCACCTCTAATGCATAGTCATCTCCACCCTCCTAGAACATGACTCGAGGAAATCATGGTGTAATAGCTCTAAAAATTCCAAATAGATGACTCATAATATGATTTGATAACTATAAAGATCACAGATAACAAATAGGACATGTACAAGCCTTCCTATATAACATCACACCCCTTTGTCTGCTCCTAATCTAAGTATAGGTGATATAGAAATTCATAAAAGAACACAATATATACTCACAACTTCCCACTAATAAGGTCAGGTAAAAGGTAAGTTCTCTGTTCTATGTCATAGGTTTCGGTATACAGAGTTTTAGTTGCAAGTTATAAAGGAAAACACTCTTTAAGATGCAATTAACTTACCCATTTAGCAGTAACCATATCATTAAAGATTTACAAATCAACAATTTACATATGTTTATTCTTATCATTATTCAGTTAGATGTTTCTATCATTCCCAAGCTATGAATTCTTATACTTTATAAGTTGAAATTGGAACTACGTGTAACTGAAACTAGTCCTTTGCGATGGATCAATCATATGGATCATCATTCCTAATTTATAGAGGCACACACAATCTTAAAATTTCATTTGGAATCCATTTAATTGAAACCACTAACGTTTTAGCTTATGTGACTAATGGTCTATGGATCAACATACCATAATTGGTTAATTAAGGTGCCACCATCAAGATTTGTGAGAAAACGCCATTTATGTTGATGCAGACACTTTAATTAACCCTCTATGTATCTCATTTATCCTATAGAAACATTAGTGAAATAACATATATATTAGTTAAGGCACTAAAACATGTTTTAGGTAATGCATGCTATAAAATAAATATGGCACAACATATGCATGACATGTAAATCCTCAAGTGCCTACTATGATGCATGAAACAACACTTCCTTTCCATATCAGTACAAGAAAAAAATATAAATCATAATGATAATAAACACCACAAAACATGTGTGACACCCAATGGTTAAATCAATACAACTGTAATAGGAATAATCTAGAAAAAAAATCATTTACCAAGTAATTTGGATTTTCCTTGTACGTGGGTTAGCTACTCCCAGGAACAAGCTCAATACCAAATTTTGATACATTCCTAATCTCATTTCTACCAACCCGAATAGTGATTCAAAAAGGAAAATGTGCTTTGATACCACTTCATGACATCCCAACCTGGCTCACTCGATAACAGTAGCCAAACCGATGGCCAAATGGCCCCAAGCGCTTCTCCTCGTATGCCAGAGGCAGCCGACTAGTAGTGAGGGTCTATGTTGGTACAATGTTGAGACTATACCCTCATGATTAGAGAGGAACACCATGGTATAAAATTATATAGGAATCATTGAATCAATATAATAATGAAACAATAAAATATGTTTAAATCATCCAATCATACAAAAAATATGACAGGAACCATCTCCAAAGTCATATGAAAAAATGATGTCATATGTATAAGCTATACAAAATGGGAATACATAGGATATATACCAATAATCATATACAAAATTCTATACAAAAATTAATAAGATATAAAAATCTATCTTCTATAGTATCACAAGCATAACCTCGGTCCTCTTCTCATGTACTCCATCCTAGTACAAATAAATCAAGTGTCCATATTAGGACACTTTCCTTTTTCCCAACCTATACCCCTTAGTACTTCCTGAGTACCAAATGGAGGACTAAAAAGGGTGTGAGATATACTCAATAGGCCACCACCGATGGTGTCAAATGTCATTTCGTCTGTAAATATATAAAGAATAAGTGTGTAGGTAATAATATAAACTATGAATGAAATACATAAATCACATGTTACACTAGGTTCTAAACATGAAACTCATCTGATACCACCTGCTTCAACCTAAGGTGGAATATATTTGAATGTTTACCAATTATGATATAATTTATAAAAATATCATGGGACCCGGATCATATCCAAGTCATCCCCCATGGATCATATTAGTATAAGGGATGAACATGTCTCATATAATTTATATATTTAAGAAGGAAAATAACCAAGGTCATCATGAATTTTAAGGATTGACCAAATCCAATTATGTTATTTTTACTTGGAAGAAGCATCATTTAATTAATAAATCAATTGTAATCCTGAACCCATCCCAAGCGTTCCTACACAGGGAACCCGGGTATCACTTTAGGTGTAATATGAATTCATCACCCTACAACCCCATCCATGGAATTACTCATAGGAACCTAGGTATCGCTCTAAGTGTGGTATAAATAGATCACCATCTAATTCCATCCTTGTAATTCCATATAGGGAATCCAAGTGTCACTTGTGGCACAATATGATAAATTCCCCTCTAAGCTCATCCTTTCCATTCCATCTAGGGAGTCCAAGTGTCACTCATGGAATAATATAATACACCCCCCTAAGACCATATTTGGAATTCCACATATAGATTCTAAGTTTCACTCATGGTATGACAATGATAGTCCATCTTCTTATGTGTTCCCATCAATGGAATTCATTTTAGAATCCATTTATCACCCACGGCGTGAAATAAATCCAATTATAATTCATTTTAATTCATTAATCCTAGTGAATTATACTATGGTGTTTTAAGTCGAAATCCATGTTTCACCCTCAGCTTAGCATACTAAATGGTCATGGGTTCACATTCCATGCATACCATTTAGCATCACCCTTAATTAATTTAGTCTATTTCATTTTAAAAGGATAAATCTAACACACCTCAAAAGGTTGTTCAAATTCATATCCTAGGCTTATAAGGCCTAGAATAGAATAAATATTTCCAATCAATTTAAATAATTCATCTATTTTAATTAATCATAACCTCCCAATTACATGAGTAAAGGAACACACCTCTAAAGGTAAACCAAAATTATAAGCAACTCATGTTTGTTTTATCGAATATAGAAACACACACTAAGGGGAGGTTCTACTTTGGGGTTCTCAACCCTCGTCAATGATTATGGGACATGCGGGTTATATAAACATAAACCCACACATTTAATTTAAGAAAAACTTCATTTAGAAGGTGACACTTGGGATGTCCAGTGTGAGACATAATGGTACAATATATATATAACTAGACATTAAGGGAAAAGAATGAGACCACCTACCGTAGCATGGTAGTAGCCTCCCTATCCAATATCAACTTTTGATTTAGTCTAGAACGGGAGAAATTGAAGAAATAGATGAACACCTTGAAAATAGGGCATATTAGCTCACATGGGTTTAGCATTTCATATGGAAATATAATCAAAGAAATGAAGTGAGAGGATTGTAGAGATTACTTATACATATCTAACATGACTTGGGTGATAGAATCAGACATCGTATGAAGTAGTAATGCCAAAGCCTAGGTGAGGGAGGATGGGAGATCTCTCCACCGCATTGTTGTTGTGCATGAAAAGAATGGGAGGAATTATTTTTAGGTTATAAGGAATTGGGGTTTAAAAGGTAATTTTCCCCTCTTTTTAAGCTACTCGAGATATTTATGTTGTAAATAGGGGATTTCCATCGTAAATCCCATCTCTTCACTGGGACTACCCAAGCCATTTAAAACGTAGCTTGGATTTACACCATAAATTAATAATTTTTATTATAACCACTGACTGAATCCATATGTTGTTTGATGCCAAACATCTCTTGCAATTTCTCTCCATTTGCTACAAAATTCCCACAAAGGTCAAAGAGGCCATTACGAGGGTGAAAACTAACCCAATCGAACCTAAATTGAGTTTTAAACAAGAAATTAAAGGATTTTTACCTTGTGAGAAAAACCAGGATCTTACATAAGACATGATTAATATTATGTAGATGATGAAACCATGACCATGTTTCAAGGACCAAAACCTTCAAACTGAAACATGCATGGAAAACGGAGTAGTTTTCACCCGAATGATGATTTTAATGAATAATTGTTAATAAAAGGGTAATTGGAAATTATAATTGAATGATATATAGTAAGATAAATATGAATATGGTTTTTTTATAAATTTATAATAAATCAAATTTATTATGCATGATGTTAAGAGCATGTACAAATCAAGTCAGGACTTGAGGTAAGGGTTTATCATCTCACTTTTATTTTTGTGATGCATATGTTATATTTACCACTTGCTTATTTTTGTGGTGTATATTCTTCTCATGGATGTATTTTATGATTTATTTCATGAAAATTATAGAGATTTATAAATTCATCTAAGGCTCTCTCTTTTATGAGTTTTTTATTATGAGATTACAAAAACTGTTAAGGTTCTTCATCTCAAAATTGTTTCATTGATACATGTTTCATGTTATGCACTTATATGTGCTTATACTTCCCCTTTTACATATTATATCATAAATAGATTAAAATTTATGGTATTTAATGGTCCATTTGAAGTAATTTCTTCAAATGTTTTATGATCTAAAAGTTAATAAAGCGGCAAGAGTTTATGTAACAATCTAATTTATTTTCAAGATTTTCTTTGTTAAACTTCCATTAAAGGAAATTATATGATCATTATCCTTTGAACTCCATTTATTTTATTCTCCTCTTTTTATTCCTAAAATGTTCATGTATTAGTACCATTTTCCTTTATTTGGTACTTAAAATGATCGAGAAAATGTTTTTAAGAAAAGTCGACCTTATTTCTTCTTTGGTCGATAAACTTTCTCTTTCTTGTCCATGTTCTTCAAAATGTTTTATGGATGTTTTTATCTGTGCATAAATGTTTGAGGAAGATTATTTTACTACCTTTGAATTTCTTTACAAATGATTAATAGGAATATTTTCAAATGTTTTACGTACGACTCACTTTTGATTTTTTACAAAAGTGTGGTTCGCTTTTAATGTATGTGACATGAATGGTTTTTCCCACCATTATAACTGTTATTTTATTTGATGCCTCAATTATAATTTTTCATATTTATTTTTAAAGAAAATATTTTTCTCAATATTCTGGGAAATTTTAGTTTGTAAAGATACCGAAATAAAATGATATTTTCTAGGTTTTTAAAGATATTTTCAACTGCTCTTTTAAAGTTATTTTTTATCTATGTCATCATCCTTTAAAGATTGATATGCTTCACTAGTGATATGATCTTACGATACCATCCACTTTCTTTCTCTAGATGTCTTATGATGGTTATTTTTTAAGGATGATTTTATGGAACTCGTTACTTTCTCCTTGGTTAATTAAGCTATAATGAATAAATAATGTTTTTATAATATCATCCACTTCATTTCATTGGATGGATATGATTATAAGATGATCAAATGTTTATAGAACCTATTTCCTTTCAATGGGTTAGGATATGATGAAATGATGAATGTTTTTATGATCTTGTGACACACTTATGTATGGTTTTCATTATATGATGGGTAGACTTTGAATTATATATCTCTCCAATGTATTGAATAAAGAATTATATCTCATGAGATAAAATAGACAAAAATGGGGAGTGAACCTAGTATAATAAAGGACTCCACCCACTAGGATAGATATAAGAGTGAACCTTAACTAAAGAAATGTTGAAATGAGGAGTGAACTCAAGAAACTATGGGACTCTGTCCACTATGATAGTCTTGACAGTGAGCCTTGACTAAGAAAATGATGGAATGAGGAGTGAACTTCATCCATTATGAGACTTTGTCCACTATGATAGTCTTGATAGTGAACCTTAACTAAGGAAATGATGGAATGATGAGTGAACCTAATTCACTATGGGACTGTGTCCACTATGATAGTCTTGGAAGTGAATCTTGACTAAGGAAATGATTTTCTTTGCTTATGTGTATTCCACAAACTTATGTCTTATGCTTATGATAAGTTCTCATGACTCGTGATTGATTATTGATGTTTTCACACTCTTATGACTTACGTATTTTGTTATGACAAAGCCTTATGCTCATGATTAATGCACTTTGACTAATTGGGAATGACTTTGGTAAGTTATGATCGTGTAATCAAACTCGTATGCTTATCTTATGCCCAGTTATGATTATTGATTAATATATCCAATGTTTACTCTTACTAATCATCTGAACTCTGTTGGAATCGGGCGTACAACGGAAGCCCCAAACAGGTGAGTTTTTTTTTTAAAAAATCCACTGACGATCGACGTAAACTTGTCGACGTCGGTGAAAAGAAGCCCGATTAAATCTAAGGATCTCGCGTGAAGAGTTTTAAGCACAAAATTAAACTGTAAAATACCTGGTTTAAATCTGAAGCCATGCACGACGTCTGCTCGTCATTGACGATCGCTGCTCGAAGAATCCGAAGTTGAATTCCTCTAGATCGTCCACACGTGCTTCAAGAAATCCGTGAGAGCACCGTTCGTCGTAATCCGGGTGCTAGTGCGGATTTGTGACGACGTCTTCCATGCTCCAACGACCACCGCATCGCATCTCTAGCGATGCCCGAGAGAGAGCTTCATCCGAGCTTCTTGGATCCAGAGCATCTCTCTCTAGATCATGGGAGAGTGAAGAGGAGAGAGAATCCCCATGAATAGTGTTTGGAAAATTCCCCGTCTCTTCTATTTATAGTGCTCAATTAAAATACCCAGTATCGCATCGCCGACCCCAAATACTTAACGCACTATCAATGACATTTTATGACCACTAAACTAAGCCATAAATATTATTATCATATACTTGTAATATATTAAAATATATTACATGATAATAATTAAATCATTAATCTGACTCATCGCTCCCATAAATATTAATTGAACCTTGAATAATTTAATATTCGTCAATTAATATTTTTTCATGTATTTACTTAATACTCGTAAATACATTTAATAAATAAATTCAATACTCATTATTCTAAACTCGAATAATATGAATTTATTTATTGCATTGGTGATCGTTTAACTTTGGTCAAATCCCGGACCCCTGTGGCGGGGCCCACTATGTCCAATACTCTTATTCAACTGAATAAGGTAGATTCTTGAATACGCTATTGTGTGTGACCATCTAGGCCCTTATTTCGACAGTCGTGAATAGTATTCATAGACCAAGAGCGGGATATTGCAACCCATCATGGCCCCTAAAGAAATAAAGATTTTCATAGCAGCAACAACCAACCTACGAACACGCACCGTGTAATATAATCTCTTTGTCTGTAATATCTCATAAAGAAGGACGCACTCAGGTGTCATCGCCTTTTTCTTGCTTTATAGTTTGTTGATTTAACTAGATGAATTTACCTTTGACTGCCATGACCATGGTCTTAAAAAGGTATTGTCATCCATATCAACATGGCCTGAGATATATTAATTCCAAAACCTGGAAGCGACAAATCCTTTCTTGACCATTCAACCAACGTCATGCCACCAACGATGCACCCGACACAAACTACCTCACCGCGACTTCATCGCCATGGTTTTTGTCTTGCATCAAAGTACATAATCAAGTGACATATATTGGTAATGATCTCAAGTCAGGAGACCATTACACATGATCGTAGATAGGAACATCCAATGACACCCGAAACATGTGGTGTTCCTATTGACGGGTCAGTCCTCATGATCTCACTACTAGAGATCACCAAGTGCGAACTTCATGAGAAGAAGTCTCAATGCTTATGAGCCCCCAGCACCTGATGGCCATACATCTACTATGTCCAATTAGTAAGATGTATCTAGACCATAGAACACATATATTTAAGATTAATGTCATAATATTTAGAGGTTCTCATTATAGCCTGTGAACTGCTATAACCTTTCGATACGACAATTAATCTTTGGACATTACCATTTCAATAGTGGACACAGAAAAACCTACACTATAATGGTATGATGACATCATGCATAGCTTACTGTATACACGATATGGTAATCAAAAGCACATAATAGTTGGGTCTAGAGCACCCACTATTTCAACAAACTCCCCATTTCTTATGTTTTCATTTCTTCAGGTTATGAAAAATGATATTACGTAAGATATGTCTAGATGGGTATCATGTGTGGGAATTTTTGTGGAAGATGTTGAGTTCTTCTATGAAATAAGAAAATTTGAGAATAATGAGAAAAATGCTCGTTTAATGAGAAAGACGTGAGTTTTGTTACATAAAAGGTTTTCCCTAATTCTCAAGTCTAAACCTAAAAGGTCTTGAGTATGTAAGTGACTCAATGTTGGTTTTTGATTTTGTAATTATGGGTTGTTAAAATTGAGTTGATTTGGTTAGTATCAAATCTAATAAGTAAGGAATATGTTTTTAGTACTAGATTTGGGTGTACGGGTCTCGGGTTGTCTCAACCCAGACCCACTCGACCCGATAAAATCATGTTCGAGTTTCATATGGACAACCCGATTATTAATCGGGTAGGGTTTGGGTATCATTGATAAGATATCTGAAAACCCAAATCCTTTTAATTTTATATTATATTATATTCTTTTTTTATTCAATATTATTCAAACAAGCGAGACGACTGATAAAGGCCGGTAGAGCCAAGCGGCTCGAGGGTCGGAGCCGGTTAAGAGGGGTGCGACATACGGGGGGTTATAAAGCCCCATGTGCCACATGGAAGATCTGATGTGGTTACACGGATTGTGCCCCACAAAAGATCTTGCATGTAGCACGTGAGTTACCTATCTCCGTTGGCAATACACCCGGTTTGATAATATTTAAGAAACATTAAAATATGATATAAAATTAAATTAAAAATGTTCGGGTATAAAACAACTACCTTTTAATTAACCGGTTTTGGGTTAGGGTAAAAATTAAATAGATATATTAGAATAACTTTTAATTTAAACGGGTTAGGGTTAGTATAACAAAATTTAGTGATAATTAGCCCTTTGACGTCCATATCTAAATATGCCTAAAAATAGTAACAATTTTTTTAGGCTAATTTTTTTATATGGGTTTTAGAAAAACCAAAATTAGGTAAAAGGGTATAGGGTTCGAATATTTTTAAAAATGGGTCCGAGATGCGTGAACCCCGTTCACGCATCACTGACCCCGGGAAGATGCGTGAACGGGGTTAACGCATCTTAACCGCGCTGAAGGATGCGTGAACCGCGTTCACGCATCCTACAGTAACTGTTTTTTTAAAAATTTTATTTTTATTTTGTTTTGTTTTGTTTTGTTTTATATATATATATATATATACATATATATACAAACAAAACATAAAATTCAGCAGAATTTATCTGCTATTTAATATCCAGCAGAACTGCCATTACAGCAGTCTGGATTCTGACAGAAACCATCACCCAGGGCTCTCTTTTATAAGAGGGCTTGCCCAGGAAATCATACTGCATTTCCGATGTGGGATTCAGGTTCTCTTTTCCTGCACAGAACATTCTGCATTTCCGATGCGGGATTCTGTTTCAAGTACGTGACTTTGAAAGACTGTAAAATACAAACTATACGACCAATATAAATGAAACTTAAAACATGGATTAAAAATATAATAAATAGTTGAAAATGAAAAGAATTTCGTAAAAAGGGTTGATGAATAATAATTTATAAGCTTTCAAAACCACCAACTTGAAACTTAAAAAAGTTTCAAGTACGTGACTTTGAGAGACCATAAAATAAAAACTATAAGACCAATATGAATGAAACTTAAAACATGGATTAAACATACAAGAAATAGTTGAAAATAAAAACAATTTCACAAAAAGTGTTGATGAATAATAATTTATAAGCTTTCAAAACCACCAACTTGAAACTTAAAAATGTTTCAAGTACGTGTCTTTGAAAGATTATAAAATACAAACTATATGACCAATATGAATGAAACTTAATATACGGATTAAACATATAAGAAATAGTTGAAAATAAAAAGAATTTCATAAAAAAAATTTAATGAAAAATAATTTATAAGCTTTCAAAACCACCAACTTGAAACTTAAATACGTTTACGTGCCTTTGAAAGCCTATGAAATACAAACTATAAAACCAATATGAATGAAAATTAAAACATGGATTAAACATATAACAAATAGTTAATAATTAATTAGTTAATTAGTAATATAATTATTAATTAGTTAATAATTAATATAATTATTAATTATTAATTACTAATATACAATAATTAATTAGTTAATTAGTAATATAATTATATAATAGTTAATTAGTTAATTAGTAGTATAATTATTAATTGATAATTACTTAGTTAATTAGTAATATAAATCTTAATAGTAATTATTAATTATAATTATAATTATTAATTATTAATTATTAATTATATAATAATTAATTAGTTAATTAATAATATAATTATTAAATATAATTATTTATTATTTATTATATAATACTTAATTAGCTAATTAGTAATATATTTATTAATTATAATTATTTTTTATTTATCTATAATTATTAATTAGTTAATTTGTAATATAATTATTAATTATAAAATAAGTAATTGATTAATTAGTAATATAATTAGTGATTATAATTATTTATTATAATTATTAATTATTAATTATTAATTATTAGTTATATAATAATTAAGTAGCTAATTACCAATATAATGATTAACTATTAAAAATTAATTGGTTATTTAGTACTATAATTATTAACTATAATTATTATATATTAATTAGTAATATAATTATTTATTATAATTAGTAATATAATTAGTAATTATAATTAGTAATATAATTATTAATTATAATTAGTAATTTTTAATTATATAATAATTAATTAGTTAATTACCAATATAATTATTAATTATTAAAAATTAATTATATATTAATTAATTAGTTAATTAGTAATATAATCATTAATTATATAATTAATAATTATAATAATAATTAAAAATTATATTACTAATTAACTAATTAATTATTATATAATTAATTATTAATAATTAATAACTAATAATTATAATGAATATTTATAATTATTTATTATATTACTAATTTACTAATTAACTAATTAATTATTATGTAATTAATAATTATATGTTTAATTCGTATATTAAGTTTCATTCATATTGGTTATATAGTTTGTATTTTATAATCTTTCAAAGACACGTACTTGAAACATTTTTAAGTTTCAAGTTGGTGGTTTTGAAAGCTTATAAATTATTATTCATCAACACTTTTTATGAAATTGTTTTTATTTTCAACTATTTCTTGTATGTTTAATCCATGTTTTAAGTTTCATTCATATTGGTCTTATAGTTTTTATTTTATGGTCTCTCAAAGTCACGTACTTGAAACTTTTTTAAGTTTCAAGTTGGTGGTTTTGAAAGCTTATAAATTATTATTCATCAACCCTTTTTACGAAATTCTTTTCATTTTCAACTATTTATTATATGTTTAATCCATGTTTTAAGTTTCATTTATATTGGTCGTATAGTTTGTATTTTACAGTCTTTCAAAGTCACGTACTTGAAACAGAATCCCGCATCGGAAATGCAGAATGTTCTGTGCAGGAAAAGAGAACCTGAATCCCACATCGGAAATGCAGTATGATTTCCTGGGCAAGCCCTCTTATAAAAGAGAGCCCTGGGTGATGGTTTCTGTCAGAATCCAGACTGCTGTAATGGCAGTTCTGCTGGATATTAAATAGCAGATAAATTCTGCTGAATTTTATGTTTTGTTTGTATATATATGTATATATATATATATAAAACAAAACAAAACAAAAAATAAAAATTTTAAAAAAACAGTTACTGTAGGATGCATGAACGCGGTTCACGCATCCTTCAGCGCGGTTAAGATGCGTGAACCCCGTTCACGCATCTTCCCGGGGTCAGTGATGCGTGAACGGGGTTCACGCATCTCGGACCCATTTTTAAAAATATTCGAACCCTATACCCTTTTACCTAATTTTGGTTTTTCTAAAACCCATATAAAAAAATTACTCATTTTTTTATCGTCATCTTCGGAGGCTGAATCCATGGTGCAGGGAGGCGGGTAGTTGGGGGGGCGTGTTTAATTATTGGAGTGGTAGGTATAGTAGTAAATCCCCTCCGGAAGTATTCATGTTTTAAAGGGCAAGCTGTATGATGCGCATGCATTGCATTGTCGGGTCAGCCTGAGGGTCTAGCGCAGAGGATGGCAGTCGCTGCTGCTGGTTCATATGCCTCAGCTCCCTTGTTGGAGGGATCTAAGCTTTCCGGCAATGGAGGAGGTGAGTCCAGGTGGTGGAGGAGGGGAGGGCTGCTTTTATTGGACTTCAAGGAGGCGAGGGTGCAGATTCTATTTTCAGTGCCGATGGTCCTCACCAACCTCTTCTACTACGCCATCCCCCTTGTCTCCGCCATGTTCGCCGGCCACCTCGGCGACCTCTCCCTCGCCGGCGCCACCCTCGCCAACTCCTGGGCCACCGTCACGGGCATTGCTCTCATGGTCAGCCCCTCTGTCCTTCGGTAGTACAATCTCTGGTTGCACTTCAACTGTTTGTTCCAGGCGTGATATGCGTCGATTTCATTCGTACAACTTAAATATCGGATGCATTCTCTTCTCAATTGCCACTGAACTTAGCTTGGATGCCTTCTTGTTATCAATTTTTGTTGTTGTAAAAAACAATTCCTGGTACACCCATCATCGCCTTAATCTGTTAGGGTTCGTACTAAATACTCACCTTCCATCTTATTTGTTCATTTGAAAGTTTAAGATCGCATATCTTCTAAATGATCACTGTGTTTCATTAATCACAGAATCCGAAGCTGCATTTCACTCTTTTTCCCCCATTGTTGATTTATGAACATCTTGTTCCTTAACCTTGTCATAGATTGGCCTAAGTGGAGCGGTTGAGACACTTTGTGGACAAGGTTATGGTGCTAGGCAATACCGGCTTATGGGAATCTATTTGCAAGCATCGTGCATCATATCATTCGGTTTATCTATCTGTGTGTCTATTTTATGGTTTTACACGGAGCCAATACTAATCCTCCTCCGCCAAAACCCCGACATTTCTGAAAGTGCTGGCCTCTTTATGAAGTACCTAATACCTGGATTGTTTCCATATGGCTTCATTAACAACATCTTGAGGTTTCTTCAGACGCAATCCATTGTATTTCCCCTGTTTTTTTGCTCAATGTTTCCCTTGCTCCTTCATGTGGTCATTGCGTATGCATTGGTTTACTGGGTTGGTCTTGGGTTCATTGGAGCACCGCTGGCATGTTCAATCTCATTATGGATAGCATTCTTCTTGCTGGCAACATATGTGATTCTTTCGAAGAGATTTGAACAATCGTGGAAGGGGTTTGAGAAAGAGTGTTTCAATTACATTATCACAACTTCGAAGCTAGCTCTTCCCTCCGCCGCAATGGTGTGGCAAGTGAGCTTTAACTGTCATTAAACTGGATGGAAGGTTTTGAATTGGAGTAAAGTCGTTTGTATTACTTTGAAAAGTTTACGTTCAATTTTTTTTTCAGCTTGGAATGTTGGGCTTTTGAGGTTTTGGTGATATTAGCGGGTTTACTACCGAACTCTGAAAAAACTACATCATTGATTGCAATGTGGTATGTTTTTTGCAACCTTTTACCATTTTAATCCAGCTGCATCTTTCTCTCATCGCCATTAAATTTCTGGTTCAGTACAAATGCAGAAGACGTTGCATACATGATTGCCTATGGCTTTAGTGCTGCGGCAAGGTTCGGTCTCTGCTTCTCAGGGTTTGTATATTTCATATGATCATCTTATTAAGTACTAAGGCAATTCACCTTGAAGCAGCACGAGAGTATCAAATGAGTTGGGAGCTGACTGTCCGGACCATGCCCGGAATGCCATGGGCGTCGCTCTGAAGCTGTCCATCATCTTTGCTCTTCTTACTGTCTCATTGTTTGGCCTTGGCCACAATATCTGGTCTGGTTTCTTCAGCAGTAACCCTGCCATAATAAAGTCTTTTGCATCGATGACCCCACTGCTCGTAATCTCTATGCTCTTCGACTGTGTGCAAGTAGCCTTATCAGGTTTGATACTTGACGTGATGGTTCCTCCTCTTCAAGTGTTTTGGTATTGAATTGATTAAGTAGAGTGGTTTCGGGTTGTGCAGGAGTGGTGAGGGGTTGCGGTTTGCAGAACTTGGCAGTGGTGGTTAATCTGTTGGCGTTCTATTTGATTGGCATGCCAGCAGCTTGCGTGCTTGCATTCAAGTTCAAGTTGGATGCAAAGGTCACCTTCAGAAAGTACCCTGCAAAAATTAGCAGCAGGGAAAGGCGTTGTTTGTTCTGATGTTTGTTTTTTGTATGCTGGCTGTTTGGGCAGGGCTTGTGGGTCGGCTGGATCTGCGGTCTCTGCGGTCAGATGGTGATGCTGCTGGTGTTGGTGCTCCGAACCAAATGGAGAAGACTGGAACTTCCGGCCGGTGGTGGCGTGGAGGGTGGATCACCAGCGGCTGTGGCTGCTTCAAATTGAGTGCCATTGCTAATCGAACTGGCGTACTCGGCCGCATAAGTTTTTTTGTTCGGACCATGCTAGGAATGCAAAGAGAGCATCAAAAGTTCTTCCTTTTTTGCTGTCCTTGGCCTTCTCATTTCCTTCTCGGCTCTTTGGTTTTCTTTCCTCCCTCTCAAGAACCCTAAATCTCTGAGGAATCTTGAATGTTTTTCAATCTATGTTCTTCCGCTAAACTATCTCCTTGAATATCATTTAATCTCTCCAATCTTGAAATCGATGGTTCTCATCAATCCGTGTTTGTCCCTTCACCAGTTATTAATCAGTAACTAGTTAAACGAATTGATCGGATTAGTTTAAACAACTTGAAATTAACTTCCGAAATGCCACTTGGCAAAGACAACAATCACCCATGAACATAATATTGTCTGCTTTGGACAAAGCATCTTCATGATTTTGTTTTTCTTGTGATTTCTCTAATAAAACTCATTGTGATGGGAGATGTATCCACACCATGCTTTATCGATGTGGGATGACCATATAAGTTTTTCTCAAGCTTTCAATTGAAAAATGTGTTGTAATGGAATTGGTATCCGCACCGCTTTATAGAAGGGGTGTTTCATTCACCTTTTCCGATGTTGGACGACTATCTTAGTTTTTCTCACAACTTTGTTTTTTTAGATCATTTTCCCCAAAAACATCAGAGGAAGCGAACAAATCACTCTTATAATGTTGTGTGGATACCTTTCCCATCACAACCCGTTTTTTGGGGATAAAGCATGTGAAAAACAAAGTTGTGAGGGATGTTATGCCCCAAGCAGATAATATTACAATCACAAGTAGCCTGGGCAGTTGCAAATGATTTTTGAGCTAGTACTCGGTTGATTTGTCAATGAGGACGCTAGACCCTCAAGGGGGTGGAGATTGTCATCCCACATTGGAGGATGAGGTGAATGAAGCGACCCTTTATAAGGTTGGTATAGATACATCTCCCATCACAAAGCGTTTTTTTGAGAAGAAAACATCAGAAAAGCAAAGCGCCCCTTTATAGGTGGCATTGACTCCACTCCCATCACAACAAATTTTTTTGGAGAGAAATCCTAAGAAAAACAAAGTCGCGAGGGAAGCTTTGCTCAAAGCAAACAATATTGTGATCATGAATGGTCTAGGTTGTTACAAATGTGTTGAGTGAACTCTGTGAAAACATGATGGTTGTTGTAAAATATTTATACTACATTCAATAAAATTCGGAAAGACACATTGCATATAGTAGATTCCTATGATGCATTATGGCCTTGTTTGGTACGATGGAACAATTATTGAAGGAAACAAAATTGGAAATGGAACATGAAATAGAAGAGGAAATGGAGTCTAAAACCAAGGAATGCCTTGAAAATGCAATGTAAACAGTTAAAAAAATGATGTTAAAAATTGAAATAAAAAATAAAATGACACCTATTCCCCTCCAAATCTGTATCTATCTCCTGCCTCTCATCTCCCCACTCATCGGAGCCCCATTGGTCAAAGCCTTGTTAGTCAAAGCCCCTTGTTGTCGTAACCCCCCGTCATCACAACCTCCCATTATTGTAGTCCCATGTCGTTGAATATCCCCATCGTGGAAGCCCCATTATTGTAGCCCTATCATCGTTAGAGAACCTGTTGTCGAGCATAATGTTTAGATAGGGAAGGGGCGACAATGATTAATTAGAGAAAATGAAGTGGTGGCTAGCATGGGCATTGTAGGGGTTTTCTAGGCAGAGTTATGGAGATGTCGTCAGTCCCTCGCATCCAATTACTGTTACCTTTATAATAGTTGCAGCTCGTTGTGCTGGTGTGGTGGCTAATCAAAGCAGGGGTGGAGGTTGTCAAGTATGGTGGTCGGTGTTGAGGAAGTGTGGGCTGATTCGCATGGAGCCGTGAAAGGGGAAATCGAGTGCGGTGGTCGATCGAAGCAATGATAGAGGGGTAATCAGGCAAGGTGTTTGGTTGGGTAGTGGTGGTGGGGAATATGGTAGGGATATTTTTGTCCAGAAATCCTATTTTTGTTTCCATTGGACCTTTTCCATTGGTTTTTGGAAGGAAAATTGATCCCCTCATTTAACGGAATCAGAATTTCTAGTGTACCAAACATATTTTTATGAGATTCCTTTTCTATTTCCATTTCTTAGCCTTCTTTTCCTCCATACCAAACGAGTCCTAAGTAGTAACACTGAGAAACACACCGCGTGAAGTAGAGTATTCCATGTTGCATTGAGTATCACTTTTATGTTATGTAGAGTATAACTCACCTTGCAAAAACTTTCACGTAGAATATAAACATGAAATTTCACAAAGTATTAAAAAAGTATCCAGTAGAACTGATGCAATGCAGGATGGGATCAATGATCTAGGCCCACAATCATTCCTTAATCCGAGTTGTGCAACAACCCCCAATTATACATCTTTCTTATCATTGTTTTTATTCCTCTTTGAATAAATTATTTTCCTTTTTTTCTTGGATCCTTTTTATTTCCTTTTTCCCGAGATTTATTTTCCTTTTGAATTTTGTTGAATTCATTTATTATTTCCCCTATTTGATCAAAGGGTTTTGGGTATTTATACCCCACCAAGTGTTGGGAATCCCTTTACAACCAATCATACTTTAAAATGCTTCTTTCCATCAACCTATTCCTTTAACCTGCAAACCCATTCTTGCTCGTTGAACTTCTGGACATCCTCTATTTCATCAAAAGATACAAACTTCCAATCGATCCACTTCCCCTACAGATATTGTGATACCACTATCTGAATACCGCACCACTCTATCTTTTGGTCACCTGAATCCGATGGAAGAAATTTTGATGAATGAAATTCCAGTGAACTAAATCCAAGCTTCACATCCCAACAATCTCCCTCTTGAAGTCTTGTTTTAGGTAACCTTCGACAAAAATCTAGCACTTTATCTTCCTTTCCTTCACAACAAGAAGTGTTCTTCCAACTAATTATGTTCACCTAAGTCCCACTAAGGAACGATGCTGCCTCAGAATTTCTTGAACTATCACTTTGGAGAACATGTTTGTCCGATTTTGTCTTATTGCTATATTTCATAGCTCCATCTCCATATCCTCTAGCATGTTCTAAATGAAATGGTACTTCAAGTCAATATGCTTTGTACTTACAAGGAAAACGGGATTTCAACCATAGTGGATCACACTCTAATTATCACAGAATAAAACTCCACCTTCTTGAATCTTTCGAGCTCGTTCAACAAATGCATCAGCCAAATGATTTCCTTTCTTACATCCGATGTAGCTACATAATATGCTTCAATTTACATAAAATAATAATTCTCTATAGCCACAACAACCAACCGAGAACTATTCCTCCATAGTTAAACACAAATCATGTTGCGCTCTTCCGGTGTTTGAATCACTATCAAATTCGGCATCAACATATCCATGCAAAGGGTTATTCTTTCCAAAGAAAAGGTTGTATCTTCCATTCATTTCAAGTATTGAAGGATCCATGTTACATCCTCCTAGAGTCCCTTTCTCTAATTCAACTTGAATCGAATTTCAACTCCCATTACAAAAGCAATATTCATCCATGTACAAATCATTTCATACCTTAAGATTTTGATACCTGATGCAAATGATACTTTTCTCCATGTAATGACTCCATTCTTCCACTGTTGGTGCCTTCTTATTGGACAATTTGAATTTTATGACAAGAGGGGTTAATGTTGGTTTGTATCTGGTCAATCTAAATCTTTCAATGACCATCCAGATGTAGTCCTTTCAAGATAGAACCAAGGTTCTGGCTCTCCCATCTATCTCGATCTTCACCCCAAAATTTTCTTAGCTTGTTTGAGATCTTTCATCCTGAATATTTCAAAAAAATCACACTTCAACATCCAAATCCTCCCACCATTTTATTTTTCTAGATCTATGTCATCAATATAAATTAAAAATATGATGAATGTTCCATAATATCACTCATTATGGTAGCAACAATGATCTTAATTGCATCTCATGAATCCTTATTTTGACATAAATCTACTAAACTCATAATTCCATTGTCTCAATGCTTTCTTTATCCCATAAAGACTTTTCTTCAATTTACAAACCAAATTCCAGTTCCCAGATTCTGTGTAACCTACTGGTAAATTCATGTAAATTTCTTCCTCCAAATCACAGTTAAGGAATTCCATATTTATGTCAATTTATTCTAAGTACATGTCTTTTGATGCTACCATGATTAACACCATCATAATAATTCCATGTTTAACCATCAGTGAAAATATCTTTGAGAAATAAACTCCTTTCTCTTGTTGAAATCCCTTAACCACCAACCACACTTTCCATTGAATTAAAGCCTGAAAACATCATACTTCTGCTTTAGAAAGTAAACCCATACTTTTCTAAAATAATTGTCAATGAAAGTTACAAAGTAAAGAGAACCACTGAGGGACTAAACATGGGTAGGTCTTGAAAGATCTGTGTGAACCAATTCTAACTTCCGTGCTATGGGATTCCATCCATCCAAGTTAAAGGACACTCTTCTCTGTTTCCCTAGAACAAAACTTTCACACCTTCTGATGTCTGTATGATCAAGTTTCTATATGCCTTTATTTGTTAAAACCATCATGTTTTTCTCACTGATATAACTAAGCCTACAATGCTAAACCTTGGAATCTTTTGATGATATAGTTTTGTCCATTGTAATTCCATATATTCTTTCGATCAAGTACAAAATCCCATCCTTTAATCTTTTTTTTTCAATCCCCATGGATCCTTGAGAAACTTTCTAGAATCCATTTATGAACTTTTTACCATAGTACGATTCATCAAGCTGTCCTATGGAAATTAAGTTCTTTTATAGAACTAATATATTTGACTTCTTTCTGCTTTAATACACCCCTATTCTGTATCCATATATTGACATCTCATTTTCCACTTATCTCCAGAGCTTTATCATTCACAAATTGTACTTTCCTGAACATTCCAGATACATAATTATCCTGGCATCTTTTCTCCCCTGTTGAGTGAAATGATGCACCTAAGTAAACCACCCAGGACTCCACCAGAATATTCATGCTGATCAATAATTAACTGGTTCCTTCTATTACACTCATGAAATTTGAGTTTCTTAAAGTTGATGTTATTTCAAATATCTCATTGTGACTTCTGCAATCCTTCTTAATATGTCATTTCTTTCCAAATTTCTATCATGTTTGATGTAACACCTCCGTCCAAAGGCCACTTGATTGGTTCCTAAACATGGTGTGCCACAAGTCCTTAGGCATGCCTCCTTAAATTCCAGAGGCTGCCGACTAGCGGTGAGAGTATAAGGAAGTACCATGGAGAGACTATACCCCTATATCAGAGTGCATAATATAATAATAAAAAACTAAACATAATCCATCATAAATAAACTAGTAGTAGAAGACATAAATATAAACATGAAAAATAATAAATGAAATGCAAGAGTAGCCTAAAAAACCATACCAAATAGTAGAAGACCGCCCACTGGGCCAGTCACATCTACATACTAATACAAAATAAAGTAATAGAATTTTTCCCTACAACTACACTGAGCCTCACCTTATCCCGATCTCTAACCTCATCTGAGTCGTATGCTCGATCAAGCTATCTGAGGCCTCATACCAACTTGTTCTGCAATAACCATGTGATATCTTCTTGGGTAACCATATACAATGGAGTCCCACACAAAGAGTGAGTACAAAACATAGTAGGGAACCACCAACGCAGTCCCATACTAACTGGTATATGTTGTGATATGTGCACGTGACATGATGAAAATAATATAAATAAATAAATTATTGAACAATAAATAAAATAAAACAAACAATATATGCTTTTTCTTGATGTTATAATGTCTCTGATCACATCTTTTGAACCGTACCAACCCACATACCAAACCATACCATTAGCAATCCTTAGAATCGTGGCCCTGGTCGACCAGACCTTCTTTGACCAATGTCGAGGTTTCTTTGAGCACAACACAATATCGTTCCAACCATATAAATACCAAATCCTTATGTAACCCAAGCATCCAAAATTCTTAGGCTAAAATGGATAACTACTCATCATAAATGGCTCCACAGCCAGATCCCAAGAACTTGGGGAATGTCTCTAAAATCCAGGTAAAATAATGGCTCGAGGCAAATTCCCAAAATTCCAGGCAATCCCTAAATAAGAATCATCCCCAAGTCACCTTTCCAAATAGTCAGATCCTAGGCATCCTGGGCATCCTGATCAAGAACAAGAGATACTGTTAGTCTTGACAGGCTGGATCCCAGGGATGACCTAGGCATCTCGTAATAATCATAATAAAAATAAAATAATACCATAAGCCTACACGATTGGATCCTAGTCAATCTAGGCATCATAGGGACACATGGCATCCATGGAATACCATATAGATATGTGGTTGAATCTTGGTATCACATGAATTCTTCACATGACTCAAAATCTAAATCCCAGGTGACACTGGGAATCTATGAAAACATCATCATTAAAGATATCTCATAATAATTTCACTTAAGTCCCAACGATGGATCCTAGGAAGCACCTCTAGAAATACACCACACCATCATCACAACAGGCTCATAAGGCAGGTTGTAGGAAGCACATCTAGCACCATAGCTACATCCACAATAAATACATGATGCCCTAAATAAAATTTGAGGGGTGGACGAGTGCCCAAACCTATCACTACTATTCACATCCCCATGATCTTACACGTTCAGTGTAGGTTCCAAGGTGACACCTACTTCCCTCAAAACCCAGACCATTCATACCCGCTCAAGGTTGGTAAGTCATTAGGGCACCCAATGGGTCCCCTAGGTCACCATGTTTTAGAGGCATCCTCACATGGGTCCTCAGTCCCAACTAGGTGATAAGTCAACAGTAAATTCCCAGGGGATGATACATCCCTTGGGATCTTCATCAGGGTAGCATGACCTTGTCGACTACATAGGGTCCTCTATATAGGCAATAGTAAAAAAGATGTCCCACGACCCATATTGGTTGTCAAAGTCCCACTAGTTCGGCCCACTCACCTAATCCGTCATTAGTCGCCTATGGTTTATCCAATTAGTCTAAGCACAACTCAAGTTAAGGCCTCAAGAATCAGTGACCAAGGAAAACAAACCTTTACCAAGGTCCATCAGGGCCTTGGTACTTTGTGAATCCTAGTCTAGGAATTTATATTTATTTATTAAATTAGTTAATTAATTAAAAGCAATTAATCGATATTTTAATTATGGGGTTCATTTAATTTAAACACATTGATCGCCTTAGTGGAAAGACCACAACCCCTAAGCATAAATCAATAGCATAAATACCTCATGGGAAAGTATGCAAACCACCTACCTTTAACTGATGCTTTCTATTTATCTCTAAGAATCACCAGCTCTTCCAAGGACCATCGAGGTCTATCCATGACTGGTCCCATCTCACATCACCAACCGAGCTCCTAACTCACGCCAAGAAGGTAAAAAAGATAATTATACAACATATAATTAATTAAACAATTTAATTAGAATTGATCATATTCAATGAAATTCACAACATCACCACGTCACACCTAAACCAAATCCAACAAGTTTTGGGAGGCTTGAAGCAGACCCCCAGTACCAATCCGAGAAAATACCCTAAGCACCAGAACCAAATCCATAATTAATTTAATTTAATTCAATCAGAAAACCATAAATACATCTATGACACGATGTAACTTTGATTATTCAATGAACGTATACTAATAGAAGTTGTTATAGGATTCCCTCTAGCTATACTGAATGAAAGTCCTGAAGGATTTAGATGATTTTACAATTTTCCAATAAAATTTCTGAAAATCCCTAACCCAATCATCACTCAATCAACGTAGAAGAGGAAAGAAAAGGAATGGAGGGGAGAGAATATCCCATACCTTGAATCACCACCGAAAATGACACCAAAAACACCCTATAAACTTGGGTAAGAAAGGAAGGAGGCAAGGAGGGGGAAGCCATCCGCACGAGAAAAATAGGAGGAGAAGAAGGGGGAATGCCCCTCTAAAACTCAAGGGTGGGGGGAATTCAATTTTCCTCCTAAATATCCCATCATCTGGCCAATGGATCAAGGTAGTGGGCACTACAACGTTGGATGCAGTAGCCACACGACCTCTCCACATGCTCCTCTGATCCCCCAGGATGACTCTGAGCCTTTAACCATGTCTAAACACACCTATTAGAGGTTATTATACTCTCAAAACTCAATTCTGAGCCCATTTTCTCAAAATTATCCAACCACTAATTTGAAAAAAAAAACAAATTCCCACATAAATTTTCCATGTCATATAGAAACAAGGCCCTAAAAACTTCCCAAAACAATACTTCTCATACCTAAGAATTCTGGTGGTCATCTAACCATCCAACCCAACCTAATCAAGTCATCGATTAATCACTAAATGACCACATTCAAACTCAAAATGCTAAACACACTTTAAAAGTGCAATGTAACATCCCAGGAAAATAAAGATTATGAAATTTTCATATTTATTAATATTTTTTAATTAAATATTAATTTTATTTTAAAGGGTATTCTATATTCAATGGCGTACCTGACACGCAACAACGAGTTTCTTTGAAATCTTATGTTGCACACTAATAATATAATAATATTATTTTAAATGGTAGTTAACACCTAGCTGTTGTATTGATGAGAATTAATAAAACTAACATAAATATGATAATATATGTTTATTAAATGTTATTACATTCATACAGTAAAAGTCAGAGGCTTAAAATGTAAATGAATATAATTTTTAGCATAATTTACTTTAAAAGGGCGATTTACCACCTTTTGATGGCGAACTATTTTTTAAATCTAGTTTTCTTCACTTTTACATATTATATTTGACAAAATAATTTTCATCTTTAGAATCGGGACATCAAAATTTACTTTGGATGAAAGTTTTATATTTTTCTGATAATGTTCATTTTTAATGAATAGTAAAATAATGCTATATTTTAATTCAAAACCGCCTTTTAATCTAATTTATTTATATGGTTAGATTATCTTTTTAATTGGTTTTAAAGTGTAAATAGATTATATTTTTACCATTTATCCCAATGTTGGAAATTGGAAGTAATTTCACTTTGAAATTGGGCATTAACAAGTATCAATCTTTTGATGGTTATTATTTCTTAAAAACACGCTTTTTTGTTTTGACGATGGGAATTAATTATAAAATTAATCAATGAAACTTCTATGTCTTGAATTTGGTAAAATAGAAATAATTTTTGTATTAAGAATATAAAATTTATCTTAGATTTAATTTTTGGAATTTTTCTGAAAACCTTTAATTTTTGATGAATAGTGAAACCACTAAGTAGTATTTAAAAAACTGAATTTTTCATTTAAATGAAATTTTACCACTTCTGTGAATTAAATTTCAAAAATATGACATACATGGTTGTCATTAGTTTGTAAAATTTGGTTCAATGTGATGAAAATAATTTTTGGTGAATAGTAACTGTTGACTTTTATTAAGCACACTTAAAGTTAATTAGGGTAATTTAAGGTAAAAATAATGTTATAATAATAAAAAAATTACATTGACACTTGTCCTAATCTTATTGGATGAGAAATGGCCGACCAAGACAATCCATGGGTCAATTTTGGGACCCCATGGGGCCACTTGTGTAAGATAATGACATTAATAACTTTTATTTAAAGTAAAAATAAAAATGTCATAAACATGTATTGTTTTACTAAAATAATTTTTACATGGGGTTATATAAGTTATCTTTTCAACTATAAATATTCATTGGAAATATAGAAATATTTCCTAGATCATGATATTTTTTTTATAATTTTTAGACATCAAATAAATAAAATTATTTATGACACAATGATGATGTAGTGTTTACGTCATTAATGGATGATTTAAATAAATAAGAAAATAAAAATTAAAAAAATATCCAAAACTTGTCCAATTATTATTGAATGATTTTATTTCTAACATGGGCTAACTTATCTTTTACTTTAATGATTTTTTGACCTTTATAAACCGAAAATCATTTTATAATAAAATAATATTTTCAAACTTTCCAAAATATCCCCTCCTCTCCCTTATAAAAAGACCTCACTTCCTACCCATTTCTCACACTTCTCAAGCCCTTGGATCATCCAAACTCTTCTCTAATAAGCTCCCAAGATCCCTCTCTTCATTCTAGAAGCCTTACCTTAGGCAGAAAATACTTCAAGAAACCCTTTTGGTTCAAACCAAAGGGAGTTACCCGATTTAAAGGCAACTTCTTCTCTTAAGTATTTTTGTTTAATTTTACTTCTCCAACCCCATAAACTATTTTTATTCCGTTATTTTATAAAAAAACCAGTATTATAAATATACAAGGATGTTGTTATGAGAAGTATTCAAGATAAACTTACACACACCTCCAACTAATGGGTAAAGAACATACTATTTCAGTGGACGACGAACTACTGCCTCACGAAACGATGATTGTTCAATCATCTCCTATCACCTCTCATGGTGGCCATTATGATGGTAATTTATCTATATATGATATATATTATATTTATGTTGTTTTGATTCTGTATTTTCCTTTTTATAGCATACCTTTATGGTTCCTATAATAGGTAAACGCGATAATTTCATTAGAGGAAGTACGGACTACCGCCCCCTCAAAGTGATATGACTTGTTCATGCCATACATGGAACGTATAAAAGATAGAATTTATGAACTTATGTAACATATTTGAAATAAATATTATACTTAAAATATAATATACCTATGAATCACTATTTTTTCATTTCATTAAAATATGAAATAGAAATGAAAGTAGCATTCATGCGTACGTACGGCTTACCATCTCCATGAACGGTGCATTTCATTTCTTATCTACAAATATTATGTAATATTATAAATAAATATATATACTTGATATATATGATATATATGAAATCTAAATGATGAATTTCAGTCTGGAGATAAAGTAATTTTGACCACATGGACAATTTATAATTATAACAAGTTCATTTTTAACTCAAGTTCCGAACATTGAAAAAATGTCTGATATGAGCTCAAATAATTAACTAATTGTTAAAGCAGGGTGATAAGTAATATAAAAGTAATAATAAACTTGAAAAAATATTCTTAAGCAAGTATAAAGTAATATAAGTTTATTATTCAGGAAAAACAAGGAACATACGAGCGAGTCAAGTTGGACAATGAGGTAAGGGATTTTTATCTCACTTTTAATTCCGTGAGATTTACATTTTTCACCACTTATTTATAGCATGTGGTGTATTTTGTACTACCAATGGATGTATATTATCAGTATTATATTTATATTCGTGTTATTCTATGATTCTTTTGGTGGTTAGTAATTTTTGGTCATACGATTCGATTGAATACAACGTGGTAAGCGATTTTCATCTCACTTCTTATTCCTGTGAGATTCATGGTATATTTGCCATTATTTACTTTTATGTGGTGTATTTACCACCCATGATTGTACTCTTTGTGTAATATAATTTAATTTATGGGTATTTACATATTATTTACATGATCCTTCTTTCATGGGGTGTACGTTTCGAAAGTTACCAAATCGGTAAGGGATCCTTTCACCATCCTCTCTTAAGTCATGACTTCCTTTATGTTATATATTATAGTTCCATTTTATTATGTTAAGTATTGTTATTATATATCTTTACTACTTTCCATTTCATTTCCAAATTATGATATACCCTTTCCGCTCTCATCAATTGATTTTTGAATTTGTAAGTGACGCCGTTAGGATGCCGAATTTGTTGTAAAAGAAATCATATCTTCTCTTTCCTTTCAATTTTCCTTTTCATGTGGTATGACATTCAAATATCCATACCATATTCTTATCTCCATGTTATTATTACTTTATACTATATTACGAGTTATTTATGAGTGGGCTAACCTTTTACCCTCTCTTTATATTATTTTCTAAAACCATGTTATATAGCCGCTATGCTGTAGAAATTTTGTCTCAAAATCTCTCTCTCTTTTTCTCAAGGGATTCTCTTTTTTTATTTATGTGAATAACCAGACCTATTTTGTTTCTATGGGTGTTAATAGATAAGAAAAATGATATATTTGATTTTGGAATTGACATACATGTAACCCTCACTCCCTTTCCATGGGTTATAAATGACATAAGGATCTTATTTTTAAGAACCTTTAAAACGTCATGATTTTGAAATGAAACCCATTTATTTTATTCTCTATGGGTTATTTATGAAATGTTTGATTATGATCTATGTGTATCACATGAAATCAAAGAAATATTTAGGGTGCGCCCTGATAGCAATCCAATGCATTGGGTAAAGAATTAATCTCTATAGATGACAAGTTTCTCGATACCTTGGTGAATAACCTTGGTAATTTTATGACACCTTGGGGATGGACCTTGGTGATATATTCATGAATGTCTAAATGAAATATTGTAGGAAAATATTCAAGTTATGATTCATGTTATTTTTATTATGAAATTCCTATTCTTCCATTGCTCATGCCTTTATGATTTATATCACGTTCTTATTAATATTTCTCAAGATCACATGTCAACTACTTCACTTGTTTTCCTTACTAAGCCTTTTTCTCACTCTTTCCTTCAATTTATGTCTCCAGGTTATGAGATGCAGTAATTTTACATAGGATGAACCTATGATGAATCCTTAAAAGTGTATTATAAGGATGTTTTATGTTGTTTTCATGTATTATGTTCCTGATTTCCAAGACACTAGACTTTAAAGATCCTCTGTTTGTAAAATGTAATGAAAAGTTATGTTATAAAATGGAGGGATGCTATAGTTGGTATAAAAGGATAGTTTAGTTATTTATGGAAATTAGGAAATGAAAACATTAGGAAGAACTATATAGAAAAGTTTAAATATAGGAAAACTTCATGGTTTTTTGGTGAGTATGGAGTAAGTGGTTTATCAAGCAAATACATCCCTGTCTGGATACGAGCAGAACTATCTTAATGCATTGGGATGAAAATGAAAGGTATAAGAAAACCTTTAAGGTTAAAAAATGTTAGGGTTATTTTTGAGTTTTATGAAAAGGACAACACACAGACTGGGTGACAACCCATCACGTCAGACAAAGCTGTGGGAATACAACCCACAACCAAAGTGTGATTGGGTTTTATCACCTACCATTGGCCTACGTGAAGTCCCTAGTTAGTATGACTTATTTTTTTTAGTTATATGATTTTATGGATCAAGAATAAGTTGGTTTTGGGAACTTATGTTTTATAAAATGGATATCCTTAATATAGGAAAATGTTTTGGTGATTAAATGATAAAGGTTATTTTGGAAGATGTTTTCTCTTTTTGAATAATACATGCCTAAGTAAAATAAAATACTACATGATTTCATTTGTGAAGGAATGGTTGAGATTTTTATTTTGTAATAATCTATGTATTTATTGTGGACATATGGTGATTTGGGTTATTTCTAGAAAATGATTAACCTTACATAGAGAATATGTGATTAGGTTAATTACACTTTAGTATGAGACTTTAAGAGTAGCCGATGTTATTTGGAGATAAATGTTAAGATTTATTGTGGAAGACTATGTGATTAAATCCTTCCGAGTTTTGGGTTTCTATCACAGTTTGGATTATTCTAAATAATTTTAAGGACGATTATTTATTGAATGGTTATTCTGAAACTTTGGGTACATTTTGTTGAATTTTGGAGATTAATAGTAGTATTTATTTTTATAAAGGATTATCCTTTTGGGGATCATATGATCTCGTACTAACCATTTTGGTTTTAGTTGATGACTAAAGACAAGGGAAATATATAGTTCTTATTTTGTGGATTATGTGATTCTCTAGAAGATGATTTTCGTGCTTTTGATGTGACCAAGTCTTTTTGAATACTCATTGTTTGGAGAAAAAATTAGTTTTTGGTAGAAACTTATTAAAGGACGAAAATCTACTTGAAGGTAAGTATATTTCCTTATGTTTTTATTATATGTAGTAAATGAATTTCTCAAAATTATGAAAAGGAACATAAAACAAAAACGTTGTTGGTTTACGTTTACTACTGGGTAATCAAAGACCGTTTAACACATCATAAGTTTGTGATTTTCTGGTGGTTAACTTTCTCCTAATCATGTTTTCTATCACTCTCCATCTGAACTTGACCCTTTGTTTTCTCTTCCATATTCATGTTTTCCTACATGGAATACTAGTATGGGTTAACTAGGGTGACCTTTGTACTTCTCTTTATTTATTTTAAAGTGATAGTTTTACTGACTCTTTTTTTGATGTGGGACTTTCAATGAAGTTTCCAAGCCCAATTTTAAAATTGAGAGGACGCAATTTCCAAGAGGGGGGAAGAATGTAACTTCTCAGGAAAATAAAGAATATGAAATTTTCATATTTATTAACATTTTTGAATTAAATTTTAATTTTATTTTAAAGGGGATTCTATATTCAATGGCATACCTGACACGCAACAACATGTTTCTTTGAAATCTTACATTGCACACTAATAATATAATATTATTATTTTAAATGGTAGTTAACACCTATCCGTTGTATTTACAGGAATTAATATAACTAATATAAATATGACAATATATGTTTGTTAAATGTTTTTATATTCATCCAATAAAATTCAGAGGCTTAAAATGTAAATGAATTAAATTTTAAGCATAATTTACTTTAAAGGGGCGATTTACCGACTTTTGGTGGCGAACCTTTTTTTTAAATCTAGTTGTTTTCACTTTTATATATTATATTTGACAAAATAATTTTCATCTTTAGAATCGGGACATCAAAATTTACTTTGGATGAAATTTTGATATTTTTCTAATAATGTTTATTTTAATGAATAGTAAAAAATGCTATATTTTAATTCAAAACCACCTTTTAATCTAATTTATTTATATGGTTAGATTATATTTTTAATTAGTTTTAAAGTTTAAATAGATTATATTTTTACCATTTAACCCAATTTTGGCCATTGGAAGTAATTTCACTTTGAAATTGGACATTAAAAAGTATCAATATTTTGATGATTGTTATTTATTAAAAACACGCCTTTTGTTTTGACGATGAGAATTAATTATAAAATTAATTAATGCAACTTATATTTTTTAAATTTGGTAAAATAGACATAATTTTTGAATTCAGAATATCAAATTTATCTTAGAGTGAATTTTTATAATTTTTCTAAAAACCATCAATTTTTGATGAATAGTGAAACAACTAAGTAGTAGTTAAAAAACTAATTTTTTCATTTAAATGAAATTTTTCCACTTCTGTGAATTTAATTTTAAAAATCTGACATAAATGGTTTTCATTAGTAAGTAAAATGTGGTTCAACGGGATGAAAATAATTTTTGGTGAATAATAACTTTTGACTTTTATTAACCACAATTAAAGGTAATTAGGGTAATTTAAGGTAAATTACCCTAATGACATTAATAACTTCGTATTTAAAGTAAAAATAAAAATTTCATAAACATGTATTGTTTTACTAAAACAATTTTTACATGGGGTTATATAAGTTATATTTTTGACTATAAATATTCATTGGAAATATAAAATGATTTCATACATCATTTTATTTTGTTTTATAATTTTTAGACATCAAATAAATAAAATTATTTATGACACAATGATGATGCATTGTTTATGTCATTAATGGATGATTTAAATAAATAAGACGATAAAAATTAAAACAATATCCAAAAATTTTCCAATTATTATTGGATGATTTTATTTCGAACATGGGATACCTTATCTTCAACTTTAATGATTTTTTGACCTTTAGAAACCGAAAATCATTATATAATAAAATAACATTTTCAAACTTTCCAAAAGAGCCCCTTTTCTCCCTTATAAAAAGCCCTCACTTCCTACCCATTTCTCACAATTCTAAAGAAATTGGCTCGTCCAACATCTACTCAAATAAGCTCCCAATATCTCTTTATTCATCCTAGAAGCCTTACCTTAGGCATAAAACACTTCAAGAAACCCTTTTGGTTCAAACCAAAGGGAGTTACCCAATTTAAAGGTAACATCTTCTCTTATGTTCTTTTGTTTTATTTTAATTCTCCAACCCCATAAACTCTTTTTATTACTTTATTTTATAACAACAACAGTATTATCAATATAAAAGGATGTTGTAATGAGAATTATTAGAGATAAACTTACACACACCTCCATCTAATGGGTAAAGAACATACTGTTTCAGTGGATGTCAAACTACTTCCTCACGAAACGATGATTGTTCAATTATCTCATACCACCTCTCATGGTGGAAATTATGATGGAACTGTATCTATATATGATATATATGATATTTATGTTTTTTTATGCTTCTGTATTTTCATTTTTATATCATTCTTTTATGGTTCTCATAATAGGTAAACACGATAATTTAATTAGAGGAAGTGCGGACTACCGCCCCCTCAAAGTGATATGACTCGTTCATGCCATACGTGGAACATATAAAGGATAGAATTTATAAACATATGTAACATATATGAAATAAATATTATAATTAAATTATAATATACCTATGAATCACTCTGTTTTCATTTCATTAAAATATGAAATAGAAATGAAAGTAGCGTTCATGCGTACGTACGACTTACCGTCTCCATGAACGGTGCATTTCATTTCTTATCTCCAAATGTTATGTACTATTATAAATAAATATATATAATGGATATATATGATATATATGACATCTAAATGATTAATTTCATTCTGTAGATAATGGAATTTTTACCACATGGACTATTTATAATTATAACAAGTTCATTTTTGACTCATGTTCCAAACATTTACAAAAATTTATGATATGAGCTCAAATAATTAACTAATTGTTAAAGAAATGTAATAAGTAATATAAAAGGAATAATAAACTTGAAAAAATATTCTTAAGAAAGTATAAATTAAATTAATTTTATTATTCAGGAAGAACAGGGAACATACAAGCAAGTCAAGTCGGACAACGAGGTAAGGGATGTTGGAACCACTTTGTGTAAAGGTTTGTATTTGTTGTCAATAGTTGTCAATGGAATATCAAAATGAAAGATATCAAGAAGTACTCCAATAAAATGGAGGAATGAAATCTCACAATGAAGGAGATCATGAAGTACTCCGATGAAGTAGAGGAGTAGTGATTCAGACGATTGTTGTGCTGATCGTAAGTTCAAAGAACATGTGTCAAAGGTGATACATTGTTTACAACAATAAAGAATGTGAGGAGTAATCCATCCAAGGATGATTAAATAAGGATGGTGTTTTTGGATGAAGACCATGCAATTCCTCCTTATTTCATAAGGACCATGGGCTTTGATGAAGACCATGAAATTCCTCATTATTGCATGAGAAAAATGGGTTTTGATGAAGACCATGCAATTACTCATGATTGCATGAGAACCATGCTAGAGACTTCTCGACGGATTGAATCACATGGTTTGCATGAAGTTGATCATGACGGTTGATGAAGGAGGCAATGTGCCAATGAGTTGACTTATGAAATGACCATGCACATCACATTGTCATAGAAGATGATGGTACTAAAGCTGTTCCTTCAAAGAATACATATCACAATAGTGGAGTTTGTGATAAAAGCAAAAGAGTTGCTGAAGGATACAGATCACAAATAAGAAGTGTTGTTGAGGTGATCGTTCTTGTCGACAAAGAAAACAAACGACATACAAATTTGTTGACAAAGGAGATTCCATGGTGACATGTCGAGTTCAAGAGTTGTGGTCAACGATCTATGTTTGATTCAAGAACATCGATAGAGGAATGGATGATCTGGAGGCGGTACAAAAAGGGCAGATACAAGGTGGCGCCGTTTTCCAGTGTTTGCCAAATTTCAGGGCCTCAAAATCAACAAATGAAGAAGAGTGATTTTGGAAGATTGACTTGCGCGCCATACTCTTGGAGGATAGGAAACTTGCGCGCCATATGTTTTTGAAGATCAGAGCATCAAAATATGGCAAAGGGATTAGGGTCGCGCAAGTTTTGGTGTGGTCGTGCAGGTGAATTATGTGCCGAGAAGAGACTTGCGCGCCGACGCCTTGAATGCATTATAACTTGCGCGCCTATGGTTTTTTCGAGATCAGAAGATCCAAATTTGGAAAAGGCAAGATGTTCTCGCAAGTTTAGATGTTGATCGTGCAAGTGCCTAGCAGGGGCCGAGACTTGCGCGCCGATGGATGACTTGCGCACCGCCGCGCAGGGGGTCCAGTTTGCCTATAAATACTGGACCACCCCTCCTCATTTCTTATGGAGCTCAAGACTTAGATATTGTTCGAGCTCTCGTCGCACAGGTGGTTGAGCCGCGCAAGTGTTGATTGCGTGCCGATTGATGGTTGCACGCCCCAGGTGATTTGGGCAAGGAAGGAAGTGAGTCGCACGGGTTTGAAGTTCAAGAAGGCAGAGTCGCGTAGGTGCTTTGGAGACACTTGTGCGCCAGGTTATACTTTCGTGCCTAAGACTTGCACGCCAGATGGAGACTTGCGCGTCGGGCTTGAAAAGGAGAGCCAAATATTGTTGAAGCACGCCCGCCTTTCTGGAGCTGTACAAGAGCTAAATATTGCCTAATACTTTCGGTGCAATGAGAGATCGAAGAAAAAATCTAAATGATACATGCATGATCTCATGCATACATGGTGAATTGATTCTGACGAATGCCGAGTAAGCTGAACATCATTTATTGAGCAATCACATAAGTGATTGTGATTCAGGAAAACGAAGACAAGGGGATCTAGTGCATTCAGTCATTGCACTAAAGAAGAAATATTGAACTATAAAGAGCATCAACTCTGAACCCTGATGCAAGCAAAGTCTCATGTTGAATAGGAGACAAAGAACATCAATGCACATTTATTGAACAGACCTTCATGTCTATAAACTGAGTGGGACTTCACCAACGACAGTGAGCTAGGGGGAGTCAACGGGAGTGACCCGAGGGACGCAGTGAGCTATCCCTGAACAATTGTAAAGGCAGTGAGCCTGGGACAGAGTGTCAGTACCCAAACCTTTGTAATCTACATCTAGTGAAGCATAGTGGATTTAGGTACGACCGACAACCTGTCGGCGTATGCTCCTTGGACGTAGCCCTTAGTGGTGAACCAAGTAAAAATAGTTGTGTCATCTCTCTGCATGTGAATGTTTAATTACTGATCATATCCATCATACAGGTTTAAGTAGTTCCTACCAACGTGGGAACAAGATCCACAACTAAAAGAAGAAAAAGTTTCCACCCTGATTCACCCCTCCCCTCTCAGGGTGTCCCGGGGTCCTACAAGTGGTATCAGAGGGAAATGTTAATGTATGTTGGATATTCTCCAGTAATTCTATTGAGAAGAGGATTTGAGTTTCTTTCCTAGAGTCAACAATGAAGAGCAGTCTTGATAATGACGCAGTCATTTCTGAGCAGAAATCTATATCCACCAAGACTTTGACAAATAGGAAAAAGAAAGAGAAGAAGATGAAGAAGAAGTCCCCCACATCCAAAGAAGATGCAGTGTCTTGTTCTCCATGCCATTCCAATAATGAAGAAACATTAGGCTTGGAAAGTATCAAGCAGGTGGCTCAGAACTCATCCAGAGGAAAGGATGATACCCCTAATTCAAGCTTTCAGGAAAAACTCATAACACATCTGCATGATATTCCAGAAGAAAGGGTTGCTATTATCTGTAGCCTATTTCAATCTATGCAGGTTGAGATCACTAGACTTGAAAGGGAAGTGGACAATTTGGAAAAGGGGCTGGAAGGAAAAATTATGGAAAGTATGAAGCTCACCAAACGGGTGAAAGCCCTTGAAGAAAAAGGTGAAGTCAGCAATACTCTGGAAGAAAGGATCCATGCACTTTAAGCTGAGCTGAAGAAGAACAATGAAGTCAAGAATTTTTGTCTGGAAGAAACTTCCATTAAATTCAGGGAACTTGACTCTTTGTTACAAAACAAATTTAAGATGCATGAAGATGAGGTTGAAAGGTTGAAGAAGAATTGTGAAGAGAATATGATCACGATTGAAGATCAGAAGATCATCCTCAATATTGTGGGTCAAAAATTGGAAGCTCAATTGACCAAGATTGAGAACACACATATTGAGACTTCACAAAAGAATTAAATGAGTGATGCTTGCACTCAATGTTCGTTGGAGGAGTCTAAAGCTGAAATGCCTCCAACATGTGATAAGAAGATTATGAAAACTTTTGATTATCCACATCAAGAACCAGTTGCTGCTGGTACTCAATGCTCACTGGAGGATTCTATTGTCAAAATACCTCCAACATGTGATAAGAAGATCATGACTTCACTCTTTGATCTATCACAAGCAACTGAGAAAGTGAAGGTACCATCCAAACCATCTTGTACTCATATTTCTAAATACACTCCTACAATCAGTGCAGGTGGGAAGAAAAATTCTAAACAATTATAGATGAGGAAATGTGAGAAGAAGAAACCTACCACCATGACTAGGGTGGATGGGAAGAAAAATGAGGAAGTGGGTTCCTCAAATAGAGCAAAAAATATTAAGAAGATGGCCCAACAACTTAATACAGAAGACACAAAGATGAAAATATTTGTGGGTCAATGTTGGTGCTGCAACAGATTTGGGAACTGTGCACTGGATTGTCTTTATAATCCCTTACATGGAAAAGCACAGAGAATTCCTATATCAAAGAGAAGGAAGCTA
This sequence comes from Viscum album, assembly GCA_963277665.1. Lineage (NCBI taxonomy): Eukaryota > Viridiplantae > Streptophyta > Magnoliopsida > Santalales > Viscaceae > Viscum > Viscum album. The sequence goes on from OY728119.1 coordinate 1,918,730,263, forward strand.
GAGAAAAAGAAGAAACATCAGCAGGTCCAGAAGCATCTGTTTACTGCAAACAAATTTGGAATTCTTGATAACATCTGTGATGTATGCAACGACAGCGGTCACAATGCAGGCACATGTCCATATCAACATGCTTTCACTGTTGAAAAGAAAATAAGACCTCTGATGCCGTCAAAGAATGAAGCAGCTACCTTGGGGAGAAATCAGAAGAATGTTGTGAACACACATTTCCCCAAGAAGATCTCAAGTAGGGAAGCTGAGAAGACCCAGGTTTTTAGATCCATGAAATTTAAGGGTTATTCATCCAAAAGAAACACTAAGTGGGATGAATCTCGGATGAACCCATGGGGAAGACCTAAACCAGCTGCAAAAGTTCCAAATGACATATTGGTCATCTGGCCAGAAGATTTGAAAAGAATAAGGAAACTTGAGGATGAGAAGGCCAAGGCTGGTGACAAAGGAAAAGGAAAACCTTCACATGATGAAGACACAGTGCAGGAGAGTTTACAAACAAAGAGAAACACACGTGTCAAAGAAGTTCTGTGTGAGAGATGCAAGAAATCTGGTCACACTGCCAAAGGTTCACTAGTAGAAAAACGGTTTTTAACGTCGGTTTTTTTTTATTTTGGACGTCGGTTTTTAACCGACGTCGAAGTCACCGACGTTAAAAATATGAATTTTTACGTCGGTTTTTGTAAACCGACGCGAAAAATGAATAACATTCGTTTTTTGGCGTCGGTTTTGTAAAAAACCGATGCTAAAAAAATAATTCATATAATTTTTCGCGTCGGTTTTCATAAAAACCGACGCGAAAAATTTAAAAAAGTAGTTTTGGCATCGGTTATTTAAAAAAACCGACGCCATAAATGAAAAAGAAAATATTTTTCACGTCGGTTTTTATAATAACCGACGCCAAAAAAAATAATTCATATAATTTTTCGCGTCGGTTTTCATAAAAACCGACGCGAAAAATTTAAAAAAGTAGTTTTGGCGTCGGTTATTTAAAAAAACCGACGCCATAAATGAAAAAAAAATATTTTTCACGTCAGTTTTTATAAAAACCGACGCCAAAAAAAATAATTCATATAATTTTTCGCGTCGGTTTTCATAAAAACCGACGCGAAAAATTTTAAAAAGTAGTTTTGGCGTCGGTTATTTAAAAAAACCGACGCCATAAATGAAAAAAAAAATATTTTTCGCGTCGGTTTTTCTAAAAACCGACGCCAAAAATCAAAATTTTTTTTTCTAGGTTTTAGATCATTTCCTAAGCTTCGATTTGACAGGCTGTGGACCTAAAACGGAGTTACGGTTCAAAAGTTATCGCCGTTACAAGTTGAACCTATCAAAGTTTTGATTGATACAACTCGTTTCAAAGAAAACATGATAAACATAAATTAAAATCATATACACCAAATGTAATAAAATAATCATAATACATCAAACATATTTCAATGGTTTTAGGGGCTTCCATCGAAATGATATGTTTTTTATTATCATATAACTTGTATTTAGAAATGAGAATGAATCATCATTATAAGAAATCCAATCGAGTTGTTTAGAAATGAAGGATAATAATAATAAAGAAAACGAATGAATAGAATATGTACCAATTAATGATTGAAGTCGCATTGAAATCGTGATTGAATCGAAGATGTTGAAAATGATGAATGAAGGGGAAACTGGATATATATATAGTAAACGAAAATATTTTCAATTGTGTTTTACGAAAATGTTGGCGGGATTTTAAAAAGTTAAACGCGCGTTGTGAAAAAAATTGAAATTTTGATCCCGCGTTACTCTTTGGCGTCAGTTTTGTTTGAAACCGACGCAAAATAGTATTTACATTGGTCTTTTGGCGTCGGTTTTTTAGAAAATCGAAGCAAAAAATGTCAATCAATATCCTTTTTGGCGTCGGTTCATAAAAAAACCGACGCAAAAAATGAAAAAAAAATTTGGCGTCGGTGTTTATGAAAAACGACCCCATAAAAGTTTTAAAAAAAAATCTTTGGCGTCAGTGTTTTAATAAACCAATGCTAAAAATTTAAAAAAAACTACATTTCGCGTCGGTTTTTTTAAAAACCGACGCCAAAAACAAAAAATAATTTTTTTGGCGCCGGTTTTTAAAAAAACCGACGTGAAAAGTTAAATTATATTTTTGGCATCGGTTTTTATGAAAACCGACGCCAAAAATGACAAAAAAAATTACATTGTTTTAGATAATTCTCTAAGCTTTGATTTGACTGGTCGTGGAGCAAAAACGGAGTTACGGATTAAAAGTTATGGATGTCGGAAGTTGACCTTCTCTAAAAGAAGTTTTAAGGAAGTTCAACTTTCAAAGGCCATAACTTTTAATCCGTAACTCCGTTTTTGCTCCACGACCAGTCAAATCAAAGATTAGAGAATTATCTAAAACAATATAATTTTTTTTTAAAATATTTGGCGTCGGTTTTTATAAAAACCGACGCGAAAAATAATTTTTTTTCATTTATGGCGTCGGTTTTTTTAAAAACCGACGCCAAAAACAAAAAATAATTTTTTTGGCGTCGGTTTTTATGAAAACCGACGCCAAAAATGACAAACAAAAATTACATTGTTTTAGATAATTTTCTAAGATTTGATTTGACTGGTCGTGGAGCAAAAACGGAGTTACGGATTAAAAGTTATGGATGTCGGAAGTTGACCTTCTCTAAAAGAAGTCTTAAGGAAGTTCAACTTTCAAAGGCCATAACTTTTAATCCGTAACTCCGTTTTTGCTCCACGACCAGTCAAATAAAAGATTAGAGAATTATCTAAAACAATATAATTTTTTTTAAAAAATTTTTGGCGTCGGTTATCATAAAAACCGACGCCAAAAATATATTTTAACTTTTCGCGTCGGTTTGTAAAAAAACCGACGCGAAAAGTAGTTTTTTTTTAAATTTTTAGCGTCGGTTTGTTAAAAAACCGACGCCAAAGAATTTTATTTAAAACATTTATGGCGTCGGTTTTCATAAAAACCGACGCCAAAATATATATTTTTTTGTTTTTTGCGTCGGTTTTTTTAAGAACCGACGCCAAAACAATTTTTTTTCCGTTTTGGCGTCGGTTTTTTTAAAAACCGACGCCAAAAAATCACCGTAAAAATTATAGACGTCGGTTTATAAGAAACCGACCTCAAACTGGCGACGTTAAAAATCATTTTTCTACTAGTGGTTGCCTAACCTTAATACCAGAGCAAGAAGCAGTCCTTAAGAGGAGTAAGAATGCATCATTCATGATGGATGCTAAGCAGAACAATTATCCACACAAAGCAGAAGAGAATGTGAACAGAACCATGCCACATCGACAGATGTTAGAACATATGTTCAAATGTGCAGGCATGAAGACTGGAGTGAACAGAGGAACTTGGTTGAGAAAAGAACCTCAACCAAGCAAGTCTTCTTGATGAAGCAAGAAGGAACCACCTTATTCCCGTAATCATTTGTGTATTGTATTTGTGCTAATAATGCAGGGAATTGAAGGTGAATCATGCTCTCAGGGGGAGAACCTGAGAAGTAGTGAATGTTGTCAACTCTTGATAGCCAAGATGAAGAAGTTTCCATCCTTAGTAGATTCTTCAATTGATATTCAAAGATTATGATGATGAAGGATCACTCTTGATGAAGATGATGAGGAGTGTTTCCTTTGAGGGGGAGAAGAATGAAGAAGCTTCCATAATCACTGTTTCAATCAATATCAACTCCAACTGGACTCAAAAGCAGTTACTCTGTGAATTTCTTGAAGAACACACCAATGGAGAAGAGAATGGAAGTGCTCCAAGGTCACTTATCCTGCCGATTGCACTTGAATGTTTCTGATCTATTTGCTGATGTGAGTGCAGGAGTTTCAGGTTGATTATTCCCTATCATAGTTAATCTTCTTCAACCTGGAATTAAAGTGGTAAACCCTTGAAGACAAGATACATGAGTTATCATCTCATGTTGGTATCATGATCTGTGGATAATGGACAGCCTTGTTGACTTAATCAAATCCTCTTGTTTTCTACATCGAGCATTTCTCAAGTAGACTTAGAGTGAAATGATTAATGAAACATTGCTTAAGTGTGGATTGATACCCTCCCTACCATGTGCTTTGTATTTCTTGTCAATAAGGGGGAGATAAAGTGAAATGAACATTTGAAAAGAAAAGTTGATTGAATAGAAGATTCTCATTTTGACATTGAAAAATTCATTTCAGAAGATGTATAAGGTATTGACAACAAAATAAAAAGGGGGAGATTGTTGGAACCACTTTGGGTAAAGGTTTTTATTTGTTGTCAATAGTTGTCAATGGAATATCAAAATGAAAGATATCAAGAAGTAATCCAATAAAATGGAGGAATGAAAGCTCACAATGAAGGAGATCATGAAGTACTCCGATGAAGTAGAGGAGTAGTGATTCAGACGATTGTTGTGCTGATCGTAAGTTCAAAGAACATGTGTCAAAGGTGATACATTGTTTACAACAATGAAGAATGTGAGGAGTAATCCATCCAAGGATGATTAAAGAAGGATGGTGTTTTTGGATGAAGACCATGCAATTCCTCCTTATTGCATAAGGACCATGGGCTTTGATGAAGACCATGAAATTCCTCATTATTGCATGAGAAAAATGGGTTTTGATGAAGACCATGCAATTACTCATGATTTCATGAGAACCATGCTAGAGACTTCTGGACGGATTGAATCACATGGTTTGCATTAAGTTGATCATGACGGTTGATGAAGGAGGCAATGTGCCAATGAGTTGACTTATGAAATGACCATGCACATCACATTGTCATAGAAGATGATGGTACTAAATCTGTTCCTTCAAAGAATACATATCACAATAGTGGAGTTTGTGATAAAAGAAAAAGAGTTGCTGAAGGATACAGATCACCAAGAAGAAGTGTTGTTGAGGTGATCGTGCTTGTCGACAAAGCAAACAAACGACATACAAATTTGTTGACAAAGGAGATTCCATGGTGACATGTCGAGTTCAAGAGTTGTGGTCAACGATCTATGTTTGATTCAAGAACATCGACAGAGGAATGGATGATCTGGAGGCGGTACAAAAAGTGAAGATACAAGGTGGTTCCATTTTCCAGTGTTTTCCAAATTTCAGGGCCTCAAAATCAACAAATGAAGAAGAGTGATTTTGGGAAAGGGACTTGCGCGCCATACTCTTGGAGGATATGAAACTTGCGTGCCATATGTTTTTGAAGATCAGAGCATCAAAATATGGCAAAGGGATTAGGGTCGCGCAAGTTTTGGTGAGGTCGTGCAGGTGAATTATGTGCCGGGAAGAGACTTGCATGCCGACACCTTGAATGCATTATAACTTGCGCGCCTATGGTTTTTCGATATCAGAAGATCCAAATTTGGAAAAGGCAAGATGTTCGCGCAAGTTTGGATGTTGATCGCGCAAGTGCCTAGCAGGGGCCGAGACTTGCGCGCCGATGGATGACTTGCGCGCCGCCGCGCAGGGGGTCCAGTTTGCCTATAAATACTGGACCACCCCTCCTCATTTCTTACGGAGCTCAAGACTTAGAGATTGTTCGAGCTCTCGTCGCGCAGGTGGTTGAGCCGCGCAAGTGGTGATTGTGCGCCGATTGATGGTTGCGCGCCCCAGGTGATTTGGGCAAGGAAGGAAGTGAGTTGCGTAGGTTTGAAGTTCAAGAAGGCAGAGTCGCACAGGTGCTTGGGAGACACTTGCGCGCCAGGTTATACTTGCGTGCCTAAGACTTGCGCACCAGATGGAGACTTGCGTGTCGGGCTTGAAAAGGAGAGCCAAATATTGTTGAAGCACGCCCGCCTTTCTGGAGCTACACAAGAGCTAAAGATTGCCTGATACTTTCAGTGCAAAGCGAGATTGAAGAAGAAATCTAAATGATACATGTATGATCTCATGCATACATGGTGAATTGATTCTGACGAATGCCGAGTAAGCTGAACATCATTTATTGAGCAATCACATAAGTGATTGTGATTCAGGCAAACAAAGACAAGGGGATCTAGTGCATTCAGTCATTGCACTAAAGAATAAAGATTGAAATATAAAGAGCATCAACTCTGAACCCTGATGCAAGCAAAGTCTCATGCTGAATAGGAGACAAAGAACATCAATGCACATTTATTGAAGAGACCTTCATGTCTATAAACTGAGTGGGACTTCACCAACGGCAGTGAGCCAGGGGGAGTCAACGGGAGTGACCCGAGGGACGCAGTGAGCTATCCCTGAACAATTGTAAAGGCAGTGAGCCTGGGACAGAGTGTCTGTACCCGAACCTTTGTAATCTACAGCTAGTGAAGCATAGTGGATTTAGGTACAACCGACAACCTGTCGGCGTATGCTCCTTGGACGTAGCCCTTAGTGGTGAACCAAGTAAAAATAGCTGTGTCATCTCTCTGCATGTGAATGTTTAATTTCTGATCATATCCATCATACAGGTTTAAGTAGTTCCTACCAACGTGGGAACAAGATCCACAACTAAAAGAAGAAAAAGTTTCCACCCTGATTCACCCCTCCCCTCTCAGGGTGTCCCGGGGTCCTACAAGGGATTCTTATCTCACTTTTAATTCCTTGAGATTTTCATTGTTCGCCACTTATTTATAGCATGTGGTGTATTGTGTATTGCCACTGGATATATATTATCATTATTATCTTTATATTCATGTTATTCTGTGATTCTTTTGGTGGTTAGTAATTTCTGTTCATACGATTCAATTGAATACAACGTGGTAAGGGATTTTCATCTAACTTCTTATTCCTGTGAGATTCATGGTATATTTTCCAATATTTACTTTTTTTGTGGTGTATTTACTACCCATGATTATACTATTTGTGTAATATACTTTAACTTATGTGTATTTAAATATTCTTTACATGATCCTTCTTTCATGGAGTGTACATTTCGAAAGTTACCAAATCGGTAAGGGAACCTTTCACCCTCCTCTCTTAAGTCATGACTTCCTTTATGTTATGTCTTATAGTTCCATTTTATTATGTGGGGGATTGTTCTTCTATATATTTAATACTGTACATTTCATTTCCAAATGATGAGAGACCCTTTCCACTCTCATCAATTGATTTTCTGAAATTTTAAGTGACGCCGTTAGGCTGCCGAATTTGTTGTAAAAGAAATCGCATATTCTCTTTCCTTTCAAGTTTCCTTTTCATGTGGTATGACATTCAAATATCCTTGCCATATTCTTATCTCCATGTTATTATACCTTTATACTATATTATGATTTATTTATGAGTGGGTTACCTTTGAACCCTCTCTTTATATTATTTTCTAAAACCATGTTATATAGCCGTTATGCTACAGAAATTTCGTCTCAAAGTTTCTCTCTCTTTTTCTCAAGGAATTATCTTGTTTTATTTATGTGAATACCCAGACCTATTTCGTTTCTGTGGGTGTTCATAGATAAAAAAATGATATATTTTATTCTTTAATTGACATACATGTAACCCTAACTCCCTTTCCATGGGTTATAAATGACATAACGATCTTATTTTTAAGAATCTTTAAAACGTCACGATTTTGAAATGAAACCCATTTATTTTGTTCTCTATGGGTTATTTATGAAATGTTTGATTATGATCTATGTGGATCACGTGAAAGTAAATACATATTAAGAGTGCACCCTGATAGTGCTCCAATGTATTGGGTAAATAATTAATCTCTAGATATGACAAGTTTCTTAATACCTTGGTGAATAACCTTGGTAATTTTTATAACACCTTGGGGATGGACCTTGGTGATATGTTCATGAATGTATAAATGAAATTTTGTAGCCACATATTCAAGTTATGATTCATTTTATTTTTATTATGATATTCATATTCTTCCATTTCTCATTCGTTTATGATTTATATAACGTTCTTATTAATATTGCTCAAGATCACATGTCAACTGTTTCACTTGTTTTTCTTTACTGAGCTTTCTACTCACCCTTTCCTTTGATGTATGTCTCCAGGTTATGAGATGTTGTAATTGTACATAGGATGAACCTATGATGAAGACTTACAAGTATATTAGAAGGATGTTTTATATTTTTTTCATGTATTATGTTCTTGATTTCCAAGACACTAGACTTTAAAGATCCTCTGTTTGTAAAATGTAATGAAAAGTTATGTTATAAAATAGCGGGATTCTATATGAAACCTCAAAATTAAGGTTCTCAAGCCAATGAACCATGAGCCAACACTCGTATCCATTTTTCAAAACTATGAGATGGTGCTCCATAAAACCAATCAATATCAATACATGAACACACCATCATCCAATTTTCCATTTGGCCTATGGTGATTAGTACTATAGGTCTTAGAAAAAAATTTCTAATTACAATAATTTGGAACATCCACCATTGGAAATTTTACTCCTAACTCCATAACCACGTTCCAAAAATGAACCCAATTTAGTCACTATTTTACTGTGATTGAACATACATGAAACAATCGGTCCAATGATAATGTCTCCCATTGTTCTCAATTTCCAGAACAAACAAACATTCCTCCCTTATTAGATCATATCAAGATCACACCAAATTTTCCTAAAAAATCTTCGAACAATGCTCAAAACAACCTATCATATCCAAAAATATATACCCAATGTGGTTTCTAGCTCACTGCATTCCATATCATTCAAAATACCGATCATACCTTCTTTGGAAAAAAATTATAAAAAATGCCTGACTCCATCTTCCAACACGTTACCAAACTACCCGATCATGATGCCTCTAAGTCCAAATACATCCTATAATCATCCAAGTATGATCACCGAATCTCATACCTAACTTTTGATGATGTCTATGGTTCAACCATCCATCACCCATTTCCACCATCATGTGATACTACTAGTACCAATGCACTACCAACCCAACCGTGTTCAAATTGTCAATAACTATCCCAATCCCAACAACCTTGATCAGAATCTACTGGATACAAAATCAAAATTAATACCAAAATTCACCAAAGAATCCAAAAGTACCTGGGTCCATTTACTCACCGAAATCCAAAGGCTAAAATGATCATCTAATGATCAATCCCATACTCCCATGCACCTTCTACACGAGGGTCACATTGCCATCATCTGACATCACACTCCCCACCATAGGAGTGTCCTTCTCATCATGATTCCAAACCAAACTCCCAATTCATAATGATGGTCACACACTCAAATAGACAATTCTATTATCCACACCATAGGATTTTCCTTATCATCATGATTCTAAACCAAACACCCAATGAATAATGATGATCACACTCTCAAATGGAAAATTATATACTCCCCACCATATATATCACCTTATATCACTCTTTGAGAATCACCCCAATGGGTTTGATAATGAGAAATCATGTGATACTCCTTCCAATCCATGTTCATTCCATCCTAGACAACACATGTCTAAATCCAAGATCAACCATATCACCATACCTAATCCCTTTCCCAAAGAACCCTTATCTCAAATGAACCCCCTTTATTTCATCTAAACTCTGGGTCACCATTCCCGAAAGTAAAACATAAAAATTGAATCAATCCTTGAACCTATCACAACCATTACCGATTTATAATTAAAATGGTTACCATGTGAAAATGATGCATACCATTCCCATGAATTCCTTAATATATGTACAATACTATAATGATTTTGCGGGTTATACATCACTAAATCATGCTGACCATGCTCCATGACATTTTAACTCACCAATCCAGGAGATCCCTTGGAAATCCTTTAAAAAATTTGGAAACTTACTTCTACTAGGATTATCACATGACCACCCACCACATAGTTTCATTTATAAACCATATGAGTCCATCCTATATTTAAATCACGCCAATCTCATTCATGCACTTAACTGCCACCCGACGTCTTTCAAAGCCACAAGTGTTTACCCATGCTCCCACCATGCCTAGCAGTGCATCCAAAACACTAGCACTCAAGGAGCCTTCCCCAAGGAATCTAAGGAATCACCATTACCACATTGCATTCAAAGCCACACCTCACATGCACCAATATCATACCCCTAATCACCTACCCATGCTTCTTGTTTCTAAAGAAAACACAAACCCTGATCCAACCCCTCTTATGGGTTGCACTCACCAGAAAATCAAAACTAACTCACTAAGGTTCAAGTAAAGTATAAAGGTCTCTATGTCTTCTAATTATTCCAATGTTTAGGTATCAGAAGGACCATAACTCATAGAAGGTCAAAGTTCTTGGGGTGTCATCCACACTCTCGTCTCAAAAGTCACATATCATCATGTGACAAATTCCCTCTCAAGGGTTTCAAAAAACAAAATACATCACATGAAAAACCATAAACCCACTAGGAAACAATTATCATCAAGAATTCACATAAGGGTCTACTCCCTTATGAACCACAACCTCACTAGTCACTGTGACCATTGCTGATAGTGTCGTTCTAGACGACCCACGCTAAGGGAAAACACAACACTCAAGGTTTGGTTAAGTAGAATTCAATTCCAAACTATATAGGAGAACGCCATATAGGTTGTTACTGGTCACTTTAAATAACTGATCATGGATACCAATCACCCACAAGGGGTCACCCACTAAGGCACCATATGTCTCACTAACCCACTTGGGTCTCCCACACCCCACACACCGAGGGACCGGATCACCACCATTTTCACTATCAATCATCTCTCCATAGGACTCACATGATCTTCCAACATAAAAAAGAATACACATGTTTTCCCCATTGAGTAGAACTACACCAAGTACTTTCACATGAAAATTCTATTTGAGAAGTTGCTGACACTCTAAAAAACTCATCCTTAGTCGTCAGTGGAAACAATCACAGTAGCAAGCCTATATAATGTAAATCCTATGTTCTTATCATGATGCATGGGATGCCTCTTTCCTCTACAAGAAAATATAGAAAATACAATAACTCATAAACTATAAATTTCAAACTGGATGTGAATCATATCAATTGAATGTCACAATAACTATAACTTCTCAAGCTAAGAACATCAATCTCAAACCCATAATAACTTGAACTTCCACTAGGAAAGGTGTTTGTGACGCACCACTCTAGATTCCATCACAAGTTCCAAAACATCCCTATGTGTACTTTCTAACAACTCCCAAAATAGTAATACAATAGAAAAATAAATGGATGATACCACTTTGGAACTTCATGGCCTAGAGGCCACTCGACTGATGCCCCGTCTTGGTGAACCATAAGACCTCAAACACGCCTCCCAAAATTCTAGAGGCCGCTAACTAGAAATGAGGATCTAAAGAGGTACCATGGGGAGGCTATACCCCTATATTAGAGTGAAAAATGGAATAATAAAGAGCTAAACATTAGCCATCAAAAATATAATGGCAGAAAAAGTAGTAAATATAAACACGATGGATAATAAATGAAGCAAGAAAGGCCTAAGAAACCATACCAAACAAAAAACAAACAACCACTAAGCCGATCACATATATATAACATTACGAAAGAAAACAAAAGATTCTAGACCCACAACTAAACTAAGAATCAACTCATACTAATCTCTAACCCTATCCGATCCATCCACTAAATTAGGTTATCCTAGGCCTCAACCCAACTTGTACCTGCAATAACCATGAAAGAACTGATTGGGTACCCATGGGAAATGACAGCCTGATTAGGGTGTGACTACAAAAATAATTGGGGAACCACCAGTGCTATCCCATACCAACCAATATATGTTGTGATATGTGAATGTGACATACTCAAAATAATATAAATAAATAAACTACTAAATAATAATTAAAACAAAACCAAGAATACCTTCTTCGACCCAATGCCATAATGTCCTTGAGCATGTTTTGTGGACCGTGCCAACCCACATACTAAACCATAATATTTTTGATACTTAGGCCCATGTCACTAATAGACCATACTTGATTCAGCTAGTTTTGTGGTGTCTTTGAGCACGCCATGATATTATGCTAACTATAAAAATACCAGATCCTAGTGTAACCTAGGAAACAAGGATTCTCAGGTTCAAATGACCAAATGCTCATCATGAATGGATCCATGGAAAGATCCTAAGAATCCCGGGAATCTATCCAAACTCTAATTAAATGAATGGAATGAGTCCAATTACCATAATCCTATGAAATCCTGGAATAAGAATCATCCCATAGTCACTATTCCAAATAGATGGATCCTAGACATCCTGATCGAGAACATGAGATACCATCAGGATCGACTGGACGGATCCTAGGGATGAACTAGGCTTCTTGTAATAATTATAATAAAAAAATAATAATCCTCCAAGATTATGTGGTTAAATCCTAGTCAATCTAGGCATCATAGGGACCCGTGGCATCCAGGGTGTCCCATATAGATCTATGATCAAATCATTGTGTCTTGGGAATTTTTTTAAAGACCCATAATTTTACATGTATTTTTTTTAATTATATAGAATTATTACGAGTCTATAAAAATTGACGACACATGATTCCGAGGCTTGGTATGCCTGAAATGAATTTCTGAACTTTTTTTAGGTACATTCAGTAAACGCCCGAGCAACATTTTGTAACTTTTGAACCATTTCTCGGAATTGAAATCCAAGGACACCGTTGAACACGCAGCGTGGATATTCGCTTAAGGAGACCTTCACCTCGACCGCAGTAGGCCAAGGGTGGAAGTTTGTTTTTTGGTTTTTCAAGGGAGAACTGAAAAAAATAAATTTTATTTTATTTCTTGAAACCTCTCATTTGAATTTTGGATGTGGGGACCACCTGAACCTTTGTAACTCTTGGAACCCCCCAATTGAAGATCCAACATTAATTGATCTTAACTTAACTTAAATGAGAGGGTCTCTTCACCTCTCGTGGGTGGGGGGAAATTTTTGGCAAATCAATTTGGTGGAGAACTCTCAAAGAAAGAGAATTCTCCAATGAAGAATATCCTCCAACGAAGAATGGCCTACAAATGAGGAACGAGGAACCAACGTTCCAGAAGCACCGACACATCATCTTCCTCCTCACGCCACCTCCAACGGAAGATCGAGGTTGGGAGTTTATTTGGAAGTATGATAAGTAGTTATTTGTTGATTTTTCATATTTTTGATTCTCAATGATGATGGAAAAACAAACACGGCCATCGATCCACGCATATACCATGATCTTTTTTATTCGTTCTTCACGCGTTCTTCATGTGTTCTTCGACGCCAAATAATTAAGCGCACTGAAAACACAATGCTTCGTTGAGCGCGACATAAGAACGTGGAGATCTCGACCAGAGGATCCCAGATATGTGGCTGTCACATTTGTCAAGCTTATAATGAAGTTGTGGTGGCCCGCGGAAGAAGGGCGGCGTGTGTCCGCGCCGCCATAGAGGTGGAGGCCGCGACTGTCGAGCCATGGCGACACACCCAGAGGGAGGCCGACACCTGGTCATCCGCGGAGGCAGCAGCGGTACATGCTAGAAGGGGGAGTCGGCTGAACTTCTAGCCAGCTACATCACGCCGAGCGAGACCGCACCGGCAGGTCCCGTGTGCTAGCAGGTGGCGCCAAATGGCGTCGCTGGGTTGGCCAAAGCCGAATAATCCATAGGACTGTTCACAATTCTGGGGGGCGACTCCCACCGGGTGACGACTAGGGTGGGCCCCGCCATAGCAGACCGCACCTAGCCGGGCAGACTGCACCCAGATGAGCAGGCCGCACCGAGCGGGATGCGCCGAACAGTCTGCGCCGAGTGGGCTACGCCCAACTGGACCCATATATGCCTTTTTGGCCATATCTTGAGAACCAGGAATATTTTTGACGAATTTTCTATAGAACTGGATTCCTTGGATTGATATGGTACTTTTGGTATACTCCACTTGTGTTTTGGGTAAAGTTGGATTATAGCCAGGTTGGATCGAACCCGAATCCAATCGGGCCCTCGTAACCGAAACACGAATAACTTGTAGAATAGGCGTCCAATTGACGCGCTGTCTATCGCGTTGGGTCCCTTATGACGTGATGGAACTTTAGGATACTTTTTATCTAGAATATGTGGCAGTTTAAGTATCGAATGAAGGATTTAGGAGACGATCCTTCTAGAATCAAGCATGCTTAGTGTGGGAAACCAATGGCTGGCTGTACTTGAAGCATACTCAGATCCTGTGTGGGTCATCTTCAGGTCATTTGTGGGTTATCTTCAGATCCTATGTGGGTCAACATCTATGGATCCTATGAGGGTCATCTCCAGATCTTGTGTGGGTCATCTTCAGATGTTTTATGGGTCATCTTCGATCCTGTGTTGGTCAACAACAGATATTCTTGATGAAGTAAGATGATCTAGCAATACAACTAATCATCTATACTCCCATACTGAAGTTATACCTGGTGTGACCTAAGTCTTTACCTTTGTGGTACACTTCTATGTGGTGATACCTTCGTGGTATTCTTCTTTTTGGCGTTACCTTTGTGGTACTTACCTTCGCAGTGTTACATGTGTGGTACTTCTATCTTCGTGGTGTTACCTATGTGGTACTTCTACACTCATGGTGTTACCTTTTTGGTATACTTCCCTCAGGTGTGGGATGATTATATATTGAAAACTTCGGTATATGTATGGGTATATACCTATGTAGTGTTTATGACTATTGCTTAGTGCTTTGAGATTGAGGTATTTCTTCGTGTTTTATCCTTTGTGGATTTTGAGAGACCTTCGGGGGTCTCAAGGTCCCTACTAAGTATTGTTATACTCACCCCTGCATAGGCTACGCCCGCACCTTGCTGTGTCTTGTGCAAATGATGTACAACATTGATTGATGCTGAGGGTGCCAGGACTGGAGGCTACTTGGAGGGAGTTGTCTTAAAGGGACAAGTAAATGTTTCAAGTGTGGAAAGTAAGGTCATCGGGCATTTGAATGCCGCGATGATGGGAAGAAGATGTCTAATGATGCAAACAAAGGAAGGGATACACAGAATAAACCTACTACACTTCAATGTTTCAAGTGCAAGTAGATGGGACATTATTCCAATAAATTCCCTAATCCAAGGGTTGATGATGATGGTCGACATCAACAAACTCTTAAGGCTAAAGACAAAGGAAAGTCACATGCAATTTCTATCAGCGATGTGGAGTACGATAACGATGTGGTGAAAGGTACACTTACCATCCACTCTAAAGTAGAAAATGTTTTCTTTGATTCTAGATCCACCCACTCTTTTATTTCTGAAGAATTTTCTAAGGGTATCACCGTATTACCTCAACAATTAGATGTTGAGTTAGCTGTGACAACACCTAATGGCACAACAGTCGCATCAAAAGTTTATAATTCTTCCCCGATTGAAGTTTGTGGGAAAGTGATTCCTGCAAATCTTGTGATCCTTCCTATAGTGGAATTTGATGTGATTCTTGGCATGGATTGGCTTTCTTTATATGGATCTCATATCAATTTCCAAAGAAGGGAAGTCACATTTCATATTCCAGATCAATCTATGATCATCTATCGATGCAAGGATGAACATAACCTTCCAGTGGAAATTTCTTCCATCTTATGGGTCTTGATTCCACTAAATGAGGGTTGTTTATATCAAATGGTTGGTGAGAAACTCATAATTAAGAATATGCCCATTTTACGAGAGTTTGATGATGTCTTTCCAGAGGAATTACTTGGTCTTCCACCAAATCGTGAAGTTGAGTTTTCAATAGAATTCGTACCGGGTGCTTTGCCTATTTCAAAGACACCTTATAGAATGACCCCAATTGAGTTGCAGGAATTGAAGAAGAAACTCCAAGAGAATCTTGATAAGGGATTCATACACCCTAGTGCATCACCTTGGGGAGAACCTGTTCTATTTGTTATGAAGAAAGATGGATCAATGAGACTCTGCATTGATTATCGAGAACTTAACAAGATCACTATCAAGAAAAAATATCCTCTCCCACGCATTGATGACTTATTTGACCAACTACGCGAAGCTCAATAATTTTCCAAGATTGATCTTCGTTCAGGGTATCATCAATTAAGGGTCAAAAGGGAGGATATACCAAAGACGACTTTCTGTACAAGGTATGGACACTATGAATTTATAGTGATGCCATTTGGTCTTACTAATTCCCCTGCTATCTTCATGGATCTGATGAATAGAGTCTTTAGAGACTATCTTGATCAATTTGTGGTAGTATTTATAGACGATATTCTTGTCTATTCAAAGAGCAAGGAAGAACATGAAGATTACTTGATAATTATATTGAAGACCCTTAGAAGGGAGAAGCTTTATGCCAAATTTACCAAGTGTGAATTTTGGCTTCAAAAAGTTTCATTTTTGGGTCACATAATCTCAAAAGAGGGGATATCTGTGGATCCAGCAAAAACAGAGGTTATCGAAAGATGGTCGAGACCAACAACAGTAACTGAGATCCGAAGTTTTCTTGGTTTGGATGGATATTATCGACATTTTGTGAAAGATTTTTCACGATTATCTAATCCACTCACCAAGTTGACTCGGAAAGGAGTTATGTTTGTTTGGACGGAAGAATGTGAAGAGAATTTCAAGGAGTTGAAAAGAAGGTTATCTAGTGCACCTGTTCTCACACTGCCTTGTAGTGGAGAAAGGTTTGTGATCTATAGTGATGCATCCAAGAAGGGATTGGGGTGTGTTCTTATGCAAAATGATATGGTGATAGCTTATGCCTCACGACAGTTGAAAATCCATGAGCAAAATTACCCAACACATGATTTGGAGTTAGCTGCGGTAATCTTTGCATTAAATATTTGGAGGCATTATCTTTATGGAGAAAGGTGTGACATTTATACTGATCATAAAAGTTTGAAGTATATTTTCACACAAAAGGAGCTGAATATGCGTCAAAGAAGATGGTTGGAGCTGATTAAGGATTATGAATGCCCAATCCATTACCACCCTGGGAAAGCAAACAAGGTGGCAGATGCATTAAGTCGACAAGACCATGCCAGTTTATCCATGATGAGGATCACAAAAGATCCAATATTTATGGATTTACAAAGGATGGATCTTGGAATTATAATGGAAGGGGAAAAATCTTATCTTTCTCAAATGAATGTTCAACCATCTATACATGTGAAGATTAAAGAGGCACAGAAAGAAGATGTCGAGTTACAAAAGAAGGTGAGAAATGTTCCTGAATTCAACCTTGATTGTGATGGGATAATAAAGTTCAGGAATCGGGTTTGTGTTCCTCCCATCCCGGAATTAAAGAAGGAGATGCTGGATGAGGCTCATAGTTCTTCATTATCTATTCATCCTGGAAGCACGAAGATGTATAGAGACCTGAAAGAGTACTTCTGGTGGGATGGCATGAAAAGAGATGTTGCTGAATATGTCTCTCGATGCTTGGTTTGTCAGCAAGTTAAAGCTGAGAGACAGAAGTCTAAGGGGATGTTACAACCATTACCCATACCCGAATGGAAATGGGAAAACATCACTATGGACTTTGTCATAGGACTTCCTAAAACATCCAAAGGCAATAATGCTATCTGGGTCATAATTGATCGTCTTACCAAGTCTGCACACTTCATTACTATTAGAGAGGATTTCTCTCTGGATCAGCTTGCCAGGATATATGTAAAGGAAGTGGTAAGATTTCATGGAGTAACACTTTCTATTATATCTTATCGGGATCTGAGATTTACCTCGAAGTTCTGGCGAAGTCTTTAGCATACTCTGGATACAGAGTTGAGTTTCAGCACTGCTTATCTTCCTCAGACAGACGGTCAGTCTGAGAGAACAATTCAAACTCTAGAAGATATGTTGAGAGATTTATCTATGGATTTCAAAGGTGGTTGGGATCAACACCTACCATTGGTGGAATTTTCTTATAATAATAGTTTTCACTCTAGTATTCAGATGGATCCTTATAAAGCTCTCTATGGAAAGAAATGCAGGACTCCAACTTGCTGGGATGAAGTTGGGGAAAGAAAGCTATTAGGACCTGATCTCATTGATGAAATGGCAGAAACGGTCCGATCTATTCAACAACACATAAGAGCAGCTCAGTGTCGACAGAAAAGTTATGCCGACAACCGAAGAAAAGACCTAGAGTTTGAAGTGGGTGATAAAGTGTTCTTACGAATATCTCCCTGGAAGAGGGTCATGAGATTTGGAAAGAAGGGGAAGTTGAGCCCTAGATATATCAGTCCTTTCGAAATACTGGATCGTGTCGGGAAGGTAGCTTACCGATTGGCGCTTCAACCGAATATCTCTCAAGTACACGATGTGTTCCATGTATCTCTCCTGATAAAGTACATACCTGATCCTTCACATGTACTCAACTCAGAAGTTGTACCGCTGGAGCAGGATCTTTCTTATGAAGAACAACCGATAGAGATTCTGGATCATAGTGAAAAACTCCTACGAAACAAGACCACTCGATTGGTTAAAGTTTTATGGAGGAACCACCAATTAGAAGAAGCTACATGGGAGCTTGAGGATATGTTGAGGGAGAGGTATCCTCATCTATTTGTTACAAAGTGACGAATTTCGAGGGTGAAATTCATTTTAAGGGGGGTAGAATGTAACACCCGAGACTTTTATATTATATAAATCATCAAAGGAATCTTTTTATACACACAACACTTTCTTGGATTGCTTTACATGAAATCGTGACCTTCCTCGATAGCTTGTGTCGTACGCAATACCGAGTTTCACTAAACAATGATATTCTAATAAAATATTATTAAAACTAGCCGTTATGAATAGAAATAACCACTTTTGAAATTTTATAAATTTTATTTTTCAAAATGGACTTCATTTTTGGATTTGGAATATCTAAATTATCCTAGGGTAAAATTTTGGTATTTTTCTGAAAACTTTCAATTTTTGATGAATAGTGAAACCACTAAGTGGTAGTTAAAAAACTGAATTTTTCATAAAGCTTAATTTTACCGCTTCTGTGAGTGAAATTTCAAAAATCCGAGAGACACGGTTGATGTCATTAAGTAAAATGTGGTTCAATGAGATGAAAATAATTTTTGGTGAATAGTAACTTTTTACTTTTATTTACCACGGTTAAAAGTAAATAGGGTAATTAAGGGTAAAAATGATATTATTATTACCCTAACACATGTTCTAATTCAATTGGATATGTTTAATTAGACCAAAAACAAACTTAAGAATAAAATATGACCATTTAGGCCCACATGGATTAGATTAGGACATTTATTATTAATTTATTTAAAGAAGGGTTAAAATAGTTAAAATCAAAGTTTAATAAGTAAATAATTTTTAATATAAGGTTATATATAAGATAAATTCGACTATAAATATTTATTAGAAAGATAAAAATATTTCCTACATAATTGTATTTTATTTGTAATTTTTATACATTAAATAATTTAATTTATTTATGACACAAAGATGATGTAGTAATTATCTTTTTAATGAAATATTGACATAATTAATGTTATAAATACCCAAATAAATGTAATTTGAGACTTTTTATGAATTAGACTAATTTTATAGGTTAATATGACATGTTATTATTGATTTAATTAACTTTTTTCGAACTAATCATTCTGTTATTATTTTCACAAAAATCAATTACTAAATAGTGTCAAAATTGAAATAAAATAGTTTTTAAAACAAATATTATATTATTAATTTTTATTTTATTCCTAAAAATCTAAGGTTCCGCCAAATGACTTAGATAAGGTTATATATATTAATAATAAACAACTTGGGTTTTTTTTTGGATTGTTATAGTAAGTTTATTAACCTTATAGTGTAAGAACACAAGAAGACACGGTAAAAGTAAAATTATTTAACTTAATATTAAATCTAAATGATAATGTCAAAATAGGAACCTAAACTTGTCTAAATTCTATTGTATGAGATGATTTCGACCCATCACCAACTTAGCTTAGAAATAAATCAATTTGTATCTATTTAAAACCGAATTTGGCTTTATAATAAAATAATATTTTTAGTTATTCCAAAGGTGCCCCTCTCCTCCCTTATAAAAGGGCACCTCCTCCCTCTCTTCCTCACACCAATTGGAGCCTTCAATCTCGGCCAAACCCTGCCCATTTCACTTCCCCACTTCCTTAGAAACCTACTAGAGGTACTGCTCTTATCAAAAGAACAACTCTAGTGCCTTAAGATAAATTTTAAAGGAGGCACTTCGAGAAAGAGGTAATACCTTCTACCGTTTTCTTCAAGTTCCATTCTTCTTCTACTACCTCTTCTTTAGTTGTTTAATTATGAGGTAATAAAATAAGTATCACTTATATACTGATATGTTTTTATAAATATTAAATAACCCTATTTCACCTCTTATCCATCCTACGGAAAACGAAATCACCGCGCGTGCGTACGTACGGAATACCGTCTCCACGCCGTGGTGTAATCTATTTTACACCACCACCTTACTTGGATGGGTATAAAGGTTAAAGTAATGAATATATATGATTATTTTAAAGTGATATTGATTCTGAAATAGTATACATAAACTCCAATACAATTCCACGATCATGGGAACGATATCATCGCTCATGCGTACGTACGGAATACCGTCTCCACGATGTGATGTGATTCGTTCTACATGATCTTCATTGAATAATGATTATATAAATGAATTGAATGAATAAATATGATATATAGTTCCTTAATACCATTCTGGAAATGATGTATCTATAACCTAAATAGAAGAATAAGAATTAATTCGACAAAACACGCATAAGAATACAAAGTTATAAACACCCAAATAACAAGTAGCAATGAAATATTACTACTAAGAAGCTAAGAATATGACCATATATGATATCATAAAAATAAGTATGATTCTGGAATAAGTCAATAACATTATTTAAATCATTATACAGGAGGTTCAGACACATACGAAGCAAATTGGACCTAAGGTAAGGGAAAATATCAGAATCTCATTTTTATCCGAGATTGTTTATAATTTGGTATTTGCTGGGGTATATTTTATCGTCCACATCCATGTTTCCTCAATATGTAATATTTTTTCCATCCACCTACAACTGTTTAAATCCAATTTTACCCTTCAGTGAGTTTTTATTAAAAGATATGAAAGGAATCTTTTGTCGTTTTTCGTACGAGGTACTTTTTGACTTTTCCGACAAAAGTACGAGAAGAATGTTTTTTTAACTTATACGGCATGAATGGATTTTTAAAAAATTATTTCGAAGAAGCTTACTTTACAAGTTTTCAAGTTTATTTTTAAACAAGTTATTTTAGTTTAAAATTGTATGACATGTTAAAAAAGGAAAATGTTTTTTGAATTAGAAAGGATATTTTCCTCAAGAATGGAGTTCAAGTGTTTTATCAAAATTATTTTCCATCTAAGATAATATAGGGTTCTGTTTTTATCCCTATTATCACATTGATTATGTTGTGATGGAATTATTTTTATGAATTCCTTTATCTTATATGAATTGTTTTATGATGTACTGATGTTTAAGATTCCCATTTTTATTACATGGGTTATGCAATGATGTATGATTTATGTTTTTGTGGCACACATAATAATGGTATCATTATGAGATGGGTGGGACCTATATATCCCTCCAATGCATTGGGTAAAGATTTTATATCTCATGAGATAGACATGGCTGGAACGGTAGGTTATACCGGTTCAGTGAAACAGGACTGAAACGAGGAGTGAGCTCGGTTCAGAAATGGACTTTTTCCACTAAGATAGTCTTGGAAATGAGTCTTGACTAATAAGAAATGATTCTATATGATTATGTGTGTATGCCACAAAGTTTCATGTTTTAAGTTATGATTATTGTGATTACATTTTACTGCCATGATTTATCCCATGTTATGAAATTATGATTTCTTTTGCAGGTTAAGATTTCCAAAATGTTATGTTCTTATGAATATGATGTGATTGATTTTTGTTTTGTTTACCCTTACTGAGCATTTGAGCTCACCCTTTTGTATGTTTTCTTTCCCCCAGTCCAGGAAGAAGGTTATTAAGTAAGATATACCAAAAGGGACTATAGATATGATAAAATAAATGGGAGACAATGTAGATGATTTATGAACCAGTTGTTTATGTTTCCCAGTTTCTAGAGACACTATACCTATACAGTCCTTTCGTGGTTTTGTTATATGTTGTAATAAGTATGCTTCAATTCTGATGTAATAACA
The DNA here is from genome assembly GCA_963277665.1 of Viscum album. Taxonomy (NCBI): domain Eukaryota; kingdom Viridiplantae; phylum Streptophyta; class Magnoliopsida; order Santalales; family Viscaceae; genus Viscum; species Viscum album. Next base: position 1,918,752,372 of record OY728119.1, read on the forward strand.
GTGTATGTAAAGTATGGGTCGTTATAGCTGCCACTCGCGACCACCGCGACCCGTACCACTCCCGCGATGCTCCGGCCTCCCAGCCAAACCGGCCCCGTGCCCGTCGATCGCGCCAGACCGGCAATGCCATTCGCTGTCCAAGCCACCCGCCCACCCGCCGACTGTGACACCTCGGCCGCGCCACTCTCCAACCGCGCCACCCCGGCCGCGCCGTCCGCCGGCTAAGCCGCCCCAGCTCACTCCTCCTCCCAGCCTCCTGAACCGGCCCCGAGCCCCTCGCAGTGCCCCGGTCGAGCTGCCGGCTCTGTGCCCCTTGCGGCACCCCAGCCGAACCGGCATGCACCCCTCACGATTCCCCGGCTGAACCAGTCCGCACCGCATGTGGTGCCCGGCGGAACCGGTCCTTGCCCCTCGTGGCACCCCGGCCGAACCAACCCGTGCACTCGCGACACCCTCGCGGCCGAGCCGCCCTGCTGCACCCGCGGGTTCCGTGGCCCCTCGTGGCCCTCACAGCTTGCCAGACCCCCACCAGACCGAGCCATATCTCGGGTCGGGCCTGACCCAGCGGTTCAGGCCGGGTTGGTTCGATTGGGTCAGACTGGACCCGTGCCCACTATGGCCCGTTTACACTCCTTCGACCATATCTTTGGAACCAGACGTCCGTTTGACGAACTGTCAGCGGCGTTGGAAGTCTTGGAGTGAGACGGTCCCTTTAAGTATACTCCACTGGAGTTTTTGATTGAGATGGGATACGATCAGGTTGGATCGAGCATGAATCTAACCGGGCCCCCGGGACTAAATGACTAATAACTCACAGACCGAGCATTCGATTGACGCGCCGTCTGTTGCGTTGAGACCCCCTTGATGTGGCGTACCTTTGAGATACTTTTTCATGGAACTTTGTGATAGTTGTAGTATCGACCAGTAGCTTGTTGAGCGGATCCTTTCGTAGATGAGCAAGCGTAGTGCAGAGACGTAGTAGCTGGCTGAGACCTGATGACTGCTGGCCGTTTGACTCGAAGTGACTCCACTAGCCTTGTGGGGAGCGCCTTGGTTTCACAGCAGACCCACAGTGGGGAGTTCCTTGGTTCCACCGCAGACCCACAGTACTTGACAGGAGGAGTACCTCAGTAGGCTACGAGGGGGAGCGCACTTGGTGATGCAGCAGACCCACAATGGGGAGTGCGCTTGGTGACACACCAGATCCATGATACTCGACAGGAGGAGTACCTCAGCAGCCCAAGGTTAGTGGGAAGTTCGCTTGGTGTCATGGAAAGCCCACTGTACTCGAAAAAGGAAGAGTTCTCCAGTATCCATGGTTTTGATAATGTGACTGGGGATGTTACTTGATACTACCCCTTGAAGAAAATCCTTGTTGAGATGAGTCAGTTTTTCTGTGTTTTCCTCATGATTGAGATGGATCACTTGATAACTTAGGTATATGTATGGGCGTATACTTAAGTAAGGTTATATGTTGATTTCATTCTCTGTGGTTTATCCTTGGTGGAATTTGTGATACCTTGAGGGTCTCAGGGTCCCTACTATGTATCATTATACTCACCCCTGCATGGGATATGCCTGCACCTTATTGTGTTGGATGTAGACGAATGACATCGCTAACTAAGGCTGAGAGTACCAGGACTGGACGGTACCCGGAGGTGGACCATATGATATGTCGATACACGGGGGAGACGAACGGACGTGGAGTGATAAGGATGCGATCTGTACCTACCCTTCTGGTAGGAACCACGAAGGATGATCTAGTAGCTGTCATCCTTTTTTCTTTTAGTTATATTGTATCACAGTTGTACTTGTAATTTCTAGTTGGGCTTGTATTCTGGACCCTTTTTCTTTTAGCACTCTTTTGTTATACAGATTACTTGGTGTTTTTGTCCAGCTATGTGCTTGCTTGTGTGTGTGTTTATAGGTTATAAAGGCACTGCCTTCCAGTTTTAGGGAATTATGCCTTTTTTGCTAGTCACTAGCCCCTGGCCTATGGAATACGGGCTTGGGGTAGTCATGGAACGGGCCCCGAGGGACGAGTCAGGGCAAATTGGTGTCAGAGGAGTCAGTTTTACCACAAAACTCAGGACTCTGATCTTTTATGTGAAGCAATAGTGTTAAGTGTAGTGAGTGTGGTTTTCAGTTTAGGGAGTCCAGTGTTGGTGCGGCGACCAAAGCATCCATACACCAGGACCCTGAATTCTGATTTCCGACTCAGTGCATGAAAACACTGATTGCGTGTGTGTTTTCAAAAATTTTCTTTAAGTCAGCTCAACCAGGTCAGCTCACCAAGTATAACTTTTAACTGTAGCACACCTATTTTTTTTTAGGATGCCTCCACGCAGATAGCCGGCTAGAGTTCCGAGAGTTTTATGCACAGATAGCTCATCGAGCGACGGGGCCTCAGTGTATGTCCCTCTTCTAGTGGAGGCACCAATGGTACTATACCCTGTTGGGCCACTGATTACACCAGCCCCAACAATAGAGAGTGCACGCTGCTTGAGTGATTTTCATCAGTTCCAACATCATAGGCCACCCATGTTCAGGGGAGAGATGAACCCACAGGCAGTTGAGGATTGACTGGAGGCCGTGGTGAGAGTTTTCCGATTGTTAGGGACACCAGCAGACCTCATGGTGATTCTTGCTGGCCAGCCATCTACATGAAGTAGTGGGCAGATGGTGGAGCTTGATTATCTAGGTCCACAAAGAGGTGACGCTTCTTTGGGAAGACTTTGAGGGCCTGTTTTCGGCGGTGTTTGTTCCAAATACTCTTCACACAGTGCGTATACATGAGCTACTTCATCTACAACAGGGAAGTATAACTGTGGCTCAGTACTCCGTGAGGTTCACTGACCTTTCATGCTACTCCACAGATATGGTGTGGGGCCCATTATTTAGGACTCGTACCTTCGATCAAGGACTCAGGCGGGAGATCAGGGCTTCAGTGATCTCACTTAGCATCCCGAAGCAGGCGGGGGTGTTAGAGGGAGCCATATTGGTGGAGAGTTTCCTTGATGAGCAGAAAACAGCAGCGAGACCCACTACCAGTCATCACATAGCGGATTCTTCTTTATATGGAAGTAGAAAAATGCTGTAGAGGTCCAAGAGGACCGGACCTACAGGTGGATAACCGCATGACTCAAGATCGGTTGTGCGGGGCACCCAAAGCAGAGAGAGATATTCCAAGAGCGGGCAGTGTTTCACATGTGGAGGGTAGGTCATATGGCTCGTGACTATCCGACCCACTGTACAGATGATCAGAAGACAGTTGAAGTACTGCCCTGGTAGAGACATAGATTTAATCGAGGAGGTCTGCAGGGAGCAGACATACGTGGTAGAGGAGTTGGTCGTGCAGTTGGCGGTGGGAGACGATTCGAGATGTTACCGCCACCACCACCAGGAGGTACACCCCGACCAAAGGGAGCAGGTGGACAGGGGAGAGCTCAACTTCAGGCAGCTAAGGCCTACGATCACAGAACTCTGGAGATGATACAAGGTATGATCTGTTTCTACTCTACCATAACTACAATACTTATAGACACAGGTTCAAGTAATTCTTTAATTTACACTACTCTCTTTCGGAGCTCGGAGATTCTGACGGAGTCGTTGGATCGATCCTTATGGCTAGAGACTGCTACGAGAATAGATTCAATGATTACGAACTAGTTCTGACAGTTTGAGCTTACTCTAGGAGGTGAGAGCTTCAGCTGGGATCTCCTAGTAGTGGTGTCGAGGCCTTACAACATCATTTTGGGTATGGAATGGTTATCTATAGTCCATGCTCAGATTGACTATATTAGGTGCAAAGTGCAGTGTGTCCGCACATATGGGACCAAGTTTACCTTCACTGACGAGAAGGGAGCCTATGCAATGTAGGATGGACTTACCCAGAGGAGGGTGCAGCTAATCACTCATCAGTTGGCTTGCCTTACCCTTGGAGCAGTTGATGTAGAGAGTCCGAGATATCCTGTAGTGGTGGACCGGTATGTGGATGTCTTCCCTGATGATGTTCTGGTTCTACCTCCTCACAGAGAGGTGAACTTTCACACTGACTTGTACACCGGGATGACACCGATATTTACACTAGCATATCGGATGGATCACGTGGAGCTTTTTGTACTGTGGGTACAGCTAGAGGACTTGTAGTAGAAGGGATTCATCTGGCCTAGTGTTTCACCTTGGGAAGCCTCAATTTTGTTCACCAAGAATGCGGATGGGAACTTGAGGCTTTGTGTGGACTACTGGTGCCTGAACCAGGCTACCATAAAGAAAAAGTACCCACTCTCGAGGATTGAATAACTCTTTGATCAGTTGAAGGGAGCTCGGTGGTTCTTGAAGATAGACCTCAGATCAAGCTATCACCAGCTCAGAGTACAAGACGAAGATGTGTAGAAGATAGCCTTTAGGTGTCGGTATGGCCACTATGAGTTCTTGGTTATGATGTTTGGAATAACCAATGCTCTAGAAGTGTTCATGGGACTCATGAATAGGATCTTTAAGCCATACCTTGATTGATTTGTCATTGTCTTCATTGACGACATCCTGATCTACTCAACTACTGAGGAGGAGCATGCCTATAATTTATTGGTAGTACTGGACACACTCCGAGAGCACCAGTTATATGGTAAGCTCTCAAAGTGCCAGTTCTGGATCAGAGTGGTTCACTTCCTGGGACATGTCATATCATAGCCTGGAGTTGTAGTGGATCCAGTGAAGATTGACGCGATACTTTCTTGGGAGCCACCTAGGAGTGTGAGAGAGGTACAAAGTTTACTAGGTTTGGCTGGATACTACCGGAGGTTTGTGACAGAATTTTCCAGAGTTGCAGCACCACTATCAGCATTGACGAAGAAGGGGTATCCCATCATGTGGTCGGAGAGATGCCAACAGAGCTTTCAGGAGATGAGGTAGAGGATGAATAGTTCCCCCCATCTTGAGGATTCTAGAGGAGGGTGTAGGGTATGTAGTCTATTGGGACACATCGGGGACCGGACTCGGATGTGTCCTGATGCAGGTGCAAGGAGTGATCACATATGGTTCTCAAAAACTGAGACAACATGAGAAAAACTACGCTACCCATGACCTGAAGTTAGTAGCAGTGGTCGTCGCCTTGAATATGTGGCGACACTATCTGATGGGAGGAAATTTTACCATGTACTTTGATCACAAGAGTCTCAGGTATATCTTCTCCCAGAAGGACCTAAACCTAAGACATCGATGCAGGCTTGAGTTCCTCCAGGACTATGACATTGAGATAGTTGATACTCTTAGGAAGGGGAACATTGTTGCAGATGAACTCAGTAGGAGATCTGGTATACAACTTCTAGGAAAGGTGATGGAGTAGCTGGCCACTTTGAAGATATCATTTTTGGATAGAGATGGAGCAGATTTCCTTCAGTCTCTTATAGTCACTCCTCCACTTCTTCAGCGAGTCAGGGAGGCGCATCATGGGGACGCTGATTGCGAGACACGACGTGCTCAGATATCCACAGGACAGGCACCTGATGGATTTTCTGAAGGTGGGGAGCACATCATCCTCTTCAGAGGACATACCATGGTACTAGTGTCACTTCAGGAGGAAGTGTTGAGGGAGTTCCACACTTCCCCTCTAGTGGTACATCCAAAAGTGGCGAAGATGTACCAGGATCTCCGACAACATCACTGGTGGCCGAGAATGAAGAAAGCAGTTGACGAGTTTGTCTCTCGATTCCTCACTTGTTAGCAAGTAAAGGTGGAGCATCAGGTACCAGCAGACTTAGTTCAGCCTTTAAAGGTCCTAGAGTGAAAGTGGGATGGGATATCCATGGACTTCGTGAAAGGACATTCACGTACATACCAAGGTCATGACTTGATTTGGGTGATCATCGAATGACTCACCATGTCGGCCCACATCCTACCGATCAGAGAGGAGGGTTCAGTAGAGAGCTTGGGACCCCTCTATGTGAAGGATATTGTGTGGATACATGGAGTACCCTCGACGATTTTCTTCGATCATGATGCACATTTTACTTCCTGTCTATGGAAGGGGTGGCATGATGTTTTTTGGACACATCTTAGTTTGAGCACCGCCTTCCATCCTCAGACGGATGGCCAAACTGGGTGGACCATTCAGACCCTCGAGGACATGCTGCGTGCTTGTGTCCTCCACTTCGGTCATATCTGGGAGGATCACTTGCCTTTGGTGGAGTTTTCATACAAAAATAGTTATCACTCCACCATAGGGATGACACATTTCGAGGAGTTGTATGGGTGACCTTGCAGATCACCTTTGTGCTGGACTGACCTAGGGGAGTCAGTACTCGTAGGACCAGAGATGGTATGGGCTACCACAGAGAATGTGAAAATCATCCAGAAGCGGATGAAGACTGGACAGAGTAGGGATAATTCGTATGCCGACATGATACGGAGACCTCTGGAGTTCAAGGATGGTGACCACCTCTTTCTACGGGGCTCACCCTGATGAGGTTTGTGGAGATTTGGCCGAGGTGGCAAGTTATCCCTAAGGTTCATCAGACCTTTTTAGGTCCTCAATAGAGTTGGCAAGGTGGCATACCATTTAGATATTCCACCTCAGTTTCACTGGGTGCATGGCGTCTTCCACGTATCCCAGCTAAGGAGATGCGTGCATGACCCTTATCACATCATCGACCTTGGTGAGTTGGACGTCGACGGTGTGGAGACTTTTATGGAGGTTCCAGTAGAGATTGAGGATCGACAGGAGCGGGTCTTTCGTGGATGTTCAATACCTCTGGTGCGTGTTCTCTGGCAGTACGGGAACCTCCAGGAGAGCACATGGGAGTGGGAGGCTTAGATGCGTGCTCAGTACCACCACTTGTTTACCTAGTTGAGTTGTGGCTTACGGGGACGTAGAGCTCATAGGTGGGGAGAATGTAAAGACCCAAAATTTACATGTAATTTTTTTTATAAATGAGAGTTTTACGAGTCCGCAAAAATTTACAGCGCTTGATCCCGAGGCCCGGAGTGCTCGAAATGAATTTTTGAACTTTATTTCGGGTATGTTCAGTAAACGTGTGAGTGGGTTTTTTGTGACTTTTGTACCAGTGCTAAGAATTGAAATCCAAGGTCACTGTTGAACTCACAACGCTGATATTCTCTTAAAGAGTCTTTCACCTTGATGACAGTTAGTTGAGGGTGAAAGTTAGTTTTTGGGTTTTTCGTGTAAGAATAAAATAAAAATAAAATTGTGCAAACATTTTATTTTTATTTGAAACACCCATGTGGGTGTTGGGAGGTGGGGTCCACCAGAACTAAACCTCCATGTGGAAGTTGGTAGTGGGGACCACCAAACCTTAGCCTCCCATGAGAGGTTATGGTGATGGGGACCACTCGAGCCTAACCTCCCATGAGAGGTTATGGTGGTGGGGACCACCCGAGATTAAAACCCCCTTTAATTGGGAGAAAAACCTCAACTCCCTCATTAATGTGGAGGAGCCTCTTGAGCTTTCTCCACATTAATTGTGCCAACACACCACTTTACTATGCCAACATAAATTAATTGGATTTCCCTTTTTCTTAAATTAAGTAACAACGTCTTTGGAATTTAGGAAGGTTCCTAATAAATGAAACATCATAAATTCCACGATAGTTACCTACCTTCCCCCCTCTTATATATATATGGATCTTGGGAGGAGGATTTGGGATGACTTCACCAAATGAAGAAGCGCTGGTAAAGTGACACGACACACAACACTTGGAGGATTACACTCTCCAATGAAGAACGCTCTACCGATGAAGAACTGATAAAACAATATTTTGTTGAATATTTTATTGATAATAAATGATATAATTTCCTCACATTGTGTTAAATATGTTTATTTATAGATTTTTTGGGATTTGATCATTCATTTGAAAATTTGGTGAAAATTCCAGTTTTACCCTTTATAGTGCACTACAGTATTTCAAAGATAAATATTTTTATATTTATTATTTGAATTTGAAATTTTGAAAAAGTGTTCATAACTTAATTTTATACAACTTTTATTCAGGACACTACAGCTAAAGAGTGCATTTGGTTGTTGAAAATGGGTCATGAAGTCAAAGTTGGGCTGGACATGCCAGAATGGACATAGGTTCTATATTTGGGCCATATCTTCTCCATTCAAGCTTGGATTGAGCCCCAAGTTTGTGGAAAGCTCTCCGACATGATTTGAAACAAATAATCCTACTGAAAGAAGATATGATTCACGCGTTTAAGCAGTAAAATGGGTGGTTAAAGTTGGATTAAAATATTTGGCCGAATTTCCACATTCACACTTGAAACCACTTGTAACCTCTCCTCCCCTCCCCTCTATAAATTGGAGTTTTTATCATATTTAGGGTTTGGGGGATTTTCATTGGGAAGTTGAGGGTAGAGGAGAAGTGGATCCACTCCAATTCTCCAACCATTTCAATAAGGGTATCTCTTGAAGCAAGGATCCATTCGACGAAGCCTTCTTCTTCTCCTTCGTGTTATAATGCTGTTGTTTGTGTAATAAACTTATTTGTTCTTCTTTTATTTATTATATTTTCTTCTGTTTTGTTTAAATTTATTCTTCTATTAATCTTCATATTTGGGCTGGAATTCTTGAGTATAAGCGTTATTGGGTTATACCCATTATAAATGTTTACACATGCAAAACACTTCTACAATGATTACGCCACCCATGGAAGAGTAGTTCTTTTTAGTAATCGATCGACCTATATCCTTATTCATTTAATTATTTTGAATCATTGAGATACTGTAATTTACTTAATATTATCCATGAATTTTTTTTAAATTGTAAGAAACTAAGCAGGCAATTGAATAATTAACACAAAAACACGCGAGGTCGAGATTTTGTGTAAATTGTGAGGGCGATCTTAATCGGTAATACAAGACCACTCGGGATAAATTTGTAGAGTTAAAATATAATACCTAAACACAATTTGTCCTCATTTAAAGAATGGATATGTGCTCTAATTAACCACTGACCATAAGCTAACCTTAGAACAACAATCAAAGTAGGGTGCTGCGATTGCTTGTTCCGAAGCTAGCCTAGGGTTTAAGTAATTCCATCTTTATGGTTAAGTTAACTCTTGTAGGGTTCAAGGGTTAACAAATTAAGGGATCATAATTAAGTGGATATTTATTTATATGATAATTATTAATAAGTAAATGAAGATGTAGAGTTAGATCGATTACGCCTTTTAAAATATTTTCTAAAAAAACATCTTCTTGTTGTGTCCTTTTAATCAAACTTAATTTCAAAATTAAAAACAAAAAAATAAAATCTTCCTCCAGAAAACTTATTCTAGATTTATAAAATATAATAAACCCCCATCCTTTTAAGTATTTTTTCAATTCTATTCTCTTTTATTTTTAGACTACCTCTGAAAAGTTGTTTTAATTCACTTCCTCCTTTGAGAGACGACCTTGGTCAGCCACTCTGCTGCACCTAAGTACCCCAAAATCACACTAATCATTTAAGGGAACCCACGATAGCACTCTTTCAAATTGGAACCGTTGCCGAGGATGTAAGTAATTATTTCAATCAATTAGAGGTATTTATTTTATTTTTCATTTTATTCTCTTCCACTCTTCTTTCTTCCTTATTTACCCAATCTGATTTTTTCCTTATTCTTTTATTTCCTTATACTTATTTTTGGACCATCAACTCAAACTTCTAATTTTTATTTTACTATGGTCTAATTTCCTTAGTTTCATCTTTCATTGATTTATGACACGAACTAATCCCAAAGATCTCTTAGATTTTTACCCTGAGATTGAACGCAACCTTAGGGCACGAATCAGAAATTCTCAGTATACGGGAAGTTTCAATATTAAATTAGTTGGTGAATTCCTCTCTTCTGGAAACATTGACATTGGAAGAAATTCAAATTCAAACATAAAAAGAGAACCAATGGATGAAAATAATGGAAATGAACTTAATAGAACCATTTGAGAATTGGCTGCACCGGATATTAACTATCAACCAAATTGTATTGCATACCCGAACCTCGAATCGGAATTTGAATTAAAATCTAGATTAATTCACCTTCTTCCAAAGTTTCATGGATTATCTGGTGAGGATCCCAACAAACACCTTAAGTAATTTAATGTGGTTTTCTCAACCTTAAAACCAAGAAATATTTCTGAAGATCAAATCAAATTAAGAGCATTCCCATTTTCACTTGATGGAGCTGCAAAGGATTGGATGTACTATTTACAACCTGAAGATGTAACATGTTGGAATGATTTGAAACATATTTTCTTGCAAAGATTTTTTCTAGCATCAAGGACAAAATCCATTCTAAAGGAGATATTGGGGATCAAACAAGCCCAAGGGGAGTGAATGTATGAGTACTGGGAGCGATTCAAGAAGTTGTGTGCAAGCTGACCACATCACCAAATCAGTGAGCAACTCCTCATCCAATACTTTTATAAAGGACTCAAACCTATGGAGAGAAGCATGGTAGATTCTGCAGCTGGAGGACCTTTGGTGGACAAGACACCATTAGCTGCATGTGCATTGATCAACAAGATGGCCCAAAACTCCCAACAATTTGGCGATAGAGGTACACCACATGTCAGAGGAGTAAATCAGGTAAGTCTTTCTTCTCTTGAAAGTCATTTGATTGATAACAAGATGGAAGAATTGACCACTATGGTGAGGCAGATTGGTTTGGATCAAAAGACATCCCAACCCACTCCTTCAAGGCCTTGTGGTATTTGCACTGAGACAAACCACCCAACTGACTGTTTCCCACAACTCCAAGAAACAGAAGATTGTGCAGTAGTGTTCCCTGGGAGACCATATCAGCAACAAAAACAACAACCATATCCCCAAAAGAAGTTTGATCCAACATATAACCAAGGGTGGAAGGATCAATTGGACATGAGGTATGGATCTGGACAACAACAAAGTTCACCCTTTCAACAAAACTTCCAGCAGCCTCCGCCTTACCAGCAGGGTTTCCAACAACCCCAAAAGAGATTTGAAGCCCAAGAATCAGAAAGCCAGAAACAAGGGAATCCCCCACCCAAGGTAGATTCTAACACTAATGACCTTTTGAAACAAATAGTTCTTAATCAACAAAATAAGCTGAAAAGTCAAGGTTTGGAGCTGAGGGAGTTGAAGATTCAAATGAGCCAGATTCCCACCTCCCTCCATGAACTTGTGAGTAAGAATTCTGGAAATCTACCTTCCCAACCCACTCCAAATACAAAGGGGAATGTCAGTGCCATCACATTGAGAAGTGGGAAGAAAATTAATGATACATCTGTACCTACCATTCCATCAGGATTCACCTAAACTCCAGAGAAACCGCATTCCATACCAACTGATGATCAATCCAAGGAGAAAGATAAAGGTAAGAAAAATATTGATGATGTTCCTCCTAAACCCCTTCCTTTTCCAAACAGGGTTGTTCAAACCAATAAGATGGCTGAAGAAGCAATGTAAAAGGAGGTTTTGGACACATTCAAGCGTGTGGAGATCAACATTCCTCTACTTAAAGCCATTAAGCAAATCCCATGGTATGTGAAATTATTAAAAGAACTCTGTACCAATCGAAGAGGGCTCAAGGGAAATGAGATGATAAATCTTGGAAGGAATGTGTCAGGACTCATTACACCATCTCTAGCAATGCCAACAAAGTGCAAGGATCCAGAAACATTCACCATCCCATGAACCATAGGGGAGTTTCACTTATATGATGATCTTTGTGATTTAGGAGCTTCAATAAATGTGATTCCTCACTCTGTATTCTCTTCTTTATAGGTTGGTGAGTTGAATCCGATGAGAGTAGTGGTGCAACTGGCGAATAGAGCTACAAAATATCGAGCGGGAGTCCTTGAGGATGTACTTGTCTGGGTAAGAGACATGATCTTTCCAGTAGATTTCTACATGCTTAACATGGAGGATGATCAGGTAAGTTCTCATGGCCCCATTATCTTAGGTAGACCCTTCATCAAAACTGAAAAAACTATCATAAATGTCAATAATGGTACACTTTCCAGGGAATCTGGGGATGAAGTTGTGATATTTAATGTTATGGATTCCATGAAGTACCCCTCAGAGGATCATTATGCATTTTTTATCTCCCATTTTGAACCACCAAGTAAAAAAACCATGGAATTGGATTGTCCTATGCTTAGGGAGATTATGAGTATTGGTTCCTATTTAATGTCTAAGAGAACTTCCACTCCTATTTCTAATAAACAAGACTCTATAAGATTTGATTTTGAAATGGATTCATATTCTGATCTTGATCATGTGAACTCTAATTATGAAATGGCTATTGAGTATGCTGATGTATTTAATGCATTATTCTCTGATTTTGATGGTGTATATTCTGATACTAATGCTCTTTGTGCACATATTTCAGTTCCTTATATGTCTCCATCCTTACACCACCCCCCTACACTGGAACTCAAGCCATTACCACCAAATCTCAAATACTCATACTTGTTGAGTGGTGAGAAATTACCTGTTATCATTGCTAACAATCTCTCTTTTGAACATGAAGAAAAACTTTTGAATCTTTTGAGGGAGAACATTAGGGAAATTTGGTGGAACTTGGCTGACATATCAGGTATTATCCCCTCCATTTTCATGCATAGGATTCTTTTGGAGGATGGGGCTAAACTGGCGAGGAAACCACAAAGGAGACTCAATCCAACCCTTCTGTAGGTTGTTAAAAAATAGGTTGAAAAATTGCTCGAGGTAGGTATCATTTACCCTATTTTTGACTCACAATGGGTTAGCCCTGTCCAGGTTGTACCAAAGAAAACTGGTTTCACTATTATAAAAAATGAAAATGATGAGTTAGTTCCTATGAGAGTTCAAAACAATTGGCGAGTGTGTATTGATTATAGGAAACTAAATCAATCCACTCGTAAGGACCATTTCCCACTTCCATTCATTAACCAGATGCTTGAGAGACATGAAGGTAGGACACATTATTGCTTCTTAGATGGTTACTATGGCTATTTTCAGGTTCCGATTGCAGCAGAGGACCAAGAGAAGACTACATTCACCTGCCCATTTGGTACCGTTGCTTACCGAAGGATGCCATTTGGACTTTGCAATGCCCTAGGTACCTTCTAGATATGCATGGTGAGTATTTTCTCAGATTTCATTGAGACCTGCATGGAGGTATTTATGGATGATTTTACAGTTTATGGATCCTCATTTGATAACTGTCTCTCTAGTTTGGTTGATTTGTTGCATCATTGTATTGAGAATAATCTGGTATTAAATTTTGAAAAATGTCATTTCCTGGTCGAAAAGGGAATTGTCTTAGGTCATATAGTCTCACAACATGGCATTGAAGTTGATAAATCTAAGGTAGACATTATTTCATCCCTTCCATATCCTACATGTGTGCGTGATTTTAGATCATTCCTTGGACATGCTGGATTTTATCGACGCTTCATCATAGATTTTAGTAAGATCACTCTACCCTTATCTCGATTTCTTCAAAAAAATATTTACTTCAATTTTGATGATTCATGCAGGGTATCATTTGATGAGCTAAAGAAGTGTCTAACCACTCCACCGATCATACAGCCCCTACAGTGGGACCTTCCATTTGAGCTTATGTGTGATGCGTCCAACTTCACAGTTGGAGTTGTCTTATCTCAGAGGATGGAAGGACGTTCACATGTGATTTCGTATGCATCTAGGATGTTGTATTCTACCCAATAAAACTACGTAACCACGAAAAAAGAGTTTCTTACTATCATATTTTCTTTAGATAAATTTAGTTCATATTTATTGGGCTCTAAAGTAGTTGTTTTTTCTGACCATGCAGCTCTAAGGTACCTCTTCAAGAAGCTAGATGCAAAGCCCAGGCTGATCCAATGGATGCTCATTCTTCAAGAATTTGATATTGAGATAAAGTACAAGAAGGGGTCAGAGAATTTGGTGGCAGACCACATGAGTAGGCTTACTCACACACCAGAGGCTGACACCTTAGACCAGGTACCACTTTGGGACACTTTCCCTGATGAGCATCTCTATACCATCTCAGGTACGCATCCTTGGTATGCTGATTTAGTTAATTACATTTTTTCCTATAAAATACCAGCAAATTTGAAGAAGCATCAAGTCCAAAAATTAAAAAGTGAGTCTAGGTTTTATGTGTGGGATGATCCTTACCTCTGGCGCATGTGTAGTGACCAAGTCATTAGGAGGTGTGTTCCCGATCATGAGTTTGAGTCTGTTTTGCATTTCTGTCATACACTTGCTTATGGTGGACACTTTGGACCCCAACAGATAGCTAGAAAGGTTTTGGACTCTGGATTATATTGGAATAGATTATTCCATGATGCCCATGTGTTTTGTAAGTCATGCTCTCGTTTCCAACACACTGGGAACATTTCTAGGAGACATGAGATGCCCCAACAACCCATAATATTCTGTGAGATTTTTGATGTATGGGGAATTGATTTTATGGGTCCTTTTCCTAGTTCATTTGGATTTTTGTATATTTTGGTTGCTGTTGATTATGTGAGTAAATGGGTGGAGGCCAAGGGCACAAGGACTGACGATTCTCATGTTGTAGTGGATTTTGTCAAGGCTCAAATTTTCTGCAGGTTTGGAGTACCAAAAGCCATCATCAGTGACCAAGGGACACACTTCTGTAATCGGAATTTTGCTTCCCTCCTTCAAAAGTATGGGGTGACACACAAAACATCAACACCATACCACCCCCAAACAAATGGCCAGGCTGAGGTTTCAAATCATGAGTTGAAACAAATATTGGAGAAAACCGTGCAACCAAATAGGAAGGATTGGAGCAAGTGCTTGGATGATGAATTGTGGGCTTATAGGACAGCATACAAGACACCCATAGGTATGTCCCCATTTCGGATTGTTTTTGGGAAATCATGTCATCTCCTAGTGGAAGTCGAGCATTGGGCATATTGGGCTATAAATAAATGAAACATGGATTTGGCCCAAGATGGAATTCAAAGGAAGTTGAAAATTCAAGATCTTGAGGATATTTGACTGTCATCATATGATAACTCAAGGCTCTACAAGGAAAGATTAAAAGAAGTTCATGGAAAAATGATCCAACAAAGGGAGTTTCATGTTGGAGAGAAAGTCCTTCTCTATAGTTCACGACTGAAGCTGATGCCTATAGAGATCACATAAGAGGACACTGGAAGGAGCTTTACATTCAATGGGAAACGTTTGAAGAGATACATTTAGGGACTTCCAACTGATGTAGTGTATTTTATCACACTGCATGACCCCATCATCACTTGAGCACATCAGGCTGTTCCTAACCCTTTCACTTTTATATTCTTTGTCCTATTTAAAAATTATGAATTTCATGTGCATATATCATCTCATGAGTTCACATTGAGGACAATGCAATATTTTAAGTGTGGGGGAGGGAACCTTTTAGTTTAGTAATTTCAATTGTTTTTCTGTTTTAAAAAAACAAAACAAAAAAAAATTGTGTGTTTTTTTTTCAAATTTTGTGTGTTTATTTTTCAATTTTCTTTGTGTTTTTGAAATTTTTGAGCTGAAATGATTCTCATCACAATTTTGAAATGCATATAAATGAGTGAAACAATTTATCCCATGAAACTGAGCTTAAATGAATACTGAAAATGACTTTGTTTCAAGTTCAAATATTTAGTAATTTCATGAAAAGTACACTAAATTTTAAATCCCATGCCACATCTCACTGTCTTTATATTTGAAATCACTTTCCTGTGAGGCTTGTGAACCATTATTTTCATATTCTTTACATTCACCTCACTTCTTGAGGGAACCAAACCATGCTTGATTTAACTAGAATTTGATCTATTCCTGTCAAAACTTGAGGGTTTGAGGTACTTATGTTTAAATGATTGAGGCATTTTTTTGGTATTAAAGCTCCTATTTCAAAGAATCCTTTTGTATAATATACTACCTTGAAGAGTTAATCATTTTAGCCCTTAGAAGCCATGCACAGCCTGTTAGGTTAGCCACATTACAAGCCAATTTTCCCTATCCAACAAACTCTTGAAGTGAAATTGAATAACTTAGTTGATCTTAAGTGTGGGGGAAGCTATGTTGTGTTGTGCTACAACATTCTGTGATACTTTGGATGGAAAATTAAATTCTGAAGAGATGTGTTTGCTGCTGAAGAAAGCCATCATATTGAAATATGTGCCTTTTCTGGAGCTTTCATGACAAGTGAAGCTGTGGCTTTTCTGGAGCATCTAATTGAGGTGGAAAGCTGTGCCTATCTAGAGCTTTCAAGAAAATCATGTTTGAGAAGATTGACATTTTTGATGCTAAAATGATGAATGGTGTAAACTTTTCATGAATTTTAATGATTATGGAGCTGAATTGATACTATGGGGATTGAGGAGAAGACCATATTTAAGTGAAAATTGGATTAATGCAATTTTTCTTCAAAAAGAGTCAATCCCTCCTCATTCAGCCTCAGAATTTTTCACATCTAAATCCTACCAACCGAAAGCCACAGAACAACCCTAAAAAGTCATCATGATAAAAATATGTTCTTGACTCACATCGGGTGGCGATGTAGGAATTTATCAAGTCTATGGTGACCCTTTTATGAGTTTGGATGAGAAAGACATTGCAAAAAAATTGATATTTGAGTGATTAGAGAAAATTCAAGCGAGGTAAGTGTTTTGTGCATGGGAGGATAAATGAAGTGGAAATATATTGAATAATATAAATGGATAACTTGAAATAAAGTTTTTTATGAGGCATGATATATTTTGATTCTTGGTGTGTAATTGTTTGATCTCAAGGATATGTGTTTTAAAATTGGTTTTGATTTGATATTGATGTTTACTTGACATGAGGTTTTGCCCAGGAGTGCAAAAGGATAAGTGTGGGGGAGTTGATAAAACACTATTTTGTTGAATATTTTATTGATAATAAATGATATAATTTCCTCACATTGTGTTAAATATGTTTATTTATATAATATTTGGGATTTGATCATTCATTTGAAAATTTTGTGAAAATTCCAGTTTTACCCTTTATAGTGCACTATAGTATTTTGAAGATAAATATTTTTATATTTATTATTTGAATTTGAAATTTTGTAAAAGTGTTCCTAAATTAATTGTATACAACTTTTATTCAAGACACTACAGCTAAAGAGTGCATTTGATTGTTGAAAATGGGCCATGATGTCAAAGTTGGACTAGACTCTCTAGAATGGACATAGGTTCTGTATTTGGGCTATATCTTCTCCATACGGGCTTAGATTGAGCCCAAAATTTAAGGAAAGCTCGGGGACATGAGTTGGCAGAAATCATCCTTCTAAAAGAAGAGCTGATTCATGCATTTAGGCGGTCAAATGGGCAGTGCAAGTTGGATTAAAATATTTGGCCGAATTTCCACATTCACACTTGAAACCACTTGTAACCTCTCCTCCCCTCCCCTCTATAAATTGGAGTTTTTCTCATATTGAGGGTTTGGGGGACGTGCATTGGGAATTTTAGGGCAGAGGAGAAGTGGATCCATTCCAATTATCTAACCATTTCAATAAGGTTAGCTCTTGAAGCAAGGATCCCTTTGACGAAGCCTTCTTCTTCTCCTTCGTGTTGTAATGCTTTTGTTTGTGTAATAAACATCTTTGTTCTTATTTTATTTATTGTATTTTCTTATGTTTTTTTTTAAATTTATTATTCTATTAATATTCTTAATTGGTCTGGAATTATTGAGTAGAAGCGTTATTGGGTTATACCCATTATAAACCTTTGCACATGCAAAACGCTTCTACGATAATTACGCCACCCATGGAAGAGTAGTTCTTTTTAGTAATCGATCGACCTCTATCCTTCTTCATTTAATTATTTTGAATCATTGAGCTACTGAAATTCACTTAATATGATCCATGAATTGTGTTTTTAAATTTTAAGAAACTAAGCAAGCAATTGAATAATTAACACAAAAACACGCGAGGCCGAGATTTTGTGTAAATTGTGAGAGCGCGATCTTAATCAGTAATACAAGACCACTCAGGATAAATTTGTAGAGTTCAAATATAATCCCTAAACACAATTAATCCTCACTTGTAGAATGGATATGTGCTCTAATTAACCACTGACCATAAGCCAACCTTAGAATAACAATCAAAGCAGGGTGATGTGATTGCGTGTTCCGAAGCTAGCCTAGGGTTTAAGTAATTTCATCTTTGTGGTTAAGTTAACTCTTGTAGGGTTCAAGGGTTAACAAATTAGGGGATCATAATTAAGTGGATATTGATTTAAATGATAATGATTAATAAGTAAATGAAGAGGTAGAGTTAGATCGATTATGCCTTTTAAAACATTTTCTAAAAAAATATCTTCTTGTTGTGTCCTTTTAATCAAACTTCATTTCAAAATTAAAAACAAAAAAAATAAAATCTTCTTCCAGAAAAATTCTTCTAGATTTATAATCTATAAACAACCCCCATCCTTTTAAGTAGTTTTTGAATTCTATTCGCTTTTATTTTTAGAATACCTCTGAAAATTTGTTTTAATTCACTTCCTCCTTTGAGAGATGACCTTGGTCAGACACTCTGCTGCACCTAAGTACCCCAAATCACACTAATCATTTGAGGGAGCCCACGACAACGCTATTTCAAGAACGCTGAACCCAACTTTGAGATTTTTCCTCGGGACTCCTTCCGATGTGGGACGTCTTCATCTATGAAGAAATGATGCATGAACATGGGATTGGTGGTGTGTGGAGGACGAGACAAATGTCGATGACTTCTCCCTTTTCCTCACGCCAACACTGACAACAAACAAGGTAAGGGTTTAATGCTATTTGTTTATCACTTTCCAGGTACTCCCTTCTTCTCTTGTGCATAATTGGGAATGATTAAATTACGGAAGATCCTGGTTGATGTTCTTTGCTTCGTTCTTGTAAACCGTATGCTACCACTCTAAACATGGAGGGTGCGGGCCATACTAACATGGCCCGACCCCCCTTTATTGTCCTTCTTTGTGGTGATATACAGAATGAAGGAAGGTGATGAAGGCGATGAAGGAAACATCGCCGCCACCCATGGACACCGAGACCCACGCCGCCCCCGCAGCGCTCCAGCCTCCCGGTCGAATAGGCCCCGTGTCCATCGACCGCCCCACCCCACCCGCGCCATCCGTCGGCCGAGCCACCCGCCCGCTGCGCTGCCCGCCGCCCGCTGGCCGCCGCCCGTGCCACCCTGGCCGTGCCACCCACCGACCACACCACCCCGGCCGCGCCACCCGCCGGCCGCACCACGCCAGCCGCGCCGTCCACCGGCCCAGCCGCCCCAGCTCACGCCACCCGCCTACCTCCCGAACCAGCCCCACACCTATCTCAGCGCCCCAGCCGGGCCTCCGGCTCGACACCCCTCACAGCGCCTCGACCGAATCGGCCCACGCCCCTTGTGGCACCCTAGACGAACCGGCCCGCGCCCTCGCGGAACCCTCGCGGCCGAGCCGCCCAGCGACACCCGCGTGCTCCACGGCCCCTCGCGACTTGCCGAACCCCCAGTGGACCGGGCCGCATCTCTGGCCAGGCCTGACCCTGCGGTTCGGGTTGGGTCGACCTGAACCAGGTTGACCAATGCTAGGTCGGGCTGGGTCGGTCCGACCAGATCGGACCAGACCCAGGCCCACTACGACCCCTTGATGCTCCTTTAACCATATATTTGGCACCAGATGTCCGTTTGACGAACCGTCAGCGATGATGGAATTCTTGGAGTGAGATGTTCTCTTTTGGTATACTCTACTAGAGTTTCGGATCGAGATGGAAAATGGCCAGGTTGGATCGAGCATGAATCCAACTCGGCCCACGTGACTAAATTGCTAATAACTCATAGACCGAGCATCCAATTGACGTGTCGTCTGTTGCGTTGATACCCCCTTGATGTGGAGAACCTTTGAGACACTTCTTCATGGGACTTAGTGATAGATAGAGTATAGACCGGTAGCTTGTGGAGCCGATCTTCCTGGAGATGAGCGAGCATAGTGTAGAGACCTGTTAGTTGGCTGAGACCTGATGACTGCTGACCGTTTGACTTGGAGTGAATCTAATAGCCCAGTGGGGAATGCCTTGGTGTCGTGGAAGACCCACAGTGGGGAGCACCTTGGTGTCATGACAGACTCACGGTACTCGACAGGAGGAGTACCTCAATAGGCTATGAGGGGGAGCGTGCTTTGTGACACAGTAGACCCATGGTGGGGAGTGTGCTTGGTGATGCAGTAGATCCACGATACTAAATAGGAGGAGTACCTCAGTAGTCTAAGGTTAGTGGGAAGCATTCTTGGTGTCACGACAGACCCACTATACTCGAAAGAAGAGAAGTTCTCTAGCAGCCGTGGTTTCGATAATGTGACTGGGGATGTTACTTGATACTACCCCTAGAATAAAATCTTGGTTCAGCTGAGTCAGTTTTCAGTATTTTCCTCATGATTGAGATGGATCACTTGATAACTTAGGTATATGTATGGGCATATACCTAAGTAAAGTTATCTATTGATTTCATTATTTGTGGTTTATCCTTGGTAGATTTTGTGAGACCTTGAGGGTCTCAGGGTCCCTACTATGTATCGTTATACTCACCCCTGCATGGGCTATGCCTGAACCTTATTGTGTTAGATGTAGACAAAGGACATCTCTAACTAAGGCTGAGAGTACCAGGACTAGACGGTACCCAGAGGTGGACCATACGGAGTGTCGATACACGGGGGAGACGTACGGACGTGGAGTGTTGAGGAGGAGATCTGTACCTACCCTTCTAGTAGGAACCCTGGAGGATGATCCAGTAGTTGTCATCCCTTTTTCTTTCAGTTGTATTTTATCATTGTTTTACTTGTACTTTCCAGTTGGGCTTGTATTCAGGCCTATTTTTCTTTCAACACTCTTTTGTTATAAAGATTACTTGGTGTTTTCGTCCAGCTGTGTGCTTGATTGTGTCTATGTTTACAGGTTATAAAGGAAATACCTTCCTAGTTTTAGAAAATTACGCCATTGGTGCTATTCTCCAGCACCTGGCCTATGGAAGGCGGGATTGGGGTAATCACAACATGGGCCCTGGGGGACGGGTCGTGACATACCATGAAAAAGATTGAGTTTTATAACTCTTTAATCAAATTAGTATGAGAGAGGGATAACAATACAACCTTATAAAATGATTAAATTTCATGATTATAATGGTAAAATTATTCCATGGTAATATATTTACCAAAAAAAATAAAATAGGTGGTTAATACAACATGAGTCCCAAATAATGAAAATTGGGATAACAATACCAAATTATGGATTAGGTAGAAATTCATTCATAACCTCTTGGAATACAGAGATTCAAATCAATATTAAAATATTATGAATAAAGGAATTATAAGATATAACTTCAAAAATAGTATATATATATATACACACACCACATAAAGGAAATTTTGTGTATAATGCAAAAAATTTCTTAAAGAGAGGAATTTGAGATAGAAAACTCTTACCACTTGTCCTGAATTCCACGAATGTACTTCAACCTCTTATATCACAAGCATAAATATCACAATCACTTAATTAAAATCCTTAATAATCTCTATTTTAATTCATTCTTAAAGCTCTAAGGGATTATATTTTTATTTATTTTTTGATAATCCCCCTTTTAAGGGTTGAGGGGGAACCCTTAAATGACTTGTAGGTACTGAGACACAAGGCTCATACATGGTCCAAAGGTCCTGAGGCACAAGGCCCAGCACTTGACCTTTGAAGGCCCAAGACCTGAATAGACTTTTGAACTATCCATACCTAACACATGTATATTTGAAGGTGCCTAGATCTCTAACTCACATGGATGATCAGATAGAATTTACATGTGTGGAGTTTCATAGTGCTTGGTACTGATGATGAGTTCCATACCATTTTGTTCTTCTAATCCAGTTGGCTTTTTCTAGTGGATTCTACTTGCTATAAATCTTCTTCTTGGGCATGCTCCTATGTGGTCTTCCCAAGTTGGTTCGTGGTCCATTGTGTATCAAAGGCCCACTGGCCTAAAGGTAAATAGTGGATCCATTTTCATTCATGTTCTTCATAATTAGTCATTCTCTATATGAATTATTTTGAATTTCTACTCCAAGTATTTATATTTTTGATCGTTTGTACTAGTTTCATAATAACAGTGTCTGTATTCATACTTCTTATAAATTAAATAATTAATAAGTTATTAAATTTACTTTTATGTATGTTTTATAGTTATTTATTTTGTTTCAAATTCCTTTCATGAGTGTTTTACTCTTTATCCTTGAAGATGAAATCAATAACAAGCTTGTTTATGTTATTCTTGTTGATCGAAGGCTGTTTTATTAATTAATGAATTAAACAATGATATAACATATCTAGGATTAAAAAAATAATAAATTTCAAATTTATATTACATTATACTATTAATTTTTTTCCCATTTTTATTCATGATATAAATTTATAGTGTTGTTCAAGTAGGTGGTTGAACCGACCCAAACATGAACATACCCTGATTTAATGAATGATTATGAGATAGATTTATTGAAATATAATTATACCCGAATAATAATGATATTATTTAGTGTTTATTTTTATGATATATCATAATTATAAATTATTTATAATAATAAGCAATGGATATGAAAATGTTATAGAATTTGAATAAAATATTTTCCTCTTAGCATGCTTATTTTAATTGATTGAATTAATGATGATCATTTACTGATCGTATCATTAATAGGTTCTCCAATTTATTATAACATAATATTAATGATATAATAAAATTATATTTACTCATTAAATTCATTCTAGTAATCCTAAATGATCGGTGGTGATGAAAAATGAATTTCGTTGCTCATGGTGGTGGTAGTCTATATGTGCGCACGAACAATGATTTTATTTTTATTAATGGATGGGATAGATGAATATAAAATGAAAAAAACATTAATATATTAATGTTAAATTATATAAATGGTACCAATATCATTATATTAGTTCTATGAGAATAAATTTTAATGACTATAATTAAGAAGAAAATCTAGGTAATTGCTAATATTCATGTAGGGGACTCGAATTTTCCTTGGAATTATCCTTGGAAATAAAGACCTTATACTAACTAATGGTGACCAAAATCATTTGAAAGTGGGAGAGGGTTCTAGGAGGATAAAATTGGAATATTTTAAATAATAAATCTAAGTATATTTAAATCTTGAAGTGGTGGGAGTGTTACCCTTTTATAAGTTAATGGAAGGGTATTATTGGGAGTAAACCTTACATTTTCAACAATGTAATGATATTATTCAAGGTCTATTGGAAAAAAAATGAAAAAATAGGATGGGATAGTGATTTTGGGTCTACAATAACATCAAACACTCATTTTTAGAAAAAATTTAGTGTTTTCGGGCCTTTTCTTTTTTACTTTTTAAACATTTCCCCAAATTTTATTTTACCACGATGCTTAATTTTTAATCTTAGTAATCAATTTTAGTGATAAAAATTAACATTTAAACTTTTACCTAATTATATCATTATTATTTATAATTTCATGATGATTTTAGCACATAAATTATATAATGGTGTGAAATTTTTGTTTTAAAATAAACACACTTAATTACATAAAAATAGATTTTAGAAAAACAACATTTTAATATTTAAAAATATATATAAGATAAAATTATCTTGGATACTAATTTTAATGCTGTAAATTGATTTATTATAAAAAAATAACGGTTTTTAGGCTTTTAATTAAAGGAAAAACCGAATATCCCCTGAAAATATTTGATTCAAAGAGAAGATAGAAACAATTGTTTTATTTAAGTAACATTTTAATTGGTTATAAAAATATTAGACATAGGATTTATAATTTCAAAGAATATTATAAAATGAATTACATAAACTCATATTTGATTACTAATTTTTTAAACTTTTATTTAATTCTTATATAATGATAATTCCATACAAATCATAAGTTTTGTGAAAACTTTATTTTTCGACTAAAAACAAATGTTTTCATAAAATCTACAAAATTCACACTAAGATAATTGTGATATCATAAATTCAAAAAATTAGTTAATTTAGTAAATTTAAATTATAAAAATAATATTTTAAATAAATTCATGAATAAGGTCTCTTTAGTGTGTGAATTTTTTGATAGTTTAAGATATGGTGTTTACCTATTACATTAGGGTGTCTAGTATTACAAAACCTTACCATTACTCTTAACTTCTGTCAAAGTGCCTTGACATCCTGTATCATAAATATGAGAAACATAATCCCTAATTTTATAACCTTATTCATATCTAATAACATTTCTACTCTTTAATAATGATCATTCATTATTTGGTCATTATCTTGTTAATTTTTATTTTCATCATTGAATGTTAGTAATTTTGATTATTTCATAAAAATTTTATAATGGTGACCTTGAAACCCATTAATTGATAATAGTTTTATCATTAATAGATTATAAAAGATATTTAAATAATTTTGTTTCTATTATTTTTTCACCCCCCATGTTCACTTGTTGGATACATGGGCATGGTTCATGAGAGCATAATCCACAACAAAGTTGTTTCATGTAATTTACCGATATCAATGAATTATATTATAATGATAATTATTATTTTTATATAATTTAAGAATAATATTAATGAAATATATTAATCCATAATATCATATATATTCATCAGATATATTTTATATTCAACCACGTAATGAGGTAATAAAAAACGGAGCACATCGCTCCATGTGGTAGTAGTCTGCATGTACACCAAAATTCATTTTTTATAGAACAAAGAAGATAATAATTGGAATATATTTAAAAATATTAATAATTTTATAAATATTTTATTTATTCATTAAATACCCAGTTTTAACCTTCCATTTAAGGAGTTAAATGAAAACAAAACATGTCACTTCATGAAGGTGGCAGTCCACACGTACACATGAATGATATTTTTGTTTTTCTAAGGGGAAATGGAAAAGTTCGATAATCATTATTCTGGTAAATAATTGGAAAATATTATAAAAAATATTTTATACATTTTAATGAAAATAAGGACATATGAGAGAATGATTCCTAGCTAAGTAAAAAAACAAGGCCAGTTTCCCTTAAAAAAATTATTTCGCTATCTTGAGTACTTAAAGTAAAGAAAATGAAAGGAAAATTTTAATTCATAGAAATAACCATGATATAAATATCAAATAATTCTCCCATAGGATACTTAAAAATAAAAAAACGAAATAATGATGATATTATGAAATAAACCCTTAAATCGAGTCTGAATTCCTTCGAACGTGTTCTAACCTCATTTATAAATATATATTTATTTTAAATATATTATATAAATATAATAATATATATTATACCATATATGATTTAATTATAATGTTTTATCACTTGTTTATTAACAATTCATTATTACAATCACTGTTCTGGGTAATAAATGCTTCATTTTTTATGTATGTTTTGGTTTGGTAGTGTTGGTCCTTGTTCATTGATCATGGTTCCATAATATTAAAAATATTAATCAAGATATAAATAATATATATATATATATATTATTTATTTATATTAATACATAAAATATAAAGATAGAAAAATGAATTACACTATTTATAGAGATGGTATGCCGCACGTAAGTATGAACATTGTTTTCACTTTTCGACAGATAGAACAAACAAAAGGTAAATAATTTTTTTATAGAATAATTATTATATCGCACACATAAATACACACACACAAACACAAGAAAAACACACACACACATATCATATATATATTTATTAAATCTATTCATATTACTATCCTTGTAAAGAGTAATTGAAAAATGAATCACATCACTTTGTGGAGGTGGTAGTCCACAAGTACGCGTGAATGACATTATAATTTTTTATTTGGTGGAAAAGTGGGTTGATAATGATGGTTTTAAAATAATAATAACATTTAAGTATATTAATTATACTAAATTTATTATTTTATGATAAATAACATATATTTAAAAGAGGTAAAAAAATAAATAAAAATAATGTGACCGATTAAGGCAATTACCTCTTCTTCGAAAGAACACCTTTAGATATCCTCTTAAGGACCACAGGGTTGATCTTTTGGGAATACCAATACCTATATAATATGGGTATGGATTTTTATAAGATAAATGATCTGGTATTGTTTGAGATATTTTGCTCAATGTTGCGTAAATAAGAGAGGGAAGGGGTTCCCTTTTATAAGGGAGGGAAAACATACTTAGAATTACTAAAAAGATTAAAATATAAATTATTAATTATCAAGAAAAATTATTTAAAATGGAAATATATTAAACTAAATCTTTTATATGGCCTAAATATAATCATATAATTAAAGTTATATAGGTTTTGGTGTCTTTTTAAACCTTATATTTTTGTTTAAACCCTTGGTTAACCAATTTTAACCTTAACTGCAGTAATGGATTTTTCAATCATAAAAGATTAAAAATTTAATTATAAGATAAAAATTGGACCATAAATGGAAAATGGATGAAATTTTAAAACATATATTTTCCCTTTATTCTATTTAAATATTTTTATGTTTTTTAATTAATTTTAAAAAATATTTTTTTCATAAAATATAATTATTTTTATTTTTGACTCTATTCATTTAATTTGAATTTGAAGACTTTAAGAAAAAGATGGAATTAAAATATTATCCTTTAAAATATACCTAATATGATATATTCATCTATAAATTTTTTGAAACACAATAAATCTACTAAATTGTATTACTTTTAATATTTTAAAAATTATTTATTTTAAATTTTCAATAACCAAATAAATACTGTGTTAGTGTTGTGAAATATTTTAAGGTAATTATATAATAACTAAAAAATTATAAATAAATTTTCATAATAAAAATATTTACATTATGTAAAAAATAACCTTTAATATTCACTAAAAATTTATTTTTATGCCTATTTTAATACAGTATATAAGTTTAAAGTGAAGAGAGTGACATTTGTATTTTTCTTTGTGTAAAATAACATAAAGGTCAATACCAAAGATAATTGACTCAAAGTGGACATATTTTATTTAATTGAATATAAATTTATAAACTTAACTCATCTTATAGGATAAAGTTTTTTTTATAGAAATATAAAGCCTTATCCCAAAATTTTAACCCTATTTTTCCCATTTTACCCTTACCGAGGTGATAAAAATTTACAAAGATTACTATTCATAATTACCAAAAATAAAAGATAATTATTATCTAAATTTGATCCTCTTTATTAAAAATA
This sequence comes from Viscum album, assembly GCA_963277665.1. Lineage (NCBI taxonomy): Eukaryota > Viridiplantae > Streptophyta > Magnoliopsida > Santalales > Viscaceae > Viscum > Viscum album. The sequence goes on from OY728119.1 coordinate 1,918,779,607, forward strand.
TGGAATTTATTTTTTAAGATTCAATTTCTATAATTTTTAAAAAATAATTTTAAAATAAGTGCGCAAAACGTAAAAAAAGCATTTTTTAGAAAAATATAGTTTTTAAGCCTAAAATTGGATTTAATCATATCTCATTACTATAAAAATATTAGATTGAGGTTAAAAAATTTGATTGAATATTAAATATATAAATTTCATTTATATCATTCATCTATAGTGATCAATTTAATGTATTAAGATAAAAACACATTGTGTGCAAAAAAATTGTTTTTTCAGAAAAACATCACTTTTACCATAAAATTATTTTTATTTTCAGTTATAATCAATTTATAATTAATGAATTAATTATAAACCCTAATTTTTTCTTAATTAATTAGTCATACTCATACCCACCAACTTTAATGGCTTGAAAATAACTATCATATTTAATAATAATATTTAAATAGTATATTCCAGTTTATTTTAACTATTTATTGTGTGTAAAGTAAGCTATCAAAGAAATAAAATTTATTTATAGAGAACTAAAAAATATCAGGTTTTCACATTCTACCACCACTTAAAAAAAATTTCACCCTCAAATTTCCATCACTATAATACAAAAAACTGAGGATACTTATTCCTCATAATATCCTTTGGTTCCCATGTAGCTTCCTCGAATTTATGGTTTCACTAAAAAACATTGACCAGGTGAGTGTGATTATTTTATAGAATCATCATTCTATAATACATAATCACCACTAGATATTGCTTATAAGATATATTATACTCTAATGGTATGATTTATAGGTTTATTACATATGAAGGATCAATTATGAACTTCCTCAAGATAGATACATGGAACACATTATGAACATGAGAGAGATTTTGTGGAAGTGCCAAGTGATAAGCTACCATTCCAATTCAATCAAGAACCTCGAAGGGGAAAACATACATAGGGATCAAATTTCATTTATTTTCAAATATCATTACATTATTCTCGGGAGATATTTTTAGGAATACCTTGTCACCAACTTCAAGCTCTATATCTCATCGATGATTATCAACACAACTTATTTTGTTGACTTTGAGATTCCCTTATGTGTTGTAAAATGGATCTATACTTTTCTAGTATTTCCTCATCAAGTTCTATTATCAATATATTTATTTCTCCAACTTCATTCCATCACATTGGAGTTCAACAGTTCTTTCTATAGAGGGATTCATAAGGAGACATCCAAATACTCAAGTGAAAGTTATTGTTGTAAGAAATTTACACCAAATAAAGGTGTTGATCCCAACCACCATTTAAATCCATATAGAAATATCTCAAAATGGATTATATAGTTTTAATGGTCCTTCTATACTGACTATCTATCTAAGGAAGATAAGTAGTACTAAAACTTAACTATGTATCCAAAGATTAATGAAGACTTTTCTAGAACACTGAGGTAAACCTCAGATCCTTATCAGATACAATAGAATGTGGTGCTCCATGAAAACTTACCGATTCATTAATTTACATTCTATAAATATGATCAATAGATAAATATTCTCTAATAGCAATGATATGTGTTGACTTTCTAAGGTTATTGACTACATCCCAAATAAGATGATATCATTTTTATGTTTTGGGTCATCTGATGAAAAAACTACATGGTGATGTTTTAAAATTTATATTCTGGTATTGGTAATGGTTGTAACATCCCCTTAGATTTTAGTCTCTCAACCTTAACTTGTTGTCACACTAGGCACTGAGATATATGCTGTAAAATATCTCTCTTCATGTTGTCCCACTAGAAATACTCTTTTAGATCTCTAGAGATCTTTGTACTTCTAGGATAAATAGAGAATTATGAAATATAAGCTTCATACAATAGATACTTATTTAAGTTAGGTATATATGGGACACATAGTCAGTTACTAATCCCTATTATTCCAGTAAGATCATGTTTGAATTCAAGAACATTCCTCTCCTTATATAATTCAATATCTTATTTCTGCAACCTCTTAATCCTCTCATGGATAAATGATTGAACATTCATCTGATAATGATAAAATAATTCCCTTTTCATCATGATTTCTAAATCCATATTCGAAAAATAAAAAAATATTGGATCTATTTCAATCCCCATCATGGATAAACTAGTATGTTCTTTCTAACTAAGAGCATCAACCAACTTGTTTTCCCTCCCAAGGTGGTAATTTAATGAGAAATCATTATCTTTGATCAGCTCCAATCATCTTCTTCAATTCCTATTAAACTATTTCTATTTAAATATAAACTTAAAGAATTTATTATTATTATCTAAATCACACATTTCATCTTAATGATAATGTCTCTATATCTTCAATGAAAAAATTACCATTGGAAACTCTAAATCATGGTTCGAGTAATTTTCATCATGAATTTTTAATCAGAAGAAATAATATGCTATCATCATATCATTATCCATGAGGAAACAACCTAGTCTATTAATTTATTCATCACTATAGGTCATAAACCCTTCTAAACTACAAGGTAGTGTAAGCACAGACATGCTAACCATCCTTCTCTTTAGTTCTTTGAAACACTCTTCACATACACCTATACATAAGAGCATAAACTCATTCTAATTTAACTCGGTGAGTTGATTAGATAGTTATGAGACATCTCTCACAATGCATTGGTTGTATCCAGCTAACCCCACAAAGATATGGATTTCAGTTCCCACAGTTAGCCTTGGCCATTACTCAATAACTTCCTTCATTTAGTATCCACTGATATACCATCACTTGAGATTATATGACATATTAATGAATCTTTATAAATCCAAAATTCACAGTTGGTAAATTTACAATACAACTTATCCTTCCTCAAGGTATTTAGCACAATTATCAAATGATCTTTATGATCTTCCTTTCTATTTGAATATATAATAATATCAACTACAAATACTTTAAAAAATGATCAAGATAATCTCTAAAGACTACATTCATTAAACACATGATGATAGAAGAAGGATTAGTAAGTCTAAATTGTATTACTATAAATTCATAATGATTATACCTCATAAAAAACAATTTATTGGGTATATCCTTCTTATTTATCCTTAGCTAATGATATCTAGATCAAAGATCAGTCGTGAAAAAATATAGAGCTTCTCATAATTGATTGAATAGATTATTGATACGGGGTAGAGGATAATTGTTCTTAATAGTGATCTTGTTAAGTTCCCAATAATTAATGAAAACATGCATTGAACCATATTTCTTCTTAACAAAAAGTATAGGCTTAGCCCTTGGAAAAGAAGTAGGACTAATGAATCCCTTTTCTAGATTATACAGAAGTTTATTATTTAATTCTTATAACTCAATTAGGGCCATTCTATATGAATTACTTAAAAATAGGCATAACACTGGGTATGATATCTATTGAAAACTCAAATTCACGATTTAGGGTTAGGATAGGATATTCCTTAGGAAATATATCAGCATATTCCAAAACAATAGGAACATTTTCAATATCGATTTTCTCCCCAACCATTTGATATTCCTCTTCATTTTTCTCAAAATCAAGAATTATCTCTCTATATCCACTTGTTGTTTGTGTGGAAAATATTTTTCCAAGAAAAGTTCGTTAAAATACTTCCATTTCCCACTTGCTATTTCCTCCTCATCCTTAGTGTTTTGAATAAATGTCCACTATTGATATGAATCCTCTGAAAGATTATAAATTTCCAATACAACCTTTTTCTTTTAATTACTTCCCAAAGTGAGAGAATCTTCTCTAAGGAACTTATCCATTGTAAATAAAAACAAATAAATTTGTATTCCAATTTCATAATGGAGGTTGGTGGAACATGAAGTGGTCTAACATTGTTACACCACATTTTGGATCAACAAGATACTCCATATAGGTAATTTCATTGGCCATAAACTGAGTTTCCCCCCAATATAGATATATATTTTTTATCTCTAGATGTATCTCCAGCTCCAACTTCATTATCTTACCTAAGAGGGAAATCTCTACATGGATTATGCACATTGATATGTTTTCCATTCCTTCCACTATGCACCATTTAAAAAAATGGAATACACTAGATTATATCATTACATTTTGAAATATATTTTATAATTTTGAAACTAGTGAAACACTTAACATAAGTTAAAATTTAATGCATAACTAATCAAAAAATCACAAACTTGGTTTCTTTGAGAGTTTTCTCAAGCCAGGAAAATATTTTAAAATCATACATAATTGTTTTTAAGGAAAATGTGAACTAAACCAACCATATACCCTGAGAGTGTCAAAATAGGTGTGTAATAAGGGCACACAAATCATGAAATATAATGACAGTTGAGATATACTCTACCAACTCTTTTCAGGGTTATTACTCCTAGATGTATCTTTTCTAAGACCACATACACTTGTATTAACAATACATGGATGTATTTTTAGGAAAAAAACATAATCTATACCTTACCAAAACTTTATTATGTTATCCTATAATTTGACTCATACTCAAAATTAGTCATTAGGTTATGTTACTTAATCTATTTTTTCTTAAATCCAGTTCCCATGTTTTCTAATAAACTTCCTATGATACCAATGGTAAAGAAATCAAACCTAGTATCTTGGATCTGGTAGTTAATTTCTTAAATTAGCACTAGATACAAGAGATCAAATCTAAAAGGAATTAATATGTTAGTAGTATTAGAAAACTAGATACATACTTTAATCTCACATTACATTTGAAAACTTAAAAAGACAACATATCATTTTCTTTTTGAACACCATTACTAATTTTAGCATATTCCTACATATCAATCATAATACACTTCTTGACATCCCAGGGAAAGGAAACATAAGAAAAGGGTGAGCTTAGATTCTTAGTAAGGGTGTGATGCCCCGGACCTGGATGCCACTTAATGGGTGCCCCGAGACCGGTGGGCCACATGGCCTCAAGTGAATATCTATGAATTTCATAGGCTGTCGAATAGTAGTGAGGGCCTAGGGTGTATCTGTGGGGAGACTATTCTCTCATTACTAAAGCATAGCATAACAAAAAAATATAAAGGATAGTAAATAGGAGAAGAAATATAAGTAAACAACATAAGAAGTAAAAGTAATAGATTGACAAGGATAAAAATAACTAAATCAATTGGAATAATTGATGATGATATGTCATGTAACTTGAAAAATAAAAAACATGGATACAAGATAACATAAATAACATGTTCCGTAAAAGTATATAGGAAATCAAAAGACTATCCCAAGCATCTCAAGCTCTTTCTTGATCATTTGTCATCAAGATCCATCCTAAATAGAAAGATATAAAGTGTTTGTAGATATATGATTCCCTTTTTCAACACCTTCATTCATGTAATCTTCCCCAATTACCAAATGGTGCCTGAAGAGGGTGTGACATAAATCTCAGTGGGCCACCACTAGTGGTGTCTATAACATCCTTCCCATGTAATGAAAATGTAATAGTGGTAAAGAATGCATATATAAAGTAAATTAGTATAATATAACTAAATACCCAAATAATTTCTTCATCCCTCAATTGATGTTTGAATATGTAACCAAATTATTAACTTATTATTACCAGTTTATAATTAATTCACATGATATCCACAGTGAAGGTTCTGAGATGTAATAAGGAAACCTATAATGATATTTAGTAATGGAATTCCAAGGTAGTAACCAAGGAAATGTAGAACTTAATTGTCACTAAATCAGTAATGAATGTATCATGGATAATGGTAAGAGTGTAATCCAATGATTATAATAAAAGGTATTCCATAATAATACGCCTACCAAGTCTAAGGAGTTTATCCATGGTAAAACATGGCTAAGCAATGAATATGCTCGATGGGCATTAAACATGACGCCTACTTATCATTATTGGATCTAAGGAGTGAATCCAAGTCATCCTAAAATAATACTTGAGGGATCCTATGGTGTCATACTAGGAATCCAATAATAAACAAGGACTGAGATCCAGGTGGGTCTCAACCAAAGTAAGCTGAATCCTTGAATCAGAATGGGGTTCCTGAGTGCTCAAGGTATTCCCTATAGAATCCATGGTGATATCGAGTCAGGGCACTCTTATTTTGGTAATGAAGTCACATATAATTCATAAGGTTTAATCCATTACCTTTCATTAGTGTGACAAGTCTAATTGAGCATACAACCATTTAATTAAGTTATAATTAATCAGTAAGTCCATCGGGTTTAAGCCATGCATTTTATTAGTGCGACAAGGCCAAATAGCATGCAACCATTCATTTAACCCATTTAAGTAATTTTCATAAGTAATTCTCACTCCGCTACCTCCTATCAACATGGTAATGGGAGCTGTAGATGTGAAAACTATTATTCAATTACATTTAAAAAGGGCGAGTCATATACTTAGTATACTTTCCAATTTCCCATTTCACATTTAATTATCAAATTGAAGCACTTACCTTAGGTGGGTCAAGTTGTGAGAATACATGGTACTATAAATTATGAAATTCACAATATAAATCAACCCATTTAATATATAAAAATCTTATATTTATGAAATCCCAGCCAAGGCACACCTGAGTAGTGGAGCAAACATACCAAAACACTAAAACAAAAATTATGGCATAAAATCCTATATGGGATGGATGGAGTTGTGGACGTGACAAGTAAAAAATAGTCACATATTTGAAAAGAGAATAACAATATGGTTATAATGATTATAAGCATGGCATATAAATTAAATAAACAATACCCTATGAAAATGGAAGGCCCCACACAACAATTCCAAAATCAACGAACTTGAGGGATGAGTTATAGACCACCCACTTTAGGCTTGTACAACTCTCCTTATCCAGTATTAGCCTCTAATTCGGATTGGATCGGTGTAGATCTGAGAAAAAGGTAAAAATGATTACGCCTTGAAAACTAGGTTGAGAGTATGAGAGATATAGAATGACTCAAAAGGAATTGAGTAATTTCCATTGCAAATCCAATGTGATGAAAAAAAGCTTGAACAGATCCCAGATGAAGGAGATATCTTGATTCCTACCTTCAGCCTTCAAAAAGATCCAAAATGAGAGAAATAGAGGATAATCCCATTTAAAATAATATTAGGGAATAAGGAGGAGGTTATGTTAAATCATTAATTGTAAAATAGTAAAATTACCCATAATTTAGCCTATGTACGAGTTGACAAACTGTGCGCAAACCGTGCACGAGTATCAGAAGAAGAGGGGCACTCAAATGATTTGTCCAAATAGTTAGGGAAGCTGTGCTCCAAACATGTGAGATGGCTCTTCACAAAAATTATGAACACCTTCACAGTTAGATTTAACTATGCGTCCTTCCCACACTGTTTACTCTAACCACGCAACATGGCCATTTTCCCCAAAAAGTTGTGTTCTAGGATCCGAACAAGCCCCATACACCCTTGGGACCTTTTCTAACTCAAATTCATCCATATTAGGTCCAAAATAATTAATTATAATTAAATTTAATTGATCAATGCCTGATTCAAAAACTGGGTTCTTACAAAGGGTATGCATACAACATAAGCTAATAAGGCATGAATAATATTGCAAGAATAAACGATGATCAACTAATGCCATATAAATAATCACATGAGTAGGAAACTTATATATGTAAATCAAACATATAAAACATACCATCAAGGCCTAGTTCTAATACAACTAAAACATACCATCAAGGCCTTGTGCCAAGAAATATTTCATAAATGTGTAAGGCCTTGTCCAAATACCCAATCTAATTTGTATCATGAGACCTACTAATGCATCAATGGGATATGTAATTTTGGGATTCACCTATCATGTAATAAGTTTAATTCATTAATTATATTAATAAATAACACAACTTAATCAACACGCCTTAATAATCATTAACTATCAGTATTGGAAGAACTATCATATGAAATGTAACAGCCCGAGATTTTATGAAAAATATTCTTTTTAATTTTATTAATGTCTTGTGTTGTACGCTACACCAAAAGGAGCTTGCACAACACGCATCTTTGACTTGCCTTGCATTACACGCAATCACAACCTTCCTCGATAGCGTGTGTAGTACGCAATACTGAGTTTCACGAAACAACGATATGCTATTAAAATATTATTAAAACTATCCGTTAGGAATAGTAATAACCACTTTTTAAATTTTAGAAATTTTATCTCTCAAAATGGACTTCATTTTTGGATTCGTAGTATCGAATTTAGCCTAAGGTGAAATTTTGGTACTTTTCGGATAACTTTCATATTCTGATGAATAGTGAAAATTACTAAATTATAATTAAAAACAACTTTTTTAATCAAAATAATTAATAGTGATAAATTATTAATTTGAGTGGTTTTAAAGTATATTTAGAATATATTTTTACAATTTAATACAATGTTGTTCATTGGATGTAATTTCACATTTAAACCCGACATAAACAAGTGTCAATCTTTTGATAGATATTATTTCTTAAAAACACCATATTTGTTTTAACAGCGGGATTTAATTATAAAATTAATTAATTCAACTTCTATGTTATGAATTTGGTAAAATAGACTTCATTTTTGAATTCGAAATATGAAATATAGCTTAGGATGAAATTTTGGCATTGTTCTGAAAAACATCAATTTTTGATGAATAGTGAAACTACTAAGTGGTAGTTAAAAAACTGAATTTTTCATAAAACTTAATTTTACCGCTTCTGTGAATAGAATTTCAAAAATCCGAGAGACACAGTTGATTTCAGTAAGTAAAATGTGGTTCAATGAGATGAAAATAATTTTTGGTAAATAGTAACTTTTTACTTTTATTTACCACGGTTAAAAGTAAATAGGGTAATTAAGGGTAAGAATGATATTGATATTACCCAAACACATGTCCTAATTCTATTGGACAAATGTATCTCGACCAAAAATAACCTTAAGTGTAAAATATTATCATTTAGGCCCACTTGGATTAGATTAGGACATTTATTATTATTTAATTCAAAGAAGAGTTAAAAGAGTTAAAATCAAAGTATATTTACTAAAACATTTTTAATATAGGGTTGTACATAAGATAAATTAGATTGTAAATATTAATTAGAAATCTAAAAAGCTTTCCTACATGATGGTATTTTATTTGTATTTTTTAGACATCAAATAATTTAATTTATTTATGACACAAAGATGATGCAGTAATTATCTTATTAATGAAATATTGACATAATTGATGTTATAAACACCAAAATAAATGTAATTTGAGACTTTTTATGAATTACACTAATTTTATAGGTTACTATGATATATTATTGTTGATTTAATCAACTTGGTTCGAACATATAATTCTGTTATGACTTTCACAAAAATCATAAATCAAATAGTGTCAAAATTGACACAAAATAGTTTTTAAATCAAATATTATATTATTAATTGTTATTTTATTCCTAAAAATATAAGGTTCGGCCAAATGACTTAGATAGGGATATATATATTAATAATAAATAATTTGGGGTTCGTTTGGCATGTTATAATAAGTGTATTAACCATATAGTGTAAGAAAACAAAAAGACACGGTAAAAGTTAAATTATTTAACTTAGAGTTAAATCTAATTGATAATGTTAAAATAATACCCTAAACTTGTCTAAATCCTATTGGATGATAGGATTTAGACCCATCCCCACTTTAGCTTCTAAATAAGACTCTTTGGAACCATTATAAACTGACTTTGACTTTAATATAAAATAATATTTTGAGATATTCCTAAGGTGCCCCTCTCCTCCCTTATAAAAGGGCACCTCCTCCCTCTATTCCTCACACAACTTTGAGCCTTCAAGCTCGGCCAACCCCTGCCAAAACCTCTTCTACACTTCCCTAGTATCATCTTAGAGGTCCTGGTCTTCTTCAAAGACCATCCTTAGTTCTTTAAGTGGAGGATAAGTGAAGGCGCGTCAAAAAGAGGTAATATCCATTACCGATCTTTTTCAATTTATTTCTTCTTCAACTTCTTCTTCTTTAGTTGTTTCATGGTAAAGTAATAACATCAGTATTTCTTATATACTGATATGTTATTATAAATATGAAAAAACCCTAATTAACCTTCTATCCATCCTACGGAAAAAGGAAATCACCGCGCGTGCGTACGTACGGAATACCGTCTCCACGCCGTGGTGTAATCTATTTTCCGCCACCACATTAATTGGATGGGTATAAAGGTGTAATGAGTAACTATATATGATTATTATAAAGTGATATTGATACTGAAATAGTATACATACACTTCAACACAATTCCACAACCATGGGAACGATATCATCGCTCGTGCGTACGTACGGACTACCGTCTCCACGACGCGATGAGATTCATTCTCAACGATTAACCATTCATGAATGATTATAAAGAATATATAATAAGTACTAATGAAATATATGACCTAATAATACTGTAATTATTTATATTTATATGTATGTCATCTACTTAATTCCATTCAATTCAATAAGGAAACGAAAACAGCATTCATGCGTACGTACAAACTACCGTCTCCATGAAAGTGTATTTATTTCCATTTACTGATTTATTATATATGTGTATTATGAATATATATATATAAATCATGTTTTATATTCTGGAATTAAGTAATCATAATCTAAGTAATCATATGAATAATTACAAGTTAAAAACACGAACGACAAATGAGACGATTTTACCCAAAACGCTACTTTAACATGAATTTACAAAAGAACGGGTAATATAAAGTCATAAGTGGACCATATATGATATAATAACAATGAATATGATTCTGGAATAAGTAAATAACATGATTTAAATCATATACAGGAGGTTCGGACACTCACAAAGCAATTCGGACCTAAGGTAAGGGAAATATCACAATCTCATTTTTATCCGAGATTGTTTATTCGTAAGTATTTACTGGGGTGTATTTTATCATCCACATCCATGTTTCATCAATATGTAATATTATTTCCATCCACCTACAATTGTTTAAATTCAATTTTACCCTTCGGTGAATTTTAGTAAAAGATAAGAAAGGAATCTTTTGTCGTTTTTCGTACGAGGTACTTTTTGACTTTTCCAACAAAAGTACGAAGAATGTTTTTTTATACGGAATGAATGGATTTTTAAAACATTATTTCCAAGAAGCTTCCTTTAAAAGTTTTCAAGTTTATTTTTAATCAACTTCTTTTAGTTTAAATTTGTATGACATGTTAAGAAAGGAAAAATGTTTTTGAAGTAGAAATGATATTTTCCTCAAGAATGTAGTTCAAGTATTTTATCAAAATTATTTTCCATCTAAAATAATAAAAGGGTTCTGGTTTTATCCCTATTATTACATTGGTTTGATTATGTTGTGATGGAAATATTTTTATGAATTCCTTTATCTTATATGGTTTGTTTTATGATGTCATGATGTTTCAAGAATCCCATTTTTGTTACATGTGTTATGCGATGATGTATGATTTATGATTATGTGGAACACATAAGAAAGGATTCATTATAAGATGGGTGGGACCTATATCTCCCTCTAATGCATTGGGTAAAGATTTTATATCTCATGAGATAGACATGGCTGGAATGGTAGGTTATACCGGTTCAGTGAAACAGGACTGAAACAAGGGTGACTCGATTCAGAAAGGGACTTTGTCCACTAAGATAGTCTTGGCAATGAGTCATGACTAACAATAAATGATTCTCTATGATTATGTGTGTATGCCACAAAGTTTCATGTTTTAAGTTATGCTTATTGGGATTTCATTTCACTGCTATGATTTATCCCATGTTATGAAATTATGCTCTCTTTTGCAGGTTAAGATTTCCAAAAGTTATGTTCTTATGAATATGATGTGATTGATTTTCTTTTGTTTACCATTACTGAGCATTTGAGCTCAACCTTTTATGTTTTCTTTTCCCCAGGATATAAAGAATGGTTTTAGGTAAAAAAAAAGAAGGGAAGATCTTTATGGGAGATATTGAGGATCTTTCACCACGATTAGAAGATTACGTTCCGAGTTTCCAAAGACACTAAACTATTACGGTCCTTGTGTGTGTGTTTTTGTTATGTACTAAGTATTCCGCAAAAGTAATGTAATGTCCATGTACGATAAGCTTCGGGTCTTTACATGAAATGTCAATATTTTCCAAAATCAAACTAACAATAAACCATCCAAATAAATATGATGAATAGATTCATTAGAACATATCTTCAGTAAATCATAATATTCAATAAATGATGTTGAAATTTATGAAAATACTTTCAAAATATCACTAGAAAACATCTCAAGGAAAATGACCTTTTCACTTAGAAAACACTTATTTGATATCTAAAATTTTACCAAATATTAAGGATTTTTTTATTTAAAAATAACCTTAATAACATCAAAATTAAGCTTCAATGAAATGAGCAGTCATGATGGTAGTAAATTTATTTCATTTTGTATAAGTTAAAAAAATTCCTTTCACACTTTTATAAAAAGGCCGAAAAGTACCTTATTCAAAAAAAAGAAGATTAATTTTATTTTTTTTAAATTTAAAATATGAGTAAAAAATTCATTTTATAAATTATGTTAAAATATGAAAAACATTATTTTATACATTTTAATGAAAATATGGACATCAAAGAAAAATATTCATGACGGAGTAGAATTTTTTTGGTTTTCCTTAAAAACATTATTTCAGTATCTTGATTACTTAAAGAGATTAAAATGGAAGGAAAAATTGTAATATATATAAATAACCATAATAGAAGAAAATAAATTGGGTTTAAGATATAAATATCAAATTATTTCTCCCTTGGAGACTTAAACATTAATAGTCCCAAATAAAGATGAGATTGTGAAATAAACCCTTACCTCATGTATGACTTCCTCTATAAGTGTTTGAACCCACTTTATCATAAATATAGATTCATTATGAATTTATAAAAAACCATAATCATATATATATAATAAAATATATTATTTTCTTATAATATTTTATCAACTGTTTATTAATAATTTTTTGTTAAATTCAACGTTCTGGGTAATATCCACTTCATTTTTAATGTATATTATGTTTTGGTAGTTTTAGTCCCTTTAATGTGATCATGATTACATCATATAAATAATTTTAATAATAATATAAATATAATATATATTCATTTTATATGTATTTATATTAATCCATAAAATATTGAGATTGAAAAATGAATTACAACATTCATGGAGATGGTAGACCCTACGTACACATGAACGCTGTTTTCACTTTTTTCCGAATAAAACAAATAAAAGCTAAATAATAATTAAACTTTATATAAAAATTAATAAATCATATATATAATATATATTTATTAAATATTTCCTTATTACCATCCATGTAAATCATAAATGAAAAATTAATCCGATCACTTTATGGAATTTGTAATCCACACATATAAACGAGTGGCGTTATCGTTTTTCATTTGATGGAAAAGATGGTGGTTAATGGTGGTTTCATAATAATTATAAAATTTAAGTATATTTATTATAATGAATTTATTATCTTCCTATAAATACTATATATTTATAGGATGTAAAATAAGTAGTAAAAATAAACTGATCGGTTAAGGTGATTGCCTTTTCGTTGAAAGAACTCCTTTAGATTTCCCATTAAGGACCCTAGGGTTGGTATTTTGGGAGTAATAGAACCTAGAAAATTTATAGATATTTTGAGAAGATAAATTTTGAGATATTTTTCTCAATGTAGTGTAAAGATGAGATGAAAGGGGTGTCCTTTTATAAGGGAGGGAAACGTCACACTTGAAATTACTAAAAATATTAAAATATAACCAAGAAATTATCCAGAAAAATAATTCCAAATGATAAGAGATTAGAATTAAAAGAGTATAAAGATTAAATATCATAATATAATTAAATATATATAATTTATGGTCTCATTTTAAACCATATATTTTGGTTTAACACCTTGGTGAACTAATTTTATCTTTAACCGTGATAATGGCCTTTTCAACCATAAAAGGATATAATTTTACTTATAAGGTAAAAATTAGAACATAAATGAAAAAGGGATGAAAATATAAAATATATATTATCAAAATTGTCTTCCTTAAATATTTTAATTATTTTTAATTAATTTAATAAAATACTATTTTCATAAAATATCATTATTGTCATTTTTTACACTATTCATTTACTTTGACGTTAAATACATCAAGAACAATATTAAATTAGAATATAATATTTTAACACATAAATAATATGATATATTAATCTATAAAATTAGTTTTAAAAAATAATTCTTCCAAATTTTATGACTTTTAATATTTTTAAAATCATTTATTTAATTTTTTCTATTAATTGAATAAATACCTTGTTAGCATTTTTAAGAGTTTAAGGTAATTATATAATCACTAAAAATTATAAATAAATAACCATAATAAAAATAATTTTATTTTTAACAAAATTGAATTTAATAATCGTTCATTACTTATTCTTATTCATATGTTCACAAAAAATATATGTTTAAATTCAAAGGAGTGATATTTTGTATTTTTCATTACTTAAAAGAATAAATAGGTCAATATCAATGAAAAATGAAAAAAAGTGGAAATATTTTAAATAATTGAATGTAAATAGATAAAATAAACTCATAAAATAGTTTAAATACAATTTTTATAGAAATTTTAAAGCCTTGTCGCAAAGTTTTAACCCTTTTTTACCCATTTTACCTTTACCGAGGTGACAAGAATTTACCATGGTTAATATAATGAACAAAATTAAAATAGACTTATTTAAAAAAAGTTATAATAATATTTAAAAATATTTAATCCATTTTTAATATTCAATTTATATAAGTGGTGTAAATTAATTTTAAAATAAGTGTGCAAAAAGGGATGAAAACATTTTTTAGAAAAATATAGTTTTTATGCATAAAATTGGATTTATTTTTATGCTGTGCCTAGAAAAATATTAGATATATATTAAAAAATTTATTTGAATATAAAATATAAAATTTTAATAAAAATAATTCACCAATAGTGATTACTTTAATTTATTAAGATAAAAACACAATGCACACTAAAAATATTTTTTTTCCGAACAATATCACTTTTACCTTCAAATAATTTTTATTTTCATTTATTTTCAATTGATAACTAATAAATAAATTATAATTTTTTACATAATTTAGTTATTAATATCTATAATCAAAAATTCTAGTGGATTGGAAATAAATTTCATATTAAAAAAATAATATTTCGAAAATATATCGTAGTTCATTTAAACTTGGTGTTGCATGTAAAACAAGTTATCAAAGAAATAAAATTTATTTATTGAGAACTAAAAAATTTTATGGTGTTACAATTCCATAAACATAATAAAATTAAATATACTAATAATACAGATTTAATTATACAATGATGTGAAAATTAGATTTGTATATGAAAAATATAATAGAAAAGAGGTTAGGGAGTGATTAGTACTCACATTGAGAACTTAAGATTTCCCTTAGAGGAATTATTTGAAATAGAGGACTTAGGCCATAATATAGTGACTAAAGGATTATAATAATTAAATATGATTATTAGGGAATTAAAATTGATAGATTTTTATATTTATTTGAATTTCTAGAGTGTCCTTGAAGGGGAAGTGGAAGGCTCTATTTATAAGTGGACGGAATGACATTTTTATAAATATTACCATTTGATATAAAAGAAACACATGTTTCACATGGAAAGTGGATTCAAAAGTAGAAAATAATGTATAAGAGATAATATTTTCTCAATCAAATTCTAAAAAATTAATTTCAGGATGTGTTTTTATTATGTTTTTGATATTTTACCCTTAGTTAATCAACTTTTACATTAATTTACCTCTATAACGAATATTACATTTTTAACCTCCCTTTTGAATTTTTATGAATAAAAATGAAAATAACCTTATTATCTAATTTGTAAATTATTATTTCAAATATGGAAACCATTTTTTCAAATAAAATTTCTAATGGTGAGAAATACTAATTTTAATATTAGCGCACATTACGGGTAAAAATGTTTTTTAGGAAAAGTATATTTTTAAATATAAAAATAATTTTTTGGATAAAATTATCAATTTTGTTGATTTTAATGAAATTAATTGGTTTATAATTAAACAATAATAGTTATATGTCCATCATAGAAATCTAAAACCCAATTCCACATTGTGGATACTTAATTAAATAGAACATACTAAAAATAGTTTTTATTAAAGTAAATATTACTTAAGTTTCAAAATGTTAAACATGGGGTCTCTAAATTCAAAATAGTATTTTAAATGCATAATTTTACTCCTTAAATATGTTTTTGTCCTTGAAAAATGTTTTATAAATATTTAATTCATAATTACCTCATGATATAGTAATAAACTTAATGGTATTTGTAAAAATTATATTATTCAATATTCACCTAAAAATCAATTATTAAAAAAATACTAAAAAGAATCATAAGCTGATATTGTTATGCTGAATCAAAAAATTAATTTAATTTTATAAAATTAAAATTCTAAATTCTTCTAAATTAATTTTTATATAAAATCATAAAATGTAATGAAAAACTATTTTTATAGGAAAATGATTTTTCTAAATATTAACCGTTCTTATTCATATTTGACAATAATTGATAATTAAATTAGCATTAATAAATTAGTCATATCAAAAACATATTTTTTCATCATTGAACTATAATATATTTAGTTTCTTGGAATAAAAATACATAGCACATAAATATCAAATTTTAGGGAGAAAATGTATTTAAACCATAAAATGTTCTTATTACTTATTTTTTATAATAGTCTAATTTTATAAATTAATAATATTTTTTTATTTCATATATTTAATAATTAATCTACCTTTATTTATACCATATAATTTTACATCTATATTTTAATGGTTATATAATGTTTCAAAGCACATTTCAGTTTGGTGTGGTATGTGATAAAAGATGTTAAAAATAATATTTATTTTAAAGTAAAATTAATACTAAAATACCAAGATGCTACATTATCCCACATAAAATAAATTTCATCCTTATAATTTCAATTATCGCTAAATAATGTGGATAAATATGGGTATCCATAATATATATAAGAATAAAGATATAATTTTTAATGAGATATCAATCTTATGATATTAGGTAAGACTAGGAAACCCATATTTTACCTCTTAATAAACATATTCTTAGATTTTAATTTTTCACAAACATTTGAAAAAACTATTCTCCTTTAGATGGAATATACGATATTGGGTTTTCTAGAGACACACTATCATAACTTCATTTTTATGATTCTGATTCAAACCAAATACTAAAACCAATTGGTTATAATAATATCTGATAATATCAGAGTGAATCCATTATATAAAAATAAATCTTAAGATGTCTCATACTTTGAAAACATAATTTAATGCTATAATATATTTGGGTTTTTTTATTATTAGGTTATCTAACCTAAATTTATTCAAATCTCTAATAATGGTTTGTAAAGAAAATTTGAATTAACTAAAGAAACCAGGTGTGTAGTTAGTCATCTCTTTCATGAATCACAAAAGGATTAGTTTAATATTTAGACATCATATTCAGGGTTATTTCCCATAGTTACATCTATGAAACATCCCACATCCACTTATAGTATTTAAACATAGATGACGTTCTTGGAATACCACACAATCTATAATTTACCAAAATTTTAAGATGTTATCGTATACTTAAAATTATCCTTAGATTTTTCACTAATGTTCTCGAGTACTAATACAAAAAAAAAATAACTAAAACCATATTTGATACAAAAATATTCACCATAGACCCTCACACCCATGTATAGTACTTAAACCACACTCTTTATACATATTATTTGATACCAATTAAGGTGAATAAATTTAAATATATAATTATTGTAATTTTTTTTCATAATTTGAACATTACAACTAAAAAATATACCACAATCCTAGAAACTGAGCATTTTGCATCTTTTAGGATCAGCTATATAAGAAACTTATTTTGCAATAATTTTGAAAATTTCTCTATAATTTCACCATACTAGAACTCCTTCTAAAATTATCATATTTTATAACCATCTTCATATCCTAGGGAATGAAAAAATAAAAAAGGGTGAGCTCAAACACTATGTAATAGAAAACATATCAATGAGGTATAAAGGGGGTAACTTATGATAATTTGAGAAAAACATGATCAGAAGAGAATTATATAATTAGAATAAACATGTAATAATAAGAGTTCACCACAAGTCATAATTTAAATTTATATAATCTCAATGATCTAACATGTAACTTGTCATAAGAGTGTGGTAATATAAGGAAATAAAAATGATCCATGGGGAGTATCAAAGGGACATAACATTAAAAAGTAGTTTATAAAAAATAATAGGAAATTATAACATTTTGGACTTAGTCATTTAAAATTCTATTCATGCACAGTCATTGTGAGCACATATAACTCCACTTATACTCACACACAATCTTTATGACCATATATATCTACACTTATACTTATGCATAATTCTTGTGAGTATAATTAACCACACTTATACTCTCACACAATATTTGTGAGCATATTTGACCACACATATACTCAAACACAATCCTTATGATCATAGCTAACCAAGCTTAAAATCATGCACAATCCTTGTGAGTATAACTAACCACACTTATAATCACACACAATATTTGTGATCATAGTTAACCACTCTTATACTAACACAAAATCTCTATGAGAATATCCATCTATATATATACTCTCACACAATTCTTATGTGCATAGTTAACCAAAATTATGATAATATAGAAAGTCATTATGATTTGATGTAAAAATCCATAACCAATTCATTATAAATCTATATAGGACCCCAAAATTCATAATAATAATCACCCATACATATGTGCACTATTATAACATGAAACAATTCATACTTAAAACTTTACATGGTCAATCCATTGAAAATATATGGGATTTAATAATTAAATTCCATAAAAGTTTCATAATCTATTATGTGAATGAAATTGGATAGTGGCATGAGAAATATCCCTAGTTCAAATAAGGTGAATTAAGGATATTAACATAAATGAAAAATACCCTTTTTATATTATTTGATAAATCACATGAAAAATAAGAGGAAATACCCCTTTTCTTTTTAAAATAATTAAGAATTATATTTATTTGGAATTATATTTTAAAACAAGAAAAGGAATATTCATTTATAATAATCGATATAATGGTGAATGAATGTGGTCACAATGAAAAAAATTAAAACAAGATTCTATAAAACATTTTAAACATTATCGTAAAATGAAAAAGTAATAGGTCTCTTTCCAAAGTTACATTAAAAAGGTTGAACTAAATACATTTTTTGAAAATTATTTATAAATAAATCTCAATAAATATGGTTTTTAAATTAAAAAAAGGTTTTATATAGGAAATGAGAAGTGATAGATAAAGTATATGATTGTTAAAGGAAGTAAAAACTATTTTCAATGTTCAAAATATCTTTGTTGAAAACCCATATCATAAAAGGGATGGTAAAATTTAAATTTTAAAAGGTATAAAAAGAAATATTAAAGTCACATAAAATAATAAATATTGGGGTGATCAAATAAGTAGGATAACATTGGCTCAAAGAGTGAAAATCAACATGAAAAAAAGAGAGCTCAATTGGAGAGGGTGAGAATTACTCATAACATCATCAAATTTTTAAAAGAAAAAAATCCATAAAAGAAGATATTTTTATTGTGTTAATGTAATTAACTTAAATATAAATAATAATGTTAATATAATATAATTATATGTTATAAGAAAACAATCTTATAAAACCCTAGTAAAAAATGAATAATTATGACTCAATAAAAGAAGTTGAGTTAAGAAAAACACCTTAAAAATTTAGAAACGACTGAATCAAAAGAATTGGAAGGAATGATTTATGAAAAGAAATTTTAAATGATATAAATATTAATAATAAGTTGATAATCCAATGGGATAGTAATTATTTCATATAAAATAAGAAGAGTTGAATAATTTGGAAATATTCCTTAATTAATGGAAATTGAGATGAAAACCCTTACCTTTACTCTTGACTTACATGAAAGTGATTTAACATCCTATATCATAAACCTATCCACCTAAATAACCTATTTAATAAATTTATTCATTTATAATACCATTTCTTCTCTTTAATCATAATCATTCATTAGCTCTTTAATGTTTATTTTCATCATCAAATGTTAGTAATTTCGATAGTTTCATAAAAGTTTTATAATATTGATGTTGAACACCATTAATTCATAAAAATTTCACCATTAAAAGATTATAAAATATATTTTAATAATTTTAGTTTAGTAATTTTTGAATCCCCATATTCACTTGATGGAAATTATGGGCATGGTTCGTAAGAACGGAATCCACGACAAGCTTGTTTTTGGGTAATTTACCAATATCAACATATTACTTTATAATGGTCTTTAATTTTTTTTGTGTTATCATTTCAGAACTATATTAATGAAATATATTACTAATTAATATCATATATATATTCTTAAAATATAATTTATAACCATCCATGTAATTCAATAATGAAAATTGAAACACGTCGCTCCATGGAGGTGGTAGTCTGCACATACACACAAACAACATTTTTTTATAAAATGAGAAGTTGGTAGAAATTAGTTTATATTTTAATAATTTTAATAATTTTATAATATATTATTTATTCATTAAATACATATTTTAACCTACAATGTAATATGTTGAATTAAAATAAAACACATCCCTTCATGGAGGTGGTAGTCCGAAAATACGCACAAACGAATTTTTTGTTTTTCTAAGGGAAAAAGGAAAATATGGATAATGATTATTACATTAAAAAACTAATGTTCAGAATAATTAAAATATCAATTTAATTATATAATAACAAGTAATTGTTTTTAAAGTGAAAATAGAAAAGAAAACTGGTTAGGGAGTGATTAGTACTCATGTTGAGAGCTTGAGCCTCCCCTTAGGGGAATTATTAGAAATGGAGGAATTAGGTAAATTACTAGTGACTGGAGGATTATGGTAATAAAATATGATTGCATGGGAAGAAAAAATGGAAATAGTTTCAATAGGAATATTATTTTTTATAGTGTCCTTGAAGGTGTGTTGGAATATCTTTTTTATAATTGGAGTGAATGAAATTGTTGTAGATATAACCTCTTAATATAAAAAGAACACAAGTTTCACAAGGAAAGTTGATTCCAAAGTGGAAAATGATGTATAAAAGATATTTTTTTTGTTAATAAACATTTAAAAATCTTGTTTTTAAACATTTTAACATGTTTTTGTCCTTAATTCATTTAGTTAACTATTTTTACCATAATTTACCTTCACTAAGGTAACTATATTTTTACCTCAGAAAATATTTTTTATAAATAAAAATAAAAATACCATTATTAAATAATTTTAAAATTATAATTTCAAATAAAGAAACCATTTTATTAAATAAAATTTATAAGGGTTATAAATGTGAATTTGAATATTAGTGAAAATTATATATAAAAACCGTTCTTAGAAAAGTGCATTTTTAAGGACAAAAATAATATTTAGGATAAAATTATCTATTTTATTGAATTTCATGAAATTAATTAGTTTATTATTAAATTAATAATATTTATGTGTCTTTAAAAGAAGTACAAAACCCAATTCCACTATGTGGATACTTAATTAAAATAAATAGACCAAAAATAGTTTTTATTAAAGTAAATATTACTTAAGTTTAAAAATGATAAACATCTTTTTTTGTAAATTAAACATAGAATTTAAAGTGAATAATTTTAATTATTATATATATATTTTATATTAATAATGTTTTATAAGTTTTTAATTCATACTTATCTCATGATATAGTCATAAATGCTATAGTATTAGTAAAAAAATGTATTTTTTACTTTTAACCTAAAAAGATTTTTTTTAAAAAACAATCCCAAAAATTAATCCTAAGATAATATTGTTACAATAAATCCAAAAAAAAGTTCATTTTTTTTCAATTTAAAATTCTATAATTTGAAAATTTAACTTTTATATAAAATCATAAAATATAATGAAAATCTATTTATATAGGGAAATTAATTTTTAGAACATTAACAGTTTTATTCTTATTTCTTATCCATTATTAAATAAATCAGTGCTAATATATCAATCATATCAAAAATATAATTTTTCATCATTTAAGCATAATATATTTAGTTTCTTGGAATAAAAATATGTTGAACCTAAAAAAATAATTTTAGAAAAAATGTATTTTTAATATTTAAATGTTCTTATTAGTTATTTAGATACACTAATTTAATTTTTTTCAATTCATTAGTATTAAAAATATTTGTCTTTCTTTTTTAATATATTTTATAATTCAGTTACCACTATTTATACGCATGAATTTAACATATATGGTTTTATGATTATATAATTTTTGATGGTTCATTTTATGTTTGGGTGGTGTGTGAAACAAGATATTAAACATATTTTTTATTTTAAAATAAAATCAATACTAAAATATTAGGGTTTTACAGGAAGATACACATATAGATACTATTTTTATTAATAATTATTAGTTTTAAATCAAGGGAAATGGGTAAAATACATTTAAAAATACTTATAAGAAAAGTGTATGTTGTATAAAGATCAGATTCAAAATATTAAGAAATTTTTTTTAATATAGAATAAGTTTTTCCATAGTTGAAGAAAATAAACTCAACTTAAAATGTTTTTAACTTGAGGTTAAACTGAGGAATTTTGAATTTTTTTGACCTAAAAAATTCCAACCAGGTGAAATTAGATCTTCTATGAATTTTTTTGAAAAAAGTTTTACTTCTAAAAATATTGATTCATTTGGAAAGAGGACCTTGAAATTATCAAAAGTTAAATATAGTGAAATCTCATAGATAAAGGTATCCTTAAGTTTTAAAAATTCTATATACATTTATTCTGATTATTTAAATATTGTAGGTTTTGCTTTGACATCCAAATTTAAGTGGGTGAATTATAATAGTGAGAAATCCACCACATCCTTAAAAGTGGAAGGAAGAAAGAAAGGAAGAAGCAGTTTCCAAAAAGGTTTCCCAAATGAATTAAGTCTTTCTCCAACACAACTATAATGACCCATACTTTACATACATTGTTATTACATCAGAATTGAAGCATACTTATTACAACATATAACAAAACCACGAAAGGACCGTATAGGTATAGTGTCTTTAGAAACTAGGAAACATAAACAACTAGTTCATAAAGCATCTTCATTGTCTCCCATTTATTTCATCATATCTATAGCCCCTTTTCTCATATCTTACTTAATAACCTTCTTCCTGACCTGGGGGAAAGAAAACATACAAAAGGGTGAGCTCAAATGCTCAGTAAGGGTAAACAAAACAAAAATCAATCACATCATATTCATAAAAACATAACATTTTAGAAATCTTAACCTGCAAAAGAAATCATAATTTCATAACATGCGATAAATCATAGTAGTGAAATGTAATCACAATAATCATAACATAAAACATGAAACTTTGTGGAATACACACATAATCATAGAGAATCATTTCTTATTAGTCAAGAATCATTTCCAAGACTATCTTAGTGGACAAAGTCCATTTTTGAACCGAGTTCACTCCTCGTTTCAGTCCTGTTTCACTGAACCGGTATAACCTACCGTTCCAACCATGTCTATCTCATGAGATATAAAATCTTTACCCAATGCATTGGAGGGAGATATAGGTCCCACCCATCTCATAATGATACCATTATTATGTGTGCCACAAAAACATAAATCATACATCATTGCATAACCCATGTAATAAAAATGGGAATCTTAAACATCGGGACATCATAAAATAATTCATATAAGATAAAGGAATTCATAAAAATAATTCCATCACAACATAATCAAATAAATGTGATAATATGGATAAAAACAGAACCCTATATTATCTTAGATGGAAAATAATTTTGATAAAACACTTGAACTCCATTCTTGAGGAAAATATCCTTTCTAATTCAAAAAACATTTTCCTTTTTTAACATGTCATACAATTTTAAACTAAAAGAAGTTGTTTAAAAATAAACTTGAAAAATTGTAAAGGAATCTTCTTGGAAATAATGTTTTAAAAATCCATTCATGCCGTATAAGTTAAAAAAAACATTCTTCTCGTACTTTTGTCGGAAAAGTCAAAAAGTACCTCGTACAAAAAATGACAAAATATTCCTTTCATATCTTTTACTAAAAACTCAGCGAAGGGTAAAATTAGATTTAAACAGTTGTATGTGGATGGAAACAATATTACATATTGAGGAAACATGGATGTGGATGATAAAATATACCCTAGCAAATACCAAAGTATAAACAATCTCGGATAAAAATGAGATTGTGATATTTTCCCTTACCTTAGGTCCAATTTGCTTCGTATGTGTCCGAACCTCCTGTATAATGATTTAAATAATGTTATTGACTTATTCCAGAATCATACTTATTGTTATGATATCATATATGGTCATATTCTTAGCTTCTTAGTAGTAATATTTCATTGCTACTTGTTATTCGGGTGTTTATAACTTTTTGTTCTTATGCGTGTTTTGTCAAATTAATTCTTATTCTTCTATTTAGGTTATATATACCTCATTTCCAGAATGTTATTAGTGTAATATATATCATATTCATTCATTCAATTCATTTATATAATCATTATGCAATGAAGATCATGTAGAACGAGTCACATCACATCATGGAGATGGTATTCCGTACGTACGCACGAGCGATGATATCATTCCCATGATCATGGAATTGTATTGGAGTGTATGTATACTATTTCAGAATCAATATCACTTTACAATAATCATATATAGTTATTATTTACACCATTATAACCATCCAAGTATGGTGGTGGTGGAAAGTAGATTACACCACGGCGTGGGGACGGTATTCCGTATCTACGCACGCGCGGTGATTTCATTTTCCATAGGATGGATAGATGGTGAAATAGGGTTGTTTCATACTTATAATAACATATCAGTATATGAGTGATAATGATGTTATTACTTAATAATGAAACAACTAAATAAGAATAAGTGGAAGAAGAAATAAAGATGAAAGAATCGGTAACAGACATTACCTCTTCTTTGAAGTGCTTCTTTGAGACCTCCTAAAATTGGTCTTTGAAGAAGACCAGGACCTCTAGTATGTCTTTAGGGAAGTGGAGAGGAGAAATTGGCAGGGGTTGGCCGAGCTTGAAGGCTCAAA
The DNA here is from genome assembly GCA_963277665.1 of Viscum album. Classification (NCBI taxonomy): domain Eukaryota; kingdom Viridiplantae; phylum Streptophyta; class Magnoliopsida; order Santalales; family Viscaceae; genus Viscum; species Viscum album. Next base: position 1,918,804,861 of record OY728119.1, read on the forward strand.
GTGGTGTGAGGAAGAGAGGGAGGAGGTGCCCTTTTATAAGGGAGGAGAGGGGCACCTTTGGAAATATAAGAAATATTAGTTTATATTAAATCCCAACCCCACTTAAAAACTTCCAAAATGACTCATATCCGAAGCTTAGATGAGATAGGGTTGTAATCTCATCAACCAATAAAATTTAGACATGTTAGGAATTTATTTTTAACATTATCGACTTGATTTATCCTTATTTATCAATTTAATTTTATTTGTGGTAATAATATTCTAAATTTTAAATTATTATAAATAATTACATATGTGTTGTGAATTTTCCATAATTTGACACTTTATGACATTTTCGACCATATATATTTTAATTTATAATTTTTAAATATTTTTGTGATTTTTAAACAATTTTATAATATTTTATTTTTATAAAATAACAATAGTGTCAATTTTGGAACTATTCATTTATTTGAATTTAATTAAAATACATACAGAAGATATGTTCGAAATAAAAGCTTTAATAGATTTATAAAATGTCATATGTATCTAGAAAATTATTGTAGCACATTAAATAGTTCATATAATATTTATTTTAATATTTTTAATACAATTTATTTGATATTTTAATTAATAAAATAATTTCAACATCACTATTGTGTCATTATTAATGATAATTATTTAATCCCTAAAAATTCTACATAAATTCCTATGATGTATATAATTGTATTATAATTCTGGAGACTATTCATGTTCGAAGTTTCATTAAGTTTATCACCAAATTAAAATTATTATACTTATAAGATTTAAGAAAGTGACATGTTGTCACATTCTTTGGTTTTAATAATAATTAAATTATTTTCATGGAAGAAAGCCCATTAAATGAATCTAATCCGACCCTTAGGTGATATGTGTCAACTTTTAGTCATCCAATAGGATTTTGGCAGGTGTTAGGGTAATTTTATAATCTTATATTTACCCTCAATTACCCGATTTATCTTTAACTATGGTAAATAAAATTTACCGTAGTTACTATTCATAATGCCCAAAAATAAAAAGTAGTCTATTAACATAATTTGGACCCACTGATTCTGAATATGGAATCCATTTTTCAAAATTCAAAACATATAAGTTTCAGTAATTAATTTAAAATAAATCCCGTTGTTAAGAAAATGAGTTTTAGAAGTTAAAACATTGCCAAAGATTGTAATGTTTTTTCCTATGAATTCAATGTGAAATTAATGCTAATGACTTAAATTATATTAAATAGTAAAAATATATTATATTTATACTTTAAAACCATTCAATATTATAATTTATCCATATAAATTATCTCAATGAAAAAAGTTGTTTTTAATTAAAAATTAGCATATTTTTACTATTCATCAAAATATGGAAGTTATCAGAAAAATATCAAAAATTTATCCAAAGTAAATTTTTATACCCTGATTCAAAATAAAAATTCTATTTTGTCAAATTGAACTTATAAACATGTCAAAAACTAGATTTAATGTGGGTACGCCGTCAAAAGGCGACAAAACTGTATTTTTTTAAAAATATTTCTTTTATCCAAAAAAACTGATTGTGCTTTTATACCTCATTCTAGAAAATGTATAAGTTGAATTAAAATGTTATAAAATTAAAAATTTAGTTAGTACTATTCATAACGACTAGTTTTAATAATATTTTAATAGCATATCGTTGTTTAGTTAAACTCGGTATTGCGTACGACGCAAGCTATCGAGGAAGGCCGCGGTTGCGTGTAAAGCAAGCCAAGCTAGTGTTGTGTGTAGTGAAAGATTACTTTGATGATTTATATAACATAAAAACAAAATATTTCTCATAAAAGTCTCGGGTGTTACATTCTACCCCCTTAAAATGAATTTCACCCTCGAAATTTGTCACTCTGTAACAAACAGATGAGGATACCTCTCCCTCATCATATCTTCAAGATCCCATGTAGCTTCTACTAATTGGTGGTTCCTCCATAAAACTTTCACCAAGTGAGTGGTCTTGTTTCGTAGGACTTTTTTGCTACGATCCAGAATCTCTATCGGCTGTTCTTCATAAGAAAGATCTTGCTCCAGTGGTACAACTTCTGAGCTGAGTACATGTGAAGGATCAGGTATGTACTTTCTCAAGAGAGATACATGGAACACATCATGTACTTGAGAGAGATTCGGTGGAAGCGCCAATCGGTAAGCTACCTTCCCAACACGATCCAGTATTTCGAAAGGACTAATATATCTAGGGCTCAACTTCCCCTTCTTTCCAAATCTCATGAACCTCTTCCAGGGAGATATTCATAAGAACACTTTATCACCCACTTCAAACTCTAGGTCTTTTCTTCGGTTGTCGGGATAACTTTTCTGTTGACTCTGAGCTGCTCTTATGTGTTGTTGAATAGATTGGACCTTTTTTTGCCATTTCATCAATGAGATCGGGTCCTAATAGCTTTCTTTCCCCAACTTCATCCCAGCAAGTTGGAGTCCTGCATTTCTTTCCATAGAGAGCTTCATAAGGAGCCATCTGAATACTGGAGTGAAAGCTATTATTATAAGAAAATTCCACCAAAGGTAGGTGTTGATCCCAACCACCTTTGAAATCCATAGAGCAATCTCTCAACATATCTTCTAGAGTTTGAATTGTTCTCTCAGACTGACCGTCTGTCTGAGGATGATAAGCAGTGCTGAAACTCAACTCTGTATCCAGAGTATGCTGAAGACTTCGCCAGAACTTCGAGGTAAATCTCGGATCCCGATCAGATATAATATAAAGTGGTACTCCATGCAATCTTACCACTTCCTTTACATATATCCTAGCAAGCTGATCCATAGAGAAATCCTATCTAATAGCAATGAAGTGTGCAGACTTGGTAAGATGATCAACTATGACCCAGATAACATTATTGCCTTTGGATGTTTTAGGAAGTCCTGTGACAAAGTCCATAGTGATGTTTTCCCATTTCCATTCGGGTATGGGTAATGGTTGTAACATCCCCTTAGACTTCTATCTCTCAGCTTTAACTTGCTGACAAACCAAGCATCGAGAGACATATTCAGCAACATCTCTTTTCATGCCATCCCACCAGAAGTACTCTTTCAGGTCCCTATACATCTTCATGCTTCCAGGATGAATAGAGAATGAAGAACTATGAGCCTCATCCAGCAGCTCCTTCTTTAATTCTGGGATGGGAGGAACACAAACCCGATTCCTGAACTTTATTATCCCATCACAATCAAGGTTGAATTCAGGAACATTTCTCACCTTCTTTTGTAACTCGACATCTTCTTTCTGTGCCTCTTTAATATTCACATGTATAGATGGTTGAACATTGATTTGAGAAAGATAAGATTTTTACCCTTCCATTATAATTCCAAGATCCATCCTTTGTAAATCCATAAATATTGGATCTTTTGTGATCCTCATCATGGATAAACTGGCATGGTCTTGTCGACTTAATGCATCTGCTACCTTGTTTGCTTTCCCAGGGTGGTAATGGATTGAGAAGTCATAATCCTTAATCAGCTTCAACTATCTTCTTTGATGCATATTCAACTCCTTTTGTGTGAAAATATACTTTAAACTTTTATGATCAGTATAAATGTCACACCTTTCTCCATAATGATAATGCCTCCAAATCTTTAATGCAAATATTACCGAAGCTAACTCCAAATCATGTGTTGGGTAATTTTTCTCATGGATTTTCAACTTTTGTGAGGCATAAGCTATCACCATATCATTTTGCATAAGAACACACCCCAATCCCTTCTTGGATGCATCACTATAGATCACAAACCTTTCTCCACTACAAGGTAGTGTGAGCACAGGTTCACTGGATAACCTTCTTTTCAACTCCTTGAAATTCTCTTCACATTCCTCCGTCCAAACAAACTTAACTCCTTTCCGAGTCAACTTGGTGAGTGGATTAGATAATCGTGAAAAATCTTTCACAAAACGTCGATAATATCCAGCCAAACCAAGAAAACTTCGGATCTAAGTTACTGTTGTTGGTCTCAACCATCTTTCGATAACCTCTATTTTTGCTGGATCCATAGATATCCTCTCTTTTGAGATTATATGACCCAAAAATGAAACTTTTTGAAGCCAAAATTCACACTTGGTAAATTTGGCATAAATCTTCTCCTTTCTCAGGGTATTCAATATAATTCTCAAGTGATCTTCATGTTCTTCCTTACTCTTTTAATAGACAAGAATATCATTTATAAAGACTACCACAAATTGATCAAGATAGTCTCTAAAGACTCTATTCATTAGATCCATGAAGATAGCAGGGGAATTAGTAAGACCAAATGGCATCACTATAAATTCATAGTGTCCATACCTTGTACAGAAAGCCGTCTTTGGTATATCCTCCCTTTTGACCCTTAATTGATGATACCCTGAACGAAGATCAATCTTGGAAAAGTATTGAGCTCCGCGTAGTTGGTCAAATAATTCATCAATGTGTGGGAGATGATATTTGTTCTTAATAGTGATCTTGTTAAGTTATCGATAATCAATGCAGAGTCTCATTGATCCATCTTTCTTCTTAACAAATAGAACAGGTTCTCCCCAAGGTGATGGACTAGGGCATATGAATCCCTTATCAAGATTCTCTTGGAGTTGCTTCTTCAATTCCTGCAACTCAATTGGGTCCATTCTATAAGGTGTCTTTGAAATAGGCAAAGCACCCGGTACAAGTTATATTGAAAACTCAACTTCACGATTTGGTGGAAGACCCGGTAATTTTTCTGGAAAGACATCATAAAACTCCCATACAATGGGCATATTCTTAATTGTGAGTTTCTCACCAACCATTTGAGATAAATAACCCTCATTTAGTGGAATCAAGACCCATAAGATGGAATAAATTTCCACTGGAAGGTTATGTTCATCCTTGCATCGATAGACGATCATAGATTGATCTGGAATATGAAATGTGACTTCCCTTCTTTGTAAATTGATATGAGATCTATATAAAGAAATCCAATCCATGCCAAGAATCACATCAAATTCCACTATAGGAAGGATCACAAGATTTGCAGGAAGAACTTTACCACAAACTTCAATCGGGGAAGAATTATAAACTTTTGATGCGATTGTTGTGCCATTAGGTGTTGTCACAGCTAACTCAACATCTAACTGTTGAGGTAATACGGTGATATCCTTAGAAAATTCTTCATAAATAAAAGAGTGGGTGGATCCAGAATCAAATAAAACATTTGCTACTTTAGAGTGGATGGTAAGTGTACCTTTCAGCACATCGTTATCGTACTCCACATCGCTGATAGAAATTGCATGTGACTCTCCTTTGTCTTTAGCCTTAAGAGTTTGTTGACGTCGACCATCATCATCAACCCTTGGATTTGGGCATTGATTGGCATAATGCCCCATCTCCTTGCACTTGAAACATTGAAGTGTAGTAGGGTCATTCTGTGTATCCCTTCCTTTGTTTTCATCATTAGACATCTTCTTCCCATCATTGCGGCATTCAAATGCCTGATGACCTTCCTTTCCACATTTGAAACATTTACTTGTCCCTTTAAGACAACTCCCTCCATGTTTCTTTCTACACTTTGAGCATAAGGGAAAGCTCATCTTCTTTTCAGTGTGCTCTTTAGATTTTCTTTTGAATTCCATTTTACTCTTCTTATCAAACCCATATGACTGATGGGTTACTATAATCTCCATATCGACTTTGAGAGCACATCGAACGATTTCCTCGTAGCTATTGAAGTCCCTTATGGCTAACTACCTTCGAAGACTTGGTTTTAAGCCACCAAAGAATCGATCGATCTTACTCTCAGGTTGGATAATAATACCAGAAGCGTACCTTGAAAGTGTTGTAAAATTTTCTTCATAGTTACCAACAGATTCATCATCCTTTTGCTTTAGTTCAAGAAACTCTTTCTCCATCTTTGTTCGGAGAATACGAGGGAAGTACTTATTTAAAAATAAGTTCTTGAACTCGTCCCATTCCATGGACTCAATTTCATCTCTTTGCCTCGTATTCTTGATAAGATTCCACCATTGATCAACATCACCTTCCAAACGATACACTGCTAAGATGACTTTATCATGTTTAGAACATTGAATAACTGAAAATATCTTTTCAGTAGTACTAATCCATTGTTCAGCAACTAATGGATTAGTAGACCCGCTGAATGAAGGTGGACGCTGTCTCATGAAGGATTCAACAGAATGTTTCTCCTTCCTTTGCTCGTTTGGAAGTTCTGCATGATTCATAGCTTGAGAAAGTTGTGTGAGCATGGCTACAAGATTTTGCATTCCAGCTCCCATAACGTTTGGTTTCTCAGGGGGACAATTATTTCATTTCCCGTCCCATTCCGCATTAACATGGTTCCTTCGGGTTCCATCCATTGACTAAAACCAAGAATAATAGTGTGAGCAACACTAATTATAATAGGAAAACCACATAATCAAGAATAAAATTTCACACTTAAGGTATTATCCTAGGTTATTCATGGCCATTTCTAAAACACTAAGATTGTGTTCTATGCTTATACTTATCCTTATAGTTCTTACTAAGGCTTTCACATCCTAGTTTCCAAAGGTTGACTATAACCTCCCTCTGATACCAACTATAACGACTCATACTTTACATACATTGTTATTACATCAGAATTGAAGCATACTTATTACAACATATAACAATACCACGAAAGGACCGTATAGGTATAACGTCTTTAGAAACTGGGAAACATAAACAACTGGTTCATAAAGCATCTACATTGTCTCCCATTAATTTCATCATATCTATAGTCCCTTTTGGCATATCTTACTTAATAACCTTCTTCCTGACCTGGGGGAAAGAAAACATTCAAAAGGGTGAGCTCAAATGCTCAGTAAGGGTAAACAAAACAAAAATCAATCACATCATATTCATAAGAACATAAAATTTTGGAAATCTAAACCTGCAAAAGAAATCATAATTTCATAACATGGGATAAATCATGGTAGTGAAATGTAATCACAATAATCATAACATAAAACATGAAAATTTGGGGCATACACACATAATCATAGAGAATCATCTCTTATTAGTCAAGACTCATTGCCAAGACTATCTTAGTGGACAAATTCCATTTCTGAACCGAGTTCACTCCTCGTTTCAGTCCTGTTTCACTGAACCGGTATAACCTACCGTTCCAGCCATGTCTATCTCATGAGATATAAAATCTTTACCCAATTCATTGGAGGGAGATATAGGTCCCACCAATCTCATAATGATACCATTCTTATGTGTGCCACAAAAACATAAATAATACATCATTGCATAACCCATGTAATAAAAATGGGAATCTTAAACATCGGGACATCATAAAACAATTCATATAATATAAAGGAATTCATAAAAATAATTCCATCACAACATAATCAAATCAATGTGATAATAGGGATAAAAACAGAACCCTATATTATTTTATATGGAAAATAATTTTGATAAAACACTTGAACTCCATTCTTGAGGAAAATATCATTTCTACTTCAAAAAACATTTTCCTTTTTTAAAATGTCATACAATTTTAAACTAAAAGATGTTGTTTAAAAATAAACTTGAAAACTTGTAAAGGAAGCTTCTTGGAAATAATGTTTTAAAAATCCATTCATGCCGTATAAGTTAAAAAAACATTCTTCTCGTACTTTTTTCAGAAAAGTCAAAAAGTACCTCGTATGAAAAACGACAAAAGATTCCTTTCATATCTTTTACTAAAAACTCACCGAAGGGTAAAATTGGATTTAAACAGTTGTAGGTGGATGGAAACGATATTACATATTGAGGAAACATGGATGTGGATGATAAAATATACCCCAACAAATACCAAAGTATAAACAATCTCGGATAAAAATGAGATTGTGATATTTTCCCTTACCTTAGGTCCAATTTTCTTCGTATGTGTCCGAACATCCTGTATAATGATTTAAATAATGTTATTGACTTATTCTAGAATCATAATTATTGTTATGATATCATATATGGTAATATTCTTAGCTTCTTAGTAGTAATATTTCATTGCTACTTGTTATTCAGGTGTTTATAACTTTTTGTTCTTATGCGTGTTTTGTCGAATTAATTATTATTCTTCTATTTAGGTTATAGATACCACATTTCCAGAATGTTATTAGTGTAATATATATCATATTAATTCATTCAATTCATTTATATAATCATTATTCAATGAATATCATGTAGAACGAGTCGCGTCACATCGTGGAGACAGTATTTCGTACGTACGCACGAGCGATGATATCGTTCCCATGATCATGGAATTGTATTGGAGTGTATGTATACTATTTCAGAATCAATATCACTTTACAATAATCATATATAGTCATTATTTACACCATTATACCCATCCAAGTAAGGTGGTGGTGGAAAGTAGATTACACCACAGCGTGGAGACGATATTCTGTACGTACGCACGCACGGTGATTTCATTTTCCGTAGGATGGATAGATGGTGAAATAGGGTTGTTTCATACTTATAATAACATATCAGTATATGAGTGATACTGATTTATTACTTCATAATTAAACAACTAAAGAAGAAGAAGTGGGAGAAGAAATAAAGATGAAAGAATCGGTAACGGACATTACCTCTTCTTTGAAGTGCTTCTTTGAGACCTCCTAAAATTGGTCATTGAAGAAGACCAGGACCTCTAGGATGTCTCTGGGGAAGTGGAGAGGAGAAAGTGGCAGGGTTTGGCCGAGCTTGAAGGCTCAAAGTGGTGTGAGGAAGAGAGAGAGGAGGTGCCCTTTTATAAGGGAGGAGAGGGGCACCTTTGGAAATATAAGAAATATTAATTTATATTAAATCCCAACCCCACTTAAAAACTTCTGAAATGACTCATATCCTAAGAATAGATTAGATAGGGTTGTAATATCATCAACCAATAAAATTTAGACATGTTAGAAATTTATTTTAAACATTATAGACTTGATTTATCCTTATTTATCAATTTAATTTTATTTTTGGTAATAATATTCTAAATTCTAAATTATTATAAATAATTACATATTTGTTGTGAATTTTCCATAATTTGACACTTTATGACATTTTCGACCATATAAATTTTAATTTATAATTTTTAAATATTTTTGTGATTTTTAAACAATTTTATAATATGTTATTTTTATAAAATAACAATATTGTCAATTTTGACACTATTCATTTATTTGAATTTAAAAAAATATATACAGAAGATATGTTTGAAATAAACGCATTAATAGATTTATAAAATGTCATATGTATCTAGAAAATTAGTGTATCACATTAAATAGTTCATATAATATTTATTTTAATATTTTTAATACAATTTATTTGATATTTTAATTAATAAAATAATTTCAACATCACTATTGTGTCATTATTAATGATAATTATTTAATCCCTAAAAATTATACATAAATTCCTATGATGTGTATAATTGTATTAGAGTTATGGAGACTATTCATGTTCGAAGTTTCATTAAGTTTATCACCAAATTAAAATTATTATACTTATAAGATTTAAGAAAGTGACATGTTGTCACATTCTTTGGTTTTAATAATAATTAATTTATTTTCATGGAAAAAAGTCCATTAAATGAATCTAATCCGACCCTTAGGTGATATGGGTCTACCTTTAGTCATCCAATAGGATTTTGGAAGGTGTTAGGGTAATTTAATAATCTTATATTTACCCTTAATTACCCGATTTACCTTTAACTATGGTAAATAAAATTTACCGTAGTTACTATTCATAATGCCCAAAAATAAAAAGTAGTATATTAACATAATTTGGACCCACTGATTCTGAATATGGAATCCATTTTTCAAAATTCAAAACATATAAGTTGTAGTAATTAATTTAAAACAAATCCCGTTGTTAAGAAAATGTGTTTTAGAAGTTAAAACATTGCCAAAGATTGAAATGTTTTTACCTATGAATTCAATGTGAAATTAATGCTAATGACATACATTATATTAAATAGTAAAAATCTATTCTATTTATACTTTAAAACCCTTCAATATTATAATTTATCCATATAAATTATCTCAATGAAAAAAATTGTTTTTAATTAAAAATTAGCGTATTTTTTACTATTCATCAAAATATGAAAGTTATCAGAAAAATATCAAAAAATTATCCAAAGTAAATTTTTATACCCTGATTCAAAAGAAGAATTCTATTTTGTCAAATTGAACTTATAAACATGTCAAAAACTAGATTTAATGTGGGTATGCCATCAAAAGGCGACAAAAATTTATTTTTTTAAAAATATTTCTTTTATAAAAAAAAATTGATTTTGCCTTTATACCTCATTCTAGAAAATGTATAAGTTGAATTAAAATGTTATAAAATTAAAAATTCAGTTAGTACTATTCATAATAGCTAGTTTTAATAATATTTTAATAGTATATCGTTGTTTAGTGAAACTCGGTATTGCGTACGACACAAGCTATCGAGGAAGGCCGCGGTTGCGAGTAAAGAAAGTCAAGCTAGTGTTGTGTGTAGTGAAAGATTACTTTGATGATTTATATAACATAAAAACAAAATATTTCTCATAAAAGTCTCAGGTGTTACAACAACGAGGTCTCAAATCATTCTAGATTACAATAAAATAGAAGACAATAAGATTTATTGGCTTTTATTTGTGATGTAAAAATTTCATACACAAGGCCATTGACTATTTGTATAAAATATCAATTAATAAAATATAAATAAGGCCTTATTTAAGGGGGAACGAAATGAAAGTTAGGAAAAATCCTTCTAGAGTAAAAAAATATAAAAATATTAAACAAAATAACTTTACTTATAAAATATTTAGTTATCTTGATAACTTATGTGAAATATTTAATAGAAGTGGTCATTATGATAATGAGTTCTAGTATAAACCTACCAATCATGATTCAGTTACATATAAAGGAAGAAAACCACAAAAGTTAAAGTAAAATTAAATGAAGTAATAAGATTAATCTACCTTAGGGTGTAAACAAAATTAAGATATAAAACTGAACTCACCCAAGAAGAATGTAAAAGAAGATGCTACACTAAATAAGAGTTATTTATAATATAGAAGGAGTGGACATATCATATATAGTTTAAAAAAATCCATTAACATTAAATATAAAAAAATAATTCTTGGAAAACCAATAGAATCAATCTGTGAAAGAAAAAAATAGTTTATTTTGGTGGAGTATATCTCTAAATAAGATGTTGAAATTCTAAAGTTATATAATATAATAATCTTAAATTAAGTTATTAGACTATTTGGAAGATTCAAACAAGCTATTCACACTATTTACAATTTTAATCTAATACTACTAAGATAGGATAAGCCAGTGAATAAAAGAAAGTAACATCAAGAAATACATGTGCTATAAAAGTTTTAATAAAGAAGAAATAATCACACAAAGAGAAATTTGAACATGTTATTAAATTTTACATGACTATTTGTCATGATAAATTTTAAGTGACAAGGAATATGTAAGAAACTAAAAATAATACATGTGACTTGATTTTTTTTGTAAAAATAAAGTCTCATATAAAGTTAAAGTTAAAAGTTATAGAAATTCCATGCTACATATGAAAGTTTGATTTTGAAAATTCAAAAGTTAAGAAAGTATGATGAGTTATCATAAATGTAGAGAAAGAATTAAATAAGTTTTATGGTTAATAAATATCACTTATCTTTGTTTATTTTTCTAATTATTAAAGGAGAAACCACATTATTCTCATATATGTTGTGTTTATTCTCATTGTATAGGGAATTGAAGGTGATTCATGTATCAAGAGGAGAACTAAAGTAATTAGTTTTTATAAAGTCTTATAATAACTTAATAGATATGAATCATGGAGTACTTTATTTCAATTGGGATAATGTTTCATAAAAAAAATGTCAATTGGTATCAACCAAAAATTTCAATTTGTATCAGCAATGATGAAGAAGATGGATGAAGTTTACCCCTTGAGGGGGAGTTAAGTTGAAGAAATAATAGAGATAAAAATAACATGAAACTACTAAGTTATATAATGTGTTGGAATTAGTGGTTTTGGAAATTTAAATTGTTTAGAATAAATATAAAAAAACTTATACAACCAGAATGTTAAATTCTCAGACATTAGTATTATAGATGTTGGAGGTTTTAGATGTAGATGTTTTTAATGATGATGATGTTCCATATATTAAATTATAGAGGTTGAAAAGTATATTATTAATTAGTTTTATTAACTGAATTATCCTATATTTATGTGAATAAATTGATTCTAAATCTAAAGAGGTGAGATTGATTATTTTTGATAAATAAAATTTTTTTAAAAAGGGAGAAAAATTATTTGGTCTGAATGTTTTGATTTTTATGTTGAGATGAATTCAAAAGATAAGTTGAATGAAAATATTTTTAACTGTCTCTTAAATATTTCTCAATTAGTATTAATTTATTAATTAAATATGGAAATATATTTGTTTGATTTAGTAATGCTTGTTTTTTACACCAACCATTTTTCACGTAGATTTATATCTAATTAATTTATGATGCATTGTTTTAAGAGAAGTGATTTCATTCATCAATTAAAAAGAATATAATGTAAGAAGATAGAATGGATGGGTCATGAGAAAATTTTTACTTTCACTTAAACATAAAACCTATGAATTTATTATCCATAATGAGGAGAAACAGACATGGGAAAAGGCTTGTAAATTCATTAAATTTTAGGTTATAGTGGGTAGTATTGGGTATTAACATCAAATATACAATGAGATATTAAGGAACCCAATGGATGATGCTGAGTGCTATTTTTTTCAATAGTTGGAGGACCTAATAGATAACGATAAGTGTGAAATAGTTAATAATGTCAATGAGTGAGGAAATATGATGATTGGGGATGAAGATGAATATTCCTAAAAGAGTTTCATAAGTTAAACTATCTAAATAATTATTATAAGTTTCCACTCCAAAATGAAATATATGTATAGGTGTACTTATGGAAGTTAGTAATTAATTTTTTTAGAAGTAATGAAGTTCAGTAAAGGATATGTGAAGTTGGATATTTTAGAATAATTTGTTTTTGATGATTGATTGAGATGAATTTAAGCGTCAATTAATGAAAAGTGTCAAAGGTTGTTGAAATCACTATCAACTACCTGTCTTATTGAAATTTGTAACAATAAATCCTTGTGTTTATAAATCATGTAAAATTATGTTTAAATTTTAACTAAAATTTGATTAAATATTTCTAAAATTTAAAAGATGTAATTTTAAATGATAAGTTATCCAAACAACACACTAATAGAAGATGAATTATGAATGATAAAAATGATTTTCTCGAAGTTAAATTATGATCCAATGAGGATGAAAAGTTAAATAGAATCTATAAGATAATGAATGAAGTTATAATCCAATTTAGAATACCTGATGTATTTTAGAATTCATGCAAATGAACTTACAAAATAATTGTCTTAGATGCAAGATGTAAGGAATAATAAATATATCATATGGAAGAAGATTCATTTTTGAAAGTTATTAGTGATACACTGCCAGGATGTATGTTAAATATTATAATAATTCTAGTATTTGGAAGGATAAAATATGATAGAGTATTTAAAAGTTAGCAGGTTTGATTAAGTATTTTGAGGATGGTAAATTAATGAATCTTATATTGATTCATAGGACATTTTAATGCATACAAATGATATTTTACAGAGCATATTGAATTTTTGAAAAAGGAATTGATTCATTCCTTATATATATATAAGAATAAAAATTTCTTATATAAAATTCATGTGAAAAATTAATCAGAAAAGTACCAATACTCAAAATATTATTTAAGAGTAACTACTTCTTATATAAAAATTGACATGAATAAAAGAAAGAGTCTACTAGTTATACAAAAATTAAGAAGGATGAAGTTAAAAACTAGAAGTTAAAGTAGTTGGTAATAATGATAACCTTGATTGATGTAAATCTAAAAGATTAAAAGTAATATAAAACGTGTTTTACTATTTAAGTTACTGAAGAAGTTCATGAGACGAAGTAGAACATGAAGGACTCACTTGAATGAATCACTTACAAAAAATGTTTAATCTAGAAAATAAAAAATTAAGGAAGAATGTCTGACAATAAACATGGAAGGTGAGTCAAGATGAGAAATTAACCTAAGTAAAAAAGATCATAAGTTACAAAGAGAGAAAACAAATGAAGTTCATATGTGATGAAGTTGAAGTGATTAGATTTTGAAAGACAGAAGTTGAGAAGCCAAACATGTGTTGATGAGAAATTGAGTTGATCAAAAGATGAATCGATTGAAAGTTATAATGATCAGAAAATGAACCAAAGGGTAAAATTTTAAAATCCATAGTTTTATATAGGATTAAAATAACATTTATTTGAAGTCAAAATAATTAGGAAAATTCCAAGATGGATGCCAAGGATACAAAAATCATAAAGTTGAATTCGTGATTCTTTATGAGATTTATAGAATTCTTGATGATAGATGACATAGAGTTTTATAGACGATTTTTAAAGTCAATCCCTAATATATTTATAGTTATTAAATGATATTAATTGAGGTTCATTATATTTGGAAGATGCAAAGCTCATAAACTGGATTTATTGTTGAAAGGTTGGAAATATAATTGGGGAGTTTACTTAGAAATTTATGTTGTTTCTAGTAATATAAAAAAGTATAGTGAAGATAAGGAGTTTATGAAATTTAAGTTTTTATTATCATCCCCATCAAAGAGTTTATCATCCATAACTTTAAGTGCCAAAGATCTGTGACATATTTTTATAAGTTAATAAATCAAAAGATAGTGAGTAGGGATAACTATCTTCATCCTACATAAGGTTTAAAATTTAGGAAAGTTAAAATAAGTTGAGTAAAACAATATTTTATTTCCTACATATAGAGATAATAAGGCCAAAGAGAATGTAGTTGGAGTTTATCATTCATTTTTAGTTGAATATTTTTATTGATTAAAAGGATCTCATAATATATAAAGAGGAAGATTTGAGTAGATGAAAGATCTTGTTCGATATTTTATTGGTGGGAACAATTTTAAAATGGTGGGAGAAATTATAATGAACCATTTGGGAATCTATAAACCTATTACAATACAAAATAGGATTTTATAGAGATATCTTATTGTATTCAATCATATAATATTGTGAATATCTGTGTCTCAATCAGAACCAGACACAACAAGGAGTAGATTCCCACAACGAGGTCAAACCTTGTAAAAACATTGTGTGATATGAACTATTTTTTTATAATTTTGTGAGGTTTGAATGTGTTTTGGGAATCCATAAATACATCTTTACATCTTAAATGATATAGTGTTTTGAATAAAAAACGGGGTAAAAGTTTAAGTTGGAATAAATTGGTAAAATTCATTCACACTGATTCAACCCCCTCCCAATGTGACTTCACAATCCATTAGGCTCTTCAATATACATGAGATAATTCCCCATTATTTACTTATTGAAGTGAAAAAATTTATATTGTAAATTATAGGTAATATCTATATAATCTTGTTCACTATATCAATATATTTAATCTCATGACCAAGACCATGAATAGATCTAACCACTTCAATCATATGGTTGAGAAAATTATCAATATTTTTACTTAAAATAATCTTTAATTAATAAAATACATTTTAAACAACCTTTAGATTTTCCTCCTTTAATTTTCTATCACCATCAGTATTATTTAAAATCCTATCCTAGATTCTTTTTTCCATTAGACAATCCATCACTTTTATGTATATATAATTAGAAAATTCTTTCTCAAAATCATTTAAATCCTTAACATCATCATTAAATAATATATTATCTTCTTTCATTATATATATTTTAGTGAAATCACCAAATTGAATTACAATAATTTTTTCTAAGTAAAAATCAAGCCCAAGAGATTTTAAATGTGATATAATTATATTCTTCTAAACCTTATACTTTTTTCCATCAAATATGGTTACTCTCTTTACATTTACAACATTCTTCGTGATGAAGAGTACCTATTGTTTATTCACAAAAAAATAACCAATGTCTCTGAACCAATTTTTATAACCTATGGTCTTACTAAACACCCTAAAGTGGTGGGATGAATTAGGGTGACCTACTTATGTTAAGTTCAATTGTATATTTTCTTTATATTTTTAAATACAACATAAATATATAAAAATCACAACCAAATGATAAAAATAAAGTAGAATGAACATAAAGATTTTAAATTTGTTCACCTGTAATGGGATACATCCATAGAGAATATATAAATGATGTGTTTATACAACAATTAATCTATACTCTACTAGTTTTGGGATTATAATATTTTGAATAAGCTAACTGCTCATCCAAGATCTGTGACCTCTCCCTTGCTGACTCTCACTAATTCGCAAGAAGGTTGTGCAAATAATAATGTCAACATATAATTTAAAATCAAAATAATATCAATAAAAGGTACAACACCAAACAATAATGTGAATATCCCATATTAATCTAATTTTCACCTATAGATTATCAGTTATATTCACAACCAATCATTACTTAAAAGAATGATCTTCAGTATAATGTATTCTAATCAAACTTCACTTCATAATTCTAGATAATCAATAAATTCCTCTACTTCTTTACTATCCTTTCCTTATTTTAGATATTCAATATCTCTTTATTATTCTTATTTACCTCTTTTATACATTCAATTACAATATATCTAGATATTTTTTGAATTTCAAATTAAAAATTCAATCTTCAATCAACTTATAACATTCCCTACTACAAATACAACCATTAGATCATCTCCTAGTATATCTTCTCTATTGAAATTAAAAAAGGGAAGATAATGGTTATTCAAAAAATTTCAAACATACTTAATAAATCCAAGTCATCTAGTATATTAAAACAATAAATTTTATAATAAATATAGTGCTGTAACTTGAATTATAGTGTCGATGTATGGTTTCATTATAAATTTACATCACCACCAGATATGTCATTATGGGATGTGAATGATCATGGTGTGAATATGTTTTATGTTTCTTAAATATACCAAATATTAAAAATAAAGGGGCTCCTTCTTTCTTCACAGTTGATTTTTCACAGTGTATTCCATTTAATAATGTTGTGACTCATTGTATAAAAATGGGAATACTTCCAGATAGCTTTGACATATATACCTATTGCACTATGAAACACTTCCATAATGCGAGAATCTATAGAAATATGGAACCACCGAATCATATCAATTTTTCTTCATGATGAAATTTACATGTTGTGACATGACATGAGTGCTTCTGATTTTTTGAAGTAAGAAACCTCACACATGATCCTTACATAATATTTTCTTTACCCTTACGAATGAAGGGTACTTTTAGTTGTTTCAGACATAAACTCTATTCTTAATGTGGTTTAATCTTATGTAACATAGTGCATGTCTAACACTATGATACCTTTTACTATTCTTATGGTATTTTCCCTTATACATATAAAATATTTTTCATTACTTTTCCAAAATTCTCATCCATGGTTACCCTTACATTTATATGGAATATATATATATATATATATATATATATATTATCACATTTCATGGTTAGTCATCTGACCCTTACACACATAGGGACCTTTCTATATTTTTAACCTAAAAATATATTCAAATCATCAACCAAGGTTCTTTTTCAATGACCTACCCTTTTTTACTTCTTCCAAAATTATCAAAATATACCTCCAACCATCTGAACTCAAATCTAGAAATCTTATCACACTATAAACAACTCAAATGACTTAAAATGGACTTCCAATATATAAAAAACCCATTTTTTACAACCAATGGTTACAACATATACACATCTAGGTTTTAAGGACTCATTTTCTTATTAGTTATAAAATTTATAAGGAATTATAATTTATAAGTCCATACGAAAGGTCATTTTGAGAATTTAGATTTGGATAAAAACTCCATTAGATAGATCATATTAAAAAGTTTTTTTATATATGGATCAATACAAGGGAGATGTATTGGGTGCCTGAGTTAGTATTATAGTGGGGATGATGAGAACCCCCTCCCTTTGGTGGTTTCATTGCATGTGGTCGGTCTCACTACATCACATAATCTATGTTGCAATTATTTTTTATGAGGGGTGTTAGGGTGAGTGTAAGGAATTTCACCAAAAAAGGGATGTGGAACCTTAGATGCTATGGAATCACCCATATGTGATGAATTTTTCTATGACCCATAGGGGCTATACTCTGATGGTGGTAGGCATTGGGATGGTTCCTCTTCCTTGGTTGGTTACACTACAACATGCAAGGGACATGTTGTGATGGTGTTAGCCAAGGTACAACCCCTTTGACTACGGTGGTCGCAAAAAAAAGGAAGGATATTCCATGACCTATTCAGGTGACGAATCATCATACTGTGATCTCCATTATCACACCATGATCAAGTTACATACATATTTTTAAATGGGGTATATCATTCTTTTTATGGTCGTCCCCTATAGGATTTTAGGGGAAAATGGGATCAAAAGAGGGCTATTTCAGTTGGTCCTACCTCTCTATATTCCTCCTTAAATAAACCATGGTAATGGGTTTTTTAGAATGTGATTTTATGGTGATTTAAGGTAAAAACTTCCCTCCACTTCTCTATTTTCTTCCACTCTTTTTCATCACTGATTCATTATAATTTTTTCTAAGGATTTAGGGATTATTTCTAGCTGATCATGGTGAAAATTTTCTTGAATAATGGGTATTTTTATAGATGTGTCTATAAGATGTCCCATGAGGAGGATCAAACACCATTCATCACTATTTGTTTAAAGGAGTGCTTCCTTATGGACTTTTCTAGGGTTGAATAAAATTGTTGATTTAATGAGTTCCAGTGGATTGAGATTCTTTTGGGACAGTGTCAGGTGTATTCTAAAAACCTTACCAGTATAGTTGATCTCTATTTTAGCATATATAGATATCCCAATGAGTTTATAGGTAGTTATAACTATTTGAATTAATTTTTAAAATTAATTATAAATGAATAAAATTAATTAATTAAGTATTATGGAATGATATAGGAGCTTAGGACTTGATATAATCTTGGAAGAGACATGGATGGTCTTAGGTGAGGGTGGATGAGATTTTTTAAAGGGAATGAATCTATATATGAAGTATGTGGTCCCTAAAAAACAAAATTTGTATTTTAAATATTTATGACATTCATGTGATACATGATCACCCCATTGATGGGTGATTGAACTATAGTTGAAATTATTTTTTTCAAATCAATGTTCATGAAATGAAAAAAGTTTCAAGGGCCATGATAGAACCTTGTACATTCGATATATTCCCCAGTCATCGATGGTGGAGTAAGTGGTCATAAATATGCTTCATAAAATATACATACCCCATGGAGGTATAACATAAGGAAGGAAAAATTAGGCCTTGGTATAGGTTCCCTTAGACCTCTCTATGTAGGGGAGAATGGTGAATAAAGATGGTTGGACTAGAGATAAGACATAAATAACCTTAATATACCTTATAACCTTGGTCTAGTGACTAGATATAGGGTTTAGTAGTCCTCCCCCATCGGTACATGAGAACCTTAGTGGGTGGAACCTTGGTAGGTTTATAAATTTTTTGGGTCATTGAGGACTGACTTAGGATGATTTTCAAGGGGTATGGGCTTGAGGAAATCCCTTTAGTGTGATGGTGTAATGAAATTTCCTATAATGAAAATTAGTCCATAATATTATCATGGTTATTTTGAGGGAATATATGACCTCTGAGTGTTGGGATTGACCATAGAAATGAGGATGAGATAGATGATCTCATATAGGGTGTATAGACTATGATGTCACCTAAGGGATCATATTGGGTCCCCTAGTCTTATGGTAACCCAAATGATGGTTAATATAGGGAATCAAGTGATGATGATTTTTAGTGAAACCTTATATTTTTAGGATCAATTGTGATATTCTATCATGGATGTGGTGATGAGTCTCAGTTACATTCTTGAGAGGCCAACCTAGGAGATTTGTGCTAGGTTTTGGAAAATGGCTGACCCATGTGGTATGATACGAGGTTCCAGTGAAGATTATGCTTTCACACACACACACACACACACACACACACACATATATATATATATGTTTCACACACACATTTGTTATATCTAAGTTTTCTAGGTGGGATACCCTAGGTGCATTCTATGAAATGTTCTAGTTGATCTATGACCCTAAGTGTATGTGATATATGTGACATGAGAGTTTAGGTGTCAGGGTAGGATATGTTCCCCAAATAATGGTGTCCTGGTACCTATGCTGGGTATAATATTCAACCCACAAGTTTATATTATATATGTGAAGGTAGGGTTTAGGAACCAGGGGTGGGATTTAATCCTAGATTAAATGAGGCATGGTACTTGATTTCATGTAGGGGATATGACCCCTTGAATGCATGCTTATATAGTTTTGAGGAGAGATATGGATCCTACCAAGTATTATTTTTAGGGTTCGAGGCATATATGTGGGTCCCAACAGGTAGTATATTTTTATCATTAGGTGGGGTAACCTTAGGTGTATGACATGTTGATTCTAGGTTGGATATGTGACCTCTAGGTGCATGGATATATTGGTTATTGTTAAAGGATGTGACACCTTGAGTGATAGATATATGTTGATTATGGGTAGGGTATGAAGCCCCTTAAGTGTATGGTTTTTCTAATGTAGTATCCTAGGTAGGACTTGGTTCCCATGGGTGTTTTTTGGTGTAGGTTTTAGGGAAGGTTTTTGATTCCCCTTGGGTTTTACCCACACGATTCCAGAGCAGGACATGGCCCCCCTGGGTGGTATGCATTATGATTAGAGACCTAAGTATGTATAGTTGATTGTAAGAGTCAATTTAGAACTCTAGGATCGATGGTAAATATTTTATTATACTTTCACATAATATATTTTATCTTGATCATGTCACATACACATACACTATATTTACTGATTATGTTTAGGACACTCTTGGTGGTGACCTACTATGTTTTACTCACACATTTCTCAAGAGGAATTGAAACTTAAGTGCCTGAGAAGACCATATGTTTTTAGGTTCAGGTAGGTAAGAGGCTTGATGTTGCATGATAGAATAAAATATCTTAGATGGAGTTTGTAAATTTAGATGAGGTGATGTTTAGGGATGACATGACATCACCCTATTTATTTTTATTCATTTGTTTATTTTATTTATATGATCATCCCATTGGGTTTCTAGTTGGGATGTATGATATTGAGATTTAACATTTCATTTAATATTACATGATTCTTATTTATTATGTTTTTTGTGTACATTGATTATATATTTGGATGATTTTTGGTTATTTACACCTTTTTACTTAGATTTTAGGGTATATTCTTCCCATGGTAAAACCTTAGACCTTGATACTAGTCACCAACCTTTATAATATGGAGTATAATGCTTGAGGTCTCATAGTATCACCAGTTTAGATATTAGTGAGTGTTTATGCGATGGGGATATTAAAAAGTGGTATCATAACATCCTTTTCTTTGTCTTACTATTTGAGGTATGGTAGAGATGTAATATTTATATGTTAGACATTGTGTTGGACCTCATACTGGTGAATCATGAACACTTTTTTCTATGGGATGTTCATGTTTCTAGGTATATTGGATCATGGTTCATGGGTTTCACTATTATAGTTAAGATATTTATTTAAATAAGATTTTTGTATTTGAAGTTGTTATTTATGAATTTAGGTCTTGGATCATTGGTGAGATGCTGGTGTACATGCATCATTTTTATCATGTAGAATTTACATGACATTTATGTTCTTGTGTGTGATTGATATAACTAAATAAGAGGGTTCAGTTGTTTAAATTTTCAACAAAAACTTATATTCATTTTTATCATATAACTTTTTAGTGTCATTATAATGAGCTAAACTATAGTATATTTTCCCTAGATGATAGTTTATGTGGATCTTATAGATATATTTTCCTTAAAGATGACTACATAGTCCCTATGTTCATGGTATATGTAGTGTACCTTAGTGGGTCAATATAAACATTGGATTCCATGATAATGGACCCCTTGTGGATGATTTTGATAATGGTTTAGTTACTTAAATTTTTAAAAAATACCATATATAGTGTTTTCTATATACCCTCTTGATATAATTTTACATAATTGAACCCTGAGACCACGTTTTCACTCAATAAAAATCATTATAAGATGATTCCATTATATAAACATGGCTGTTACATATTCCTTGAGGGGTAGTCTAGTATGTGGATTCCCAATAATTCTAGGTTCTTGAGTAGGGGTAGTTGAATCAATATGTGATGATCGATACATATATGTGGGAACCATGGAGTTTGTGTGTTGGAATATGAGTTACCTTGTGATATTTGAGACTGGAGTAAAGGTGTTACCTTGTGTACTATAAAACATGTGGGGTATAGTTTATCAGCTAAGTGGGAGAGACTATCACCTTTGATATGTGATTCAAGATATTGATGAGTTGAGTGTTATTATGGGGTAGTAAGATGTTTCCAAAATTATTGTTAAGATGAATTGTGATATATGAGGGTAACTCAAGAGACGGGTTAACATAGACTTGTGAGCGGCCTTACTTGTGAGATTAATGGGTAGATTCCTTACATTTGGGATTAATATACATGAAGTACTATGGAATATATGGTGTAGGTATAAAGAATTATTTCTTATCATTGAAAGTGATCCTAGATGATTGGATCTAGGATGGGTATATCTTGATTAGATGTGAATGGTTTTGGGTACAACAAACATGTGGTGGACCTTGGCATGAGTAATATGGCCCATGATTGTTAGATGATATTAAACTGTGAGGGGTGCATTGAAAGCGATTTAGGTGCATGATCTTAGGTTTGATGATATGTGAATTAGAAGAGAGTGTCAAATTTTATGAGTGTATTTTATGGGAGTGTACACTTGTTGGGTTTGAATGATATTAGTATGGATTATGGGATAATAACCAATGAGATGGTTCTTAGTGGTTCAATCTACACTTGGAGTAGGTGTGTGAGTGCTGAAATGGAATTTTGGGAAAATATTTGGTGTATGAGGAAAAGTGTGTGTTGGTTATGCACAATGCCCATTCGGTAATGATTGGGGAAATACTTTATGGTTTAAAGGCTTAAAGTTTCATTGATTATAGGAGGTGTTTCTTATACAATGGATGGTGATAGGGGTTGTTAGGATGAGTAATCATGGATCAGGAGGAGAAAGACATGTGTATTGATGGAATTTAATTGGGAATCGTACTCAAAGAGTGGTATAAGGGAATCCATATTGATTAGACCATAAAGTTGATTATTATAGGGAGTGAACCTTATTATGGATGAAATTTCATAGAATTTCAAGCATGATATTCTGGGTTAAAAATGAATAGGTGATGATTGATGTTTTGTGTTAGAGCTCAAGTATGAGTGATAACACCATGTCCAGTTACTAACTGTTGTAGTAAAAATAGAATGTGATATGGAGATCATATATTTTTATGAGAAGTGTAATTATAAGGAGAATCTAATCGATCAAAAAGGTATGAATATCATGTTAGTAGGGTCATGGATATAGTAGGATAAAATATTAGATGACTGAGATGTCATTGGGATACAAGTGAGTAGGTAAATCTGATTTTATATAGTTCCTTTGTAAGTATCATATTTAAGTTTCAAAACTGGTATTTGATGGAGTTTGAATTGACATTAGAATCAAGACGGAATTAGTGATCCAAGGGTGAGTTAGATCAGAGGTACATTGGTGCTTGTGGGTGGAGTGAAAAAATAATTTATTTATATGAGGATCTAACCATGGAATTACATTTAGTGTTGAGTTTTTAATTTTGTGTGGGTGTTTGGGTGATCTCAAGATGCCTTTATGAATTCAGGCATCATGATCGAGTGATTGGATGATGATTTAAAAACAACAAATAAGCATTTTTAGGAAAGGTCAGATAAGGGAGGATTAATGAATGTATTTTTTTAAAATTGGGTGTCATGAGGTGGAAACTACATCAAGTACATCATTGGAATGATGACAGTGAATTTCGGTAGATGATTCCTATGGAACAGAGAACCATGACCTAAAATCAACATCTATAAGAAGATTATTATGGCAGGGAGAACTATGATCCCTATAATAAAGCTATCAATGATAATTGGGTGCCTTAAGCTAGATGGTTTCTGTTGAGTTCTATTTTCTTATTAGTTAAAATGATAAGTGGGTATCTAATCTTTTTTTAAATAGCGTACTTTAATAATTTATGTTTTATCATAGATTCTCATTAATCATTCTAAGATAGAAAACTATGAGTTAGTGGATACTTGATAACCACGGTAGGTTGTGATTTATGGTTGGAGGACCACTGAAACATTATGAGGATGAGAAGTTCTATGGTGGAGAGGTTTCAAATACATACATCCTTAGGGGTTATAAAATTCAGATTAAATTTTAATTTTTGATCCTAGATAATGGGATGTTTCATGTATTGGGATTTGGATCAGAATTATAGGATATAGAGAATATTAAGAAGGTGTTTTTGGATATAGATCAAGTCCCATGAGATTTTTTTGGATGCTTAGGGATGTGTTGGAGTGAGGTTTATGTAAAACCCTCCCTTTTTTGTTTTTTTCATGTGTTAGGTCATGCTGTATTAGAGGCATCATGTTGGGTGATCATGAGGAGATGCACTATGAAGAGGGGTGGAAACACCTTGGAGTCTGATACCTCACCTGGGTGAGATGTATCAAGCCGAGATAGTGATAGGAAGAAATATAGACCCTCTTCTCAGGGTGGTAGAGTTGTGAACCACATGGGCTATACCATGATAGTGTTAGCTAATGGAAAACCCCTCAGTTGGGGGTGATTGGATTGTTATCAGTGAAGGTCACACTGTGACCTTGTCAGGTCATGTAGCATTGTGCTATGATCCTTAAAGCTATTCCATGACTGACATGTGAACTTGTTTTTTAACATGAGAAGACCAAATTTTTTACAGCTATCCCCTTTGGTATTTCAGAAGAAAATAGGATTGGGTGAGGTCCATTTTGGTTGAACATCCATTCACTTATTCCTATTTCAACTCCTAGCAGAAAGGGGTGTTTTTAGAGGGAATATTATAGTGATTTATGATATGTTCTTCCCTTTTCTTCTCTATATACTCCTCCTATTTTTCCATAACTAGTTTTTTATGATTTTAGTTAAGGATTTGATGATAATTTCAACTAGTTCATGGTTTAAAAGATCATGAATGAAGGGGATTTTTCTTTACAAGGATAGAGGATATTTTCTGAGGAAGATCAAATGGTGTTTCACATTGCTTAGATAATGAGATTTTAACCTATGATTTTTTAGGGTTTTGATAATTTTGTTTTAATTTGGAGATTTTTTGGGTGCCTGTGAATAGGGATATTGTTCAGGATGGTGTGAGGAGTATTCTATGGACCTTCCCGGTGCAGTTAGTTATAGTTTATATGTAGAGATATGGACAAGTGTGTTTTTATATAGTCATTACTATTTCAATTAAATTATAAATATAATTAAAAATGGTAATAATTAATTAATTGGTCCTTTTGGCATGGGATAAGAGGTTGGTAATTGATATGAGATTAGATGAGGCTTAAATGAGCCTGGGTGAGGGTAACCAAGATTTCTTAAAATGAATGATTGTATTTATGAGATTTATTGTCCTTTAACAACATCTTATATTTTTTTATGTTGTTCCTGTGCATGTAATATGAGGTCTCTCTAATAAAGGGTGATTTAATTTAATTTTAAATGAATTTTTTCAATTAAAATTCCATGAAATGAATAAAGTTTCTAGGACCATGATGGACACTTATACATTGGATTGATGATTTGATTGATGATGGCTGAGTAAGTGGTCAAAAATATGTTCCATATAATATACAATTCTCATTAGGTTATAAAACATAGATGAATGTAGAGGGCCTTGATATAGGTGCCCTTACACCTCTGAATGTAGGGGAGAATAGTGAATAAAGATGGTTTGTCTTGAGATAGGCTATAAGGAATCCTGATATACCTTATAGCATTGGGATAATTATTTGAGAGTGGGACAAGTGTTCCTCCCCCACTGGTATGTGAGAACCCGAGTGGGTATACCTGAGGTAGGTTTATGGATAGCTTGGGTGCATGAGGACCAACCTATGATATCTTGAATGAGAGATGAGTTAAAATCGATACCTCTAGAATGGCAATTATATGGTATTGATAATGAGGTTTATGAGTCCATGGTACCATTATGGAAAATTCAAGGGTTATTATTCTCTCTATATTCTAGGATTAAACTAATACATAAAGATGATATAAAGGAGACCATGTAGGGTGTATTTACTGTGATGTGACATAAGAAAATTTAGTGGGTTCTCCAGTATTATGGTATCCCTATATAGGGTTAATGTAGGGAATAGAGTGATGTTGATTTTGGGAGTCACCTTAGAACCCAAACAATGATAATAATAGTCTATCATAGATAATGCAAGTAATATAGGTCGTGTTCTTAAGAGGGAAACCAAGGTAATGTTTTCTGGGTTTGGGTGAGTGGCCTAGACATTTGGTATGATATGTGGTTATAAGTATGAGTATTCCCATGGGTATATATGGGACATATATGTATATATATGACACATATAAGGTTTTATAATGGAATACCCTTGGTTCATGCTATATAAAGCTCTGAGTGAGCAAAAACCCAAAGTGTATGTGATATATGTGATATGAGGGTTCATGAGTTGATATGGGATATACTCCCTAGGCAATGGATGAATGGTACCTATTCTATGTAGGGGATGAGATCCCATAAGTGTATATTATATGTGTTAAATGAGGGTTCATGTTATCGGGGTTAGATATGAACCCTATATAATGGAGTTCATGTAATTGGTTCGTGGTAGGGGATGTAACCCCCAGGTGTATTCTTACACGGTTCTGATATTGGATGTGGATCCCACTTGGTTAGGATTTTCATGGTTCTAAGGGTGGATGTTCCCCCCTGGGTTGTATCTTCTTGTTCTAGGGTGGAATGCCCCATGTGCATATGATATTCTAGTTCTAGGTGGGGGATATGAACCAAAAGTGGATATATATGTTGGTTTTGGGTAGGGGATGAGACCCATTAGGTGGTGGATATATGTTTTTTCTTTGTAGGGGAAGTGATCCCTCTATTAGATTGTTTTTCTGACATAGGATACAAGGTAGGAATTGGTTAGTATGGGTGATTTTTGGTGCAGTTTTTGGGGTAGGAAATGGATTTCCCTTGGGTTTTACTCTCATTGTTTTTGGGTTAGACATGGTTCTCCATGTGTTGTATGCATTATGACCAAAGACATCCAACATTGGATAAATAATTCATAGTTGACCCCATGTGTCACCTTTGATTCTGAGGACTGATAGTGAATATTTTATTATGGTTCCAAACTATTTATTTTATCCTAATAATGTAAAATAAGTATATAAAGTAATTACTAGTTATGTTAGGGAAACTATTGGTGGTGGATTACTGAGTTTTATCACACCCTTCTCAGATGGAATTTTCACTTTGGTACCTCAGAAAACACCATGTTCATAAGTTATGGTTGGAAAAAATCCCAGTGTTGTAGGATAAATCTTAATAGCTCAGATTAAGTCTAGAAATTAGGATGGGGTGTGATTCGGGGGTGGTAGTATACCCTCTTATATATATTTATTATTTTTTTATTTTGTATATGTGATCAGATCAGTGGGAGGTCAATAAGAATATAAGATTTTATGCTTCAGAATTTCATTTGATATAGAATGATTCTTTTTTATTGTTTTTTTCATGATATGATTATTTATTTTTGATGATGTTCAGACATTTCATTTTTTTACTCTCATATGTGTGTATAGTCTTCCCAAATTAATACCTTAGACCCTTATTTCTATTTGGTAACCTATAAAATATGGGGGGATATGACTGAGGTCTCATAAAGTTACTAGTATAGACACCGATGATTTTTCATGGGTTAGGGATGTTACATAGGTCTTAAAGACTAAATTTAACTCAAATCTAAATTTTAAAAGAGATTGTTACCTAAAAAAATAATGATTATGCGAAAACCTACTAAAATTAGAGATGAGGAAAAATGGATGATTTAAGAAATTAATGGAATTTTAAAAAAATAAGAGCATTGGAGAAATTTTCACACCTTATTTGGGTCTCCATTTGTTACTCAAGAATATTACATGGATGCAGGATTGAAAATGGGAAAGGGACCTTACTGTTGATTGTTGATTTCTGGATGGTCTAGAGTTTGGAGACCAGATTAACATAGGTATTGGGATTAGATAATTCTATGTATTTATTTGATTCTTCTAGTACTTTATTTGTATTACTTTTAGAACAAAATTTAATTACATTTAATCCTATTATTATATTATTACTTTATTATTTATTGTATTATATAGTTGGATTTTACTGTTTGGTTTTTTCATTGAATTATATTGCTTTCATTATTTCCACTAATATGATATTTATTTATATTGCTTATTTTCATTTTCTGTAACTTCACAACCAGGGGAATGGTCTCCCTACTATAGTTATCACACCCCGCTACTCGTTAGTGTCCTATGGTGTATGGGGAGGTGCACTTGAAGTCTCAAAACCAACCCATTTTAGCCATGTGAAAGAGTTCGGGATCCGGGGATGTTACATAGGGGTATTAGAGAACACTGGGTTTCTTTTCTATTTATTTACTATTTTGTAAAGTTATAAAGGATATTAGGATGTTTTGGGATTTAATAATGAGATTTATCATAGGAGTAGCTAACCCATGAATGGTGAAAAATCCAAGTGTCAGGGGATGAGATTGTTTCTTATATTGTTCACTTGTTACAGTTGAAGTTACATCACCATGGGTGATCCACATGTTGTGTGAGGATATTATTTAATGATGTTATTGTTTCTTGAGATGTATACTCATGGTCGGGTATGGCATGATATGAGTATTAATGCATCATAATAGGGACATAGGGATGTATATATTGACATGAATTGTTCATTATAGGGACATATTTATTTCATGTGATATATACATTCCTATTTGAACTATGATATAAGATACTTTTTATATCAAATAAATTAAATAAATGAAATAAATGAACTGATATGTCATTATAAAACACTTGAAATCCATGTTTAAAGAGACAAGGAGTAGTGGTTCTCTATTGTTGTAGCCTATTGAGGTTAACCTTATTGTTATATCTAGTGTTCTAAGGAGTCTGTTTATCTTATAGAGAAAATTCCTCATATTCCTCTTTAATATGAGTTCCATGAGTGCGAAAATAAGAATTATCCTAAAATAGATGAACTGTAGCGTTCTGTGGATTCTGTGGATCGTATATAACATTAGCTTCATGAAAACTTCTTAAGAACCATGAGATCCATGGAAAGAGAGTCTATCTACACTTTTAATTTGATGTATGAGTTGAAAAGAGTATTCCAACTATAAAATATTCTCATGTTCACAATGGAGGGAGGCCCCTAGGTAGCCACATTTTGGATCAAGTCATCCCATAATAAATTTAAATATCTTGAGACACCCGTAGATAGGAAGTCGAATCTGGTTTCATATATTCTCCATGTACATGACAAGTGTTGGTGGGATATTCTGAAGTAGGCTGGGCTCTAAGAGGAGTTATCTTGGAAGGACTTCAAGGAGAAGTTCTTGATCCATTTCCATCTTGAGAAATTGATGGATGAGAAATATCATGAGTTCATGTATCTAACACATGAGGGAATGCTAGTGTTGGAATAAGGTAAATGTTTCACTGACCTACAACACTGTGTGCCATCTTTAGCTATAGATGAGATATCTAGGGAAATACGTTTTAGGACGGTCCTCACTATGAGATCAGGTCATAGGTGAACATGTTCCATATGAATATTTTTGAATATGTGATGAAATACATGCTCATCACAGAAGGGAATCTGAGAGAGGACCCTAGAATTGGCTAGAATATATTATCAAGGTGAACTAGGAGCACTTATTATAGTAGTAAGAAACACTACTATGATAGTTTTATCTAAGGAAGCAATGGGAATAATAGTTATGGAAGTGGGCGACCATCTCATGATCGTGTTTCATTGCATGATATTAGTGTGGAAAGATGATCCACAAGTTGCCTTAGTGTCTATACCCAAATTTATAGTGTCATGCTTGTGGTAGGTGGGTACACTTATAGGTGTTTTTAGAAGCATGTATAATTAGATAAGTGACAAGAGATTAGGATAGGTACCATATTCTAGGAAGTACTCAGCTACTCCTCAGTAGACAGGTAACTCAACTTCCATAGGATGTTCTGGTCAAGGTAGGGGATGTGGTGCCCTAGTGTAGGAGCAGTGGTACCAAGTATATGGAATAGATCAGGGGAGTTAGACTATATCCTATGGTAGATGGGGTAGTCGACTACATTATATGAAGACTAATCCAACTATTATGTATACGATATCATATACTGTCAAAGGTATGATTCTTGTATCATCTACCATTTCTTGTGTTTTGTTTGATATAGGATTATTTAATTCCAATTATCCATTATTTCTATAAATGTTTTTAGCTTTTCTGTGTACATATTTGAGGGTGTTTTTACCATTGGTAGTGTGGTAAAAAAATATCAAACATTTCAAGGTGTGTTCTCTAGAGATTATTGGTTACCATTTATTTTTGGAACCATTTGTGTTGGAAATAGAAAGCATCAATTATATTCTTGGAATGGATTGGATGGTTCTATACTAGGAACACATCAACTATTCTTAGAGGATATTTACATTTATATCTCCAAAAGGAGGAATCTATTCTCACCAGGGTGAGTGGGATATTTATGAAATTTGTGCAGGACCAATTTAGTACAGATTGAATTGTATCATGGCTCAGATAGCCAGTCATGATCTAGATGATGATGGAATGTAATAAGATAATTTTCATATAGTGTTAGATTTTTTTTACATGTTCTATGGATTACTTACCGAGAGAGAGATCAAGTTTACGATTGATTTGCTTCCATGAGTAGAGCCAGTTTCTATCCCTCCTTATATAATGGAACCAGTAGAGATTCGGGAGATAAAAGTTTAGTTGGAAGATCTGTAAGCTAAAGGTTTCATATGGCCTAGTACATCTCCTTGGGGTTCTCTATTTATCCTTTCCATGAAGCCTGATAGGACTTCATTCTTATGTGTAGATTATTAGATATTGAACCAAATGATAGTTAAGAATCATTATACTATTCTATGCATCAACAATATCCTTGATTAGCTGATAGGTAATAACATGATCTCCAAGATTGATTTTAGATATCATTGGATTTAATCCAAGATAACCAAATATAGTTTATGGATATATAAAGTGAACTTCTTGGGCCTTGTCATCTTAGAGGATAAAGTGTCAGTAGACCCAAATAAGGTTGTAGCCATGGTATCTTGGGATCAGCCTATAAATGGATTTAAATTTTGGAGATTTCTAGTTTTGGTAGGTTATTATCATAGATTTACCTAGGACTTATCCTAATTACAAAACTGATGTCTAGGATGACCAAGAAAGGGTTGAAGTTTGTTTGGTCATATGATTGAGAGAGAGATTTTTAGGAGTTGAAAGGTAGACTAAACTCTGTACCTATCCTCACTTTACCTATGCTAGGAAAAGCATATACCACGTACTATGATTTTTCTGGAGTTGGACTCAGAGCAGTTCTGATGTAGAAGGATTGAGTTGTTTCTTATGGATCCAGATGGTTAAGACTACATGATTGGAATTTCACTACTCATGATTTGGAGTTAGAATTAGTGGTACATGACCTGAGATGCTAGAGGAATGATATCATGGGTGAGAGATATTTGGTATACATAGACCACAAGAGCCTCAGGTACATATTTTCTCATTGGGACATGAACCTATGATAGAGGATGTGGGTCGAATATCTACAGTATTTCAACTTTGAGTTGGATTATAAATTAGGCAAGGAAAATGTCATTGATGATGCATTGAAATGTAAGACATGGACAACGACAGTACATGAGTCTTTTAATGATTAGAAACTTATGGAACTATTTTCAGACATATAACTAGATGTTCAGGAGTCTCACAGATGAGTATATCTGACTTTGATATCTATTATACCCATGCTTTTGGACCAGATCAAGGTTGAGAATTTATCTAATCTAGAGGAATTAGTTTTGGGAGAAAAATCATATTGCGGGGAGACACCATCAGGATAGTCTCTTTTTAGTGGAAACATCCTTCATTTTTTAGCTGAGTTTGGGTTCCTATGGTCTTATGTGGGGAGATAATGAGAGAGTTTCATGATTCTAGATGGGCGGTACATCATGGTTTGACAAATATGTTATACGATATCTATAGATAGTAAAAGTAATTAATAATCAAGAAGGAGGTGGCCGATTTTTTCAAAAAAATTATCTCTTTTTAGAAGGTGAAAACTGAGTATTAGAGGCTGACTAGGGTTTTGCAACATTTTTCTATTCCTGAGTAGAAATGGGATGTTGTCACTATGGATTTTTTGATAAGATTACCTAGTATAACCCATATTAATGATGTTTTTTTGGTGATTTTGGATCAACTGACAAAGGTATCCCACTTTTTATCTATCAGGGAGACCCTCAAAGTTGATGATTTTGGTAGTATCTACATGTGTGGGGTAGTTTGGTTGAACGATGTTATGAGGAGTATCATTTCAAATAGAGATAATTGTTTTACATCACATCTCTGGAAGCATCTTCATAAGGCTCTAGGATCATAGGTTCTTATAAGAACAACATATCATCCTCATACTAATGATCAATCTGAGTAGACTATTCAGATTCTGGAGGATATGCTATAATCCTATGTTTTATATTTTTGTGGGTTGTGGGAGAAGCATATGGAACTCGTTGATTTTTCATATAAGAACAGCTTCCAAGCATCAATCTAGATGGAACCTTTATAAGTTTTTATGGAATGCTGTTTCATTCACCTCTTTTTTGGTTGGAGGTAGGTGAGTCTGTGCTTATTGGTCCTAGTATCATGTAGGAGATATTTGAGTAGGTCTAGTTGATAAGGAGGTGGTTGGTGACCACATAGAGTAGGAATAAATCCCACACTGACCATGAGAGATGACCTCTAGAGTTCTATGTTGGTCTTTGTATTTTCCTTTGAGTTTCTCCTAACTTTTGGAAATGCTATATCAAGAAATAAGGAAAGATATCACATAGGTTTTTCAGGACGTTTGAGATAATGGATAGGTTCAATCAAGTGTTATACCTGTTAGACCTTCCATAATGCTACAGTTCCATGCATGATGTGTTTCACGTATCACAACTTTAAAGATTTTATCCTCAACCTTATCATGTAGTGGACATAGAGGAAATCAAGATCAGTGCTAATGTGTCCTTTGAGGAGTATTCTATATGGATTGTGGACCATAATGAGAAGTATCTCTGGGGAAGAGGGGTGAGTATCAACTCTCTCTCGCGCCTTTCTTCAGCTTGTTCATGTTCGTCTATTCGGGATGGGTTTTCCCACATACATGAAGAGAATAAGAGAGGAGACATGATATTAAGGTGTCAAGGTGATAAGGCCACAAGTGGAAGAAACTTGGTCATTCAGTTGACTCCGCCAGTCCGTTCTTTCTAGGTCTAAACCTCTGGTTTGAGTGTAGTGGCATCATGGGTGTGTTCAGGAAGAGACCAGGGGGAGGGAGTCTTATATGCGAGCACAGTTTCCATACTTGTTCTATGAGACCCCATAATGACGTTTGGAGTAGATAAAGGACAAATTGTTATATATTGGGAGGTTTTAAGATCCCCTCTTTTCCTAGGTATGCCCTTATTTGAGTTTTTTTGTTGATCCTTAGTGGTTGATTCATGTTTAGAGATGGATAAAATTTGTTGGGGAAAATTAAATAATGTTCTGGGATATATTTTTTCTTGATTTAATGGAGTCTAGATATAAATGTGTTAAATAGGATTATGAGGGTTTCCCATGCATTGGATGGATTTGGGGGTCTTTTTTATCCTTATTTATGAAACTATATTGAAAGATATCTAGAGGGGATTTACACACAGTGTAAATGCGTTACATGATGTTTACATTCTTCCAGAAACATGTTGTGAAACCAATATAGGGTGTCAAATGGTTACACATCATCTAAACCATTCACTTCATGTAATAATTGATCAGTATTAATATTAACCTGAGTTTATGGTTCTTTTAGCGTATACCTCTAATAATAAATACACAATGCGGAAATTAATTACACACCATATATTATCCTAAGTAGTTTTTTTAAGGCGTCATGCAATCTATTTTTTAACTATATAATTCTCCTCTCAACCCTAGGGTGACTCCTAATAAATTTTGGAGTTCCATATTCCATTCTGGATGTCCCATTTGGGTGATAAATCCCTAGGAAGTCATTCTTTTTAGGTTTTACCAGCAATATCTCATGTTCTATAGCCATTGTAGTGTAATATCTTGAACTTGGTCATTTTTGGTTTTGATCATGATTGGTTATGATCTATGATAATTCTTTCAATCTTCTACACCTTATTTCTTGTTGGTTAATCCCACTGGAAGCTTTTTTTTTGATCATTAGTTAATGGTAGGGGGACTAAACCTTAACCCTATGGTTTTTTTTGATTTCAAACATGTCCAATATTTCAATTGTGCCAACATGCCATGCATCTAATTTAATTAAATGAATAACTGGATTATTCATTATAATCCATTTAATTTTAATTGTTATTAACATGGATTATGGATACCGTTTTGGTGAGATAACCCTTATTGATAAATGAGTTGACTAATGTCTTAGAGTTTTATTTTCATGACAAGATTTTTGGGTGATTTCATGATATAGATTCACCTTAGATTGATATGATTTTTGAAATGAATAAAATGTTATTGGTTATGACCATGCGATGGAAAAAATGTGTAATTTAAATATAAAATGGATTTTTTTATAATTAACCATTGAAACTTATGATGTGATATTGTGATATTCATGTTGTTATGCCTATTGATTCATTCTGTAATTATTATATAGCAGGATATATATAGTGAAACATATTAAAATTTTTATATAGAAGTATATTCCCAATGATACATATTGTAATGCTAATATATTAGGCTTAGCCCTAAAACATGCTAAAATGATTATATAATAGGATATGCCTAGTGAAAAATGCTAAAATGCTTATATACCAAGATAGGACATGATGCATGTGGAAATGTGTATATATCAGGCCTAGTCCTGATACATGTTGAAATGATTATACACCAGGATCAACTGTGTTTTATTACTAAAATTCTTATATAGTAGGCTTGACCAAGATTTGTGTGATATATACCATAGATATATGGATTTGGTTGGTATGATTTTGATACATTCTCATAGACATTCTGGAATGGAGCCAAAGTAGGTTATTACTTACCATGGTTATATGGTTATGGTTGGAATGGTTAGGAGATATGCTTAGAGATACTCTGTTATAGTGTCTAAGAAGGTTGATTAGCCATTAACTTATTTTTTTTAATTAATTAATAAACCTTTTTATTTCATTACTGCATGAACTTATTATCATATTGTTTATGTTTAGACATGGTGGTGTCGACCTACTAAGTTATACTCACACCCTATTTAGGCCTCTATTTCGTACCCGATCATATTACATTGATATGAGATTAGACAAGTTAAATGGAACTTGATGTTGATTGTTCATTTTTGTATGGGCTGGAGTTTGGAGATAAGACCAACATGGGGCTCGGGATCCGGGAATTTGAGTATTTATTCAAATATGCAAGTCCTTTATTTATATTACTTATAGCATGAAATTTAATTACATTTCATAATATCATTACATTATTCCATCACTATTTATTAGATTATTCAGTTGGATTTTACTATTTGGGTTTTCCATTGTATTGTATTGTTTCCATTATTTTCGCTACTATAATATTTATTTATATTTCTTATTTAGTCTGTTTTATAACTCTATAACTTGGGGTATAGTCACCACACTTGTAACGGTCCAGTCTGTCCCATGATCATGATATTGTCTGCTTTGAGCCTAGCCCACACAATTTTTTTACCTAGACTCTTACCCTTTGGAACCCCCCTGAAAAAGGCCTCATAATTCGATAGGTATCCACACAACCTTATAAAGGGGTGCTTCGTGATCCTCCTCCTTAGATGTGGGATTTCCATAATACACCCACTAGAAGGGACCAGTGTCCTCACAAGAACATCAAATGGACACTGGCTCTGATACCATTTGTAATGGCCCAGTCCAGCCCATAATCATGATATTGTGCGCTTTGAGCCTAGCACACACGATTTTTCTTTTCCTGAGCTTTGTCCCTGAGGCATCCCCTGAGAAAAGGCCTCATGGTGGGAGAGGTATCCACACAACCTTATAAAGGGGTGATTCATGCTCCTCCTCCTTATAAGGTTGTGTGGATACCTATCCAATCATGAGGCCTTTTCTCGGGGGATGCCTCAGGACCAAAGTTCACAGAAAGAAAAACCGTGTGTTCTAGGCTCAAAGTGCACAATATCATGATCCTGGGCTGGACTGGGATATTACAAATGGTATCAGAGCAAGTTTCCATTTGATGTGATAATGAGTAAATTGGACCCTTATAGGGTGTGGATTATGGAAATCCCACATCGAACGAGGAGGAGCACGAAGCACACCTTTATAAGATTGTGTGGA
Source organism: Viscum album (assembly GCA_963277665.1). NCBI lineage: Eukaryota > Viridiplantae > Streptophyta > Magnoliopsida > Santalales > Viscaceae > Viscum > Viscum album. The sequence goes on from OY728119.1 coordinate 1,918,841,627, forward strand.
TACCTCTACCATCATGAGGAATTTTCCTAGGGGATGCCTAAGGGCCAGAGACAAGGGAAAGAAAAACAATGTGGTCTTGGATCAAAGTATACAATGTAAGAACCCATTTTTTAGTTATAAAAGACTTTGGAATATTCTTGATATTATTCCAGAGAAGCGCCTTCAGATGACGTGCGATTCCGAGCCCCAGTGTGGCCAGAATTAAGTTTTCAGTGTCTTCACACTGGGAACACCAAATAAATGGGATAAATCCTAAACAGAGTTTTGGATCAGAGATATGAGTGCACAGATGGCTCCATAATGGGGTGTTTACCCTAAGAACAACATAAAACATGTCTACGCGGGATGTTTGGACCCCTCTCTCTCTATCAGAGCGTGGAACAGATAAATTAAATAATTAATTTATTCTCTTAATGGTTAAACTCAAGTATCTCTTAAACGGTGGATCTTATTGGAAAACAGAGGGCATTGTTTAGTTCAGAGCGTTCCATTTAACCTAAGAGGGGTATAAGTTTTGCGGGCACATGCCGTCAGTGAAAAATGGCCTCAGGGGCGTTTTCATAATTTGGAGGCCTCAGGCGTTGAGTGTAATAAATTTTTAACGGGGTCTCAGATTAAAATTTCAAGACTACCGTTGTGCTCGGGAGGTGGTTTTTACCCTAGGGGAGGCTTAACCTCGACCCCGTCGAGTGTTTGGGATGCAGGTTAATTTGGAGTTTTAAATTAATTAAGTTTTTAATTAATTTTTCCTATTTAAACCTAAACACCTTCCCTTCCCCACATTTGATCATCCCATGAGAAAACCCTCCCAAAGAAGAACTCCTCCTCTCCGGTGAGGCGCGGAATCTCCGACGAGGCGAGGTGGCTCCAGCGGATCGTCGGTGAAGCGTCGGGAACGCCCATCGAGGTAGGCTCATGTTTTACCATTTTTAATTTCCATAATCTTCTTTAAATTGAATTCATTGTGTTGAATCTCTGTTGAATCATCGAGCGAAGCCCAAATTCGATTAGGACTCATTCTAGGCTTTCCAAAAGATGTTTCAATTGAATTTTTGGAGTCCTGAGGTACATGGGGTGGCCCCATGAAGATTTCCGGCGAAGAACCTTGGTTTCCGGCAGTCCGGGGTGGCGACAACAGGCGGCGCGGTAGGGGTTCAAGCGGCGGCGGCTCGAAGTAGGGCGGTTCAGGGGTCAGCGGAGGTGGAAGCGCAGGCGACACCTCAGCAGGCGGCGCCGACGGTTGGATGAGGCAGAGCGGCCACGACTGCTGGAGGCGGACCGGCCAGCGACGACGCCCGCTGGGGGTGCGGAGCGGGAGGACCGGCCGACTGTGCCGGTCGGTTGACGCGACAGCCTGGGTCGCGGCGTGCGACCCCGCTCGAGAGACAGAGACCTGCCAGTAGCGGGTCTCAGCGTGGAAAGCAGTCGACCGGCCAATGCCGGTCAGTGGAATCCTTAAAAAAAAATTAAAAAAAATTAGTTTTATAATAATAATAATAATAATAATATTATTATTATTATTATGGAAATGATTTATAAATTATAAATCATCCGCAGGGTGTCCGATTTGGGCATCGTCTGCGGCGACACATCCCTTAAATTGAGACGAAGATTTTGAGATAGTTTTGGGGGGTTTTAACTCCCGAAATGAGGGGCCTCAGAGGCGCGACACACCTTTAGGTGAACTAGCGTTTTTCAGGGGTTTTTGTTTTGGACGGCGCGGACGCATTCGATGTCCGTTTTGAGCACCGTCAGTGGCATTGTGACCCTGGAATTGAGCCAGAGTTTTCTAGTATGGTTTCGGGCATTGAAACTGGAGTTTAGGTGTGGGCCCCATGGATTGTCTTCTCAGCTGCGTGCAATATTTTTTAACTTTTCCATCAGACATCCATTCGGGGCATGTGAGTAGTCAATTCTGAGTGTTTTTCTAAGAGCATTGCAATGGTGCATTCCTCCCGCCTTAATTCTGCATGCTGGTGCGGGCCTTATGAGGGCCGTTTCGCGAGTTGGTGGTGATTTACAGCTTTATCACTGGGTGTACGTCTTAGACAAGTGGATTGTCCATCTTGAGTACTTTTCCAAGAGGATCAAAATGGTGCGATCCATTGGAAGTGCTTCGGGACCGAGATGCAGGTCCCATGCAACACTACTCCTGTTCAGTATGTCAGAGTGCACCATTTTCTCTGGATATCTATTGCGCTCAAGTGAGCAGTGTTTTTGACATTTCTTTCTGAGGGGATCGCAATGGTGCGATGCACCCGACTATTTTCGGGGCTGAGGCTTAGGATCACAGGACACTGTTCGAGCGTAAAGCGGTGTTGGACGACTTTTCCATCGGATATCCGTTTGAGGTGAGTAAGTAGTCTATCTCATGTGATTTTCTACGAATTTTACAACGATATGATCCGTTTGGATGTGCGGAGTCCCTTTTGAGTCCTCATTTAAATGCAGAAGCAAGTAAGGTTCTCCGATGTCAGTTATTCTACTGTGTTTGTAGTGGACAATTGGTGTGTGATCGCATGCACTCCCGTGTGAGTGAGGTAATGATTGAAGAGTTGTAGTTGGCCATGCTTGGGCTGATGGGGTGGCATGTTGGAATTGTTATGCTTACGCCTTCGCGTTGATGTTGGGTGCTGTGTGCACGTTTGCCTATGGGCTGTAAATGTGGTATACTCTGGGAGTATACGGTAATAACTGGAGGTACACGTTGTGGTTTGTACCCACGGACGTTTGTGTGCTCGTTTGGGGTTGACCTGGGACCACATGTCGCGTGGGTCCCATGTGCGTGTCGTGTTCGGCTTTACGTACCTTCGACCTCCCGCGACATAGAGGGTCCTGCTGTTCACGATGGTTTAGACCAGCAGGGTTAAGTGGTCTCCCCTGGTTTTATTCTGGAGTTGGGTGGTTGCACGATACCCACTTTGAGTTATACTAGCCAGTGTTGTACCATCCAGTAGGGAAGACCAGAGCAGTTCTGGGTTTACCCTCTAGTAGAGACTGGGCAGTGGGTTGCTCGTCGACTTCTTCGGGTTTACCCTCTAGTAGAGACTGGGTAGTGGGTTGCTCACTGACTTCTAGGGTCTACCCTCCAGCAGAGACTGGGTAGTGGGTCACCCGACACTCTTAGGGTCTACCCTCTAGCAGAGACTAGGCAGTAGGTCACCCAACACTCTTAGGGTCTACCCTCCAGCAGAGACTGGGCAGTGGGTCACCTGATGACTCTTGAGGGTCTACCCTCCAGCAGGGTTGGGTAGTCGGTTGCCCGTCATCTTGTTCCAGGCCTACCCTCCAGCGGGGCTGGGTAGTGGGTCGCCTGTCGACTTATTCCAGGTCTACTCTCCAATAGGGCTGGGCAGTGGGTCACCCGATATCTTATTATGTTTTACCCTCCAACAGGTCTGGGCAGTGGGTCACCCATTGGCTTTTCAGACTCAGTCCTTTCTAATAGGCTATTCTATTGTTTTTCTCTATGACTTCCGAAGTGGGACCCTTGGTTGTACGGGTTAGGAAGGTGAAAACTTGACTTTGAGAAGACCTATCGACTCCAGGGCAATGAAAAGGTGTGGTTCGACTTTCCCCATAACTCTCAAGTACAAGGGGTGCTTTCCACCACTGAGACTCGTCCTTGTGACGCGACCTAAAACTGTGCGGGTGAGTCAGTGCCACCCAAAGAGGATAGTGTCGAGGTGTGGTGATTTGAGCCCCTTAGCTTGTAGTTTGGGGTGGACGTGTGGGATGCTGGGCATCGATGATGTTTAGTTCTGGGACTGTGGGCGACTCAATTTCTTGGGCTGAGCTACGGGATGGAGATCCCCTTACGGTCTTGTTCGGGCTTCTTGACTAAGAATATGGATATGTATATACATTGTACCAGTACCCACTTCTTGGGTTTTGTTACTCTCCTTCCAGGAAAGGCAAAGATGCACGAGGTATGCCACGTTCTTTCCGTTTCTAGATTCTCATGGTTGGACGAGTCTACTCTCCTGCTATAGGTATCAAAATCTTGGTGAGAAGTTTATCTTCTCACCGTTCCTAGCTCCTTGGGTTTGGACAAGTCTACTTCCTTTCTCTTGTTGGGTTGAGCTCGACTCTCTACAATACTTTTTGCTGCAATATCAGTTGTACTTCTTACTTTTCCCTGTTCGATCTACTGCTCACCCTTCGGTACCTCTTTTGTTGCTCCCTCGAGCCTTCGGGGTATCCTACTGAGTATTTTTATACTCACCCCTGCTTGGGCTTTGCCCGCACTTGGTGTTCCCTTGCAGACGACAGACAGGTCGATCGTGACGTCAGAGGAGCTTAGGAGCCCAGAGCTTGGACCGCTTGCATTGATTATTGTCGGGTTCTAGGTGTGGGACCCTCCCAGCTGTTTACTATTGTTTTACTTGTTACCGGGTTATAGAACTTTTCTGTTTGGGCCGTGTTTAGACCCTTTTCTTTTCAGTTTACCTTCAGCACCTGTTTGTATTGTTTAGAGGTCGATGCACTTTTGTGGTTTATATATAGCAGTTGCACTTTACTTTACTTGTCTTTTCTTTTTTACTCTACAATTTTTCATTGAGTGTGTTGCATGTGTGTGTACAGGTACTTAGGAAAAGGCCTCCCCGAGTTGTTGTTCTTTCGGCACTGGTCGCCAGCCCCTGTCTTATGGAGGCAGGCTTGGGGTAGTTGCGGCTCGAGCCCTGGTAGGGTCGGGTTGTGACAAAGTGGTATAAAAGGTGGTTCGTTCCATGGTACGTTGTTTGGACGTCTCTAAAAAGGAATTGGTTAGGATTTAGGGAAACAACATTAACATGTCTCGAGAGCGGCTCTCAGGCCAGGGAGTCCAGTGATGGTGCAGCGGCCGACGTATCCATTCACCCGGACCCTGATAAACTGCTTGTCGACTCGGCATGCTGCGACAGTTGTTGCAAAGAAAATTTGGTTGTGCATCACATAGGATTGAGTCTTTTACTATCCTTCTTGAGTCATCTACCCATTGTTGTTACTATTATATATATATATATGCTCATCTGACTGCGTCACTCCTTGATAACATTCAGGATGTCTCCGTGAAGACAGCCAACCATGATACCAGCTTTGGTTCATGATGAAGACCCTGTGAGCTACGAGGCCTCAGTCTAGGACCCATCATACAAGCCCCTTTCTCTGGGTGGGCTAATAGCAGCGTCCCCACCTGTTGAGCAGCAGACAGCTTCAGCAGAGCAGACTGAGCTTGAGCACAGGTTGAGCACACTCTACGAGTTCTAGCGGCAGAGACCGCTGGGGTTCATTGGTTAGCCAGACCCTCAGCCAGTAGAGGTCTGTCTGGAGAGAGTGGTTCGCCTTTTCAGGCTTGTGCAGATGCCGACAGATCTTATGTTGGCTTTGGCCGCCAACCATTTCTACGGAGCAGCTTAGAGTTGGTGGAGTCTGGTGACTTAGTTTCTTGACGAGTCATCTCTTTTGTGAGGTGAATTTCAGTTGTTGTTTCATGAGGAGTTTTTCCCCTCCTGCTTATGCTCTTTTCGGATTCAGGAGCTCCTACAGTTTCAGTAGGGAGGGATGACGGTGGATGAGTATGCGGCTAGTTTCGAAGACCGTGCACACTTTTACCCGGACTTGGTCTATGATGACAACATCCGAGCGCGGAAGTTTGAGCAGTGTCTCCGTCAAGAGATTCGTGTTGTCATAATACCCTTGGGAATTTCCACATATGCCGGGGTGCTAGAGAAGTCGCTGGTGATAGAGAGCTTCTGGTCACGTTCTAGAGTTGGTGGTGGCAGCAGGCACGTTGGAGCCGAGACGTTTGCCGCAGCTAGTGGGCATCGACAAGAAGAACCTTGACGCAGGTGGATTTATGACAACTAGACTCAGGGGAGTGGTCATACACCACAGTGGCGCCGGAGGGCACCAGTGCAGCCTAGAGAGCGCCAGTGCTATGCTTGCGATGGGCGGGGTCACCTGGCACGGGACTGCCCGACCAGGCATGCGGAGAGCTTCGGGCAGGCAGCAGGTGCACCACCATGATGGAGGCAGTGCCATGATCGGAGTAATACCCAGAGAGGTGGTGCTAGAAGAGGAGAGGGAGGAGATGGAAGTGGAATATGACCTTACGAGGTCTTCCCATCACCACTAGGCAGTCCACGTCAGGCTCTGGGAGCTGATAGTTGGGACCACGGACAACCGTGAGCTTTGGATGTCTACGATCCTGCAGAGCATGAAGTGATTAGAGGCACGCTCTACAACGCTTCTACTTTTTGTAGAATAATGGTTAGACTATGTGTGTGAAATTATCTTTCTCGCTGCTCCATTCTTGGGTTGTTACCAAGGTGACGCGAGGCGTCGGTGTAACCCTATGATGGTAAGGTAAAAGGTGTGGGACTTTTTTTTTCTTTAGTCGATGGTGATGACTCCTTCAACCTCCGAGTGTGTAAGAGATTCTTGGTTGTGAGACATCGACCATGAAACCTCGTGTGACCATATATCCATAGGTGTTCCACCATATGGATACTCTGAAGGATGGAATCACCGGGCCTTGTTCTAGGTGCAGATAGTGATTCCAATCATGGCATGTGATGTAAGGGTTCGGTCAGGGAGGTGAGCTACCCCCGAGAGCCTTCAGGCCGTTTGAGATCGTGCAAAGGGATGGCGAGGTTCCCTACTGCCTTACCCTAACCCAAAAGGCTGGTTTGGGAGAAAAATGTCTCCCTCATGGCTCACCTAAAAAGATGTGTGCGTGCTCCTATGCACTTTATCGGCAAGGCCAGACCTCGCGTGAACAGATCAAATGCTTTGGTCTGTGTGCAGTGACGCGGGACTGTGTAAGAGTTCTTCTGGGTACGGGAGAGCCAGGTGCGGTCTTAGTACCCTAAGTTATTCCCTGGTTTTGCTTTTCGGGGATGAAAATATTGAAGGAGGGAATGATGTAAGAACCCAGTTTTTGGCTATAAAATACTTTTGAATATTCTTGATATTATTCCAGAGCAGTGCCTTCAGACGACGTGCGATTCCGAGCCCCGGTGTGGCCAGAATTAAGTTTTTAGTGCGTTCACACTGGGAACGCCAAATAAATGGGATAACTCCTAAAAGGGGTTTCAGATCAGAGATCTGAGTGCACAGATGGCTCCAGAATGGGGTGTTTACCCTAGGAATGACATAAAACATGTCGGCGCGGGACGTTTGGACCCCTTGCTCGCTATCAGAGCGTGGAACAGATAAATTAAATAATTAATTTATTCGTTTAATGGTTTAACTCAAGTATCTATTAAATGGTGGCTCGTATTGGAAAACCAAGGGTACTATTGAGTTATGAGGGTTCCGTTTACCCTAGGAGGGGTATAAGTTTTGTGGGCATGGGCCGTCAGTGAAAAATGGCCTCGGGGGCGTTTTCTTAATTTGGCGGCCTCGGGCATTGAGTGTAATAACTTTTGAACGGGGTCTCCGATTAAAATTTTGAGACCGGTGTTGTGCTTGGGAGGTGGTGTTTACCCTAGGGAAGGCTTAACATCGACCCCGTCGAGCATTTCAGATGTGGGTTAATTTGGAGTTTTAAATTAAATAAGTTATAAATTAATTCTTCCTATTTAAACCTAAACACCTTCCCTTCCCCACCTTTGATCATCCCTGGCGCAAAACATCCCAAGGAAGAAATCCTCCTCTCTGGTGAGGCGTGGTAGCTCCGGAGAGGCGAGGCGGATCTGGCGGATCGTCGGTGAAGCATCGGGAAACGCCCATCAAGGTAGGCTCGCGTTTTACCGTTATTAATTTCCAAAATCTTCTTTAAATTGAATTCATTGTGTCGAATCTTTGTGGAATCATCGAGCGAAGCCCAAATTTGAGTAGGAATCGTTCTAGGCTTTCCAACAGATGTTTCAATTGAATTTTTGGAGTCCCGGGGTACCCGGGGTGGCCCTGGGAAGATTTCCGGCCAAGAACCATGGTTTCCGGGAGTCCGGGGCGGCGAAAGCAGGCGGCGCGGCTGGGGTTCAGGCGGTGGTGGCTCAGAGCAGGGCGGTCCGAGCGTCAGTGGAGGTGGAGGCGTAGGAGACTCCTCAGCAGGCGGCATCGGCGGTTGGCTGAGGCAGAGCGGCCGCAGTTGCTGGAGGCGGACCGGGCAACGACGGCGCCCGCTGGGGGCGCGGAGCGGGAGGACCGGCCGGCTATGCGGGCCGATTGACGCGGCAGCATGGGTCGCGGTGCGCGACCCCGCTCGGGAGACAGAGACCTTCCAGTGGCAGGTCTCCGTGTGGAAAGCAGTCGACCGGCCAGCGCCGATCGGTGGAAACCTTAAAAAAAAATTTAAAAAATTAAAAATAATTTTTTTAGGTTTATAATAATAATAGTAATAACAATAACAATAATAATATTAATATTATTATTATTATGGAAATGATTTATAAATCATAAATCATCCGCAGGGTGTCCGATTTGGGCACCGTCTGCGGCGTCTTGTCCCTTAAATTGAGACAAAGATTTTTATATGGTTTTGGGGGGTTTTAACTCCCGAAATGAGGGGCCTCAGAGGCATGACACGCCTTTAGGTGAACTAGCATTTTTCGGGGGTTTCTTGTTTTGGACGGCGCATACACATTCGACGTCCGTTTTGAGCGCCGTTAGTGGCATTGTGACCGTGGAATTGAGTCGGAGTTTTCCAGTATGGTTTTGGGCGTTGAAACTAGAGTTGAGGCGTGGGCCCCACGACCTGTCTTTTGAGCTGCGTGAAGCGTTTTGTAACTTTTCCATTGGACATCCGTTCAGGGCATGCGAGTAGTCAATATTGGGTGTTTTTTTCGAGGGCATTGCAATAGTGTAATCCGCCCGCCTAAATTCTACATGCTGGTGTGGGCCCCGCGAGGGCTGTTTCAGGAGTTGGCGGTGATTTACAACTTTATCACCGGGTGTCCATCTTGGAAAAGTGGATATTCCATCTTGTGTACTTTTTCGGGAGGATCACAACGGTGCGATCCGTTAGCAGTACTTCGGGACTGGGATGCGGGTCCCACACAGCACCACTCATTTTCGGTGTGTCAGAGAACACCTTTTTCTCTGGATATCTGTTGCGCTCAAGTGATCAATGTTTTTGACATGTATTTCCGAGGGGATCGCAATGGTGTGATGCACCCAACTATTTTCGGGGACAAGGCTTGGGATCACGGGACGCTGTTTGGGCGTAAAGCGGTGTTGGACGACTTTTTCGTCGGATATCCGTTTGAGGCGAGTAAGTAGTGTATCTCGCGTGTTTTTTCACGAGGTTTATAATGGTACGATCTCTTTGGATGTGAGGAGTCCCTTTCGAGACCTCATTTAAATATAGAAGCAAGTAAGGTGCTCCGGTGGTGGTTCTTCTACTGTGTTTGTAGCGGACCCTTGGCATGTTATTGCATGCACTCCCATATGAGTAAAGTAATGCTTGTAGAGTTTTAGTTGTCCGTGCTTGGGCTGATGGGGTGGAAAGTTGGAATTTTTACGCTTGCGCCTTCACGTTGATGTTGGGTGCCATGTGCACGTTAGCCTCTGGGCTGGAAACGTGGTATACTCTGGGAGTATACGGGAATGACTGGAGGTACACATTGTGGTTTGTACCCAAGGACATTTGTGCACTCGGTTGGGTTTGACCTGGGACCACACGTCATGTGGGACCCATGTGCGTGTAGTGTTTGGCTTTACGTACCTTAGACCTCCCACAACATAGAGGGTCCTCCTGTTCATGATGGTTTAGACCAGCAGGGTTGAGTGGTCTCCTCTAGTTTTGTTCTGGAGTTAGGTGGTTGCACGATACCCACTCCGAGTTCTGTTGGCCAGTGTTGTACCATCCAATAGGGATGACTAGAGCAGTTCTAGGTTTACCCTTCAACAGAGACTAAGCAGTTTGTTTCTCGTCGACTTCTTCTGGTTTACCCTCTAGTAGAGATTGGAAAGTGGGTTGCTCACTGGCTTCTAGGGTGTACCCTCCAGCAGAGGCTGGGCAGTGGGTCACCTGACACTCTTAGGGTCTGCCCTCCAGCAGAGACTGGGCAGTGGGTCACCCGACATTCTTAGGATCTCCCCTCCAGCAGAGACTGGGCAGTGGGTCACCCGATGACTCTTGAAGGTCTACCCTCCAGCAAGGCTGGGCAGTGGGTCGCCCGTCATCTTGTTCCAGGTCTACCCTCTAGCTGGGTTGGGCAGTGGGTCACCTGTCAACTTATTCCAGGTCTACCCTCTAGCAGGTCTGGGCAGTGGGTCGCCTAATTATGTATTAGGGTTTACCCTCTAGCAGGGCTGTCCAGTGGATCACCCGATATCTTATTATGTTTTACCCTCCAGCAGGGTTGGGCAGTGGGTCACCCGTTGGATTTTCAGACTCAGTCCTTTATACTAGTCTAGTCTATGGCTTTTCTCCATGACTATGAGAGTGGGACCCTTGGTTGTATGGGTTAGGGAGGTGACAACTTGACTTTGAGAAGACCTCTCAACTGACGGGCAGTGACGAGGTGTGGTTCGACTTTCCCCATAACTCTCAAGTACAAGGGGCGCTTTCCCCCATTGCGACACATCCTTGTGACGCGACCTAAAACCGTACGGGCGAGTCAGTGCCGCCCAAAGCGGATAGTGTCAAGGTGTGGTGATTTGAGCCCCTTAGCTTTTAGTTTGGGGCGGACGTGTGGGATTCTGGGCATCGATGATGTTTACTTCTGGGACTGTGGGCGACTCACTTTCTTGGGCTGAGCTACGGGATGAAGATACCATTACAATCTATTTCGGGCTTCTTGAATGAGCATATGGATATGTATATATGTTGTACCAGTACCCAGTTCTTGGGCTTGGTTACTCTCCTTCTAGGCGAGGCAAAGACGCGTGGGGTATGCCACATGCTTTTCGTTTCTAGCTTCTCATGGTTGGATGAGTCTACTCTCCTACTATAGGTAGCGAAATCTCGATGGGAAGTTCATATTCTTACCATTCCAAGCCCGATGGGTTAGTACAAGTCTACTTACTTTCTCTTGTTAGGTTGATTTGGACTCTCTACTATACTCCTTACTGCACTCTCAGTTGTACTTCTTACTTTTCCCTGTTCGATCTACTGCTCACCCTTCGGTACCTCCTTTGTTGCTCCCTCAAGCCTTCAGGGTATCCTACTGAGTATTTTTTTTTGTACTCACCGCTGCTTGGTCTTTCCCCACACTTGGTGTTCCCTTACAGACGACGGACAGGTCGATCGTGACGTCAGAGGAGCTTAGGATCCGGGACCTTGGACCGCTTACAGTGGTCATTGTCAAGTTCTAGGTGTGGGACCCTCCCAACTATTTACTGTTGTTTTACCTATTACTGGGTTGTGAAACTTTTCTGGTTGGATATGTGTTTTTCTATTTTTTTTTAGTTTACCTTCAGCACGTGTTTGTATTGTTTAGAGGTCGATGCACTTTTGTGGTTTATATATAGCAGTTGCACTTTACTTTACTTGTCTTTTCTTTTTTACTCTATACTTTTTCATTGAGTGTGCTTCGTGTGTGTGTACAGGTACTTAGGCAATGGCCTCCCCGAGTTGTTGTGCCTTCAGTGCTGGTCGCCATCCCCTAGCCTATGGAGGCGGGCTTGGGGTAGTTGCGGCTCGAGCCCAGGTAGGGTCGGGTCGTAATAGACAATATCATGAGCGTGTGATAGACTAGGTCGTTACACTCCTATACTTATCACACCCCCAATACTAGTCAGAAGCTTCTAGAATATGAATCAATACTGTTAATATCTTGAAAGAAACCCATTTTGGCCAAGTAAGAGAGTGTGGGATTGGGGGATGTTACAATGGGTGTTATTGAAATTGATGAACCAAGGCATGGCGAAACTCGATCAATTCAATAGAAACAAATTTTATTTATGGTAATAAAATATAATTTTTATTTACAACATTTATAATATATTTTATATTTTTGTGCTCATTCTTGAAACTATTCCCGTAGATCCTTCCTTAAACCATTATGTCACTCTAGTTTACATGATAATAATAGAAAAAAGAATTCGTAATGAAAAATAAATAAATAAAATGAGGGGTCCTATTATGGTCATTTCATTAACAATTTTTCTAATCATAATTTTGATTATTTTTAGTAAATAATGTTTACATAGAAGATATAACATACACCCAAATTCAAATAAAATGATGAGATGGAAGGTACCAATAAATTTATTATTTAAAAATATCTTAATATTAATATGTTTAGATGAAAATAAATTATTGGAATAGGTTCTCAAGATTTATTTTATTAAAACTAAACTTTTCAACCTCCAAATTGTGGTTCCAAAAACATTTCAAGTGGGGTAAAAATATTGAAAAAACTTCACCCATGTGGAAATAAATTTTTATCTCTTATAAAAAATACTTAAGATATTTCCTTAGAACAAATTAAAAATGTTATTCATATCAAATAATAGTATGTGTGAAGATATTTCGGAATGAAAACATGGTTTTATTCTAAAATTAAAGGCACCAAAAAACTCTTTCTCATAAGACTAGAAGAAAAGAAAACAATTTAACATGGAATTAAATCCTTAAAAGAATAAGGGAGAGTGATTTTTCTATGGAATTCCATAGAATTTTTCAACAGAATACTGCTATCAATAGAAATATTGCAAGCCTACTAAAAATATATTGACCAGAGAAAGTATAGTTGTCATTATATTTGATATTGACATGAATTTATTGAATACAAGATGATATATAAACTTTATAGATATAATGAATGTATGAAAAGATCATTCAATTTTGAAAAAATTTGAAAAGTGAGTTATTGTTATGAAAGTGAATATGAGAAATAATATATTAATAAATTCCACCGGTCAAGGAATTTTCAAAATATAATTTACATTTAGAAATATGTTGATTCTATTGAACATATTTTATAGACTGAATGGCCCGAAGGCCTTATTTTTATTTTTATTATAGATAATACCCCTTTTAAGGGTTGAAGGGGAACCCGTACATAACGTATTGTATATACATGCGATTTTAATGAATCAAGTTTCTATTAAAATTATTTATAAATTTTTTTTCAGGTATATTTTATATTTGAAAAGTTATCTTAGATGTACCAATTATCAATTAATAATATTACTGAGTCTTTTTATTATTGGATTTATTCATTTATCATAAAAAATGATCAAGGGGAACATATTAATTTTAATTCACTAAAATTAATGAAGAAATCATATTCAATTTATTTTAAAGGTGAATTGGATAAATGTGAAACAATTGTAAAATATAAAATAGTTAAACAACTATTTCATATTATAGAAAGAAATTCTGATATGTCGGAATTAATTTATTCAGGTATTTTTGGATTGAAATGTTTATTTACTCATGAATCTAAAAGGTATATTATTACTTTTTTGATGATTACTATAGGTATTTATATGTTTATATTCTTAAAATAATAGATGAAAATTTGTTATGTTATTTAAATATAATGTTGGAGTTAAAAACTAATTTAATAGAAAGATTAAATTATTACACATAGATAGAGGTAGTGAATATTTTATAAATTGATTTAATAATTTCTATGATGAAAATGGTATAATTCGTCATGGTACTTCTACTTATACACCTCAACATATTGGTTTTGATGAAATGAAGTGGAAATGGGGAATTACATGCTTAAAAAATCTATGTTTCTATCTAATTTATGGGTAGAATATTTATTATATTCTCGTCATATTCTTAATAAATCTACATCTATGAAAACTAAATTATCCCCTTATAAAATTTAGAATGGTAGGAAACCTATACATTTTTATTTTAAAGTGTATGGGGTGTTTAGAATATTTTAAAATTATTGGTCATAAAAGAACTAAAATTAAACTTATATAAATTAAATTATTTTTTTGGATATGTAAATAAGTGATAAAAATATATAATTATATATTTTGAATATAATGTCATTGTTTGATCAAGATATGTATAAAATTTAGATAATGAAATTTATTAAAATATAATGGGGGAAAGTGTTTCATGTATCTCTGGATTTAGTATTTCATCTGGGTCAAATACAATAGTCATAAATAAAGATAATTATTGAGTTAAACCTTAATAAACTATAATACCTAAAGAGGAAAAATATATATATTTACGTATTTTTTATCTTTTGAATCCTTGGTTGTTTTAGTTGAAGTAAATCAAAATAAAAAACTTCTAAATAAATATAATATGGTTCTAACAATATAAGATAACACCAAGACTTATAAACACATAATGTTTTCTAGAGATATCACTTTTTTGAAAGAAACGATTAATGATGAGGTGAATTTAATTATGGGAAGTAATACTTGGATTATTTTTGAGTTATAAAAAGTTTCAAATTTTATTGGATATAAATTATTATTTAGAAGGAAGTATGATTCTAATGGTAACATTAAAAATTTTAAATAAATATTTTCAAAGTTTTTAGATAAAAAACAAGATTAATTGTGCTTTATACTTATGCTCCTCTAGCTCGAATTACATCAATTCAAATATTTTTTATTTATCATCAATAAATCAAAGACATGTTCATCAAATGAGATTTAAAACTACATTTTTAAACATGAATTTAAATGAAGAAATTTATATTGTACATCCAAAAGGTTTTTTTACAATGTAATGAAAATATAGTATATAAATGTGTTATATCACATTATGGTATTAAACAAGATCTTAAAATATAATATGATAATTTTGATTATATTATTTCATCTAAGGTTTTTTTTCATAATAACACTAATAAATTTATTTATTCAATGTTTAAAAAGGAATATAAAGTTGTTTTTGTCTCTATGTTGATGAAATGATAATTAATTAAACCAAAATTATTAGTGTTAATGACACAAATAAATATTTATCCTATATGTTTAAAATGGAGTATCTTGGATTAATAGATTCTATTATGGGAATAGATTCTAGAAAAAATTATAAGGGTTGTATTATAATCCATTGGTACATGTTTTATAATTTATTCTCAACTTAACCTTAATGACTGATCAATGTTATGATTCAACCTCTATTAATATCTTCCTCACTCATATGCAATAATAATGAAATAAAGGAAACACACATGAAATATTACAAGGTTTGGACACATGGTGAGAGATTAATCCTTATCATGTTCAACTTCTATTGAGACTTAGATTTTATTATAACTATTGTATTGTAGTGATTAAAAATTCAATTATAGTTGAATAAAATGGTTTGATAAGGTATCTTTAACTTCTAAAGGTAAAGTATCATTCACTTCTCATATTTGATAAAAAGTGTTTCTTAGACTGGAACCACTAGTTCTTCAGGATCCTCCTCATAATTGATTATGATCAAGATTTTCAGTATCTTTCTATATGATTTAGCATAAAATATAATAACTTCTTCTATAATGTCTTTGAATACCAAAAAAATATCAGATCTTTATTATACACATCATCCTCCTTTCTCAATTATTCAAAATAACCTTCTCATGCAAGAGAATATGAATCCATGAAATTATCTTCTTCCACTTTAGAAATAGGTGTATGGATAACCATCACCAAGATATTAATGCTGAAAAATCATGAAAAAACAAAAAATACAACATAATTTAATTTTATTCAGTTATGTGTTCTTATATACATTAAGTCTTCAATGTATAAAAGTATCAAATTCCCCTATCAATTCTTGAACATATTAATTTTCTTCACTTACACCCCTTTTGTATTCACAATACCTTATTGATAATACTTTCATGATGAAGAATGGAAATTACACTTTATTCTCAACTATATAAAATATCCATGAAGAATAGTAGAAATAATTATGAAGAATAATTTCAAATATTCAAATTTAAATCCACATGATCTTCTAATTTAATACCAATAAAAACTTCATTTCAAATATTCAAGTGCCTGAGGATTTTTCCTTCATCAAAGATTCAATGAAATCTAGAGGAATTTGAATTCAATCCATGCTTGTATGATTTCTTCATTACGACATGGAACTTTCCTTTATGGTGTGGTGATTAAAATATTTCTCATGTTGAATCACAATTTATTTCAATAAATGTGATGTTTAATCCATGAATATTGGTGATAGAAACTTTTAGTGTTTTTGTTTCACTATATAGTTTTGGATTATTTTAAAATCTCATGATATGTCTAAGCACCAAGGTGTATAAGCTAGAATGACCCACCTAAAAGTGAGATCACTTATTTTGATGAATGATATTAACCCTTCAAACAATGTGTATTCTATGTATCCTAACCCCTCTGTATAACCTATTATCCCCTAGAAATGTGATCCATGTCTGACTTAGGTCCACTAGGTGTCGTTAAATAAGATGGATGAGGGATTCAAAATCAATATTGATGGTACCTCCAGCAATAGCTGCATGCATGGAGGAGTCCTTTTTCGGGATTTTCAAGGGGTTATGGTAATTGCTTTCAATTATTATTATAGGTAAAGATATTATCTCTATGAAAAGGATTATGAAATTCTTATTGGTCTTCTCATTTTCAAGCTGTATAATATCACCCTCATGGTTATGGATTCAAAATCTACTCTTATCATCATGATCCTATCTAGTTACAAATTGGTCCATTGGTCCATAGCTTACTTCCTTAGGGGATACAAATGTTTGATAGGTAGAAACATTGAGATTATTCAATATTAGTGTGAGGAAAATAAGGTAGTGTCTCTTCTACTATCTAAATGAGACCCCAACAAATATCTCTAAATTTTCAATAATTAAAACCACATATCTTATGATTGTAGTATTACCATTCAAGGGTATTCCCTCGAAATCCATTATTTTAGACCTCCATGATCTCAAAATTGGTTATTTTGCTACTTAATAAAATTGTAAGAGTGATTATTAGTGTTGTAATTTAATCTAATTTAAATCCTCATTCTTTAGAATAATCTATTATAGATCCTCTAGTTACACTATTATTCACAAAGATAGGAACTTTACCAAGTTTTAAGGAACCTTATGAATTTTATATAGTTTAACCTTATGATAATCACTATCCTTATGAAGTCACGTGAACCTTATAATGATTCCTTTATACCTTATGATGTTGATCCACATGATTTTTTTATAAATGAGGAAATATTACAGAGTTCCCTTGTAGTTTTACGTATCTTCATAGATTTAGTTTAAATATATAGTTTTTTGTAGGGTTTTATATACCCTACAAACTTCTTAATACCTATGAAGATTAACCCTAAGATTTATGTTATCTCTTTAAATTCACAATGTACACAATGAACTCCAATGTAGAATTCAAAATTTTGCAAATTATTCTCAGCATGTATTTTAAAAAAAATCATCAACTCTACAATATGTGTAAATTTCAATACATACTAAATATTCCTAAAATTAATAAATATATAATATATTTATATTCACTCAAAAGAACCTCCAAATAACCCAAATCATTCTCAAAAATATTAAAAAAAATCTTAAAAACTTCAAAAAATATCCCATTTATATTGGAAAACATATACTCCATTCTTCAATAATTTTAATAGGTACTTCAATATCCCCCTTTGGATATGTTATCAACCTTATAAAAATATTTTAAAAATTCAAAATTAGTCAATATACATAAAACCATATCCTATATCACACCATAGGATAATGTATTTTTCCTTATATACTTACTTCCTTTAATGAAAAAAAATTGGATGAGTAATCTTAATTCACCCCCTTGAATCCAAGCACCTGCCTTTTAATTACATCCCCCTTTTCAATTAAAAGAAATAAAATATTTACAAAAGAAAAAGGGAATTAGTGCCTTAATACATATTATTTGGGTAAATTATATCCCCCTTTCAAAAACATCATCTAATGTTAAGTGGGGGTAGTCTCAATGTTCCTTGAGGGAGAGGGAAGGGATGAACATTCAACTTTAGAATTAGAGTCTCAACCCAATTTTTAGAAATGGACTTGGTGAAAATTTATAGAATCTAGTATCATGAAGAACTATATTCTAGATTTATGTCTCTATTAGAAACTCTATTTTTAATAAAATGAAAATTTATATCAATTTTATTAAACCTTGATTTTCATAATGGATTTTTAGAAAGGAAAACGACACTTGGATTATCACATAAAACCATAAGAGGATTTTCAATATTCACCCTCAAATCATTAATATTTTTCTTCATATATGTCATAAGCACTTGAAAAAACCACATAATTAACATAGGTGGTGCTAAAGGTAATAAAGTTTTTCTTTTTATAGTGACATCAAACACCACTTTCTCCCAATAGAAAAATTCCACCTGAAGTGGACCTTCTATCATCACAATATTTTGTCCAGTCTAAATTCATATAACATTAAATATTCAAGTTATTTAGTTTCTTATATACCAAACCATATCCTAATATCCCTTTGATATATTTAGGGACCCTTTTATAAGATATAAGAGTCATTCCTTAGAATAAATTGGATATCTAGCACACAAACTTACAATGTAGAGAATATCTGGTCTAGATGAAATGACATAAAGAAAGATGCTAATAAATCTAATAAAAAAAATCTAAATTACACTCTCACCCTATGAATCTTTGGAAGATTTCATCCTAAATTGTACAGGTGTGGAAACTAGCTTGGAATCTTCCATGTTTAACTTCTTTAGTAATTCCCTTACATACATCTCTTGGGATAGAAAAATAAATTATAATTATAATATCACTTGAAATCATAAGAAATATTTTTTCTCTCCCAATATGGACATCTCAAAATAGTCCTTTATATATTTATAAAACAAATTAAAATCATTATCTTGATCCCCTTACAAAATTATTCCATCAAATTACACAACCACTATGA
Source organism: Viscum album (assembly GCA_963277665.1). NCBI lineage: Eukaryota > Viridiplantae > Streptophyta > Magnoliopsida > Santalales > Viscaceae > Viscum > Viscum album. Next base: position 1,918,860,416 of record OY728119.1, read on the forward strand.
GAGTACCTGCCTTTATATCTTTTATGGCTAGATTGTTGATCACTTTTCAGTTTTTGAATTTCATATATATATAAAGTAGTTTTAAAATTTGTAATACTATTATATAGGGTCCTATTTTAATCCATATAAATATTTATTTATTTTTTATACCATAATACCTTCATTTTCATGAAAAAACCTTCAGGATTTCTAATATATACTTTTTCTTTACGCTAACCATTAAAGAAGGTAGGTTTAAAATTAATTTAATAGATTTTATATGATCTATGTGCTAAAAAAACTAAGAATATCATATTTCCTTCATTCTTTCAATAGAATAAAATTTCACCTCAAAATAATACCCTTTAACTTTTTATTAATCTTTGAAAAATTTATACCCTTATTCCTTATGATTTCCCCCATGTTATTTAATTTATTTTGGAACACTCACTTGGTACTAATAACAATTTTTTCATTTGATCCCAGAATAGGGTCCCAAGTGGAATTATTCTTTATTTTATCCTATTACACAATAATAACTTCAATACACTCTTAATTATTGATATATTTTCTATAAAGTGTGGTAAATTTTAGAACTTAGAGTTTTTTGGTTGTCAAATCTTATCCTCCTTCTGTTTTAAATAGGTTCACTTTGATTTATGAGAATTTTTCTAACTTATACTTACTTTTTTTAATATTGGGTACTTCTTTTTATCATTATCAGCATTATCCTCTTCATCATTGGCCTATTCAAAGAAGATTATATTATTCTATAGTTCAATTTCATCGCATTAACCTATAAATTTATTAGTCTTTATCTTACTTCCTTCATCTATATTATCTAAAATTGATTCCCTTATAACACTATTGGAATTATTTTCATTTATCCTCATATTAAATAAATACAAAAATCTATTATTTCTCTTACTCCAACACCTTTAACTTTTTCCATCAGATATGTATCTAAGTGATATACCTTCCTTAGCCTTATCATCTAATTTCCCCGGATTTGAATCATTAATTTTCATGATACAAGGTCTAGAAAAGAATTTGAAGTAACTCACTATTTTATTATTTTTATATCACATTTCATATGAGGTGAAATTTTATTTTGGTCCTAGTTAATTCCATTTTTAAATTTATAATGTTTTCCACACAACTTCTCTCCAAATTTTTTTTGACCTTTAAAAATCAGCTTTTATTATTTTTCCCATTTCCATAATTATTATGTTCATTATTTCCAAAAATCCATTATTCTTAGGAGTTTAGAGAGAACTATATTGTTTCTTGGACCAATTTTAGAAAAAAAAGTTTTAAAGGACATCCCAATAAATTACTTACCATTATTAGTCCTTATCTTCTTAATATGAACTCTAAGTTATATTTTATTTTATATTTTAATTTTTCTAAAAATATCCACTACTTTTGACTTATGTTTTAATAAAAAACTATTTGATGTTATTTTATAGTCATTAATTAATGTAATAAAATTCAAGTCACCACTATTGTGTTGTTGGATCATAGGCCCATGAAAATATGAGTGAAAAAATTAAGTGGTATAGTTGACTGTATCCCCATTATTTTAGATTTACTTGAGTCATATTCCCCTTTCAAAAATAAGTAAAAATAATTTATTTTTATCTTATAAATTTGTGTTGTTATATCACACAAAATTATTTTGATATTTTTTTTTAATTTTTTTTAAATGGATAATCCTTTTTTCCCAGATATATTTCTCTTCCTTAGTACACAGATAGCCAGAATTTATTAGATATCCCATTTTAAATAGATTCTTACATGTACTTTCCCTTTTATAATCATTCTTCTATATAATTGACTTTTTTATGAGATATTTTTTTTTATTAAAAATCACCTCATTAGATTCATCATATAATTGATTCAAAATTAGCAGGTTATGCTTACCCCCACTAATAAAAAAAAGTTCATGTGAATACAACCAATACAGATCAATTTCAACTGAGCCAACTCCCTTAATCTTTAAAAAAATATCATTACCAAAATTCATAGCTCGACCATAATTATCTTCAATGAATTTTAAAATATTGGTATTTATTATCATATGTGGTGAGCATCCACTATCAATAATTCATGGCTTTTTTCTCTTACTGTCTTAGAAAGAAACCTATATAATTAATTATTTATTAGACTTGTCTCTATTTTTTGTATTATACTTTTGAAAATAGTTGTGTTTAAAATCTATGTAAAGTAATAAATTATTATAAAATTTGATCTTACTATTCAAATATTCCACATATCTCCTCACGACATTAAAAACTAGTCTAAACAGGAACCAATGTTGTGCTTCCAACTCTAGTTTGGTTCTTGAATAGTTTATAGATATCATTGTCTCAATAAATATTAATTAATTATGGATTATTTTGTTATATTAGAGAAAAATATTAGACCAAAAAATATATACCTTTTGTCTAAAAATACTATAGCACAAAAAATACTCCTTAAAAATAGTTCTTCCATAAAACTATTGCGTCTACCTAAAAAATTGTACTTTATATCATTTAAATATCTTAGACTCCATTTAAATTATCCTGAGAGAATATTTATTCTTATAATTCCCATATCATTTTTATTAAGAGGTATCCTTTTTATGTTTTTTCATAACAAAGTATTTCTCATATTTTTTTTTGAAATATCGAATGTTAGATAAAATAGATTTGGAATTTTCATGTTTTGAAGGTAAAAATTTTTCCTAAACATGAGTAGAAAAATTCCAAGAAATTTTATATATCCTAGATTTTAATTACATGGTATTATCATTATAAATATTCATATTGTCTAGTTTTTTTAGACTTAATAACACTTTACTCATCCTTTCTAAGTTATTCCTATTTGGAATCAATTTTATTTCTATACTCTTTTATAATCTATTCCACTTTTACTTTAAAAAGATTGATCTCTTAAATGTGACCATTATCTCTAATATTGAAATCATATTAACCTTTCTTATTATTATTAAATTATTTATTGAGACATTTTAATTATTTTTTATGTTGGGTGTTTCTCCCTATGCACATTACAAGCTTAGTTCTCAGAATGTTCTTCGTATAATGTTATTCTCTTTATTCTTCACTTATTGAGATATATTATTTTCCATAAAAATATTATATAATGTTATTATATATTAAAACATAGTATTCCTCAAAACCACTATAAGAAGTTGAAAATTTTTCTTCTTCTTTTTTTAGTATACTCCTCACCTTTATTCCTTTCATTCTTACTCAACCTTCATCAGGATTCTTGAATTATTTGGATGATATGAATATTTATTTTCTTTATATATTATCTTCATACTCTTCATAATCATACTCTAAAACCTTATTTATCATTTTATAGTATTAAAAAAATTGTCCAATTACCCCACACTTGAAACATTTGAGTGGGTTTTTCCATTGTATTTACATAAACCCCTCTTTTGATTGTTAAAGACATAGTCCATAACAGTCTTGTAATTTTCATCACTCTCTTCATCATCTTATGAGTCACTAGAAGTATCATATTAATCATCCTTGATTTTAAAATTTTCATTGATTTAAATGAGATATACTTCATAGATCTCTTCTTAAAAACTGTAGCCTTTCTCATATCATAATTAAGAATAGTACTGGGTAGCCTATCAACTGAAATATTTTAATTATCTTCAATAGTTGAAACCTTTTATTTGAGTCTATAGGGAATGATTCTAATTAATTTGATAAAATATGTATAATCTTATAATTTTTCTCTAAATACTATGACATTAGTAATTATTTAATTCACCTTGGTGAAATATTCATCAAAAGTTTCATCTACATCCATTCTTATATTTTCAATTTTTTTCCTCCAGATATGTAGTTTGGATTATGTGATAATGAAATTCTCGTAATCTATGTTTTCTAGTTTCTATTACATTTATTTGGTTTTACTGAGCCCCATAACTTTATTATATACCATTTTAATCATGTAATATATAATTAATTTCATGTAATTACCTTATACCTCCAAATTTCTCTTATCTAAAAAAGTCACCAGTTCATCTCTCTCATGAAATGGGAAACACACAATCAAAAAATCACCTAACTCCATATATTATGATATTAAATAGGTAAAAATTATATTATTCTATACATAAAAGTTATTTCCATTTAAAATGATAACTCCTTAGTTATTCACTAAAATCATCTTGTCAATTTCTCAACATTTTAAAAGGCGGATCTCAGGAAGAACCTAGTTTTCTCTGATACCACTTGTATGTACCATGTTGGTTGAGTACCACTAATAAGGGGGCGAATTAGTGGTAAAAATATTATAATTTATTATCAAATTGTCATATGTTACTGATTAAAGTTTTAATCCACCATAAAATCATCAAACCTTCTAAATCTATCAACTATATGAACTCTAAATATACCCAATGAACTCTAATATAGAGTTTAGGACTTTAGAAAATTTTCCTCAGCATATATCTTATGAAAATCATCAACCCTACTAAGTGTATAATGTTTAATATATACTCAAAATTCTTAAAATATATAAATATGGAACTAATTTGTATCCACTCATAAACACTTCCAAATAACTCAAAACCTTATCAAACCCCTCAAAAAAATATTTCCAAACACTTCCAAGCACCTTCCATTTATGATTAAAAATATATACAACATTCTACTATAATTCCAATGGGTACTTAAATTATAATTATATTAAGATAAAATTGAACAAATTTAATCATCTTGTTTTCAAGGATCTAAATACTATATTTTTCTCATGTGTTAAATTATTTATTTATGTAAAAATATTTATAGAACAACATGAATATGTTAGTATATTTAGTTCTTCAATATACATGTGATGAATTTCAATAGAATTGATATCATTTTTTATGTAAAATGAATATATATACTAGTAATATTGGTTTGGATCATTACAAATGCACAATAATAATCTTTGGTTATTTAAATAAGACTTAAAGTTTTAGTTTATTTTATAATTATTATTTCATTATATTAAAAGTATGCATCAATAAAAGATAGATTACTAGTGAGATAGAGTATCAAACCATGTCTAGATGTTTTTTTACTATCGAAGGCCCTAATGTTCCTTGATAAAGGAATAAACAAACATGTATTTAAAATTTTAAAATGAAGTTATAATTTATTAACTTATAGAATTTTATAAAGAAAGTATAATGGATTAGAAACTTCTTATTGAGAATTATGATATAGATTAGTCTGATGCCTCCTATTTATATCAATTGGGATAATGGAGCATCATTTTCAAGATCTAATAGTTTCACATATAATGGAAAATATATACTTATTAATTTGATACATGATTAGGTGATACAATTGTTACAAAATGACACTATAAAAAGTATTTATGTAAAATCATATAAGAACCTTATAATTCCCTTTGAAAAATATCTATCTAGAGTGATTTTATCTTCGACTAATAAAGAAATCAAGTTAAAAATCATATATTAAATAACCTAGTAAAATAAAAAATGTAATCATTTGGAACCTAGTTAATGCATTTTGGTTAATAAAAAATTAATGAATTAATATCCTCAACTACATTGAGTCAATTTCATATGTTAATATTATATTACAAGTTATAAAATCTTAGAAAAATATTAATACCCGATGAGTTGTGATTTATAATAATGAAAACACATCTTATTATTTAATTTATGTGAATGTATTATTAATTTATTTTCCTATGAGATTTATTGGGTTTACTCTTTAAATGGTTTATAAAATGTATATGGGAACATAGCTATAAAATTTCTATAAAAATGAAAGATGGTATTGATAAATTATTATGTTTATGATTTTGTACCTCACTGTCTCTCTCTATCTCATAGTGTTTTAATGATTAAAAATATTCATTTTTTTATCTAATGATTTTATTGGGAGTTTCTCAGTTATGTTAATCAAATTACAATTCATGTGTATAAAGAACGAAATGGTGGAATATTAAGATTCATGAGTAATACAATTAATGATTTTGAAGTATTATTTAATATATTTTAAGAGTATTAATGGATGTGTTAAAAACTTGGATGGATACTAGAAGAAAAATAGAAGGTTGATGAAGGAAGATAGATAGTTAAGGTGGTGTTATCTAACCAATAGGAAGCACCAACTAGATAGTGTTGTGCCACCAATTACCTGGTGGCATGGATAGAACCCTCCTGATGAGCAGAATCCAACCAAATAGCTAGTGGAGTCTCTCCAGAACACCAGTAGTGATGGAAAAAGAATAAATAATATCTAAGATTCCATCGTTTACCTGTTGGTGAAGTACAATATAGAATATGGGGGAATTATAGTAGCCTCGAGTTCTAGGTAGTCCACTAGCTAGCCAGTAGAGGCTATTAGGTTTCTAGTGGATTCAAGCGAGTAACTCTGAGACAATATTTAATGTGTTCAATTTTTTAATAATGGTGGTCACATTAAACTTAAATTCACCAAAAGGATTATAGAATATTCCCATGTGTCTTGGAAGATATAAATTGAGGATCAAGTCTTCTTGGATTTCAACAATCATCTTATGTAATACTCATTGATTAAATCAAGATGTTGAAGCTCTAAATTTTTTTAAGAAATCCTCTCAAGATCCATCATCTAATTCCATATCATAAAGGTTCTCACCTTTTTCTCTATCTCTATCTATATGAAATTAAAAACATCATTTATGTAAGATATTAAATCAAGATTATACCATATTTTCCCCAAGAAAATCTACTCTTCTCTCATATAATTTATACCTTTCAGTTCTTAAGTCCTTATTATATCTATGGAATGATGGTTCTTGGATATCTATTAAAACCAATGAAAGTTGTTCTTGGGTATCCCATTAAACTAATGGAAGTTCTTTCCTGAGTTTCTATTAAAACCAAGGGAAGGTCTTAATAAGACATAGCTATGAAATTTATAGATGGAGATATAGGGGAACCTTGTGTGATATTACTAAAATATTTATCGATTGTGTTTTTCTTTTATTTATATTTAATTATTATATCATTCTATATCAAAATTAATAATTTCATATATTCAAGACACTCATTTCCACGCTTTATCTACTTTGATATAATCTATTTAATATGTAAAAATTTTATCAATTATCATTCAATCAATTTATCAGTTTATTATTTCATTATCTTTTTATTTTTAAATTGTTGTTTGTTTTTATAGATTTAATTTTCAAAAGGTAATTCACTTCCCCCTTTCCATTCCTCTCCAACCAAAAATTAGTATCAAATGAGTGTTTTTATTTTTCTTAGAAATCATAATTGATTTCAAAGATTGATCATTTCATTATAGTATCTTATTCTATTGATCCTATTTTTGATGGAAATGATTATCCCTATTAGAAAAATTTCATGTCTACCTTTCTTAGTAGCATAAGTTATCCTTTTTATAACATGGTAATTCATGAGTATGTTCAAACTAATGAATCTAAATAAAAAAGGAGTCCCAATGATATTTTAAATTTTAAACTTAATGGAAAATATATGAACACCTTACATTATAGTCTTAATCGTAATGAGTTAAATCATGTTTCTTTATATAAAACATCTTATGAAATATGGAAAATAATTTAAGTAACATGTGAAGACATGAATAAAGTTAAAGACACTATATTTTATATATATCTTAAATATTTTCAATGGTTATTTATGCATCATTACAAATCACTATTATTTTTACTAGATTTACTAAAATATAAAATAATAACAAATATATCAGTGATTATTTTTCCATAGATATGATTATGAATTAAATACTATGGGATTTACCTAGTACATGGTCTACCAAGGTAAAAGTGATCCAAGAATCCAAGGAAATTAAAAATATGGTGGTTGAAGAACTAATTAGATCCCTCATGGAATATGAGTTCACCATGAAATTACTAGTGTCAAAACAATTAATGGATATCATGGAAACTAATGAGAGAATATCTTTTAAAGAAATAAAATATGACGTTTCTTTCAAAAGTGATAGGAAAAATGAAAGTGAAATTGAAATCTTTTTCAAAAATTGTGAAAAATATTCTAAAGAATAAGAAATCATCCTGACATGCCAAAAATAAATATATAATTAGAGCTTTGATTGTGACATGTTACAAATGTAAAAAAAGGTTAATATTAAACTAAATTTATTTTCCTACATGAAGAAACTAAAATACAAGAAGAAAGGTAATAAAACTATGAATGTTTTAACATGCGGTGACAGTGATAACTGAACCTCCTCAAGCAAATCAAGTACAAAATGCCTCATGGAACATCTTAATGAAGGTAATGAGTTTAGTGCTCCAATATCTCACTCTCATTATCATCATAATTATTATTTTTCACTTTTATTCAAGTCCAATAAGCTATGAAGACCTAAAATAAACTTTTGATAAACTAAAAAAATATTTTTATCGACTTTTTCCCTTTATATAAAGATATTGAAGATATGTATAAACCATTTCTTATTAAGAAAAATAATGTTCCAAATGAAAATGATATTATTTTAAAATAAAAAATTATTTGATTTCAAAATTTAAAAACCAACCAGATATTGAAGTTTTCAAATATGAAATCAAGGATATCAAAGTATCTATTTTTAAATTTACCCAATTTGGGAAAAAACATAACATGATCCTTATTTTTTGATGTTTTAAAATAAATATTCATGGTTTTGGTTTTTCAAATAATAAAAGATCTTCAAAAAACACTAATTGTGTTTCTTAAAATAGATTTTACAAATATTATAAAAATATGGGCAATTAATTTTTGAATATGATTATAAAAACAATTGATATAGAAAAACCAAACCAATACATCTTTAATCTCATTTAGAATCTCATGACAATTTATTTTTCATTCCAAAATATTTATTTTCTAATCTTACTGAACCTAAATTGTTTTTATATCTTAATTTATACTATCTCACTTTTTCAGAACCAAAATCTAGTTACCAAAATTAAGTTGCTTTTGAATGTTTTAGGGTTACACCACCAAGCTACATTAACATTTCATTTGGTGTCTTGGAAATAAAATTTGAATAATCAAATATTGATTTTATTTATTTATATTTTTCAATATTGATCTCTTTACAATGTTATAATTTAGGGGGATCACATCTCTTTCAATTATATAGAAATTTTGGGAAGCAACCTTGATCTACATGATAAAAGGTTCTTCGATCTTTTTTCCTAGTTTCCTATTTAACATAATTTCTTAATGTTTCATCTCTCTATCTATATTTTATATGTTTTCTTATTATTATTTTTAGAAATATTTTTTTTTCCAAATTTATTTTGTTATCTTCTTCAAGATTCATTTTTATCTTCCTTTTCTTATCTTTTTCAATTTTTTTTTTCAAATTTGTTTTTATATTTTTTATATTTTATATTTATTATATTTTTAAAATTCTATTTTTATAATATTTTTTATATTTTATTTTTTCTTATCTTTTTCAAAATTATTATTCTTATATTTCTCATATTTTATATTTCTTATATTTTTCAATTTTTCATTTCTTACTTTTTTCAAACATTCTTTTCCTTATCATTTTCAATTTTATTTTTTCTTATATTTTTCAAAATTTATATTTCATATCTTTTATCAAATTAATTTTTCATATATTGTATTTCTAAAATATTTATATTCAATATTATTTTATATTTTAATTAAGGTGATATAATTTTAAATGTTTTATCATTAATTATTCTAAAATTATTTACATATTTAAATCTTTTTATATGCTCTATTTGTTCTTTATAGGGGGTATGTTTTAATTATCAATCCCCATTTGATACCTAATATAATCATTTAATTAAGTTTTTATCTTATGATAAGAATAATCTATCTTATTAATATTTTGTTAAAAGAATATTTTAAATGTTTATCTCATGGAGTTACATTCTTATTTATTTTCTTTTCTATTACTTATCTCCGTTGTGATAATCACAAAGGTGGAGAGGATTTTTATTTTTTTTGGTTATTGGGACTTTTATGTCAAGGGGAAAGAATAGTTTTATATTTTATTTAAAAATGAGATATGTTTCTTAATCATGATGAATATATTTTTCTTATGTATTTATAATATTTATTATATTGATCTCTTATACTAAAATACTTAATAAACTTTATATATAATTTTTCTCTTAATATTTATTTAATTTTATTGATATATTATATTTGTGTGATCATAAAAATGGGGGATATTGTTATACATATTTAACTAATGGTATTTTAATTATCACAAACATTCATTTATAAATATAATGATTTAATTGAGTGCTTCTCAGTTATCTCAACCGGATTATAATTCATGGTTTTAAAGAAAAAATGATGGAATATTAAGGATCATGATTAATTCAATTAAAGGATTTTTAAAGTATTAATGGATATATTTAAAGAGTACTAATTGATGTGTTGAACCTTGGATAGAGGTAATAAGAAACACATAAGACCATGGAAGGAATCTAGATTATGAAGGTGATTTTATCTAACCTGTAGGTACCACTGGCTAGCCGGTGGCTTGGATAGAACATTTTTTATGAGAGAAATCCCCATAGGATTATTGATGGAGTCACATAACCACATCAGTCTTGAAGGAATATGTTCATGGAATATTTAGGATGCCACTATCTACCTAGTAGAGGAGCACCAGCTAGTCCGTGTGGGGATTCTAGCAGTCCTAAGTTCCAGAATGTCCACTAGCTACCTGGAGAAGGCTATCAGGTATCAAATGGCATCATGTAAGCAACTCCTTTTGAAAATTTAACATGTTAAATTTTGGATTAATGGTGGTTTTATTCATATTAAATTCATTTGAAGGATTCTATAATGTTCTCATGTTTCTTTGAAACTATAAACTTAGGATCAAGTGTTCTTTGATTTCAAAAATCCTCTTGTGAAAGTATCCTTGCTTGAATCAAGATGAAAAAACACTATATTTATCTAATCCATCCTCTTGAGAGCCAATTTCCAATTCCATATCATAAAAGCTCTTACCTTTGTATCTATATATATATCCATTAATTATTAACCATCCTTTATGAGAGATAGTAGACCAAAATCAACTATAATATCACTAAAAAATATTCTCTTCTCTCACATACTTTTTTACATTTTTTTCTTGTTTATTTGTTAAAAATAAGGAAAAATGTTTCTTGGGTCACTGTTAAAACCATGGAAATTAGTTCTTAGGTCTCTATTAAAACCAAGGGTAGTCAGTTAATGTATTTTTGATAAAATTAGGTGAAGGTATTAATAAGACATATCACTCTAATTTAGGGGTGGAGACATAAGGGCACCTTGTGTAATATTTCCAAAATATTTATCATTTATCTTTATATTATATTTAAATTTATTAATTAAATAATTATATATCTAAACAATAATGGTGTGAAAGGTGTTTCTCAAAATAAAAGCTTCAAATATTATCAAAAAATTTGGGCATTTTATTTATGAATATGATTATAAAAACAATTGATATAGAATAACTAAAACAGTCTATCTTTAATCTCATTTAAAATCTCATGACAATTTTTTTCCATTCCCAAATATTTATTATGCAAGATTATTGAACCAAAATTGTTTCTCTATCTCAATTTTCATTATCTCACATTTTCAGAACCAAAATCTAGTTACCAAAATGCACTTGCTTTTTCATGTTGCAGGGTTACACCACCACGATTCATTAACATTTCATTTGGTGTCTTATAAATAAAACTTGAATAATAAAATCTTGATGTGATTTATTTATGTTTTTCAATCTTGAGCTATTTACAATTTTCTAATTTAATAGGAAACTACCTCATTCCATTTTATAGAAATTTTGGGCATCAACCTTGATCTACATGGGAAAAGGTTCTTTGATCCTTTTTCTTAGTTTCCTCTTGAACATAATTTCTTAATGTGTCATCTATCTCTATATTTTATATGTTTTATTATTATAGTTTTTAGAAATATTTATTTTTCAAAAATAATTTTGTTATATTATTTTAGATTCATTTTTATCTTAGTTTTCTTATCTTTTTCAATTTTATTTTTATTTTCTTTTTCAAATTTTATTTTTATTCTATTTTATAAATTTTATTTTTATTATCTTTTATAAATTATCTTTTTCTAATATTTTTTTGAAATTTTAGTTTCCTTATCTTTTTAAAATTTATTTGTCTTATATTTGTCATATTTTCTTTTTTTTCTCATATTTTTAAAATTTCTCATTTTCTTACCTTTTCCAAAATTTCATTTCCTTATCTTTTACAAATTTACATTTTCTTATATTTTTTAAATTTTTTTTCTAATATTTTCTCAAATTGATTTTTTATATATTTTATTTTTAAAATATTGATATTGACTATTATTTTACATTTTAATTAAGAGGATACAATCCTCAATTTTTTATCTATAATTATTCTCAAATTCTTTACTGATTTCAATCTTTTTATATGCTCTATTTGTTTTATATAAGGTTTTTTTTAATTATCAATCCCCATTTGATCCATTATCTAATCATTTAATTTATGTTTTATCATCTGGTAATAATAAGGTACCTTGAGAACATGTTGTTAAAATAATTTTTTAAATGTTTATCTCATGGAATGACCTTATTTCTTTTCCTTTCCATTACTTTTTTCCTTTGTGATAATCATAATGGGGGAGAGGTTTTCTAGTTTTTTTGTTATTGTGACTTTTATGTCAAGGGGTAAGAATAGTTTTATGTTTTATTTAAAAGTGGTACATTTTTCTTGATCATTATGAATATATTTTTCTTATGTATTGATAATGTTTAGTATATTTATCACTTATATTGAAATATTTAATTAATTTTATATATCATTTTTTCTCTTAATATTCATTTAATTTTATTTATGTCATGTTTGTGTGATCATAAAAACGAGGAATATTATTATACATCTATTAGAAATGGTATTTTAATTATCACAAAAATTAATTTATGAATCTAATGATTTCATTGAGTGCTTATTAGTTAACTCAACCAAATTCCAATTCTTGTTTTTAAAGAAAAAATAAAGGAATATTAATGATCCTGATTAATTCAATTAAAGGATTTTAAAAATATTCATGGAGATATTTGAATAGTCATAATGAATGCGTTCCAACTTATATTGAGGTAAGAAGAAACTTATAATACCGTTGAAGGAATCTAGTTTATGAAGGTGATTTTCTCTAACCTATAGGTACCATTGGCTAGCTGGTGGCTTGGATAGAACCTTATTGATGAGATAAATCCACACTGGATTATTGGTGGAGTCCCATCTCCCCATAAGTGTTGAAGGAATATGTTACTGGAATCTTTAGGATTCCACTGTCTACCTAGTAGAGGAGCACTTTCTAGCCTATGGGGATATTCTAGCAGTCTTATGTTCTAGGATGTCCACTAGCTACCTAGTGAAGGATATCGTCCAATGGCATCATGTCTGAAACTATTTTTCAAAATTTAATATATTCAATTTTATATTAATGGTGGTTCTCTTAATATTCAATGTATATGAAGGATTCTATAATGTTCTCATGTGTCTTTGAAACTATAAACATAGGATCAAGTGTTCTTAGATTTCAACAATCCTCTTGTGAAAGACTCCTTTCTTGAATTAAGGTGATAAAACACTACATTACTCTAATTAATCTTATCAAGAGACAATTTATAATTCTATATCCTAAATTCTCTAACCTTTGTATCTATATCTCTCTCTATAAATTTTTAACCATCCTTTATGAGAGAGAGTAGACCAAAGTTATACTAAATTTTCACTAATAAACTCTTCTCTTCCCTCACCTACTTTTTACATTTTTTTCTTAATTATTTGTAAAAAATAAGGAAAAATGTTTCTTGGGTCACTGTTAAAACCAATGAAAGTTGTTCTTAGGTATCCATTAAAAACAATGGAAGTTCTTGTATTTTTTTAAAACTAGTGGAAGCTCTTAATAAGAAATATCAATCTAATTTACGAGTAGAACATAGGGGAACCTTGTGTACTATTTCCAAAGTCCTTATCAATTTTTTTATATTATATTATTATTTATTGATTGAATATTACTATATCTAAAGAAATAATTATATAAATTATATATTATTGTTTTCATTCTGTATCTACTTTGATATTATCTTTTTATTATTTATCAAATTTATCTATAATCTCTCAATCAATTTATTTCTTTATTCATTCATTATCTTTTTATTTTAAAATTTACATTAGTTTTAATTGCTATAGTTTTTAAAAGAAAATTAACCCAGAACCTCTTTCCATTCCTCCTCATCCAATAGTGATATCTAGGGTTTATCACAATGATTAACAATTTTAATATTTCTATAACATATATATATATATATGATAATACTTTGATATATTGATATTATATAAAAATATAAATCAATATATATATTTATTATGTATGATGATTTTAATTCTATTATAGGAGAATAAATATAGGCTATATAATTCTATTTTTATTACTCATAAATCCCCCTATATCATTCTCTCTAACTCTCCATAGCCTTTAAAAATTTTCTGACCTAGTGCTTCCTCAAAGACGAATTTGAAATCGATGTCTAAATTCCCCCCCCCACTTTATAATATCCTTCATGGAAACATCTATTGATACCATACAATAACTTGTTTGGGCCAGATTAACTCCTTTTTAAATGTTATTACATTATTCTTACAAGTTTTCAATTTAAAATAACTCTTAAATTATTATATTCCATATTTATAAAAAATAATTTTATTTAAATTTAATTTACATATTTTCTTTTTTTCCTAAAAAATCACTTTACACAATTCAGTTGGAGAAGTTATTGATGTAACATGGATGGTTTTATGTAGGTAATAGAATAAAATATATATAAATGGAATTAGTAAATATCATTGTGGGGAATTCCTAGTTAAAAAAATGATTAAATAAACTTATCTTGTTGAGAGGTCTGAAATTGAATAAATTATCTAAAATTAGTCTTTAAGGTGTATAAATACTTAAAGCACTTTAGTCAAAAAAATGAAAAATATTAAATTATTTGTTCAAAAGTAAACAGTAAAATAAAAATAAAATTAAAAGGAAATAAAATAGGCCAAAGTAAAAAATGGAAAATAAAATAGTCAAAGAGAAATTAAAATTATGAAAAGGAAACTATAAAATATAAGAATATTTCTTAAATTGGATCATGGATTGATGGGGAACATGAATCAACTTGATTTAATTAAAGTCAATGCTTTCTTAAATAAATCTTGGAGAATATATTATCACCTCTCCGCTGATCGAGGAGATTTTTCATCCGCATAAGAGGATAATGATTCTTGACTGTCATCTGGTTCAATATATGATAATTCATACATAAGAATAAAGTACCATCGGGCTTCATGGAAAAGAGAACCAGAAAACCCCAAGGAGATGTACTAGTCCATATAAAACATCTATCTTACAGATCTTCTAATTGAACATCAAAATCCTAAATATCTAATGGTTCCAATATATAAGGATCGATAGAAATTGGCTTTGCTAATGACACCAACTCGATCATAAAATCGATCTCTATCTCAAGAAATAAGCTATAGAAATTGTTATAAAAAACATAATATAAATGTTCTACCACTATAGGAAAAGAATCCTATTACATTTTATCATCATCTAGAAGAAGACCGACTATCTGAGCCACGAGACAATTCAATATTCACTGAATTATTTCTGCATGACTTTCCTAAAGTTTCCACTTACCCTGGTGATAATAGATGCCTCCTTATAGAGATATAAAGGTTAATATACTCCAAAAATAGTTGAAATGCTTCTATTATAGAACCATCCAATCCATTCCAAGAATTAAATTGAATCTTGTCATTTCTAGCATAAATGGTTTCCAAAAGAAACGATAACCACTAATCTCTAGAGAACACGCCTTTAAACATTTCATATTTTTTACCACACTCCCAATGGATTATTAATGTTAAAAACACCCTAAAATATTTACACATACATGATAACACAATTTAAAAAAAGAGTAGATAAAAATGAATACAATGCTTCTGTATCAAACAAAACACAAGTAAGGGTATATGATACAAGAATCGTACCTCTGACAATAGAAAATCATGTATCCATAATAGTTGGATTCGTCTACATAACATGAAGAGGACTAGCCCATAAACCCTTGTATATAGTAGAAATCCCCTGAGATATTCCATATACTTGGTACCTCTACTCCTACACTGGGGCATTACATCCCCTACCTCGACTAGAAAATCCCATGGAAATTGAGATACCTGTCTACTAAAGAGTATCTAAGACCTTCTTAGACTATGATACCTATCCTAATCCACTAACATTTCTATAATTATATATTCTCCTAAAAAGCCCTATAGGTGGCCCTATCTACCACAAGAATGACACTCCAATGTTGGGTACAAACACCGAGGCTACTTATGGCTTATCTTCCAACAGTGATAGAATGCAATGAAACACTATCATAAGATGGCCGCCCACTGCTCAGACTATTCTTCCCATTGATTCCTTAGAGAAAACTATCATATTAGTGTTTCTTTATACTATAAGAAGTTATCCTAGTTCTACTTGCTGATATATACTGGACACTTCTTGGGTCCTATCTTAGATTCCCTTATGTGATGATCACATAATTAATCATATCTACAAAACTATTCATATAGAACATGTTCACCTGTGACCTGATCTCATAGTGAAGACCATACTAAGAATGTATTTACCTGGAGATCTCATTTATAGATAACAATGACACAAAGTGCTGTAGGTTATTGAAACATTTATCTTATTCCAACATTATCATGACCTCATGTGTCAGGTTCATGAGCTCATAAGATTTATCATCCATCAATGTCTCAATATGGAAATAGATCAGGAAATTATCCTTGAAGTCCTTCTAAGATAACTCCTCTTACATCCCAACCTTCTCTAGAATATCCCACCAAAGCTTATAAAATCTATAGAGTATATATGAAGCAAGCACCACCCTCATATCAATGGGTGTCTCAAGTTATTTAATGATTGTATGTAATGAATTGATTTAAAATTTGGCTGCCTAGAGGCCTCCCTACCTAGTGAAAATAGGATCTATAATTGAAACACTCCTTTTAGACCAGACATCAAATGAAAAATATAGATAGTCTCTCTTTCCATGGATCTCATGACCCTCAAGAAGCTATCACGAAGCTAAATATCCATATGATCTGCAAGGGCCACAAAAATATATGGTTCATCTAAATTAGAAGCGTTCTAATTTCCAATCTTCTAACACTCAAATTGATGAGGAATATGAGGAATTTTCTCTATAAGACAAACACAATCCTTAGAAAACTGGCTATAACAACAAGGTCAACTACAATAAGTGAAAACAAAACCAATACTTCTGGTCTCTCTAAACCGGGATTTCAAGTATTTTATCATGACATATCAGTTCATTTATTTCATTTCCTAGATATAAAAATTATCATATATCATAGTACAAACCGGAAATTATATATCACATGCAATAAATATGGCCCTATCATGAACAATTCATGTAAATATATATATACCTATAAACCTATTATGATGCATGAATACTCATATCATTCCATATTAGTCCATGAGTATAAATATCAAGAACCAATAACATCATGAAATAATATCTACACACAAAATGTGAATCACTCAAGTTGATATAACATCAACTGTAACATGTGAACAATATAAGAAACAATCATATACCTTGACACTTGTATTTCCCCCCAAACATGGGTTAGCTACTACAAGGATAAATCTCATTACCAAACCCCGACACATCCTGGTATCCTTTCTACCTTTATGAAATAGTAATGAAACAGAAAAGAAACTTAGTGTTCTTTAATACAACTATGTAAAATCCCATGATCCCAAACTCTATCACCTGGCAGAAATTGGTTGGTTTCGAGACTTCAAGTGCATAAGCCCATACTCTATAGGACACTAACTAGTATCATGGGTGTGATAATCATAGTAGGGAGACCATTAACATAGTTAAATATTTATAAAAAAATGGAAATAAGAAATATAAATAAATATTAGAGTAGTGTAAATAATGAAAACAATACAATTCAATGGGAAAACCAAACAGTAAAATCCAACTAAAAAATCCAATAAATAAAAAAGGAATAATGTAATAACATCTTAAATGTAATTAAGTTTTATTCTTTAAGTAATAAAAATAAAGTAATAGAAGACTCAAATAAATACTTAGACGTCCCTGACCCCAAGACCCATGTTAGTCCGGTCTCCAAACTCCAGAACATTGAGAAATAAACAATCAATAGTAATGTCCCTTTCCCATGTTCAATTATATATCCATGTAATATTCTTGGGTAAAAAATGGAGATGCAAACAGGGTTTGAGTATAACTTATTAGGTCGACACCACTATGTCTAAGCATAACCAGTCTGATAATAAGTGCATGAAATAATGAAATAAATAGGTGTATTAACTAATTAAACAATTAATTTAGCACTACATCAACCCGCTTCAACACTTTACTAAAATATCTCTTAGCATGTATCCCGACCAGGCCAACCATAACCATATAACCATGGTAAATCATAACCTACTTCGACTCCATGGTATAATGTATCTGAGCATGTATCACAACCGTTCCAACCATATCTATATATTTGTGGTATAAATCACAAAACTATAGGTCAATACCTCTATAAAATCATTTTAGCAATAAATTAAGGTCAAGACTGGTGTATAATCATTTTATCATTTAGTAGGTCTAAGCTTGGTATATATGCATTTAATCATGTATCAGGGCCAAACCTACTATATAATAATTTCATCATGTGTCACTAGGCATAGCCGATTATATAAGAATTTCTTTATGGTTTTGGTCCAATCCTATTATATAATCATTACGACATGTATCAATGGTTATATATCACTATATAATAATTTCGTCATGTATCACTAGGCATAGCCCACCATATAAGCATGGTAACATGAGTCACTAGGCATAGAAGCAAGATTATCAAAATAAAACATCATAATGCATAATAGTTAATTATAAAAATTACTATTTTATATTTCAATTACACATTTCATTCATCACATGGTCATAAACCAACAACAAGCTTGTCATTTAAATAATTAGTCCAAGTCAAGGTGAATCTATATCAAGCAATCACCTAAAACTCAAGTAATTCTAAAAAAACTTTAATCCATTAGTCAACTCATTTATAAACAAGGGTTTATCACCCAAATGGTATACATAATATAGTCAATAACAATTGTATACAAAGGGATTACAAGGATTAATCCAATTATTCATTTAATTAATTTAGGTGCATGACAGATTAAAAAAATTGTAATATTTCACATACTTGAAATTAAACAAACCATAGGGTTAAGATTTGGACTCCCAACCTTTAACTGATGATCAACCAATGCTTCCAATAGTATTATCCAATAAGAAAAAAGGTGAAGATGATCACAAGAAGGATCCTAGATCATAACTAAACAAGATCAAATCTAACAAGGAACAAGGTTAAGATATGACACCGCAATAGATGGAGAACAAGGGGGATATATGAGAAAACCTAAATAGAATGACTTACCATGGTTTTATAACCCAAATGGGATGTCCATAATGGAAGATGACACTCAAAAATTTCATGTGAGATACCCTCAGATAGATAAGAGGAAGGGTGTAGTAGATTGGAAGAAAAAATAATCCACGTGAAACCTTACAGAAATGATCAGGATAACACATGTTATGTAATTCATTTAAACATAGTGTATTTCATTTTAGAGGTATATTCCAAAAAACCCATTACCTCAGGTTAATATTTATTGTGATTTGTATTACATGATGTGAATGGATTATATGATGTGTAACCATTTCACACCCTACTATTGTTTCACAATAAGTATTTAATATAATGTACATGTCATGTAACACCTTTACATGGTGTGTAAATCCCCTACAAATATATTTCTATCTAGTTTCTTCAATAAGGATCCAAACCAACCCCAAATCTATCCGAAGCATGAGAAAACCTCAAAAACCAATTTAAAACATTAATATCTACACTCCATTAATTCAAAAAATAATATATCCCTAAAAAATATGCCATTTTACTTAATAATGGTTCTCTATATCTAAACAAGTCTCAATAAAAATCTATAAGAATAACGTACCTTAAAAAATATAGGATATTAAACCCATCTATAAAATTATTATTCAATATTAAAGTCCCTTTAATTTAATACATAGGATAAAAAATAAATGAATATGGATTTCAATTTAAATTTTTTTGAAGCATGATGTAATAAATTTCCAAAAGGGATTAATATTCCCCCACCAATTTACTACAAGATCTCAGTGGGAGTTTCCCTTAATTACATTATCAAAGTGATTGAGAAATTTTAAAAAAATTCAAAAACTTATTTGATGTGGCACTGGATCAATTTGTTTTCTAATACTAGAGATATTTAGTGGGAATTGTGGATAAAAAATTTTGAGTACTAAAATTGTAAAACCTATAGTTTTTATGAAATATTGTTTTAATAAATTTAAATTCTTCAATAGTTTTCATTACACATAACATCGAGTTTTAATGAACAAAGATATAATATTAATATTATTATTTAAACATGATCAATATAAAATAGAAATTAAACATGGAGGTATGAATATGAATAACCACCTTTTAAATATTAAGTATAATAGTCTTATATAAATAAATAATATTTATAAAAATGTACTTAATTTTTAGTAAAGTGTTTATATGTTTTGAAAATACTATTTTCTCAAAGAATGTTTTTATTGATTTTCTGAATAATCAATTAAAGTAATTTTTGATGATTTTATAAAATATATTTAAAAAAAAGCTTCATTTTTGAAATCTAAATTTTAAAATTATCTTGGAGTTAATTTTTTAGAATTTTCTAAAAAGATTAAATTTACGATGAATAATAAATAGTACTATTATTTATTAAAATATATCATTTCATTTTATGAAATTAAATACTTCCTTTTATTTTTATTTTTTTGAAAACTAAATTATATGTATGTAATTTTAAAAATATATTTCATATTTATAATTATAATAATTATTATTATGAAATAATTTTAACTTATGTTTTGGTAAAAACGAATAGTAAATACAATAAAAATTAATTCCCATGGGTAAGGTTAAAACAGGTTTCTAAGGGGTTAAAAAAAGGCAAGGGTTAAAATGAACTAAAAACTTGACCAAATAAAATTAAATTGAAATATTTTAAACATATCTTATATAAGTTTGAATAATGTTATATTTTGGATCCTTGTGGCTTGTGAAAAATGTGCGCACACTTTATTCTTTTCAAAAATTCCATATGTGTCCTCTACCTCACTTTTAAAAGGGAAACCAATCTTCTCTCCTCTACATACATCTAAAAAAATTGGTTTGGCCTATATATTTTTAAATAATTTCTTTAATTCCCTACTCACATCTTATAGGCCTTTTTTTGGTCATGGATCAAACCTAGGAAGGCTTTTTTTGTAAACCTAAGGAGGTTATCTGTAAAAGAGGTATCCTTCTCAACCTATTGATTATATTTAATTTCATCTTACACCTCTTTAAAATTATTTTAAATTATGTGGATATAATAAAACATTATCTCTAATATACTAATATTTTATCATGATAATTTTATAACTTATATTCACCACCTATTCCAACAAATGGAAAACGAAACAGTTGATCATTTGTACGACAGACTACCACCCTGTGAACTAATATATTTCATTTTCCCTTACCACCTCTCATGGATGGATATAATACTATATTTAACATATGTTTATGAGATAATTATACTTATGAAATTATTATATCACAAATACCTTCTTAAATTCCATTATATGGGAATACAATAATATTGCTCGTGTGTAAGGAGGACTACCACCTCCTGAAGCAATGTGATTCAATATTCAATTACAATTTACATGGATTGTAATAAGGATAATTTTAATGAAAATATGTGGTATATATGACATAATAATTATTTTTTAAAGTTAATATACTATTTAAATTTCTTTCATTTCAGCCATC
Organism: Viscum album; assembly: GCA_963277665.1. NCBI lineage: Eukaryota > Viridiplantae > Streptophyta > Magnoliopsida > Santalales > Viscaceae > Viscum > Viscum album. The sequence continues at coordinate 1,918,882,502 of OY728119.1, forward strand.
AATAAAATGGAAATAGAGTTTATGCGTACATACGGTCTACCATCTCCATGAACGATGTAATTAATTTTCTATCTTGAATTTTAATGGATTACTATAAATACATATATAACGAAAATATATTATATTTATCTCATGGTAAATTATTTGGATATTATAGAACCATGATAAATTTAAAAGGACCAAAAATACCAAACCACAACAAACATGGAAAACGAAGCAGTTATTACCAGAAACATGATTTTAGTAAGGAAAGTTTTAAAAAATTGGAAATAAAATGTTGTAATTAAATCATATATGGTATGATATATGAGTATGGTTATTTAATTTATGTATAATAAACTTATATTTATTATGTATTACATTGAAACCTGTACAATGTAATTTGAGACTTAATGTAAGGGATTTCTAGGTGACATATGTCATATTCACCACTCATTTATTTGGCATAATTTATATACTAACTGTGAATGTATTTTATGATCCTTATCATGATAATTATGAGATATAAATATTAATATAATTTTATTTATTTCATGGTACTTATGATTCAAAATATACCAAGCGATAATTTTTTAATGTTACAATCTCATTATTTATCAAGATTGTTTATGATATGCTTTAAACGATGATATCATATTATCTAACTTTCAAGAAACTAATGAATTATATTATCATATGGTTATTTATTGAAAATAAATGTTTTTATTTATTTTAATATATTTATTTACTCAATATTATAAAATAACCATTTTAAGGAAAATATAATTCAATTTTCTCTTTGGTCAAAAATCATTTTTCTTATATGTATATGTTTTCCTAAAAATGTTTTAAATAATGTTTTTACTATTATAAAATTACTGTAAAAAAAACGTTTTTACCCATAATTAACTTTTTTAAAAATCTTTTCAATGGAATATTCATGTAATTTTCCAAACATGAACCTTTTATTTTTTATAGAAAATGTGAAAGGAATCTGTTTTTAATGTGTACAACATGAATGAAATTTCCCACCTTCATGACCACCCAATATTTTAAAAATTAGTTTATAATTTTCAAAGGTAATTTTTAAATAAAATAATTTTCAAAATGTTTTGTGAATGTTTTATTTTGAAAAATTATTTTTCAAAGTAAAAATGTTATTTTCCTAAAGACTATTTTAATGAAAGTTTTATGGAATTTCTATACATTAATGGAAATAAACTTTGGTGTTGCTTATGTTTTACTGGGGATATAATCCTATTGAAGCATACTCATTATTTATATAGATGTTTTATGAATATGATGAATATATTTTTATGAAACCTATTCATTTTCCATGAGTTATGATATTATTTTTTGATGAAATTTTTATAAAACCTGATTTCTTTTCGTGGGTTATGATATGATGATATGATGATTTTTAATGATTTTATGGGGAAAAAATATATGGATTATACTCTATCTAATGAATTGTGTAATGATTTCTATATCATTAAATAATTATGGGAAATAAAACAATGTTCTTGATCCACTATGGGAAACATGCCAATGTGCTTGATCTACTATGAGAAATTGGTGATAATTCATGATCCATTATAGAATAGGAAATAAGTGTGATTCCATATCCATTATAATTTAATGGTATTAGTTTTTAACCTCAACATAAGAAATTATTTATATATTTATAATGGTTCCACACTTATAAGACATGGGATTGTGGTTGAGGATTGATTTATAATGATTTATCACTCTTATAGTTCATGTATTTTAAAATGAAGATGTTTTATTCCATGGATCATGTTTATGATCAATGATAGATTGGGTAAAAATTTTAAGTAATATTCAAAATCTCATACTCTTATGCTTATCTTACGCTTTAATAAGATCATCAGTTTATATCTTTAATGTTTACCCATACTGATCATATGAGATCACCAATTTCTTAGGTTTTCTTTCCCCAAGATATGAATAAAGGTTTAATTAGGGAATATATATGAAGGTTACTAAATGGTATGATATTTATGAAATAAATTGAGGATCATTCATGAAAAAATGATGGTTTACCTAGTATCAAAATAAACTAAACATTTAAATTCTTTAATCATATATTTTTGAAATGTATTGAATATTTAACAATAAGATATAATATATATGTATGAAATGATTTGGTCATTATAGTTGACAATGGATTAAAGTTTTAGTTAATCATTATAATGATAAGAAAAATTAACTGATACCCCAAGAGATATGTCTAAGGATATTTATAGGGATATTTCTAAGGATAAGTATATAGATAAATCAAATTATAGGAAAATGTCCAATAATTTCTATAATGGATAGAGAGAGTGGTTTCCAAGAAGTTACATCATTATATGGATATTGAAAGTGGATGTGTCTCTAGAATAGTTATACCTAGGGGTGATAAATTTAAAAAGGGTGCATTGATATGAACTTGATCATCACCCGGTACATGAAAACGAGCCTTAATTCACACATGATTTGAAAATCCTTGGGGATATTCTTTATAAATTCACAAACTCTTTACAAAAAATCATGAAGGATTTTAATAGAGATGTCCATTAATAAACTAGGTTAAACCAAATGTGTTTTATATTAGAAATAATATTTCATGATTTAAACATTATATAAATTTTTTTTCATGATTATATGGTTTACCACTATTATTACTGTTTTTTATAGTATGATTTTTGGTTTTATTCAATGGCTAGAACCTGGAGGAACCATGTCAATGCTAAATGTGATAGATAATGAAATAATTTTCCCCATGAGAAACCTATTGTTATGGGAGATATAATGAACAATATCATTATTATTCTCACATACATTTTGAAATCTATGAATCACGATGAGCTTCCAAATGAATAAAGGATAGAACAATGATATGTTTTCTCCTTCATAATACAACAACCACCCTTTTTAGTGGTTCTACTGATCCAATAGTTTATGAGAAATCGATCAGTACCACTAAAAATATATTTTCTATTATCCATTGTTTAGATCATGAAAAATTCATTTTGGTTGTTTATCATTTAGAAGGTGAAGTATAAAATTGGTGGACACTTACCAAGAACATGATAGAATAAGAAGAAATTGAATCTTTTAGTGAGATGAGTTTAAGAGTTTAATTTTTAATAGAAAATTCCTTATATTAGTTATACAATGATGGAAAAGGAATTCCTTGATCAGAAGCATAAGGATGATGAATTCATTGTCACATATGATGAAAATTTTACAAGACCTGTGAGGTAAACTTCTGTTATTTTTATCCAACCTGAAGGTAAGGTTGATAAATTTGTTGGTTGCCTAAAACCAAGTCACCAAAAGTCATTAACTATAAGATAATTTAGTTTCTACAATTAAATTCCTTGATTTTCAATCAAGGTAGAAATAAAAATTACATATTCCCACTATTCCCATGGTTTTGATAGGAAAAAGAAGATCTAGTCTCATGAAAAATCAAATACATAACATGGTGGAAAGAAATTTTATACATTTAGATGCAATAAATGTGGGAAGAAACGTTAATGGAACTAATTTAATGGAACTAAGAGGCACTTTAAAATTTTAATGGTGGGTCATAATGCTGTAAATTTTGAAATGTAATTAATTGGCCGGTTAACCCAATGGAAGAGAAGAATACACCCACTATTGCAACACCCATGCTCCAATTCGTCAAATGCATAGAGTATAAGAATTATACTAACCAATACTAAAATATAAAGGTTAATTATGTGGATTGATGTTAGAAATATCTTAAGCTAAGATACAATGGGAAATATAATGCGGTCACTATTTTTGATGAGGGGTGAAATAATGACATGGTGAAAGGTACACTTACCATCCACTCTAGAATTGATAATGTCTTATTTGACTATATATTTACCCAATATTTTATATATAAAGAATTTTATAAGGGTAAAAAAAATCAACCATAATGATTGAATGTTTAATTACCAATGAAAACCCATAATGGGTCAATGGTCACACCTCATGTCTATTGTTCTTTTATAGTTGAAGTAATTGATAATGCGCCTCTTTTAAATATTTTTATCCCCCTTATAGTTTAATTTGATGTTATATTAGGCATGAATTGGTTTCAACCTATTATTATATATAATTGATATGAAAAATATGAACTTTTTATGGAAATGATAGCCATTATATGTGTTTTTATTCCAATTAAAATTGGAATTTATCTCAGATGGTTAGGGAGAAACTCAACATAAATTATATTCCCATTGTATAGTAGTTTATTTATGTCTTTCTAGAAGAATTTCCTAGACTTACATCATATCATGAAGTTGAGTTCTCAATATAACTCATACCTAGGGGACCACATATTTAAAACCCTCCTTATAGAATAGCCTTGACCAAGTTACAGGAATTGAAGATGAAACTTCCATAAAACCTTGAAAAAGGATTCATTCAATAAAGTGTGTCACCTTGGGGTCACCATTTATTTTTTAAGATAAAATATACTTCAATGAAGCTTTTCATTTATTATGGGGATATGAATAAGTTCACAATCAAGAAAACGTATCCTCTACCCAATATTGATGACTTATTCGATCAACTACGTAGAGCTCAATACTTTTCCAAGATTGACCTTCATTATAGAAATCATGAACTGAGGGTTAATAAGGTGGATATATGCAATCCAGTATTCTGTATAAGGTATTAAAACTATGAATATTTAGTGATTCAATTTGTTCTTACTAATTCCACCGTTGTTATCATGGATTTAATGAACAATTTCTTTAAAGATTACATTGACCAATTTGTGGTAGTCTTTATAGGTTATATTCTTATCTATTATAAGAGAAATGAAGAGCATGAAGATAACTTGAGAATTGTTTTGAAGAACCTAAGGAAGGATAAATTGCATGAAAAATTTACAAAGTGTGAATTTTGGCTTCAAAATATTTCATTTGTGGGTAATATAATCTCAAGTGTGGGTATATCGGTAGATCCATCAAAGATGAAGGCTATTGAACATTAGACTAGAACAACCAAAGTAACTGAAATACATAATTTTCAAAGTTTGGTTGGATATTATCGATTGTTTTTGGAGAATTTATCATGACTATATAATCCACTCACTAAGTTAATTCGAAAGGTATCAAAATTCCACTATATGAATGAATGAGAGGAAAATTTCAAGGTATTGAAGAGAAGATTAGTCATCACATTTGTGATTAGATTACTCTCTAGTGAATAAGGGTTTTTAATTTATAGTGATGTATCTAAGAATGTATTGAGATTCATTCTCAATCATCATGACATGGTTATAGATTATGCCTCATGAAAATTTAAGGTTCATGAGAAAAATTACCAAACATAGTATTTTGTGTTAGCCACATTAATTTTTTCCTTAATTATTTGAAGGTATTATATTTATAAATAAAATTGTGGTATATATACTGATCATCGAAGTTAAAGGTATATATTCACATGTAAGGAGTTGATCATACACCAGAGATGATAGTTAGAGATTATTAAATATTATGAATGCCCAATAAATTACCACCATATGAAAGAAAACAAGGTGGAAGATGATTTGAGTCAAAATGATAATGCTAGCTTTTCTATGTCGAGGATAAAAAAATATCCAATATTTATGGATTTTCAAATGAAGTATATGTAAATCCTAAAGTAAGGATAGAAATATTATCTTTCTCAAATGAGTGTTAAACCATAAATTTAGGAGAAGATTAAAGTGGAACCTAAAGATGATGTAGAGCTACTGAAAAAGGTGAGAAATTCTCGTGATTTCAACCTCGAATATGATGGAATTATTATATTTAGGAATCATGTATCTTTTCTATCTATACCATTTTTGAAGAAGTATTTATTATAAGAGGCTTATTATTCTTCATTCTCTATTCATCATAGAAGTACAAAGATGTATAAAGATTTAAAAGAGTATTTCTAGTGAGATGGCTTGAATAGAGATATCATAGAGTTTTTATCCTTTTTCTTGGTATTTCATCAAATTAAGGATGAGAGAAAAAATTATAATGGGATGGTATAACCATTACCCATACTAGAATGGAAATGGGAAAACACCCCCATGTATTTTGTCATTAAACATTCCAAAAAATATAATGGGAACAATGATATATGGGTTGTATTAGACTAACTTAAAAATTCATCCTTCTTCATCACTATTATATATGATTTATCTCTAGATCATATTTCTAGGATACACATTAATGGAGTGGTAAATTGTCATGGAATACCACATTCTATTGTGTTTTATCGGTATTTGAGATTTACGACCAAGTTTCAACGAATACTTTATTAGGATCTAGATATAAAGATATGTTTTATCACTATGATCATCCTTACACAAAAATTGAATCACAAAAATATTTTACCATATTTTACTTTTGGAATAAATTTAATACACACAACCCCTCATTTAAACAAAACAATAATTTGTCACAATTTTCTTAGTTAATTAAATTCTACAAATTTTAGAGATTATATATATTAAATTTATATATTATATATCCAACCAAATATTTTGACACTTATATAATAAATTTTATATAGACATAAGATAAGAACAAACACAATATTACATACAAAATACTATATTTTATAAAGGTAGTTGTACTGCCTTTTAATGAAGAACCTATTGTAAATTTTAATTTTAATTTTTTTAATTTAATATGTAAAAATAAACTTCATTTTGGAAATTAAAACATCAAAATTAGTTTAGGGTTAATTTTGGGTAATTTTTGGTGAAGTTTCATTTTTTAGTGAATAGTTTAAAATACTAAATTTTAATTCAAAACTACTTTTCGTCTAATTTATTTATAGGGTTAAATTAAATTTGGAAATGGGTTTAAAGTAAAATTATATAAAATATATATCAATTATCCCAATTTAACTCATTGGGATCAATTTCAATTTGAAATTGAATGTAAAACCTTATCAAACGTTTGGATGTTTTTACTTTAAAAAACCCACATTGTCTTGCCACCCGCGTGATTAATTTTAAATTAATTTCTACCATTTATGTGATTTAGACTTTAAAAAATGGATTCAATATCTGGAGTCATCATAATATTCAATTTATAGTAATACTAACTTTGATTTTGACCAAAAATATTAGTGAAAGTAATTAAAATTAATTACAATTATTAAGGGAAAATTAATCTTAATAAAAGAATAAACCTTTACCTTAAGGGCCCAAATGACCTAGATACTTTTAAAACATCTATTTTATATCCATAATTCAGATATTAACCTTTCCTTATTTATTTTGGTTGGTTATTTAATACTTTTTGTGGTAAAAATGTGGGTACACCTAATTTCTTTTTAAAAAATACCAAGTGAGCCCTTTTTCTCCCTCATAAAGGCTACCACTTCTACCCATTCCTTACAACTCTAAAACCACTTAGGTTCATCAAATATCTTCCCATATAGCTTTCTAAAATCTCTCCCCTCGACCTTGAAGTCTCCATTTGGGCATAAATCCTTCCAAGGAAGCATTTTGGTACAAACCAAAAGTAGTTACCTGATTAAGATGGAACATCTTCTCTCAAGATATTTTAGTTTAAATTCCATTATCCACTCCCTAAACTCTACTTATTACATGATCATGTAAAAAAACCATTATATTAAATATAAATAGATTTTTTAGGCTAAGGGTTTTACATAAACTTACACACACCTCCATCTGATGGGTAATGAACATACTGTTTCGGTGTACGGAGGACTACTGCCTCTCAAAACGATGATTGTTCATTTTTCCCTTACCACCAATCATGATGACCATTATGATGGATAATATATTTATATATGATATATATTATATTTATAATGCCTTTATGTATTTTTAATTTTTATTTAGAATATTCCTTTACGCTTTCCATCTTGTGTAAATATGATAATTTTGTTTGAGGAAGTGTGGACTACCGCCCCCTCAATGCGATATGACTCGTTCATGCCATATATGGAATTTATTAATAATGGGTTGAATAAAAATATGTAAAATATATAAAATAGATATTATATTGGAATTATAATATACATTTAATTCATTTGTTTTTTATTCTTCTAATACAATAATGAAATGAAAGTAGCATTCATGGGTACGTACGACCTACCGTCTCCATGAACGGTGCACTTCATTTACAATATCAAATTATTATAGATTATTTTAAATACATATATATTTATTATATATGATAATTAAGTAATGGTTTAAATTTTTTAGATGATGAAATCATGATTTAATTAACGATGATAAAAAATAACAATTTAAAACATACTCGAGAAAACTAGGCAATTAACCCCCAAAAATAGTGAAATTAATGAATGTTTGTTAACAAATATGTAATGAGATATTATAAAAAGTTAATATATGGTATTATTAAAATAACTATAGTTATGATATTATTTATTAAAATATTTTAAACAACTATATAGGAGTCTAAATACTAAAAAATAAAAAGGAAGGATAAGGTAAGGGAATTATGTCTCAATTTAAATTTCATTGAGACTTATTTATTATTATGTGCCAATTCACTTTTATTTTTGTATATACTAACTTTTTATTATTATGTCATGAATTACCTTATTCTCATGATATTCTTAGTTTCATTTAACATCATACCTTTCTGGTGATTATGATTCAAATGTTTCAAAGTAGTATTAGACACTTTGAAATGTTTAATGATTATTCTCCTCAAAGTTGTTCTTAATCATTATTTTTAAATCTCACTTAATTTTAAAATTTTTATCCTTTTATTGAAACAATAAATATATTGTAATAATTTTTCATTATAAATTTACTTTTATATCCATATTCTCATACAAGGGATATAAGTATTTCCTAAACCATATTCCATTTTTCATACAATGTATACTTTGATAGTTATTTGATTATTTTGGTGAAATATTGAAATATTTTTACTCTTTATTCAATACATATATTTTATAAGGCATATTATTTATTTCAACTATTAAATATAAGTAGGGACTTGTATCAGAAATTATGGGAGGATCTTGGACTTTATATAGCACTTTGATGCATCGATAAGTTCTCATGAGACAAATTAGTTGGCCAAATTAAATAGGTTTTTATATGTAGTTCTAAACTGTATTGTGAATGGTATTGGTGGTATAGGTTTTCAAATTACTTAGAAATTAAATCCATTAAGAAATAATTTCTTTAATTTAGTTTTAGTAATTATTTATCCATGAGATTTTGTGTCAACATATTGGATGTAATTCATTCTTAGTTTATTGATTTATAGTATGCATTTCAGTTTCTTACATACCATATTAATTATGATTTATATAGGTGTGTAAATGGAAATTTTGTTTAGTTATTTAACTTTCCATATAGTTTGATTCATTATTAATTCCATTTTATTTATCCTTATGGAGCATTCAAGTACACCCTTATCATGTTTCTTTCCCCAGGCTATGAATAAGAGAACTTTGAATAAGCTTTCAAGGATGTAGTTTATTTCAGTTTATTGTGTAGCATGTTTTATTTTATTTTCCAAATGTATTATGGGTATCATGTATGTAATATATATTTCTAGGACTATTTAACTATCAGGTCCTTTAGGATTTATTTTCTTGTATAAATGCTAATGTAATAAAATAATGCACGAGAACCAAACTTCTGGGGTCAGGCCATTAGAGTTGGTATAAAAGGATGTTTAATAGAAAACTTGGAAAATATATTTAGAAAAATTATATTATAGATAAAAACACTAATATATAGTTTTATTATGAGTATATAATAACATCCTAGAACTTTGGTATGGTATATATTTTGTGGGTGTTTCTAACAGTACATCCTTGTATGGATACTACAAGTGAATGTGGTTCTAGCACAGATGTACCTAGGAGTAATAACTCTAAAAAAGTGTTCTAGTCCTGACTTGAGGTAACCTGGTACACAACAAAGGGCCTTACTATACACTTGGTTTAATAGTATTGGGGGATATTATTTGGACAATTCACATTTTATTTACGCACCATTATGAAGGATTTAAAAGCAACGATGCCCTAAAGTAACCAAATTTTATGATTAAAATATTTATGATGAAAAAATTTATATTATGGGCTATAAATTTTTTTTAATTATACATTATGAGCTAATCTAGTGCATATCATTATTTAGAAATAGTGCCTGGAAGGATAAACAATGTCAATACTCATAGAAAATGCAGATATTTCCCTCCCGGGGAAGGCAATATGGCTAGTGTTGGAATAGAGAAAATCATGGCGATACTAGTGATAATTAATAAGGTTATAAAAATAAACCTTGACGAAATGGAGTAATCTATTCCATGGAGAGAATATTCTATGCTGGATCACTTTATATGGAAAAATCCCCCCTCATTTAGTGGGACTACTAATCCAATTATAACTGATCAATGGATTTAGTCTTTAAAGAAGATATTTATAGCCTTAGAATGCAGTGAAAAGGAAAAGGTTACACTTGAGGTCTATTATCTCCAAGGTGATTTTGATTAGTGGTGGTATCTAATCCATAATACAAGGTATGACGAAGAAATTGAACTCATGGAATATAGAACATTTAATGATAAATTCCTGGATAAATACTTCCCTTGTAATCAATAAATTGATATGAAGAGGGATTTCCTTGGCTTAAAACATGAATAAGAGAGTGTTTCATATTATGAATATACCTTTACAAGGTTATCTAGGTATGATATGGATTATATACTCAATATTGAGTGCAATATTGACCACTTATTTTAAGGTCTTAATCCAAGTCACCAAAGGGCACTAGTATCCCAAATTTTTTATTCATATGAAGAGGTATTTTTATGTTCCATCAAGCTAGAAAAATAGTAATCTAGAATCAATATATTCAAAGGAAACCAAGAAAAGAAGAACTCATCGGAAAACCATGAAAAAGGGAATGCATCAAAAAATAAGAAGAATTTTGGCTAATTTCCATCATGTGAAAATTGTGGAAAAAATCACCCTGGGAAATGTTTTAAGGGACTGGGTGTTTTCTATAAATATGGAGTTAGGGGTCACTAGACTCATGAATACAAGAGGAAGAATTTGATCAATTATTTACAGTGCTAAATTTGTAATGATATGGGGAACTATGAAAGTGAATTCCCTAAGTGTCAAGTTTATATTACATAGAAGAGGCTAAGGGGAGATGGCCAAGTGTATGTGATCACTATAGTAGAGGTAGAAGTACCAAATGATGAGGTGGAAGGTACATTAATCCTATCTTAAAATTTAGTTAATGCATTATCTTATTATGGATTTTCATAATCATTTATATCTACTCAGTTTTCCAAGAATATTAGGCATTTACCTTTTGATATAATAAGGGAGTTGTCAGTCAAAACTACTAAGGGAAGTATCTTTGTAACAAAGATGTATTAGGTCACCCCCATTATGACACATAAACATGCTATATGTTCTGACCTTATAATCCTACATATGGTTGAGTTTTATATAATCCTTGGTGTGGTATGGCTCTCAAAATATGATGAAAATATTTATTGTAAGAGGAATGAAATTATAATCTGGGATGAAGATGTAGAATCCCTAATCATAAAACCTAATATTCCTCACCTGATTCTTATTTAGATCCACCCTCAGTAGCTCTACTGAATTAAATAATTGGCAATGGAGAAAAAAAACACCTAGTGAAGAAGAAGGTAATACTCAAATCTAGGATGTATCTATTGTGAAAGAATACATTGATGTATCTCTTAAGGATTTGCCTAGAAATCCCATAGATCATGAAGTTTAATTTTCCATTGATTTAATCCCCGATACAAGGCCAATATTAAAGACTCCCTATAGAATGGAAACTGTGGAATTAAGGTAATTAAATAAAAAACAAGAGGATTTTTGTAATAAGGGATTTATTTTCCTTTGTGATTCACCATGGGGAGACCCTGTCCTCTTTGTTAAAAAGAGGGATATATCCTTGATGGTGTGTATTGATTATAAGGAAATCAATTACATTACAATAAATAAGATGTATCCTCTACCTCACATTGATGACTTGTTTGTTAAACTTCATGGATGAAAATATTTTTCAAAGATTGATCTTCGTTCTAGGTATCACCAATTATCAGTGAAGAAGGAAGACATTCTGAAGACAACTTTTCAGATGAGGTGTGAACATTATAAGTTTTCAGTAATGCCATTTGGGCCGACTAATTAAACCTATGTTTTTATGGACTTAATTAACAGATTATTCGAGGAATATCTTGATGACTTTATTTTTGTATTCATTGATGATATTCTGGTGTATTCTAAAGCATATGAGGATGATGAGGATCAATTTTGAATCATCCTTAATCCTCTTTGATGGGAAGAGTTATATAGTAAATTCAATAAATTTGATTTTTGGATTCAAGAAGTCTCATTTCATGGTCATATTACCTCTAAATATGGAATATAGGTTGATCCTACAAAGAAAAAGGAATTCAAAGAATAGAATATACTAGAAAACATAACTGAGGTATATAGTTACATTGGTTTTATAGGATACTATCAGTGATTAGTTCAGAATTTTTCCCAATTAGCTAATCTATTAACCAAACTTACATGAAAAGGGGTTAAGTTTTTTTGGACAAAGGGATGAAAAGAATGATTTGATGAACTAAATATAATATTAATCAATGCTCTGATTTGAACTATAACTTCCTGGGGTGATGGGTTTGTCATATATAGTGATGCATCAAAGAAAGGACTTGGTTGTGTTTTAATGAAAAATGATAAAGTTATTGCATATGCATGAAGGCAATTTAAGAATCATTAACTAAACTATCAAACCCATGATATTGAGTTAGAGGATCTAATTTTTTCTTTGAAAATATAGATAAATTATCTCTATTGTGAAATATGTGATATATATATATGGACCATAAGACCCTAAAATACATCTTCTCAAAAAAATAGATCAATATGAGACAAAAAAGATGGCTTGATCTGCTGAAATATTATGATTGACCAATACACTATAACCCTAGGAAAACAAATAAGGCATAAGACACTTTGAGTGGGAAAGATTATAGAGTTATAACCCAAATGAAGATTGAGAAGGATCCTATGTTAACTGATCTAGTAAAGATGGATATGATAATTTTTAAGTAAGGGGATACATCAATCATTTATCAAATGATTGAAAAACCATTTTTATTATAGAGGATAAATAATTCTCAATGTGATGATGAGTACTTTTAGAAGAAAATTAAAGGCATGAAAGATGGAAAATTAGAAGAAATTGTTTGTGAAGATGGTGTTCTAAAATTTGGAAAGATGCTATGTCTTCCATATATTACTAATATAGAAAGGGAATTTTTGGATGATGCTCATAGATCAAATTTATATATACAACCTAGGAGAACAAATATGTATAGGGACTTGAAGGAAAATTTTTGGTGGGATAACATGAATTTGGGAATTTCTAATTATTTTTCCAAATGCTTCGGTTGTTAATAAGTGAAAGTTGTGTGGTAGAATCCTAAAGGAGTCCTATAATATCTTCCTATTCTTGTGTGTAAATGGGATGAAAGTATTATGGAATTTTTCATGAGACTACAAAAGAATCTTTAAAGGTATGATGCAATATGAGTTATCATTGATCGCCTAAAAAAATCTGCTAATTTCCTTACCGTAATAGAAGAACTTCCCCTCGAGTGCCTCTCAAGGGTCTATATTAATGAAGTTGTAAGACTTTATGGCGCACCTATGTGAATTGTTTCATATTTAGATATATGCTTTATATGGATATTCTAGAAAATTTTTCATAAGGATCTCGGCACTGAGCTTCTTTTGAGAACCACATATTATCCTCAAATTGATGGATAGTATGAAAGAACAATTAAAATAATGGAAGACATGTTGTGGTCATGCTCACTTGACTTTCAAGGTATGTGGGATCAGTACTTACCTTTGGTAGAGTTTTTATATAATAATAATTTCAATTCAAGTATTCAAATGGTTCCATATGAAGTATTATATACAAATTTATTTCATACTCCAACTTGATGGTATGAAGTTGTTGAAAGGAAACTCGTAGGCCCATAACTTGTTGAAGAGACGATGATAAAGGTAAAGGATATCCAATCTCACATTAAATCCACTCAAAGTAGTCAAAAGATATTTTCTGATAATTAGATGAAATATTTAGAGTTGAAAGTGATATGTCATGTTTTCTTGAGAGTATCTCCATGGAATAGTGTCACAAGATTCATTAAAAATAGAAAACTAACTCCCAAGTACATTGGATCCTTCAAAATTCTTTAAAGGGTTGGAGTCATTGTTGCCAAATCTCTCAAAGGTACATGATTTGTTCCATATATCTATGATAAGGAAGTACATGTCAGACCCAATTCATGTGATCAAATCTAATGAGATATAGTTATAATCGGACCTCTCATATTGTAAAGAACCCATCCAGACTCTTGGTGCCAAAGTGTAAGTATTGAGGAATTATACAACTTATTTGGTAAAAGTTCTCTAGAGAAATCACAAAATAGAATAAGTAACATGGGAACCAGATGATTATATGTAAGAGAACTACCCACATATTTTTGAAGGTAATAACCCTGAATGTTTTAGTAAAAAAGTTTTGTAGGAGGGAAGAATGTATCACCCCGATACTTTACCATTTTTTTCCTTTTAGAATAAATTCAATACACACAACACCCGATTTAAAAAAAATACTTAGTCACATTATACACAATAAGTTAAATTCTAACACTTTTAGAGGTTCTATATTGTAAATTTATATATTACATATCCAACCAAATATTCTGACACTTATCTAATAAATTTTAGATAGGAATAATATAAGAAAAAACCTAATATTACATACAAAATATTATATTTTTATAAATTCAATTTTAACTTTTAATTGAGAACTTATTTTAAATATTAACTTTTACATAATTATTGATTTAATATGTAAAATGAACCTTATTTTTGAAATGAAAATATCAAAATTAGGTTAGGGTGAATTTTTGGTAAATTTCCATGAAGTTTCATTTTTTATTGAATAGTTAAAATACTGAATTTTAATTCAAAGCTTATTTTTTGTACAATTTATTTATAGGGTTAAAATACATTTGTAAATGGTTTTAAAGTAACATTATATCAAATATATATCAATTAACACAATTTAGGTCATTTATATCAATTTAACTTTTAAATTGAATATAAAAACGTATCAAACATTTGTATTTTTTTACTTAAAAAAACATGCATTGTCGTCCCACCTGGAGGATGAATTTTAAATTAATTTTTTCCACTTATGTGATTGGATATTGTAAAAATGTATTCCATATTTTTAATAATCATATTTCATAATTTATTTTAAGACCAAATTTGATTTTGACTAAAATAAATAGTGAATGTAATGAGAATTAATTACAATTATTAAGGTAAAATTAATCATAATAAAGGACTCAAACTTTTAATTAAGGGCCCAAATTACCTATAAAAATGTCCAAAACCCATCTTAGAGACATAATTAGGCCATTAAACTTTCATTATTAATTTTTTTAATACTATTTTAGCTAAAAATGGGGTCACACCTAACTTCTCTTAAAAAATACCAAGTGAGTCCTTTTCCCCCTTATAAAAGGCCACCACCTCTCCCCATTCCTCACTGCTCTCAAACTACATAGGTTTGGACAAGATAAGACCATATAGATTTTCAAAATCCATACCCTCAACCTTAGAGCCTCCCTTTTGGAAAAAATATTTTCAAGGAATCCTTTGGGTACAAACCAAAAGTAGTTACCCGATTAAGAGGTAACGTCTTCTCTCAATCTTTTTAATTTTATTTATATTCTACACTCCATCAAATATTATTATTCCATACTCATGAAAAAAATACTAGTATCCTAAATATACTTAGATTTTTTATGTTAATGGTTCAAACTACACTTATACACACCTCAATATAATGGGTAACGAACATACTGTTTCGGTGTACGACGAACTACCACCTAATGAAACAATGATTATTCATTTTTCCCTTACCATATATCATGGTGGGAATTATGATAGAAACTATATTTATATATGATATATATTATATCTATAATGTATTTATGATTAATTAATTTTTTATTTAGAACTTTCCTGTATTCTTTCCATCTTGGGAAAATATGATAATTTTGTTTGAGGAAGTATAGACTACCACCCCCTCAAAGAGAAATGACTCATTCATTCCACACATGGAATGCATAAAGTATGGTTTTAATAAACCTACGTAAAATATATAACATAGATATGATACTGTAATTATAATATAAATATTTATCATTTATTTATCATTAATTTAACACAACAAATAAATGAAAGCGACATTCATGCGTACGTACGACCAACCGTCTTCCGGAACGGTGTAGCTCATTTATAATATTCAATTATTATAGATTATTATAAATACCTATATACTTATTATTTATGATAATTAAGTCATATTTTAAATTATTGATATGATGAAACTATGATATAGTTAATGATAACAACAAACAATAAGTTAAAACATACTAGAGAAAACTTGGCAATTAAGCCATGAAATAGTGAAATTAATGAAAGTTTGTTAACAAATGGGAAATGAGATATTATAAGAAGTTAATGAATGGTATTATAAACATTAGTATAATTATGATATTAGTTATTAATATATTTTGAACCACTATAAAGTAGTATAAAGACCACACAACAAAAATGAAGGACAAGGTAAGAGAATTTCATCTCAATTTACATTTCATTGAGACTTATTTGTTATTATGTGACAATTCACTTTTATTTGGTGTATACACACACTTTTTATTGTTCTATCATGAAACCCATTATTCGTATGATATTATAAGTTTCATTTAACATCATACCTGTCTAGATATTATGATTCAAATGTTTCAAAGCGGCATATAACACTTTCCATTGTTTAAATATTATACTCAAGATTATTCTTAATGATTACCTTTGCAATCTCACTTAATTTTGTGACTGTTAACCTTATCTTGAAGTAATAACATTATTTACTAGTTTTTTTGTAAAATATTTACTTGAATATCTGTTTTATCATACAATGGATATTATTATTTCCTAAATCATATACAATTTTATATATAGTGTATACATTGATAGTTTTTTAATTCTTTGGGGAAATATTGATAATTATGTACTCATTATTTAATATATATATTTTATAAGGAATATTATTTATTTCAACAATTCTATATGAGGAATTATTTGGATATGTAATGATGAGAGGATCCCATAATTTATATAGCTCCTCGATGCATTGATAGGTTCTCATGAGAAAAATATATTGGCCCAATTAAACGGGTTTCTATCTATAGTTAAAAACCATCTTGTGAAAGGGATTCACAATATAGGTTTTCATGTGACTTATAAATGAAATCCATTAATAAATAATTTCAATCATTTAGTTTCATTTATTATTTATCCATTAGATTTTTTATTAACATATATATTGTTGGACTCCTCATGTGTTAATCATGTTTTAATGATCACAAATCCTATTACTGTTAATTAATCTCAATCTTCATTGCACATCTTGATAATGCTCTTCAATCTCAATAATAACTACACATCATGTTTTAATGATAAAAAATCTTATGGATGTTAGTTACTATCTTTATTATTTACAAGTCTTATGCATGATCACAAATCTCATATATATTATCAAGCCTTTATATTTATGATTCAAGTTCTCTTACTCTCTAATGATTAAACTTACTCCATATTCTTCATATTACTATCTAAGTCCAAATGCAGATATTTGTCTAAGTATGGACACACTGTGAAGGACTCACCATGACCCAGACACTGTGACCCAGACACCGTGACCTAGACATCGTGACCCAGACACCGTGACCCAGACACCGTGACCCAGACACTGTGACCCAGACACCGTGACCCAGACACTGTCAACCAGACACTGTGATGGACATACCGTGAACCTCATACTGTGAACCTCATACCCTGAACCTCATACCGTGAACCTCATACCGTGAACCTCATACCATGAAACACATACTGTGAAGATCATACCGTGAAGAAGACACCGTTTACTTAATCACTGTGAGACCGTTTCTTAACTTTTTTTCAAAATTATTTAAATAATTCTAACAGTCATATTTGATGTTTTTAATGCATTTAATGTTATTTAATGATAGTTGTGGGCATGTTAGGAAACCGTATCTCGTACCTATGAAAAGGGAATCATTCCTAATTCCATAACTCGTGGAATATAAGGAAGTTTGAGATGCAGTACTCGTACAACATGCAAGTGTGAATATACAATGAGAAGAACTTACATACACCATAGAGCACTATGCTGAATGAGAAGAACAATATTGAGCAAGAAAGAGATTTCAAGACTTTCAAATAACTCTTATAAATGCAATCCAACACCACTTAAGAACACACGACGAATCAAGAGATCATTCTCACTCCTGTAGAAGACAAGCTGAATTACAACACTCTGTTTTTGAACAGAAAAACCAGAGAAGGACTCAGAAGCATTCCTGCTAAATCCAACAAGTCCAGAGCTGCATTGATAATCACTAGAGCTTTCTAAACTCTTATATATATTCTATAAGTGATTTATTTATCAACTTTCGAGCAGTGTGGTGTACTCTGTATATCTTATACACACACTTTCTCCTGCACTGAACTGGAGGATATCAAAATCCTCACTCCAAATCTCTTAACTCTTGTTTACCCACGTCAACTGTGGAAGAGGTACTTGTGTGGCCTGGTCTTTGGTTTGTTTCCCACGAAGAACAGTGGTAGAGGTCCCTGCGTGGCCTGGGCAGTTTTGTAAACTGTTGTTAACCTCGATCCAGGGTGTGGATCAAATTTATATAAATTTGAGAGGACTAAGTCTCGGCTTGAGACTGAACCTCTTGTTATATCTGCTGTGCATATTTAATTTAAGTTCAAAGTATACTACATATATATTATTTATTCCACTGCTATTACTTTGAAATACAAAACTATTTTAAATCTACTTTGACAGTTAAATTAGAAAGTGTTTACACTTATTGTAAATTAGTAGGTTAGTTTCAAAAGTTAGTTTGATCTTGTGGTTAAATTAACTGAGACCTAATCAATCTTTGAGAAGCTAAGAGAACATTTACAATCTGTATAAATTCACTACAGTTTAACTTATTTTATAAATAGGGGGATTTTAAATAGACAATATTTTAACAAAATTTTTAATTGGAACTCAATTCACCCCCCTCTTGAGTATCCACTCCGACCAACATTTGGTATCATAGGTTTTTTTAAGGACTTTTGATATACTCTTTTTTTCAACTGTGATTTTAGTTTCATCTTTAAAGATCTGAAATTTCTGTTAGTTCTAAATTTTATCTCTTTAAATTATCTTTCTAAAATCTAGTTATGGATAATAGACTAGAGGGTGCTGCTACTAACATGCCACATTTCTTCAATGGTACAAACTATGATTAGTGGAAACTTAAAATGAAAATTAATTTTGAAATCATGGGTTTTGATATCTGGACTGCTATAGAGTCACAATATAAAATTCCAGAAACTGAAAGAGTAACTTGGGATGAACCTACAAAGACTACCTACAATAATAATTGTAGAGCCTTGAATTCCTTTTACTGTGCTCTAGGAGATGACGAGTTTAATAGAATTTATGCTTGCAAAACTGCTTTTGAAATTTGGGATACTTTGGGTGTTTCTCATGAAGGAACAACCAATGTTAAAGAAATGAGATTAAATAATTATACTATTAAATATAACAATTTTAAAATGAAGACTGATGAACCTATTTCTGATATGTATCTCAGGTTTAATGAGATAGTCAATACAATGAATTCACTCGGAAAGGCTGTTCCAACAATGGAACAGATTATGAGAATCTTGAGATGTTTACCAGAACGATGGAGAGGCACATCTGTTTCAATCAGAGAGTCATGTGACATTGCTACTCTACCTATCAAAGAACTCATTGGTAAGCTTATGATGTATGATGAAGAACTCAAGGTGAATAAAGAGGAATATGATGAACCTAAAATAAAATCTGTGGATTTCAAGACTACTGCTTCAAAGAATAAGGACAAAGAAAAAGCTCAAATACCAACTGGCAGTTCAACCAGTGAAAATTCAGATTCGGATAGTGATGCTGAAATGGCTCAGATAGCCAGAAGGTTTATGAAATTTTATAGGAAGAAGAAATTTTCTCAGAAAATAAAATTAAAAAAGAAAGTATGACAATAAGGGACATTGGAAGAAGGATTGAAAAAATCCAGATAAAAGTGATGAAGTTATTTTCTATGAGTGAAAAAGGAAAGGACACATTAAAGCAGACTGCCCAAATCTAAAATTCAAGAAGAAATATGATTACAAGGACAGTAAGTACAAAAATGCTATAAAGGATACCTGGAGTGCTTCTGAAGACATCACAAGTGAATCTGAAATGTCTGAATCTAAATGAAATCATGCCAACATGTGTTTCATGACAAACACATCTGAGGGAACCTCAGATACTCATGTTTTAAATTCTTATTATTCTAGAGATGATGCCGAATCTAATTCTGATTATGAAAACATGACTAGTGAGGAATTATTTGAATATTGTAATATGTTGTAGGAGACATGAAATGAACTTAAGGATAAATACAAATCATTAAAGAAACAACATGCTCTCACTACTACTGTTAAAACCGAACTTACTATTGAAAAAGAGAAAAATGATCAACTGTTAAAGGAGAACACTAAACTGAAAATGTCTAATGAGAAACTTAGAAAAGACTTAGATAAGTTCACAAATGGAAAAGATACACTAACTCAAATTCTAGGAAAATAGGTCCGCCAAAATACACTACTGGAATTGGCTATAAACCTGGATAGAGACAGATTACTAAAAATAGATTTATTCCTAGATCTAGACAGAATGCTGCTAGTTCTATTGTTGTACATTCATATGATTCAACTAGTTATTCACATTTTTATAAATCAAATAGAGTTTATCTTTCAAAATCTTTTGATTCTATAAATTATATGAGACCCATAAGAAAAATGTGGGTACTGAAAGCTTTGATTGCTAACCTGTCTGGACCCAAGAAGATCTGGGTACCAAAATTATTTCTTATCTAAATCTATTTTGTAGGAAACCTGCTTGAAGATTTCCCACTAGAAGACATGGTATTTGGATAGTGTATGTTCAAGACATATGTCTGGGGATTACTCATGCTTCAAGAGTTTAATAAAGGTTGATGGAGGTCATGTCACCTTTGGTGATAATTCTAAAGGAAAGATCATCGGCCTTGGCCAAATTGGTAACACTTATTCAGTTTTAATTTCTAATGTTTTATTTGTTGATGGACTTAAATATAATTTGTTAAGTATTTGTCAATTATGTGATGATGGTTTTAATGCCAAATTTGAAAATGATTCTTGTAATGTTTTTAATTCTAAAAATGTTTTTGTATTCTCTGCTCTAAGAAATGAAAATGTTTATGCTCTTGATTTAAATTTCTTAGCTTAGAAAAATGTTACATGTTTAAATGATTTTCATAAAGAGTCTTGGTTATGGAATAAAAGATTAGGACACTACAATATACAATCACTTAGAAAACTAAATAGGAATAACTTAGTTAGAGACTTACCCAAACTTGAGTTTCTAAATGACAAAGTTTGTAATCCCTATCAAAAGGGAAAGCAACATAAGGTTTATTTTAAATCAAAGAAAGAAATTTCAACTTCTCAACCTCTAGAGTTGGTTCACATCGATTTGTTTGGAACATCTAGAGTTTCTAGCTTAAATGGGAATCACGATGTCTATGTCCTAGTAGATGACTTTTCTAGATATACTTGGGTATACTTCTTAGCTCACAAAAGTGAATCTTGTTCTTACTTTGTTAAGTATTCTAAGTCTGTAGAAAACCTTAGTGGACTTAAGATTAAAACCCTAAGAAGCGATCATGTCCGTGAGTTTGAGAATTATGAGTTTGAATCCTATTTCTCGCATAATGGCTATATTCATAAATTTTCTTCTCATAAGACACCTCAGCAAAATGGTGTAGTAGAAAGAAGAAATAGAACCCTGCAAGAAATCGGTAGAACTATGCTTAAGGAATATGACCTGCCTATTTACTTTTGGGCTGAAGCTGTGAATACCGCTTGTTATATTATTAATAGAGTCTTAATTAGACCTGTTCTTAAGAAGACCCCATATGAGTTGTGGAACAATAGAAAACCTAAAGTAAGTTACTTTAGAGTCTTTGGCTGCAGAGTTTTTATTCTCAATACAAAAGATAATGTTGATAAGTTTGCTTCTAAGAGTGATGAAGGAATCCTTTTAGGATATTCTTTAACCAGAAAGTCTTATATAGTTTTCAATAAAATAACCAAGTGTGTGGAATAATCTATTCACATAAAATTTGATGAAACTGATCCACATGATCCTAAAACCTCTCTTGAAAATCTTGAAGAAGATTTATCTGTTCTGGACCTTAATGACAAATCTAATGAACCTGCTATAAAGACAACCAGTTCTGGACTTATTACAAAATCTTCTACTAATGAACCTGAAACTAGAGAAGAACCTGAAATTTCTAGTCCTACCTTTACTAGATCAACTAAAATTCTAAAGAATCATCCTTTAGATACTGTTGTAGGAAATCTTGATAGAGGGACACAGACTAGAGCTTCTCTTAGAAATTAGGTTAAACATCAAGCCTTCTTGTCATAGATTGAACCTAAAAACATTGATGATGCTATTAATGATGAATTTTGGGTAATTTCTATGCAAGAAGAACTCAATCAATTTGAAAGAAATAAAGTTTGGAATCTTGTTGAAAGGCCTAAGGACACTTTCACAACAGGCAATAAATGGGTGTTTAGAAATAATGTAAATGAGTCTAGAAACATAGTTAGAAATAAATCTAGGCTAGTTTTACAAGGCTATAGTCAAGAATAACGTATTTACTATGAGGAGACTTTTGCTCCAGTAGCCAGATTAGAAGCTATTAGGATTTTATTTGCTTATGCTGCACATCTAAATTTCAAACTATATCAAATGGATGTAAAGTGTGAATTCTTAAATGGATATATTACTGAGGATGTTTTTGTTGAACAACCATCGGGATTTTCAAACCCTCATTTTCCAAATCATATTTTCAAATTATCAAAAGCTTTATATAGTTTAAAGCAAGCTCCAAGAGCTTGGTATGATAGATTAAGTACTTTTCTAATTTCGAAAGGTTTTACAAAAGGAATAGCTGATCCTACTCTATTTATAAAATTAATTTCTAAAGATGTTTTAGTAGTACAAATTTATGTAGATGATATTATTTTTGGATCTTCAAGAAATTTCCTATGTACTGATTTTTCTAAAATGATGCAAAATGAATTTGTAATGAGTTTAATGGGTGAACTTAAATTCTTTCTTGGATTTCAAATCTTTCAAAATGATGATGGAGATATTTTAACTCAAAGTAAATATACTAGAGATCTTTTAAAATGTTTTGGATTGGATGGAACAAAAGGTAGTGAAACTCCCATGAGTACCACCTGTAAGTTGGATCTTGATGAAAATGGTAAATCTGTTGATCAAACCACTTATAGAGGAATGATTGGAAGTCTACTATACCTGACTGCTAGTCGTTCTGATATTATTTTTAGTTTGTGTATGTGTGCTCATTTTCAATCAAATACTAAAGAGTCACATTTAAATGCTATGAAGAGAATTTTAAAATACCTCAATCATACTCCCAATTTAGGACTGTTCTATCCCAAAGGAAAATAATTTAAATTAGTTAGTTATTTTGATACTGATTTTGCTGGATGTAAGTTAGATAGAAAAAGAACCTATGGAACGTGTCATCTTTTAGGCAAGTCACTAGTATCATGGTATAGTAAGAAAAAAAATTCTATTGCATTATCTACTGTAGAAGCTGAATACATAGCTGCTGGAAGTTGTTGTGCACCAATTTTTTGGATGAAACACACATTACTAGAATTTGGATATCAATTCAGACATGTACCAATAAATTGCAACAATAGAAGTGCTATTAATATTTCTAAGAATCCTGTTTCTCATTCTAGGAAAAACATATTGATGTAAGACATCACTTTTTGAGGGATCATTATCAAAAAGGTGATATCACTTTGGAATTCATTGGTACTGAATATCAACTTGCTGATATATTCACTAAACCATTAAATTCTGAGAGATTAGACTACATCATACATAATATTGTTATGATTAATCATTAGTAAATATATTACTGATCTTAATGTTTAATACTTTACTAAATTTTACTTTACGATTTCATGGTCACTGTTTCTAAGTTACTGTTTTATGCTCACGGTCTGTCAACTCACTGTCTCACCATGACTACACAGAATGATCACTGTCTCACCGTGATGACTACCAACTGTCTCACCGTGATGACTACCAACTGTCTAACCGTGATGACTAGTTTTCATCACACCATAATTCCTACTCACGGTCTCACCGTGAAGATTATTTATATTCTTATTTTAACCCGTATCACGATAATTTTTATTTCACTTCTATTTGATTTCCCGCATTTTTGTTTTTATAACGTTTGAAATTCCCAAATGATAAAACTTAAGGGTTTCATTCGATTCCTTACCCGAACTCTCTCCTGAAACTTCTCTTCCCTCTCGCCCGAACCTTCAGTGAATGCCAAGGATGAAGCGTCCATATTTATCCTCATCTGAGAAGTGCCGCTCCAAGAAGAAAAAGAGGATATCGAGGATAGCTCCCGAAGGACCTCTAAACCCAAAACTGGTAAGCCATACATTTGTACCTGAAAAAGAGGTTTGCACAGAGTTGTTGTTGTCTAGTAGATCTTTAGTTTTGAAAGTTTTAAGAGAACAAGGATGGCTTGAATGGTTCACTAGACAGAATAAACCGATTTACCCAAGATTGGTATCTCAATTCTATCAGTATGTGAAGTTCTCCTTTGAGTTTGGAGAAATATTTTTGGTGACAATCTAGAGAAATGGCCAGAAGTACTCTTTCTCTTCGAGGCTATGGGCTGCATGCCTATGGATTCCACACGAAGGAGTTTGTGAGGATTACTAGAGAGACCCTCCTCCAACAACTAAAATCTTTGACCTGGATAATCCTTTGAAAATCCTTACTGGAAATGGAACCAAGAGAAGGGCTATAGCTGCTGAATTAGATGGGGAGACTAGACTTCTGTTCAAGTTTGTTCAGAATTTGATTAGTCCGAGAAAAGGAGATTTTGCTGTGAGGAAGTATCAAGATGTGTTTTTGATTCACCTATTGAAGAATGTCCATAAGATCAACCTTTGTAAGTATGTTATTAACCATATCTGTGAGCTGATCAAAGTTACTTCCAAATCCACCTCCTTGTTTTAATCAAGGATGATTTTAGCTATGTTAGTTGCAAAAGGGATGGGTCGACCAAATGAAGAAAAGTTGGAGGACTTTGATTTATGTCAATCCTTTTCTATCATCATAAGGATGAAGATTAGCTGGAACCCCTGGAATAAGAAATGGGTTGAGGATAATGATTAACTCTATAAAAAGTTTAATTCTGTTGACTATCCAAGAAGGCCTAAAAATATATATGATCCTGGTTTGAAACTAGATGAAGTGGTTGAGTATTCAGAAGAAGAAGAAGAAAAGGAAGTAACTTCTAAAGTATCTCCTTCAGAAGAAGCTGGAAGACCTCCAATGGAAACAGTTCCAGTTGAAAAGGAAAGGGCTGATGTCCCTGCTGCTATCCCTATTGAAATACCTCAAGGAGAGGAAGTTGCTGTTGGTTTGAGAGAATAAGAAGCTCCTGCTTCTAGTGAGGATGTCAATCCAAAAGCTCATCCTAATGCTACAAGAAAATTGGTTTTTCCTGATTCAAAACAGCAAGAAACCTTAGAGACAGATCCTGTTGAAGAGGATATTTCTATTGAGAAAGAAGCAAGTCTGGAAGATCAACCAGTGGAACAATCAGTTCCTGAGTTTATTCCCTCTACTGAAGAAAGGATGGAAATTTCCTTTCAGCTAGCAAGGCAAGAGTTTGCTAAAGAGATTAGGGATGATCCTGTGGATTTTGGTCATGGTGAGCCTATAATCTCTGAAATGGAAGCATAATTTGAGGGGAAGGATCCTCAAAACCTTGAGATTATGGAAGTTGGATCTGCTGAAGCTTCTCAACCTACTGTCACATATTCTGTGCACACTCGGTATGATTTCCCAAGCATTTATGATGTGAATGAGTCACAACAAGTTACTACAACTGGAATGGATCTTTCTTATCTATTTCAACTGAAGTCTGTGGCTCATCCAGAACCAGAACCAGAGCCCCAACCTCAATCTAAATCAGAATCTGAGTCTGAAGATGACTCTGAACCTCAACTAGAATCTGAACCTCTGTCTTTACCTTCACCCTTACCCGAGCATCACTCCTTTGTGACCAAAGATGATCTGAATTTTTTTGGAGAGACTTTGTTAGATGGAGTTGAGAAACTTTTCTCCACTCAACCTCACCCAGTGACTCAGTTAAGTCAAGAAGATGCATCAATTCTCTTGGAAAATATTATCTTGCATATTCAACCAAGGATTATCCGAGAAATTCAAGAAGTCAGAGTTGAGAATAAGCTGGTGAGCGCTGATGTTGCAAGTCTGAAAAATATGATAGCAAACTTGCAGAATGAGTTATCCTTGAGATCAATGCCTGCTCCTGTTTCTACCCCTGCACCAGTTGCTATTTCTCCCGAGCCATCTGATTCCCTCCTTGCTAGGGAAATTGTGTCTCAATTTCATCCATATCTAATTTCTTTTGATGAGAATATTGGAAAAAGACACACCAAAATGATGAAATGCATGAGGGAGCTTGTAGAAAATCTGAATAAGCTTACAGATGAATACACTGGATGCCTGTAAAAAGTTTTGAAACAGCTCAAAGTTATAAGCGAAGCTATCAAAGATTCACCTACTTCTGGTCAGACCTCCACATCTTCGTTGGATGATTCTATGCTGAGATCCATAATCAAGGAAGAACTTAAGAGTGCCTTCAGGGGCTTGGATCTATCTTCTTTGTCAGAAGTGGTTAGGAACAGTGATAGAGCATTAGATTTGGTTAGGATTCATTCTAAGATAGCCAATGATGCTCAATAAGAGATCACCAAGAAAATAGATTTGTATCTCTCCCGGATTTTCTCTAAAAGTGATATGACAGATCACTTTAGATATATTGTGGAAAATTTGAGAATCCCTCTGGTGACCCATGATTTTAAATATCAAGTTCAGAAACTTACAGAGTTCACCAGATTGTTGGACAGATTTATGGAGAATAAGGATGATTTTGAAAAGGCTTTGCAATATGGTGGTGAAATCATTACTGATTTCATCAATCTTTTGAAGCCGTATCTTCAAGTGCAGAGTACTGCTATAGTTTCTCCAGCTGCTGCACCCCTTAAACCTGGTCTACCTACCTTAGCCTCACCTTCCATGATAGTTAGCCAAGCTCTTTCTCAGATCCGGCCAGTAATTCTTGACCAACCACAGCCTAGATCTTCTACTGCTCCTACTTTGGCTCCATCTATTTTTGAAGGTCTACCCGTACCCTCTTTGTCTACCACATCTATGCCTTCTTCTACTTTAGCACCAGCTCCTGCTGCTGATAAAGGCAAAGACAAGGTGGATCCCTGAAGAGTCCGGGGACTATATTCTTTTTGATGGGATGTCATTTTGTGTTTAATGTTTTTATTGTATCCTGAACCCTTTTTTACTGAAAAATGTCGTGTTTCTTTTCACTTAATTTTCTACACTTTTTGATAATCCCAAAAGGGGGAGAAAAACTACAAGTATAAAAGGGGAGAAATAGGTGTCAGAAACAAGTGTCAGTACTATAATCCCAAAAGGGGGAGAAAAACTACAAGTATAAAAGGGGGAGAAACAAGTGTCAGAAACAAGTGTCAGTACTATAATGGGGAGAAACAATTGTCAGTACTATACTGCGATATGTTCTTCTAATATGATAGTTTCTGTAATATTGCATTTCATTTATATTTTTCCTACATGATTTGTGATCATCAAAAAGGGGGATATTTTTGGAATCCTCATGTGTTAATCATGTTTTAATGATCAAAAATCCTATTACTGTTAATTAATCTCAATCTTAATTGCACATCTTGCTGATGCTATTCAATCTCAATAATAAATACACATCATGTTTTAATGATAACAAATCTTACAGATGTTAGTTACTCTCTTTATTATTTACAAGTATTATGCATGATCACAAATCTCATATATATTATCAAGCCTTTATATTTATGATTCAAGTTCTCTTACTCTCTAATAATTAAACTTAATCCATATTCTTCATATTACTGTCTAAGTCCAAATGAAGATATTTGTCTAAGTATGAAAACACCGTGAAGGACTCACCGTGACCCAGACACCGTGACCTAGACATCGTGACCCAGACACCGGGACCCAGACACCGTGACCAAGACACCGTGACCCAGACACCGTGAACCAGACACCATGATGGACATACCGTGAAGCTCATACCGTGAACCTCATATCGTGAGCCTCATACCGTGAACCTTATACTGTGAACCTCATACCGTGAACCTCATACCATGAACCTCATACCGTGAAGATCATACCGTGAAGAAGACACCATTTACATAATCACTGTGACACAGTTTCTTAACTTTTTTTTCAATATTATTTAAATAATGCTAATGGTCATATTTGATGTTTTTAATGCATTTAATGTTATTTAATGATAGTTGTTGGAATTTCAGGAAACCGTATCTCGTACCTATGAAAAGGGAATCATTCCTACTGCTAGAAATCATGGAATATAAGGAAGTTTGAGATGCAGTACTCGTACAACATGCAAGTGTGAATATATAATGAGAAGAACTTACATACACCAGAGAGCACTGTGCTGAACGAGAAGAACAATCCTGAGAAATAAAGAGATTTCAATTCTTTCAAATAATTCTTATGAATGAAATCCAACACCACTGAAGAACACACGGCGAATCAAGAGATCATTCTCACTCCTGTAGAAGACAAGATGAACTACGACACTCTGTTTTTCAACAGAAAAACCAGAGAAGGACTCAGAAGCATTCCTGCTAAATCCAACGAGTCCAAAGCTGCATTGATAATCACTAGAGCTTTTTAAACTCTTATCTATCTTCTCTAAGTGATTTATTTATCAACTTTCAAGCAGTGTGGTGTACTCTGTATATCTGATACACACACCGTCTCCTGCACTGAACTGGAGGATATCAAAATCCCCACTCTAAATCTCTAAACTCTTGTTTAACCACCTCAACTATGGAAGAGGTCCTTGTGTGGCCTGGTCATTGTTTTGTTTCCCACGAAGAACAGTGGTAGAGGTCCCTGCATGGCCTGGACAGTTTTGTAAACTGTTGTTAACCCCTATCTAGGGTGTGGATCAAATTTATATAAATTTCAGAGGATTATGTCTCGACTTGAGACTGAACCTCTTGTTATATCTGTTTTGCATATTTAGTTTATTTTTAAAGTATACTACATATATCTTATTTATTCCGCTGCTATTATTTTGAAATACAAAACTATTTTAAATCTACTTTGATAGTTAAATTAGAAAGTGTTTACACTTATTGTATATCAGTAGGTTAGTTTCAAAAGCTGGTTTGATCTTGTGGTTAAATTAACTGATACCTAATCAATCTTTGAGAATCTAAGGAAACATTTTCAATCTGTATAAATTCACTAAAGTTTAACTTATTTTATAAATAAGGGGATTTTAAATAGACAATATTTTAATAGAAATTTTAATTGGGACTCAATTCACCCCCCTCTTGAGTATCCACTCCGACCAACATATATGGATGTAATTCATTCTCAGTTTATTGCTTTATGGCATGTGTTTCAGTT
Source organism: Viscum album (assembly GCA_963277665.1). NCBI lineage: Eukaryota > Viridiplantae > Streptophyta > Magnoliopsida > Santalales > Viscaceae > Viscum > Viscum album. Next base: position 1,918,912,449 of record OY728119.1, read on the forward strand.
TCTTACCTTGGCTTTGTAATTATTCCTTCTATATTTTTTTCTAAATGGAAAGTGTGTTCACTTATTTACCTTTACATATAGATTGATTCATTATTGATTATATTGTATTTACCCATAATGATCATTCTATATCACCTTTATTATGTTTCTTTCATTAGTTTATAAAGAAGATAATTTTGAATAAGATTTAAATGATGCATTTTATTTTAGTTTATTGTGATGAATATTTTCTTTTGTTTTCCCAATGTGTTATAGGTATCATGCATGTAATTTGGATTTCCAAGACTGCTAAACTAATCGGTCCATTGGAATTTGTTTCTTTATAAACATGCCAATGTAATAAAATAATGCACCCGCACCAGACTTCTAGGGTCGGGGTGTTACAGATATTCAGTCTAAGAGAAAAATTAAAACCCTAGATGACATGTTGAGATTTTTTTCTATAGATTTAAAATGTTTTTGGTATCATTTCATTCCTATATTTTAGTTTCTTTACAATAATTGATTTCACTCAATCATTCAGAATACTTCGTATACATCCCTCTATGGAAATAAGTGTTAAAATCTAACATAATAGGATAAAGATGGAGAAAGGAATATATTGAGACATGATATAGATAAATAAATAACATATAGGGTTAGGGCAATTTATAATTACACAAGGGAAAAAAATTCGGGAGAAATGTTATGTTGAAAATCATTGACATGATCTAGAACTTGAAGTTGGTGATAATGTGTTTCTAAAAATTTCCCCATGGAAGAAGGTAATCAGATTTCTAAAGAAGGGAAAACTAATCCATAGGTATGTTGTTCACTATGAAATTCATGATCATATCAGTATAGTATATTATCGCTTGGCGCTTCCACTGAACCTCTCTTAAGTCCACGATGTATTCTATGTATATCTCCTAAGGAAGCATATACCTAATCCATTACATGTATTGAACTCACAGGTCGTACCACTGGATAATGATATTTATTATGAGAGAAACATGTGGAGATATAAGATAATACATAGAAGGTTTTAGGAAATAATATCACTCATGTATTCAAATAGTTGTGGTGAAACAAACAGCTTAAGGAACCTATATAGGAACCTGATGATGTATTGAGGTAGAAGTATACTTTGTTTTTTTTAGAAAATATATATAATTTTGATTGTGAAATTAATTTTAAGGGGGTTTAATGTAACATCTCTATATTTCATTAAATAAATTTAAATTCTTTAGTAGATTGTGTTACACAAAACATCGAGTTCTAATGAACTGCGATATACTATTAATATTATTATTTAAACATATCCGTTATATCATAACTATTAAAATTGGTTGTATGAATAGGAATACAAAATTTAAAATATTTAGTATAATGGTATTATACAATGAAATTACATTGATAAAAAGTAATTAATTTTTAGTAAATTCTTTATATATTTTGAAAATACTTTTTTCTCAAATTTTTTTATTTTTTTATGAAAAAATAAAAAAATTATGTTTTTTACAATTCTAGAAAATTTATTTTAAAAAATAAACATTGTTATGAAATCTACATGAAAAATTAATCTCTGGGTGGATTTTTTGATAATTTTTTTAAGAGATTGATTTTTGATGAATAGTAAAATACATTGATTCTTATTAAAAAATGTATTTTCATTTAAAAAATTCATAAATTTTATTTTGTTTAAAATTATTTTAAAATTAAAATTAAATAAATAATTTATATATTTTAATATAGTTTAATTCATTGAAATCATTTTAATATTGAATTTTGATATTAAAACTTTTTATACTTATGGAAATTTTCTTTTTTCAGAACTAGTTTTTAGCCACATTAAAGAGATTAATTTTAAATTAAAATTTTCATATTCTATGAATAGAATTTGAAAAAATGGATTCCATATTTGGACTCAGATTAATCAATGTCATATAATATGTTAAACTTAATTTTTTGTTAAAATGAATAGTAAAAATAGTAATAATTAATTACCACGGTTAATGTTAAAATAGGTTTACTGAGTGGTTAAACTAAAAATATAAGGTGTAAAATGACCTAAAAAGTTATTAAAATACAATATTATCCATATTTATACCTTATCTAATATAATTTTTTAGAATTATCTATTTTTATCCTTGTGAAATGTTAAAAACATGGGTCCACTTTATTACTTTCAAATATTCAATGTGTGTCATATCCCCTACTTATAAAAGGGAACCCCCCTCCTATCCACTTCATACTTCTAAAACCTCTTGGTTCAGATAATCCTAGACAAAATACATTCTTAAATTCCCTCATGACACCCCAGAGGTATTGGTTTAACCAGGAATCCAACCTAGGAATTATTTTGGAATAAACCTAAGGAGGTTATTCAAAGAAGAGGTTTCCTTCTCAACCGAACATTTCTATTTTATTTATTAATAAGAATCATTAAAATATTATTCAATAATGATGATATATTAAAAATATTATATAAAATATAATTATATTTTATTATGGTAATGTAATATCATATATTCACCTCATATTCCATCAAAAGGAAAATGAAATCATCGATCGTGTGTATGGCAGACTACCGCCTCTCGAAATGATGTAATTTATTTTGCATCACCTCATATAATGACTGAATATAATGATGTATTCAACAAATTTATATTTTATTTATGAAATTATTATACTTTTTAAATTTTAATATCATATGTACCTTCTTACTTTCTATTCTATGGGAATACGATGACATCGCTCGTGTGTGTGGCAGACTACTAACTCACGAAGCGATGTGATTCATTCTTCACTTACAGTTTAGATTGAAGGTAATAAGGATAGTTTTAATGAAAATATGTGATATATATTACATAAAAAATTTTCTATAAAGTTTATATTTTATTTATCTTTCTCTCATTTTATCCATCGAGAAAATATAAGTATCGTTCATGCATATGTACAACTACAGTATCCATGAACAGTGTAATACATTTTCTATCTATAATTTTATTTTATTACTATAAATAAATATATAATGAATATATATGATATTTATATCATGATTAAAATTATATATATTATGGAACCATGATAAAAAATACAAAAAATACCAAACCAAAACATACATGTAAAATAAAGTAGTTATTTCCTGAAATATGGTTTTAACAAGGAAATTGTTAATAGAAAGGTAATATAAGGTTGTAAATAAATAATAAATGATATTATATATGATCAAGTTTCCAGAATATATATATATATATATATATATATATATATATAATGAACATAAATTTATTATATTGGATATTTAAACATCTTCAAAGGAAGTTGAGACTTAAGGTTTGGGATTTCTAATCTCATTTGTATTTTTAGGAGACATATGCCATATTAAGCATTAATTTATTTTGTGTGGTGTATATAATGACTCTGAATTTAATTTATGATCCTTATCATGATAATTATAGGATATAAATATCCATATAATATTTATTATTTCATGGTAATTATGATCCAAAAGATACCAAATTTTTAATGGTCTAATGTTAAAATCTCATTGCTTATTGAGAGTGTTTATTATATGCTTTCAATGTTGATATATTGCGATATAACTTTCAATAAACTCATTAATTTTAATATACTATTTTTATTTCATGAAATTAATGTTTTTACTTCATTTTACTCTCTTTTTTGTACTCATGATTCCAAAATAATTAATTTAAGGAAAACTGACTTCATTTCTCATTTCGGTTGAAAATATTTTTTCTTCTATATCCATCTTTTTTCAAAAATGTTTTAGATAATATTTTTAATATTATCTAATAATTTTTTAAATAAATTTTTACCCATGTTTTAATTTTTGAAAATTATTTTAAAAATAATTTTCATTTAAATTTTCAAATAAGTCCTTTTTGGATTTTACCCAAAATGTTAAATGTATCTTTATTTTAATGTGTACGACATGAAAAAAATTCCTTCAAGCATGACCAACTAATTTTTTAAATATTACTTTATAATTTTAAAAGTTTATCTTGAAATAGAAGGATTTTTAAATTTTTTTTGGGAACTTTTAGTTTTGAAAAGTTAAATTTCAAATTGAAAAGGTTATTCTCCTCAAGAATTATTTAATAATATTTTTATGGAATTTATATTCGTCAATGATAATGACCTTTTTTATTATGTTTTATTAGTGATATGATCCAACTATAACATCCTTATTATTTCACTAGATGGTTTATGATTATGATGAATAGATGTTTAGGAACCCATTTATTTTATTCCATGGTTTATTCTATTATGGATTTATGAAACCTAATTTATTTTCACTTATTATTATATGTTTATATGATGAATTTTTATTGATTTTATGGCACCCGAATGAATGGATTATATGATAGATAAGACCTACATCCCCCAATGAATTGTGTAAATATTTATATCGGACAAGATAATGATGTGAAATATGCTAGTGTTCTTGATCTGCTATGGGAAACTGGATGATATGATTGGTCCACTATGGGAAGTAGGTGATAAGGCCCGATCCATTATGAAATGGGACAAAAGTTTTAATTCTTGATCCAATATTATTTTATGGTCTCAGTTTTTAACCTTTATATATGAAATGATTTTTATAGTTATGATGGTTCTATACTTATCTTATAATGTCCCAAGATTAATGTTCATGTACATTACATTTCTTTTTCAGAATACTTAATACATTACAAAAATATACACCTAAAGACCGTATTAGTTTAGTGTCTTTAGAAACATGGAACACATTCTACTAGCTTGGTGAAAGATCTCCAACATCTCCCATAAAGATCTTCCACATTAGTTTTCTTACCTATAACCTTTATTTATATCTTAGGGAAATGAAAACATAAAAAGGGTGAGATCAAATGCTCAATAAGGGTAAAAATTGAGAATATAAAACAAACCATAAACATTAAAATGTAAAAACATGAACATAAAGTTTAAATATCAAAATCATGAGTTATAAAATAAATATTTTCAGTTCATAAGACACAAATCCTAAATGAACATGACCATGATAACATAACATTAACATAAAACATGAGATTTTATAAAACAAATAAGCACATAATATGATTTCTATAGTAGCCAAGACATTACTACCGAGACCATCATAGTGGACAAAGTCCTTTTTTAAAATGGGTTTACTTGCTGTTCCAGCTATGTATTACTGAACTAGATTTAGTTTCCGTTCCAGCCCTATATTATGGAACCATATTTACATTCTATTCCAGTAATGTCTATCTCATGAGATATAAATCTTTACCCAATTAATTGGAAGGAGATATAGGTCCATCCCATCTCATAATGAAATCATTCTTACATGTGCTACAAAAGCATAAATCATTCATCATAGCATAAACGAATAAAAAAATGGGTTTCATAAATATCATTCCTTCATACCATAATCCATATAAAATATAATTACATAATTAACACAATAAAATCATAGTAATAATATGTATAGAAACATAACCATATTTAAGATCATCATCTTAGATGGAAAATAATTTTGATAAAACAATTGAACTTAATTCTTGAGGAAAATATACTTTATTCTTCAAAAACATTTTATTTTCTAAAAATTCCATGAAATTTTAAAATAAAATAATTTAGTTGAAAATAAACTTGAATTAGTGTAGACTAATTCTCATTGAAATAAGTTGTCCTAAACTATAAAAATCCAAAAATTCTCCACGTACTTTTTATAGAAAAGTCAAAAAGTACATGTATGGTAAACAAAAGAAATATTCCTTCCATAACATGTCATAAAATTAAAAAAAAGGATAAAAATGACTTCAGAAATACATAGTATAATAGTAAAAATTTTATAAAAACATTTTTAGAAAACATATAATTTGATGATAAATATATCTTCAGTAAATACTTACGTATAAAAAATCTCAGATAAAAATGAGATTGAAAAATCCTCCCCTACCTTAAGTTTTATATGATTTGTATATATCATAACCTACTGTATAATTATTTATATAATGTTACTGATTTATTCCAGAACTATGATAATTTTAAAGATAAAATTTATGATCATATTTTCATCCGTTTGTTAGTAACATTTCATTGTTACTCATTATTCGGGTATTAACTACTTTATGTTCACAAGAATGTTTTTTCAGATAAGTTATTATTTATCTTTTTAGGTAATAGATATATCATTTAAAACATGGTAGTATTATAATATATATCATATTTATTCATTTAATTCATTTATTTAATCATTCTTTAATAAATATTATGTTGAACGAATCACATCGCACCGTGGAGACGGTAAGCCGTACCTACGCACGGTTGAGGATATCATTCCCATAATTGTTGAATGGTAATTAAGTGGATGGTGTTTAGTAGCTTAGAATAAATATAATTTTATATTAATAATATATATATATATATTTATAAATTCCATCATTATACCCATCCATGTAAGGTGGTGGTGGAAAATAGATTACACCACGACGTGGAGACGGTAAACAGTACGTACGCACACGTGGTGATTTCATTTTTCATAGGATTGGTAGAAAGTGGACTATAGTTGTTTCATAGTCCTAATAACCTCTCAGTATATAATTAATACTGTATTTATTAATTTATAATTAAATAATACATGATGTGGAAGTAGAAGAAGAAAGAAGTTTGAATGAATCAGTAAATGATATTACCTCTTTTTCGACATGCCTCCTCTAAATCTCCACTTAGAGCACCATAGTTGGTCTTTGAAGAAGACCGGGACTTCTATAATGTTTCTTGGAAAGTTTATAAGGGAAATAGGTAGTTAATGGACGATGTTTAAGGCTCAAAATTAAGTAAATATTTGAGAGAGGAAGTGCCCTTTTATAATTGATGTGAGGCAAACTTTTGGAAACCCAAAAAATATTAATATATAAAAATTTGAAAAATCAAGCTAAATACCTAAAAAATGAGATATATTAGAATATAAGATATGTTAATATTTAAATATCATCAAATAATAAAATATAGACAAGTTTTTATGTCAATTTAAACATTATCATTTTAATTGAAAATTATTTATTCTATTTAATTTTAATTAAGATAACAAATGTTTCAATATTAAAAGGGTACAATATTTACTTATATGATTTAAATTATACCATAAATAAATAACTTAGAACCTTTTAGACCATATAATAATTATTTTATATTTTTAAATTTTTTTTATGATTTTTAAATAATTTTATAAAACATTATTTTAACAAAATATCAATTATGTCAATTTTAACAATATTAAATTCATGGATTTTTAGAAATATCAAGATAAGGTGTTATCATAAAAACAAATATATTATTATATCCCAAATGAGTCAAGGTCATCTGTTAAATTCATTGGAAAAATTAATTATCCCATATTATATTTATTTTAATATGTTTAATAACATTGATTTGATATCTTCATAATTAAAATAATCACAACTCAGTTTTGTGTAATTATTTAATATACTTATTGGTTGAATAAAAATTCGAAATAAAATACTAAGATGAACATAAATTTTCTAGATTTCGCAATAATAAATTTAGTCGAATTTATCTTATGTAAAATCCAACATAAAAAATGTTATACTTATTAAAGTATGAATGTGACAACTTTAACATCACTTTAAATAAAATAAAATAAATGTCATAATATCTTATATAATGATCTAAATGGACACTTTCTTGGAAATTAGATGATTATGGTAGATATATACTCGACCAATATGATTTGGTCATGTTTTTAGGCCTTTTTATGGTTATTAGTCTTTTAATAAAAATTATTTTATGGATTTATCATTAATTAATTAATTTTTACATCATCAAAGTATAAGATTTTAAGCTAATTATTAATTTCCTAAAAATTAAAAATAAATTACCATGATCTAGGTAATTATTTTATCTTTCTGTGTAATATTTATTTTTAAAGATATCAACTGGTTATCTCCATATTAAAATTAATATACTTATAAGAAATCCGAGTTTGACATTTTGTCACTTCCATTGGTTTTATTAATATTTATGCTATATTCATTGTAAAATGTCCCTTAAATGATTATGTTTCTAACTTAGTATGTTAAGGGTATAATTTTATTCATCCAATATTATTTTGGTAGGATTTAGGATCATTTTATTCTCCTTATGAAATTATCTGTTACACTAATTTACTCGATTTACCTTTAACCACGTTAAATAAAAGTTACCGTAGATACTATTTATAGTATCCAAAAAAATAAAAATTACTTATTAAAACAATTTGGAACTATTTATTAGAAATATGGAATCAATTTTTTATAATACAAAATATAGAATTGGAATAAATTAATTTAAAATTAATTCTCACTGTCAAAACCAAAAAGTGGGTTTTTATGAAGTAAATACATATCAAAAGATTGTCATGCATTTATGTCCAATTCAAATGTTTAATTACTTAAAATGAGCAAAATTGGATTAAATGATAATAAAATAAAACTATTACACATTAAAACCATTTTAGAAGATAATATAACTATATAAATAAATTAGATGAAAGACATTTTTGAATTAAAATGCAATATTTTTCACTATTTATGAAAATATGAATTTTATCAGAAAAATAAAAAAATTCAAAAAAATTAAAATTTTATGTTCTAATTCTAAAAAAGAATTTTAATTTTTCAAATATAATACATAAAAGTGTTAAAAATTAGATTTAAAATGGGCGTGCCATCAAAAGGCGGAAAAAATACATTTTTTTGAAAATTACTTCTTTTATCTGAAAATTTGATTGTGTTATTATATCATGTTCTAGAAAATATATAAGATTCATTTTACTATTATAAAAAATTAAAAATATGGTTAATACTATTCATAATTTCTAGTTAATATCCCATTAAATAATAATATTTTAATAATATATCATTATTTAGTGAAACTCGGTATTGCGTATAACGCAAGCGATCGAGGAAGGTCACTCTTGTGCGTAATGCAGGCCAAGTCAGTGTTATGTTTAATAAAAGATTCATTTAGTGTTTTTTATAACATAATAAAAACATAGTTTTCTTTATCCATTGAACAAAATCTATACTCAGTATTACATGAAATGAATTCTTTCAAAAGAACTTGAAATTGTGTATAACACAAGCCAAGAATAGTGTTGCGTATACAGTAAGATAATACAGTGTTTCATATAGCACAATATAATCTTGGTGTATCATAAAACACAATACATCAAAGAAATTAAAAATAAATTTTCTCATAAAATACCGGGGTGTAACATTCTACCCCCCTTAAAAATGAATTTCTCCCTCGAAATTCATCATGCATTATAAATAGCTTGCTACTTAAAAGTTTATTTCATGGAAACCCACATCGTAAAAAGGGATAATAAAACTTCATTTTAAAAAAGAAAGTTAGAAACATAAAATTTACTCAAATTAACTCATCATTGGGGTTCTACATAGGGGAACCTAGGTGGTAAGTGAAAACTTGGATTTGGAAGAGAAATCTAACCATCAAGTCATGACAGATAGTGATAGAGAATAAGGTTTGAAGAAAGTTAACTACCAGAGATCCATATATCAACAATGATTTTAAGGGACCATATGATTCGTTGGAAAAAAGGTACTAGGATAACATTTTTGGTTTCAATATCCTTTTCCTAAAGTAGATTAATTTTTTAATGAGGAGAAATACTTACTTGATTTCAGTAAAATCTCATCATTGGTCATCCCTTCAACAATTTCCACTTCATCTAGTATTTATAGAAATGAAGTTGAATTTTTCATTCTTGAAGTTTTAGTAGATCATGCGATAAAATGATAGGACATCCCATTAGTCTCAACAAAAAGGTTTGAATAGGTTATTAAATATGCATAATTCCACCTATAGTGAGGCAATACATCAATTTAAAAAAATTCAACCAGAAAATAACTTATACTATCTATAAAGGGATAAAATTAAAATCCTTCGAAAAACTAAAAATATAAAACTTTAGAAAGAGGTGAAATCGACTTAACATTTTTCTCCTATATCTCATTAGGTAGTTCATGGTTGACACATTCCAAACATGTGAATACCTCAATCATGTATTCTCTTAAAACATGATAATAACATGAATTACTATTGAAAATTAGTGAAAACATGCATTATGAAAAAATTAACTCTTTCCACACACAAAAATACCAAAAATTATATATCCTCAAACCATGATATCACTTTTTCCTTATATCATTCATGAGGCCATAAATACTATAAAACATCTCATTATCTCCTTATCCCTTCATTATATTTCAATCACTTTTCATGGTTAACAATATCATTAAACATATATATTCAAATACTTAAGGCAAACAATAGTGTAACAATACATAGATGTTTCTTAATTCCATTATACTATAAAATTACTTATACCACATTATTCTTGATAATCATATAATCGCTCCAATATCTTCTTAAACCATTACATATCTTCATAATTACATTCCTCAACACTTCTTTTATCTTATATATCATTTTCAGTCTCTTCATTATCATAAACATAAATACTACCCATATGACCATGTTGATTCCCTTCATGATATTTTCCCTTAGGGTATCAATTTTCATAATGCTCGTACATTCCACATTTAAAACATTTAACTATTTTTGATGTCTTAATAATACAATTATCCTTGTCCATTGTGTTAACTGAACCTTTCCCTTTGTAATTACTCACTTTGTGCCCTTTTTTTCCACACCCAAAGCATCTTCCAATTCCTTTGAAAAATTATCCTTGGTTCCTCTTCCCACACGATTTACATGAGGAAAAATGAACTTTCTTTCCTTTATGATCACCATGAAAATCCATCTTTCTCTTATTAGATGGGTTAAGAAAATCACCAAAGTTGATATTATTGACCACATTATGAGATTTCTGATTAAGTATAATAGGGATGTTTGTCCTTTAAACCCCCATTTCATTTGGTTTCTCATGATGAATATCATTCCATTTTCCATCATATTCTCCATTAACATTAATCCTCCTATTTACAGCCATTTTCTAAACCCAAAAAATAGTGTGAGAGGTAAAAATAATACTAGGAAAACAACATATTCAAGGGGGAGTACTTTCAATATCTAACATATGCGGTTTAATCCTTGGTTATTCATGATCGTTACTGAAGGCCCTAGACCCCCCTGGGGGGGGGTGGGTGAATCAAGGTGTCAATTTTTTTATCTTATTTACTAGATCTTGTTCCCACATTGGTAAGAACTTGTTTAAACTTATATAAATGTTATTTTTAGTAATTAAAACATTAAAATAAATATGGACAACACAAAAATCTTTACTTGGTTCACTAATAAGGGCTATATACAAGGACCATATACTGAAATGTTGCCGGTCGTACAAATTCCACTAATCTTCACTGGTTATTGATTACAAAGGTTTGGGCACAATCACTCTATCCTAGACACACTACCTTTACAAAGGATCAAGGAAATCCCAATTCTTCCATTGGATCACTTCCATTGACTTCATAGTGATCACTACCTTGGGTGAGTTCTCCACTCAGTTTATTGACTTTAAGGTCGCTTCAATAGATTGGCATGAAAAGTCTTTGTGTCTATTCATCTTGAGACACTACGTGCATCGAAGTCCCGAATTGATGCTCTTTTATATTCAATTTTCTTCTTTAATAAAATTACTAAATGAACTAGAACTTATTCTATTTTTTCTGATAGAATCATAAAATTTCTTTATGATTTTTTCATTTCTGTGAACTATCCCTGATTTTGTAGACTATCTCTGATCTGTGTACCACGCCCGCTCTATGTATGACGCCTAGTCCACGAACCGTGTCTGCTCTACATATAAAAACACTCATCTATATTACATAATTAAACATGATTTATTATATAAAATATCACTAAATAAAAATCTGAGGATTGATAATACTAGTGTCTAGGGAAATTAGGAACATTATATAACAACTTAGAACATAAAACCCAACATATTTATTGAAAACTTCTTTTAGATGTCAACATTCCTTCGTACTTAAATTGTATGGGATAACATGAGGAAATTCATAAGAAAAGGGTGATCTATACAACCCAGTAAGGTTGTAAACAAGAAATAACATGAATAATACATTACATTTAAGGAAAAAGGAATATCAATGGAGCATAAGAGAAACATTAACATAAAGTCATGATATAACATGATTACCATAACATGGAAATGTGGAAACAACATTTAATATGATATTAGCATGATCCAAGTATCATTACACATAGATCATGAGTAAAACCTCATTTCACTTGAATTATCATGAGTAAAATCTCATTTCACTTGATGTATCATGATAATAATCTTTACACAATGCATTGGAGTGCTATCAGGGTGTACCCTTTTTAATCATTTCATTTTATGCATATGTGTGCCACATAGATCATTAAACATCACCATTTATTCCATGATAAAGGAATGTGGAATTAATACATGAAACTATATAATCAATAAGTAAATGTGCATAAAGGTTAATACCCTTGATAGAGTAATGGGCATGGTATTCACTATATAATGACTTTGGCTCGGAGAATCATGGTGCAATTTTGGCAGCATAACAACGTGACATATGAATTTATAGAAATGGTTGATGAGAGATAAAGAGGAATATCATCATATGTACATGAAATGGAAAGTAATGGGGTCATATATATACATGTACAAACATATGTAATGGAATTTAGATGCCAAATATAAAAGAATTTCTTGAATGTAAATGAGAAGTGTGAAATTCCTTACGGAATTTCTGCATGGTAACGGGTGTGCATGGGAGGCATTAATGAGAGAGAAATAGGTATATCATCATTAAAACATAAGGAGGGAATTACAGGGGAGGTGAAAAATTATACCCCAACATTTTTAACTAAATATAAAATGTCATAACAACATAAAGAAATTTGGACAAAAATGAGAAAGGAAGAAATCCTTTATTTGGAATTGTGATACCAAAGGCTTGAGAGAGGCATGAGAGGGGCTTATTGGGAGCTTGGGGTTCCTTGATAGGATTATCTACATAGGGGGAAGGTGTTGGTCGAGTTCTACATGGTTTTATTGAAGAGGAATGAGATATTGAGTGGGTTTATATAGGAATGGAGATAGAATTCTTTATTATTTAGGTTTTGGAAACCACACATTAAACTAATCAAAACCCAAAACCGTCCCATTGTTTTCACCCATGGTTTTTGAAAAAGTGGATTTGAAAAAATTATTTTATAAGTCAGATGGCCTAAATTATTAAAATATTAGTCTTGATTATGTGGAGGTGAGTCACACTCTCAAGAAAATCATTTTAAAATGTTAAAATGTTTTTATAAGTCATGGAGGGTCCACTAAGGCTTTGTAAAATGAATAAAACAAACATAAAATCAAAATACATTAATGGTAAAACATATATTGGAAGAAATACCCATTTTGTTTTTTTATTACATAGCTATTGGGTCATTATGATGTCATAAAACTCATTATATATTTAAAGAGTATTTAATTTTTACAAAAAAAATCGACTCTCAGAAAATTATGAAAAATTCACCATTGGATAATTTCAACAACTTGATTCCAAACATAATATTCATTATATCTAAATAATTTTCTAAACATGTAAATTTTTACTTTTAATATACAAACTGACATTTATAAAAAATTCATGGGTTTTGACAAAAACAACTTTCAAACCTTAATAAAAATTACAATTGTATTCATAAAAATTATAAGATTATTTATATTCAATATAAATTAATTTAGTAATAATATTTTATTAAAATATTATTTAATTTAAAAATCCATGAATTCATCAAAATAGATTTATTAATTGAATATTAACTAAAAATACTATTTGTGCTTTAAAAACTATTTAAAAAGTAACAATAATAAAATGAATGTATATTATTAATTCTATACAAAAATAATACACATAATAATAGTGTTAGGGTCTTGTTAAATAACCCCTTATAATACCCACATATGACCTAACGGTAAGGTGTGTAATGGTGAAAGACTCTAGGGGTGTTTCCAATAACATCGCTCGTGTGGTAATCTCAATCAACTTCCACTTATCCCGTAGGGAGTTCCATTAAAGAATAATGTGTTAAAGCTTAGCTTGGTCTTGGTCATGAGTGAAGAACAATTATTCCATCTCCTTTCTGAGCTGCAACCAATGAGGTTTGTACGGAGCAATTCTACTAGGTGTGGCCATCACTTCCCTTTTCTGAGTAAATTGGATTTGTTAAAGCCCTATATTTATGCTACTCATGTGATCATTGTTCAACAACTATATTAGAAACTTTAAAAAAATTTAATGGTATTTTAAAATCCAAAAACATAAAACCAAATAAGTGCATAAGTTTTATATACCCATTTTACACAATAATACATTTAATCTGATCAAGAGGAAGTTTCATTAGTAAAGTTTGGGCCATTACAATCTTCCCCCCTTAAGAAATTTTGAGCTTGAAATTTCTTTTTCCCACACTAAAATATATGAGGGTAACTCAACTTCATCAGTTCCTTTGATACCCATGTTTCTTCTTAAAACTTGTGGTTTCACAACAATACCTTAAAGAGAGGAATTGTCTTACTTCGTAGAAATTTTTCTCTATGATCTAAGATATTCACTAGCTTATCTTTATAGGATTGGTCATTATACAATGGTACCACCTATGGATTGAGTACATGCGATGAGTTAGGTATGTACTTCCTTAAGAGTGATCCATGGAATACATCATGTACTTGAGATAGAATCAGTGTGAGTGCTAGTTGACAGGCCACTTCTCTAATGCAATTAAGGATCTAAAAAGGGCTGATGTACCTTGGAATAAGTTTTACCTTCTTCCCAAATATCATAACTCTCTTTCACAGTGATATATGAAGGAATAACACATCTCTAACATCAAATTATAGTTATCATCAATGATTATCAGCATAGCTCTTTTATCAACTCTGAGCAGCTTTAATGTGCTACTGGATGGTCTTAACCTTCTCCACAATTTCTTCAAACATTTCTAGAACTAGGAGTTTTTCTCCCCAACTTCATTCCAACATACTGGTGTTCTACACCTTTTCCCATAAAGGGCTTAATAATAAGCCATTTGGATTTTTGATTGGAATCTATTATTGTATGAGAACTCAACCAGAGGAAGATGTTGATCCCATCCTCATTTGAAGTCCATTGAGCATGCTCTAAACATCTCCTCAAGTGTTTGGATAGTCTGCTCAGATTGACCATTAGTTTGAGGATGATAAGCTGTACTGAAGTTCAGCTCAGTATTCAGAGTACATTGAAAACTCTTCCAGAACATAGAGGTGAATCTTAGATCTTGATCAGATACAATAGATAATGGTACTCCATTTAGACTTACCACTTCTATGATATATATCCACACCAGCTGATCCAAAGATAAATCCTCTAGAATTTCAATGATGTGTGAAGTCTTTATAAGACGATCCAAAACAACCCAAATAGCATTGTTTCCTTTATATTTCTTCAAAATTCTTGTGAAAAAGTCTATGGTAATGTTCTCCCATTTCCATGTTGGAATGGGTAATGGTTGCATCATCCCCTTATACTTATGCCTCTCAGCCTTCACCTACTGACATTCCTGGCACTTTGATGTATACTTAACGATCTCATTCTTCATGTTATCCCACCAATAATGCTTTTGGATATCTCAATACATCATTGTGTTTCCTAGGTGAATGGAGAAATTAAAACTATTTGCATCATCCAAAAGTTATTTCCATAACTCTGTATTTTATAGAATGCATAGTCATGACCCAAATCTCAAAATTCCTTCTTCATTAACATTTAACACCAAGGATTTACCATTTCTGATAGTTTCTAATTTCTTATGAATTCCCACGTCATCCTTTTGAGCATTCTTTAACCTTTCCAAAAGATATGTTTGAGTAATCATTTGTGAAAGGATTAATTATGTTCCCTTCTTTATGATTCCTAGGTCCATATTCATCAAATCTAAGAAGATTGGATCCTTTTCAATTCTCATCAATGATAGAATCATTGGGTCCTTTCTACTTAGAGCATCCGACACCTTTTTTTCTTTCCCAAGGTGGCAATGGATTGATAATTAATAGTATTTGATCATCTCTAACCATCCTTGTTGGCGCATGGTCAAATCTTTATGTGTGAATATATTCTTTAGGCTTTTGTGATCCGTGTATATTTCACATTTCTCCCCAAAGAGGTATTGTCTCTAAATTTTCAAAGAGATGATTAATGAAACTAACTCCAGATCATGTTTTGGATAGTTTTTCTCATGAAATTTCAGTTTCCTTGAAGTATAGGTAATTAATTTGTCATTTTTCTTCCACACACACCCCATTCCATTCTTCAAATCATCACTAAATATCACAAAATGTTCTCCACTTGTGGGTAGTGTGAGCATGGGCGCAGTGATAAGCCTCCTATTAAACTCTTTAAAGATCTCTTCGCATTCACCACTCCATGAAAACTTGACTCCATTCTAAGTTAGCTTAGTAAGAGGGTTTTGACAATAGTGAGAAATTACTCACAAATTAGCGATAATATCTAACTAATCCCTGGAAGCTATGGATATCTGTCACCGATGTTGGCTTTGGATATAGCGACCCAACCTTTTTTTTACTTTTCTATTACAAAATTTTAATGATAAACAACATAATATAATTACACAGAGAGGATCCAAAGGATTAGTGTCTTGGAAAAAATAGGACCATACACAACAATTACAATATCACACATAAACATTTATTTAATTTCTTCTTCTCTAGCTTCTTATTGGAACTTGTCCTCTCCTTAGAACATGTAGCCACTTGAGGATATACATCAAAAGGGGTGAGATAGAAGCCCAGTAAGAGGATATATAAGAAAAATACAGCATGGTGTGAACAGAATCATAACATGGGAATAAGATCATGAACATGAGAGGAAGCATAAATATAAGACTTTGAAATGTGGAAATGCCTAAAAAATGAAACATCATGTCTTAGTGGTTAACTACCACACATACCTTTGAACCAAGATATCATATTGTTCACACATCAGTTCAAATTTACTCATGATATTCATCACTTTACCTAATGAATTGGAGTGCTGTATAATTCCGAGTGCACCCATCACATTGAAACATTCATGTTGCGCTATATAAATCCTGGCGCACCCGTCACATCATAACATTATCATCACTATGCTTGAAACATAGAACACATTTAAAAAATGTACATAACTAACCCATCGAATGGAATGTTTTTCATCTCATAATAACACATTAATAAGCTTTGGGTTCCCAAAATAAATAGGGAATAACATACATGTTGCAAGAACCGTCCACTTTGAGTGAGAAGTAAAGGGGGTGTTCTTAAAAGAGGAGTTCTTTTGGAAAACATTTTGTTTGACATAAAAACCAGTGAAAAATAGTTATATCCCAAAAAAGTAAATAAATTGATTGGAAAATGATCTGTAAGGAGTAACCATATAAAAAATTGAGTGAAAGAGGGAGAACCCGAAGGAAGAAAATTGGGTTTGAGATTTCCCCTTACCTTGTATCCGAATTCTTCCTTCTCTTTAATGTCTTGTATAATGAATTTATATTCATTAATTATAAATCCAGAAAATTGTATAAATTAATACGGTTCATTATGGTTTCATTAAGTGATTTTATGTGCCTTTGGATGAGTTATATAGTTTTAAAACATTGTTTGAGAATGTTTGTTTTCATGGTTTTCTTGAGTGGTTCACTTGTATTCTTAAATTGAAGTTCGGGTAGAACATGAGTAAACATCCAGAAATGATATTAAATGTTATTAATGATATTACAGGAGTTTTAATGATATTATAATGAATCATATTATATCTCTTTGGAAGAATATTTAGATAATAATTAAATGATGATTGTTTGGGTTAATTTGGGTGGTTTTTCAATCACAACGAACTTGTTTTAATTTATCACTTAGTAATAAGGACGTAATTTATTTAAAGAACTTTAAATAGGATATAATACATATAATATATTCTGGTTAAACCATAAAAATTATTTCATGACCAGATCTGAAGGTAGAAATGGAAGAAGAAAGCATTTCGTTCTTGAAGGTGATAAATTAACACCTCACGAACAACGTTCTCTTTAATAAAATAAAAGAAAGAGGAAAGAGGGTTGAATGATATAATATCAAATTATCATCATAAAATTATATTAGATGTATAATAATGGAGTTACAATACCATTTGGATGAAGATATGTTGGAAGAGATCACGAAATGGACTTAAACTTGAAAAGAAATTAAAGTAGAAGAGGGAGAGAAATTACCTCTTGAATACTCCTCTTGAGATCTTCATTAAGGGACTCAGCTTGGTCTTTTTATGAGATCAGCAGCTCTTGAACGTGGGAGAGGGGATATAAAAGAGGTTTGGAAAGAGTTTAGAGAAGGATTGGAGCTTGAGAGGTGTGAGGAAATGAGGGTGTGAAGGGTGGTTTTTATAGTGGAGGGGAGAAAGGTTTTCTTAATATAAAATTCATTATTTTATTAATTTCCTCTAAGACAAGGAATAGTGAGTCATCCATGAACAAGAATAGTAAATAAGGCATGTGAGTTAGAGATTTGGGTTCTTACATCACTTGTGATTCCAGGAATAGTGGGTTTTAATTATAATGTATTTATACGGTGAATTAATGTATTTTACTATTCACCAAAAATTCAAGTCTCTGAAAAATACCAAAAATTTACCCCTAAAATTTTTCAACATGTAGAATCCAAAAATGAAGTCCATTTTTCAAAAATAATTTTCTAAATTTTCTAAATTTAATATTTAATTAAAATTATTATTTACTTAAAAAACAGTTTTTAAAATTAAAACTGATTTTATAGTGCTTTCAAAAATTACGTAAGGTCTTATAAAATTATCTAAAAACTAAAATATATTGATTTGATAATTATTGAACACATATTAAGAAAATTAATTTTCTTTTAAATTAATTAATTAATTATAATTAATTATTTATAACTAACAAAATTCCAAAACATTTACTAAGGTCAAATTATCACTATCTAAGATGTCTAAATTTTATTTAATTATTCATGGGTAAGGTTACTCTTATGTTGGATGATTTACTATTCATAAGGGTTATATTACTATTCATAAGGGTAGATTACAATTCACAAGTGTACGTTACTATTCACCAAAAATTATTTTTGTTTCATTAGACTCCAAAAATCATCTTGAACACAACCATGTATGTCGGATTTTTGAAATTCCAAACACAGAAGTGACAAAATTATATTTAGAGGTCACTTGGAATTTAGTAGTTCATTATTTTGTGTTTTAATGTTATTTTATGACATAAATATAAGAAGGTAAATTTCCATTGAAAACTTTGGGTCGTTACATTCTCCCCCCCTTAAGAAATTTCGCCCCCGAAATTTCACTTTACACCAATAGGTGAGGGTACTTCTCCTTTATTGCCTCTTCTGGTTCCCATGTTGCTTCCTCAAACTTATGGTTCCTCTACAAAACTTTTAAAATATGGGTTGTCTTGTTGCGTGGAACCTTATCTCTTCGATACAGAATATTTATTTGCTGCTCCTCATAGGAGAGATCATCTTCTAACTGCACCACCTCTGAGTTTAGTACATGTAAGGGGTCTAGTATGTACTTCCTCAGTAGTGATACATGAAACACATCATGAAATTGGGCCATATTCGGTGGAAGTGCAAGATGATAGGCCACGACTCCTATGCGGTCAAGTATCTCAAAGGGGCCAATATACCTTGGGCTTAGCTTCCCATTCTTCCTGAATCACATGGATCTCTTCCAAGGAGATATTAGAAGGAAGAATTTATCTCCAATGTGAAACTCCAAGTCCCTTCGACTGTTGTTAGCATAGATCTTTTGCCAACTTTGAGCAGCTTTGATGTGTTTCTGGATGACTTGAACCTTCTCTATAATCTCTTGAACAAGATCAGGTCCAAGTATCTTTCTTTCTCCAACTTCATCCCAATAGGTTAGAGTTCTACATCACTTTCCATACAAAGCTTCATATGGAGACATCTGAATACTCGAGTGGAAGTTGTTGTTGTATGAGAACTCAACCAATGGGAGATATTGATCCCATAAACCTTTGAATTCTATAGAGCATGCTCTTATCATATCTTCAAGTGTCTGAATAGTCCTTTCAGATTGGACAACAGTTTGGGGGTGATAAGCCGTGCTGAAATTTAATTCAGTACTCAAAGAATGTTGAAGTCTCCTCCAGAATTTAAATGTGAACCTTGGATCACGGTCAGAGACAATTGAGAGTGGAACACCATGAAGTATCACCACTTCCTTTACATATATCTTTACAAGTTTTTCAAGTGAGAGATCTTCCCGAATAGCAATAAAATGGGCAGTCTTGGTGAGTCGGTCAACCACAACCCATATCACATTATTTCCCATTGATATCTTCGGGAGACCCATGACAAAGTCCATAGTAACATTTTACCATTTCCACATGGGTATATGCAATGGATGCATCATACCTTTGGACTTTTTTCACTCAGATTTAACTTGTTTTCATACCAAGCACCTTGATATATATCCCTGTTTCGCACGGAATTCAGGGATGACCTCCTGGATGGGAGATTCAAACGTTCCGATCGGTTTCTAACGGGTTTGTTCGTAGAACCGGAAACATCCAATGATTCCACTTCCATTTGGACCTACTTTCCAAAGGTAGGTGCTCATTAGCTTGTGGGCTAATGAGGCTTAGGAATTTTCATTGGTCGAGAGGATGGGAGGTCGGACTCATCACACCTTTTTGAGGGGAATTATTGTCTACTCCGGGACTCTCTTTATATATTTAAGTTATGTTGGTGAATCCTTATTACATTACCAAGTATAAAATGAGCTTTCCTTCAGTTTAACAATCAATGATTAAATATTTAAGAAATTTAGAGGATCTTTTATATGTATTCGAGGTTCTTCATCAATAGAGAATCATCTGTATCTATTTAGAGATTCTTATTCAATGGTATCCTTCAAATTTTTTTTTATAAAAGTCTCTTAGTCATTATGATGACCAGGCTAGTTTTAAAGCCACTCAGTGGGACAATTTAAGTTTATTGTCATTCAAAAGGACATGGATTATTTAAAAGTTGTTATCGAACCCATAAATGGGCTACCTACGTATCCTTAGTTTTGAAAAAGGAATCAGAACCCACGTAGTTCGAGTAAGGGAGTATGATGTTTATGATTGATGGCTCAAAGAAGGATGTCATAATTACTTTTACACTCTAAGCTCACGTGAGTCATGCTCAGTGTGAGAAACAAGAGGTATTGGTAAAAAATTAGACAATTGTGCCATGAAAGATGCAATCATAAGAAATGGTTTGGGGCTTATGTTTGTATAACTGCCCAGATAGATTAAGGTTTAGGATTCACTTTTAGGGAGAAAATCCATGAACAGAGTCCATAAAGGTATATGTGCTTCATGGAGATTTGAATACTCTAATCTTGGGGCTTACTCCTAAGGAGGATTCCCAAGTTAGGAGGGGACTTATGATTGGGTTTTACTTTTGAAAAGGAAACCCAAATCAAGGGTAAATTAGGACTAGTTAAAGAGAATTTAAGGGACTTGGGGCTTACTCCTAAGAAGGATTCCCAGATTAAAGGATTATGATTGGGGCTTACTCCTAAGGAGGATGCCCAAGTTAAGGAATTAAGGTTTGGGGCTTACTCCTGAGGAGGATGCCCAAGTTTGGGAACTTTAAGAATTTGGAGCTTACTCCTAAGGAAGATGCCCAGATTAAAGGACTTATAACTGGGGATTATTCCTAAAAAGGAGACCCAAGTTAAGGATTATCTCATCTTAAAGGATGAGGTTGAATGAATGAGCTCTCCATATTTAGTGACATAAGGATATTTAAATCACTAGGTTTTGATAGATATTCCACAGAATTCCTTTCAGATAAGGAAGTCAAATCAAGAAATCATGCCATAAATGGCTTTGCAGAGTGTCTTGAAGACTGAATCTTGAAAAGGAAAGGTGTAATGGCTTAAGAGGGGTAAAATGTGCAAGATGGGCACCCAAAAAGGTAGGGGCGTGCAAGTCTTGAAAGGCGCGCAAGTCTTCCGTGGACGCGCAAGTATTGGTCGCGCAGGTATACTTGCGCGACATGTGGGGTACTTGCGCGATTTTCAACCAGCATTAGAATACTTGAGCGACTCTTTATTAATCACTTTAGAATCCTCTTGAGGTTCTTCCAGAAAAGGGACGCGCAAGTTCTATTGAAGGAAATAAGGCGGCGTGCAAGTTTTTGATAATTTTCAACACTTAGGCCTTCCTTCTTCTCTTTAGATCTTCTGTTCTAGGTAAGAAATTACCTTAGAAGTGTTTCGTAAGCTTTGAGAAGAGACTTGGGCGTCGGGAGCTTCAATCCGAGTTTCTGGAAAAAAGATCCTCTCGAATGGGGGGCCCACAGGGTCTATTTATAGGCAGGAGAAGACCCCGGGCGGTTACCGGGTGGTTATCACTTAGGTCGCGCAGGTCACCTGCGCGACCTAGTGCGTCGCGCAAGTCCACTTGTGCGACAGTGATATAACTTGCGCGGTGCAGTTGCTGTTGATCCTTTGTTCATGCCTTTGTCGATTTTTTATATTTTCTTCAAAGGTTGAATCACTTTGAGCTCAGATATTCCCCTTTTCCGATTGTTAGATTCTGTGACGAAAGGAGCGTCAACAAAAGTCCCCCCTCAGAGTTGGATCCGGAGAGAAATGAGGATTTGACTCTAAGGAAATCGAATCCATCCAAAGGAAAAGGGGCGCGCAAGTCCTCATTGCGTAGAGGCGGCGCGCAAGTTTGCATCGCGCAGGCCTTAAGCGTACTGGGTATGGCGCGCAGATAGGCCTCCTGGACTATAAATACATGGCCTCACCTCCGTACAAGCATCCGGATTTCTGGACTTCATACCTTATCGAGCTCTCGTCGCACAGGTTATTTTAGCCGTGCAAGGTGCTCTGTTTTCCAATGTTTTCCTTGATGTCGCTCTATTGTAAAGGTATTTGTACTTGCGCGGTTTACACTTGCGCGACAAAAACTAGCGCGGCACACGAATACTTGCGCGCCATGTTTTAGACTTGCGCGCCTTAATTCCTTAGCCATTTTTCCGAATTCTTACACAAATTTTATGAAAAATAAACCCATTTAAGAGTTTAATTTATTCAACTTTTGTGCAGATTCAATGGCTCCTAATGGAATTAAAACGTCTGATGAACTGGCTAGCAAGCGGACTGATGACATGATGAACATTATTAGCCATGATTACTATGATATCTGCAACAACACTCTCCCAGATTTGGCTAAGTACTTGAAGAAATATCATCCTAATTTTCCACAGAGCATCCATTTGCCTCTGTGTGGTCATGGTCATCTGCAAGGAGTCAATGTTCCAAATGCAAACAATTATACACCTGAGATGCAACTGCACTGCTACTCCTCTATTTAGGTTATGCTGGGCATTAAGAGTAACAACAATGATGTGGACTTTCAAATTCTTCCTCCATGTCATTTCCTTGCAGATATGAAAATGGAAAACCCATGGGCTGAAATGTTTTCCACTTCCGGTTGGTGGAGAGAAGACAAAAATGGTATTAGAGCAATATCTGAAAAGAGTACTCTCTCCAAATGGCTCTTTACTTCCAATGCTCCATTCTAAAATCCATGTATCCATATTCCAAGTCTCTTGGACAGAAACAGAGTCACTGTTTGATCAGCAGAAAATTTTCTCAAACCGCACTCAAGAACATCCTTTTACAATTGTTCCAAGAAGATCTGGTATCACTGCATCTCTTATTGTATCCAGTTGAATGAATGAATTCCAGGTGGTTGCTGATGAAGCTCGGGATGCCGTAAATCAAATGAATTGTTATGTTGAAAAGCCTCTTGTAATTCTTGAAAAAGAGAAGAGACTCCAGTCTGTGGATGTCCTTCTAACTCTTGTGTATCAATGAAAAACACTTTCATCTTCAATCATTTGTACCTTCATTCTTTCATTACCTGCATTCTTTCATTACCTGCTTCAAATTTACTTAAGCCAATGGGCCTAGTAAGCATAGTTTGATTTTTACTAGGATTATTACAAATAACCCTACAAACTTTGAATCTTTTAATTTCTCAATATTACCTAAATCATACAAAAATGTATATTTAGTGAGATGGAACTTGACTTTTATTCATAGTTCCTTTGTCTTTTGTGGTCAGTTTAAATTCATGCATACCGGACATAAAGGGGCTAATGTTTAAGGTCGAAATAGCTTTGACCAAAATGGATTAAAATTGATTCAATTCCTTGACAATTTATCTGAAAACATATTACCATACTCAAGTATGAGAGAAAATATGTAAACTATGGCTTAAGAATATTTGAATCTGAGGAATGATATGAAAAAGAGCTAAAAGGCATTAGAATAAGTAGTTTCCAAGAATGAAGTTACTATTATTTAAAAAAACCCGTTAGGGGGTTGAAATATGCAGGGCCACCTATGGGCATTGGCTGCATGGTCAAATAAATAGTATCTTTCGGCTGACAAGTCTATTATGTGGACTGTTTATGCAAGGCCACCTATGGGCACGTGCTGCATAGTCAGGCGAAAGAACTCTCAAAAATTTACTTTCCTAGTGCTAAAAGCCAGTGAAAGTTTATGGAGATTCAAATTTTCTAAAGTATAGAGTTTGTTGTATGGAAAGAGGTACTTGAATATGGAGAAGATATTTCCGAACAATAATATCAAAGAACTGGATGAATATCACTCCTACGAAGGTCTGACCCAAACTTTGGGAAGAAGAATAAACCCTAGACTTGAATACTTTCAGATCATGAAAAAGGATATGGGACAAATATGTTAAGGATGGCTATTTTTTTGCGGATCCCTACATACTGTCGTTTAAGACAAATAAGGAAAAAAGATGCATTCTTCCCAAGAATGAAGTTACTATCATTTAACAAACCCGTTAGGGGGTTGAAATATGCAGGGCCACCTAAGGGCATTGGCTGCATGGTTAAATAAATTGCATATTTTGGCTGACAAGTCTGTTATGTGGACTGTTTATACAAGGCCACCTATGGGCACGTGCTGCATAGTCAAGCAAAAGAATTCTCAGAAGTTTGAAATTTTTGTGATTAGAAGTCATGAAAAGGGTTATGAAGATCTGAAAATATTTAAGGTTAGGATTATAACACATAAAGATGGGTATTGTCCAATGTATATAGAGATACATAGGTCAATGATAACCATAATCATGTTGTGGCTGGGTCCTGAATTGAAATTTTGGACTTCACTACGCATCTCATAAGAATGAGAATCAAGCCATACGTAGTTCTTGAAATGCAGTTTAACGTCGTGCAGGACGAAAGTATGAGAGATCTTAGTTTAGGGTCATAGAATTCGGACCATAATAATGAATACACAGTGTGTTTTCATGAGGAATTTTCAGCCAAGGGACTGAAAGTGAAATTTGGGGTTAGGCCCAAAAGACTTGGGACTGGATTCGAGGGATACTCGAATGTTCCTACGTATCCCATAAGGATGGGAATCAAGTCCATGTAGTTCTAGAACTACCCTTTGTTCAAATTCGGTTCGTACATGTGAAGGGTGAAAGGGGACTTTAGTGCCATGATGGTTTAACCTGAGACAAAACGTTTAGGTATTACCATGTATGCACGTATTCTTTTGAAATGAAAACCATGATTGAAAAAATCAATGTCAATAATAGTTCTCTCTCAAATGAGGAAATCAAAGAGTGTTGTAGTTTATTGTCGTACTGGACAAAAGTGTTGCATAGTTTAACGTTATATAACAAGGACGAAAGTGAATCAATGTAAAGATATTGATTCTAGGGGCAGTTTCACGAATCAACATCATATGAGATGGTGGTGAATCGATGTGAAGAGATTGTTTTTGGGCTTGAACCATGGGAGGTTGCCTACATACCCAGCCTGGAGGGCAAGGATCAAAGTCCGTGTAGTTCAATTAAAGAATGAATTAATGATCAAGTTGTTCTTGGGGACAACGATCTAAAAAAAATGTTGTTGGGACTTACACATGGTTAGGGGCCCAAAGAGAGTGTTATGGTTGATGTTTTCTCTAAGCTCACGTGAGTCATACTCGGTGTGAGAAACAAGAGGTAACAACAACCTTAACAATGCATAGTTTAATGTCATGTAGGACATAAAAAAGGGACTATGCAGTTTAAAGTCTTGCAGTTAAGACTATTGGTGCTGCACAGTTTAGTGTCATGTAGCAGGGACAAAATAACAGTTTAATGTCATGTAGGACATATCAAGGACTTTCTGTACAGTTTAGCATCATGTAGTTAGGACGATGGGGACAATACAGTTTAATGTCATATTGGACAAAAGGGGGATTGTGCAGTTTAATGTCATGCAGTAAGGACAAAAGAGTGTACCATTTTAACATCATGTCGGACGAAAGTGCGAATAGTTTAAGGTCATATGCATGGACCGTGAATGGTGCATTTTAATGTCATGCTGGAATTTTGAGATTATATAGTTTAACGTCTTTCCGGACGTAAGGGAATTTATACAGTTTAGCGTCATGTAGTTAGGACGTCACAGTTTAACGTCTTGCTGGACGTAAGGGACTTGCAAATAGTTTAGAGTCATATGCATGGACCGTTGATGATGCAGTTTAAGGTCATACTGGACCATTTAGGGAACTTTTTCACAGTTTAACGTCGTGTGGGACGAAGTTGCAGTTTAAGGTCATACTGGACCATTGCTGTATAGTTTAATGTCATATAGAAAGAACGAAATGGTGCTGCACAGTTTAGTGTCATGTTGCAAGGACATAAGAGGACATAGTTTATCATCATGTTGGACGAAAAAAAAGACATGCGAACAGTTCAAGGTCATATGCATGGACCACATTGTTTAACGTCACCTTGGATGAATTAGGGTGCTGTATAGTTTAGTGTCATGTAGCTAGGAAAAACTACAGTTTAGTGTCATGTTGGACCATTACTGGAACTGATATAGTTTAGTGTCATCTCGGACGAAACACAGTTTAATGTCATGTTGGACAAAGTTGCAGTTTAAGGTCATACTGAACCATTACTGGAACTGATATAGTTTTGTGTCATCTCGGACGAAACACAGTTTAACGTCATGTTGGACGAAGTTGCAGTTTAAGGTCATACTGGACCATTGCTGTATGAACCAATTGTAAGAGTCTTGGTTCTGGGGACCATATTTTGTATTTATACAAAATATTTCTTCAGAAATCTGGCATTGGTTGGAGTCGTGATGAGTTCTCCATCCATTGAGATTAATGAATAAGCTCCATTGGAGTAGACCTTATGTATTTAATAAGGTCCTTCCCATTTTGGTTCAAGCTTGGGAGGCTTCTTTCCTAGTATCATTGGTGTTCTGAGAACCAATACCAATTCTCCCTGAATTAATGAACGAAGATGAACTTTTTTGTTAAAAGCTAGTGCTATTCGATTTTGATAGATTTCCAAGTGGTGCAAAGTGCACAATCCTTTCTCATCTAACTGTTCCAATTCATTCAATCGCTTTTGGGATTGCTCATCTGTAGATAACTGATCACAAATGGATACTCTGAGTGAGGGTAATTGAACTTCAATTGGAAAGACTGCTTCTGTTCCATATACCAACGAATATGGAGTTGACCACGTTGCATTGCGGGTGGTAGTCCGATAAGCCCATAAAGCATGAAAGAGTTTATCAGGCCATGACCTCTTATCTTTATCCACCATCTTTTGAAGTATATTTGAAAGAGTCTTGTTAAAGGCTTCTATTTGGACATTGGCCGCCACATGATACCGAGATGAATGGTTGGATTTAATGTTGTATTCTTGATACAATTTCTTCACCTCAGAACAACAGAAGTTGGTGCCGTTGTCCGTCAATATGGTATGAGGGACACCAAATCTAGTAATGATGTTAGACTTGATGAAGCTAAAAATGCATTTAGAACTGACTTCTTTGATAGGTACTACCTCTTCCCATTTGGAAAAGAAATCAGTAGCAGTAAGAATGTACTTAAACTGCTTGGCCGTAGCTGAAGGGTAAGGTCCCACCACATCCATTCCCCATGTGGCAAATGGCCATGAGTATTTAGCTATATGAAGAAACTCTAGAGGATGATGAATGAAGTTGGCATGTACTTGACATGAATGACACTTCTTTGTGAAATCAACACAATCTTGTATCATTGAAGGCCAAAAGTATCCAATCCTTCGAATTTGATCAGACAATCTATGTCCAGACTGGTGGGCACCACAGACTCCTGCATGCACTTCTTTCAGGACAGCCATTGTCTCTTCACCATCAATGAATCTGAAGAGAATTCCATCAAAACCACGTTTGTAGAGAATTTTCTCTAGGTGGTTTGGGATATCATAAAGAGTAAAATTGACCACACGTCGCCAGATTTGTTCTTTCTCGGCTCTATCAGGTGGAAGTGTTCCATTTTGAAGGTATTCCCTGATAGGTGACATCCATCCTGTAGTATGACCATATGGTTCAGGAATGGGACTAATTTCATTAATTTCCTCTATTCTGGATTGAACATAAGGTGAAATTGCACGACGGTGGGAAATACTGATGGTTGTCTCGTCCAGATTTGGATCTGCTAGAGCTGTGCCTATATTAGCCAGTGCATCAGCTTGAGCATTTTGTGATCTTGGGCCATAAGAAAATGTCGGTTCTGAAGGGAATTCCGCCATTAACTCTCTGACGTAATCATACAAAGGGATTAATTCTTCTTTTCTGATGGCATAATCGCCATTGACTTGTTTGATTACCAGGTCTGAATCACCTTTCACCTTTAAGTGATTCACTTGTGCTTGAAGCACTAACTCCAAGCATGTGATAAGATCTTGGTATTTGGCTTCATTATTGGTACCACCTTCCCACAATAAAAAGGAATAAGGTAACAATACCTTATCTGGAGAAATGATTACAATTCCTAAACCAACTTTGTTGAATTTAGGATTTTCCATTTTCTTCCCTGTTAGACTTCTGGAAGCACCATCAAAATATATTTCCCATGTTTGAGGATTCTCTTGAATAGAGAAAACTTCCTCATCAGGGAGTTCAATATCCGAAGACGTGTCTTCCATGGAAGGATGTTCAGCCAGGAAATCAGCCAGAGCTTGGCCCTTTATTACCTTTTGAGACACATACTGAATGTCGAACTGCTGCAAGATAACTTCCCACCTTGCTAGACGTCCTGTAAGCATTGGATGACTAAGGATGAATTTGAGCGGATTATTGCGAGATACCAATTGGACCTCGTGATGTTGCAAGTAGTGTCTCAGTTTCTGGACTGCAAAGATTAATGCTAGGCAGCACTTCTCAATACTTGAATACCAGGTTTCTGCTTCAAGCATAGTTCTAATGAGATAGTAGAGGCTGTTTTCATTCCCAGCTTCATTCTTTTGAGCGAGATAGGAACCCAATG
This sequence comes from Viscum album, assembly GCA_963277665.1. Taxonomy (NCBI): domain Eukaryota; kingdom Viridiplantae; phylum Streptophyta; class Magnoliopsida; order Santalales; family Viscaceae; genus Viscum; species Viscum album. Next base: position 1,918,941,953 of record OY728119.1, read on the forward strand.
ATCGCTCTAGAGCTGTCAAATAGAGGATAAGTGGTCTACCTTCAACGGGTGGCATGAGTACTAGTGGACTCAAGAGGTATTTCTTGAGAACATCAAATGCTTCTTAACATTCTTCAGTCCACTGGTAAGTGACTCTTTTTTCTCAATAATTTGGTAAAGGGTTAACTTTTGTCTTCCAAATTAGCAATGAAACGCCAAATATAGGCTAAGTGTCCTTGAAGTCCTCTTAATTCTTTCAAATTCTGCGGAGGTGACATACCAAGGATTGATTTGGTCTTCTCAGGATCGACTTCAATACCACGATGGCGTACAACAAAGCCGAGTAATTTTCCTAAGGTTACCCCAAAAGAACATTTTAAGGGGTTCATCTTCAAATTATGTTGTCGAAGCTTGTGGAATATGACTTCCAAATAAGCCAAGTGATTAGAACGTTGTTTGGATTTAACCACCAAATCGTCTACATAGCATTCAACAAACATCCCTAAGAAATGTTTGAAGATACGATGCATGGCGCATTGATATGTTGCACCTGCATTCTTTAAACCAAAGGGCATCACCCGGTAACAAAACACACCTTGAGGAGCTCTGAAAGCTGTAGATTCCTCATCTTCTGGGGCCATTCGGATCTAATTATATCTGGAATATCCATCCATGAAGGATAGTACTTCAAAACCAGCTGTCGCATCAATTAAGAGTTCTGTAATCGGAACTGGGAAATTATCTTTAGGACAATACCGATTAAGATCTCTGAAATTGATGCAAACCCTAATTTGTCCGTTCTTCTTCTTTACAGGGACAATATTAGCCAACCACTTGGGATACTGAACTTCTCTGACGAAGTTAGCTTTGATCAGTTTATCCACTTCAGCTTCAATTTTGGAAGCATAAATTGGGTGTGTTCTTCTCGCGGCTTGCTTAAATCCTCGATGTTCTTTTGGTAAACCCAAATGATGAGTAGAAAATTCAGGATCAAGCCCAGGCATTTCTGTATAGTTCCAAGAAAAAATATCTTTATTTTTCTTTAGAAAAGAAATATACATCTCTTGCTCTTCAAGGGTCATGGCCGCACTAATTAAAGTGGGGCGTGGATCTTTCTCTGTAACCAGATTTATTTCTCTGAGTTCATCCACAGTGGTAGAGATACCCTCTTCAAATGCTGGAGGAGCATCTCTAAGACCTTCCTCTTCCTCTTCATTATGTGCTATTTCTTCCGTTTCTACTTGCATAGTAGATGAAAAAACGAAATTCTCATGATCATAATAGATGTCAAAATTTTCACATTTTGAAGAAGAAGCTTCCATTTCCGACCCTGTTGATGATAAAGGGCCTTATTTGGGAAATAAAGAGGAGATGATGGATTGAGAATCGACATCATTATTCACCTCTGGTGTTGCTATAACTTCTTCTGGCCTGATTGGTGAAGTATATACTTGTTGGACTTCAACAGATGAAATGAAAACGTCACCACTTATGCTTTCATCACTGTTTGGTAGGTTACCAATTTCTCCCATGTTGTCTGGCTCAATTGCCGTAATTGACATTATGGATCTTTCCATAAGAGTATTTTGATTTGGGCCTATTTTGTCAATTTGACTGATAGGTAACACATAATCTGTACTCACATGTGTAAATGGATTTATTGGAATTTTCTCCAAACCATATGGATCATTAATTTTGGTAATTTCTTTCATTGTAGATTTTTCTCTTCCCTTCATGTGATAAAATTCTGCCTCAATGTATTGAGACTCACATGTCTTGAACGAGGCCTTATCACCATACAATGTTCCAACTTGACCATTGAAACAGTATTTGAGACATTGATGGTATGATGAAGGGATAGCCGCATGCTGATGTAGCCAGGGTCTTCCAAGCAAGACATTGAAAGCTGAGTCTTGATCAACAATCATGAAATCCGAATTGGATACAAGATCTACAAACTGAGTTCTAAGTGTAACTTCGCCCAATGGTTCTTGTTCATTTTTATCATATCCTTGTAACATCATGGTAGAAGGAGATAAATCAGATTCTGTGAGGCCCAATCGATGAAGTGTATGAATGGGCATGAGGTTGACTCCTGAACCATTGTCAATGAAAGTTCTTCGAATATATACACCATTGACTTTGCCAGATAAGTAGAGAGGTTTTATGTTCCCATGCACAACATAATCCTCATCTTTATCAGTAAAATATATCACTTCATGGAATTCTGTAGGATTATTCTCTATGTGATAGACTTCAGCTGCAACAATTTCATCTTCAAACTCCTGAGGACTTGACAAAGCTTCGATGAGTGATTCCCGAAGATCTTTTGACAGATTCAAAGCATCCAAAATTGATAACTTGGCTGGTACTTGGGCCAAGTGTTTCAATATATCATACTTTTGATCTAGAGGTCTGCGTTTCCCAACAGGAATATGTGGTTTAGCAGGTACCTTGGAAGCAGATGCTTTGGAAGCTGATGCATCTTGTATTGGGATAGAAGTTGGCAACATCCTTGGTTTTGGAAGATTAGACTGATTAGATCCATTTACTTTCTGAGATAAAGAAGATGGAACTTTTAATTGGTCTTCCAAAATAACTGTGCCAAAACTGAGTTGGACATTGGCAGAAGAACTTGCTTGTTCTTTTTGAGCTCGCTGAAGGGCTCTACCACGAGTTTCTGCTGCATACACAGTGCTAGCAGGGGTAAAATTGGAGTAGTGGCTTCGGAAAGATCCACGTCTTCCCCTGTATCCTGAACCTCTAGAACTTCCTCGGATTCCATTATTTGATACAGGGAATTAAGGCTCATCAAGACTGGAATATGGATCTGTTAATTGAATCATATTAACAGAACTGAAGATTAACTCTTCATCTGATAAAGACCCTTCCTGACTAGCCTGTTTAGGCTGTGCCGTTTGATGGGGCGGTGCCCGTGGATTTGAAGTAGATGGCATGAAATCTGCTAGAGTCAAAGACAACTTAGGCCTTGATACATACTCATCTTCTTCTGATTCCTCTTTCTTTTTTGAATTGCGCTGCCCTTTTGAGGATTTGTCTTTTGATGGAGACTTCACTGCATCTTTTTTAGGAGACACAATTGGCTTCTTCAATTGTGTTCGCAAAATGGCATGGGTCCGATTGATTGTCTTTCTGACCATCCAATCATCATATTTTTGCGCAGTTTTTCTTTTGACTTCCTGCCACTCGCCTCCTTCCTCTGGATCTGTAGCGGTAATACACGCCACATGAGCTGAAGAACCCTTCAATTTGACTTGTCCCAAGTCGACCATCTTTTGCAGGAGGTCTTTAAAGAAAAAACACTCCTGGATGGGATGTCCCAACATTTGATGAAAGGGACAATAATTGGGACGGTCTTCATCTCCTTTCTTGTTTGGCCTCTTGGGCACTGGTAATTGAACCAAATTATTTTCCAGAGCTGAAATGAAGTAACCAGGAACTTGCTCACTTCGGAAAGAGTATGTTTTACTCTTCATATCCTAAAATTGTTTTCGTCGCTGATCTCTTTGATCATTCGGACGAAACGGCCTTTGTTGTTGGCGTTCAGGAGGTGGAGCCCTTTGAGAAGATGAAGGTTTTGCAGTAGAAGTAGGTACAGGTGCTTGTTTAAGCATAAATGTTGCAGTTTCCTCTTTACCCATTCTCATTCCTGGAACTGATGGAATTACATGATATTTAGCCTTATCCTGTATAAGGGAATCTTCAATCTGCTGAGCGATTGAAGTAAGGTCTCGAAACCCTCCTATGTATTTCACATGGATCAATGGCGTGCGTAATTCGTCACGCAAATTTGCCACACATATTGGCAACAGCTCTTCTTGAGGGAGTGCTAAACTCAGGGAATACGTTAATCCCTTCCAGCGAGCAATGAAATCAGAGACTCTTTCATTCTCCCTTTGCTTTCAGTTTGTAAGATCGAAAACTATTGTTTTTGGCAAAGTTGAGCTGAACTGAAGAAGTAATTTTTGACGAAGATCCTCACATCCGATGATTGACCGGGATTGCAAGCTTGTATACCAGACAAAAGCTGGTCCTTGCAAGGTTCGCACGAAGCATCTGAGTTTCACTGCTTCTTGCTGCTCTGGAGTTCCCATCATAGGATCACAACAAGACACGTAATGTGTCAAATGTTTTTCAGGGTCGCCTGATCCATTGAAAGTAGGGAAAACAGGGTTTCCAAAACTGGATGGAGGAGAAATTGAATCTACCCATTCAGGGTAAACTTTCTTTTCAGGTTAAACTTGCACCCGTTTCCCTTCCATAGTTTCTAACCGAGCTGTTAATGACTCAATATTAGTTATTAACTTTTGAGAAACATTAGGTTGAACTTGGTTTTGGGTAGGTGTAATGAATGGAGCTTGGACAGATGTGGTGGTTGGTGCTGCAACTGATGGTAGCACTGCCAACCGTTGTTGCGCTTGACCCACGGGATTAGACCTCTGAGGGTGTACTGATGAAGGAGGATATTCTTGATCCATCTCAGTAACTGCAACAAATTCCTTCAGCTGTCGAACTTCAGCATTATTAAGAAGAAGAATACTATGAAGTAGTTCTGCATTCATTCTTCTTAATTCTTACATTTCTTCCTCCTGTTGTGCAAACCTTTGCTCTAATGAGAGCGATTGACCTTCTCCAGAGGAAGGATATGTAACCTGATTCTTTCCCTTCCCTTTTTTGGATACCTTTTGGAGGGAGGGAAGTGGATTACCTAGGTTCTGAGTAATCCTTTGACTTCGTGTACGTACACCTTCTTCATTTGTATCAGTGCGTACATTTTCTTGAGCAGTACGTTCTTCATCTGAGTCCCCTGAGTGAGTATCCTCTGGTGGATTAGCAACAACGGCATTGATGACATTGATTGATGCATAATGCATCGCATCCCTTCTATCAACATTTCTGTGATATTGTATTCTTTCATAGCTTTGATGAGACATTTCCTTTTGTTGATTCAATCCGTTAGGAACTTCTTGATGAGCTATAATTTGGAGGGAATCTCCTGATAATTTGGCTCTTCGTTCCTCTTGGGGATTTTTCCCCAATAGAGAAAAGACCGATATTCTCTGAGAAGGGGATTGATGATTTGAAAGAGTCCCCAGTCTCGTGAACTGGGGATATTCCTGCTGATTCCGCTCAACTCCTCGAATCCCATTTGTTGACTCTGAGGGTTGGGTTAAAGAAGTCCCCAGTCTGACAAGCTGGGGTGGCTCTTGACATGCTACGTCTGAGATCTTCTTAAAAGATATCTTGATCTTGCGAATCTTAGTTCGGAAATTAGCTGGATGCATTAGCCTGTATCCACTTTTATCACCTGGTTCAATAGACCATTGGATGATTTCTGTGACTTCTGTCATTTGATGACGTGTTTTCTCCATACGAGAGGCTTGTGCAATATTCTCTCCTGATTGATGTAGGAGCAATTCAAAAACTTGTTCTCTATATGCTTGATTTTGAGAGGAACTAGTTGAAGCCTGTTCTTGAACAAGCTTTTGATTATGAACAAAGCCCATTGACTGTGGCCGACCATGGGCAATAACATTGCATGAGACCATTTTCGGCGGGCTTTGCTGACTGGAAAGCACTGTGAAATGTAGTGCTTCGTGAACACCCCATCCTCTGATATGAACTTCAGATGGAGAATTGGAAATTAACTGACGCAATTTTCTTAGTGCGCCAAGGCATGAAAGTTGAAGGGTTCTCTGTTGCTTTTCAGCCTTCGGATACTGAGAGACTGATAGAGAATCCAAATCAATCTGACGTTGTAGCCCTTCTATTATCTTAAGATGATTTTCATATTCATCATAAGATAATACCTTCTTATTCAATTGACAAAGAGTTTTCCATATGTTGAGATGAATATCATGGATTCCATCATCCGTTAACATCTTTAGAATGTCATACTGGGAGTCAGCCAAAGGCCAAAACATGACTGGTACCTCACCTTTTTCCAGTTTCTTCCTCATGTTCAGCATTTCCTCTTTATCATTAAATGAAGATTCTTATACCTGTTTTGACCAGAGTTGGTGTTTCCTTGTTGCTTCATCGGATTCAACAAGATTGATAGAGAGATCATTGATCAAACTAGAAGATACATGACTTAGGGTTGGTTCGGAGAATGACCTACACCCTGGGATATCTTCTGATTGAGAAATTATTTCACTTGCTAGCGATAAAGCATCAGACATGAATGGTTTCGCATTTGCAAGTGCCTCAAGATAAGAGGGCTTTCTCGGCACTACATTGTCCACTGGAGTATTTTCCAGGCAATGTGTATCACTACTGCAGAGAGGACTTTCGCAGCGAAGTTCATCATCATGGGGAGGAACACCATAATGGGTTAAATCAAAAGATGATATCTCTTGCTCCTTGGTCTTCTGACCACACAGAGGGTTCCTGTGGCTCTCATCTGAAGAAGAAACTTCAAGATTGACCGAATTTTAATGAAGCAAGCCTTCATGAGGAAGTGTCTGTTGAAGACCTTCAGAATTAATGTTCCTGTTATTGGGAACTAAGGGAGTAGAATCTTGAATTCCGACAGATAAATGTCTAAGGGATTCAAGAACTCCAGCATCGAGCAAAGCCTTGTTGCAGATTGGCCTTTGATCTCCTGACTGTGCTGGGAGGATCTTTTTCTTAGATGCCTTCTTACTCGCTTTGGAAACCACTTTTTGACGAAAGTGGTTACTCTGAGCAGGTGTATGTGCCTGATCAGGAAAGATGGTCAGGTTAGGCTGATGATCTCCACTCAAATCAGGTGTATGTGCCTGACTTGGTTGTCCGTATGATATGGGGGAGTATGCCCCATGAACCTCTTGGACTGGAACAGATGTGTGTGTCAGTTCTGGAGTGAATCGTTGATGTGTCACTCCACTGCTAGGGATAGATTTATGTGTCCGTCCCTAAGATGATGCTGAAGCTGTTATGATATCCTGGAAAGCATCCAGAATATGAGCAGGAATTTGCTTCTGCTCTTTCACCATTGACAAAATATGTTTGGTGACTTCAGCCGCCGGAACGGGAATATACGTCCATTCCGGGTGTGGAGTAGGTGTATGTGCCTGCTCCTGTCCTCCTTTTCCTGTCAGTGAATCCTGACAGTACTCAAGTGTGGAGGCAGAGAGTTGAGTCTGCCTCCTGTTTGTCGTCGGGGCTTTCCGACTGACTTCTCCGTGCGCTACCAAGCGAGACTGTTGTTAGGCTTGATTAGTATTAGCAGGTGTATGTGCCTGCTGATTACACTTCGCCAAACGCGGTTGACGAGATCCATCATATGTAGTCAGACGAGCCTGCTGACTAACTGGTGATGTATAAGAAGGTGTATGTTCCTGCCTATAGTACTCCGCCGGAATTGCCTGGCGGGATTGGCTTGATGCTGCCAGACGAGTCTGCTGGACAGCGGAATTAAAACGGATAGGTGTGTGTGCCTGCTCGTTATTTTCCATCAAGTTAGGTTGGTGGAATCCGTCATATGTAGTCGCCTGCTGACTAACTGATGATGCATAAGCAGGTGCATGTTCCTGCCTATAGTACTCCGCCGGAATTGCCTGGCGGGATTGGCTTGATTCTTCCAGACGAGTCTGCTGGACAACGGAATTAAAACGGACAGGTGTGTGTGACTGCTCGTTATTTGCCACCAAGTTAGGTTGTTGGACTTCTCTGGAGATGGCAGGGATGATAACCTGGCCATTGTCAACCGGATTTCGCCTCTGGCGGTTCTTCTTGCCTTCTCGGGGTCGAGGAACCTGAGATGAATGCCTGGAGTCGGTACCCCCATCATGTTGAGGGCGCACTACTGCACGAGTCTGGCGGCGATTGTTAATGGGAGCCCTCGGGAAGGACTCCAGTATTTTTGAATTAAGACCTTGAGGGACCTGCTCATTCACTTCCTCAGAGTAAGGGAGTGAATGGAAATTACGTTCCGAGGATAACGACCCGAAACGGTTGGAGACGGTAGTCAGCACCTCCTGCTTCTTAATCACTGGTCATCGTTGTCCAGACGACCTGTGTGAGTTGTTTACTTGGAAGGCCTGTCGGGCAGCCTCCAGAGTTGGGATGGTACCGTGTTGACGGTACTCCTTAACCAGCGCATTTGAAACCCAGCGTTGAAGATGCTGAGTTGGTGATGTCATCCTCAGAGCGGACGACATTCCAGCAGGAGTAGCAGCATTGGTTTTCACAGCAGCTGACCTCACAGTAGAGGTGGTCACAGTAGCAGTATTCACAGGGGTGAATTTAAGAAAATCCATTTTGTAGAAGATCTTGAGAAAAGAGTGCCTGTTCCATATAACAGACATAATCAAGATGAATCTGGCCACTGCATCTTTTGGATGAGCACATGTCAATGATTCCTTTGTTGGCCCAAGGGGCCTAACAAATAAGAAGAATATCACTTTAACTTGGTTAAGGATTCACGTCGGGTTCACCATTTTTTGTTTCGCACGGAATTCGGGGATGACCTCCTGGATGGGAGATTCAAACGTTCTGATCAGTTTCTAATGGGTTTGTTCGTAGAACCGGAAACATCCAATGATTACACATCCGTTTGGACCTACTTTACAAAGGTAGGCTCTCATTAGCTTGTGGGCTAATGAGGCTTAGGAATTTGCATTGGTCGAGAGGATGGGAGGTCGGACTCATCACACCTTTTTGAGGGGAATTATTGTCTACTCCGGGACTCTCTTTATAGATTTAAGTTATGTTCGTGAATCCTTATTACATTACCAAGTATAAAATGATCTTTCCTTCAGTTTAACAATCAATGATTAAATATTTAAGAAATTTAGTGGATCTTTTATATGTATTCGAGGTTCTTCATCAATAGAGAATCATCTATATCTATTTGGAGATTCTTAGTCAATGGTATCCTTCAAAAAAACATTTATAAAAGTATCTTGGTCAATATGATGACCAGGCTGGTTTTAAAGCCACTCAGTGGGGCACTTTAAGTTTATTTTCATTCAGAAGGACATGTATTATTTCAAAGTTGGGATCGAACCCATAAATGGGCTACCTACGTATCCTTTGTTTTGAAAAAGGAATCAGAACCCACGTAGTTCGAGTAAGGGAGTATGACGTTTATGATTGATGGCTCAAAGAAGGATGTCATAATTACTTTTACACTCTAAGCTCACGTGAGTCATGCTCGGTGTGAGAAACAAGAGGTATTGGTAAAAAATTATACAATTGTGCCATGAAAGATGCAATCATAAGAAATGGTTTGGGGCTTATGTATGTATAACTGCCCAGATAGATGAAGGTTTAAGATTCACTTTTAGGGAGAAAATCCATGAACAGGGTCCATAAAGGTATATGTGCTTCATGGAGATTTGTATACTCTAATCTCGGGGCTTACTCCTAAGGAGGATGCCCAAGTTAGGAGGGGACTTATGATTGTGTTTTACTCATGAAAAGGAAACCCAAATCAAGGGTAAATTAGGACTGGTTAAAGAGAATTTAAGGGACTTGGGGCTTACTCCTAAGAAGGATTCCCAGATTAAAGGATTATGATTGGGGATTACTCCTAAAGAGGATGCCCAAGTTAAGGAATTAAGGTTTGGGGCTTACTTCTGAGGAGGATTCCCAAGTTTGGGAACTTTAAGAATTTGGGGCTTACTCCTAAGGAAGATGCCCATATTAAAGGACTTATAACTGGGGATTATTCCTAAAAAGGAGACCCAAGTTAAGGATTCTCTCATCTTAAAGGATGAGGTTGAATGAATGAACTCTCCATATTTAGTGACATAAGGATATTTAAATTACTAGGTTTTGAGAGATATTCCACAGAATTCCTTTCAGATAAGGAAGTAAAATCAAGAAATCATGCCATAAATGGCTTTGAAGAGTGTCTTGAAGACTGAATCTTGAAAAGGAAAGGTGTAATGGCTTAAGAGGGGTAAAATGTGCAAGATGGGCACCCAAAAAGGTAGAGGCGCGCAAGTCTTGAAAGGCGCGCAAGTCTTCCGTGGGCGTGCAAGTATTGTTCGCGCAGGTATACTTGCGCGACATGTGGGGTACTTGTGCGATTTTCAACCAGCATTAGAATACTTGAGCGACTCTTTATTAATCACTTTAGAATCCTCTTGAGGTTCTTCCAGAAAAGGGACGCGCAAGTTCTATTGAAGGAAATAAGGCGGCGCGCAAGTGTTTGATAAGTTTCAACACTTAGGCCTTCCTTCTTCTCTTTAGATCTTCCGTTATAGGTAAGAAATTACCTTAGAAGTGTTTCAGAAGCTTTGAGATGAGACTTGGGCGTCGGGAGCTTCAATCCGAGTTTCTGGAAAAAATATCCTCTCGAATGGGGGGCCCACAGGGTCTATTTATAGGTAGGAGAAGACCCCGGGCGGTTACCGGGCGGTTATCACTTAGGTCGCGCAAGTCACCTGCGCGACCCAGTGCGTCGCGCAAGTCCACTTGCGCGACAGTGATATAACTTGCACGGTGCAGTTGCTGTTGATACTTTGTTCATGCCTTTGTCTATTTTTGATATTTTCTTCAAAGGTTGAATCACTTTGAGCTCAGATATTCCCCTTTTCCGATTGTTAGATTCTGTGATGAAAGGAGCGTCAACAATCCCATAATCTCTTTCTTCATGTTATCCCACCAGAAGTGTTCTCGGAGGTCACGGTACATCTTGGTTCTCCCAGGATGGATAGAGAACTTTGAGCTATGTGAATTGTCCAATAGCTACTTATTAATCCCAGGTGATGAAGGCACACAAAGCCGTGTTCCAAACCGAATCACACCATCATCGTCGATATGGAACTCTTGCAGCTTCCCTTCCTTTACTGCATTCACCCTCTTTTGTATCTCCACATCATCCCTTTGTGCTTACTTAATATTATCTTGGATGGATGGTTGAGAAATAATTTTTGAAAGGTAGGATGTATCCCCTGCCCTTATGATTTCCAAATCCATTCTTTTCATATCCAAGAAGATATGGTCTTTCTCAATCCGCAACAAGGATAGAGTAGCATGTTCTTTTCTTCTTAGAGCATCATCTACCTTGTTCGCCTTTCTAGGATGATAGTGAATAGAGAAATCATAATCCTTGATTAGATCTAACCATATCCTTTGACTCATGTTGAGCTCCTTTTGTGTGACTATATACTTTAGTCTCTTGTGGTTAGTGTATATGTCACACTTCTCACCATAAAGGTAGTGCCACCATATTTTCAAGGAAAAAATCACAACTGCTAGCTCTAAATCATGCGTCGGGTAGTTATTCTCATGGATCTTCAACTTCCATGAGGCATAGAATATCACATTTTCATTTTTCATGAGTACACAACCCAAGCCTTTCTTTGAAGCATCACTATATATCAAAAAACATTCTCCACTTTTCGGTAGTGTGAGTACAGGTGTAGTGATCAGCCTTCTCTTTAGCTCCTTGAAGCTTCTATCAAATTATTCCATCCAGATATACTTTACCCCTTTCCTTGTTAACTTAGTTAGAGGGCTTGACAATCGTGAGAAGTTTCTCACAAAACGTCGATAGTACCTAGCTATTCCAAGAAAACTACGAATTTTTGTGACACTAGAGGGCCTCGGCCATTCCTTAATCACCTTTGTTTTTGAAGGATCCACAGAAATTCCTTCACTTGTGATCACATGTCCCAAGAATGTGACTTTCTTCATCCAAAAGTAACACTTTCTGAACATTGTGTCAAACTTCTCTTTTCTCAGTGTCGCCAACACAAGTCTTAGATGTTCTTCATGTTACTCCTTCCTCTTAGAGTATATGAGAATATCATCAATAAAAACTACCAAAAATTTTTCAAGGTAATGTCTAAAGACTCTATTCACCAAATCCATGAGGATTGCAGGGGCATTAGTAAGTCCGAAGGGCATCACCAAAAACTCATAGTGACCATACCTTGTATGAAAGCCAGTCTTCTGAATATCTTCCTTCTTCACTTTTACTTGATGATATCCAAAACAAAGATCCACCTTTGAGAAGTATTGAGCTCCTCTTAACTGATCAAACAAGTCATCAATCCTTGGGAGAGGATACTTGTTCTTTATGGTGATATTTTTGAGTTCCCGATAATCGATACACAGCCGCATTGTTCCATCCTTATTCTTCACAAAGAGCACCGGTGCACCCCAAGGTGATGCACTAGGGTGTATGAACCCTTTGTCTAGATTTTATTATATCTACTTCTTTAAATACTCCAATTCAATAGGAGACATCCTATAGGGACACTTTGATATTGGAGTAGCTCCAGGCATGAGTTCCATTGAGAACTCTACCTCATGATCCGAGGGAATTCCGGGTAACTCTTCAAGAAATAAATCACCGCATTCCCTCACGATGGGAATTTCCTCAAGGTTGGGAATTTCCTTCGACTCAACCATCTGGACGAGGTATGCTTCTTCATAGGGAATCAATAGCCACACCATTGAAGAATTTTTCCAAGGAGATTCATGATCTTCCTTGCATTTGTAGAGGATCATGGGATGGTTCAAAATATGAAAAGATATTTTCTTTTCCTGATAGTTGATATTTGATCTATATATTGAGAGCCAATCCATTCCCATTATAGCATCAAATTCTACCAAGGGAAGTATTACAAGATTTTTCGGAAGAATCATCCCACATACGCCAACAAGAGAAGAGTCAAACACTTGGGTTGCAATGATTTCACCACTTGGTGTTTTTACAGATATCTCTACTTCAAGGTTTTGGGGCTTTAATTTTATAGTTTTAGCAAAATTAAAAGATATAAAGGAATACGTAGAACCAGAATCAAATAATACTTTTTCCATTATTGAGTGGATAGGAAGTGTACCTTGTATGACTTCATTATCATGCTCCACCTTTTCAGTAGTTATGGCATAAGCCTTCCCTTGTTCCTTTGAATTTGGTGACTGCTGACGCTGATTACCCTCGAGAACTCGAGGTTTAGTGCACTAGTTTTCATAGTTCCCTAGCTCCCTACATTCGTAGAATTGAACCATGAGTGGTTCTCTACTTTCATCGACTACATTATCCTTCATTTTCATGTCTTTTCGACACTCTTTATCATGATGTCCTTCTTTCCCACACTTTAAGAATTTCCCCGTCCCTTTGAGGCAGTTCCCATGGTGTAACTTCCCTTATTTTTGGCACGTGGGTTGTTGATTTTTCTTTCCTCCTTTGTCATTAGATCCAATAGCTTGAAACTCCATATTTCTTTTCTTATCACCATAGCCATGATACCATTCTCCAAACTCCATCTCCACTTTGAGAGCACACCGAACAACTTCTTCATAACTCCCAAAGTCTCGAATTGCAAGAGCCTTTCGAAGGTGTGGTTTTAGTCCACTAAGGAATCTATATATTTTGCTATCATTTTTGATAACAAAACCCAAAGCATACCTTGAAAGCCTTGTGAAATTCGCTTCATAGTTTGTGATATATTATTCTTCTTTTTGCTTGAACTCTATGAATTCTCTCTCCATCTTCGTGCGAAGAGTTAGTGGGAAGTACTTATTAAGAAACATTATCTTAAAGTCTTCCCATTCCATCTCTTCAATTTCATCCCTTGGCTTGGTGTTTTTAATCAAAGACCACCATTGATCATCTTCTCCATATAGACGATAAATAGCTAGGGTCACCTTTTCCAACTCAGAACAGTGATGAACAAAAAAGATCTTCTCCATGGAGTTGAACCACTGTTCCGCAACTAGTGGATCAGAAGATCCACAAAACGTCGGTGGTTGTTTCCACATAAAACATTCGATATCTAGTTGATCCCTCTTTGGTGAAGGAGGAAATTACCTATTATTATGGTTATTGTTCATAACCTGAGATAATTGGGTAAGCATCACCATGAATTTTTGAACTCCACCTCCCAAATCATTGGGGATGTCGTTTGGGCAATCGTTGCATTGGCCCTCATAGGAGTTGTTGGCCTGATTTTTTCGGGTTCCCACCATTTTCTAAAATAGAAAAGGTTAGAAAAAAACATAAGTAAAAAATTCATGAATAACTTATTCATTTAAACAAATAATACCAAAAACATAACATATAGGATCCATATATAAATATTCTTGTGATCATATTTGTACTTAGTCTCATGCTAGAGGTTTTCTCTAGGGTTCACTAATCCTAATTCCCAAATTAACTAAACCTTTCCTCTGATACCAACTATAGTGAACCAATTTTTTTTACTTTTCTATAACAACATTTTAAAGATAAAAAACATAATAGAATTACACATAGAGGATCCACAGGTTTAGTGTCTTGGGAAAACTAGGACCATACATAACAATTACAACATCAAGCATAAATATTTATTTAATTTATTCTTCTATAGCATCTTATTGGCACTTGTCCTATCCTTATAAAATGTAGACACCTAAGGATATACATCAAAAGGGGTGAGCTAGAATCCCAGTAAGAGGATAGATAACAACAATATAGCATGGGGTGAGCATAATCATAACATGGGAATAAGATCATGAACATGAGAGGAAGCATAGATATAAGACTTTGAAATATGGAAATGGAAAAAAAAATGAAACATCATGTCTTAGTGGTTAACTACCACAAATACTTTTGAACCAAGCTAGTATCTTTTTCACACATAATTTCACATTTAATCATGAGATTCATTAATTTACCCAATGTATTGGAGTGCTGTATAATTCTGGGCGCACCCATCATATTGAAACATTCATATTGTTCTATATAATTCCGGGCGCACCCGTCATATCATAACATTATCACCATTATGATTTCCACATAGAACACATATAAAAAATGTACATAACTAAACCATGTAATGGAATGGGTTTCATCTCATAATAACACATTCATAAGCTTTGGGTTCCCAAAGGAAAGAGGGAATAACATACATGTTATAAGAACCATCCACTTTGAGTGAGAAGTAAAGGGGGTGTTCTTAAAAGAGGAGTTATTCTGGAAAACATTTTGTTTGACATAAAAAACAGTGAAAAAAATTCATATCACAGAAAATTAAAGACAATGATGAACAAATTATCTTTAAGGAGCAACTATATCAAAAATGGTGTGAAAGAGGGAAAACCTGAAGGTAGAAAATTGGGTTCGAGATTACCCCTTACCTTGTATCCGAATGCTTCCTTCTATTTAATGTCCTATATAATGAAATTATATTAATTAATTAGCAATACATAACCTTGTGTACATTAATATGGTTCATTATGGTTTCATTAAGTGATTTAATATGCCTTTGGATGAGTTATATAGTTTTAAAACATTGTTCGATACTGTTTGTTTTCATGGTTTTCTTGAGTGGTTTACTTGTATTCTTAAATTGAAGTTCAGGTAGAACATGATTAAACATCCAGAAATGATATTATATGCTATTAATGATATTACATGAGTTTTAATGATCTTATAATGAATCATATTATATACATTTGTATGAATCATGAGATAAGAGTTAAATGACGATAGTTTGGGTTAATTTGGGCGGTTTTTCGATCACAATGAACTTGTTTTAATTTATCACTTAGTAATATGGACATAAGTTATTTACATAACATTAAATAGGACATAATACATATAAAATATTCTGTTTCAACCATGAAAATGGTTTCATGAACAGATATGAAGGTAGAAATAGAAGAAAAAATCATTTCGTTCTTGAAGGTGATAAATTAACACCTCATGAACAACATTCTCTTTAATAAAATAAAAAGAATAGGAAAGGGGGTTGGATGATATAATATCCCATTATCATCATAAAATTACATAGGTTTATAATAATTTAGTTAAAATACCATTTGGATGAAGATAGATGGGAAGATATTAAGAAATGCACTTGAACTTTAAAGGAAATTAAAGGAGAAGAGGGAGAGAAATTACCTCTTGAATCCTCCTCTTGAGATCTTCCTTAAGGGCCGAATCATGGTGTTTTAATGAGACTGGAAGCTCTTTAACTTGGGAGAGGGACAAGATAAGAGGTTTGGACAGAGTTTAGAGAAGGATTAGAGCTTGAGAGGTGTGAGGAAATGAGTGTGTGACAGGTGGTTTTTATAGTGGAGGGGAGAGGCGTTTTCTTAATATAAAATTCATTATTTTATTAATTTCCCCTAAGATAAGGATTAGTGAGTCATCCATGACCAAGAATACTAAATAAGGCATGTGATTTCGATATTTGGGTGCTTAAATCACTTGTGATGTTAGGAATAGTGGGTTTTAATTATAATGTATTTATACGGTGAATTAATGTATTTTACTATTCACAAAAAATTCAAGTATCTCAGAAAAATACCAAACATTTACCCATAACATTTTTCAACATGTAGAATCCAAAAATGAAGTCCATTTTTCAAAAAAATTTTCTAAATATTATCAATTTAATATTTAATTAAAATCATATTTTTCTTAAAAAACAGTTTTTAAAATTAAAACTGATTTTATAGTGATTTCAAAAATTACGTAAGGTCTTATAAAATTATGTAAAAACTAAAAGAAATTTATTTGATAATTATTGAACACATTTTAAGAAAATACATTTTATTTTAAATTAATTAATTAATTATAATTAATTATTTATGACTTACAAAATACTAAAACGTTTACTAAGGACAAAATGTCACTATCTAAGATGTCTAAATTTTATTTAATTATTAATGGTTATGGTTACTCTTATGTTGGATGATTTAATATTCATAAGGGTCATATTACTATTCATAAGGGTAGGTTACTATTCACTAGGTTACGTTACTATTCACCGAAAATTATTTTTGTTTCATTAGACTCCAAAAATCATCTTGAACACAACCATGTATGTCGGATTTTCAAAATTCCAAACACAGAAGTGACAAAATTATGTTTAGAGGTCACTTAGAACTTAGTAGTTCATTATGTTGTGTTTTCATGTTATTTTATGACATAAATATAAGAAGAGAAATTTCCATTGAAAACTTTGGGTCGTTACATTGGCCATCCCTCTATTGCAGCTGTCTTGGAGGGATCTACAGATATCCCATTACTTGTGATGACATGACCCAAGAATGAGACCTCCTTTGACTAGAACCCACACTTTATGTACTTTTCATAGCATTTCGCCTTTCACAAGGTCTCTAGTATAGTGCTCAGATGCTCCTCATTCTCCTCCTTAGTTTTGGAGTATATTAGAATATCGTCTATAAAGACTACCAAATATTTTTAAAGGTAATATCTAAAGACTGTATTAATTATGTCCATAAATATTGATGGAAAATTAGTGAGTTTGAAAGGAATTACTATGAATTCATAGTTCCCATAACTTGTACGAAATGTACTTTTGGGGATATCCTCCTCCTTAACCCTTACTTGGTAATATCTCGACTGCAAATCCACCTTGGAGAAGTATTCTGATCCACGTAGCTGATTGAACAAGTCATAAATTTGAGGTATAAGATACTTGTTCTTTATCATGATTTTTTTGATCTCACGATAATCAATGAAAAGGTACATTGATCTATCCTTCTTCTTAACAAAGAGGACTGGAGAACCCCATGGTGAAGCACTTAGGCGTATAAACCCTTTATCCAGATTCTCCTATAACTGCTTATTTAGCACCTCAAGCTCCACAACATCCATTCTATATAGGGTATTAGATATTGGAAACACCCCAAGTATAAGATCAATTGATAATTCAAAATATCTTTTAGGAGGAAGACCGGAAAATTCCGCAGGAAACACTTCAGCGAATTTCCTCACAATAGGCATGTCTTCAAGGATGGTTGCTTCCTTATACTCAATCATATGAGCAAGATACATGTGCTCATAGGGTAGTAATATCCAAAATTGACATGATGGTTCTAAGGAAGATTCATCCTCCTCATTTAACTTATACTAAATCAAGGGTTGAATCGCCATATAGAGAGTGATTTCCCTCTCAAAGAAATTCAGGTTGGATATAAATAGGGAGAGCCAATCCATGCCATGAATCACATAAAATTTCACTAGAGGGAGTATTATAAGGTTTTTCGGGAATTTAAAAACACAAATTTTTTCAGGGGAGGTGTTATATTCATGGGATACAATGATTGACCCATTTTCTTTTCTCATTATCATATTTACTTCCATGATTTGTGGTAGTGTTGGGATTGTTCTACTAAACTATCAGGATATAAAAGAATGTGTAGAAATATAATCAATAAGTACATTCACTATTCTTGAATGAATAAATAATGTACCTATCACCACTTCATTTTTGGGGTTCGCTTTGGAGGTAGTGATGGAAAAATATCACCCTTGCTACCATGGGGGTTGTTGGTTACCTCTAAAAGCCCTTGTCTTAGGGAACTGGTTTGCAAAGTTCCCTGGTTAATTTCAATTGAGGCAATGAACAATGCATTGAGGTTCAAACAGAGCATTAATCTCCTCTGTCGCAGTAGAGGGTTTTTCTTGTTGGTATTTAATATCCAGGTGCCCTTCTTTTCCACACATAAAGCATTTTCTCATCCCCTTCATCCAATTTCCTAGGTGCTTCTTTCCACACCATTGTCAAGAGGGGTGATGGAATTTCTAAGAACCATTAGATTTATCCATTGGACCACCATAATTAAATTCCAACTTATGATTCTTATCCCCATGATACCTCTGAGATTAACCTATCTCCATTTTGACTTTGAGGGAACATCAGACAATTTCCACATAGCTATCGAAGTAACGAATCGCTAGGGATTTTTGTAAGCTAGGTTTTAAACCCCCAAAGATCTGGTCAACCTTGGATTTAGGGGTAACAACAAAGATGGATGCATATCGTGCAAGCCTTGTGAAGCTTTCCACGTATGCTCCGATATATTCATTGTCTTTTTTCTAGAGGGAAAGGAATTACCTTTCCATATTAAGTCGGTCGGTGCAAGTAAAATATTTATCAATTTTTTTTCTAGAAATCCTTCAATTCCAACACCTAGGTCTCCTCCTCAGGCTTCGTATTTTTTATCAATGTACACTATTTATCAGATTCACCTTCCATACAATAAGAAACCAGAAGTACCTTCTCTTATTCATAACATTGAAGGATGAAGAATATTTTCTCAGTGGATTTGATCCGTTGTTCGACGATTGAGGGATCACATGATCCATTAAAAGTAGGAGGCCTTTGTCTAATGAAGCTCTCAATTGCGGCTTGTTCTTTATTATGGGAGGTTGAACGTTCCTCTTGACCCATGTTTTTATTTAAAACTTGAGTTAACTAATAGAGTATCATGAAAAAGTTTATGATTAACTCTCCCATAATATTGGTTATCTCATTAGAACATTTATCACATTGATCTTCACATCAGTTGTTAGACCGAGTCCTCTTATTAACAATCATTGGCTAGAATAAAAGAAAATTTAGGGGTAACACATAAAGGGGATCCAATGAGAAAAAGGGATAACTTATAAATTACATTTATTTATTTAACTTATATATGTAATCCATGATCTACTTCCCAACATATATTCTTAGGGGATTTTTTTAATTCCATTAATAATGGTTCATACTAAGCTTATGAATTTACTAAATAATATCCCCCAGGAGTGTCGTAACCAAAAGTGCAGCAAGGCCCATTGTCATGCACTAGTTACAGTTCGAGTCTAGCTCAAGGCAGTGTTTTTGGGTTTTACCACTAGATACATCTATGCCAGAGCCTCCTCTACCTACTCGTATCCAGACAAAGATGTATTTTCTTGATAAACAACTGACTAAATACTCACCAAAATTTAGATATGTTTTTATTATACTTAGTCTTATCCCTAAGGCTTTAACCAGGGTTTTCTAATCCTAATCCAAAAAATAACTAAACCTCCCTCTAATACCAACTATAACAACCCTACTATTTGTTATACACTTAAAGATGATTTATTATATAAACATGAACTTAATAAAACTAGGAGAATCAAGTGTTCTAGTGTCTTGGGGAATTAGGAACATTAAAAAACAACTTATAATATAAAACCCAACATCTTTATTGAAAACTTCTTTTACATTACAACATTCTTTTGTACTTATCATTGCATGGGATAACACGAGGACATGCATAAGAAAATGGTGAGATATAAATCCCAGTAAGGAAGTAAACTAGGATTAAAATAAATAATATAGTATATGTTATTAAATAGGAATATCAATGGAGTACAATAGAAACATGAACATAAATGCATGATATAGAATTATTATCATAACATGGAAATGTGGAAACAACATTTAACATGATATTAGCATGAGCCAAGGATCATTAAACATGGAGCATGAGTAAAACCTCATTTAACTTTTATTAGTATGATTAAACCCTAATTTCACTTGATGTATGATGATACTAATCTTTACCCAATGCATTGGAGCGCTATCAGGGCACAACCTTCTTAATCATTTCATTTCATGCATAAGTGTGCCACATAGATCATACAATATAGATTCATTAAACATCATCATTTAATACACGATAAAATAATTTGGAATTCATACATGAAAATATATAATCAATAAGTAAATGTTCATAGAGGAGAATACCCTTGATAGATAAATGGGCACAATATTCACTACACAATGACTTTGCCTTGGAGAATCGTGGTGCAATTTCGGCAGCTTAACAACGTGACATAAGAATTCATAAAAATGTTTGATGAGATATAAAGGGGTATCTCAACATATGTACATGAAATGGGAAGTAAGGAGGTTATATAGATACATTTCCCAACATATGTAATGAAATTTGGATGCCTAATATAAAATAATTGCTTGAATGTAAATGAGAAGAGAGAAATTCCTTATGGAATTTCAGCATGATAACAAGTGTGCATGGGAGGAATTAATGAGAGATAAAGAGCTATCTAATAATTCAAAAATAAGGAGGGAAGTATGGTTGAGGAGATAAATTATACCCCAACATTATTAATTTAAAATAAAAGGGCATAATAACATAAATAAATTTGGACAAAAATGAGAAAGGAAGAAATACCTTACTTGGATGTGTGATCCCAAAGGTTTGGAAGAGACTTGAGAGAGGATTATTTGGAGATTGGGGTGCCTTGGGAGGATTCTAAAGAGTGGAGGGCAGGGGTTGGTCGAGTTATATATGGTTTGAGTGGTGAGGAATGGGAGTTTGAGTTGATATATATTAGAAAAGAGAGGAAATTCATTATTATTTAGGTTTTGGACACCACACATTAAACTAATTAAAACCACAAACCATTCCATGGGTTTTGAAAATGGTTTTATCAAAATTGGAGTGGAAAAACAATTTTATAAGGAAAATGGATGATATTATTAAAATATTAGGCTTGCTTATGTGGAGATGAGTCACACTCTCAAGGAAATCATTTTAAAATGTTAAAATGATTTATAAGTGTTGGAGGGTCCACTAAGGCTTTGTAAAATAAACCAAACCTAAAACCACATTATTTTAAAGGTAAATCATATATTATCCGAAAATTACATTTTAATATTTTATTACATCAATATTAGGTCATTATTATGTCATAAAACACATTATATATTTAAACAGTATTTAATTTTTACCAAAAAATTTGACTGTTTGAGAAAATTTTGAAAAAATCCTTGTTGGATAATTTCAATGTCCTGATTCCAAAAATAATATTCTATTTATATAAATAATTTTCTAAATATGTGAATTTTTACTTTTAAAAAAACCAACATTTTTTGAAAAATCATGGGTTTTGAGAAAAATAGCTTTCAAACCTTGATAAAAATTACTATTGTATTCATAAAAATTATATGATCATTTATATTTAATAAAAAATAATTTTGTAATAATATTTTACTAAAACATTATTTTATTTAAAAATCCATTAATTCATCAAAATATATTTCTTAATTGATTATTAACTAAAAATACTATTTATGCTTTAAAAACTATTTACAAAGTAACAATAATAACATGAATGTATATTATTTATTCTATACAAAAATAGTGCACATAATCATAGTGCTAGGGTATTGTTACATGCACCCTTATAGCAACCACATATGACCTAAGGGTAAGGTGTGCGATGGTGAAAGACTCTTGGGGTGGCTCAGATAACATCACTCAAGTGGTAATATCTATCAACTTCCACTTCTCCCATAGGAGGTTCCGTTCAAGCTTAATGTGTTGAAGCTTGACTTGGGTTTGGTGAAGAGAGAAGCCCAATGATTCCACCTCCTTTCCGAGCTCCAAAAAAAAGGCTTCGTATAGAAAAATTCTAATGGACAAAGCAATTTATTAATTTTTTTGCATAAATTAGATTTGTTAAATCCCTATATTTATACTTATCATGTGATCACTGTTCAACAGCTATATTAGAAATGGTAATAATTCTTAATGGTATTTTAAAATTAAAAAAAATAAAACCAAATAAGTGGACATGTTTTATATAACCATTTTACATAATAATAAATTTAATAATTTCAAGAGAAATTTTCTATTAGTAAATGTTTAGGTCGTTACACTGCGTACCACACCTACTTAGTATACCACACTTGCTTCGCGTACCGCCTCTACTCTGCATACCACCTATACTCTGTGTACCGCTCCTGCTCCGTGCATTGATACTTCTCATACCACCTCCACATACAACCTCTGCACACTGCCTTCGTGTACTTCCCGTGTGTACCGTGTTAGCATACAATTTCTTCCTTCTGCAGACTTCTTCTTCAAATTATACAAATAATTTCGTCTCCCTCACACCACCTTTTCTTATACAAAATCACTTCCATAGACTACTCCTTCTAATTTCGTAAACTGTTTCATCTTTCACGTACCACTTCATGTTATGAAGAATCTCTCCTACATACCACTTTTGGAATTAGTTGAGTTTTCCACATCGATGATATTTTCTTATCGAATTCACTCTTACGTAATAATGGGATTATCACTCCTTATATAGGAAAATAACTCCCAAAATTATGATAATCTATTTTACCCAAATTTTCAATGTGGGATAAAATTCACCATATACTAAACCCCAACTGCATATGGTAAGCCTCCACTACATACTACGACCCTCCTGTGAATTGCAAACCTTCACTATGTACCATGTGTCTATAG
The DNA here is from genome assembly GCA_963277665.1 of Viscum album. Taxonomy (NCBI): domain Eukaryota; kingdom Viridiplantae; phylum Streptophyta; class Magnoliopsida; order Santalales; family Viscaceae; genus Viscum; species Viscum album. The sequence continues at coordinate 1,918,964,948 of OY728119.1, forward strand.
GTATGCGTGCTACATCTCTTACGCCAATGATGATCCATTCCACGTTCCACAAATCCTTCTGTGGAGAACAATTTTCGATTCTACAACCCGATCTGTGAACCGTTCCATATACCTTTCCCACTACATGGTATGCGACCATGAACTATTCTCGAACATGGAATGTTGTCCACGCTCTGAGGTATGAAGTTTGCTTACTTTTCTGATTTTATTCGCTGTTCCACATCTCATTAAATCCTTAAATATCTACTTCATCAAGAACACCCATGCTAATCCACTGTCATCTTTCCTTTTTTTTAAATTTAAAGGTTTGGGACGAAGCCTCATTTATTATTAAATCAAAGAAAAGACCTATTTTAATTGGGTAGAGGGAGACCCATTACATAGCCCTAAGGCATAGTAGGAATTTAGCCCATTACATGGCCCGTAGGTCCAATTTTTTGTGCCAAAGCCCATTCTTTGAATAGTACTACTACAGTACCTGCGCTGCTACAATACCTTGCCACCGCTACAGTGTCCTACCCCCGCAACAGTGCCCGCCAATGCTACAGTTCTTGCCACTACTACAGTACTGCTAGTGTATTGTTATAGTACCTGCGCCCCATGGGTTTTGAACCCCCATTTTCATGTAGCATTACGGGGTGCTTACTACTAAGACAAACCCCGACTACATCCATTGTCATATTTCTTCTTCAAAAATAATCTACTTTAATCACAAACCTTATTTTTCATGATATATAGTCTTTGATCAATCACCTTTAGCATAGTCAGATTTGTACAGGGAATGTACTGCAACTTCTCTGTCTTCCAGCAACATCAGTCTTTCCAGTCAACACCAAATATGACTGGAATCATCTTCTCAGCTATTTTAGAATCATTCTTAAATCTTCAAATCTCCACATGATCCCTCATGCAATAATGAATTTCTCTTTAGGTAGGCTCTTTCATGGTATATTTGAACGATGAGATGTTTCATGATCACTTTATACCTTGAAGCCCTTCAACACTCTCTAAGACGGTTTCATTGTTATAGAATATGCATCACCTTGGATACATGTACTTTTAATATAAGATCATTTCAATGATCGTCCAAATTTATCACTCTTAATAACTTGGGAGTTTGGGATTTTTTCTTCATTTGCAGATTCATTTTGATATTAATTTACAATTGTTGACAAAAAATAAAACCTTATACACAAAGTGGTCCCAAAAGTTACTATAATTCTTGGACTGTAAACTATAGTTAGAATTACCCTTAGGTACATCCCTAGACATACCTTAGAAATATATCTAGGGATCACACTAAATGTTTCGCATCCTAGTTTCCAAAGGTTAACTAAACCTTGACTCTGTTACCAACTGTAATAACTCAATATTGAAATACATGGAAATTAAATTTCTTTTTAGGAATACTTAATACATTGCACAAAATGATGCCCGGAGACCATATTTTACTAGTTTGTTTGGAAAACCAAAACACATTCTTCTAGCTTGGAGAATTTCTTCAACATCTCCCATAAAGTAATTCCCCATTAGTTTTCCTACCTAAAAACATTTTCTATATACTGGGGAAAAGAAAACATAAAAAGGGTGAGCTCAAATTATTAGTGAGGGTAAACATTGAGAACATAAAACAAACCATACACATTTGAATGTAAAAACATGAACATAAAGTTTAAATATGAAAATCATGAGTCATGAAATAAGTCTTAGAAGTTAATAAGGCATAAATCATAAATGAACATGACCATGAAACATAAAATTGATTGAATACATGGAATTGTGAAAAAAATAAGCACATAATATTATTTGAATTTTAGACAAGGAATTACTTCCAATACCATCATAGTGGACAAAGTCCTTTACTGAACCGGGCTTACTTTCCGTTCCATCCATGTATTACTGAACCCGATTTTATTTCCGTTCTAGCCCTGTATTAATGAATTGGATTTACTTTCAATTAAAGTCATGTATATCTCATGAGATATAAATCTTTACCCAATGCATTGGATGGAGATATAGGTCCCACACATCACATAATGAAATCATTCTTACATGTGCCACAAAAACAAGAATCATTCATCATAGCATAACTGAAGAAATAAAATGGATTTCTTAAACATCATTCCTCCATAAAATAATCTACATAAAATATCATTCTATAATTAACATAATAAAATCATATTAATAATAGGGATAGAAACATAACCCTATTTAAGAGTTTCATCTTAGATGGAAAATAATTTTGATAAAACACATGAAATTAATTCTTGAGGAAAACATCCTTTCTTATTCAAAAACATTTTCTTTTCTAAAATTATATGAAATTTTAAAAGAAAATAATTTCGTTGAAATTATGATTTAAATATAATATATGAATATTTATGAAAATAAGTCATCATGAAACCATAAAAATCCAAACATTCTCCACATACTTTTTCTGGAAATGTCAAAAAGTACCTCGTATGGTAAACAAAATAAAGATTCCTTCCATACCCTATAGTATAATTTAAAAATGGGTAAAAATGACTTCAAAAATTAATATTAGAATAGTAAAAATTTTCTTAAAACATTTTTAGAAAACATGGACATTGATGATAAATATATCCCCTGAAAATACTTACGTATAAACAATCTTGTATAAAAATTATATTGTAAAATTATTACCTACCTTAGGTCCAATATGATTGGTATGTATCATAAAAACATTTATAATGATTTAAATAATGTTAATTATTTATTATATAATAATAATAAATTTTATGATAACATTTATGATCATATTTTCACCCGTTTGTTAATAACATTTCATTGTTACTCATTTTTGGGTATTAATTGCTTTACGTTCTCATGCATGTTTTGTCAAATAGGTTCTTATCCCTCTTTGTAGGTTATAATTATATCATTTATATCATGAAATTATTATAATATATATCATAGTTATTTATTCAATTCATTTATATAATCATTCTTTAATTAATATTATGTAGAACGAATCACATTGCACCGTGGAGACGGTAAGCCGTACATACGTACGAGCAATGATATCATTCATATAATTTTTTAATGATATTGAAGTGGATAGTATTTAGTATATAATAATAAAAATAATTTTACATTAATCATATATATATATATATATATATTTCTTAATTCCATCATTATACCCATCCATGTAAGGTGGTGGTGAAATACAGATTACACCACGACGTAGAGAGAGTAAGTCATACGTACACACGTGTTGTGATTTTATTTTTCATAGGTTGGGTAAACGGTGGAATATGGTTGTTTCAAAATCATAATAAAATCTATGTATATAAGTAATACTATAGTTATTAAATTATAATGAAACAAATAATGAGGTTGAAGTAGAAGAAGAAAGAAATTTGAAAGAATCAGTAAATGATATTACCTCTTCTTCGATGTGCCTCCTCTAAATATCCTCTTAGAGAACTATTGATGGTATTTAAAGAAGACCAGGGCCTATAGAATTTTTATAGGGAATTTGATAAGAAAAATTGGTAGGGTATGGTCGAGCTTGAAGGATCAAATGAAGTAAAGAGTTGAGGGAGGAAGTACCCTTTTTATAATTGAGGTGAGGGATACTTTTGGAAACTTCAAAAATATTAATTTATAAAAATTTGAAAATTCAAAACAAATACATAAAAAATGAGATATATTAGAATATAATATATTATAAGATTTAAATATCATCAAAAAATAAAATTTATAAATGTTTTGATGTCAATATAAACACTATCATTTTAATTTTCAATTAGTTATTTTATTTAATTTTAACTAAGATAACAAATGTTTCAATATTAAAAAGGTGCAATATTTACTTATTTGATTTCAATTATACCATAAATGAATAATTTACAATATTTTAGACCATATAATAATTATTATATATTTTTAAAATTGTTTTATGATATTTAAATAATTTTATAAAACATTATTTTAACAAAATATCAATAGTGTCAATTTTGAAACTATCCATTCAATATATTTTGATAAATATCAATATAAGGTGTTATACTCTATAAAAATATTTTATTATATCCCTAATGGGTTAAGTTCATAATTAAAATTCATTGGAAAAATTAATTATCCCAAATGATATTTATTTTAATATATCTAATAACATTTATATGATATCTTCATTATTAAAATAACCACTACATCAATATTGTGTAATTATTTAATTTAATTATTTTAGAATAAAAATTTTAAATAAAATACTATGATGAAAATAAATTTACTAAATTTAATAATAATATATTTATTCAAATTTATATTCTAGAAAATCTCACATTATAAATGTTATACTTATTAAAGTATAAATGTGACAACTTTTAACATCACTTTAAATAAAATAAAATAAATGCCATAATATCTTCTATAAAAATAAAAATGGTCACTTTATAAAAAATTGGATGATTATGTTCGAGATATAAATGACTAATATGATTTTTTCATGTGTTTATTACTTTTTATGGTTATTAGTATTTTAATAATATTTTTTACAGATTTCTCATCAATTAATTAATTTTTACAACATCAAAGTATAAGACATTAAGGTAATTATTAATTCCATAAAAATTATAAAACAATATCCATGATGTAGGTAATTATTTTATCGTTCCATGTACTATTTATTTTCAAATAGATCACCTATTTATCCCTATACTAAAATTATTATACTTATAAGAAATGTGAGTTTGACATTTTGTCAATTTCATTGGTTTTATTAATATCTATACCATTTTCATTGTCAAATGAACCTTAAATGACTATGTTTTGAACCTAATATTTTAAGGGTATAATTTTATTCATACAATAAGATTTTGGTAGGCTTTAGGATCATTTTATTCTCCTTATCATATTATTTGTTACACTAATTTACCGGATTTACCTTTAACTGCGTTAAATAAAAATTACCATAGTTACTATTCATAATATCCAAAAAATAATAGTAACTTATTATCATAATTTGCAAACACTAATTATAAATATGGAATACATTTTTCCTAATACAAAGCACAAAATTAGCATAAATTAATTTAAAATTAATTCCTGTTGTCAAAACCAAAAAATGGGTTTTTAAGAAGTGAAAGCTTATCAAAAGATTGTGATGTGTTTATGTCTAATTTTAATGTGGAATTACATAAAATGACCAAGATTGGATTAATTTATAAAAACATAATCTAATTAGATATTAAATCCAATTAAAAGGATAATATAACTAAATAAATAAATTTGATGAAAAGGGAGTTTTGAATTAGAATGCAACATTTTTCACTATTCATTAAAATATGAATTTTATCATAAAAATACCAAAAATTCAACAAAAGTAAATTTTTATGTTCCTATTCTAAAGAGTATGTTTATTTTTTCAAATACAATACATAAAAGTTTTAAAAATTAGATTTAAAATGGGTGTGCCATCAAAAAGCGGAAAAACATCAATTTCTTTTTGAAAACTACATCTTTTATCCGAAAAATTGATTTTTGTTATTATATCATGTTCTAGAAAATATATAATAATAATTTTAATGTTATATAAAATTCAAAATGTGGTTAATAATATTCATAATGTATTGTTTATATCCCATTAAATAATAATATTTTAATAATATATAATTGTTTAGTGAAACTCGGTATTGCGTACAACGCAAGATATTGTGGAAGATCACTCTTGTGTGTAATGAAAGCCTATTCAGTGTTACATTTAGTGAAATATTCCTTTAGTGTTTCTTATAACACAATAAAAAATATTTATTTTATACATTTAACAAAATCTATACTCAATGTTGTGTGAAATGAATTATATCAAAAGAACTTCAAATTGTGTGTTACACAAGCCAAGAATAGTGTTGCGTATACTGCAAGCTAATAAAGTGTTAAATATAAAACAAGATAATATTGGTGTAGCATACAACACAAGATATCAAAGAAATTAAAAATAATATTTCTCATAAAATCTCAGGGTGTTATATTCTACCCCCTTAAAATGAGTTTCGCCCTCAAAATTCTTCGGGGTTATAAATGGTTTACTACTTGAAGGTTTCTTTCATGGAAAACCCATATTGTAAAAAGGGATAATAAAACTTCATTCTAAAAATGAAATTTAGAAAAATAATGGTTACCGAAAGTAACTCATCACTGGGTTTCCACATATGAGAACATAGGTGGGAAGTGAAAACATGGATATGGAAGAGAAATATCTCCATAAAGTTATAATGGATAGTGATAAAGAATAAAGTTTGGAGAAAGTTAACTACCAAAAAGACATAAATATATGATGATTTAAGGTATCATCTGATTCATCAGATTAGTAGGTACTAGGATTACATTTTTGGTTTTATGATCCTTTTCCTAAAGTTGATGAATTATTTGCATGAGGAGAAATAATTACTTTATTTCAGTAAAATCTCACCATTGGTCGTCCCCTAAACAATTTTCACTTCAAATCTTATTTACAGAAATGATGTTGAATTTTACATTCTTGAAGTGTTAGGAGATCATGAAATTGAATGAAAGTTCATCCGATCTGTCTCAACAAAATGGTTAGAACATGTTATCAAATATGTATAATTACACCTATAGTAATACAATACATTAATCTAACAAACCTAAACTGGAAAGTAACTTATACTATCCCTAAATGGATAACCTTACAATCCTTCCATAAACATTAAATATAAAACTTTAGAAATAGGTGAACTAAGTTTACTTAACATTTGTCTCCCATATCTCATTAGGCAGTTCATAGTTATCACATTCTAAGTATGTGAATCCCTCAACCATGTATTCTCTTCAAACATGATAATAACATGATTTACTGTATAAACTTTTTGAAAACATGAATTATGTAAAAATTATCTCTTTCCACACAAAAAAATAAAAAAAATTATATATACTAAAATAGTGATATCACTTTTTCCTTATATCAGTCCTTAGTTCATTCATACTATCAAACATCTCATTATCTCATTATCCCTTAATTATATTTAAATCACTTTTCATGGTTACCAGTATCATTCAACATATAACTTCAAATACTTAATGAAAAAAATAGTGTAACAATATTTAGATGTTTCTTTATTCCATAATACTATACAATTTCTTATACAACATTATTCTTGATAATCATGTAATCGTTCCACTATCATCTTAAACCATTACCGAGCTTCATCATTTTATTCCTCAACACTTCTTTCATCTCATATATCAATTTTAGTCTCTTCATAGTCATCAACATACATACTACACATATGACCATGCTAATTCCCTTCATGTGAATTTCCCTTAGGGAATTGATTTTCATAATCCATATAAATTCCACATTTAAAACATTTAATTATTGTTGATGTCTTAACAATACCATTATCCATGTCTATTGTGTTAACTAAACCTTTCCTTTTGAAATTACTGGCGTTGTGTTATTTTTTTCCACATCCAAATAATCATCAAATTCATTTGAAACATTCTCCTTGACGCCTCTTCCCACATGATTTACATGAGTAAAATTGAACTTTCTTTCCTATATGATCACCATGAAACTCCATCTTTCTCTTATTATATACATCAGAAAACTCAAAAAAGTTGAGATTATTGATAATATTATGAGATTTATGATTATGAATAATAACTATGTTTCACCTTCCAACTCCCATTTCATTTTTTTCTCAGGAAGAATATCATTCCATTTTCCATCATGTTCTCAATTTATATGAATCCTCCTATTTCCATCATTTTTTTAAAACCCAAAAAGAATAGTGTGATAGGTAAAAATAATTATAGGATAAAAACTTAATAAAGGGTAAGTAATTTCAATATTTAACATATTAGGTTTAATCTTAGGTTATTCATGATTGATACTATAATTATTTGACTGTAACCTATAGTCAGAATTACCCATAGGTACATCTATATACATACCTTTGAAATATCTCTAGGGATATCACTAAAGTTTTCACATCCTAGTTTCCAAAGGTTAACTAAAACTTCACTCTAATAACAAATCTAACAACCAAAGCTTGAAATACATGGAAATTACATTTATTTTGTGGAATACTTAATACATTACACAAATAGACACCCAAAGACTATATTATTTTAGTGTCTTTGGAAACTCAGAACACATTCTTCTTATCTTGGTGAAGGATCATCAACAAATCCTATAAAGATATTCCCCATTAGTTTTCCTACCTAAAAACTTTCTTTATATCCTGGGGAAAAGAAAACATAAAAAGGGTGATCTCAAATGCTCAAAAAGTGTACACATTGAGAACATAATACAAACCATAAACATAGAATGTAAAAACATGAACATAAAGTTTAAATATAAAAATATTGAGTCATAAAATAAATCTTAGCAGTTCATATGGAATAAATCATAAATGAACATGACCACAATAACATAACATTTAAATAAAACATGGAATTGTGGAAAACAAATAATCATATAATATTATTTACACAGTATCCAATACATTGCTTCCAAGACCATCATAGAGGACAAAGTCCTTTATTCAACATGATTTACTTGCCATTCCAGCCATGTATTATTGAACCAGATTTACTTTCCGTTCTAGCCCTATATTGCTGAACAATATTTACTCTCTTTTCTATTCATGTATATCTCATGAGATATAAATCTTTAACTAATTCATTGGAGGTAGACATAGGTATATCCCATATTATATTGAAATCATTCTTACATGTGCCACAAAAACATAAATAATTAATCATAGCGTAACCCAAGAAATAAAACGGATTTCTTAAATATCATTCCTTCATAAAATAATCCATAAAAAATATGATTTATCATTAAAAAAATCAAATCATAGTAATAATAGGTATAAAATCATAACCCTATTTAAGAGCATCATCTTAGATGAAAAGTAGTTTTGATAAAACACTTGAAGTCAATTCTTGAGGAAAATATCATTTCTTCTTCAAAAACATTTTCTTTTCTCAATATTCCATACAATTTTAAAATAAATAAATTTATTTGAAAATATACTTGAAATAGTGTAGAGTAAGCATCATGGAAATAAGGCATCATGAAACCGTAAAAATCCAAACATTCTCAACGTACTTTTTCTTGAAAAGTCAAAAATTACCTTGTTTGGTAAACAAAAGAAAGATTCCTTCCATACCTTGTAGAAAAATTCAAAAAGGGTAAAAATGAATTTAAAAATTCAAAGAATAATAGTAATTTTTTTTTTAATTTTTTTTAGAAAACATGGACATGGATGATAAATATATCCCCAGTAAATAATTACGTATAAACAATCTTTGATAAAAATGAGATTTAAAAATTATCCCCTACCTTAGGTTTGACATGTTTTGTATGTATCAGAACCTTCTGTATAATGATTTAAATAATTTTAATTATTTTTTTCCAGAATCATAATAATTTTTATGATAACATTTATGATTATATTTTCATCTGTGTTTTAGTAACATTTCATTGTTACTCGTTATTCGTGTATTAACTGCTTTATATTTTCATGCCTCTTTTGTCAGATAATTTCTTATTTATTTTTTAGGATATAGTTATATAATTTAAGTCATGGTATTATTATAATATATATCATATTTATTCATTAAATTCATTTATTTAATCATTCTTTAATGATGATTATGTAGAACGAATTAAATCACACTGTGGAGATGGTAAGCCGTACATACGCACGAACGGCATTATCATTCCCATAATTGTAGAATGGTATTGAATTGGATGGTGTTTAGTATATCATAATTAATATCATTTTATATTAATAATATATATATATATTTATTAATTTCATAATTATACCCATCCTTGTAAGTTGATGGTGAAAAATGGATTACACCACGACGTGAAGATGGCAAGTCCTACGTAGGCTCACATCGCGATTTCATTTTTCATAGGATGCATAGAAGGTGGAAGATGGTTATTTCAAAATCATAATAACATCTTATTATATAAGTAATACTGGTGTTATTACTTTATAATGAAACAACTCATGTGGTGGATGTAGAAGAAGAATGAATTTTGAATGAATCGGTAAATGATATTACCTCTTCTTCAACACGCCTCCTCAAAATCTCATTTTTGAGATCTATAGTTGGTATTTGAAGACGAAAAATACCTATAAAATATTTCTAGGTAATATGAGAAAGAAAATGGGTAGGGTATGGTCAAGATTTAAGGCTCAAAATGAAGTTAAGTGTGGATGGAGGATGTTCCCTTTTATAATTGAAGTGAGGGGTACTTTTGGAAACCTCAAAAATATTAATTTATAAAATATTTAAAAATCAAACCAAATACCTCAAAAAATGAGATATATTATAATATAAGATATGATAAGATTATAATCTTATCTACCAATAAACTTATACATGTTTTTATTTCAATTTAAACATTATCATTTTAATTGACAATTAGTTATTCTATTTAATTTTAACTAAGATAACAAATGTTTCAATAGTAAAAGGGTGGAATATTTAGTTATTTGATTTCAATTATACAATATATTAATAATTTAGAATATTTTAAACCATATAATAAATATTATATATTTTTAAATTTTTTTATGATTATTAAATAATTTTACAAATCATTATTTTAACAAAATATCAGTTGTGTCAATTTTGACACTTTCAATTTAATGGATTTTTAAAAATATCAAGATAAGGTTTTATACTCAAAAAAATATTTTATTATATCCCTAATGGGTTAAGGTCATCTTTAAAAATTATTTAAAAAATTAATTATCCCAAATTATATTTATTTTAATATATTTAATAACATTTGTTTGATATCTTCAATATTAAAATAATCACTCTATCAATATTGTGTAATTATTTAATATATTTATTTCTTGAATAAAAATTTGAAATAAAATAATATTATGAACAAAAATTTACCATATTTCATAATAATATAAGTAGTCAAATTTATCTTTTGGAAAATCTAACATTAAAAATGTTATACTTATTAAAGTATGAATGTGACAACTTTAACATCACTTTAAATAAAATAAAATAAATTCCACAATCTCTTCTATAATTATCTAGATGGTCACTTGATCGGAAATTGGATGATTATGGTAATGATATACTCACCAAATATTATTTGGTCATGTTTTTACACCTTTTTATGGATATTAGTATTTGAATAAAAATTGTTTTATGGATTTCTTATCAATTAATTAATATTTACATCATCGAAGTATAAGACTTTAAGGTAATTATTAATTTCATAAAAATTAAAAATTAATTACCATGATATAGTTAATTATTTTATCTTTCCATGGACTATATATTTTTTAATCTATCACCTGGTTATCCCTATATTATATTTTTTATACTTATAAGTTTGACATTTTGTCACTTTCATTGGTTTTATTAATATCTACGTCATTTTCATTATGAAAGAGACCTTATATTACTAAGCTTAAAACATAATATGTTAAGTTTATAATTTTATTCATCCAATAGGATTTTGGTTGGCTTTAGGATCATTTTATTCTTCTATTCATATTATCGTTACACTAATTTACCTGATTTATATTTAACCATGTTAAAAAAAATTACCATAGTTACTATTCATAATATCCAAAAAAATAAAATTAACTTATTAACATAATTTGGACTCAATGATTCCAAATATTTAATCCATTTTTCATAATACAAAATATATAATTGGTATAAATTAATTTAAAATTAGTTTTTGTTGTCAAAACCCAAAAGCGGGTTTTTAAGAAGTAAAACTTATCAAAATATTTTCATGTTTTTATGTAAAATTTAAATATGGAATTAATTCTAAAGAAAAAATCAGATTAAATGATAAAAACATAATCCAATTATATATTAAAACTAATTAAAATGATAATCTAACTATATAAGTAAATTAGATGAAAATGCAGTTTTGAGGACATGTAAGTTGTGTTTGTGGGTTGTTCTTGTCTGTTTATTGGTGTTATTGAGGTTTTATGCTTGGGTACCAGATCCCTTTAAACCGGATTATGAAAAAAAAGAATTGTCTGGAAGTAAAATGCATTATTTTTCACTATTCATTAAAATATTAGTTATATCAGAAAAATACCAAAATATAAACAAAATTAAATTTTTATTTTCCAATTCAAAATTAGAAGTTTATTTTTTCAAATATAATACATAAAAGTGTTAAAAACTAGATTTAAAATGGGTGGGTCATCAAAAGGTGGGAAAACAACAATTGTTTTTTGAAAAGTCTTCTTTTATCTGAAAAATTGATTTTTTTCTTATATCATGTTCTAGAAAATATATATGATGAATTGTAATGTTTTATAAAATTCAATATGTAATTAATACTATTCATAACTACTAGTTTATATCCTATTAAATAATAATATATTAATAATATATCATTGTTTAGTGAAAATCGTTATTGCGTACAATGAATGCTATCGAGGAAGGTCACTCTTACTTGTAATGTAAGCCAAGTCAGTGTTAAGTTTAGTGAAATATTCCTTTGGTTTTTTGTATAACATAATCCAAACATATTTCTTTTATACATTGAACAAAATCTATACTCAGTGTTACATGAGATGAATTCTGTCAAAAGAACTTGAAATTATGTGCCACACAATCCAAGAATAGTGTTGCGTATACTGTAATCTAATACGGTGTTCCGTATAGTGAGATATAATATTGTAGTATCATACAATACAAGTAATCAAAGAAATGAAAAGGAATATTTCTCATAAAATATAGGGGTGTTACATATATGACATTAACCTATAGGACATGATTGATTTACGATGTTTTCTCAATCTTATGGTTTATGTATTTTTAAATGATAATGATTTATGGTAGGGATAATGTTTATGATCCTTGATAGAATGGTTATAAACTGTATATGTTATATTCACAATCTCATACCATTATTATTATTTTATGATTTCATATGATCATCAATAGAAATCTTCCCTATTTACCCTAACTGAGTATCTTAGCTCACCCATTTATTATGTTTCATCTTCCTAGGACATAAATAAAGGTTTAAGTATGGTATCTCTACGAGAAATACTAAATTGGAATATCTTAATTGGATATGTTATAGATTTTTTCTTCAAATAATAAGATTTTGTATCCATTATAAAAAAACTAAACTTTAAGGTCCTTGGGAATGTATTTGTAAAATGTATTGAATATTCATCTATTATGATATAATATATATGAATGAAAATATTAGGTCATTATAAAAAGGGATCAGATAAATCTTATATTTATAATATTTTTAAACCAATTGAGTTGCACTAATTTAATCCATCTAAATCACTATAAGCTACAATGAATCACTGTAAAAGGAAATTCATGAATTAGAACATTGAAACACCTTACTATTGAATTTGAATTATTATTCATGTCTAAATTTATTAAAAAGAAATTTAATTAGTTAGAATATTGATGGGATTTTACTCATCCTCATAATATTTCACTTTTTAATTAAAGGAGGAAGTAATATATAAGTAGTTAATGTCCTCTATAAGAGGGTTGAGTAATAGAATCACTGAACACCAATCACATACAAACACTTGGGAGTGATCCTAAATTATTGAAAATTTTGGAGAAAAATTGTGAATATATGGAATAAAACAATGGTTCAGTAAAAAAATATTATTTTATAAACGTGTTGTGGAAATTTGGTTCTCCATGAAAGAGGCCACAATAATGACTAACCATGTATGAGATTAACCTATATGAAGACTTCATGTTATTAAGGAACATAACTAATGTAGTCGAGTCATGATCAACAAAGAGCAATTCCTTTCACCTTATAAATTGATAGACCATTATAAAGAGATATAGTAAAGATAACCTCTTTTTATTTGAGAGTGGGTCTACGATAAAGGATTTTAAAAATACAATTATAAAATCCCCTATAATATTTCAAACCAATTTGCCTCTTTCTATGAATCCATTAATTCCAGATTCATCTATGTTTAGCTTCAAACCTTGAATATGCAAGTACAATAAACCCATAACCCTCTCATTGGATTCTTATTTTGAAAATATATTTATAACTATTTACATCTAACTAATTACATATAAAACATATGTTCAATATCCTTTATCTTTCCCATGAGTTCCATGCTATATATTATGACTTAGAGAACCATGGAAGTAGGAGAGGGGTTCAAGAGGCTAAATACAACCTCATTTAAACCCTTCCAGAGGTAAAAAATAATAATTGAAATATTAATTCATAGTTTATATTTCATTTAGTCCTCATTATAACCATAAAACTAGTAGATCAGAAGAATATCCATAGAAAAAAGGTTGAATTGAATATCCATAATCATACCAAAGTGGAATAAATAAGTTTTAACCCAATTTATTTAAAAAAATGATGATATAACTTTAACTTTGGCTGTTATCATCATATATAATAATAATATAGTGATACATGTAACACTATAGGATTTAAAGGCAGTCCCACTTCTAGTTTTAGTGGGTTTTTATTTTTATTTTTCAAGTTTTTGGAGGTGAATTAATCAATGTATGGTTGATATAAATGGTCCTGGGGACCATGAAATTAGACTATATGGGTCACCTAGGGAGAAAGTGTCAAGTTCAATATTGGTGTATGGTCTTGGGTGACCATGAAGGGTGACCTTGTAACTTAAGATTTTGGCTAGAGGAACCTTCACGATTGATGTAGGGTCCCAAATTATCATGTATCTTGACATTATATTCATGTTATAATTACATAATTTGACTTTAAAAAACACTATTAACCTCTTGTAAGCCCTATTGGACACCTTAACCAAACTTATGATGACTCTAGGTTTCCTTGGTAGTGAAATGGGGTATTCTTTATCATTAAATAATGTTTATATCCCATGTATTGATCATATCAACACTGTATTTAAGGTTTGGTCATGATGATATTTCATATTCTTCAATCTTTATCATTCTCTCTCTTTCCATTTATTATTCCATAGATAGATCTAGGATTTTTTAATTATATCAAAGTATTTTTGTTATTGATTTAAATCATAAATGGAAGAATCCAGATCCCATGTTCTATCTTATAGGGTTTAAAGGATTTGATTACGATAAATGATATCAGATATAGGGTTTCAGGTTAATCATTTAATCACCGTTTAATGTAGATTACTATTTTTCATCATTTAATGATATAGGTTTTCTATTTATTGTGATTTATTTTTTCTTAATTGGTGTTCTTTTAGGCTATTTTACTCTGTGATAAATTATCAAATATTTTTTTTCAAATTGATTTGATAAATTTTGTTTTTTGGGATGAAAATATTTAGAAATTTTAGTGTTTTGAGATTATATATGGGAGTTTACTTGGAATAGAATTTGAGTTTTAACTAATGGTTTAGGGGTTTAAAGGTGTTTTGTAAAAGGATTTTTGGGTATCTTAAATTTATTGGAATTAATATTTGGGTTTTGTAGACATTATTGGGTAATTAATTTTCATAAAGTTAAATCATTTTTGGAAATTGAATGTGTTGGGTATAAGAAATTAATAGGAAGATTCAATTATGGACAGAAGGACATGGTTTTTGGGATAGATGTGGTGCTCTATAAATTTTTGTATGATATAGATAAGACATTCCATAAAATTCATTAACCACTCAAGTGGATGATGGTCAAAAAATGGGTGTATATTTTGATCATATGTAGGAACTTATTTTATATACTTATTTATCACTCATCCATACTTTAATTATACTGATTACTTATTATAAACATATTTGTGTTGACCCAAAAGGGTTACCCTGTTTTGAGAAAATAAATGGTTAAATTATTTTAATATTTTACATTGGTTTTATCTAGAAATGTGATAATCTATTTATTTAGATGTGATAACCTATTTTTAATTGAATTAGTTATATGGTTAGGAATTGGTCTACATGGGATTGAATAAGTGTGATGATGGGAAATACTACTTGGTATTTATAATCACTATTTCTTTCACATATATATGTGCATATAGATATATTATGTATATATATATATAATGGAAA
This sequence comes from Viscum album, assembly GCA_963277665.1. Classification (NCBI taxonomy): domain Eukaryota; kingdom Viridiplantae; phylum Streptophyta; class Magnoliopsida; order Santalales; family Viscaceae; genus Viscum; species Viscum album. Next base: position 1,918,980,985 of record OY728119.1, read on the forward strand.
GGATGTGATGTTTTTGGGTTATGGATCCTAGGAGATGAGTTTGTGTTGAATGAAATGTCTTGACCCAAATCACTCTAAAAAATAACAAGAGTAGTGGAAGCACATGAATTTAGGCATGAATCCCGGTATGATAGAGGCCATTGACTAGTAGAGAGGGTCGAAGGAGGTTCCATGGGGATGATATGACCACTCTATCAGAGTGTGAAATCAAAATATAAACGAAAAATTATTATACACAATAAAAATAAAAGATTAAAAAGGGAAAATAAAATAGAAACATGTGATAATAATATAATTCTGATATGCATTTATATAAGAAATACCACCCACTTGGTCAATCATAAAAATAATATAAAATAAATAAAATTAAAAGAGACTATACTCCATTAGAGATCTATGCCATATCCCATCATCTTATCACACTTTAACTAATCTATCTAAATAATTAAAATACCAATAATCAACCAAAATTATGCCTATAATAAGTATAGATCTTATTGGGTACCCAAGTTACATGGCCACCAAGTAGGGTGTGAGTATAGAACTCAGTAGGGAACCGAAAACGTGGACCCATACATAACTGAGAATGTAGTGATATGTCCATGTGACTTGATATGAATTAATAAATATACCACTGAACAATAAATAAAATAAAAAACCAACAATACATGCTTTCGAAAAAACTATAACACATCTGAACAAGTCACATGGATTGTTCCAACCACAAAACCATATAAAATACAATTGTAGATCCTTATACTTATGATTCTGATTGACCATACCTTCTTTAGACAATGAGTGGGGTATCTTTGAGAACATCGAAATAGACATGCCTCTTAGTATAATAGAATCAGTTCTCCCTAGTATGTAGATAAGAATAATGGACCTCCTCTATGGGAGTTTTCTTAGTTAATGGTAACATAAAACTCACATAAAAAAGTTTTATCATTCAATTCATAATCCCTCAAGTATCACAGAACTCCCCTACACGAGTTCCCCCACCTAAAAAGCAACAAAGACCATCCCATCAGGTGTTTTATCATCAAGTAAACAAGACTACACCAAGGTTATTTTCCATACATAGTAAAAGACTTCCCCAAGAGAATTTTGCATTTATCCAACACAATAAAAAAATAAAAATAATGAAACTCAAGAACTTGAGGGAAAGCCCTTCCATAGTCTACCAAAAGAAAAACGAACACCCTCCCACTAGGGTAAACACTTCACCAAGGTGCCCTCTAGTGTCCCAAAACATTTTATGAATGGTTATATAAATATAAAACACATTATTTTTCAATTAAATTGATTAATATTTACAACATTTAATTTTTTTTGTTATTTTTGGTAGGATACAAGGATTAGTTGAAAATGAGAAAAAGAGAGGAATTCATGATGAAAATGATGGTCCATGATGAGGGATAAATCAAATCCTAATTAAAAGGCCTAAAACTAAAGTAGAAAGCTAAAATAGAGTCGTGTATATTGGAAACCCATCATTCACATCACAAATGGACCATTCACGATGTGAACCTTAAATGAATTCATGAAGTGAATCCAAAGAATAAAAATAATACCCAATTGGGAGGAAAATATGATATTTCATGGCATGACACTTTGTGTCACTTCATGAATAATAATTTCTAAATTTTGAAACGAATAATTTTGATATAATTAATTATAGACCACACCTTTTATTTCCCATCTTGAGTTGATATGATTAATAATCATTTATTGGGAAATTATGATGCTTGAGGGGGGGGGGGGGATCTTTAGGCCTATAAATAGTGGGATAGGGGTATTAAAAATTTAACTTGATTGAGAAGTATGAAATAAACTACTGCATTAATGAATAAATCTTATTCGTAGGGTTTCTTTGGTATTTTTTTCTCTAATTTATTTTTCAGGTAATTCAATTTGAATATTATTATTTAAGTGTTTCCCCTTTAAAATCCATCTCTCTACCTCTTCCTCTATGATCTCTTATGTTTATGATGGTAAGTGGCTGAACTGAGGCCTGGACTTGTAGATGGTTTCATGGTGTTCCCAAATTTTTATTCTTTAAATATTTAATAGTTTAATTTTATTATTTATGAATAAGAGTTTAGTGTACTAGTGTAGTGATATTAAACTATGAAAAAACGTTATAATTAATATATATTCTAAAATTTATATTCTTTAACTTCCTTATATTGGGTAAACTATTCAGATGATATAGTTATTGGTGTTGCAAGGGATTAAATGACATATGATGGAGGAAGGTTTGGTAAGGTATTATACTCTATATCGAGGTGTTTATCTTACTTGGACATTTGTGGAGGTGAGATATGGTGTGTTCAAGAGATATCCTAGGAATGCTAGATTTGAAACTAGATAAATTAAAGAATAGTAATTCATGGATGATATTTTATAAATTAATTTTTAAATTAATTTTAAACAAAAAAATACGAATAATTAGAGAACCCAAGTAATCAAATCCTAAAAACAAGATACTTGTTTACTAACTTAATTATATTTTTCATATGCATGTTAGGATAGTTTTATATTTGAATGTAATAATATCTCTTTTTATTTTTATTAATTTTAATAAATAAATACAATAAATAAATAAATAAAAATAAAGAGCGAATTAGGAATATTATGTGATCAATTTCAATGCTCCATAAGTGAGTTGACTGTAGTTAGCTACTGTGTTGCACACGGAAATAATGTGTAGCTTTTGTACTACCTTATGAAAAGAGTGTCAATAAATGGAATCATTTTCTGGGATGTGAGTGGTCATTCATTCCTAATTTATTTTCACATTTTATAAATAATTTCTTATATTTTCATAAAAAAACATTTTCCATGATGTATCTAAACTTCCATTATTCTTATTAGAAAAAATAAATCTTAGGTGAAATAATAATAGTTTGACTATTCTAATGAGGCCCTCAAATAATGGTATAAAAAACTTGATTATTTTGTTAATCAGATGCCAAATTGAAAAGAGAAATGTATCTTATTTCAAGTACTGATGGACGTGGTTAATAAATTCAAAACTGATTTTCAAATACTGAAGTCCATAAAGAATGTACTATTTGATCTTCCCAATTTTACTAAATAGGTCAAATATAATGACGAATTAATTAAAAAATATCCACATCCCAACCATATCAATATCCAAATCCAAACTTAGCATGAAGATTTGGAGAGTAATGATGAAGACTCATATGTTGATGTATATATGAGAGATCAAAAAGGCTATGACTAATTTTGGAGTAACTAGAAAAGTGATGAAATGAAAAACGATTTTCTGGTATTCAAAGTAGAATCATCAACATCTCTATACCTATATCTATCAATGGAAGGGTAGGAAAACAACAATGTGATAAAATTTAAAGAAAGGGTAGAGGATACTAACTACTTACCTCCACCCACTACCATTCAATTCCAAGAAGTTATTTCCACTAAATAACATATTCAAGCCAAAACAACTGATGAAGATTATATTTTCTTGAACTCTATCAAATTTGATTTTGTTTAAATTTAATTGAGTATCACCCCCACTATTTTGAAATTTTATATTTGACTAAATATTGTTTTGTCTTGGAGGAATATGATTAAAAATAATATGCCCTTTATGAAGAACACATGGAGACTCTTGAACGTGTCAAACATTTATTGGTGGAATATCAATAAGAGATACAAGTGGATCCACCTAAATAAAAATAGACAAAAGGTTTTCACTTTTAAAGGAAATAAATTGAGGTTAATTATTCATGTTTTAATTTTGTTTAAATTAAATTATATTATAACTTTACATTTGATTATACTAATGGTGAAGCTTATATAGAGTAGAAAATGGATAATGAATAGAATATTGTATAAGTAAAAACTGAGATGAAGGACCCATATTTCATCTGAACCCCACCATACATGATATATCTCTTTACAATGGTTTTGGGTTTGGTTTAATCTATTTGTGGAGTCCTAAAAACAAGAAAAAATAAGTGTGAGATGGAAGGAATAACATGAAATGGTTAAAATCAGTGAAACTCAAACAAACCGTCAGCCTTTGGATAACTACTAGTACTAACCATATTGAGGTAGTAAAAACTCATGACCTACTTGGGGGATCAAACCAATAATTATCCTTCTCTACATTTAGTTTCCTTCTAGGACATGACTTTAAATTTCTCTCTCAATAATTAATTTTATTAATATATTAGGATGATTCCCCTTTTCCATCATTCTTTTCGAGAGTTAATGACATGGTCGTTATGCTTTGATGATTTATTTTCTTTTGAGGTCTATCAGTTTGATATTAATTTACATGAAGGAAATTGAATAGGCTAAATACAGGATATTCAAATCATCATAATCATGTTCATATTGTGGACTTACACAAACACAACCTAGAAAACCCAAATTGAAGCATCATTAGAAAGAGATTATGAGTTTAAATTCATTATTTTTTTACACTAAATATATTTGAGAATATTGTTTGATCATTAAAATAAATTATATGTCTGACTTTGAACTCCTATACACTAGTTTCTATCTTGGAGGAATACTTGCTTAGGATAATCATTATTACTTATTTTAAATTTCAATATTGATATGATTAAATTAGTGGAATAGAAAGTGGACGTGTAAAGTTAATAACTAGGGGATGAATTTTAAAAATCATGATTTTTTGAGATAAATTAATATTTAGATGAAATTATTCTTATATTTGGAATGTTTTGAATTTCAAAAAATGAAACAGACTGGTTTATTTTTTTTGTATTTCCATGAGTAATTTTCCCAATAGTAAGTTCTCATTCCTGAGAGGATTTATAAACCAATATTTATCATTGAATTTTAATATATTTAATGAGTGGATCGATCATGTTTTCTTATAAAACTTTCTTTTACATTTCATCGAATCTTTGACTAAACAAAATAACTTTTAATATGATTTAATAATTATTTTTTATACCTTTTTCGTTGGATCCACTTTGACAGTAAATCTTAATTTTTCTAATAGAATTTATAAATGGCCTTTCTAGGGATGGATCCACATTTATATCCTATTATATCCTTTCTTACAGAACTCTCAGTGTGTTTTATGATATTCAAAATACTAAGTATGGAGTTGTTCACTATGAATGGGAATGTACATCATTGAGATTATATTTTTGGGTGTTTTTTTTATTTTTTGGGGAGAGTAAATGTTATAAATTGTTATACTTTATTATTCAAATCTATTTCAATATAAAAAAGAAAATAAATGAAAAAATTGAAAAAAATTGTATTGTGTCTTGGGATGATCAAAAATCACCATTGCTAGGTCGATAATATTTTGATCATATGGGGTTAGGTGGTGGATGTGAGATTTATATGAAGAAAAAATTTGAAAAAATAAAAATAAAGACTAAAAAGGATAAAAAAGAGAAACAAATAAAGAGTGGGGTTATTCATTCATTATTCCTACTTATATCATGTTCCAACTTTGAGCTTTGTGGAATAGGTAAATTATATAATCATTATTGTAAAATTATTTTGTTGGGATTATATTTTGATATCATGCATTGTTATTTGGAGTCAAGACCTCATTTTTTGAGACTTATTTTAAACATACCAACCTACCTTAAGCCTTAGATATATTTCACCCTTGATTAAGAGTCCTCATGATTAATTTCGATCTCTATAATTATGAGGTGGTGATACTAGATTCGTTGAAATACCATGGTATGTGACATGTACTTGAGGTATGATCACAACTCCATTACATTTATTACCTTGAGTGATGATTGAAAATAACTAAATTTGAGGTAGATTGAAATTAGGAAGAACAATAATGATTAATTAATAAATATAAGTTGAAGGAAGGCGACCATTATTATTTCATAATAGAAATTGTAAAACCCAAGATTGGATTTGTTTCTTTGAAAATTGATGAGTTGGATGAATTATTTTATGTGACAAATAAAAATATATTTTATTTAGAAAAAATTTAGATTTATTTATTTTTAAATTTAAATATTGGTATATAGAAATTTATTTATAAAGTTAATGAGAATACATGATTGAAGAAAAGTAATATATAAGTGTGGGGAAATTGAAAAAACAATTTTATGTATGCTTATTGATATATAAAACACATTTTTTTTAATTTAATTGATCAATCTTTCCAATTTTTGATTGTTTTTTTATTTAGGTAAGGATAAAAGGATTGGTTAAAAATTAGAAAAAATATTATGAATTCATGATACAAATGATGGGACTTTATGAGGGATAGATTAAAGCCCAATTCCAAGGATAAAAAATAAAGAAGCAAGCTAAAGCAGAGATGAATCTACTAGAAAACCATCATTCACAATGGGAATGGTCTATGCATGATGTGATCCTTGAAGGAATTCATAACATAAAGCTAAATCATGAAAATAATAACCAACGGGGATAATATGAAATTTCATGGTGTGACACTATGTATCACACCATGAACCATGTCGAAAAAACCCTAAAATGAGTAGTTTTGACATAATTAACTTCAAACCGAACCTTTTGATTCCCATTCATGACCAGGATGATTTTGACTCATTGATTAGGCAATTATGACTCCCGGGGGGGGGGGGGGGGTTTATTGGGGCTATAAGTAGAGGTATGGGGGTGGGGATTGTAAATCAATCTAGATAGAGAAGTAGGAAATCAACCACTATACTGAGGAATATGGATTATTCTTATATTTTTTGTAAATTTTTTTAATATATTTTTCTATGAAATTCTCATTGAATATTATTATTTTTGTGTTTCTTCTTTCCATTAAATCTTTCTCCCTCTTCCATCATGATCTATTATACTTATGATGGTAAGATATTAACCCAAGGCTTGTCGTTTGGGGAGGTTTTATAGTGTTCCCAAATTATCATGCCTTAATTTTTTAGTGTTTGATTTTTATTTTTTATGAATAAGAGATAAATGTACAAGTGAGAAGACCATTGACCATGAAAAAAATATCAAATTCATTTATATTATTAAATTCACATTTTTACCTCCCTTATATCAAGTAAAATATTTATATTTTGGATTTAAGGGTGTTCAAGGGGATGTAATGAAATATGATGAATCAAGGTTTGGTAAGGTATTACACTCTCGATTGAGGTGTTTATCTTACTTGGCTATTGAAAGAGGTGAGATTTGGTGTTCCAAAATTATATATTAGGCATGATAAATTTCAAAATAAATAAATTAAATAATTTTAATTCATGTATGGGATTTCATAAATGATTTATCAAATTAAATATAAACAAAAAATATGAATAATGAAGGATCTAGAGTTACCAAACCTTATAACCAAGGTTTTAATTTTTTAACTTCATTCTGTTTTATATCTTCATGTTAGGATGGTTTTTTATTTTTATTGCACAATATCTCTTTTAATTTTTCTTTATTTTCAAAAAAATAAGGAAAAAAATATAAAAAGTTAATTAGGAATATCATTTAATTGACATAAAATATCATCTAATGATATTACCTTGATCACACACCATATTGTATTAAGAAGTAAATTAATACTTTGTACCACCCTATGAAATGTGTGTCAGTCCCCTAAATATCATCATAACCATGAAACCTTAAAAGGGTACCTCAATCCCTACTAAACTATATGTTTAATACCCCTCACAAGTGTGGTGGATTCAAGCCCATACCATATTGAAAACACTGTAGGTTAGTTTGAAAAACCAACTCGTCTATTTGCCTCACTAATGTCTAGACACCCATGCCATCAAACCCAAATGGGGATGGAAATATTTCTAAGAAATAAAATCACTTAGACCAAGGTAAATAGGCCTCCAAAATAATTAAAATGGACTAAAAGGGATATAAATTACATATAAGTCACCTCCATTCAAAAAGGGGTCCAAGGACCACTACAGTAAGGCCCTACAAGGCCTATAAGGGCCACATCCCATTCCTAACTAGAAATTTAATTTACACCCATCATGCGGGTTTATTTAACTTAGGGAACAACATTTAAGTTTAACAATATAATTTAATATAATTTTTTTTAATTAATTTAAAAAATCAATTATTTAGTTAAATAGTTTAATGTAATTAGGGGAATGACTATATATCATATGCATCATAATTAACCTATATTAAACCATATATAATTCACTAAGAACTAACTACAACATTTTGAATATTTTTCAATTTAACTCAATGCCCAAAATCCCCTGCTTAAGCTTGTACAAACTTCATACATGCTCAAACATCTATCAAAAAATCTCCTAAGGCCCTAAAAATTAATTTATAAAATTAATTTCAAATAGTCATAGACACTAGAAACACACCAATACATCCTTTCATGATGGATCTTTATAAAACATGGTGCCAAACGACCCTGACATTCTCCCAAACCCATGCCAAGAAAAAAACCAACCAATAACACCAATTCAATAATTAATTTTTCAATAAATTATAGGTAAAACCTAATAAAATCAATAACTAAAATATACCTTGTTAAATATCTAAGAAACAAAATGAAAGTGTTGTATTAGGATGTCATATAGCTAGGCTAAATGGAAACCCCAACACATTTGATTGATTTAATCATGATTTAGTGTAATTTGAACCAAGAACCTAAACCTAGATGTCCTTATTAGAAGAAACCAAGGGGAAGGAGAAAGGGAGGGTGTAATAAGAGAACCCAACTTTAATCACTGAAGAATCACACCTAAAACACCTCAAATCCTAGGAAGAACAAATGAGGAAGGAGAAGGGTTTTCCTCTAGATTGCGTACAAGGAAGAGGGGAAAGAGGGGTCTCTCCTATTAATATTCAAATGGGGAAAATAAGGTAAAATGCCTCTTTTAACGAGCTACACAATTTGGATTCATATATCGTAAAACCGTGTGCCAACTATGTGGTAGAAACTATCCATGTGAATCCCCTCACATAGTTGGTCTACATGATTTAACAAACCATGCACCAACCTTTGAAATTGGTACTATATTGGTCTTCAATATTTCACATGGTTTTTATTCAACCATAAAAAAACCATGTACTAATTACCAATTCTAAAACAAGAGATTCTATACACCTTGTAATCTTATTGGTTTTCTAAAAAACGAATGATAATCATGCCAAAAAACTATGCTCTATAGAAACTGAACTGAAGACCTCTTCAAAGTTGTGTTTCCACATAATTTATCTCAATCCATGAACCCTATCCATGACCCTAAAAATATTCCAAATATTTTAACAAAATCTTCCAATACTTTTATTAGAACATGAGGCACCTCTTAGGCCCTGAAAGATGTATGAAAACACACCTTAATAAGCCCCAACACTCAGAATTCCATTCTAAGATTCAAATGAAAGTTCAACCCTCCCAATAATTAAAAAGTTTAAATCACTTCTAGAATTTTAGTCATGTATAGACATGGGTTGTTTCAAATTCCCCACCATGACACTTTTTTCTATGAGAAGCCTCAATTGTCATCCAATTACAAAAAACAACCTACCACAACCAATAATTCCACACAAAAATACCATGTTCCTACCTTGAACACTAATGGATCATCTAAAGTGATACCTTTTACTTACGGTTACCAGGATGATAGTCCTTGAGTAACCTCCCATAACCACTATTTATACACTAATAAAGAAAATTCTCAAATACTTTGATACCAAGAAAATATGGTCTTATTGTTGCTTATATCATATGACATATGGTTCTCCCCACTATAAGTTTATACTCATAACAACTTATTATGATTCCATGGAACTTAAAACATTGGAATTACCTGTAAAAATTTGAAACATGCATTCTAACAATACACCCAATGTAGTTTATATCCACTATGCTTAATCACACATGATAACTGAATTCACCACAAAATCTTGTTCTATTTTCTGAATTCCAAGACAAAGTTAAAGTGAACAAATTGTCCCAACATAACATGAATGCACTGAATTCTCCTCAAAGGTCTCGATAAAATCCTAAATTACACCCCTTAGACCCAATACCACACATTTGACGTGGTTTTTAGCACACTAAATTTAATCAAAAACAATAATTCCAGTCCGACATCCTCCGCCTGACCCACCTAAAAATAACTTTTATCTAACCACGAAATCATCTTAAATTTACCTTATCATGGTGCATCTAACCTTGAGAGTTTACTCTAATCACTCAATCACACTCAATAATTTCCTAACCGAAATCTTTCTTAAATTCCCTAACTAAAACACAAACCATCCAAAACTACAGTCATACATCCACTTGAGAACTAACAAATTTTTGTTCAAGCGCCATCAGATCATCTTAAACCACTCCAATCCCAACATAAATTCTAAAACTCCACCTACTATTATATCCAAACTCCTAATTGTAATTCTACATGAAATATATCTTTATTAAGTTTCAATCACTTTTTGTTATTCAAAGTTCCATTAGAACCACCGATTGATCAGTCTCATAAAACCACAACCCTACCCACATGGGGGTTGTATCAGCTATGACTGGTAAGATGATCGACACCATAGATATGTCATTATTTTCACTCCACTGGGTCAAAAAATATGATATACATGGCCCATATCCCATCCTTAATAGAGGAAAATGGTCACACATAATCAAATTTCTCAACCCAAAATGATCAAATAGATTACAAAACACCATCTTTGCATAGATCACTAGAATGTAATCCTTAGAATCCAATGAAACATTTTTAAAAATGAGGTTCACATACTTTAACAACTAATGGTTTACTCCATACTATCCAACTTTCTTTATAATGCTTCTTGATTTCTAACCTAAGCGAGTCCTTCAATCAACATAGATGTATCACCCATCTATAGTCACAACCATCACCATCAACCCCTGATACCAAACCATTTATAGTTTCATTATTCCTAAAAGTAAAAAATTAAAATTATTATCCAATTTAAAGGCTTCAAGGAATATTGGGGATTTTAAAAATACCATCTTTCCTCATCCTGCAAATGATTTCTCACTAATTCACAAGTCAACGTCTCCATGCATCTCCAACACGTGCTTCTAAATCTCATTCAAAATTAATAGGTTTATTCTCTTATAATAAGTAGTCTACTAACCTGAATCAAACTACCATTAGTCATAAATTATAGGAACTAGTCTTAAGTGCCTAACTAATTACCATAATACCTATTCATATTAGTCTTATCAAGCTAGGATTTCTTGTGGGACTCCTCTTCAACATTGGTCACTTCAATTTGTGCCATAATTTTTCATTAAACCAACCAATATTTGGCATTGTTTTCAATGTACAAGAGAATTTAGTCACACTCTCACTATGATCATAATATATAACAACCTTAATCCATTATCCCCGAGTTTATAGTTATTTTAATAAATCTGCACATGATACAAGGGATTTCATCCTTAATGATCGAATAGTTTATTATTTTTTGGATACTAGATACATACACGATTCTTAAAAAACATCCAAAAACATGAAATGCTATATAATAATTTTTTTGAGTAATTTATAATTTATTCTATTAAATCCACTAATTCATTCATATTTTCTATCTTGGTATCACGAGGAAAGGAAAAAAATGTGTGGTATTAGATGCTTAGTAACTGAAAGGCTATAATAGAGGCTATCATAAATTAAATAAAACATGAAAAATATTATTTAGATAAAAAACAATGAAATATTTTATAAAAATAATACCATAATAATGGGACTAAATTAATGGATAACATAATAATATAAACAATCACATGCATAATAATAACTAGTTTCATAATGATAGAATTGATAATTTTGGACAAAATAATCTTATAGTCATGGCCTTGTGCTTGAGAAATAGATGTAATACGCTAAAGAGTATGCTCAATACCTAAAATAGTTTGTATCATGATAAATATAGATTTATTTAAGGTCTATAATAGGCCCCATCCATCACTTACTAAGTCTAATGAATTCATCTTATGAAAGGGGTCAATAAAAATTTAATACATAATCAACAAAAACATTTATATTGAAAAACTAACATATGAGTTGTTAATATTTTCCAGAAATAAATAAATATAAAATAATCACAATCCAATCCTAGTAATATATTAAATGGTATAAAAATATTATATCCCCCATAAATCATAATATTAATAAAATAATGTTTATATAAATGGAAATACATTAAAAATATCATTGGAATATTTCATGAGGAAAATGAACTTTTCATTTCTAAATCATTTATATTAAAATATATAAATTCAAGGAATGTTAAGAAAACAATTTTATTGAAAATACCTATGTAAAATTATGAAGTAAGACTCAAAGTAAAATGTATGCATGGTGGTGGGATTTGTTTTCATGTGGTGTATGTTAAAACAAAGATCATGTTCACACATTCAGTAAAAATTTTCTTATTTGAAACATTGACATTAATATATAATTTATAGTTTTTATAGAATGTAAAAAAGGATAAAAAGTTATTTAATGAATCATGGTATAATGGTAAAATAATTCTTGAAAATATGTTAATGAAAACATGGAAATGGAATAAAATGATTTCCAAAGGAAACGAAAAACCTAGTTAGTGTTCCTTTAAAAAATTATTTTCTAGTATTTATGATTTTAAAAGAAGGTAAAAGAGAAGATAATTCTTGAAAAACCCAAAAATAAAAAAAGGATAATAAAATTTATGGGGTTTAAGATATAAATATCATATAATTTCACCAACATAAACTTAAACATAAATTATCACGGATAATGATGAGATTGTAAAATAAACCCTTTCCTTAGGCACGACTTGATTTGTATGTAATTTTATCCTCATATATAATAAATTTATATTTATTATAATTATATAAAATAACCATATACATAATATTAAAAACATATATGATTCAATTATTAAATTTTAATACATTTTTATTAACAATTACTTATTATTACCATCATTTCGTAGTGTTAATTATTCTATTTTTCATATTTGTTTTGAGGTTAGTGGTTTTGTTACTTGCATCCTAGTCATGGTTCCATAATATCCATAATTATAATCATGATAAAAATATTATATGATTTAATTATAAATATATTAATAATTATTCTTGAAAGGAGGACAAGGAAAATCAATCATATTTCTTTATGGTGGTAGTAGTCCACACACACACACAATAGAAATTATTATATTTTAATGAGTAGAAGGATAAGAATTTAAAATATAAATTATATTTAAAAAATCATAATTATTTCATAAATATCATATATATACATTATTTCCATATTTTTGACCATCCAAGTAAAGTGGTGATGAAAAATGAATTACACTGCTATGTGGAGATGGTAAGCTATACATACACACAAACAATGTTTTAAAATTCCATAGGATAAAAATTGATTTAAAATTATTGTACAAAAATCATAATAAAATTAATTATATTTAGGAAAATTTATCTATTATTTTGTTAAGGGTTCATGATATTTTTAGGAATTAGAAGAATAAATAAATTTGAAATATTCGGTAAAGATAGTTACCTATTCCTCGGTAAACTTCATTTAGATCTATTCATAAGGACCCTTAGAATAGTTTTTTAAGAATGTTAGAACATATAATTCATAGATTAAGAATTTTAAAATATTATTGTTCGTGTTTTTTTTGATATATGATGCTCAATGAGGTGTAAATAAGAGTGGTATGGGGTGTACTTTTATAATCAAGAGGAGGGGCACTCTTAAAATTACGTAATGTATTAAATTAACATAAATTAATTTTCATGGAAAATGGAAAAAATTTACATGTATAGAAAATATGATGAATATGATTCTAAATAATATCATACAATAATATTTATAAAAGTATAAGTGATGTTTTAAACCTTATCTCATAGTTTTAATCCCCTGATAACCCTTTTGACAATTTCCCTAAAATCTAAGTTTTCTATATTCTAAGGGTCTATAATTTTACAATAAAATGAAAAATTACCCATAAATGTTACAGTTTTTATATTTTAATAAATATAAAAATAAATGGTATGATTATTTTATTTTTATTAATTTTAAATCATATAATAAAATATTTATTATTATAAAATATCATCATTATCATTTCTAGAACTATTCATTTACTTTTTATTTTAAGCTACAAAGACAATTACTGATTTCTTATATAATAATTTAAAACATCCAAAATATGTTATATTTATCTAAACAATTCTTATAAAACATTAAATCACAAAAATTTTATTAATTTCAATATTTTTAAAATATTTTAATTTATTTTTCTTTTAATTAAATAAATATTGTGTTGGTGCTCCATAAGAATTTAAGATAATTATATAATCACTAAAAATGAAAAATAATTTAACATCTTGAAAATAATTTAATTATTCTCAATATAAACTTTAATATTTTTTCACAACTTATTTTTATCACCATCTTAACAAATAATATAAATTTTAAAACAAGAGAGTGATATTTTTTATTTTTCTTTACATAAGATTTTATATATAGTCATTTTCATGGAAAAACATCCCCATAAACTATTAAATATTGATTCCAAGGTGATAGGTGTAGAGATAAATTCATAAAATAATAATTAATATGGAACATTATGGCTTTATCAATTAGTTTTAACCTAGGTTAACCTTATTTACCATTACCAGGGTGATTTTATTTTACTCGTTTTACTATTTTTTATGGAAAAAAATATTGTGGAACTTAAATAATATTTATTTTTATGATTAAGAACATGTAATAAATTTTACCAAATAAAATCTATAAAAGTTTAATAAATTATTTTTATAATAACCTCACAAAGCATGGGGAAAAAATTTTCTCTGAAAAAAGACATTTTTATGTCTAAAAGTATTTTTATACCAATATCAACTATATTATTGCTTCCTATTAAATTAATTTGATTATTTATAACTTAAAACTTATTATATTAATTTATGATGTAATTAAAAATATTAATGGTATTTTTTAATAAAAATAAATGATAATTTTATTGAAATTGGTATTTTTTAATATTCACTAAAAAATAAATTTTTAATATAAATCCCAAAAAATTACCCTAAGATAGTTTTAGTATGATGATTTCAAAAATTAAATTAATTTAATATAATTATATTTTAAAAATTTTAGAATTTAGAATTTAATAAAATTATTGAATAACACTATGTGTATTGTGATTTTGTTTTTCTAGAAAGAACATATTATTATAATTAAAGATTGAGTGTTACATTCTTCCCTAATTCAAAAATTTAAGCCTTGAAATTTTCAGAATGTTTTTTCATGAATATATTTGGGGAGTTATTAATCATAACTTCTTATGGTTCCCATGTTGCCTCTTCCATCTTATGATTTATCCATAGTACCTTTATCAGTCAAGCCGTTTGATTCTGCAACACTAGTTCTCATGTGTCAAGAATCTGGAAAGGATCTTTATAGTAAGATAGATTGTATTCCAATTCTATTTTCTTTACTTTTTATCCAATTTTTTTTGATGTAGCTTGTATTTCATAAATAAAGAGATATGTAACACATCCAGAAATTTAAAGAGGTGAGGTGGAACTCCAAAACAGTAAGCCAATACTGAAATTATTTCTAGAATTTCAAAAGGACTGATGTACTTATGATCCATTTTTCTTCTCTTACCAAACCTTATAACACCCTTCAATGAATATTATTTCAATAAAACATTATCTCCCACTTGAAATTTAGAATATTTAATTATATTATTGGTATGGATATTTTTATTTATTTGAAATACTTTAATATGGATATGAATAGTCTTTACCTTCATTGTTGTCTTATCTACAAGTTCCGCTCTGACAAGTTTCATTTCACTGCATTCATCCCAACAAGTTCGTGTATGACATCTCTTGAAATATAATGCTTCATATGGTTCCATTTAAATACTTGAATGGATGATATTATAATAGGTAAACTTCTATAAAGGAAAATAATGACTCCACAAGCCTTGATAGTCAAGTTACCATGACCATAAAAAGTCTTCTAATTTTTTAATAGTATTCTATAAATGTCCATAAATTTGATGATAATATGAGGTTCTCAAATAAATCTCAATATAAAGTTACTTTTAAATATCCCTCCTAAATTTTGATATAAATCATGGATCATGATCAAGAAAATTTAAAATCGGTTCACCAAGAAGTCTTAAAACTTTATAAATATAGATTAATAAAAGAATCTTAGGAGGTTAATCTTATCTTATGGTGAGGAAATGTGATGATTTGGTAAGAAAATAAACAATATCTCATATGGTACCATTTATCCAAGAATTATTTTGTAATCAATTGAAAAAAGGGTATAATAATTTCATTCCATTTTCATACAGTAATAGGTAGATGTTCCATTACTCCTATTGGATTTTTTCACCCAACCTTTAGCTATTAATAAACCAACTATCTTGATACATAATCAATAATTTCATGATTGATATTATACCAAAATAAAATTACTTCAAATCCCAATACATCTTGGTGTGACAATGTGTATAGTGAAATACGAGCGATGAACATCATATAATAATTACCCTTTCATATTAGGTATATATGGAACACATAGCCTCATTCTAAATTTTGGAATATCATTTTCACTAATGAAGTCTACTAATTTACCATTATTCAGGGGCTTAATTTTCTTTTGAAAACTATATTCCTTATACTAATAACTTCTTATCTTTTCCAATAATGATTGTCTGAAAATTATTTGGAAAAGAAATGTTGTTTCCCCTTCCTTAATAATTACCATATCCAAATTTAATATGTCCTTCAATACATAATACTTGTTAATACACATCTTAGTCAGAAAACTATGATATTTATTACAAAATTAATCAACTAACTTATTATACATTCCAGGGTGGTATTGTATTGACCAATCATAATTCTTGAGTAGCTCTAGGCATATAATTTTCTTTATGTTGAATTATTTTGATGAAAATATGTATTTCAGACTCTAATGTTCTATATATATTTCACATAATTTTCCATAGAGATAATATATCGATATATTAAACGAAAATATAATGACTACCAACTCAAGAAAATGGGTTGTTTATTTTTTAAATGTATCTTTAACTACCTTGATGTGTAATAAATAACTTTATCATTATGCATTTGGACACACCTAATACCCTTCTTTGATGTGTCACTATATATAAAAATACAACCACTCTCGATGGTAGTTTCAACACTGGTGGATTGATCAACCACCTTTTTAATTTTTCAAAATACTATTTATATTCCCCTATCTATAGTAACTCATCCCCTTTACATGTCAAATTGGTTAACGAGTTTCCTAATCAGATAAAATTTTGAACAAATTATCAATAGTAACCTGTTAATTCAAGGAATCTACATACCTTAGTTATGTTTTCTAGTGTAGGGAATTTTTTTAATTCCTTTATATTTGATGGATTGAATAATATTGCATAAATAGAGACAAGATAACCATGAAAATGAGCTTCTTAAAGATAGAATTCACACTTAATAATTTTACTATATAACTCATTTTCTCGACGAGCCTCAAGAATGATTTTTAAATAATTCGCATTCTCATCATAAATCATAGAACCAAGATATCATCAATAAATAACATGGTGAAATTATCAAGATATTACTTGAACACTATGTTTATAGGATCCATAAAAAACATTGCATTAATTAGTCAATCTAAAGAGAATTACTAAAAACAATTAATGTCTATACATCATAAAAAATGTTTTCTTTGGAATAAATTCCTTACTTACTCACAATTGATAATACCGAGAATAATGGTAAATATTTGAATAATATTTTTCTCCTGCAAGTTAACCAAAATTTTCATCAATATGAGGTGGATGATACATTTTTTTATTATAATGGAATTTATTTCCCAATAATCAATGCACAGATTCATAGTCCCATTATTATTTTTCACAGAAAAAACACGATCTCCCTAAGGTGAAACACTAGTTAATTGAATCCCATATCATAGTACTATTGTAGTTGTTTATTTTATTATAATTTATACATGGTATCCATCCTATAATAAGTCATAGATATAGGGTTTTCACTAGGGGTAAGTTATATAAAAAAATAACTTCACACTCACTTGAATATCTTGGTATCTCTTCTATAAACCCATCAATATATTATTTCATAATAACATTTCCCTTCAATTGGTTGTGAAAGAACTTATTATCATATAATTAAATTATGGGAAGCTACTGGTGGTGGATCTAGATATGATTCAGACGATGTAGTCTCTCTTAAGAAGATGAGGGACACTATACCATCATCAAAAAATTTCATATCATTTTCTTAACAATAATTTTTTGAAAAATAATATGAAATCCAACCATACCATTTTTTTTTTCAAATTTAACCATATGTATAAAGATAGTTTGTTCACATAATGTAAGTCTATGTACTATAATGGGAACCAACTGACATATCTTTATTGCAGTAATTTTTCCTCTTGGAGTCTTGAATGAAAATTCGCTTCTTAATGTGCTAGGGGAATATCTATTTTTTTTCGAAAACATAGAAGATATAAAAGAGTTATATGATAAGAATAAAATAATTATTTAATTAAATTTGTGTATATTATCATCTTACCTACTAATACATAATTTAAATGTCAGCTACAGTGATTTCATAATCTTAGCCTTACTCCCTTGTCCATTTTTGGGGGAAAATTCCCTTAATGCCTTAGAAATTCATTCAAATAGTCCCCCATGTCCATACAATTGAAGCAGTGAAAATTGGAATCTCCTTTACTGAACATGAACTCATTAGGATGATGGGATTTCTCTTCACACTTGAAGAAAACTCCCATTCTTAGTAAAAATGTTCCATAGTGTTTCATTACACATTTATTAAAAGTTGATTTTTTTTATTCTCCCTCTTTTCCTTATTTCCTTTTTTAGAGTTCCTATCAACCTTTTTCTTATCTTTCTTTCATTATATTTCATAATACATAGATAATTAATTCTATCTCTTGATATTACATGATATCATATTTTCATATAATTAGAATATTCATGAGATTAATTCCTTTTGAAGGATTTGATTTATCCTTTCAAATAAATAATCAATCTTACTCTTTGGAATATGCACATATTCTAAAATATTCCTTTAAAAGATCATAAATCTATCTTCATACCTAGAAATATTTTCATCTAACTTAAATCTTAGAATCAGGAATTGTTTATACATATCCACTCATTTCTAAAGAGGAAAATATGAAAAGTACCTTAAAATACTTCCACTCCATGTTTTTTATTTCACCCCCATCCTTAGTATTTTGAATCAACGACCACCATTGATATGAAACCCCCATGATAAGATAAAATAAAATGAAAAAATTCTCCCTTTAATTTCTTCTTAGAATAATAAATATATACTCTAAGGAATATATCCATTGGTTAACTACAAATATATTAGTAGTCCTATTGAATGAAAAAGGATGATGACGCTTAAAGTGGTCCATCATTATTGCACAATTTTGAGGATCAATAAGATGATCCATACAATAAAGGCTATTGTTCATAACCTGATTTATCCATCCCAATATATTTATATATTTTTTATATCCAACTCTATCTTCAATTTAAA
Source organism: Viscum album (assembly GCA_963277665.1). Classification (NCBI taxonomy): domain Eukaryota; kingdom Viridiplantae; phylum Streptophyta; class Magnoliopsida; order Santalales; family Viscaceae; genus Viscum; species Viscum album. The sequence continues at coordinate 1,919,000,573 of OY728119.1, forward strand.
CTATAGTTTTATTGTCTTGACAGGGAGGGAAATCCCTATATAGATTATATGCATTGATGTAGTTTATATTCTTTCTGTTAGGCTATATTTCTAAAAAGCATCATAAAATAGAATAGATAATAACATTATGAATCATACTATATAAATATGAAATTTATGAACCTCCTAGCATAAATTGAAAATTTAGTCACAATTAATTCTAGAATTATAAGCTTATTATCATTCAGAACATTCTCAAATAAAAATAATATTTTAAAATTTTTCATAAGGGATTGTAAAGAAAATGGTAATTAAACTAAAAATATATCCTAGGAGTGTCAAACCATTTCCACTTATAGTATCCAAATATGGATGTATTACTATAAAAACCATATAATCTCTACCTTATAAAACATTTTATGATATTATCCAACAAGTAGACACATCCGTAGTGTTTTTATAGGTTTATATTCATTAATCAAAGTTTTCCTAAATATATATTTAAATAATTATAGTAAAATTTATATGATACCAACTATAACAACCCAAATCTAATAGCCCAGATTAGGTAGTTATTTTTATATATTGGAAAAAATTCAAGGGATCACATCTTGAAGGATTGAATAGTTTAATAGTCCTGGGTGTCTAGATACAGAAATAATTATCACATTATATATGAAAAAACAAAATATTATATAATAATATTTATGAGAAAATTATTATTTGTTATATTAAATTATTTTATTTATTTATAGATCCTTTATTTGTATCATGAGTAAAGGAAAACATAAAAATGGTGAGGTTAGATTCTCTCTAAGAGAAAGCATACAAAAAAATCTATTATAATGAAAATAAAATATCAATAATATGGATGAGAAAAACAATAATAAAATATTCCATAAAAATAATACCATAAAAATGGGACTAATTCCATGGATATAATAAGATCATAAATAATCAAATGGATAATAATAACTATTTTCACAATGATAGAATGAATAATACTGGACATCATAATCTTATAGCCATGGCCTTGTACCAAAAAAACATTTGAAAATAGCTAAGGTGTATGACTAATACCCAAACTATTTTATCTCATAAGACTTATATATGTATCAAGGGGATATAAAGAGTCCCGAACATCACATATAATTCCCAATGCATTCATAATATGAAATGGTTAAATAACAATTCAATACATAATTAACATAAAGATCCATATTGAAAATATACCATATAAAATGTTAATATTTCAATAATAAATAAATATAAAATGATTATAATCCAACTAGAGTAATAAATAAAATGGTATTAAATGATTATATCACTACTAAATCATAATATTACTCAAATAATGTTGAAATATATAAAAATACTTTAAAAAGATCACTGGAATATTTCTTAAGGAAAATAATCTTTTCATTTTGAAATCAATTATATTAATATCTAAAAACTTATAGAATATTGTGGAAAAAATTTATTTTTAAAGAAACATGGACCATTTTAAATTAATATTTAATTTAAAGGGTATGAAGGACAATGGGAAATTCTATTCGTACGATGTATGTTAAAAAAAATACTCCGTTCACACATTTAGTAAAAAGTTTCTCCAGAGAAAAATGTAAAAAAGGTTAAAAATAATTTTTTTATTGAAAGTAAAATAAGGGCAAAACTTTATTTAATAAATTATTGTAGAATAGTAAAATCATACTTGAAATTATTTTAAAGAAAATATAGAAATGGAAGGAAATGATTTTTTCTGAATTAAAACACAAAGTTTGCTTTCCTTTAAAAACATTTTTGTCTTTTTGAGCACCAAAGAATGTAAATATGAATCTAATAATTTAAAACCATATAAATAAACACAGGAGAAGAAAATATATGGGCTTTAAGATAAAAATATCCTATCATTTCCCCAATGGAAACTTACTTATAAACAATCCCCAATAATGATATGGTTGTGAAATAAACCCTTGCCTCTGGTACGAATTTCTTTGTAAGTTATATTTTCCTCATGTATAATGAATTTAAATTTATTTTAATTATATTATAGAATAATATAAATACTTATAATATCATATATGATCCAATTATAATATTTAAATACTTTTTATTAATAATTATTTATTAAAAGTGTCATTTTGGAGTGTTAAATGTTTCATTTTTCATGTTTGTTTTTTAGTTTTTTATTTCATTACTTAAATATTGTTAGTGGTTACATCATACATATATTTTTTAAAAATGATAAAAATATCATATAAATTAATTATAAACATATTTATATACATTCATTAAAGGTGGACTTGAAAAATTAATCACATCGCTTTGTGGAGGTGGTAGTCTACATGTATGCTCGAGCAACATTATAATTTTTTAATAGGTGGAAGGGTAAAAAGATAAATGATATTTTTTATTAAAAAAATAATATTTATTTCCTAAATATCATATATATACATTTGTTACATCTTTATAACCATCCATGTAAATTGGTGATTAAAAAACATTTACACCTCTACGTGGAGATGTTAGGTCATACGTATGCATGTGCGATGTTTTCACTTTTTATAAGGTGGAAAAGAGATGGAAAATAATTTTTCCATAATAATAATAACATATAAGTATATTTATGATATTTATTTGTTATTTTATTAATGGTTAAACATATTTAGATAATGTATAAGAAAAAATAAATTTTAAAGAGTCGGTAATGAAGATCACCTCTTCTTCGGAAAAATTCCATTAGATCCTTTCTCAAGGACCATTGGAATTATATTTTAAGAAGAACCAAACCTATAATTCATGTCTATGTAATTTAACACAATAAATTGGTAGTATTTTGGTTATCTATTTATCTCAAGGTGGTGAAAATAAGAGAGGGGAGGGGTGTACATTTATAAGTGAGGGGAGGAGCACTCTTGGAATTACATAACATATTAAATTAATATAAATTAATTTTCAATGAAAAGTGGAAAAATTCATTACATAAAAAGATATAATGAGGATGAGTAAAAAAAATCTCATACAATAATATTTAGACAAGTTTATGTTATTTTTTATCCATTATCTCTTAGTTTTAGCACCATGATAACCATTTTGACAATTACTCCAAACTAAATGTTTTCTACCATTTAAGGCTCAATAATGTTACCATAAAAGGAACATTTTCCCATAAATGGATAATTTTTTAAATTTTAAACCATATACCATTTAATTTTACTAATTTTTTTGAGTTGTAAATCATTTAATAAAAGATTTTTTATTATAAAATACCATTAATATCATTTTGGAACTATTCATTTCATCTGAATTTAAAGCCATCAAGATAGTTTTGGAATTAAAATATGACCATTTTAAACATAAAAAATATGTTATATTTATCTAATAAATTATTATAATGTAATAATTCACCCTAATTATTTTTATTTTAATAAATTTAATATCATTAAATTTATTTTTCTACTTATTAATTAAATACTATATCAGCTATACGAAAGAATTTAAGGAAATTATATAATTAGTAAAAATTAATAATAAATTAAAATAATTAAAATAATTAAATTATTCCCAAAATAAAATTTAATATCAAATAAAAAATTATTTTTATCACTATGAGAACATATAAGAGGAATTTTAAAAAAAGAGAGTGACATTTTTGTATTTTTCTTTACCTAAAATATTATATGGGTCATTTTTAGGGAAACGTTTTCAATAAATAATTAAATTCTGAGACTAATGTGATAATGGTTGAAATAAATTCATAAAATAATAATTAATATGACAAATGGTTACCTTATAACTTAGTTTTAACTTTGGTCAACTTGATTTTCCCTTTTATTGTGGTGACAAATTTTTAATGTTTGTACTACTATTTATGAAAAAAATAACGTTGAACATGAATAGTATTAATTTATATGATTATAAATATGTAATATATTTTACCAAATATAATCTCTATAATTGGCATAAATTCATTTTATAATAATCCTGCAAAGCATGATGAAAAATGGTTTTATGAAAAAATTTATTTTTAAGACTTAAAGTATTTTTATACAAAAATCAATTATAATGTTGACTTATATGTAATTAATTATATTATTTATATCTAATGGAGTATTATATTAATTTAGAATTAAATTTAAAATATTATGGGTATTTTTCAACAAAAACAAATTAAAAATTTACAAAAAACATTATATATCAATATTCACTAAAAAAAAATCTTTTTAGAAAAATCCCAAAATTTCAACCTAAGATAGTTTTGATATGGTGATTTAAAAAAAACATTAATTTAATAAAATTAAACTAATAAAGTTTTAGTGTTTAGGTTTTAATCGCATTCTTGAATAAAACTATGTGTATTGTTAAATTGTTTCTCTAGAAAGAAAAGATTCCTATAATTAAAGCTCATGTGCCAAAAATGAACATTCCCAATGCAATAGGGTTAGGTAATCAACTGGTACTACCCCTTAAAAATAATTTTGGTACCACAAAAAATGAACTCAAGGTTATTCTGTATTTTTATCCTCTAAGAAATTACCATACCTATGTCGTATACCCAATAACATGTATGTGAACCATCCTCATTAACTAAAGCACCGCCCTAAACACCTCACCTCTAAGTAAAATCACAAATTCAAGTTAGCCTATCACTTGGGTTACCCAATCAAACTACACCTTACTCATCAAGATCACTCATCTCACTATCATCCTATGCCGTATTCACAAAACACTAGGCTCACTCATAAACCTAGTGGTCATACCTCAAAATTCACCTAGTTTCCTAGCTATCCCAAAAAATTAAGTTCCCTAAGGATCAAAACTCACAAGAAATGCTACAAGATCCTATCTCACAACTATATAGCCTCCCACATCCCAAACACCCACTCTAGGGTCTCATATACTCACACACATTGACACCTTATTCCATATTGGCTACCCACAAGGTTATCAATTTTCACTAGATTTCATATACAAGGTTGTCCCTAGATAGTTACACAAGTATACTCATACAACTGAAATCATACTATGATGATCTATATCATGAGAACAACAAACAAACAATTTGGTTAAGTATACTCCCCTTATAATATATATAAGAAATTAATATATAAGTCATTACTGATACTTTAAATAACCAATCCAAAATAATAGTCACCCACCAGAGGTTTCTTACTAAGGCTTTATGTGCTTTACTGACCTACTAGGTCATTACATATACCCTACTAAATGTATTGTACCCATATTATCACCACTAAACTTCTTTCTATAGATCAACATGTCCTACCATCAGAGAAGATAAATGTATATACAAGGTGATATAGCTAAGTAAAATACCACCAAGAACTTATATGGGAAACCATTACATGAGATATTGTTAACATTTGAAATATCTGAACCTCTACCATTAGTGATTAAAATCCCACCAGTTGGCCCCTACATGTCATGTGGATCCTATATGAATAATCAAGATATATAATATACCTCTTTCCTCTATGATCCAAGAGACAAATCTTTAATTGGAATCTTGCCAACATGTCAAGAGAAAATATCCAATAAATTTTAAATCATAAATCTCAAACCTCATGCATTTTAATGATTGTTTGAAATCCCAATAACCATAACAAAAAATCCAGGAACATTAATCCCATTACCTTGGAATAGATGACATTCACTAAGAATAGTGTTTGTGATGAAACACTTGGGGTACCATGAAAAACTTTGACATATCCCCATGTATCCCATCTACTATCTACCAAAATAGTAAATAAATAAAAATAGGATATAATACCACTTTGCAACATCTCAAGATGACTCACATGGAATTGTAACTAGATATGTGTCAACACATGACCTTAAGTGTACCTCCCCATATGAATGAGGTTGGAAACTAGAAATGGGGGTTGAAGGGTGGTCCATAGGGAGACTATAACCCCTACATCATAGTGAAAAATCATAAAATAAATGTCCATGTATTATACACAACAAAATAATTATACAGTACATTGGGAAAATAAAATTGAAACATGTAATGAAAATAGAAAGCTTAAATACAAGAATACAATACATACCACCAAATGTGAAAATCATAAAATTAGAAAAATAAATAAAATAGGAACTACTCAATCACAAGTCATGTGATATACGAGATTCCTACCACACATGAGATACCCTCACCTAATTATGTAAATATAAGGCCTCATACTAACATATTACTATAAAACGTGTAGAGATACTTGGGTAAACAAGTTTCATGGATATTGGAGAAGGATTGCATACAAATCTTAGCTGGGTTCCACAAAAATGATCCCATAAATAACTAGAAATATAGTAATATGTTCACATAACATGCTCAAAATTAATAAATAAACAATAAAAAATAATTTATGTAGCTAGTTTCTGAATGTATCTAATTACATCATGGATACAATCACAACCATAACACCATATAACATATCGTTTTAAATCAATATACCCATGAACGTGATCAACCATACCTACTTCATCTAGTGTTCGGGTGTCTAAAATCACATCACAATGACAGTTCCTCCCAATATTGTAGTTCCCAAGTTGGATCGAGACCACTGAGGGGGAGGGGGTGGTGAATAAATGGTTCCTTTTTCTTTTATAAGAACGTTTATTAACTTATTAACAAAATAATTCTTATCCTTTGAAACTTTTTATAGTTATGATCAACTCAAGTGTAACTCACAACCTCACCCTTTATATGAAACCAATATAAAGAGAAGGTATCACACGATATTTACAAGGTTCAGTAAAAAGACCTACTCCTTTTCATATTGGATAGTCCCACAAACATGGATTCTTTCACTATCTTCTTTCCAGAATACAAATGCATTAGAAAATAGAAATTCTACAATCCTAGTAGGAACTTTCCTGCTATTGTTGGTTATTCCCTCCAGCTATCCCTTTCAGTATCCTCTCCCTTAAACAAGACTTTTAAGTAACTGGTAATCATCCACAATCACAATATTTACATTACATCTTCTTTTTTGATCCTCTTTATAAAGTCTTCACTTCCTCTACAAGTAAGATGAATCAAACTCCACCGGTGTACCTAATTCAAGAAATACAACAATTCACTTAAGGAATATGTTGGTCTTGAATATTCTTCTAGATCCTCAGTCTGAAAAAAATACTCAGCTTCAAATTGAAACAAAAAGTTAGTTTGGAAACTCAATACTCTTCCCAAAACTTTTAGAGCTCAAATGCTTGATTAATTTATACAACACATGAAGAAATGAACTAAGCTCTTCTTTTATAGAGACCTCAAAAAAATGTCTTAGGTGGGATTCTGAAAAGCTTCCCCACTAAATGAAATTTACCATATCTTCAATTTTCCTTAAATCTTAGATATATATTTGAACCATTCAATTCCATTTAAAATATTCAAATCTACCCCCTTAACAAAATTTCCCAAATAATTAATTATCCTTAAATTTATGATATATCATCGACTCATTCAATTCATTTTCAAATATTAAAATATATTTTATTTTTTGGATCTTCCTTTGACTTCTTCAACGCTGAAGAATTCCTTGAAAAAAATCTTATATAAGAAACTATTCCTTGTGTAATAATGTTTTCTGTAAGAAAAAATTTCATGATCAAGATATTTTTCTTGAGTAAGATATTTTTATTGAGAAAGATCTTTTCTCGAGGAAGATATTTTTCTTGAGAAAGATCTTTTTCTTGGGAGATATCCTTTTCTAGTGAAAGATCTTTTCTTTCCTCACTTTTTTTGAGTAAGATCTTTTTCTTGAGAAAGATCTTTTCTTTAATCACTTTTTCTTTAATAAATATTTAATCATAAGTTTCAAAACTTACTTATGATTTATGATAACTACAAGATCCAAAAATCATCACCATATTTTATGTTGGATCCAATTTTCTCATAATTAAGAATCCAATATACTCAGAATATTGATCATAATTCTAAATTGGATTTTCTCAGAATGTTTCTTAGAATTCTGGATCATATTTTCTCCAAATGTTTCTCAGAAAAGTGGTTCTTATTTCTTTATAAAACATGTTCCAATTTTTTTAGATAAAAGTTTCTGATTTCTTTAGAAAACTTGTTACAATTTCTTTAGAAAATAAGTTCCAATTTTTTCATAAAACACATTTACATTTCTTCAAAAACATGCTCAGAAAAGTGGTTGCGATTTATTTAGAAAATAGGATCTGATTTGTTTAGAAAATAGGTTCCAATTTTTTCAGAAAAAAGGATATGATTTATTAAGAAAAGAGGTTCTTATTTAGTCAGAAAACTGGTTCCAATTTCTTCAGTAACAAGATTAGAAATGTTTTTTTTGATTTATTTAGAAAAAAATTTCTGATTTTTTTAGAAAATAGGTTCCGATTCATTCAGAAAATAGCTTCTGATTTCTTATAAATATAGGTTTTGATTTGTTCAGAAAACAACTTCTGATTTTATTTAAAAACATTTTCTTATTTTAAAATGCGGGATCCAATTTTCTTCCCTCCCCAACATACTTTATTCACCAACATATTGATATATTGATAAAAAATACAACCAAAACACAATAGGGGTCCAAAAAATATAATAGGCCAAAGTCTCCATATTATATAAATAAATATCATAGTCCTCCATTATGGGATTTTTCTCATAAAATAGTAACACAAACATCTCATAAGAGAGTTTATCATCAAAGGAATAATCTTAAAAGTATCATATAACTTCCCTATAATTTTTTTATCATATAATAGTAGGCTACACCACCCCAAAAAGTGTTTTATTATCAACTAATCAATACTTCCCCAAGGTAATTTTCCATACATAGTAAAATAAGTCACCTATGAGAATTTTCCAATTAGTAAAAATAAGCATAGAAGAAATAATAATGAAACTCAAGCATGTAGGGGGTGGCACATCCTTATTCTACTAAGCAAACAATGAACACCCTATGAATAGGGTCAATACATCACCGAAGCACCCACTAGCATACCTTAGATTCAACACATTTCAAAAACCTCACAAGGGTCTCTCCATCACAACTCACCTCTTGGACTTAAAATGATCACAAGGGTGATGGCCTCAAGACCATAACCTATCAAAAAAACACTCCATCAGCCCAAAAAACCATCCCATCCATTTTTCTAACCAATGTATACTCACCCATTCTATCACATCTAAAAGAAAAAGAAACTTTGACCTAGTGATTGAATCACCTAGTCCAAGGTTATCAGTGATCACGCTTAGCCAAAATGACTAATAGGGGATAAGTAAAACCTATACATCACCTCTATACACAAAAGGAGCCTATGGACCCCTACACTAAGGTCTTCAAAGTCCTAATAGGGCTATATTACATTCCTAGAATGAAATTTAATTTTCACTGATCACATGGGCTCACATAACTCAGAGAACTCCATTTATGTTTAATAAGTAAAAGAGATCAATAACTTCTATGAAATGAATTCACATATCATACATCACAATACACATTTACTAAATAATATTAAAATTTCCAAGAGCCACAAACCTCATTTTTAAGCTTTTCCATTTAACTTGATGCACAACATCCCTTATGTAAGACCATCTAAGCCTCATATATATTGTACTGGGAATCGAAAAATGAATTGAGGAACTAAACCATGCTCGAAAAACTAAAATAAATTAATTTCAACCATTATAATTTTTTTATCAAATTAATTTAAAATAATCATATATGTCATAATATCACCAAGACAACTCATTATGTTATATCTTTGAGAAAAAGGGTTCTGACCACCCCTGACTCATCCTCCAACTCATGTAGATCTATAACCCCAATAGAGGACACTAGTTCCATACATAATTTTTAATAAATTATAAGGAAAAATATAATAAAATATATAATGGAAAAAACCTTGTATAATCACCAATAAAATACATGAGAACGGAATCTCATGACATCCTCAAAGTTGGATTCATGTTATCCCCATCACATTTAGCCAATTTCACTATGATTTGGCAGAATTGGAACCAAAACCCTAAAACTATACATCCAAAATTATAAGAAACCAATGGGAAGGTTCAATGGAAGAATGAATAAGAGGTAAAAAAATTAAACATTGATTAATCAAACCTAAAAAACCCAAAATACTAGGAATAATGAAGTCTGAAGGAGGAGGGGTATCAGCTGAGTCACATAGGAGGAAGAGGATAAATAAGGGCATCCCCACCAAAAATTTAAACGAGGAAAAAGAAAAAAAATCATATTTTAGTTAGATGCATGATTTATCAAACCATACAAAAATTGTGTTATAGGAACTTTACAAATAAATCCCTCTCACATGGTTAATCCATATATATTACCAAACCATGTTCCAACAATTCGAATTGGAACTATCTTAGACAATAAGATTTTTTATAGTTTTTCTTCAACCATGAACTATACCCCTTGTCTAAAGAAATCCACACAGTTCACCCTAGAATCCACACATCTTCCTCAAAACTATGCACTAACCATAATACAAACTTATAATCAATATAATTTTAATTGATAGCCTTCCCATGCATGGGTAACTTCACAATTTCTCCTAAACTATAAACCAAAAACCTACACCCTTGGAGGAACCCTTTAACATATTCTAATATTTTGCTAATAGTTTTCAGGACTCATCGGAGAACTTGAGGAACCTCTTGGGACCTAAACCATATTGAAAAAAGATATCCTTAGTATGTCATAACTCTTAAAATTCCATTTTAAACTATAGTTCAAAATCCATCCTACCTACTAATTCAAAAGTTCAAATATGTTCTATAATTTCTAGTCCGTATAGATATTTGGTGTTCTAATGGATGTGGTGGTGTTCCACCATATTTTATAAGAGTTAAAAAATTAAAATTATATTATCTCTATGTTCTATTTTATCATGTCTTTTTAGGATGTGTTTCTTTTTGTTTTCCACTGCACTATGTTTGGTTATTTTAATTTAAATGGGTTTTAAAGCTATTTTTTTTGAATTTTAAATAAAATATGCATTCATAGTTCATGTAGTTATTTTTTTGGGAGAAAATAAATACCAAATAATTGTGTTTAACCCTAAACAAAATATTTCATCCAATTTTGATTAGGGAACATTCCAAATTCCATGCATATATCCTAACCTAGCCTCTGGACCTGAGCTCTCTATTCTGGGCCATCAAAACATAGTCTCTGAGTGGGGTTTTAAAGGTTCCGTTTTGGGAAGTTTTTATCTATGGTGACTAGGGTGGTTTCAAATCATTATGTGACTTGAAAAAGGTTTAACTAACATATTTTGGGGGAGAATTGAGTTACTAGAGAGTTTAGGTATGAAAAGTGATCAAAAGGACCCCTTATAGGATATTGTCTTGGTGTTCCCTATTGGTGTCTGCTTCTAGGGTTAGTTGGGATGAGTAGTTTTTTCTTGCATCCTGATATTCATGTGTATGGATGATATACATGTGCATTTGGTTTTTGGAAATGGTTTTTACCTAAAAGTTGGTTTTAAAGTGATTTCAAAATGGTTCTGAAAGAGTTTTAATTTAAAAAACATTGGTTGGAATACTTTTTTTCCTATTGTGTATAGGTTTTATATAAAGTAATCACTATATAACGAATATAAAAACTTATAAATAGAATTAATATCTTATTTTTTTGGGTTTTATGATTTTAGAATAAGACAATTTCTACCCAATTACTCATATGATTTTCATTCCTGGATTTTTGTGTTACCGAAATGACTCCATATATAGAGCTTGTTCTTGGGGAAGAGGCTAGAAATGTTGAAGGTGGACATGTATGAGGAAAATATATAACTACATGAACAATGTTCTCAAAATATGGAACATAATTATTTAATAAATTCATGTAATTGAGAAGGGGTCACATCTAGAGTGACCCATAGAAGTGAACCATGATTTGGACCATTAGAAGTAGAATCCCGATGTCTTTAGTAGATATAAAAGAGTGAAATAAGTTTAAGATTTTTTGAAGAGGAGCTATAAAATATTTTCCCCCTATAATACTAAGACATCATAGATGAAATTATATGCCTATATGATCAGTGGAGTAGCACATAGGTCATGAAAGATGGTAGTATAAATGAATCTAGATAATAATCTGACATGGGTTAGATCCTCAAAGATATTCAGAAACTAATTACACCCATAAATTTTGAATTTTGGGAAATATAAAGAGATTACAGATCTAGAAAAAGGTATGTTTTGGAGTATCTTCCCTCTTTGATGAATTGATTAACTTTAATTTGGATTTTATCACTAACTATAGTCTCAAAGTGTGATGGTTTGAGAGGAATCTTCAACCAAATATTTTATCCCAATTGATTTTGTTTGGTTTACTTACCTATGTGTTGGTGGAAAAAAGGTGGTGATGATTGAGGTATATGTGAGGCATATGAAGGGAGTGAATGATTTTATTCCCCAATACAAGGGTATATATAATTTTTATAGAGTTCCAAATAGAAAGTATAATCTTTTTTTTTGGATGGAGGCATCTATAAATAATCAGAGAGCTCATAATCATTTTTATGGAGAAGGTAGTTTGAGTTTCAATACTGTGGTAGTAGTACACACCTAAAACTAGACTATACTAATGATTCTAATACATTTCATTAGTATTTGAATCTCGGGTATTCTAATAAATTCAATAATTTTTTATAGGTACTTAAAAATTGAGGTTATAACTTGAAATTGATGTCAAGGATGTCCACATAGAAACCAAAGTCGTCTAAAAATGAGTTACATCCATGGATAAATAGTATTCCTTATTATGGTTTGGCTCACAAGTTTCAGGAATAGTTATTTCATAGAGATAATGTGGGCGAGGATTCTTAGGAGAGACTATTTATGATTAGTGGTACTCTTCTTATCACTTATACTATTGTCTCTACTATGTTTGATATGGGTCCATATAAATCATTAATATATACATGATTAGTAAATATATTATATTTTCATGTGGAGTTAATGTATTATTCCTTGAGGATTGAGAAACATCTTATAGAAAATGTACAACATGAGTTTAGGTGTCCAACTTGTTCTATTATGATTGGTGATGTGGCAATCTGATAGGACTTCTTGGTTCTATAGAAGGAACTTTTATATGTAATAATTAATATGTATTGTATATTGAAGTTTAAGTATAAAATTGAATGGTATGAGAAAAATGTTTCATTTACTTCACCCAACTAATGTGTTAACAATTTTTAAGGGGTGTGGGGTATTCATGTTAGTTGGGAAAGAATAATTATTAAAGACCTTGGGGATTTAACATGAAATATAGTTGGTTTATTTCATGGATTAGTAAAATCAATGGATCCATTTCAATTTAATTTACTGGTGTAAGATTTATTAGATGTGTTTTTTGAAGACTTTTTTGGGATTCCACAAGTGAGATATGTGGAATTCATCATCATTTTTTTCTGGGGATGAGTTTGATATCATTACCTTTATATTACATTGTGCTTGCAGATATACAAGATCTAAAGAATAAGTTAGAGGATTTAGAGAAAAAATGATTTTTTTCAACCAAGCATTTCACCTTGGGAAATTATATTTCTATTTTCCAAAAAGGATGATCATATATTGTGATTATGAATTGACCATCTGATTTCAAATTAGGAAACATTGAAGAATAAATACCCTCTACCTTGAATTAATTAACTATTTTATTATATAATTTAAATGAGTAGATTTTGGAGATATTTAATGTCTCAGATATTCCATGTACTATTTTTGGTTATTATAAGGATTATTTTAGAGACCAGGCGATGAGACGACTTGGAATTATGAGGCCTAGTGTGCCAAGAATAAATGATTGAAATGTATTAAATAACACTCATATGTAGTTTTCCAAAAAAACATGGAATAAATCATAAATATATACACTTATCAAAAATCTGATGGCACCTTTGAGTTTATAATGAGAGGTTTACCCTAGGATTGACTTAACATTAGTCAGCATGTATCTTTTGTAGAAAATTTATCGTAGATGCAGAAATGAATAAAATAATAAAATAAATTATTTTATTTAGTTTTTGTTGGCATAATGATTAAAAATATTTAAATAGATTATTATTTTAGAATTCTAGGGTAAGATGCATAACCCTGGATATTTTGGGGAGCCCTTGGAGAGACCATAGATAATTCTATCTAGTGAACGACGATGGGATCACTGATCGACAATCGACACAGATCGAATTTGAAGGATCTTTCCAATGAATGGGAAACATAATTTTTCTTCATCAATCACTGATCCAAATTAAATTAGGTGATTTTTTTTTGATTTTTTAGTCCACATTCTTGAATTCTACAATAAACATGAATAAATAAATAAATTTATTGATCCATGATTTGATCATCTTGCAGGATGAGACTATTTATAGCATTTTGGCGGGATATTAATTTTTGTGATTTGATTATTTTGATTATCTTTCTAATGAATATGGATAGATATTGGTATGAAAATCGATCGAGGTTCATTCCTACAATCTATTCTTGTGTATTTCACCACCCGGTTACCATTCATTGTGAGAATTCTTCATTTAGCTTGCGGCTCAAAAAATCCCGATCAATCGATCATTGTGCACATGTTTGTTAGAGAAATGATATTATATTGTAGATTTGGGATTATCATGTAATGGAAGAGGTAAAATGATAGAGATAAAGTTATTAAAGTGATAGAGGATACCATATTTTACATTCTTCCTCATTTTTCAGTGTACAATAAAGAATGATGATTTAATCTATTTTTTGAGAAGATCTGATGGCCTGACCTACTGTTTATTGATGATGATTCTTGGATGAGTTTGTATCTTTAATCTCATGGAGAAAATATTGATTGATCAGAGATCATAGGTGCGTGAATGAATGTTGATAGTGGTTATGGGATTCTAGAAAATCCTGAATTACATGGCATCCAAACTGGATCTACATGCTGTATGCTCCCCCTAACTGGTGCCTAGGGGTTTTAGAGGAAAATAAGTATCACACGACATGTGACCCCTTTGACCCCATATATGATCCCTTTTGGGTGAGCTCGACATGTACTTCAGAAAGTGAACAGACATGGGGTGGACAATACAGTTTTGAGCACTCAGTGTACTCCCCCATAGGGACATGACCTAGACCAAGTACATGGGATAATCTATGTACGGGTACCCAGGAAAATGTACATGGTCTGAAGCTATGTAATGACACATGGGTAGACTACACAAGTATCCTACATTCCATATAGTACTAAACATACATGTCTTGATGACACAGGTAGGACCTAGGGTGAAGGGACATTAGGTGTGACCCATACTATAGGTTGTGAACTAGTTTATACAAGGCTTGGATCTCTTCTCCTCCATGTCTTGTAAAATATTTTCTAGGGTTCATTCCCCTTATCCATTCCATGATGGTTGGTATAGAATGGTCTCTAACTCCTATTACTATGATCCCTTTAACATGAAATCTTGGATAGAGTAATTGAAATCCCTTCGAGAGGCACATAGTGAGATCCACCATTCATCTTCATGCACTAGGGGAAGTTATTTGTATCTTCATGACCAAAACTAAGTGGTAGTCAATCCTATACTTAGCGTGTTAATCCATATCAATTTTTTGGTATCACCCCATGACCATAGCATTGATCCTCCTTTATGTATCCTATTCTCTTCAGACCATCAATGTGTTTTTCTCATGATGAGACTTGATAAGTAGTACCTACCAGACAAACTTCATTAGTGATATCAAATTCAGGAGTGTTTTCTCTAATATGATTTATTTGTGGAATCTTCGAGATGAAATTTTTGGCTATTATACTACTATTGTGACTTAACTCTAGACCATGTGTCTTTTTTTAGTATATCTAGATATTCTTGTTATATGTGATTTATAAATATAACTATGTATAGATGAATGTGTTTCCTTTGTGGCATGATTTATGGTCTTATGGTATCCTAATGTGTATTTTTATACTCACCCCTATATGGGAATTTTCCATGCATGTAATGTATTATGAAGATGATAAAACTTTAGATAGAGTCCATGGTGGACCTGGACCAGATGATGCTTAGTGATACTAGACAGACCGAGTTGTGTTCCTATAAATTTCAGTTACCAGTCCTTATTCTTACTTTATGGTTGGAATTGTGTTTTTAGACAGTTTTTGGTTGAATTTTATTTGTCCCTAATTACTATCTTTTACTTCCTATCATACTCTAGTTATGATATTAGATGTATGCATGCCTGGTTGTTTAGTTGTTTTTACATTTCAACATTGTATAGGCTTGGAGATGTACTAATGGGTACATATACTTAGGCTAAGGCCTCCCATGTCAGTGATATGACTTCTCAGTGTGAGTCGCTAGCCCTTTTTCTATTTGAGGATGGATTCGAGAGTCATGGAATAGGCACCTTTATTACTTGTCATGATAGAGTGGTATCAAAGGAGGTCAGTTCTAATTTAGGACTGAGAGTCTATGAGATTGTGTTGTGGAAAAGGTGTTTTGTGTTTCGAGTTCATATTTTAGGATAGATACTCAAGTGTTGGTGTGGAGGCTAATGTATCCATACACTAGGACTCTGACCACCTACTTTTCAACTTGGTACATGAGTAAACAGGCTATAAGGAAAACAATGATACATGCATCATATAAGAATGTGTTGTGTTTTCCATGTCCTTATTGATTCAGCTCTATAGATATACTCATTGATCATAGTACATCTTATTTGTTTCCAGATTTATCTGTTACATATGACAAATCAGATTCAATATGAGTATCATAATGTTGAACCCATCAATGAAGAGGTATCGATACAAGGACTGATTCCTAAGATGTTACCTCCAGGTGGTGCACCATCCATACCACCTGTGGTACCCACAGTACTAGCAGATGTGGTGCCTAGACTGAGCACACTTCATGATTTTCAGGGAAATAAACCCAATAGGTTCTGAGGAGATCCCAACCCATAGGTTTTTGAGGAATGGATTGAGGTGATGACCCAATTTTTCCTTCTGGTCAGGACACTAGAATATCAGGTGGTGGTCATAGTGGAAAGCCTTATACATAGATCAATAGGGAGAAGGTGGGGGTTGGTTAACTAGTCTTACGAGAAGAATAATATTTCATGGATAGAGTTCAAGAAAAAATTATGAGAGGATTTATCACCAACTTCGATGATGGATATATGTATCTATGAGATTCTGTAGCTACAACAAGGAAACATGATAGTATATGAGTATTCATTGAGGTTTACCAATCTCCCTAGTTAATCGATGGATATGGTTCATGATTAGTTATTCAGGTAAAATACTTAAAGTGAGGTATGTGTAGAGACATTCAATCCAGTGTGTGTCGTGTTGTGTATTCCTACCTATTCTGTGGTGATAGAGTGGGATTTAGTTGTTGATAGTTTTGTTAATGAACAGATAAAGTTGGTGGTTTTCAGTAGTGGGAAAACAAGAGAAGATACCTCAACAATAGAGAGATGAAGTCATTATTAGGGAGCTATATGCATGAGATGTTTTATTATGAGGTCCTTGGATAGATGATCTATTTTTAGAGGATCAAAAGGTGGGTCTAGTCATCCCAGAGAGAGGTGGTTCTACTCAAGTGATGGTAGGGGAAATATCCCTTATGATTGTCTGACCCACTATACAACTGACAGATAGACCGTGGATGGACCACCAAGGCATACAAAATGATAGGAGAAGTCTGGTTCATAGGGTGGAGGATATGTCTAAGAAGATGGGAGATCATTAAGAGGTGGTTGATGTTTTTATTTGTTACCACCATCACCCCTAGGTGGTCCACTCCAGGCTTAGGGAGCTAGGGGACATAAGAGATGACAACTGTAGGCATTTGAATCTTACAACCTAGAGGCTCCAAGAGTGATTCATGGTATGATATTTCACTTTTATACCATAGATTTAGTACCGATAGACACTATTTATAGTCATTCCTTTCTTACCACGTACCTTGTATAGGGCTTAGAGATTCCTTTTAAACATTTTACTTGACCCTTACGCTTCGATACTCCTACTGGAGAAGACTCAGTGATCACACACTTATGCTGATAGTGTGACCTGACTCTTGGAGGTGATAATTTCCATTGGAATCTCTTGGTAGTATCATCAAGTCCTTACAACATCATTCATGGTATGAATTGGTTATCTACCATTCATGTCCATGTTGACTGTTTTAGGTAAAAGTTGTGGAGTGTACACAGTGATGGAACTGGGTTCTCCTTCATTGGTGAAAACGAAAACTAGGTAGCACAGGATGAAATCATGCATAGAAGTGTGCAAGTGATTAATCATCAGTTGGATAGATTAAACTTTGGTGTGGTGAATGCTGTGAGTTTATAGTTTTAGGTAGTGTAAGAGGAGTATGAGGATATCTTTCATAAAGATGTTCCAAGTTTAACTCGCTATCCAGTGATATAATTCTACATTAATCTACACCTCAATATGACACCAATATTTGTACCAACATATCATATGGATCGCATAGAGCATCACAATCCAAGGGTGCAGTTGGAGGAATTGTAGAGGAAGGTCTCTGTTAGACCCACCATTTCACCTTGGGCAATCCCCTTTTTGTTTTCCAAGAAGGAAGAAGAGAGATTGAGGTTGTGTGTGGAATAATAGTGCTTGAAATAAGTGACTGTGAAGAAAAAGTATCCACTATTGAGGATAAATGTTGTTTTTGATAAATTGAGATGGGAATAATGGTTCTCATAGGTTGACCTCAAATCAGGATATCATCGGTTTTGAGTATAGGATGATGATATATCGAAGAAAACATTCAGATGTTTCTATAGTCGTTACGAGTATTTTGTGATTCCCTTTGGTGTGAAGAACACCCTATAAATTTTCATGGGACTAATGGACCTGATCTTTTATCCTTACGTAGACTGGTTCACAGTATTATTCATCAGAAATATCCTTCTATAATCATTTTCCAAGGATGATAATGCAGGAAATTTTAGGATAGTTCAAAAAGTTATCCGAGAGCATCATATTTACAAAAAAATATCTCAAATTTCTAGTTATATATTCAGATGGTCCACTTTCAAGGACATGTGATCTAAATAGATGGAGTGAAAGTGGACCAGGACAAGGTCGAGGTAGTGTTATCTTGGGATCCACCTAATAATGTGATGGAGGTATGAATATTCCCCTATTTGGAAGTATATTACCAGAGATTCATACACGATTTATCTAGAATATCAACACACATGAAGACCTTTACTTGGAAGGGGTATCTTTTGGTATGGACATTGAGGTGCGAGTAGTCTTTTCAGTAGTTGAGGCAAAGTTTGATGAGATCAACCATCTTGAGATTGTATGAGGAGGATGCTGAGAATGTAGTATTTTTAGATGCATTGATAATTGGTATTGGTTGTGTTTTGATTTATAAGTAAGCAGTGTTTACCTATGGTTCACTTAAGTTAAGACCGCATGAGTAGAACTAGGTGACCCACAATCTTGATCTAGCAGTGGTAGTATTCACATTGAAGATGTGCCGACACTACCTGATGGGTGAGTGGTTTATCATCTACTCCAATCACAAGAGTCTCAAGTATATATTCTCTGAAAGTGATCTTGACATGGGATAGAGGTGATGGATAGAGTTACTCAAGGACAATGATATTGAAATTGTTTATACTCTTAGGAATATGAACATGGTAGTAGATTCTCTCAGTAGGATATCCTATTCACAATTTCTGAACAATGCGTTGGAGCAGTTGGCCTCATTTTAGTTATCCTTTGTGGATAGAGATGACTAATATTACCTCTATTCAATGGTTATTACCCCTCTTCTCTTATAGCGAGTTGGAGAGGCACATCACGTGGATTTCAACTGTGAGACACTATGCACTCAGATATCCACTGGGCATGCTCCTAATGGATTTTATAAAGGTTGGTAGTAGATCACTATTTTTAGAGAATGGATTATGGTACTTGTGAAATTGAGGGAGGAAGTTTTGAAGGAGTTTCAGACATCTCCTTTGGTGGTCCATCCATGTGCTGAAAAGATTTACCAGGACCTCCAACATCAGTTTTGGTGGTCAGGGAAGAAGAAAGGAGTTGAATAGTTTGTCTCTTGATTCCTTACTTTTAATAAGTGAATAGTGAGCACCAAGTTGTAGTATGTTTAAATCAACCCCTCAAGGTTCCAGAATTGAAGTGGTAAGGGATATATATGGACTTCATGATGTGCTTAACACCTATGTCTAGGGTAAACTATTCCATCTGGGTGATCATAGGTATACTCACCAAGTCAGACAACTTCCAAGATATACGAGACCAAAGTTTAGTAGAGATATTGGGATGCCTTTATGTATAGGTGATATTCCTACTCCATGTATTTCCATCAACAATTGTATCTGTTTGTGATGCTCACTTCACTTCCTGGAAAAGGAAGGGATTACATGAGGTGTTTGAGACTCAATTATGCTTGAGAACATCATTTCACCCACAAACGGACAACCACATTGGGTAGACCATTTAGGTTTTGGAGGACATTTTATGATCTTACATGTTGGAATTTGGACATAGTTGGGAGGATCAACTACCACTGGTGGAGTTTTCATACAATAACAGCTACCATTCCACCATCAGTATAGAACTATTTGAGGCTTTATATGGGATACCCTGTAGGTCACCACTTTTCTAGACTAACCCAGGTGAGTTATCATTCATGAGCCAAAATTTGGTTCATGTACAACCAAGAAGGTGAAATTAATCCAAGAGTGGATGCAGAGTATGAAAATATGTCATAAGTCTTATTAAAACTAGTGATGAAGGCCTTTGGATTTTGAGGAAGGAGACAATGTGTTATTATAGGTTTCACCTTTACATGGGTTATGAAGATTTTGATGGGGCGACAAGATATCTCTGAGATTTATTGGACCTTTACAGATACTATGTAGAGATGGTGAGGTGGAATAACGCTTAGATCTACCCCTATTGTTAGAACAGGTTCCTAACATCTTCCACATGTCGCTGTGAAGGAGGTACATGAATGACTCATCACACGTCATCGACTGGGGAAAGATAGATATTGAGGATCGAGTGAAAATTAATGAGTTCCCAGTGGGGATCGTGGTTTATTAGGAGATGATCCTTCTTTGATGATTGATTCATTTGGTGAATGTACAGTGGTAGCGCGAGAATCTCCAAGAGAGCAGATGGGAGAAGGAGTCTCAGTTTCATGCTCAAGAAAATCATCTTTTTTGTGTATACCTTATTTTGGATTGTTGGGGATGTAAATATCCAAGGTTAGGAGAATGTAATATCTCTAATTTTCCATGTATTATTTTTTATATTATATGGATTATTTTTTAGACCAGGCTCTGAGATAAAATTTGATTCTAAGGTCCAGTGTGCTCAGAATAAATGTTTGAAATGTGTTAAATATATTAAACAATATATGTGCATATTCTTTCTAAAAAAGTTTAAGAACTTATAAATTGGTTCCCGAATCAGAAATACAAGGGAACCATTGAGTTTAGAACATGAGGTTTACTCTAGAAATGACTTAACACTAGTCAACATGATTCGTTTGTAGAAACGTCATTACAGGCGCATAAATGAATAAAATTGTAAAATAAATTATTTTATTTCATTTTTATTAGTGCAATGATTAAAAATCCTTAAATATATTTTTATGTCAGATTTCTATGGTTATCCACATAATCCTAAAGATATTGGATAGCCATTGGATATACCATTTAGAATTATCTTAGGTGAATGACGACAAGATCTTCGATTGACGATCAACAGACATCATATTTGAAGGATCTCGTCACTGAACCCGAAACAAATTTTTTATTCATCAGAGATCAATCCAAATTGAGGAAGGGTATATGTTGTGATTTTTTATTCCCTGTTATTTATTTCTATGATGAACATGAATCAATCAATTAACATATTAATCCATGGTTTGATCATCTTATGGGATGAGATTATTTGAAGGGTTTTTGGGGGAAATTAATCTTTGTGATTTGATTATTTTGATTACCTATATGTTGATGAATTATCGATATTGAAATGAACATTAATTGAGTTTCATTCCTTTAATATATTCTTGTGCTTTTCTCCCCACATTCATCTTTCATCATGGGAGTTATTCATTTGGCACATGGCTCGATAAATCCCGATCAATCGATGGGTACACAACCATTCATTGGTGAAAATATATGATATCATAGTTATAGGATTGGAACAACTTGAAAGAGGTTTGAAAATGGAGATAGAGAGATTTAGATGATAGAGGATACTCAATTTTTTATTCTTTAATGCACAATGAAGAACAACAATTTGATCCATTTTTTGAGAAGATCTGATGGAGGAATCTATTTTTTTGGTCGAAGAAGATGCTTGGATGTGTTGGGATCTTCAATATCATGGTGAAACAATCATCGAATTAGTGATCATAAGATCCAAAATGAACCCAAACAATAGATCTAGGTTTTTATGAAATCCTGTGTTACACGGTGTGTCGACTAGATTTAAATTACATGTCAGCCCCCCTAAGTGGATGCTAGGGATTTTAGATGAAGTTAAGTATCAAATAGTGTGTGATCCCTATCACACAATGTGTTGTCCCTCCTGGGAGAAATTGGTATGTACTTTAAAAAGTACACAGACATAGGGTGGACTACACAGGTTGGAGAACATTGTTTACTCCCATGAGACAAACATGGCTCAGACCAAGTATACATTCTAATCCATGTATTGGTACCTAGGAAAATGTAAATGGGATGAATCCATGTACTAGTACATGTTTAGACTACACGGGAAGCCTACACGACGTGTAATACTACATGAACACGACTTGATGTCATGGTCCATTTACACGGGCATGAACCGAGGTCAAAGAACACATCGTGTGAACCCTAATACACAATGTGTACTCTTTTTTACATTTAATTTATCTCTTTTACTCAATATCTTGGACAATATTTGTCAGGGTTCATTCCCCTTATCATTTCCATAAAGGTTGGAATGGAATTTTCTCCTACACCTAGGACTACAATCCCTTTATCAAGACTTCTTGGATAGAGTCATTAGAATCCCTTTGAGAGGCTTGGAGTGAGATCCTCTATTCATATTTAGTCTCTAGGTAGTTTTCTTAGTGTCATCATGACCAACACTATTCGGGTGCTGATCCTATACTTAATGATTTAATCCATATTGACTTGTTGGTATCACCCCATGGATCTAGAAGTGATCCTCATATGTGTATCATATTCTCTTCAAACCTATAGCATGATCTTTATCATGACAAGACCATATGATAAGTTCCTCTCAAACGGACGTCATTAGAGCTATCAGGATCACATGTGTGTTCTCCTGGATGAGTAATTTGTGGAATCTTCAAGCTGGAATCCTATGATAATTTACTATGGTTGTGACATACCTTTAGGAAATGTGTATTTGTTGAGTATATATAGATATTATTTTTATATGTGATGTAGACATATACTATTGTATAGATTACTATGTTTCCTTTTTTGTATGCTTCATAGTTTTGGGGAGTCCAATTGAGTATTTTTATACTCACCCTAGAATGGTATTTTACTACATGTGTTGTGTCTTATGCATACATTCAACCTTTTTAAAGAGACCTTGGCGGACTAGGACTAGATGGTGCTTAGTGAGACTAGACAAAACAAGGTTTATTTTTATGGATTTATAAAAGCGAACAAGTAATTACATTCAAGTTGGACTTATGTTTTCAGACTCTTTGTGGTGGGCTTGTATTTGGCCCTTTTTACTTTATTTTACTTCCTATCGTACTCTGGCTATGATATTAGATTTATGCAAGCATGGTTATTTAATTATTTTTACATTTCTTTATTGTATAGGCTTGGAGATGTGTGTATGTGTATATGTACTTAGGCTAATTCTTCCCATGCCCATGATATTCCTTCTTGGCACTAGTCGTAATCCCCTAGCCTATTTGAGTATGGCTTTGGGAGTCGAAATAGAGGCCCCTCTAGGATGGGTCATGAAAAGATCAATTTATGATTATATTTCACAAACTAAGGGTAAAGGAGATGAATATCCCAAAGTTGATATTTATAATAAGGTAAAATCATTATGATTTTTTTTGTAATTCCATTTGGGGTCAATAACACTCCTGATATATTTTTCTTTAATGGATAATTTCTTTCACAAATACCTTGAATCATTTTTCTTGGTGACTATGAATGATAATTTTACTTAGTATGGTTCATAGGGGGACCATTTAATAAATTTAATGACTATACTATAAATTTTATGTGAGTATATGTTGTATATGAAGATATCAAAATGTTAGTTATAAATGTGGGAAGCAAATTTTTTGGAGAACGTGATTTCTAATATGTGTGTCCCAATGTATATAGAGAAATTCATTGAATAGATTTCTTGGGAGTGTCAAAATAATGTATTTTAGATACATATTTTCCTTGGATTGGAAGGATACCAATGATTGTTCAATTAAGACTTTTCAAATTTATAATATACAGTTATGGTGCTGACTTAGAGGGGTGTGGAGTTTGAGTGGTAAGAGAAGTGTTAAAGGTATTTTGATGAGTGAATAATAGGTTGTAATCTATTTAAGTGTTGGTATTTTCTAAATATTTTGAAATAATCTTCACATATTGTGACTTATCTAGAGAAATACTAGGGTGTGTGCACATTAAATGTAATAATGTGGTGGTGTATGGGTTGAGTCAGTTATAAACACACGAAAAGAACTATCCCACATAATATTTGGTCATCTTTGGTTGTTCAAACCTTAAAGAGTTGAAGTAATTTCCTATTCAGTTATAAGTTAATGATCACTTCAGATAACAAGAGTATTAGGTACACCATATATTAGTGGGATCCAAGTATATGAAAGTAGATATGGGTGGAGTACAATCAGATCATTCATTTGATGTTATCCTACACACTATATGAGGGTAATGTGGTTTCTTGTGCTTGATTCAAAAATGTCAAGTTGTGAAATAATCAGGGGAACAATTGTGTCTAATGGTCTTGATGGAAACTTGTACCAAGAAGATCATGGAGAGAGAATAGGTTTGATTTTTGATAAAATTAATATTAATTTTACACATTTGGACCATTTTAATGAGGGGGGCCATGGAAAGGTGGTCACTAGTAATGGATTCCATACTGTAATTTTGGGATAGAGTTGTAGTTCCTTATAATCTATGGATGGATTTTATGGATTAATTTCATAACTCAATTTGGGAAGTTTATCCTATGGTGGAAAAGATTCATCATGGAATTATATGATAGTGTTGGTGGGAAGGTATTAATATATTTTTAGTCAATAATTTCACTCAATGATTCAATTTTAATTAGATAAATGTATATTATTAATGACCCATGGTACTTTTATGAATTTTAATTATATTGACGTGGAAGTGGGAATAAATTCCAATATATTTGATGACTAGTTTCCCAAAATCAATAAAGAATCATTATTTTATATTGATTATTATGGTTTGAATAAAAAAGTTGACCCACTTCTTGCCTATTTAGGAGAAATTCTCAATTGAGGACTTGGGTAATCAAAATATGGAGGAGGTAGACAAGATTTATAGAATCCATTCATCTTTAATATCAAATAAATATAATTTATTTACATTAAGATTTTGGAGAGGATTTCAGAAATAAATGGTAAATTAGTTTAAGTTTATCACATCACTTCATGTTCTGATAAAAGATTTGGTGAAATATACTATATAGACTTTAGATAACAGAGTTCGTAATTGTGCGGTAGATTTTGGGTGATCATGGGAGGATTATGTTCCTTTGGATGAGTTTTTATAAAAATAGTTATTATGAATTTATTTGGATGTCTTTGTTAATTTTTTTATGGATGATGATGCCAATCACTATTGTGTTGGGTGGGATAATTGTCTCATTTAGGATCTATCTTGGTCTAAGAGATGACAGATTCTGTTGACCAAATCCAAAAGCGATTAGCGTTATCTCACACTTGGAAATAATATTAGGTTGATTACTATAAATGACTATTTGCGTTTGTGATTAGAGATGACGTTTTACAGAGAATGTCTCCATGGTTGGGATGAAAAAACATTAAAAGTAGGGGAAGTTGGAAACCAAATATGTTGTTCCATTAGAGATTTTGGAGTTAATCAGATATATTACTTATCACTTGGAATTTCAATTGAAGTATTAAATAATGAAAATCATGTTCCATGTATATCAACTAATGAAGTACCTATTAAATATTTCTCATGTAATTTCTTATGATGAAGAATATTTTGAGACAGATGAGACCTTTGTGGAAAGGTCGACAACGATTTATAATTGGAAGGATACTATCGTGAGAGGATAAAGTATTCCATAGCTAAGAATTCAATGATAGTATGGTCCAATTTGGGAGGAGATATGAGAGGGAGAGAGGGTAAAATGTGGTAGCAATGGAATTTTTTTGATGATAATGAATCATGGAAACTTTTTAGGGATGAAAAGTTATATGGTGGGGGGATTTATAATAACCCATGTTTGAAAAGAAAGTTACCTTTTGATTCTTGGTGGGTTTTAGATTTATTTATGATTTTTTAGAGGTTAATTGATCATTTAATGATTGAGTTTCATAGTATTAGGGGCTATACAAGTCACTTTGGTAGGAAGACGAAAGTGTATAGTTACCACATAGTCCTAGGTGACCATGTAGGTAAATAACACTACTTAGAGTTGAGGGTAGATGTGCCTATATGATTATATAATGGTCCTAATTGACTGTATATCATTTTTATAAGTTGTAATTATGTTACATGATTTGACTTTAAAAAAGTTAATAACCCTATGTAATTTCCATTGGAATCCCTAACTGATCTTGGTATAGATCTATGGTTCCTTGGGTGTAAAAAGGTGGATTCTCAATCATCAACTGATTCTTGATTCTCATGTATTGGTTGGGTCAAAATTGTATTTACTGTTTGATCATGATAGTATCACACATTCCTAATTTTTTTTATTTCTATATCTTTCCATTTATTATTCCATGGATAGTTCAATCCTTTTGATTAGATTAATGAATTTTTATTGTGGATTGAAATCACAAATAGTTGAGACAAGATCTCATTTTTATGCTACTAGGGTTTAAAGGATTGGATTATGAAACTGACATTTGGTATTGGGTTATCTTTTATTGATCATAATCTAAGGTAAATTGATATTATTTAATCCTTATGGGATTATTATTCCTTATTATTTTATTAATGTAATTTAATATTGTTTTCCTATGTGTAAAATTAAATTGATAATAATTCATTTTTTCTAGATAGATAGGATTTGGGAATTTTATGGTTTTCATCCCAACCATAAATGTTGTTTTTCAATAACATTTGAGTTTAAAGAATTATTTGGGGGCTCTAAACGTTTTTTGAAAATATATTTTTGCTTAACATAAATTGGGTGGAATTAAGATTTAGGTTTTTTTTGTTTTCTTAGGTAAATAATTTTTTAGGATGTAATATTTTTAGAAACTAGATGTGTAGGGTATGAGAAATCAGTAGGAAGTGTTGAGTATGGATGGTAGGGATGAGTGTATGGGATGGAAGGCAATTTATTTGACTTTGTGTGTGACATTAATGGGATGAGATTTGAAATTCGAGAACCAAATGGGTGGATGATAATCTACATTCGGTGTATGTTGTGATCATCAATAGGAATTTAAGTTATATTCTTATTTATATCTAATGTCTCATATGGTTAGAAGAATTACTCATTTGTTTAATATTATGGTGAAACCAAGAAGGTTTACATTGTTTGGGAACATAATTGGTGATATTTTTTATCTAATACTTTTATTTTATATTTAATTATGAAAAATATATTTTTTAAATGTGCTAACTTTTTTTCAATGGAATTCATTTCTGGTTTAGTTTTTGGAATGCATGAGATTTCAAACGATTTATTTAGGGAAATATTTTTGGGTTTTCATACTCACCCCTACTCAGACATCTTAGTTAGTGTGTATATATATATATATATCATGCCATAATATAGACATGGTCCCAGATTTGATGTTCTAGGATGATATATTTTTTGAGTTGTGTTTTTTGTGGATGTGGAGGTGTTTAGAAATACATTGGAAGAATTATAAGACCATTACCATATGATAATAATTTTTAACAGTCTTCATGTGTTTTTAGGGCATGTTTCTTTTGTTTTTACTATATTCTATTTGGTTGTTTTAATTTAAATAGTACATTAAAGTTGGTTTTGGATTTTAAATAAAAGTTTCATTATTGATATATATAATGGGTTATATATTTGAGTTAGAATTAGTCCCTAGTGACTATTTTCATAACTAGACAAAAGTTTACAACTTTTGGTGATCAAAAAACATGACCGAGGCCATGTAGTGGTACTGGGATGACATATAGATTTCGGATCCAAGGTTGAGGCCATTAAAACACTCACCTCCATCAGATTGATAGATTAGTATGGATACCCTCCATAAAAATTCACCATGTCAAGAATCTTATAATCTTGGGGATAAGGTTTGTCTTAATAAGGGAACCCCACTAGATTATCAGTTGAGGGATATGGATACACCTATGAAATATATATATAGAGTATCTATCATTTGAATTATTTATAAACGCCAAATGGTTTCAGTTTCCTAAAAAAACATTTCTTCTGTCGTAAGTTTTTTGGGATAATCTATGGCCATATCATAGAGTGGTTTGATATGAAATGAAGTATATAGATCTAGATAAATGGTAAAGAATCATAATAAAAACAAAGGTTTCCCACCAAATTAATTTTATAGAAAGAATATTTGTCTTTCTAATTATTTATTGGGTGCTCCCTAATAAACCTTGAAAAGATTTAGAGGCCTGTTTACAGATTTAATAAGATCTATAGATATGTTCTAAGTAGAAAAGGTCGAGCCAGTGGCCATATTTGATGTGCATAAAGACAACCTAGAGTGAAATACCTTCCAAAAATTCCAAATACAATTTTACATGGTTAACATTCATTGTGTTAGTGAGATTATGGATTTTGAAACCACCTTATCTAGTGGAAGAGTGATCTACCTCCAGTTGTCCTAAAGAAGCTATTTATTATATTTAGAGCTCTATTCAATGTTTGAAAAGATATTTTCAATTGCATTATAGACTACTTTGGGAAAATTATTCATGGAGAAGATGTAGACTAGGGGTGTGAAGTGGACACTCTAGATTAGGGAGATTATCCCAGTAAAGGAAAAAATAAGTTATTAAAATTATGGATATGATACGTTATCATTTCCACGAAGGAATGAAAATGTATAATATATGATATACTAAGAAATAGATAGGAACTAAGTTAAAAAATAAAATTATTATTGAAAAAGGTATAACAAAGATTTATTTTGTTAATTTAATTTGGTTATAGGTGTAACATCCCAGGTAAATAATGAATAAAACATTTTCATATTTATTAATATTTACGAATTAAATATTAATTTTACTTTAAAAAGGGTTGCTATGTTCGATAGCATACTAGATACGCAACAAAGAGTTTCATTGAAATCTTTCGTTGCACACTAGTAATAAAATAATATTATTTTAAATGGTAGTTAAAACATAGCCGTTGTGTTGGCGGGAATGTATAGAAATAACTAAAATATGATTATATATGTTTTTTAAATGTTTTTACTTTTATCTAATAAAAGATAAAGGCTTAAAATACGGAAAGAATTCAATTTCAGGCGTATATGCCTTAGTTTTCACTAAAGGTTCACTTATCGCCTTTTGATGGCGAACCATAATTAAATATATTTTTGTTCACTCTTATACATTCTATTGGACCAAATAAAACTCTTCTTTAAAATTGTGACATCAAAATTTTCTTTGTGTAAATTTTTGGTATTTTTCCGATAAAGTTCATTTTCTAATGAATAGTGTAAAATGTTGTATTTTAATTCAAAACCTCTTTTTAATCTAATTTATTTATATGATTAGATTATCTTTTGAATTGGTTTTAAAGTGAAATTATAATATATTTTTACCATTTAATCCAATGGTGGTCATTGGAATCAATTTCACTTTGAAATTGGACTTAAACTAGTGTCAATCTTTTGATACTTATTGTTTCATAAAAACACGCTATTTGTCATGACAGCGGGAATTAATTATTAAATTAATTAATGTGAATTTTATGATTTGAATTTTGTAAAATAGAAATAATTTTTGAATTCGTAATATCAAATATAGCATAGGGTGAATTTTTGGTAATTTTCTGAAAAACATCAATTTTTGATGAATAGTGAAACCACTAAGTGGTACTTATAAAAACTGATTTTCCGTTTAAATGAAATTTTTCCATCTTTGTGTTTTGAATTTCAAAAATCCGACATACATGGTTTTCATTAAGAAGTAAAATGTGGTTCAATGGGATTAAAATAATTTTTTGGTGAATAGTAACTTATTAAGTTTTTAATCGCGATTAGAGGTAATTAGTGTAGTTTAAGGTAAAAATAATGTTTTAATAATATGAGATGAGCTTGAAACATGTCCTACCCTAATTGGATGTGTCATGGCCGACCAAGAAAATCCATGGGTCAACTTGGGGACCCCATGGAGCCACTTTGGTTGGGAAATGACATAAATAAATTTTTATTAAATGTTAAAGTAAAAATGACACAAACATGAAGTGTTTTACTAAAAAAATTTTTACATGGAGTTATACAAATCATATTTTTTACTATAAATATTCATTAGAAAGATAAAAATATTTCCTATATCATGATAGTTTTTTTATAATTTTTAGACATTAAATATATTAAATTATTTGTGAGATCATGATGATGCATCGATTACCTCATTAATAAAGGATTTAAATAAAATGAAATGATAATGTAATATCTATGACCTACACATGTCAAAAACCTATTGGATGGGTGGATTTAGAACCCTTATCACCTTACCCTATAATTATATCAATATGGGACCTTTTCAATCCGAAACTCATTTTTAAAATAAAGTAACTTTTCTTTACTTTCCAAGAGTACCCCTCCTCTCCTCTTATAAAAGGCCCTCACCTCTACCTCTTTACCCACACTTCAAAAGCCTTTGGCTCGGAAAAACCCTGCCCATTTTGTCTCTCCACTTCCCTCTATTACTCCTTGAAGCCTAACTTTCGGCTTAAGTCTTCCCAAGTAAGCCTTTGAGCTCAAATCTAAGAGAGTTACCCGATTTTAAGGTAATGTCTTCTTTTGAGTCCTTTTGTTTTATTTTGCTTCTCCAACCCCCTAAAATCTTTTTATTCTTTTCTTTTGTAACAAATACAGTATCATCAATATACTAGGATGTTTTTATAAGAAGGATTAGAGCTACACTTACACACACCTACATCTAATGGTTAAAGAACATACTCTTCCGTGGATGACAAAATTCTGCCTCCCGAAACGATGATTGTTCAACATTATTTTAACACCTTCAAAGGTGGCCATTAAGATGTCACTATATTTATATATGATATATAATATGTTTATGTTTTCCTTAAGCTTCTGTATTTTTCATTTTGGGCATACCTTTATGGTTTCCATTATGGGTAAACACGATATCTTCATTTAAGGAAGTGCGGACTACCTCCCCCTCAAAGTGATGTGATTCGTTAATGCCATATGTGGGACGTATAAAGGATGGATTTAAAGTCATTATATATTATGTTATACAGGAATTATAATATAACTATATATCATTATTATTTCTTTCCATTAAAGTATGAGATATAAATGAAAGTAGCGTTCATGCGTACGTACGGCTTACCGTCTCCATGAACGGTGCATTTCATTTCTTATCCCCAAATGTAATGTAATATTAAAAGTACATGTATATAATGGTATATATAATGAATGATACATCTAGATGATGAATATAATTCTGGAATTAAAATATACATACCTCTCATTTAGTTTTAATTCCATTAATATGACAAAGAAATGAAAGTAGCGTTCATGCGTACGTACGGCTTACCGTCTCCATGAACGGTGCATTTCATTTCTTACCTATAAATGATTATGTAATATTATAAATACTTGTATATTCTGGATATATATGATATATATTCTATCCAAATCAGGAATGTCATTCTGGATATAAATAACCTTTGACCACACGAACAATATGTAATTGTAAGAAGTCCACCTTCGACTTAAGAACCAAATATCGACAAAACAAACATTATTAACTTAAATGGTTACATAATGTTTACAACATGGAAATAAGTGATATAAAAGGAATAATCAACTTTAAAAAGGTTCTTAATCAAGTAGAAATTAACTCAATTTTATTATTCAGGACGTTAAAGAATGATCGAGTCAAGTCGGACCCGAGGTAAGGGACTTCGTCTCAATCTCCTTTCATTGAGGCACATTTCGTTTTATACACAACTTTATTTTATAGAGTGTATAAACCCCTTTGACTTTTAATTTTATACAAAAGGAATATTTTTCTACGAAGCGTTTACTAAACAACAAAAAGGAATGTTTCTTTTAACGTACGCGGTGACAACAACTTTTTCCGCCGCCGCGAGTATTATTTGGTCTTTGGCTTCCTCAACAATCCGTAATGTTTTTAAAATAAAATAAATACCATATAATCTTTTATGTATTTCGGAATTGAAAATGGTTTTGATAAAGGATTCTATTATGTCAATATATTTAAATTATATATTGTTATTGAAATGTGGAAATGTTATCATTCCTTTATATTGGTTTAATGTTTTATGATTTTATATTGGTACTTGGACATTTGACGGGTGGTTACGTGATAAACCATATGACGGGTGGTGCCGTGAATACCAGGACAGGTGGTTACGTTATAACCTCCAATTCATTGGGTATGGAAGTCGGCCGTATGGCTATTCCATTAATTATGTATGGAAGTTGGCCGTATGGCTATTCCATTAAGTGATATGTGTGGAAGTCAACCGTATGGTTATTCCACTTAAGTATGTTTATGTCCCAAGTTGCCTTTATATGTTATGTGATCTTTTTATGGGTTTTGTGGTAATCTTTAGGTTACAAAAGGGTAAGTAATGATCTTTTATTCAGTGAAGAGTTTTTACTACTTCATAATGGTGAAAGGTATTACTTTGATAAAGTATACATGGTTTACTTGTTGTTTTGATAAACTAACAGTTTTCATTCTTTATGTATCCCTTACTGAGCTCTTTATGCTCACCCCAAGTTTTTTGAAATGTCTTTCACAGTACCTAATGTGGAATAGAGTCAAGGGTGGGATCAAAGGAAAGTCATGCTATATAAAACTTGGAACTAGAAATGTTTCTTTTTAAGAGTTTTCTTTATTCTATGGAAACTTAGTAGAAGTGTCTACTTTGTAATCTTTTGAGATGTATTAGTTATGTTCTAATTCTCTAAAACTATAAACTTGAAAATATCCTCAATGTGAATTATTTATTTTATTCAATATTAATAGATATTTAAGGCTGGGGGACTTATAGTTGGTATCAGAGGTCGGTTTTGACAACTTTAGGAGTTAGAAAATTGTTAAATTATAAATTAGTTTATGGTATGATTAAAATGATATAGAATTTACAGATTACCAGGTTGCTTCGCCTAAGGTATTTCAGTGTTAAAAATGGTTTTTCGTAGTGGGAGTATCCTGAGATGGTCAGAATCAGAACTAAATAGTTTGTTTCAGTGATGGCTCAATTTACTCAGGTGGAAAATGTTGGTTTTTTTTATTGATGATATTTTTGTGTTTTCTAAAAGTAAATAGGAACATTAAAGTCATTTAAGGGTTATCATGAAAACCTTAAAAGAAAAGAAACTATATTGGAATTTTAGAAAGTGTGAGTTTTGGTTGCAACGAATTTCTTTTCTTGGTCATATTATTTCTAAAGATGGAATAACTATTGATCCTGAAAAAACAAAGTTTGTTGAAGAATGTCCATGACCCACAAATGTAACTGATATTCATAGCTTTCTTGGTTTGGAAGGTTACTACCGAAGGTTTATTGAAAATTTTTCACGGTTATCTAGTCCAATGACTAAGCTAACTCGTAATGGTGTTAAGTTTATCTGGACAAAAGAATGCGATGATTCTTTTCAGGAGTTGAAAAGAAGATTGGTGAATGCTCCAGTTTTGGCACTTCCTTCCAGGAATGGTGAGTTTGTTATATACAGTGATGCTTCGTTGAAGGGAATTGGTTGTGTCCTTATGCAGAATGATCAGGTAATTGCTTATGCTTCACGTCAGTTGAAAACTCACGAGGTAAATTACCCTACACATGATTTGGAATTAGCTGCTGTTGTTTTTGCTTTAAAAATTTGGAGGCATCATTTGTATGGAGTAAATTGTAAAATATATACTGATAAAAAAAGTTTAAAGTATATATTCACTCAGAAATAATTGAACATGAGATAGAGGAGATGGCTAGAATTAATCAAGGATTATGATTGTACAATTCATTACCATCCGGGAAAAGAAAATAAAGTGGCTGATGCTTTGAGTCGAAAAAGTAATGCTTCATTAACAGTGTTGTGTTTGGAATGTGATCCTTTGGTTAAGGATTTTATGAACATTGGCATGGAAGTTTTTTGTATAGGAAGTCCTTCTATTTTGTTTCAGGTATCAATGACATCATCCTTATCAGACAGAATTAAGCAAGCACAGAGGAAAGATAGTGAGTTGTAGAAAAAGGTAGAGCTGGTTCAGAAGGGTAAGTTGCCTGAATTCAACATTGATAAGTATTGTGTTTTGAGGTTTGGGAAGAGATTATGTGTCCCTGGTGATTCACAAGTGAATAATGAGTTGTTATGTGAGGCTCATAGTTCCCCATTTTCAGTTCATCCTGGTAGTACTAAGATGTACAGAGATCTGCGGGATTATTACTGGTGGGATGGAATGAAAAGGGATATTGCTGATTTTACTGTGAAGTGTTTGACTTTTCAGCATGTTAAGGCAGAGCGGTAGTTACTGAAAGGGATGCTTCAGCCTTTACCAGTGCCAGAGTGGAAATGGGAAAACATATCCATGGACTTCGTTGTGGGATTACTGAGGACATCTCGAGGTAATAATGCAATCTGGGTTATTGTTGATCGCTTGACTAAATCTTCTCATTTCCTTGCTATAAGAGATAATTTTTCCCTAGATCAACTTTCCCGTTTGTATCTTAAAGAGATAGTCAGGTTACATGGAGTTCCTCTCTCCATTGTATCTG
The DNA here is from genome assembly GCA_963277665.1 of Viscum album. Lineage (NCBI taxonomy): Eukaryota > Viridiplantae > Streptophyta > Magnoliopsida > Santalales > Viscaceae > Viscum > Viscum album. The sequence continues at coordinate 1,919,035,771 of OY728119.1, forward strand.
ACCGTGATCCCAGGTTTACTTCTAACTTTTGGAAAGGCCTTCAGAAGTTGTTGGGTTCAGAATTAAATTTTAGTACAGCTTTTCATCCTCAATCAGATGGGCAGTCCGAACGAACAATTCAGACCTTGGAGGATATGCTACGAGCTTGTTCGATGGATTATCAGGGAAGTTGGGACCAACATCTTTCTTTGGTTGAGTTTTCTTATAATAACAGTTTTCATTCCAGTATACAGATGGCACCATTTTAGGCGTTATATGGTAAACGGTGTCGAACACCAGCTTTTTGGGATGAAGTGGGTGAAAGGAAGCTGATGGGACCAGAATTGGTAGGAGAGATGGCAGAAAAAGTTTAGTTGATTAAGAAACACATGAAAACAGCTCAGAGCAGACAGAAGAGTTATGCAGATAACCAGAGGAAGGATCTATCTTTCGAGGTAGGTGATCGTGTTTTTCTCAAGGTTTCTCCATGGAAAAGTGTGATGAGATTTGGTAAGAATGGAAAGCTGAGTCCAAGGTTCATTGGACCATATGAAATTCTGGAGAAAGTTGTATCAGTTGCTTAACGAGTGGCTTTACCTCCAAGTTTATCTCAGGTACACAGTGTTTTTCATGTTTCAATGTTGAGGAAGTATATGCCAGATCCATCTCATGTTTTGAGTCCAGAGGTAGTTCAGCTGGAGGAGAACCTATCTTATGAAGAAAAAACAGTCCAGATTCTTGACTAAAGAGATAAAGTGTTGCGAAAAATGGTAATTCACCAGGTAAAGGTTTTGTGGAAAAACCATATGGTTGAAGAGGCAACGTGGGAATCTGAAAATGCTATGAGGGATAAATACCCCCACTTATTTTGATAAGTGAATAAAATTGCGAGGACACAATTCCCAAAAGGGGGGAAGGATGTAACATCCCAGGTAAATAATGAATAAAACATTTTCATATTTATTAATATTTACGAATTAAATATTAATTTTACTTTAAAAAGGGTTGCTATGTGCGATAGCATACCAGATACGCAACAAAGAGTTTCATTGAAATCTTTCGTTGCACACTAGTAATTAAATAATATTATTTTAAATGGTAGTCAAAACATAGCCGTTGTGTTGGCGGGAATGGATATAAATAACTAAAATATGATTATATATGTTTTTTAAATGTTTTTACTTTTATCTGATAAAAGATAAATGCTTAAAATACGGAAAGAATTCAATTTTAGGCTCATATGCCTTAGTTTTCACAAAAGGTTCACTTATCGCCTTTTGATGGAGAACCGTCATTAAATATAGTTTTTTTTCACTCTTATACATTCTATTGGACCAAATAAAACTCTTCTTTAGAATTGGGACATCAAAATTTACTTTGTGTAAATTTTTGGTATTTTTCCGATAAAGTTAATTTTTTAATGAATAGTGTAAAATGTTGTATTTTAATTCAAAACCTCGTTTTAATCTAATTTATTAATATGATTATATTATCTTTTGAATTGTTTTTAAAGTGAAATTATAATATATTTTTACCATTTAATCCAATGGTGGTCATTGGAATCAATTTCACTTTGAAATTGGACTTAAACTAGTGTCAATCTTTTGATACTTATTGTTTCATAAAAACACGCTATTTGTCATGACAATGAGAATTAATTATTAAATTAATTAATGTGACTTATATGATTTTAATTTTTTAAAATATACATCATTTTTGAATTTGGAATATCAAATATAGCTTAGGGTGAATTTTTGGTAATTTTCTGAAAAACTTCAATTTTTGATGAATAGTGAAACCACTAAGTGGTACTTATAAAAACTGATTTTCCGTTTAAATGAAAATTTTCCATATTTGTGTTTTGAATTTCAAAAATCCGACATACATGGTTGTCATTAAGAAGTAAAATGTTGTTCAATGGGATTAAAATAATTTTTTTTGGTGAATAGTAACTTATTAAGTTTTTAATCGCGATTAGAGGTAATTAATGTAGTTTAAGGTAAAAATAATGTTTTAATAATATGAGATGAGATTGACACATGTCATACCCTCATTGGATGTGTCATGGATGACCAAGACAATCCATGGGTCAACTTGGGGACCCCATGGAGCCACTTTGGTTGGGAAATGACATAAATAAATTTTTATTAAATGTTAAAGTAAAAATGACACAAACATGAAATGTTTTACTAAAATAAATTTTACATGGGGTTATACAAATCATATTTTTGACTATAAATATTCATTAGAAAGATAAAAATATTTCCTACATCCTGATATTTTTTTTTATAATTTTTAGACATTAAATTTATTAAATTATTTATGAGATCATGATGATGCAATGATTACCTCATTAATAAAGGATTTAAATAAAATGAAATGATAATGTAACATCTATGACCTACACATGTCCAAAACCTATTGGATGGGTGGATTTAGAACCCTTATCACCTTAAACTCTAATTATATCAATATGGGACCTTTTGAATCTGAAACTCATTTTTAAAATAAAGTAACTTTTCTTTATTTCCAAGAGTGCCCCTCCTCTCCTCTTATAAAAGGCCCCCACCTCTACCTCTTTACCCACACTTCAAAAGCATTTGGCTCGGCCAAACCCTTCCCATTGTGTCTCTCCACTTCCCTCTATTACTCCTTGAAGCCTAACTTTGGGCAGAAGTCTTCCCAAGGAAGCCTTTGAGCTCAAATCTAAGAGAGTTACCCGATTTTAAGGTAATGTCTTCATTTGAGTCCTTTTGTTTTATTTTGCTTCTCCAACCCCCTAAACTCTTTTTATTATTTTCTTTTGTAACAACTCCAGTATCCTCAATATACTATGATATTGTTATAAGAAGGATTCTAGCTACACTTACACACACCTACATCTAATGGTTAAAGAACATACTGTTTCTGTGGATGACAAATTTCTGCCTTCCGAAACGATGATTGTTCAACATTATTTTAACACCTTAAAAGGTGGACATTAAGATGACACTATATTTATATATGATATATAATATGTTTATGTTTTCCTTAAGCTTATGTATTTTTCATTTTGGTCATACCTTTATGGTTTCCATTATGGGTAAACACGATATCTTCGTTTAAGGAAGTGCGGACTACCGCCTCCTCAAAGTGATGTGATTCGTTAATGCAATATGTGGGACGTATAAAGGATGGATTTAAAGTTATTATATATAATTTTATACTGGAATTATAATATACCTCTATATCATTATTATTTCTTTCCATTAAAATATGAGATAGAAATGAAAGTAGCGTTCATGCGTACGTACAGCTTACCGTCTCCATGAACGGTGCATTTCATTTCTTATCCCCAAATGTAATGTACTATTAAAATTACATGTATATAATGGATATATATAATGAATGATACATCTAAATGATGAATATAATTCTGGAATTAAAATATACATACCTCTCATTTAGTTTTAATTCCATTAATATGACAAAGAAATGAAAGTAGCGTTCATGCATACGTACGGCTTACCGTCTCCATGAACGGTGCATTTCATTTCTTACCTATAAATGATTATGTAATATTATAAATACATGTATATTCTGGATATATATGATATATATGCTATCCAAATCAGGAATGTCATTCTGGATATAAAGAACCTTTGACCACACGAACAACATGTAATTGTAAGAAGTCCACTTTCGACTTAAGAACCAAATATCGACAAAACAAACATTATTAACTTAAATGGTTACATAATATTTATAACATGGAAATAAGTGATATAAAAGGAATAATGAACTTTAAAAAGGTTCTTAGTCAAGTAGAAATTAACTCAAGTTTATTATTCAGGACGTTAAAGAACGATCGAGTCAAGTCGGACCCGAGGTAAGGAACTTCATCTCAATCTCCTTTCATTGAGGCATATTTCGTTTTATACACAACTTTCTTTTATACGGTATATAAACCCCTTTGACTTTTACTTTTATACAAACGGAATATTTTTCTACGAAGAGTTTTACTAAACGACAAAAAAGAATGTTTCTTTTAACGTACGCGGTGACAACGACCTTTTCCGCCGCCGCGAGTATTATTTGGTCTTTGGCGTCCTCAACAAGCCATAATGTTTTTAAAATAAAATAAATACCATATACTCTTTTATGTATTTTGGTATTGAAAATGGTTTTGATAAAGGATTATATTATGTCAATATATTTAAATGATATATCGTGATTGAAATGTGGAAATGTTATCATTCCTTTATATTGGTTTTATGTTTTATGATTTTATATTGGTACTTGGACATTTGACGGGTGGTTACGTGATAAACCATATGACGGGTGGTGCCGTGAATACCAGGACGGGTGGTTACGTTATAACCTCCAATGCATTGGGTATGGAAGTCGTCCGTATGGATATTCCATTAAGTATGTATGGAAGTTGGCCGTATGGCTATTCTATTAAGTGATATGTGTGGAAGTCGACCGTATGGTTATTCCACTTAAGTATGTTTATGTCCCAAGTTACCTTTATATGTTATGTGATCTTTTTATGGGGTTTGTGGTAATCTTTTGGTTACAAAAGGGTAAGTAATGATCTTTTATTCAGTGAAGAGTTTTTACTACCTCATAAAGGTGAAAGGTGTTACTTTGATAAAGTATACATGGTTTACTTATTGTTTTGATAAACTAACAGTTTTCATTATTTGTATATCCTTTACTGAGCTCTTTATGCTCACCCCAAGTTTTTTGAAATGTTTTTCACAGGACTTAATGTGGAATAGGGTCAAGGATGGGATCAAGGGAAAGTCATGCTATATAAAACTTGGAACTAGACATGTTTCTTTTTAAGAGTGTTTTTTATTCTATAGAAGATTAGTAGAAGTGTCTACTTTGTAATCTTTTGAGATGTAGTAGTTATGTTCTAATTCTCTAAAACTATAAACCTGAAAATATCCTCAATGTGAATTATTCATTTAATTCAATATTAAGAGATGTTTAAGGCTGGGGCCTTATAGTTGGTATCAGAGGTCGGTTTAGACAACTTTAGGAGTTTGAAAATTGTTAAATTATAAATTAGTTTATGGTATAATTGAAATGATATAGAATTTACAGATTACCATGTTGCTTCGCCTAAGGTATTGCAGTGTTAAGAATGGTTTTTTGTAGAGGAAATAGAGAAGTTTTTTTCTAGGAAAGAATATATAGGGAAATGACGTTTCAAATCAGTATCCTGAGATGGTCAGAATCAGAACTAAATAGTTTGTTGCAGTGATGGATCAATTGACTCAGGTGAAAAATGTTGGTAGTTTTTATTGATGATATTTTGGTGTTTTCTAAAAGTAAAGATGAGCATTAAAGTCATTTAAGGGTTATCTTGAAAACCTTAAAAGAAAAGAAACTATATGGGAATTTTAGCCAGTGTGAGTTTTGGTTGCAACAAATTTTTTTCTTGGTCATATTATTTCTAAAGATGGAATAACTATTGATCCTGCAAAACAAAGGTTGTTGAAGAATGGACATGACCCACAAAAGTAACTGAGATTCCTAGCTTTCATGGTTTGACAGGTTACTACCGAATGTTTTTTGAAAAATTTTCACGGTTATCTAGTCCAATGACTAAGATAACTTGTAAGGGTGTTAAGTTCATCTAGACAAAAGAATGCGATGATTCTTTTCAGGAGTTGAAAAGAAGATTAGTGAATGCTCCAGTTTTGAAACTTCCTTCCAGGAATGGTGAGTTTGTTATATACAGTGATGCTTCGTTGAACGGACTTGGCTGTGTCCTTATGTAGAATGATCAGGTAATTGCTTATGCTTCACGTCAGTTGAAAACTCACGAGGTAGATTACCCTAAACATGATTTGGAATTAGCTGCTGTTATTTTTTCTTTAAAAATTTGGAGGCATCATTTGTATGGAGTAAAGTGTGAAATATATAATGATCACAGAAGTTTAAAGTATATATTCACTCAGAAATAATTGAACATGAGACAGAGGATATGGCTATAATTAATCAAGGATTATGATTGTACAATTCATTACCATCCGGGAAAAGAAAATAAAGTGGATGATTCATTGAGTCGAAAAAGTAATGCTTCATTAGCTGTGTTGCGTTTGGAATGTGATCCTTTGGTTAAGGATTTTATGAACTTTGGCATGGAAGTTGTTTGTGTAGGAAGTCCTTCTGTTTTGTTTCAGGTATCAATGACATCATCCCTATCAGACAGAATTAAGCCAGCATAGAGGGAAGATAGTGAGTTACAGAAAAAGGTAGAGCTGGTTTAGAGGGGTAAGTTGCATAAATTCAACATTGATAATGATTGTGTTTTGAGGTTTGGGAAGAGATTATGTGTCCCTGGTGATTCACAGTTGAAGAATGAGTTGTTATGTGAGGATCATAGTTCCCCATTTTCAGTTCATCCTTGTAGTACTAAGATGTACAGAGATCTGCGGGAGTATTACTGGTGGGATGGAATGAAAAGGGATATTGTTGATTTTACTATGAAGTGTTTGACTTGTCATCAGGTTAAGGTAGAGCGGAAGTTACTGAAAGGGATGCTTCATCCTTTACCAGGGCCAAAGTGGAAATGGGAAAACATATCCATGGACTTCGTTGTGGGATTACCGAGGACATCTCGAGGTAATAATGCAATCTGGGTTATTGTTGATCGCTTGACTAAATCTGCCCATTTACTTGCTATACAAGATACTTTTTCCCTAGATCAACTTTCCCATTTGTATCTTAAAGAGATAGTCAGGCTACATGGAGTTCCTCTCTCCATTGTATCTGACCATGATCCCAGGTTTACTTCTAACTTTTGGAAAGGCCTTCAGAAGTCGTTGGGTACTGAATTAAATTTTAGTACATCTTTTCATCCTCAATCAGATGGGCAGTCAGAACGAACAATTCAGACCTTGGAGGATATGCTACGAGTTTGTTTGATGGATTATCAATGAAGTTGGGACCAACATCTTTCTTTGGTTGAGTTTTCTTATAATAACAGTTCACATTCCAGTATACATATGGCACCATTTGAGGCGTTATATGGTAAACGGTGTTGAACTCCAGCTTTTTGGGATGAAGTGGGTGAAAGGAAGCTGATGGGACCAGAATTGGTAGGAGAGATGGCAGAAAAAGTTCATTTGATTAAGAAACACATGAAAACAGCTCAGAGCAAACAAAAGAGTCATGCGGATAACCAGAGGAAGGATCTATCTTTCGAGGTATGTGATCATGTTTTTCTAAAGGTTTCTCCATGGAAAAGTGTGATGAGATTTGGTAAGAAAGGAAAGATGAGTCCAAGGTTCATTGGACCATATGAAATTCTGGAGAAATTTGTATCAGTTGCTTACCGAGTGGCTTTACCTCCGAGTTTATCTCAGGTACACAGTGTTTTTCATGTTTTGATGTTTAGGAAGTATATGCCAGATCCATCTCATGTTTTGAGTCCAGAGGTAGTTCAGCTGGAGGAGAACCTATCTTATGAAGAACAACCAGTCCAGATTCTTGACCGAAGAGAGAAAGTGATGAGAAATAAGGTAATTCACCAGGTAAAGGTTTTGTGGAAAAACCATATGGTTGAAGAGGCAACGTAGGAATCTGAAAATGCTATGAGGGATAAATAACCCCACTTATTTTGATAAGTGAATAAAATTGCGAGGACGCAATTCCCAAAAGGGGGGAAAGATGTAACATCCCAGGAAAATAATGAATAAAACATTTTCATATTTATTAATATTTATGAATTAAATTTTAATTTTACTTTAAAAAGGGTTTCTATGTTTGATAGCGTACCGGATACGCAACAAAGAGTTTCATTGAAATCTTTCGTTGCACACTCGTAATAAAATAATATTATTTTAAATGGTAGTTAAAAAATAGCCGTTGTGTTGGCGGGAATGGATAGAAATAACTAAAATATGATTATATATGTTTTTTAAATGTTTTTACTTTTATCTGATAAAAGATAAAGGCCTAAAATACGGAAGGAATTCAATTTTAGGCGTATATGCCCTAGTTTTCACTAAAGGTTCACTTATCGCCTTTTGATGGCGAACCATCATTAAATATAGTTTTGTTCACTCTTAGAAATTCTATTGGACCAAATAAAACTCTTCTTTAGAATCGGGATGTCAAAATTTACTTTGTGTAAATTTTTGGTATTTTTCAGATAAAGTTCATTTTTTAATGAATAGTCTAAAATGTTGTATTTTAATTCAAAACCTCTTTTTAATATAATTTATTTATATGATTAGATTATCTTTTGAATTGGTTTTAAAGTGAAATTATAATATATTTTTACCATTTAATCCAATGGTAGTCATTGGAATCAATTTCACTTTGAAATTGGACTTAAACTAGTGTCAATCTTTTGATACTTATTGTTTCATAAAAACACGCTATTTGTCATGACAACAGGAATTAATTATTAAATTAATTAATGTGACTTATATGATTTGAATTTTGTAAAATAGGCATCATTTTTTAATTCGGAATATAAAATATAGCTTAGGGTGAATTTTTGGTAATTTTCTAAAAAACTTCAATTTTTGATGAATAGTGAAACCACTAAGTGGTACTTATAAAAACTGATTTTCCGTTTAAATGAAATTTTTCCATATTTGTGTTTTGAATTTCAAAAATCTGACATACATGGTTGTCATTAAGATGTGAAATGTGGTTCAATGGGATTAAAATAATTTTTTGGGGAATAGTAACTTATTAAGTTTTTAATCGCGATTAGAGGTAATTATTGTAGTTTAAGGTAAAAATAATGTTTTAATAACATGAGATCAGCTTGACACATGTCCTAACCTCATTGGATGTGTCATGGCCGACCAAGAAAATCCATGGGTCAACTTGGGGACCCCATGGAGCCACTTTTGTTGGGAAATGAGATAAATAACTTTTTATTAAATGTTAAAGTAAAAATGACACAAACATGAGATGTTTTACTAAAACAATTTTTACATGGGGTTATACAAATCCGATTTTTGACTATAAATATTAATTAGAAATATAAAAATATTTCATACATCATGATATTTGTTTTAGAATTTTTATACATTAAATATATTAAATTATATATGACATCATGATGATGCAGCGATTACCTCATTAATAAAGGATTTAAATAAAATGAAATAATAATGTAAAATCTATGACCTACACATGTCCAAAACCTGTTGGATGGGTGGATTTCGAACAATTATCACCTTAACCTATAATTATATCAATATGGGACCTTTTGAATCCGAAACTCATTTTTAAAATAAAGTAACTTTTCTTTACTTTCCAAGAGTGCCCCTCCTCTCCTCGTATAAAAGGTCCCCACCTCTACCTCTTTACCCACACTTCAAAAGCCTTTGGCTCGGCCAACCCCTGCCCATTTTGTCTCTCCACTTCCCTCTGTTACTCCTTGAAGCCTAACTTTGGGAAGAAGGCTTCCCAAGGAAGCCTTTGTGCTCAAATCTAAGAGAGTTACCTGATTTTAAGGTAAGGTCTTGTTTTGAGTCCTTTGGTTTTATTTTGCTTCTCCAACCCCCTAAACTCTTTTTATTCTTTTCTTTTGTAACAACTAAGGTATCCTCAATATACTAGGATGTTTTTATAAGAAGTATTAGAGATAAAATTACACACACCTACATCTAATGGTTAAAGAACATACTGTTTCCGTGGATGGCGAATTTCTGCCTTCCGAAACGATGATTGTTCAACATTCTTTTAACACCTTCAAAGGTGGCCATTAAGATGACACTATATTTATATATGATATATAATATTTTTATGTTTTCCCTAAGATTATGTATTTTTCATTTTGGGCATACCTTTATGGTTTCCATTATGGGTAAACACGATATCTTCGTTTATGGAAGTGCGGACTACCGCCTCCTTAAAGTGATGTGATTCGTTAATGCCATATGTGGGACGTATAAAGGATGGATTTAAAGTTATTATATATGATGTTATACTGGAATTAGAATATACCTCCATATAATTATTATTTCATTCCATTAAAGTATGAGATATAAATGAAAGTAGCGTTCATGCGTACGTACGACTTACCGTCTCCATGAACGGTGCATTTCATTTCTTATCCCCAAATGTAATGTACTATTAAGAGTACATGTATATAATGGATATATATAATTAACGATACATATAAATGATGAAAATACTTCTGGAATCAAAATATACATACCTCTCATTTATTTTTAATTCCATTAATATGACAAAGAAATGAAAGTAGCGTTCATGCGTACATACGGCTTACCGTCTCCATGAACGGTGCATTTCATTTCTTACCTCTAAATGATTATGTAATATTATAAATACATGTATATTATGGATATATATGATATATATGCTATCCAAATCAGGAATGTCATTCTGGATATAAATAACCTTTGACCACATGAACAACATGTAATTGTAAGAAGTCCACTTTCGACTTAAGAACCAAATATCGACAAAACAAACATTATTAACTTAAATGGTTACATAATGTTTATAACATGGCAATAAGTGATATAAAAGGAATAATGAACTTTAAAAAGGTTCTTAATCAAGTATAAATTAACTCAAGTTTATTATTCAGGATGTTAAAGAACAACCGAGTCAAGTCGGACCCGAGGTAAGGGACTTCGTCTCAATCTCCTTTCATTGAGGCATATTTCGTTTTATACACAACTTTATTTTATACGGTGTATAAAACCCTTTGAATTTTACTTTTATACAAAAGGAATATTTTTCTACGAAGCGTTTTACTAAACAAAAAAAAAGGAATGTTTCTTTTAACGTACGCGGTGACAACGACCTTTTCCGCCTCCGCGAGTATTATTTGGTCTTTGGCTTCCTCAACAAGCCGTAATGTTTTTAAAATAAAATAAATACCATATACTCTTTTATGTATTTTGGTATTGAAAATGATTTTGAGAAAAGATTCTATTATGTCTATATATTTAAATGATATATTGTGATTGAAATGTGGAAATGTTATCATTCCTTTATATTGGTTTTATGTTTTATGATTTTATATTGGTACTTGGACATTTGACGGGTGGTTACGTGATAAACCATATGACGGGTGGTGCCGTGAATACCAGGACGGGTGGTTAAGTTATAACCTCCAATGCATTGGGTATGGAAGTCGGCCGTATGGATATTCCATTAAGTATGTATGGAAGTTGGCCGTATGGCTATTCCATTAAGTGATATGTGTGGAAGTCGACCGTATGGTTATTCCACTTAAGTATGTTTATGTCCCAAGTTACCTTTATATGTTATGTGATATTTTTATGGGTTTTATGGTAATATATTGGTTACAAAAGGGTAAGTAATGATCTTTTATTCAGTGAAGAGTTTTTACTACTTCATAAAGGTGAAAGGTATTACTTTGATAAAGTATACATGGTTTACTTGTTGTTTTGATAAACTAACAGTTTTTATTCATTGTGTATCCCTTAATGATCTCTTTATGCTCACCCCATGTTTTTTGAAATGTTTTTCACCGGACCTAATGTGGAATAGGGTCAAGGATGGGATCAAGGGAAAGTCATGCTATATAAAACATGGAACTAGACATGTTTCTTTTTAGGAGTTTTTTTATTCTATGGAAACTTAGTAGAAGTCTCTACTTTGTAATCTTTTGAGATGTAGTATTTATGTTCTAATTATCTAAAACTCTAAACCTGAAAAGATCCTCAATGTGAATTATTCATTTAATTCCATATTAAGAGATGTTTAAGGCCGAGGCCTTATAATAGGAGAGGAGACACATAAAGATAACACTAAGAGGAATTGTAAATACGTTTTCCTTATCTTTCATGTGTAAGAATAATATTTTTAAATGCCAAGAATTGTTTTTTGAATAATAACATATAATTGAACATAATATTGGTTTATATTTAATTTTATTAATGAAAATTAGGTCTAATTTATTAAAATTATATAATATGAATTTGGATTTTTACCATTAATAAAATGATATTTTTTAGAAATTTTAATAGCCACTAAAGGGTTTCGATGACTTCTTGATAACCATTTTTAGTGGAAACATTATGATGGGTCACTAATAATTTATTCATGATTTATATAGAAATTATTTAGATATAAGTGACTAGGTGTGGTGTTTTCCAAATATTCTTTTAAAAAACTATAGAGCATTATTTACTACTATTGAAATTCACCAATGTTAATTTTTTCAAAAAATATCATTACATAATAATATTCACTACCACTTAAAAAAAATAACTCCACCAAAACCACTAATAATTGATGTGTTTTGTCTTAGTTTTTTTGACACTAATAAAAATTAATTTTAAAAAATGGGTAACTATGAACCATTTGAAATAGGACAAAAAATTTCCCTATCCCCAACATATTTTTCTATTAAACTATTAATGGAAGGAAAATGTGATCCCAATATTGAAGCATAATAATAAATAGTACACATAATTTTTATACGATCAATTTGATTCTTGAGATCATTCAACCAGTAGATATTATTATATATAAAGAGAAAATAATAAAATTTGTAAAAATTTATTAATATGAATCCCTTTTTATGTATTTCTTCCACAAGTAGTGTCACAATAATCGATAACATAATTTAATAATATTAATATTTTAATATCATTAATGAATAGATACATTAGAATCATTATATCCTAAAAAATTAAAATAAATTTAATGACAACTTGAATGAAGTAAGGGGAAAATATATGATATAATAGTAATAAAAATATTACAACTACATCTAGACTCATCCTAACCTAATCCATCCTAGCTCAGGACGTTTTTTATCCTTTAAATATACTTCCATGCTAAATAAGAAAAAATTTAAATCAATTAAAAATAGAAACTATTAAAAAAACATAAACAAATAAAACCATTGAATTCTATTAGTCAATAATATAGAGAAATGAAAGTTAATATCCAAAATTTATGGTTTAAATTTGAAAGTTCAACTCACAAGTCATAAATTTACATAACTGAAAATAAAGGCACTACATCAACTCTAATAATAATAGTTTCTATAAAATTAGTGTTTTATTCTACTAATTTCCATGTAAGGTAAGTGAATAAAAATGATACAAGTAATAAAACAATAATTTCAAAGGAAAATAATCGCATAAAAATTAATTTAACATAATAAACTATATAAAATTTAAATAGGATCCAATGATATGTGTCTATCATAATATTCAATGTTGAAATTATTATAGATCATATAATACAATTAGTCATCCATATTCTATTCCATTTACTACTATTTTAATAAAACAAAATCTATAAAACTTTAATAAAACTAAAATTAATAATATTTTACAAACTACATCTCTTTGTTCATGAAAAAGTAAATTTTCATTTCGAATAAACTTCATCCTCTAAAAAAATGGAGAATGAATTGGTGAAGTTATAAAAATGGGTTTTATATTTAATTTAATTTTCTCATATTGCAACAGTTAATATTTTTTATTAGTAATTTAATTATTTTCTTATAAAAATTTAGTTTTAAGTGTTTATCATGAAAAAAACTTTGTTTTCAAGATATAATATTGTTATAAGTAACTTAGGTTAAGTTTTTAAACATATCTATGGTATATACATACAATAATAAAATTTTTAAAAATAAAAATAAAAATTATTTTTATTATAATTTTTTTTTACAAAACCATCAATAAAAATATAAATATGATATAAAATACTATTTGTAAAATCTATGTTTATTTATCTTTTTACTATATAAAACAAATATTATTTATAAAAATTTATCAATAAATTCAACAAGCAATGAAAAAATAAATAAATAAGTAGGAAATTTGATCATAGGTTGAGAAGACATCAAAACATGTTTTCATATATGAAGAAGAAAATATTTGAAAAAGTTATACCTTATATAATAACTCTATCCTTGTTCACCATTAAATTATTTTTACATTTTTTTGATTCTAATGTGATGGTTAATTCAATAATGTAGAATCATTAAAAAAAATATATTTTTTTCATTATATTATCAATTTGAAAGGTTCTGTTATTCAAAGTAACAATTATGAATTAAAAAAAATATATCCCAACATTTATAAAAATATATTTAAATTATGATCCTAGAATATTATTCAATATAGAAGTGAAAATACTTTTATTCATTAAATATTATAGATCACTTGCACATGAAGAGCTACAATGAGCCTTTTATAACATATTTATTTAAATAATGGTATTAATTTCCCAAAATAGACTATGTTGGGGAGGGTTAGAAAGTGGGAGGAATCCTGAATAGAAAAAATATGGTGGAAATAGGAGGATGTATGTTGAGTTTGTGGAAACCCATTGGTGGTAGAGGGGTAGTGGGTGCAAAGGGAGGGGAGATCACATGTGGTAGTGGAGATAGTGAGGTGATGAGGGTTGTGGGTGAAAGAGATGGTAGATTGTATGTGGGAAAAAAGGTAGAGATTAGAGGATAGGGAAAGAGGCGGTGACTATGATGGATATATAAGGTTAAAGTAGAGTGAATAGTGCTTGGGGTGGGAGGGAGGATCGTGGAATGAGTTTTTTTAGATTAAAACCCAATAACTACTTATACCAGTCACAAAATCTAGTCTTGGTGTCTGCCAATGGTGGTCTCATGGTTTTTCCTCTACTAAAACTTATTTAATAATAGTGTAAATTTAAGGATAAATATAAAAGATATTTACAAATATTAGGAGGCTAAGTCCCAAATATATTAAGAGTTGGAGCATGTGGATTTTGTTAGATTTTTTTGGAGATGTTTTGGGACCACATGTCAATGTGAAATCTACATGGAAGGAATAACATATATAAACATGGATACTATAAAACAAATATGGGGTTCCACAACTTTAGTGGATGTTAGTTCAAGGTGGTTCTATAGTTCTTACACATGAGGTATAAATCACACATAAATCTAAATTTTTTTAACTTTCCATGATACACTAATTTTTTAGTTAAGTAAAGAATACTCAAATTATCATAGTAAAATGTTATTTTAGAATTATAAAATCTTTTTTTTCTTACTTAATCATTGATTCATAAATCAAATTTTATAAAATAAATTAAAAAATATTTTTTTTTTATGTTATGGACAAATATTAAAAAAAGTTCATGCAAAATTTCCAAGTAATTTCTCTTCAAAATGATGTAAATTAAAATTTGGTTATTTATTTATTAATATCTATATTAGTTTTAGAGTCCAAATATATAAATATATAAATATTTAATTCAGATAATTCACCATAATTTTTAATTATCCTTGAAGTGTTAGTCATAGATCTTAGTAGTCACTACAATTAATACCTTTGTGGATTATAATGATTTATGATAAATGAACATATACTATTAACTATAAAACCCACGAAAGGATGAGAAAAAATAATCACATCCCAACATTTTATTCCCCTTTTATTATATTTATTTATTTCTATTTTACCTTTTTTTTAGTTTTAGGTCATTTACATTTTTTTTGAAGGAAAATATATGTTTTTATCCTTCCACATAGTTTTCTCACAGTTAGAAGTAACTGTGCAGAGGCTATAAGTTTGGATCTACAGTTTTAATAGATATGTTTAACACTATGGAATCATACCTAGTTCAATCCTATGAGTCTCATATGATTGGGACATAGTTTGGTAATGTGTAAAGCTAAACCATGAATCTTGTCCAAGTCATTAAAAATGTGAAATTACAATTTCAACCATCTATGATTTAAACTATAATTTCTCCCCTCCCCTTTCCAATTTAGATCACACAAGCCACCAGTGTGCTCCCTCATGGTATCCCTCTCCCCCATTATGGATTTTATGGATTTTAATCATTCTTTTAAGTTGATTCCTTGTGGAATTATCCTCCTAAACTTTTTTTATCCATCTTCTTCTCTATTTTATCTTATTTTGTTACACTAGAAAGCTTACGGTGACCTATGATCTTCTTATAAGTAAATTTTTATAAGGGGTTTTGTGGTTTTAAGTCTCTTATCAGATTACCTGGGACTTATTTCCTTATTAATGTGGATTAACAAATTCATTTAAGAAAGAGATGAAATTAAAGGTAGGTGGACACATATATGGACCATTAAACTCATAACCATGATTTCCTATCACTTCCTATAATATGGTTTAGTGTTTAAATAATTATTTAAGTATATCTGATATATTTAATTGAATTTATTTATTTATTTTTCAAATTTCATGAATTACATAAGGGGTTTATATTATTTAATTAATGTTAAATATATTTTTAATTACCGTGAACACTATATATATATACTAAGATTCATGACTGTATCATTAAAATGGATTTCAAAATTTTAAGGCAATTCCATGGTCTTCAAATTTATTTTTAAGGTTTGTTTCAAAATTTAGGGTTTCGTTCAAGTTGTTAAATTTTTATGTAGTTTTGAATTATTTTAGGTATTTGATGTTGGTTACATGTTTTTTTAAAAGTGATGTGAATAAGTTTAATTCATAAAAATGATGCAATTGTCTAGTTAGAACTTTATAAAATCATTTTCCTAAAAATTATAAACCTTGAATCATTCACCCTTTGTACTCTATGGAATGTGGTTAATTTTGGAAACGATTTAATGAAGTGTGATGATTATCTCATAATGGGAAGTTATATATATTTTTTGAGCATTAATGAAGAAAGGGGATGTTTCTATGAAGGGTGTTTGGATTTGTGATAGAGGTTTATTTATTTTTATTTTGATTAAATTATATATTATGTCTGTATAAATAACATCTTTTTTTTGAGGGAATACATGGGTTTCTAGGTGGGAGACCTAGGAATAATTTCTGTAGGTAGGGTAAGACCAAGAGTTAGGGAAGGTCATTGATTTTAAGAAATATTGTTTTTATATAGTTATAATGTCTGATGCTTCCTAATATTCCCCAAGTATACTAAATTACCATGATCTATATGAATATGTTTTATAATTTTTTTTACTTTATGATATTTTTTTTTGACTGTCTTATGGCACATTAAATGTTTTTTATTTTTTTTACCTAAGTTTGATATTTTATTAATGTATGTTTTATAAGGATGTCAACACTTGTTAAACTGTTCTAATTTCTTTTGAAAAGGATTAAAATAAATGTTATGTTTGGACAGGGTTGATTTTAATCAATTTTAAAGTGTGTTTTAAATAAAAATAAACAGTTTTTTAAAAGGATATGCACAACTTATTTTGTAATTGTATTTCAAACTAGAAAGAAATAGTTTTATTTTTAATGGTTATGCATGGGTTGTGGGGAGGGTAACTTCTAGAAATTTCTTTATTGTACCTATCATATTATAGGTTTATCTAGTTCTTCATAAACAAGGTAGTTTATTATCATATATTTGGTCTGGTTTTGATGGTGGTGGAAGATGGAGATATTATGATTTCAAATAGAAATGGGTATATTAGGTTCTTTACTTTTATATTTTTTGTATCATTGATATAATAACTTATTTAGTTTACTTCATTAGTTTATTTATATTATGCTAGTCCATTACTTGAGTATAGATTCATATTATATTGATATGTGTTAGATGTGATTAAGGTCTTTTATTTTATATTTATTATTGTATTTTTATTTATCTTATTCCTTGTTTGGTCCCTAATTTAACTTTTAACTACATAATTTTATGGAATCACACTCCAATGCATGGAATTATAATACCATATTTTCTGAGTGAATGTCATTTTATAATTATAGATTCATTGGGTAGAAATTGTACCCTATGGGTTTCATTCGATTATCTAGAACTTATCGCTATCACAAAGTGTTTGGGAATGCTCCTTGGGTAATCTCATGAGATGGTTTGGGTATATGGATTTGGGGTTTCCTTAGTTAGTTTATGACGAAATGGTATCAAAGAACTATTAATATAAATGTATATCCCAAAATCTCTAAAACCCCAAAGGTAATAGAATTGTATTATGTACAGTATGGTAACTCATCAATGTTGGAGAATGATTTTCATTTTTTTGACCTCATTCCATATCTTTCTAACCTAGAATTGGATGGTTCTATAAAATCCATTTGTTTTTGAAGAGAGATTCAAACTAGACTATTATTTATAATGTATTCTCAAGATGAAATCTGGTATATCGAGAACTCCAAATATTCTTGAGGTTTCACCTATCTCTAAAGATAATTAAGGAAGATCTAATAGAGGAAATAAGAAGAGATCCATATAATATCAAGTCGGTGGTTGAATTAAAATACCATCATGATTCTATTTTTCTGATTATTACTTGGAGAAAGTCCCTAGTGTTCCATATGTGTGGGAAACATAGGAATAAAAATACTTCAGTTTAGGATACTCCTAAAATATATCATATTTGTGACCATCTAAGACACCAAAAGAGGTTTTGTAAAGGAGTTTCTCATAAAATAGGTGGATCTAAACCTACCCCTTTAGAGTATCCCCATGTTCAAATTACTCAAACTAATATGAATGTGCTGAAAATATGCCGTATTCCTTATTGTTTTATGTTATCTATTATCTCTCCACATAGTTGTATATTGTTTTGTATTATGATGCTTATGTATCTATAGGAATCTATTTGTAGTGGAAATATAAGATTTCTAATTATAAATCTTGTGATATAATATAATTGTTTTTAATTTTATTCTTATTTTCTATGAGTTATTTAGTCATGTTTTAGTTTTTTAAAATATTTATAGTTTTTTATGGTTGAGGGTTGATGAGAGTTATTAATATTTCATAGAGACAACCATTGGAGGAACTCTCATGATGAGAGGATGTATCTTCATGGAATTATTGAGTTTTTTAGTATGGTATAGTTAGAATCATGTACCATCTAACCAGACCCCTCATAAGATGTATATTTATATTTAAATCATGAGATTATACTGGGATGCTTTCATTTTGTAGTGTTAATAGGTTTTTGGGATAGTATATTAAGAAATCACCACACCTATTTTATGCTTCAAACGTCCTTATAGATTTTAACTCCTCGATGATCTAACATGAAATCATTATTGTTTACCTATCTATTAGAAATTTGGGAGATTTTGGTATACTATAATTTATTCTTAATGGTGACGTGTTCAGCATTGGTGGTAACCTTAGCTTGATTCTCTCTTCAATTACCTAAGTTGTATCTTCTTAATGAAGACAAACACTAAGTCCTTTTCTTGGTTAGTGAATTATTTTAGAACATTGTGGGTGGGGGAAGAAATTATAATTTTAGGGATAACAATCACGCTGTATCCTTTTATTCTATTATTTATTTATTAGTATTTTTCTTGGGTTTTAGGTCCTTATATTTTATTTGTTAAAGAAATATGTTTTTTATTCTATTGTATAGTTTTACATAGTTAGTAGAAACCATATAAAAACCCTGAACATGGGTCTACAATTTTATAAGAGCAATTTCTCATAGTTAGCTCAATGTTTTTCAAAAAATGTGTCCAAATCATGAATCATTAAAAGGTAAATCTAGTGAGACTCTCATGATTGGTTCATAGTCTGGTAAATCATGTGACCAAACCATACAGCCTGTCCATGTCTTTAAAAATGTGAAATTACCATTTAACAACTTAATGACATTAACCAAAATTTCACCCCATTCCTCTAAAATTTTGATTGAATGACCCCAAAAAACCCCATTGGTATCTATCTTACCTTGGGGGTTTTATTGGTTTTTATCATGTTCCGAAGTCAATTCCTTAAGTTAATCTCTTCCTACCCTTTTATTATTCCTCTTTTATCCCAAATCTCTTCTTTCCTTACCCTATAATGGTCATGGTGACCTGGAGTTTAATTTTACCTAAATTTTAATTGGGGGGATTAGATCTACACATAGATTACATAGGATCTTATTTCCTTCTTGAATTGGATTAACACCATTGTTTGAGGAAACAAAATGATTAATGTTAAGTAGACTTATTCATGAACCTTTAAACACAAAACCATGATTTATTTTCACTTCTTAGACTTTAATTTGATATATTAACAATGTTGTGAGTATATTTGGAAGCTTTTATAGAAATAAGTTATTGATTATTTGAACTTGATCAATTACAGAAGTGTTTTGGAACTTTAAAATTGAAGTTAAATTTCTTTTTTTACTATTACACACCATATGTTAATTAAAATTCCCAAGTGCATCTTTAAAATAGATTTGATAATTTAAAGTTAGTTCCTTGGCCTTTAAAATAATTTCTAGGTTTTTTTTCAAAATTTATATCATGGTTATAGTTTTTAAAGTTATATATATTTCTTAACTATTTAAGATATTTTATGTTGGTTATGTGGTTTAGTTTTTAAAATGAATTGAATAATTCATTTACTTAAAATAATGATGAAATGCCTAGCTGTCACTTTATAAACGTGGTTTTCTAAATATAAAAAACCTTGAAACATGACACCTTTATGATTTATGAAAATTGGTGGATTTTGGAAATCGTTTAATAGAGTGTGATAATTAATCCATAATTTTAAGTTATATATATTTTAAACATTATTAATGTAGGGGTGGTTATCTAAATGACTTTTCGAGGATATACTGTGGTTTATTTATTGTTGGTGTGATTACATTATATATGATGTTTTTATAGATAACCTTATTTTATTATCATGGGAATCCATGAGATTCTAGGTGAGAGATATAAGAATAATTTTCCTACCAGTGTATGACCAATGATCATACTAGGGTACCTATGGTGAGAATTTTTTACCCTTAGGGTTTTCCCCTTGGAAAAGCTAAGTGAGGTAAGACCAAGAGTTTGGGTAGTTTAATGATATCTGATGCTGAATTTTTCATATAGTGATTTTGTTAGATGTGTCATAGAATATCACTAGGGTACTTAAATTCTCATGATTTATGTGATCATGTTGTATGTTATATTGTACTTTGTGGTAGCTCCTTTTGACTCTATTATTCCACATTAAGTGTCTAAATTTCTTTCACCTTTAAGGATTTTTTAAAGTATGTTTTAGAACATTGTCTCATAATGATAAAATGTTCTCCATTCTTTTAAAAAGGATTTGGATAAATGTACGGTTTGGAAAATTTTCATTTTTTTTTCAATTTAAAAGGATGTTTTAAATGAAAATCACTCAATGTTTGTTTTAAAATACATTACATAGATTATTTTCTCCTTATATTTCAAACTGTGATGAAATGGATATATTTTTAAAGGTAATTCATGGGGAATAGTTGGGACACCTACTAGGAATGTTTTTGTCATGACAATCTTATTGTATGTCTATTAATTTCCATATGGATGCGTGAATTTTTCCTCAGATTCTTGGTTTAGGTTTGATGGTGATGGTAGGTGGAAATATTTATATTTCACATGGATATGAGTATATTTGGTTGTTTACCTTTCCCAAATTTTTTTTATCATTTATTTGGAAACTACTTTGGATTTGTTACTTAGATTATTTATCTTATGATACTCCCCACTAGAGTTCATATTAAAATGATATTGATATGTGATATATGCATTTGATGAATTTTGTTTTATTTTTTTTCTTGTAATTTTATTTATCTTTTCCCTTGTTTTGTTCTAGATTTATCTCAGAGTTTTTTACTTTTATGGAATTAGACTATGTTGTATGGATTGGTCATACTGGGTTTTCTCATTGGAATTCCTTTTCTTATAATTGAATCATCAGGAGAAACTATTCTCTCTAGTTTTCATTTAATTCCTTGACACTTTTTGATAGTCTAAGTTGATATGGAACATGCCTTAGGTCATGTCGTAAGCTGAATCTAGAACCCAAATTAGTGAAATCCATGTTTGGTTCATGAAAAAAAAATCATGAGATGCATAATATTTCCAAAAAAATTATCATATAGAGAATATTCCCTGAATTATTATCACAATCAGTTATATGAATGTTTTAACCATAAAAGTTGAAATAGAGATACATAGTTACAAAGTCATGAAATTATTCATTCCTAATTTATTCAAGAATATATAGAGATATTTTCTTGTGAAAAATACAACCTTTTCTCTTGTCCCTCACAATACTCATATCATGTATGTTTTTAATAAAGCCCAAGTATTTCATTTTATATTCAGCTTCTAGAAAATAGTTCAAATGATTAATAAGGTCTATGTTATCATAATAAATTAACATATCATCATTATATATAAAATATTAAATCATATTCTAGTCATATTTTTTACAATAAAAAATTCCAAGAATGAAATTCTATGAAATAAATTTTTCAGTATATAATAATCAAAAATTTTGTACAACTACCCAAATGGTTTTTCAAGAACATACATAAACATTCTAAGAATAATAAATTTATAGGATTATGTTTTATTTCAAATAGCCGTCAAGTTGTGATAAAAGTGTACTATTTTGTATATTTTATATTAATAAATATTTTTTATTTAATTTATATAATTAATATTAAAAACTCATACCCAATATCTCAATTACTTAGCCAACCCATCAATAATTTGCTTCCCATATTCTACATTCCCACTTCCCCAACCCCACTGCACCCTACCCCACTCCTGAATTCCCCCATAATTCTATAACTCCCCAAGACTCATAAGACACACCAATATAGCACTTAAAGTTGAATAAAAACGTCACCATCTACTCAGTTGACCTATAAATAAATTTATCCACTACTATATCTTATTTAGTGATGAAATTTAATTTTTTATTTTTAGATTTAATTTTAGTTTTACATTTTGACATATGTGAGATTTATTATTATTTTATTATTAATTTCTACACTGTAGTTTTATTAATATTATTATTTCTTGATTTTTTATTTAAATACCATGTTTATTTATTTTTCAATTATGTCAAACTGAATTAAAAATTGGACAATCTAAAAAAATTCTATTAAGGTTAATGTGTTTCTAATGTTTAAAGATATTTTATATGTTTATATTTATTTTAAATTAATATATTTTAATTTTAATTATTTAACTAATAAAAAAATTAAGAACTATTTATTGTCAGGTTAATTAAATAAATGATTTAATTCATGTAATTTATATTTAAAAACTCTGTTCATTATAGTGAATGAATTTAGATATTGATATAAAAATTTAATAATTATTTTAGTTTATTTAGGTGATTAAGTGAACTAATTAAATAGTTACACAAGTTAATAAGAAAAGAAACAAGTGGTTTAAAAAAATAATTTATTTTTTTGACAATATCTGAATAAGAATTGACCACTTTGGTTAGAAACATAGGATAAGTTTGTATTATTATGAAATCATATATTTATTATAATAATTAGTTAGTGAACCAATTTCAGTTAGAATGTTTTATTCAGATTGAAAAATGTTTTACATATTTTAGCTAAACAAATCAAATTTAAATTATTAATTTACCTTGTTTTATTTTATTACTATTATTATATTATTTTATAAAATAACAATTAAAAATTATTTAAAAAGGTCTATTTAGTAATCTAAGACTAGCCAGCTTCCTTGGGAGATAACATTGGGATCTGCAATATTGTATAATTATAGTTTTAAAAATTGATTAATTTTGAGAGACCCATTGTAGAAATATGCAAAATATTGGTTTCATTTCCTGGGAATTCAACTTAGTCTTAGATAGTATATATACCTAGATAATCTTGAGACTAATTGATAAAATTCAATCATGATATTGATCTCACATATCACACATCAGGGAAACCATTAAATAATAAGTAACCACCTCACACTGAGAAAGGTTCCTCTGGTAATGTTCACAAAGGATAAAAGTTACTTGTAATTATGAATCAAGTACCTATTTCCACTATGGATACAAAAATACTATAACCATACCAAATTATAAAGGGAATATTTATCACCAAGCATGAACTATCAACATTATTTCATTAATTATCCAACTTTATAGAACAAATTTGATCTTAAGAACTGGTTAATTAAAATATTATCTAAATTTCATGGTATTTAAAGATAATATCACATGAAATATTTTAAATTGTTTGAAATAACATGTTATACCCATTAACCACATAGAGTTATAGATAAACAAGTTAGGTAGATATCTTTCCCATTTTCATTGGAAGAAACTGCAAAGGATTGGATATTTGAGATCCAACTATAATATTTTGAAGGTTGAATGACCTTTGGAACTATTTCCTTGAAATATTACTTTAATCATACTGGAAAATAATTACCAAATATTAAATCATTAAAATTAAGAAATTATATTTTGGAACAAAACATAAATTCTAGGATTACTTTAAGAAGCTCATATCCAGCAATCCTCTCTATCAAATTAGTAAAATAAACATGCTTTATTATTTATTTGAATCACTAGACTATAAAAATTGAATAATTATAGAGGATTTATATGTAGGAGATTTGAAAAAATCATCTACTCCAAATTTAAAATCAATAATGGAGAATATTACAAAATACTCTATGTGATTTAGACAAAGAGGATATTTGGAATGATTTTATAAATCTAAGGCACTTGAGTCCTAATATTATCAAAAAATAAGGATGATTTGAAGATTTTAAAGAAAAAATGATCATGATTCAAGGATAAAACTAAAGTGAACCTATATAAGTTAGGGTCCTATGTAAATAAACCTAGAGAGTATGTTGATAATTGTCCATAACTTCTAGAATTTGAAGAGTTTACTAGTTTTTCTATGATCAACCATATTAGTATAAAAAGATATATAGTTTTGGATGACATGATTCACCAAAAAAATATGGATAAAGATAATACCCACCAAATAATAACCATTAAAATTAGAGGAAACTTTTGAATACAATGATGAAATAAATTACCAATACCATTAATATGTTAGATTATAAAATAATTGGCCATATTTTTTCCAAATCTATTCCCAATACTAAGGGAAATGTTAGTGTTATCATGTTACAAATTTTAATAGAATCGCAATAGTATGAGAAATCATTAATTTAATAATACCCTTAATCACATATTAATACTATTTAAATGAATAAACCAAGTAGGTAGTAAAGAAATTTGAAAATAAATAATATAAAAGGTTATGGTGTGATTAGGAAAAGAGGAAACATATGGTCATAGATATTAATACGTGTACCCTACCATTTACATTGCGAGTAATTACACATAAGAAAAAAAGTAGAATTGAAAAAATGTTATTATTTTTTTAAATTTTTCAAGTGAATATTATTCTTATTGATTTAATGAAACAAATTCCTAGGTATGTATATTTTCTTAAATAATATTTCATTCATCATCCGATATATAAATTAAATGATATTATTAACATAGTAAAAAATGTGTATAGTCTAATCAAACTTATGTTTCCAATAAAATAGAAATATCTATAACTGTTCAATTTCCCTTAAACAATAATGAAATATCTGTTTTTATATACATTATTAGATTTGGGAGAATCAATTAATATAATTTATTATTAAATATTTTCTTCATAATAAGTAGATTAGAAAAAACCCCGAGGAATAGTTGGTGGATTTTCTATCACCTTTAATATGTTTGAAAAAACAATGAACTCACCTGAAGAACATTATAACATTCATGTTAATAAAATTAACATATTTCTCCATGAGATGAAATTTAACGAGGACCCTTGAGAAAATTTATTTTCTCTTAAAGAGGTATTGGGTTAGTAAGTACATGAAGTACGTTATTTGGAAGATAATAAGTTTCAAGACTTTGAATATTTTGATGAAATTTTTATATGAAGTAAGCCATGAAATTATATATTAAGTTGATGAAGAAATACCAACTGAGTAAGTAGAGGTTAAATTAATTCAAATTTTATAAGATTTTCCTCAACCTTCTATTATCTATCAACCTTATATTGAGTTAAAACACCTTCATAACTAATTAATTTTTGTATTCCTCAAATGTAATGAAAAATGACCTATCAACTTTTTTAGTAATCTTTAAAATTACCATGATACCCATGTGGTTGATTTTCTATAAAGAAAATAAGGAAGATATCATTTGGAAAATGGAATGCATTCATGGTATTAGCCTATCTATCTACATGAAAAAAATTATTTCTGAGCATGATTTTAGGAAAATTCAATAATATTAATTCCAATTCAATCATATGATCATAAAGGTGGCAAAGACTGTAGTTACTTAGCTATTGGTTGTGAAAATTATATATAAAATTTATGATAGTAGGTGGATTATCCATATTTAAAAAGTACCAAAAAATAGTTTAATTAATATTATCCACAATGAACATAATGAATTAATACCTTTACAATTATATAATCCCTAGATATCTTATGTTATCTATTGAAATATTAACCTGGTTATACAAAAGGAACATTTTATTTTTTCTATTCATTGATTTAATGGTGGAATGTTTTATAAAAAATCATATTTTTGGCTCCAACTAACAATTGAAAAAATTTCCAAATGTATATCACACCTGAAGATCAATGTTAATAATTTTAACTTCAACCTTTGTAATATTTTCTTATATGATAGTTCCATTTGTCTTTTACAGTGCTCATTGTACCTTCTAGTGATGTATGGTTAGTATATTCTCAAATTTTTATGATCATTTTATAGATTTTTTATGGAAAACGTTACTATCTATGTATCATAATTTGATAACCAATTTACACACCTCAAATCATTTATCATGGGATACATTTAGAAATAATTATTCTTAAACTATATGAATTTCCAATTTATGGTGTTTCAAGGAATCATGATTGGACACATTTTTTGATAAGTGTGTATTATGGTTAAATAATACAAATATAATATTATAATATTCATACCTTAGCCTACTTGGGTTATAAAATGTACCCATTTCTAGGACATATAGGATTTTATCATTGATTTAAGTTGGATTTTAGTGAAATTTCACACCCATTATTCTAACTGCTACACAATGATTCAAAAGTCATGTTTTATGATAAATATTTTTGGTATTAAATTTGATAAATAATCAACTTGTTTAATATACAATTATACAACTACATAATATGGATCTTCTATTTTACATTATGTGTGATGCTTCTTATTTTTTTTGTTTGGGTTGTGATTTCTCAAAGAGTAGAATGAGCTTGTCATGTTATTAATTATAGATCAAGGAATGTATAAAAAACCAATAAACTCACACAATTATTTAAAATGATATATTTTTTCAATTGGATTAATTTTTATCATATATATTAGGTTTAAAATTCATTATATTTTATAATCAAACAATGATAAAAAACTGTCTTACAAATGTTGAAAAAAATCCATGATTAAATCGATGGATAATTCTATTAAAATATTTTGATATAGAATTTAGGATAAAAATGTATTCAATAATATAGTAGCTAACCACATAAATCATATTCACTTTGAATGAAATTAAAAGATATTAATTAAATTTTCATGTTGGTAAATATTTTAAAAATGATCGTCTTTACAAGGTTAATGAAACTATAATGTCATATAAAAATATAGATAATTATTTGTCTTTAGTGTGGATACCACTATATATCAATAATAATTTAAATGAAAATTGAGATATGAATGTAAAAACTACATTAAGGGTTTCCCTTATAGAAAATATATAGTGATAAAATTATAAGGATATGTGTGTCGGATTCAGAGTTTTCATCAATTCTTACCTTTTTTCATACATTGGCTTATGGTGGATACATTGGGGCCCATATAAAAATATGAAAATTTATAGATTTTAGATTCCACTAGACCACCATACTTTTGGATTCTCATAAAATTTTTATGTCACATGAGAAATATAAATTCATGGGGAATATATGTAAAAGGAATAAAATGACATAACTTGTACTTTATTGTGAAAATTTTAATGTTTGGGGGATTGATTTTATAATAATATTTCACAACTCTTTTAAATATCTATATAATCCACTATATATAAATTATCTAACAAAATTTATTTTATTTTTTCTCTCTTGAACAGATGATTGTCACATTTTTACAAATTAAGTAAGGATGAAAACCATTTATAGGTTTGGATTACCATGGTTAATTATCAATGATTTGGACTTGCACTTTTATAACTATTTCATGGAATACTTGTTGATAAAATTCAGGTATAAGAATGATGTATCTACACTATACCACCTTCAAACCAATGGTTTAACTAAAGTATTTATTTGAGAGGTAAAACTAATTTTTGATAAAATGTAAAACCCTATTCAAAATCTTGGATTTATAAGTTTTATGATTATTTATAATCATATATAATTTTTAGACATATATTGACATGTAAACCTATAAAATTATATTTAGTAAAGATTTTAATGTTCTTATTAAATTATAAAACCATATATTTTGGAAAGTAATTCTATAGTTCCTTAGGATTGTGATAACTATCAAGAGGGGGAGGTGAATTTTTTGTGATCTTGTAAAAAATTTCAATTATCTAAAATTAACCCCTAAAACATGTTAGAGTTCTTTTTCATTATAAATCTTTATATAAAAACCTCAAAAGAATTCAATGATAAGAAATTAAACAAGGAATGGATGATTTACAAGGTTCAACCTCAGTGTTAGAAACTACATTTCTTCCATGGTGACTTCTTTCGGTCCATAGAAATTCGATATTCATAATAAGTGAATAAAAATTAATACAAACCCTATTATACTCCTTATATCTCCTAATAAGTATGATCTTATTGAATCCCATAATTTAAAAATAAATTACTTATGAAATTTTGTGAATATAAGTATAAGTAAATTTCTAAGAATATCCCCAAAATATCATCTAGATTTTTCCATCTAATTTCCACTATTTGGTGATTGTCTCCTTCATCCAGTGAACTACATCTATTAGGCGTACCTGAAATCATTCATGTGTTCTAACATGAGTTATATCTACTAGAAAAACCCTATGATCCTCACAACCTTATCAATAACTCTATTTTATTACACTATATAGTGCATTGTCTGTTGCCACTACTCAAATAGATTATTTATAGAAAATTTAAACCAAACCTTAATCCAATATCCTTAGATCTGAAAAATATATCTTATCTGACCATTTTATCTCTTCTTCAACCAAATCATTTGTAAACTCTCCTGGTTTAATTTTTGCCTTTTGGATTCTTCTTTTAGCGATATAGTCTGAAACATTTCAGCACTTTTACTCTTTAATAGATGTGAACAATAAATTTATTCCATACTTTACTCACATCCTATTTATATGTGTTTTTGAAATATAATTAGTGGGAACTAAATTTAATTTTCCCACATAATAAAATTTTCTTGGATGCTTCTCAAATAATATTGAGTCTTCCTAAAGATTCATTAATTATACAACATCTATAAACTTCTTCAAAATTCCTTAACAATAGTGTTAAGGAACTTATTCTATCTTTCTTACCTGAACGAGATAAGTAAAAAATTATATAATAGTTAAAAAATAGTCATTTTAATAGGATTTATAATGTTATGTAAATCTTATTGAAATCATTATCAGGTGGAATATGTATCTATTGAATTCTTTAGAAAATCCTTTGTTTAGTGAACAACATTCACTTATGAACTTTGATTAATCCATATGACTCTCTCTGATCATCTTGTCCCAGCTCAAACTATATTTGAAACAAAATTTTCTAAATTGTTCATCCGATGACATCATGAATGTTTGTTCAATGTTTATTTGTCTGATGAATGCTTATATGATGGATCTTCATTGCATCTGTTAGGAATTTCTCCATTAGATGGTTCATCATATGATAAACTCAAAATATTTATTTTTATTACATAGTGTTATTTATAACTTTTAATATAATATAGTATATAACATAAATATTTTCCATTTGATCTTTAAATAAATTATCATTATAAAAACATCTTCTTCCCCTATCTGTTGCATTCGAGCCATTTATATACTTCAACATTATTGAAACCTCTATTTACTTATATCACTATATACTTTTTAAATCCATTTATATCTTCCATTATATATCCGATACTTTATCTAGCACATAGTGAAACATCTATAAAATTAGATTCTTACAAAAAAATTATTTTGATAGCACTATTTTCCATCTAGTAACTTGAGACATTGAACATCGATATCATGTACACAATGGGAATACTATGGTTTACCCTCATGTGATATTTCAATAATTTTATGAATCCTTCAGAATTTGGATTGTACCTTTATGAAACTGAAGACAAAACATTACACATCCTCTATACAGTCACTCAAACTTCATAAAAGCTCTCTATCTAATGAATAAAACTTTGGTTTATTCAGTAAACTGCATCTAGTTATCTGTATATAGTGATCATGTTATACTTTTATCCCCATGTAATTCATACCAATCCATCTCCACCCACTAACTATGTATAAATAAAGTTAAAGTTAAAGTTAAGATAAAATCACAATAAATTTTATCTTATCCCCCAGGTTTTCCTTTGTCCCCATTTTTAGGATAACCACAACCATTGATTAATATGGGAAAAAGTTTTAAAAGTTCTTAAAATATTTTTAATTGATTTCCCCCTTTTTCAAAATAATCCAATGAATAGTGGGGGTTATTCCATAATAACTTTAGGAAGTCAGTAGTGGATGTTGAACATTACATTTTATCCTTAATTTATCAATCTTTTTTATTGGAATAACATAGGTGATAACATCATAAATTTGATAATATATTGAAATATACCCAAGAAGAACATCCCCACTAATAAATTTCTCTTTTATAAAGTGATACTTTATCTCAAATTTTTAAATCTTTAATTTGATTCATGTTTTTTTGATAGATCAATGAAAATTTTATTGTCAAACAGTATATTTAATAGTATAGAAACATTCATTCTCATACATTTCAGTTGAAATTTCATAAAATCATCTTTATATAAGAATGGGTGGAAGAAACATATTATACTTCTCCTGTACTCAAAGTAACAAGACCTTATTTATTACTATGATAAATCACACAATATTCTACCAATAAAATTTTCCTCCTAATGTTGAATTTCTATCATTAAAATATCTAGACTAATCAGAATTATTGAAAATAAGAAAGTTCATATCACAAATTCTTTTATATAATAACCCGTAAAAAGATATTCCTTTAACATATTTTAGAATTTTTTGGTTGAAAAATATGTGAATAATTAGAATTAAATTGATATATTTCACACAATGTAACAACTTAAACATTCTCTATCCTTGAAGCTATAAGGTAGAGCTTTATTTTTTTTCAACTTCTGAATGTCTTTATAATATACAATTTTTATAGAACTATCATTAATCATCTTCATGACAATAGAAATGGGAGTATATATTTCATGGGAATTTTCCATTGAAAACATTTGTAATAAATCCACAACATACTTTTTATTATTGTTATTATATATATACACACTTATATTGAACTTGAAATCCAAGAAATAATGATAATTCACTAAGAATTGACATTTGCACATTTTTCTTCATTTTTTCAGAAAACTCTTTACACTTTTCATCCCTATCACCTAAAATCATTATATCAACAATGTAAACAATTAGACTATGAGTACATAACCCCACTTCATTAACACCCAAGTTTATATTAAATATTCCTTGAGAAAAGTGAGTCTATGTTGGGAAACTATCAAATTTTGTATACCATTCATGAAGAGCCTATTTTATTCTATAATTGGTTTCTTTAACTTATATACCATCAATCCATTTTTCAAGTAAAAACCCACTTGGTTCCTCCATGTAGACTTATTATTTAATCTATCCATTTGAAAAATATGAATTGAAATCCATCTGATAAACTTTTTAACAATGATGTAAAACAATTTATTTGAACATTATTATAGTTTATGATATAAAAATAGGGGAAACAATTTCATCAAAATATACACCTTCCACCTATATGAGGATCCTTTACAAACAAGTCAATCTTTTTTTCTCAAAATATCTCTATGTTTATTGAAAATATTTCTGAACACCCAATTTTTATAATAATATTTTTTATTTTTAGTCATCAAAAAAGTTCCCATGTTTTATTTTTCTTAATTCTATATAACTCTTAATTCATAGAATCATTCCAATTTTTATATTTAAATACCATTGAAACTGGTTATGGTTCAACCTGTGAGATAAGTTATGTCTGATACACTAACCTCAAATTTCATTTGGTCTAAACTGGTGCCTTTTTATTTACAATGATTTTGTAAGATTCCATATGTTTCTATAGGGTGTTAAATTTGAGTAATTATATACCTATATCACTTTCTTACTCACATGATTAATTATACTCTTCATGCAAATGTTTTGGCTCAAATTAATCTCCAAATTTTTATTATTGATGGAAGTATTCCGTTTAACTTCTAAATCATTTTTAATAATTTTTATAGAATACATTTAATATCATAGGATTCTAAATTTTTTTATAAATGTTTATTCCAATATTTATAATTTCTTCTATATGGTGAGTAACTCATGAAAATTAAATCCTTATCTTTTTCACTAAACCTTCAAGGATCTATATTCTTGACCTTATTATGAAAGGACTCCAAAAACCATAAAATATTTTACTGAAGTTTAATTATTATACTACTTCACATATGAATTCATTTTTGATTTTGATGACAACCAATTTTTTTTGAACATTTATAGAAGTTCTAACAACATATCTCTTAAAAAACAAAGAAAGTTTATATTCAACCAACATACTTATTCTCATTTCTATTACACCTATATTTTCATTTCTTCCACTCCATTTTTTTAGGGGTGTATGAAGAATAATATTGATATTTTATTCCATGTTTCTTTATATATGATTAATAACTATTTCTCATGTACTCTTTTCCATTTTCAGTTCTCTGTTTTAGAATATATACACCAATCTATCTTTCAACATCCCATCTAAAAAATTTGAACATTTATATAGCCACTGATTTATACTTCATAAAAATAATGTTGGTCATTCATGTGAAGCCATAAATAGAATTGATAAAGTTTAAATACCTTTTTTTGATTAATGTCTCATTAGACCAAAAATATTAGAGTATATATTCTCAAATGTCATTGTGTATTTGATTTAAAATTTCTTATGCCTTACACTAACCATCTTAACTTTATGACATGTTGTAAAACAATAATCCTTGTTCCTTTTCATTTGTGGTATGTTTATTATAGAATATACTTTGGATTTTTTTTTTCATAATTTTCTAGATAATATTACCAGGTATTTTATGAAACAACTTATTTTAATCTCTATATCTTAATTAACATGTGTTACAAAGATCTCCAATATAGAAAAGATTTACACTCGCTCTTTCTCCCTTAGTAACAATTTTTCTATCTTTCAAGATTCTGATGATAAATAATATTTCCTAAAGATAACTTATTTACCACTATAAAAATGTTGGATAAAACTTAGTATGTTGTGTTTGAGCCCATAAACATACAAAAATTCTCTCGATTTTAGTTTTTGAGATTCAATATTAGTAGTTCATATTCCTCTGATTTCTATGGAACTATAATTTAAAAAATTAACCACTTCTCCATAATGTTTTTAAATATATTTAAAAATCATTATATAACCTATCATATGTGAGGAAAAAACATTTTTGAGAATCCAAGGTTTGTTCCTTTTTTAAGATTTTGGAGCTGTTTCAACAATAAAAACGTTTTCCTCAACATTCTTATGTATAGAATACGTTCTTTTCTAGAACAATAACTTTATATCGAAATATCCATCTTAAATTCTTTAACAAAGTGACCTGGTAGGTAAAATTTTCAAGAAAATTCCTCAAGGATATCAAATTGGTTTTGAATTGGAAGCTTTATAATAGATTTTTTTCTCTAATTCTTTCTTCTTTTCTCTTAGGGAAGTTATAATATTTCATTCCACTATTCAATCCCCATATATTAATTCTTATTCATAGAGCGTCATTATGTGACCATAGTTATAAGATTTATTCCCATAAATTCTACATCACCAATAAAAACCATCGAATATTGATCTTCTATAGAATTAGGATACTTTTCAATGGAATGTTTCTTGAGGTTCATAACAACTTTTTATATTCATATTCCCCTAGGATGGGAAAACTTTCATACATAGATAATTTTAAACCTTTTTTTTGATGTTATATATTTTCCACATCCATTCTCAATCCAAGCTTTCCCATTATTTTTTTCAAACACCAACATGGTTAGTAGAATAATATGAACTTTGACATTTAGAGGGTGAATATTTTAGTTAATTCTTGGAAAGAGATTTCCCAATAGCTTGAGATGTTTCACCTTTTACCTTTAAAGGATTATTAAAATTTGAGTTTCCATTTCTTAAGGTAATTTAAATCTCCAAAAAAATTTATTGAGTTTTACGTAACTCATCTTCCTTAGTATCATGTTTATTACTATAATATTCCTCAATATTTCCTTGATCTGTAACATTTAATTTGAAGCTATTAATTTACTCAATGTATATATATTAATTTTCAAGAAGATATTAATTTAATACCATATATTTTACGACATCTTTATTTATCATTCTAATTTGTTTCTGGAGTTTTCTATTTTTTTAAAGACATTCCCTAACTATTAATCTCAATCGATATTATCTTTTAATTTTCCTCACCTAATAATTATTTATTGTTAGTGGAATCTTCCTTTTTCTCAACATTTTCAAATAATGTTCTAGAATTCTCTAGATTTTCATTTGATGATGAATATTTTACTTAATATTCACCTTTTTATTTCTTACTCAATATACTTCTTCTGTTTCTAAAAAACTTTTCCATACCACAATTGGATTTATTATATTCCCTATAAGTTTTTTTCTAATTTTTCCACTATGTTTTTTCATTATAATGATCTTTATATTCTCTAAAATATTCATAGGAAATTCATAGAAAAATTCCCAATTCCTCTACACTCAAAAAATTAGTGGGAGTTTTCCTCTATATATTCCTCTACCTCTCTAGTATTTTTTTGAGATAAGAGAAATGTTTTTTTATTCACTTCATCATATTTCTTATATTCTAAATCACTAAGGTTATCAATATATACATCTTGGATTTTTATCTTTCTCATAGTTTCGAAATCCACTTAATATTTGATCTTATTTTTGAATATTATAGCATTATTCATCTCATATCCAATAATAAATTTATACAATTCATCAAAAGAATAATCATATTATTCTTTTATAGAAGAGATTTTAGAATAAAACCTTCCATGCAAGATTCTAATTAGTTTCTTAATAGTGGTTGAAACTTCTAAGACATGTAAAAATCCTATTATGTTGTAAAAACTTCATTAACTCTGGTGAATTAATCATCAACTGTTTCTTTATATACCTTTATAATATCTTCAAACATTCTGTTCCAATTTTGTAACTTTTCTTCCATAACTTTAGTGTTTCCCTTAAATATACTTTTGAGTTTTACTTTGTTTATTTGTATATTTTGAGATCAATAACCTTCATGAATACATTTTCTAATAAATACATTATAATTACATTTCTAGATTTCTCATCTAACTAAATATTTATTTTTTCAACAAATTTTATATTATAATTTTTCTCAATAAGTGGAAACCCAACTGTTTTTGCATTAATGACCTTCAGAACAAGAGATATAAGATAGGGTATCATTCTATTTTTCCGAAAATGATAATGTTTTTCAATTGTTGTTAGAAATACCTATTTTGTTTAATGAATTAATATTTTTTCAATTGGGGATGAAACATGTGAAATTGTTTTCTAATAAAAATTGAAGTTACCTAGGATCATGAGATCCATATTGGGGGGGGGGGGATGAATCAGGTGTGATATTTTAACAAATTTTAATTATATGAAATTAACCCTTGAAACCTGGTAGAGTTATTTTTTCCATCATTTCTATAATAACCTCTCAAGCATAAAATGATAAGAAAGTAAATAAGACACATAAGATTTACAAAGTTTTACCTTAGTGTCAGAAAATATATCATTCCCATAAAGACTATGAAATGTCCATGAAAAATAAATTTTAATAATAAGTGAATACAACATCAGCCAACACCTATTAGACTCCTTATATCTCTCAATAGGTATGATTGTAATGACTCTAATATGTTTTAAAATTTTTTATTTTGAATTTGTGTCATAACCCATCCTAGTGAGGCCTATGCCATGATTCCCCATGCCCACCTCTAATATGACATGGTATGGTGAATAGAACCGAGTACGGATATCACTAACATGGGAGGCATTGAATTTGTACTTGTATACACACACACATCTATAAACTCACAAAATGATGAAATGTAAAAAACCACTATGAACCAAGTGCATACATACCACTATATCCCAAGTAGAGTATGGAATGAAAGTAATGTAATGTAAAGAAGGCCAAAATACAATCCCTCTAAAAAGAGTCTGTATAAATAAGTCCAACATGTAAGCAAAGGTACCGGGACTACGATTTGTAGCCGTAAGAACACCTCGGCCTGCCTGATCTCACAAATCACCATCTAGTACGGGTCCACCTAGGAATCCATCAAAAGGATGATCATATTAAAAAGACACAACACATATGGGAAAACACCATGTAGGAGTGAGTATAATAACACTAAATAGGAGACCCTAAAACCACAAAGCAATATAAAAAATGAAAGTACAGTCAGATCTACATAGGTATATGTCTAAAACACAAACAACAAGAATATTCAGATATAATAAAACCAAGACCCTCAATATATAGTTAAGTCACAAAAACTACATTCCCACCATTGGATTTCAGCTTGACTATTCCATGCAACACTCATCAGGGAGAACACAACCCTGATTCCTATAACACTGATGAAGTTTGTCCGATAGGTACTGCTCGTCAGTTTTCACCATGAGAGATACACTAATAGATCTGAAGAGATATATGATACACAGATAACTATCACATCCAGGGCCATGGGGTGATACCAATAAATCAAATTGGATTAACCTTCCAACTATAGGATTGTTACCCACATATTATTGGTCATATCGATAGTAAGAACTCCACATAGGGCATGAAGAATGAATAGAGGATCCCGCTCTAGGACTCTTAGGGGATTACAACAACTCTATTCAGGAAGTACTTATAAAGGGATCAGAATCATATGAGTAGGAAATAACATTACCTGTCTTTATTTAAATGATAGAGGCAAATAACCCAAACGAAACTTTTCCAACATACATAGGATAAGAGAATGAATCCATGTAGAAAGGGGTACATGATAGTTAGTAGGGTCAAAAACCATGTCCCTTGACCTGGGTGCTGCCATTGTACAAAAACTGGCATATTTAGAACATGTCATGTAGTAGATGGGTACATGACATGTAGAATGAGTCTCACGCCGTGTCCCTCCATTTGAGGTCCACCCGTGTTATCTTGCCATGTGCCAGTACACGGAGTCATCCCGTGTACTGATACACGGGGCAACCCATGTACTCAGTCTAGGCCATGCTTTGTTGGGGTGTACACACTATGTAGGCAACCCATATAATCCACCTAGTTTTCGTCTACTTCCCATGTACACGTAGAGTTGTCCAATGGTGAACAAACATTGTGTATTCGGGACTACATGCCATGTGTATCAGGTTTCCATAAACTCATCTTCTTCCTTCACACACCTCGGTTGATCTTATGGATCTTGTTCTAGCGGTCTGTTCACCTGAAAACTCTAGATCTAAGGCTGTTTCACCACCCTAACACCTAATCGATGGGTTTTGGGCCTTCAATCATCTTGTAAATAGAATTTAATCCATCCCAAAGCAACTCTCATGAAGAACGAGTTCTTCAAAATTGCTTCGATCCATCCACCGCCATCATTGTCTCACCTCCATTAATTCATCCTGATGTTGGATCTCTAGTTTCATATTAATATGCTACGTATCAATGGTGAAATGATCAATTATTTAGAGTTAGGGGAAGAAAGAAGAATTCACGTTAAGAATTCAAGAAATTAGGGGATAAAAAGTACAAGGAAGAATACTGAGGAATGAACCTCGACCATTGTTCATTCCAGCCTTGATCCATTCCCATAATAATGATGAAAGAATAAAAAATTAGAACCAAATCCAAACAAACCATGCAAAAAATAATCCCATCCGGTAAGTACGATCGATCCGTAGACTAATATCTTTGAGGATTAGTCCGTGTTCATCATATGAATTAAGAACAAGAAAGATGAATCCAAATAACACATTCTATCGGAACTTTGGATTCCTCACTAATGAATATCGGTCACCGCATTGTCACTATTTCTGAGATCTACCCAGAATAGTGTTCTTCAATATCTAATTCGAAGTTCTATCACCTCATGCTGAGAGGATTCTCTAGATCTCTCTCTCACCAGGGACTCTAGAGGATTCTAGGGTTATGATCATAACCCTAGATCTCTTCTAACTGTTTTATTTAAAATAAACCTGTTGTTGCTTCATTGCATCAATGAAATAAAAATAAAATAATTTTTATTTCAATTTATTTTATTCATTTAAAACAGCCATAGAGACATTCCAAAATCGACCCACACCGACCAATTTTAGGTATTTCCTAGGGTAAATTCCTTATTATGAACTCAACAAGATCCTTAAATTTCTGATCTAGGCACCCATTTATAAGTTATTAAAATTTTTATGAAAATTTCCTACACATGGTATTTAATATTTCCAAACAATTTTTCTGATAACACTGGTCCTCAGAATATCATTCCATCTCAGCTCCTGGTATCAAATTTAGTCCATATAATATTTACAAAATAATAAATATAAAATCTAGGACATTAAATTCTCCCCACTATGAGGCTTTACATCCCCAAAATCTAAATGAAGGACTAATATAAAAGATGTGGGTTTGGAACACAAATATGAGCCTCTTACTCCCAAGTACTTTCTTGAATATTCCCATTCTACCACAAGACACATACTAAAGGAACCAATATCTAAAGAAGGATCCTCTTATGCTGATCCTCGATCTCCACTGGGCACTCAAAAAAAGTCGCTCCATCCTTGATATCCAACTCACCCCAGTCAATGACATGCGATAAGACATTGACAATCCTCTTTAGCTATGACATGTGGAAGATGTTGTGTACACAGTTTAAATATAGGGGTAAAGATAAGGGGTACACCACCTCAACAACTCTATATGCAGTATTTGAAAAGGGATGATAAATCTCAGAGATAACATGTATCCTCGACCAAATCTCTATAATCCGCTTCGAGTTGAAACCTGAAGGAACACATGGTGTCATTCCTTGAACTACAAAGTTCTATGTTTCCTATTAGAATAAGAATTATGACAGCTCTGTGAAATCTTCATCTAATCCTAAATGATCTACACCTTCTCTGTAGTAGCTCACCCCAACATTGATTCCATGAGTGCTGACTCCCCTGGGTCAGTTCTATAAAGCGGTAACCATGAGGGTTACCCATAAAAAGCCTCGAATGGTGCCATACCAATTATAGAATAGTAGCTATTATTGTATATAAACTATACTAGTGGTAGGTGATCCTAATAACTATGACCAAATTCCAACACACAAGCTCGCAACATGTCATCTAAAACCTGAATGGACGACTTTGTCTAGTCATCCTTTTAGGGGTGAAACATTGTTCTCAAGTGTAACTGGGTCCCAAATTCCTCCTATAATCCCTTCTGAAACACAGATGTAAAACGATCATAATGATATAAATTTTTTTGATGGATCTTCATAGAGTTCAACTATTTACTGAACATTGAGGCTTCCCAATCTTTCTACTGAACATTTCTCTCAGACAGCTAGGATGTTGGATGACTTGGTTAGTCGGTAAAAAATAACCCATATGGAATCATATCCCCTAGACATATGTGGTAAAAATATAAATAATTCCATTTATATCCGATCCCACTTCCATTCTGTCACCTTAAGGGGTTGAGCTAAACCCACTAGAACATCGTTCTCGAACTTCACTTACTGACATGTAAGGAATTGAGAATCAAACTCTACCAATCTATTCTTTATCCCTAGCTACCAAAACTGATGTCAGAGGTACCAGTACATCATCAGCACACTTGGATGTACTGCTAAAGGGGACATGTGATACTACCTTAGTTACTCTTCCCATAACATCACTGGCACTACTGTGCGTCCTATGAAAAGAACATTGTGATCCTTATATGTTGAATATCGAAGAAGAGCATTCCCTATGGACATATGAGCACATAGGGTCATGTAGTTGGTATCCCCAAGTTGTGAATCCTTGAATCACTATAAGAGTGGAGGGGTAACAAAAATCAAATAGAGGTAAGATACTTCATCTCCATCCACAAATGAAAACTGCAACACGACCAATTTCTCTAACACCTCATTCAGAAACTACGAGCTAGATCTCCTACTGAGTGAATCTAGCACCACATTCCCCTTCTCTGGAGTATAGATAATCTCAAATTCATAGTCCTAAATGAGCTCTATGAATTGACTCTATATCAACTTCATATCCTTATGATAGAATATATACTTGATACTCTTGGGATCAAAGTATATGATAAAGCACTCTCCCATCAGGTAGTGTTGCTCCACCTTCAATGTGTATACTACCGCTGCTAACTCAATATCATTGGTCATGTAATTCTAGTCATGTGGTCTCAACTAACACAAATAATATTTTATCACCTACCAAATATGCATTAAGATAGTATGAATCCCTGTTCATGATGAATTATAGAACACTACATACTCAACACCCTCCTCCGATAATTTCAAGATTGGAGCACCCTCTAAACTATTGTTAAACTACTGAAAATCCTTCTAGATGTTCTATATCCACACAAAAGGATGCCCCTTTAAAGTCAAAAATATTATAGGTCTTGATATCTATTATAAATTAGGTATTAATCTCTAATAATATCATGCTATCCCAAGGAAGCTCCGTACCTCCATCACCTTCATAGGTGGCTCCCATTCTGACACAACATTGAACTTGGCTAGGTCCACTACCACTCCATCCGATGAAATAACTTGTGCTAGAAAGTGGACCAGCTGAATCCATAAATTATACTTTTAGAGTTTCCCATAGATATGGTTCTCTCAGAGTATGTCCAAAACTATCTTTAAGTGTATTTTGTGATCCTACTCAAACACCGATTACAAAAGGACAACATCGGTGGAGACTACCACAAACCGGTCCAAGTAAGCCTAAAAGATCAAGTTGAGGAGTCACATGAACATTTATGGGGCTTTCATCACTACAGAGAACATAAAAAAGTACCCATAATGACTATAATGACATTTGAATGATTTGTTGGTAATCCCCATCCTATACTCGCAGTTGGTGATAGCTCGATCTGAGGTCAGCCTTCAAGAACTATCGTGCCCCTTTCAACTAACCGTAGAGGTCATCGATCCTTGGTAGTGGATACTTTTTCGTCACGATCACCTGGTTCAAGCACCATTAGTCCACACACAACCTCAATCTCCCATATTCTTTTTTGGAAAGAAAAACATGGGCTACCTAGGGTAATACACTAGGTCTCACAATGTCATTCCTCGATATGTCCTCTAACTACACCCTCAGCTTGTGAAGCTATGTAGGAGCCATCCGATAAGATGGTGAAGATATTGGGGCCATATAGGGGTGTAAAAAAATAAAAAATCCTATCTCATGGTTGGTAAGTAATTCTGGAACATCTTTAAGAAATATGTCCTTGTAATCCACCACCACTGCTAGAAATTGGAAGCCCATAACATCAGTTCAACTAAGGGTTAGGCTAGCCTACTAGTGTTTAATCTACTGCACCCTCCAATGAATGATTCCATCCTATACTACATGGGTTTCATTTTACCCAACAAGGGTAAACCTCATTCCATCACTATATACACACTGCACCCTTCACCTAAAATTGTCAATCTGGGCATAGACTGTAGATAACAAATCCATCCCAAGAATGATGTCATAAGGCCTCAATGCTACCACCAAGAGGTTCCAACTGAAAATATCACCTCCAAGGGTTTGGTCACACTATCATCACAAGTGTGTGATCACCGAGTCTCATCCAGTAGATGTATCCCAGAATAAGGGCTTAGTTAATGGTTCAACCAGAATATCTAGCCCACAAACAATATATGTTGAAAGAAAGGAATGGCTAGAAACTATGATTATCACTGCTATAGCCAAAGAATAAAAGACACAAATCATACCTCGAATCATTCTTGGAGCCCCAAGGTCATATGCCTCAACTACATGTAGCTGTCCCCACACCTTTCCTCTAGCTCCCTGAGCCTGGAGTGGACAACTTGGGGGTAGTGGTAGTAGAAAGTCAATGCATCATCCACCTCCTAATACACTCAAAGATCATCTACTATGCACTTAAACCTGTATATTTTCCTATGAAAATAACTGTATCTACATTTGTGGTCCATCCACAGTCTCCTTGTTTGCATTACGGTGGGTCAGACACTCTCAAACAAGATGTCCCCTTCCATTACATGAATAGCACCACCTCTCTCTAGGATGACTAGACCCACACTGATATCCCTAGACTAAAAATACTCTATCCTATGACCTCTTCTTGAAACTTCTCCCATGTAAAGGTCCTTGGGACTGACGTTAGCTCCCTAATGCCAAGGTCTATACTCTTTCTCATCCAAATCGAACTATCATCGGATGTATCTACTCATCCAAAAATTTTCAACCATCAAATCTTGCTCAAGAACCCTAGCACAAGTAGGAATTAATAGTGGGATAAATTTGGATTAGGTGTCTCTAAATAGACCTCACTCAATGTTTTGATTCCTAAAGTGCTAATCTCAAACCATATCGATCGAGTATCTGGAACGGTTGGTGAAACTCGATGAATAATCCGCCACTGTCATGATGACTTGATGGAGTTAAAGAAGCTACTATATACAAAAAATTTTCAATGTAACTTGTGATAAATCCTCTATGAATAGGTTCCAAAACTCTATGCATGAATGTCTCACCTCTTCATATGTCTGGATAGCCAAACTCCACCATCACCCTACTGATCCATGTAGAAGTATCATGACCAAGAACACTATGATATGTTGGTGTCCTAACTAGATGGAAAACTTGTGTCACCACCTCAATACATTCCTCAGCCGCCTGTGGGTAAACCTTGCCTCAAAACCTAAGGGGTCTTTATCATTGGAACTTGTGAAGTGCACTCAACCTTCACTCTTAATCCACTGGTACTATGGTTACCACATGTTTCTCTACATATTGAATCATAACTGGTGCCCCACATAGAGGATACATCTAGGGATCAAGTACCTGTATCAAAGCCTCTTCACTAAGGGGTCATCCTCATGATCAAGCTACTAAATCCTACCTGGTATGCATCATGGGGGAATCCTATAAGAAAAAAATATGTACCACAATCAATGATTATATCTGGAGAGATGAATCAAGAAGGACATGAAAACTAGAACCCATTACTATATGATGCATGTACCATTATTTTTCCATGAAACTAGTGTTTTCATGTACTGAGTCAAAAAGTAGGTTATCACAGTCCAAATTTATGGATATGTCAGCCACCACACCAACACTAGAATCCCTGGCCAAAATTTTGAACTTGAAACACTTAACGCTATTGACAAAACCAATCTCATAAACTTCCATTCCTAAAGTATAACCGACCACTTCTCATACCACTCTCTCATGACCCGTCCCCATGGGGCCCATGCTGTTACTCCCCAAGCCTACCTCCAATAGGCCAGGGGCTGGTGACTAGCACCAAGTAGGATTATCACTGACATGAGTGGCATTGCCTATGTACCTGTACACATGCACACATCTACAAACTCACAAAATGCTAACATGTAAAAACACACTAAGAACCATGAGCATGCACACTAATATATCCCAACCAGAGTAGGATAGGAAAGTAAAGTAATGAAAACAGGTCTAGAATAACATCCCACTAAAAATATTCTTTAAATAGAAGTCCAACTTGTAAGAAAAGGTACTAGGACTACAATCTGTAGCTGTAGGAACAGCACAGATTGCTTGATCCCACAAAGCACCATTTGGTCCCAGTCTACCTTGGAATCTATCAGATGGTCGTTCATCTATAAAAGACACTCCTATGTATGATAGCATTGATGATGTCTGTTCGAAAGGTACTTCCCATCAGGTCTCTCCAAGAGTGATATACACTAATAGATCTGAAGAGAGATATGATATACAGATGAGGATCACAGCTAGAGACATGGGGTGATACCGAAAATTCAATCTGGATTAACCAACCAAGTAAAGGATTGACGTCCACATAGTGTTGGTCACGTCGATACCAATAACTCCATCTAGGGAATGAATAATGAATAGGGGATCCTTCTCTAGGCCTCTCGAGGGATTCCAAAAAATCTACCTAGGAAGTCCTACTAAAGGTATCATAGTATTATGAGTAGGAAATGATTCATATATACCTTTAGAGAAATGATAAAGGGAGAAAACCCTAAAAAAACTTGTCCAAGATATGGAGGATAAGAGAATCAATACACATAGAAAGTGGTACACAACATGTAGTAGGGTCACACACAATGTCCCAGGAACCATGGTATTGATAGTGTACAATAAACCATGTATTTATAACATTTCATGTAGAATAGGGGTACACGCCATGTATAAGGAGTCACATGCCATGTCCCACCATCTGAGGTTCGCCCATGTATTCTAGTCATGTACCAGTTACGACGTCATCCCGTGTATTCCTACCCGTGTTCCAAAACATGTGGTAGACCTTGTACTTGGTCCAGGACATTCCATGTAGGGGAGTACATGCTGTGTAGGCAACCCATGTACTCCACCCCATGTTTGTGTACTTTTCATGTACATGCCAAGTTGTCCAATGGTGAACACACGCTGTGTAGTCAGGACTACCCGATGTGTTTATCAGGTTTTCCAGAAACCCATATTCTTCCCCCGAACGCCTCAAATGTTCTTCCAGATCTTGTTTAAATGGAATGTTTTCCTATAAAATATATATCTAAGGTCATTTAACCACCCTAAAACAAAATAAATGGGGT
The DNA here is from genome assembly GCA_963277665.1 of Viscum album. Taxonomy (NCBI): domain Eukaryota; kingdom Viridiplantae; phylum Streptophyta; class Magnoliopsida; order Santalales; family Viscaceae; genus Viscum; species Viscum album. The sequence goes on from OY728119.1 coordinate 1,919,080,694, forward strand.
TCGAGACCTCAATTGGCTCAGAAATCCAATTTAATCCATCCTGATGGAACTCTCCCAAAGAATAGATTCTTTTGAATCGCTTCAAGATTTCTGTCACCATCCTCGTCTCATCTCTGTTGATTCATCCCAATGTCATATCTCTAGTTTTAGATTATTGTTCTAAGAATCAAAGGCACAATGATTGATTGTTCAAATTCAGGGAAATAACGAAGAATGAACATAAAGAATGAAATAAATCATTGGAGAAAAATAATAAAGGGCAATCTTGAGAAATGAATCTCTATCGTTGATCATTTCGGTATCGATCCATTTTTTTAATAACAAAGAAAAAATAAAAAAATCTCTAGAAAAAAATCCCAATAAACCCAACAAATATCATCCCATCCAACTAGTATGATCGATCCTATGGATAATCTATTTGTGGATTAGTCTGTGTTCTTAGTAGGAATCAAGAACATGAAATAAGAATCGAAATAACGAATACATCATAGATTTTGGATCACTTGCTGATGAAGATTAGCCACCACATCATAGCTGTTGGTGAGATCTACAAAGAATGACATTTTTCAATCTCTGATCCGAAGTTATGTTGTCGGGTAATGAAAGGATTTTATAGATCTCTCTATAGGGAATCCAGAGGATTCTAGGGTTATAAGAATAACCCTAGATCTCTTCAAAATGGATTATTTAAAGTAAACCTATCGCTACATCATAGTGTCTATGAAATAAAATATTTTTTTATCAATTTATTTTATTTATTTAAAATGCCTGTGTTGACTTTCCAAAACAACATGTGCTGAAAAATGTCCGGTGTCACATCAGGTAAAGTCACTATTTTTAATGAAACAATGTCCTCAGATTTCTAATCCAGGCACCCATTTAGAAGTTATTCTATTTTTCAAGAAAACTATACAGGTGTGCTATTTAATATTTTAATATATTTCAAAGAAATTGTTTTGGGAACACTAGGACTCATAATCACAATCCTTCTCAGCAACTAGTCTCAAATTTAATCCATATAATATTTAAAAAATCATACATAAAAAATACAGGATATTACAAAATATTCCAACACAAGAATAAAGAACATTTTAAGGACCACACACAATATCATCTGGATTTCCTCCATTAAATTTACTACATTAAAAAATTTCTATCCTGTTCACCATTCCTATATATGATAAGCTCAATATATTTCCCCTCACTCAAACTACATAGGTTTTCTAACAAGATTTATATTTAAAAAAAAACATAAGTACCTCAAAAAATGCTTGGAACTCTACCTGACTACTCGATCCAATGTTCTATCTGATGCCACAACTCATAATACTCTATCCAAGAACCCTTGACCAAAACACTGTCAGGTATCTATAGCTCTAAGAACTCTATATGATCTAACTAGTTCCTCAATTATTCAACCAAATTGGTTAGAAACACTCATGATCAAACTTTTTCTTTTTGGATTTTTCATCTCGTTTCACTATCTGATACTTTTATATCACTTTAACTCATTGAAATACATGAAAATACAAATTTTTTTATTCAGTTTTTCATCCTATTTATAGGTGCACTAAATATAGAATTGACATGAACTCAATTTATTTTTCATGCTTAATTGAATTTCTCTGGAACCTTATAAAATAATCTAGATTTCTTTAAAGCTTTATGAATTCTCCACCATTTGAAATCTTCTTCAAACTTAATTAACCACAACATTAAAGAACTTATTTTTTATTCCTTACATTATCTTGATAAGTAAAAATAGATAAAATAGTTCAACATCGTCATTTTAATGGTCTTTATAATGTTATGTAAAGCATCATGAAATTTATCAACCAGTGGAATTTACGTCTGATGTCTTCTTTCATAATTCTTTCATCCTCTGAAAAATATTCATTTCAAAAAATTTCTTCATCTAGCTAACTCTATTTGGTTATCCTACCTCAGAGAAAACTCTTCTCAAAAAAATATTCTTAGAATCATCTTCCCAATGACATTGTGCATTTTTTTATGATGTTCTTCCATCCGATGAATGTTTGTTTGATGGATATTTATTTCATCTATTAAGACTTTAACCATTCAATAGTTTAATTTAAGGAGGACTCTAACCATTTCCTTTATTACTCATTGTTATTTATAACTTAACACTTCATATAATATATAATATAAAATTTTTCCATTTAAAATTAATATAAACTATTTGTCCAAAAACTTCATCTTTCACTGTCTATTGCACTTGAATCGTTGATGTGCTTCAACATTACTACAACATTTAAATAATTATATCAAAAACACATCATCTATCTGATTAAAAATTCTATACTCCATCTGATACTTCATCAAGAAATTCATGAAAAATTAGTAATACTAACTTCTTATAAAAAATTTATCTGGTAACACCATGATACGTTCGGTAACATGAGTTGATAGACTTTAGTAAAGTTTATTCCATGGGAATAATGTGATTTACCCTCACACAAGATTTATCTACCATTATAAAACCATAAAAATCAGCCTATACCCTTATCTAATTGATGAAAAACATTCAAAAATAATATTTTCAATAGATCAAACTTTTTATAAAACTCTCAATATGATGAATTAAGATTTGGTATTTCTGGTAAATTATATATGTTGATCTTAATTTTATTATCAATTTATACTTCACCCCATATGAAATTTATAACACTATATCTCCATACATTTACAACGTGTCTAGTCCATTTAGATAAATAAAGCTAGAAATCAATGTTTAATAATCATTTTGCAGTGGTCTGTACAAAAAAACTTCATCTCCCCTTGGAATAAAATCATGGATCATGAAATTTTTCAGGATTTTATGAATTTTTGGAATAACATAGCGTCATATAACATAGAAAATTTCACCAAAATTTGTTATGGATGAAATTTCTTTACCTTCTATAGAAACTTCATAATAAAACATACTTAATGAAATTTAATAAAAATATATCTCACCAGTTTAACAAAAACAATCTCAAAAATATTTTTTGTTTGTAATGATGCTACCCAGGTTAACTAGAAATGTCCCCCCAAGGTGGTTCAAATCATGATTAGATACATGAAATAACTACAAGGTTCATGTAAAATTCAATAAACATCAAAGTATAGTGTAGAATAAAGTAATTCATATCCTTGAGACATACAATGTCAAGCCACACTGGCCAACCCAGAAAGATAAAACAGAACAAACTAAATACATTTACCTATAACCATCTGTAACCACTAATCCATCCCACTATAAAGGTGATAGATAGAAACAATAATTGGAATGCTAAATAATTCACTTCCCTTTCCTTGAGTCCAGAAAAAACAATGTCTACAACTACCCAAAGTTAAAATTATGGCATGAGAATATAGACCAGTAATATATCTCCAAAGAATCTATACAAGTTATAATATCAATAAAGAAAAATTTACACTTTAAATAGAAATATAGTTTATAAATAAATTTGAAAAATAAAAGTATCTATAAACAATTATTTATTTTCCATAAATACATACCATATTCACCAAATCCAAGAATATATCTTTTATAAAATAAAATCAAGTAAACTGACCATGTCATAAATATCTATGAAATAAACCACCATCTGATAAGCCATGTATTAGAAGAAAATTATAGTATTTAGGATCTAGCCTATGGGAATATGTACTAGAAATAAAAGAATACTAAATAAGGAATATGTTGGTTCTAATGGATATCAAGTCTTGAAATATTCTATCAGTACAACCAAATTGATTCTTAGTGGTTACACACACACTAGGGTTATTAATGTCTATTTCTCAATGAACCCATGGTTCCCAATGTACTATGTTTGTCTAAAACCATTTCAAAAATCCAGAATCACATTTTTTAAAAACTCTTTTTACATAAAAAAAATACATTTTAGTGAACCACCTAAAGGGATCAGCAAAAACATATAGAAATTCATGAATTAGAAATGATTTTATAGATACAAATAACTCAAGAACGAGGAAAACCTATCATACATTAACAATGGAGATTGAAAAACCACATATCAGACTTTGAAAGACACTGAATGAAAAAAAATTAAAAGCATTGATAGAAAAAACCAATCAATCATGAATCTGAATAAAAAACATAGCCAGCACTCCCACTATGACCAATGGTAATGAAAAAGAAGAAAGACTGCTTACCAAGGTTATGCGCCACAACCACTATAGGTGTCAAACCCAGAACAAAGTGATATAGAAATAGGGAGATCACCCAAAATCACCCAAAATCACCATACAGTTTTAGAGGAGATCCCATGCATTGAATGCAAAAATTTGTAGGCATGAAACATGTTTAAATACACTAGAACCATGATTTTCACACCCTGAATCCCTTTCACGGTGTAAAATCCTATGAAATCAAAAAAAAAATCAAAAAACAACAACTAAGATTAAATTAAACCCCAATTGACATTTTCACATTGCATAATGGTTTCAGGGAATGTAAAATTTTTAGAACCTTCACAAGGCTCATGAAATTTTACCGATAATAGATTCATGTTTTGTAACCCAATCATGACTAAAATGTGTCTTGAACGTAGTGATTACCCCAGTTTTTTTTGTTGAAAAACACTGAACCAAAACATAAGGCTCCCCAGTCCCAAGGATAACATTATAGATAAATTTATATATTTATACCTAGAATCTATTAATCCATAAAAACATAATTCTAAAAAATTTATGGAATTTTCCCCAATAAAGGATATATATTCCTAAGAATCCCCCAATACAGCTATACAAAAAGGGAAACCAAAAAAAAGAGTCAAAGAATAAGTGTAGGAATGTAATAGGGTATTTTAATCTCCCCACAATAAATTATTTCTATCCCCAAGAAGTCCTCAAGATATTAGACTTGAAATAAGTGAAGGCTACTATTGATTCCTCATCAACCATTTCCACAAACACATCTTGTGGAAATCCTATTTGAACTACCATAGTACAAAGACTAAAGGAATAATTTTACCATGTAGCACCTTCTCTTGATGATACATAATCAGAATTGGTTTCTCAAAATCAATGATATTTGGATTAAGATAGAAACCCTCCCATTCAATCACATAAGAAAGATCCATTCAATACCTCCTTAATTGGGAAACATGAGTCATGTTGTGTATGGATGTCAAGAAAGACAGAAACTCCAACCGATATGCCACATTTCTCAATTATCCCATGATCTCAATGGGCCACAAAAACCATGGTTCCAACTTACTCTACTTTCCCAACCAAAAATTTCCCATGAATTGTGACACTATAATAAATACTCTATCTCCAAACCCAAACTCCTATAGATGGTGAAAACCATCTATATAATATTTCTAAAAACTCCATTTCATGATAAATCTATTTTAGATCAACTGCACCCTATCATTCATATATTGAACATGACTCGGGCCAACCAAGTAATTCTCTCCCAACTCTTACCAACATAAGAGAGATCTATATGGTTGAAAAAAAATCCTTTAATGGAGACATTTTTATCAATTCATGATATCAATATTTATAGGAAAACATAATTAAAGAAAAATCATTCTCCCAAAAACCACTAAAATGAAGAATAAAAGACCATAGAATATCCTCAAAAACATGGATAGTTCTCTATATCCATCTAACCATAAACAGATGATATGTTGTTCTCAATTTCAACTAGGAAACCATCTCCTATAGAACACATTTTCATAACATTTATGTGATATAAGGCCCTATCCTTACTCCATAATCCATTTTTTATTTTTATAAGAATCCACTTTTTGGTTAAGTGAGAACCATACAAAAACCACCACAAACAACCCACACAAACCCCATATATACAATCAACATAAAACATAATAAATTTCAAATTCAAGATCCAACATCACTACAGACAAACCCTAAACCTAGTATCACCACTAATACCTTAAAAAAACTCACAAAGATCAAATATTAAATTTAAAGTCAACATCACCTGATTCAAACATCTTCCTCGAGACACATACCCATCACGATGAACACCCTATCTGATCTAAGACCCACCATCATCACATCGCAAGCCAACCATCACCGTCTTCACATCAACACATCACTATTCATTATCGACACCATCTTCAACACCCACCGCCATCACACACCATGCAAGTCGCAACCTTATCCGCCAAAACATATTTGATAACCATCCACCCAAAGATTCATATCTAATGCTTTAAAACACATAAAAACCATAAATTATTTCACATTGAGGACATTTGCTGGTTTATAGTTTTAGAGAAATATGCCATAACTTATACACAACATAACTATAATAATACAAAGTGGAAACTTCTTAACAGTATCAAATTCTTCCATAATATAAAACTTTTAAAATAATAGATGATATATTTTAAAAAAACTCTTCATGCCTTTTGACATGAATTATTTCAATCCCTACGTCACCTTTAAGTCCTATAAAAAACATAAAATGTGGTATTAGTATAAAAATATTAGTACGAGATATAAAATAAGAAGGAAACTATTCGTTTAATGATAAAAATTAAAACACATGAAAATACTTAATTTGATGACATTTTACCCAAAGAGAGAATTATCATTTTTTTATAAGTATCAATTACTTTACCTTTTCAAAACAAACGATTTCCATGAAAACACATTAAAAACAGTAAAAATTCATGTAGGTACCTTGTGACATCATCATATTTAACACTTAAAAAATCCTAAAATAACCATTACAAATTAGAATAACTAAATTTCCAAATTCAAATATAATTATCTAGAGAATACAATCATTCCTTAATGAATTAGAGTGTTATCTAGGCACACCCATCATTTAAGCTATAACAGTATCACCAGAAACTATCTGGACACGCATGTCAGTTATAATTTTGAATAACCACAACATTAACTAAAACATTGAAACATTTGAAAAACTCTTTCAAACTCATATGAAAAAACACTTTTCGACTTTAAAATACAGTTTTATATCAAAAATAAAAATTTGAATAAAAATAAACAATTATTTTGAAAACACATTTTTAATACCAAAATAAAAAAATAGATACGGTTTTTCATCTAATAATAGATGAAATCTCGCAAAGGAAGCAAAAAATAAAATAATTATAATATTTTTGGAAAATTCATTATCGCTGTGTACGTTAATAATATAACATTCATTTTTTCATTTTTCAAAATCTTATCTATAAAATACATTAAAAGATTCATTTTTGAATTTGTTTAATGGAATTAAAAATAGATATAAAATTTAATTTACAACCCTTTTATATCCATATAAATAAATATGTAAAATAATATTAAGAATATTGAAAAGAAAGGATTAAATCTTTCAACACTCAAAGCACTCAATACCACATTGAATATTTAAATCACAAGAAACATGAAGGAATAAACTTTATTAAAACATTAAATAAAATTATAACAGATGAAATATGGATATATAAATTCATAGGGGATATATATAAAACTTATAAAAGTATAAATGTACATACAATTAGGAAATGTATAAATGAAAGTAGATTGTGAAGAAATCCATTACCTTGATTCTGACATGTCATACGATCTTTATATAACTCAATATTAATATTATATTAATTATATACTATATTGAGAATATTTTTTTATGTTTTTAATTACTTTTATATTACTTATTACTATGTTATTAACAACTAGTTCAAAAATTAAGTTTACGTTGGGTGTTTTGACCATATTCATTTTATCTGTCAAAAACAACATTGGTAGGTCACCAACGGTCAAAAGGGTCATCAAATAAACATATCAAGAGAAATAATCATAAAATAATTGACATATTTAACATTAAATAATGTTTTTAAAACCAATAAAGAAATAGGGTAATGAAAAATGAACCAATGTTACAATCATGTATAAGGTAGGTCATACATACGCTTGAGTAACATTCCAATTTTTTAATGATCGTTATTGAAAGAAGCTAAGTAAAACTTATATTTATAGAATAACCAATATTTCATAAATACTATATAATTTAATCATATATTCTTACATATATAATTCTAATTATGTATAAAAAATCACACCCTGCTGAGGAGGCGGTAGTCCATACGTCCATGAACGACATTATTACTCTTTCAGTATGTGAAAGGTTTTTAAATAAAATTATATATTTTATTATATTAAATTTAATTTTTTCATTAATATCATATTTATTTTATCTATGTCACATATTTTTATTAAAACTATCCATAATACATTCCAGGTAGTGTGTGAATGTATCACATCGCTTTTGAGGAGGTGGTGGTCTACACATCCACAAATGCGATTACCATTTAAAAAAATGGAAATAATGAAGGTATTTGTATATAATAATTATAGAAGCATAAATACATCCTAAATATCATATATAAAAACAAAATTTCAATCATAATTCTGAATCATGATAGGTGGTTATGTAAAAACGAACAACATCATTTTGTTAGGTGGTAGTTTTTCATACATAAGAACGGTAAGTTCGTTACCCATTATATAGAATTGTGTGTAAGTATAGGATGAAACATTATAATAAAAAAATCACAGTATATTTATGATAGTTATTTTAATATATAATCATGTAATAATAATAAATAAGGTGGTGGAAAATGAAAATAAAACAAAGGAGCTTGAGGAAGGATGTTACCTCTTCTTTGGTTAACTCCTTTTGGTTTTAACCAAAGGGATTCCTTAGATGAATTTATTAAAAAATGGTGGATTATTGGATGAATATAAAGACGTCGGTATCTTATCAGAGAATAATTTTTTGGTGATCTATAGGTAATTTTATGTGTGAATAAGTGAGAGGGGTGAGTGCCTTTTTATATTGAAGGAGGAGTTGCATTCTTGTAAATTTTTGAAAAGGGAATTAAACCGACATTTTTTCTAAGAAAGGTGGATTAAATATTGAATTTGTCTTGATAAAAATTATGAGAGTGTCAAAATATTCGCAAAAATAGTTTTGGACTAGTTTTTAGGTCATTTTGGCCCTTAAGATTAAGGTTTAGTCCCTCATTAAGCTATTTTTCTTCTTAATCGATGAAATTAATTTTTATTACTTTCACAAATATTTGTTTGTAAAAAACTATGTTTACCTTAATAGAATTTATAAATTATTATGATACCAAATATTGAATAATGTTCTCAAAATTCTAGTCATATAAGTGATAGAAATTAATTAAATTTAATCTTACAGACGGGACGACAAAGCAGGTTTTTAAAGTAAAAATGTTCAAAGTTTTACTAAGATTTTATATCTAAATTCAAGTTTAAATGTTTTTTAATGGCTTAAATTATTTTAACTGATATCAAATAGATCTAGTTATACTTTAAAACCAAATAAAACCTAATTTTACTATATAAATAAATTATGTGAAAAATCAAATTTGAACTAAAATTCAGTATTATTCAATATTCATCAAAATGTGAATGTTCTCAGAAAAATACAAAAATACACCCAAAATAAATTTTGATATCCCAATATAACAAATGAATCATATTTTATCATATGAAAATAAAAAATGTGTCAAAATTATATTTAACATGTTTTTTCCATTAAAAGTTGGTAAAACTACATTTAAAAATATAGGGTTTTTTATGCTTAATATTGGATTTATTCTTCTTTTAAGCCTATAAAACTTATTGGATGAATGTAAAATCATTTAAAAAACATTTTTATACATAATATAGTTATTACTATTCACTCCCATAGACACAATGTCTAGGTTATCACTACCCCTTAAAATAATAATATTAACAATATATTATTTTTAGGTATAAGTCATTCTTGCATACAATATAAGATTTTAGGGAACTCATTATTACATGTCAAGTATGCTATCAAAAATAGTATACCCTTTAATTTTAAATAAATATTTAATTCATAAATATTAATTAATATTAAAAAGACTTATTCTATCATTACCTGGGATGTTACATCCTACCCCCTTTTGAAAATTTCATCCTCACTATTTTATTCACTTATCAAATAAGTGGGGATATTTGTCTCTCACAAAATTTTCTGATTCCCATGTTTCCTATTCAACCATATGGTTTTTATATAGAATATTTACTTGACAAATAACCTTATTCCACAACAATTTATCTATGTGGTCAAGAACATGTACCAGGTTTACTTCATAAGAATGATTTTCGTGTAGCCGAACTACTTCAGGATTCAAAACATGAGATGAATATGGTATATACTTCCTTAACATTGAAACATGAAATAATTTGTGTTCCTATAAAAAACTCATTGGTAGATACACTTATTAACGAGTTGATCATAATTTATTAATTATTTCATATGGTATAATCAACCATGGACTCAGATTCCCCTTTTTACCAAACACATTACAATTTTACATGGAGAAACGTTTAAAAAGATATAATCACCTACTTAGAAAGAAATATATGTCCTTTGGTTATCTTCAAAAATCTACTTCCTAATATAAGATTCCATCATGTGTCACTGAATAAACTGAAATTTATTTTTTGTTTCCTCTACCAACCATGGTACCATCAACTTCCTTTAACATACATCATAAAAAAAACTAGTGTCCGAAACCAGTTTCTGTATAATGCCTCAAATAGTGTCATCTGTCTAATGGAATGAAAACTGGTATTATAAGAAGATTCAACAAAAGAAATATGACAATATTAACTTCCATAATAATCTATTGTGAAAGAATGAAGCATATCTTCTATGTTCTGAATCCTCCAATCAGGATTTCTATCAGATAGAGGATGAAAATCCGTATTGAAATTTAATTTATCACCCAATGACTTCTGAAGTCCTTTAAAAAAATTTGATGTGAAACTAGGATCATGTTCTAATTAAATAGAGAGAGAAAATCTATGTAATATGATAATATATTTTAGATACAGTCTAGAAAGATTCTCTAAAATCATTGTATCTTGAATGGGAAGAAAATGTGCAGATTTAGTTAATCGATCAACAGTAACCCAAATCACATTATTATATTGTAAAGTATTTTGAAATCCTACCAAGAAATAAATAGATTTTTTCTCCCATTTCCACTCTAGTACTATCAATAGTTGAAGCATCCTCTTCGTTAATTGTTGTTGATCTTTAACTTGTTTAAAATTAAAACACCTCATGGTAAATTAAGAAATATCTCTTTTCATTCCATCCCACCAGTAATACTCTTAAAGATATTTATACATCTTAGTGCTACCTAGATGAATGGAAAATGGAGAACTATCAGCTTCAGTCAACAACTCTTTCATCAAACACGAATCACTGGGAACACATAATATTTCTCCAAATAATTAGACACATTCTTCACCAATATTAAAATTTAGAATCTTATAATTCTTAACAGATTCTACCTTTTCTTTCAAAGAATGATCCGCATTCTATGACATCTGTATTCCATGTGGAAAATTCAACTACAATGAAACCTAAAATAAAATAGATGATGTCCCTACATCTATAAATTTTAGGCCAAAATTCAATTTTTTTCCAAAGGTTCATGGTCCAATGTAACATGGTTAATGTAGAATTACTTTTTCATCTCAAAGAATCAACCACCTTTTTTTCTTTTCTCAGAATATAATGAATAAATAAATCATAATCCGTTATTAGTTACTGTCATTTTCTATGTCCCATGTTCAATTTTTTCTGAGTGAATATATACTTCAAACTATTTTTATCACTATATATTCCACACTTTACCCCATAAGAATGATGCATCCAAATTTTTAATGAAAAAATAGAAGAAGCTAGTTCCAAATCATGTGTAGGTTTATTTAACTCATGAACTATCAACTGACGTGAAATATAATCCATTACTCGGTCATTCTATATTTTGATAAAAACAAGTCCTTTCAATGAATAATCATTGTAGATAAAGAATTCACCATTTCTAGAAGGCAAGGTGAAAATACAAGAATTCAAAAATATTCTTTTCAGCTCCTAAAAAAATTCATCACATTCTTTTATCTAGATGAACATAAATCCTTTCCAAGATAATTTAGTTCATGGACAAGAAAAATGACTGATGTTTTCAATAAAATGTTCCTAGTAACCTGGTAATATAATAAAACTATGAATCTCAGTAATATTTGTGGGTCTTTTCCATTCTTCAACAACATTAATTTTTTTTGGATCAATTGTAATTCAATATTTATAAACAATGTGACCATGGAATGAATTTTTTTGTAACCAAAATTAAAACATTCTAAATTTCCCATATAGTTTATTTTATTTTAATGTTTTAAAAAAATCCTTATATTCCTTTCTTATTCCTATTAAATTTTATAAAATACTAAAATGTCATAAATAAACACAACAAAAAACTTGTCCAAAAACTCATGAAAAAATATATTAATAAGATCTATGAAAATATTATGTGCATTAAATAATCCAGATGAAATAACTAAAAATTCATAGTGGCCATATCTAGTTTGAAATGTAGTCTTAGAAATGTCAGCTTCCTTCAATTTCATCTGATGGTACACCAACCTCAGGTTAACCACTTGAAAAATATTGTGTGCACTAAAGTTAATCAAAAAAATTATCAATATGAGGAAAAAGATACTTTTTCTTAGTAATGACGATATTAAAGGCTCTATTATCAATTCAAAGCCTCACTGATCCATCTTTCTTTTTAACAAATAGGACTTGAGTACCCCATGGTGAAGTGATAGGTTAGATGAAAACTTTATATAATAACTTGTGAAATTTATTTTTCAAATGTAAAAGTTCCACTTGATCCATTCGATAAGAGGGTTTAGAAAGTGTTTTATCACTATATACTAATTTAATAGTAAACACAACCACATGATCATGAAAAACACAGGGAAAATTATCCAAAAAAACATCTATGTTTTAATTTACAAAAGTAAAATCTCTAATTTGAAGAATTTATTTATTTTCAAAAATATGAGCTCGGTAACATTTATTTACATCTCTAATAAATTTCTTATCTTCTTGGTAAGATATCAAAGGCATGAAATCATTAAACCCAACTTTTTTAGCACTATAATATATATTATAATGATAAAATTAAATCCAATTGATACCAAGAATGATATCAAACTCTACTATGTCCATTGCATTAAAATATGAAGTAAATACCTTCCCACTGATAACTATTGGTATATTACTATATGTCTTGGCCACTTTGATACTTCCACTGGGTGTTTTTAAAAAATTTCTATCTTACATTCATGAGGTTATATTCCTCATTTTCTAGAAAATTTATTAGAAATGAAATAATTAAATGATCTAGAATCAATCCAGGTATTGGAATAATTTTAAAACACATGTAACATAGCTATAAAAACATCATTTGATGGAAAAACATCAACTGTAGTAGTATAAAATGACCTTGATACACCTTTCTATTTCTGATCGTGAATATTTCTAGCATGTGAAACTAACTTCATATATGAATTAGCATAATGACCCATCTCATTACTGCAAAAAAATCTTACCAAAAGATGGATAAACTACATGAAATATGGGAAATTAAGCCTCTTGATTCAGGAAAACACCTATGGTGGTTGAAAATATTAACTAAAACGTAATAATTCCACACACCTATCCCTTGTCCTCCCTTGTGATCTCTTCCTCTCCCTCAACAAACCCTACACCGCCACCTGTCCCCTCCCTCGCTACAACACCTCTGCAACAACACCCCTACCACACTACCTCCGCCTCTAACTCACCAATGCCACCCATCCTCTCCCTCACCGCACCACCTCTACCTCAATCTCACCCCACCCCCATCCTCTCCCTCGCCGACACCTGCCTTGAATCTGGATAACCTCCACTCTATCCTCTCCCTTTCTTTAGGCTCCGAATCCCTCTCCCTTTCAGACTCCCCTACCCACCACTACCTCCCTCTTCCTGACTCCCTATACCCACACCTCACCAGTACACACAACTAACCAGACCTATGTGTTACCCATACGTGCTCACCACTACCTCTCCCTCACACCACCCTGTTCCTCCAATTTCATCTCTCTGTTTACTGGGTTCTAGATTTGTCGCCCTATCAGGTATTTTATAATTTTATTTTTTATTTTGGGCACCTTCCACCACAATTTGGTTTTTAAAAAATCAAATAGTTGAGTAAAATAATTTTTGGAGAAGGGGGTGGCCATTGATACAATAAGATAAGTAATTATCTCTGATAGTATAAATGAACGTAAGAACACTATTATTTCACACTTACCTCTACAATCATATGTTAATAGATTGATTTTTTTGATCATATGAATAATTTTTAAAATGTTGGGGTTTTGAAAATTGGCATATGAAATCCTTGGAAAATGAGTACTTACACATTTTCCCCCTTCTATGACACTCATACAAGTCATGTGGGTTCATGTTTGATTATGTAAAGCCTTTAATTTTAATAAATATACATTGTAACATTCTTTTAGACCCAGTAAATGTGAAAAAAATATATCACATGGGTATAGATTCACATTTTTGGGTTGGAGATGGTTCTTCCAGCCCCCAAAAATATTTTAGGAAATATATATTTTTAGTAGGATTCCAAATTAAATAGGATTCTTAACCCCTCATTCGCCTAACTCTTCAGTTCCAATGACAAATTCTTACTTGATCATACCATGAAACCCAAAACAACAAAGGGGAGCTCAAAAGGCCTGTGTTCCTATGGAATAGGGGAAACCAATGATATTATACCATTTAAAATGAACTAGTATAGGTATTCACTTCTATGGATGCTCGAACCATCCCTCCACACACCCAAAGGGAATTTCCATTCCCTCTGAGATTAAATCTAGTGCATGAGAATCGCATGAACACACATGGAAATGGTTTCTTCCAAAAATCAGAGTAAATGTGATAATAATAATATAATAAAAAATTAGAATGACCTATCCATATATTATACATACACTCTAAAATAAAAACTAAAGAAATAAAATAAACAAAAAATAAGAAAATTACTGTATAACATAAGCACTAAATACCTTTCTCACAACCTCTTCCCCTCTTCTTCAATGAAAATATTCCCACCCAATGGGTTTTATTTACCTACCAATGGATACATATAAAATATATGCATAAAAATTATAAAATAAAAATTTTTCAAAGCAAATTATAAATGGGAAACATTCTAGACATTCTACGAACTTAGTTGTTGGTCATACCAAAATCAAGTAATCGACATATCCATATGAGAATAAACAAATAAAAATTAACATTAGGATAATAAATTCACTCAAAAAATACCATGGAACTGAAAAAATGACCTATAATTATGATAATATAGGAATGAGAAATTAATCACTCAGTAGGTGACCACTACCAGCAAGAATTATGGAATTCCCTTAGTAAGACAATTCATAAAATTTCTTAAATAAACATAAAAATATAAATATTTTTTCACATGATTGATAAAACAAACCAAAAAACAAATTCCAATAAAACACACTTTTTATAAATTTAAATCTTGTACATTTTTACTATTTAATTAATACTTTAAAAGGGCGAAGAAACCGAAACAATTTCCCCACTTATTCCAACATGTCATGAAAAGCTATTATTCATAAACAATTTTAATAAAAAACCATTACTTTAAACTCTAATTGAAACCAAAATCATTTATTTCATTCAAAAAATAAATTTTAAACATATTTAAAATTTAATATTTGAATGTATGAAAAATAAACAAACAATTTAATTCCATACAATTCATAATGATCATCAATACCATCTTAAAGAAAACAAAATAATATTGATGACCAGTCATTAAATCACTAACCTAAAAACAAATGAATAATATAACATATAAGAGATTCAAAATTTCAATATATAATATGTTAGTCGAAAAATACCATACATTTCATGATTCAACACATGATGAACTAATTGGAAAATTACAATATATGGAAGGTCCATCTATTTCCAATTGTTTATTTGTCACAAATCCATCTCCCGAATCACTCAAAAACAAACCTAATTGGTGAACCTCTCCTTGGCCATGAATATGTACACCTAGGGGTGACTAGATATTTCATAATTTCAAGTAGAATAGGAACATAAAATAACTTATAAAAAAGTATATTAGTGTTCTTCATGTAATTACTAAAGGATGCGAGCCATGTTCTAATAAAGTATTAATCAATGATAATTAAAAATACAAAATACTAACATCAAAATCAAGTCCTTACAACCTCACACACTTCCCTTAGAAGTACCTCTAACCCATAACCACATCATGAATTACAAACAAAAATCTAGAACATAGATATACATAAACATATTAATTATAAAAGGGGCTCAAATATTTCATAATAAACTAATCACTAAATCATCACATTCAATATTTCCAAAAATATCTTTAATCTAGGAACATCATGGTTGACCCCACTTTTTTCAGGTGAGATGATGTTTGTAGTTTATTGGGAAATTTATGCTTGTTCCCTCTAGGGTTTTTATTGTTTTTTTTGGGTTTTTCTTGTGATAGCTAATTTTTCATTCTTGACTTTATTAAATCTTGCCTACCTTCATTCTCTACTCTGTTTTCTTATGATATCATGTCATAATCCATTTTAGTATAACATGAAGTTGTGGTGATATATTGTTTAATAACTTATTTGGAAAGTGTGTGTGGTTTGTTTTTGGTATGTTTATGGGATTTCACTTCCATTCCATTATCTATTCTTTTATTTATTATTCAAAGATATAAATTTATTATTTTATCAATGGTCCTGATGCAATTGGATAGTCTTTATTTTAAATGTATTTTGTGATATGAAAAATGAATGTAATATGATGTCTTGTGTAAATGAAACTACTTTCTATACATATATTAATTTGGATAATAGTTGGATTGATGTTTAAAATTGAACATCTAGAGAATATTTCTAGGGAATTATATAGTCTATTGAGTTCACTGAATGATTTAAAAATGAATATATTAGTTATCCATGTAGAAAATTTGAAAACATATATCAATTAACATGAGATACCATGAGGGAGCATCAATTCATGAATATTTTTCTGAAAAATTATAAGAGTTGGGCTCGTAATGTGGAATAATATATTCGTTGTTAAAATACATATGCAATTTAGAGGGATGTTGAATCAAGGATGAATGATCCAATGCATGAAATGCTTATTGAAATGGTACATGGGTTGGCTCCTAAAGGCATTAACATATAGAATATTGAGACCAGAGAGACAAATTTTTTATCTATTGAAGTCCGTGATTCGAGGAGGTTTTATGAAATAATTGATGATTTGAAAACTAAACTATATACTAGATGTACTTGTTACAATAAATTATCATTTATCATGGAGTTTCTGAATTTGAAGACTTTGAATCAATGGTCAGACAAATCATTCTACATGTTGTTGGTGTTATTGAAAAATTTACTTCCTGTCAACACTATGATTCCTAAGCCATAATACCATACTCATGAGTTGATAGAGATATTAGGTTTTTCATATGATACTATAGATTCATGTGTAAACAACTGTATATTGTTTAAAAAGGAAACTGTCCATTTGGATATTTTTACAGTCTGTGGAACTTCTTGGTGGAAAGATAATAGAAGAAATCAGACTCATCAAAGTCAAACTGCGAAATAGGGAAAACTAATTTCTGTAAAGAAAAATTGTTACATTCCCTTGAATCTGAGGTAAAAAATATGCTTATGTCATCTAAAGTTTATAATTTAATGGGTTGGAATGCAGAAGAAACCAGGAAGGTGATATTCTAACCCACCCGATAGACTCTCATGCATGGAAGGATTTTGATCAGAGACACCCCAACTTTACTAAAGATGGTCATAATGTCCGATTGGGGTTGGAAGCGGATGGTTTTAATCCATTCACGTATATGTTTTTTTTAAACTCATAACACATGGCCTGTGGTGTTGGTTCCATACAATCTTCTTTCACAGATTTGTATAAAACAATAGTTTATATTAATTTCCACTCTTATTGATGGACCTAGAAGTCTGGGGGATAATATTGATGATTACCATCATCCATTGATTGATGAGTTGAATAAATTTTGGGGTGATAATGTGATGGATTATGACTGGGAAATGAATGAAATGTTTGAACCATATGATGCTTTATTGTGGACAATCAATGACTTCCCACCTTATGAAAATTTATCATACTCAAGTACAAAGGGTGAATTTTCTTTACCTTGTTTCAATAAAAGTAAATATTTTATATGGATTATGAATTCCCATAAATGGGAATACATGGGTCACCTACATTTTCTCCCCCATTAATACAAGTTCAGAAAGGATAGAGTGAAATTTTATGGTTTTAGAGATTTCAACCCAACACCAAAGATCATTATAGGAGTAGAAATATTATTGCAGATTAAGGAAGACAACATCTGAATGGTATATGAATTGAAAGATTTAGTGGATCACCCATTATCAAATATTCGTGATGCGGGATGAAAATGGAGTCATAATTGGAAAAAGAGAATTATTTTTTACAATCTCCCCTATTGGAAAACTAACAGGTTAAAGAATAATTTGGATTTCATCCACATTGAATAAAATGTTTATGATAATATATTGTGGACCATTTTAGGTGTTAGTGGAAAATAAAAGAAACATATTAATGAACATCATGATTTGTAAGAAATGGTTTTAAAGAAATAGTTTCATTTATAGTTGGCTGAGGGAGACAAGTCATATATGCCTTTTTAATAGTATATGATGACTAAAAAGTAGAAAGAGACATTTATTTCCATTTTGAAGATGATCAAGGTACCTGATGGATACACTTATAATATTTGAAAGTGTGTAAATATGACCAGAAGGACATTGTAAGGGTTGAAAAATCATGAAAATCACATAATACTTAACCAGTTGATTTCAAAAGAAATTTGTGATTGTTTATCCCCCAATTCTATTCAACTGTTGATTGAGATGATTATGTTTTTAGATAGTACTTTTTAAAAAAATTAATGAATGAGTGATTTAAAAATTTCACAGGACATAATTACTTCTACACTTTTTCACTTTCAAAAACTATTTCCCACCACATTTTTGTTGTTATGGTTCACTTGACTATGCACCTAACTGATGAAGTAATGGTTGCTGGTCCAGTGCGATTCTGGTGGATGTATCCTATTGAGTGGTATCTGAATACATTGAAATGATTTGTATGCAACAAATATTATCCTGAGGCATCAATATCCATTGGTTATTTGATGTATGTGTGTAATAATTTTTGTTCTGAATATCTTATGGATGTTGAAAAGAAATTAAATAAGAAATATTTGATTTATGGTGGTCCGATTGGAGATGAAACCATATTGGATATGGACAACATCGAGTGTAAAAAATCACATCGATATATCTTGTTTAATACTTTCACCATTAATATAGTAAGTGTATTATAAATTTTATTTTTTAAATTTTACATAATTTTTTTCATAATTTGATCTTTTAAACATCTCATTATCATTTAAAAGAAACACATTAATAAGCTAAAAGAACATATGTCTCATGCGACTGAGTATCAAATTCAACAATCTCATTATGCATCATTTCATGATTGGCTCAAGGTTTTTGTACATATAAATTTGTTTTAATTATGAGTAAAGTATAATACTAAATTATTTCCATATAAATCATTATTAGATTGTGTGAATAAAGTAGGTTCATAACATGAGGGAGTTAGGTGACCCCACACTAAATGAAGAATTTAAGCAACTAGCTAAGGGCGCATATATAACGTCACATCATTTTAAAGCTATATATTCTCATGGAATTTGATTTCATATTAAAGATTTTGACAAAAAAAATAAACACAAAATAGTGGAATCCATTGTCCATTTGTCAATTATGGTTATTACTATGGTCAACTGATAGATAACATTGATGTTTTATATGCACACGGGTTGAAATACATATTGTAAAAGTGTAATTGGGTTGATCTAGTGCATGGAAGTAAAGTCGATCAATATTAGTTTACATTGGTGAATTTTAATTATATGTTATACCGAAATGAATGAGTTGATAATGAACCTTTCATTTTGACATCACAAGTGGAACAAGTATTCTTCATTACCGTGCCATATAATCCTAGTTGGAAAGTTTCTGTAAAATTTTCCTGGCGAGGAGTGTTTTTATTTGAAAAATATGAACTCGAGACTGTTTCCCAATAACTTGATCCACATACTATAGTTCAATGAGAATAAGATTTTTATTGGGTTAGAGTGTCCGTTGAAGGAGAAACAGAAAATTTTCATGTTTAATTATAAGGCCCCATCCTTAAACATTACCCAATTATTGAATTATGTAAATAATTCACATTGAGGATCTTTTCAGGTTTATAGATTTAGAGAATTATGTCATAATTTATACATAACAACATGAATATCACATGCAGACACTTCTACTTAGTGTCCATTTTTTTCATAAAATAAAAACTCTTAAAAGAAAAAAAAACAATTATTTTCTTGATATAAATCTTCTTGAGTTATTCATTTATATTACCCTTCCTTATACCCTATGAAGAACATTTAAAAAACTTGGTATGATCATAAAAATCTCAATAAGTGTTACAACATAGGGAATGAAAACATTATCCCATCAATACAAACAAATCAATGAGATCATACTTTTCAACCATAAATCACATGCTATTTAACATACCTCATGAAATCATAAGATTTATGAATAACACATACAAATCAAAAATCACAATGGTAACTTGTGGAATCCATAACATACTTATATTGTTGCATTCACAACTAAACAGGGAGTTATATTTGGAATACCCATCATGGTATATTCCCTAAATCTATTAGGAGAAACACTAAAATTTACCACTGTCACTTTACCCAATGTATTTAAGAGATATCTCGAGCTCACCCACCCAATGATTATCACAGAACAACTCGTATATGTAAACAATTCATATAGAGACCCGAAGCCTGACGTACATAGACTTTACATTACTTTTGCGGAATACTTAGTACATAACAAAAACACACACACACAAGGATCGTAATAGTTTAGTGTCTTTGGAAACTCGGATCGTAATCTTCTAATCGTGGTGAAAGATCTTCAAGATCTCCCATAAAGATCTTTTTTTTTACCTAAAACCTATATTTATATCCTGGGGAAAAGAAAACATAAAAGGGTGAGCTCAAATGCTCAGTAAGGGTAAACAAAAGAAATATCAATCACATCATATGCATAAGCACATAAATTTTGGAAATCTTAACCTGCAAAAGAGATCATAATTTCATAACATGGGGTAAATCATGGTAGTGAAATGTAATCACAATAATCATAACTTAAAACATGAAACTTTGTGGCATTCACACATAATCATAGAGAATCATTTCTTGTTAGTCAAGACTCATTGCCAAGACTATCTTAGTGGACAAAGTCCCTTTCTGAATCGAGTAACCCTCGTTTCAGTCCTGTTTCACTGAACCGGTATAACCTACCGTTCCAGCCCTGTCTATCTCATGAGATATAAAATCTTTACCCAATGCATTGGAGGGATATATAGGTCCCACCCATCTTATAATGAATCCTTTCTTATGTGTGCCACATAATCATAAACCATACATCATCGCATAACACATGTAACAAAAATGGGATTCTTGAAACATAATGACATCATAAAACAATTCATATAAAATAAAGGAATTCATAAAAATATTTCCATCACAACGTAATCAAATCCATGTAACAATAGGGATAAAAACAGAACCCTTTTTATTATCTTAGATGGAAAATAATTTTGATAAAATACTTGAACTTCATTCTTGAGGAAAATATCCTTTCTACTTCAAAAACACTTTTCCTTTCTTAACATGTCATACAATTTTAAACTAAAAGAAGTTGATTAAAAATAAACTTGAAAACTTGTAAAGGAAGCTTCTTGGAAATAATGTTTTAGAAATCCATTCATGCCGTATAAGTTAAAAAAAACATTCTTCGTACTTTTGTCGGAAAAGTCAAAAAGTACCTCGTACGAAAAAAAGACAAAAGATTCCTTTCATATTCTTTACTAAAAACTCACCTAAGGGTAAAATTGGATTTAAACTATTGTAATTGGATGGAAATAATATTACATATTGATGAAACATGGATGTGGATGATAAAATACACCCCAGTCAATACTTACGAATAAACAATCTCGGATAAAAATGAGATTGTGATATTTCCCTTACCTTAGGTCCGATTTGCTTCGTATGTGTACGAACCTCCTGTATAATGATTTAAATAATGTCATTGACTTATTACAGAATCATATTCATTGTTATGATATCATATATTGTTCACTTATGACATTATATTACCCGTTCTTTTGTAAATTCCATGTAAAAGAAGCGTTTTGGGTAAAATCGTTTCATTTATCGTAGGTGTTTTGACTTGTTGTTCTTGACATTATTATTACTTATATCATGATTTACTTACTTCCAGAATATAAAATATGACTTATATATCATATATATATATATAATAGATAGATAAATGAAATGAAAAACACCGTTCATGGAGACGGTAGTCCGTACGTACGCATGAACGCTGTTTTCCTTTCCTTATTGTCTTGAATGGAAGTAAGTAGATGAAATAAATAAATATATATATATACATAAATCCAGTAGCTTTATAATTTCATATATTTCATTATTATTTCTTATATATACTTTATAATCATTCTTAAATGGTTAACATGGAGAATGAATCTCATCGCGTCGTGGAGACGGTAGTCCGTACGTACGCACGAGCGATGATATCATTTCCATAAATATTGAATTGAATTGGAGTGGATTATACAATATATCAGAATCAATATGATGTTGTAATAACTATGTATAGTTATTCTTTACACCACTATACCCATCCATGTAAGGTGGTGGTGGAAAATAGATTACACCACGACGTGGAGACGGTATTCCGTACGTAAGCACGCGTGGTGATTTCTTTTTCCGTAGGATGGATAGATGGTGAAATAGGGTTGTTTAATACTTAAAATAACATATCAGTATATGAGTGATACTGATGTTATTACTTCATAATGAAACAACCTAAGAAGAAGAAGTGGAAGAAGAAATAAAGATGAAAGAATTGGTAACGGTAATTACCTCTTCTTTGAAGCGCCTCTTTGAGACCTCCTCTTAGGGAACTAAAATTGGTCTTTGAGGAAGACCAGAACCTCTAGGATGTTTCTAGGGAAGTGGAGAAGAGATTTTGGCAGGGGTTGGCCGAGCTTGAGTGCTCAAATTGGTGTGAGGAGGAGGGGGAGGAGGTGTCCTTTTATAAGGGAGGAGAGGGGTACCTTAGGAATATCTCAAAATATTATTTTATATTAAAGTCAAAATCAGTTTATAATGGTTCCAAAGGGTCTTATTTCGAAGCTAAAGTGGGGATGGGTCGAAATCCTATCATCCAATAGGATTTAGACAAGTTTAGGGTATTATTTTAACCTTATCAATTAGATTTAACTCTAAGTTAAATAATTTAACTTTTACCGTGTCTTTTTGTTTTGTTTCACTATATGGTTAATAAACTTACTATAACATGCCAAAAGAACCCCAAATTGTTTATTATTAATATATATATCCTTATCTAAGTCATTTGGCCGAACCTTAGATTTTTAGGAATAAAATAACAATTAATAATATAATATTTTATTTAAAAACTATTTTGTGTCAATTTTGACACTATTTGATATATGATTTTTGTGAAAGTCATAACAGAATTATATGTTCGAAAAAAGTTTATTAAATCAACAATAATATATCATAGTAACCTATAAAATTAGTGTAATTCATAAAAAGTCTCAAATTACATTCATTTGAGCATTTATAACATCAATTATGTTAATATTTCCTTAAAAAGGGTAATTACTGCATCATCGTTGTGTCATAAATAAATTAATTTATTTAAAGTCTAAAAATTACAAATAAAATATCATTATGTAGGAAATCTTTTTTAATTTCTAGTGAATATTTACAATCGAATTTATCTTATGTATTACCCTATATTAAAAATGTTTTAGTAAATAAACATTGATTCTAACTCGTTTAACTCTTCTTTGAATTAAATAATAATAAATGTCCTAATCTAATCCAAGTGGTCCTAAATGATAATATTTTACACTTAAGGTTGTTTTTGGTCGAGATACACTTGTCCAATAGAATTAGGACATGTGTTAGGGTAATATTAATATCATTCTTACCCTTAATTACCCTATTTACTTTTAACCGTGGTAAATAAAAGAAAAAAGTTACTATTCACCAAAAATTATTTTCATCTCATTGAACCACATTTTACTTACTGACATCAACTGTGTCTCGCGGAGTTTTGAAATTCCACTCACAGAAGCGTTAAAATTAAGTTTTATGAAAAATTCAGTTTTTTAACTACCACTTAGTAGTTTCACTATTCATCAAAAATTGATGTTTTTCAGAACAATGCCAAAATTTCATCCTAAGATATATTTCATATTCCGAATTCAAAAATGAAGTCTATTTTACCAAATTCATAACATAGAAGTTGCATTAATTAATTTTATAATTAAATCCCGCTGTTAAAACAAATAGCGTGTTTTGAAGAAACAATATCTATCAAAAGATTGACACTTGATTATGTCTGGTTTAAATGTGAAATTACATCTAATGACCAACATTGTATTAAATTGTAAAAATATATTCTAAATATACTTTAAAACCACTGAAATTAATAATTTATCACTATTAATTATTTCTATTAAAAAAGTTGTTTTTAATTATAATTTAGTAATTTTCACTATTCATCAGAATATGAAAGTTATCCGAAAAGTACCAAAATTTCACCTTAGGCTAAATTCGATACTCCGAATCCAAAAATGAAGTCCATTTTGAGAGATAAAATTTCTAAAATTTAAAAAGTGGTTATTACTATTCACACCGGCTAGTTTTAATAATATTTTAATAGAATATCGTTGTTTAGTGAAACTCAATATTGCGTACTACACACACTATCGAGGAAGGTTGCGATTGCGTGTAATGCAAGGCAAGTCAAGGATGCGTGTTGTGCAAGCTCCTTTTGGTGTAGCGTACAACACAAGACATTAGTGAAATTAAAAAGAATATTTTTTCATAAAATCTCGGGCTGTTACACTCTACCCCCCTTAAAATGAATTTCACCCTCGAAATTCGTCGGGGTTATATATGGTTTACTATTCGAAAGTTTCTTTAATAGAAACCCACATCGTAAAAAGGAATACCAAAACTTGACTTTAAAAACTAAAGTATGAAATGTAACGATTACCCAAATAAACTAATCACTGGGTTTCCACATAGGTGAAAATATGGATATGGAAGAAAAATCTAACCATCATGTTCTAATAGAGAGTGGTAGAGAACATGGCTATGGAAAAGCCAAAAATCACAAATCCATAAATTTGTGACGATCTAAGGTAACATCTGATTCATCAGGTATAAGATCACTAGGACAACATTTTTGGTTTTCAATATCATTTCCCTAAAGTTGAAAATTTGAATTAGAATAAATACTTTCTTTATTTTGGTACAATCTCACTGTTGTTCATGCCTTGAACAATTTCCACTTTATCTCTTAAATAAATGAAGTTGAATTTGTTATTCGTGAAGTGTTAGCAGATCATGTGATATAATGACGGGTCATTCCATCTGTCTCAAACAAAAGGTTAGCAAAAAAAATTATATACATAAGTCGATCTATAGTGAGATTAATCACATATGGTTCCTAAAATGGACATATACTTCATATATCATACTGCTTAATATAATAAAACTAGTTTCTACTAAACAGGGACTTCCTGTAGGCCAGTGGTAGGCGATAAAGGCCAGTCACACTTCGGTTGTGGGTTCGATTCCCACAGCCTTGTCCGAAGCGATGGGCTGTCGCCCGTCCTGCAGGTTGTCCTTTTTCTAAAACTACATTACTATAACATCCCATCAATAATATCAAAAAAAAAACTTCTATCCTTAAACAATACTCACTTATGTCCAACATAATCCATTTCAATCTTTAGGCTTATCCATAATACTGCAGTCCACTCTCATAACATAGTGAAAACGATTACTAGAGATTTAATACCATCGTTGATCCCCATATATCATAAGATATGTTTTTTTGGTCACATTCCAAACATTCAAAGTCCTTAATCATGTATTCTCTTGAATACCTTAGTGAAAACATGAATGCAGTTTAAAGTTAACACTTTCCACATACCAAAATCCTCAAAATTCTATATACTCAAACCATGATATCACTTAGTCCTTATATAAATCATGAGCTCATGAATACTATTAAACATTTCATTTTCTCGTTTTCCCTTCATTATGCGCATATCATCTTATTTCCAAAAAATATCTCAATCACATTGAATACCACATCAACAAATATTGCAATACTCAATGATACAACATTATTTTGGAATCCCATTAC
The DNA here is from genome assembly GCA_963277665.1 of Viscum album. Taxonomy (NCBI): domain Eukaryota; kingdom Viridiplantae; phylum Streptophyta; class Magnoliopsida; order Santalales; family Viscaceae; genus Viscum; species Viscum album. The sequence continues at coordinate 1,919,107,142 of OY728119.1, forward strand.
ATAAACACTTAATCATTCCACCACATCGTTGTCATATTCAACATTGCCAATAGTGATCGCATGTGACTTCACTTTGTCCTTTTCCTTCAGTGGTTGCTCATGTTGATCATCACTAACCCTTGGATTAGGGGATTTATTAGCATAATGCCCCATTTCCTTGCACTTGAAGCATTGAAGTGTTGGTGGTGCGTTCTCTGAAACGTTTGCTTTATTCACATCATTAGAAACCCTTTTTCCATTACTTCGACACTCAGCTACTCGATGACCTTCTTTTCCACACTTAAAACATTTTCTAGTCCCTTTAAGACAATCTCCACCATGCTTCTTTCCACACTTTGTGCATAAGGAAACATTCATCTTCTTTTCACCATTATTCTGAGATTTCTCCTTGAAATCCATCTTTCGTTTCTTGTCAAAACCATGAGATGGATATGTAACAACAACTTCCATTTCTACCTTGATAGCACAACGCACAATTTCTTCATAGCTACTGAAGTCTCTTATAGCTAATGCCCTTCGAAGACTTGGTTTTAAGCCACTGAAAATTCGATCAACTTTACTTTCAGGTTGGATGATAATGCCAGATGCATACCTTGCAAGTCTTGTAAAATTCGCTTCGAATATACCAACAGATTCATCATCCTTTTGCTTTAGTTCAAGAAACTCCTTCTCCATCTTTGTTCGAAGAATACGAGGGAAGTACTTATTGAAAAATAAGTTCTTGAACTCGTCCCATTCCATGGACTCAATTTCATATCTTTGCCTTGTATTCTTGATAAGATTCCACCACTGATCAGCTTCACCTTCCAAACGATATACTGATAAGATGACTTTATCATGTTCAGAACATTGAAGAACTGAAAATATCTTTTCAGTGGTACTGATCCATTGTTCAGCAACAAGTCGATCAGAAGACCCACTGAAAGAAGGTGGACGTTGCCTCATGAAGGACTCAATAGAATATTGTTCCCTTCTCTGCTCATTTGGAAGTCCAGAATGATTCATAGCTTGTGTAAGTATAGCAATAAGATTTTGCACTCCATCTCCCATAACATTTGTTTGTTCAGGAGGACAATCATTGCATTGTCCATTGCATTGATCAACACGGTTCCTTCGGGTTCCAGCCATCGTCTAAAACCCAAAAAGAATAGTGTGAGAGGCAAAAATCATGCTAGGGAAAACAACATAATAAAGGGGGAGTACCTTCAATATCTAACATCTTAGGTTTAATTCTATGATCGTTAGCATATTTCTAGTCCTATAACCTATACGTATACTTAACCTTAGGGACATCCCTAGACATACCGTAGAAATATCTCTAGGGATCTCACTAACGTCTTCTCATCCTAGTTTCCAAAGGTTGACTAAACCTTTCCTCTGATACCAACTGTAGAGACCCGAAGCCTGACGTACATAGACTTTACATTACTTTTGCGGAATACTTAGTACATAACAAAAACACACACACACACAAGGATCGTAATAGTTTAGTGTCTTTGGAAACTCGGATCGTAATCTTCTAATCGTGGTGAAAGATCTTCAAGATCTCCCATAAAGATCTTCCTTTTTTTTACCTAAAACCTTTCTTTATATCCTGGGGAAAAGAAAACATAAAAGGGTGAGCTCAAATGCTCAGTAAGTGTAAACAAAAGAAATATCAATCACATCATATGCATAAGCACATAACTTTTGGAAATGTTAACCTGCAAAAGAGATCATAATTTCATAACATGGGGTAAATCATGGTAGTGAAATGTAATCACAATAATCATAACATAAAACATGAAACTTTGTGGCATTCACACATAATCATAGAGAATCATTTCTTGTTAGTCAAGACTCATTTCCAAGACTATCTTAGTGGACAAAGTCCCTTTCTGAATCGAGTAACCCTCGTTTCAGTCCTGTTTCACTGAACCGGTATAACCTACCGTTCCAGCCCTGTCTATCTCATGAGATATAAAATCTTTACCCAATGCATTGGAGGGAGATATAGGTCCCACCCATCTTATAATGAATCCTTTCTTATGTGTGCCACATAATCATAAACCATACATCATCGCATAACACATGTAACAAAAATGGGATTCTTGAAACATCATGACATCATAAAACAATTCATATAAGATAAAGGAATTCATAAAAATATTTCCATCACAACGTAATCAAATCTATGTAATAATAGGGATAAAAACAGAACCCTTTTTATTATCTTAGATGGAAAATAATTTTGATAAAATACTTGAACTTCATTCTTGAGGAAAATATCCTTTCTACATCAAAAACACTTTTCCTTTCTTAACATGTCATACAATTTTAAACTAAAAGAAATTGATTAAAAATAAACTTGAAAAATTATAAAGGAAGCTTCTTGGAAATAATGTTTTAGAAATCCATTCATGCCGTATAAGTTAAAAAAAACATTCTTCGTACTTTTGTCGGAAAAGTCAAAAAGTACCTCATACGAAAAAAAGACAAAAGATTCCTTTCATATTCTTTACTAAAAACTCACCTAAGGGTAAAATTGGATTTAAACTATTGTAATTGGATGGAAATAATATTACATATTTATGAAACATGGATGTGGATGATAAAATACACCCCAGTCAATACTTACGAATAAACAATCTCGGATAAAAATGAGATTGTGATATTTCCCTTACCTTAGGTCCGATTTGCTTCGTATGTGTCCGAACCTCCTGTATAATGATTTAAATAATGTCATTTACTTATTACAGAATTATATTCATTGTTATTATATCATATATTGTTCACTTATGACATTATATTACCCGTTCTTTTGTAAATTCCATGTAAAAGAAGGGTTTTGGGTAAAATCGTTTCATTTATCGTAGGTGTTTTGACTTGTTGTTCTTGACACTATTATTACTTATATCGTGATTTACTTACTTCCAGAATATAAAATATGATTTATATATCATATATATATATATATATATAATAGATAGATAAATGAAATGAAAAACACCGTTCATGGAGACGGTAGTCCGTACGTACGCATGAATGCTGTTTTCCTTTCCTTATTGTCTTGAATGGAAGTAAGTAGATGACATACATATATATATATATACATAAATCCAGTAGCTTTATAATGTCATATATTTCATTATTATTTCTTATATATATTTTATAATCATTCTTAAATGGTTAACATGGAGAATGAATCTCATCGCGTCGTGGAGACGGTAGTCCGTACGTACGCACGAGCGATGATATCATTTCCATAAATATTGAATTGAATTGGAGTGGATTATACAATATATCAGAATCAATATGATGTTGTAATAACTATGTATAGTTATTCTTTACACCACTATACCCATCCATGTAAGGTGGTGGTGGAAAATAGATTACACCACGGCGTGGAGACGGTATTCCGTACGTACGCACGCGTGATGATTTCTTTTTCCGTAGGATGGATAGATGGTGAAATAGGGTTGTTTCATACTTAAAATAACATATCAGTATATGAGTGATACTTATGTTATTACTTCATAATTAAACAACCTAAGAAGAAGAAGTGGAAGAAGAAATAAAGATGAAAGAATTGGTAACGGTAATTACCTCTTCTTTGAAGCGCCTCTTTGAGACCTCCTCTTAGGGCACTAAAATTGGTCTTTGAGGAAGACCAGAACCTCTAATATGTTTCTAGGGAAGTGGAGAAGATATTTTGTCAGGGGTTGGCGGAGCTTGAGTGCTCAAATTGGTGTGAGGAGGAGGGGGAGGAGGTTTCCTTTTATAAGGGAGGAGAGGGGCACCAGAGGAATATCTCAAAATATTATTTTATATTAAAGTCAAAATCGGTTTATAATGGTTACAAAGGGTCTTATTTCGAAGCTAAAGTGGGGATGAGTCGAAATCCTATCATCCAATAGGATTTAGAGAAGTTTAGGGTATTATTTTAACCTTATCAATTAGATTTAACTCTAAGTTAAATAATTTAACTTTTACCGTGTCTTTTTGTTTTGTTTCACTATATGGTTAATACACTTACTATAACATGCCAAACGAACCCCAAATTGTTTATTATTAATATATATATCCTTATCTAAGTCATTTGGCCGAACCTTATATTTTTAGGAATAAAATAACAATTAATAATATAATATTTGATTTAAAAACTATTTTGTGTCAATTTTGACACTATTTGATATATGATTTTTGTGAAAGTCATAAAAGAATTATATGTTCGAACCAAGTTGATTAAATCAACAATAATATATCATAGTAACCTATAAAATTAGTGTAATTCATAAAAAGTCTCAAATTACATTCATTTGAGCATTTATAACATCAATTATGTTAATATTTCCTTAAAAAGGGTAATTACTGCATCATCGTTGTGTCATAAATAAATTAATTTATTTAAAGTCTAAAAATTAAAAATAAAATATAATTATGTAGGAAATATTTTTATCTTTCTAATGAATATTTACAATAGAATTTATCTTATGTATTACCCTCTATTAAAAATGTTTTAGTAAATAAACTTTGATTTTAACTCTTTTAACTCTTCTTTGAATTAAATAATAATAAATGTCCTAATCTAATCCAATTGGGCCTAAATGATAATATTTTACACTTAAGGTTGTTTGTGGTCGAGATACACTTGTCCAATAGAATTAGGACATGTGTTAGGCTAATATTAATATCATTCTTACCCTTAATTACCCTATTTACTTTTAACCGTGGTAAATAAAAGTAAAAAGTTACTATTCACCAAAAATTATTTTCATCTCATTGAACCACATTTTACTTACTGACATCAACCGTGTCTCTCTGATTTTTGAAATTCCATTCACAGAAGCGTTAAAATTAAGTTTTATGAAAAATTCAGTTTTTTAACTACCACTTAGTAGTTTCACTATTCATCAAAAATTGATGTTTTTCAGAACAATGCCAAAATTTCATCCTAAGATATATTTCATATTCCGAATTCAAAAATGAAGTCTATTTTACCAAATTCATAACATAGAATTTGAATTAATTAATTTTATAATTAAATCCCGCTGTTAAAACAAATAGCGTGTTTTTAAGAAACAATATCTATCAAAAGATTGACACTTGATTATGTCTAGTTTAAATGTGAAATTACATCTAATGACCAACATTGTATTAAATTGTAAAAATATATTCTAAATATACTTTAAAACCACTGAAATTAATAATTTATCACTATTAATTATTTCGATTAAAAAAGTTGTTTTTAATTATAATTTAGTAATTTTCACTATTCATCAGAATATGAAAGTTATCCGAAAAGTACCAAAATTTCACCTTAGGCTAAATTCGATACTCCGAATCCAAAAATGAAGTCCATTTTGAGAGCTAAAATTTATAAAATTTAAAAAGTGGTTATTACTATTCATAACGGCTAGTTTTAATAATATTTTAATAGAATATCGTTGTTTAGTGAAACTCAGTATTGCGTACTACACACGCTATCGAGGAAGGTTGCGATTGCGTGTAATGCAAGGCAAGTCAAGGATGCGTGTTGTGCAAGCTCTTTTTGGTGTAGTGTACAACACAAGACATTAGTGAAATTAAAAAGAATATTTTTCATAAAATATCGGGCTGTTACAATTCACAAGAACGATAACACATAATACAAGCATAAAGGAAAGATAACATTTCCACCTTGAAATCACAATATATCATTTTGAGATACTGAAATAATCAATGATTTATCAAAAACATTTTCAATACATAAATACATAAATATAGTATATGGTATTTATTTTACATTTAAAAACACTACGGCTTGTTAAGGCATCCAAATATCAAATAATTATCGTGATGGTGGAAATGTCATTATTACCATAAAAATTAAAAAGAAACATTTCCTTTATCGTTTAGTGAAATGCTTCGTAGAAAGAAGATTCCCTTTGAATGAAATGAAAAGTAAAATAGGTTTATACACCATATAAAATAAAGTAGTGTATAAATAAAAATATTCCTCAATGAAAGGATATTGAGATGAAGTCCCTTAACTTGAGTCTGACTCGTCACGTATGTTCCTTGTTCTTCCTCAAATTGGGAAACTCTTTTTGATTTAAGCTAAAAGGAATTCTTGAATTGCCTTTTTCCTAAGGTAAGGCTTCCAGGAGGAAGATAGGGTTGTTGGGAACTTATTGGCATAGAGGTTCTATGATCCAAGGGGGCTTGAGTGGTGTGAGTAAGGGTTAGAGGTGATTCCATTTTATAAGAGGGAGGAGGGGCACTTTAGGAAAGTTTAAAAGTATTATTTTATTATTAATTGATTTTTGAATTATAATAACACCAAAGGGATATATTTATATGATCAGATGAGGATGGGTCGCAATCCTCTTAGAAAATTATTTTTAGACAAGTTTAGGTCACAAAATTATCTTTATCTTTTAGATTTAACCCTTAGTAAACTTATTTCACTTTTTCCATGTATTCTTGTATATTCATAATATATGGTTACCAAAGTTACTATAAAATGCCAAGAGACCCAAAAATGGATCATTAATGTAATTCTTAACATTATATATGTCAGTTGGCCTAATATTAGTTTATTAGGACTATTATATCATTTAATTAAATATTAATTGATTTAAAAACTCATTTATGTCAATTTTTATACTATTCATATCATGAATTTTTTAAAAATCCATAACAACTTTATTATTTCCAAAAACATTTTTTAATTAAAATATAAAAAGTATTAATCATCAATAAAATTAGTGGATTACATAAAAAGTTTCAAAATAAATTTATTTTAATATTTATAATCTTTTTTATTTAAATCATTCATTAATAAGGTAAACATAACATCATCATTTTCTAATAAATATATTTATTTATATGATGTATAAAAATTATAAATAATATAACATGATTTATAATATATTTTTAACTCTCTAATGACTATTTATAGTCAAAGAGATCACTTATATAACCCCAAATAAACATTGTTTTACTAAAAGATACAAGTTTAGGTTATATTTTCGTTAACTTTAAATTAAAAGTAATTAAATGTCATTTTCACACAAAAGTGGCTGCATGGGATCATAAAACCATCCCAAGGATGCACATGGTCATAAATATCTCATCCAATAGGTTTACGACATGTGTTAGGGTAATTTAATATTTTTATAATACTATTTTTAACACTTATTTACAGAATTTACCCTTTAACCATGGTAAATAAAATATTTATTGCAGTTACTATTCATAATATATAAAAATAAAAGGTACCTATTTACAAAATTTGGACCTAATAATTCCAAATATTGAATCCATTTTACCAAATTCAAATCACATAAATTGCAGAAAATAATTTAAAATTAATCATAGTTGTGAAAATCAAAAGCGTGTTTTTAAGAAGCAAACATTTCCAAAATATTGACATGTGTTTATGTAAAATTTCAATGTGAAATTAGTTCAAATGACCAAAATTGGATTAAATGATAAAAATATAATCCAATATAATTTAAAACCAATTAAAATTACAATTTAACTATATAAATAAATTATATGAAACGACAATCTTGAATTAAAATGAGGTGTTTTTCACTATTCATAAAAAATGAACTTTATCAGAAAAATACAAAATTATTTCCCCAAAGTTAATTTTGATATCCATATTTTAATGAATAAGATTATTTTTTCAAATATAGCATATAAAATTGATAAAAACTAGATTTAAAAAGGGTTCTCCATCGAAAGGTGGTAAACCGACCTTTTAAAATTATTAGAGTATTTCATGCTTAAAATTGGATTCATTCTTATTTTGAGCCTCTAAATTTTATAAGATAAATGTAAAAAAATTTCAAAAAATATGTTTAATCATAATATGGTTATTTCTATTAATTCCCACTAACACAACTACTAGGTGTTAAAAACCATTTAAAATAATAATAATATTATATTATTTTTCGGTATAACTCAATGTTTTGTGCAATGTAAGATTTCAATGAAACCCATTGTTGTGTGTTGAGTATGATATCAGACAAAGAATCCACATTATTTTAAAAATAATATATTATACATAAATATTAATATAAATGATAAACTATTATTCTATAAATACCTGGGTTGTTACAACCTTCCCCCCATTTGGGAATTGTGTCCTCACAATTTTATTAACATATCAAATAAGTGGAGATATTTATCCTTCATAGCATTTTTAGATTTCCAGGTCACCTCTTCAACATATGGTTTTTCCATAAAACCTTTTCCTAATGGATTAACTTATTATGAAACAATTTCTCTCTTCGGTCAAGAATCAGGATGGTTTGTTCCTCATAAGAATGATTCTCTTCCAACTGAACTACCTCTTGAATCAAAACATGAGATGGATCAAAAATATAATTTATCGACATTGAAACATGAAAAAACTTATGTAACCGGGATAATCATGGTGGTAAATCCACTCTGTAGGCAACTGAACCAACTTTTTATAGGATTTCATAGGGTCTAATGAACCATGGACTCAATGTTCCTTTCATACCCAAACTCATCACACTTTTCCACGGAGAAATGTTGAGAAATAGGTGATCACCTACCTCTAAGGAAATATCCTTCCTCCGATTATCTGCATAACTTTTCTTCCCGCTCTAAGCTGTTCTCGTGTGCTTCTGATTCAACTGAACTTTTTATACCATCTCTTCTACCAATTCTGGTCCCATCAACTTCCTTTCACCTACTTCATCCCAAAAATCTGGAGTTTGACACCTCTTTCCATGTAATGCTTCAAATGGTTTCATCTGTATACTGAAATGAAAACTATTATTATAATAAAACTCAAAAAAATAAATATGTTGATCCCAACATTCTTGGAAATCCATTTAACAAGAACGTAGCATATCTTCTAAGGTCTGAATTGTTCGTTCTGACTGCCCATCTGATTGTAGATGAAAAGATATACTAAAATTTAATTCAGTACCCAATGACTTCTAAGGGACCTTCCAAAATTAAAATTGAACCTAGGATCACGATCATTGGAGAGGGGAACTCCATGAAACCAGGCTATCTCTTTTATATACAATTGAGAATGTTGATCTAGAGACAACGTATCTCGAATAGGAAGAAAATGAGCAGAATTAGTCAATTGATCAATAATAACACAAATTGCATTGTTACCTTGGGATGTCTTGGGTAATCCCACAACAAAATACATCGACAAATTTTACTAGTTCCACTATAGTATTGGAAAATTCTGAAGTATCCCATTCAATAATTGTTGTTCTGCTTTAACCTATTGAGAAGTTAAACACTTTATATTAAATTCATCAATATCACTTTTCATTCCACCCCACCAGTAATACTCCAGAAGATCTCTATAAATTATAGTACTACCAGGATGAACTGAAAATGGAGAACTATGAGCTTCACATAATAACTCTTTCTTCAACTGTGAATCATAAGGAACACATAACCTCTTTCCAACCCTCAAAACACAATCTTTAACAATATTAAATTCAGGTAACTAAACCTAATGAACAAATTCTACCTTTTTATTTAACTAACTGTCTTCTTTCTACACTTTCTTAATTATATCTGATAGATATGATTTCACTGCCACCTGAAACCAAACATTGGAATTCTCTGAACAAACAACATCCAATCAAAAATTCATCAAATCAAAAACCAAAGTATCTCATTCCAAACATATCATTGTTAATTTAGCATTACTCTTTCAACTTAAAGCGTTAGACACTTTATTTTCCTTTCCTGGATGGTAATGGATTGTGCAATACTAATCCTTACTTAATTATATCAATATTCCTAGTCTCATGTTTAATTATTTCTGAGTGAATATATACTTTAAAATTTTGTGATCAGTACATATTTCACACATTACTCAATATAAAAAATACCTCCAAATTTTTAAATCAATAATCCAAGAAGCTAATTCCAAATAATGTGTACGGTAATTTAACTCATGAGGTTTAAACTAACATGATGCATAAGCAATTACATGATTATTCTGTATTAGGACACAATGAATTCCTTTCAATGAATCATCACTATAGATAAAAAAATCACAATTTCTAGAAGTTAGTGCCAAAACTAGAGCATTCAACAATCTTCTTTTCAATTCCTGAAAACATTCACCACATTATTTTATCCAGATGAAATTAACACCCTTTCGAGTTGAATTAGTTAGTGGTCTAGATAATCATTCATAATTTTAAATAAAACTCTGTTAATAACATGCTAAACCAAGAAAACTATGAATCTAGGTTAAATTTGTGGGACTTGGCCATTCTTTAACAACATTTTTTAGCAGGATCAATAGTTATTCCATTTTTAGAAAAAATGTGACCAAGGAATGAATTTTTTTGTAACCAAAACTCACACTTGATTAATTTCCCATATAGTTTTTTTCTTTTAAGGGTTTCAAGACAACCCTTAAATTACATTCCTACTCCTCCTTACTTTTAGAATAAAACAAAATATCATCAATAAACAAAACCAAAAAATCATCCATGAACTCATCGAAAATTCTATTCATAAGATCCATGAATACTACAGGTGAATTGGTTAACCCAAAAGGCATATATACAAATTCATAATGGCTATATCAGGTATGAAACGTGGTCTTCAGAATGTCTGATTCATTTACTTTCAACTGATGGTACCCCGACCTCAAGTCAATCTTTGAAAAATACTGAGCTCCCTAGAGATGATCAAAAACATCATCGATATGAGGTAATGGATAATTTTTCTCAACAGTGATATTATTCAAGGATCTATAATCAATGCAAAGTCTCATTGAAAATTCTTTCTTTTTAACAAACAATACAGGAGCACACCTTGGTGATGTGCTAGGTCGAATGAAACCATTATCTAATAACTCCTACAATTGCTTATTTAACTCTAAATGTTCAATTTAAGCCATTTGATAAGGGGGTTTTGAAATTGGCTTAGCATCAGTAATTAAGTCAATAGTAAATTCAACTACCTGATCAGGTATTATACCACGAAACTCATCAAAAAAACATCAAGATACTCACTTACCACTGACACATCATTAATCTGAACAGTTCAATTGTTATTTACTATATGTTCAAGGTAATATCCATTTTTATCATTTACTAGTTTATCCGATTCCTGATATATTATCAAAAGTAAGGGTTTATTATTGTACACAAACTAAAATTATTTCTTAATAGAAACCTCTTTATCTCTGTAGTAAATCGTAGAATGTTAAAAAAAATCCAATCCATACCCAAAATAAAATTAACCTCTACTAGAGGAAAAACAATAAGGTTTTCTGGTAGATTCCTTCCACACACAAGTACATGAAGGTTCTTATAATTTCTTTTTCTCTCACCATTTCCTCCCAGTGTTTTTTCCACAAGTTTAGGATTCATATCATTATATGGAATTACAAATTTACTAGAAAATTTATCAGAAATGAAAGAATATTTAGACCCTAAATCAAACAACACATTGGCATAATCTGAATAAACAAGAAGTGTACCAGATACTAATTCATTTAAAATCCCAACATCTTCTGAAGTAGTTGTAAAGGATGTCACCACCCCTTTCTGATTATATTTCGGCTGCTTTCTATCATTTGAGTTCTTCGTTGGACACTCATTTTCATAATGACTCATTTCATTGCACTTAAAAACATTTTACTGACTGTAAATTAGATTTTGTCTTAAAATTACCCTGATCTTTTTCAGTACAATTATGAGCCTTATGTCCCATTTTACCACATCAGTAGCACTTACCCGAATTCAAAAGGCATTCCCTAGTGTGCTTTTTACCACAATTTTAACAAATTGTAAACTTATGTTTATTAACATCATAATTTTTTGAAGAGTTCTTCCCTTTTAACATCCACCTCAACATCTTATTCTACTGTTTTTCAAAGAACACCTGAAAATTGGAAAAATCCATTTCCACCTTCTCCGCACATCAAAAAAGTTTTTCATAACTTTTAAACTCATGATAAGCTAAGTCCCTTCAATATTTTCGATTTAATCCTAAGTAAAAAACGATTGATTTTACTATTAAGATATCATATTAAATTTTGAGAATATATTGCCATTCAAGTGAATTTTTCTTCAGAAGAAGCCACTGAGTCATCCTTCTGACTTAGTTCTAAGAATTGTTTTTTCCACCATAAGTCTAACCACCTTAGGAGAATATTTTTCTAGAAACATACCTTTGAATTATTCCCCTTAAAGAGCATAAATCTCCTCACTATCATTGATATTTTTAACCATCGACTACCACTAATCAGATTCATCTTCAAAACGGTAAATAGAAAGACTAACCTTTTGTGGTTCTGAACACCCCATGGCATAAAAAATCTTTTCCAATGCTTCAATCCACCCTTCAGCTAGCAGAGGGTAATATAATCCTCTGAATGATGGGGGTTATTGCCTCATGAAATGCTCCACTACTGACATGTTTCCTTGTTGTTGATATGGATGATCTCATGCATGGATACCACCACCATTTATAGTCTGAGTCAACTATTCCACCACTGTAAAAAACTGTTCAGTTTTGATTCTGACCATCTTAGGTTCCTGATTTAGAAGGTTGTTTTCCCCTTGATATCATCCCATCATAGTTGCCCTATTTAATCTTTGAAAAACCATTCTAAATATAGAAATATCATAGGTGAAGCAACATGGTAATCATAAAATGCTATATCATTACAATCTTACCATAAAGTAAAAATAATTTATGGTTATTAATATAACAATATCATAACTCTTAAAGTTGTCTAAAATGACCTCTGATAACAACTATAAGGCACCACCCCTAAAAATTACATAATTATTTAATTAAGTTAATAATTCACATTGAGGATATTTTTTAGGTTTAGATATTTGGAGAATTAGGTCAATAGATATACATAACAAATAGAATATTACATGTAGACACTTTTACTCAGTATCCATTTTTTTCATAAAATAGAAATTATTAAAAGAAAATAATAATTATTTTCTTGATATAAATCTTCATAAATTATTCCTTTCTCTTAAAATTCCTTAAACCCTTTGAAAAAGATTTCAAAAACTTGGGATGAGCATAAAAATCTCAGTAAGGGTTATAAAATAAGAAAAGAAAACATTATCCCATCAATACATACAAATCAATGAGATCATAATTTTCAATCATAAATCATATGATATTTAAAATACCTCATGAAATACTAAGATTCATGAATAACACATAGAAATCATAAATCATAATGGTAACTTTTGGAATCCTTAACATACTTACATTTTATCTTTCACAGCTACATATGGAGTTACATTTGAATACCCATCGTAGTATATTCCCTAAATCTCTTAGGAGAAACATTAACATTTACCTCCGTCAAATTACCCAATGCATTGTAGATCTATCTTGGGATCACATGCCCTAGGTTTATCATGGAACCACCCATATAGGTAAAAAATGAAAAAGAATCATAACACATAAAATAAGCATAAAGGAAAGATAACATTTCCACATTGCAATCACAATATATCATTCCATGATATTGAAATAATTTATTGTTTCTCAAAACCATTTTCAATACCAAAATATGTAAAAAGGGTATATGGTATTTATTTTTCTTCTAAAAATACTAAATCATGTTACAGAATCCAAATATCAAATACTTCTTGTGGCTACGGAAAGGTCATTGTCACTACGTACATTAAAAAGAAAAATTCCCTTTGTCGTTAATGAAAAAATACATGGAAAAAAGATACAATGTAAATGACATTAAAAATAAAAGGGGTTTATACACCATATAAAATAATATAGTTTATAAATCAAAATTTTCCACAATGAATGTAGATTGAGATAAAGTCCCTTACCTTGAGTCTGACTCATCATGTACATTCCTTGTTCTACCTTAAATTGGACAACTCCTTTTTGATTTAAGAAAAAAGGCCTTCTTGAATTGTCTTCTATCTAAGGTAAGGCTTATAGGAGTAAGAGGGGGATGTTGGAAGATTATTTGAGCATAGTTTGGATGAGACAAGGGGGATTTAGAGGTGTGAGTAAGGGTTAGAGGTGATGCTCTTTTATAATAGGGAGGAGGGGCACTTTAGGAAAGTTTGAAAGTATTATTTTATTATTAATATATTTTCGAAATATAATAATAGAAAAGTGATATATTTATATGATCAGATGATTATGGGTCAAAATACTCTCATATAATTGGTTTTAGATAAGTTTAGGTCACAAAATTAACCTTATCCTTTAGCATTATCCCTTAGTAAGCTTATTTAACTTATACCATGTCTTCTTGTATATTCATAATAGATGGTTACTATAGTTACTATAAAATAAAAATAGACTCAATAATGGATCATTAATGACATTTTCAACATCCTATATGTCATTTGGCCGAATCTTAGATTTTTAGGACCATTATATCATTTAATAAAATATTAATTAATTTAAAAACACATTTATGTCAATTTTTATAGTATTTATATTACACCTTTTTTAAAAATCCATAACAACTTGATTATTTCGAAAAAACTTCATTAATTAAAATATAAAAAGTAATAATCATCTATAAAATCAGTCTATGACATAATAAGTTTCAAAATAAATTTACTTTAACATTTATAATATTATTTATTGTAATCATTAATTAAAAAGGTAAACACTACATCATCATTGTGTCATAAATATATATATTTATCTAATTTCTAAAAATGATAAATAAAATAACATGAGATAGTAAATGTTATTAGATTTCTAATTACTATTTATAGTTGAATATATTAGTTATATAACCCCATATAAAAATAGTTTTACTAAAAGATACAAGTTTAGGTAATATCTTCCTTATCTTTAAATTAAAAGTAATTAAATGTCATTTTCACACACAAGTGGCTCCATGGGGTCCTAAAATAAACCCAAGGATACCCATGGTCAGAAATATACCATCCAATAGGGTCAGGACATGTGTTAGGGTAATTTAATATTATTATAATATTATTTTAAGCCTTATTTACCGAATTTACCCTTTAACGATGGTAAATAAAATATTTACTGAAGTTACTATTCCTAATATATAAAAATAAATGGTACCTATTTAAAAAGTTTGGACCTACAGATTCCAAATATGGAATTGATTTTTTCCAAATTCCAAACATTGAAATTTTATAAATTAACTTAAAATTAATCCACGTTGTCATAACCAAAAGCGTGTTTTTAATAAGTAAAAACTTCTAAATGATTGACATGTGTTTATGTCCAATTTCAAAGTGAAATTACATAAAATGACAAAAAATGAATTAAAAGATAAAAATATAATCCAATTAAACTTTAAAAACAATTAAAAGTACAATCTATCTATATAAATAAATTATATGAAAATGCAGTCTTGAATTAAAATGCAGTATTTTCATTATTCATTAAGAAATAAACTTTATCAGAACAATACGAAAAATTTACCCAATGTAAATTTTGATGTCCTTATTCTAAAAAAGAATTTTATTTTTTCAAATGGAGCACATTAAAGTGAAAATAACTATATTTAAAAAGGGGTCTCCATCAAAATGTGGTAAACCAACCTTTTAAAATTATTAAAGTGTTTCATGCTTAAAATTGGATTCATTCTTATTTTGAGCCTCTAAATTTTAATGGATAAAAGTAAAAACATTTAAAATTAATGTTTAATGATAATATGGTTAGTTATATTTATTCCCACCAACACAATATCAAGGTGTCAACTACCATTTAAGATAATAATTATATTATTTTATTTTTTTGTATAACTCAAATTTGTGTGAAACATAAGATTTTTAAGAAACTCGTTGTTGCATGTTGAGTATACTATCGAAAAAAGAATCCTATTTATTTTAAATATAATATCTTATTCATAAATATTAATATAAATTATCAATTATTATTATATAAATACCTAGGTTGTTACATTAATGAAAGGTATAATTGTTTTCCTGCTCTTTAGTTTAAAGCTTTTTTTAAAAATATTTAACCTTTTATGAACTCGTTAACCTTTTTTTAAAATTTTTTAACTTTTATTACTTCAATAAATATTAAAAAATAAATCAATATGGTTGGATAATTTTCAATAGAACAACCCAAAACTTATTTGGGCCATAATCATTTTTATTTATTATTAGTCAGAATCAAACCAAAACTAATTTGGTACATAAGAATTTTAATTTTTCTGGTATGTGACTTAATTTCTATTTGCCACTCAACCCTTTATCCTTTCATATATATATATATATATATTCTTCTATAATACAAAATGTTACCACAAACCCCTCATTTGTCTCTTAACCTCCCAATAACTTGTCTACCATGGAATTCCAACACGACCTTAAGAACAGTTGCATTTGAATGTGAAAACAACAATACTCTACAAAAATGTGAGCAGAAATACTCTTAAAATTGCGTTTTTAACAGTACAATAGTACTTTGTTTCACAATTATTGTAATATATTTTTATGTGTTTGTAAGAGTATTGCTGAGAAACATCACACACACTTAATTTGAAACCCATGCAAAAGTATGTACTAATTTTTTACATCACAACAATTATTGTGATGTGTTTGGGTTGTGCTATTTTACATATTTTTGAACAGAAATTATCTTTAAAAACCCGCGATGTGCTATTTTACCTATTTTTCAACAGTAGATACTCTTACTTATTTAAAATATGTTTTAAAATCTGTGATGTTCAGAGATAAGGAATATTATTTTTTGAAATTTTATATACACTTGAAACAATGTGTGATGTGATGGTTTACATTATTTATATGTTCTTTTATTCCTTAAATAATTATATGTGATTATCAACAGTGAATGGAGTTTTTCAGTTGTGTTTTTTTCATTATTTATATGTAAAACATCACATACATATATGTGATTTTATTTCAGAGCTGTTCTTCATCACCCTACTCCATAAATTTTTTAAAATAATATATTCTTATATATTTATATGTTATTTTATAAAAAAATTTGGTATTTTAAAATATAGTTATGGTCACATTTGAGTGTGCGTGATGTGTAAATAAAACATTATTACAACTATAAACTAGTAAAATTATAGAAATGAAATACATTTTATCACTACAATGAACTGGTATGGTCACATTTATATTTTACAATGATATTTGAAAGTGTTAATACCTAAACAAATAGAATAGAAGAGTTTAAAATCAATAATGTGATAATGAAGTAATTAATTTTTTTTGTAGTAACATAACATGGTTGAAAAGGAAAGTCACATGGAGAAATAAGAAATTTAGCACATCAAAAAGGATGTTTCAAAGAGGGGAAATGATGTGAAGCATGTATAAAAGGAAAAAAATTAATGTAAATTGGGAATGAGTGAAGAGGGAAATACAACCTGCAAGTCTAAAGAATAGGGACAAAAATTTCAATCCTATAGAAGATCCCAAAAATTTAGATTAACCATTGAACCTTGTATTTTCTTTCTATAAAAAACAATAAAGGGAAACAATATTGAACTATAAATGTTGTTAAAAAACAACCATATTGAGTTTGTATCAATGAAATCTGAAGTTCATAAGAGTTTCCCTCTAATTAGAAAACCAATATTTTAATCACTAGATTAAAATTTTAGCGATCATTTTAGTGAACACCATCAATGAGGAGTATCGAACGATATTTTTTGAATTATTTTAAATAAATTCAATCATTTAGATATATTTTAGTTATATTCATAACCATGTTTAGATTGCTTCAAAAAAACACTGAATTTATATACAGTTTCGCACTGTAATATGAAATGAATCTTTCCCTTAAGAATTTTTTATATGACTGCAGGCATGCCAGTGGATCAGGTACCCGATCCACATCATCCAGTACATCCATCTACATCTCAGGGTTGATGTATGTTTAAATATAACTGTGTTTATCTTTTTTAAGTAATATATATATGTGAAAATCTTTTTAATTATGTATTAAATTGTTTTTAATAGGATCCTACATGATAGATTCTTCCTCTTGTAAGAGAGGCCCATGTTGTGTCATTTCATCATGGAACTCCAACACGACCTTATATGTTTTATTTGACGAGAGGTTTGATCCTGTGAGATTGACAACCCCTGCATTTATTCATCAGTTGGGTCATATAATACATGACCTAAATCTATTTCCATTGGCCACATGTGATTGGTCTTCTTTACTTTAGTATACATTAGATCATCTTTTGAGGGAAGTTCAGGTAAGATGACCATTTTAGTTTCTTCCCTATGTTTTAAAAAATGCAAACATGTGTGATTTTTTTCGTTAAATAGAATAATATAAAAGTTTACCCTAATGAGTTTTGGATAGTGTGTGTGGAAAAAATGTCATAAGATGTTGAAAGATCATAAAGGAAGAGTAAATAGGGTACACTGGGTACCAAATGTGGGTGCCCCAAACATTCTAGGAAAAGTCCCAAGATGTGTGCTCCTATATCAGTGGCGCGAATTAGTTTCATATAGGTCTATTGAGTCCGTTACAATAAGTATATTTATTTTGGTATATATATTTTAAAGAATGTGTGACATTTTATTTTTTTGAAATTTGAATTAATTTAATGCAGGAGGTGTGAGTACACCATTCCAAGAATCAAGCGTTGTAGGGACCACCTCACAGGTTCGGGACTCGTCATGTGTCTCAGATATGACATGATGTTTTTAGAATTAATTTTTTAATTTATTATTTAACATGGTTTTGTGTTATATTTTTATATTTTATTGATATATAGTTACAAGAGAAAGGGGAACCGACTTATAAAATGTCGGTGTGGATGGGGAATTGTGACTAGAATTATCTAGAGGCTGCATCTCTTATTGTAAGTTCTTGTACTCATTACCAATACTTACATGAATTTATATATAAACACACACACACAGATATATATATATATATATATATATATATATATATTACATTGGCTCAATTTTAATCTGAGTTAACACAACTTCTAGAGGACCATCGACAACTTCCCATGTGAAGGGATGAGATATTCCATCGCATTACTGGTCGTGATGAGAATAGATATAGTTTGACCTGTGGAACGAGGATTAATAATTCTATAGTATCACATGATGAGGTTGTTTGTCCTGTTTTTTCTAGGATGACACAACAACTGACAGATTCCTAGGCTCAATTTCACGCTTCTGATGAAGTAAATGTGCAACCGATCGCTGAGCTTATAACACTGTGAGAATATTTGCGTCAGGGTAATGGTGAAGGGGATCATACGATTCAGGTTTATAATGAATTTATTTATTTAATTCTTATTATTTTCATAATTAAAATATTTATAATTTTTATTTGTTGTAGGCCCCTACCACATCGGATGGAGGTAGCACCATGGCCCTGCCTGATGCATAATATTTAAAGGGAGTGTTTCTTTTATATTTATTTTTGAATTAATGTACTATATTAATTTAAACATTTAATGTAGAATTGTTTGATATTAGAAAATTTTATTTTTTTAAAAAACTCCAATGTTTTTTAATTTTAAGATAACGATCAGTAATTTGATACTTTATTTTGATAGATAAGTTTTTAGAATCATCATTGGAAAAGTATTGTGATCAACAAACCTCTATAAACTATATTACATTGAGGAAAATCCTAGTAGAGAAACCGTGTTGAATATATATGGAATAGAAAGGATAGAAATGAGATGCACAACTGTCTCACTCATCACAATAGTCTTAATCATATCAACCTTCCAAAAAATCCCTTTGAAACCATAATAGGTTATAGGCATCTATTCTTGAAACTCAAGACCTTCGAATGCCTCATTAAATCACAACTAGTATCTATGTTTTTAGAGTGTAACATGAATTAATAAGTAGAAAAATATTTATAGTAACATATATATAATGTAATATTAAATGATTTAGACAGATAAAGGTTTATAAGGATCTAAGCCTGATGTAGTTGGTGGGGGATACCTAATGGGTGTTTTCTACTGATTCACTCTAAAGAAAATATTGTTTTATCTGGTCTGTGTCTAAGTAAGTAAGGGATGGAAAATTATTTCATAGAGACCAACATATTGTTCTTTATTTGATTTGGGATCCTTTACAAAACTAGTATTAGATTCAAGAATTTGTTCATGTGTATGCTGCTTTAGGGAGAACGAGCTGATGTTGCAGGGAGGTGCATGAGACTCTAGTTCATGGGCATGTATTGTGTGAAAAAAAACCTTAATATATGCCTAAGAATCTTGATGATGTAGACTTGGAAATGAAACCTAATAGATAATACACCAGCATTCAACCTTTTAGATTGAAAAATTACTACCCTTTTCAACCCAATCAAATTATAAACACATGGAGTTTATTGGATGATTAGATGAACAACTTCAATATTACAAGTATTTTGGTATTTCTCCTCATCCATAATTTATTATGTTGATTCCCTACCCCCATTCATGCCTTTACTTCAACCTTATCCTCAAAGGTCATCCCACATTGGAGGTAATTAATTTTTTTTGTGAACAATTTCTGAAATTTCTATAATGATATCCCAATTTTGTGCTATAAGTATAGGATAAATTCCTCCAGGGGGTGCTGTATTGGGGTACTTGTGATTCATGTAGGGTGGGGTGGGGTGGGGGGCTATCCAGGTTTGGGGGGGGGGGGTGCAGGGTGGAGGTGGGGGATACAATGGTGGGGTGGGAGTGTGAGGGCTGAAGGGATTGGGGGGGGGGGGGGGGTTGTCCAATGGGGAGGGTTTGGGGGTGTCCAGGTTGGGGTGGGGGATATAGGTGTTTGGAGTGGGTGCTGTCTAAGGGGGAGGGGTGGAGGTGGGGGCTGTGGGGGGGGGGGGTCCCGGGGGTTGGGGGAATTCGGGTGGGGTGGGGGGCTATCTAGGGTGGGGGGGTGTAGGGTGGAGGTGGGGGCTACGGGGGGGGGGGGGATTTAGGTGAGGATGGGGGGGGGGGGTTAGGGGGTATTCACGGTGGGGGTGGGGGATGTAGGGGGTTTGGAGTTGGGACTGTCCAAGGGGGAGGGGGTAGAGGTGGGAGGTAGGGGACATATGGGGTGTTGTTCAGGGGGTTTGGGGAATTTAGGTGGGGTGGGGGGCTATCCAGGGGGAGTGGTGGGGGGCGGGAGAAATGTGGATTGTGGGTGCTGCATGGGGTGGGAGGGGGATTTCCAAGGGGGAGGGGTTGGGGGGGCATTCAGGGTGGGGGTGGGGGATGTCGGGGGTTTGGAGTGGGGGCTATCCAAGGGGGACCAGTGGAGGTGAGAGGTGGGGGCTGTAGGTGGTGCTGTCCAGGGGGTCATGGGGATTCAGTGGGGGGTATCCAGGGGGAGTGGGGGGGGGATGAAAGGTGTATGTGGGGGGCGCAGGATAGGTTGGGGGATTCAAGTGGGGAGGGGGGATTGCAGTTCTTTAGGGGGTTGGAAGGGGTCGTCCAAGGGGTTAGTGTTAGAAGGGTGTTCATGGTGGTGGTGGGGGAGGGGCTCTAGGTGGTTGGGAGATGGGGTTGTCTAAGGGGGAGGGGTGGAGATAAGAGGTGGGGGTTGCAGGGGGTGCTTTCTAGGGGGTGTGCAGGGGGTGGAGAGTGGCGGCTGTCTGGGGGGGTTTGGGGGAGGGGGGGTGTACAGGGTGGAGGTGGGGGCTATAGGGGGTTAGGAGTGGGGCTATCCAAGGGGGGTGGGAGGGTGTGGAAGGTGGAGTATGCAGGGTGGGTGTTTTTTAGGTGGAGTGGGGGGGGGGGGGTGCTATCCAAGGGGTTTGGGGATTTTTGTAGGGGGGGTGTATTGGGGGAGTTGGGGGGAGGAGTGTGGGGGATGTAGGGGGTTAGAAGGGGGTTGTCCAAGGGGGATGTCTTAGGGGGGATGTTCAAGGTGGGGGTGGGTTTTTTCATAGGGGGAGGGGTGGAGGTGGGAGGTGGGGGATATAGGGGGTTCTGTTCCGGGGGTTGAGGGGATTCAGGTTGGGTGGGGGTCTATCTAGGGGCTGTCCAGGGGGGGTGTTCAGGGTAGATGTGGGGGATGAAGGGGTTGGGAGTGGGGGAAATCCAAGGGGGGGGGGAGTGCATGGGGAGTGGGGGTTGAGGGGATTTAAGTGGGGTGGAGTATGGGGGTGTTCTTGGTAGAGGTAGGGGCTGTAGGGGGGCTGTCCCATAGGAGGGGGTTGGAGGATTCAAGTAGGGTTGGGCGGGGAGGGGATTTTCAATTTATTAATCATTGTGATACCAAATTTTAAATCACTATATGATCGAAACATCTTATCTACTATTCAAATCTAAAAACCTTCGATCTCATTACTTATCCCATTTAAAACATACCCTACCTTGAATTCCCTTCAAAGAAAGTGAAAAAATATGCTTAAGAATAAGTTGAAATCTCTAGAACTTCATAGGGAGATAAATAAGTTTCATAGATACTTCTCATCCAAGATACTGCATTCTTTTTATCTCCTATTTTTAGAGATATCTTCATTCATTCTTTTTAGATTTTATAGCTTGAATTCCCCTTTAGAATGATGTTTTTTTATTCATTTAACAAATTGTTTGTGTGGAATATTTTTTTCTAAAGTCTATAAACTTCTAGCTATTAGACTTAATTACTTCAGAATATTTTCCTAAGAATGTAATATAAGAAATAATGGAATCTATAAATTTACACTATGCATCAAAATAGAACTAGTACAATCGGGATCTACACTGTGCATCAAAATAGGACTCATGTTTCTTGGTATGAATGAAAACAATAAGTAACGTTGCTTAGTGTTATTAAAATGACACATCATTGGTGTAGGGGTCAAAAAGAATAAACAACATATATTTGACTTGAAAAGTTGGAAAAAATTTCTCAAAGAATTTATGGTCTATTGAAATGAAACAGACATCAATGCGATGAGCGGATTTATCGATACAATTAAAAGTTCATTTTCAAGTTTATTATCATTGTTGTAATATAGAGAAAATCGCGTGTTTAGGGGTCATAACAAAAAAAAAGAGCACTGATTGTTATGATATCTTAGAAAAAAAAATATTTAAGACATTTATATTCTATAGGAATAATCAGTACATGGATTGGATACCTAAATTTCTCAGCATGATCAAAAGTGCTGTTTGCCCCTCAGATTAGTAGTTAACTGATAAATCACATTAAAGATATCATTAAAAACCTAATGAACTTGTGTTGTAATTAAATAATGGGATAAAAATCATCAGGAAATTTTGGAGATGTAGGAATAAACACCACATCAATTAAATTCCCGTGTCGCTCATTATGATTGAAAAAAATAAGTAACATTTTTTAGTGTTATTAAAATGACACATCTCCCATAAAGGGGTCAAAATGAGAAAATGACTTCTATTTGATGTGAAATGTTTTTAGAACACTGCTCAAAGAATTTGTGGTCTACTAAGATGAACCGCACGTCAATTCGATGCGCGGATTGATCGGTAAAATTAAAAGTTAATTTTAGATCTATTATCATTGGTGTAATAATGAGGAAACCATGTATATAGGGGTCAAAATCAACCGAACGAGCACTGGTTGACATGAAATATTCAGAAAACAATATTTAATACATTTATATTTTTCAAGAAGAATTGGTACATAGATAAAATACCTGAATTTATCGAACTGATCATTATACGGTAACTTGATTTATTTTTAAAAGTCACCATTTAACTATAAGTGCTGTAGAATGATATTTGATGTTAGCTTTGGACTCATTTTTGCAAGTAATAAAATATAAACTGTTTTGATTATTATTATATATATATATATACTAACTGAATAAATATGAACAATTTTTATTTTTTTGTTTAGTTTTTTCTTTTGTATCTTTTTGTATGTTTATTGAAATAGAATATTGGAATGTATTGGAGCTGTTTGGATCGCTGGATAAGTGAAGAAGTATATTTGTCATTTTTTTGAGGATCATTATTGTTTCTGGAGTTTTTGTTGTTTGGAATTGATTTTTTTGTGATGTTTTCTTTATTTCTACTATTTGGGAAGTAGAACTGTATTTTTTTAAAAAAAAAATTCAAGGTGGAAACCACCTATTGCGATATCTATTAGATCTTTATTTTTTGAAGATTCAACAACTACTTCTAGAGGTCGTTATATGGTCAGTTTTTTAACTATAAAGTCCTCTATTGGTGGTCTCTATAGGTCTAGGAAATATATGCCACCAAAATGACATGTGATAGAATGTCTCTAGAGACCACCAATGGCAGTCGCTAAATCCCTTCATCGACACACCAACTATGACCACCATTGGTGGTCACAAAGCGGTCTATAAATACCATTAGCAGCTTCCAATTGAGGCCTCTAGGTTCTATATTTCGAGTAGTGATATTATTTACCATATTCTTTGATTCCTCTATATTCTTATCCTTATATTTCTGGTCTATGTGGGAAAAAATTCCACATCAGTAACACATCCTTGTCTTCAAAATACATTCTCCAGGGTACTTTTTACCATACTAACTAAAATAATGTAACTTCATTTTATTATCTTTATATTTGTTTTTTTTCATGTTTTCCATCACCTTCCATATTTACTATTTCTTAATTTCTTCATCACGAGGTATATAAGATTTAGAAAAATCCATCTCATCCTTTTTAGTGTAATGAACAACTTTATCATAGATTTTAAATTCTCATTTACAAATATCTTTTTAGACTTTGTTTAAATCCACATTAAAACCTATTAAGTTTTCTATTAGTGTCCCAAATAAAATTGGGAACATCCCTAGAAAATCTTGTGAAGTTCCCTTCACATGCTTCTAAGAAATCTTCATCTTTTTGCCTGAATTTTTGGAATTTATTTTCAATTCAGAGTCAAAAATCCTTAGAGAAATATTTCTCAAGGAAACGTTCCTTGAGTATTTCATATTCCATGGAATCAAGATAAAATTTTTCTATGGTATTATTAACCAAATACCACCATCGATAAACTTCACCTTCAAAACAATAAATAGAAAGGATTACCTTTTGACATTCCGAACATCCCATGACATCAAATATAATTTCATACCGTTGATCCATCATTCGGATACCACTAGGACATATGATCCATTGAATGATAGGGGCTGTTTTGGTATGAAATTCTCCTTAAAACACATGTTCCTTAGAGGCAGATCGGGTTCCTCTCTAGCATGGGTACCACCACCATTTTCAGTTGATTCAACTGACCCATCATTATGAAAAACTATTATGTATTCATTATAACCACCTCATGATACTAATTTGTAATGATATATTCCTCTTGATCCTTCCCACTAATGCTTCCCTATTTCCTTTGTATAAAACCATTCCAAACAGAAATGTTTTAGATGAATAAACATGGTAATATTCAAACTCTATAACATTTTCACTTGACCAAAAGGTAAAATCTTCTAAGGTGAATTCATTAATATTACCATAACCTCTAAAGTTATCTAAACTGAAATTTGATACCAACTATAAGGCCCCAACCCTAAATATTACAAAATCTCTTGTTAATTAAATAATTTTACATTTATTCACATTAATGATCTTTTTAGGTTTATAGTTTAATATAATTAGTCCATATATTATAAATAAAAAACCATAAAAATACACAGTGGATAGGACTAAAAAGTATCTATTTATTTCATAATATAAAACATTTTAAATAATGCATGCTCTATTTTAAAAAATTGTTCACGAACTTCAACATGAAATCTACCAATCCCTTAATCATCCTTATTTCCTCTAAAAAACATTAAAAAATGTGGGATGAGAACAAAAATCTCGGTGAGGGATATAAAAATAAAGAAACCATTAGTCCATTGATAATCATTAAAACTTAGGAAAATACTTATTTGGAAACATAATATTTTACCCAAAGTGGGAAATATCACTTTTTAATAAGTATTATTTAATAAACCTTTTGAAAAAAAAAATATTTCCATGAAAATTTATTATAAATATAGAAAATTCATGTAGTTACATTGGGATATAATCACATTGATACCTTAAAGAACCAATAAATAACATTTACAGATTGGAATAACCATATGGCCATATTTCAAAATAATTTTGTAGAGAATATAATCCTTACCCAATGAATTGGAGTACTATATGGACACACCCAACATTTAAGCTATAATAGGCTCAAACGACACTATTTGAGAATACCTATCATTTATAATGTCAAATAACCACAACATGAAATAAAAATGACATCATTTTGATAACTCCTTTAAAATATTATGTAAAAAACTTTCAAATATTGAAATATCACCATCTTTGAAGTATCCCATTTTTAATAAAAAATACTCTTTTATTTAGAAAAACTACTTCAGTACCAAAATACCACACAAAAAAGAGGGATTGTTTTTCACTAAAAAATATGAAATATTTTAAAGGATTCATAAAATAAAATAATGTCTATGATTGAAGAAAATTCATTGACATAGTTTACGTTATGTATAGAACATTCCATTTGTAAATTTTCAAAACATTTTGTATAAAAAAATTAAATGTATTCCATTTTGAAAAAAATGTGAATGGAATTAAAAATAGATATATAATTTACTTTATAACCCTTTTATATATATATAAAAAATATATAAAATTATAACAAGAATATTTAAAGTAAAGGACTAAATCATAAAACATTCAAAGCATCCCATGCTACTTTGAACATTTAAATCATAAGAACCATGAAATAACGAAATTTAAAAAAACATTAAATAACATGTTAATAGATAATATATGGATATATAATGTAAAACGGTTATTATATATACCTTATAAAATAATAAATGTTCATATCATTATGAAATGGCACAATGAAAGGAGATTGAGATGGAATACTTTACCCTGAGTCCGACTTGTCACATGGATATTTATCTTCCTGAATAATAAAATTATGTTAATTATATACTTTATTGAGAACCTTTTTCATTTTTATAACTATTTTATTTTAATTATTACAATTTTCTAAACAACAACTCGATCAATTAAATTTACGTTGGGTGTTTTTACTCTATTCAGTTTATGTGTTAAAAAAGACTTCGGTAGGTCAACTATGGTCATAGGGGTCATTATATAAACATATAAGGAATAATAATAATAAAATAATTATCATATTTTTACATAAATACAATTATTAAAACCAGTCATCAAATATGGTTATGAAAAATGAACAAATTCTACGATCATAGAGACAATAGGTAGTATGTATGCATGAGTAATGTTCCCATTTTCAATGATCATTATGGCAGGAAGTTAAGTAAAAATTATCATTTCAAAGTAACCATTACGTCATAAATTACATAATATTTAGTAATATATTATTACATATATAATTCTTGTGATGTCAATGGAATCACATCGCGTTGAGGAGGCTGTAGTCCACACATCCACAAATGACGTTATCACTTTTTCAGTATTTGAAAAGGTGTTAAAGAAGATGATATATTATATTTCAAGAAAGGAAATTATGTAATGAATATAATAAGGATTTTATTTATGTTAAATATTTTTTTTATTAAACCCATTTATAATACATTCCATGTAGTGTGTGAACGTAACACATCACTTTGAGGAGGCGGTAGTCCTCACATCCACAAACAATGTTACAATTGTTGTACAAAATAGAAAGCATGAAGGTATATGAATATAAAAATTAAAGAATAATAAATAAATCATTAATATGAAAAATATAATATATAAAAATAGAGTTTCGATCATAATTCACAACCACAATAGGTTATAAAGTAAAAACGAACCACATCATTTTTTGAGGTGGTAGTTTTCCGTACACAAGGATGATAAGTTCATTGCCCATTAGATTGAAGTTTGTGTAAGTTTTGGTTAAAAACATAAAATAAAAATATCTCAGTATTTTTAGGATATTGAGGTTATTATATAATCATGGGGTAAGAATAATTTAGTTGTTAGATATTGAGAATAAAATAAAGGAGCTTAAGGAAGGATGTTACCTCTTGTTTGGGTAACCCATTTTGGTTTTCACCAAAGAGATTCCTTGGATTTATTTCTACCCAAAGTTAGGATGAAAGGATGATGAGATGGATTTTTTGAGATTAATTTAGTAGATATTGGGTGATCCATAGGTCTTGATATGTTTTAATTAGTTGGAGGGGAGAGTGCCTTCATATAGTGGAAGAGGAGTGACATTATTGTAAATTTTTTTAAAAGGGAAATCCACCCACATTGTTCCTCTAATGTGGCTCCAATAATGATAAAAATTATATCCAAAGAATCATAGGAACTAAATATGGACAGAAAATGTATTTTTGACAAGTTTATAGGTAATTTTGTCCCTTATGTTTAAGGTTTAGTCACTAATTAAGCTAAGTTTCCTCTTAATTTCTGTAATTAATTTTAATTACTTTCACTAAAATTATTTTGTAAAACAATATGTTGAACTTATTAAATTTTTTAAATTATTATAATTTATAATATTTAATCCATTTTTAAAATTACAATCACATAATTGGTATAAATTAATTTAAATTAAATCCTGCAAACAGGACGACAAAGTGGGTTTTTTAAAGTAAAAATGGTCAAATGTTTTCTAAGATTTATATGTAAATTCAAGGTGAAATTGTTTACAATTACCTAAATAAGTTTAAATGATATATAATTTATCTAATTATTATTTAAATCCGAATTAAAAATAATTTTACTATATAAAAAAATAAAACGAAAAATTAGTTTTGAACTAAACTTCAGTATTATTCACTATTCATCAAAATATGAAAGTTCTCAGAAAAATAAAAAAATAAACCCAAATTATATTTTGATATCCCACATTAAAAAATGATGTTTCATTTTTATATAAAAATTATAAAAGTGTATAAAATTATATTTAAAATGGTTTATCCGTTAAAAGTAGAAAACACTACAATCTAAAATATAGTTCCTTTATACATAAAATTATATTTTTTCTAATTTTAAGCATGTAATACTTATTAGATGAATGTGAAAAAATTTAATAAACATTTTTAAACATAATATAGATATTATTATTCATCACCTCTAACAAAAAATCTAGGAGATCACTAAATCTTAAAATAATAGTATTAGTAATATTTTTTTATAACTCAGTGTTGCGTGCAATGTATGATTTCATACAACTAACTATTGCGTGTTGGGTATTCTATTAGATATATCATTCCATTTAAAATAAAATTAATTTTTAATTAATATATTTTAATAAACATGAAAAATACTTATTTTATCATTAGTTGGGATGTTACATGCGATCCTTTGGTCCATGATAGAAACAACTGCAAAGGGAACCCCATGAAGTTTCAAAATCTCAAACATACAAGTCCACAAGATTTTCTACCTTAATAATATCCTTGATAGTGATAAAATGAACTGATTTTGTGATTTAATCAATGATCACCTAAATAAAACCCTTTTCATTTTGAGTCTATGGTAAATCAATGATGAAATCCATGGGAATATCATCCAACTTCCATATCAGAATGGGTTAGGGTTGGAACATAATAGAAAGAATTTGGTGTTAAAGACTTCATTATCTAGAAAGTATGGAAATGTGATATAAAATCCCTAATCGACCATCTCATCTCGAACAACCAATACCGAAATCTCAAATCAGGATAAATCTTTGTAGTACCTAGGTGTATATATAAACAATATTGTTTTCCACTATCTATAAAATACAACCTTAGTGAAAAATAAACAACCAACCGATTTAAAAAACATGAAGTTCCACTGGGATATCGAGACCAATCACTTAAGGTCTCCCAATCATAATTTATTTTATTATATCTCAGGGTTAGAAATCTTCTTGAGCCAAACCATCTCATCATAAGATCAGTCATCCTTCTTAGAATCCATATATACCTATCCACTAGTTTTTCTTATTCACAAGATCATCTCAAAGAGGAAACTCATAAAATAAAACTCATAAATTTATTCCTTCAAATCGTGTGTCTATATTTTTTGTCTCATACATCATCAACCACATTCCCTTTTCCATGAGTATAACTAAAATCAAAATAAAAAGTTTTGAGATTCTACACTAGCATCTCTATCGCAAGATCATATCTATCTGATTGAAAATATACCTTAGGAGTTTATGATCAAAATATACCATAAACCATCCCCCAAGGAGGTAGTGATTCAACAATTTGTGAGCATACATAATCACTTCCATTTTAAGATCATGGTTAGGGTAGTTATTCTCAAGAGGGCATAAATATTGAGAGATATAGGCTATCACCCATCTTTCCTGTATTATGACACACCCCAAATATATTATAGAATCATTATAGAAAACATAATAACCCAAACCAAGTTTTGGATTAATAAAAACTATAGGTAAATTAAATCTCACCTTTACTTATTTAAAAGAACTCTTAAACCTTCCATTCCACTCAAAATGTACAACCTTATGTGTAAAAGATATTATTTAAGATTCCATGTTGGAGAAGTAAAAAAAACCACTTGTAAAAACTATCCAACCAGAATAAGTTCCAGATCTCAAAAAAATACCTAGGCTACTCCTAGGATATGAATACAAGTTCCTTTTCAGGATCCACTGAGATGTCCTCTTCAATATAATATACCTTATAAACATTACTTCATGAATCCAAAACTCTCATTTGGAAATCTTAACATATAAAAAATGACCTATCATTATTTTTAGAATGATATCCAAATGGTCTATATGATCACCGTCTGACATTGATTAAACCATGATATCATCCATTAACACCAAAAAATAGATTCCATGAAATGATGAAAGATCTAATTCATCAATGAAAAAATCACTGTAAGAGTTCTAGTTAGTTAAAATGGATTAACTAGAAACTTGAAATTACCATACAATATTTTAAATGATATCTTAGGTATATCCTCTTTTTAGACTCTCAATAGATGACACCATAACTACAGGTCAATATTTGGAAACCAATATGACCTGATAAGTTGATCAAAGAGATCATCAATTCTAGGGAAGAGATATTTATTCTTAATGATCACTTGATTTAACTTTTGATATTCAATTCAAATTTTGAGGCTCATGCCTATCTTCATAGAAAGTGGAAAAGAGAATCCCATAGTAAGATGTTATGAAGAATAAACCCCTTAGTCCGAATGGTGTTGTTTCCCTTATCTAACATAAGAAAATACTTGGTCTTTTCCGGACATAATGTTTTAGGATAAAACTAATGGTTGAAGATTTTCTTGAAATAAGTTAGGTTAAGAGCATCATGAAAATTATCTGGCACAATAGAGACCCACCATATCCTTCCTGGTCTTCCAAGTATTTATATGAAAAAACCACCTTAGATATTTTAAAAGTACTCAAAAGGATGAATAACCTCTAATTACGCTCAATAAAATTTTCAAATTCTTGCTGTCATCTGTCCCCATAGAAGGTAGGTGGATGCTGATTTGTAAATTCTGAGCCATGATTCACTACTTATCACGAATTCCTGACACCATCTTTACATAGATTCTGAATATTGTGAATTATAGATTCTACTAAAGAAGGGTCCACTAGAGGATTTTCCTGTGGAACCTGTCTTACTGCTTCTACAATTGAATTTATAATATATCTTTTTAGAGTAATTGTCATATAATCATAAGAAAAAACCAATTACTCATGAGTAGATTCGAAAATCATAGGACAAACTTCAAGTATTTATATCATTTATTTAAAATAATAATAATTCAAAGCAATTAAATTTTTTTGAACAAGGATGAAACCTTGAGGAAACAAAATATCCATTTAAATAACTATCACATCTAATTAATTCAAATAACCTCGACCACTGAGTCTCAATCTTGGAAAAAAAAACCCTTGACCACCCATGGTAACTCGATTTCATTCATGAAAGCTTGTTAGCCATCTCTATTTTCTTCACTTACTATGATAATTCTAATAGTCCTAAGGTATGTCTACCAAGACACCAAAAAACACATAGTAAGTTTTAAAAACACTTCTTACTAGGTATTCTATTTGATACAAATTTGTAATTAACCATCCCGAGTCATGTAGAAAAGTTATGCAATTTGGTCAGCCACACAATGAGATAAAAAAACCACAAGACTCATGTAAAATAGAAGAAACATAAAAGTACAATGTGCAAGAATGGAATACATATCTATGAGAAATAAAAATTTAAGCCACATTGACCAAACCATAAAGTTAAGTAGACCAAACTAAACAAGTTACTATGTGACCATCCATCACCAACAATCTATCTCACTATGAAGGTGAGAGACGACATGAAAACTTGGCATGCTACATGATACCCTTATCTTTCCCTAAGTCCTGAAAAATGGCACAGAGACACCCAAAGGAAAATATTTGGTGTGATCAGAGATCCCATTAGGATATCTTAAAAGAATATACACAAGTTGAAATATCAAGAATACACATGTTCTAGCTTTAAAACGAATACAAGTTTGTTAATAATTTTCATAAATAAACCATTTTTAAAAATTAATTTTTATAGTTAAATCAGTACCATAATCACTAAATCTAAGATTATATCAGGTATAAAAGAGAAACTGGTAAACTAAACATGAGAAAAAATATACATGAAATAAATTATAATTCGATAAAACAGGTATAAAAGACAAAGTAGACCATTTGGGATCTAACCTATGGGAGTACATACTAGACATAAAAGAATCCTAAACATGGAATATTTTGGTTTCAACTAACATCGAGTCTTGTCATAGTCTTTTCTTAAAATTAACCCATAGTGGTGACACACAGACTAGGGTTACCTATGTTCATTTCCTAATGCACCCAAGGTTCCTAATATGCTAATTTTTTCTAAAACCATTTTAGAAATCCCTGATCACATTTTGAAAAAACCTTTTTACAAAAAAATAAATTTTATTTCAATAAACATGGCAATGAGATAAATAATAACATATATTAATTAATTAATTAACAACACTTTAATAGATACAACTACCAAAAAATTATGAAAACATATCTTCCTTTGGAAAAAGAGATTGAAAAAAACTTGATTCGCCGTTTGAAAGACAATACATGATAAGAATATGAATACGACCAATAAAAAACACTAATTGATCATGAATCTGAATATAAAATGCTTCCATTGACACCAATTTTACCAACATACATGATGAAGTAGAATGGAAACTTACCAAGGATATGTGATGCAACCTCTATAAGAGTTAAACACTGAATGGAGTTATCTAGAAGGAGGGAGATCAGCCAAAAGCACCCAAAATCCCCATAGGGTTTGAGAGGAAATAATACACTATGAATGAAAATTATTTTAGGCCTGAAACATGTTTAAACCACTAGAGATATGAAATTCAAATCCTAAATCCCTTTCATGGTGTAAAATACCATGATTTAAAAAATGCTTAAATAAGTGACTCCTAAATTAAATTAAATCCTGATTAATATTTTCATGTTGTGTAATGGTTTCACATATTGTAAACATTTGAGGTCCTATATAAGGCTCATGGAATCCTTTATATAATATATTCACATCTTGTCACCCATTCACAACATAAATGATTCCAACAAGTAGTGATTAGCCAAACTTTATGCTGAAAACCTCCGAACCAAAACTTACGGTTCTCTAATCTTAAGGAGAATATTCAAAATAAACTTACAAATTTATAACCAGACTCTATTATGGAAAACAAACACAAATCCTTAGACTTTAGGTAATTTTTAACTGAAAAGTATCTCTATTCTTGAGAATCTTACAATGCACCCAGACAAAAAGGTAAACCAAACCAAGAGTTAAAGAATACCTGAAGGAAGTTAACATGGTGTTACATTGTCAAAAAATAAAAACAACTTCTATGAAAACATTACGTAGAACCTTAAAAATAAATGAAATATGAGGTTATTAGATGTATTTATTTAAATTAATCAGAAAATATAATTGGTGTAATAAATTAGTCATAATGATAATGATAAATCAATGTTGTGAAAGGAAAATTAAAAATAAATTCATGATAAAATTATACCACACAAATAATTTTAGGTGGAAGAGAAGATTCAATTATATATTTCAATATTGGAAATAATTACATGTAAAATTCATTGTTACAACCCATTAAATGATAGAATAAATCAATTTTATATTTTCTAATATAGTTATATTCATTATAAAAATATTATGTACCTTTAAAAAAAGATAATAGTTTTAGTTAAACACATTTATTATAAGGTATATTTAAAATATTTACCTATAAATTATAGAATTTGAAATTTTAAAAAATAATTTAATTTTTAAATTATAATATCAAAATTTTATTATGGCGAAATTTTGGGATTTTTCAAAAAACATTATTTTTTTAGTGAAAAATGAAAAATACCGATTTTTGTAAAAATGTGATTTATTTTCAAAAAATTATGTAATTTAAATGTATATATATATTTTGAATATGATTTTTAGTAAAATAAGTATTCATTAGTTATATTTAATACAGTCAATTGATTTTTAATCAAAATATTTTTTGTATTTTAGTATAAGTTTATTTTTGGGTTTAGAAATAGGTTTTTCTAAAAACTTTTTTATAGTGCATAAGGTTTCAACATTTTAATTAATTAAGATTAAAAATAATGAGTTTTTTAAAATTAAATATATATTTTATATATTATTAAATATTAATTGATAATAATGCAATGATTATTTTTACTCATATAGTTAATATAAAATCATTTGTTTCTTGGAGAATACATTTCTTAAAAACCATATTTACCATCGTGTTTATAGGTTTTGTTTTATATTAAAAATTTCAACATAAATAAATTGATTTTATTTAAGATGTATAAACTATTTTTAATCAGAAAAAAATATATTATCTAAAAAGTCCAAGATAAATTTTTACCATAATGAACAGTGAAAATAATGAAAATTAATTGCTAGAGTTAAGGTAAGAACTGATTTACGAGAGGGTAAACTAAAAATGTAAGGGTTAAAATGACCTAAAAACATTTATAAAATACATTTTATAGAAATATAACATGTATAATGGTAGATAATGATACATTTTGGATCCTTTTTTCATGTGAAGAATATGGTTACACCTTTTTCATTTCAAAAATTATAAGTAAGCCACCCACCTCACTTATAAAAGGCCACCCACTCTCCTCCTCTATTCACACTTCCAAACCCCATTGGATTATCCAGAACCAACCCAAATAAATTTATAAATCTCCCCATAATCTAATAATAATAATTATAATTAGAAATATATTTTATGAATACATTATGTATAATAATAAAGTGGTGGTCCGAGAAGAGGTAAAATTACTATCTATTCATTTTTGTATTATTTATTCGTACACCCCCTTCAAATATTCTTAAAATATACTTATTTAATAAAAATAGTAAATCCTATACATTAAAATGGTATAATTTTAATGTAATAACCTACATCCATATACTCTCCCATCAAATGGGATACAAAATACTCATTTGTGTGTACAATAGACTACCATGTTATGAACTGATGCAATCCGTGTTTCATCACCATCTCTATTGAATTGTTTTAATAATCGATTAAAAGTATATATATATATATATCTGTTATTTTAAAAAATTTATGTTTATTTAGTTATGATATCACATATAATTTCTCACTTTCCATTCTATGGGGTATACGATAACATCACTCGTGATTATGAAAAACTATTAGAACAAAAAGTGATGTGATTTATTTTTTACTAATGTTTTACATGGAAGGTAATAAGGAAAAAGTCAATTAATATATGTTGTATACATGAAATAATTGTAACATACCAGGTAAATAAAGAATATGTAAATTTCATATTTTTTAATATTTGTGAATTAAATATCAATTTTACTTTAAAGGGGTTTCTATGTTCGTTAGCGTACCTGATACACAACAAATGAGTTTCTTTGAAATCTTACGTTGCACAATAATAATATAATAATATTATTTTAAATGGTAGTTAACACATAGCTATTGTAATGATGAGAATGCACAGAAATAACTAATATATGATTACAAATGTTTGTTAAATGCTTTTACATTTATCCAATAAATGTTAGAGACTTAAAATGCGAATGAATCCAATTTTAAGAATAAATATTCTAATATTTTTTAAAAGGTCGATTAACCACCTTTTGATGTAGAAACGTTTTTAAATATAATTTTTTTAAATTTTATATGCCATATAAAATAAAATCTTTCTTTATAATCTAGATATAAAAATTTATTTTGTGTTAATTTTTAGTATTTTTCCGATAAAGTTCATTTTTTAATGAATAGTGAAAAATGTCGTATTTTAGTTCAAAAGCACCTTTTAATCTAATTTATTTATATGGTTAGATTTTATTTTTAATTTAGTTTAAAGTTTAATTAAAATATATTTTTACCATTGAATCCAATGGTGGTCATTGGAATTAATTTCACTTTGAAATTGGACATAAACAAGCGTCAATCTTTTGATAGATATTGTTTCTTAAAAAATATATTTGTTTTGACAGCGGGAATTAATTATAAAATTCATTAATGCAACTTATATTTTTTGAATTTGGTAAAATTTACATCATTTTTGAATTTTTAATATCAAATATAGCTTAGGTTGAATTGTTTGTATTTTTCTGAAAAAAATCAATTTTTGATGAATAATGAAACCACTAAGTAGTAGTTAAAAACTGATTTTTTTATTTAAATAAAATTTTACCGCTTCTGTGAATTTAATTTAAAAAATCCTACATACATGGTTTTCATTAATAATTAAAATTTGGTTCAATGGGATGAAAATAGTTTTTGGTGAATAGTAACTTTTCAGTTTTATTAACTGCGATTAAAGGTAATAAGGGTAATTTAAGGTTATCATAATATTATAAAAAAATAAAAATACCTTGAAACATGTCCAAACCATATTGGATGAGTCATGGAAGACCAATACAATCCATGGGTCAATTTTGGGGCCCCATGGAGCCACTTGGGTATGATAATGACATTAATAACTTTTTATTTAAAGTGAAAATAAAATGGTCACAAACATGTATTGTTTTACTAAAAGAATTTTTACATAGGGTTATATAAATTATATTTTTGACTATAAATATTAATTAGAAATATAAAATTATTTCCTACATCATGGTAATTGTTTTATAATTTTTAGACATCAATTAAATAAAATTATCTATGACACAATGATGACGCAATGTTTATGTCATTAATGAATGATTTAAATAAATAAAAAGATAATGTTTCAAATAATATCCAAAACTTGTCAAATTATTATTGGATGATTTTATTTATAATGTGGGACAACTTATATTAGACGTTAATTATTTTGGGACCTTTAGAAACCGAAAATCATTATATAATAAAATAATATTTTCAAGCTTTCCAAAAGAGACCCTCCTCTCTTTTATAAAAATACCCCAATTACTACCCCTTTATCACACTTATCAAGACATTTGGATCGTCCAAAACCTACTCAAATAATCTCCCAATATCCCTATATTTATCCTAGAAGCCTTACTTTAGGCATAAAGCACTTCAAGTAACCCTGTTGTTTCAAACCAAGGGGAGTTACCCGATTTAATGGTAATGTCTTCTCTTATGTTATTTTGTTTTATTTTACTTCTCCAACCCCATAAACTCTCTTTTATTCCTTTATTTGTTAAAAAAAAGTATATTCAATATACTAGTATGTTTTTATGAGATTTATTAGAGATACACTTACACAAACATCCATAAAATTGGTGAAGAACATAATGTTTCTGTGGACGGTGAACAACTGCCTCACGTAACGATGATTGTTAAATTATCCCCTACCACCTCTCATGGTGGAAATTAAGATGTAATTGTATTTATATATGATATATATTATGTTTATTTTCTTTATTCATCTGCATTTTTCATTTATTTCATACCTTTATTGTTTCCATAATAGGTATACACGATAATTTCATTTTAGGAAGTGCACACTACCGCCCCCTCAAAGTGATATGACTCGTTCATGCCATATGTGGAACATATAAAGGATATAATTTATGAACTTAAGTAAAATATTTGAAATAAATATTATAGTGAAATTATAATATACCTATGAGTCACTATGTTTTCATTTCATTAAAATATGAAATAGAAATGAAAGTAGCGTTCATGCGTACGTACGGTTTACCGTCTCCATGAACGGTGCATTTCATTTCTTATCTAAAAATGTTTTGTACTATTATAAATACATATATATACATGATACATATTATATATATGACAACTAAATGATGAATATAATTCTAGAGATAATGGACTCTTGACCACATGGACAATTTATAATTGTAACAAGTTCATTTTTCACTCAAGTTCCGAACATCGACAAAATGTCCATTATGAACTAAAATAATTAAATAATTGTTATAGAAATGTTATAAGTGATATAAAAGGAATAATAAAATTGAAAAATATGATTAATAAAGTATAAATTAATTTATTTTTATCATTCAACAGGAACAAGGAACATACGAGCGAGTC
This sequence comes from Viscum album, assembly GCA_963277665.1. Classification (NCBI taxonomy): domain Eukaryota; kingdom Viridiplantae; phylum Streptophyta; class Magnoliopsida; order Santalales; family Viscaceae; genus Viscum; species Viscum album. The sequence goes on from OY728119.1 coordinate 1,919,145,586, forward strand.
AAGTCAGATACGTGGTATGAGATTTCTTATCCAACTTTTAATTCCCTGAGATATACATTGTTCAACACTTATTTATTTCATGTGGTGTATTTTATACTAACATTTGATATATATTATCATGATTCTATTTATATTCATGGTATTATGTGATTCATTTGGTGCTTATTATCTTTTCGTCATAAGACTCGATTTATTACAATGAGGTAAGGGATTTATTATCTCACTTTTAATTCCGTGATATTTCCATTGTTCACTACTTATTTATTTAATGTGGTGTATTTTGTTCTTAAATTTGATATATATTATCATGATTATATTTATATTCATGGTATTGTGTGATTTATTTGGTTCTTATTATCTTTTGGTCATATGCCTTGATTTATTACGATGAGGTAAGGGGTTTTTATCTCACTTTTTATTCCCATGAGATTCATGCTATATTTTTCACTATCGCCTTTGAGTGGTGTATATACTACCCATTATTCTACTATTTGTGTAATTTAATTTCCTTAATGGGTATTTACATCAACAATTTATGGTCCTTCTTTCATATGATGTATGTTTCGTAAGTTACCAAATCAGTACGGGAACCTTTCATCGTCTTCTTTTTAAAAGACTTATTTTTATTATGTATTTTAGTTTACATCTTATTATGTTGGGATATGTTATTATATACCCTTATTGATGTAAATTTTATGTCCAAGTGATGAGATACCATTTTCTATCTCATAAAATCATTTTCTTAATTTTAAAGTGATGTCGTTAGGCTGTCGAATTTTTGTAAGGGAACTTCTTAACCCAATTTAAATTCCTTGGGTTAAACCACTACTTGTTGATTATGTCATGCTATGAATATGTGTGACTGACGAATGGTTGTTTTAAACTTAATATCCACTTATATTGGGTGTATTTATATTTTTCACTCATGATTATGCCATTGATTTATCCTTAATCTAACTATACAGTCTTTGTAAGGGACTTCGACTCAATCTCCTTTATTTAAGGAATATTTTGTTTTAATACAAGACTTTATTTAATACTCTGTATAAAAACCTTTGAATTTTCATTTCATTCAAAGGGAATATTTTTCTATGAAGCGTTTTACTAAATGAAAAAAAAGAATGTTTCTTTTAACATAAGCGATGACAACGACCTTTTCCACCGCCGCGAGTATTATTTGATCTTTGGCATCCTCAACAATCTGTAATGTTTTTTTAAAAAAATAAATACCATATACTCTTTTATGTATTTTGGAATTGAAAATGGTTTTGATAATGTATTTTTTATGTCAATATATTTAAGTGATATATTGTGATTTAAATATGGAAATGTTTTCTTTCCTTTATATTTGTTTTATGTATTATGATTTTATAATGGTACGCGGAAATTTGATGGGTGGTTACGTGATAAACCAAATGACGGGTGGTGTCGTGAATACTAGGATGAGTGGTTATGTTATAACCTCCATTTAATTGGGTATGGAAGTCATCCATATGGGTATTCCATTTAGTGACATGTGTGGAAGTCGACCGTATGGTTATTACATTTAAGTATGTTTATGTCCCAAGTTACCTTTATATTTTATGTGTTCTTTATATGGGTTTTATGGTGATATTTTGGTTATAAAAGGGTAAAAAATGATCTTTTATTATGTGAAGAGTATTTACTACTTCATAAAGGTGAAAAGAATTACTTATGATTAAGTATTCATGGTTTACTTGTTGTTTGGAAAAACTAACAGTTTCTTTATTTGTGTATCCCTTACTGAGATTTTTATACTAATCCTACGTTTTTTAAATTTTTTCCATACGTCTTATAGGTAAATACGGTCAAGGATGGTATCAAGAAAAGACATGATATCTAAAATATGTAACTATACATGTTTCTTTTTCAGAGTTTTTATTTTATGAAAAAAATGGAAACTGAGTAGATGTATCTACTTTGTAATCTTTTGAGATGTAATAGTTATGTCCTAATTCTATAAAACTCTAAAGCTGAAAAGATCCTCAATGTGAATTATTCATTTAATTAAAGATTATGTATTTTTTTAAGGCTAGGTCTTTATAGTTGGTATCAGAGGTTGGTTTAGATAACATCAGAGTTTAGGGTATTTTTAAGCAGAAGTGACACTACCATAATGGTTAGGATTTTAGAAAGAGCCATAATTTTTTAGATAAAATGAATGATTTTAAGATAAAAGGAATGATTATATCTTAGTATTATATGATTATTTTACTGATATACTCACACTGACCTTTTTGGTTTTAGTAAATGGTAGGATCTAGCAGGATCTAAAGTAATAGTGGATGTGGAGAAAACTGTGACTGTTTTATGAATGAGCAACTGAATGATATGGAAGTTTTAATGATAACCCTTGTGGTTATTCTCAACCAACTATGTTGTGTCATGATTGACCACCTGATCCTTTGTGATTTTTATAAGGAATTATATTTTGCAAGAAAAAAAATCCCTATGGAAGTTCAGGTAATAATCATAAAGGTAAGTGTGTTAAAAAACCTATGTGTCAAAGATATGGAAAGAAAAACCTAGGAAAATGTTTCAAAGGGATAGAAAGATTCTATATATGTGGAAATGAAGGTCATAAACCAAGAACCTGCAATGGAAAAATGAATCATCCAGTTGACTCTAGGAAAGGGAAAGAAGTTCTTTCTGAGGGATCAATGAATGTTTTAAATGTGGTGTGCATGGTCATTATGCAAACACATGTCCGACGAAGATGTTTCGGGAATGGTATCACCAAGATCGTACAAATATTTGTTTACCAACACCTAATGCTATTCCAATTGAGGATGAAGAAGCTGATAATGACCAATGAAAGGTATGAATTTTTTCTTAACATATGTTTTCCTATTATTGAAATCTTATGATATGATTCAAGATTTTTTTTGTAGTAAAGAATTATTTCAGAATAATTTGGAAAGTAATGGTTAATGGATCATGAAGAATGTTGAATGAGTAAGAAGTCAACATATAAGGGACTGAAGAGTTATAGTAGATTTTAGGATGGTGAAATGCTTAAAAGTATTAAGGCTCTTTTGATAATGGGATTACATTAGAAGAATTTTTATAGTATGTGTAACCCTGAAGTTTGATATATGAAAATTTTATTCAAGGAATAATTATCTTTTCTTTTCTGGATATAGTTATAAAGAACCATTTGGGTTGATATGATCCTTGAATTTGAGGCAATTATAGGTTAATACATTTTCGGATGCAAAATAAAAGTTATTAGATAATCTTCATGGTTAAAATATGTTATAATAATTTTTGATGAATTTATCTCTTTTTGGGAATGTTATAAAATTATATAGTTTTTGAAAAGGGACAACATGCAGACCGTGCGACAACCCGTCAAATTGGACGAAGCTGCGGGAATCAAACCCACAACCAAAGTGTGACTTGTATTTATCGCATACCACTGGACTACGTGAAGTCCCTAGTTAGTTTGAGTAATTATTTTTCGTTAGATAATTTCATGAATCAAGAATAAGTTGATTTTGGGTTACCTATGGAAATGATTAACCTATTAGGGAGGATATGTGATTAGGTTAATTACTTTTTAGTATGAAAATTTTAGAGTAGCCAATGTTATTTGGAGATAAATGTTAAGATGTATCATGGGAGACTATGTGATAGAATTATTTTGAGTGTGCAGATTCAATCCTAGTTTGAATTACTTTGAATAATTTTATAAACAGCTGTTTATTGAATGGTCTTTGATAAAATTTTGGTTTTGTTGGAATTTTTTTGGGAGATTAAGAGTAGTTTTTATTTTTGTAAAAGATTATCCTTTTTGGGGATTATCTGATCTTATACTAACCATTTTGGTTTTGGTTAAGGTCTAAAGATATGGGAAATATATTGTTCATCTTTTGTGGATTAAGTGATTATCAAGAAGTTAATTATAGAACTCTTAATGTGAACAATTTATCCTAAATACTCATCTTTTGGAGAAAATATGAGTTTGTTTTAGAAGTCTAGTAAGAGATGAAAGTATACATGAAAATTAAGTATGTTTCCTTATGTTTTAGTTAAGATCATAAATAAATTCCTCATTGAAAAGTAACTAAAAACAAAAACATTGTGTGTTAAATTTTCCTATTGGGGAATAAAACATTGTTTAACCCATCATAATTTTGTGGTTTTCTTATTATTAACTTTCTCCTAATCATGTTTTCTATCACTATTCATCAGAACATGACCCTTAGTTTCTCCCCCATATCCATGTTTTCAAGGGATCCTAGAATGGGTTATCACAGGTGACCATTGTACTTCTCTTTATTTCTTTTAAAGTGGTAGTTTTATTTACTCCTTTTCTGATGTGGGGCTTTCAATGAAGTTTCCCAGCTCAATTTGAAAATTACGAGGACACAATTCCCAAAAGGGGGGAAGGATGTAACATCCCAGGTAAATAAAAAATATGAAATTTTAATATTTGTTAATATTTTTTAATTTAATATTAATTTTACTTTAAAGGGGTTTCTATGTTCGATAGCATACCCGATATGCAACAAACGAGTTTCTTTGAAATCTTTCATTGCACACTAGTAATATAATAATATTATTTTAAATGTTAGTTAAAACCTAACCATTGTAATGACGGTAATGAATAGAACTAACTAAAATATGATTATACATGTTTGTTAAATGTTTTTACATTTATCCAATAAATGTTAGAGGCTTAAAATGCGAATGAATCCAATTTTAAGCATAAATATTCTAATATTCTTTAAAAGGTCGATTAACAAGCTTTTGTTGGAGAACACTTTTTAAATATAAATTTTTTCAATTTTATATGTTATACAAAATAAAATATTTCTTTATAATCAAGACATAAAAATTTACTTTGTGTAAATTTTTGGTATTTTTCCGATAATGTTCATTTTTTTATGAATAGTGAAAAATGTTGTATTTTAGTTCAAAACCGCCTATTAATAAAATTTATTTATATGGTTAGATTATATTTTTAATTGGGTTTAAAGTGTAATTAAAATATATTTTTACCATTTAATCCAATGGTTGTCATTGTAATTAATTTCACGTTGAAATTGGACATAAACACACATCAATCTTTTGATAGATATTGTTTCTTAAAAACATGCTATTTGTTTTGACAGTGGTAATTAATTATAAAATTAACTAATAAAAGTTCTATGTTTTGAATTTGGTAAAATGGACATCATTTTTTAATTTTTAATATCAAATATATCTTAGGGTGAATTTTTGGTATTTTTCTGAAAAAATCAATTTTTGATGAATAGTGAAACCACTAAGTAGTAGTTAAAAACTAATTTTTTTCATTTAAATGAAATTTTACCTCTTCTGTGAATTGAATTTTAAAAATCTGACATACATGGATGTCTTTATTAAGTAAAATTTGGTTCAATGGGATTAAAATATTTTTTGGCGGATAGTAACTTTGGAGTTTTATTATCCGCGATTAAAGGTAATTAGTGTAATTTAAGGTATCAATAATATTATAAAAATTTGAAAATACCTTTAAATATATACTAACCTTATTGGATGAGTCATGGAAGAACAAGACAATCCAGGGGTCAATTTTTCTTCCCCATGGATCCACTTGGGTATGATAATGACATTAATAACTTCTTATTTAAAGTAGAAATAAAAATGTCACAAACATATATTGTTTTACTAAAAAAAATTTTACATGGGGTTATATAAATTTTCTTTTTGACTATATATATTCATTATAAATATAAAAATATTTCCTACATCATGTTAATTTTTTTATAATTTTTAGACATCAAATAAATAAAATTACTTATGCCACAATGATGATGAAATGTTTATGTCATTAATGAATGATTTAAATAAATAATAATATAATGTTTAAAATAATATCCAACACTTGTCCAATTCTTATTGGATGATTTTATTTAGAACATGGGACACCTTATATTCAACGTTAATGATTTTTGGACCTTTAGAAACTGATAATCCTTATATAATAAAATAATATTTTCCAGCTTTCCAAAAGAGCCCCTCCTTTGCCTTATAAAAATACCCCACTTCCTACCCATTTATCACACTTATCAATACCTTTGGGTCCTCCAAACTCTACTAAAATAAGCTCCCAAGATCCATCTATTCATTCTAGAAGCCTTACTTTAGGCAGAAATCACTTCAAGAAACCCTTTTGGTTCAAACGAATGGGAGTTACCCGATTTAAAGGTAATGTCTTCTCTTATGTTATTTTGTTTTATTTTTCTTATCCAACCCCCTAATGTATTTTTATTACTTTATTTTGTAACAAAACCAGTATCTTAAATATACTGTGATGTTTTCATGAGAAGTATTCAAACTAAACTTACACACACCTCCATATAATGGGTGATGAACATAATGTTTCGGGGGACGGCGAACTACTGCCTCATGTAACGATGTTTGTTCAATTATCTCCTACCACCTCTCATGGTGGACATTAATACGTCACTGTATTTATATATGATATATATTATGTTTATGTTTTTCTTATACTTTTGTATTTTTCATTTATTTAAAAACTTTATGGTTTCCATAATAGCTAAATGCGATAATTTCATTTTAGGAAGCGCGGACTACCGCCCCTCAATGTGATATGACTCGTTCATGCCATATGTGGTACGTATAAAGGATATAATTTATGAAATTATTTAAAATATATTAAATATATATTATAATTAAATTATAATATATCTATGAATTACTATGTTTTCATTTCATTAAAATATGAAATAGAAATGAAAGTAACATTCAAGCGTACGTACAACTTACCATCTCCACGAACAATGCATTTCATTTCTTATCTCCAAATGTTTTGTACTATTACAAATAAATATATATACTAGATATATATGATATATATGACATCTAAATGATGAATATCATTCTAGAGATAACAGACTCTTGACCACATGGACAATTTATAATTGTAACAAGTTCATTTTTGACTCAAGTTCTGAACATCGACAAAATGTCCATTATGAACTCAAATAATTAAATAATTGTTATAGAAAGGTAATAAGTGATATAAAAAGAATAATAAACTTGAAAAATATTATTAATCAAGTAGAAATTAATTTTAGTTTATCATTCCATATGAACAAGGAACATACGAGCGAGTCAAGTCAGACACGTGGTAAGAGATTTCTTATCTCACTTTTAATTCCATGAGATTTCCATTGTTTACCACTTATTTATTTAATGTGGTGTATTGTGTAATTCGATTTGATATATATTATAATTATTTTATATATATTCATGGTATTATATGATTAATTTGTTGCTTATTATCTTTTGGTCATACAACTTGATTTATTACAATGAGGTAATGGATTTCTTATCTCACTTTTAATTCCGTGAGATTTCCATTGTTCGCCACTTATGTATTTAATGTGGTGTATGGTGTACTAAAATTTGATATATATTATCATTATTTTATTTATATTCATGGTATTATGTGATTCATTTGGTGCTTATTATCGTTTGGTCACACGACTCGATTTATTACAATGAGGTAAGGGGTTTTTATCTCACAATTTATTCCCGTGAGATTCATGCTATATTTGTCACTATAACCTTTGAGTGGTGTATATACTTCCAATGATTCTAATATTTTTGTAATATAATTTCTTTTATGGGTATTTAAATCAACACTTTATGGTATTTCTTTCTTGTGATGTATGTTTCATATGTTACCAAATCAGTAAGGGAACCTTTCACCCTCTTCTTTTTAAAAGAATTATTTTTGTTATGTCTTTTAGTTTACATATTATTATGGTGGGATATGTTATTATATATCCTAATTGATGTAAATTTTATGTCCAAGAGATGAGATAACATTTTCTCTCTCATCAAATAATTTTCTGAATTTTAAAGTGACGCTGTTAGGCTGTCGAATTTTTATAAGGGAACTTCTTAACCCAATTTCAATTCTTTGGGTTAAACCTCTTCTTCTTGATTATGTCATGCTATGAATATGTGTGAATGAACTATGATTGTTTTACACATAATATCCACTTATATTGTGCGTATTTATATTTTTCATGGATGATTATGCCATTGATTTATCCTTAATATATGGATACTGTCTTTGAAGGGACTTCATCTCAATCTCCATTGATTGAGGAATATTTTGTTTTAATACAAGAATTTATTTTATACGCTGTATAAAAACCTTTGAATTTTCATTTCATTCAAAGGGAATATTTTTCTATGAATCAATTTACTAAATGAAAAAAATGAATGTTTCTTTTAACATAAGTGATGACAACAACCTTTTTCGCCGCCGCAAGTATTATTTGATCTTTGGATTCTTCATCAAGCTATAATGTTTTTAAAAGAAATTAAATACCATATAATCTTTTATGTATTTTGGTATTGAAAATGGTTTTGATAATGTATTTTTTATGTCAATATATTTTAGTTATATATTGTTATTGAAATGTGGAAATGTTTTCTTTCCTTTATATTTGTTTTATGTCATGATTTTATAATGGTACTTGGAAATTTGAAGGGTGGTTACGTGATAAACCAAATGACGGGTGGTGCCGTGAATACTAGGATGAATGGTAACGTTATAACCTCTAATGCATTGGGTATGGAATTCAGTTTTATGGCTATTCCATTTAGTGAAATGTGTGGGAGTCGACCGTATAGTTATTCCATTTCAGTATGTTTATGTCCCAAGTTACCTTTATATGTTATGTGTTCTTTATATGGGTTTTATGGTGATCTTTTGTTTACAAAAGGGTAAGAAATGATCTCTTATTAAGTGAAGATTATTTAATACTTAATAAATGTGAAAAGTATTACTTATTATTAGGTATTCATGGTTTACTTTTTTTTTTGAAAAACTAACAGTTTCTTTCTTTGTGTATCCCTTACTGAGCTTTTTTTGCTCATCCCAAGTTTTTGAAATGTTTTCCACAGGACTTAAAGATGAATAGGGTCAAGGATGGGATCACGGAAATACATTATATTTAAAACATGTAACTATACATGCTTCTTTTTTAGAGTTTTTATTTTATGAAAAGAATGGAAATAGAGTAGAAGTATCTATTTTGTAATCTTTTGAGATGTATTTGTTATGTCCTAATTATCTAAAACTCTAAACCTGAAAAGATCCTCAATGTGAATTATTAATTTAATTCAAGATTATGTAATGTTTTAAGACCAGGTCCTTATAATAATAATGGAATTAAAGAAATATTTATTTTTATTTAAATATAATTTATCATTTTTTTTCTTATAATGAAAAATGATAACTTCGTTCATATACGTGTGGAATATAATAAAATGTTATGATGTAAATACATACACACCTATTTAATAAGTGAATAAAATTATGATGAATCTATGTTAAAAAGGGAAGAATAATGAAACCACCCAGGTAATGATAAAATAAATAAGTTTATTAATATTTATATATTAATTATAAAATTATTAAGTACTTTTTAAATAAAATGGAAATAGTTTTAATTAAACTCTTTAATTATAAAGAATAATTTAAAAGATTAAATTCTAAATCATATAATCTTAATAAAAAAAAATAATATTATTTTTGAGATTAAAATATAAAATTTTAATTATGTTGAAATTTTGGTATTTTTCAGAAAATATTAATTTTTTAGGGAATAGTGAAAACACCAATTTTCTAAAAGTGTCATTTATTTTCGATAAATTAGTAAACTTAAAAGATCTATTATGTTTTAAATACAATTTAAAGTAAAAAAAGATAATTTTTAGTTATATTTATTCCACTAATTGTTTTAATCAAATTTATATTGAATTTTCTTGTAAGATTATTTTTGGGTTTAAAAATAGGTTTTTTTCTTCTGAAAATTGTTTTAATGTGTGTAATGTTTTTCCATTTTAATTAAAAAATATAATAATTAATGTGGATAATTTTAAATGGTATATCTGTATATATTATATTATATTATATTAATTTATATTCATATAAAGATTATTATTATTCATAAAGTTAATATAAAATTATCTTTTTTTAGAAAATACACTTCTTAAAAACACACTTTTTCCTTGAGTTTGAAGGTTTTTTTAAATTTAAATTTTTTTTATTATGTAAATGTAATTCATTAAAATAGGTTAAATATTTTTAAATATAATAAATTATGTTATATAATAAGTTGAAATTTATTTTTTACCATATTTTACTGAAAAAACAGTAAAAATTAATTATGATAGTTAAGGAAAAAACTGATTTACCGAGTGTTATACTAATAATATAATTGTTAAAATGACCTAAAAACATTTTTTAAATATATTTTATAGAAACATTATTAACTTATCATAAATATGGGTAAATAATGGTCCATTTTGTATCCTTTTGGCTATGTGAAAAACATAAGTACAACTTTTTTTTCAATAATTACAACAATTCCACCCACCTCACTTATAATAGGACACCCCATATCCTCCTCTATTTACACATCCAAAACCAATTAGTTTGGAAAATAATTTCCCAAATAACTTCTTAAAATCCCTACCATCATCCCCAAAGCCTTATTTTTATCATAAATACATTCTAGGAAGACCTTAGGTATAATCATAACGAGGTGGTCTGGGAAGAGGTAAAATTCTTAACAATGATTTTTTTATTTATTCTTCCACACACTTGAAATATTCTAAAATTATTATTATATATTAAAAAATTATATCCTATATACACATATTTTATTATTTAAATTTAATAACCTAAATCCACCTCTCATTTCATCAAATGAGATATAAAATCATCATTCGCGTGTACATCAAACTACTGCCTCGTGAACCAATGTCATTCGTTTTCCATCATTGCCTCTTATGTAATATTGTAATGATGATTTTAAGGTATACATATATATGATATTTTTACCATATTTATTCTCATGGAGTTATCATATCACATATAAATTCTTACTTTCCTTTCCATGGGGATATAATAATATTGCTCGTGCGTACGGAAGACCACCGCCTTACGAAGTGATCTGATTTATTTTTCACTAACACATTACATGTAATTCAATAAGGATTATTTTAATGAATATATATCATATAAATTAAATAATAATATTTATTTAATATTTTATATTTATGAATATATAATATATCACTTTCTTTCTTACACAATAAGATGATAGCATAATTCATGTATATGTGGACTACCACCTCCACGAAGTGATGCAATTATTTGTTTTATCACCACGACACATGTATGATATCTATAAGTATATTTAATTAAATAATATTGGATTGATGATATTATTATCATTATTTAAGGTTAATATATCATATAACTTCTTTTTTATAATGATCATTGAAAAATTGTTGTGTTACTCAGGTGTATGTACGACCTACCATCGCTATGATTGCAACACAATTCATCTTTTATAACCGTATTTAATTAATGGTTTAAAAAAATATAATTTATGTATGTATAAAATAATTATATCATGGTTATTATTTTTTTATATGGTTAATAATTACTTCTTTTAACAATATTCAACCTACCAAATTAAATTTTTACACATATGATAAATATCGTCGAAACACCCGATATAAACATAATTTATTAAGTATTTGTATATAACATGGTAATATGTGACATAAAAGGAATAATAAACTTGAAAATATTTCTCATGAATTTTAATAATTAACATAAGTTTATTATTCAATAAGATAAGGAACATACTTGATATGTCAGACTTATGTTAAGGGACTTCATCTCAATATCCTTTTGTTGAGACATATTTTGATGTTATTCACCTATAGTCCTTTATAAGGTTTATATGCATCAAACATGAAATGATATATAATTAATTTATCTATAATAAAGATATTTACATATTGGTATAATTATTCATTCTCGGGGCTTACGATTCAAGTGTTTCCTAAGTGGCAAGAGATTTTTTTTAAAAAAATCATCTTTTTATGTTTTCCTTCCAACTCTTTCTCTTCCATGTACATGTTTCTAAAATGATTTTATATATGTTTTTATGTGGAAATAACAAATTTATGAAGTACATTTTATGTTTATATGTAATTTATTTAATTTTTTACAAAATTAATCTTTTTTGTGTGTTTTATACGGATCATTTTGATAAACGAAAAAAGGAATGTTCTATTTTAACAAATATGATGAAAATGAATATTTAATTTTTGTAACCATTATTTTATGTTTGGATTACATTAAAAGATTTTATGTTTTATTCAAAGAAAAATCATATTTCACTTTTTTTGGGTATTTTGGTATTGAAAATTGTTTTTCAAAATAAAAGGGGTTTTTGGTATTGAAAATGAGTTTTCAAAACATAATGGTATTTTAGTATTAAAATGAGATTTTAAAAGAAATGTGTATTTAATATATGATAGTTATTTTAATATGAGTTTAAAATATTTTTTAAAATGTTTTATAGAGAAAAAGTTAAAGAAAAAAATATTTTATTCATGATATGGTACATAAAAATTATACATATGAAATGGGTGGAACTAGATAGAACCGGTTGATCACACTAAAACTTATACAATGGGTGAAAATAGATAGTGTCGGGTGAGCCTGATATCAGTTATATAATAGGTGCAACCATATAGAGATCCAATGCATTAGTTAATGTCCCTTGCCTAAATAGGCAATAAGGATGGAGTTTCCAAAGGGTTTATCCTATCTATTTTACTAGGATACAATTAATTTTGACATAGGTATACAAAATTTTATGACTGTGATTATCTAAGTTACCAAAAATTAATTTTAATTGGTTTTATGGGTTTTAGTGATTTAATTATATAAAAAAATTTTTTCATTTAAAATGACTTATCTATTTATCTTAATGACCATTGAGAAAAATGAAAAACATTTCATGAGTTTTTAAGTTTCTCACCAGACAAATGATTTTATTTGTTTTTATGTCCTTTACTGAGATTATTTTTCTCATCACACAACTTAATTTCTTTTAACAAGGATTCAGGATTGGTATGGGAAAGTTATAATTCAAGTTAAAAGTTGTGAATATTTTCCATGAAAACAAATCATACTTTATTTTAGAAATTATCTATTATGAAAAAATTGATACTAATCGAAAGCATACACTTTGTATTATATGGTTTTTCATATGAGCATTATGAAACGATTCTCTAAAACTAGAAACCTAAAAATATTCTAAAAGTTAAAGAATGATAATTCATGACTAAAATTGATATTATTTTTTGTTTATGTTTGGGTCCTTATATTCATACACATTGGACATTTACTTATATTGTTACTCAAAATTATCCTTATGATACTGTGATAGTTAAAAATGAATCCAACTAGATGAGTTTTGTGATTAATTAACACAAATTGAAAATTTCCCATTTGGAAACATTGAGCACATCGTGGAGGAAGTTTCACTCCAGTATATAATTTATCCATGTACCACCAAGTTATATCTCCCCTCCCACTTATTTGTTAAATTATATAATATTTTTAGTTATAATATGATTTACCTTTTGATTAAAATTAATATAAATATTATGGTATTTAAGTATGGACTACAGGAGAAAATTGTATTATTATGTCTTGGTTTATAAAAATAATTTTTAGTTTTTAGAGCCATGTAATTTAATTATTTCATATTTTAGATGAATTCTATCACTGCCATACAATTTCTTCCTTGAGCATATTTTATTAGAGTGTTGACTGCAATAAATTATTTAATATTAATATTTTTAAGTCATATGATTATTGATAGATTTCACCGTGATGAATTTTATTTTTTGAATTATGCTAAATTTTAGAATTATTATTTAAATCTATACACATTTAATAAATTTCAAATATAGTACTTTGAATACTTGAGAGGAATTATTATTTTTTACAATTTATTCATAATTCACTTCTTCATGAGAGAATCTTGGGACTTGTGTTATTTCTAAATTTTTTATGAGCCTTTATCAAATATACAAAAAAAACTACTTTAAAAAAAATGAAAGATTGGTTAGTTTATTTGACAATCCTTGTTTCATCCCACTATGATACCTTTATATTTTATCCTACTATAAGATTATAGAATCAATGAACAAGCCTATTTATATTAATAAAAAATTCCTATTCATATCCTATCATACTCTTATATGTGTTTCATGATTTTTTTAGTTATGTGTGGGTGAGGGGTGAGTGATTTTTAAGTTATTTTTTTTATAAAACTTTATTTTAGGGCACAAAACATCAAATGAAAAGGTATATAAACCTTTTATGAGTAATCATATATTGTTTTAATATAAATTTAAGAAGTTATAGATAATCCTCTATATTATTTTCTAAATTATTAAATTCTATATATTATAAAAAATGAATATTAAAAAAATAAAAAATTATAAATGGAAAGTAAAGTAAAAAAATATTAAATGAAAAATATTATATATGAAAATTTATTTATTAAGAATATTTCATTATGATTATATCTATGTTGAAGATTTTTAGGAATTGATTGAGATAAAGATCTGATTTATAAGGTATATGAATAATTTGAGAAACATTTATGTTGGTTGTGTGATTGAGGGAGATATTTGAAAAGATATAATGATTCATATACCAAAGTATATTAACCACATTTACAATCCCTTTATTGTGATTATTTTACTATACCATATAATAATAATTAACCTCATTAAGAACATTAGATTAAAAATGTTTTGTACAAAAATTAGAGGAGATAATAAACTCTTGTAAATCATATGGTATGTACAAATGCATTCAAGGATTGAGAAAAATGTAATTTCATTTATTATTGGGTGATGAGTGAAAATGAGATTAGTTAATAAATTATTTATGATTATTGTGTGAGAATTTTAAGAATAATTATTTTATATAAGAATTTATTTTTTAAGATTAAATTTTAAAATAAGAATGTTATTGTTTAAATAATGTTGTTAATGAAGTTTTAGTTTTTAACTATTATGTTTAATATTATGTTTTTAAGTGCATTTAATTTTAGATTTGTGAATGATTTTACACGAGAGTGAAAAATTTCATATAATGTCCCATATTTTTCCATGTATTGTTTTTTTATATTATATAGGAATTCTTTGGAGACCAGGATTTGAGACGGCGTGTAGTTCTATGGCCCAGTGAGCCCAGAACAAATGTTTTAATTTAATTAAATAATTAAATTACGCGTGCATACGGTTTTCCTGAAAAAGTGGAATAACTTCAGAATGGGTACTCAGATCGGAAATCTGAGGGCACTGTTGTGTCCAGAGCAGCGGGTTTACCCTAGGAGAGACCTAATATCGGCTGGCACATGTCGGGGGTGAAATCTAGTTTTTAGACATAACCGTAATAAAATATTTTATTAAAATATTTTATTAAATATTATTTCAGAAAATATCTTTTATCTTTTTAAATAGTGATTTGCACAGGGGTCCATTGTTACAGACCTCATAACCCTGAAACCTCTGGAGGCTCTGGGAAAGCTCTGGAGGAAACCCCCAATGCGGCGACGATGTTCTTGAAGAATTTCTCCAGTGACGACGACGCGGTGATCAGATCATCGCCAAAAAACGCTGAAAATCTAGGTAGGGCATTTGATCTCTTGTTGATTTCTTTCCCGTTCTGAATTCCTACGACGAACATAGACTAATCCATGAACAGATTAGCCCACAGATCGATCATATTTGTGGGATGGGATTTTGTGGGGATTTTGGAAAGAACTTCATTCTTGAGATTTAATCTGTTTATCATTTTGGCATTTATCTAACGATGACGAACTCGGATCGTCACGAACAACGACTAAGGTCCGTCCCTCTTGTTCGTTTTGCGATTGAATTCCCCGTTCTTCATGGAGACTCCTTGTTCTTCCGTGCGCTTGACGTTCTTAGAGGAAATCGATCGTTGCCTGTTTTTTTGTTGGCGAAATGATCCGAGATTGTAGATCCAACCCCAAAATGACGCTACAGAGGTGCGACTGTAGGGTCGACAAAATATTCGGAGCGGATCGAGAGATATGGGTTTTGGGGCATTTTCTTTCAGATGAATCAAATCTTGTTTTCCGAGCTGATTGAAGGTCCGAAACACCCAGATTCAGTGTTAGGATGATGAAATGAACCAGCATGTTGAATTTCATGGCAAATGGAAGACAGAATCAAGATCTGGAAGATCGTCTGAGGTGAGAGGAGGAAGACAACAATTCTAGAAATTTCTTGACTACACGGTGTGTAGTATGGGCTACACGGAGTGTGTTCGTCGGCATGCCACTTGGCGTGTACTCTGGGAGTACATGAACACAGGTTGGGTAAACATCCAAGGACACGGCGTGTGTACCCTTCCCCAGCCAGACCCGGCCAGAGACACGGGATACCCCATGTACTGGTACATGGGCAGGCGACACGGAAAGAGGCAATGTACGGGTACATGACCAGCGTACACGGAGCAAACCCTAGGTGCTCGAACATGCCGTGTACTCTTACTACATGCTGTGTAGTAACATTTTATATGAAAAACCTAGATGACACGGGCCATTTAAACGGGCAGTACCTGGAGTCAAGGAACACAGCGTGTGATCCTTCTACACGCTGTGTTGTTGGGTTTTACACAGCTTGGAGGGATGACATGGGCCGTTTACATGGGCAGTACATGGGTTAAGGAACATGGCCTGTAACTATACTAAATTTTGTGTAACCTGTTTTTACATGGCTTGAGCCAGTTGCCTTCTGTGACTTGGACTAGTTTCCTTAGGGTTCACCCCCTTGGTCTTTCTCCGGAAGTTTTCTGGTATCATTTCCTACGTACAAGAGTATGATCTCTTCAGAAGGAATTACTAAATAGAGTTGTTGGAATCCCCTTTGTGAGACCTAGATCTAGATCAACTATTCATCCCTGGAAACCAAGGTAGAGTTCTTGGTATCAACCTGACCAACTTGACCTGGGCACTGATCCTCTACATAGCAGATTTGTTCAGACTGAGTTGTTGGAATCACCCCATAGATATTGTTGTGATCCTCATCTGAACATCGTATTCTCATGCTCTATTGGAGTGTGTTATCCCGGAACGAGTACTTTGTATATCTCTCTTCAGACCTAAGAGTGTGTTCTCCTTGTTACATGCTTAGTGGAATCTTCGAGCCGGATCTTAGTGGCGGTTTCACGATGGTCGATCGTGTATGAGTATATATGGATATCCTTTCTATATGTTCTGTAGATATATACTATGTATAGATGATTGTATATTTCCCTTGTGGTATTTCCTTTGTTGTATTCCTTTGTGGTTTTCGGGGTGTCCTACTGGGTATTGTTATACTCACCCCTGCACGGGCTTTTCCCGCACGTGTCATGTCTTTTGCAAATGAGCGAGCCTTTGACATGATTCTAGGTGGATCAGGACCGGACAGTGCTCAGTGAGATCAGGTAGGTCGATGTGTGTTCCTGTGGCTATAGATTGTAGTCCAAGTACTTTTCTTTACAGATTGGACTTTGTTACAGACTCTCTTTTGGTGGGATTGTACTTTTGGCCTAGGGTTTTACATTACTGTACTTTCCATTCGTACTCTATTGGTTGGGTTTTTAGTGTATGCATGCACTTCTATTTTTAGTAGTTTTTACTTTTCAGATTTTTGGGCTTGGAGATGTGTGTGAGTGTGTACATGTTTATAGGAAATGCCTCCCATGTTAGTAGCATTACTACTCGGTGCTAGTCACCAGCCCCTGGCCTATTGGAGGTGGGTTTGGGGACTTGCGGCTCGGGCCCCACTGGGACGAGTTGTGACAGAGTGGTATCAGAGGTTGTTGGTTCTACCTTAGGACCGAAAGTCTGTGAGTTGGTTTGGGGCAACAATGTTAAGTGTTTCGAGTTCAACATTTAGGCCAGATACCCCAGTGTTAGTGCGGGCGACCGACGTATCCATACACCTGGACTTTGATAACTTTATTGTTAACTCGGAACATGAGAACACTCTTTGGAGAGGAAAAATAATGGTACATGCATCATATATGAATGGGTTGTGGTTTCTATGTCCTTATTGAGTCATCTCTCCAGATATAATCACTAACCAAGATACATCTTGTTTTTTTATAGGATGCCTCCACGACGCGTACCCTCTAGGATCCAACAGCTTGATCATGAGGATGGCCCCTTCAGTGATGAAGCTTCGATATAGGGACCAGATCCCCCAGTTTTACCATCCGGTGGTGTGCCAGTTATTCCACCACCCGTGGAGCAGTGTTTAGTGCCTACTGTACTAGGAGAGGAGGAGTGCAGGATGAGCACACTCCACGAGTTTCAGAGATAGAGACCCCTCAGGTTTCGAGGTGAGCCTGACCTTCAGGAAGCAGAGGATTAGCTTGAGGCAGTGGCTAGAGTCTTCTATTTGGTCAGGAGACCAGCAGACTAGATGGCGATCCGGGAAGTGATCCTTCTGTAGGGCTCGACAGAGCGATGGTGGAGTTTGGTTTTCCAGACTCATGACATGACGACTCTTGCATGGTCAGAGTTTGAGCGTCTCTTCAAATAGGAATTTCCACTATTTACTTTGAGAGCAGTACGTATACAGGAGCTTCTTCATCTCCAGTAGGGAACCATGACAGCAGCTAACTATTCATTGAGGTTTACCGACCATCCAAGGTACTCGATTGATATGGTCAGGGATCAGTACTTCAGAGCTCAGACTTTTGATTTGGGCTTGCACAGAGACATCTGAGCTAGCATCATCCCTATGAGGATTCCTACTTATGATAGGGTGCTCGAGTGGGCATTGGTGGTCAAGATCTTCTTGGAAGAGCAGAGACAACCAGTAGTTGTCAGTAGTGAGTGAGCTGGAGCAGATAGCTCGGCAGTAGGGAGTCGACGTCAGGGACATAGGCGTGTGAGACGTTTTCAAAGGAGATCTCAGGATAGGGGATCTACCGTATAGGGTTCATAGGGTGCATCCAGCTAGCCACGAGAGAGGCGATGCTACTCTTATGATGAAAGGGGACATCTCGCTCGATATTTTCCAACCCTCCGTACTACTGACATGGGAGAAGTTGATGGACCACCGAGGCAGAGGCAACGTGTGGAGAAGACAGATCTGAAGGGTGGTGAACGTGGTAGAGGAGCTGAGAGAGCAGCTGGAGGTGGTTGGAAATTTGACCTTTTACCACCACCACCACCAGGATGTCCACCCCAGGCATAGGGAGCCGGTGGACAGATCCAGGGACAGTTGTAGGTAGTGGAGGCTTATGACCCAGGTACTCCCGGAATGATTATAGGTACAATATGTGTCATTTCTACTTTGGCTGCCATACTGATAGACACAGGTTCTAGTCATTCTTTTCTGGATACTTATCTTGTTCGAGACCTTGAGATTTCAGTTCAGCCATTGACTCAACCCTTACTCTTAGAGACACTGACTGGAGAATATTCAGAGATCACACACCTTTGTAGACAGTGTGACCTGACCCTTGGAGGTGAGAGTTTTGGTTGGAACCTCTTGGTGGTAGCGTCGAGGCCTAACGATGTAATTCTTGTTATGGATTTCCTATCCACAGTTCATGCCCATATTGATTGTTTTAGGAGAAGGTTGAGGTGTGTCCACAGTGATGGAATGCGGTTCTCTTTCATCGGTGAAATAGAGACCCATGCAGAGCAGGATGGACTCGTGCGTCGGAAGGTACAACTGATTTTACATCAGTTGGCTAGCCTAGCCCTTGGCGCAACAGACATTGTTAGTTTCCAGTTTCCAGCAGTAGTGGATGAGTACGAGGACGTCTTTCCAAAGGATATCCCCGGACTACCTCCCTGTTAGGAGATAGATTTCTGCATTAAGTTGCAACTCAGGACGACACCGATATCAACATCAGCATATTGGATGGCTCCTACCGAGCTTCGCGAGCTAAGAGTGTAGTTGTAAGGTTTATAGAGGAAGGGCTTCGTGAGACCTAGTGTTTCACCCTAGGTAGCCCCAGTTTTGTTTTCCAAGACGAAAGATGGGATCTTGAGGTTGTGTGTGGATTTCCGGTGCTTGAATCAGGTGACCGTGAAGAACTGGTATCCACTATTGAGGATTGATGACCTCTTCAACTAGTTAAGAGGGGTATAATGGTTCTCGAAGGTTGATCTATGATAAGGCTATCCCCAGTTGCCAGTACGAGATAAGGATATACTGAAGATGGATTTCATTTGTCACTACAGTCACTATGAGTTCTTGGTGATGCACTTCGGTAGGACGAACGACCCGACAATGTTTATGTGACTCATGAAACAGATCTTTCAGCCCTATCTAGATCGGTTTGTAGTGGTCTTCATCGACGATATCCTTGTGTACTCAGCATCTGAGGAGGAGCACGCGAAACACCTAAGGATGATTCTGGACACACTCTGAGAGCACCAGTTGTATGAGAAACTCTCAAAGTGTCAATTTTGGATATAATAGGTCCACTATCTGGGACACGTTATCTTAGAAGATCATGTAGCAGTGGGCCCGGCCAAGGTGGAGGCTGTGTTAGCATGGGAGCCACCGTAGACTATGATGGGGGTGCGGAGTTTCCTTGGGTTTTCAGGCTACTATCAGAGATTATTTCTTTATTTCGCCATTATTTCATCACCCATGACAGCTTTGACCTAAAAAGTGAGGCCTTTCGTTTGGACAAAGAGATGCCAGTAGGATTTTTAGCAGTTGAGACAGAGTCTGACGAGTGCCCCAATCTTGAGACTACAAGAAGAGGGTTTCAGGTACGTAGTGTTCTGCGACGCATCAGGAACCAGTCTTGCTTGTGTCCTGATGCAATGTCAAGAAGTGATTGACTATGGATCACATCAGTTGAGGCCACATGAGTAGAACTATGTGACCCGTGATCTTGAGTTGGCAGCGGTAGTCTTCGTGTTGAAGATGTGGTAGAACTACCTGATTGGAGAGCAATTTACCGTCTACTCTGATCACAAGAGTTTAGATATATCTTTTCTTAGAAGGATATGAATTTTAGACAGAGGAGGTGTCTTGAATTCTTCCAGGATTACGACTTTGAGATCATTTATACACTTGGGACGGGGAACGTTGTGGAAGATGCTCTTAGTAGGAGATCCAGTTCACAGTTTCTGGATGATGCGACGAGGTAGTTGGCCTATTTACAGTTATCTTTCGTGGATAGATATGAGGGAGATTACCTTCAGTTGATGGTTATTAACCCTCCACTCTTACAGAATGACAGGGAAGCACAACTCGAGGATTCTAGCTATGATACTTTACGTGCTCAGATACCCCAGGCGATGCTGCTGATGGATATTCAAAAGGTGGGGAGCACGTTGTTCTTTTAAGAGGGTGTATAGTAGTACCAGTGACGTTGCTGGAGGAGGTTTTGAGGGAATTCCATACATCTCCTTTGGCGGTGCATCCAAGCATGGAAAAGATGTACCAGGACCTCCGATGTCAGTTCTTGTGTCCAGGAATGAAGAAGAGTGTGACAGAGTTTGTTTCTCGGTGCCTTACTTGTCAGCAAGTAAATGCTAAGCACCAGGTTTCATCAGGTTTGACTCATCCCCTTGAGGTGCCGGAGTGGAAGTGGGATGAGATATCCATGGACTTCATGAATGATTTGCCACGTAAGTCTAGGGGAAACTATGCCATATGGGTGATCGTTTACCAACTCACCATGTCGGGCCACTTCCTAGCCCTACGGGAGAAGATTTCGGTAGAGAGATTGGGACGCATCTACATGCAGAAGATAGTTCAACTTCATGTAGTGCCATCCATGATCGTCTCAGTTCATGATGGCAATTTCACATCCCAATTGTGGAAGGGATTGGAGGAAGCTTTTGGTACTCAGTTACACTTGAGCACAGTGTTCCATCCTCAGACTGATGGTCCGACAGAGCGGAGCATCTAGGTTCTGGAGGATATGCTATGATCTTGCATACTTGACATCAGTTGTAGCTTGGAGTATCACCTACCACTGGTGGAATTTTCTTATAACAACAATTATCATTCCACTATTGGTATGGCACCATTCGAGGCTTTGTACGGGTGACATTGCAGGTCACCACGTTGCTGGACTGACCCAGGAGAGTCAGCACTCATGGGCCCAGAGATGGTGTGAGCTACTACAGAGAAGGTGCAGGTCATCCAGGAGTAGATGAAGACTGCACAGAGTCAGAAAAAGTATTATTCCGACAGGAGACGGAGGCCCTTGGAGTTCGAGGAGAGAGACCATGTGTTTTTTTGGGTCTCACCTCCACGAGGACTGTGGAGATTTGGCCGAGGTGGCAAGATATCTCTGAGGTTCATTGTCCCTTTTCAAATTATGAGTAGAGTCGGAAAGGTTGCGTAATACTTGTCTCTACCTCCTCAGATGGACCGGGTACAAAATGTCTTCCATGTGTCGCAACTGTGGAGGTACGGGCATGCTCCATCACACTTTATCAACTAGGGGGAGATGGACATCGATGATGGAGCGACCTTTGCTGAGTACCCAGTGGAGATCGAGGATCGAAAGAAGAAGATCCTTCATCCGAAAGCTATTCCCTTGGTGTATGTCCGGTGGCAGCATGGGAATCTCCAAGAGAGAATGTGGGAGCGGGAGCCTCACATTCATTTGTAGTAGCCACATTTTTTGAGTAGCCTTTGTTTTAGATTTTTGGGGATGTAAAGCCCTAAGGTGGGTGTGATTTAATGTCCTGGATTTTTCCATGTATTATTTTTTATATTATATGGTAATTCTTTCGAGACCAGGATTTGAGACGGCATGCAGTTCCGAGGCCCGATGAGACCAGAACAAATGTTTGAATTTAATTAAATAATTAAATTACGCGAGCATATAGTTTTGCTGAAAAAGTGGAATAACTTCTGAACAGATGCTTCGATTAAAAATTTGAGGGCACCGTTGCGTCCAGAGCAGCGGGTTTACCCTAGGAGATGCCTAACATTGGCGGGCACAGGTCAGTGGTGAAATTCATTTTTTGGACGTAACCGTAATAAAATATTTAATTACAATATATTATTAAATTTTCTTGTAGCAAATATCTTTTATATTTTAAAATTGAGATTTTTGTAGGGGTCTAGGGTTACCGACCTCATAACCTTGTAACCTTTGTAGGCTCTGGGAAAGCACTGTAAGAAACCCCCAACAAGGTGATGGTGTTCTTGATGAATTTCACCGGCGACGATGATGAGGTGACTGGATCTTTGCCAACGAATGCCACAAATCTAGGTAGGGAGTTTGATCTACTTGTGATTTCTTTCCCGTTCTTGATTCCTACGATGAACGCAGAATAATCCACGAACAGATGAGCCTGTGAATCGATCGAATTTGTGGGATGGGCTTTTGCGGGGGTTTGGGAAGAACTTCATTTTTTAGATTTAATCTGTTGATCATTTTGGTTTTGATCTAACAGCGATGAACCCAGATCTTCATGAACAACGACATAGGTTCATCCCTCTTGTTCGTTTTGTGATTGAATTCCCCATTCTTTGTGGATACTCCTCGTTCTTCCGTGTGCTTTACATTCTTATAGAAAATCGATCGTTACACATTCGTTTGTTGGCGCAATGATATGATATTGTAGAGCCAACCCAAAAATGACGCTACGGAGGTGCGACTGTGGCGGTGATGAAATATTTGGAGCGGATTGAGAGAATTGTGTTTTTGGGAGTTTTCTTTTGGATGAATCAACGCTTGTTTTCCGAGCCGATTGAAGGTCCAAAACACCCAGATTCAGTGTTAGGATGATGAAACGAACCAGTGTCTTGAGTTTCACGGAAAATGGACGACAAAATCAAGATCCGAAAGATTGGCCGAGGTGCGAGGAGGAAGACGTCGATTCTGGAAATTTCCAGACTACATGGCATGTAGTATGGGCTACACGACATGTGTTAATCGGCGGGCCACTTGGCGTGTACTCCAGGAGTACACAGACACGGGTTGGGTACACGGACAAGGACATGGCATCTGTACCCTTGCCCAGCCAGACTCGGCCTGATACACAGGATACCCCGTGTACTAGTACACGGGAGACGACATGGACAGAGGCCGTGTACGGGAACATGACCATCATACACGGAGAGAACCCCAGGTGCTTGGACATGGTGTGTACTCTTACTACACGCCATGTAGTAACTTTTTATACAACAAGCCTAGATGACATGGGCCGTTTACATGGGCAGCACCCGGAGTCAAGGAACTAGGCGTGTGATCATTCTACACGCCGTGTAGTTGAGTTTTAAACAGCTTTGATGGATGACATGGGACGCTTACACGGGCAGTACTCAGGGTCAAGGAACACGATGTGTAACTATACTACATGCCGTGTAACCTGTTTTTTACATGGCATGAGCCAGTTTCCTTCTGTGACTTGGACTAGTTTCTTTAGGGTTCGTCCCCTTGGTCTTTCTCCAGAAGGTTTCTGGTATCATTTCCTACGTACTAGAGTATGATGCATTCAGCAGGACTTCCTGAATAGAGTTGTTTGAATCCCCTTTGTGAGACCTAGATCTGGATCCTCTATTCATCCCTGGAAACCTAGGTAGAGATCTTGGTATCGACCTGACCAACTTTACCCAGGTGTCGATCCTCTGCTTAGAGGATTAGTTCAGACTGAGTTGTTGGAATCACCCCATAGCTATTGGTTGTGATCCTCATCTGAACATCATATTCTCAAGTTCTTTTGGAGTGTGTTCTCTCGGAATGAGTACTTTGTATCTCTCTCTTCAGACCTATGAGCGTGTTCTCCTAGTTGCGTGCTTAGTGGAATCTTCAAGCTGGATCTTAGTGGTGGTTTCGTGATGGTCGATCATGTATGAGTATATCTGGATATCCTTGTTATATGTTATATAGATATATATAGTGTAGAGCTGACTATATCATTCCTTTGTGGTATTTCCTTTGTGGTTTTCGGGGTGTCCTACTGGGTATTGTTATACTCACCCCTACACGGGTTTTGACCGCACATGTCATGTCTTGTGTAGAGGAGCGAGCCTTTGACAGGATTCTAGGTGGACCAGGACCAGATGGTGCTCAGTGAGATCAGACAGGCCAAGGTTTTTTCCTACGGCTACGGATTGTAGTCCCAATACTTTTCTTTATAGGTTGGAATTTGTTACAGACTCTCTTTTGGTGGGATTTTACTTTTGGGATAGGGTTTTACATTACTGTACTTTCATGTCGTACTCTGTTGGTTGGGTTTTTAGTGTATACATGCATTTCCATTTTTAATAGTTTTTACTTTTCAACTCTGTGGGCTTAGAGATGTGGTGTGTGTGTACAGGTTTATAGGAAATGCCTCCCATGTTAGTAGCATGCCTACTCGGTGCTAGTCACCAGCACCTAGCCTATTGGAGGCGGGCTTGGGGAGTTGCGTCTCGAGCCCCACTAGGATGGGCCGTGATAGTTCAAGTGCGGGGGAGTGATAATTGTCAATTATTAGTATATAATATATATGTATAATTATTTATAATATATGTAATTAATATCAAAATAATAATATGTTTTAATTTCTGTAGTACTTTTATAGGTCTTATATATTTATTCATTTTTAGAGTGTTTTGTAATTAATTTAATAGTATTAAATTTATCAATTATTATTAACATTAAAATATTATAAAATTAAATATTGTTAGAATTATAATTATTTATTATAATTATAGCCAATATTTTTATTTCTATATTATTGTTATTAGTACTAATACTAATACAAGTAATAACAATAATATTAATTTTATTGGTTATAATGGCATACTGACACTTTATGCACTTTAACTGGTCCGACTGGAAGTGAGTCAACCATTGAGGGGGGGGGGGTATCCCAGTATAATTAATCCTTGTGAGTGTGTGAATAGTTTCATTTTTTATACCCCTATTATTATTAGTAATTATTATTAGTTTAATTATTAATATTATTTTTATTTTTATTACTATAACAATGATGGTAATAATAATAATAATAATAGTCATAAAAAATTGAGTCCTTGGACAAAGAGTATAAGCCCCCTTTATTGAAAAAGTAAATAAAAAAATACACGAGTCTAAAATTTGGTGTTTTACAAATATATATTTCCAAAATAATGGTCGAATATGCTAGAATTCCATCAATATAGAAAAACAAATTACAAGAAATACCCTATTAGAAATACTATCCACAAATGTATGATCTTCCCAATAGATGCGATTAATTAAAAAAATGATGATGGGAAGGAATCAAAAATAAAAAATCCATTATGAAGTTATCCACCATGATAAATGGATAGTTATTCTTTAAATTTCATGAATAAAATTTTAGAATCACTCTCCACCCATATATTATACTAATCCATTTGTTTTCAAAAAATTACTACATTAATGACACAAAGGATTTCATATTTAATGGAAAATGAAAGACTGAAAGGCCCATAGAAGTACCCAATAACACTCCTAGTATGATACCAACAGACAACATCACATCATAAAGGACACATATTCCCCTCCAATGCGCCATCAATATTGACCTTGGTCCATCCTAGAAAAGAATGTTTTTATATAACTTAAAAACTATTAATGAGATATTTTTTACTTACTAGAAATTCCAAGACACTTCCAGAATGAGATTTCATGATGATAATTATAGAAACAAATATTTTTTGAGTTTTATTTCTAGTATAAGTAATCCACCTTTAAAAAGAATCTTGATAGTTTAAAGAAGTATACAACATCATGGGGGAATTAAAATAAGTACAAATTAGGTTTAAAATATATATAATAGTACATTGAAAGAGATTAAACAACCATATGGTTAAGTACTAGTGAAGAAAAAATAAATCATGTAAGTAATATCAATAACTTGTTGTCATGGAGCTTGTAATAGATCAAATTGGTCATTCCCAAGAGACAATTCCATAAAAAACCAAACGAATCGATGATCAAAGTCATCCCCATATTGATTATAAAGAACACACTTTAATCAAATTGAGATACTAAATATATGAAAAAATTATAAGTATGGATCACATCACATGAAATTCTCCATATTCACGTCATATTAGAAGATCTGTTACATTTATTATTTAATTTTTGCATCTAGAATAGGTTAGTATATGTGGGACCATATATGAAATGATAAAAGAGCTTTTTATTAAAAATTTCATACTAGTAAGTTCCCAAAACTACATTTCATCATGTGGAGAAAATGAATAAGTACTAATAATGTTACCAATTTTAGTTGTAAGTGTATTAGTTCTCATATACAATTAATATTAAATGGTAATAAGAATTTATGAAGAGGAATAATAATTATCCAATGAATCAAGGGGAGGATTACCAATCCAATTACCAAGGAAAAATTTTAGGGAAGAATCCTTAATACCCAACAGTATGGAGTGAGATAATATATAATAACTTGATGCTTTAAGATATGAGAAGATAGAATGACATATTTAATATAAATGAAAAAATTCTAGTTTCCTTAAAAAACATAATCTTAAGGAAATAAATCACTTTAATTTTACTATTAAAAAGTATCTATATGAAGTGATCTTGTATAGAGTCATTAAGGTCTCTTATATTCTTTATTACCAGTCCATAACCCTAAATAGGCTTACAACAATGCATCCAAGTCACAATGGACACTTTGTTTTAAAAAAAATTTCTACTAAAGAAAGTTTATTGATAAAAATGATGATACATTTAGTTATATTTGGAGGCTCTTTATAAACCATAATGGAGTAAATGCATTTAGAAAAAATAGTTGATTTAATAAAGGCAATTCTTCTAACCAGTGATAAATAATTTCCATTGCAATAAGAAAACTGTTTTTTCATATGGTAATTAGTAACAGAAATAATAATAGGCCTTAGGTCACCCCTAAATAATGGGAATTACTATAGACAAAAGGGTATAATTCCATCTCTAATATCAATCTCACTCAAAATACCAATCTTAATGGAATGATTTATTAATTTCCCAAATTAAATTAAATACTTATGCCAATTAGGTTTTAAACATTGAATACTCTTATAATGGGAGAGAGTTTCCTTGATATAGTCTATATATTTCTTATATCCCAAAAGGAATATAATGTCACCATTAGTATATAAGATATTTGAAAGGGGAAAATACACCTTGATACCTGATTGACCATTATCTTACCATGATAAACCCTTTTTAGAAGGAACCTACACAAATAGTACTTTATAGTAGAGAATATAATACATGAGAGGGGATCACTTTGTCTAACTACTATTTATCAAGAAAGTACCCTTCATGGTGAACAATTTATGAACACTATTATGTGAACAAATCCACAAAGTTCCATCACCTTATTAATGAAGTTATTATAAAAAAATTCCTTAAGACATTGAAGATGTAATCCTGTTGCAAATTGTAAAATACCTCTATCAAATTAGGTTTCAAAGAAATGTAACCACCTACAGTAGACTTGTTAAGGAGGATAACCCATTAGAAGTCGTAAAAAGGTAGTTATTTATGGTTATCCTTTTAAAAACTAAACTAATTCCATGATATGATATTACTAATAAAAAGATAAATTTGGTTATATTATATCATACTTATGATTTTATAAATAGTGTTGATAATGG
This sequence comes from Viscum album, assembly GCA_963277665.1. NCBI lineage: Eukaryota > Viridiplantae > Streptophyta > Magnoliopsida > Santalales > Viscaceae > Viscum > Viscum album. Next base: position 1,919,174,116 of record OY728119.1, read on the forward strand.
AAATAATCCTAAAGAAAAAGATTGCATAGTAATTTTTAACCTCTAGAATCAAGGTCTTGAATTGATAGTTAATGATAAAATTTGGATCTTTGGTCAATGTATAGGAAAAATACATTCACTTGACCCTAGGGGACCCAATGGATTAGACTAGTCTCTACTCAAAAGTAAATGACCTTATTCCCCTAGGGAACCACTACTTAATTTTTTCTAGGTAAACTGGTCATTTCCAATACCACAATATTGTTTTTCATCAGGGGAAAGATATCAAATTATTCTAATAATTTTACTACAACCGAAATTATTGAATTTTTTCCTTTATAAGGGAATAGTGACAAAGTTTTTCATATACTCAATATATTTGGGTTATTTCATCAGTTTTGATTCCTAGCCAAGATGGAAACTACTAACCCAATTGATCCATGATACCAACCTGACTCAGTACATCATATTCTAAAAATGTGGCATCTTTTATCCTTTTCATGAACCATTCCGTCACCTTACTTATGATTTTATCCCACATACATTATAATTAACTTGATCCACCCTATATAGTCTAACTAAATGAAGGAATATTCTCATAATAAGTCTCTAAATGCACATTCTAACCATCATATCCAATAAATTTGGCTTTAAAACACTAATCTATAAGAATACAGTGCTACCCTCTCAACAAGGCAGCTTCAATTTGGTATTATCTACTAATTATGTCCAATGATGATCAAATTCATTAAATAATGGAGAAAATACCCAACCACCAATTTCCTTCTAGCGATGACTTATCCTAGAAAATCACTTGTCTATACCAACTTTCAAACCACACTCCCCCACTAATCATACACTAGATGAAGACAATTTAAAAAATTGGAAATAAATGAAACAACTAGAGGTCAAAACCCTTACTTAATGAATGTATAGATATAACCTATAACAATAAAAACAATAAAATTAAATAAAATAAATACCACAAAAATAAAAAAACAACGTAAAAAACCAAAAAAATAACAAATATATATATATATTTATAATTATACTATTATTTTGGGGTAAAAATATATGAAATAACACACAAAGTCGAAAATATATGCACTAGAAACCCCTAAAGGGTATAACCACCCAGAATTACTTCATTTTATACACTTGGATTGAGTGCCTTGCAACATGGAACCATGGATTTTATAATAGCACCTAAAGGGATTTAAAACCCAATTACATAAAATATCTAAATTATAATATCTTTTTTTTAAGTTATATAATATTCCTACTATAGTGAACACTACAGTAAATTCTATAATGATGACGACGATGATATCTATTATTATACTGATGCATCCTTAGTCAACAGATTAAGGGTGGATATTTGGAATCATAGAGGGGAGAGTTTGAAATAAAAAATCACTAATTAAATTCCCTATTTATGGTGTAATTCTAAGAGAAACATTGTGGTGAATATAGGTAGATGGTCCATATTTTTAGGATCAATGTATTTAATTATATAAGGTAATCAGTTTCCAGGTCCAACATTGTGTATTAGAGGGGGGGGGTGCTTAACTTTACATGGGTTCATTGAATGTGTGTGATATTTCCGTTTATTACAAGATCTATAGTAAATTATGATGGTGAAAGTAATAAAAATGGTAATGATAATTATAATGATAATGAAAAATATAATAATAATAATAATAATAATAATCATGATAATAATAATAATAAATTTATTTTTATTTTTATTCTTTTTCTAGTGAATTCATACTTGATATCTAAGAGGTATCATGATTGAGTCTCCCTATGTGAGTGATAGTATGTGTGATATTTTCCAACGTATTTAACCCTTATTGAGAATTACATAAATTAATATTAAATATATTTTTTCTGTATAAGTTCTAATATATAAAAAAAAAGGAAAAACCCACACCTATCTCTCTATTCTATGTTATTCTGTTTTAGTTTCCCTTCATAGTCTCCACTTACACCTTTCCCTTGATCCACTATGTTCTAACCCACTTTCCAATCCCAAAACATTCCATCACTCCCCAATCCCCTAATACACCTAAATATATTACCTAAAGCAATATCCAACCCATACCCATAGAACAATAAATGATCCCCGCCAATAGTGATAAAAAATCACTATCTAGTTGGATGATGTTTAGATTTGATTTGATTCCATCAAATTAGACTTAGTGAAGTTGTTTGATTTTTCATTTATGTTTTATTTCAATTAAATATTTAAGAACACATTAGTTTTTCATATTTTTTATTCAAATTTTATTTTTCATATTTTTATTGATATCCTTTTTCAAAGTATTTTTATTTAAATATCATATCTATTTTTTAAATTTGGGAGTAAGTATCTTGAAAATAGATCAATTTTTTAAAATAATATTTAACTTAATATAATTTTTGGTATTTAAAGATTTTTTATTTATTTAGGATATTTTTTAATTTCATATATATTATTTTTTAAATATTTAATTAATTCAATTACGGATGAAGTGGTTGCAATCATGTTGATTAAATAATTGATTTATTTAAATTGATTATTAATTTAAAAAAATATATCATTGTGATAACTATATATAGTTATCAATTAAAATTTTTTAAAATTATTTCTATTAGTCGAGGCGATTAAATAGACTAAATAAATAATTACACACTTTAATTGTTAAAAACCAAGTAAGTTAATAAAATATTTGAATTGTTTAACACACCCTTACTAAGAAAATTTTATCTTGGCTATCAATATAGACTATGTATGCCCTACCATGTAATCATAGACTAATTTAATTTATTAATTGATGAAAAATTATGGTTATAGTTAAGTGTGTTTGACTCAAATTGTCTAATATTTTTTATATTTATGTTAAATACTAAAATTTAAATTATTTGTTACTCTTTTTTTAGTTTATTATTGTTATTATATTATATTAAACCATTATTAAATATATTTAAATAAAGGTATATGAAAAAAATAAGTCAAATCCACTTACTTGGGTGCTGAAAATACATTTTCTATAATACAATTTTTTTTAAAAAACTAATAAATTTTCAGAGAGTAATGATAATCCCATTCATGAGGTTGTATATATATATATATATTATATTCAAATTCATCAGGTAATAAAGTATAATTAATATCCATTTAATTAAAATGGATTTCAAAGAAAGTAATAAAATATATATGTAATATAATTGAAATATGTTTAACTACTAGAGGTTTTAATGTAATAAAATCGTTCACTCATGTAAACACATTTTTTATCAACCTAGACTTAAATTCAAATAACCTTTCTATTAAGACTGATATATAATTTTTTATATGTATTTTAACCTACTAATTTAGTATTCTAAGATTTTTTTATTAAGTCCCATGTGTAGATATTAATGTATGATTCAAATTCTTCATCCTCGAACATTATATCTCTATGAAAATACCTACTACAATGAAATCCATATAAGTTCTATGTTCATAATGAATTTCATATGACATTAAAATTTTATATGTTATTAACTGATATTGGTTGAAATTTATATGAGGATTTATTACCCTTATAGCTTTATATTTAGTGAACTGTTAATATGAAACTCCACTTGAATCTTGGATAGGTTCTGGTGTAGATTCCTCATGATGAGTTACAATTGTCTAATTTCCTAGTGAAGTTCATGAATCAAGATCAATATGAGAAACCCCTTAATTTTAATAATTTGGTTATTTAATAATGAAATTATGATTCTTAGGAAAGAATATTCATAAAAGTTGGTATATATTATTATGATATAATCATAGAACCATAAAGGGTCAATATATATGAAAAATGGGCTAATTGGCCAAAACGGAGTAGACCCATAAGACCCTTGGATTATTTTTACCTTTCTCATTTAGAAATTTTTAATATTGGATAAGATTAAAAACATTAAATATCTTCCATATGAGTAATAAAAAGTTTCTATCAAGAAGTTTGTTTAAATATACTAAAAAATATAACATTGAGATCGAAAAAAATTATAAAATCCAAAAAAATATGTTGTTTTGATTTTTCATTTAGCTCATTGCATGAAGATACATGATCTATTCACATTTGGTAATGAATTCTCATTTTACCATTATAATATATATATAGATATAATAATTTAATATGTTATATTTATCAAAGAAAATTGAAGGTAAAATGGCAGACCAAAATTCCTTCAAATGTCATGGTCCTCATTTGAAAACTCAATAGGGAAATTTTTTTCCAGTTGGTTTAATTTATTATGTAGTCCTTTAAAATAGTTGTATATGATATTTTTATGTTTTGTGGTGGGTTATCATGGCACATTAGTGAGAAAAATGGTGATATGTTTCAGATTTATATGACAGATCATGTTGAAAATTGGTATGTTATAAAGTAAAAAACAAAAAATATTCAAATAAAATATATATTCCCGTGATGTAACACCCCAATATTTTATATGAATTCATTCAAAATAAATTTAAAGTATTCAATAACATTGTTTACATGCCCCCCAAGTATAAATAAACTGATGATATACTATAACTTATATAACCAAGCTGTTGTATGGGAAGATATGAATATGAATAAATTCATTATGGAATATATGTATAATGGTATAAATATTTTAATATGAAATCTTGTTTAATAGAATTAGTTTATTATTAAATGACCCATTTCTCGAAGAAATATTTTTTTATATGTTATGTATTTATATTTAAATAATTCATATTGATTACTATTGAAAAAATTATTTCAATAAAATACATTTATAATTTATATTAATTGATTTAAAATAATACATATATTATTAATCTAAAGGTTAGTAATAAATATAAAAAACATTATAAGGTAAATAGGATATTTTTTTAATAAAAATGAATTTTATGTGTGTACTTTTCTTTTATCATAATTAATTAAATTAACCACAATTGATTAATAATTTTAATTAAATGTGTAGATTATATATTCTAACAAGTTTTTTACATTTATTTGTAGTTTTTGAATGGCTTTTAATAAATGTAAATCCATATTTTTGCTCAAAAATGCAATATTAAAAAAAATATTTTCTTTTCATATTAAACGTTTAATTAAAATGAATTTAATTAATTTATTAAAATTATATTTGATAGATTGATAAAAATATTTTGAATCATCATTTTTAAATTTGGTATTGAATATTCTGTCATTTTTTATCATAATGAATAGTAATAATAGTAAAAGTTTTATTACAATAGTTAAATCTACAACGATTTTACCATAGGGTTAAACCAAGAGATAAGGGTAATATTCCCATATAAAATTGTTTAATTAATATTGGTTGGAGATATTTGAATGATATATTATCTAAAATTATAATTATTATATATTTTGAGCAACTTTAACAAGAAATTCACAATATATTATTTAAAAATTTTAAGTCATTCCATGTGTGTCCCCTACCTGAGTTATAAAATAGAATCACTTGCCCAAAATTATTCACTAATCGACACCTTTTAGATCATCCGATACTGAACCCAAAACCTTCCAATATTTTTTTTTCAATTTTGATATATTTCTTAATATTCTCATAAGAACAATATATCTAGTCTTAAGTTCAAAACCAAAGGAGGACTCACAAAGTAGAGTTATAAATCTTAACTGAGATATTTTTATTATATTTATTCTTCAACCATCTATAATCCAATTATATATTTTTTAAAATGATATATATAGTATCATGAATAAACTTATATGTTATTATAATGATGTCACAAACAATACCCCATACTTTTTCATGGAATGGAAAATGAAAGTATCGCTCATGAGTACATGTGTACTACTGCTTCAAGATAGTGATACGATTCATTTTTCATCAATACCTAAAATTGAAGGATATGATGTTTAGTTTCATAAATATAAATGATATTTATGATATAACTATGATTTTTAATGATAATATTATTTTTAAATTTCGTTCCTTATATGGTTTAGATAATGAAAACATCATTCATGCGTATGTAAGAACTAATCTCTCCATAAATGATATAATACATTTTATTTCCTATAAAATTTATGGATGGTCATAAATTTTATAAAATTAATATATATGAAATTTATATCATTATTAAAAAAATATATTATATACCCTTGATAAAAGTGTAAGTACTGGAATAGCCAAATCGAAACATACATAAAAAATTAAACCGTAATCTCCCAAAATAGAGACATGGATAAATAATAATTAAAAAAAGGGTGATAGAATGTTTCAATTAAAACTTTTATGGTATTATAAGTATTACTATTTTTATTTTATATAATTTTAATAAATTTAAATTTATTATAAAATATTTTAAAGTGATAATGAAGCACGTTGTACTGGAGATAAGGGTTTTACGTTAAATTATGATTTTTATCGATATTGTTTATGTTTAAATTTTTGATGATGAATTTATATGACATATCTCTCATAAAACATATTTTTTTATTACACTATGGTTATTTTTACAAATCATTTGTTATATTTTTCATTTTCCTATCTCTATGTACTCAAATATCTAAAGGAATGTTTTTCTATTAATTTTGTAATGTTTTCTTTCATGTTAATAATTTATCTAAAATGATTCAAGAATATTTTTACTATTATATAATGATTAATTAAATTAATTTTAACTCGTGTTTTAATTTTTATAAAAAAATTTAAGTGGAAGATTCTAATTTTTTTCAAATGACGTACTTATTACCAAGGGCGTGAACAAAATCTGTTTTTAACATGTATCACACCAAACGAATTTCATGCCATCATGATGAATATTTTATTTGACGATTAATTTAAAATATTACATGATTCATTTAAAATAAAATATTTTACTGAATATTGTTAAGGTTTTAATATTTGAAATAATTTATTTCAAAATGAAAAGTTTATTTTCCTCAAGAAATATCCCAGTGATATTTTGACGAAATTTTTTATCTATGATAATATAATTTTATGTTACTTGTGATTCAATGGGGACATGATTCTATTGTACCATCCTTATTTATTTTCCTGTATGGTTATTAATTAAGATGATAAAATCTTGATGAAACCTATTTTCATTTTGATGGGTTAAAATATGATGAAATAATAATTGTTTTTGTGATATTGGGGAATATACATGAATGGAATATGATTATGTGATGTGTGGTTAAGTTATATAAATAAAATTAATTGGTTAAATATTAATGTTTTATGAGCTCAAATGGCATATAAGAGGTCATCTTATGCCCAAAATAGGGTAAATGAGAGGCTATCCCAAACCTAAAAGAGGGACAACTACTGGTTATCCAAAGTCTAAAGTAAGTACATTGGTGGTTATCCCAATATTAACATATGATAAATGTCTTGGTGGGTATCCTTGAGACATTTGTTTTTGTGATTATGATAATGAGACAATTTATGACACTTTTATGGCATGATCTTATAGCAATGATTTTCTCCTATAGATCATGTTTTTTTATTCCTTTATGATTAATGTCTTATGAACATCCAAGATTTATTCTATGACTCTTAATTATGTTCTATGAATTGATAAGTATGGTTTTAAAATGATATTATCAAGGTTTCATAACCTTATTCTCTTATTATGATTAAATTAACATTGATATATCCCTTTATAACCCTTACTAAGCATCTAATCTCACCCCTTATTATGTTCCCTTTCCCTAAGGATATGAAGAAAGGTTTTAAGTATGATGTGTATATGAATGGTTATAGTTGTTTATAAATTAGTGATAAATGATGAATATCTTTTATTTTCCATATGTTTATGTATCTATGTTTCCAAAGACACTAAATATACAAAATTTTGGCATAGATCATAATGATATGTAATGAATATTATTATAATAAAATGAAATATTTATGTATGTTTTATTTGGGCCACATCACGTCATCTATATAGTATAGATGTTGGTAAATATTTATATATACCTGATTTAAATTTTAAAACCATTTATGTCTATTTTTTAGACATTCCAAATATTTTACAACCATCCCACATAAAACCTATGATATTTCATGTTAAACAGGAATACATAAGATAGTTTTTGCATGTATAATTTTAAACCAAAAAAATTACATCCTATAATCCCACTAGGAAAGCCTATAAAAAATTCACTCAATAGTCCTAATTTTATGTTTTTAATTTGTAATATGTATATAGGAAGCACACACAAATAATATAAGGTAAAAAATTTTAGTTGGTTTTCCAAACAACATTTATTTAATGGTTTGAAAATTGATTACAACTAATGTATACCTATTAATATAGTGAATAAAAACTCTAATAAACTTTTTCTAATATATATATTTATATATATTTGAATCCTAGAATAGTAAAACAAAATTTTAACTCTATTAAGGATGGTTTAGTTCATCATTTATACTAGTACATTTTTTGATGGAGATATCTAATAGTATACTATCTTTGGAATCCTTTACCCATATAAAATTATAAGAATTAATTTGATAATAATTACATCCCATTATATTTTTTCAGCATGTTCATTATTTCCCTTATTTTTTTATTTACAATTTCTTTTATAGTTTTTGAAATAATTGAAAATATTCCATATTTTATTTAAAATATAAAATCAAAATTTCCTAATGTGATAATTATTTTTTGATAAATGATTATTCCTCCTTCATGAGTGGATAATCTAGTATGTTTCCATAAATCCGAATCAGAATATAAGAAAACTTGCTTTGGAAATATACTGGCCCTCAAAAAGTTAAATATTTTTGATTTTGAATAAGTATATTAATAAAAAATGAGTTTTAAATATTGTGTGTATATATATATATATTTCTACAAATCTTGTTTTTCAATCTCAATCATACCCCTTCCTCTCAAATGGATAAAATTGTACTAATATAAGAGAGTCTAATTTCCAAATAAGAAATTAACTATAGCCTGATTCCCTAGGTAATTATAATCCATTAGAATATACAAACCATTTTTAATGCATTCCCTCATTGCAGTGAGATATCCTTTAAAAATTAAAATTGATCATACTTTAAACCTAAATTAGTATTCAACCTTAACAATTAAAACTATAAAATTAAAATTACACACCAAATAAGACACCCATAATTCTTATTTTAGTATTTTCCTAGATTCACGATGGGTTTTTAGCTTATCATATCCCATTATTATGATCCCATATGATTTTTATTCCCCAATAATTCATTTTCCTACCTCAGTTACTCAATCTTTATTAAACATTATTTTACAGGATATATATGAAAAGAAAAACCCATGTCAATTACCCATTCATTTTTAATACTAAAATTTCTAACATTAACACCTCATCATTTTCACATATATTTTTAATTTTCAATGGAAAATCAATACTAACTCAGTATTTTTTGGTTATTTATTTATTTTTAGGAAAATTTCTTATAAAATATTAGTCATTATGAAGGACATGATGCACAATGGACTAAAATTTATATTTTTGCAATCTCTTATTCTATTTTTATTATTAATTTTAATATTACTTTTCTAGGTTATTCCCCTTGTCATCAAAGTCTCAAATTTTACTCTAGTAAATTTATTGATTTAAAATATCCTAGAATGTAACCCTGACTAAAACTATTAAATATTAAGAGTTTAATTTCCTTTTATCATTATATTTTATAGAATCATGTATGAATGATCAAAATATGAGAGTAAAATAATATCCAAATCCCTATATTCCAATTTTTCATTAATATTTTCAACTTAAATGAATATATTCTAAAACTCATACAAAAATATACATATAAATGTTTTATTTTATTTTTAAAAGTGTATAATTTGTAGTTTTTGTACGAAATATCTAAAAGATATTTAGTTAAATACAAGGAGTCAATCTAAAACTAGATTACAATTTTTTTTAAATAACCACTTATCTTATGAATTTATCCACAAAATAGAGGATGAATACATGTAATATTTATTCAACACCTATAAAGGAACATTGACATATGTGGCTACATCCCCAATGACTTATAACCTATTTTATTATCATAAGTAAAATATTCAAGTTATTATTGGATAATAATAACCCTTTTTTTATTCTCTATTGTTTAGAATAATTATGAAAAGTAATTTTCTAAAAATAAAATCTAGTATAAAACATTTCATAAAATATAAAAACTAATACCAAATGTGAATGTTTGGAATAAAAAATGAATGGAAAATGAATTCTTTGAAAAAATCTTTATAAATAATAGAAATTAATTTTTTAAATAAAATTTTGAAAGAAATTATTAATCAAATAATTATTTAATATTGATGAACAATAGTTTTATTTATAAGAAATAAATATAATAGTTATTAAAGAAACAAATACATGAGGAAAATTAATTTTTAATTAGTTTAAAATACTTAAATCCCATGTACCTGAGAGTATGCACTCAAAACATTATTTTATGATGAACTAGATAATAAAATTATAAAATAAACTTGTGATGCAATTTTTATCGTAGTCACCTATGAATTGGCCATTACTAAATGATATAAGCATACTAAAAGAATACATAAGAAACAAAAATATTTAAAGTAATTGCCTTATAGAGTATTCAATCATGATGATTTTGGATATTCTTATTTTTGTATTTCCACTATCTCCATCCATTGAACCATTCTCATTCCATTATTATTATTCCACTTTCATTGATCCATATATTTACTTTATCCTTTATTTCTTTTACTTTCATTCATATTTGTAACCATATTTCTTCAAAGATTCTTAAAATATTCCCTCAACTTTTAATATTTATTCTTCCTTCAAATGTTCTACTAAAATATTATTTAATATCTTTATTCTTTAAATGAATGGTTCTCACCAATCCTTATATCTCTCTATAATTTTTAAAACTAAAAATAATTAAAAATATATATCAAATTAGTTGAAAAAACTCAAAATTAATTCCCAAAATTCTATATGTCTAGTGAAATTACGAGATTAAATATTTTGGGAAGAAATTTTTACTTACATAGTGCGTGGGAGCTAACACACACAATTATTTTTGAGTAAAATCACACAAAAATGTGTTGAGTATAATTATATTCTAATGTATTGAGTAAAATTTATCCAAACTTGTTTTATGTAGAAGAAATATCAACAAAATTAATTAAAATCATTGCAGACACACTATGTAGTGTAGAAAATTTTTGTTCTTTGACTATAATCACTGTGAATTTTTTTTTTGTAACATCCCAACCTAGATAGTTGAAATCGGAAGGACACAATGTTTAATGTACTTTAACTGATAGAAATGGGCCAGAAATAAATATCTAGGGTCTATAAAAATAGTGGAAAATTATTTACCCACTTTAAAAGATTAAACCTTTAAGTTAAGGATTTATAAAAAACCAGGCATAATGAAACACCCCAATATTACATAGTAAGTTTCTTTTTGAATAATACAATAGCTTGTGATTTACGCAACTTCGAGTACTTGCACACCATGAACCATAAAACTGGCCATTTAAAAAGTATTTATGAAAAGTAATACCAATGTTTTGAAATTTCTAAATTTTATTTTTTAAAAAGGAATTAATTTTTGGATACAAAATATCAAAAATATCTTAGGGTGAATATTTTTATTTTTTGAAAACAATAAATTTTTAATGAATAGTTAAAAACACTCTATTTTTTTAAACTGAATTTTATTTAAATTATTATTATTATTATTTTAATTTATTTTAAATTCTAAATATATAGATAATACCTATATTAGTATAATTTTAATAATTATAGTCATTTTATAATAAGATTAGATATATAAAAGTTTCATGAAAATTTTAACGCCTTTTACCCACCTTCTAGGCACATTTGAAAATTTGTATGAAACATAATTTAACCACTTCTATTAATTAAATTTCAAAAATATGAGATACATGGTTGACATCAAAAAGCAAAATGTGGTTCAATAGGATGAAAATAATTTTTGGTAAATAGTAACTTTTAAATTTTATTTACCACGGTTAAAAGTAAATTGTGTAATTAAAGGTAAAAATGATATTATAATTACCCTAACACATGGCCTAATTCTATTGGATAAGTTTATTTAGACCTAAATAAACCTTGAGAATAAAATATGACCCTTTTTTATCCACTTATATTAGATTAGGACATCTATTATTTTTTTATTTAAAGAATAGTTAAAAGTGTTACATTAAAATTTTAATAAATAAATTTTTTTTAATATAGAGTTATACATAAGATAATTTAGACTATAAATATTCATTGGAAATATAAAACTATTTCCTACATCATGGTATTTTATTTTTAATTGTTAGATTTTAAATAATTAAATCTATTTATGACACAATGATGATAAAGTAATTACCTTATTAATGAAAGATTAAAATAATTGATATTATAAATATCAAACAAAAATGTCAATTGAGACTTTCGTTACATTAAAAAAATCTTATATGTCAATATGACATTTTAGGGTTGATTTAATTCATTTTTTTTTGATGTAATCATGTTTTTTTACTTAAAAAAACCAAATACTAAATAGTTTCAAGATTGACATAAATGAGTTTTTAAAACAAATACTATATTATTAAATGATATAATATTCCTAAAAATATAAGGTTTAGAAAAAGGAATTATATAATGATCTATATGTAATTAATGAACCACTCTAGGTTGTCTTGGAATTTCATAGTAAGTTTATTAACTATATAATATAAAAATACAAGAAGAAACGGTAAAAGTTAAACTATTTAACTAAGAGTTAAATCTAATAGATAAGGTTAATATGGTGACCTAAACTTTTCTAAAACATATTGGTTGACATGTTTGAGACCAATCCCAACCTTAGACTCTAAATAAATCCATTAGGAGCCATTGGAAACCAAAAATGATTTTATAATAAAATAATATTTCAATCTTTTCTTAAAGTGACCCTCACCTCTCTTATAAAAGGGTAGTTCCCCTTATCTCAAAATCACACCTCCAAATCTGTTTGGCTTAGACAAAACCTACTACAATATCCTCCAAACTACAATTAATTCAACTGATAAGAATTAATTTTATCATAAGGCCAACCTAAGGAGCCCTTCTGTTCAAATCAAAAGGAAGCACCCGAAGAAGAGGTAATTATTTCATCACCTCTTTCAAAGTTTTTTTCTTCTTCCACTTCATCTTTATTTTTTTCCAATCGAAAATAATAAATACAATAACTAATACATAATTTGATGTTATTATAATTATATTACAACCATATTAATTATTATATCCATCCTATAAATGAAAATGTCACCATACATGTGTACATATGACTCACTGGCTCCACATCGTGATGTAGGTTGTTATTCCACACTTCATTATTTGTATGGGTATAATAATGAGTATAATTTATGTAAATAATACATATAACATGTTTATTATTATTTATATATAACATAACATATAATTATATATGATTTCACCATTAATAGAATGATATTGTCGCTCATGTGTACGTACGGATTACCGTGTCCATAAACACGAGAAGATTCATTCCCCATAATAACCATTCAAGAATAATTTTCATTTTATGATCTAATGTAATGTTTAATTACTTAATTTTATTATTCATATGAATCAAATACATATGATTCATAACAAACATGACTTATGTAACAAAATATATAAAGGAAAACGAATCAGTTAAACACGAAACAAAGGAACAACTCAGATATCATTAACAAAGAAATATTTGAAGATCTTATATGATATCATATTTACATATGTGGTTTTGTATAATTTCTTAAAATGATTTCACCATTATACATGAGGTTAATATACTCTCTACTTTATATAATTACAAGGTAATGGTTAATTTTACAATCTTCTTATTATCGGAGGTTGTTTATATATGAGTATCTACTAGGACATCTTTATCATCGAAATCCATGTATCTTAAAAAATGTATTTAAAATCCTTTTTACTATTTACTAGAATATTTTTTAATGTCATTTATGCCCTTATTTTACATTTTATAAAATGTTTTGAATGGAATATTTCCGTCTCTTTCCAAACAAGATACTTTATGACCTTTCCGAAAAATTAAGGAAATAATGTTTTTTTAACTTATAGAATGGGTGCAGCTATTTTCTGCCACTATAAAACCTTTTAATATTCCTTTATAATCTTATAATAATACTATAAAAATAATTTTTTTCATTTAAAATTACATGTCTTTTAAATGATTTCCAAATAGAAGGAGATATTTCTCTCAAATAGTTTTGATTTCATCTATGTCAACATCCTTTGTTGGATTTTACACTTATGTGAGATTGATTTATTATCTAACAATCATTCACATTGTATTGATGATTTTGTGATATGTTTGATCATGGATGTGTTATTTTTATACCATTCATAGTTTATGGTTAAATTATTGACATTTCTTATGTAAGTTTTAATACAAATAATTGTGTTATGTTTCAAAATTTTAATATGAGGAATGTATTGGACATAACAAGTGATGGGTGGAGCCCACTATAACTCCTCGATTCATAAGTAGGTCTAATGATACAACTTAGTGTCTTGGAATAAAATCCTTGACCAAATTTTATTTGTAGTCTTGGCACAAGGCCTTGCCTTTGTGTTTAAGATGTCTGGCATAATTCATTCCACCATTATGAAATTAGCTATTAATATTACATGTGATTATTCAATTTGTAGAATATCCATGTAAATATGTAATTGAAATTATTTGATTTATATTTTCCATTTTATACTGAAGTTTATGTTTAATGTCTTGTGTTCTATTATTATACATTTCCTTAAATGTTTATGCTTATTTGTGATAGTTTCCGTTATATTGTTATCCTTACTGAGTATCCGAGATCACGCATTTATTATGTTTTATTTTCCCTAGATGTGAAGAAGTATATTATGATTGACCTAAAGGGATAGGAAATGGGATATAAGTGTGTTCAATGGGGATACAATGTTGTTGTTTTTTTATTTCTTGATGTAATGTAAAACTTATGTATGTATCTAGTACATCCAAGGCTATTAATCTAATATGTCTTTCGAGATGTGATATCTTGTGATCATTCCAATGTTATGTAATAATGCACTGACTCTGGGTAACTAGGGTTAGGGCATTACAGTTGGAATCATAGGAATATTAGTACAAACCTTGGAAACTATATTTAAAAAACTCTAATTAGAGAACATTAACTTAAGATAGAAATAGAGGATTAGTATAAAATAAATTCCTAGAATTTTGGTAATGTAGATATTTTTTGAATTTTCTATGAAATACCTCCCTTTCTGGTTACAAGAATGTAGAGGCATCTCTGGAACAAATTTATCTAGGTGTAAAACCCGAAAACATCGCTTTGAGCAAGACTTGAATGGGAACCAGTCCATGATAATGGGCGTTGCTGTACTCTTAGTTTCGACACCCCCAGGGGATATGATTAGGATATCTCAGATTTTATTTACAAACTATTATGAAGGATTAATGAGTAAATAATTTCTCATAGAAAACATTTTTATGGTTATGAATTATGTGCATAAACTGTTCAATTTATGTTATCTATTTTACTAGTTTGTAATTATGTTTTGCAATTCATAAACTAATCTAGTGTATGCAATTTTTTAGAAATAGAACCTAGTAGAAGGAATGAAAACTGTATCAATGCATGTAATCCATGTATATACTTACCTCCTACTCAAGATAATTATAGTAGAGTTGGTGATGCAACTGGTGCTGAACAACTTATAACCATACTGGGACAACTCACTTAGGTTATGAATAATAACCTTACCCGTATGGAGCACCCCGATTCAAAACATAGAGGATCAATGTTAGACTCCTTCATGAGGAAAAAAACACCAAAATTTAATGGGAATAAAAATCCATTTGAAGCTGAGAAGTGGATAAGTTCCTTAGAGAAAATATTTCATGCTTTGGGGAGTAATGAAAGGGAAAACCTTTTCATGGAAGTTTATCACCTCATAAGAGTTGCAGATCAATAGTGGTAATTAATTCAAAACACAAATGAGGATAAAGAAGTATCAAATATGGAATGGAGGAACTTTAAAGTACTTTTCTTAGAAAAATATTTTCCTCGTAAACATCGACCGGATATGGAAAGGAATTTTTTGAGTCTAAGGAAAAAGGAGGATGAGAATGTCACAAAGTATGAGGCTAAATTTACAATGTTATAAAGACATGATACAGATTAAAATCATACCCCAAGGATTAATATTGATTGATTCATTGATGGGTTAAAACCATTTCTCTATCGAGCATTAGTCCAACAATCCTCTCGTCATATGAAGATATATTATCATGTGCTATCAATATAGAAAAGTAATTCTCTAAGTATTACGACATTAAAGTAAAGCAATAGAAGAAGAGATCTTCTGAACACTCTAGAAATGGAAATAAGGGGAATAAGGAAAAAGTTAAATTTCCATCTTGTAGTAAATGTGTGAAGAAACACCCCAGTACATTCCTGAATGGGACGTGAGTTTGTTACAAGTGTGGAGAAAAAGGCTACTAGGCTTGTGATTACAAGGGAAAGAAAGACGATGTTAATGTTGAATGTCACATTTGTAGAGAAATGGGGAATTATGAAAATTAATTTCCTAAGCGTCAAGTAAACATTCCTTCTTAAAGGCCAAGGGAGAAAGTCCAATCTTATAAAATCTCTACTTCTAAGGATGAAGCTCCAAATGATGTGGTGGTACATACTTTAATCATTTCCTCAAAATTAAGAAATTATTTATATGATTTTGGATTATTGTATTCTTTCATATCTTCCCAGTTCTCGAAGAAAATTATATATTTCCAATTTAACTTAACAAGTTAGCTGTCAATCAAAACATCTAATGGAAGTAACATTGCAATAATGTTTTTTCCCTCAGTTATCATTATGGAATATTGACATGCTTTATCTACTGATCTTATTATCATACCCATGATTGAATTTTATATAATCCATGGTATGTTTTTGATTTTAGACCATGATGAAAAAAGGTATTTTAAGAAGAATGAGGTTAATTTTTTTGATGATGATAAAGAATAACTTATCTTTAGAGCAGAAACGTCATCATCTAATTCTTTTCAAGATCCAACCCAGTAGCTCTACTAAATTAAATTATAGGGGAGGAAGGGAGTGAAAAAACTATGGGTGAGGAAAAGAATGTAAAAATTGTTGATGTACCTGTTGTGGAATAATATATTGATGTGTTTCCAGAGGATTTACTTAGACATCCTCTAGAATGGGAAATTGAGTTTTCCATTGACTTAATTTCTGGTTTAAGGCCCATATTGGATACCACTTATAGTATGTCCACTGTGGAATTAGTGGAACAAAAGAAACAACTATAGGAATTGAGTAATAAATGATTTATTCTCCCTAGTGTTTCTCTATGGGGAGCCCCAATTCTTTTTATTAAGAAAAAAGATGGATCTATGAGGTAGTTCATTGACTGCAGGGAGATCAATTCTACAACAATAAAGAACAAGTATCCCCTACCTTTCATTGACGATTTATTTGATCAACTTCAGAGTGAAAAATATTTTTCAATGATTGAACTTCGATCCATGTATTATCAGTAGTGCATAAAGATAGAAGACATTACAAAGACATCATTTCGAACCAAGTATGGGCATTATGAATTTATAGTAATTCCTTATGACTGACTAATGCACCTTATGTTTTCATAGATCCAATTAATAGTGTTTTCAAGGAATATTTCGATAAATTTGTAGTGGTATTTATTGATGATATCTTGCTATACTCCAAAAGTTACAATGATTATGAAAATCAATTGCGCATTATTCCAAATACTCTCAGAAGAAATGAATTATATGGGAAGTTTAGCAGGTTTGAATTCTTGATTTAGGATATTTCTTTTCAGGGCCATATTTTCTCTAAGGATGGAATCACTATTGATCCTTCTAGGAAAAGAGCAATCCAAGAATTGCCATCACTGATGAGTATAATTGAGGTACATAGTTTTATTGGTTTAGCAGGTTATTATCAGTGTTTTTTCCATAATATTTTCTGATTGGATAACCCATTAACCAAGCTCACATTTAAAAGGGTTAAATTTGTTTGGAGAAAAGAGTGTGAATAATGTTTTGAAGAATTGAAGAAAATATTAGTCAATGCTTTTATATTGAATCTACCATAAATGAATGATGGGTTTGTTATTTATAATGATGCTTCATAGAAAGTACTTGGTTGTGTACTTATGTACAATTATAGTGTTATTTCCTATACATCAAGACATCAAAAAATTCATGAAAAAATCTATCCCACTCACGATCTTGAGTTAGCAGCTATAAGATTTGTCTGAAGATATAGTGACACTGTCTATATGGTGAAGAATGTGAGATATATACTGATCAAAAGAGATTGAATTATATTTTTTCACAAAAATAACTCAACATGAGGCAAAGGCGATGACTCTAACTACTCAAGGATTATGATTTCACTATAAAATACCACATGGGGAAGGAAAATAATGTGGTAGATGCTTTGTGAATAAAGGATCAGGGA
Source organism: Viscum album (assembly GCA_963277665.1). NCBI lineage: Eukaryota > Viridiplantae > Streptophyta > Magnoliopsida > Santalales > Viscaceae > Viscum > Viscum album. The sequence goes on from OY728119.1 coordinate 1,919,192,645, forward strand.
GGTCTAAACAATATGAGAGTTGAAAGGGATCCTATGTTGACGGATCAAGTAATTATGGATATTGGAATAATAATGGAAGGTTAAACATCAATAATTTTTCAAGTGGTGACAAATCCATCTTTACTAGAAAGGATAAAAACTTCTTAGACTAATAATGAGGAGTTTTAAAAGAGAATTAAAGCTATGAATGATGTGATATTGATTGACATCGTATATGAAGATGGAATTTTGAAATTTGGGAAGAGACTGTATGTTCACAATATACCTAATATAAAATGGTAATTGTTGGATGATTCTCATAGCTCAAATTTCTATATACACCCTGGTAGCACTAAGATGTATAGAGATTTGAAGAAACATTTTTTGGTGGGACAACATGAAGAGGGAGATTTCTAATTATGTGTCAATATGTATAGTTTGTCAATAGGTGAAGGCTGGAAGGAAACATCATAGAGGAGTCATGAAACCTATTTCCATACCAGAGTGGAAATGGGATGATATTACAATAGAATTTGTCATGGGCCTAACAAAGACACCAAGAAGGAATGATGCAATATGGGTCATTGTTGATCATCTTACCATGTCGACACATTTTTCTTTCTATAAGAGAAGATTTACCACATGAACGTTTAGCATGACTATAAATTAATAAAGTTGTAAGACTTCATGGTGTACCCCTATCGATTTTTTCTAATCTTGATCCCTATTTTACATCAATATTCTGGAAACGTCTTTATAAATCCCTAGATACTGAACTTTGTTTATGCACTGCCTACCACCCTCAAACTAATGGACAATCAGAATAGACTATTCAAACCATAAAATACATGTTGAGATCTTACTGACTTGAATTTCAAGGTATGTGGGATCTGTATTTACCTATGGTAGAATTTTCATATAACAATAGCATCATTCAAGTATTCATATGACACCATATGAAGAATTATATGGAAAAAGATGTCGCACACCAACTTGTTTGGATGATATTGGTGAATGAAAAATCATAGGCCCAAAACATGTTAAGGAAATAATGGAAGATGTGGAGATTATCCAAACCCATATCAAAGAATGTCAAAGTAGGAAAAAGAGCTATACCGTCAACAGAAAGAAGGATTTAGAATTTCACATAGGAGATCTTTATTTCTTGAAGGTAACTCCATGGAAGGGTGTTATATGATTCAGTAAGAAGGGTAAATAAAGTCCTAGGTACATCATACCTTTTGGAATTATAGAACACACTGGAAATGTAGCTGACTGTTTTGAAATGCCACCAAGTCTCTCCAAAGTTCAGAACGTGTTCCACATATCACTGTTGAGAAAATACATATCTGACCCAACGAATGTACTCACCAATGAATAAATAGAACTAGTACCCAATCTATCTTATTTTGAAGAGCCTTTTAGGGTTCTTGATACAAGAGAACATGTGTTGAGAAACCAAAAGACTTGTCTGGTGAATTTTCTATAGAGAAACCATAAAATGGAAGAGGCAACGTGGGAACCTAAGGAACTTATGATGAAGAGCAACCTGAATCATTTTATGTAGTAATATTCTATAAATTTTGAGGAAGAAATTATTTTTTGTAGGGTAGAATGTAACACCCTAAGCTTCCATGGTATGCTTCTCTTTAAATAATACAATATCTTGTGATGTACACAACTTCGAGTTCTAGCACACCACGACCAATCAAACTAGCCTTTTAAAAAGAAGTTATGAACAACAATACCCAGTTTTTGAAATTTTATAAATTTTATTTTTCAAAATGGACTTCATTTTTGGATTCGGAATATCAAAATAATCTTAGGATGAATTTTCGGTATTTTTCTAATAACAATCAATTTTTAATAAATAGTGAAAAACATTGCGTTATTGTTTAAAACCGAATTTTATATAAATAATAATAATAATTTTTTTAATTTATTTTAAAGTGAAAATATATACATAATACCTATATTAGTCCAATTTAATTCATTGGAGTTATTTTATAATAAGATTAGATATATAAAATTTTATTGAAATTTTTAACGCCTTTACCCACCTTATAGGCACATTTACAAATTTTCATAAAACATAATATTATCGATTCTTTGAATTGAATTAAAAAATTCTGAGAGACACCGTAGAGACCCGAAGCTTGACGTACATTGACATTACATTACATTTGCGGAATACTTAGTATATAACAAAAACACACACACAAGGATCGTAATAGTTTAGTGTCTTTGGAAACTCGGAATATAATCCTCTAATCCTGGTGAAAGATCTTCAACATCTCCCATAAAGATCTTCCTTTTTTTTATACCTAAAACCTTTCTTTATATCCTGGGGAAAAGAAAACATAAAAGGGTGAGCTCAAATGCTCAGTAAGGGTAAACAAAAGAAATATCAATCACATCATTTTCAAAAGATCATAACATTTTGGAAAACTTAACCTGCAAAAGAGAGAATAATTTCATAACATGGGATAAATCATAGTAGTGAAATGAAATCACAATAATCATAACTTAAAACATGAAACTTTGTGGCATTCACACATAATCATAGATAATCATTTATTGTTAGTCAAGACTCATTGCCAAGACTATCTTAGTGGTCAAAGTCCCTTTTTGATTCGAGTCACCCTCATTTCAGTCATATTTCACTGAACCGGTATAACCTACCATTCCAGCCATGTCTATCTCATGAGATATAAAATCTTTACCCAATTCATTAGAGGAAGATATAGTTCCCACCCATCTCATAATGATACCATTCTTATGTGTGCCACAAAATCATAAATCATACATCATTGCATAACCCATGTAATAAAAATGGGAATCTTTAAACATCGTGACATCATAAAACAATTCATATAAGATAAAAGATTTCATAAAAATATTTCCATCACAACATAATCAAATCCATGTAATAATAGTGATAGAAACAGAACCCTTTATTATCTTAGATGGAAAATAATTTTGATAAAACACATGAACTTCATTCTTGAGGAAAATATCCTTTCTACTTCAAAAACAATTTTCCTTTATTAATATGTCATACAATTTTAAACTAAAAGAAGTTTATTAAAAATAAATTTGAAAACTTGTAAAGGAAGCTTCTTGGAAATATGGTTTTAAAAATCCATTCATGCCATATAAGTTAAAAAAACATTCTTCTTGTACTTTTGTTGGAAAAGTCAAAAAGTACCTCGTATGAAAAACGACATAAGATTCCTTTCATATCTTTTACTAAAAACTCACATAAGGGTAAAATTGGATTTAAAAAATTATAGGTGGATGGAAATAATATTAAATATTGAGGAAACATGGATTTGTATGACAAAATACACCCCAGTAAATATTAATGTATAAACAATCTCGGATAAAAATGAGATTGTGATATTTCCCTTACCTTAGGTCCGATTTGCTTCATAAGTGTCCGAAACTCTTGTATAATGAGTTAAATAATGTCATTTACCTATTACAGAATCATATTCATTGTTATTATATCATATATGGTTCACTTATGACTTTATATTACCCGTTCTTTTGTAAATTCATGTTAAAGTAGCGTTTTGGGTAAAATCGTCTCATTTGTCGTTCGTGTTTTAACTTGTAATTATTCATATGATTGGTTAGATCATAATTACTTAATTCCAGAATATAAAACATGATTTATATATAATATATATTCAGAATATACATATATATAATAAATTAGTAAATGGATAGAAATACACCGTTCATGGAGACAGTAGGCCGTACGTACGCATGAACCCTGTTTTCGTTTCCTTATTGAATTGAGTGGAATAAAGTAGATGAAATACATAAATATACACATAAATACAGTAGCTTTATAATGTCATATATTTCATTATTATTTCTTATATATACTTTATAATTATTCTTAAATGGTTAACATGGAGAATGAATCTCATCGCGTCGTGGAGACGGTAGTCCGTACGTACGCACGAGTGATGATATCATTTCCATTGAATTGAATTGGAGTGGATGATAAAATATATCAGAATCATTATGATGTTATAATAACTATTTATAGTTATTCTTTACACCATAATACCCATCCATGTAAGGTGTTGGTGGAAAAACATATTACACCACGGCGTGGAGACGGCATTCCGTACGTACGCACGCGCGGTGATTTCATTTTCCGTAGGATGGATAGATGGTGAATTAGGATTGTTTCATACATATAATATCATATCATTATATGATTGATAATGATGTTATTACTTCATAATGAAACAACCTAAGAATAAGAAGTGGAAGAAGAAATAAAGGTGAAAGAATCGGTAACGGAAATTACCTCTTCTTTGAAGCGCCTTTTTGAGACCTCCTCTTAGGGCACTAAAATTGGACTTTGAGGAAGACCAGAACCTATAGGATGTTTCTAGGGAAGTTTAGAAGAGAATTTGGCAGGGTTTGGCCGAGCTTGAAGGCTCAATGTTTTGTGAGGAAGAGAGGGAGGAGGTGCCCTTTTATAAGGGAGGAGAGGGGCACCTTTGGAATTCTTAAAAATATTAATTTATAATAAATCTAACTCCACTTAAAAACCTCCAAAAATGACTAATATTAGAATATTAGATGATATAGGGTTGTAATATCACCAACCAATCAAATTTAGACATGTTTGGATCTTATTTTAAACCTTATCATTTGGATTTATCCTTATTTAATCTAATTAAGTTTATTTGTGGTAATAAAATTCTAAATTTTAAATTATAACAAATAATTACTTATTTGTTGTTAATTTTCCATAATTGTTTACTTTATAAAATTATAGACCATATAAATTTAAATTTATAATTTTTAAATATTTTTGTGATTTTTAAACAATTTTAGAATATGTTATTTTAATAAAATAACAATAGTGTCAATTTTGACACTATTCATTTATTTGAATTTAAATAAAATATATACAGAAGATATGTTCAAACTAAAAGCTTTAATATATTAATAAAAGGTCATATGTATCTATAAAATTAGTGGATCACATTAAATAGTTCATATAATATTTATTTTATTATTTTTAAAACCATTTATTTGGTTTATCTCTTAATAAAATAATTACTACATCATTTTTGTATAATTATTTAATATACATATTTTTTGCATAAAAATTTAAAATAAAATCCTATGATGAAGATAAATATATTAACTTTCACAATAATACTTTTAATCGAATTTATCATCTTAAAATCACAATATTTAAATTGTTATATTTATTAAATTATGAAGGTGACAACTTTGGCATCATTTAAAATAAAATAATATAAGTGTCATAATTGCTTGTATAAGACTCCAAATGGTAAACTATTAGACCATTGGATGATTATAGTTTCCATTTACATGACCAATAAGTTTTGGTCCGGGTTTTGTACCTTTTATGGTCACTATAAGTTTAATAAAAACTATATTCTTGATTTTTCACTAGATAAATAATTTTTGCATCACTATTGAGTCACAATTAATGATAACTATTTAATCCCAAAAAAATTATAAATAAATTCTCATGATGTAGATAATTGTTTTAGCTTTTTGGATACTATTCATTTTTTATGTTTTATGATGTTTATCACTAAGTTAAAATTATTATACTTATAAGATTTAGGAAAGTGACATGTTGTCACTTTCTTTGGTTTTAATAATAAGTAAATTATTTTCATGGTCAAAAGACCATAAAATGAATCTAATCCGACCCTTAGTTGATATGGGTTTACTTTTAACCATCAAATATAATTTTGGCATGTGTTAGGGTAAGTTTATAATATTATATTTACCCTTAATTACCCGATTTACCTTTAACTATGGTAAATAAAATTTACCGTAGTTACTATTCATAATTCCCAAAAATAAAAAGTAGCCTATTAACATAATTTGGACCCACTGATTCCAAATATGGAATCCATTTTTTAAAATTAAATACACAGAAGTTTCAGAAATTAAATTAAAATTAATCCCGTTGTCGAATAAAAACGGGTTTTTGTTTAAAACATTGCAAAAGATTGAATTGATTTAACCTACGAATTCAAGGTAAAATCAATGCTAATGACATAAATTATATGAAATGGTAAAAATATATTCTATTTATACTTTAAAACCATTAAATATTATAATTTAACCACATAAGATATTATGATGAAAAAAAGTTTTTTTAATTAAAATATAGTGTGTTTTTACTATTCATTAAAATATGAAAGTTATCGGAAAAATATCAAAACTTTATCTAATGTAAATTTTTAAATCCTGATTTAAAATAAGAATTTTATTTTGTCAAATTGAACATATAAACATGTAAAAAACTAGATTTAAAGTGGGTGTGCCATCAAAAGGCAGCATACTTATTTTACCCGAAAAATTTATTTTGTTCTTATACCATGTTCTAGAAAATGTGTAAGATGAATAATAATGTTATAAAATTCAAAATTTAGTTAATACTATTCATAACGGCTAGTTCATGACAATATTATAATAATATATCATTGTTTATTAAAACCCGGTATTGCGTACAACACACGCTATCAAGGAAGGTCGCGATTGCGTCTAATGCAAGCCAAGTCAGGGTTGCATGTTGTGAAAGAATCCTTCATTGTTTCGTATAACAGAATCCAACCATATTTCATTTATACATTTAATATATATATATATATATATACTCAATGTTGCATAGAATAACTCTTATCAAAATTGTGTGTAACACGGTCCAAGAATAGTGTTGCGTATACTGCAAGCTAATACGGTGTTGCGTATAGCGCAAGGTAATCTTGGTGTAGAATACAACACAAGACATTAATGAAATTAAAATAATATTTCTCATAAAATCTAGGGGTGTTACATTCTACCCCCCTTAAAATGAATTTCGCCCTCGAAATTCGTTGGGGTTATAAATGGTTTACTATTTGAAAGTTTCTTTGATAAAAACCCACATCATAAAAAGGAATACCAAAACTTATCTTTAAAAACTAAAGTATAAAAAGTAATGGTTACCCATGTTAACTAATCACTGGGTATCCACATAGGAGAACATAGGTGAAAATATGGACATGGAAGAGAAATCTAACCATCATGTTCTGATGGAGAGTGGTAGAGGACATGGCTATGAAAAAGTCAACAATCACAAAGCCATAAATTTGTGATGATCTAGGGTACCATCTGATTCATCGGATATAAGATCACCAGGAAAACATTTTTGGTTTTTAATATCATTTCCCTAAAGTTAAAAATTTTGAATTAGAAGAAATACTTACTTGATTTTGGTACAATCTCACTGTTGTTCCTGATTTGAACAGTTTCCACTTCATCTCTTAAAGAAACGAAGTGTTAAAAGATCATGTGATAGAATGATGGGTCATTCCATCTGTTTCAAACAAAAGGTTAGAAATAGTTATCATATATTCATAAGTCCATCTTTTGTGAGGTTGAACTTATACATCATATATCATACCTCTTAATAAAATAAAACTAATTTCTACTAAACAGGGACTTCCTGTAGGCCAGTGGTAGGCGATAAAGGCCAGTCGCATTTCGGTTGTGGGTTCGATTCCCACAGCCTTGTTCGACCCGATGGGCTGTCGCCCGTCCTGCAGGTTTTCCTTTTTCTAAAGCTATATTACTATAACATCCCATCAATAATATCTAAAAACGTTTTATCCTAACTTATGTCTAACATAATCCATTCTAATCATTAGGCTTATCTAAAATACTTCGGTCCAAGCTCATAGTATAAAGAAAATGATTACTTGAAATGTCGCAGAACAATCACGTGAATGCCATCATTTATCCCCCATATATCATAAGATATATCTTGTTGGTCAAATTACAAACATGTGAATACCTTAATCATGTATTCTCTTGAAGAATGAATACCCATTGAACCTTAGTGAAATCATGAATGCAGTTAAAAGTTAACACCTTCCACAAACCAAAATCCTCAAAATTCTATATACTCAAACCATGATATCACTTAGTCCTTATATCAATCATGAGCTCATGAATACAATCAAACATCTCATTATCGTCTTATCCCTTGATTATGCACATATCATCTACATTCCAAAAATATCTGAATAACCTTTCATGGATACTGATACCATTAATCATACACTTTCAAAACTCAAGGAAAGACAACAGTGTAACAATCCTTAGATGTCTCTTTATTCCATAGTACCATGAGATTACTTATACAACATTACACATGATAAACATGTAATCATTCCACTACATTCTTAAACCATTGACCGAGCTTCAAAAATTATTTCATCTCACATATCATTTGTAGTCTCTTCATCATCATCCACATAAATACTACCCATACGACCATACTGATTATCTTCATGAGACTTTCCCTTAGGGCATTGGTTTGCATAGTTCCCGTACATTCCACATTTAAAACATTTAACCATTGTTGATGTCGTAGAAATACCAGTATCCTTATCCCTGGTGTTAAATGAACCTTTTCCTTTGCACTTACTGGCTTTGTGTCCTTCTTTTCCACACCCAAAGCATCTTCCAGTTCCTTTGAAACATTCTCCATGATGCCTCTTCCCACATGATTTACATAGGGGAAATTGAACTTTCGTTCCTTTATGATCATCATGAAACTCCATCTTTCTCTTATTAGCCGAGTCAGGAAACTTACCAAATTTTACTTTATTGATCATATTATGAGATTGCTGGTTCATCATAATAATGATGTTTGGACTTCCAAATCCCATTTAATTTGGTTTCCCATGAAGAATATCATTCCATTGTCCATCATATCCTCCATTATCGTGAATCATCTTGTTTCCAGCCATTTTCTAAAACCCAAAAAGAATAGTGTGAGAGGCAAAAATCATAATAAAGGGGGAGTAACATTAATATCTAACATCTTTGGTTTAATCTAATATCGTTACCATAGTTCTAGGACTATATCCTATACGTATACTTATCCTTAGGGACATCCCTAGACAGGCCTTAGAAATGTCTCTAGGGATCTCACTAACGTTTTCGCATCCTAGTTTCCAAAGGTTGACTAAACCTTTCCTCTGATACCAACTGTAGAGACCCGAAGCTTGACGTACATTGACATTACATTACATTTGCGGAATACTTGGTATATAACAAAAACACACACACAAGGACCGTAACAGTTTAGTGTCTTTGGAAACTCGGAATATAATCTTCTAATCCTGGTGAAAGATCTTCAACATCTCCCATAAAGATCTTCCTTTTTATTATACCTAAAACCCTTCTTTATATCCTGGGGAAAATAAAACATAAAAGGGTGAGCTCAAATGCTCAGTAAGGGTAAACAAAAGAAATATCAATCACATCATTTTCATAAGAGCATAACATTTTGGAAAACATAACCTGCAAAAGGGAGCATAATTTCATAACATGGGATAAATCATAGTAGTGAAATGAAATCAAAATAATCATAACTTAAAACATGAAACTTTGTGGCATTCACACATAATCATAGAGAATCATTTCTTGTTAGTCAAGACTCATTTCCAAGACAATCTTAGTGGACAAAGTCCCTTTCTGAATCGAGTCACCCTCGTTTCAGTCCTGTTTCACTGAACCGGTATAACCTACCATTCCAGCCATGTCTATCTCATGAGATATAAAATCTTTACCCAATGCATAGGAGGGAGATATAGGTCCCACCCATCTCATAATGATACCATTCTTATGTGTGCCACAAAATCATAAATCATACATCATTGCATAACCCATGTAATAAAAATGGGAATCTTTAAACATCGTGACATCATAAAACAATTCATATAAGATAAAATATTTCATAAAAATATTTCCATCACAACATAATCAAATTCATGTAATAATAGTGATAGAAACAGAAGCCTTTATTATCATAGATGGAAAATAATTTTGATAAAACACTTGAACTTCATTCTTGAGGAAAATATCCTTTCTACTTCAAAAACAATTTTCCTTTATTAACATGTCATACAATTTTAAACAAAAAGAAGTTGATTAAAAATAAACTTGAAAAATTGTAAAGGAAGCTTCTTGGAAATAAGGTTTTAAAAATCCATTCATGTCGTATAAGTTAAAAAAACATTCTTCTCGTACTTTTGTCGGAAAAGTCAAAAAGTACCTCGTATGAAAAACGACATAAGATTCCTTTCATATCTTTTACTAAAAACTCACCTAAGGGTAAAATTGGATTTAAAAAATTGTAGGTGGATGTAAATAATATTACATATTGAGGAACCATGGATTTGGATGACAAATACACCCCGGTAAATATTAAAGTATAAACAATCTCGGATAAAAATGAGATTGTGATATTTCTCTTACCTTAGGTCCGATTTTCTTCGTAATGTCCGAAACTCCTGTATAATGATTTAAATACTGTCATTGACTTATTACAGAATCATATTAATTGTTATTATATCTTATATGGTTCACTTATGACTTTATATTACCCGTTCTTTTGTAAATTCATGTTAAAGTAGCGTTTTGGGTAAAATTGTCTCATTTGTCGTTCGTGTTTTAACTTGTAATTATTCATATGATTGGTTAGATCATAATTACTTAATTCAAGAATATAAAAAATGATTTATATATAATATATATTCAGAATATACATATATATAATAAATTAGTAAATGGAAAGAAATACACCATTCATGGAGACGGTAGGCCGTACGTACGCATGAACGCTGTTTTCGTTTCCTTATTGAATTGAGTGGAATTAAGTAGATGACATAAATATATATACACATAAATCCAGTAGCTTTATAATGTGATATATTTCATTATTATTGCTTATATATACTTTATAATCATTCTTAAATGGTTAACATGGAGAATGAATCTCATCGCGTCATGGAGACGGTAGTCCATACGTACGCACGCGCGATGATATCATTTCCATTGAATTGAATTGGAGTGGATGATACAATATATCAGAATCATTATGATGTTTTAATAACTATGTATAGTTATTCTTTACACCATAATACCCATCCATGTAATGTGTTGGTGGAAAAACATATTACACCACGGCGTGGAGACGGTATTCCGTACGTATGCACGCGCGGTGATTTTGTTTTCCGTAGGATGGATAGATGGTGAATTAGGATTGTTTCATACTTATAATAAAATATCAGTATATTAGTGATACTGATGTTATTACTTCATAATGAAACAACCTAATAAGAAGAAGCGGAAGAAGAAATAAAGGTGAAAGAATCGGTAACGGAAATTACCTCTTCTTTGAAGCACCTTTTTTAGACCTCCTCTTAGGGAACTAAAATTAATCTTTGAGGAAGACCAGAACCTCTAGGATGTTTCTAGGGAAGTGGAGAAGAGAATTTGGTAGGGTTTGGTCGAGCTTGAAGGCTCAAAGTTGTGTGAGGAAGAGAGGGAGGAGGTGCCCTTTTATAAGGGAGGAGAGGGGCACCTTTGGAATTCTTAAAAATATTAATTTATAATAAATCTAACCCCACTTAAAAACCTCCAAAAATGACTCATATTAAAATATTAGATGATACAGGGTTATAATATCATCAAACAATCAAATTTATACATTTTTGGATCTTATTTTAAACCTTATCATTTTGATTTATCCTTATTTAATCTATTAAAGTTTATTTGTGGTAATAAAATTCTAAATTTTAAATTATAAGAAATAATTTCTTATTTGTAGTGAATTTTCCATAATTGTTTACTTTATAACATTATAGACCATATAAAGTTAAATTTATAATTTTTAAATATTTTTGTGATTTTTAAACAATTTTATAATATGTTATTTTTATAAAATACCAATAGTGTCAATTTTGACACTATTCATTTATTTGAATTTAAATAAACTATATACAGAAGATATGTTAAAAATAAAAGCTTTAATATATTAATAAAAGGTCATATTTATCTATAAAATTAGTGGATCACATTAAATAGTTCATATAATATTTATTTTATTATTTTTAAAACCATTTATTTGGTTTATCTCTTAATAAAATAATTACTATATCATTTTTGTATAATTATTTAATATAATTATTTGTTGCATAAAAATTTAAAATAAAATCCTATGATGAAGCTAAATATATTAACTTTCACAATAATACTTTTACTAGAATTTATCATCTTAAAATCACAATATTTAAATTGTTATATTTATTAAATTATGAAGGTGACAACTTTGGCATCATTTAAAATAAAATAATATAAGTGTCATAATTTCTTGTATAAGACTCCAAATGGTCAAATATTAGACAATTGGATGATTATAGTTTCAATTTACATGACCAATAAGTTTTGGTCAGGGGTTTGTGACTTTTATGGTCACTATTAGTTTAATAAAAAGTATATTCTTGATTTTTCACTAGATAAATAATTTCTGCATCACTATTGAGTCACAATTAATGATAACTATTTAATTCCAAACAAATTCTAAATAAATTCTCATGATGTATATAATTTTGTTATATTTCTGGATACTATTCATGTTTTATGTTTTATGATGTTTATCACTAAGTTAAAATTATTATACTTATAAGATTTAAGAAAGTGACATGTTGTCACTTTCTTTGGTTTTAATAATAATTAAATTATTTTCATGGTCAAAAGACCATAAAATGAATCTAATCCGACCCTTAGTTGATATGGGTTTACTTTTAACCATCAAATAGAATTTTGGCATGTGTTAGGGTAAGTTTATAATATTATATTTACCCTTAATTACCCGATTTACCTTTAACTATGGTAAATAAAATTTACCGTAGTTACTATTCATAAATCCCAAAAATAAAATGTATCCTATTAACATAATTTGGACCCACTGATTCCAAATATGGAATCCATTTTTTAAAATTCAATACACAGAAGTTGCAGAAATTAAATTAAAATTAATCCCGTTGTCGAATAAAAACGGGTTTTTGTTTAAAACATTGCAAAAGATTGAATTGATTTAACCTACGAATTCAAGGTAAAATCAATGCTAATGACATACATTATATTAAATGGAAAAAATATATTCTATTTATTCTTTAAAACCATTAAATATTATAATTTAACCACATAAGATATTATGATGAAAAAAGTTGTTTTTAATTAAAATATAGCGTGTTTTTACTATTCATTAAAATATGAAAGTTATCGGAAAAATATCAAAACTTTATCTAATGTAAATTTTTACATCCTGATTCAAAAGAAGAATTTTATTTTGTCAAATTGAACATATAAACATATCAAAAACTAGATTTAATGTGGGTGCGCCATCAAATGGCGGCAAAACTACATTTTTTGAAAAATACTTATTTTACCCGAAAAATTTATTTTGTTCTTATACCATGTTCTAGAAAATGTGTAAGATGAATAATAATGTTATAAAATTCAAAATTTAGTTAATAGTATTCATAACGGCTAGTTCATGACAATATTATAATAATATATCATTGTTTATTAAAACTCGGTATTGCATACAACACACGCTATCGAGGAAGGTCGCGATTGCGTGTAATGAAAGCCAAGTCAGGGTTGCGTGTTGTGAAAGAATCCTTCGTTGTTTCGTATAACAAAATCCAACCATATTTCATTTATACATTTAATATATATATATATACTCAATGTTGTGTAGAATAACTCTTATCAAAATTGTGTGTAACACAGTCCAAGAATAGTGTTGCGTATACTGCAAGCTAATACGGTGTTGCGTATAGCGCAAGGTAATCATGGTGTAGAATACAACACAAGACATTGATGAAATTAAAATAATATTTTTCATAAAATCTCGGGGTGTTACAGACACGATTGACATGAGTATGTAAATTTTGGTTCAATAGGATGAATATTAATTTTAGTGAATAATAATTTTTGAATTTTATTTACCATGGTTAAAAGTAAATAGGGTAATTAAAGTTAAACATGATATTATAATTACCCTAACACATGTTATAATTCTATTATATAAGTGTATTTATACCTCAATCAACTTTAGGAATAAAATATTTCCCTTTTTGATCTAATTCTATTAGATTAGAACAATTATTATTATTTTATTTAAAGAATAGTTAAAAGTGCTAAATTAAATTTTTAATAAATAATTTTTTTAATATAGGTTTATACATAAGATAATTTCGACTATAAATATTCATTAGAAATATAAAACTATTTCCTACATCATGGTATTTTATTTATAATTTTTAGACATTAAATAATTAAATCTATTTCGGACACAATGATGATGCAGTAATTACCTTATTATAGAAAGATTAAAATAATTGATATTATAAATATCATAATAAATGTAAATTGAGACTTTTGATGCATTAAAATATTTTTCTATGTTAATATGAAATTTTTGGGATGATTTAATGTATTTTTTGAAGTAATAAAGTGTTTTTCTGACTTTCACAAAAACCAAATACTAAATAGTGTCAAAATTGACATAAATGAATTTTTTAAGACAGATACTATATTATTATATGATATAATAATATTTAAAATATAACATTTATAAAAAGGACTTATATAATGATATATATATGTCATTAATGAACCAATTTAGGTTCTCTTGGCATTTTATTGTAAGATTATTAACCAAGTAATATAAAAATACTATAAGACACAGTAAAAGTTAAACTATTTAACAAAGAGTTAAACCTAAAAGATAAGGTTAATAGGGTGACCTAAACTTGTCTAAACCCTATTGGTTTAGAGGTTTTAGACCCATCCCCACTTTATCCTGGAAATAAATCCATTTAGTTCCATTATAAATCTAAAATAATTTTATAATAAAATAATATTTCATGCTTTTCTTAAAGTGACCCTCACCTCTCTTATAAAAGGGTACTTCCCCTTCTCTCAGAATTACATCTCCAAATCCATTTGGATCGGCTAAAACCTTATCAAATATCCTCCCAAATATCCTCACTTCAACCTAGGTACCTTAATTTTATCATAAATCCATTCTAGGAATCCATTTTGTTTAAATGAAAAGGAACCACCCAAAGAAGAGGTAATTATTTCATCACCTCTTTCAATGTTTTTTTCTTCTTCCACTTACTCTTTCTTTTTTTTTCCATACCAAAATAATAACTCCAGTACCTTATACATACTGTGATTTTATTATAAACATGGTACAACCATATTCATTATTCTATCCATCCTTTGAATGACAAAGTCAACATATGTGCCTACGTACGACATACAGTCTCAACATCGTGATGTAGTTTGTTATTCAATACTTCATTATTTGGATGGGTATAATATTGATTATAATTGATGTAAATAATAAATATTACACAGTAATGATTCTGTATATATAATATACTATCCAATTACATACTATTTCACCATCAACATAATGATATTGTCGCTCGTGTATACGTACAAATTTTTGTCTCCACGAACATGATGAGATTCATTCCTCATCATAACCATTCCAGAATAATTTTCATTTTATTATTTAAAATAAGGTTTAAGAACTTAATGTAATTATGGATACGAATAAAATAAAACCTATAAATAACAAATATTACTTACATAACAAAACATGTAAAGGAAAATGAATCAGTTAAACCCAAAACAATGGTACTACTGAGATATGATTAACAAAGAAATATTAGAAGATCATATATGATATCATATTTGTGTATGCGGTTATTGTATAATTTATTAACAATTATTTCACCATTATACAAGAGGTTAACGTACCCTATTCTAAGGTAAAGTGCAAGATAAGGGGTAATTTTACAATCTCATTATTATACGAGGTTGTTTGTACGTGTGTATTTACTAGGACATCTTTGTCATCCACATCCAAGTTTCTTAAAAATATATTTGAAAACATTTTTACTATTTAATAGAATATGGGTAAAATTCATTTATACCCTTGTTTGAAATTTTATAAAATTATTTTAAAGGAATATTTCCATCGATTTTAAAATAAGGTACTTTATGACCGTTTCAAAAAATTAATGAAAGAATGTTTTTTAACTTATACGATGGGTGCAGATATTTTCTACATTTATAACACCATCAAATATTCCCATACAAGATTAAAATAATATTATCAAAATAAATGTTTTCATTTTTAATTACGTGACATTTAAATGATTTCCAAATAGAAGGAGATGTTTCTCTCAAATAGTTTTGATTATATTTATGTCAACACGATTTGATTGATTTTATGCTTATTTGATGTTGATTTATTATGATATAATCTTACATAATGTATTAAAGGTTTTGTGATATTTTTGAATGTGGATGTGTTATTTTTATACCATTCATGGTTTATGGTTAAAGTATTGACATTTCGTATGCTAGTTTTAATACAAATGCTTATGTTATGTTTCGACATTTTCATATGAGGAATGCATTGAACTTAGTAAGTGATGGGTGGAGCCCGCTATAGCTCTTCAATGCGTCGGTATGTCTCATAAGAAAAACTAGTGCCTTGGCACAAGGTCTTGAAAAGATCTTATTTTTAGTCTTGGCACGAGGCATTGACTACATGGTTATAATGGCTGACATTATGCATTCTATCATTATGAAATTAGTTATTGATATTAAATTTGATTATTCAAATTGTAGAATATCCATGTGAATAAGTAAATGGAATTATTTGATCTATATTTTCTAATTTATGTGGAACATTATTTTTAAAAGGATTTTGTTCTAGTCTAATACATTGTCTTAAATGTTTATGCATATTTATGATAGTTTTTTCTATATTGTTATCCTTACTGAGCATCTAAGGTCACCCCTTTCTTATGTTTTCTTTTTCTAGGATGTGAAGAAGTATATAATGATTAACCTGCAGGGATAGGCTAAGGGATATAAGTATGTTCAAATGGGATACAATGTTGTTGTTTTTTTATTTCATGATGCAATGTAAAAATTATATATGTATCTAGTACTTTCAAGGATACCAAACTAATAGGTCTTTCAAGACTTTATCTCTTGTTATCATTCCAATGTTATGTAATAATGCGCCGACTCTGGGGAAATAGGGTTGGGACATTACAGATAATGTATCTGTATGTTAAATAACTCAATAAAAAATGAACAATTAAATAAAAATTATTTCTTTCAATTCGCATAATTAAACATAAATATAATAATAATACATACATACCAAGTGAAAGAGTTTAATATAATTTTTTTCATAAACTCAAAAATTAAATAATCTTTACATTGATACCATGAAATGACACCCCATACAAGAAACAATTGTATGAAATACTTACCTATAACTAAATAATGTAACACTATTTGTATAGGGTGTATGTATATCTCATGACCAATTGTACACCACCAACATGGTTATTTATATAACTCATTCAACTATAAACCATATTTTTCGAATAAAAACAATGAAATACTTTACTTTAAGTAATAATCTATTTTAACTTTTCATTAGTATTTAATATGTAATAAAAAAAATTGAATATTTAAATTTAAACTTTTAATATATAAAAAAATAATCAATCTATGCTTGGAAAACCACTTTTATACACTATATAATATAATTGAATGATCATAAGAAATTAACAATTAATTCATCATGTGAGGGATTAATACAAAAATAAGTATAATTATAGCTATATATCATTAGTAGAAATAAGGATCAATTGGAACTGGTATACATAATCAAAGAATAACAAGTTACTATCCATGCATGGGTACTATTAATCACTCTCAAAGCATAACTATTCATATTTTTGGGGTGTAAATATATCCACATACTTTAGGAATAATAATTCACCTATATGATATACATAATATTATTCCAAAAAGTAACCAAATAAAAAAATATAATAACTAATGTAATTTCAAATAAAACAAAACATTTAACATCATGTTTTTGAAAAAGTAAGTAATTCTCATTTGGAATTCTTCTAAATAAGGAATTATCATTTAAAATAGAACCTTCACCATGAAACATGGGAATAAAAAATAACCCTTCATAATAACTCATAATAAAATTTTCCCATTAAAATCATGTTTTACTTATTAAAAACCAAATATATATTTATAATTCCCAATAAATACTTATATGCTAAATGTTTATAAGAATCATATTATCTAATCCAAAAAAATAAAAAAATAAAAAACTTAAATATGTAGCATGTCACATTTTTTTCCAATACACAAATATATGAAAAAAAAACTTAAGAAATAAAGAAATTAAAACTATTTCTTAGAATAACCACAATTCTTATAAAATTTTTAAATTTAAATTCAAATTCACCTTGAAACCAAAAAAATTAAAAAAATAAATATATAGAAACCAAATTTCCTCATAATTTTAAATATTTACACATTTATTTAAAATTCTCTAATGATAAAAAAATAGAACAATCCTCATGAAAAATACTTTAGTTTTAAATAAAAACTCATTTTGAAACCAAAAAATGGAAATAGAAAACACAATATATCAAAATCATATTTTCCCTATAATGATAATTAATATATTTGTTTTTATTCACTATAAACCTAAAAAAATCAAGCTCCATTTTATTTTGTGACTTCAATTTATGTAATTTTTTTAATAAAATACTAAGAAATAGATTGAAAAAATAAAAAATAGTCACTATTTTTTAAAACATATTTTATCACAATAAAAAAATCACTTTAAAACAAAATATAAAACTTAAATAGCTTAATATATAAAAAATAGGTTATTACCCCAAGTGTTAACATTTATTAATTAATATTAATATCCTAAAAATATTAAATTAAAACATTATATATTTTACAAGATAAACCAATTACTAATAAAAAAACACTCTTATTAATAAGAGACACCAACTTCAGGTAAAAGATATAAAATAAATAATGCATGTTATACAGATCACACTGAAAATTTAAATAATAAAAATTAATAATAATGTATTTGAAAATAATTATACTAGTGAAGATGGTTTATCAAGACCTAATGTAAATGAAATATAACCACCTACCACATTAATGTATAGATAAAATTTATCACAAACCATAACTACTAAAATTATCAACAATTTTTAAAGAACCATAAGAAATAAATTACCATAATTAAAACATTCATTTACTATGGGTTTTAATATCTTGAGTGTCAAAACATGCATTGAAAAATTTTATGAAAATTCCATATCTTCAACCTTCATGCTATCACCTTCATCTAGACTCCTCTAGCCTTCTAAAATAGAATTCCCATGAAAATCAAAGCATCTATCATTGATTAATGAAATATACAAAATAAAATCCCTAATTAATAATATAACTATATTCCAATAGTTGAATACGAGTTAGGGGAATGAAATGGGATTAAATAATAAAAATATTGTTACATAAAACTCATGTTTCTTTATAATGGATGAATTAATTGAAGAGAAGAATACTAGAAAACTCTCCTCTAGGAAATGAGGTTCATTTGAAGTGAGTTGAAGGAATAGGGGGTTCTTTCTTTTACTCACTGAACCCATTAATAGAAAAATAATGTTTATAAAATTTTGTAGGAAACAATTTTAATTTCTTTTATAGATAAATAATGTAAAGATTACACAAAAAAGCCATGAAACTGAGAACATACTCTCACGTCTCTATAACCAAAAACCACATCAAAAAATCCCCCCTCCACTTAAAGAGTACTAATAAGACCAATATAAGGGGGAAACCAAACAATTCAATATGACGAGGGGGTTTTCCAGAAATACCTAGAATAATCAACAAGAAAGGTGAATGGGATAGAGGGAGACTAAAAATAAGTATAAAATATCACAAGAAACTAAAAAATAACAACAAAAAACATAGAAATGTATAAATATAATTTTATAAAACATCACCCATTACATCCTTTTACTTTAGTTTAAATATCTTCATCATATGAAGAATCAATATATAGTGGATGTTTAATATATATTGTAATCACTAAGGTTACCTAAAAACTATGATATTTATCATGATATATTTTTTTTTAATTTTTATTATTTATTATAATCTAGTAAAAAATCATTCAAGTCATGTTTTATATTATAAAATAAGTCAATTCTAGACCAATCAATTTCTCATACCCTATTAAAACATTATAACACTTGGTAAATTTCCCCGTAATTCTTGATGTTTGTAATGGAGAATACAACCATTGAACATCTTCAAATATAAGATCTTGGGTGACTCCAAAATCAAAACCTTCTCCACCCTTAGGTTCATTTTCAATATTTTTCTTAAGAAACTAATCATATAATTTTTTTTATCATTAATAATTTTAACAATCCTTCATTGGTTTCATGATATTTTTCTTTGTAGAAGCAATAAAACCACCAATATCACTCTCCCATGAAACATTAGTCTCATCTATTGTAAAATCATTAGCTAAAATATCCTCTAGAAAACATGTTAGAGCTATTTATCCACTCAATTTTGTAGACTCAACATATTATTTTGATATATCCTCTATCTTATCAGTCACATTCTATGGTAGATAATATCCCATATTGCCTTCACTCAAACTATTTGAGACACATTATCCTAATCAGTTTTAATAGATTCCAAATTCATGAGCATATATGATCTCAATGGATGTTAATACATTACTTACACAACTATATCAATTTTAGAAGGAATTCCAATAGAATCATCCACCATGAACACCACCCATAAAATTTTGAATCATGTTAACAAAATTATTAGGATTATCAATATTAATTAGTGAAGATTCTTTTATATTCTCATCTGGGGCCTCAATGGATCGAGTCAAAGGATCACCCCCATAACCTTCATCTCAGATGGTCCAGTCTTGTAAACATGAAGCTATGAATTAGAATTAACTTGCATCGAGGACATTGGAACAAACCTAAGGTCATATTATTTCTCCCCATTAAATCCTAGTTAATGTGGATATTATCTCTCTTATGAATTCTCCCAAACCCCTTTCCTTATCATGAGATGGTTAACCATATTACCCGAATGATTCTCTGCATTTATAAAACCATCCATATTGTGAGAGTATTTTTTTTATATCACAATTGAGTGGCTCTAAAACTCACATCATGAGAATATTATTAACTTGGATTCATAATCAATACATTTCCACACTCATTTCTATATACCCATAATGATTGAAAATTAATCTAGTAGGAGAATAGAAAGATCCATTTCAATGTATATCCTTTGATAAATAAGATCATTAATCTTGATGGTGTTATCTTCTCATCCTATGAATCTACCAGACTGATTGGATATATCTTCAAGAGTTAATGATTTATGGCATGGAAACATCAGCCCAGGGAGACACAACCAAGTCATAGTGAATGCAGATTCACATTGTTTATTCCAATATTTCATCCATCTCAAAAAATTAAAATGATGGTTCTCAAAAATCATATCTTCTATAGAAAAAGATAATGTAAAATCATCCATTGAATGAAAATGAATGTATAATCATTTTGGATCCAAAAAACCAACAATCACCAATTTATAATGACCCCAGGACCATTTAATATGTCTGTAAAATAAATCCACATGAGTAAGATTTATAAAAAAATTATTTTAAAAATTTTAATCATAGAATTCATCTAACCAATTAAAATCATCCTTGGAAATCAAAATAAGTGGATTCCCTTTGTAGAGCGAAATTAGTTTAAGCCCAAGATTAATATGAGGAACCTATGAAAGATCTTCAATAATGATGAATGGAAAGGATGAGATTCTTTACAACAACACCCTAGAGGACTATTGATCTCCCCTAATAACTCCCACAATACCTGAAGGATTGGGTAGACAATCATCATAAATATATTATATAGAGGTTTCATTAGTGAACTAGGGAGAATCATTATATCCCATACCCAATATTAATAAATTATTTAGATAATATAAATCTTTAACTTAAAATATTATCTAAAATATCTAATATGAGAAACATATATCAATATTTCAATTACAAACATTTTAAAATATCTCAATATAATCCAAATATTTAATCATACTAAGACATAGAACTTAAAATTAAAATTTGGGTATTTGTTCCCCTATCACCCAAAATAAATAAATAATAAAATTTATTAGAAATTAATTTAATGTAGGGTGTTACAATTTTCTATACCATATAAATCCTCACCTAGAAAATTAATCCTATGAAATATTAATTAAAAATAAACAATATTATAAATTAAAAATCTCTATCATTATTGAAATCAAAATTGAATTATAAAAATTAAATCATACAAATTATAAAATACGCCAAATCAAAAAAAATATTAAATCAATTTTAAACTAATTAATCCCCACTGTAAGATATTTTTTTATAGGTAGAAAATATATAATTTATTAATTTAATATTTCATTGATATTTACTCAAAATGGTCATTTAAAACATATTGGTTTGAGGTATGTTTTTGAATTCCTTTTCAAAATTAAGCATGATTTGGATTTAAACAACCTTATTCATAAATAAATATTTATTAAAAAACCCCATATATTTTTCACCATTGTGGGAATTAATTAAACCTATATTAAAATAATTGTTTTAAATTTAAATTCAATCTTCCATTTAAAAACATACACACCAATACATATCTATTAAACCATTACCAAACTCAAGAAATATATACCAGCATCCATAATTTGTTTCAAATTCTTATAAAAACACCACCGAATATTTCAGTTAAGGTAAATGATACATCATCCAAACTCCTAAAACCAATTTATAATCATGATGCCCACTAAATGAACACAAATTATTTAATTTAATCACACACATATTGTATAAAAAAAGTCATGACGATTTAGCAATTCCAAACAGATCAAAAAATAAAATTTTATATTTAATAAAAAAGGAAGAAAAAATAATAATATTAAATATTAAATTTTTAAATAAAATTTCATTATAATACTTCTGAAAATTTAAAATTTTCTAAAACAAATATTATTTTTAAATACCAAAAACATAATTATTATATATTGATTTAAAAAAATTTAAAATTTAAATCAATAAATACCCCCATTACAAAGAATTTTTACCTAAAAAAATGGAATAAAGAAAAATTTAACATTATTAAAACCCATTTAAATGTTTTTTATTTCAATTTTTCTTTGTATTTATAACTAATTATATAATTTTTTGTATCTATATAATAGATAAAAAACAAACATAAATTATATAATAACATGAAATTAGTATCCAAAAATTACTTGAACAAGACTGTATTTTCATAATATGATAGGAATTTCATCCATACAAACCTTTTAATTTGATTTGATTAGTTATTAATAAAAAAACAAAAATCAATAATCAACATCACTTGAAATAATTTAAAAATTCTCTCAAACAAATTATGTTAGGTAATAACAAACTTAGAACATATTTTAAAATATTTTTTCTAATCCCCTCGAAGCAAAAATTAATTTTTCAAAAACCATTCAAATTAAATATAGTATAAACAATTTTGGTTTATTTGAAAAAGATTTTATGAGACATATATACAAACCCAAAATTTAATATACACAATAAAAAAACAGTTTATGCTTAAAACTAACCAAAATCACAAATATACAATAGCACTATGTATTAATATATCAAATTATGAATTTTTTTTATTTATTAAAATCATGCTATAAAATTTGACAAGAAAAAATTATCATCCAAAAAATTTATATATAAATAAATAAAGAAATAAAGAAATAAAGAAATATATATATATATATATATAAATGTGTGTGTAACACCCTGAGATTATAATATATGTTTTCCTTTAAATAAGTATGTGTTCGAAAACTGGATCCACATATAATATCAAACTAAAGTGAGACAATGATATATTTATACACTTAAAACCCAGCTATTGGATTATTTATAATGAATAAAGGTCACCAATTTAAAAAATATTTGTAGAATTAAAATAAAGAGTAATTTAATTATGCATGAAATTTAATTGGTATAAATAAAATGACTAATACTATCATTTTATGCGTAGAAATGTATTTTTTCTAAATATTTTCTTTTTATATGATTTACATTTCTATTTCAGGAATCTTGTGATTAAATATGTTATAATAAATTTGATAGGAATAATTAGTTATTAATAATTTAATTAGTAAATGATAGGAAATATGAATGATAATGATTAATATTCATGAAAGACACTTTCTTCTAATCCAATGTTTCATTAAGTATCATATTTTTATTTTAAATTTAAATTTCTAAATTTTATAATTTCTAATTGAAAAATTGAATGTTGTTTTTGGATTCATTGTATTAATATTTTCTTTAGATTAATTTAAGGGTTTTTTCTAAAAGATTTATTTTTAGGGGAATAGTGAAAATATTGTTTCTATAAATGACATTGTTTTTATGACATTAATAGTATATAAGTTTGAATTGGAAATTAATGAAACGTTTTTTTAAGACCAAATATGTATTTTATATAATTTTTTTTAATAAAGATGATCGCTACCACTATGTTATTATAATCATGAAAAAACAAATCCAAAGGAGTATCAGAAAACAAGGAAAAATCCCAAAGAAAAAAATATAGATACCTATCTTTTCCTCCCATCATTCAGTTGTATTTCATTCTTCTTCTCGAATTACAAACCATTCATCCCTTCGGCGACCACACCCTAAACCCCTCAATCACCCCTTACTTGGTGTTAGTGCTTAAAGCCTTTCAAGAAGTGTCTTATTATTAGTCATGTTAGAATTATAAATATCCTCTTATTTGTATTTACATTTTTCTAGAGAAGCATCTCCTGTCATTGGTGTCATCATCCTCTCTACCTTCCTTTCTTACACTAGAGCATGGATATCCTGGTGCATTGTCTCATTAGGAGAGCCCCGAATTGTGTCATGAATATTAATGGAACCATCAATTTTTTGATCATAGAAAGGAGTAGGTTTACCTACAATCGATTGATCAAAAATCACAAGAAGAAAAACCAGAGGCTTTGTCTTATTGTAGGAAACAAGATGACATCTTTCATTATCCATATATGGTTTTGAAGAAGAATAATGAGAATTATAGATGAATAGAGAATCATATTCTAAAACTTTCTTACCCTTTCAGATACCTGAAGTATCCATCCGCTCATATGAGAGTTTAAGATCAAACTCTTTTTTGAATTTATTCTTCAATAAATTGTTCATCTTTAAAGTTATCCTCATGACCTGGAATTTGAGGAGTTGAACATATTTGAATTTTTTTCAAGTCATCACTCTTTCCTTTTATATGAGTATCAACATTGTGGATATTTGACTCTTCAGAAAATATTTCAGCCCAAGAGTTCATATTATTCTTAGATGTAGAGGCATAAACATTTTGTGTATGAGTTGACTGAACACCCTTTTCATCAAACATTGGCCCGAATCCTTCATCACGAACAACTATATGTTCTTCTTTCTCATTTTTGGAACTGTCAACATCAATGTCAAGTCCATCATCACCCTTACAAGGATCATAATTATCCTCAGTCTGGAGCAACTGAGTAAGAACATCAACCTTATGAGTCGGTTCACTTTTTCTCTTCTTGAGAAAATAGTTCATGTCATTTCCACTCAATTAATGGAAATTTCATACTATGTATTTCTTATAGGTAGATGATGCATGACATATAACATTATAGTCCTTGAATATTTTTTGAATTTTTTCATAAATGATCTTCAACTCAATGATATCATAATAATTTGCAAGAATAACTTTATCAACTAGAGTCAATCTGAGATCAACCTCAACCAGGAACCTATAGAATAGACCAAATCAATCCACATTAATTTCCTTGTCAATTGAAATTATAATTCAAATAGACCGTGCAATATCATATAGAAATTTGGGGCGCCAAAGTATCTAACTTAACTTAAAAACCCTTACACATATTTTATTAGGGGTGTTACCTACCTCAAATGGATTTCATTTTTTTAACCCATTCATGAAGGTGAATAATACCATGTTTCAGCACAATGTAACTAAATCCCCATGATCTGAATTTTAGTTCTTTCATGGAGAAGAGCATATAAAAGTATTCCCATCCTAACTAGACACTTTTCTATGATGAAAAACTCCAAACTGATTGAATTAATTCCTTGAGTTCGTCTATTTTCAGAATATGATCACCGTTAGGAAGAAATAATCGAGCAATAATTGAGAACTCATCGATTTTGAGCAGTTGTAAAATAGCATCTGGATCAATGTTGATGTGTGAAATGTTCCATTTTATAATATAAGTTATATCCTTTAAAAAATGTTTTAAATACATTATACATTTAATATTTTTAAATTTTTCTTATCACATTTATAAATTGATTCTAATAATATTAATGTAAGAATTTGGAATAATTATCTAAATATTAAGTAATAATTTTCATTTTATTTTTAGTGATAAATGATATGTTACCTTAGGTATAAACTAGTTACCAATGTAAAAGATAAAAGTTCAATGGTAAAATATTTAATGGTAATGAGTTTATAACATGTATAAAAAATGTATGGGAATGGGATTCTAAGGCCTTGATCAATATTATATCTTCCCATATCAATTATTTATCAATATTGGGGAAATTGTTTTTGATAGTGACGACAAATTATTAATTTTTTTTAGGTATTTACAAAAGTGACATCCCTTTTCACTTATAAAACATAAACTCATATAAAAAATTAACTTCACAAAAAGAACCACATATTTAGACAAAATATTTACCACAAAACTCTCATAAAAATCCTATAAATATATATTTTTGGGAGTCTCTATCTTTCTCAAAAAACTATCCCTCAAAGGCTTAACTCCCATAGAAAAGAAAATAATCCAAGATGTGAGGTATAAATTCATAACTGCTCATTTCCATTCTTAATTTCATTATGTGTAGTTATTATTCGTAAATTTTTATTAAAGCATATTAAAATGATACAAAATATTTTCATTAGTATAGTATTACTAGGAAAGGTGGGGGCATACCCCTTTATTAAAAAAAAGAAAATAAAACATACAAACCCCTTTTGTGGGAGAAGGGAAAACCCAAAATCCCATAACGAGTCCAAAGTCTCTTTGGCCAAAGATCCAATGGCTTGAGAGGCCAGTGGGATAACCCATTACAAATGAAACCCTAGCCGCATGCTGGCACGCCACCACCGTCGAAAAACCTGCAGTCAAATCCCGCACGTGAACGCTACCGAAACCTCACAAAACACAGAAGCCCGATCAAAATATTTATGACCCAAGAGCCCAGTGGGACAAATCCCATTACAAAACCAAGACCAAAGGCCAAAAAACAAATCCTAAAGCAGCAACACAAGAACCGGCCTAGAACCAATCTACTAGAGCTGTCAACAACAACGGAACCGTTCCACATGACCGTCGTCTGACCCGAACGCCGACTGCCATCAAGCTCCTGCCCTCTATCCACCGTCCCCGCAACCTGAGGAAGACCCGCGACCAGACCCATTACAAAAAATCCCATTGTATGAAATTATTACATTATAAAAAGTTATAGAAAATCAATTATAGTAAATTTTATGATCTAGGAATTATGAAATTATGGATAATAATTAATAACATTTTCTCTATTACAAAACTAGTCAAAATAATCAAGACTACTCACACTCAATATTGAATAATGATAATAAATAAATAATATTCATATAGAAAATATGTATAAATTAAGTTTATAAAAGGTTATATACATGAATAAAGTTATTAAATTGGTTTTTAAGATGATTATGTATGTTATACATGAGGTTAGAGTGTGATAAAAGATGCAATAATTCAACGTAAGGGTTCTTTGTCCCAAATTTTAGCTTCTTGAGACATGTTTATGATATACACAATGTTTTCATTATGGTGAAAATAATACTCCATTATCAGTTTGTATCATTATTAAATTATATTTTAGGATGTTAAATGGTCTATTCTAAGTTCATTCTCTCATGGGGGTTTAACTCAAAAATATAAAACTGTTAAGGGTTTTTGTGGTCTCAATTATAATTCTTTGAGACATGTTACATGTTATAAACTATGATACCATTGTATGGTGTTTTATTGATTTATTTTCCCATTAATATTATATAATGTATTTCATTTTAATAAATTGTGCACAACAATCAAAATAAATTTATTTTGTTCAAAAATCATTGGATCAAGTGTTTCCCTAGTCCATAGGGTTTTTGGTAACCCAATTTTCATTCATTGAGTTTTGATCATTCTCTTGAACTTTTTTCATATATGTTGGGAGAATTATACCCTTTTATTTTATTTTTTTTATTATATAATTTTTTTTATTTATAAGTCATAAACCACTTTTCAAATAATTTATGCTTCATGGAGTGTTTTATATATGAGGGATATTGAAAACTAAAATCTCCATTTATTGAGTAGTAATGTGTCATCTTCAAAATTGATTTTCCATCATTGGGTTGTCCCAACCTAGTATTTTATTATATGATATTTTATAATAGTTTTGGGAAAATGATGTTTTAATATGAAGAAGTTTTTATTACACGTTTTAACACTAAGGTTTTTCAAAAAAGGTTATTTCATAGTATTAAAAACGTTCCATTCATAATCAAATGTTTTGTCTTTGGATCCAAATTTAATATAGAAAGATTTATATAATTTTCAATGTTCCATTATTGGATATTTTTTTAAAAGTAATTATATTAAAAATAATTAACTTCTCCTTTTCAAAAGATACTTTTTAATGATGCTTGTAAGTTTCTATTTTAAATTTTTTGTAATTTTTTTTATAAAAGATCATTATGTTTTCACTCCCATTTTCATTTTCATTTTCAAAGGGATTTACACTAAAGAGATTAATATTAAAATATTTATCCTATAATATATATATATATTAAATTTTTTTGGATTGATCTTGAAATATCATATAATTTAATTTTTGATCCCTTCTTATGTGATACTGTTTGAATCATTCTTTTATGAGGATGATTTTCATTTATGTCAAAATCCTTCCGAATTTCCATTGTTAAAAAAGGAATTTTTTATTTTGAAACTGACCACATTTTTTCAATGTAAATCTTATGAAACATCATTCGTTATCAATGATATGATATATCAATTCTTTTTCCATTCCTAACAATCCATACTGTATATGAATATTTTTTCTTCTAATGCATTTACTTTATGAATACCTTATTTCCATTTCTATGATTAAAGAGTGTTAAATTAGATTATATAAATAAATTTATTGAGAAATATTTTAACTTCATTGTATACCCCTTACTCTAAATGATGTTAGTTTGAGGGATGTTTTCAAATAAAATTATTGCATTTATATATAAGGGGATATTGAACGTCGGTATATTTATTATTCTGATATGGATGTTTATTCATTACATAGGAAACTTGAATATGTATTATTTATCCATCCAATTTCATTCTACAGATGAGTTATAGTCATTTCTTACCTTTCATTAACATAAGGAAAAGTATTTTAATTTTGTATATTGTCAATTAAATATGGATGGTTGTTGGAAAAGTCGATTATATATTGTTTACTCATTAGATCATATGATAAAATAAATAGAATTAAAAAGTGATGGGTAGGGCCTCATATTATCTTTCCCCTAGATGCATAAGTAGGTCTCCTGAGACAAATATTTTTTTTATTTGGTGTATGACTTCCCAATTCCACGAGATAAATTGGATGAGATCTTAGAAATAATAATGATGTCCTGACTATATACTGAATGGAAATAATGGTATCTCGGTTGAGGCCTTGATGGTAAGATCAAGATGTCTAACATTTTTTATTCCATCACCATGAATTTAGTTTTTGTTATCCATGTGGTATATTTATTTTCATAGTAATACATGGATATTTTATTCTCTCAGTCTCAATTAAGTGTAAAATTATGACTTATTCTAATCATAATAATTATTCCTTGTTTATGACATGATTTACTTAGTTGAATTTTTTCCAATACTATGAATTTATGCTCACCCCTTTTATTTTTAAATTTTTCTTGGATATTTAGAAAATTATTATACATGATACAAATTAAAGAATAGAATATGTGGGATATTCTTAGGAGATGTTGAATACCTATTATGGACTTAATAATTTCATATGGTGAGAAAAGTTCATTATTTTAGAAAGATAAGAACATTCTTATTTTATTATTTCTCTTAATTATATAAAGATAAAAACCTAAATGATCATGGGAATTTATATTTTTCAATATTTTATTTATGCATTGTAATTACAAGATAGTTATTTCTTGGATTCTATAGTGGATATCAAACCCATTATTTTAAATATGTGTGTATAACACCTGATCCCAGACTGTGAGTCTAAGGTGACAGAGTTGGTATGAAAGCATTGTCTAGATAACTTTATAGATTATAGTGTGCAATGAAGAAACTTTTTGGGTTAATATGTTAAGTTTGAAAAAAAATCAATGATGTAGATATCACTTGGGGTTAATATGTTATTTAATTATAGGGTAATAATACACATTTTATTTTGAGATTATAATTAGAGAACATTATTAAAAAACCTAGGGAAAGTCTAAGAGAGAATTAAAGGTATATAATATCATCCTGAAGTATAGGCCATGTTGAAATTATGTGTTTCTTCATGAAATTTCATCCTTATTTGGATACTACAACGGAATGTAGGCTCTAGAACAGATGTACTTAGGGGTAATATCCTTGAAAAGGGTGGATTTTATTTTAAAATCATAGTCACATAGTTCACAACAAGGAGGAAAAATTATAAATTTGGTTTGAAACTCTTAGGTGGTATGATATTGTTTATTCAAATTATCGATAATGAACTATTATGAAGAAATTGAGTATAATTTTAACTAATTTGGTTAGAGAACTTCGTTGGAAAATAACCATGGATAACTAAGGTTTGAATAAAGATTTATAGGTTAAACCAAAAATATAATATTTTAAAATTGAAGGTCCTACAGGGGAATACGTCTTGATATTGATGTTTTCATATTCATATTTTTAATATTATCATAACCATTTTGGTTTTAGTATTTGGCTGAAAATAAAAAAATGAATCTGATAAAGGTATGAATCTAGAAATCACAATATATTATAATTGAATAAGGTATAATACTTAAAAGGTTGATGATTTTTGTAAATGATTACTATGATGGAAAATGTTGAGTTTCCTTATAATACCTAAGGTAGTGAGGTTTATATATGAATAGATATTAAATCTTGATACACTAATATATTTTAATTAGTGATTTATATTTATCAATGATATTATGTTATATTCAAACAATTATGAGGATCATGTTTAACATATACGGATTGTTCTTTAGTATTATTACATTAATGTTTTGAAAACATATATAAAAGGGTATCAATAACCATAAAAAGTGATTTTATGAAAAATTTATATTTTGGGGGATAAATATTTATGAACTCATGATTAAGGGATAAATAATTCTTAGTTTTAAAATATTCTTGATATTGAGGTAATAAAAGCTTTATTGACTTATTAAAAAGTGAATTTGATAGTATTGATAAAATTATAATTGATTACTTATTTAATGAAAAAGTTAAAAAATATATTCTGGGTTATGTTTATCTCATTTTTTGAATTATGATTTATATTGAATAGTGTTTGACTTATTAAACTAGTGGCTAATATCCTTTAAGTGTTAAATATAGATTTGTTTTTTGGAATAAAATTTTGGTTAAATTTGGATTAGTGTCTTACAAATTTAGATGGTTTTGGGAATGGTATGTTATGTATAATATATGATTTTGGTTTATATAT
This sequence comes from Viscum album, assembly GCA_963277665.1. Taxonomy (NCBI): domain Eukaryota; kingdom Viridiplantae; phylum Streptophyta; class Magnoliopsida; order Santalales; family Viscaceae; genus Viscum; species Viscum album. Next base: position 1,919,224,338 of record OY728119.1, read on the forward strand.
ATTTGGGTATATAATTTTAGGAATGATTATTATTTTTTGAGGAAATTTAAGTAACTTGATATCATCTTTGTGAGTAAGGTAGATGCCAAATTAGAGTTTATATCCCATATGTGAAATATTTTAAGAATACACTCACCTACTTCCATCAGTGATTAATAATTAAAATTTCTTGGTTAAACATTATTTTTTGTTGGGGATAGATTGTAATACCCTAATATTTTCATATATAATTACTTTTATATAATTCAATCTATTCAATAGATTGCTCCACATGGAACATCGAACTAAAACAAAACCATGATATATTTATAATGATAAAACATATACATTTAATTAGAGGTAATGAATAAGAGTTACAAATTTACGAAATATTTCTAGAATGAATATAAAGGTTGATATTATTATGAATTAAATTTAATTGGTGTAGATAAAACGACAATTATGATCATTTTATAAGTAGAAATGTATTTTTATAAATATTTTCTTTTTATGAGATTTGAATTTTTATTTCAAGAATCTTTTGATTAATGAAAATAAAATTTATTTTATATGAATAAATTTTAAAAAAATTAATTAGTAAATTATACAAAATATGAATGAAAATTGATAATATTATAAATAACATATTTTCCAACATAAACGGTTTTTCATTATATATCATATTTTTATTGAGAAGTTAAATTTATAAATTTTAGAATTTGAATTTGAAAAAAATGAATACTATTTTTTATTAATCATTGTAATATTTTCTTAAGATTAATTTTTGTGTTTTTTATGAAAGATTCATTTTTAGAAGAATATAGAAAATATCATTTTTACAAATAACATGACTTTTATGATATTAGTAGCATATAAATATGAATTCAGAATTCATGAATTATTTTCATAAGATGAAAAAAGTATTTTATAAGTGCTATATAATTTTAAAATTAATGGTTTTAATATACAATCCCATATCTTAGATTTTATAACTTAATTTATATTTTTCATAAAATGGTTTTTAACATATTATATATTTTGCATTTTGAAATTAATTTTTATCAATTTTAGAAGTTGAATAAAATAAAACGAAATAAAAAATTCAAATTATCAGGTTTTAATTATGTAATATGGTCTATTTTGTTTATAAAGGACAAGTTACCTTAGGTAAAAAATAGTTAGCAAGGTAAAATACAATAGGGTAAAAATGAAAAATATATTGGAAATGAGTTGATTTTTTTAAAATAATATATGGAAAAGGGTATATAATGCCTTGATTATCCAAATAAATTAATCATTATACTATTTATGAATTCTTAACCACTTTTTCTAAGAGTGAGTTAAAATTATTGAAATGTTTTTGGATATCTACAAATACAGCATCCCTATTTACTTATAAAAGGTTCACTCCTCTATTATTTTTCTATTAAAGAAATACCCACTTAGTTAGGACCAAACTCTATAAAAAATATCCTTTATTTAATAAAAACATTTAATAGGGTTGTTAATTCTAAAAAAAAGCATCCAAAAAAGGATTAACCACCTTTGAATAGGATAATCAAAGCAGTGAGACACAAAAATTCAATCACTCTTTACTCATTTTAATTTCATTTTGAGCACTTATTTTCCTTAAAATTAACTTAAAATTTATTTAAATGATAGAATACATATAATTAAAATAATTTATTGTTATTATAATGACATCATAATAATGAACTACCTTTCCCTTTTCTATTATGAAAAATGAAACTGTTATTTATGCATTATGTGGACTATCGCATCCACAACGAAACATGTTTCATTTCTGGTCAACACCTTAAAAGGGTTTTCTTGATTTTTAATTAAATAAATAACTACAATATTTATGAGATGTCTTTTTATTCTTAATATATAAAACATATTACCCATTTTCACCAATTTATGGAAAAAACATCATCATCCATGTATAGGTGTGGACTAACACCTCTATAGAATAATTGATTTACTTTTTTCATTTCATCAAAACCATAAATTTTTGGACATGATAATGGTTTTTGTAAATATATATTATGATTATTAAATTATTAGGTTTATCTAAACACAATTTGGATAACTTATTAACAATATTAGAAATAAACAATTGTGGTAGATTCAACTATCTAAAGGTGTTTGAAAAGAAAAAAATGTTTTCTTCATAATATGAAATAACTTCATATAGTTTATATTAATCATATAATTATCTATAATTATGATATAAAAACTAATAAAAAATATATAATATAATTATGCTTCTGGAATAATTATATTACAACTAAATCACTACTTTATCATCCATTAATTATTGTATGTTCTTGTTTGGGTTAGTTAAACCTCCCAATTGAACAACGATATAACATTAACTTATGGATGAATATGAGAAATTAATTTATGTAAATATATGATATAAATAAGTAAATACTTATTTTTTTATTATATAATAGAAATATGGAATCATTACTCACTATTTAATAAAACACCCTTCATTCATTAAGAATTGGAGGAACATATTCATTTCCAAATTCATATTAAATGATCATAAACAAAAATCCAATAGAATTAAATTATATCATTATAAATAATTTTGAAACATTAATTCCAAAACATATTATGATTTTGGAATGTTTAATTTTGGGAAAAGAATGAATAAAAAAACTACTATTATGGAATTAGTTCAAAATGATCAAGTTTACTCACATACTATATTGAAAATAGATAATAAATAACTAATATAAATATAGGGAATAATTTGAAATAATTTTTAGAAAATGTTATATAAATTAATAATACTATGAAATAGATGTTTAATTTGGTCATTTTTTTATATAAGATGTTAGAGTTCGATCAAATAAGTTATATTTCAAGGTAAGGGTTCTTTGTCTCAAATCTGAACTCCTTGATAATTTTTTATATTATACCCAATTTTTTATCTTATGTGGTGAAAATAATAAATCATTATGATTTTGAATCATTATTGAAATATATTTAATTATGTTCAAAGTTCTATTATATGTTCATTCTCTCGTGGGGTTTTGATTAAAAAATTTGAAAATATTTATGGGTTTTCTTTATATCAATTCTGATTCACGGAGACATGTTAAATGTTATTCACTATGTTTCCTTTGTAATTTATTATAATGCTTTAATATCCCAATATTAATATATTTTTTTATTTCAATGTGATTTATGGGATATAATAATCCTTGTAATGTTCTTTTCATCAAATTCCTTTTGACTCAAGTGTTACCCATTCCGAAGTGTTTTTGGTGCCAAGATTATTATTAATTTAGTTATGATCATTCTATTGAAGTTATATTATATATGTCATTTAAATCATTAACTTTGATTTTATTTTGTGTTTTATCCCATTTTTTACATTTTTTCCACATAAACCCCTTTTTAAATATTTCATACTTTGCAGAATGTATTCCCCATAAGGGATGCTGATAAATTAAATATCCCTTCTTTGGGTCACAAGAATTCATTTTTAACTTTTATTCTCTATTCTTGGGTTATCCAGACCTAATATTTTATTATATAGTATTTTATAATCCTCATAAAATTAAGCTTTAATACAAATATGGTTTTAATACTCCTTTTTTAAATTGTTATTTTTCAATAATGTAATTTAAAAGTATTAAAAATATTACATTCATAATAAAATATTTTATCATTAGATATAAATTTAATATAGAGAACATTATTTCATTTTGAAGGATCTATTATTGGGTATTATTTTTAAATGTAATTTTTTACAAAATATTTCACTTCACCTTTAAAAAAGTTACTTTAGAATTGGTATGTATGTTTTTTTGTTTACGTTAATGATGAAATGTATTATAAAATCTCTTATGTTTTCACATCCATTTTTATTTTCATATTCAAAAAGGATTTACACTAATAATATTTATGTTACATGATTCATACTCTACTATACATATTAATAATTTGTGTTATTTAACTATTATTTTTGAACAATTTGATTCATGATCCCATCTTGTGTGATACTATTTGAAGAATTATTTTAGAAGGATGTTTTTTTATCTATTTCAAATATATGATTCACTACTACCATTTTCTTTCCTAACCATCCACCATGAATCAAAATAAATATTCTTACAATAAATATACTTTTTGAAAACTATGTTTTCCATTTATTTTATTAAAGGATTGTCACCTAGATTTTATACATCGATTAACTATGGAAATTATTGAGTTAGCAATATAATACATTATTTATATGGGGTTAGTTTTATTTATTCTTACATAGAATGAGGTTCCTTTTATTTATTGGGGAATAATTGAAAATCATTATATTTATTATTTTGATACATATTCTTATTTTTTTAAAGGCAATTTCATGGTCAACGACCAAGATAGAATTTATTAAAGACAAGAAAGAAAATTAAAAAAGTATGTAAGAGGGAATTTTATTGAAATATTTATCAAGGAGAGGGAGGAGATCATCTGGCAACTCATCAGACCACGTAATGGCCAGGCTGATCCCCTTGTTGGAAAGACCATCTGCCACCAAATTAGCCTCACGGTAGGCATGGGTGGCAATATATCTGATTTCCAAAAGTGAGTTTAGGCAGATCTTCCAACACATAGTAAGGGGCCAAGAGAGGTGAACGTCCCCATTCCAAATTTCCAGAATAATGGTGGTGGAGTCACTTTCGATCCAGATGTTCTTCCATCCTTTATTCTTAACAATTTGGATGGAATGGATGAATGATACATATTCTTATTCATTACTCAAATAATTTGAATATGTATTGTTTAATTATCCACATTCTTTATTTGGGCATGTTATGATCAAATTATCACTTTTATTAATATGAAGAAACATATTAGTGTTCAATATATTGTTATCCTAATATATATGACTATTGAAATTTTTTTATATATTTTCTACTCATTATCTCATATGATAAATTCATTGGACATAAAAAAGTGATGAGTAGGGCCCAAAATTATATTTACCCTTTGATTGATCAATAAGTCACATGAGGAAAACTTGTTTGGGTATTTGGTATATGAATTCCCAATTTAGTAAGAAATATTTTCTATTATATTTATGAAAATAATGATACCTTTCTTGCAACATTGACACCATGAATTATTTCTTGAATGAGGCCTTAATAGTAATATAGAGATGTATGGAATTATGAAATCTATCATCATGAATTTAGTTATTTTTATCAATGTGATCTTTTTTACTTTCATTTACTTCAATGGATATATTATGAACATATTTTTATATTATTATTTCATTATTACTTATTTTATACATAATATGTGTTCCATGATTTCACAAGTTTTATTTTTTACCTTATAAATAATTTGAGCTCAACCCTTCTTATGTTTCAATTTCCCCATGTTAGAATAAATGTATGACACATGATATGATTAGAATAATATCTTATATAGGGTAATTTTTGGACATGATGAAGAATTATCATAGATAAACTTGTTTCTTATAGTGTAAAAATGTTCCTCTAGTTGAGAAATGCACGAGCTTAATTATTTTAGGATTTTACTAATTCTCTAAAGATCTAACCCTAAAAGGTATAGGGAAATAATGTAATGAAATATTTTATTTATATCAGGTAATTATGAAATAATTAGGTCTGAGAATATTTAGTTGGTATTGAACCTAATATTTAATTTATGTGTTTATGGAACTAGATCCAAGAGTTTGGGTCTGGTGTTCTATAGTGTGTGTGCATGTAAAAACCATTTTTTTAATTCATGTAAATATTTGATATAAAATTTTCACATCCTTGAATAACATAATACAAAAAATACTACAATTTTAAATATTAATTTAAAAATATCTAAAATTACTTCAATTTAATCTATGATTAATGAATAACATTTATCCATTTCATAAATATCATGACTATAAAACATTAAACAATTTTATCATACCATATCCAATTTAGAAAAATATTTAATATAATACAACACATAAACCAAGTCACATATCTATTCAAATATAAAAATATAATTAAAATTTTAAAATATAATATTTTAAACCATTCATTTTAAAACTAAAATATTAATTATATTTTCATAAAATGAATACTCACTGAATTTATATACAAGAAATTTTAGTTCTTAAATAAAAAAATATACCCCCATTCACATTATAATCCCATTATTATAAATTTTTAATAATATATTTCAACATTTGTTCCCTTAATGGAAATTTAACATGAAATTCATGCTACATGGTGCTTTAGGTTTTGATTCAGGTCAGATATAATTTTTAGAGGAAAGTTGTCCCTAGGATTCTACCAGTAACATCTTAAAATGCGCGTTCATTAAGAGGGTGTGAGGTGAATCTCCAAAAACTTTTTGAGGTGATTGTTTTATACTCTTTGGGAACTCATTTATATTTAGGTCATATTCATGAATCCTTCCCAATTCTCAATGTGGGACTGGTTTCAAATATAATATAATTTTATCTATCAACATGCATTGACATGACCATTCGTTATATATTATAGATCTCCATAAATGTGAAAATATGTATGTATTAATCTTTATTCACATTTAATTTACTAATAATTTATTCTTAATTTTTGGTTCTATAGTTTAATGTCAAATTACTAGTCACTATGGATATTGTTTCAATTTAGGAAGGCAGTGAGTATTGATGGTGTTATTATCAGGACTATAAGAAGGTATTACTATATATACTTTTGAAATGAATCATAAACCACATAGTTTAGTGCTAATTAACATGAAACATTGAACCTTTTATGGTCATTTAACAAGAAAAAATTACAAACAGTTTAATTCTTACATAATTTAATTTCTAAGAGAATGGTTCATATAGGTGTTTTTCTTGGGACATACACATAAGCTAAAATTTCTATATAATTTCTATGGGAATATTTAACAATGATGTTAGGTTGGACTAGATAGAAAGGATATGAACCACTTATGAGAGTATTCTTACATCAGGAATGTTACCCGAAGAAAGAAATATGGTGATACCAGGAAAGAATATATCCCTTGAAGTGGGATATATTTTCATCATAAATATGATAAAATAAGGATAATTATTAAGGAATATGTCCCTAGTGAAAGAGATAAATGATTTTAAAGGGAATATAACCTGACACATAAGGATATAAGAGGTTTCATGAGGAATGTGGAACCACGTGGGAAAAAATAGAAGATTTAATCATGTCGGGTTTGAACCTTCCAGAGGCATCATACATATTCTATTTAATAGGAATAATATACCATATATTTTGAGAATATGAGTTTAGGGTTATATAATAGGAATGTGCTATGTTGTTTAGTGTCACGAAGTACGGATTTTGTCATGTATTTTTACATCATGAGACTAAGATGTTGTCCATTCAATTTAATGTCACGCTCTAGGGATTATTGTGATATGAAAGGATAGAAAGCATATGATCATATCTGGATTATTCATATGGTTCTTCTGAGAGGGATGGACTAAAACCATAAGTGGAATATGTGAAGGAAAAAAGATTTGGTTCTTACACATAGTATGAGGCCCATATTCTCTTCATCCGACTAGTTGGTAGGTGGGGAGAGATGAAGGAGGCCCACTCTCAGTTAGGGGGATATGGGGGTAGATATTGGTCTCACACAAGATTTGGGTACCTTTTTGCTAAATGGACTTGAGTATCTACCAAGAACCCATGAAAATAATATTTGGACAGAGGCTATTATTATTAGATTACATGGCTCGAGGATGGTCTCATTTATTTCACTATAATAGGTACTGACATGATTTTCATAAGGTGGTATAAAATCTTATTTATTTTCCAAATATAGCAGAGTGGCATAATATGTTTGTTTTCATTGAGGAGATTTGAATTTAATTAATTACTAGTTCTTTTTCACTATAAATACTTATTTTTTTGGTTTTTTTAGAAATGAAGAAATTTTGGGATTTTGGTTTCAAAAAAAAAATCAAATGAAAAAATAAAACATAATTGAATGATAAAATAATAAATATGGGTTAAAAGAATGGCCTTGGTCTATATGGTTTAGGTATGACAGTTTATTCATTATTAAATTAAATTCAAAAATTCATTCTGACTTATATGGATTCATTTTCCCTACATTGAGTGGGATTTTTACATGCATATGCAACCACTTATGGACACAATATTTTACCTACTCTTGGTAGAAAACATTAATTAATTCAATATTGATGACATGGTGGACGAATGATACACCCATAAACATCCCTATAATTAACCACAGATTAAATTGAAAAATTAAAATAATTAAGGTGAAATAATTTAAATTGCCACTGAACCTCCCCGAAGGCCGTGCCTTGGGTTAGTAAATTTCTATTGCAAAGTGAATGTGATCACAATGGAAAGAGAGAGTATAAATAGATAAAGATATGGAAGAAGAATGAAATAATCATGGGTAAATAATTTATTAAAACATTAATTAGTGTTACATTGAGAGAGAAATTAAAAACAAAACGAAAAATGAAAACCTAATGTAGTAGCATAACCGTCTTCTTTAGCACACCATCCAATTCCTTATATTAGTTGATACATTTTCCCTTTACTGTGGGCTTTTTTATTGGACTTTTAGATTTTTGGGCCATCATAAATAACCCAATTAATGGGTTTCCAATAATAATGGTTCATAATGGGGAAAAAATCGTCACCCATAATAATTTCATCAAAATAATCATTTATGGGTCCCGTCCATGGGTTTAAATAGTGAATAGTTATTTCACAATATGAAATGTTTGGGTTCAACCCTTCATGGACTTGTTTACACATTGAAGACCTTTTTAGGTAAATTTTGGGTGTTTCATGGCGTGACCTTATGAATCACACTATAAAACATGTTTATTTGATCCAAAATTGCATTTTTTTAATCGTATCATCCTATACAACACCTTTCATGCGAATTTTATATCATTAACAGTGGATTGACAATGTGAATTGTGTGTTTCTAGAATATTTATTTTTACAGTATGGTTCTTCAATTTTGAGCTCCAGTATCCAGCGATGACTTATCCTTTATCATATGACAATATATTTATGTTGAATTAATCACTTTTACACTTTCTTTCTATGAAACATGGTATACTACCATAAAACTATAAAAAATTAAATACTCATAGAATTAAATATTTATTGTAAAAAAATTGTTGTATATTAAAATAAATTTAAAAATTTTGGTTTTGTAAATTCCTCCACATATAGATCTTTATTGTCCTCAAGAATGTAACCTCATAATCCTCCCAAATGAAAATTAATTTTTCCAATATTTAAATTTCAAAAGCAATAATATAAAATGTTTTTCAATGGAAAATAAAATTCAAATTTCTTAGAAAATAATTATAACTCTACACTTTTAAAACAAATAGATCCTATTATGCATTTAATTTTTTCAACTATCAAAATAATAATTCCCCTCCTTCCTTAAAATTTTATTTCTTTCTTCATCATTAATGTGGAATCCACCTACAATCTAGCTCTCATTGAATTAATTTTACTCATATATATTAGTAACAAATATAGCTAAAATTGTGCTCATACCAAAAGTGTGTGCCACTTATCGTAGTCTTACATGAGATCTAGAATCTCTACCACTTAAAGATAAGTATCAAATATGATCATAAGGACTTTTCATTAAGGTTTAAATGTATATAAGTCTTAAGGTAAGTAGTTGATTAAAAAAATAATGTTAAAAAAGGAGGCTTTACATATTACTAGAAAACATGATATCAAAATATTATAATAATGAAATATTCGTGAAAATGTCCACTATTCATTCCCCAATGTTCATAGTGGGAACATGATACAATTAAACATAATGAATGAATCTCCCTCCCATTCTTTATTTTTATATTTTATTTATTTGTTTTTATATTTTTTTTAATGTTTTTCTTATGTGAAATGTCATATCTACCACCTAACCCATGTGATCAAAATATCATTAGTGTGGTAATGGTTATTTTTTATTCCCCTAACACACAACCCATTTTTGTTTTTCATTTTCTTATATTAATTATTTTTATAATTTTTTAGCAATTGTGGTGAATAATAATATACAAATAATGATCACATGTACTCTCTCAAAATTTCTTGAAAACTCTGATATATTCTGAATAACATAAATCAATAACCACCATAGAAAACCTCCCCCAAACTTATTCTTTTGAATTTCATGAAACATACTAAATGTAGGGCAGTAATGGATATAATAGGCTTATAACATGGATTATTTACTAACATGCTCATTAGTTGATTCTATAAGAAAAATAGGATTCAATATCAAGGTGTGTCAGTAGATAAAGGTGTTAATAAATATAATTGATTCAATCAAATTAAAAATGATTCTATTAATTAATAATAAAGGTAAGATGCCAGGAAAGTTCTATAATAGAAAATAATCAATTTCCTCAAGAAATAAACTATATATAGAAATGGTAAATAATGGTTTAGAATAATTATCAGGTATGAGAACATATTATTTTGGAGAATTACTAATGGAAATTCACAAAAATAATAAACTAATCCATATAAATTTTAAAAATTCAAACCATTTCAGATCTAAGAAGTATTTCATTTATAAAAATCTACTTATTTGAAAAAATCATCATTTTTGAAATTTAAAACTTCATGATTGACCATAAACATTAATTTTCACATAAATCATCTAATCATTTCAATAGTTAAAATTAAAAATTTTGATAATGATTATCCTATGATACATTTGTCTTCTAGATTAATACTAGAGTTCAAAAGTTCATGTAGGGAATTTAATTTCCCATTAAAAATATAAAATAGATTTAAAAATTATGGGGAGTAAAATAAAAAATGAATTCAAACTCATAATACCCTTGAAATATTTCTTTAGTATAGTCCACATAGAATCTATTCATTCTATTTTATTTAACTACTATTCACGATGTGAATCCATTTCACGATGTGAATTCAATTTTCACTTATCTTATTCTATAGTTTTTTACATCATGAATTTCACTTTTATGGTATTAATATTTTTAATTATGTGAATTATTGTTTCACATCATAACTTGACTTCGGACAACCTCTTCAATTTCTTCTCACCACTTGCGTCATTAGAATATTGGACCTATAAAATCAAACTACACATCAGATTATATTGTCCATGTAATTTAATTCCAAAAAGAATGTGGAATAGGTATTCATCACAATTTATTCCTAAAATAATATTCAAATTTTATTTTTCATAATGAAAATAAAAGAAATAATATAAAAATCATGGTTTGTTCCCCTTAACAGCAATTTGGTTTTAAATGCCTCTGGATGGGTAGTATTGGCTGTTATCCATAATCTGATGGTAGGTGGAGTTTCTTAGATTTTAACCACCACATGTTTTTCATACAATATTTTACTTATTTTTTATTATTTTGGAATACTCCATAGATAATTTACACTAGATCCACCCCCTTCTTAATGAGGTATAACTTGCATGGTGGGGGTAGGATAGAGTATGGATCCTCCAATTAGCCGACCCTTACTTGTGTAACCTATTATTAAGTATCGAAATCATGATATAGATATGAAACATGAGTGAAATATTCAAAGTGTAATTAAAAATTTATTTAAATTTGAACCAAATTAAAACAAAAAATTAAATATCAAAACCTTCCCTTTTTATACAAGTAGCTCATGTATCTATTTATTATGGGAAGGCATCTTATATCTCTTCATGGGATTCCTTGAATAAATTTTCAATTTCGTTAGGGACCTCTGTATGTTGATCAATATGTGCATTTTATTATTATTCATCTTCTTCAAAGGAAGAAAATGATTTGTCTGAATTTGAAAAATAAAAAAAACAAGGAGTGATAATCTATTCGGGTTTAGAAAAATTATATTAAATTGAGTTTAATAAATGATAAAATTCATGAGTTGGTTTGTATTAAATTTCTTTTTTGATTGAAAGTTCCTCTTGGAGTTGTTTAGTAGAAGCATATGGAGGTATATATTTAGTCCCCTCCAGTATTTCATCAAATACCACCACATAGGGGTGTTTGAAACAATATATATATATATTTATAGAGGTTATGATTATTCTACCCTGTAGATGGGAAAATAATTTTTTATTTAATCATCCAAAAAATCACTCCAATATTAATCTAGGTATTTATAATCTTCTAGAGGTACATCATCACATGATCCATCATCTTCACTTTCCTTGTCCTCATGGTAGGTTTTGGTCTATAAATCAAAATGATTATGTTGTAGATTGGTTTTGAGTATAGCCTAATCCTTTTAAATGTATTTTTGTAAAATTATAGAGATCAAATTGTAATCCATATTTTTCTTTTAATCATTGATAATAACCTTGGACTTCATTTACGATGTCTACCAATGGCAAAAATTCTATATCTATCTATGGTCATTCTATATCTTCTTGACCTAAAAATTTAGACTCTCATCTATTATTACATGGGATTCCTTTGTATTTTTAAAATATTCCATTCACATATTGGTAGTTAGTCAATTTAGAAAGATGTTTCTTTGGGATCATCATGGTGAAATAATTTTTTAATGAAAATAATGAAAGCTTTTTTAATAAATATGAATATAGAAAAAGAAAAAGAATATGTTTTTATCTCTCTAAAAATTACACATTTTTCGACATTCTTATCATATGGTTTCACAAAATCTTATTTATTTTTCTAATACAAAATAATGGATGAATAAAGTCATCTCACTTGAGGAGATTTGTAGTTAATAAATTACTAATTCTATTTCAATTAAATTAACATGCATTACATGTGGTGGTAAAAAGGATTGTTTATTTTCCTAATGCAACACAATGGTTGACCAAGGTAAACTCACTTAAAGATATTTATAGTTAATAAATCAATAATTATATTTCACTTAAAATACTTCTTTCTTTTATGTATATTTTATTTAAATAGTAAAATATTGGGTTTATTGGTTTTTGAAAAATAATGTAATCAAAAAATAAATTTAAATGCAGATGAAAAAATAATGAATGAATGTTAATAAGAAGGTCTAGGTATCTATGTTTTAGTTATGTGGGTTCTTCATTATTAAATTAAATTTTAAAATCCATCCCTCCATACATGGATTATTTTCTCTATATTTTGAAGTAATTTTATCTTTCTCTTAAAACCAATTTGATATAACAAATTTCATTTCCACTTGGTAGGAATATTAATTAATTTAAGATTCACACCAAGGTGGATGACCACTGCTCCCATTAAATTACCTCTCGTTCACCAAAAATTAAATTAAAACATTTATAGAATTATATAGAAATAATTTATAACATCCTAAAACATCTACTGAGGCCAATCCAAGGGTTAGTCAATTTCTATTTCCATGTGCAATAAGTCATGGAAGAATGAGAGAGGAAAAATATTTAAATATGATATACGAATGAAGGACGAAAGGGGTAACACTTTTATTAAAAAATTAATCAGTTTTATATAGAAAAATTAATTAAAAAAAACCACAAAAAGTAAAACCTAAAGAAGCAGCAGTACCCTCTTCTTATTGGAATTGACCAATTCCTTAAATTAGTTGATTCATTTATCTTCTCCGCTGGACTCTTATTTATAGACCTTATAGATTCTTGAGTCATTATATATAGCCCAATTAATGGGGTTTTCAACAAAATGAGTCATAATGTTGAAAGAAGAATAATTTTTCCATCATAATTTCATAAAAGTCATCCTTTTTAGGTCCAGCCTCAGGGTTTGAGGTCATGAATATTGATTTCATGATGTGAAATATCTAGGGATAACACTCTACATCATTTTTCATGCTTTGAAAGTCTTTATAGTTGAATTTTTGGTGTGTCATGAGGTGACCATATGTGTCATACTGTGAAACATTTTGATTTGGTCCAAATTTACTTTTTTTATCATTGTATCATCCTCTTCATTTCCTTTCCCAACGATTTCTTGTTATGAATTGTCTATTCATGATTTGAATTGTGTATTTCTAGTGTATTACACTCCTTTTCATCTCAGAAATTAGTTTTGAGATTATTTACTGGACAATGACTTATCATTTATTGCATGACATCATCTTTATGTTAAATTCATCACTTTTAAACTAGTTTACTATCAAAAATCATATCCTTCTATAAAATGATAAAACAATTAAATTATAGTATAATTAATAAATTAAAGTGAAAAAACACTATATTTTATATTAAAATAAACTTGAAAAATATATATTTTTCAGTGAAACTCATTATCATAGGAATTAGAAATTGACAATTCCATGAGGGTCCTATCAGTATGGGAGGATAGGTGGGAGGAAATTTTTAACAATGGAATTCATGATAAAAGGATTGAAACTATGGAATTCCCAAAATATTTATCATGAATTTATAGAAGTTTTTGATGTTTTTTAGCTGATCCTTTTGGGTTTTACTTGAAAATGTGGTCCATATTCTAAAAAACTTCCCACACATAAGAATAAGTAAAAAGAGGGGATGAAGAACAAAAATTAGGATGGTTCACATAGTAGGTGTGTGGTGGAAGGGGCTTTATTGAATCAATAAGCTTTATAAATGGTTTAGAATCTGTGGTATACTTGTGAGGTTTTCTTGAGGCCATATGGTATTATCATTAAGGAGATAATCTATTCATTAGAGATGTGTAGTGAAAGGGGATCCATGTGATGTTCAAGTGGGAACAAACTTGTGTGGTTGAATCCTTATAGTGGATGAATTCATGGTGACCACAAGTATAATGTGTTATGGATAATAAATTTCCATGAAATAATCTAGATGTTAATCTCTTATGGGGGATTGTTTTTTGAATAAATGATACAAATGATTCATATCCTTAGAGAATTACCATATGGGTAATTACTTATTCTGATTTCCCTATAAGTCTCTTTCCCTTTCCCAAAGTTGAAACCAAGGTATTTATTGGAATGAATAGGTCGAATTACTTTCCAGAATTAGTAGTCACTTAGTTATGAATGTGTGAGGGTCCTATTGATTGGTATAGTAGCCATGAGGAATATCTATATTGGATTTCTGATGAAGGTGGTAGATCACAGAGTGAATGTGCATCCTCTATGGTGATTCTTTCATAAAATGAAAAGGTATATAAACTATATATATTTTTCACTAATCCTCATGGAATTTCCATTTTCAAATATTTATTCAATGGGACACCTAATAGATTGGGTCATGTTATTGGGTTTCTAAGTGGGTAGGAGGCTATGCATTTTCCTCCATCGTTGGTCCACGTGGGAGGTAAGTGTTCGTGTGGTGCCTCTATACATTGAATTTTGAGATTCATTGAATTGGTTTAGTCACCAATGTACTATATAAATAAATAGATATGCCATATAATAAAGTCTAATTTTCATGAATAGTGGTTCATTTTGATAAAGGAAACCAAATCCTATTTACATTTTTATGCGGTTACCGGAAAAGACTCTAGTCCAGCTAGTGATTTACGCAACTCATATAAAGAGTTCATGATGGGTAGATGAATGTCTGTGGGGTATAATATAAATAGGTAGAGGATATATTTTCATTATCACTTTCTTATTTAGTGATTTAGATTCTATCCTAAAAAACCTACATCTCTATAATTCACAAAGCCATCCTTCCTTGCAAACATACGGCCTCCATGAGCTTTGTATGCATCTTTTTGGCTCCGTATGGTCACTTCATCATCCACGTATTTACTCAGTAGTTACTAGATGCATGAATATTTATTAGGGAATTATCTAGAATGTTGATAGGTCTTTTTTACATCATATTAGTTATCACACACAGTCAACTGAGAGTATGTGATTTTGAGTATCCTTGTGGTTACCTTATGACTTCCGCACAATTATTGCAAGATTTTCCAAAGATCACCATTTATATTTCAGAATATCATTATTTTGATTCCACTTTTATAGATAATAAACCAGGAGAAACACATGAATACCTAAATTGTGGAAGTGAGATAGAAAAAGATGATTGAAAGTTTCATAGTCTTCAATCATTTGTAGATTCATCCAAAGTATCATTTACTTTCATGGATGGTGGGGACCATAGTTTGGGACTATTAATTATCCAATTGGATACCCTTTTTTGGATTTGTAATTCTTAGTGATTTATGGATTCATGCTTCATGGAATTAAATCCTACCACATCACCAGATCAAATAGTATAAAGAGATAGGTTAGGCTTATATATCAATGGTAGGGTGAATTATTAAAGAGATTAACCATTAATGGGGTATGTCATACGGTATAATCCATTGAAATTAGATGAGAAACCATGCATAGTGGATGCAGACACACAAAATTAAGGGTAAATAATCAGGAATTAATCTTCTAAACCAAAGCATAGTTAGTCATCAAGTTAGGATATTAGTTATTTAGGTGGTTCAACAAGGATTTGGGATGTCCATTGTGGGTGTAGTGGTGATGCTGAGAATTTAAGGAGGAGATAAAGTGTGTAGAACTATATGAGTCCATCCGAGTTTATATGAAATTAATGAATTATAACCATGAAATTATTCTATAAATACTTAGTAGGTGGATTCTAGAAATCAATACCTCTCACACGGTGCATGAAGAGGTAGGAATTGGCCTTTAGGATGCATAGAACATAATAGGGGTTCTAGTTTTGGGTGACATGTATGATGAATTCCCCTCACACTCTATATAGAAAAATGATTAAAATTTCCCACCAATAGCTAAGAATTTGTTTGGATTAGTTAATGGTACATTGGGGGAACTTTTTCCCCTTAATATGGATGTGTATTTTAAGGCATGGTAAAACCAACTCATCAAGATGATTGGGACAAAGACAGAACATGAGATCCCTAAGATGTGTCTATGTTGTCAAAAGTGAACAATTACTCTTGATTATTGTCCAAATATGGAATAAGTCTAAATTGATAAGTGAGGATAGAAATTTATATTCACAAAATATAGATTATTTTACTTGGTAGGTTTTTTGGAAACATATATGAGTGATTACTTTCTTCTGGTGTGAGAATCAAGAGATGGAGTTAGAGCCAAAACTTTTGTGATGGATTCCCAACTTGAAATTGGTACACAGATAATCTTGGTAGTGTCTATATTAGAAAATATATATTGAAAAAATCAATCATATCTAAAAAGGGTAGGCCATGTTCCAAGTTTTTTGGACAGTCCATGTGTTATGGGGATTGATAGTAGCTCATGTAGGTGGGTATGAATTTATCAATACCTAGGAGAAACAAGGTGTCATTTTTATACCATATGCATTAAGTATAAGTGCGGTAAGTCTAATATAACTATTGGAACATTATGTGAAGGATAATATAATCTATAAAGGATAGTTATCATAAACATTGTATACCCCCACTGGATCTTTTACTGATAATGTAAATAGAACTCTTGAAGCATGTTATTATTTTCTATCCCTGTGTGAGGGAATCCTATTAGCTAGAATTTACTGGAATTTATTCTATGGGGGATATATTCCCATTAGGTTTGGAAATAAATTTTAGTTGTGGTTAGATTAATATTACAACCCCTTCTACAAGAATACTTGCTAAGAAGTATCCAATGGTTGTATGCTAATTATAATTGATGTTAACCTGGCCGGAGATTGGTGTACTAGTGACCTTTCCCATAGCTAATATTTTTAAGGGTCTTTTATTTTAGTATTTTGAAATATATATCTGCTTGTATATATATGGTTAATTAGGTAAGGTGTTAATAATATTCATGGGGCTATCCTGAAAGTGTAGAGGAACCACATCTATTAGAAGAGATGGTAAAGCCTAGGAATAGGTTCACCGAACAACCAATGAGAATGGAAAGGCCTAGGAACAAGGTCACATAAAATGGGCCCTTTTATCTCTTATTTTAAAGAAAACATTTGAATCAAGTAGGTATTTCATCTTTAGGGATTATAAAGTATGCCCCTCCCTCAATTCTTACTAATAAAAAATTTCTAAATGCCTAGTTAGAGTGAGATACATGGAGAAAATAAAAATCCAACAAGGAGGTTTGGGATGTGAGTTAGTATATTGGTAATATCTTTATAGAATTTGGAAGTATTTCAGTACCTGTTGACACCCCTTATGAAGATGACCCACATGAAGCTTAAACTTATATAAGTGAATTAGATGATGCTATTAATTTGATGAAATATATACCCTTTCATTCATATTGACTATAGAAACTATTGGATATTGAGGCAAAAAATAAGGATTATGACGACATCCCAAACTATCATAAGGAAAATTTATGCAATGTATACCTCTTTGAGTATGCTATTATGATGTTGTTTTCATTATGAGATTAACTATTCCTTTGATTCTCATAGTATTTAGATGGAGATCCATATCCCATCACATACCCTATATACTTTGCGACAGATATTATGGATATCTCAAGAACTCATCTGAATGCTAGAGATGATATTGGAATAGGCTATCTTAGTTTGGAAAACTATATACTAGTGCTAGCCACGAATTCACATGAGTTATTTTTAATGCCTATACCAGTCACTCCTTATAGGTGGTTCAGGGTTAAGGATATCCATAAATGAAAAGTATAAAATTAATTGAACATTTCACTATGATCAAGGTTTGTTCTTAAATGTTACATTTACTACAAAAAATTTACCTTCAAGGTTTCTTCTCTAATGAAAAATTGGGTTATGTGCGAAGATACCGTACAATGATTTGTAAATTTGGAGATATCATCTCCTTAGTATCCTAAGATTATTACACCTCATTAAGGGGTTTATAATAAATAAATATCAAATAGAGATCATGAAGGTTCAAACATTAATCTATAATTGAGTCCCACGGCTGCCGCTCCTCTACGTAGAGGGCATGGTCCAACTATTATAACAAAACTGAACCATGATATTTTGACATAATCACTGATTTGTTCTTATTTCTATAGGACTTGTAACATAGGATGAGGCCCTAGAGACGATGGATGAGATATTATCAAGAATAAATTCACATGAATCTTCTGAATAATTCATAAATTTCAACATGGATATAGAAGGGAATAAGACACCCTTATTTATTCTCTACTTGGTTACTTCCATATGTGGTTTTATGATTTATCTTCCTGAGCCCTCCAAATCAATCTACATATATTATTTAAAAAATATTTCCTATGTGGGAGACTGGAACCCTCCTTACTATTTCATTTGAGGTGAGCCAATGTAGGATCCTAAAATGGTGGATCTCTCGAGACTGCCTGAGGTGGGCCCTAAAAATTATCACGAAGATAGGATTGACTATGATGCCTCTTTCTTACTCGAAAATGAGGATATAACTGAAAGATATCATTATTTTACTAATTGATAAAATTAGAGAAATAACCAGTGATTCTTCTATAGTGTCATGTAAAGAGCTAGTAGTAGCAGGTGTGGACTCAGATAATATAGGGGGACTTACTTTAGCTAGTGATAAGTCTCAAGATACTCCTTCTTTTGGGGTGGTAGTCACCATAGTGAACCATAATCTAAAAGGTATTTTTTTAACATATTAAACTTTATATAAGACATATCAACAACTGAAACACATATTATTTATGTACCTTAGTCATAGTAGCACCATTAATGGCATCAGAGATCAGTAAAGGGTCACTATTCCCATGGTGTAATCGTTAGGGCATGTGAGGTGGAGCAAGATTTTGGACCTCCCAAATATATGATTCCAACACAAGTGGCATCATTGTGTCAAATAGTACCTATGTAAATAACATGCTTTTAAAGTGACTTATACCAAGACAATGAAGTCATTCATATGTTGTGAATCGGTTCCTATGTCACATGTTATGATATATAATAGTTGATCTCTCAAAATCCATTATGATATTTATAATGAAAAATTTATAAGATTTATCTTATTTTTTTTGTACATTGTCATGGTGGGATTGATTAATTATTAAACCATAGTAGAAATGATGAAAATCCATTTGATACACAAGTAAGAAGAGGAAACATAGTAGCTTCTTATAAATAAAATATTAACAATAGAATCTATCATTCATTAGGATGCATCATCCCAGGAGGAATAACTCTTCATATAGAAGATAATGAAGCAGTGATACTTGGATGAAAAGGTAACTAATTGAAATGGTAACCTTCAATAGAATATGTCCACTACTAAAGTGAAATTATCCCTACACCATATGCTAATTAATAGAGATAAAATTAGAGAAAATAATATAGTTTCTAGGGTAGAAGATCTTTATTTATCTAAATAATTTAAGGTTGTAGAGTAATATTGAATTAAAAATAACCTTTACAAGGCTCTATAATTACTTATTGATCACTAAAATGAGGTTGATGGTATTTTTTTATAAAACATTAACTGAAGAGACAATCTAACATATAGATATACTTAATCATATTTTGTGAAAATAACTAAAAAAATATTTCCATATTTATTTTTCAATTCCTTGATACATATTTCACTGTGTTTTTTTCTTCATGATCATTTTTTAAACATTTTAATGGTAATATACATATAACTTTAATAAAATTGAACACTGTTTGGGGATTAAATAAATTCAATCATGATTACATGACACTTGAGTTAGATAGGTTACCTCTTTGGTGTGACTTATAAACACGTATAGGCACATATACCATCACCGTAGCACTAGATTTGGTCAATTTTAATGAATGGATTCCTCTTGATAATGGATCATGTATGGGATTATTCATAAATACCATCATAGAAACCCTATAGTTAGTCTATGTAGATGAATGGTATTCTCCTATGTGTGGTTTATGTACAAGTATAAACAAATGTAAAATTATAATGACACTAGATTTTATTTTTTGGGATGATGATATCACTCAAAATGATCATGATCATAAGTGGGGGGGACATAATGAGAATTACAATGTTAAAAGGGGTTTGAGTATGTCAAAGTTATGTTTTAAGGAATTTTTCATGGATCCTCTAGAATTATATGCTAGTAATGATGGAAAAGATGAAGGATCTAAATTTTTCCCTGGCTAAGGGGTATAGGAAGCACATCCTGACTTCTTATAGGGTTATATTATAGACCCTAAAATAATCGAGTCTTTTATTTTATCACCATAACTTATTTTTAGGATTTATATGGGGGAAACATAACAGGTTGGAACTTAGATGTTTATTACACCACCCTTAAAGGTATTCAACCTAACACGTTTTGTTAATTTTCAATATCAAGTGTATTTTTTTCCTGAATCACATAATATTCTTATCCAGTGAGAAAAGAGTTGAATTTTTACCATGCCACCCTTTTTTGGTTTTTAACCTGGTGAGTTTCATGTATCTTTCCTCATTCAGTTTAAGGATATGAAATATGGTCTAATATAGATGATGTTTTATGTAAGATAATTTTGACCAAAAGATGAGGTGGTCTACATAGTCACATGAGTGGGATAGACCTAACATGAATTGTTAAATCTCAATGCTACTGATCAAATCATTTAGATTAACCATTTATAAAAATTATGGAGAACATTCACCCTATGATAGTGTTCTAGATCTTGATTATGAAGTATTAGGAGGTGGATACAATCTGGCGATTATTGATGGAAAAGGAAATGAAGAGGAAATTCTCTTCCCTAATACATGGTCAATAATGATATTTTTGTTCATAAAATTTTAAAAAAAGAGTGTTGTAGTATATATGACAAGGAAAAGAAAAATATTGATATTTTATGAACCAAAACAAATACCATGTTACACCAGTAGTCAATCCAGCATGGACACCCCAAAGGTCGCTCCTGATCCCCATAAGCAGATGAATAGTACCGAGGCATCAAAAAACATTTAAAGGGAGTGATTTCTACCCCAAAATAAATAATCATAATAGATAATGATATATTTTAAAATAATTAATAGTTAAAAATAAAAATAATCCTCAAGGAGAGAAGTGCCACAAGATGACATGTAAATATCATAGTGATACATCTCCCAAGAAAATAATATAATATCTATTATGAAAAAACTTAGAAGACCTATATAGGGAGTGGGTCAATGCTCAAATAGTCACTACCACAAACCAAGGTCCCATGAATCAAGCTGACCCACCAATAATAAGTCAAACATTCCCTTTTCCAATACATAGAATAAACTAATTTACTAACACCAAAAGGAAAAAGTAGGGTGTGATAAAAAATAACCCCTTAATATTTCACCAAATAGTCCATAATAATTACTATAATAAATAAACCATATATGCTATATTTTAAATAAATACAATTAATGTTAAATCATTTCCCTTTTCCAGTCAAAACAATCCTTCAAATCAAGTATATAGAAGGTATACCAAAATACAGTTTTAAGTGAACATTTCTATAAAAAAAAGGAAAAGAATGAAAAAATTTCAATAAAAATGGCATGTAATGATCAAGTCAAAACAAGAACCATGTTCATATTCCCTAATGTAAGTTGTTTTCTAGATTTAGGATCCTCCCACTACTCAGTCAATCAATTAACGATCAGTGTTTATAAACACTTCTCCAAGGCTTAATCCATAATCATATAATCAATAGACACCGCATTGGAGAAAAATAGGATGAACATATTTAAGTTATTATCTTCATCACCAAACCATTACTATGGAGTCAAATTCCTTGCACGATTGTTCTATTCCCCAACTAACTACTCAAGATCACATGTTATTAAAATTAATTAATTAATAAATCATGTGTAATTCAATAATTTTGATTCAATTTAGAGTTCTACCACATATTTTAAAGTTCTCAAATTCTATTTAAATTTCAAAACAAAATCATGGGTTTTCATCAAGCTCAAGACTTATAATATCATCTTTCTTTTAATGAATTTTTTCCCAAGAATCATAATAAAATAATTTCATTAAATTAATATTTATTTCAAGAATTATTTTCTAAAAAATACACCCAATATCTTTAAATTCATCGTAAAGGGTTTTGATCCATAAATACATTCCTTTCAAATATCAAAAAACATATTTACTCAATTCAAGAAATCAATTGAAAATTCATCTCAATTCAAGGAAGGGAATCAAGGTTCCAATTTAGGGAAAATCTTTAGGTAACCACTAAACATTAGTCATGTGATCAACCATAACAATAAATAGGAACCATTAAGGGAGAGACAAAGGTGAGGATGATCAAAGTGTAATCCTAGAGATGGATCAATCACATCTAATAACACTTCTATGTGAGTAGAATGGGGTTGGAGAATCTCAAATCCTATATAGATAACCTATAAAATCAAAACGGACCTATTTTTTTTGATTAGGGTGTGATTAGAATTTGTAATGAGGGGTTCATTACTTTTATCATAATTTTTGGATGATTAAAAATTCGTTCCCTTGGATTCCATGGTTAGGATTCATGTTTAAAGATAACCACAAATCTAACTATGCACCCTTACTAGGATTTTAGAGAGTGTCACTTGGTTAGGTCACATGGTGAGAAAAATTATGCACCATATTTCTGCTCCCTTTAAGTATAATTAAGAAGGGGAGCATGGTTTGGAAACACATTTTTGAAACTATGCTCAACCATACTCTCCCCACTGTGCCAAGACACACTATTTTAGGGGGAGAATGCCCATATTTCACTAAATATTCACCATTTATAACCTCAAGAAAAGTGATATGGTTTCTTCGGCCAATCCACATTGTTTCCACTAACCATTCTCCAATAATTCCAACCCCAAAAAATTCAAATAATAAAAAAAATCCTGAAAAAAACAAGTACAAGATCAAAAAAAATGATGAGAAAAAATAAGATTTAGAAGTACCTAAATGATGGTAATTAGATTTTATTATCTCCCCATCACAATCAATTTCTACCCCCATAAATTCTATCTAGAGTACAACATGTCAAATAGATGAGGCCACTTCTCTCTTATTGATTCCTCACACTCACATGTCTCATGTTAGTTATAAAAATTCTTGCATAACACACTCAAAAGATGTAGAGACCCGAAGCTTGACGTACATTGACATTACATTACATTTGCGGAATACTTAGTATATAACAAAAACACACACACAAGGACCGTAATAGTTTAGTGTCTTTGGAAACTCGAAATATAATCCTCTAATCCTGGTGAAAGATCTTCAACATCTCCCATAAAGATATTCCTTTTTATTATACCTAAAACCTTTCTTTATATCAGGGGGAAAAGAAAACATAAAAGGGTGAGCTGAAATGATCAGTAAGGGTAAACAAAAGAAATATCAATCACATCATTTTCATAAGATCATAACATTTTGGAAAACATAACCTGCAAAAGAGAGCATAATTTCATAACATGGGATAAATCATAGTAGTGAAATGAAATCACAATAATCATAACTTAAAACATGAAACTTTGTGTCATTCACACATAATCGTAGATAATCATTTCTTGTTAGTCAAGACTCATTACCAAGACTATCTTAGTGGACAAAGTCCCTTTTTGAACCGAGTCACCCTCGTTTCAGTCCTGTTTCACTGAACCGGTATAACCTACCATTCCATCCATGTCTATCTCATGAGATATAAAATCTTTACCCAATGAATTGGATGGAGATATAGGTCCCACCCATCTCATAATGATACCATTCTTATTTGTGCCACAAAATCATAAATCATACATCATTGCATAACCCATGTAATAAAAATGGGAATCTTTAAACATCATGACATCATAAAACAATTCATATAAGATAAAAGATTTCATAAAAATATTTCCATCACAACATAATCAAATCCATGTAATAATAGTGATAGAAACCGAACCCTTTATTATCTTAGATGGAAAATAATTTTGATAAAACACTTGAACATCATTCTTGAGGAAAATATCCTTTCTAATTGAAAAACAATTTTCCTTTATTAACATGTCATACAATTTTAAACTAAAAGATGTTGAATAAAAATAAATTTGAAAACTTGTAAAGGAATATTCTTGGAAATAAGGTTTTAAAAATCCATTCATGCCGTATAAGTTAAAAAAAACATTCTTCTTGTACTTTTGTCGGAAAAGTCAAAAAGTACCTCGTATGAAAAACGACATAAGATTCCTTTCATATCTTTTACTAAAAACTCACCGAAGGGTAAAATTGGATTTAAAAATTTTTAGGTGGACGTAAATAATATTAAATATTGAGGAAACGTGGATTTGGATGACAAAATGCACCCCAGTAAATATTAAAGTATAAACAATCTCGGATAAAAATGAGATTGTGATATTTCCCTTACCTTAGGTCCGATTTGATTCGTAAGTGTTCGAAACTCCTGTATAATGAGTTAAATAATGTCATTGACTTATTAAAGAATCATATTCATTGTTATTATATAATATATGGTTCACTTATGACTTTATATTACCCGTTCTTTTGTAAATTCATGTTAAAGTAGCATTTTGGGTAAAATCGTCTCATTTGTCGTTCGTGTTTTAACTTGTAATTATTCATATGATTGGTTAGATCATAATTACTTAATTCCAGAATATAAAACATGATTTATATATAATATATATTCAGAATATACATATATATAATAAATTAGTAAATGGATAGAAATACACCGTTCATGGAGACGGTAGGCCGTACGTACGCATGAACGCTGTTTTCGTTTCCTTATTGAATTGAGTGGAATTAAGTAGATGGCATACATAAATATACACACAAATCCAGTAGCTTTATAATGTCATATATTTCATTATTATTTCTTATATATACTTTATAATTGTTCTTAAATGGTTAACATGGAGAATGAATCTCATCGCGTCGTGGAGACGGTAGTCCGTACGTACGCACGAGTGATGATATCATTTCCATTGAATTGAATTGGAGTGGATGATACAATATATCAGAATAATTATGATGTTATAATAACTATGTATAGTTATTCTTTACACCATAATACCCATCCATGTAAGGTGTTGGTGGAAAAACATATTACACCACGGCGTGGAGATGGTATTCCGTACGTATGCACGCGCGGTGATTTCGTTTTCCGTAGGATGGATAGATGGTGAATTAGGATTGTTTCATAATTATAATATCATATCAGTATATGAGTGATACTGATGTTATTACTTCATAATGAAACAACCTAAGAAGAAGAAGTTGAAGAAGAAATAAAGGTGAAAGAATCGGTAACGGAAATTACCTCTTCTTTGAAGCGCCTTTTTGAGACCTCTTCTTAGGGCACTAAAATTGGTCTTTGAGGAAGACCAGAACCTCTAGGATGTTTCTAGGGAAGTGGAGAAGAGAATTTGGCAGGGTTTGTCCGAGATTGAAGGCTCAACGTTGTGTGAGGAAGAGAGGGAGGAGGTGCCCTTTTATAAGGGAGGAGAGGGGCACCTTTGGAATTCTTAAAAATATTAATTTATAATAAATCTAACCCCACCTAAAAACCTCCAAAAATGACTCATATTAGAATATTAGATGCGATAGGGTTGTAATATCATCAACCAATCAAATTTAGACATGTTTGGATCTTATTTTAAACCTTATCATTTTGATTTATCCTTATTTAATCTAATTAAGTTTATTTGTGGTAATACAATTCTAAATTTTAAATTATAACAAATAATTACTTATTTGTTGTGAATTTTCCATAATTGTTTACTTTATAACATTATAGACCATATAAATTTAAATTTATAATTTTTAAATATTTTTATTATTTTTAAACAATTTTATAATATGTTATTTTTATAAAATAACAATAGTGTCAATTTTGACACTATTCATTTATTTGAATTTAAATAAAATATATACAGAAGATATGTTAAAACTAAAAGCTTTAATATATTAATAAAAGGTCATATGTATCTATAAAATTAGTGGATCACATTAAATAGTTCATATAATATTTATTTTATTATTTTTAAAACCATTTATTTGGTTTATCTCTTAATAAAATAATTACTACATCATTTTTGTATAATTATTTAATATACTTATTTGTTGCATAAAAATTTAAAATAAAATTCTATGATGAAGATAAATATATTACCTTTCACAATAATACTTTTACTCTAATTTATCATCTTAAAATCACAATATTTAAATTGTTATATTTATTAAATTATGAAGGTGACAACTTTGGCATCATTTAAAATAAAATAATATAAGTGTCATAATTGCTTGTATAAGACTCCAAATGGTCAAATATTCGACCATTGGATGATTATAGTTTCCATTTACATGACCAATAAGTTTTGGTCAGGGTTTTGTGCCTTTTATGGTCACTATTAGTTTAATAAAAACTATATTCTTGATTTTTCACTAGATAAATAATTTTTGCATCACTATTGAGTCACAATTAATGATAACTATTTAATCCCAAAAAAATTCTAAATAAATTCTCATGATGTAGATAATTTTGTTAGCGTTTTGGATACTATTCATGTTTGAAGTTTTATGATGTTTATCACTAAGTTAAAATTATTATACTTATAAAATTTAAGAAAGTGACATGTTGTCACTTTCTTTGGTTTTAATAATAAGTAAATTATTTTCATGGTCAAAAGACCATAAAATGAATCTAATCCGAACCTTAGTTGATATGGGTTTACTTTTAACCATCAAATATAATTTTGGCATGTGTTAGGGTAAGTTTATAATATTATATTTACCCTTAATTACCCGATTTACCTTTAACTATGGTAAATAAAATTTACCGTAGTTACTATTCATAATTCCCAAAAATAAAAAGTAGCCTATTAACATAATTTGGACCCACTGATTCCAAATATGGAATCCATTTTTTAAAATTCAATACACAGAAGTTGCAGAAATTAAATTAAAATTAATCCCGTTGTCGAATAAAAACGGGTTTTTGTTTAAAACATTGCAAAAGATTGAATTGATTTAACCTACGAATTCAAGGTAAAATCAATGCTAATGACATAAATTATATTAAATGGTAAAAATATATTCTATTTATACTTTAAAACAATTCAATATTATAATTTAACCACATAAGATATTATGATGAAAAAAAGTTGTTTTTAATTAAAATATAGCGTGTTTTTACTATTCATTAAAATATGAAAGTTATCGGAAAAATATCAAAACTTTATCTAATGTAAATTTTTACATCCTGATTCAAAAGAATAATTTTATTTTTTAAAATTGACCATATAAATATGTCAAAAACTAGATTTAAAGTGGGTGCGCCATCAAAAGGCGGCAAAACTGCATTTTTTGAAAAATACTTATTTTACCCAAAAAATTTATTTTGTTCTTATATCATGTTCTAGAAAATGTGTAAGATGAATAATAATGTTATAAAATTCAAAATTTAGTTAATAATATTCATAACGGCTAGTTCATGACAATATTATAATAATATATCATTGTTTATTAAAACCCGGTATTGCGTACAACACACACTATCGAGGAAGGTCGCGATTGCGTGTATTGCAAGCCAAGTAAGGGTTGCGTGTTGTGAAAGAATCCTTCGTTGTTTCGTATAACAGAATCCAACCATATTTCATTTATACATTTAATATATATATATATATATATATATATACTCAATGTTGCGTAGAATAACTCTTATCAAAATTGTGTGTAACACGGTCCAAGAATAGTGTTGTGTATACTGCAAGCTAATACGGTGTTGCTTATAGCGCAAGGTAATTTTGGTGTAGAATACAACACAAGACATTAATGAAATTAAAATAATATGTTTCATAAAATCTCGGGGTGTTACATTCGACCCCCCTTAAAATGAATTTCGCCCTCGAAATTCGTCGGGGTTATAAATGGTTTACTATTTGATAGTTTCTTTGATAAAAACCCACATCGTAAAAAGGAATACCAAAACTTATCTTTAGAAACTAAAGTATAAAACGTAATGGTTACCCAAGTTAACTAATCACTGGGTATCCACATAGGATAACATAGGTGAAAATATGGACATGGCAGTGAAATCTAACCATCATGTTCTGATGGAGAGAGGTAGAGGACATGGCTATGAAAAAGCCAACAATCACAAAGCCATAAATTTGTGATGATTTAGGGTACCATCTGATTCATCGGATATAAGATCACTAGGAAAACATTTTTGGTTTTCAATATCATTTCCCTAAAGTTGAAAATTTTGAATTAGAAGAAATACTTACTTGATTTTGGTACAATCTCACTATTGTTCCTGCTTTGAACAGTTTCCACTTCATCTCTTAAAGAAACGAAGTGTTAAAAGATCATGTGATAGAATGATGGGTCATTCCATCTATTTCAAACAAAAGGTTAGCAAAAGTTATCAAATATTCATAAGTCCATCTTTTGTGAGGCTGAACTTATACTTCATATATCATACCTCTTAATAAAATAAAACTAGTTTCTACTAAACATGGACTTCCTGTAGGCCAATGGTAGGCGATAAAGGCCAGTCGCATTTCGGTTGTGGGTTCGATTCCCACAGCCTTGTCCGAAGCGATGGGCTATCGCCCGTCCTGCAGGTTGTCCTTATTCTAAAGATATATTACTATAACATCCCATCAATAATATCGAAAAACGTTTTATCCTAACTTATGTCCAACATAATCCATTCTAATCTTTAGGGTTATCTAAAATACTTCGGTCTAAGCTCATAGTATAAAGAAAATGATTACTTGAAATGTCACAAAACAATCACGTGAATGCCATTATTTATCCCCCATATATCATAAGATATATCTTGTTGGTCAAATTACAAACATGTGAATACCTTAATCATGTATTCTCTTGAAGAACGAATACCCATTGAACCTTAGTGAAATCATGAATGCAATTAAAAGTTAACACCTTCCACATACCAAAATCCTCAAAATTCAATATACTCAAAGCATGATATCACTTAGTCCTTATATCAATCATGAGCTCATGAATACAATCAAACATCTCATTATCGTCTTATCCCATAATTATGAGCATATCATCTACATTCCAAAAATATCTGAATAACCTTTCATGGATACTGGTACCATTAATCATACACTTTCAAAACTCAAGGAAAGACAATAGTGTAACAATCCTTAGATGTCTCTTTATTCCATAGTACCATGAGATTACTTATACAACATTACACATGATAAACATGTAATCATTCCACTACATTCTTAAACCATTGACCAAGATTCAACAATTATTTCATCTCACATATCATTTTTAGTCTCTTTATCATCATCCACATAAATAATACCCATACGACCATATTGATTCTCTTCATGAGACTTTCCCTTAGGGAATTGGTTTTCATAATGCACGTACATTCCACATTTAAAACATTTAACCATTGTTGATGTCGTAGCAATACCATTATCCTCATCCCTGGTGTTAACTGAACCTTTTCCTTTGCACTTACTGCCTTTGTGTCCTTCTTTTCCACACCCAAAGCATCTTCCAGTTCCTTTGAAACATTCTCCTTGATGCCTCTTCCCACATGATTTACATAGGGTAAATTGAACTTTCTTTCCTCTATGATCATCATGAAACTCCATCTTTCTCTTATTAGCTGAGTCAGGAAACTTACCAAATTTTACTTTATTGATCATATTATGAGATTGCTGATTTGACATAATAATGATGTTTGGACTTCCAAATCCCATTTCATTTGGTTTCTCATGAATAATATCATTCCATTGTCCATCATATCCTCCATTATCGTGAATCATCATGTTTCCAGCCATTTTCTAAAACCCAAAAAGAATAGTGTGAGAGGAAAAAATCATAATAAAGGGGGAGTAACTTCAATATCTAACATCTTTGGTTTAATCTAATATCGTTACCATAGTTCTAGTACTATATCCTATACGTATACTTATCCCTAGGGACATCCCAAGACATACCTTAGAAATGTCTCTAGGGATCTCACTAACGTTTTCGCATCCTGGTTTCCAAAGGTTGACTAAACCTTTCCTCTGATACCAAATGTAGAGACCCGAAGCTTGACGTACAATGAAATTACATTACATTTGCGGAATACTTAGTATATAACAAAAACACACACACAAGGACCGTAATAGTTTAGTGTCTTTGGAAACTCGGAATATAATCCTCTAATCCTGGTGAAAGATCTTCAACATCTCCCATAAAGATCATCCTTTTTATTATACCTAAAACATTTCTTTATATCCTGGGGAAAATGAAAACATAAAAGGGTCAGCTCAAATGCTCAGTAAGGGTAAACAAAATAAATATCAATCACATCATTTTCATAAGATCATAACATTTTGGAAAACTTAACCTGCAAAAGAGAGCATAATTTCATAACATGGGATAAATGATAGTAGTGAAATGAAATCACAATAATCATAACATAAAACATGAAACTTTGTGGCATTCACACATAATAATAGAGAATCATTTCTTGTTAGTCAAGACTCATTTCCAAGACTATCATAGTGGACAAAGTCCCTTTCTGAACCGAGTCACCCTCATTTCAGTCCTGTTTCACTAAACCGGTATAACCTACCATTCCAGCCATGTCTATCTCATGAGATATAAAATCTTTACCCAATGAATTGGAGGGAGATACAGGTCCCACCCATCTCATAATTATACCATTCTTACGTGTGCCACAAAATCATAAATCATACATCATTGCATAACCCATGTAATAAAAATGGGAATCTTTAAACATCGTGACATCATAAAACAATTCATATAAGATAAAAGATTTCATAAAAATATTTCCATCACAACATAATCAAATCCATGTAATAATAGTGATAGAAACAGAACCCTTTATTATCTTAGATGGAATATAATTTTGATAAAACACTTGAACTTCATTCTTGAGGAAAATATCCTTTCTACTTCAAAAACAATTTTCCTTTATTAACATGTCATAAAATTTTAAACTAAAAGAAGTTGATTAAAAATAAACATGAAAACTTATAAAGGAATCTTCTTGGAAATAAGGTTTTAAAAATCCATTCATGCCGTATAAGTTAAAAAAAACATCCTTCTCGTACTTTTGTCGGAAAAGTCAAAAAGTACCTCGTATGAAAAACGACATAAGATTCCTTTCATATCTTTTACTAAAAACTCATCTAAGGGTAAAATTGGATTTAAAAAATTGTAGGTGGATGGAAATAATATTAAATATTGAGGAAACATGGATTTGGATGACAAAATACACCCCAGTAAATATTAAAGTATAAACAATCTTGGATAAAAATGAAGTTGTGATATTTCCCTTACCTTAGGTCCGATTTGCTTCGTAAGTGTCCGAAACTCCTGTATAATGATTTAAATAATGTCATTGACTTATTACAGAATCATATTCATTGTTATTATATCATATATGGTTCACTTATGACTTTATATTACCCGTTCTTTTGTAAATTCTTGTTAAAGTAGCGTTTTGGGTAAAATCGTCTCATTTGTCGTTCGTGTTTTATCTTGTAATTATTCATATGATTGGTTAGATCATAATTACTAAATTCCAGAATATAAAACATGATTTATATATAATATATATTCAGAATATACATATATATAATAAATTAGTAAATGGAAATAAATACACCGTTCATGGAGACGGTAGGTCGTACGTACGCATGAACGCTGTTTTCGTTTCCTTATTGAATTGAGTGGAATTAAGTAGATGACATACATATATATACACATTAATCCAGTAGCTTTATAATGTCATATATTTCATTATTATTGCTTATATATACTTTATAATCATTCTTAAATGGTTAACATGGAGAATGAATCTCATCGCGTCATGGAGACGGTAGTCCATACGTACGCACGAGCGATGATATCATTTCCATTGAATTGAATTGGAGTGGATGATACAATATATAAGAATCATTATGATGTTATAATAAATATGTATAGTTATTCTTTACAACATAATACCCATCCATGTAAGGTGTTGGTGGAAAAACATATTACACCACGGCGTGGAGATGGTATTCCGTACGTACGCACGCGCGGTGATTTCGTTTTCCGTAGGATGGATAGATGGTGAATTAGGATTGTTTCATACTTATAATAACATATCAGTATATGAGTGACACTTATTTTATTACTTCATAATGAAACAACCTAAGAAGAAGAAGTGGACGAAGAAATAAAGGTGAAAGAATCGGTAACGGAAATTACCTCTTCTTTGAAGCTCCTTTTTTAGACCTCCTATTAGGGCACTAAAATTGGTATTTGAGGAAGACCAGAACCTCTAGGATGTTGCTAGGGAAGTGGAGAAGAGAATTTGGCAGGGGTTGGCCGAGATTGAAGGCTCAATGTTGTGTGAGGAAGAGAGGGAGGAGGTTCCCTTTTATAAGGGAGGAGAGGGGCATCTTTTGAATTCTTAAAGATATTAATTTATAATAAATCTAAACCCACTTAAAAACCTCCAAAAATGACTCATATTCTAATATTAGATGAGATAGGGTTGTAATATCTTCAACCAATCAAATTTAGACATGTTTGAATCTTATTTTAAACCTTATCATTTTGATTTATACTTATTTAATCTATTTAAGTTTATTTGTGGTAATAAAATTCTAAATTTTAAATTATAACAAATAATTACTTATTTGTTGTGAATTTTACATAATTGTTTACTTTATAACATTATAGACCATATAAATTTAAATTTATAATTTTTAAATATTTTTGTGATTTTTAAACAATTTTATAATATGTTATTTTTATAAAATAACAATAGGGTCAATTTTGACACTATTCATTTATTTGAATTTAAATAAAATATATACAGAAGATATGTTCAAATTAAAAGCTTTAATATATTAATAAATGGTCATATGTATATATAAAAGTTGTGTATCACATTAAATAGTTCATATAATATTTATTTCATTACTTTTAAAACCATTTATTTGGTTTATCTCTTAATAAAATAATTACTACATCATTTTTGTATAATTATTTAATATACCTATTTTTTGCATAAAAATTTAAAATAAAATCCTATTATGAAGATACATATATTAAATTTCACAATAATACTTTTACTCTAATTTATCATCTTAAAATCACAATATTTAAATTGTTATATTTATTAAATTATGAAGGTGACAAATTTGTCTTCATTTAAAATAAAATAATATAAGTGTCATAATTGCTTTTATAAGACTCCAAATGGTCAAATATTCGACCATTGGATGATTATAGTTTCAATTTACATGACCAATAAGTTTTGGTCAGGGTTTTGTGCCTTTTATGGTCACTATTAGTTTAATAAAAACTATATTCTTGATTTTTCACTAGATAAATAATTTCTGCATCACTATTGAGTCACAATTAATGATAACTATTTAATCCCAAAAAAATTCTAAATAAATTCTCATGATGTAGATACTTTTGTTAGAGTTTTGGATAATATTCATGTTCAATGTTTTATGATGTTTATCACTAAGTTAAAATTATTATACTTATAAGATTTAAGAAAGTGACATGTTGTCACTTTCTTTGGTTTTAATAATAATTAAATTATTTTCATGATCAAAAGACCATAAAATGAATCTAATCCGACCATTAGTTGATATGGGTTTACTTTTAACCATAAAATAGAATTTTGGCATGTGTTAGGGTAAGTTTATAATATTATATTTACCCTTAATTACCCGATTTACCTTTAACTATGGTAAATAAAATTTATCGTAGTTACTATTCATAATTCCCAAAAATAAAAAGTAGCCTATTAACATAATTTGGACCCAATGATTCCAAATATGGAATCCATTTTTTAAAATTCAATACACATAAGTTGCAGAAATTAAATTAATATTAATCCCGTTGTCGAATAAAAATGGGTTTTTGTTTAAAACATTGCAAAAGATTGAATTAATTTAACCTACGAATTCAAGGTAAAATCAATGCTAATGACATACATTATATTAAATTTTAAAAATATATTGTATATATACTTTAAAACCATTCAATATTATAATTTAACCACATAAGATATTATGATGAAAAAAAGTTGTTTTTAATTAAAATATAGCGTGTTTTTACTATTCATTAAAATATGAAAGTTATCGGAAAAATATCAAAACTTCATCTAATGTAAATTTTTACATCCTGATTCAAAAGAAGAATTTTATTTTGTCAAATTGAACATATAAACATGTCAAAAACTAGATTTAAAGTGGGTGCGCCATCAAAAGGCGGCAAAACTACATTTTTTGAAAAATACTTATTTTACCCGAAAAATTTATTTTGTTCTTATACCATGTTCTAGAAAATGTGTAAGATGAATAATAATGTTATAAAATTCAAAATTTAGTTAATAATATTCATAACGTCTAGTTCATGACAATATTATAATAATATATCATTGTTTATTAAAACCCGGTATTGCGTACAACACACGCCATCGAGGAAGGTCGCGATTGCGTGTAATGCAATCCAAGTCAGGGTTGCGTGTTGTGAAAGAATCATTCGTTTTTTCATATAACTTAATCCAACCATATTTAATTTATACATTTAATATATATATATATATATACTCAATGTTGCGTAGAATAACTCTTATCAAAATTGTGTGTAACACGGTCCAAGAATAGTGTTGTGTATACTGCAAGCTAATACGGTGTTGCGTATAGCGCAAGGTAATCTTGGTCTAGAATACAACACAAGACATTAATGAAATTAAAATAATATTTTTCCTAAAATCTCGGGGTGTTACAATAGAAGTATGGATTTCCTATGCATAACATTCATATCAGAGTCAACAATCCATACTAGTTTCCAAGTCGTGGATAAATTAGGTTCTACTTCAAGGAAATCCTAGCTCAAGATATGAGATGTGTTAGAGAGATACTTCTTGAGTTACTACATAGGAAACACATTATGAATCAATGTCAACATAGGTGGAAAATACAAATATAAAATTGCCTTATTAACTTTATCAACAACCATGAATGATCCCACATTTATCATGGATAAATTTACTTATTTTATAAGATGGAGGTGACCAAAATGATGTGGAACTCTCTAGACACCGATTGAAAAATACAAAGGGAATTGATGAATATTAGTATAGGATTTATACTGTATTTGAGCCTTCAACATTCTCAGAGGAATCAGTTGATTTTTTTCTATTGGATGAAAATAGGTCCAACTAGGGAAGCTCAACCAGTATCCATCTAACATAACCAGGATTTACATGGGATTACATATAAGGAATCAAAGGGTTCTATCATTTCGTACAACTGGTAACTATTCTTATAAGAAAACACACCCAGTCCCAAGTGGCTATCCTAAGATACATCAAATTCAAGAACGCAAGCACACAACATGAATTTTTGAATTAGAAATGATTTTTATATCTAGACATCTATATACATATTTTATATCATGACAACACTAACCTAGGATCCCAAAACTCCCTAGAGGCCTCTCTAAAAATATGATAATTGAACTGAGGATCCCTAAATGATGGAACTCCATAAAAACTGATGATATCATTCACATACAAACTTTATATATTCTAATGTTTGATTATATTTTGATTTGAGATGATGTGATCTGATTAATCACAATTGATATTTCATTATTCCCTCAATGGGTATGTAGAAATCCTAAAAAAAAGTCCAGTTAAATCTCATCCTACTTTTACATTGGAATAATAATGGGATAAAGAAAACATGAAGGTTTCTGGTGCTGAACTATAACCCATTGATATGTATAATAATGATAATAATGTTTGTGAAATCATGTCTCATAACTAGCCACCAGAATCATCATCAAATATTATAAAACATCTTCATGAGGATAGGGTTTACCATCCACTTGGAATTATAAAAACCCCCCATCACATATAATCTCATTACTAAAGGTACAACATACTAGTTCAAAAAACATAGGATACCCTTAGAGGATAGAGACCACTTGAAGATAGTCTCCCCACCATGTAAAGTGTCCCTAATTCCATATAACTCGTCATTAAAAATGTTCTACTAAATAATCATCTTGATAGGAGAGGATGTCAACTAAACATATTATGGAACAATCTAAACATCATCATCTCAATCTCCCAAATGAATACAAGTAAAAAACCCCCATCAAATTACACTCTTCTAATGATTCTTTCATGGCTTGGTTCAAAAGTATCATTCTCAAATAATTGACAATGAAATTCCCCTTTATAGGGGTGTATGAATTATTTAAATCAATGGATTATAGGTACTCCACCCATGATATCTAAAAGAGATGCAATTATTTATTAAGATAAGTTATAACTCAGGATTTTGTGAACAAAATAAATGGTAAGCCTTTATTTGAAAAGGTTATGCTACCAACTCCTTATAGTATGCATCAAATTTGTGAGTTGGAGATCAGGGGTAAGATATGTATTCTCTTTTATCCACATCTATTTGGAACTATAGGCCACCACATGATCACTCATTATGATAATGTAGTCCATACCCGATCCTGATGCATCACAATATACCATATAGTCCTACCCAACCTCTAGAAGAGATAAAAACTATAAAATGTCAAAAGGAACTTAAAATAATAATATAATTTTGTAATATTGATTCCCATAATAACTTTTATCCTTTTCAAGTGAGATTAGTCATTTGAGAAGCCAAGTTTTATAAATATTTAACGAACTGGAGGTAATATCTCACCGAGTACAAGAGGTCTTGAATCTGAAAAACATTTTGTGATTGTTCTCAGGTCACAATATCCTTCACCATATTAGGATCCACCAAAATACCATGTTCAGAAACTACGAGTCTAAAGAACACCCCTTATTTAATTCAGAATCTAAATTTGGATAAATTGGAATAAAATTATTTATTTATCATGATTTTTAAAACCTCTCTCAAATGACGCATATGATTTTCCTTAGTTTTAGAGAAAATTAGGATGTAATACACAAATACCACCATGAAAAAAATATACATATGGAATATAATTTTCATCAATTCTATACAAACATTAGGATAATTTATTAGAAAAAAGTCATAACAAGGTACTCATAATATTCATATTTATTAATTCTCAACTGGTGTAAACTAGACCAAAGATCAATTTTGAGAACCACATCCCCCCTTTCAATTGGTCATAAAAATCATCAATCAAAGGAAATATAAACCTTTTATTTAACATAAATCAATTTAGATTTTGTTAATCGACATAAAGGAGAAGGGTTTTATATCGAAATGTACTTATCATACATGGATATTACATCATTTTAGATGAATATTCAATACATTACAAAAATACATGATCGATGACCATAATAATTTAGTGTCTTTGAAAGCTTAAAAACAAAATAATCTATCAGGGAGAAGGATCTTCAACATCTCCCACAAATATATACAACATTAGTACTTCAACCAAACACATTTCTTCATAACCTTGAGAAAGGAAACATAAGAAAGGGGTGATCTCAGAGGCTCAGTAAGGGTAAATAAAGGAAATGTGTAAGCATAACATGAACAAAGGGTATGGAACTTGAACATGTTATTTAAAAATTATACCCTACATATTAGAGATCATAACAAATACTAGCGCCTCATAAGACATGTATCATAATAGAATAAATATTATGATTCATGAAAGAAAAACATAGGAATAAGACATGGAATTGTGGCATGCACATCAGTTTATAACCTTCTAAACATTTATAAGTAGAAACAAGTTCACTAATTAAGTTAAGGAAATGAAATCAGGCACCCACATCAAGTTATAGACATGAACAGAAGTATATACATAAAATTTTGAATGTCTAATCAGGTTCACACGTAACCTTATGGACATGAAACTAAGTTTGTGAATAACATTGTGATCATGGAATCAGGTTCACACATAACATTTTTAACATGTAATTTGGTTCACACATAAACTCATTGGCATGGAATTATATTGATGAATAACATTGTGAACACACAATAAAGATCAATCATAACATTGTGAACATGTAATCAGGTTCACACATATACTTATTGACATGAAACTGGGTCCACACATACAATTTTGAACATGTAATCAGGTTCATTCCTAAACCAATGGACATGAAACTAGGTATATGCATAAAATTGTGAACATGTAATCAAGTTCACACATAATATTGTGAACATGAAATCAGGTGCACACATAATATATATACTCATGAGACAACCATAGTCACCCAAAGCATTTGATGGAGATATAGATTATAACACCCCAAGTCTTTAAAAAATAAATTGAAATGAATAAAACTTTGTTTTATCTAGGTATTTATAACTAGACTTTATACAATATTTTTTCACTTATATGATTTGAATTTTAAAAAACGGTCACCTATAGTTGTGATCACTAAGACATTTGGAGACTGATAGAACCAACTTGTTTTTTAGGTGAATAGTAACATACCCTTATGAATAGTGATATGACCCATATAAATAGTAACTCATATTTTTATTTTATTTTATTAAGGATAAAAGATAATGATATATTGATTAATATTTCATGGTGCTAAAAACGAGTTATAGATTTAAAATTGTTATTTTTGAATAAATTATGATTTTATTATAAAATTAAATTAATAATATTTTAAAAATTATTTTTTAAAATAATAAAATTTAATTTTAAATTATACATGTCGAAAAATGGTTAGGGTGATTTTTTCATATTATTCTGAAATTCATGAATTTTTGATGAATTATAATATACGATAAAATACAATAAAATATGATAAATACTAAATACTTGTTTTACTGCATCATGGGTGATGCAAGGATGATGTAAGCCCACTTGGTTTGACCTGACATGAAATTATTACTATTTTGGGTCACATGGATCAAGACTATTCATAGTCTTGAGATAAAATATTAAGCTAATGATTAGAATAATGTAAAATCCATCCTCTCCTCCACCATAAATACCACCATCATTCCCCTATTCATCCCACACCTCTCAAGCCCTGATCCTTGCCTAAGTTCTTCCCAATACTAATCCCATGACCCTTCCCTAAGTCCAAGAACTAAAAGTCTCTCCAAAAGGCAAAAATAAAAGACCTTAAAGATCATCTCAAGGATAACAGATCAAGAGGTAATAATTTTTTTCTTTTTTCATGTGTTTTCTTTCCAATTGCTTTCTTTTATTACAATCTCATCCCCTCCACTTATCCAAGAGGTTTTAAACCTCAAAAATATTATATTCATTATGTTATAATTTTCATGTAAAATATTCATCATCTTTCTTCCTCTCCTCTCCCACTTATTCATGATCTTAAAACATCATCCATGTTGTGTCGATTTACCGACATCGTGGAAGATGTGATTTCAGTTTCTTTTACATCCTTAAATACTAGTCATGAAACAAAATTATGGTTGAACAAGATTATAATTTATTTATTACATATTATATAAGGCTCTGTAAACAGTTTTTACACATGTTTGTAATTTCTATAACAAAATGAGTTCATCACGATCAAAGAATTTAAAAAAGGGCCTAAACACATATCAATAATGTTTTAACTTATGAATCATCCTCATGTAATAATTCAAAATGGTAAATGGTATAATTTATGGTTCTAGAAATATGTACACACCATTCCATTCCAATTTTGGATTTTCACTTCAAATCGACAAGAATATCTATCATGAACCGATCAAGGAAATCATGTGAAGAATGCACCCAAACAATGGATAAAACAAAATAATAATAATTAAAGGGTGAAATGATGTTACAAAATGATCATATAAGGTGTTATAAACATGAATATTTTTCTCTAAAATATTAATGACACTCTTTTAACCATTATACAGGAGGTTTAAATGAGTTTGAAGTAAAAATACCTGAGGTAAGGGAATTCATAACCCAATTTCC
The DNA here is from genome assembly GCA_963277665.1 of Viscum album. Lineage (NCBI taxonomy): Eukaryota > Viridiplantae > Streptophyta > Magnoliopsida > Santalales > Viscaceae > Viscum > Viscum album. The sequence goes on from OY728119.1 coordinate 1,919,265,104, forward strand.
ATTCTTTAGTTGACCTTATACTTCATTAATTATTTGTTTTTCAGGCCATTTATGAGATAATTTTTTTATTTATAGTCCATAAACGCATTCCTTTAAATTTATTGATTCTCATATCAATTATATGTCATTTTTACAAGAATTTTCTTTTAAAATCCTTTTTTAAAATTCCATTTTACAAAGTTCAAAAGAAATGTTTCTATACAATTATTCACGTTGTATGATTATGTTCTAGTTATTGAGAATTTTTTATGATGAAGGGTGGGACCTATATCTCCCTCCAATTCATTGGGTATGTGTAAGTTATAGGTCAGCCATATGGTTACTCCAAGTGTAACTCTGATGGTTACACATATTGTAAGGTAGCCATGAGGGTTACAAACTATAAGGTAGTAGAGAGGGTAACAAGATTAAGTAAATAATGCCCAATATACCTTTATGGTTCTATCTATGTTCTATATCTTTAGTGGGTATCTCATGTAAATCTCAATTTTCACAAAGTAAGTTTATATGGTTAACATTTATATTTTTTTTGAAAATGATTTCACACATTGAAAGTATTCATGGAATAATGTTTTCTTTCCTTATTTTTATATCCCTTACTAAGATTTTTGTGCTCATACCATATTTTTAAATAATTTTCATAGGTTATAAATTTTTGTAAAGGAAAATAATAAATCCAAGTGAAATGTTATGAATATTTTCCAAAGAAAACATGTTTTATTTAAAAAGATAAATATTTTAGTAAAAATAGATACTATTTTTGTGGTATCTACTCTACATGAATGTGGGATGTAATGTATATATTATATCCCAATTTTTTAAAACTCTAAATCTAAAAATATCCTCAATTTTAAAGGAAAATATTTCTTGACTAAAATTCAATATTATGTTATGTAATAAGGTAGGGTAATTATAGTTGGTATCATGGGATGGTTTAGATAACTTTAAGGGTTAGGATAATGTTGATAGAAATCCATAAATGATTTTTACTCTATGGTTAATTTGAAATGATATATATTTTAAAGATTAACATGTTGATTCAACTAAGATATGGATGTTCAGAATGGTTTTCTGAAGAAGAAATAAGGAAGATAAAGAGGAGAGGCACCAAAAGAACAATATCCTTCCGAATCTATAGCCCGAAATGGTAGGTATTGGAACCGAACAGTTTCTGATAGTAATGGATCAGCTAATACATATAATAAATTTTGGTTGAATCTATGAAATAGAACAACCAGAGGTACCACAAAGGAACATGATGATAGTGAAATATTTTATGATACAACACCCTCCTACATTCAATAGATCTTTGACCTAGTACCGAATGAAAGATGGATTAAGGCATTTAAAAGATATTCGATGTTATGGGATGTTCATATAATCAAAAGGTAAGTATTTCCATTTATCATTTTGAATGTTAAGCTGATCAGTGGTGGTCAATGGTTAAAAATATCAAGAATAAAGAGAATATTTATGCCGTAGAGTGGGATGAATTTAAAAGTCCATTCCTTGAAATATATTTTTAATTGGTAGTGCGGCTTAGGATGGAGAATCAATTCCATGAATTGAAGCAAAATGAGGAAGATTCAGTGGTTGTGTATAAAGAAAACATTACCCAATTTGAGAGGTATACTCCAAATATTATTTTGGGCCATGATAGAAAAATGAACTATTTTTACTCCGGATTAAGGAAAAGGTATCGAAGGGCATTGGCCTCATATGAATTCAAAATTAATGAGAAACTTGTCTGATGTAATGATGGGGTAGATATAGAGTTTTTTTATGATAACATTCACTTTGAAAATAATGATAAGAATAGGTTAAGATATATAGTGATGGATAATAATCAACCAAAGAAATATTATCGCAAGAAATTCCAGTTTCTAGTGTGTGAAAAGTGTGGAAAAAAGATCCCTAGGGAATACTTTAACAAAACAGGGAAATGTTTTCAATGTGGTAAGTTAGGACATATGGCATGAGATTGTAATGAAAATGATCCTAAAACTAATCATGAAAAGAAAATAGTAATGTGTTTTAATTGTGGCGAGATGGGTCATTATGGAAATGTCTACCGAAATAGAGATCCAAATGATGCAATGAAAGCATACTATAATCAGAAAGGTGTACTGAGATCCTTTGTGACTACGTCAGCATATGTCGGGCCATCCAATAAAAGTGTATCAGGTAGATTTTTTTACATATATTTTTTTATAGTTTTTTTCGATATAGGTTGTACACAATCCTTTATTTTTGAGTAATTTTTTAGTAAATTTGAAATATCACCTCAATAAATGAGACCCAAAATTATTGTAAAAAAATCGGGTTAAATATTATAGAAAATAGGAATTATAGGAATATTTCAATTGTGGGCTGTGAAAAGACTTTACCTAACAACCTTTTTGTTTTTCCCTTAGTAGAGTTTGATATCATTCTAGGAATGGATTGGCTTTCTGTTTATCATGCTAAGATCGACTGTAGATCAAAATAAGTTTTTTATCAGAAAAATTTTCAGTTTGTATATAAGAAAGAACCATTAAAATTTATAATATATCAAAAAGGTGATAAACTATTGTAAGATGTAAATGGAATTTATCTTGGTCATATTGTTTAAAATAAAGAAAATTTTTTAGATTAGTGATATTCTAGTGGTAAATGAATACACTGATGTTTTTCTTGATGATTTACCTGATGTCATACCTAATCGAGAAGTTGAATTCACAATTGACTAAGTTCCTGATACTAAGACAATTTGAAAAACCCTTACCGAATGGCTCAACTGAAAATTTTATATTTGAAATATCAGTTGCAAGATTTTATTGATAATGGCTTCATTAATTCAAGAACATCACCATGGGGTGCTCTTGTTTTGTTAGTTAAAAGAAATATGGTTACATGCGACTTTTCATTGATTATAGTGACTTGAATAACATCACTATTAAAATCATGTTTCCTTTACCTCATATCGATGAATTGTTTGATCAGCTCCCAGGAGCTCATTACTTTTCCACGATTAACTTGAGATCTATATACCATCAGTTGAGGGTCAAGAAGGATGACATCTTGAAACCAGTTTTTCATACTAGATATGGGCATTATGAAATTGTATTTATTCGATTTGGGTTAACTAATGCACATGTTTTATTCATGTATTTTATGAATAGAATATTTCAAGAGTTCTTGGATAATTTTATGGTTGTGTTTATTGATAACGTTTTAGTGTCTTCTAAAAGTAAAGGGGAGCATGAAAAACATATAGGGCTTGTTTTTAAAACATTAATGGAAATGAAACTATATAGAAAATTTAGAAAGTGTGATTTTTTGTTTCAACAGATTTATTTTCATGGGAACATTGTAAATATGGATGAAATATTAGTTGATCCTTATGAAACAAAAGTGGATTACGAATGTCCAAGACCTACAAATTTTACATAGATTCATAGTTTTATTGGATTAGTACGTTATTTATGATGGTTTTTCAAAACCTTGGCACAGTTATCTGGCCATCTAACTAAGTTTACACGAAAAGGGGTTAAATTAATTTGGATAGATGAATGTGATGTTTGTTTTCATAAAATAATGAAGAGATTGTTAAATGATCCTGTTTTGGCCATACATTCTTTAAATGGTGAGTTTTTCATCTATAGTGATGCTTCATTGAAGTGACTTTGTTGTGTTCTAAAACATAATGTTCCAGTAATTTCTTATACTTTAGAAAAACTAGAAACTCTCGAGTTAAATTATCTCACACATGACTTGGAAATGGTAGCTGTGAGTTTTGCTTTGAAAATTTATATGAATCATTTATACAGTGAAAAATGTCAAATTTATACTGACCATAAAAGTCTGAAGTATATATTCAATTAGAATGAATTAAAAATTATGCAGAGAAGAGGTCTTGGACTAATAAATTATTATGATTCCATAATCAATTACCATCCAAGAAAAGAAAACAAAGTGGAGGATTCCTTGAGTAATAAACATAATTCATAAATAACCGTGTTACATTTGGAACATGGTCTATTGATTAATGATTTAATGAATTTTGTTACTGAAGTCGTTGGTGCAAAAAATTCCTCCATTTTTTTTGGTTTCAGTGCAATCATCACTGTCAAATATAATTAAGACATTATAGAAGGAAGACTATGAGCTACATAAAAAGGTATAATTATTTAAAATGGGAACGTTTCTAGAATTTATCCTTGATAAAGATTGTTTTTTATGATTTCTTAAAATGTTGTGTGTGCCTTGTGATTCCCAGTTGAAGAAATAGTTGTTGTGTGAAGCTCATAGTTCTCCATTTTCAGTTCCTCATGATAGTACTAAGATGTATAGAGACCTTTGGATGTATTACTGGTGGGATGGAATGAAAAAGGATACTACTGATTTTCCCATTAAATTTTTGACATGTCAATATGCTAAAGTAGATCAGTAGTTACCGAAGGGGATGATTCACCCTTTTCTAGTTCCAGTGTGGAAATAAGAGAATATATCCATGGAATTTTTTGTGGGACTACCAAAGACTTCTCACGGTAATAATGCGATTTGGGTTATTATTGATTGAATGACCAAATATGCATATTTTCTTTCTATTTGAGATACAATGTATTTGGACTAGCTTTCTCCACTGTATCTCAAAGAGATTATCAGTTTACATGGTGTTCCTCTTTCCATTTTATCTAACCGAGATTCTAGATTCAATTCTAAATTTTGGAAGGGATAACAGAATTTGTTGTGTGCGTAATTAAATTTTAGTATGGTTTTTCATCCTCATTCCGATGGGTAGTTAGAACGAACAATTTAGACATTGAAGGATATGCTTTGAGCATGTTCAATGGACTTACAGGGAAGTTGGGATCAACATCTTTCTTTATTTGAGTTTCCTTATAATAATAGTTTTCATTCCAGTATACAGATGGATCCTTTCGAGGAATTTTTTGGGAAGCGGTGTAGAACTCGAGCTTTTTGGGATGAAGTCCGGGAAAATGAGTTGATGGGACTTGAATTAGCAGAGGAAGTGTTTGAAAAAGTGAAGATGACCCATAAACACATGAGGATAACATAGAGCAGACCAAAAAGCTACGCAGTCAATAGAAGGAAAGACTTTTCTTTCGAGGTAGGTGATCATGTTTTTTTATAATCTCACCATAGAAGAGTGTTATGCGTTTTGATAAGAATGAAAAGCTAAGTCCTCATATCATTATATCTTATGAAATCATGGATAAAGTTAGACAAATAACCTACCAAGAATATTTTCCTCTAATTTTATCTTAGGTACACAATCTAGTTCATGTTTAAATATTTAGAGAGTATGTGGCATATTCATCTCATGTTTTGAGCCCATAGGCAGTTTGACTGGAAGAGAATCTTTCTTATAAAGAGAAACCAGTTTTGATTCTTGATCGAAGGGAAAACGTATTGTGGAATAAAGTAATAAACCAGGTAAAGGTTTTGTGGACAATCCATATGGTTCAAGAAGAGATATGGGAATCTGAAAATTCTATGTTAGAAAGGTACCCTCATTTGTTTAATAAGTAAATAAAATTGTTAGGATGCAATTTCCTAAAGGTGGGGATAATGTAATACCCCAAATTTTTAAAAAATAAATTGAAAGGCATGAAACTTTGTTTTAGTTAGATATTTATAACTATACTTTAAAAATAATTGTTTCACTTCTATTATTTATATTAAAAAAAATAGTAATCTATAGTTGTGATCAGTAAGATATTTGGAGTCTGATAGAACACCATGTTTTTTTGGTGAATAGTAACATACACTAATCAATAGTAATTTGAATACTAATATGACCCTTATTAATGGTAAATCATATTATGATTTTATTTTCATAAGGATATAACATAATGATATGTTGATTATTTTTCCAAGGTGTTAAAAATTAGGTTAAAGATTTAAAATTTTTATTTTTGAATAAATTGTAATTTTATTTAAAAAGAAAATTAATAATATTTAGAAAATAATATCAATAAAATAGAGTTAATTTTTGAATTATATACATTGGAAAATGATTAGGGTTATTTTTTTTATTTTTTAGAAATTCTTGAATTTTTGATGAATAATAAAATATGATAAAATACAATAAATTCTAAATACTCGTTTTACTGCACCATGGGTTGTGCAAGGATGATTTATTCCCACCTGGTTCTAACTCAAATAAAATTATTACTATTTGGGGACACATTAATCATGACTATTCATAGTTTAGAGCAAAAATATTAAACTAATGATTAGAATAATGTAAAATCCCTCCTCTCCTCCACTGTAAATACCACCCTCATTCCTCTCTTCCTACCACACCTCTCAAGACTTGATCCTTGCCTATGTTTTTAAAAATACTCTTTATAAGACCCTTACCCACAGTAAAAACCTTATGGTCTTACCAATAGTCCAAAAACAAATACCTTAAGGAGGATCTCAAGGAGAAAAGATCAAGAGGTAAGAATCATCCTTCTTTTTCACAAGTTGTCTTTCAAATTACTTTATTTTCTTATACTCTCTCTCCCTCCAATTATCCATGATTTATGAAATCTTCAGAATCTTATACTCTCAATTTTATCATTTTCATTTAAAATATTCATCAGCTTTCTTCCTCTCCTCTCCCACTTACTCAAGAAATTAAAACACAGTCTGTGATGTTTTAATTTACCAACATCATAGATGATGTGATTTAAATTTCTTTTAATCACTTAAATAATGGTCTATAAACCATTTTTATGTTTGAACCAGATTATAATTTATTTATTATATCTTATTTAAGGTTCTATAATAAATCTTTATATATGTTATTTATTTATGAAACAAAATAAGTTTTTTACAATCGAAGAATCGGAAAAATGAACTAAAAAAATATCAATAATGTTTTAACTTATGAATCATCCTCATGTTATAATTAATAATGATAAATGGTATAATTTATGTATATATAAATATTTAAATACCATTCATTTCCAATTTTTGAGTTCCACTTCCAATCGATGAGAATATCCATCATGAACCGATCATGTAAATCATCATAAGAACGCACCCAAATAAATGGAAGGAAAAAATACCAATAATTAAAGGGTAAGATGATGTTATGAAATGATCATATAACTTTTTATAAAAATCAATATGTTTCTATAATTTAATAATAACACTCTTTTAACCATTATACAAGAGTTTTAAAAGAGTTCCAAGTAAGACAAACCCAATGCAAGGGAATTATTATTCCAATTTCAATTCTCTAGGTTAACCTCATACTTCATTAATGGTATGGTTTTAAAATAATTTATGTGATTAATTTTTTTATTTTAAGTGTATATATTTATTCCATTCATTATATTTTTTCATACATCAATTATATTTTATTTTAAAAGACTTTTGTTTAAAAATACTCATTTAAAATTATGTTTTACAATGTTCAATAGAAATGTTTTTATGAAATTATTCATGTTGTATGATTATTTTCTGGTTCTTGGGAATTGTTTTTGGATTCATTTGTGGACCTATAACTCTCTACAATACATTGGTTTTATGTATAATGGTTTTCAACCATACGGTTACTCCAAAGTGTAACTGTAATGGTTACAAAAATTGCAAGGTAGCTGTGAGGTTTACAAATTATAAGGTAGTATAGAGGATCATAAAATTATGTAAGTAATTCACCAAGATTCCATTATGGTTATATTTATGTTGAATATGTTTTTTGAAAATATCTTGTAAATATCATGTTTCCAAAATTATGTTTATATGGGTAACAAGTATGTCTTTTTTTTAAATGATTTCACACGTTACAAGTATTCATGGAATAATGTGTTTTTTACCCTTTTTTATATCCCTTACTGAACTTCTTGTGATCAAACCAAGTTTCTAAATACTTTTCATAGGTTTTAAAGACGTGTAAAGACAAATAATTAATCCAAGTGAAATTTTATGATGATTTTTCCAAAAATGCATGCCTTATTAAAAAAGTTTTATATTTTGGAAAAGATGGATATGGTTTTTGTGCTACCTGCTATACATGAATGTGGAATGTTATGTATGTATTATATCCCAATTCTCTAAAATTATATACTTGAAAATATCCTTATTTTTAAAGAAAATTATTTCTTGACTAAAATTCCAGATTATTTTGTAATAAGGTCGAGTCCTTATATAGATATAACCCAAGAAATAACAAAATCATCCGTAGGAGTTCCACAAGATTATATGTAATACTCATATCATAAACTATGAAGTGAGATTGGCATAGTGAACATTTAATCATATCATTACCTATGGAAGAGTGGAAAGTCTCATAATCACCACCCGTGAAAATAAGTGGGTTTCAAAATGATATAACCCATTAAAGAGAAACAAGTTTCATAAAAATCATTATGTAAAAAATAGAAACCATTTATATAATGAATATCAATGTAATAATTGAATGATTTTCTCAGAAATGCATGAGTAAAAATAATTTATGTAATCTTAGATGGGAAATAATTTCAAAATATCTTTTAAAAACACTTCCTAAGGAAAATATCTTTTATTCTTTGAAAAATTCATTTTTAAAACATAAACCCATTTGAAAACCAGTTCCTTTAAAATACATTTAAAACATATAAATAAATATTGAATTTTTTTTTGAATAGAATTTATTTTAAAATAATCTGAAAATATATAAATAATTATTGAAAAATTTTGAAAACCATTTTCAATGAAAATAGATTTGAAATATTTTAAAGGAAGCACTGAAAAAACCATGAAACATTATTGAATATATTTTTCATTGAAAACCACTTTAAAAAACAATAAATGTCCACAATATTAATAATAAAAATTTCCTTTAAATTGAACATGTAAAAATAAAATTGATGCTTCATTTAAATGATCGTCTTCATGGTGGTATGTCCGTGGGTGCTGAACATTCCTTTTTACCATAAAAGTTATGGAAATTTCCTTGATAGGAATATGAAAATAAGATTAATTATAAGACCATAAAAGGTAAAACATGGGTAAAATTTTACATTAAAATCATATTATAAAATGAAAACATTTTTGTAATCATTTTTAGAAATTTGTGATTTTGAAAGAATAATGATTTCTAACCGAAATGAGAAATAAAGTCGAATTTTCATTAAACAATTTTCAAAGTTATCATAATTACCAAAGAGTAAAAAAATGGTACTAATAAAAGAATATATTTTGTAAAACTAGAGGATAATATATTAAATGGGTGGTATTGAGATATGGATCCTGACATTTCATCAATTGAAGCATAATCATAAACATTCTTGATAAACGATGGGATTGTTTCAATAGAATTTACCACTTCGTTACATAGAATCATAATAACCATGTAAGAAATTAAAATTTCATAAATCTTATAATATAATAAATATAATAATATTAGCGATATAAAATTTCAATGGGCAGTTTATATACCACACAATAAAATTGAGTGGTGAATAAGGCAAATATCTCACTGTAAAAAAGGTGAGATGAAATTCCCTTACCATAAACTTACATTTGTTATGTGTTCTTTAAACTCATGTATTGTGGTTTAAATTATATTAATAACTTATACCAGAACCACAATCATGTTTATAATATTCTATATCATCTTTTTATAACAGCTTATTACCGGTTTGTTAACAATCCTTCATTTTATTCACTATTTCGATCATTGATTTCCCAGTTTTATGAAGTTTGTTTCGACTTATTATTTTCTTATAATATTACATAGATCATGATTCAATCCTATTTCTAATTTAAAACATTACAAAATTTTCTTATATATTAATTAAATATGTATTTATAATATTCTATAATGTTTGGAGATAAGAAATGGAATGCACTATTCATGGAGAAGGTAGACCGTATGTACACATGAACACTTCTTTCATTTCATTATTTTATTAATAGAATTTAAAGTAAATGATATATTTATATTATAATTATAGTAAAATATCTATTTTATATTTTTTTCAAGTTTTATTAAGACCATCCGTTTTTTACATTCCATGTATGGTATGAACAAGACACATCGCTTTGAGGGGCGGTAGTGCACACTTCCTCAAATGAAATTATCATATTTACACAAGATTAAAGCCATAAAGGTATGTTATAAATAAAAATTAAATAACCATAAATACATTATAAATATAATATATATAATATATAAATATATTTTTCATTATATTGTCTATAATGATAGGTAGTAAAAGAAAAAAATGAACAATCATCATTTTGTGAGGTAGGAATTCGACATACATAGAAATAATATGTTCATTACATATTATATCGAGGTGAGTTTAAGTTAAGATTGAAATAATAGGATAAAAAATACTAGTATATTTAATATATTGGTGTTTTTATGTAATGATGGAAAAATGAATATTATAGGGAGTGGAAAAGAAAATGAATGAAAAAGATCATTGGAATACATTACCTTAAAATTAGGTAACTCTTTTTGGGTAACACCAATGGGATTCCATGGAAGGATTTTGGCCAAAATGAAGGATTCAAGGTCTATGGGATGGTTTTGGGGGGATATTTGAGTTTATCTTGTTCAAACCTATGTGGTTTGATAGGTGTGAGGAAGCGGGATAAGTGGTTTCCTTTTATAGTGGAGGAGTGGCACTCTTGTAACATTTTGACAAAAGAATTCCATACAAGTTTTTTAAATTTCACTTGGCTCCAACAACAGACCCAATTTAATAAAATATAGTATAGGTTCAAAATATAGATATAAAATATCTCTTGGAAAAGTGTATAGGTCTTTTTGGTCCTTAAGGATATAGTTTATCCCCTTATCATGTTTAATTTAAAATTAATCGTTTTAATTAATATTAATCACTTTCACTAATATTTTTGTTAATTATTATTATTATTAGGAATTATAAATTATTTTTATTCTAAATATAAAATCCATTTTTTCAAATTCAATACACCGAAGTGGAAAAAATTAATTTAAAATTCATACCACATGCGGGACGACAATGCTGGTTTCTAAAGTAAAGATGTTCTAAAGTTTGATATGTTTTCATAGTCTATTTAAAATTTAAATTGAATATAATGACATAAATTTTATTAATTAATAAATATATTATGTTATTAAACATTAAACTAAATATAAAACAAAATTTAACTATATAAAAAATTTGACGAAAAAGTGGTTTGGAACTAAAATTCAGTATTTTCACTATTAATTGAAAATGAATCTTCACAGAAAAATATTAAATATTACCCCTAAGATAATTTTTACATTAATAATACAAATATAAAGTTTATTTTTACATATTATATTTAAAAAATGGTCAATTTTGGATTTAAAAAGTGTTCTCTATTAAATGGTGGAAAAGATTCATTAATAAAAATATTGGGTTATGTGTGTAAAATTGGGGTTTTCTTATATTTTTCCTATCAAACCTAATTGATGAATATTAAAAATAGTTTATTCAATATGTAACATATATATTTAATGAAAAACCCTCAATAAATGTGATTAATTTATTTTATGAAGACAAAAATCCTTTGGATGAGTGAAAATAATAACAAAATTTATGTTCATATTAATCTGGATACTAGTTTCATTTATAATTAATTTATAACAAATGAATTTATTTTATATTTATATAAACTATAATTTTCAAAAATTTAGTTAACACTATTCATAAATATTTATTTAATGACTTGTTTGTATCTTATTAAATAAAACTGTAATGTTTTTATAATATATCATTATCTTGTAATATTCAGTCATGCGTGTAGCATAAGTAATCAAGGATAGTATCTCTTTCATGTAAAAAAGCTAAATAGGTGTGGTGTTAATTAAAATCCATATAATATAATATATTTATATTTGATAGTAATTTTGTTATAAAATTATGTTGTTATTATATTCCCTCTTACACTTGGTGTTAAATGTAATGGACGCCAAGTCGGTGTTGTGCGTAACGCAAGACAAGTTGGTGTTATGTATCATGTTCCAAGTTTGTATCATGTTAATGGAATGTTTTACTTAGTGAAAGAAAATAACTTAATGAAAATTAATTTATTTTAAAATATTAGTTCATAGAAACTTGGGGTGTTACATTCTATCCCCTTAAAAGGATTTTCCCTTGAAATTTATGTGGGTTTTTAAAGGTTTTATATTTTAAATTTCCTTTCATATAATCCAAGAACATAAAAACAAGTACTAAAAATAAAATTTTAAAATAATATTTGGAAACATAATGGTTACAAAAAGTATCATATAAATAGTTTTCCACATATGAGAACAAAGGTGGGAAGTGAAAACATAGATATGGAAGATAAATATAACTATCATGTTCTGATAGAGAGTAGTAGATAAATCAGTTTGTAGAAAGTTAACAATGAGAAACTCATAAACCTGTGACTATCTAAGGGACCATTAAATTCATTATAAAATATGGTACTTGGATAACTTTTTTTGTTTCAAAATCCTTTCCCTAAGGTTGAATAATTTTCATGAGAAGTTATACTTATTGATATCATTCCCTTTTATAAGTAAAATATCACCCTTTGGTAATGTATTGAGGTCAAATATGTCAGTTATAATGAAGTGATTATGAGTATGGTTGTGAAAATATCCTCAACCATTAAATTTGATTATTACAGAATAGATATAATGTTCTAAATGAACATGTCATTGTTTGATTTTAATTGGAATAATGTTTACAACATTTAATGAATATTCCATGCAAAGTAATTTATAATGCATGAGGATATAATATAATTTATGGTGTAATTTTTAGAATGGTGGATTTGGGTTTGTAAAATAAATTTGTTTTGACATTAAATTTGAAAATTTATTTATATTTTATTATTCTACTTATAATTTTTCTAAGTATTCAATTTGGTTTTTAATCTAAAATTAACCATGCCTTAAAAATAATAGGGGATCTAGGTTCACCACAACTGAGGTGGGAACTTGGATCAAACTTTGCCTAGTTGTCTTGCATGGTTTGGCTATTGAAGTGCTATAGAGGAGTGCTCCTACACATAGGAGTTTGGGTCTAGTGTCGATCACCAAGTGGGGTAGTATGATGACATTCATTTTTTCCTGCATGAGCAGTTCCAGTAGTTTATGGGAGCGCTTCATAACAAATTATTCCCAGATAAAGTCATAGTTTGTATTAAAAAGGGTAACTCAACTGGTGAGAGTTTCGATGTGGGACACTTATTATACTATTGAACCTCCTAAAAACATGAAAATAACCAAGGTCACTATTCCAATCATCAAGGACCATCCGATCATCTTTATAGAAATGTTGATGGAAGATATAATTATTATTTTCAAGGATCATTTCACTATTATTAAAAATAGAGTATAATTTTATTTACATGACACATTGATTTCATGTGAAAATGAATATCAAACATAAGCTTTTTAGTGTGTAGAAAATTCATTATTTTACGTGACGATGATTCTTGGAGTCATGGAAGAGAGGAAATACACGCATTCTGAGTCATTGATTCATTTTCTATAAATATTGTGGTCTTTTCCTATGGGAATGTATCATGTTTGTATGATCTGGTTTCTATTGAGATAGATCCAAAATGAATCTTTCTAGTTTATAGAAATGAAATCTGCAAATCCCCTGTTCTTTGTGATGTTAAAGAGATCCCATTCAAAAAATTCATGCGCATAACACACTTATGTTTCTTCATGAAGAAAAATTTTGCGTAATGAAACCAATATATCCCGATATTCCAATGTGTGAATCTTTTTTTGTTAGAGTTGATGAATTTTAGGAACCATGTAACAATGTATAGTCACAATAAATCATGTGAAGAAGATCTTTCATGCACCATGATTATAACCATTCAATTTCATGCACAATAATGAAGAAGAAATATGATTGAGTTATATAGAACTCATTAAGAGTTTTCATTCCCTTTGGTTTGCATGAAAGAACAATAGAAATCATTTGAGATATGCTAATTTCCTTAAATAATAAAAGAATATTTGGGGTAGTTCATGCATTGAGGAAATAGGATGGATTAAAATTCATTCTAAAAGTTTTTGCGCACAAATATTTATTTGGACAGTGTATATTTCTATGCATATGTGAATGAGTGTATGCACATGTGAATTCTTAATTATTTTAAATAAAAAGAAGGAAGTGAATTGTGTTGCTAGGAAATATTCATTTAAGTAGAAAATAAGAAACATGAGACAATGTATTTGTATATACAGTCAAGAACACTTATATGAACATACACATGTAATAAAACTTGTATAAATAAAAATAAAATATTTATCCATGAATTCTTCTTCATAAATGGAGGTTTCTTAGATGGACATTAAATATACATTTTATAATTAGTGCGCAGTGATTTATGACTAATACCAATAGTAATTTAGAAGGTATATTCTTGAGTATTCGGTGGGTTGAGTAAATATTAGATCAGTTTATGATCAGTGTACAGTGAGCAGGATTGGACAATTATTTATTAGTTTTTAATATTATTGAATATTGTAAACTAACAAATAATGTGATCTAGATTTTATTTGGATAAAGACATCATCTTGAGCCTCTGAAGAAGCAGTATAAATTCAACATATATCTTTAAATTATAGGATCATATCTTTTGTGATTCAATATTTTTGGATGTCTCCAGTGGGACTCTAGAGGAGGATGGTGGGATGTGGGTAATGTCATAAGGGAATCAGTAGCCACTAGTACAGGTGGGACCTTGTAAAATCTAGTAGGATCTATAGGAGAACCCTGTGGGACCCAGTGTTGATGGGAATGAGACATTCCCTAGTTTTAAACATGAATATATAGTGAAGAAATTATAACTATGGAGTATAACTGATTGTATAAAGGATGTAGGTAGTTGTACCGAACCTTGTAAAAAAACTATCTGTGTTGTTCTTGTATTTTATAGTTTCTTGTAGGTAGAAGATGAGATTTAAAGATGAGGGATTGCGACTTTAATCTGTCACATAGGGTTGATTAAAAAAAATATTTTTTAAATTATTTTACCATAGATTCAACCCCTCTCAGTGGCACCTAACTGATCCTTGGACATTTCAGGTTCCACTCATAAGTAGATGATCTACACACTGGTATAATAGAGGTTTCTACCCTGGTCATTGAATACATGTTCTCTATCAGATAGGGGGGGGTCCACTTCTATGTCGAGGAGTCGTGCCCTGGTATAATAGGGGGTTCGAATTTGGTCATCATGGACCCCTACGCTACCCAGTAGGGGGTTCCACTGGGAAGTATCTATAGAGGACCCACAATGATGCTGATGGGTGGTTCCACTCTAAAGGTTGACGACACCACTACTTAGATCTATTGGATGGTAAAACTTATTATTCTTTGCTAATTTTTCATGATCAATGTCATCATCGAGCATCACCTAAATTAGTGTTGTTCTCAATATATTCCACATCATATATTAAAAATCCAAAACTAAAGGATTCATGATGTGTAATGGGACCCACATGACATTTGGTCTCACTCCACTTTTTGGTTGTTTCCCTTATTAGAACATAGCTCCAGATCTTTTAGGAGTACATGCCATGAATGTGGACTATATGGCATGTCCAGGCTACCAGAGATCAGGGTGTGTCCTACTGTATGTGTTTGTGTAACAAAATTCATGTCCATGGGCTTTCTTAGTGACCATGTACTCTATACAATATGTGTTTCCTCGCACTGGGTTCCACCCGTGTGACCAAGACATGTCTGTGTACATGGGTACATGGTCGGGTGCCTGGCTGTGTAATTAAACATAGGTTCCCACCAGTGAGATCCTTCAATGAATTATCCAAATAGGGAAGGGGTACAAGGCATGTAAGAGGGATACATGCCATTTCATTTCTAGATTTTCCCAAAACCCATGCTTCTGTTGCTCAGGTGAAACACTCCATGTGTTCATCCTTCTAGGTAATTTTTAGATATATCATCACAAGATTCATTACAATCATTCGGTGGATGGAAACTCAAATATAGTTAGAATCTGAGCAATCTCGTACGCTGCTGCATGTCCATATTCTTCCACTGTCGAGTAAAAAAAGATCTGACCATCAAATTGATCATCCATGTCATGAAAAAATCATATATATTGTATTAATTCATTGATATATTCCATTTTGATCATTTTTTGAATCCGGGGATCCGATTGGGATTAGTACCTCCCACTAATGTCGAACTAGGACCACAAAGAAAATGAGGGGGAAAGGCACCATAATATTCATTTAAATAATAAATGAACAATATTTCAGGACCAATGATCAAGAATGCGGATTCTGGGTAAGAAAATAATGAAATAACTTAATATTTCAAAACATGGGTGCATGAAATTGGATACAATTGGTGCATACCCAAGAACAATGGTGGATATGCTCAATCAATTTAATTAACGAATGCAAATAACCAACTAATGAGTCCAACCTTTATTTCTAAATGTTTATTAATGGAACATTCACCCAAAATGATTTAGAGAAGAAAATTTGTTATATGTGTCTTAATATGATATGATATGGAATTTTTGTGTGATCCGATGTGATCCTCCAATCGAAGTAAGAAGGAGAGAATCATTGAAAATTTTAGGATTATGAGACTAACCTTGGGAAATTCACCATGGAAGTATTATTATATAAAATTTCTATGTGTTTAAATGAATGAATGAATTGATTTAATAATTAATCAACTCATGGAATGTTTGGACAATGAATGAGCATCTTGATCTCTCAAAGATAACCCATTTTTGGTTTCACTTAGGGTAAACCCCATTTTCCATACTCTACCGTGGTCACAGATTCATGATATGAAATTTCATTTAAGAGTTATCCCATTTTCTTTAAGAAGCTATGTGCACACAATATAAAATATATTTTATATTTTCATAAAATTAATTCTTGGAACACCATGACTTAGAAGCATGCATCATCTCAGTACATAGCTCTAGAAATATATATAAATATATTTCAAATCCTGAAAAGGAAAAACCATGTCCTTATATCATTATCTCCTTTATGTTTTTCATCCTTGAAAATAAGAACTATGAAAAGACTCATGATACTGTGCCTTTACATGGTTCAACCACTCCCAAAAACCCTCCTACACAATCCCATATTGCCACAACACATGAACCAAGTGTATGGCCCATCAACATATGGTCCTCTTCTGTCGATCCTTAATCTCCACTAAGTTCTCCCCAAAAGTGAATCCATCCTCAATATTCAGATCACCACATTCAATAACATGTTTGGGTTTATGAATGTATCTACTCAGCTACAACATGAAGAATACATCAGGAACCCATTCAAGCTATGGTGGTAGGTTGAGGTATTAAGAAACCCCTCCAACCCTCTGCATGATCTCAAATGACCCGAAGAACATCACAGATAGATTTCCTCCAAATACGAACCTCCACAATATCCATCATGGGGAGACTCTAAAGAAGACATGGTCTCATTTCTTTAAATACAAAGGTTAATGAATCTGATCTGCAAAAACATCTATCTATTCTAGCACATCCTCATATGCTCACAGATGACCTAGTCTTCCTCTATTGTAATCTGCACCATCTCTAGGCCCACAAGCGATGTCTCACCAATCTATATCCAACATAATGATAACAAATAGGGTCTCAAATATAGGGTCCCATAGGTTCCATGCTAATGGTAGAGTTCTATATATTGTTTTATAAAGACTCTACCAAAGACCAGTGATCCTCCCATCTTCATCCAAAGTCTAACACGAAAGCCCTCATATTATACTCCAACACCCAAATAGTGTGCTAGGTCTTCCAATCAGTCTAGGGGTGATAGGATGTACTCATTCTCATTTGGTTCATGAATTCCTCCTATATTCCTCTTCACAATCATGATGTATACTATGTGTCAGGATAAGAAGTAATCTTCAAGGGCACCCCTTGAAGGTGAATGACACCCCATAGGTACAAATACCCAAACTCTTCACCAATAATATACTCCTTAATGGAAAAGAACTGTACCAAATTTGTGAGTCGGTCAACTATCACTCAGATGGTTTCATGTCCCTTCATTTTGGGTAGAAACTCTTTCACAAATTCTATAGATATGCCATCTCATTTCCACTTTGGGGTCTCAAGGGGCTGTAAAAAACCTTCTGGTATATGGTGCTCAACCTTCACCTTATGAAAAGTGAGGCACTAAGAGATAAACTAATCTACAATTTCTCTCATTTCAAACCACAAAAACTAATGATGAAGGTCTTTTCACATTCTACACACACCATGACATATATCTAGGGAAGAATGATGCAACTCTTGCATCACCTCCTCTTGCAAAGTAACTGAAACCATCATCTATACCTAGAAAAGGATAATCTGATTCCCTACTTAAGAATATCCATTTGCTAATATTATTATGCATATATGATCAAGTAAGACCTAATAGTTGATGTTTCCCAACGGGGACTCTCTCACACACTTGAGAAGTAAAGGAGTCAACACCATCAACTATAATAAAACTGTACCCTCTTGATCTACCAGGGTCAGCTGGAAGGAGTCCTACAACTTTAATGCCTCATACACTAAGTGAGCCATAGACATCATGATAAGGGATTTTTCTACAAAATTTAACATACCCAGTGTATATACTATCTCGAAGAAATAGTCCTATAGTAAATCCAACTAGTGCCACTATCTCAGGTTCATGTCTCTTTTCATGAAGATGTACCCAAGACTCTGATAGTATGACTAAATCATGAAGTGATATCCAATAAGGTAGTGCCTTTACATCATAATGGAGTAGAATAACACTTCTAGATCTAGGTTGTGATTTTAATAGATCTTCTCATGTGGTCTTAAATCCCTTGACCTGTATGTGATTACTGCTTTCTACCACATCAACACACATCCAATAACAACTCATGAGGCATCACAATTTACTATGAACAATAAACCTTCCTCTAGTATTATCAACACTAGATCTCTCATAATCCTCGACCTCAACTACTCAAATTCCTTCTAGTGATGCTAACACTAGGTCAAAGGCTCCCCTTTCTATGTGAGGGCGGTCAAAGGGGCTGTAATTCTTGAGATGTCTTCCACAAACCTCCTGTAGTACCACACTAAACAATGGAATATCTTCACCTCTAACACGGTCTTGGGTGGATCCCATGAAATAAATGAACAAATATTTCATAGGTTCTCTAAATAAACCATAATAATAAATTAAATTCAATAAAAAGTGAATCTCCTTAATCCATGAATAACACTTCTAGAGTTTACCATCAATCTAGTTATATCAAAACAATCGTTGGACTATCCTCAAGTGTTATGCATTCTTATCCTATGATGTAGAGTAGATGAGTCTGTAATTGATAAAGAAGGCAAAAAACATTTCTATTTATATATGGGGGACCTGGTTCATCAATGTTATAAACATAGTGGGGATTTCATTACACCAAAGGGAATCACTTTCAACTCAGAGTGTCGGTAGTGAAAACAGAATGCCAACTTTAGAATATCAGCCTCGTGAACCCTCAACTAGAGGTATCTAGACCTGATATCAATCATCGAGAACCATCTAGAACCATTTAATTTGTCAAATATGTCTTAAATCCTCAGCAAGGGATATATTTTCTTTATCGTTCCCTAGTTTAGACGTTGATAATATATGCAAAGTCACAATATACCATTTTCATTTTTGCAAAAAACACTAATGTTAACCAGAGGGACACATTGGGTTTGATGAATCCTTTCTCTCAAAGCTCCTACAACTACAAAAGAAGATCTCAAGTCTTTTTAGGGTCTATAAAATATATCTCAGAAGATATAAGAGTGGTCCCAAGATGTATGTCAATGAAATACTTCATCTCCCACTTTGGAGATAGTCCTTGAATGTCCCGGAAGAAAACTTACACATAATCCTCCACGGATGAGGGAACTAATATGGATGAATAGCCTACTAAAACAAGGGATATAATCACTAACTAATGTGTGATGGAATATATCCTCATGATCATAGATTCCACTTTCCCTATCATGAGACACCTATCACTAGAAAATGATAATATCATTCCATCAGTGCATAGGAATCTAAATTTCCTGTGGTGATAGTCAATATGGGATCAAACCACAGAAAACTAATCCATACCCAATATTACATTATAGGGTTCTATTATTATGACCAAAAGTTACAATGATACCCATCTCCACCAAGAGATGGATCACACTTCCAATAAATAAAAGGCACAAAAGATAATTTCTTTATAACAACCTCAAGAAAAAACTATTGGGACATCACCTCAATTGGGAGCTCTAGATCTTGCACCAAGAGTAAAGGGATAAATAAATGACTAGAACCTATGTCAAATAATAACAAAGAAAGATTAGAAAACAAAAATATAATACCTCTAATCATCTTGTATGTTGCAGGATCATAAAACTCCAAATCTTGCAGCTGTCTGTGACCCTGATAACCAGCTCCCTGAGTCTAACATGGGATGCTTGGTGGTTATGGTGGAAGGATATCATATCTATTCCACCACCTATAGATAATACTTCTACTCATATAGATCCTCCTCCATGAGGTCCACCCTTTACTCACCCATGATATCCTTGATCATGGTGTTGCCTTCAATATGGCGGTCCATCAATTATCGTCCCATGGTACTCTAGATGTCTAGATAGGCTGTGTAACACTATTTGACCTCATATATCACAATTAAATCTTATCTAAACTCTAGGATACTATAAATATATATTATTCCTTGGAAAATGTGCCTGATTATGATCATGGGGAGGCCTTTTATGCTGAGATTCTTTCTCCTGACATCTTCTAGAAACTGTGGACGACTCAGCTTTATGGAGCCCACTATCAGCTCGAGCTATCTGGAGTCCCTTTGAAAGAAATATATATATCACCAGTTCTCAATATAGAAAGATTAAATAAATGGGGATACATAAGGGAAAAAAGTGGATCAAATATCTCTATGATATCCTTTATCAAACTTATGTTCTTAGAAGAAGCTATCCCAGATCATGTCAAGGGAGTACTATGTATGGTTTTTGAACCTCGTTGCATGCTCAGCCACTGACAACCCTCCCTATTGCAGCTCCAAAAGCTCTTGGATCTGAATTAAGTTCTAGATAGTGGGGTAAAAATCCTCATGGAACAAATTATGGAAGTATTTCCATGATAGCATCTACTGATCACACATATGTGTAATGAGGCTCCCCCAATTCCTAACTTCTTCATGGAAAAGGAAAGCTTCCATTGCAACCACATGATACATCATGGTCCAAACAAGACTAAAGATAAAAACAACTGACTCAATCCAATCCTCTATTGTCTGAGGATCTATCACACCATGGAACCATAGCGGCCTTTGGCACTGGAACACATAAAGTGTACTAAGCCTCCACACATCCTCATCCTACTCAGATGGAATGATATACTATTAAATAGATTAATGTGCTTCTACATGCCCACCAGGAAAAAGGGGATCATAGGATTCACCCTAAACAGAATCCCCTTCATTCATTAGATCATCATCATGATCTGAAACTAGTATCCTGGATGGTTGTCATCATGGAGACATCATAAGATTCATCAATACATTCAATGGTTAGATGAGAATATATATATATATATATAAACATCAACGGGGATCTAAATTTAGAAGGAAAGTCAAAGACTCAATCCAATATGATGGATGTACCATTGATCCTTACAAAAAATATCTCACTACGCTAAGTCGATGATCAGGTAGTCAGAGTCCCGATGACTGGATATGTCAGCTAGCCCAACCATCACAGGAATCCCTAGCTTGAGTTCCACACTCTAGACACTTTGACACCATTTCCATAAACCAAGCAAAATTATGTTAAGGGGGATGTACTGATCAAATTCCCAAGGAATGAACTGGATTTGATACCAATCTGTCATGACCCAACCAAGGTCAAGGATTGCGTGGAAAAAATCCCAAGCCCACCTCTAAGGCTATTGGGTGGTGACCCATTCCAAAAGAATATCTAAACTCAAGGAGGCCTTTTACTAAGTACCAATATACACACACATATCCATCTCGATGAATAAGTGCATAGGGAAAGAGTAAAACATAAAAAAGATCTATAAAGTAAACTAAGAATGCATAACCTATTGGGAATATAAGTGTAAAATAGTACACACTGAAAAGTAAAGGGAAAAAATACATGCCTAACCAAAAATCTATTTGAAGATGAAAAACTTGAAAATTAGACTTTTGAGAGAGCCCTTCTAAGGATATCCAATATACGACCACCGTACGAAGTCCAAAGTACCTAATATCGCTATGTTTATATGAAGTCATTGAATACCTGTTGTTCGTATGCATAATACATGGCACGTGTGTGAAAATCCCATGCTTGAGTGAGTATATACATACCCGGTAGGACACTATGAATGCTGAATGAGGAGAAGTGAGAGTTAAAATAGGGAGAAAAATAAATTAGATGAATGATACAATTAAGGAAAATAGCTCAAACCAAACCAAGAGAGAAAGTTACCTTGTTCAAGAAAAAGTGGCTCAACACAGTGAATAGATAAACTACTTGTTGAGTCTTTTCCACCAATAGCTGGAGAGTATACTCATCCAACCATGAGAATATAAACATAGAAAGAACATGACATACCCCATGCATATTCCCCTCTCCTATAAATAGAGTAACCCAATCGAAGGTCTGGAGACAAAATAATATATATTTTTTCAATCAAAAGAAAGAAAAAAGAGAGAGTTCAGGTATCAATAACTCATAGCTCATTCCAAGAAGAAGACTTCCCAAAAATTCAAAAATTCCCTTAATGATGCCCAATATCTCACATGTCATCAAAAAAGTAGCCATCCAAGTCAATTCATACCTCATTATTATGCCTCATAGTTGTGGGGCCACAAAATTGAAGTAAAGGACTTGTGCCCTAGTACATCAGGGGTTTCCACTCTATTTTCATTCATAGAGGACTCTCTCGTATGACAATAGGGGGTTCCACTATACTGGTCAAGAAGAACTATCCTCTATATGATAAGCGTTTCTACTAAAAATCTAGCAGACCTGCACCCATGCTGATAGAGGGTTCTATTCGATAGGTCGAGGAACCACACTCTAGTACAATAGTGGGGGGGGGGGTTATAGTCTGGTCATTAAGAAACCACACCCTATCAGATTGGGGGTTCCACTCAGAAGTAGAGGACCTTCACCCTAGTACAATAGGGGGTTCCACTATGGACATCAATGACCCACTCCCTATCTGATAGGGGTGATCCATTCAATATTCAAGGACCCAAACCCTCGTCCAATAGGGGTTCCACTCGGGTAATCAATGAACCAGACCCTACCCAGTATGCGGTTCCACATAAAATTATATATTGAGGACCTTCACCCATGAAGATGTGTGGTTAAACTATAAAGGATGAGGACTACACTGCCTAACTCTACTATAGGGTGCAAATCAATAGTCTCTAGTGATTCTTCCTGATAACTATTTTAATCGAGCTTCACCTAAATAAGAACCATTTTTTGATGATTTCACATTATATATCGATATCCACAACTGAGGGAAACATTGTGTTCTACATGAAAAAACACAAACGATATGATACTTGTGAGACAAAATCCATGTTCAATGGAAGGATAAACATAAACTTGATGTTTCATCAAAAGAGGTAAAGGGATATACACTATGTGAGGGGACCCACATAGTGTGTGGTCCAGCTCCACTTCTGGGGCTTGACCATGGATAAAACATGGATCTCGACCATGTAAGAATACATTATATTTTGGTGGACTACATGGAATTTTAAAGCTAAATGGGGCTGAGTCATTTCCTTCTAGTCGTGTCTGTTTAATAGAAACCATGTCTATGTACAAAACCCAGGAATCTTTACTTTTGACCTGAAATTTTGACTCACATGGGGTTCCACCCATGTGACCTACCCATGTGTAGGTACTCATGTACATGGTCCTATTACCAAACATGTACTTACACACTAGTTACCATCTATGAGATCCTTCACATGGGTTTTCCAACTAGGTAAGGGGTTCATAACGCGTCAGAGGGATACACACTATGTTATCCATAACATTCCCCAAAAACCTAGACACTTCCACCGTTGAGTGGTCGCACACCGTGTGTTCATCCTTATATATGACATTTAACAAGATTTCTATAGAATCTCATATATATGATCTATACCAAAAATCTGTTATATCCCTTCAATTTCAGCCATAAATATTAATTTTATTTGAGGATATATCATTGGACGATGGTTTCCGGCCCTCTAGTGGCTGGAAACTATAATTCGATTGGATTCCCAGCTATTCTGTATGCCACGACACATCTAAATTCCTCTAATTTTATGTAAACAATATATTATCTTCAAAAAAAATCACCCACACCTCACAAAAATCCCCAATATATTCATACATCATCAATCCGTGCCTTGTTCATCGATCAGCCATGAATCTGAGGGTCTGATAGGGCTCTGTACCTCCCAAAAATGTTGAACCAAGAACGTAGGGACCCCTATCGATTAATGTGAAGAAGACGAGTGAAAAAGACACCATAGAAAAGGTTTAAATGATCAATGTCTAACCATTCTTATCCAATGGTCGAGAACAATGATCCAGGGTTTGAAAAAAATGAAATGAATTAATATTTCAATACACAGGTGTATGAAATTGGAAAAAATCAGCACAGACCCAAGAACAAGGGTTGTTATACTCAATCCATTTAATAAATGGAAATAAATTACCTATTTATAGATCCTACATGGATTATCATTCATTGATTAAGAATGTTCCTACCAATAATTGAGAGAATTTGTTGTATTTGTTATGTACTGGTCAGATCATATCCAGTGTTTCATCATCATATGAGGTGATCCTCCAATCGAAGAAAGAAGGAGAGTGTAATTTTAAATTATAGGATTATTAAACTAACTCTATTAAATACACCTTGGCAGTATTCTTATAGAATATCTCACTACATTGAAATGATTTAATTAATTAATTTAATAATTAATTAAATCAATGAATGTTATGCCAATGAGCGAGGAGTCCGAAGACCCCATTCCAACCTATTTTTGGTTGATCCTAAGACAAGAAACATGTTCTGATCTCAACTATGGTCTTAAATTTCTAATCTGATATTCCATTTATGATTTTTATCATTTTCTTTAAGAATCTATGCATGCGCAATATAAAATATATTTTATATTTTTATAAATTTAATTTTCTCCTCACCGGGCCTTAGAATTGCATGTTGCCTCAGTGAATAGCTCTAGAAATTTATATAGTAATCATTCAAAGTATTATAAGCTAAAAATTGGGTCCCTACATTGGTACTCAAAACCATAAAAAGAATAATTTTAAAAAAAATTAACAATATTTTTACCTTTTGTTGGGAATATTTTTCCTCCATTTACATATTTAATATTTTTTAATAATTATTTTTATATAATATAATTATTTATTATTCTCAAATTATGTTAACTATATCTTTCTATTAAAAATATTTAAAGGAATATTTTCATCATTTTCCGTTAGATCCATTTTTGTCTCTCTCTAAAAAGTGTGAACAAAAAATTTTCATTTTACATATACTGCTTTAAACAGAATTTCTATTGTTATAAACATTATTAACTAATAAGAACACATTAAATTATTTTATGATTATTCAAAAAATATAATTTTCACATTATTTTGGGAATTTTTAATTTTTAAAAGTGAGGATTTTATGAGATAACTGAAAGATGTTTTAATTGTGGTATTAAATGCTAATTTTTTGAGTTGTATAATGGAAATGTAAGTATTTATGTGTTTTCTCAAGAAATAGTTCTTTAAAATTTTATATAATGAAATTCTGGCCTGATATAACCATCCAATTAATTGGGTAATGATCTGATATTGATAAGATACATGCTGGAATTAATCCTGAAGATAATCACTTTATATGGGTGATTGTATGAGTGATTGTAAGGATAATGTCCCAAAATTACTACATGGTTTTCCAATTATAAAAAATAGAGTTTTATTGAAATATTTTATTTTCGTAATGTAATAAAATGATATAATTTTTTAAATAAATATTTATGATATTCTAAAGGTTAAACTTTTGTTTTAAAGGAAATGTTATCATCTTTTTTAGTAAACACTTTTAAATTATGTTTTCTCCATTAATCATTATATAAATGTTTTTATGAAAAAAATTGGAAATAAAATTGGTTTAATGAGTGAAGAATAATTATTTGATCAAAAAGTATATTTATTATAAAGGAAAACATCCTTTTTGACTTCCATGTTTTTCAAAAAGGAATTAACATGTTTCATTTATTCTTATATCCACCGAAGAGCATTA
Source organism: Viscum album (assembly GCA_963277665.1). NCBI lineage: Eukaryota > Viridiplantae > Streptophyta > Magnoliopsida > Santalales > Viscaceae > Viscum > Viscum album. The sequence continues at coordinate 1,919,291,451 of OY728119.1, forward strand.
TTTTTCTCATTGTATATTTTTAAATGTTCATCACATAGAATATGGATGAATATGAACCATATCAAGGTCTATAATTCTACAATAATAAATTTTTGTAAATGAATAGATTGTGTCTTAAATGAAGAAAAAGTGTAATAATAAGAACATGTTTTTTGGGGAAAAATGTAAACTGTTCAGACATATGCACACTTTTATGTAATGGTTCTCTTAACTACATAAAACTCTAAACATAAAATTTATATGAAATATAGAAAAGTCAAATCCTTGTTTTAAATCATTTAATTATTGGTCCATGATGATATAGGGTGTTATAGTTTCTATAAAAGAATGATTTTGGATAACTTTATAGGTTAAGATGTTATTAATTACTATAATTAAAATTATTTATAAAATTTCAATGTTTTGTATAATGGTTTATTATCATACGTTAAAATTAATATATAACCATAATGATTAATATGTATTAATTAATTATGGTTATTTCTTGGATGAATTGAAATAGGTGAATAAAATATTAGTTGGTTAAGGATATCTTTGTATTTATCGTCTTCATACGATGGTTTATTATGACCTTATTTGATATACTCTATATAAACACTATAGGTTTTATTAAATTGTATAAATTAGTAAGAATCATGTTAGAAATGGATGTGAAGGAAAATGTAGTGGTTTTTAAAAAGAGAAACCTAATGAGATATGAATAGTAATATAAGTTCTTATGGTTATTCCTAACCAGCTATCTCATGTTATGATTAAAAACCTAAACCAATGTGAGTTTCATAACACAAAAAATAAGAGAAAAATAGAGTTTTAATAAATCTCATGTGATAAAGATCAAGAAGGTAAAAGAATTTAATATTATATGTGTCAATATTGTGGGAAAAAAACAAACAGGGAAATGTTTCAAAGGAACATGGAGATGATTTATATGTTGTAAAGTAGGGAATAAATAAATAAATTACAAAGGAAAAAAGCAATAGTTTAGTTAATATAATGGAGGGGGATCATTTTTTTCATAAGGTATCGATTGAATGTGTTAAATATAGGGATTTTGGGAATTATACAAAGTGATTCCCTATTTGGAAAGCTCGTAATAGATACCAATAAGATCATAAGAATAAATTATGAAGAATATGATCAGACATTAAATAAAATATATATATTATGAGTTATTTTAATGGTTTTTATTATTTTTTAATTAGTAAACAAGATTATATTGAGATTCATTAATCTTAAGGAATGATATCTATTTTTTTAAGGAAGGAAGTATTAATGAATAATATGAAAAATAATGGTTTGTGGTTTATGATGGATGTTTGAATGATTCATTTTTTTGAATATAATGGTTCAATAGTTATGATGTATTGGTATTTTATCTAAGAATTGATAAATTTAATGATTTTTGTTGGTTCATAGTTATAGGTACCCTTTTGAGGAATTATATCATTTAGAGGTGATTAATGATATTTTAGAGTTGTTTATTATTTTTAAAAGAATATTTAGGTATGCATAACCCTTAGGTTTATCATGTGATTTAATATAGAGGTTATTTGTGTACAATTTTATTATATTAAGGATAATGTTATAAGTTAAATATAACAATTAGGATTATTATGATCTTTCATTATGATGAAATAATAGTTAATTAGGATAAATGATTTTTATAGTTCTCATAACCAACATTTTAATGTATATCCATGGGATTTAAAAATTGATTAAGTCTTTTATGTTATTTTGGAATTTTTTCACTATATTTTTTGGATAAATATATGAATGAAGGTATATGTGATTTTTTTATGATTATGTGATTTTATGTCAAAGTGGTTGATATTAATCGAGGAATATATATTGAGTTAACTTTTGGAATAATATGTGATCTTTTTGTGGATTTATGGTGATTTAATTTTGTTTTGGGAAGGATAAGAATATTTTTTCTAATATATGATGAGAGAATTAACATTTTTTGTTTAAGAATTTATGAGTGAATGATGTTGTTTAGAGATGACTATTAAGTGGATTTTGGAAGAATGTGTGATAAAATTATTCTTTTCATTGGATTTAAAATCAGGCCTATCATATTTTAAATATTTTTAGGGTTATTTAATTGTGGAATGATTTATGATAATATTTTTGTGTTATTTTTGTGGATTTATAGATTAATGTATTATTTTTTTATGTGATGGTTTATTTATATTGGATATTATCTTAACTTTTGATAGCCTCTTTGGTTTTGGTTAATGGATAGAAACCATATTATTAACTAATTATATTTTAGGGATTTTATGAACCATTAAGAGTTAATTTTAGTTCTTAATTAATCAAAAATTCATCATGGATATTTATCATTTTGAATATGAAATGAAGAAGGGGTGGAAAAATGCTTGAAACATAAATGAATAATGAAATTCTAATTTTGGAATGGAAGGAAATAAATACAGTATATTTTATCATATTCACTATCTTTAGTGTAAAATAATTCCTCAAAATACGTAGGACTACAAATGATATAATTTTTTTTTATTTTGGGTGTATCCTTCCAGAAAAAACATTAAGGTGGCATGAAATAATGGAGCCTGAGAGCATGCTCCCTAGCCATACTAGTACATGTATTGGGAAGGGAGCCTAACCTTGAAAATATATGGCAATGATCCTCATTATCTGGTCTTGATGTAATAAAATCGTCCACCTTGATCCCCTTTATCCAAATACGACTAATTTCCAACTATGAGTTAATAAGACTTTTACATTTTCAGATAATGTAAGTGATATACCATGGTACTTAAAGCTTCTTCTACATTGAACCATTGATAATAGTCAAGTCTATTTCCACTGAATTTTTCCAGATATTTTGAACTTGGGATAACTCAATTCCATTTATCATTCCACAAGCCTCCTTGAGAATGGAGTTACCCTATCCAAATCCATCACTGAAGGCTATAAGAACTTCTACTTGGCAATCGAGAACCACACCTCCCCCTGCATGATCAATGAAATACACGATCCATCAATATTAAGAATGATTCCACTATATAGAGGATTCCATCTCACCCAACTCCCCTATCTAATGAGGTCATAAAAATTGTATGGTGTATGAGTGAAATCCATGATATTTCTTAAGGATGGTGAGACCTCCCCACTTGCCATGAGTGGTTTCGGTTCAACTACTATGCTTTTAGTGTCAACCACCATTCCCATAACTTTTATGACATCATTATGATATAATAATGACTTAAAAACATATATTTTTTTTATATAAAAAAAACATTTATTTAATTAGTACAATAAATCATTTTATAGTATGATTGTTAATTTGGGAACCCATTCTTGACATTTTTGAACATAAGATATATTTTAATCTAATAAAAACTATTTTTGGTTCTTTTCATTTAGTAGTGTTGTTGGAAGGTAAAATTTAGTTTTGGAATGGTTATAATGTTAAATATTATTAAATTTATTAATAATAATCCTATATATTCACAATAATCACCAGAAATTTATATATTTTGGCCTAAATGACCACAAATCCAGCGTTACACATAAAACAATTATTTTTATAAAAATATTTTCGATGAATTTTGTGAACTTATATAAGAATTAATTTCTTATAATTATAGAAATTTAACATTTAAAAATTTATTCTCTATTTAGTATAATCATATTTAAATTATTTGACAAGTTCCATTTTATTTTTTATTATAAAAATAAGTTATCAAACAAAAAGGTTAGTTACCACAAAAAGGGTTAAAAGGGTTAAAATAGAGGATAAAATAAGATATAAGGCTATAAATATCTCTAAAAATATTTTAAATTTTATTGGTTGAGTATATTTATAAGAAAAAATATCCTATATTTGAAATTGGATCTAATTATTCCACATTCTCATAAAAATGGATTTATATTATTTCGAAGTTAAGAGTATTTTAAAAGGTTCCACCCCTCTCATTGATTAAAGGGAAAATGTTCTCCTCTCTTAAACACACAATTAAATATACCTTATCTCAAACAATATATTCACAAATAACTTTCCAAAATCTTTATACTAGTCTTAGAGTCACTGGTATCACCAAAATACTAACCTAATGAGGCTTAAAAAGATATCCAATGGAGGATACCCAAGAATGATGTATAAGTGTAAACTGTATACATTAAAGTGTATTTCCTCTTCTATGTACAGAAAATTTATTTAAATAATCCTAATATAATGACATAAGTATCTTTTAGAAACTAAAAATTTTATTATTTTGTTGTGACAACAATTTTACACCTCATTTCCATCCCTTGTATAATGAAGGCACTGCTTGTGCGTACGTGAAAACTACCACCTCCATAGAGTGATGCATTTTTTCATCACCGACTCTCATGTTTGGTTATATAGATAACTTTGATTATTATATATGATGTTAAAGAAATTAATTTATTTACTAATAGATAAAATATTATCAAAATTCCTTCCCTCTCGTCCTTTGTAAAATGGAAACATCTTTCACGTGTATGTACATACCACCACATTCATAAAGTGATATTTTTCATTTTTCATCACCACCTATTAGGGAAGGTAGTATATATATAACCAATTAATAAATTTATTATTTATAAATATTTATAATATTTTTTAATATAAATTATTATCAAATTTCTTTCAATATATCCATTGAAAAATGATGATGTCACCCATGCATATATGTCGACTACCACATTTAGGAATAATGTATATCATTTTTTATATATGCCTAACAAGGATAGTTATAAATGTGTATTTTATGAATAAATATGATATACATGAAATAATTAAGCTTTTTTAGGAAATTAAATCATGACCAATGTGAATGTACTAGAACCTCTAAATCCAAACAACCAGGATAAAAAAACAGTGAATAAAAAAATAATTCTTGTTAGTAAATAAGTATGAGAAAATGTGTAAAACAAGTGTATAAATATATTAGATCCAAACCCACACTTTTATATTTGGTTTTAAAAACAGTATCATTTCATTTCTATCATTGAAAAAGATGACAACAACATAATTTTATCCATCTAAAAAACATCAAAAAGGAAGATAAGATCACATATATACCCAAAGACACTTTAGGATTAGAGTTTTATAAAAGTAGGGCATTACCTTAAATAAAAAGTACACATGAATTAAAAGGATTATTTTCCCCATTATACCCTTCTTTTCATATTTTATATTAAGAATTCAACATATCCCAAAAACATAATCGTGTTAGAATCCTTTCAATAAAAAATAATTTATTTCCCATTCCTCATGACATGGGGAATATGAATCACAAGAAGGTTGAGCTCAAATACTCACTAAGAGAAAACATAAGCACTAAAAAATGAATTCAATCTATGATAATAAGAAGATTATAATTGTATGATGACATAATCAAAGTGAATTAGTATAACATAAGAATATTCAAACCCATAAATACCTGGATCATTAACAGTGATACATGGAATAATAATGTATAAAAGGAGAGAGTTATAGGAATAAATATTCATGAGACATCTGATTCCAATATTGATTAAAGTAATCATAAAAAAACCATAAGAAGAATATATAAAACATATTTATATATTTGGAACATTATATTAATAACCCATTTAAATCTTGTGTCAGAAATAATTGGCACCCAGTTAAATCCACAGGAGAAACCCTCCAGCAACCCCCTCATTATATCTTTGAAACATAAGGAACATTACCTAATTAATTTTAGTGCTATCTGGGAGAACCCATCAATAATAGATATCAGAATAACCCAATACTATCTCGATGAACCCATTTTATAAGCTATATCATTCTCACCCAATTTTTTCTAGGATCACCCATCATATAATCTATATTAGTCTCACCTGTGAGATATAATAGATCTCAACCCATTATATATAAACATTTTAAGAACAAAAACATGAATAAAGTACACATTAATTTAATTTTATTATAAAAATCATAAAAATAATTATTATTCCTTTAAAAATTTCATTAACCCCTTGAACATAATTGGGTTCAATAAAAATATATTGAAATAATCATAATCCATCCAAATAATGAATAAGGATTGAATAAATTTAACACATACTAGTAATGAATAATTTATATAGAGGATTTTTATTGTTTATGAATAGAAATAACATTAAAATGTCATTAAAATTGTTTTGAGGAAAATAATATTTTCACATTTATTAACATAAAATCATGTCATCTTAGATTAAAAATTATTTTTAAAGACCACATGGATTATTTCTTGAGGAAAATATCCTTTCTATTTTAAAAATAATTATTTAAAATCCAAAGAAAATCTCAAGATTAAAGAAGACATTTACTTTAAAAATAACATTTAAAACCTAAAAAGGAATATTTACACTATTTAGTGTCTATTATGGTGTATAATCTACTTTCATGAAGAATAATTTAAAAAATATTCCTTTCATAATTTCGTAAAAAATTAAAAAGTACATTATTTGAAAAATGTCAGGAAGATTCTTTATTTTTTTCAAAAATATAATCATGGATAAAAATGAATTTAAAAAATCAATTGATAATATTAAAAACAGTAAAGTAATTTTATTTATAAAACCATTATTTATAAGAAAAATAATTTTCAACTCAAGGGAGAAATAAAGCCATATTTTCATAAAATCATTTTCTCAATCATTTTAATTACCAAATAGTGGAAACTTGTAACATTACTTGAAAATTTCATGAATAAATAGAGTATTAGAAAATTTAATGTCTTTATTATTCAATGATCAAATAATTTATTTCAATGGAAATTCATGTATAAAAAATTATGATTAAAATGAAATTGTGAAATATACCCTTACTACTTTGGTAACTTTTGAATGATTACTCTAAGTAAATAAATAACATAAAATGAAAAATTAAATACCACGAATATAGAAATATTAAAAATTTAAAATATAAAATTGATTGAATATATACCTCATAAAATAAGTTAGGTGTATAACATAACATGTATCCCAAAGAAAAACAATTTAGATGAGGAAACCTTATAATGATTATATCGTTAGATTTAAAATTAATCAATAAAACCATTATGTGTTGGAAATGTAAATCAAAAAAAATATATAAATAAAACATAATACAATGAAAATTCCTTAAACACATCATCTTATAATATCATGTATGAAAAAGAATTCATACAATTAAATGAAAATAAATTGGGTAGTGAAACTCATTACCACTTCATATCATTAAAATAAAATCCCCCTTTATGAAATTAATAAAATTGAAATTTAAAATATGATGATTCTTGAAATTATCATTGTATTATATGTAATGTAGTATTATATACACTATGTAAACGAAATTTGGGGATGAATATTATAATATTCCCCAATGAATGAAAATTGGGATGAATCACTTTTCTCGAGTCCAGACATTCAGTATATGTTATTTAACACCTATATAATAAATGTCTAGAAATAATATTAATTCACAAGAAAAGTTTATAGATTTAATATATTATACTAAATTAATTTAATTTATTTATTTTAATGAAATATTTAATACATAATCAGTTAAGTCCAAATTGTATGTTTTAATGATGATTGGTTCATTGTGCCAAAATGGATTCGGTTCATTGACTGAGGTCAATGAGTTCATAGTCACATCATCTCCATAATAACATTCATGAAATAATTATCCTTTTTTAAATAAATTATTATTTTAAAAACAATAATTAATATTGTTTACAAAAAATGAACTATGTTATAATCATGGAGATGGATGACCGTACGTACGCATGAGTAACGATTCCATTTTTCAATGATAATTATGGGATGGTGGTAAGAAATATTTTAAGTTAGAATAATAATAATAATATAACAAAAAAATATTAAATAGTTAAATATACATATATATATTTCATCCATGTGATTTTTTAATAAAAAATGATTACATTTCTTTATGGAGGCGGTTGTACACACATATGCACAAATGATGTCATCATTTTCAGTGAGTGAAAAGTTAAAAAATAAAATGATATATTATATTTTTATAATTATAAATATTTCATGAATGAAATTATAATTCCATATAAATCACATATATTGAGTTTACCATTAATAAATTCTATTTAAAGTATTTATAAAAAATGAATCACATCACGTCTTGAGGCATTAATCTGCCATACACATGAGTGACAATATCATATCTCCCAAATAATGGAATGTAAGAAAGTATATGTGATATAATAATTAAATAAGTATAATTATTTTAAAAATATCATATATATTCTTAAATCCAACATTATAATAATATTTTTTATGTGATAAAGAAAAAATGTTTTATAGGTTAGTGAGGTGGTAATCTGCCTTAAACATGAATGATGGTTTTATTTCCCATTTAATGGAAGAAGGAGGAGATGGATTTAGGTTATTCAATTAACATAATAAAAAGAATGTATGTGGGAGATAATTATGTTTTTATATTATCATAATTTAATTGTTTTTTAATTGGTTTTAAGAATAAATAAAATAAGAATTCTTGGTTAAGCACTATACCTTTTATTCAGGGAACCACTTTAGGTTAGAACAAAAACCCTTATTAGGATACATTTTTGATAAATATAAGTGATCTAGATATGTGTATTGAATTAATGAATGTATATGAGTATTTATTTTCCAATAAAAACTATTTTATGTTGTTAATACGAGAGGATAGAAGGTGGATTTTTATAAGCGTGGCAAGTGACAAATTTTTAATTTTCAAAAATAAAAAGTGATACCCACATTTTACTATGAAAAAGGCTAAAAAATTGACCATTAATGATAATATTATGCTATATGTTAGAAATAATTCCATAAAATATATTTTATATAAGTGTGTTGGTCATTTTAACCCATATCTTTTAGTTTTCCCCCTCATTAACTTATTTTCCCCTTAACTACGGTAAAAGTTTTTTACAATTTTCACTATTCATTATGACCAAATAATTAGTTGAAAAAATTATATAATATAAATTAATCAGATTTAAAATTTGAAATCCATTTTAATAAATTCAATTCACAGAAGTGGTATAATTTAATTTAAAATTAAACATGTAAATGTTAAGAAAAAATGAATTTTTCAAGAAGTGTATTTTTCAAGTAAGGAATGATTTTATACTAAGTATATGAAAAGTAATAATAATTATTTGAATTTAAATTAATATATATATATATATATTATATACATTTAATTTAAATTATTTCTCAGTAAGGGTTGTTTTAATTAATTAAAATGATTAAACATTATGAATTTTAAAACATTTTTCAAAGAAAAAACATTTTACACCTAACAATAAACTTATATTAAAATCTAGTATAAAGACAATTTAATATTAATTAGTTGGATTATATATAAATAAAAAAATATTATTATTCTTGAAACATATTTTTAAGAAAAATAAGACTTTTAAACTACATTACTTATTAAATAGAAATGAATGTTTTACAAAAAATCCTTATTTTTACTATTAATCAAAAAATAAATATTTTATGAAAAATAAAAAAATTTCACCCTAAATTAATTTGATATGAATATTTCATAAATGAATTTAATTTTCTCAGAAAATTTTTCAAAAATCTCTAGAAATTAATTGTAATATTTTTTCACAAAAATAAATAAAAAACATTCATAGAGAAAATATATTTTTGATGAAGAGATTTACTTTTCTAATCACTGATTGGATATTTAATAAGAATTTATCAATAAATATATATTCAGTTGGTAATATATATATATATATATATCATAAGGTATATAATACTATTGATAACTTCTAATTTAATAGCTATGTTATAATGATCATATTTAAAATACTATTGTTTAACGATTCGATTAAGCTCGGTGATATGTGTCTTGTAGGAAATCAAGTGTAGCTTCTTTTTTAAAATATCAAGGTGTCACATTGTCCATAATTAATAAATATAATCCTTAAAATTTATATATTATATCATTAATTAAAAGGTTTTACAGTTGAAAATACATTTATTTGAAACCGACATTATACAAAAGGGTTAATAAAACATCCACCTGAAAAGTCAGAGATGAAAGTACAGAGTTCATCAAAAATAACACATAAATAGGATTCTAAGTTGGAAAAAATTTATGGGATGTTAATATATGGAAATTGAAGATAATAATATTTAAAAAATAATGATGGAGTGTAAAAAAGATCATTGGTCACAAGAAAGTGATTGATCATGAGAAAGTCCACATCCACAAAACCAAAAACCATTGAAGTTTGAAAAAGACAGACTATTTCATCCAAAAGGATGGTAATATGAATTTTTTAAGATCCTTTTCCCAGGGTTTAAGAATTTATTTACCATATATACTAAGAAAATATGTAAATATACTTACATTATTTATGAAATTTCATCTATTAATCAGTTTCCACAACAATACCATGTTTATATCCAAATAATGAGTATTGAAGATGAATTTTTCATAACTTACTAACTAAAAAACATTTTTAAAGGATCATATAACCATAAAAGGATAGAAATATATTCCTCTTATCATTATACAGTAACCAAAAACTCAATTTTTATCACTATTTAAGATAATTGAAAAAATTAATAAACATACATATGATAAATACAATATTAATCTTCAAGGCCTCAATAATGACACCCAATGTTTATCTTAGATAATTTGATAAAAAATATCTTTAAAATTCCCCGAAACATTTCAAACAAATATTGAAACCCGAAAAAAACATAAGGGTTTGATCATATATACTTCAAATATTCATTTAAAATTTATCTCAAAAAAATGAAAGGTATAATACCAAAATATATATTCTTTATTCATATAATCTGAATTATATACTAATTATTTCCATAAATAACATGAATTAAGATAATCCCATAGTTAAAAGATAATTGAACCTTTATTCTAAAAATAAAATTCCTTAATGTTATGTTTTTCTTAACCATTTAAGGTTTCTAAAATTATAACTTCTTCCAAAATAACATTACACAAATAATCGCTGAATAACTTTTCAATAACATAGTTATTAATATTATAAAACATAAGCTCCAAAAATCAATATAATCATTATCTTCCATGCTATTTGAGTGAAAAAATGGGGGAATACTAATAAAAAATCACATACGCCATTGGTTGGAACTACACCCTAGTTTCTGTTCAGTTGTGGGTTCAAGCCCCACAACCTTACTAGATGTGATCGGTTGTTTCCTAGCCTTTGAGTTTTCTTTTTGATAAAATTATATACTTATAAAGTTCCTGGATATATGCTGATCATCCTTAAAAATAATTTTAATCACAAAATATTATATATACCCAAAATATTTTCAATACCTTCCAATTTTTTTAACCTTAAACTCATTAACCTATGATCGTAACCATAACCATTAAGATAACATCACATGAAAACGTCCTAATGTCCAATATTATCTAAACCCTTCTTTGATACCAACTGTTACAACCCTAAACCCAAACTCCCAGATCTGAAGTAAAAAACATTATCATTTTATTTAAAGCATTGATACCTATGAAGGTGACACTATTTTCCCCATATAGAACATAAAACATAAAATATAAAATTTATATCACTTATATAACCCAGGACCTTTTAGGTTTAGAGTTTTAGAGAATTATAACAAGTCGTTACATAAATATTACTCATGAAATAATGGGAGTATTTTACTACTATACCCATCTTTTTTATATTCCATATTAATCATTCATCATCTTCCACAAACATCATTATGTTTGAAAACATTCTAGAAAAAAATATTTTAATTATAATTATTCCCAACCAAGGGAATATGAAACAAGATAATGGTGAGCTCAAATGCTTAATGTGGGTAAATATATGCTTTAAAAATTGAATGTCATCACTGATCACAAGTAGAGAATAAGGGTATGATGACATAATCTGAGGGTATAAACATAACATAAGAATACTCATACCCATAAATACCAAGATTAGAAGGCACAAAACATGGAACAAATCTCTATCAAAGAAAATATTCAAAACAATAAATTATCACGATCCATGTGATTTAAATTTTGATAAATAGAATCATTAAAAACACAAAAAAAGAATAAATAAAATGTTTTCGTATCTTTAGAACAATATCATTATAACCCATTTTAAACCCATTCTAGAAATAATTAGGTACCAGATAAATCCATAGGATAAACCCTCCAGTAACTCCCAACTTATCACCTTTAAACACAAAGAACATTACCTAATGAGTTGGAGAACTATTTGTGAACACCCATCATATAATATATATCGTACTCACCTGATGCAATCTAAAAACTCCAATCATATAAGCCACATTAGGATCACATGAAACTATCTAAGAACACCAATCATATAAGCTATATTGGGCTCACCCATGATCTATATTTACACTCAAAAAGACATATATACAATCTCTACGGAAAAACATGAATAAAGTACACTCAAATTTTATTTTATCACAATGCTCATAAAAATAATTATTAATTTCATAAATTCATTACCTATGGAAAAGAAATTGGTTCCATGAAATCTCTTAAAACATTCATAATCCATCCAAAAAATAATAAGGATGGCGTCATTTCAACATATCTGAATAGAGAATAAGTAACATAAAGGGTTTTATATGCTTATTAATAGAAATACCATTAAAAAAAATTAAAAATATAATTGAGGAAAATAATATTTTCACTTTTAGTAACATATAAGATTTTATCTAATAAAGAATATGATTTTTAAATATCCCTAAGAACATTTCTAGAGGAAAATATCCAATCCATTTAAAAAAATATATAAAATATAAAATGTTTTCAAAATTAAATAAATAATATCTTTTGAAAAACACCTTTTAAACATTAAAAGTATGATTTAAAACATTGAGTGGTCATTATGTAAGAGAAGTTCTTTTCATTCTGAATATATTAAATATAATAATTACTTTCACATTTTTTTAAGAAAATTCAAAAAGTACCTTATTCAGAAAAAAAACAGGTTGATTTCATTTAATTTTTGTAAAAAAATAAAATCATTATTAAAAATGACATTAAATAATTATGTTAAGATATTATAAACATTCTTTAAAACATATATAGAAAACATGAATTTCAATAAAAAATGATTTTTCACTGAAGAGTGAAATAACGAAAATTTTTCTTAAAAACAATTCTTAGTAATTTTATATACCAAATATAGTAAAATGATGATATAAATTGTAAATATAATGCATGTCCAAAGGATTATAAAAATAAATATTTAGTTAGAAAATGATAAATAATTTCCTTCAACATAAATTCAAGCATAAGAAATCTAGATTAAATTTTGATGGTGAAGTAAACCCTTTACACATTGGTAACTTTTGAAAAATAACTCCCATAAAAGAAATAAAATAATATAATGAATTAAATAAAATATAAATATATTAATTATTGGAACAAAATATTAATGGGGTTAGTATATACACCTCATAAAATAATATTGGTGTATAACATGACATGTGTCGTAAAGAAGGAAATTTGAGATGAGGAACCCTTACATTGATCATAATGTTGAAGTGAGAAACAATCAATGAATTAATATTTTTTTTCATATTTAAATACCCATAAAAAACTGTAAAAAACATAATATATTAAAAATAAATTCCACACAAATCTTACAATATCAATGATAATGATGAAGTAATATAATGCAATGAAAAGAAATTAGATTACAAAATTCATTCCCATGGGGTAAATTTCAAGTAAAATAAATTTGGATGAAATAAATCAAATTTAAATTGAAAATACCATTATTTTTTTAAGGATTCATGATATTATATGTAAAAGGGGTAGTATATACACCATATAAAATAAATTAGTTGCATAAATTTAAAACATACATCACTGATGGAAATTTGGGACAAAGTCCCTAACCCCAAGCCCAAACTATCCATTCAAATATCATAACTTATGTATATTAAACATAGATAAATTATTTTATTTCATAATAAAATTTCAATGGTTTAATAACTTTTATTTAATTCATTTATTTTATTTTTTTAATTGAATAACCCGTTATGTTCATGTCATGTGCTTTTAGGACATTCAGTACATCGTTTCAAAACAGTTTCAGTGTGTTGATCGATGTTAAAGTGGTAATTATTCCATAATTTTCAGAATACAAATATTGAAATAATAATAATTTTTATACATAAATTATAATTTTAAAACAAATAAGGATGTTTGGTTATTAAAAATGAACTATGTTACAATAATAGAAAATTTTGAATGTATGTACACATTAGTAACATATATATTCTTTAATGATAATTATAGAGAAGTGGTAAGTAATATTTAAACATTATATAATTATAATAATATCATAAATACCATTATAATTATTTAAATGTACTTATATATTTCATCCATGTGATTTGGTGATGAAAAATAATCACATTTCTTGGTGGAGGTGGTAGTCCAATCATACGCAAAAACGACGTTATCATTTTCCAATGAGTGAAAAGATAAAAAATAAAATGATATATTATATTTTAATAAATATAAATATTTCATGAATATCATAATTATATCATATATATAACATATATCTATTTTATCCTTAATTTCTTCTGTGTAAATTGTTAGTAAAAAATGAATCCCATCTCTTCTTGAGGCGGTAGTCCGCCATACACATTAGTGATTCTATTTTATCCCCCACAGAATGCAATGTAATAAGGTATATGGGATACTATAACTAAATAGGTATAATTATTTTAAAAATATCATATATATACTTTAAATCCATTATTTTAAAAATCCATGAGACGAGATAATGGAAAACGAATTACATTGGTTATTGAGGCGGTAGTCCACTATACACATGAATGATGGTTTTTTTTACCATTTTATGGAAGAATATATGGATTTGTATTTTTAATATAAAGTAATAACATCTAATTGTATGATAGATATTTTTTTATTATATCATCATAATTGAAGAATATTTTTTAGGAGGTGGAAGAAGAAATAAAATAAAAATGCTTAGTTAAGCAGGAAACCTCTTCTTCGGATAACCTCCATAGGATGACCCTAAGAACCTTCATAGGATAGATTTATGAAAAAAACAGATCTATTTAATGGGGATGTAATTAATTAAGGTATTAATATAGAAATTTTATTAACTAAAATTATTTCAAGGAGTGAAGAGTAGAGGAGAGGGGGTGGCCTTTTATAGGTGAGGTGAGTGGCACACTTGTAAATTTGGAAATTCAAAAGTGGTAACCATGTTTTTCACATTAAAAAAGGATCCAAAATGGATCATTATCGATAATTATATGTCCTAAGGTAAATCTATGATGATAAAATGTATTTTAGACATGCTTTTAGGTCATTCTGACGCTTATATGTTTAGTTTAACCACCTGTGAAATAGTATTCATGTTAAACCATAATAAAACATTTTATATATTTTCACTATTAATTATGAAAAAATAATAATTTTACCTTATTATAGAATATAAAGTATTATAATTCAAAATATTTAATCCATTTAATCAAACTAAATTCATATAAATGTTATAATTTAATTTAGAATTAAATCCATGAGTGTGATTAAAAAATGGGGTTTTCAAGAAGTGTATTTTTCATGAAATATATGATGTCATATAAACTCTATTACATCTAATAATAATTATATTAATTTCAATTTATATTTATTGATATATAATTAACATATTAAATTTAAAAAATCTCCTCTTTAGGCGTTATTTTATTTAATTAAAATGAAGAAACATTATGCGCTTTAAAATGATTTTAAGAAATAACCAATTTTTTAAACCCAAAAATAAAATTATACTAAAATACTGTATAAAGATGATTAAAATATAATTATTTAGTCTAAATATAAATAAATATTAATCACATTAATTTAAATAAAATAAAATTCTCAATGTGAATTTTAATTTTCATAATTTATTGAAAGGAATTAACAGTTTTACCAAAAATCAGTATCTTTCACTATTCATTGGAAAATAAATATTTTTATGAAATTTTTTTTACCCTTAGTAGATTTTCATATGATGATTTAAATAATTAATATCATTTTTAAAATAAATTTTCTAAAACCTTAATAAATTTATTATAATATTTAATAATAAAAAGCAATAAAATTTATTTTTGAAGAAAATATAATTTTTATGAATAAAATTACTTTACTAAAAATAGATTGAATATTTAAAATAATTTATCAATAAAATTATATTGAGTAGTAAATATATATATATATTTATAAATTATTTAATACTTTTCATACCCTCCTATTTAACGACTATTTCATAATAATCATATTTAATATAATATAATTTCAGTATTTATTTAAGATTAATGTTTCTGTGTCTTATACGCTATCGAGCATTTATTGAATTTTTAAAATACTTGGGTGTTATAAAAAATAAATTATATCGAGTAATAATTATTGAAATTTGGATTTGATATATTTCAATAATAAATATATATTTTTTATATAGGAGGTGGGAACATGTATAATCAAGCATGAATCAAAGGTGAGGGTTTATGTTTCAATATCACTTTTAATCAGGATTATTTATTATTGAATATTATTCGAGGTAATTATATAATATTCATATATTAAAACCCTATATTTTATTCTGTTACGTTTATTTACGTGGTTTAGAAGAATTATTTTAATTATTCTCTTTTTGGTACTCAAAAACCGCCGAAAGGATGTTTTTAATAAAAGGAGTCCTTATATCCCCTTTTTGGATATAAATATTTCCCTCATTATACATATTATTAATTTTTCTTAAATAATGTAATTTTATATAACCCAATTGTTTCTTATGCTCTAATTATATTATCTTTTAATTATATTCAAAAGTTCTAAAGGAATATTCTCATCATTTTCTCTATGATTCGTTTTTTACTCTTTTTTAAAATTGTATATGGATTATTTTATTTAAATGTTTATGGATTGAGTGGAATTTAACATCATTATAACTAGTATTCATTATGAATCTTACACAAAAAATTTATATGATTTTTGAATGAATAATTTTTTCCCAATGTTATGGGTATTTTTAGGTTTAAAATTCATTCAAAAGAAAAGAGAATTTTTCTCATTTTATCAGATAACTAAATGTGGCTTTTTCTTACGGATAAAATGATATTTTTATTGGTTTTAATATGGTAATGGAAGATTTTATGTGTTTATATCGGCAAAATATTCTTGGACATTTTATATGTTGATTTTCCAGTTCAATATGACTCTCCAATGAATTGGATAATTATATATTCTCAAGAATAAACATGTTGAAATTAATAATGAAGGTTATTACATTGTAAAGGTGATTGTAAGGAATATTTAAAAATATGGATATTTTTTGTCTATGGTCCAAAATTGTTTTTATGGAAATTATTTATTTCATATAGTAAGAAAAAGATCTTATGTTTTAAAATAAAGTTTATGATCTTTTAAAGGTGAAAGGTTTGTTTTCAAGGTAAATATTTCATGTCTTTCAGTAAATCGTGATTAATTGTGATTTTCCTTTTATGAATGGTATAAAATGTATTATGAAAAAATTTGGGAAATAAATTTTGTTTCTTGAGTGAGTAAATTATTATTTGATTTTATAGTTAATTTTTTAAAATTAAAACCTCTTTATAGATTTTCATGTTTTTTAAAAGGTGATTAATTGTTTTCCTTTCTTCTTATATCCCTTACTGAGCTTTTTTTTTTCTCATTTCACATTTTCAATTCATTTTCACAAGGCTTAACGGTGAGTGGGTACCATAATAATGTTTATATTTCCAATATGATGATACATCTTAAAATAAGACAATGTGACTTAATAAATAAAGAGTGTAAGTATGAACCTATTTTTGATGAAAACTATACATTTTATAAAAGTTACAAGTTTTTTATATAATGGGTTTACCTATTTCTCTTAAACATTAAAATAAAAGATTATATAAATTAAATAATGTGGTTCCCCTTTTTAAAATCACATAATTACGTGTTGATTACAATTCAAGGTGTTTTATGGTCCTCTGGAATTGTTGGGATTGAAGAAGCCCTAGATAATTCAAGAGAATATTGGTCATCCTCATGAGATCATAGGAGTTACTATCTTTATGTCTCTATAATATATATGGTTTTTTTAGAAAAATAGACTAGAGATTGAGATTCTTTAAAATATTATTCTCAACCCATTCTTCATGAATTGATTTGGATTATGCAGTCTCTCACATAGAATAAAAAATTTTGGTTTGGAAATTCATGTTAATATGTAGGGTTTTCATTAGAGAATGGGTCAATAAAATGGATAAAATTAATTGATCCATATTGAGACTCATAATATAGTAATTGTTTGATTTTATGTGTCTATTCCCATCCTACCATCAAAAAGGCTTTAAATCTTGATGGGTCTGAACCATCTTAAAAATTAAAATAGGTTCCTATTATTATGCCTAATTCTTATTCTGCTAGTTGAACCAGTTATTAAAAGAATTGTTGTTTGAGGATTGTGGGGTTAAACATGTTTAATGAATAATTGAATATGGAGTTAGATTAAAAATATTTTGATTCAGCTATTATTTAAGGATATCATGATCTAATTTCACCATCATTCTGGTCATCCAGTCATCAAAAAATCATATGACCTAGCTCCATAAATCCCTCCATTATTCATCCTCTTCTAGTGGGATGGAGAAAGAAACAGATACTTTTGCTGTTGGATTTCCCAACTTGGCTTGCATAGTCTTCCATACTTTTGATTATATATTTCAATACAAAACCGTCTTGGATGGTGTTGATAGACATTTGGTGAATGGGATTATAATTAGGGAAGATTTTGAGGCAACTCTTATTAGCCCGAATGGACCGAAGGCCTTATTTTTTATTTTTATTATAGATAATTCCCTTTTTAAGGGTTGAAGGGGAACCCGAACATGACCCGTAGGCCCAAGGCACAAGGCCCGACAAACCCGCAATACATGACCCATAAGCCCATGGCACAAGGCCCGACAAACCCGCAATACATGACTCGAAGGCCCAGAGGCATACCATGCCCAATACATGACCCGTAGGCCCAGCCCACTTGAACTTCCCCTCCCTATATTTCTGTATCATTGATCACCTAGCTCCCCACCTTGCATTGCTGATCGGCTAGCATTGCCCCGTACAAAGCTGCACGGTGCCTGGTCCCGATGGCGGCTTGCAAATCCTCTCATGCTTCCGATCCGGTTAGCTCTGCATCTGGTACCTGCTACTCTTGGTGCTCTGAACCTCTTCTGAGGCTTGTTCTGTGTGAACTAGGTTACTCCATGGTTTACGTGACCTGAAGGCCCTATGGCCTGAAGGCCTTTGATGACCTGAAGGCCCTGGAGACCCATAGGCCCAAACCGGTGGCCCAAAGGCCAAAGCAGATGAATAGATCCGGCTACTACAGTACCAAATAGTAACTGCTATAGTAACTGCTACAGTACTTCTATAGTACTGCTATAGTACCACTATAGTACCCCAGAAATTTACCTCCACCCGGTTTTCAACCCAGGTCTCTTGGATGCCAAGTTGGAGCCCTTACCACTTGGGAACGGGCTCGTTGGCACAACTCTTATTATGATTTGTAACTTCTATAACTTTTAGTGAGTTATTCTACATTGTTTTAATGAAATTTCTATAAACCTACTCATTTTAGAAAGAATATTATTTATTCTTCTTATCTTCATATGGTGTACACCTATAGTTTTTAATCTATTCATAATGATGAAATTGATATTTTTTTATCATTTAGGATAATGGAAAATGTGAGATTAAATATGTTTAGGTGATGGAGTTAGTTTTAGAGAAAGATTAAAAATAATAGTGTATGATTCTTATTTGGTGGTTCTATTTCCTTAGGTTGTCGAAATTTAATGAGACATGGAACATGTTCATAATATGAAATTTTACATCCTTAATTCCAATATGATAAAATCATAGAATTTTACATGGTACTTGAGTAGAAGTTATGATGTTAAAAACTCATTTCCATGATCCCCTCCCCCCAAAGTGTACCCCTCCTAGGCCGACAATGTGAGGAGGGAGATAATGACCCCCGAGTCCCACCTCCAATAGGCCCCGGGTTGGCAACTAGCACCAAGGGTATAGTAACACAAAAATGGGAGGCATTACCCTCTAAGAGAACACATGCGGAAGAGATAGAGAAGATAGACACAACCACCTCCAACTGAAATATAAAAGAAACCCAAGTTCATATATGAAATGCCAGGAAAAAGTACTACAACTAAAAGGGAAACTACAAGTACCCAAAAGAAAGGAAAGTCAACAGCAACTACAAGCCCAAACATCTCCTACAACCACAAGCTAGTAGTAACAAGCCTGATCTCTAACCTGCTCCAAGTGACCTAAAAAACATTTTATATATACATAGAGTGAGTATAATAGTATACTCAGTAGGATCCTCCCCGAAGCCTCTCGTGCAAAAGTAAAGAAAGCATGCTAAAGCACAGTGAAAAACAAGTGAAACTAACTCGTCACCTAAACAGGTATACTAAGTTCCCAACCTCACCATGGATACTCTCACCAAGTAACGCATACAAGAATATATCATATATTAAATAATATCATGGGTACCCCTCTACTACTTCCCCACTGGTTTTACGCTTTTCCCCAATGACATACATCATGTGCATCTCTCTCCAAAGGCTTGCCCGTATAAACAAGGTCTAAGCTCTACAATCTGCACCACGTACACCACAAAGGCTTACTCGTATACTCTTAGGCTAAGAACCACACCATCTTCACAACCCAAAGTAACCAGGTAGTTTCCAGGAGCAACCACAGATCGCATAACGTGTATCATAGGTCAGGTATTATACCTCAAGCCATCACATCCCATACGCCGAGTAAGGATCCTCAAGCCATCACAACCTATACAGGTTAAACCTATAGTAGTCCATAGATACTATATACAGAATATATGTGTGTGAAATAACCACAAGCCATTATAGCCCTCTACACACATATATGGGGAAAACTAACCAATGTGCCTACCAGCACAATGATCTACCAAAAGTAGAGAGTGGGGTCAAAGGGGGTATTCAACCATTCAACCTCCCATCAGAATGTTGGGGAAACCCCCCCCCCCCTAGGGCACAGAATCCTCAGGGTGTCAGTTTCCCTTACCAACAGGGTGGAGTAGCGTTTAAAAACACAAAAAGTACAGAATATATATATCTCACAACCACACTATGGTCATAACCTAGTCTTAGACACAACTACAGCTAACGTCTCTCGGACTCTAAGCTGCTACTTCTATGACTAGGTATCCTATAATCACACAACCATTTAAAGAACTTCATTAGGTTACTTCATTCCCTTTTCATCAATTCCACTTTATGTTAATTAATTCTTTGCACATTAATTAACCATGAACAAAACCACATTAAACTTCATTGGCATACACCAAGGGTCCACTTTCCCTTTTTCAAATTACCACCTCATCATTATGTTCCAGCAAATTGTAACTCCATGGGTTAACACCATTTAATCAATCTTTAATTACATAAATTACTTTCCCATATTCCTAGGAAATATAGATGAGCAACCTATGCTACTAAACACAAAGGGGGCTCAACAGGGGGAGTAGATATGCTACTCGTCGAGTCTTTGTTGCCTATAGAAAGAGAATAGACCCATTCTCCCTTGAGAGGATAAACACGAAAAGCACGTGGCATACCCCGCATGTCTTCGCCTCCTTTGGAAGGTGGGTAAGCAAGACCAGCTGCCTTGAGCAGTGGGGAATATTAAAGAAGATAAACAACCAAACAAAACCACCATCATCAATCCATCACATCCATCTCATACCATCATCCTTGGTGTCCTCCCCGCCACCCATATGCATAAACCGATGCATCTTGCCACTCTAGGCGCCATCCGCTGCCACAACCACAAGGCCTCCTTGCCTCCACATATAACAACAGCCATCCAAGCTCACATCATAGCACAAGCAGCGGTAAAACAATCATCACATAAAATGGGCTCTTGTCCCTTTAGCAAGGCATCCGTCCTTCATACAAATTGAGCACTCATGGATCCAAACCACAAGGCATTCGGCCTTACAAGCAGGAGGGTAAATCATAACCCTATCAGGAATTATCTTTTATCAACAACATGTTCTTTAATCCCTATTGAATTAACTGATCCAATTCATAGGTTCCAATTCCAGGAAACCTATTCTGTAAGCTATCACAAAAGATTTAACATGCTTACTATGCCAATTAGATTAAAATAAAATTAGAACAACTACAACATTGGAAAAAACCAGATTCATTTACATACATCTTTATCTTTAGCCAATTAATTATCAATTATTTCCAGCTTTACATTCTTTATCAATTCCCATCAATAAAAAACAGCTATGAAAAGAAAGCATAGATATCACACTATCTAGAAAAACATGAGGTAGAAACATACGAGCGATAACAATTTCCTTATCTGGTTCAAATATTTAATTAGGTCAATTTCATTGTGATCAAAAGGGATAAATCATGATATCTCTACAATTTCACATAAACAATTAGAGAAGCCATGAATCCCCTACCTCAAACAGTTCCTCACGTTCTTTATCCACACAACAGGTCACGATCCTCCTCTCGTGAAAATTGCATCCACCCGAGGATGCCACGGTACGTTCGCACCAACCAAACCCCAAGAAAAACCCATTATAAGCCTGAAGATTACATGCTATAATATGGAAATGAGGATAGGAAAAGATGAACCCCAAAAGAACGATGATACAACATACCTTATATCGAAAATTGATCGACACAGCTTGTTTTCATCTAAACATAGCAGAACTGATCCGAGGAGTAATTTTTGATTATGAAACTCTTGTAAGAAGGTTTGAAAGGTTATATCATTTTATAACATAGAACAAAGAGGAAGAACAATGGAGAATGATATCTTGTTCCTTTTTGAATATTTAATGGGGCGACAGTCTAAGATGTGCTTAATTCCCCATTAAAAGCAGATCACATTAACCCACACAATTTGACCATGTAAAACACCCCAAGCCTTAGTAAAAATTAATATAGGATTTATGGCCTTTGAAACGGCCTTAATAGCCCTTAAAATAAGGCTTTAAATGTATTTTACGTCTAAGGAAACGTTAAAAGGGGAAAAACAGTAGGAATCTGGAAACACTGTTCACCCACTATTACTGTACATGAAACCAATCTGTCAGACCGATCTGTGATACCAATATGTGAGACCGACCTGTCAGAACGATCTGTGAGACCAATCTGCCATACCGATCTGTCAGACCAATCTGTCAGACTGATCTGTGAGACCGATCTGTCAGACCAATATGTGAGACCGATATGTGAGAACGATCTGTCAGACCAATCTGTGAGACCGATATTTTAGAACGATCTATCAGACTAATCTGTGAGACCGATCTGTGAGACCGATCTGTGAGATCTGTTTGTCAGTCCAATCTGTCTGACTGATCTGTCAGATCAATTTGTCAGACTGATCTGTGAATTCGATCTATCAGACCTATCTGTGAGACCGATCTATCAGGCTGATCTGTTAGACCGGTCTGTTATTGTTTATAAATCTGGAAACATTATCCATAGAACTAGAAAATTGGCAAAGTGTTGGGGATAAGTAACCTTGACCTCCCGAAACACCTCCAACACCAAATTTTGACCGGAGAGGTCCGGGCCATTACATCATATACCTCTCAAAACATTCTCATCCTCGAGAATTTAAAACCAACCTAAAGAAATGAGGGTTTCCGAACAACCACACCGTAAGTTACCTCTCAGGGGAAAACCACCCTGAGTTGTTCTAAAGCTGGGAAAAAACCACGACATTCGAGAGAAAGGGGACAAACAATCCATATGAAAACAATTCAAGCATAACATCACATCAAGGTACATAAAAGAAAAGATCAAAGAAAACACAACACAAAATATTAAAAGAGCTCTGGGTACTGGACACACATCTGTGACTCACATTCCCTAGTACTCTCATCCATGCCACCATGTCGCCACAAGACAAGAAATAAGGGGATATAACACCCACGCAACACCTTCTCCTTTTGGTCTTGGTTCTCCACAGGTCACTCCTCAAAGGTTTCATCATCATCAACATCGATCTCTCCCCAATCGATGATGTGGGAGTCGTCAGGAAGATAATGACGTAGCTGCGATACATGGAAAACATCATGTACCCGACTCATTTTCGGGGGAAGTGATACTCAAAACTCCACGACTCCAACATGATCTAACACCTCGAAAGGCCCAAAAAACTGGGGAGAAATCTTACTTCCACGACCAAACCTTCGCTGCCCACGACGGCGAGTCACCTTCAGAAACACATGATCCCCAACATTAAACTCCAAGGGTATCCTCTTTTGATCATAATATGATTTCTAATGATCTTGCACTGTCTTCAACCTCTCACGAATCACCTGGACTATCTCTGCTGAATTCTGCACTAGTTCTGGTCCGAGAATTGCTAACTCTCCGACCCCAGTCCAGCACAACGGAGAACGGAAAGGCTAACCATACAAGGCTTCAAACGGTTCCATACCGATGGTAAAGTGAAAAATATTATTGTAAGAAAACTCTATCAAGGGTAAGTGCCTCACCCATGAACCTCCAAAATCAAGAACACAAGATCGTAACATGTCTTCAAGAGTTTGGATGGTTCACTCAGTTTGACCATCCGTTTGAGGATGAAAAGTAGTGATAAGGCATAGGTGAGAGCCAAAAGCATGTTGGAGACGTCTCCACACCCAGGAGGTAAAATGAGGATCTCGACCTGAAATGATCATCCTAGGAACTCCATGAAGTCTCACCACCTCTTCTAGATACTACCTCGACAAAACTTCTACTGAGCTTGAATCCTTGATCGCTATGAAGTGGGATGATTTTGTTAAATGATCCACTACCACCCAAATAGCATCATGTCCTCCCGGAGCTCGTGGTAAACATGTAACAATGTCCATTGATATGTCCTCCCACTTCCACTGAGGAATATCTAATGGATGGAGAAGACCACCAGGAACACGATGTTCGACCTTCACCTTCTGGTAGACTAAACATCGAGAGAGAAACTTCACAACCGCATGCTTCAACCCAGGATACCAAAACTGACTCCTCAAGGATCGGTACATATTTGTCACACCAGGATGTACTGCTAAGGGTGAACTATGGAACTCTCAGAGAACCGTCTCACGCATCGCCAAGGGAACAAAAAGCCTGCCATGATACAACACTAAGTGTTGTTCATCCTCCGACCAACCATCAGGGGACTCACCACAAACAACTCTGTCTCTCCAAACTTCCACCTCTGGATCACCCAACTGGGACTCTTCCACCTTATGCATCAGGGATGACTGCACCATCATATGTAAAATACAACCTCTTCCACCAACCTCTTCCATATCACGATGCAAAGCTGACAGTTCCTCCATTACTCCCCAAGAATCACCAGATTCATGCACAGCATCACTACGTGACATTCAGCTCAGTGAATCAGCTACAAAATTCCCTTTTCCAGGTGTATACTATATTTATAAGTCATATTCCTATAATAACTCCATCCACTGACTCTGTCGTGAGTTTAATTCACGCTGGGAGAAAACATACCTCAAACTCTTATGATCGGTGAAAACCACAAAGCGATCACCAATGAGGCAATGTCTCCACAACTTCAGCACAAACACCACGACTGCCAACTCAAGATCATGGGTGGCATAGTTTCGTTCATGGGGACGCAATTGCAGAGACCGATAAGAAACAACTAACCTCTACTGCATGAGAACACAACCTAGCCCCAGATGTGAAGCATCATAGAAAATATCAAACTGGACTCCCTCAGCTGGAAGACAAAGGACTGGAGAACTTACCAACTTTTCCTTTAGATACTCAAAAGCCACCTGACACTGATCAGTCCATTCAATGGCCTGATTCTTCTTGGTCATAGCTGTTAGAGGAGTCTCGACCCGTGAGAAATTGGCTACGAACCTCCTGCAGTAGCATGCAAGACCA
Source organism: Viscum album (assembly GCA_963277665.1). Taxonomy (NCBI): domain Eukaryota; kingdom Viridiplantae; phylum Streptophyta; class Magnoliopsida; order Santalales; family Viscaceae; genus Viscum; species Viscum album. The sequence goes on from OY728119.1 coordinate 1,919,317,512, forward strand.
AGGAAACTTCGCACATCTGAAATTGTCTTGGGGGATACCCAAGACACAACTATTTCTATCTTCGATGGATCCACGACTACTCCCTTTTGGGATAGAACATGCCCCGAGAAACAGACTTCTCGAGCCCAAAACTCAAACTTCAACAACTTCCCATACAACTAATGTTAGCGAAGAACTCCAAAAGTGGCTCGTAGATGCTATGCATGCTCCTCTTCATATGTGGAGTACACAAGGATGTCGTCGATGAAAACCACCACAAACAAGTCCAGGAACTCACAAAACACAGCATTCATCAATCCCATAAACACAACTTGAGCATTAGTCACACCGAACGACATTACAACAAACTCATAATGCCCATGAAGACAACAGAAAGCAGTCTTCAGGATATCCTCATCCTTTACACACATCTGATGATATCATGACCACAATTCGATCTTTGAGAACCAACTTTCACCCTTCAGTTGATCGAATAAGTCATCAATCCGTGGAAGAGGATATCGGTTCTTTATTGTCACTTTGTTTAAGTGGTGATTATCGACACACAACCGCAAACTATCGTCGACCTTCTTCACGAACAAGACCGGTGCACCCCATGGTGACACACTTGGCCGAAAAAAACCACATTATAATAGACCATCAAGCTGTATACGTAGCTATCATAACACAGAAGGGTCCATCCTATATGGAGACATAGAGATAGGAGGTGCTCCTGGCTGTAGCATAATCCCAAACTCGATCTCTCATCGAGGGGGTAATGCTATAACCTCTAATGTAAAGACATCAGGGTACTCTTCGACGACCCTAGGAAACGCCAACTGCTGAACCTATGAAGAACTCAGCATCAACTCAGCCATCAAGGATGATAAGTATGGAACTCTTCTATGACCCATCCGAGGAACTCACTCACCAACAAACACCACTTTCTCTCTATTCGCATCAATGAAAATGACCTTCTTCCTGTAGCAATCCACGATAGCCTACATTGAATACAACCAATCCATGCCGAGGATGAAATCATATGTTTTTATCCGTAAACTTAGGAAATCTCCCCAAGAGCGGTGTTTCCCCAACATTAGCTCACAGTCTCTACATACTTCAAACAAACTAGCTCGACCTCCAACTGGCGTAGTCAACGCAAAGGGCACTGGAAGCCTCTCTACCTCAAGTCCAAAAGCATGGACAAGGGTAGGTGATATGAAGGAGTGTGTCACTCCTAAATCAAAAAAGGTATACACCAAGGTAGAAAACAAGTAAAGGGTACCTTGGAAGACATCAGGCTCGCCTGGAGCTGGAAATGCTAGAGCATGAAGCTGACCACGATCTCCTCCACGACCTGTCTCACCCTGACGACGAACACCACCATGGACGTGCTCTGCTCTCTGAGGATGAGGAGAATCATGGGGATTTCCTCTGCCTGACCCATCTACCCTCTGGTGATCTAAACCTGGTGCATCCTCCTGCTGCTGCCTCGGCTGGAACTACCTCAATGGAGGAACCTGGGGTGGAGCGCCTGGTGCATGATGACTGCTCTGAAAAGTCGGTCACTCCCGCTGCTGATGACCACAATCACCACAAGAAAAACAAGTGCTTGATCCCTTGGCATAATCCTGTGAGTTGCGGCCTCCAGAGAAACGAGATGGGAAGGGCTAGAACCTACCCCCAGGAGAACGAAAACTCTTCTGCCCTGAAAACCGGGAACCCCGGACTATAGCTTTGCTTTGTGAGGAATCATGACGATTCCCCTCTCGTGATGATCCGGTCCTGGACAAAGTCATCTCAATGACCTCTTCCCTCGCTAACACCTCAAGATATGTCTTCTGCATAAATGGGGTGGCATGGTGCTGGATATCTGGATGTAAAGCCTCCTCGAAATGCCTCGCCCTAGCCTCCTCATCTGGTAACAGGTCTGAAGAATATCGTAGAAGGTTCCAGAAATAGATTCCAAACTCTCAAACACTGGAGCTCCCCTATCAAAGGGTAAGAAGCTCCTGATGACTGGACACCTTCGCGGTTGAATAGAGGAACAAAACTCTGAACATGTCTTAAAACTCCTCCCATGAGATCGTTGACTCCTCACGATCCCCAAGGAACAAGAGCCACCACTTCCTCACTGCTCCACGCAACATCATCACAACCAAGGACACCCAGTGCTCCTTCTGAGCACGAATCAAACTAAATATGATCTTGAACTCTCCTAACCAGACTTCCATGACTGCATCTGAAACGGAGCCCTCATACTTCTATAGACTCTGGCGCTGAAACTCTCAGAGTGTCCTCCTCCAAATGTCATCTTCGTCAACCTCTACCCAACGACGATCTGTTGGAACAGCCTTCTGGACATTTTCTACGCAAACCAGATAAGGACGTCGACATGGAGCCATAACTGCAAAAGAAAAAACCATTAGAGCTCTTAATCCTAGATTATGGAAGACTCAACATTAATTAATTAATTTTTTTTAGGATAAACTTTCTCAAGGTATACCCATTCAAAAACATGCACAATAAAGAATAATGCATTATCCTTTCCTAGGTCTCTACCCTGCAACTAGTATCACCTTGTTTAGTAGCCATCATAAACATAAAGGTCCATGCAAAAGGTAATTGGGGGCCCTAAACGCCTATGTCTCTGCCGGTATCCTGTGTTTACCCCACTTGCTAAACTTGAATGACACTGTTTCCCTACCAACCCATGAAACCTCACTTGTGCCTAACTATGAACTCCATCCTATCCCTCAACCAGACCTATGATACCACTCTGTCATGACCCCATCCCCCCAAAGTGTACCCTTCCTGGGACGACAATGTGAGAAGGGAGATAATGACCCCCGATTCTCGCCTCCAATAGGCCCTGGGTTAGAGACTAGCATAGAGGGTATATTAACACACAAATGGGAGGCATTACCCTCTAAGAGAACACATGCGGAAGAGAGAGATAAGATAGACACCAACCAAATCCAACTGAAATATAAAAGAAACCCTAGTTCATATATGAAATGTCATGATAATGTACTACAAATAAAAGGGAAATTACAAGTACCCAAAAGAAAGGAAAGACATCAGCAACTGCAAGCTCGAACAGCTCCTCCAACCACAAGCTAGCAGTAACCAGCCTGATCTCCAACCTGCTCCAAGTGACCTGAAAAACAGTTTATATATACGTAGAGTGAGTATAATATTATACTTAGTAGGATCCTCCCCAAAGCCTCTCGTTCAAAAGTAATGAAAGCATTCTATACCACAATGAACAACAAGTGAAACTAACTCTTCACTTAAACAGGTATACTAAGTTCCCAACTTCACCATGGCTACTCTCACCAAGTAACACATACAACAATATATCATATAGTAAAGAATATCAAGGGTACCCCGCTACTACTTCCCCACTGGTTTTCCGCTTTTCCCCATCGACATGAATCATGTGTATCTCTCTCCAAAGGCTTCCCCGTATAAACATAGGCTAAGCTCCACAATCAACACCACTTGCACCACAAAGGCTTTCCCGTAGACACCTGGGCTAAGCACTACACCATCTTCACAACCCAAAGTAACCAGGTACTTTCCAAGATCCACCACATATCGCATAACGTGTATCATACGTCGGAAATTATACCTCAATCCATCAGAACCCATACGGCGAGTAAGGATCCTAAAGCCATCACAACCTATACACGTTACACCTATAGTAGTCCATAAGATACTATACCCAGAATATATGTGTGTGAAATAACCACAAGACATTACAGTCCTCTACACACATATATGGGGAAAACTAACCACTATTCCTAACAATACAAAGATCTACCAAAAAAAGAGAGCGAGGTCAAAGGGGGTAGTCAGCCATTCAACCTCCCATCAGAATGTTGGGGAAAACACCCCCTAGGGCTCAGAATCCCCGGGGTTTCAGTTGCCCTTACCGACAGGGTGTACAAGCATTTAGAAACAGAAAAGGTACAGGATATATATATCTCACAACCACACTATGGGCATAACCTAGACTTAGACACAACTGCAACTAACGTCTCTTGGTCTCTGGGCTGCTACTTCTAAGACTAGGTATCCTATAAGCACACAACCTTTTAAAGAACTCCATTAGGTTACTTCAATCCCTTTTCTTGAATTACACTTTACGTTAATTAATTATTTGCACATTAATTAACCAGTAACAAAACCACATTAAACTTCATTGGCATACACCAAGGGTCCACTTTCCCTTTTTCAAATTACCACCTCATCATTATGTTCCAGCAAATTCCAACCCCATGGGTTAAGACCATTTAATCAATATTTCATTACATAAATTACTTTCCATTTTCCCAGGCATTATAGAAGAGCAACCTATTCTACTAAACACAATGGGGGATCAACACGCTGAGTAGATATGCTACCCGTAGAATCATTGCTGCTTATAGAATGATCATAGACCCATTCTACCTCAAGAGGCTAAACACGGAAAGCACGTGGCATACCCTGCGTTTCTTCGCCTCCTTTGGAAGGTGGGTAAGCAATACCATCTTCCTTGAGCAATGGGGAAAAGTAAAGCAGATAAACAAACAAAAAAAGACACCAACATCCATCCATCACATCCATCCCATACCATCATCCTTGGTGTCCTCCCCGACAGCCATTTGCATAAACCGATGCATCTCACAACTCTAGGCACCATCCGCTGCCACAACCACAAGGCCTCCCTGCCTCCACATATCACAATAGTCATCCAGGCTCACATCATAGCACAAGAAGCTGGAAAACAATCATCACATCAAATGGGCTCTTGGCCCTTTAACAAGGCATCCAACCTTCATACAAAATGAGCACTCATGGCTCCAAACCACAAGGCATTTTTCCTTACAAGAAGTAGTGTAACTCAGAACCCTATCAGGATTTATCTTTTTTCAACATCAAGTTATTTAATCCCTCTTTAATTATAAAATCCAATTCACAGGTTCCAATTCCAGGAAACCTATTCAGTAAGCTATCACAAAATATTTAACATGCTAACTATGCCAATTTGATTAACATAAAATTAGAACAACTACAACAATGGAAATAACCGGATTTATTTACATGCCTCTTTATCTTTATCCAATTAATTATCAATTATTTCCGGCTTTGTGTTCTTTATCATTTCCCATCATGAACAAATAGATAAGAAAATAAAGCATAAATATCACACTATCTAGAAAAACACGAGACAATAACATACGAGCGATAACAATTTCCTTATCTGATTCAAATATTATTTAGGTTAATTTCATTGTGATCAAAAGGGATAAATCATGCTAAATCTACAATTGCACATAAACAATTAGAGAAGCCACGAATCCCCTACCTCAAACAGTTCCTCACGTTCTTTATCCACACAACGGGTCACAATCCTTCTCTTGCGACAACTACATTCACCCGAGGATGCCACAGTACGTCCGCACCAAACATACCACAAGAAAAACCCATTATAATCTTGAAGATTACATGCTATAATATGGAAAGGCAGATAGGAATAGATGAACCCAAAAATAATGACGTTACAACATACCTTATATCAAAAATTGATTGACACATCTTGGTTGCATCAAAACAGAGTGGACCTGATCGAAGGAGTAAAGTTAGATTGTGAAACTCTTGTAAGAAGGTTTGAAAGGTTCTAGAGTTTCATAAAAGAGAACAAAGAGGAAGAACAAGAGAGAATGAAATCTCATTCCTTTTTGAAGATTTAATGGGGTGACAGTTTAAGATTCTCTTAATTATCCATTAAAAGAGTATCACATTAACCCACACAGTTTGACCAAGTAAAACTTCCCAAACCTTAGGAATAATTAATATAGGATTTATGGCCTTTGAAATGGCCTTAAGAGCCCTTAAAATAAGAATTAAAATGTATTTTACGTCAAAGGTAATGTTAAAAGGGGAAAAACTGTAGGAATCTGGAGACACTGTTCACCCACTGTTACTGTACGTGAAACCGATCGGTCAGACTGATCTGTTAGACCAATTTGTGAGACCGATGAGTCAGAACGATCTCTGAGACCGATCAGTCAGACCGATCTGTGAGACCGATCAGTCAGACTGATCTGTGAGACCGATCTGTGAGACCGATCTGTGAGACCGATCTGTCAGACCGATCTCTGAGACCGATCTGTGAGACCGATCTGTGAGACCGATCTGTGAGACCGATTTGTGAGACCGATCTATGAGACCGATCTGTGAGACTGATCTCTGAGACCTCTCTGTGAGACCGATCTGTCAGACCGATCTGTGAGACCGATCTGTGAGACTAATCTGTCAGACCGATCTCTGAGACCGATCTGTCAGACCGATCTCTAAGACCAATCTGTTACTATCCATAAAACTGGAAACAATGTTTACAGAACTAGAAAATTGGAAAATTTTTGGGGATAAGTCACCTTGACCTCCCGGAACACCTCCAACACCACATTTGGACTGGAGAGGTCCGGGCCATTACACTCATCACATAGATTCTATATGTATATCTTGTATAGATTCTCCTATCGAAGATTCGTATTTAAAGTCTATTATAAACCATTCCTTTTTGAAATAATTATTGAGACCCTCTCATTCACATGAGTTTTTATATATTTTTTGGTTAAATAACATAATATTTCTTAGTTTTTAACTAAATTGGGTATGAAATTGAAGGTGAATATATTCCTAATCAGTGATGGAAACAGTCTGTAAGCTTCCATAATAGACAAAAGATTATATTTCTAACATTTATACAAAACACATGAGTTTAGATACTATATACTACTAAATAATTTTCATCATGGGGATACATCAAGATACAAAGTGTAAGAGGTACTTCTCATGATCTCTAGTTACATTTAGGATTAGAGTGTTTTTATTTTTGATATTTGGGAGAGTAAGAGATGAGTCCACCAATCATGGGCATGTTTTCATCTCCAGATTCATTGGTGATCAATTTCCTTCTATATCATATAATTTGATAACTAGGGATTCAATGGAGTTGATAATTTGTGGATAAATTATTTGTTATCCATAAACATGAATACATTTAGTTGGTAGAGCTTAATGTTCTATTTCTTCCTATATTTTCCGCTGATAACTGATATGGGTTTGCCTAGTTTATTTCACCTAGTATGGATTTTGTAACATCCCTGATATAGTAAAATAAATATATTACTCAACAAAAATTTCTAGATAAAGTTGTTTTACAGGTTCTATATTGGCTGTATGACCAAAATTGTTTCTTTTTAGTAGAAAGGATTCTATATGTTGAGGGTGATTTATCAAAGTAGAAACTAAAGTCTTTACATAGAAGATGTACATAGTAGGGATGTTTCCCGTTATTATTTTATAATTGAATCATCGTAACCACCTTATCATAATTCCACATTGAAAAAATAATTGTTTTATATTTGGAGGCTCAAATTCATTATGTGATGGATGTGTTGTAGCCACACTCTCCCCCTTTTCTCTTATAGAGGCCCACTGAGGTGGAAGTAATTAATAATTTAAGGTAACACCATGATTTTGAACTTATCACTGGTGATAGGTACGCACACAATCTTCAAGTGTCTTATTGTGGACTATATTTAAAAAAGATAGTTCTTTATATTACTCTTCCTTCCAAGAATCAGGTTCTAGATCGTTAGTGTTGCCGATTTTAATGACATTCATTGATGAATATTATGATTCCAAGGCATGCCCCCATTAAAATGGTAGGTTGATTTTATATCAATATAAATTAATAGATAATCCAAAATTCACTCATATTATTCTACTCTTGAAATACCATTTCAGCTTGGAGACCCTATATTGTATTGAATTCCCCTTTAAAAGGTCCCATGGATTAGATTTATGAAGGGTAATCCATAGGGAGTTTCTATAAAACCATTGTGAGAACCCACAAATATATGGAGCTAGGTCATATAATATAATAAAATATAAATGAATTTCCTATGATGTTTCTACCCACCTGGAGAAGATTTATTTTCATGAGGTTGGGGAGATTATTTTATATAAATGCACCCCAAACCTATGGGATTGGAATAATTGGTTACAATAATATGACATATTAGAAATTATATGCAATTGATTATTCATTGGGTGGGATGTTGGTAAAAAATCCTCTATCCTTACGGTCTGGGGTTATTCTCTTATTAGTAATATAGTGTCCACTACTATGGCCTTTCTGATTGTGTATACCTTATTCCAAGAATGAGCATGATGCTGTTAAGTTTTGAACCATAATATTATTTCTATCAAGGGTATCACTTTATCTTAGGGTTTATAATTTCTCATATGATAGGTCTTCTCAACAATTCTAGATGATCGATGTTAGATTATATTAATTAAATTTTCCCATCGAATTCTTTATATATAGTATTTAGAGATAATGAGACCCTATTGATAGGGGGAAATGTATGGTTGGATCATGGGAATTGGACTTTAGTTGAGGTGATGATATTACATGATGTATTTCTCAATGGACTCTGCCGATATGAGAGAAGAGTTAATTAAAATGCTCCATGTTTTCTATATCCTTAGATATGTACATCAGATATAGTATCCATGAGAATTTAATAGAGACTCATCATATCATTAATACAATCAATTTAAAAATCTTGATTCTACTTTCCTAATTTCAGGTTTTGTGAAATGGAAATGGTGTAAAATTGAATCTCACCACATAACAATCCTATTTAATTGATGAGGTTTGAAAATTTTGTTTATGGAAAAGGATTTTCCCTAAAATGATGATAATTCATCCATATATTCAGAAAAATAGAGTATATATTTCTCTACCAACATCCTTATAATTTCATGCTAGTAAGATACCATGGGCTAGAACATGTCAGTTATATTATCATTAATAAATTCTTTTCTCATAATCACATCATTATATTCATATTTTTTAAGAGATTCCTTTACATGATCTAAAATATTTTGTAATTTCCCAGTTTCCTTATTGAAGAGAGAGGGATTAATCAGAATACCCTCCATAATATAAAATTAACGATGATCTAATGTTGGTATAGATGAATATTAGTGACTCAGACTATCTTATGTTTTTGAAGCGCTATTGCTCATATGAGATAAGGCACTTGCAGTATTCTACCCAATCCATTCATGTGAATCTTGATAAAATAGAATTCTTAGTTTTTTTGTAATGGGAGGACCTTATTAGATAAACGATATGTCTCTAAGGGGTGGACAATCCCAATGAATTTCCTTGTGGGGAGGATTACCATTATAGATCAATGTTTCCCTATAAGAAGGATTTTTATAACATATTACCTAGTGAGGACCTCAACGGTAAAAATAATTTATATAGTACAGTGAGGATCTCCTTTCCATTTTTATATCTAGCCATGTGAAAGAATTTTATATGTCTCACAATGAGAGGAGTTCCCTTGGTCGATCATGAAATCTATATAGGGAAGAGTTTCTTGGAAAACAGTATGGGCAAGACCTCTAAAGATTCTGTTGGTAATATTGTAGAGTGGGCCTCCCAAAATAAAGTAGATTTCTCCTGATGATGCATCAATATATTAATAGGCTACTATTTAAATATATTCAAGGGCCTCAAGAACACTAGTGTTGATCAAGGAAAATATATGGTCATACTCTTGTAATTTTGGCTACCCCTAGTAAGGATCTCTCTTGTATTCTCTCCATTGGGTGATTTGGGTCATGTGTTGTTCACAATAACCTTCACATGTGGGATACCTATTAAAAAATATATTATTTTCATTAGAATCTATTGATGAGATTTTTTCTTTTTAGAATGAATATGGGTCTATCTTGTTGTGGGTATTGATAGTGGACGACGATCTCTAGTTAGATGGGGAATATCATCCTGATCTTATTTCTCATTTTTTCATAATAACATGATAATGATTCCCATCAATGGTAGTAGGGATATGTTATAACATGTGAGTAGACCATAAAGTATGACGATGAGATGCTTTGGTGGAGGGGGTATAAATATGTGTCTATACCCTAATGATCTTTAGAATATGCTAATGTTTATATTCTACTGCTGCTTCTATAATATAATAATAGTCTCATATAGCATGATAAGGCATATTAGAATAACCCATGATTATATATAGGATATACTGATGGATTTATTTAATGGGAAAATGTATATGAGGTTGTTTTTCTATTGGATTGGGGAAATATTCCTGATATATTCCTATAATTTCCTCTAGGATATGTTGAAAAATTTAATGTATATGGGAGGGAATAGGCACCATACCTTGGATACTATCGAGATATTTATACATGGTTAATCATATATTTTTTGGTGTAAATTTTCATGCTTGATAAGTGGGATAAGAATATAGACCCTACCCTATATGGGATTGGGATATCCAAATATGGTTCCGCTAATTCTACCTTCTAATGCTTGCATACTTGTTAAGTGGGATCAGGGATATATACCTTCTTAACAACCACCACCAAAATATTTTGATGGATATCCTCTAGGGATGTGAAGATACGATCTCATTACATGTGATTGGAAGTTCACCACTCCTTGAAAGGTCTGCAATATTCTTGGGTCTATATGGAATGACCAGGGACCTACTAGGTGGAATCCCCAGTAGGTTTATGAAGGGTTGATGCTACATGGAACTAGTTATGGACATGGTTGGTAGAATATCTTATAGGATAATCTTGAATTGAGGTAGGTTCACATTCGACCACATGATATTCCTTCCTATGATAAGGTAGGTAATTGTTGTTTCACTCTAAGGAGATACCCCTAAGGTGTTTTAAAATGGAAATAGGCGCTGCCTACTTCTTCACCACCACCCATCAATGAATAGATGCTTGGCGGTGCTTTATGTCGTGGAGTATATCACTTACTCCAACAACCAAAATCCAGTGGTTATTTTTCCACATTAGCACAAAATACATGGAATAAAATACCGAATTATAGAATATTTTAGTAGTGTTGAGATCCAAGATAAATATATGATTCCCACATTACATATTATAACACGATATACAAAATAATAGTTCATGTGATAACTTTACTATTTTTTCAAGAAAGTCATTTAAGTCATGTATAGATCCCTTCTTAGTATCATGGGGAAAGTAAACCCTAATAAATGATGAGCTTAGATGATCTGTAATGGAAAGTGTAAAATAGAATCTATCATAGAATAAATAAAGGATGAATAATATGACATAAATAAAAAATAATCCAATATTCATTATAATTTATATAATAGGAAAATGGGATTAAATCAATAGATGAAAAAAATATATCCACATGGATAACAATAACAAGTTTTATATTGATAGAATCCATAATGTAAAAAAAAACATAAGTTTAGCATGGGGTTTTAATTATGTTTTCTCAAAATGTTCTTAATGATGAATTTAGCGATGTTTTTTTGGAAAACACAGCTAAATTTATGATGTTATTTTATTAACATTTTAAAATGATTTTAATTTTTAATTTAGAAATATTTATGCACAAATGTGGGTAATTTATACATGTTTTTAACGTAACATAACTATAAATATTTATATGTATATATAAATGTTTATAATATATTAATACTATATTTTTATTTTTTATTATTAAATATATATATTTTTATGTGTTAATAAAATATTATTAATATAAATTTCTTATATAATAATTATATATATATAAAATAATATACTTTTCATATATATAACAATACATTTTATATACAATATATATAAAATTCATATGTTAAAAACAATATTGTATATATTTTAAATATTGTACATTTCATACATTATATTTTGTATGTACATATTGTGTATATACATATATATTGTATATTGTATATCTTAAAACTAATATTTTATATATTTTATATATTTTATATTTTATATTGTATGTATATATTTTATAATATATATTCCATGTATATATTGTACATATATTGCATATATTAAAAATAATATTGTATATATTGTATATTTTATATCGTATATTGTATAAAATATATGTTATATATATATTGCATATTTCAAATGTTAAAGATAATATTTCATATAGTGTATATTGTATATGATAAAAATAATATTGCATATATGGTATATATTGTATATTTTATATTGTAAACTATATAAAATATATATTGTTTCTATATTGTATATATATTGTATATATACATATATATATAGTACATTTTATATGTTAAAAATAAAATAGTTTATATTATATATTGTATATGTTAAGAATAATATTGTATATTTTGTATATTGTATATGGTAAGAATAATATTGTATATATTATATATATTTATAATATATGTTTATAATATTACAAAAATACAATATTTTTATATATATATATAATATATGTTTACATAAATACACAATATATCATTATATATATAGAAAATATATTGTATATATTATTAATATTATTGTTTATATATATGTTTGTGTGTTTTTATAATATATTAATAACATATTCTTAATTATTATTATAAACAATATATATTCCATTTATGAATTATATATATATTTTCTATCTAAAGACTGTAATATATTAATAATATATAATGTATATAATTTTTTTAATTATCAACAATATTATTCTTGTGCATATATATGTGTATAATATATCAATAATATTTACATATATTTATGTTTTATTTATTATTGTTAGCGATATAAATTAATAAAACAATATATATTGGAAGTTATATTGTGGAAGTCCCATAAGAAAAATGATGTGCGACTGACTAATAGTTATTAAGTATAGAGGGGGGAAGGGATGCAGTGCGCAGGGGAGAGGGGGTGTGCCGACTGTCGATCGGTCGAGGCGAGTGCATAGAGGACAGATGGTCGGGATGGTAGTCCCCAAATTAAAATTCAAGAAAAAATATATAATTTCTAAATGTTTCATGAAACATTGGTAAATAAAATGTTTTATTTCCAATGTTTTAGGAAATCATTGTAAATAAATGGACTGCATTCTATTGTTTCTAAAAATGTATGCAAATGAATAATTATTGACATCTGTACACATCAGGAATTAGAGAAATCACATTCAAAAACATTTTTCATAAATGATGATAAATGTAATACAATTACAAATAATTCTAGAATCATAGGAAACTCTCTAATTAGAAATGTTTTAAAACATCACCCATTTTCAACAAAAAAATTTCCAATATTTTTAAAAAACTTTGGTAAATTCATTAGATACATTTTAAAACATTTCTAATGTAAAAAAACATAGATAAATTATATTTTTCTTCTAGTGTATGTGACATCATAATAGAATCATCAAGGCCTTGTGCCAAGACATTACATATAAATATTTAAGTAATTCACTAAATACCCTTACTAGTTTGTCTAATGAGAACTACCGACTCTTCAAGGGGCTATAACTAGCTCCACCCATCACTTACTATGTCCAACCCATTCATCATATGAATGGACTGAATAAAAATTCAATAGATAATCAACATAACCATTTTTTAGAAAACTATCTTATGAAATGTTAATATTTTACCCAAATAATAAATATAACAAAATGGTCATAAGACATCCAAATAAATATAATGGATATTATCATTATATTATATACTTAGTAAATAAAAATTTTCATCTAGGTATTTTTATATAGATGGAAATACTTTTAAATGACCACTAAAGGTTTTTTGAGGAAAATAACCATTTCATTTTAAAATAACTTATTTAAAATATAAAATCTGTAGAAAATTAGGGAAAAAAATTCTATGAAAATAACCAAATAAACTTTTAAAGGATGAATCAATTATAGGGATAGTTTCCTTGGTGAGATAATCATTTCATTCAGTTAGCGTTAAATAAAAAAATTTATTCAAACCTTCCATAAAAACTTCATCATTCATAAAATGATAATAAGATTACTTTTATAAAATTTATATAAATTAAAACATGGGTAAACATTACTTCAATCAGTAATTATATCATAGTTAAATAATTCCTGATATTTTTTAAAGAATATATGGATATGAAAGAAAAATATTCTCTAGTGAATTGAAAAAATATATTGTTTTTTTAAAACATTATTTGTATATTTCATGAACATAGTAAGAGGAAAATAAAAGGAAAAATTTAATTTATGGACATAACCATTGTTGAGTAAATTAGATGAATTTTACTATATAAATATCATAGAATTCATATAACAAAAACTAAAAAAACAATTCTATATAAGGATGCGATTGTGAAATAAACCCTTATTAATTTGGTAACTTTTGAATCATAACCCCAATGAAAGAAACAATGTAGAATGAAAATTTATATAACCAGATAATAAATGGAATATTGATATATCATATCAAAGTGTAAGTATATACACCACATGAAGGAAAAAAGTGGTGAATATGACATATGTCTCCTGGAAACAAAAGTTGGATGAGTTACCCTTTCTGTACATTTGACATGATTCATATGCGCTCTAGTATCATGTATAATAAATTAATATTTATTATAATTAATTACCAAAATTTTTTACACACCTATAATATAAAAAATGACCCACTTATGATATTTTATCACAATTTTATTAATAATTCTTTTTCAAAGATTTCATTTCTGAGTGTTATCTGGTTAATTTTTTCACGAATGATTCTATTTAGTAGTTTCAGTGCTTGAATAATTACCATGGTTACACCTTCTACATAATTATAATCATGATATAAATATAATATATATATTTATTCTTTACATATTTAGAATCATCCATGAATAAAAAACATGAAAAAATAATCACATTCCTTCCTATAGGAGGTAGTCCACACATATGCATGAGTAATGTTATCATGTTTTTATGGGTGTAATGGCAAGAAGATAAATGATATATTATATTTATAGAATCATAATAATATTATTGATATCATATATATTCATTATTTCCATCTATATAACCACCCAATTAAAGTGGTGATGAAAAACAAATTACATTGCTATATTGAAATAGTAGGCTGTACGTACGAAAAAACGATGTTTTCATTTTACGCAGAATATGAACAAGGTGGAAAATATTTTCAAAATAATAATAAATACAACATATAAGTATATATGTACTACCACAACCCTAGTGAACCAAAGGCGGTTCATTATTATAAAACATTGGCATGATCATAGGGGATCAAATCCCAAAAGACTGATTAGTTTAGTTGACTTTGAAGTACTAGATACAAACATACGTTTTAAATTACATTATGAAATGAAAAACTACAACATTGTGTCTCCATTTAACACATTCATATCCCTTATAATATTCTTATAGGCCAGCCATAATATATTTCTTAGCATCCTGGAAAAAATAGAAGATAGAAGTGGGTTAGCATAGGTGATCATTAAGGATAACAATATAGAAAAAACATTCATAAATAAGCATAAAAAATTAAAGAAAATTAATAAGACTAAAAAAATCCTTTTAAACATAAAATTCAGAATAATATGGAAATTTTAATTCAAATAATTCAACTTACATATTTACATGGACATTCTACTAGTCGAATAATAACATGTAATATCAATAGCCAATTTCATAATGATATAATGCATAATGCCGAACATTATAACCATATAATCAAGGAATCATCCCAAGACTAAAAATAAGATTTTTTTCAAGGCCTTATGCCAAGATACTAGTTTGTCTCATGAAATATACCTATGCATCGAGGTGCTATAACAGGCTCCACCCGACACTTACTAAGTCTAATGCATTCCTCATATGAAATAGTTGAAACCGAATATAAACATTCATATTAAAACTGAAATAAAATAGTTAACAATTTAACCATAAACAATGAATGGTATAAAAATAACACATCCACGGTCAAACATATCACAAAACCTTTAATACAATATAAAATATTGTATCATAATAAATCAGCTTCAAACAAGTGTAAAATACATCAAAGGATGTTGGCATAGATGAAATAAAAACAATTTGAGAGAAATATCTCTTTATATTTTAAAATCATTTAAAAGTCACATAATTATAAATGGAAACATTTATTTTTAAAATATTTTAATAAGCATGTAAGGGAAGCTTCAAAGGTGTTATTACGGTTCAAAATAGATGCACTCGCCATATAATTTAAAAAAACATTCATTCCATAATTTTGTTGAAAAGGTCATAAATTACCTTGATTGGAAAATGACAGAAAGATTTCTTTATAAAAATATTATAATGTAACACCCCATGCTTTCAAGATACGCTTATCTTTCAATAATGAAATAACTTTAATTGTACATAAGTTTGATATTCCAACACACCGCGACCAATCAAAGTAGCCATTATGAATATTAATACCCAATTTTTGAAATTATATAAATTTTATATTTCAAATTGGACTTCATTTTTGTATTCGGAATTTCGAAATTATCCAAAGTTGAATTTTTTGTAATTTTATGAGAACTTCCAATTTTCTATGACTAGAAAAAAACATAAAAACAACCTTTTTAATCAAAATAATTTATAATGATAAATTATACTATTGATTGGTTTTAAAGTATAATTAGAATATATATTTACCATTTTATCCAATACTGGTCATTATAATTAATTTCACTTTGAAATTGGACATAAACAATTGTCAATCTTTTGATATATATTGTTTCTTAAAAACACGTTATTTGTTATGATAGAGGGAATTAATTATTAAATTAATAAATTCAAATTATATGTTTTTAATTTTGTAAAATAGATATAATTTTTGAATTAGGAATATCAAATATAGATTTGGGTGAATTTTTGGTATTTTTCTGAAAAACTTCAATTTTTGAGAAATAGTGAAACCACTAAGTGGTAGTTGAAGAACTAATTTTTTGTTTAAATGAAAATCTACCACTTCTGTGAATTGAATTTCAAAAATACAACATATATGTTTGTCATTAGTAAGTAAAATGTGGTTCAATGGGATGAAAATATTTTTTGGTGAATAGTAACTTTTAAGTTTTATTAATCGCGATTAAAGTTAATTAGTGTAATTTAAGGTAAATATAATGATATAATAATATGAAATTACCTTTAAAATTGTCTTAACATTATTGGATGATTCATGGCTGACCGAGACAATACATGGGTCAACTTGGGGACCCCATGGATCCACTTGGGTAAGAAAATGACATTAATAACTTTTTATTTAACGAAAAAATAAAATTGTCACAAACATGTGTTATTTTACTAAAACAATTATTACATGAGGTAATATAAGTTAAAATTTAGACTAAAAATATTCATTGGAAATCTAAAAATATTTCCTACATCATGGTATTTTTTTAATAATTTTTACACATCAAATAAATTAAATTGTTTATAACACCATGATGATGTAACGATTACATAATTAATTAACGATTTAAATAAAATAAAAAGATAATGTAAAATATAAGACATAAACCTATCAAAAACCTATTGAATCAGTATATTTCTAACCCTTATCACCTTATCCTCGAAATATATAATTTTTGGACCTTTGAAATCTGAAAAGCACTTCATAATAATGTAACATTTCATGACATTCCAAGAGTGCCCCTCCTCTCCTCTTATAAAAGGCCCCCACCTCTACCACCTTATTCACACATTCAAAGCCATTTTTCTCGGCCAAACTCTGCCAAAATACTCTCTCAACTTCCCTCTCTTACTCCTGGAAGCCTCAATTTGGGATGAAGTATTCCCAAGGAATCATTTGGCTCAAAACAATAAAGGTTACCCGATTTTAAGGTAATGTCTTCTCTTATGTTCTTTTGTAATATTTTGCTTCTCCAACCCCTTAAAATATTTTTATTACTTTATTTTGTAACAACAATAGTATCATAAATATAATAGAATGTTTCTATGAGAAGTATTTTATTTACACTTACACACACCTTCGTCTAATGGTTAAAGAACATATTGTTTCTGTGGGTGGCGAATTACTACCTCACGAAACAATGATTGTTAAAGATTCTTTTAACACCTCTAATGGTGCACATTATGATAAAAATATTTCTATATATGATATATATTATGTTTATGTTTTCTTTATTATTATTTATTTTTCATTTATGGCATACCTTTATGGTTTCCATTATGGGTAAACGTGATAATTTAATTTTAGGAAGTACGGACTACAAACCCCTCAAAGTGATTTGAATCGTTAATGCCATATGTGGGATGTATAAATGATGGAGTAAATGATATTATATATGATATTATACTGGAATTTTAATATAACTTTATATCATTATGATTTCATTCCATTTAATACGAAAATAAATGAAAGTAGCGTTCATGCGTACGTACGGTTGACCGTCTCCATGAACGGTGCATTTAATTTCTTACTTCTAAATGTTATGTAATATTATAAATGCATTTATATAATGGATATATATGATATATATGATATCTACATCATGAATATAATTCTGGATATAATGGATATTTTACCACATGAACAACTTGTAATTATAAGAAGTTTATTATTGACTCAAGTACCAAAGATCGACAAAACAACCATTATTAACTTAAATAATTACGTAATGTTCATAACATGGTAATAAGTGATATAAAAGGAATAATGAAAATGAAAAACGTTCTTATGCAAGTATAAGTTAACTCTAGTTTATTATTCAGGAGATTAAAGAAAGATCAATTCAAGTCAGACACGAGGTAAGGAACTTCGTCTCAATCTCCTTTTATTGAGGCATATTTTGTTTTATACACAACTTTATTTTATACGGTGTATAAACCACTTTGACTCTTACATTTATTCAAAAGGAATATTTTTTTAAACGAATAGTTTTACTAAATGAAAAAATGGAATGTTTTTTTTTCTTACGTATGCAGCGACAATGACATATCCACCGCCGTGACCATTATTTGAGTTTTGGCTTCCTCTATAAGCCATAACTATTTTTAAATGAAAAATAAATACAAAGTTTTAATTTTATATTATTTTGGTATTGAAAAAGGTTTTGATAATTTTTTTATTATATCAATGTGTTGTATTAATATCTTGTGATTGAAATGTGTAAATGGTATGTTTCCTTTATGCATGTTTTATGTGATACAATTATGTTATGGTTTATGATATGTTTAGACCTGTTCATATGAGGAATGCATTGGACTTAATAAGTGACGGGTGGAGTCCGCTATAGCACCTCGATGCATCGGTAGGTCTCATGAGACAAACTAGTGTCTTGGCATGAGGCCTTGACAAAATCTTATTTGTAGTCTTGGCACGAGGCCTTGCCTACGTGGTTATGATAGTCTGACATTATGCATTCCAACATTATGAAAGTGGTTATTGATATTGAATGTGATTATTCGACTAGAATAATATCAATGTGAATAACTAAATGGCATTATTTCATTTTATTTTTTCCATATTATTCCGAAGTTCAAGTTTAAAAGGCTTTTGTTTTAGTTATACATTTCCTTAAATGCTTATGTTTATTTATGAAATTTTCCACTATATTGTTATCCTTACTGAGCATCTGAGCTCACCCCTTTCTATGTTTTATTTTTCCCAGGATTGAAGAAATATTTTATGACTGACCTGCAGGGATAATATGAAGGGGATATGAGTGTGGAATATGGAGACCATGTTATTGTATTTTTTCAAATTATGATGTAACGTAACATTTATGAATGTATCTAGTGTTTCCAAGGATACTAAACTAATCGGTCTTTCCAGAATTGATCTTTTGTGATCATGCCAATGTTACATAATAATTCACCAACTCTGGGTAACTGGGGTCGGGGCATTACAGTTGGTATCAGAGGCAGTTTAGTTCTAAACTTGGATGTTGGATTTAGTTAAACTATGATTAGTGCACATATCCCTAAGAGAGACTTTGAGGATTAGTATAGAATAACTTCCTAGAATTTGGGTATTTTAGAGATTTTTTGAGTTTTCTAAGCAATACATCCCTGTCCGGATACAAGAAGGTAGAGGCGGCTCTGGCACAGATGTACCTAGGGCTAAAACCCAAAAACACTGCTTTGAGCTAGACTCAAAAAGGAACTGGTGCACAACAACGGGCCTTGCTGTAGTCTTGGTTATGACACTCCCAGATGATATGCTCAGGATAATTCTCATTTTCATTACAAACCATTATGAAGGGTTTATGAGTATATACTTCCTCAAAGAAAACATTTCTTTTTATGATTATGGATAATATCCATAAATAGTTCAATTTATGTAATGTGTTTTATAAGTATGGAATTATGTATTTCGATTCATAAACTAACATAGTTTATTTCATTGTTTAGAAATGGATCCTAGTGGAAGGGATGGAAACTATATCAATGCATGCACTCCATGTATGGATTTCCCTCATACTCAAGATAATTATAGTGGAGCTAGTGATACAATTGGTGATGGTCAACTTATCACCATACTGGGACAACTCACCCAGGTTATGAATAATAAACTTACTCATATGGAGCACCCTGATCCGCAACGTGGAGGATAAATGTTAGACCGCTTCATTTGGAAACAACCACCAACATTCAATGGGAGTAAAAATCCCTTAATAGCCGAGAAATGGATAAATTCCTTAGAGAAAATATTTTAGGCTTTGGGGAGTAGTGAAAGGGAAAAGGTTATCATGGCAGTTTAACACCTCACTGAAGATGCTGATCAATGGTGGTCATTGATTCAAAACACAAATGAAGATGATGATGTATCAAATATGGAATGGAGGGAGTTCAAAGAGATTTTCTTAGTAAAATACATTCCTCGTGACCATCGAGCAGATATGGAAAGGCAATTTCTGAGTTTGGGACAAAAGGAGGATGAGAATGTCGCAAAGTATGAGGCTATCTTTACAAGGTTAGCAAGGCATGCAGCAGATTACATACATAACCCAAGAAGTAAGATTGATCGTTTTTTTGATGGGTTAAAACCATTTCTCCATCAAGCTTTAGTATCACAATCTTTCTCAACGTATGAAGATATAGTCTCGTGTTCTATCAAGACAGAAAAAGAATTCTCTAAATCTTACGACAATAAAGTAAAGTAAGAGAAGAAGAGAACGGTGGAATAAGAGAAAGATAAAGGAAAAAATGGAAAGAAGGATTTTCCATTATGCAATAATTGTGGGAAGAATCACCCCAATACTTGCCTAAATGGAATGAGAGTTTGTTATAAATGTGGAGAAAAAGGTCACCAGGCTCGTGATTGCAAGGGAAAGAAAGAGGCTATCAATGTTGAATGCTACAATTGTAGATAAATGGTGGCATTATGCTAATGAATTTCCTAAGAATACGAGAAACTTACCTAAGAAAAAGTTAAGTGATCAAGGCCAATATTATGTAGTTAAAATAGATGAAGTGGAAT
The DNA here is from genome assembly GCA_963277665.1 of Viscum album. Lineage (NCBI taxonomy): Eukaryota > Viridiplantae > Streptophyta > Magnoliopsida > Santalales > Viscaceae > Viscum > Viscum album. The sequence goes on from OY728119.1 coordinate 1,919,338,826, forward strand.
AATTAATGTATTGGTGCTTTTAGACTTCTGGATTATATTCTGGTTATAAGAATAATGTGATATATATAAGGATTGTACTGTAGTACTTGTTGTTCTCATTAAGTTTTTACTATGATAAAGTTAATCATATTTTTAGTATGTGAAAATAAGAGAAACTTTACTTTGTTTGGGGAATCTGATGTTACAATTGATTTTGGAATTTAGAGTCCTTTTAGAGAAATTCTGGACAGAGGTATTTTGGATAACTATAAAGGTTGGAATGGATTAAGTTGAAATTTGGATAGTATTGTTTAATGTTAAAACATTTCTGAAGATTATTTTTGGAATATTATAATACTATAGTTTTAGGAAAAGGATAACCTGCAGGTTGGGGGAAAACCCATCACGTCGGACAAAGCTACAGGAATCGAACCCACAACCATAGTGCGACAAGCCCTTATTACCTACCACTAGCCTACATGAATTCCCTGGTTATTACAAAACAGTTTTCCTAATCTAAATGGTATGTGTTAATATTTGGAACCTTGTACGATCTGGATAAATATAATATTTTTGAATTCTATTACCTTTTGGACTGAAAGATAGGTTTATGGTAAAATATTATTGAAGAATGAAAGTCTACATGACAATTAAGTATATTTCCTTACGTTCTTATTAAATCTCCAAAATGAGTTCCTCAAGTTTATGAAAAGTAATTTAAAACAAAAAAGTTGTAGGTTAACTTTTCCTACTGGGGAATCGAAGACAATTTAACCAATCAGAAGTTTGTGATTTTCTTGTTGTTATCTTTCTCCTAATCCTATTTTCTACAACTCTCCATCGGACCTTGAGGGTTTGTTTCTCCTCCGTATCAATGTTTTCATGGAATCCTAGTATGGGCTATCTCGGGTGACCTTTGTACTTCTCTTTCTTTCTTTTAAAGTTATATTTTTATTAACCCTATTTCCGAGATGTGTTTTCCACAAAGGTATTTTCTATTTTCAACCTTTTATTTTCAAAGAACATTTTCAAATTGCGAGGACCCAATTTATTGAAGGAGGGGAGAATGTAACACCCCAAGCTTTCACGATACACTTCTCTTTCAATAATGCAATAGCTTCCATTGTACGCAAGTTCGAGATTCTAACACATCGCAACCAATCAAAGTAGCCGTTATGAATAGTAATACCCACCTTTTGAAATTATATAAATTTTATATTTCAAATTGGAATTCATTTTTGTAATTGGAATATCGAAATTATCCTAAGTTGAATTTGTTGATTTTTTCTGAGAAATTCCAATTTTCTATGAATAGTAAAAATATTTAAAAGCAACCTTTTTAATCAAAATAATTTATATTGATAAATTATACTATTGATTGGTTTTAAATTATAATTAGAATATATTTTTACCACTTTATCAAATGGTGGTCATTATAATTAATTTCACTTTGAAATTGGACATAAACAATTGTCAATCTTTTGATATATATTGTATCTTAAAAACAAGCTATTTGTTGTGACATCAGGAATTAATTATTAAATTAATTAATTCAACTTATATGTTTTTAATTTTTTAAAATAGACATCATTTTTGAATTAGGAATATCAAATATATCTTAGGGTGATTTTTTGGTATTTTTTCTGAAAAACATCAATTTTTGATGAATAGTGAAACCACTAAGGGGTGGTTGAAAAACTAATTTTTCATTTAAATGAAAATTTACCACTTCTGTGAATTGAATTTCAAAAATCCGACATACATGGTTATCATTAGTAAGTAAAATGTGGTTCAATGGGATGAAAATAATTTTTGGTGAATAGTAACTTTTAAGTTTTATTAATCACGAGTAAAGGTAATTAGTGTAATTTAAGGTAAATATAATGTTATAATAATATGAAATTACCTTTACACATGTATTACCCTTATTTTATGACTCATGTCCGACCAATACAATCCATGGGTCAACTTGGGGACCCCATGGAGCCACTTTGGTAAGAAAATGACATTAATAACTTTTTATTTAAAGTAAAAATAAAATAGTCACAAACACGTGTTATTTTACTAAAACAATTATTACATGGGGTTATATAAGTTAATATTTCGACTATAAATATTAATTGGGAAGATAAAATATTTCCCACATCATGGAATTTTTTTAAAAAAATTTAGACATTAAATAAATTAAACTTTTTATAACACCATGATGATGCAGCGATTACCTCATTAATTAACTATTTTAATAAATTGAAAACATAATGTAAAATATCAAACTTAAACTTGTCAAAAACCTATTGTATTAGTAGATTTAGAACCCTTATCACCTTATCCTCTAAATATATAATTGTGGGACCTTTGAAATCGGAAAAACACTTCATAATAATGTAACATTTCATGACTTTCCAAGAGTGCCCCTCATCTCCTCTTATAAAAGGCCCCCACCTATTCCACCTTATTAACACCTTCAAAGCCATTTGAATAGTCCAACCTCTGCCAAAATACTCTCTCAAATTCCCTCTCTTACTTATGGAATCTTAACTTTGGGAAGAAGTCTCCCCAAGGAAGCTTTTGGCTCAAATCAAAAAGAGTTGCCCGATTTTAAGGTAATGTCTTCTCTTATGTTTTTGGATATATTTTGCTTCTCAAACCCCTTAAACTCATTTTGTTCCTTTATTTTGTAAAAACACCAGTATCATAAATATACTAGGATGTTGTTATCATAAGGATTTGATTTACACTTACACACACCTTTGTCTAATGGTTAAAGAACATATTGTTTCTCTGGGTGGCGAATTACTATCTCACGAAACGATGATTGTTCAATATTATTTTAACACCTCTAATGGTAGCCATTATGATGAAAATATTTCTATATATGATATATATTATTTTTAATTTTTTTTATGCTTCTATATTTTTCATTTTTTGCATACCTTTTTGGTTTCCATTATGGGTAAACGTGATAATTTCATTTTAGGAAGTGCGGACTACCGCCCCCTCAAAGTGATTTGAAACGTTAATGCCATATGTGGGATGTATAAAGGATGGAGTAAATGATATTATATATGATATTATAATGGAATTATAATATAACTTTATATCCTTATAATTTCATTTCATTAAATATGAAATAGAAATGAAAGTAGCGTTCATGTGTACGTACGACTTACCGTCTCCATGAACGGTGCATTTAATTTCATACCTCTAAATGTTATGTAATATTATAAGTGCATTTATATACTGGATATATATGATATATATGATATCTACATCATCAATATAATTCTGGATATAATGGATATTTTCCCACATGATCAACTTATAATTATAAGAAGTTTATTTTTGACTCAAGTACCAAAGATCGACAAAATGACCGTTATTAACTTAAATAATTACATAATGTTCATAAAATGGTAATTAGTGATATAAATGGAATAATGAACTTGAAAGAGGTTCCTAAGAAAGTAGAAGTTATCTCTAGTTTATTATTCAGGATATTAAATGAAGATCAATTCAAGTCAGACACAAGGTAAGGGACTTCATCTCAATCTCCTTTTATTGAGGCATATTTTGTTTTATACAAAACATTATTTTATACGGTGTATAAAACCCTTTGATTCTTATGTTTATTCAAAAAGAATATTTTTTTATAGGAATAATTTAACTAAATGACAAAAGGGAATGTTTTTTTTCATACTTATGCGGCGACAACGACTTCTCCACCACCGTGACTATTATTTGAGTTCCGGATTCCTCTATAAGACATAACTTTTTTAAAATTAAAAATAAATACAAAGTTTTAATTTTCTTTTATTTTTCTATTGAAAATGGTTTTGATAATGTTTTAATTATATCAATGTGTTGTATTGATATGTTTTGATTGAAATGTGGAAATGTTATGTTTCCTTTATGCATGTTTTATGTGATACGATTATGTTATGGTTTATGATATGTTTAAACCTATTAATATGAGGAATGCATTGTACTTAATTAGTGATGGGTGGAGCACACTATAGCTCCTCAATGCATCGTTAAGTCTCATGAGACAAAATAGTGTCTTGGAACGAGGCCTTGACAAAATCTTATTTGTAGTCTTGGCATGAGGCCTTGGCTACGTGGTTATGATAGTCTGGCATTATGCATTCCATCATTATGAAAGTAGTTATTGATATTGCATGTGATTACTCGACTAGTATAATATCAATGTGAATAACTAAATGGAATTATTTCATTTAGTTTTAGTTATACATTGCCTTAAATGCTTATGTTTATTTATAAAGGTTTCCACTATATTGTTATCTTTACTGAGCATATGAGCTCACGCCTTTCTATGTTTAATTTTTCCCAGGATGTGACGAAATATTTTATGACTGACCTTCTGGGATAGTCTGATGGGGATATGAGTGTGGACGATGGAGACCATGTTATTTTAGTTTTTCACTTTATGATGTAATGTAACATTTATGAATGTATCTAGTGTTTCCAAGGTTACTAAACTAATCGGGCTTTCGAGACTTGATCTTTTGTGATCATGACAATGTTACATAATAATGCACCGACTCTGGGTAACAAGGGTCGGGGTGTTACTTATAAAAAGTCAAAAAAGGTTATGAATGACTATAACCCATAGTATAGGAAATATTAAAAATGTTTTGAAATACATTTTTAAGAATCACTAATGTGGATGATCAAGAGGTCCTCGTAGATACTCACGTATAAACAACCTCAGATAATAAAGAGATTGTAGAATTAACCCTTACCATGTATTTTTCCATGGAAGAGGGTAAGTTAACCTCCTATATAATAGTTAAATAATTGTTATTAAATTATTCAATAACCAAATATATAAATATGATATCATATATGTTATTCTAATATTACTTTGTTAATAATATTTCAGTAGTATCATAGTTTCGGGTGTTAACTGATTCATTTTCTTGTATATGCTTGGTTACATAAGACATGGTTTTTTTGGGTTGGATATATTTTATTCATATCCAAAATGATATTAATGTCTTAATAATTATTTTTAATCATAAAATTAAAATTAATTTTGAATGGTTAAAATGGGGAATGAATCTCATCGCGTTCGTGGAGACGGTAATCCATACGTACGCACGAGCGAAAAAATCATTATATTGATGTTGAAATCATAATTAATTGGATAGTATATCATATATATATTATAATTAAGATGTTATATTTATTATTTATATCATTTATACTAATTATTTTACCCATCCCAATAATAATGTGTTTGAATAACTAACTACACCACAACGTGGAGACGGTAAGCAATACGTACGCACGTGTGGTGACATATCATTCATAGGATGGATAGAATAATGAATATGGTTGTAAAATATTTATAATAAAATCATAGTATATATAAGTTAATGGAGTTATTATTTTGATATAGAAAAAAAAACGAAATAGGAAGTGGAAAAAAAAATAAATTTGAAAAAGGTAGTGAAATTATTACCTCTTCTTCGGGTGTTTCCTTTTGATTTGATACAAAGGGCTCCTTAGGTTGGATTTCTGATCAATGTAATGCCTCTAGGTCTAAGGTAGTGTATTTGGAAGGATATTTACTCAGGTTTTGGCTAATACAAATGGCTTTGGGGTGTTATTTTGAGAGAAGGGGAAGTACTTTTTTATAAGAGAGGTGAGGGTCACTTTTGGAAAAGCTTGAAATATTATTTTATTATAGACTCATATTCTATTTATAATGGATCCAAAAGGATTCATTTCGAGGATAATGTGGGTATGGATCAAAAAAATCTCAACCAATAGGTTTTATACATGTTTAGGTCACCATATTGACCTAATCTTTTAGATTTAACTCTTAGTTAAATACTTTAACCTTTACTGTGTACTCTTGTATTATTATAGTAAATAGTTAATAAACATACTATAAAAAGGCAAGAGAAACCCAATTTTTTCATTATTAAAATATCTAACCTTATCTAGTTCCTTTGTCCAAACCTTTGTTTTTTATGAATATTATATCAATTAATAATATATTATTTGTTTTGAAAACTCATTTATGTCAATTTTGACACTATTTGGTATATTGTTTTTGTGAAAGTCATAACAACTTTATCACTTAAAAGAATTATTTAATAAAACATAACATGTCATATTAACCTATAAAATTAGTGTAAATCATCAAAAGTCTCAATTTAAATTTATTTAGATATTTTTAAAATCAATTATTTTAGTCTTTCATTAATAAGGTAATTACTGCATCATCATTGTGTCATAAATAAATTTAATTATATAATATATAAAAATTATAAATAAACTAAAACTATGTAGAAATATTATTATAATTCTAATAAATATTTATAGTTTAATTTATCTTATGTATAACTCTATATTAAAAAAAATTTAGTTATTAAACATTGAATTTAACAATTTTAACTCTTCTTTAAATAAAATAATAATAAATGTCCTAATCTAATCAAAGTTGAAGAAAAGGATCATATTTTATACCTAAGGTATATTTTGGTCGAAATAAAATTATCCAATAGAATTGGGACATGAGTTAGGGTAATTATAATATCATTTTTACCTTTTATTACCTTATTTACTTTTAACCGTGGCAAATAAAAGTCAAAATGTACTATTCACCATAAATTATTTTCATCTTATTGAACCAAATTTTACATACTGATTTCAACTGTGTCTCTTTAATTCTTGAAATTCAATTCACTGAAGTGGTAAAATTACATTTTATGCAAATTTTCAAATGCGCCTAGAACGTGGGTAAAAGACTATAAAAAGTTCAAATTTTTTATATCTAATATAATAATAAAATGACTCCAATGAATTACATTGAACATATATAGATATTATGCATCTATTTTTAAATTATATGAATTTAAATAAAATAATTAATTATTTAAATAAAATGTCGGTTTTAAACAATAACGCAATGGCTTTCACTATTCATTAAAAATTGAATGTTTTCCAAAAAATATCAAAAATTCACTCTAAGCTAATTTTTTATATCAAAAATCCAAAATTGTAGTCCTTTTTGAAAAATAAAATTTATAAAATTTCATAAAGTGGGTATTACAATTCATTATGGATTGTTTGATTGGTCGTGGTGTGTTAAAAATCCAAGTTGCGTACCACACAAGCTATTGCATTATTCAAAGGGAAACCTACTGTGGAAGCTCGGGGTGTTACAATATATTTGATTCTGTATTAGTTATTTCAATATTAATTCAAACAATTTTTAGTAATTATAATAAAAAATAATCTTTCAGATTTGATAAAATGATTACCCATTTTTGGGAGAGATCCTATAGATTACACCTTGGGAATTCATAAGATGGTCCTAAAAGAAGAAAATAATATCAAGAATGATGGGAAGGAATATATGAATTTTTTTGGAAGGGCTTGGTCGATAAATAGGTTCCAATATTTTTAATAGGGGATGAGAATTGGATCTCATCTATATGTGAGGAGAGGTACACACATGGAATTACTTAATCGATTTCAATAATATAAGGTAAATTTATCGAAAAAGTGGATCATAATGGAAAATAAATTCATGTTATGATAAAATAAGGTCGATATTTTTTTTTAATTTTATAGATTTATGTGTGATTCATACCCCTGTGTCTTAGTTTTACACCATGGAAAACCTGTTTCATCCTTAAGCATGTTAACAAAATTTTACTCTTTTCACAATTCATTATGACAAAACATTAAGATGAAACTATTTAATTATATTAATTATTTTGATTCTAAATATTTAAACCATTTTATAAGAACCAAATTCTATAAGAGGAAACCATTCACATTCTATGAACTACACAAAAGACAATCAAATCTTTTTTTAGAATAATACATTTTTAAAAATAAAACTGAATTTACTTTCATTTATTTCATTGAAAAAACAATCATAATAATATTAAAATATTTTATTGAATATATTTTATATTAATTTCATAAATATTACCAATAATTGAGATTAATTTAATTTATTAAGAGAAAATAATATTTTTCACATAAAACAGTTTCTTATAAAATTGCAATTTTAATCCAAAAAATGAACACGTACCAAATCAAATGTAGTGATGATTACTATGTAATAAACTATATAATTTATAAATAAAGTAGAATGATATTCCTTTAAGATAATATTTAAAACATAATGATACTTTTAAATTATTTTATTTATTGTAATGGAATGATGATTGTAACAAAATCAGTATTTTTCAGTGTTGATTGATAAAATAAACAATTTTTGAAAAACAATCCACCCTAAGATAATGTTGAAATTATTACTTTAAAAAATATATTTATTTACTCAAATAAAATTTAAAAAAATATTCAAAAATAATTATAATGTATTTAAAAAAATGAAATGAAAACCATTTTTGAGGAAAATATGTTTTTGATGCATAAAAGAAATTTACTGAAAATTGAGTTTTATTTAAAAAAAAATTAATACGTTTTCATTATAAAAAAAAATTATTCATATTTTTAATTTTTTTTATTAATTTTAATTTCTTCGATTTTAATTTCTTGGTTATAATGGTCATAATTTATTTTTCTAATATATCTCTCATTTCTTGATGCTCAAGGTTGTGTGTGGTGCATACTATAGAACTTAGTATTCATAGAATGGAAACTTCAATCATGGAGTGTTACATTTTCCCAACCATAAAAAATTATTTCCTTGAAATTTTATTTCATTTTTGTCATATCATGACATTTTATTATATTTTTTCATGAATTTTAATTTAAAGGCTAAGAGAGAGGAACTTATTACTTTTTTAAATAAATAATAAGTGTAATTTTATAAAAATTACACTTGGGAATGTGTTCTCATTATGTTACCTTAATAATAAATTGATAATTTCATAAAAACAAGATAGATATATATTCCATTACATTCTATTGAGGATTTATACGAAAATATAAGCACTTTATTCCTTATATCATTCTAAGTTAATATTTTTTTCTTAGACTATGTATTTTAATCAGTTTCCACTAATGATATAGAAATGAATGACTTAGACGAATTTTTTGTGCCTAATTTATAAAAATGAAACATTAGTAGATTATAAGATCCATAATATAAGGACATGTTATTTCTCCTGGATAAAAAAATGATTAGAACATGATAAGATAATATTCAATATAAATAATCCATTGTGTGAATAAGTAACACCAAAAATGGCTTAATGTATGAGTTGGAGATCCAACTAATATACCCTAAGAATTTAATAAAAAAAAATAAGTGTAAAAATGAAAACATGAGGTGAAATAATATTGTTCTAACCTCAAAAATATTGAGAAAAAACCATGAATTCCACATAAAAATTAAATAGTTATAAAATCTCATAAATACTGATAAGAACCAATTATAAAGAGTCACTTATCTCTATATTTGTGGAGAATCCAAATGGTATAATTCATTAGCTAGAAAATCTGAGCTAATACCTAATTTTAGGTAATTATTTATGTTACATAAGTTACCATTAATCATATAGGAACATCCACTACATCATCAGGAAAACCATCTTAATGGTCATCCTGGAAGAGTGACATCACCCACCTACATCATATCTTGGAATATCAACATGTTATCATCATCCTATTGACCATTTGATCCATAAATTATCTATAGAGTACATGAAAAACAGAATGTATGACTCATATATAACAAACATATCAAATAATCCATTAGGAGATTACAAATGATCCTTTGTAATGATAATCTTTCATCAATCTCAAACAAATCAAAAAATCATTTTTAAATTGTAGAACATTAGTATAAACTAAAAAAAATCTTACACTTAAATATTTTTTCATGATGATTAAATAATTATAATTAACTAAAATAAAAAAAACACTATAATTAACTTCCATTTTCAATCATTTAAATAAATAACCAACCACTCATAGGGAGTTTCGATTGCCTCACAAGTAATTCAACAAAGAAAGAGGTAAAATAAGTATCAATAACTCTCCTTTAACATCCATGAGATTTAGTTTCATTTAAATCATAGAATTATCAAATGATATCCACTATCAACATATTCAAACCACCTTCATGAATAGCAGTGAGTTGCTTCTCATAATGGGTTTATATAGAGTTAGTGTAACCACCCCCTATTCTTTAATATCCTTTTTCCACAACACCGAATATGAAATTATGATCATATAAGAGATTATATGGGAAATCCATATAACAAATATTTAATATCAGTACCATATGTGATCATATCATCATTGAGCAACAAGATATTCCCATGAAAGGTGGAGTTATTCAACATTTGTATTTGAATCAAATCCATGTTCCATTTTATAAAGCATACACACTCTAGTTTGGAAGTATTAATGAATAGTTATCTCCCACTATTTATATAATTGGAATGTCAGAGTACTGTTATATTTAACCTAATGATAAATATCTTCTTTTAGGCCCTTATTCACAATCATATAATGTTTTTTATTCTTGCGAGTATCATCCACATTTTCTTTATCAATGATCAGGCAGGATTCTTGACACCATATTCTTATAAAGGAGGGACCCGTTTCAATTAAAAATATCTCCCCAAGCATCAAGTTACAATGGTTCCCTTGACCTTATAATAATCCTTCATATTCCATGAATTTTTCTGATGAGGGGTAATGAACCCATCTAGGTCCACCACTGGTTTATTGTCTTTTTGATCGCTTTAGGAGTGGAAATATTCTTCATCTTTACATGAATTTTCATGCACATCATGGAAGTATTTTTAATATTCGTCAGGTTCCTCATGTTCCTCCACTAGAGTGGGAGGATTAGTGGTATCACCTTGTGTTATATGAGTAAAATTTAAACAAACTGAATGGTCATTATCCTCAAGTGTATGTGTAACGACTAAAACTTTTATCAATGAGAATTCTTCTTGATCTAATTAAATGTATAATTATTTAAAATGGTTATATAAAACATGAAATTCATTATATTTATGATTCTAGATTCCAAAATAATGTTATGTATTTCTACCATTACTAATATAGCTGTTGAACAGTGATCACATGATTAGTCTAAATATTGGGCTTCAACGAATCCAATTTACTCAATCAAAAGGAAGCGATGACGACATATAGTAGAATTTCTCCCTACAAAGCTCATTTTTTGAAGCACATAAAGGAGGTAGAATCACTAGGATTCTATCTTGAAAAATCTTAAGTTGAGATTCAACACATTAAGTTTGAACATAATATCTTATGGTAGGAGTGGAAGTTGTTTGAGATTACCACCCAAGCAATGTTATCCGATCCACCCCAAGAGTCTGTCACCATTGCACTCCTTAACCTTAGGTCTTATGTGGGTGTTATAAGGGGTTATGTAACAAGACTATAACACTATGATTTTGTGCATTATTTTAATACAGAATAAATGTTATACATTTATTTTATTATTGTAACTTTGTAAATTGTTTTTGAAGCACAAATAATATTTTTAGTTAATATTCAATTAAGAAATATTTTTTAATGAATTAATGGATTTTGAAATAAATAATATTTTAATAAAATATTTTTACTAAATTAATTTTTATTTAATATAAATGATCGTATTATTTTTATGAATACAATTGTAATTTTTATTATGATCTGAAAGCTATTTTTGAAAAAACTAACAAATTTTCGATAAATATCAATTTTTATTTTAAAAGTAAAAAATCACATATTTAGATAATTAACTAGGTAAAATGAATATTTGTTTTGGAATAAGTACATAAAAATTATCCAACAGTGAATTTTTCAAAATTTTCTGCGACAATTGAATTTTTAGATAAAAATTACGTACTATTTTAATATATAATTTGTTTTATGGCATCATAATGACCCAATAGTAATTTAATAAAATACTATAAATGATATTTTAGGACAATATATGTTTTACCAATAAAATAATGTGATTTTAGATTTGTTTGGTTAATGTTATGGTGCCTTAGTGGACCATCCATGACTTATAAAATATTTAAACTTTTAAAATGACTTCCTTGAGAGTGTGACTCACCTCCACTTAAGATAGATAAATATTTTATGAATCTAGGCCATTTTACTTATAAAATAATTTTTTCAACTCCTATTTGGAAGTAATCATGGGAAACAAACCAAAGATAGGTTGGTGGTTTTGATTAGTTTAATTTGGTGCATCCAAAACCAAAATAATAATGAATTCCCTCTATTTTTCTTTATAAACCCACCCAAGCTCCCACTTCCACATCAATAAAAGTCTATTTTGCTCAAAAAGCCTATTCCCTATTCTCTATATAATTCAACAAAGGCACAAAAAACTCCCAAGAAGCCTCTCTGAAGCCTCTCTCATGCCTTTGTGATCACACTTCCATGTAAAGAATTTTATCCTTTCTCATTTTTTCCATGTTTCTTTATTTTGTTATACCCTTTTAATCTCAATTAAAAATGTTGGGGTATGATTTATCACCACCCCATACTTCCATAATTATTTTTTAATTATTATATACTCTTTTATATCTCATTAATTCTTTCCAAGTACACCTGTTACCACCTGTTGCCGTGCCGAAATTCTGTAAGGTATTTCTCTCTCCTCGTTTACATTCAAGAAAATATTTTGTTTTATAAATCTAAAGTCTATTACATATTATGGGAAATATATCTATATAAACTAATTACTGTAAATTTATTGTACACATTATGAGATTCCCCTTTGATCTCATCAACCATTTTTCTGAATTCTTATGTCACACCTTCACGCTACCGAAAGTGCACGCAATTTCCCAAGCCAAAGTCATTGTCTAGTGAATACCATGACCATTTATCTATCAAGGGAATTAACCTTTATTCAAATGTACTTATTTATTATAGATTTTAATGTATGAATTCCACATTCATTTATCTTGGATAAATGATGATCTTTAATGAATCTATGTTATATGATTAATGTGGAACACTTATGCATGAAATGAAATGATTAAGAAGGGTGCACCCAGATAGAACTCCAATGCATTGAGTAAAGATTTGTTTCATGATACGTCAAGTGAAATGAAGATTTAATCATGATAATTAAAGTGAAAACAGGGTTTACTCATTCTCCATGTTCTATGAGCCTTGGATCATGCTGATATCAGGTTAAATGTTGATGCCACATTTCCATGTTATGATAACCATGATATATCATGCCATTATGTTCATGTTTATCTTATGCTCCATTGATATTCCTATTTCATAACATGTATTTCATTCTTCATGTTATTATTTTTTTAATTCATTACTAGGGTTTATAGCCAACTATTTTCTTATGAATGTCCTCATGTTTATCCCATGCAATCCTAAGTACGAAGGAATGTTATAGTCATATAAAAGAAGTTTTCAATAAAGATGTTGTGTTTTATGCTCTAAGTCATTAGGTAATGTTCCTAATCCACAAAGACACTAGACCTATCAATAATACATCAATTATAAAGTGATGATTTTATGTAATAAATTGTGATTAAGTGTGAAAGAAAGATCAAGGTTTTTTATAGTTGGTATCAAAGGATAGTTTTAGTTATTATTGGGATTAGGATTAGAAAAACCTAGTGAAATCCTTAGGGATAAGGCTACGTATAATTAAAACATCCATATATTTTGGTGAGTATTTATGATGTGTTTTATCATGAGAATACATCCATTTTTTGATAATTGCAGGTAGAGGCACCTCTGACACAAATTTATCTAAGGGTAAAACCCAAAAACACCACTTTGACCTAGACTCAAATAGGAACTGGTAGATGAAAAATGGGCCTCGATTCACTATTGGTTACAACACACCCAAGGGATATGCATTGTTAAATTCATAAGCATAGTACTATCCATTATTAAAGGAATAAAAAAATTTACCCTAAGAATATATGTTAGGAAGTAGGTCATCGGTAACATATACTGAAGCCTATAAATTCAAAAGATAATGAAATAAAAGTAATTTATAAGTCATCTGTTTTTTCATTTTGATTTCCATTTATGTGTTACCCCTAAATTCCCTTTTATTATTACCGATGGACCATAATATGAGGACACAAGCTAGAAACTGATGTGAATATCAATGTGGGACTGTTCTAATGAGATTCCCAATCTGATGGAAGAGGCAATCCCAAACATTGTCACGATACTCTATCAGTTAAATCATGTTTTGAATTGAAAAATGGGTCAAGAGGAATGATAAAACCCCCCTAATAAAGAAAAAGTTTCTATCAATATCATCATGAGATAAAGGCCTCCTAATTTTAATTGATCATCTGATCCCTCAATCTCTGATCAATGGATCAACCCCATTGAGAAGATATTCTCCATCTTTCAATGATCCAAACAAGAGGAGCTCCTTATGGGTACTTATCGTATAGAGGGTGAAGCTGATCAATGATGGACATTGGAAAAAAATATGAATCCTGAGGTGGAGATCAAGGTATTGGAATGGAATGATTTCTGGAACATATTTTTCCATAAATATTTTCCTCGCACCCTCTTCCTTAATATGGAAATAGGCTTCCTCTCCCTCAAGAAAAAAAGTGATTAATCCATCAAAACATACGAGGAAAACTTCACAAGGCTTTCATGATATTCCTATGGATTTGTTTTTACCTTCTAATGTAAGGTTGACTGCATATTTGTTAGGATAAAACCTAGACAATAGAAATCCCTAGCAATATGTGACTTCAATATCTATGAGGAAATTGTTCGATGTGCCCTCAAAGTCGAAATGGAGATCAGCGAATCTCAAGGGTATCATGGGGATAGGAAGAATGTGGTGGAAATTAGTTCTGGTGGTCTGATGGATAAATCCAATGGTGCTATGAAAATATTAAACCCCACTTGACAAAGGTGCAGAGAGAAGCACCCCTGAAATTTCCTAAAGGGGACAAGGAAATTCTTTAGGTGTGGAAGAGAAGGGAACCAAAACATTAACTGCTAACCAGAAAACCCAAAATTATGACAGAGGAGAGGAATTCTATGTTAGAACCTCAACATGTTGTCCATTGCATCAATTACAAAGAACCACAACACTATGCCAACCAGTTTCTTAATCTAAGGGTTTTCGGAGGCAACCAACAACCTCCAAGGCTCCTAGGGTGAGATTTTTCCATCATTACCACCGAAGACAATCCTAATAATGAAGTGGTTACATGTACTCTAGTTATTTATTCATTAATAACGAACATAATTTTTAATTCTAGTTCTATGCATTCTTTTATATCCCGAATGTTTAGTAGAAAATCCCAACACCACCCCAAATAATGGAAGTAATTATGTCAGTGAGAATGAAAAATGGGGTAATCATTGTATCCCAAGAATATAATACCTCCCCTATCATAATTATTGGATTAACCTTCCTATAAAACCTCATCATAATCCCTCTAGTATAATTTTATGCAATTGTTGGCATGTATTGTCTTTCCTTATATTGAGCCAACATAAAGTTTTATGATAGGGAAATCACTTTCCATAGGGTGAATTGACCCCAGATTCTATACCAGTGCAAGGAGAAGGATGAATCTTCTTTATCACCATCATCTTAGGTTTGGATATTACAACCCTATGAGCACATGTATTTGTCTAAGATGATTGAGTCCATGGAAGAAACTATCCTTGAAAACATGCATATTGTGAGTGTATTCGCTGAAGTGTTTCTCGATGAATTTTCTAGTCTTCCTCCTAGAAGAGATGTTTAATTCTCAATTGATCATATACCTGAGGCAATGCCAATTTCCAAGACTCTGTATAGAATGGATTTTGTGAAGCTTTAAGAGCTGAAGAAACAACTATAATAGAATCTAGAAAAAGGATTTATACACCCATGTGCTTCACCATGGGTTGCACCAGTCATCTTCGTCAAGATGAAGGATGGGTCGATGCACATTTTCATTGACTATCGTGAGCTCAACAAAATTATGATAAAGAACAAGTATCATCTTACCTGAATTGATGACTTTTTTGATCAGGTACATGGAGCACAATACTTCTATAAAGTGGATTTGCGGTTGGGATATTATCAAGTAAGGGAGAAGAAGGAGGATATTTTCAAAATAGATTTTTGTACGAGATACAAGCACTATGAATTCATAGTAATTACTTTCAGACTCACTAATTCTTTGTCCATCACGATGGACTTGATTAATAGAGTTTTTACAGATCTCCTTGACAAATTTTTGGTAGTATTTATAGAAGAAATTCTAATATACTCCAGAACCATGGAGGAGCATGAAGAGCATCTAAGCACTGTACTAGAGACATTGAAAAAGTAGAAGATCTATGAAAAGTACAACATGTATGAGTTTTTGGTTAAAGGAGGTATTATTATTGGCTCATATCATCACAAGAAATGGTATATCTGTGGATACCTCCAAGACAGCTGCAATTGATGAATGGATGAGGCCCACATAGGTAAGGGATATCCATACCTCCATGGGGATAGCTGGATATTATCACCGATTTGTGATAAATTTATCATGATTTTCCAACCCTCTTACAAGGAAAACTTAGAAGGGAGTAAAGTTTTATTGGAGAAATTAATGTGAAGATAGCTTCATGGAGTTGAAAAAAGGCTTATCCTCACACATGTGCTCACACTACACAGAAGTGGAGAAATATTTGTGGTATTCAGTGACACTTTGAATAAGGGACTAGGTTGTGTGTTGATGAAAAATGAAAAAGTCATTAACTATGCTTCATGTAAATTGAATGTTCATGAGAAAATTATCGAACACATGATCTGGAGTTGGCCGCAGTAATCTTCGCTTTAAAAATGTGGTGGAATTACCTCTTTGGGGATATGTGTGAAATATATATGGATTATGCCCCAAGTATATATTCACACAGAAATAGTTGAACATGCACCAACAAATATGGTATGAGATGATCAAATACTATGACTGATCAATCCATTACCACCTTGGGAAATAGAACAAGGTGGAAAATGCTCTGAGTAGAAAGGACCCAACAATTCTATCACTGATGAGAATAAAAAAGGATCCAATCCTCTTAGATTTGATAAAGATGGACGTGGGAATCATAAATAACGGAACATCATATATCCTTTCAAAAATGATTTCTCAACTGTTTGTTTTGTAAAGTTTAATGGATGCTTAAAATGATGATGTGGGAATTCAAAAGAAAATGGAAACTATCAGAAATGGGAAATCCTCGGAGATCAATGTTAATGAAGAAGGAATTTTAATATTTGGGTCATAACTATGTGTTCCATAAAATATAGAGTTAATGAATGAAAATTTTTATGATGAGAATTTTTTAAATTTCTCCATTCAAACAAGAAAGAGAATGATGTATTGAGATCTCTAAGAGATTTATTGGTGGGATAACTTGAAGAAGGAGATCACTGAGTATATATCAATGTTTCTAGTATGTCATCAAGTGAATTCTGAGAGGAATAAGTCTATGGGATGATGCGAACATTACCCATACCCACATGGAAATGGGAGAACATAACCATGGACATTGTAACCAGACTTTTGAAGAAATCCAATGGAAACAATGCTATCTAGGTTGTTGTAGATCGTCTTACAAATACTACACACTTTATTGCAATTCGAGAGGATTTATCATTGGATCAACTAGAATGGATATATATCAAATAATTGGTAAGGATGCATATAGTACCACAAACTATTATATCTGATCGAGATCCATGATTCACCTCTATGTTTTGGAAGAGTCATCAATATTCTCTGAATACTGAGCTGAACTTCAACACAACTTATCATCCTCAAACTAATGGCCAATCTGAGTGGACTATCCAAACACTTGCAGTCATGTTGGGAGAATACTCAATGTAATTCAAAGGAGGATGGGATCAAAATCTACTTCTGGTTGAGTTCTCTTATAATAACGATTTCAACTCAAGCATATAAATGGAACCTTTTGAATCCTTATATGTGAAGTGGGGTATAATACCAAAATGTTGGGATGAATTTGGGGATAGAAAACTCATAGGTATAGAAATGGTTAAAGAAATGGTGGAGAAGTGGTTGTTTATATAGATTACCACCCGAGTGATGTATTCCATGTATCACTATAGAGGAAGTACATACCTGGCCCATCATATGTACTCAATCCATAGGTGGTACCATTGGAGAATGAACACTCCTATGAATAGAAGCTGGTGAGGATCTTAGATTGTTGGGAAAACATTCTGTGAAAAAAGACAATTCCCATTGTCAAGGTGTTGTGGAGAAACCATAAGTTTGAATTAGAAACTTTGGAATCAGAGGAAGTGATGAAGTGGGGTGACCCTAATCTTTTTTAGTGTGGGAAAATGAAATTTCTGGGGCCAAATTTCTCTAGGGGGAAGATTGTAATGATGATTTTTTTCAATGAATATCCCTCTTGATCTAATTAAATGTCTTGTTATATAAAATGTTGATATAATATATTTACATATTTGGTTTTATGATTTTTGATTTTAAAATACCATTAATGATTGCTACCACTCCAAATATAGCTGTTGAAGAGTGAACATATGATAAGTTTAAATACAGGATTTTAACAAATCCAATTTACTCATACAAAGGAAGAGATGGACTCATCCAGTAGAATATCTCCATACAAAGCCCATTTTTAAGAGCTCACAAAGGAGGTAGCATCATTGGGATTCTCTATTGACCAAGCCCAAGCCAAGCTTCAACACATTAATCTTGAATGGAACTGCCTATGAGAGAAGTGGTAGTTTATATAGATTACCACCCGAGCAATGTTATCTGAGCCACCCTAAGAGTCTGTCAACATCGCACACCTTACCCTTAGGTCATATGAGGGTGTTATAAGGGGTTATGTAACAAGACCCTAAAACTATTATTATGTGCACTATTTTTGTATTGAATAAATAATATACATTCATTTTATTATTATTACTTTGTAAAAAGTTTTTAAAGCACAAATAGTATTTTTAGTTAATACTAAGTTAAAAATCTATTTTAATGAATTAAAGGATTTTTTAAATAAATTCTATTTTAATAAAATAGTATTACCAAATTAATTTTTTTTAAATATAAATTATCATATATTTTTTAAGAATACAATTGTAATTTTTATTAAGATTCGAATGGTTGTTTTAACAAAACCCATTAATTTTTGATAAATGTCGGTTATTATTTTAAACGTAGAAAATCACATATTTATAAAATTATTTAGATAAATTCAATATTATTTTTGTAATCAGGAAGTTGAAATTATCCAATGGTTAATTTATCATCATTTTCTGAGATAGTTGATGTTTTGGGTAAAAATTAAATATCATTTTAATATAGAATGTGTTTTATGACATCATAATGACACAATAGTGATGTAATAAAATACTACAAATTATATGTTCATCGAATATATGTTTTTAAATTAAAATAATGTGATTTTATATTTGTCTGGTTAATTTTATGGTGCCATATTGGACCCTCCAAAGCTTATAAAACATTTTAACTTTCAAAATGATTTCCTTGAGAGTGTGACTTACCTCCACATTAGAAAGCCAAATATTTTAAGAATTTAGGTCATTGGTCTTAAAAAATAACATCTTCCAATCCCCTTTTGCAAAAACCATGGAAAAAACCATGGTTTGGGTTTTGTCCAAGTTTTGTATGTTGTTATATCATTTTAAATTTAATTAAAAATGTTGTGGCATGATTTATAACCTCAGCTATACATCCCTACTTATTTTTTAATAATGATAAACTTCTTTTTTCTCTCATTAATGCCTCCCAAGTACACCCATTACCATACTGAAATTCCGTAAAAAATTTCTCTCTCATTTGGATTCACATAATTCTCTTCTTTTATAAATACAAATTACATAAAATATATTTGGACAAGTATCTATATGACCCTTGTAAGTTCCATTTATTGTAAATATAATGAGATTCACCTTTCTCTCCCATTAACTATTTTTATTAATTTTTATGTCACGCCGTTATGCTCCTGAAATTGCACTATGATATTTATGTCAAAGTCATTGTGTAGTGAATACCACACCCATTTCACTATCAAGGGTATTCGCCTTTATGTACATTTACTTATTTATTATAGAGTTTCAGGTATGAATTACACATTCCTTTATCTTTTAATAAATTGTGATGTTTAATGAATCCTTGTTATATGATCCATGTTGAAAACATATGCATGAAATGAAATGATTAAGAAGGGTGCACCCTAATAGAGCTCTAATGCATTGGATAAAGATTAGTATCATGATACCTAAAGTACAATGATCACTCATAATAATTGAAGTGCAATGAGGGTTTACTCGTGATCCATATGAAATGATCCTTGTCTCATGATAATATCATGTTAAATGTTGATGCCACATTTCCATGTTATGATAATCATGCTATATCATGCCTTTATGTTCATGTTTCTCTTATGCTCAATTGAGATTCCTATTCCCTAACATGTACTGAATTATTCATGTTAATACTTGTTTAGTCCATTACTATTCTTTATATCTCACCCTTTTCCTATGAATTTCCTCAGGTTATCCTGTGCAATGCTTCGTATGAAGTAATGTTATGGTCATGTAAAATAATTTTTCAATAAAGATGTTGGGTATTATGTTCTAAGATTTTATGTAATGTTCCTAAGTCCCAATGACACTAGACCTCTCAATATTTTATCTTGTATCAAGTGAATATTTTATGTAATACATTATGTTTAAGTGTGAAATAAAGGGAAGGGTTGTAAAATTTTGTAACACAGATTTCCCAGTATGATCCTTGGATATATCTTGGGTCTTATCTTCATCAGAGTTATCATTAGATTCATTTTTTCCTCTAATAGAATCATTAACTCAAGAAGGTATAGAAGTGAATTAATTTTTATTATTACATAATTAGATTCTTAGATTTTGTTTCTCATTTTTAACCTATGTAAATTAAAAAGCAATAAGAAGAAGAGAACTACTTTCACAATCCTTAAAAGTGTGTTTATTCTTAAGGAAAAAATATATTTATCAGGTAGGGTTTCATATTCATATTTCTAAAATAACCAATAATTTATTTTCTAAATCTAAGCTTGGGATAATTTTAATTGGAAAATATCAATATCAGTACAAACCCTAGAAATAGAGGGTCTTGAATGATTCATCATCACAAAGATCAACTTTTACTAAAGGTAAATTGGACTAAAAATAAAAAATGGTGTAATTGTTTTCGAATAAGTTATGCTGTAACCATGGGAAACCATTCTAGATAGGAACAATATAATACTCAGTATACAAATCAATATATGTGGTCTTTTTGAGAACATTAATAGAATACACCCAAAAACCAAATAGGATCTTGCCTGTAGTCAATTATACAAATTTTCAAAAGAGAACCAGAAAACATCATTGGAGGAAATCAACAAACTGATATGGAATCCCATAAAACTAATTATTTTAATATATTTATCTAAAATAATAAATGATTTTATTTTCTTTATCAATTTAGAAATGATTAAAAAAATATAAATGAAAATTAAGAAATTTTACCTCATTTGATAAGAAGGAAATCACTGGATGGCCTCTATATAAAATATTATTTTGATCTATGCTTAAATTCACATCCAAAACAGCTCCCCTTCTAGGTTACACAACAGTCAAGATAGATCTTGTGATTATGACATCTATGAAGGATCAAGAATTTGTATTGGGGTTTCATTATTTATCACCAATATAAATTCTACAGTACATTAGCCTAAAATTATAATACTACTGCTTCCTCAAATATTATTTTATGCTTCCTCTAGTAATTAATAAATTCACAAAATTAATTAAACCCCAAAAAATAGGATTATGTTAATTGCAAACCGATTTATAACAACCATTTTTTAAAATAGGGAATATGTATTTATCTTAACATAAGTCCCTCGACATATTCCCATTAGAACCATATTCCCACTAGGTGACCAGATTGAAAATTATTTTCTTAGAGTGTCAATGGATGATCCCATATCCATGTAAAATAGAACAATGTATAGATCTAGAATAAAATAAATAAAGAGTTTAAAATAAAATTTCCTCTAATCAAAACATAAGGTATTTCAAATTTTATGGTAGTAATTATAAAATATTGGTCATGATGCATTATAATTATTATGGTAAATTCCTTTGATTCTTAAGTGGTTTTCTAGAATAGTGCCTCATTTTTACAATCAAAACACAAAACATTGATGGATTATTTTTTATCCATGTATTCATGTGCGTTATTGCATTTATCTATAAACATGATACAAACTCTAATTACCAATAAGGAAGTACCAATGGGTTTACTTCCATAATTATTACATGTGGGAAGTTCTGTATTTACATTATTTTCCACCACTTATTTTTTTTTCTTAGTGCCCTGTCATCCTATTCATATACAAATTTTCATTAAAAATACATGACATGGAAAATTCACTTTATATCCTAATGTTACTTGATACCATATCATCATACTGTGAAATGGTTTATATTACATGAATCAGTCGAACATCAATGAATCATGATTTGAAGAAAAGCTATTTTCTATAAGGGTAATACTATTAGTCACAACCTGACACAATTTTACTAATATTATAATAATATTCCCATCACCAACATTAATCATATTGAATTTCTAAGGAGGGAAATGACTAAATTGATTATGGGAGTGGAAACATTTTCCATTCCATCTATTTGGTACCATTTCTAAATAATTTCATACAATATATTAGATCATAACACCAATAGTAATAGTGTATAATTCCAAATCTGGTAATGTACCTAACATTAATTGAAAATTTATGCATGACTAATATAATAATCATAAGTTGGTAATATCGTCAAATAGTGCCAATGTTTTCAAATATTTCATAATAGTTCATAAAGAGAATTGAATAAACAAAAAATATCCACTGAGTGTGTCTAACCAAGTGTTTAGTTTTAGTCCCACACATTATGCACCTCTAAAAATTGAGTTAATAATAAATACACCCCATTTTGAGTTGTTAATCCTTGGTTCATTTGTGACACAATGAAAGAGCGATGTCATGGACGCCGTCAAATGGTTAATGTGATTTTGGGGTACTTAGGTGCAGTAGAGTGGCTGACCAAGGTCGTCTCTCAATGGAGGATGTAGATTTAAAACATATTTTAAAAGGTATTATAAAAATAAAATAAAAGAGAATAAAAACACTACATGAAGGGATGGGGACTGGTTATAGTTTATGAATCTAGAAAATGTTTTCTGGAAGAATAATGTATTTTTTTTGTTTTTAGATTTGAAATGAAGTTCGATTAAAATGACACAAGAAAAAGATGTTTTTTAGACAATATTTAAAAGACATAATCGATCTAACTCTACCTCTTAAATAATTTATTAATAATTATCATTTAAATTAATATTCACTTAATTATGATCCCTTAATTTTTTAACCCCCGAACCCTACGAGAATTAACCTTACCACACAAATGAAATTAATTAAACCCTTAGCTAGCTTCAGAACATACTATTGTAGCACCCTGCTTTGATTGATGTTCTAAGGATAGTATTTGGTCAGTGGTAAATTAAGGAACATAACCACTCTGTAAATTAGGAATAAGTTAATTTAGGGATTGTATTTGAACTCTAAAAATTTATCCCGTGTCGTCTTGTATTACTGATTAAGACCGTGCTCTCACAATTCACAGAAATCCCGACCTCGTGTGTTTGTGTTAATTGTTCAATTGCTCACTTAGTTTCTTATAATTTAAAAAAAATCAATTAATGGATCATTTTTAGTGAATTACATTAGATCATTAATTCAAAATAAATTAATTAATAAGGTTATAGGTAGATCGATTACTAAAAATAACTACTCTTCCATGGGTGGTGTAATCATCGTAGAAGCGTTTTGCATGTGCAAAGGTATATAATTGGTATAACCCAATAACGCTTCTACACAAGAATTCCATACCAAAGAGTAAGATTAATAGAATAAGAAATTTAAAAAAATAGAATAAAAGAGAATAAATAAAAGAATAACAAATAAGTTTATTACACAAACAAAAGTATTACAACACGAAGTCGAAGAAGAAGGCTTCGTCGAAGGAATCATTGCTTCAAGAGCTACCCTTATTGAAATGGTTGGATAATTTGAGTGGATAAACTTCCCCTATTCCCTAAAATTTCCAATGGACGTCTCAAACCCACCAAATGAGAAAAACACCAATTTATAGAGTGGTGGGGAGGCTAGGTTCAAAGTGGTTTCAAGTGTGAATGGCGAATCTCGGCCAAATATTTTATGCCTACTTGCACTGACCATTGGACCACCAAAACGCGTGAATTGGCCAGCCGTCCAGAAGGATAATATGTGTGGATATGGGTCCTCTATCTCCTCTAAATCATTGGGCTCAATACAAGGCCATATGAAGGCGTTATGGATGAAATAGAGAAGCTTCTCCATTCTGGCGAGTCCAGCCCAACTTTGACTTTATGGCCCATTTTCAACAACCAAATGCACTATTTAGATCTACTGTCCTGAATAAAATTTGTATAAAATTACGTTAGTAACACTGTTAAAATGTTTATATTCAAATAATAAATATAAAAATATTTATCTTCGAAATACTACAGTGCACTATAAAGGGTAAAACTGGAATTTTCACCAAATTTTCAAATGAATGATCCAATCCCAAATATTTTATAAATAAACATATTTAACACAATGTGAGGAAATTATATCATTTATTATAAATAAAATATTCAATAGAATAGTGTTTTATCACACAACCACTTCCATAATCAAGTATCCATATATTTATGTTTTTTCTAGGAAAATATTAAAATATCTACTTTATAAAAATATTATGATATTATGAAATACATTTAATTTCTATTAGATCCTATCAAAGGTTAAGGTTCTCTAATAGTTTTTTCCAAAATCTTGTTCCTAATGTTTTTAAAAAACTCACTTTAATAACTAATTTAATACCCACTCTAATAACTAATAGTTGGTGGTTATTTTACTATATTATAAAATTTACAATGGATCACATCTCGGAGGATCAATTAGTTTAGTCATCTTGGGTGACTTCATATATATATATATGATTCCCACATGAAATCCAAAAAACATGAAACAAAACATAAAAATTATTGTGATAAATCTACTATTTCATAATAAAATCACTAAAAATTTAAAACATATTTTCATGGTATCTTGGGGGAAGTAAAACATAATAAATGGTGAGATCCTTAGTAAGGGAGAGTGTACAATAGAATATATCATTTCATAATAAATATTGAATAATATGAAAGAGATACAATATAATAAAATATTGTACATAAATAATATAATAAGAAATTGGCACTATATCTCTGGATTAAATATCAATATAAAAATAACATGAATTACAATAACTAGTTTCATAATAATAGAATGGAAAATACATGACATCATAATGAAAATACCATTGCATTATGTCATGATATCATATATAAATTGATAAAAAAAATACACCAAATAACCACAATATTTCACCTCATGAAACATATCAATAAATAAAAAGGATTTATGGGGTCCTTCGAATCACTTACTATATTCAATGGATTCATCATATGAAAAGGGTCAATAAAAATCCAGTACAAAATTTACATTTCAATTCAAATAGAAAAACTAGAATAAAAAATATTAATATTTTCCCCAATAAATAAAATATAACAATATGATCCTAATATGTCCAAAGATATAAGGTAGATGGAATCATAATATTATATCCTCAGTAAATAATAATCATTTTCAAAGCATGTTTACCTAAGTGAAAATACTTTTAAAAGATCATTGGATCATTTTTGGGGGAAAATACACTTTTCATTGTGAAATCACTTATTTAAAATTTAAAATTTCTATAATATTAGGAAAAAAATTTCGTTCAAAATAAACATGGAAACATGAAAAGTAATCCTCATGTAAAAGAATTGTTTTGGTGTATAACAACCTGAATTTTATTAGAGATTCTTTGAAGTACATCTTGAGGATGAGCTGTTATAAGGTAAGAATATTGTAAGATCCCGTGATGTTATAGGTATGAATTTTTTTAACTTTTTGGTCAAGATGGTTTGTTTTGAATATAATTCACAGAATAAATTAATTCCAAACCATGAAAATTTACACCCCATATAGGTAGTTTTCACCATGTGACTATATGTCATGAATGTATACTAAACCCTGAATAACTATCTTTCACCACATGTCTACATTTCATGAAATAATATTTCACCACGTGTAATTAGATTTCTCCATGTCTTGGATTTCACAATGTATAATTGGATTTCACCATATGTATTCTTTAATTAATTTTTTTAAATGGTTTGACATGATTTCATTAAGAAAAATGGGAAATTGGTAACAAGTCATTACATGATTTGAAATGAGTATTCCAATCATGTAATTATCACTCCTATATTTTTAAAAATGCCTTTCCAGAACTTTGTAAAACATATAATGACATTTTCTTGGTTGTAGAAGCTCCACACAACACCTTTTCTGACACGAGATGTCCCACACATCTCTGCCTTAGATCAAAACTCCTCAGTACACCTCCTTCTTAGACCAAAACTCCAATGTGAAACACTATCTTGAACATAATACCCTATAAAAACCTCCCAAGTATGGGTGTTCTTGTCTATTATTATATATCTATCTTATTCTCCTATTCTCAGATAAAATAAAGATTTGTATCTACTATATGATCTAGATCATGTGTTTTTTAATCTAGATCTAGGCTCTTTGGATCTAGATCTATAGTTAAGAGATTTTGTTTCATATAATCATTGATTTAGGTTTCATATCTAGAAAACTTTCTTCATCATGTTCTTGACGGATCCACTTCAAATTGGGGATATTTTTTGGAAAGCACTTGTCACCTTTCTCAAGGTAGGTGGTTTAAAATTCATATCACATAGTAATGACTTTTGATTACATATCTAGAAGTTGTAGAATTTATAGATCAATATAGGAATTGAATTTCCTAATATAATTAATTAATTTGGTAAATTAATTAATTAGGGAATTGTGAAATTGTTATATTTAGTGATTGTTCAATTATTTAATTAATTTTAAGATTAATTAAGAGATTTTGGGATTTGTGAATTTGATAATTAATTTAGGGAATTAATAATAGAATTATGGAGATAGTTGATCCTAATTAATTAATTTAATAATTAATTAATTTCAACTGCTGGGATTATGAAATTTTGTTTTTGGATAAATAATTTTTGAATTAATTATAGCATGATAGATATTCTTGAGACTAAACAAATAATTAGTGAATTAATTATTGTTGGATTAAAGTTGTTGAATTGTGATAATTAATTATAGAATTAATTATTATAGTTGTTATGATTATTAAATTTATTGTCAGGGAAACATTAATTGAGTAATTAATTTGTATAATTTATTTAATTGAGAAATAATAATTAATTAATGAATTAATTGGAGTTATTGAATTAATTAACATGGAGTAATTAATTGAATATTTAATTGTAGTTATCGAATTGGTAGAGTTAGGAATAATTAATTGTTAGGAGTATATTTACTATTTAATTGTTGAATTAAATAAGATGATTAAGTTAGATTAATTAATTGAGGAAATTAATCAATGGGATTTATATAGACAATTAATTAGAAAATTAATTGAAGGGTTTGTATGAGTTAATTAAATGTAGAATTAATTAATCAGGATTTGTCAGATTAATAATTGGTGAATTAATTAATGGGGTATTATTTTGTTAATACAATTGAATGATATAGATTAATTAATTAGAGAATTAATTAATGGGGATTTGTGTGTTGACATAATTGAATAAGCTAGATTAATTAATTGGTAAATTAATTAATGGCGATTGTTATGTTCACCCGATTTAATGAGTTGGATTAATTAATCGTTGAATTAACTAGCGAGGATAGTTGTGATGAATCAATTGAGTTAATTAGATTATTTAATTGATGAATTAATTAATATCTATAATTGGGATAATTAGTTGTTTATTTGATATCATTAATTGAATAATTAATCATGTGATATTGATTTTTTGATTTGAGATGATTAATTGTAGAAATAATCATGTGATATTGAGTTTTACATTTTATATAATCAATTGTAAAGTTAATAATATTCTATGGAGTTATTGATTTGAGATAATTAATTATAGAAATAATAATGTTATATTGATATTAATGATTCGATATAATTAATTGTATAATTAATAATGTTTTTTTGAGATCTTGAGTGAGATAATTAATTATGGGATTAATTATAGGATTTTGATTTTATGGATTTTGATTAATTAATTAATTAATTAATTAATGTGATTGAAATACATAATTAGTTAAGAAATTAATTAATGTGATTTATGTGATAAACTAAGTTTCGAATTAGTGATTTAATTAATGTGTTTAGTTAATTGTAGAATTGAATAATAGAATTGATGTAATTAATTAATTATTGAATAAATTAATGTATTTGATGTGATTAATTAATTTTCAAATTAATTAATATTATTGATGTGATTCGTTAAATTTTGAATTAACTAGAGGAGTTGATGTGATCAGTTAATTATTGAATTAACTAGAGTAATTAATGTGATTAGTTAATTGATGAATTAACTTCAGAATGTAAGTTATTAATTAAGGGTTGGGTTAATTAAATAGATTTAAGTGATTAATTAAATAGGGAATTAATTAAGTGGTTTTATATGTAGAATAATTATTGAATTAGCCATGATGATGAGAAGATTAATTAATTGATAAATAAATTAATGTGATAATTTGGTAAGAGATTTAATGTTGATTAATTATCCTTTATGTGAATATGTGATATATGTGATAATGTGTTTAATGTTGATTAACATGGAAAAATGAGATACATGTTTTATGTATGAAATAATGAATGGTAATATACTCATTCGGCTAACTATTATGAATAGTAACATGACCATTCAATTATATATATTTAAATAGTGAATGGTAACACGATCATTCAGATAACAATTATGAATGGTAACATTCTCATTAAATTAATTATTATTATATGGTGAATGGTAACATGATCATTCGACCAAATACTATGAATGGTAAAATGATAATTCAATTATGTTTTGTTAAATGTTGAATGGTAAGATGGTCATTCAGCATGAATTAAAGGATGGTAACATGGTCATCAAAATTGTGTGATTAAATTAATGGTAACATATTCATTCATTATGGAAATAAGGATGGTAACATGGTTGTAAAACCCCAAGCTTCCATGATATACTTCTCTTCCAATAAGGCAATAGCATGCATTGTACGCAAGTTCGAGATTCTAACACACCACGACCAATCAAAATAGTTGTTATGAATAGTAATACCCTCTTTTTGAAATTATATAAATTTTATATTTCAAAACGGACTTCATTTTTGGATTCAAAATATCAATTACAGCTTAGGGTGTATTTTTTGGTATTGTTTTGAGAAACTTCAATTTTTGATGAATAGTGAAACCACTAAGTGGTAGTTAAAAAACTAGTTTTTCATTTAAATGAAACATTACCACTTCTGTGAATTTAATTCCAAGAATACGACATACATGGTTGTAATTAATAAGTAAAATGTTGTTTAATGAGATGAAAATAATTTTTGGCGAATAGTAACTTTTAAGTTTTATTAATCACGATTAAAGGTAATTAGTGTAATTTAAGATAAATATAATGTTATAATAATATGAAAATACCTTTACACTTGTCCTACCCTTATTGGATGAGTCATGGCCGACCAAGGAAATCCATGAGTCAACTTGGGGACCCCATGGAGCCACTTGGGTAAGAAAATGACATTAATAAATTTTTATTTAAAGTAAAAATAAAATTGTCACAAACACGTGTTGTTTTACTAAAACAATTATTACATGGGGTTATATAAGTTAAAATTTCGACTATAAATATTAATTGGAAATATAAAAATATTTCCTACATCATGGTAATTTTATATAATTTTCAGGCATTAAATAAATAAATTTATTTATGACACCATGATGATGCACCAATTACCTCATTAATGAAAAATTTAAATAAAATGAAAAGAAAAGGTAAAATATAAGAATTAAAATTGTCTAAAACCTATTGGATGGTTATATTTCTAACCCTTATCACCTTATCTGAGAAATATATCATTTTGGAACCTTTAAAATCCGAAAAAAATTTCATAATAATGAAACATTTCATGACTTTCCAAGAGTGACCCTCCTCTCATCTTATAAAAGGCCCCCACCTCTACCACCTTATTCAAACCTTCAAAGCCATTTGACTCAGCCAACCTCTTCCCAAATACTCTCTTAACATCCCTCTATTACTCCTAGAAGCCTCACTTTGGTCAGAAGTCTTCCCAAGGAAGCCTTTGGCTCAAATCAAAAAGAGTTACCCGATTTTAAGGTAATGTCTTCTCTTATGTTTTTTCTTTAATTTTTCTTCTCCAACCCCTTAAAATCTTTTTATTACTTTATTTTGTAAAAACACCAGTATCTTTAATATACTAATATTTTTTTATGAGAAGTATTTTATTTACACTTACACACACCTTCGTTTAATGGTTAAAGCACATACTGTTTCTATGGGTTTTGAATTACTGCCTCACGAAACGATGATGGTTCAATCTTGTTTTAGCACCTCTCAGGGTGGCCATTAAGATGTAACTATATTTATATATGATATATATTATTTTTATGTTTTACTTATGCTTATGTATTTTTCATTTATGTCATACCTTTATGATTTCCATTATGGGTAAACCTGATAATTTCATTTTAAGAATTGCGGACTACCGTCCCCTCAAAGTTATTTGAATCCTTAATTCCATATGTGGGATGTATAAAGGATGGATTTAATGATATAATATATGATATTATACTGGAATTATAATATTCCTTTATATCATTATTATTTCATTCCATTTAATACGAAATAGAATTTAATGTAGCATTCATGCGTACGTACGGCTTACTGTCTCCGTGAACGGTGCATTTCATTTCTTACCTCTAAATGTTATGAAATATTATAAATGAATTTATATACTAGATATATATGATATATAGGACATATAAATCATGATTATGATTCTTGAGATAATTTATATTTTATGACATGAACAACTTCTGATTATAAGAAGTTTACTGTTGAATCAAGTACCAAAGATCGACAAAACGACCGTTATTAACTTAAATGACCACATAATGGTCATAACATGGTAATAAGTGATATAAAAGGAATAATGAACTTGAAAAATGTTTTTAGTCAATTATATATTAACTCTAGTTTATTATTCATGAGATTAAAGAACGATCAAGTCATGTCAGACATGAGGTAAGTGACTTCTTCTCAATCTCCTTTCATTGAGGCATATTTTGTTTTATACACAACTTTATTTTATACGGTGTATAAACCCCTTTGACTTTTACATTTATTCAAAAGGAATATTTTTTATATGAAGATTTTTATTAAATGAAAAATGTACTATTTTTTTCGTATGTATGCAGTGACAACAACTTCTCCACCGCCGTGACCATTATTTGAGTTTCGGCTTCCTCTACAAGACATAGCTTTTTTTAATGAAAACTAAATACATTGTTTTAATTTTTTTTTATTTTGGTATTGAAAATGGTTTTGATAATGTTTTTATTATATCAATGTGTTTTTGATATATTTTGATTGAAATGTGGAAATTTTATGTTTCCCTTATGCATGTTTTATGTGATATGATTATGCTATGGTTCTTGGGAGATGTTTATGATATGTTTAAACCTTTTCACATAAGAAATACATTGGACTTAATAAGTGATGGGTGGAGCCTGATATATCTCCACGATGCATCGATAGGTCTCATTAGAAAAACTATTGTCTTGGTACAAGGCCTTGAAAAAATATTATTTCTAGTCTTGGAACAATGCCTTTACTATGGGGTTATGATAATCTGGCATTATGCATTCCATCATTATAAAAGTGGTTATTCATATTGCATGTTATTATTCGACTAGTAGAATATCCATGTGAATAAGAAAATGGAATTATTTCATTTTATCTTTGCCATATTATGCTGGAGTTTAAGTTTAAAATGATTTCGTTTTAGTTATACATTACCTTAAATGTTTATGTTTATTTATGAAAGTTTCCGCTATATTGTTATCCTTAATGAGAATCAAAGCTCACCCCTTTCTATGTTTTATTTTCAAAGGATGTGAAGAAATATTTTATGACTGACCTGCAGGGATAGTCTGAAGGGGATATGAGTGTGGACTATAGAGACTATGTTATTTTAGTTTTTCACTTTAAAATGTAATGTAACATTTATGAATGTATCTACTGTTTCCAAGGATACTAAACTAATAGATCATTTGAGACTTGATATTTTGTGATCAATGCCAATGTTACGTAATAATGCACCGACTCTGGGTAACTGGGGTTGGGGCGTTACAGTTGGTATCAGATGAATTATAGTATAAAACATGGAAGATAGATTTAGATAAACTCTGATTAGAGCACATTGACCTAAGATAGACTTTGAGGATTAGTATAGAAGAACTTCCTAGAATTTTGGTATTATAGACATTTTGTGTTTTTTCCAAGCAATACATCCCTGTCTAGATACGAGAAGGTAGAGGCGACTCTGGCACAGATGTACCTAGGGGTAAAACCAGAACACACCGCTTTGAGCTAGACTCAAACGGGAACTGGTGCACAACAACGAGCTGTGATGCACTCTTGGTTACGACACTCCTGGGGGATATGCTTAGGATAATTCACGATTTCATTACAAACCATTATGAAGGGTTTATGAGTATATACTTCCTCAAAGAAAATAATTTTTATGGATTATATCCATAAATAGTTCAATTTATGTTAAGTGTTTTACAAGTATGGAATTATGTATTTTGATTCATAAACTAATCTAGTTTGTGACATTGTTTAGAAATGGCACCTAGTGGGAGGAATGGAAACTGTATCAATGCATGCACTCTATGTAGGGATTTCCCTCCTACTCAAGATAATTATAATGGATTTGGTGATACAACTGGTGCTGATCAGCTTATCACCATACTCAGACAACTCACTCAGGTAAAGAATAACAACCTTACTCATATGGAGCACCTTGATCCACAACGTGGAGGATCAATGTTAGACCGCTTCATGAGGAAACAACCACCAACATTCAATGGGATTATAGATCCCTTAGTAGCTAAGAAATTTATAAATTCCATAGAGAAAATATTTTAGTCCTTGGGGAGTAGTGAAAGGGAAATGGTTATCATGATAGTTTACTGCCTCACTGGAGATGCTGATAAATGGTGGTCATTGATTCAAAACCCAAAGGAAGATGATGAGGTATCAAATATGGAATGGAGGGCCTTCAAAGATATTTTCTTAGAAAAATAGTATCCTCGTGACCATCGAGCAGATATGGAAAAGAAATTTCTGAGTCTGAGACAAAAGGAGGATGAGAATGTCGCAAAGTATGAGGGAAACTTTACAAGGTTATCAAGACATGCTGCAGATTATATATGTAACCTAAGAATTAAGATTGATCATTTCTTTGATGGGTTAAAACCATTTCTCAGTCGAGATTTAATATCACAATCCTTCTCATCGTATGAAGATATTGTCTCGTATGTTATCAAGACAGAAAAGGAATTCTCTAAGTCTTATGACAACAAAGTAAATCATGAGAAGAAGAGAACGGTGGAAGAAGATATTGATAAAGGGAAAAAGGGAAAGAAGTATTTTCCATTATGAGATAATTGTGGAAAGAATCAACTCGGTACTTGCCTAAAAGGAATGGGATTTTGTTATAAATGTAAATAAAAAGGTCACTAGGATCGTGATTTCAAGGGAAAGAAAGAGGCTATTAATGTTCAATGCTACAATTGTAGGGAAATGGGGAATTATGAAAATGAATGTTCTAAGAATCAAGGAAAATTACCTCAGAGAAGGCCAATGGATCAAGGCCAAAATTATGTTGTTACTACAGTTGAAGTGGAATAATTATTGTATTTGTGTTTTTGGACTCAAGAACTATATTATGGTTATAAGAATAATGTGATATATATAAGGATTGTACTGTAGTACTTGTTGTTTTCATTAAGGTTTTAATATTATGAAGGTAATCATATTTTTATTATGTGACAATAAGAGAAACTTTACATTGTTTAGGAAATCTGATGTTACAACATATTTTGTAATTTAGAAACCTTTTAGAGAAAGTATGGACAGAGGTATTTTGGATAACTATAAAGGTTGTAATGGATTAAGTTTAACTTTGGATAGTATTGTTTATGGTTAAAAAATTTCTGAAGATTTTTTTTAATATAATAATACTATAGTTTTAGGAAAAGGAAAACCTACAGGTCAGGGGATAACCCGTCATGTCGGACAATGCTGTAGGAATCGAACCCACGACCATAGTGAGATAGGCCTTTATTACCAACCACTAGCCTACAGGAAGTACCTAGTTATTACAAAATAGTTTTCCTAATCTAAATGGTATGTGTTAATATTTGGAACCTTGTACGATTAGGATAAATATAGTATTTTTGAGTTCTATTATCTTTTTGAGTGAAAGATGGGCTTGTGGTAATAATTTATTAGAGAATGAAAAGTATACATGACAAGTATGTATATTTCCTTATGTTCTTAGTAAATATCCAAAATAAATTCCTCAACTTTATGAAAGGTAACTTAAAACA
Organism: Viscum album; assembly: GCA_963277665.1. Taxonomy (NCBI): domain Eukaryota; kingdom Viridiplantae; phylum Streptophyta; class Magnoliopsida; order Santalales; family Viscaceae; genus Viscum; species Viscum album. The sequence continues at coordinate 1,919,373,531 of OY728119.1, forward strand.
AAAACATTGTCAGTTAACATTTCCTACTGGGGATTCAATGATCGTTTAACCAATCACATGTTTTTGATTTTCTTGTAGTTAACTTTCTCCTAATCCTGTTTTCTACAACTCTCCATCAGACCATGATGGTTTCTTTCTCCTCCATATCCATGTTTTCATAGTATCCTAGTTTGGGCTATCTCGGGTGACCTTTGTACTTCTCTTTCTTTGTTTTAAAGTTATATTTTTAGTAACCCTATTTCCGATATGGATTTTACACAAAGGTATTTTATACTTTGAACATTTTATTTTAGAAGAACAATTTCAAATTTCGAGGATGCAATTTATTGAAGGAGGGTAGAATGTAACACCCCAGGCTTCAATGATACGCTTCTCTTTCAATAATGCAATAGCTTGAATTGTTCTCAAGTTCGAGATTCTAACACACCGCGACCAATCAAAATAGTCATTATGAATAGTAATACCCACTTTTTGAAATTATATAAATTTTATATTTTCAAAACAGACGTCATTTTAGGATTCAGAATATCAATTATAGCTTCGGGTGGATTTTTGGTATTTTTCTGAGAAACTTCAATTCTTGATGAATAGTGAAACCACTAAGTGGTAGTTAAAAAACTAATTTTTTTGTTTAAATGAAACTTTACCACTTTTGTGAATTGAATTCCAAAAATCCGACTTACATGGTTTTCATTAGTAATTAAAATGTGGTTCAATGAGATGAAAATAATTTTTTGCGAATAGTAACTTTTAAGTTTTATTAATCGCGATTAAAGGTAATTATTGTAATTTAAGGTAAATATAATGTTATAATAATATGAAATTACCTTTACACTTGTCCTAACCTTATTAGATGAGTCATGACCGACCAAGAAAATTCATGGGTCAAATTGGGGACCCCATGGAGCCACTGGGGTATGAAAATGACATTAATAACGTTTTATTTAAAGTAAAAATAAAATTATCACAAACATGTGTTGTTTTACTAAAACAATTATTACATGGGTTTATATATGTTACCTTTTTGACTATAGATATTCATTAGAAATATATAAATATTTCATACATCATGGTAATTGTTTTATAATTTTTAGGCATTAAATAAATAAATTTATTTATGACACCATGATGATGCATGGATTACCTTATTAATGAACAATTTAAATAAAATGAAAAGATAAGGTAAAATACAAGACATACACTTGTCTAAAACCTATTTTATGTGTATATTCCGAACCCTCATCAGCTTATACTAGAAATATATCATTCTGGGACCTTTAAAATCCTAAAATCATTTCATAATAAAGTATCATTTCATGACTTTCCAAGAGTGCCCCTCCTCTCCTCTTATAAAAGGCCCCCACTTCTACCACCTTATTCACACCTTCAGAGCCATTTGGCTCAGACATACTCTTCCGGAATACTCTCTCAACTTCCCTCTCTTACTCCTAGAAGCCTAACTTTGGGCAGAAGTCTTCCCAAGGATGCCTTTGGCTCAAATCAAAAAGAGTTACCCGATTTTAAGGTAATGTCTTTTCTTATGTTATTTTGTTTTATTTTGATTATCCAACCCATTAAACTCTTTTTATTCCATTATTTTGTAAAATAACAGGTATCTTCAATATAATAAGATTTTTTATGAGATTTATTTTATTTACAGTTACACACACCTTCATCTAATGGATAAAGAACATACTGTTTTTGTGGGTTGCGAATTACTGCCTCACGAAACAATGATTGTTCAATCTTCTTTTAACACCTCTCATGGTGGCCATTAAGATGTCACTATATTTATATATGATATATATTATGTTTATGTTTTCCTTATGCTTCTGTATTTTTCATTTATGTCATACCTTTGTGATTTTCATTATGGGTAAACGCGATAATTTCATTTTAGGAAGTGCGGACTACCACCCCCTCAAAGTGATTTGAATCGTTAATGCCATATATGGGATGTATAAAGGATAGAGTTAATGATATTATATATGATATTATACTGGAATTATAATATTACTTTATATGATTATTATTTCATTCCATTTAATATGAAATAGAAATGAGAGTAGCGTTCATGCGTACATACGACTTACCATCTCTGTGAACGTTGCATTTCATTTCTTACCTCTAAATGTTATGTAATATTATAACTGCATGTATCTACTGGATATATATGATATATATGATTTATACATAATTAATATTATTATGGAGATAATGGATATTTTACCACATGAACAACTTGTAATTATAAAAAGTTTATTGTTGACTCAAGTACCAATGATCGACAAAATGACCGTTATTAACTTAAATGACCTCATAATGTTCAAAACAAGGAAATAAGTGATATAAAAGGAATAATGAACTTGGAAAATATTCTTAAGCAAGTATATATTAACTCTAGTTTATTATTCATGAGATTAAAGAATGACCGAGTCATGTCGGAGATGATGTAAGGGACTTCGTCTCAATCTCCTTTCATTGAGGTATATTTTTTTTATACACAACTTTCTTTTATACGGTGTATAAACCCCTTTGACCTTTACGTTTATTCAAAAAGAATATTTTGTATATGACGACTTTTACTAAACGACAAAAGGGAATGTTTTTGTCATACGTATGCGTCAACAATGACTTCTCTACCGCCGTGACCATTATTTGAGTTTTGCCTTCCTCTACAAGCCATGACATTTTTTTAATGAAAACTAAATACCATGTTTTACTTTTCTTTTATTTTGGTATTGAAAATGGTTTTGATAATGTTTTTATTATATCAATGTGTTTTTGATATCTTATGATGGAAAATGTGGAAATGTTATGTTTCCCTTATGCATTTTTATGTGATACGATTATGCTATGGTTCTTGGGCATTGTTTAGGATATGTTTAAAACCTTTCATATAAGGAATGCATTGGACATAAAAAGTGATTGGTGGAGCCCGCTATAGCTCCTCGATGCATCGATAGGTCTCATGAGACAAACTAGTGTCTTGGAACAAGGACTTGACAAAATCTTATTTGTAGTCTTGGCACAAGGCCTTTAATATAGGGTTATGATAGTCTGGCATTATTCATTTCATCATTATGAAAGTGGTTATTGATATTGCATGTGATTATTCGACTAGTAGAATATCCACATGAATAAGTAAATGGAATTATTTCATTTTATCTTTTCCATATTATGCTGGAGTTTAATTTTAAAAGGCTTTTGTTTTAGTTATACATTAACTTAAATGTTTATGTTTATTTATGAAAGTTTCCACTATATTGTTATCCTTACTCAGCATCTGAGCTCACCCCTTTCTATGTTTTATTTTCCCAAGATGTGAAGAAATATTTTATGACTAACCTGTAGGGATATTCTGAAGGGGATATGAGTGTGGACTATGGAGACTATGTTATAGTAGTTTTTCACATTATGATGTAATGTTACATTTATGAATGTATCTAGTGTTTCTAAGGCTACTAAACTAATCAGTCTTTCGAGACTTGTTCTTTTTTGATCTTGCCAATGTTACGTAATAATGCACCGACTCTGGGTAACTGGGGTCGGGGTGTTACAATGGTCATCCAAATTGTCAAGATTAAAGAATGGTAACATAGTCATTCATTGTAAAACAATGATAGTAACATGGTCATCCAAATTATAGGATTTAATGAATGATAACAAGGTCATTCATTTTGAAGTGGGAATGGTAATAATGGTACTCTAATAAATTTCCTCACATGAGAATAATTTGAACTCCAACATGATTTGAATCAGGTGATGAGGTATCATATCCCCTTTTAACACTTCGAGCTCCAGCATGATTTGAAGAAGGTATTAAGATATGATATTTCATAGGGAACTCATTGGGATCTAGCATGATCCAATGATATTATTGATGTATAGTTATCATTGGGAACCCTAGAGTTAATATAGTTAAATAAAGAATATATGGTAATTTGATAAATGATTATTTATGAATTATACTTATTTCTTTATACAAATGCACAGAGTATAACTGGATTCGTTTTAGATGTAATTGGTGGTGTTATACTGAGTTGTACTCACACCCTAAATGGGATGCCTTATCAGTACCTGAATAAATTTTTTTATGGATAAGTTAAGGGAAAGGTTTCTATTTTAGATAGATGATTTAGTATGGAGCACGGATGAGGGAGCGAGATGTGGTTCGAGACCCTCTTGGGAGTTTTAGTGTCATTACTTTTGAGTTTTCATTTTGGAACTTGGATCATACATTATCATAGAATATCTACTATTTAGTTTTTAACATTATATCAACATTTATGGTCATCTTTTGATATTGGTTTTGTCTATTTTTATATTTATTATTCCACTGTTGTTTGTTTATTTCTTCTGGTTTATTACTCTGATAAAAGATGGTATAATCTCCCTATTATCAACTTATCAGACCCTCTCTGCTAGTATGCAGCCTGTGGATTAAGAGGAGTCAATGACTAAGGTCATGTGTTGAACTGGATTGGGGTGCCATTTGGTGGCACTCGTGCCTAGACATCACATGATGTAAGAAAAATATATTCATGTAGTAAGAATTAAAATAAGTATTTTATTCATAGCATTAGTACAAGTTCCTTTTTCGGGAAACGATAATAATATTCCTATTATGAATTTTTATAGGAGGTCGAACATGGGTAAAATGACATTAATCAATCACTATATAATTCATGAAACATTATATGAATAATTTAAAAAAATATAAATAAAATAATAATATTCCCAACTAAATAAAAAAATAAATTCATATTTTCTTAAAAATTATCTTTCAAAATTTTGGTTACATAGAATGAACAAAATCGAAGGAATACTTGAAATTTATAAAAATAACAAGAGTAGACGAAAATATATTTTTCTTAATTTATAAATAAAATATAATTCACTAAATGTACTGTTAAATATAATCAATCCTAAATAATGATAATATTATGTAATAAACCCTTACTGTATTGGTAAACCATTGAAGCGTAACCCAAATGAATAAAATAGAATGAAATAAAATATTAAATACCATGAATATAAATTTAATATTCATATATCATATCCAATGGTTAGTATATACACAACCAAAAGGAAACAAGTGGTTAATATGATATATGTGTCACATAAACAAATGCTTGATGAGAAACCCTTATGATATGTTAAACATGACTTGTAACAATTATAGAATTGTTTGTAATAAATTTATAATTATTATAATTATAAAAAATAAAAATTTATGAACTTAATATATCATATATTATATAGTTATAATTTTTAAATATCATTTTATTAATTATTCTTCATTAAAACCATTATTTCCATATGTTAACTGTTTTATTTTTGATGTGTGGTTTGATTTAGGAGTTTCCATACATGAATATTTGACATGGTTAAACGATATACATAATTTTAATCATGATATAAATATCATATAAAATCATAATAATCTTACTTATAATCACCCATGAAAGGAAGTCATGAAAAATTAATCACATCACTTAATGGAGGTGGAAGTCCACACATACCGACAAGGGACATTACATTTTTTAACAGGCATAAGGGTAGGAAGTTAGATGATATATTATATTTAAAAAATAATAATTATTTAATAAATATCATATATATTTAATACTTCGATATTTATAACCATCCAATTAATGTAGTGATGAAAAAAGAATTACACTGCTACGTGGGGATGGAAGGCCATACATATGCATGAGCAATGTTTTAGTTTTCCATAGGATAAAAAGGAGGTGGAAAATGGTTTTATAATAATAATAATAACATATATATATATATAGATGATATTGGGTTCAAAATTTTTGGATGGACACAATTTGTTTTGATTAATTAGAAGAATAAATAAAATTTGAAAGAGTCGGTAAAGACAATTACCACTTCTTTGAAGGACCTCTTTTGGAAGACACCATATCCCACCTTAGGATGGTCATTGGAGAAGAACATAAGATGAAGAATAATGAACTAAATGTAGGAATGATTTTCTGAAGTTATTGGATGAGATATTTTGATCAAATATAAATAATAAGGTAGGATAAGTGTCATCTTTTTATATGTGAGGGGAGGGACACAAATAGAATTAAATAAAAGATTTCAAAAATATAAGGTCAATTTTATGTGAAATAGGATATAAATGGACATAAATTTGATTTTATAATAATATAGTGTTGAAATATATTCAACGAAAAATAATTATATAGATTTATGTGGCATTCATACCCATATCTCTTAGTTTAACACCCCAAGTAATCCAATTTTAACCTTAACCATGGTAAAAAAATTAACCATTGTCACTAATCATTATGAATAAAAAATAATTTTACTACATATAATTATATTAATTATTCTGATTCCAAATTTTTAATCCATTATACAAGCTTTAAACTCTACAAGGGGTAGAAATTATAATTAAAATAAGTTCACAAAAGGTAAGAGAACCAGTTTCTAGATAAATTAATTTTAATTATTAAACTAGATTTAATTTTATTACATACATAGTAAAAAAAATTATATGAATATTATAATATTTTATTGAATATATATTCTTTCAATTTAAATTTAATAATCAATCAATAGTCATATATTTAAGTTATTCTGATACAAACACAATACGAAGATCAAAACATTCAAGAAAATGTGTTTTGAAGCCAAAAATTGATCTAATAACAAAATATAGTATAATGATGATTGATATAAAAGTACTTATATTTATTATAATTAATTGGTACTTATATTACATTAATATCAAATTCAACACATGATGTTACTTTTTAATTACATTATTTATTTTAAAGTAATGATTGTTTTAAAAAAATGTGTATTTTTTTGGTATTGATTTAAAAGTAAATCATTTTATAAAAACCAAAAAAAATTAATCCTTAGATATTACATTATTATTTTGAAAGTTATATTAATGCACTAAAATTAAAATTCTCAAAATGATATAAATAGATTATTTTTTCTACAAATAATACAATAGAAACCATTTTTGAAGAAAAAATATTTTCGAACAATAAAATGACCTTAATGACATATGAGAACTACTTTATTATAAATTAGGAAATAGGTTCTGTGACACCCAAAGATTTAATGATATATTTCTATTTAAATAAATATTATTTATTTGATAATGTTTTTTACAAGCAACACGGAATTTTAACAAATCGCAATAAACAATTAATTTTTTTAATGTGATGGTTATCACCTAGTCATTATATTGATGGGTATTATTTGGAAAAAATTAAATTATGAAAAATTATTATTTTCACTTTTTTTATAATGAATTAATTTGTTATCAATTGGTTTTAAATGAAAAAAATAATAATTAGATGGTAAAAGAGTGGCTTTTTTAAAAAATATTTGTTTATTCGTGCGATGTATTTTTATCTAGATAAATTAAAATAATAACTATTGATGAATGATTTTAATGAAATTTATATATTATATATTGAATAAACTATTTTAATAATCATTTAATAGTTTCTACAAGTGATCTATAAAGAATAAATCCAGTTTTATGGTATAAAATACATTTTTTATAAAAATGTTTTTGTTGAATAATTATATTAAAATTAACATATTCCTCTTATAAATATGGAATCATTGAAAATGGGGTTCATATTTATAATCATAATAATTGATATAATGTAATAGGGTGAACATAAGTTTATCTATTATAAATAGTAAGCATGGTAAATATTTTTCAACTTAGAAAAGTTGGGATAAAAATTTAGTATAAAAGTTTAATGTATTTATAATACTTGACATTAACCTATTATATGAGTGTTGTAAAACCAAATATATGTTTATGAAGATGAATTATGTATTTTAAAAAATTATTTTTAATTCTTGATCCCAATCACGACTTTTTTAAAGACAATTTATATTTTATTCAAAATGAAACTATTTTTGTTTATTTTCATTTAATGGTATTGTTGGAAGGTTCCATTTGGTTTTATTTGATAAAAAATATATTAAAAAAATACTTTTTTATTAAATTTCCAATAATTTTTTTTGAAAGAAATTCTCTCTTGATTTGAATGTTAAATTATTTTTACACTTAAAACATGTATTTTCCTAAAAACAATTTTTCATGTGCTTTTAGTTATTTATTTTTGGTAATTTAATCAATATATAGAAATTTTACCTGATAAAATGGATTTAAATTTTGAAATATAAACATCCAAATTTTTTTAAAAGGATCGTTTTATTTTTGGTCACATAATTAAATTATCATTGTAAAACCTTAAATTACCATTGTTCAGGTTAAAATTAATAAAAATAGGTTCAACTAGAGGATAAAAAATTTTATCCAAAACTTTTTAAAATTTGTTGAGTTTATATAACCACTATAAAATATTTTATTATAATTTGGGGTGGCTTGGTTCCAATTGACATGATTATGAAAATATATATTATTTAATCTTTTAAATTATCTAAAGTGTGGTATTTCTATTACTTATTAAAGGGAACCTCATCTTCTTCATTATTAAAAATGTTTTAGCCTTATATATTAAAAATACCATACATAATACCATTATATATTCTTTCCTAATGTCTTAGTGATTATTTTCTTTTCAAGACATCATCTATTCAAGGTTTAATGAGTTAAAAAAATAGGTTTCTCAACATAGAGGTATAACTCTTAACTACGTATGTTAAATTTTAATTTCATTTCTACCTATTATAAATATATTGTATCCATTAAAAAATAAAGAATTCATTATCTTAAATATATTAATTTTTATAAGGATCCACCTCCTTTCCATTCAATTAGAAAATAAAACATTAATTATGCATGCGTATGGACTACCACCTCAATGAAGTCATGCACTTTGTTTTTCATCAACACTTTATATTTATGGTTATAATGATGGATTTACTTAATATATATAAAGTTTAATTATTATTCACTTTTCCTTCATTATTTCTATCCAAAATTAGAAATATCACTCATGTGTAGGTATATACTACTATCTCTATGAAGTAATGTAATTAATTTTTCATCATCGATTTATATGAAAAGATATAAAAGTTTATATAATTATTACATAAAACATTAATGACATGATTAAAATTATAGATATTATTATAATAGTATAAATGTACATGGAATTGGAAAACCAAAATGAAATATTCATGAAATATAAAGTAGTTGTCACCCGAAACAGAGATTTTAATAATGATTTATTAATAAATGGATGATCAGATGGAATAAGTAAGTCATATATTGTATGATATATATGATTTTGGTACTAAAATATATTTATAATAAATCAATATTTATTTTATAGGAGATTCGACCATGTATAAGGAAATACTAGACTTGAGATAAGAGTTTATGTTACAATATCATTATTCCCAATATTGTATGTACTAAATTTCTACCAATGAAAATTTTATGAATATTAAAATTTAAAACCCATATATTTTATTCATCACTATTTAATCCTGTAATTTTAAATTATTATTGTTATTATTCTCTCTTATTACTTAAAATTATCTAGAATATGTTTTGCAATACAAGATGACCATTTTTTTCTTTGATGAATTTTTACAATTTACATGACCTTTAAATTTTTTTATCAATGTTTATAACCATAATTGAAATTTTATAAAAGACCTTTTTCACTACCTCTGTATTTATTTATTTTTCTTTGAAATAAATATTTTGAGTGAAATTATTTTTTTAACAATAATTTTATTACTTTTTTAAAATGTATGAATGTAATTTTTTATTTTAAAATGTACAAATTAAATGAATTATCTCCCAATCATGACCATTCTTTTATTTGGATCATAAATTAAAACTCTACATGGTTATTCTGAAATAAAATTATTTTATCAATAATTTTGGATGTTTTAGTTTAAATGTTTTGAAAATAAAAGTATTTCTGAATCGTGATCTCAAGTGATAGATCAAATGTTATTTGAATGTTATTTTTTCATCTATGTAAACATACATTAAGTATTGTTATGTTTCACTAGGGATAAAATCTTATAATTCCATCAATATTTATAGATGACTAATTAAAATTATAACTCTATTAGAACCTTTCAACTGCTGGAGGAGACGGGGCTGGAGTGGAGGTATCCAAGGGGATTGAGCATGGTCAAATTGCTGATGAGGAGTCACCTACAAGGAGTAATAAGGGATTCAGAAAAAAGAAGGGGAACAAGAACTACTCCTCCTTGCCTCCACCTCTTGAGACCTAATCTGTGAAGAAGATGAACGACAAAAAGAAGGAAAATGAGCCTTTTTATGAACTGGGTGATCAAGACATGGTTATCCTTTTAAGCTCTGGAGAAGAAGTGATGGAGCAGACCTTGATGCTCAATGCATCGGAGGCAGAGGCAGCCATGATGATGGAAAGTTCACTGGATGTGTCTCTTAATGAAGGAAAATATACATGGATTGACATACAGGACTCCATTCTAGTTTGGGGTTTCAATAGAGGGATAATCAGCGTTGAAGAGTACATCCAGACCTGGGGTAAACAAGCTTCTACGTTAGAGAAAATGATTTTTGAGGTGGCTGATATACATGTTCCATCCCTATCCTGAAAAGTTTTCAGGGAGAGATATCCAGGTAGTATTAAGTTCCTATTTAATAATCCTAGTTAAGGGTGGATTTGGATAGTTTTTCGAGACGGTTGGTTGAGGTGCAAGCCTTGGGCTCTGGTTGTGTGTATTTTTTTGGTTCTTTGGTGTTTTGTTTCTAGCTTTCTACTTGCACCTCCACCATAGGGGGACCAGAGCATGAATCCTTCACTGATGCATTCCTTTTGGAGTGGGATGCTGATAGGGTATGGCTTTTCCATCGGGACCGTGCCTATGCACTTCTGCACGAGACTGTTTGCTGGATGGTCATACATTAGTGAGGATCTTCTGCAGGATTATCTTCTTGGGTGGGGTAGTTCTGGTGGTTTTCCTTGGTTGTTTTTTATCATATGTACTCCTATTCTTTTTTCAAACTGTCTCTGTGATTTCTGACTTTTTGTCTCAAAAGTGTTTGGATAATAAAAAAGTAATTTTCAGTAAATCATGTTATGATGTAATCTATATATTACCTATTTCTTTTGCAGGGGTTAATATATGTTTAAATGATTAATGAGTTATGATCTTGTGGAATAAATTCTATGGTTTTCATTATATGATAGTGGGGTCCATTATTGTCCCATAATGCATATGGTGATTTTTTTATCTCATGATATAATAAAAAAAATGAGTTTATGTGATATATCAACAATAGGAAAGAAGTAGGGATGCTGAATCAAATATAATTTTGGAAATAAATGATGATTATTGATCTTATAAGATATGGTAATCATGTTTCAATGCATGATACACTATGTTTTTATGGTCTCGATCGTTAACCATAAAATATTATATTAGTTCTTTGCCAATAATAGTGCCATACTCTTATGATTTTATTATGATTATTATTTTAAATTGTGTTTTATGATTGAATTATGATTATTCCACACTTTTATGATTCATGAATTTTGAAATCATAATATTTTATTCCATAAATCATGTTTATGAACGTCGAAAGATTTGGTATGATCATTGTATGTTTTTTCCATGACCTAATACCTTTATAATTATATTATATTTGTATATGATCATCATATGATATATTTCATGATTAACATTACTATGTATTTGATCTCACTTATTCTTATTTTTTTTCCATTCATCAGGATATGAAGGATGCTTTAAAATAGGGATTGTAAAATAAGTGTATAATATTAGAATAAATATGAATAATATGTTAAAGATCTATCATGGAATAATTTTTGAATGTATCTAGTACCCAAGTAATTTTTTTTACAGTTCATTAACATGTAATGTTATTAGAAATATATTATATAAAAATAAATGTAATTAATATTTATTTATGAATGGAAGACCTCAGTTTAAATTAGTAGAGGGTTTAGTTTTTTTGTATATTAGGATTAATGAAATTTAGTGAAAACTGGGGGATATGACAATGTATAAGATGACATTGTAATTTTTTCTAAAGGTAGATATTATATATTTTTCCCAATATTACATCCATATGTGGAAAATATAAGTGGACATGGGGTTGATATAAATTGATCCAAGGGTAATAACAGAAGAAATAGTCGATCGAGTATTTCATGATAATTATTTTGGTCCACTGTGAATAACCCCTTACTATACACCTGGTATGAAAATCCCAAGGGATATGATAGGGTTAATTCAAAATTTCTTTATATGACTGGGTTATACCTAAGGTGCCATAGATTGAAAAAAGGTGTCCCGATTTCGATATCCTATAAATTAGTTTTCATGATTATACTATTTCTCACTCAAATTATTGTAACATGATACTTACTCTATAGTTTTGGGTTTATTCAGTCAATTGAACTAGAAAGAATCATGATAACATTGAATGTGATAAAAAATTCAATTAATTTATACCTGAACAATTGAATTATATGGGATTGGGAATGTAAAATATTTTTACTTTGATCACAAGACATTATTGAGACATGAATTATCATAATAATTTTAATTATCAAAGGGTGGAAAATATAAAATTGATCCTTTCATGAGGATACATAAACCATAATTTAAGGGGTCTTCTAATCCACTAGTTGATATGTAATGGATCAATACCATAATGAATATATTGTTTCTTCTAATGTTATTGAAACATAAACATGTTTTCCTAGTAATTTATCATTTAGAATGAAATGATAATAAATTATGAAATATTATTCAGAATATAATAAAAGAGGAATGAATTGATTCAATGGCATTGGATTATTTTATGAGTTTATTTTTTAGTTAATAATTTCATTTTATTTTAACTATCAAAACTGAGATGGTATTCCTTGTAATTAAACACACGGATGATGAATCCATGTGTAAATATGAAGATAATTTTGTAATAATTGAAATTTATAATTCTGTTTCAATCATTTTACCTAAATGATAAAATCATTGGTTTTATGGTGACTTAAAAAAAATCATTTCAAGGAATTACCTGTATGAGAACTTATTAGCTATGAATAAATCATTCAATATAGTCTCGAGGTTGAAATTGAAATTAGAAATTTCTATATTTCCCATGGGTTTAATAAGAAAAAGAAGAGGGTGTATCATCAAAACTCGTATATGGCACACGATGGAAAGAAGTTCTAATATCCCAAATGCAAAAAATATGGGAAGAAAAATCATGGGAATTACTTGAATGGGATCGAGTGATTATTAAAATGTTGAAGGGATAATCATAAATCTAATAAATATTGAAATATGATTAATACGATAGTTGATATAATGGATAAAAGGAAGAAACCAATTAATGCACCATCTACAACCCAAAGCTTCAAAAGAAAAGAGTTTGGGAATTACACCAACTAGTGCATAAATATGAATGTTTATGATAATGATTGATATAAATAATCTATAAATACTAAAAACATAGAGAAATAATTGATGATCATGACTATCAAAGTGAGTTACAATAATGATGTTGTGAAAGGTACACTAATCATCTATTATAGAGTAGTTAATGTCTTATTTAATTATTTCTCCACCCACTCTTCAGTATTTAAGGAATTTTATAAGGGTATTTCATTACCAGGGTAATGCTTAGATGTTGAGTTATTAATGATAAATTTTAACGGATTAATGATCACATCTAAAGTTTATAGATCCTCTCAGATTAAAGTTTTTTGGACTATGAATCCCTTTTATATTATAAATATATATATAGTTTCATTTGATGTGATTATGGGCACATACATTCTTTGTTTATATTGATCCCATATAAATTAAAATTAAAATTAATGAAAAAATTCATATTCAAAATTAACATGTGATCGTTTATCTATTCATTGATTAATAACAATTTTGATTTGGAATTACTTCAATATTATGGTTCCTAATTCTTATAGCAACCCTACTATTTCTTACATGACTATTACATTATTTTAGAGAGGAAAAACATAATAGGTATACATCCAAGGATCAAATAGTTCGGTGTCTCAAGAAAATCTGGATCATAAATCACTTATACATGATAAATCATAAAAAGTTATTTAAATAATTATTCTTTATCATTATAAAATATCATGTTCCTTTTAATACATGTAGTCACCTGAGGATATACATCAAATAAAGGGGAGAGAAAAAGGCCTAATAAGAGTAATAATAAGGGACATGAATCAATATAAAATGGGTGAGAATAATCATCATCTTCACATAGTATGCATATGATAATATTAATAATCACGAGGAAATCATTTCCTAACAACCTAAAATTTGGCATTGTAGAAAAATGAAACATCACGTTCAAGTGGTCAAATACCAAACATATGTGTGAAAAAATATAGAATAATGTTGACACATAACATATGTTAATAATCATAACATCATCATTTTTAAAAAAATATTGCAACATTTTCACAAATAACATACATTATCTAATGAGATACATCAAATTACCCAATGCATTGGAAGGATATATAATTTCGATTCCACCCATCACATCATTATATTTATATAATCATGCAAGCAACATAGAATGTATAATAATAATAATCATGAAATAAACCATTGAAAGGAATATTTTTCATAAGGATTTCTTAAAGAAAAATTTCCAGAATAAATTATGGTGTTCCCAAATTATTCAGGGAAAACATATCATCATTCTTGATAAAAAAAGATAAAAACTCAATAGGGGTTAAAGATTAATCCTTGGAAAGAAAATATTTTTTTGAAAATATTTGAAATTGTAATAATAAAATAAAGGTGGAAACATTTAAATCCTCTAAAATATAATTTAAGAATAATTCATGGATAATTAAGTATCATTATAGGAAAATCATTTCCCAAAATCATGTGAAAGAGGGATAACCAAATAAATGGAGTTGGGTTCGAAAATACCCTTACCTCAAATAACACTTTATTCCATCACATCTGCACCTCCTGAATAATAAAAATTTATTAATTAAAGTGTTGACAAAAAACTGTATTATATTCATTTTAAACACTATTTATAAATTATATTCATTTTATTATAATTATTAATTCCATTGGTTAATGGGTAGTCATTTTGATATCATGTTTTCCAACAAAATTTTATATTTTTCTCTAACTATGCTATTTTGTAAAAAGACATTTATAAATAAGTGAAGTTAGTTATAGAATCTAAAATAAATATATTTATACATTTTTAATCAAAAATAATTTATTGTAACCAATCATAGGTCTTGTGATAACGAAAGTATTATAAATTTCTATATTGGCGATTAACTGACACTTGATGGGGCATTGTGAAAAGTGTGGGAAAAGGTTGTTTGAAATTTATATATTTAAATATTATTATAATTTTAGTATGTTAAAATCATTAATATAATGTTTACATACATCCTAACTAATTTTATGAGATTTTTTGAATGAAATTGCGGGAAAATTAATATAATAAAAAAGAGAGAAGACATTATAAAAGAAAACTATTTCCTTGGTTTAGTTTCTCTTGCACGACACTAAAACATCCTTGATGTTTGGAATTGGTTTACTCCAGAACATCAATAGGTATTCTATGTGGCTTGAGAGGGTGGATTTTGGTAGAGGATTTGACTTTCTGAGAGTGGTATGAGTGGTTTTCCAAGGGAACAGATAAGGGTTATTTATACTTAATGAAAGGGATATTTATAGAATAAATATTAAATACAATAATATATCAAAGGTAAAACACGTAGTAGTGATTTTTTGAAAATATAAATATTATTTCAATATATTAAAATAAGGTTAATATTTTAAAACCATTTATAATTCAAATTAATTTATTTTATTAAAAAAGAATCTGGAAAAAAGAAAATTTGTTATTATAAGGGACCAATTTTGACTTTATGTTTTTGGAAAATTTATTTTTAGTTTGGAAATAAATGTTATTGTATTGTAATTATTATTTTATGTAATTAAATATGTTTTTGTTGAACCGTAAGTTATATAATTTATTAGGTAAATATTTCAGCATGAATGATGTGATTTGAGATACACTGGTTACATGATAAATGATATTTTTAATATTCACATGGAAATTAAATTATTTTGAATTATTTTTTTTTAAAAATAACTCATTGAAAATTCTGATGTGTTTATTTCAAAAATGATATTAATTTTATCAAAATAATATTTTAAAATTTGTAATTATAATTTTTAATATAAAAAATATGTCTTTTGTGAAATACATTAAAATAATATTTATTAAAAATGTGCTTATATTTTTTTTGAGTTATTTAATCATGAATGTTATTTTTTAGAATTATAATATTTATATTTACGTGAATTAATCCTGATAAATATTATTTATATCATAATTTAGAATTTTTAGGTTAAATTACTATTCTAACAATTAGGTTACTATTCCCAATGATCTGGTTAATATTCCCATCATTCATGTTATTATTCTAATGGTCACATTACTATTAAAACATTCACATAAACTTCTATAAATATCACTCCATTCATTCACTAAATGTTTAACACAATTTCTCTTAAGGTTATATATTTTCAATTTTGATAATAAGGATTGGTTTTATAATAATTTGATTAATTTATATTGTTATGTTTATGGGAGGGATGATTCAAGAATATTGTGGGGATCCATAATTTCCCTTTCGAGTTTTTATATTTTATATTTTTTCCTTAGCATAACTGGTATCTTTAGGGGTTTATTTATTTACTAATGTAATGGTTTTCATTAATGAAATATTGTGTTGTTGGTATATTTTTGAGTTGTATGTGTATAATATTGTTTAATAGAATATAATACACATGCATTTCAAGGGAAAAACATCATTTATAAACTATGGGCTATAACATTTCCCCCCATTTATAAATTTCATCTCCATTGGGAATAGGTGCAAGTACTTATGTTTCATTATTTTCTATGGTTCCCATATCGTCTATTCGTTCTTATGGTTCCTCCAAAACACTTTGACAAGGTGAGTTTTCTTTTTTTCATAGAAACTTATCTCTATAGTCCAATATATTCACTAAATTATCCTCATATGGGAGTCCCCTGTCTAGTTATAGCACCTCAAGATTCATTACATGGGAGGGATAATTTATGTACTTTTTTAGGAGGGACACATAGAACAACTCATGAACTTGACCAATATTAAGTTGATGCTCCAGATAATAGGGATCGTCTACTCTGTGATCAAGGATAGAAAAGGGACCATCGATCCTTGGGATAAACATACCTTTATTTACAAACTGCATGAATCTCACCCATGGGAATATTTGAATGAAAACTATGTCTCCAATACAAAAATCCAAGTCCCTTTATCAGTTTTAAAAATATCCCTTCTTCCAATTATGAGTAGTATTTATATGATATTGGATATCCTAAACCATATCTATCATATCTTTGGCCAAATAATATCCATGTACATTTTTTTCACCTACTTCATCCCAAAAATATTGAGTTCTACAACACTTCCTTTACAAATATTTATATGGAGACATTTTAATATTTGAGTGGAAGCTATTTTTTCATGTGAAATAGACCAATGAGAAATATTGATACGATCCTCCTTTAAATTATATTGAGTATACTCTCAACATGTGATTGAGTGTTTTAATAGTACTTTCATATTCCCCATCATTTTTGGTGTGATAGACCATACTAAAATTCAATTTAGTATTCAAAGTATTTTGAAGGCTTCTCCTGAATTTAGATGTGAACCTTGGATCATGATTGGAAACGATCGAATGCGTTACACCATGACACCTCAAAACTTCCTTCATATATATCATGGAATGTTTTCTAGGATACAAGTCTTCTTGAATAATGGAAGAAGTGTGTAGAATTTGTGAGTGTATCCACCACAACCCATATCTATTTTTTCCATTGGATGTATTCAGGGGACCATTGAAAAATTCCATGGTGATGGTCTCCCATTTCCACATAAGTATAGGTAATGGTTGTGTCATCCCCATGGAATTATAGAATTATTATTTAATATTATTATATTCTAAGAATCATGAGACATATAACAAAATATCCATTTCATGTTTTCCTAGAAGAAGAGCTGATGATAATTAAAGTACATCTGGGTACTTCCAGGATTGATGAAGAAATTTGAGCTTTGTGTATTATCATATAACTCATTCTTTATCTATTGATATGAAGGCACACAAAGCCTGGATCAAAACCAAATCACACCATCCTCATCGATGCGAAACTCATGTAGATTCCCTTCCATTACTTATTTCTCCTTACACTGAAGCACCAGATGATCCATTTGTGGATCCTTTATATTCTCTTGGATAGATTACTAGTAAATAATTTGGGAAAGGTAGGATATATTACCTACCGTTATGATTTCCAGATCCATTATATGAATATCCATGGAGATAGGTAATTTTCAATCAACATCATGGATATGTAGCATGTTATTTTATTCTAATAATATCAGAAACCCTATTTGTATTTCCCAGATGGTAGTGAATAGAGAAATCATAGTCCTTGATTAGATCTAGCCATATTCATTGATTCATTATTATCTCCTTCTATGTGAGTATATTATTTGACTCTTTTAGTTAGTATATATTTCATAGTTCTCACCATATAGGTATTTTATCCATATTTTTAAAGCAAATATCACTTCTACTATTTCCAGATCATGTTTTAGGTAGTTTTTCTCATGGTGATTCAACTGTTGTGAGGCATAGGCTATCACATTATCTTTCTATTTGATTGCACAACCCAATAATAGTTTTGAAGAATTTATTTATATCAAAAAACCTTCTCCACTTATTATTATTGCGAGTATAGGTGTTGTGATTATACTATTATTAATGTCTTTAAATATTTCATTACATTGTCATGTCTATATATAGTTTACCCCTTTTTATGTTAGTTTAATCATAGGTATAAAAATTCCAGATAAATTTATTACAAAACATTGGTTATATGTGGATATGTTAAGGAAACTATGGATTTATGTGACCCTAGTGGGTATATGCCATTTCTCAATTGCTTTATTCTTTTAAGGGTCTATAAAAATTACCTCACATATGATCATATTCCCCAAGAAAGGGACTTACTGCATGCAAAAGCCACATTTTCTAAAATTAGCATACATTTTATCCTTCTATAACACTGACAGTACAATCCTTATATACTCTACATTTTACTCTTTTGTCTTGTATTAAATAAGAATATTATCGATCAAAACTAAAAATATTTGTCATGGTAGTAACTAAAGACTCAATTAATCGAATCTATGAAGATTTTATGGAAATTAATATGTTCAATGGTCATCACTATGAATTCATAGTATCTGTACCATGTCTAGAAATAAGTCTTATAAATATATTCTTTATACACATAGATTTGATGATATATAAAAAAAGTGCCCCCATATTATTAGTATTGATATCCTCATAGATGATTGAACAAGTATTCAATCCTTTACAGGGGATATTTTTTCTTTTTAGTGATGTTATTGAGCCCTCGATAATTGATATAGAGCCACATTGATACACCATTTTTCATTAAAAATTGAAATGGTGGACCTCAGGGTGCTGAACTAGGGTGTATGAAAGCTTTATCCAAATACTATTGTAGGTGATTCTTTACCTCCTCCAATTTGACCTGGTCCATCGTCTAGGGGAATTTAGAGATAATAATGGCTATATGAATAAGTTCTATTTATATCTCTACATCATGATATAGGTGAAGTATGGGTAACTCTTAGATAAATACATCAATGTATTCCCTCAAAATAGAAATTTCATCTAGGTCAATACCTTTCTTTGACTCAACCATTTAGGAATGTTATCCTTCTTCACAAGTCATCAACACCCACATAGTTGAGGGATTGTTTGAAGGAGATTCCTGATATTACTTCCATTTTAAGGGGAGCATGGTTTGGTATTTTATTTGAAAATAGATGTCTATTTCCCCAAATTTGATTTGTTCTATGTCTAATCTGATAAAATCGATGCCCAATATAACCTAAAATTCCACAAAAGAATGTATTATGAGATTCATTGGAAGAATCTTCCCATAATTTCATATAGTAGAATATTCAAACACTTGGGTTGCAGTGATTGGAACACTAGGTGATTTTATATAAATCTCTACATTAGGATATTAGGTATTCAACTTAATAGTTTTAGAAAACATGTATGATAAAAAGGAATGTGTAGAACTAGAGTAAATTTTAAAAAAAAATCTTGAGTGAATAAGAATTTTACCTTATATGACAACATTTTCATGATCCACTTCAGTAGTAGTGAAGGAATAATATTTCCATTGCACCATTAGATTTTGTGGTTGATGAAGCAAATTACCATTAAGGACTTTTGGTTTAGTGCACTAGCTTGAATAGTTCTCTTGTACCCTACAGTTGAAGCATTTCACCATGGGTGGTTGATAAACCCTTGACTATTGTTAATTCTCATATGTATACTTAATTTATATATATACAAACATAGATCAAACAAACCACGAAACTAAAGGGTAGTATAGTGTATTCAAGTTTGATGTTGAAACCACAAAGACATGGTTAAGGAAAATATTAATTAGATAACCATGAACTAAAAGAATTATGACTTATTAGAATTGAATCTAGCATACTAAGAATGTGATTGGTAAATAACAAGGGACAATAAAATTAAAAAAGGGTTCTGGGAAGTAATGAATCCAGGTTTATGAGATAAAAAAGTATGGAATAAATAATTAATAATTTTCGAGTCATCAAAATCATGTTCTAGTGAGTCCAATGGTGATGTTAAACACTATCTATAAAAAAACCATTATTTTATCATGGTTAGTAACTTTGGATTGAAAATATTTCGTATCCAAAACTATATATAAACATAGGCTAAGAAAAAACTCAATGGACATAGTGGAAGTCTAAAACCTAGACCTCCTATTAAATAAAGGCCATCAATAAAACCATAAAATAGTAATACTCCAAGAATGAAAAAATTTAAACCCACTTCTTAACCTTAATCACAATGGTCATGAAAAAATAAACATGGTGAAAAATATAATCGATGAACCAATATATCATCCGTTCATTAATTTTAATAAATAATAAAATACCTTATTAGTTCAATTCATATTCATCATGAACTCCATGGAATAATGAAATCACCACATCAAGATAGTAATGAGAGTGTGAGAAAAATAATAAATAAACCCAAAATAACAGAGATGCATCAAGGATCCACACTGGATCTGATTGTTTGGCGATCATCATCCAATATCTTACCTCTATCCTCTACCAAAGCGGTGGATGTATGGATCATGATATATGTATTTCTATCAAACACTTGGTTTCTAGTGTCATAAATTTTTTATTTCCCAAAAGTTTCATGACATTTAAATTTACATGGTGTGTAATCAATATTATTAATGAATTCTTCACTTATTTCTCTATCCGAAACATTCACGATGTGTATTATATACATGACATGTAATGAATTTTCAAATAATGTAAAATTTCATGAATTACAATCGAGGTGTCATATTCTATTGATAAACACATGTAGTTTATTGAAATATACAACGTCTAAATAGCTTCTTCAAGCACCATAGTTCCACTACATCATCAAATTTTTGGTGACTCATGATGTGAAGTGTGATTTAGATCTTATATTTATCAATTTTCACTCATTTCCTAAATAACTATTTTTTCCATCCATAAAACATTAAAAAATAAAAAATCAAAATAATGGAAACATTAATAAATTAAATATAAAAATAAATAATATCAAAAACCATAAAACACATGTATGAAATACCCTTGTCAACTAAGAATTGAAAGGTTCCATCCTTTCTTCCATCTTATTGGTCTAATTATTTTTGTCTCTTCAACATTAGTGAGATTGGTGGTAATCCCTCTCATACTTTAAGCACTACCCCATACCTTTGAATTAGTTCCCATGATGATTCTTCCTATATTTTTGACATGGGGGTGGTGGGATCCTCTTTCCTTCTTTGTCATTTGACCCACCATCGTGAGACTCCATTATTCTTTTCTTGTCTCCATAACCATAGAACCATTCCCAAAACCCCATCTATATATTTAGAGAACATAAAACTATTTATTTGTAACTCCAAAAGTGTGAGATAGATAAATACTTTAAAATGTGTGGTTTTCAACCACTAAAGAATATATCTATTTTTATATCATTAATGATAACAAATCCCATGGAGTATCTTTCAAGCCTTGTGAAAATTACCCAGTAAGTCTTGATATATCCACATTTACTTTTATTTATCACTATGAATTCTCTCTCTATATTTATTTGAATAGTTTAATGGAAATACTTGTTAAGAAATATTTTCCTAATGTATTAGCAGTCAATATCTTCAATTTTATATATTTTTTTCTCATAATCAATGAACACTGTTGGATAGAATCCCCATATTAATTATAGACAACTGTATTCACCATCTCATTGTCATAAGAGTAAGGTAGAGAAAAGTTCTTTTCAATGGAGTTAACCCACATTTCTGCTTTAAGTGGACCAGAGGATCCACTAAACTACAGTGATCATTATCACACAAAGGAAATAATGGCTAGTTGATCCTTCTTGGGTAAAGAAAGATGTTTCAAATGGGTTGGGTTATAATTCACTTCGCATGAAAACTGGGTAAGCATTACCAAGATGTTTTGAAATACACCTCCAGTGGCATTGGGGATGTCATTCGAGAAATAATTTCATTATACCTCACATGGTTTGTTTTATTGGTTTCTATTGGGACCCAACATTTCCTAAAATATGGAATTTTTGAAGAAAACATAACTCAAACAAATAATGAATGAATAATTTATTCTTTTCCACAGTAATCTAAAGACATATGTTATAGGATACATATGTTTAACCTTCTTCTAAAACAAATAATCTTGGATGTTTAAATATACTTAAACATAAACTTATATATTTCATTAACATTTTCTAATACTAATTACTAAATTATCTAAATTGTACATATGATGGAAACTATATAAACCTTACTCTTTCTTACATGACTATCAATTCGTTTTAATGATAAAAAACATATCATTATATATACAAGGATAAAAAGGTTTAATATCTTGGGAAAATTAAAATCATAAATAATTTATACATTATAAATCATAAAAATTTATTTAAATCATTTTTATTTATCCATCTAAAATCCAAAATTATCCTTACTACATATATTCACCCGAAGGATATTCATCAAAGGAATGGGTGGGATAAAAGCCCCATAAGAGGAGGATTAAGGGACGTGAATCAATATAATAAGGGGTGAATAATAATAATCATCACATAATATAAATATAATCATCATCATAATACTGAGGGAAACATTTTATTAAGTAATGGAATTAAATAATACATAAAAATAAAAAGTTATGTCATATATTTCAAATACCACACATAGTAGTGAAAAAATCTCACATCATGTTCATTTATAACATATGTGCATAATCATTACATAATCATTATGAAAAAAGATAGAATAATTTTCACACATAATACACATTATATCATGAGATACATCACATTAACTAAACAAAATTAAGGGTTACATAATTTTAGGCCCACCCGCCACATCATAATAGCTACATAAGTATACATGCCCCATAAAACATATAACAATCATAGTCATGAAGTAACCCATGGAAAAAATGGGTTTTATAAGTATTTCATAAATTATAATTTTATGAATAAAATTTTGGGTTCTCAAATTAATATGGTAAAACATATCATTATTATTTTGAAAAAAATGGAACAACTCAAGAGGAGTCAAATATGTGCTTTGGAATAAAAAGTATTTTTGGGAAATAATTGTATTTGGGTAAAAAATAACGGTTGAAAATATATATCCTAAAAAATATAACGTAATAATAATAAAATTATATTTATAGAACATTATAGGAATTTCTATACACAAAATGACATGAATGACTGATTACCTAAATAAAAGGAGTTTGTTTTGAGAATCCCATTTCCTTAAATCCGGCTTAATTTTTTTTCACTTTTTCACCTCCTAAATAATGGACATGGATTTATTAAAACAATGAAACACAAGTGGATTATTTTTAATATTACCACTATTTATAATTATAATCATTTTATTGTATTTCATAATTTTATTGGTTAATGTATGATAATTTTTATATCGCATTTCCTCAAAAAGTTCCCATTTTTCTCTGAATTCACTATTTTTATTCAAAGTCATTTATACATAAGTATAGTTAATTGCTGAAAAATAAAATAATCATATTTATAAATTTCTATATCATATATATTTTATTGTAACAAAGCATAGCTTTGGGTATACTTAATGTATTGTTAATGTATTCATTTGTGATTAACAAACCGTTAATGATACATTGTCGAAAGACCTGGAAAGGAATGTTTGAAATTTATATATGTCATAATTATGATACTTTTTGTTAGTCAGAGTGGATACTCAAGAGGGGGGTGAATTGAGTTCCAATTTTAAATTTCTTTTAAAAAAATTTAGGATTAAAATCCCCCAAATTAAAACGGCCTAGTTTATTAAGGCAGTAGAGTTATAAGTGACTTATTGTTCAACAGGTTTCTCAAAGGTTGAATACTCCTTAGTAGAATCAGTATGAGAACTACTTCCACTTTTGAAACAAGTTTACTGAAAAACTCAGATATACACATTAACCAGATCTAACTATCAGAGTGAATGTAAAAATAGATTTATGTTTTTGCTAATATAAGCACAACGGATAAATGTAAAATAGAGTAATGAAAGAGGAACACAAAAATTTAAACAAGAGGTTCAGTCTTAAGACAAGAACTAGTCCTATTCACTTGGTGATCACTTCCCACCAAGCAATTATATTAAAAGTGATACACAGCCTGTATCGGGCTTTACAACAGTTTTCACAAACTGTCCAGGTTTTACAACCTCTACCACAGTTCTACGTGGGAAAATAAACTTCAAAGCAAAAAAAGGCTTATTCCACAGTTATACGTGGGAAACAAAAATAAAGAGAGTTTAGAATGGGGATTTTTAGTATCCCTCAGTTCAAGTATAAGAGATAGTGTGTGTAATATATACACACTGCTCACAAATGTAAAGTATTTAAACACAGTAGAGATATAGATATTAGGGATGAGTTTAGAATTCTCTGTTGTGTTATCAGATCAGCTCTGGACTCATTGGAATGAATGAGATGGAGTTTTGGTCCTTCTCTACAAGTTGACTCCAAAACAGAGTGTCGAAACTTCCAGGTTGTGACTTCCCAAATGTGGAGATGATCAACTTTTTGGATGTCACGCTCTTTGCAGCACACCACTACAGATTGTAGAAGGATCTTTCAATAGATCCTAATGAGGCTCTATGTTCTTATGAATGAGTGCCTGAGTGTTCTCTACTTCTTTTTAGTATATTCGGGTACTCATTTTGCATCTCTCCTGTATCTTTAATTTAGTCTCTTGTTTTTCATGTTTTGTTGTTCAGTAGATGCCGACAAGAGAAATGTTTCAAACACATGTGGTCTTCCTCGTACATTGTACTGTCTCCTGATATCCCTACAAATAACATTAAATAATGTCAGGTGCATTAAGTTTTCAAGACATGACTATTATAGTAGTATTAATAAAATTGGTAAAGGAAAGAATAGAATATCATTAGACTGGTAGCAGATGTATGTCATACGGTAGACATCAACTATGGTCTTTCCAACTATGGACTTCATCAATGGACTATTCAACTGTGAACTTCATCGGTAGACTCTTTGGCTGTAGGCTTGTAATGGTGGACTTTGAGATTAGTGGATGTTTGGTAATGGTATCTGTTTACTCTATGTAACAGAAGCTCCTTATCAGTGAAATACATTGGTAGACTCAATAGTAGACCTTTAACAGTAAACTTTTATCGGTAGTTACAACAGACTACTTCAACAGTAACCTTTCCAACTTTAGACTTGAACAATGAAGTTCAAAACAGAATACTGGAGAAAGAGTCTGACAGTGAACTTCTAGCATATGCCTTGTCACAGCAATGGCCTTGTGACAGTATCTCTTTGTCTGTGAGCTTTGATAATCAGATCATCGGTAGACTTGTGATAGTAACCTTGTATCGGTATCTTCCAACAGTGACTATAAATCTTCATCGATGATCTTCTAGCATCAGTGACTTCGAGTGAAAATGATCTATAATGGTGACTATGAACAGAAAGCTCTTACCAGTTGCCTTCAACAGTGAACTTATATTTAGATAATTATAAACTGTAAGCTGATGCAGCAAGTCATGAGACTTAAGATTATACATTGATCAGAATAATATAATTATAAATGTAGATTAAAAGGATTAGTAACTGACTTAATGTATCATGATAAATATTTAAACATGATTTGGGATTATCAAAACAGGTGAGTCCAACAATCTCCCCCTTTTTGATAATCACAAATTATGTCAGTATGTATTAAAGATAATTATCAGAGATTAATAAGAGTGTAAAACCAGAAAATATTAGTACATGGTATCAGAGAGAAAGGAAGATAAGATTCAACATAGTACCATAGTATCATGGTAGCATATTTATCTCCCATCATATGATTAGTCTAGAGTTAGCACAATATTTCTCAAAGTAGCACAATATATCTCATATTAGCACAGTATTTCTCAAATTAGCAAAATATTCCTCATATATTTCTCAAATTAGCACAATATTTCTCCCCCTTTATGATTAGAAAAAATAATGATAAATGAGAGAACATAGAAAGATTGTGTTAATAAACAGTTCAGTACATGACCAAAAAAGAATACATAGTCCCTATCAAAATACATAAACAGACTCAATCCACATCAGCCTCAGGAAAGGGATCTTTCTCTTTGGAGGAAGAAGAGGGAGGATGAGCTGCTGGATTAGCAGGTTTAGGAATCACTGCAGGAATGACCGGAGGGGAATAAATAGAAGCACTTGTGGGTCTTTAATGGATAGCTCGTGAAGGTATCAGTGGAGTAAGGCTTCTGATATCTTCTGCATGAGACATCATAGAAGAACCATTAGGTTGAGATGCAGGTAAGGTAAGAGGGATGATGATAGGGGTTCATTCCACATGGAGAAAGTGTAGAAGAAGGTTTCTGGAATCCATATTAATGATTCATCCTCTTTCCATTGCAGATAAGAAATCACCTTTATTCTCCAAAAACTTATCCAAAGCTGGGGTCAATTCTATCAGCTTGCTAACTTGCTCCTTCAATTCCTGAGTCACTGGAGGCAAATTCATATTCTCAGTCAAGAGCTTGAAGTGGTTGGTCATTTGATGCTTGGTATAAACCTTCTCAAAGTAAGAATCTACCTTATTCTTAATGGCCTCTTGAGAATTAGTAGCTGCTATTATGTGGTCACGAACAAAATTGCTGACTTCCCTAGTGGTAGCAAGGACTTGAGAATCAGAGGTGCCACTGGTATTGGTCTGTGAAATTTCTTCTTGGATCACAGTTCTGATCTGGTCAATGGTCACATAGGAGCTAGATGAGGGAATGGGTTTGACCGAGAAATCCACTGTCTCTTTGAAAGATTGAGTCAAGTTACCAATAACCTTCTGAACAAGTGCATCTTGACTATTCATATGTTCTTTGACTGATTTCTTAAATGCCTCAAAAACGTCCACAAACTGCTTGACAACTTCTTTGATATAACGAATCTCAGCATTCACTTGGTTTTGAGAACCGCTCATGGTAGTCAATGAAGCAACTGATTTTCTAAGAGCAACCATAGATCCTGTCCATCTCTAAATTTGATTATGGAATACTTTAACTTCATCCATCATTTCTTTCACTAGACTAGACACAACACATCCCAGAGACAGCTCCAGGGATTTCTCCACACTCCTCATCTCTTCAACCAGGCTTTTCTTCAAATCTGCCACTTATTCTCTCAGGGCCTCTTTCAATTCATCCTTTAAGGACTCAAGGTCCTCCTTGGTTGCCAAATTGTCAGCCACAACAGGTAGGATAACAGAATACCTTTGGGGATGGTCTTCCTCATCAGAATATCCATAATTGAGTCCAAGTACAATGTATCCTGGATCTGATGACCAACCTTCGATGTCATACAACACAGAAACTGAACCTATATGCTCCCCCTCACATAGATCTCTCTCCTAAGGAAGCTCTTCTATTTGTTCTACTCTAGTTAACACCACAACCTCCTCAGCAATTCCAGCAGATTCAACAGCAAATTTCTCTGTAGGGTGTGTCTTATCCATCTCTGAGTCATTAATGACTCCTATATCAATGGAAGTAGATTCCACTCTTGCATCCTAATCAGACACTGTATTGTCTGTATTATCTATCAGAGGTCTCAAAATGAGCTCTTGTTCTTCATTTTTCCCATCATCAGCTTCAACAACAAATTCTTTTCCTTCATCCCTATCACAATATTCCTCTGCCTCATCCTCTTCAGAGGTGTCTTTTACAGTATTCTTATATTCTCCTTCTTCTTCCTCAGTGGTCTTAGTGTCAATGTCCTTTAGTACAGTCTCTCTTCCTGGCAGTTCTTTTGGAGGGCTAGCTGCTCTGAAAGCTACTGTCCTTACAGGACTGTGAGGCAAATCAGGATCACTCCCATCATCAATAGGTGTGTTCTCTCTTTCAGGGTCCATAGCTCCTTCAGCCTCTTCCTTATCTAAATAAACCGATTCTAGATCATCAGGCTTCAGGCCTAGATCTCTCTTGTCTTTTGGCCTAGATGGGAGAGTAGTAGGGTCAAACTTTTCATACACCTTTCCTTCATCATTCACCCACACCTTATTCCAGGGATTCCCTCTAATATTCAAGAACTTGAAAATCACCTTGGAGATATAGAGACCGTTCTTGGACACTATCATTTCTTCTTGATTTCTAGCCACACCCTTTACCTTTAGCATAACTTAAATAAGATTGGCATGGAATAAGGAAATGGACTTTGAACTTGACTTAGTCATATCCTCCAATTGTGCCATCAGTAACCTACATAGGTTAATCTTATTTCCATGATTCAGTAATTACATCAGGAATATGTCCTGGTACTTCAGTACTGTGAAATCTCATCTCCTTGGACTAAGTACATGCTGAATAAACTTGAATAAAAGCATGTCTTCTCCATCCATCTCAGCTTCAATGATCCTCCTTAATTTTCTATCTCCTGTCAGTTCTTCCAGATCCTTTTCATATTCAAAAATATCAATGTTCGGAGGAGCCACTCTATAGTAGTAAGCATGCACTACTTCATGAGGGACTCTCAAACAGGCAGCCCACTCAGCAGACGTGAAACAGACTTCATTTCTGCTGACTTTGGATATTATCATATTCATATCATCGTCCTCTTCAAACTCCAGATATTCACATAACTCTTTCACAATCTTAAGGTATTACGGTCCATTGTTGTTGGAAAAACATTCTGTCCATCCTTGGGCATCTAGTGCTTCCAGCACCAATGACTTGCTCGACAGCAGCCATTCTTCACATAACTATTTCTCAGCAATGATTTGTCTCTTGGTCAGATACGGGCTGATAGGTCCCGTCAGAGTATTACTGGTGCCATTGGATTCGGCTCGAGTCCTCTTTGGCTTTGGCGCATCCTCATTGACAGTCGTGGGTCACTTTTTTCTGACCAAAGAGATTGATAAAGGTTCGAGAGCTTTGGTGAAGGGTTAGGGTTTAGGAATCTTGAGAGAAAGGTTCAATATTGAGAGAGTAAGGTGGATTGAGATATGTTCATTGCCTTTGGTTTTACCATTTAGGGATAAAATCAAAATAAAATAGAAATAATAAATAGGTATAAAAACGGTTCGAATTCCCGCAAAATAAAGACAAACAGCGAAGTATCCAATAGTGAGATGTACCAGTGAGGTACATCGGGGAGGTATAATAGTGAGGTCAAACTGTGAGGTATAACAGTGAGGTCCAAATGTGAGGTCTAACAGTGAGGTTCAACTATGAAGTCAAACTGTGAGGTTCGACTGTGAAGTCTAACTCCGAGGTTTGACTGTGAAGTCTAACTGCGAGGTTCGACTGTGAAGAGATTAATCATACCTACTCATTTTGTTTGTAATTTATCCTCTTAGAATTCAATGTCTTTGTGAATATATGATCCAATTGATTTCCAGTTCCAATGAATTCAAGAGTGATATCACCCTTTTGATAATGATCCCTCAAAAAGTGATGTCTCACATCAATATGCTTTGTCCTAGCATGAGATACCAGATTTTTGGAAATGTTAATAGCACTTGTATTTTCACACTTTATAGAGACATGTTTGAACTGATATCTACAGTCCAGTAAAGTGTGTTTCATCCACATAATTTGAGAACAACAACTACCAGAAACTATGTACTCATCTTCGGTAGTGGACAATGCAACAAAATTCTGCTTCTTACTAAACCAAGATATTGGTGACTTTCCTAAAATGTGACATGTCCCAGAGGTGCTTTTTCAATCTAACTTGCAACCGGAAAAATCAGTATCAGAATAACTTAACAAATCAAATTATTGTCCTTTTGGATAAAATAATCCTAAGTTAGGAGTATGTTTGAGATATTTAAAAATTCTTTTTACAGCAGTTAAATGAGATTCTTTTGGATTGTATTGAAAGCGAGCACACATGAATACACTAAACATGATGTCAGGTCTACTAGCTATAAGATAGAGTAGACTTCCAATCATACCTCTGTAGTTGGTTTGATACACTGGTTCTTTACTTCATCAGCATCCTTCTTACAAGTGGTACTCATAGGAGTGTCACTACCTTTACTACCATCAAAAGAGAAACCTTTTAAAAGATCCTTAATATATTTACTTTGATTTAAAATAATGCCATTTTTATTTTGAATGATCTAAAATCCAAGGAAAAATTTGTGTTCTCCCATTAAACTCATTTCAAACTCATTTTGCATCATTTTTGAAAAATCAACACATAATGAATTTTTAGAAGATCTAAAAATAATATCATCCACATAAATTTGTACTATCAAAACATCTTTAGAAATCCATTTAATAAAAAATGTAGGATCAGCTATCCCTTTGGAAAAACCTTTTGAAATAAGAAAAGAGTTGATCCTATCATACCATGCTCTTGGAGCTTGTTTTAAGCCATATAAATCTATAGATAGTTTAAAAACATGATTGGAAAAATGGGGATTTGTAAAACCAGGAGGTTGTTAAAAAAATACATCCTCAACTCTATACCCATTTAGAAAAGCACTTTTGACATCCATTTGATAAAGTTTGAGATTCAAATGAGCTGCATAGGCAAGCAGTATCCTAATAGCTTCTAATCTAGGTACAGGTGAAAAGGTCTCCTCATAGTATATTCCTTCCTCTTGACTATATCCTTGTGCAACTAACATGGCCTTATTTCTAACTATATTCCCAGACTCATCTACTTTGTTCATAAACACCCATTTAGTGCCTATGGACAAGGTGTCCTTAGGTCTTTCCACTAATTCCCAAACTTTTTTCCCTTTGAACTAATTTTGTTCTTCTTGCATATCCATTACCCAAAATTCTTCATTGAGAGCATCATTAATATTTTTGGGTTCAAGCTGTGAAGGGACAGCTTTATGTTCAACCTAGTTTCTTAGAGAAGCTCTAGTTTGTGTTCCTCTATCCAAATTGCCTACAACATCATCTAGAGGATGATTCTTAAGAGTCCTAGTACCTCTAGGAAGGGTTGAACTAGATTCTTCATATTTTTCTGTTGGTTTAGAATCGGTAGGATCCGATTCTAGAAAACTTCCAGAACTATATACTTTTACAGGGGATTCACTATTTTTATCATTAAGGTTCAAATTTGACAAATCTTCCTCAATATTTTCAAAAGAGGTTTTAGGATTATGCGGATCAGTCTCATCGAGTTTGATATGAATGGATTCTTCCACACATTTGGTTTTCTTACTGAACACTCTATAGGCTTTACATGAAATAGAATAACCAAGAAAAATCCCTTCATCACTTTTGGGAGAAAATTTGTCAAGATTATCTTTAGTATTAAGAATAAAGACTTTGCAACCAAAGACTCTAAAATAATTAATCTTATGCTTCCTATTATTCCAGAGTTCATAAGGGGTCCTTTTTAGAATCGGCATAATTAAAACTCTATTGATAACATAACAAGCTATATATACAGCTTCAACCCAAAAATAAATACGTAAGTCATACTCATTAAGCATAGTCCTTACAATTTCTTGAAGGGTCCCATTTCTTCTTTCTACAACTCCATTTTTGTTGAGGTGTTCTAGGGGTAAAAAAGTTGTGATTGTAGCCATTGTGTGAGTAGTAAGATTCAAACTCATGATTCTCAAACTCACGACCATGATCACTTCTCAGGGTCTTAATTTTAAGTCCACTAAGGTTTTCTACAGATTTGGAATATTTGACAAAATAGGAACAAGATTCACTTTTCTGAGCTAGAAAGATTACCCAATTATACCTAGAAAATTCATCTACAAGAACATAAACATAGTGCTTCCCATTTAGACATGAAACTCTTGATGGTCCAAACAAATCCATGTGAACCAAATCAAGTGGTTGAGACGTTGAAACTTATT
Organism: Viscum album; assembly: GCA_963277665.1. Classification (NCBI taxonomy): domain Eukaryota; kingdom Viridiplantae; phylum Streptophyta; class Magnoliopsida; order Santalales; family Viscaceae; genus Viscum; species Viscum album. Next base: position 1,919,406,126 of record OY728119.1, read on the forward strand.
TCATTGGTTTGAAAGAAAATTTGTGTAGTTTTCCATTTTGACAAGCATTATCTACTTTATCATTTGGGAATTCCAATTTATGTAGGCCTCTAACTAATCATTTTTTAGATATCTTACTAAGTGAGTGCACATTACAGTGTCCTAATCTTCTATGCCACAACCAAGACTCTTTATGAAAATCATTTAAGCAGTAAACATTTTGTTTGGCTAAGGAGTTTAAATCAACAGCATATACATTCTCATTTCTATATGTAGTGAAAACTAAATCATTTTTTAAATTAAAAACATTGAATGAATCATTCTTAAATTTAACATTAAGGCCATCATCAAATAATCGATATATGCTAATTAAATTATATTTTAATCCATAAACAAAAAGTACTTTAGAAATTAATATTGTATCAGGGTTACCAATCTACACTAAGCCGATGATTTTTCTCTTTGCATTGTCACCAAAGGTTACATTCCCACCATAAACTTTAATTATAATCTTGAAGTAGGAATAGTCTCCTGTCATATGTCTTGAACATCCATTTTCCAAGTACCATAGGGTCTTAGAGGAACTCTTCAAGAAACTTCCCAACAAAACAGATTAAACACGGGATAATTTTGGTACCTAGATCTTCTTGGGTTCAGAAAGGTTAGCCAATAAAACTTTTGGAACCCATATTTTCTTTATAGGTTTTCTATAATCAATAAACATATTTTGAGACATAAATAATTTGTTCGGTCCTTTAGAAAGTTGTTTCTCAAGAGATGATCCAGAATTTGCAGTGAACTGTCCAGATTTTGGAACAAATTTGGTTTTGCTAATTTGTCTCTATCCAGGCTGATATCCTAGACCAGTGGTATATTTTGGAGCAATATTTTTTCCTAGAAACTTTGTCAAGGTATCCTACCAGCAGTGAAATTCTAAATATCCTTTCTTAATTGTTCATTAGATAATTTGAGCTGAGTGTTCTCTTTCAATAGTTGAGCATTGATTTCTTTTTCTACACTTAGATCTGTTTTAATATTACTAGTCAAGGCATGCTATTTCTTTAAAGATTTATATTATCTTTCAGTTCATTTCAAGTATCTTCCAGTATATTGAAATATTCAAATAGTTCATCCTTATACATATTTTCATCATTATCTAAATCACGGTTATTTCTAGAATAATAATAATTTAGAATAGGGGAAACAAGTACCTCCGATATGTTATTCATGAAGCATATGTTTGCATGATTCTTTTCAGAATCAGTGGCTTCTGATTCACTTGTGCTGTCTTCCGAAGCACTCCAAGTTTCTTTCATGGATTTATTATACATCTTGTCCTTATAATCATATTTCTTTTTGAATTTTAACTTCGTACAGTCAGCCTTGATGTGTCCTTTCCTCCTGCATTCATAGCCGACTATATCATCTTCCTTGTCAGATTTCTTCCAATCCTTATTCCACATACCATGTTGATCATACTTACCCTTGTAGTTTAGTTTTCTGAAAAACTTATTCTTCCTATAGAACTTCTTAAATATCCTATCCATTTGAGCCATTTCTTCATCACTGTCTGAACCTAAATTTTCACTAGCTTAACTTTCAATAGGTACATGTATTTTCTCCTTTTCTTTTCTTTTTGAAGGAGTAGACTTGAATGCCACAGATTTTCTCTTGGGTTCATCATCTTCTTCTTTGTTCACCTTCAGTTCCTCTTTATACATCATTAGTTTACTAATCAACTCCTTAACAGGTAGCTTGCTGATGTCACATGACTCTCAGATAGACATAGAGGTGCCTTTCCATCTGTTAGGAAAACGTCTCAATATTCTCATGATCTGCTCCTTTTTCGGAACATCTTTTTCCCAGTGAACTCATGGTGTTGACAATCTCATTAAACCTAAGATACATATCAGAAATAGGTTCATCAGGTCTCATATTAAAATTATCATATTTAATAGTATAAGTATTTAATCTCATTTCCTTCACGTTGGTTGTTCCTTCATGAGAAACAGCCAAGATGTCCTAGATTTCATGAGCTCTTTTACATGAAGAAATTCTATTAAATTCCTCATCTCCTAAAGAGAAGTAAAGGGCATTCATAGCTTTACAGTTATTTTTGTAGTCATATTTTGTAGCATCATCCCAGGTAGATGTAGTAGTTTTGGGGATCTCATATTCTGATTCTATATCAGACCAAATATCAAAACCAATACATTCCAAATGAATTTTCATTTTGATATTCCATTGAGTATAGTTCACACCATTAAAGAAAGGTGGCCTGTTAGTAGTAGATCCTTCTAGTCTATTGTCCATAACTAGATTTTAGAAAATATATTAAAGAGAGAAAATTTTGAACTAACAGAAATTTAAGATCTTTAAGATAAAACTTAAATCACAGTTTAAAAAACAGAGGATTTGAAAGCCTTTTTATAAATAACAATGAAACCTTTGATACCAAATGTTGGTCATAATGGATACTCAGGAGTGGGGTGAATTGAGTTCCAATTTTAAATTTCTATAAAAAACTTTTAGGATTAAAATCCCCCAAATTAAAACGGCCCAGTTAATTAAGGCAGTAGAGATATAAGTGACTTATTGTTCAACAGGTTTCTCAGAGGTTGAATACTCCTCAGTAGAGTCAGTATGAGAACTACTTCCACTTTTGAAACAAGTTTACTGAACAACTCAGATATACACACTAACCAGAACTAACTATCAGAGTGAATGTAAAAACAAATTTATGTTTTTTCTAATATAAGCACAATAGATAAATGTAAAACAGAGTAATGAAAGAGGAACAAGACAATTTAAACAAGAGGTCCAGTCTTAAGACAAGACCTAGTCCTCTCCACTTGGTGATCAGCTGCCACCAAGAAATTATATTAAAAGTCATACACAGCCTGTATCGGGCTTTACAACAGTTTTCACAAACTGTCTAGGTTTTACAACCTCTACCAATGTTCATATGTTGTAAAATAACCTTCCAAGACACACAAGGCATATTCCACAGTTATACGTGGGAAACAAAAATAAAGAGTGTTTAGAATGGGGACTTTTAGTATCCCTCGGTTCAAGTACAAGATTCAGTGTGTGTAAAACATACAAACTTCTCACAAATGTAATGTTTTTAAACACAGTAGAGCTGTAGATAGTAGGGATGAGTTTAGAATGCTCTGTTGTGTTGGAAGATTGGCTCTGTACTCGTTGGAATGAATTAGATGAAGTTTTGGTCCTTCTCTGCAAGTTGACTCCAAAACAGAGTGTCGCAACTTCCAGGTTGTGACTTCCCAAATGTAGAGATGATCATCTTTTTGGATGTCAAGCTCTTTGAATCACACCGCTATAGATTGTAGAAGGTTCTTTAAATAGGTCTTTATGAGGCTCTATGTTCTTCTGAATGAGTGCCTAAGATTTCGTTTCTTCTTTCTAGTATATTCAGGTACTCATTTTGCCTCTGTCTTGTATCATTAATATAGTCTCTTGTTTTTAGTGTTTTGTTGTTCAGTAGTGGATGACAAGAGAAATGTTTCTACCACGTGTTGTCTTCCTCATAAATCGTACTGTCTCCTAATACCCCTGCAAATGACATTAAATAATGTAAGGTGCTTTAATTTGTCCAGACATGACCATTATAGTGGTTTTAATAAAATTGGTAAAGGAAAGAATAGAATATCATTAGTCTGGTAGTAGATGCATGTCACATGGTAGACTTCAACTGTGGTCTTTCCAACTGTGGACTTCATTGGTGGAATATTCAACTGTGAACTTCATCGGTAGACTCTTTGACTATAGGCTTGTAATGGTGGACTTTGAGCTTAGTGGATGTCTAGTAACGGTAGCAATTTCCTCTATGTAAAAGTAGATCCTTATCAGTGAACTCCATCAGTAGACTCAACAGTAGACCTTTAACAGTAAGCATCTAATCAGTAGTTACAATAGACTACTTCAATAGTAACCTTTCCAACTGCAGACTTGAATAGTGAATTTCTCAATAGAAGACTGGAGAAAGAGTCTGATAGTGAACTCCTAGAAGAAGCCCTGTCACGGTAATGACCTTGTGACAGTAACTCTTTGTCTGTGAGCTTTGATAGGCAAATCATCAGTAGACTTGTGACAGTAACCTTGTATCGGTGTCTTCCAACAGTGACTATAAATCTTCAATGGTAATATTCTAGCATCAGTGACTTAGAGTGAAGTTGATCTATAATGGTGACAATGAATAGAAATCTCTTACCAATAGCCTTAAACAGTGAACTTATATTTAGATAAGTATAAACTGTAAGCTGATGTAGCAAAGTCATGTGACTTAAGAGTATATTTTGATCAGAATAATATAATTATAAATTTAGATTTAAAGGATTAGTAACTGACTTAATGTATCATGATCAATATTTAAACATGATTTGGGATTATCAAAACAGGTGATTCCAACACTTTTAGTAGAATAAATCATTAATATAATGTTAAAATAAAAAAAATTAATTTTATAACATTTTATTATGAAATTAATTGGGGTAAAAATAAAAAGAAGAATAAAAATGTAGAAAAATGTATAGAAACATACCCTTTCCTCGATGTATCTTCTCTTATACATCACTAAAAATACCATGATTTTTACATTTGGTTGACTTTAGAAAACCCATAGATATTATAATGGGATATAGAGGGTGGATTTTTTATGAGTATTTGAATTGTTGAGAGATAGATTAGTGGTTTTACAAGGGGAGGGTGATGGGTATTTTATACTTGAGGAGAGGGTTATTTTTAGAATTAAATATTAAATAAAATAATATATTAGTTGTTAAACATGTAATAGTGAATTTTTTAAAATGTAAATCATTTATTAATATCATATAATAGTTATAAGACTTTAAACCTCTTTATAATTAGATTTCAAATATTTTTTATTAATAAGAAAAGTGGGAATAAATAAAAATTGTTATTTTAAGTGAACACTTTTGACTTTAGGTTTTCGAAAAACTTTTTTAGGTTTGGAAATTATGTTTACTATTTTTAATGAATAATTTATGTAATTAAATATTTGTTTTATGAGCCCCAATTTCTATAAATTATTATTTCTTGATTACATTAGGAATTATGTCAGTTATGTTATATCAGTTATGTGAAAATTTGAATTTTTTTACTATTCATTAAAAATATAAGTATTTCATAAAATTACCAAAAAATAACCGTCGCATAATTTTAATGTGATAAATAAAAAAATTAAATTAATTTTATAAAAATAAATTTCAAAAATATGTATTCTTAATTTGTAATATAAAAATTGTATGTTTTATAAAATACTTTAAAATAAACTTTATTAAAAAATTTCTATATTTTTTTTTAATTTTTAATCATGATATTCATTTAGAACTATGATATTTGTATTTACTTGAATTAATTAGAATAAAAATTATTTAGACCATAATTTATTAGTTTCAGGTTAAATTACTATTTCAAACGGTCAATTTATTATTCCCAATGGTCAGGATACTATTCCATTGGTCAAATTTGTATTACAATAGTCACAGTTCCTCATATAATTGAAAATTAATTATTTCACTCAATATTCAACACAATTCGCCTCAAGATTCTATATTTCCATTTTATATAATGTTTATTAGTTTAATTATATTTAGTTTATTTTCTATAGTGGTGTTATTTAGAGAGATGAATCTAGTAGATTGGGGGAATCCATATTTACCCATGATAGGTTTTCTATTTTACCCATGTGATGATTGCAATTTTAATGGGCATATATATATATTTAATAATGTAATTATTTTCATTAATAAAATAATGTGTTGTTGTTTTATTTATGTGTTTTATGTATATAATATTGTATTATATAAAATAATACACATTCATTTTATGAAATAAATATCATTTATAAACAGTAGGTTGTTATAGTTCCTATCCATGAAGGATATCTATCTCATACGTTTGAGGAGAAACTATAAATTGAGGATATTTATATTGTATAGGGGTTTATTGTTGTATATCAATGAGAGTTTCCTAGTCCTCTTCTAAATAAAGAATTTTTGTTTTCCATATAACTAATAATTGGTTCTAAAAATATTTAACATACACTATGTAGAATGGCCCCAATTGAGTTACAAGAACTGAAGAAGGAACTCCAAGAGAATTTATAAAAGGGATTCATACGCCCAAGTGTGTTATCTTGGGGTGAACCTATTTTTTTTGTTTAAATGAAATTTGAATCAATACATATTTGAAATTATTTTTATATAATAAACAAGATAAATATAAAGAACACATATGCTCTAGAAATTATCGACGATTTTCTTTTGATCAAGTATGGGGAGATAAATAATTTTTCATTTAATTCGGATCTTTGGTTTTCCTTTATGTTCAATATAAGTATTTGGTATGACTTAAATGTAGAGTTGAGTTTCAGTATTACATATCATCCTTAGATAGAATGTTAGTCTTAGAGGACTATTAATACTATATAAAATGTCTTCATATCTTTCTCTATGGGTTTAAAATGTTGGTGGGATCAACACCTACCCTTGGTATACTATTCATACAACAACAATTTCCAATCAATAATTCAAATTTCATTATATTAAACCCTCTATGGAAGGATGTGAAAAAATTTGTCAGGATGAGATGATGTTAGAGGAATAAAGCTACTAGGACCTGATATAGTTGAGAAAATTGTAGGTAATTTTAGATCCATCTAGCAGTACATAAGGGATGCTCAAAGTCATCATAAAAGTTAATAACCAATCATCATCATGATCTAGAGTTAAAAGATGGTGATAAATTATTCTTATGACTACCACATTTTATTAAGGTTATGATGTTCATAATGAAGGGCAAGACAAGCTGTATATGTATTCTTCCCATCAAAACTCTTGACCATATTGGGAAAATAGATTTTCTATTGGAACTTCCATTAAATATCTCACAACTTCATGATGTCCTCCATATATCTCTCACGAGGAAGTTCATATTTAATCATTCACATGTACTAAACTCAGAGGTCATACCACTGGAGCAAGAAAAATATTATGAGGAATGACTATTGAAGATTATTTATTATTGTGAAGAAGTTAGATGAAATAATACCACTCACCTAGTTAATGTTTCTTCGTAGAACAAAAAATTAGAGGAAGCTATGGGAGAACATGAGGATGTGATGAGGATGAAGTATCTTTAGTTATTTATACCAAAGTGATAGAATTTAAAGGAAAAATTTATTATTATGGGGGGTAGAATGTAACACCCTTATATTTTATGATATATTTATCTTTAAATATATATTATTTATTTGATATCTTTTTTACATGAAAAATTGAGTTTTAATAAACTAAAATATGGTATAAGAAAATTATTTTTAATGTTATTGTTATTAATTAACCATTGGATTGGTGGGTATGAATAGTAATAACCAAATTATAAAAATCCATTTTCACAAATGAATGAAATTAATCCATTGGTTCTAAATTGGTTATAAATTAATATGAAGTATTATTAAGGTAAATGTGAATCTCTTCAGAAAAATGATTCTTTTCGCAAAATGTGTTTTTATCATATTAAAATAATGTAATAACTATTAATGAATGATTTAAATTAAATTTAAAATTATATATTAAATATAATGTTTAATAATCATTTAATGTTTTTTATTAGGCATGTAATAATAACAAATCCAGTTTTATTCCTAAATATACATTAAAAAAAGAGTTTTTATTTCATACATATTTTAAAATGAATTCTCTTATAATTAATGGAATTAAATATTTTAAAATGTTTTCCGTATTTTTAATTATAATAATAAATATAATTTAATAGGTCTAACTAAATTTTTGGTCATTATTATTAATGACCAGGGTGAAGATTTGTCACCTCGATAAAACAGGTAAAACTAGGTTAAAACAGCGGGGTACATGGTTAAATTATCATTAACACCATCCTTTTTTGGAATTGTATGAGTGGTGTTTGGTTAAATATATTTTTAATTAGTTAAATATTTTATTTTAAAACATCATTTTCAAATTGGGATCCTAATCTTGTCTTTTGTAAGGATAAGTTATAATTTATTAAATTAAAAACAAATTTTTGGTTTTTATAATTAATTTTATGGTTAGAAGGACCCATATGATTTTTGATTCATAAAAAAGTATAAAAATATCCCTTATTTATTAAATAAGAAAATAAATTTGTGGAAATAAACTTTTTTACTTGATTTTAACAAATAACAAATTTAATCATAATGCAAGTATTTTTCAGAAATCTATTTTTCATTAGTTTTTCATTCTTTATTAAATGTAATTTCTCATTTACATAGAAATTTAATTTGAAAAAATGGATTCAAATTTTGGAATTATAATTTACAATTTGTTTTATATGGAACCCTTTTTCAAATAATTATGTAATCCCGATAAAAATGTATGTTATGATGGTTAAGATGAAAATGAGTTTAATTTTGTTTAACAAAGAGATCATGTAACAAAATGTGACTTTTAGTACCATTAATTTTCCAGTTTTGGTTTTTTGAGAATGTTTATGGGAATTCATGAAGGGTTCAGTAGGGTAAGTGTTTTAGGAGTACCACAATTTTTTGGTCGCAATGTGAACATGATTCGTGTCATGTGTTGGTGGTTCACAACTTGTGTAACTCGTTAGTTTCATGAATTGTGTGCAATAGTATATGAATCCATGAAACATATTCATTTAATGAAATGTCGATTATCGCAGGCTGAAGAGACATAGTTTATGGTGGAAAATGAAGATATAATAAAATAACACCATGTACCAGATTCACGAATTGTAATCCATGGGGACTCATAGAATTCACCTCATGAATGGAATTCATATCGTGAAAGGGGTGGGTTTCAGGTTTTATATCATTTTTTAGCTAAACCATCATTCATTTAGTCACCCTCCCATATCAATTATTTGGAAAACCATAGGTGATGTTAAAGGATATTCTATTCCTCCTTCTCCAACTTCGATCTATGGGTTTTGGGGGTTGTTTTTTGGGTTATAAAGATATGTTATCCTATATTCCATATGGGTTTCTTTCCATTCATCTTCTTGGTGATCCAATTTGCTGTTGTCATGTTTTTTGGTTAGTTTTTACTATGTTTTAAGGATCCTTGGGTGTGTTGTAGGTTCATCAATGAATCCTTTATATGTTTGTGGTTTATAAGAATTTCTTCTGCACCCTACGATGAGAAACAAGTTAGATAGATCTGTTTATCGTAGGATTTTAATTTTTTTCTCATATTTTGTATCACACATGAGGAATATTATTGTTTCATCTATTAGGATGGTTTTTGATGGTATGATCATGATAAATTAATCTGTTTAATTGAATTGATTTGGAAAGGGTTGATTCACAATTTTTTACAAGTTTGATATTATTTTTTTTATTTTGAATTATACGGTCTTGATTCCATATTGACAATCATGGACGTTTAGGGGATTCTTTTTTTATGGATTGAAATTTTCTATGGATACCTTATTGTGTGTTGTTTGTTATATCTCTAAAATGGAATGAATCTTACTAATTATATTTGAATAATATAATGGTTTACCTCGGATTATGGCTTTGTGATAATGAACTAATTAAAGAAATGAAATGTGAAATTCACCATGAAAAATATCTATAAATTTGAAATATCATGTAATGGATAGGGAAATATATGTGGTGATGATATATGGTTATGAAGTAGTATGGGATGATGTGTGGTTAGAATGAGCCAATGCTCCAATCTCGAGATTTGTGGTTTTGATGTCATATGGGGTGACATGTGTTTGGTATGAGGCCATTCTATGAGGGTAAATGTATGGTTGTGATGCAATATGGGGTGATTTGTGGATAGTTTGAGGCCATTTTGAGGGGATATAATGTGTGGTTGTGTTATGTGTTGGGTGTGACGAGAATGTTTATATTGTGATAGATTCCTGGGTAGTGATGGAATCATTGGATACTACTATTTTTAAATCAATTAAACCTATTTTTTTATTGGAAAAAGATAGTTAACGAGAAAATTAATAATGGGATATGTGGTTAAATAAAATTTTTATTAAATAATTAAAGGAATAATATGTTTAAATAAAATCATCTGGTAATGTATTATTATGTGGTTTCTTCATTTAGTTGTGGTCAAAAGAGTAGTGACATTGTGAGTTAGTCAATGCTTATAGTGAACCCATACGATGAGCTTATGTGTACTTAAGTACATATATGGATTTTATATTCCTTCAGATTTCTATATGCACCAGACCCACATATAGAACCATGTGTTTCTTTTGGAAATGGGAATTAACTTCTTTGTTTAAGGTTAAAACTTTCCAATTGGTTTCCAACTGGTTTATTCATAGAACCTGAAACAACCAATGATTCTATATCCATTTGGACTTACATCCAAAGGTAGGTGCTCATTGGTTGTATAATGATGTGGCTTAAGAATTTTCATTGGTTGAGAGGATGGGATTTTAGGCTCACCACACCTTTTTGGGGGAAATTATTTCCTACTCCGGGACTCTCTTATAGATTTAAGTTATGTTCACAAATCCTTCTTAATTCACCAAGCATGAAAATGATTTTTATATTTGGAAATCAATGATTAATATGTGTGGGATTTATAGAATATTTTATATGTATTTTAGGTTCTTCATAGATAGAGAATCATCCATATGTATTGGAGATTCTTTGTCAATGGTATCCTTTAATATATTATATAGAAAATTTTTGGTCATTGTGATTACCATACTGGTTTTAAAGCCACTCAGGGGGCACATGAATTTTGTTGTCATTCTAAAAGATAGGGATTATTTCAGAGTTGGGATCGTACCCGCAAATGGGCTACATATGTATCCTCATTAAAAAGGAATATGAACCCACGTTGTTTGATTAGAAGGATACAGTTTAACCTTATAAGGGGTGGAAAAGAATTAATGAAAGATGGACTTTAACCTTATCAAGGATTCATACGTACTCTAATTTTAAGGCAATTATCAAAGTACACGTAGTTTAGGTAAAGAAATATGAGGTTTATGCACGATTAATGGCCCAAAAAGAGATGTCGTGATTACTTTTACACCTGAAGATCACATGAGTCATGATCGGTGTGAGAAAAAAGAGGTATCATTAAATTTGACGATACTGCCATGAAAGATGTAGTCATGAGAAATGACGTGGGGCTTTACATATCTATGACTACCCTAGTAGATGAAGACCAGGACTTACTTTAGGAAAGAAGCCCAGGAGCATGGTCCATAAAGGTATTTGTACTTTATGGAGATTTGGAGTTTTAACTTGGGGCTTACTCTTGAGAAGGAGGCCTAAATTAAAAGGGACTTATGTTTGGGGTTTATTCCTGATAAGGAGGCCCAAATCATAAGAAATTAATATTGGGGATTACTCTGGAGAAGGAGGCCCAATGTTAAAGGAAATTATGACTGGGGCTTACTCCAGAGAAGGAGGCCCAGGTTAAAGGGACTTGATACTTGTGGCTTACTCCTAAGAAGGAGGCCCAAACCAGGGGAACTTGGGGGCATACTCATGAAGGGAATTCCCTAAATCAAAAGATCTTCTCATCGTAAAGGATGATGTTATATAGTAAACACCTAACCGTGGTGACATAAATCTTGTAAGTCATGAGGTTTTGGGATAGATTCTCACATAATTCCTTTCAGATAAGGAAGCCAACAAAGGAACCATGCCATAAATGGCATTGAAAAGGTGTTTGAGGGCTAATATCAAGAAGAGGATAGGTGAACTGGAGAGAGGCACACAAATGAAATTGGCGTGAAAGTATGGTCGCACAAATCATTTGGTGCACACGTCTAGGTCGCGATGTGTACTTGTGTGGCATGGGTTCTCCTAGGAAATGAAGAATCTATAGGGAAATACTTGGGAAAGACATAACTCAAGCCTTTAGTATTATCCTAAGATGTTTCCAAAGGGGAAGCCCACAAGTTTAATTGAAAGGGTATGGCGGTGCGCAAGTGTTTCCAATTTTAAGTAGGTCTGGAAACTTAGGCGCACAAGTGTTGATGAATTCGGAACACTTAGGCCATATCCTACTCCTTCAAGTCTTCCATTCTTGGTAAAAAGATACATTAGAAGCTTTCAGAAGAGTTGAGTTGAAGACTTGGGTGACTTGAGCATGAATCTGAGTTTTGGAAAATTCTTTCTTCAAATGGGGGACCCACAAGGGCTATTTATAGGCCACCGGGCACCTTGGGTGAAAAAATAATCGGGCACACAAGTGACTTGCGCGACCCATAGGTGGCGCACAGGTGACTTGCACGGTGCACATAGAACTTGCCCGGTTCCCTCCAAATGGGTTCCTTTCCCATGCCTTATATCAATTTTTTATGTTCATAAAATGGTGACCCACTTTGTGCTTAAGGTATCCCAATTTTCCATTCAGGGGACCCTGTAAGGAAAAGAAGCGTCAATAAAAGTCCCCCCTCATAGTTGGATCTGAAAAGGAAAGAGGATCTGGCTCTGAGGTAAAGCTGGAGAAATCAAGGGTCTGTGGCGCACAATTATGGCGCGCAGATGATGGGGAGTGCAGATGATGGGACACGTAGGAATGGAACACAGGTGGCCTGGATCGCCTATATATACAGGCTCACTCTTTCCTAAACACACTCAACTTCAAACACTTGAGCTCTCTTCATGCAGGTGCTTCTGTTCTTCAGTGGATTGCTCTTCTTTTTTTTGTTGCACTTCTGCAAAAGGTATTTGACTTGCATGCCATTACTAGGGCGGCAATACTGGCATGACACTTTTGACTTACACGCCAGGTTTGAGACTTGCGCGCCTTAATGCCTTTGCCATTTTTGTTGATTTCCTTCATCAATATTTTTCAAAACAAACTTACTTAAGGTTCATCTGTTTAATATTTGTGCAGATTCAATGGCTCCCAAAAGAATTGGATTAACTGATGAGTTGGCCAGCAAGAGAATAGATGACATGATGAGCATCGTCGGCCATGATTATTTTGATATATGTGAGAGAAATCTCCTTGATTTGGCTATATACTTGAAGAAATATCATTCCAATTTCCCATAGAGCATCTACTTGCCTTTATATGGTCATGGTCATCTGCAAGGAGTCAACATTCCATAGGCCATTAATCATATTCCTCATTCTTGGTTTCAGACATACACCAATTTGTCTTTGGTAAATGTCTCAGTTGGAGGATCATTTTCCAATGCTGGAATAGTAGATAAGGTATTCATAATGCATCATAGCCCATGTGTTCCAGATTTGATGCCTCACAAGCCTGATCTACAGCTGTATTTCTATCCATCTATTTTTAGAAATTATCAGATGGTCCAATCTAAGGGATGGAAAAAGAGTTGGGATTTCCATCCTGGAGGAGGTGTGAAGCCGACTTGGATATAGGCATATTGGGTACGAAACAATTGTGTAGAGTTTGTCGATGATCTGAAAGGAGAAATAATATATGAATCCATCTGGGCAGGGCATACATATGTTTACAATAATTACAATTTCGTGTCGGAGTTAATCAGTGGTTGGACCCCGGAAACGAATTCTTTCCATATGACTCATGGAGAAGTAGGCATCAGTTTGTGGGATGTCTAAAAGATTTCAGGGGCTCCAATTTTGGGAGATATGTATGATGAATTCATCCCCCCCAAGGTGACCTGGAATGATTCAGAGAAGACTCCGGATTTTTCTCAAGAGTTAACGAAAATTTTCCACAAGATTAAGAATACCAAAACCCCAAAAACCCACTCCAGAAAAGAAATCCATCCAGAGGACTGGATGGACATGTTTTTTATTAAGAAGAAAGTGGAGGGACCTTCCTGCACTCATCCTACTAATTTCCCTAGAGCAGCAAAGAGGAGTTCTCCGGGCACATTTTGGCCAACTTTGGAAGCAGGAGAGTTTGATAGGTTGTGGTATGAAGTAAAGCAAAAAATTTCAGCAAAGACCCGTCTGACAGGATTTTTGGCCTTGTGGCTCTGTGTTTACCTTTTACCAGTTTGGGATTTGAAAGGAGGCGTGAGACCGAGGACCTTTGTCATTGCGGCCTATCTAGCTGAAAGGAAGAAGGCTTCATTGGACACCCCAGGTCTGGAAAAGATTCAAAGGAGATTACATCATGTTTATCTGGGTAAGTGTCCTCTAAGAATAGTGGGACCATTCCACGTTTAATGGGGATGGATCGACACTCAATTCAGTACATAGGGTATAAAAAGTGGGGAACAGGTTCCTAGACGTTCATTTCGGCCATTTGTTCCGGCCTTTTCTAGAATTTCTCCATTATCCCTCAATGATTATGATATCAAGATAAGGCTGAGCATGTTCATGAAGTTTCATTTATTTCCTTATGGAAATCCACCAACACGGAAATTTTTTGATGATGGAAGAGCCATCCTGTTGTTAAGGGCATAAATGCTAGCATGTAGAGATGGTACCCTGGCCACGAGGATTGACAGGGAAATTATATGTGAGGCCTATGCTCCATAAAGATATGCACGCCAATTCAAATGTCTGTAGAAAATTATCATATCCCCTCCGGTGCATGTTAGGTAAGAGCAACATCCAATGGTTTCTTGTCAACTATGGTTGTTGACTTCTATGGAGAGGACTGGGGTGGTATTTGATCTACCAAATATTGGAGTGGCAAGTCGATTGACTACATGGTGTGCTGAGAGACGAGTAGCATCATACCATGAAGGGGTACTGAATTAGCCGGTCCCTCGGGTGGGGACATAGAAGAGAACCGTTAAGAAAGAAGATTTTCATTTGGAAGGTGACTCTTCCTCACCCAAAGCTGATTCACTAGGTTCCTCACCCAGGGATGATTCACTGGATTCCTAGGATGGGGATGATGAAGCACAAAGTGCATCAAAGCGGCCTCGTGCCAGATATAATCCACCTGTTAGAGTCAAGAGACCTACTCCATCGACTCATGGTGAGTTACATCATTGAGGAAATTTAGTCTCCATTATTTTAAAGAGCAACAAGTTTCATTTTAAAATCCTTTATCTATGGTTGAAGGAGATGGGAAGAAGTTGAAGTCCCAGATTGTAGGACCCTCTTCGTGGCCTTCTAGTGCACATTCTAAATATTTACAACTAGAGGTTATCTAGACATGGAGGAGTTTATATTGTGAGGCTGAAACCACATGGATGGAATTATGTGATGGTGTACATATCCATGGAGTAGGGAATCTCCAGGCTTCTTCTGGCATAAATTTTGAGGACAACCCCAATGAAGTGAGGGCTTACATCAAAGAGCTATAAATTCTCATATATGCCACTGGTAAGTCAATTATTGTCACCAAGAGGTTGAAGGAAACAATGAACCTTGGTACCACTGAGGGGATTGGTCATTCATTAGACGATGAGTGGCATGATTACATGTCTCCTGAAGATGTAAGTTTTCCTTTTTCTGATATTTCTATTTTCTTTTCAATTTGAATTTAATCAAAGCATTGTCATTTAAGGAAATAATCTTCTTCATCCTACAACTTGTAAAGGAAAGAACCCCTGAAATACCTTTGTCATGGTATAGCCATAGTGGCACCGCTCTTGGAGCCACTGAATCTCCTCGTGAGCCGGGAAATGTATCTCTAGGCCATCAAGCCATAGATGAAGAATTAGAATGGTAATTATTGTCTCTGATATCTGTTCTTGGAGATGATGATGCCAGTCCACCCAAAAATGACATGAATCAAAACCAAAGAAGAAAGAGGACCACAGTCAAATGCATTATCAGTAGTGGTAAGTCTTTCAGGTAGTCATGAATCTTATATTATGAAAAAGTGCTCAAACTTCTCTAGATTTTAGGGGAGTCTTCAGTTTCCTATTTAAGGGAAAGGAATGACCATCCTTAAAGTACAGCAGATGGGGTTATAGAACGGCTGTAGGTTCCTGCTGAAATGGTTGTTCCTGAGGAAATATTGAGAGCAGATGAGCCGACATCTGTTCTGAACACCGCGCCTATTTCTGATTCCAGGAGAGAAAAGGCTTCAGGTAAATTAAAAAAACTTCATATAACCACAAATGAGACAACAAATTAAATCCATTCTATGATGTTTTATGTTGGACACATGTATTAGAACATTTGGAAACCACCGAAGTGGAGCCCACAACTGTCTCTGAAGAAGCTATCTGGGGTTAGAGATTTCTAGATGAAAGTCATGAAGAAGGCATGGTAAGTGCTCCCACTGGTGAGAATAACTTCGGATCTGGGACATCATTGCATAAAATGATGACTCTTGGCATGTCCTTTGAATAGATTCTAGACCATGTTAAATTAACATGTGATTTAGAAGATTTTGGACATCTTGTTATAGAATCAACTAGATGTGAGTTTCATCATTTGTCCTTTTAATCTTCTCATGATTACACTTCTAACCATGTTTGGTTAAAAATGTACAGTTCCATCTAAAGATACTGTCGAGCCAACAATTCTTGAAAGGGATGTAGACATGGATGTCAACCCAATTATTGCAGAAACACTAGCTAAGGTTGAAATTAACACGGCATACCCTCCTGAAACCCATTATAAAAATCTTGTTGAAGCTAGGAAAGATGGGGAGGAGTCTTCACAAGTTGATGATCTACTCTTTGGTAAAAGATGATGATATTTGTATCTTACATAACCTACAAGAAAATCAATCACCTTTTACTATCATTTGAAACTAACTATACTTTCAATTGAATAAACTGGGCTATCAACTTCAATGGATAGTTCTGGAGGTGAACCATCAGCCTTAGCCAAAATAGTAGCAGAAGGAAAAGCAACCAGGGTCAGGAAAGGTGCAGAACATGGCACTTCCTTATGAGCATTAATCCCAGACTGTGTTCCTCCCTGTGATATTGATGTTGAATCAAACCCAGAGGTGAAAAGAGCACTCCAATTACCAAATTTAAAGGCATGGAAAAATTTATGGAAGATAATATATAAGGTACCTATTGAATATCTTCCATCGAAAATACAAAGACTGTCATCCCTATTCATCATGTTGTGACTTGGTGGTTTTGGATATCAATAAATCCATGTCGTCGTGAAAAAAGTCATTTGAAGGAGGGAGAAAGAGAAAATGTGTCATCAGGACCTGATCAGAGCTAGATTGATGATCAATAACAATGAATTTTAGGCTGCAGTGTCTCGAGATGAGTCTGATCATGCTGCAAAGCTGATGGAACTGAATAAAAAGATAAAGGATAAGATTGTCCAGCAGTTGCACCTTCAGCAAGAGCTATATTCTGTTACTGGGGAGCATGACCAGCTTCCTAATTCATTAGAAGAAGTCCAAGAGTATGGTATAAAAGACATAAAATATGACAAAGAAGTGCTTCATCAAGATGATGACAATGAAGCTGGTCGGGTAAATGAACTTCAAGTGGCTGCCGATGAAGCTCAGGATACTGTGAAACAAATGAGAAGTCATGTTGAAAGTCTTCTTTAATTTCTGAAAATAAGAGAAGAGACTCCAGTCTATGGATGTTCTTCTAATCTTGTTCATCAATAAAAAACATTTCATCTTCAATCATCTGTACGTTCATAGTTTTATTTGTACTAGGGTTATATAAACAACCCCACAAACTTTATCTTTTAATTTCTCAATTTTTCCTAAATCATAAAAAATGTATGTTTAGCGAGCTGGGACTCATCTTTTGTTCATAGTACCCTTTATAGTTTCCCAATTTAATTAGTACCATGTCTTTTGTTATTGGTAGTTTAAAGTCATGCATGTTGGACTATAAAAAGTCTAACATTTAAGGTCTAATATCTTTAACCAAATGGATGATATTGACTCAATTCCTAATAATTTATTTGGAAACATATTACCATATTCATGTATGGAGGTGGAAAATTGTAAAATATGAATTAAGAAATTCTAAATCGGATGAATGACATGGGAAAAGATCTAAAGGGAAATAGAGGAAGTAATTTCTAAGAATTATGTCACCACTACTTGACAAACCCATTATGGGGGATGAATTATGTAGGGCCAACTAGGGCATTAGCTGCATAGTCAAATAATAGCATCTTTTGGATGATCGGTCTGTTATGTAGACAACTTATGCAAGGACACCTAAGGGTGCGTGTTTCATATTCAGGAAAAAGAACTCTCAGAAATTTGAATTTCTATTGCTAAAAGACGAAGAAAGTTTTATGGGGATTCAAATTTTCCCAAGCGTAGAGTCTACGCTATGGAGAGAAGTACTTGAATATGGAGAAGTTATTTCCAGTAAAACTTTTCAATGAATTGGAGGAATGCGATTTTTATGAAGGTCTGACCCAAACATAGGAAAAAAGGTATTTGTGGTTTTAAATCATATGACTAAAATCAGAGATAGAAACATTATACGACATAATATTTTTAGATCATGAGAAAGAGTATGGAACAAATATGTTAAGGTTAAGAATTGTTTATTTTCAGATCCCTACATTTCATCATTAAGACTAATAGGGACAAAAATGGCTTCTCCTTAGAATGAAGTTACTAATACTTGACAAACTCGTTATGGGGGATCAATTATTCTGGGAAAATTGGAGCATAAGCTGCATAGTCAAATAGTGGAATCTTTTGACTGACATGCTTATTATGTATACAACTTATGCAAGGCCATCTAAGGGCACGTGTTGCATAGTCAGAAAAAAGAATTATCAGGTATCATGCATTTTATGACAAAAGTCAAGAAAAGGGTTATGGTGATCATGAATATTATTTGTATGATGTTGCAGCTGGGTCTTGAATTGAGATTCTGGATGTCACTATGTATGTCATTAGGATGATAATCAAGCCACACATAGTTCTTGAAATACAGTTTAACGTCGTGCAGGACGACAGTATGAAAGATCTTAGTTTAGGGTCACAAAGCATTTACCATAATAAGGGAGGCACATCATGTATTTGTTATAAACATGATGCAAATAAAAGACCAGGGTGTTCCATATCACATCATGTGCTCTGAGGGGTTATTCTCAGCCAACAGACCGAAAGTGGAGTTTGGGGTTAGGCCCAAAGGCTCGGGGCTAGACTCGAAGAATGCTTGAGAGTTCCTACGTAACCTATCAGGATGTGAAATAAGCTGCACGTAGTTCTTGAAATTCCTTTTGTATAGATTTGGTTCGTTCATATGAGGGGAAAAGAGGAATTTATTAAAATTATGGCTGGACCAAGGATTAAATACTTGAGTGTCACTACGTATCTCATAAGGATGAGAATCAAGTTGCACGTAGTTCTTGAAACATGAAATGGTTAGAGACCATGTCAATGATAATTCCTCTCGAGTGAGGGTATCAGGAATTGTTGCAGTTTATTTTCATATAGGGAAAAAGTGAAAATAGTTTAAGGTCATATGCATGGACTAGTGCTATGCAGTTTAATGTCATGTAGAAAGGACAATGGGGAACTGTATAGTTTAACGTCATATAGTTAGGATGATGGGACATACACAGTTTAACGTCATGTAGGATGAAAATGAACAGATATGAATAACATGGTTGATGGTGACTTCATGGATCAACATCGTATGGGATGAAGGTGAATCGATTCGAAGAAAGCAGTCTCAAGCTTGAACCTCGGGAGGTTGCCTACGTAACCAGCCTAGGAGGCAAGGATCTAAGTTCGCATTTTTCAATTGAGAGGGATTTGACTATTGGGGTGAACTTGAGGAAAGGGACACAAAGATGATGTTGGGACTTAATTGTCATTAACATCCAAGAGAAAATTTCATGGTCGAAGTTTATTCTATGCTCACGTGAGTCATGCTCGGTGTGAGAAACAAGAAGTACCAACAGACAAGACGATCATGCCATGAAAGATGCGACCACAAAGGATGTTGTGGGGCTGATGCATCGTTAGCTTCCCAGGGCACGCATGGTAACAGAGTTTAAAAAACAATTTTGCATGTGATGATCACAGTTTAATGTCATGTGTCACAAACATGGGGTGCTTGGCTGTTTAATGTCCTGCAGCTCAGACAATGCACAATTTAATGTCATGTTGGATGAAAAAAGGGGGACACAGTTTAACATCATGTTGGACGATGAAGGGATCTATGCAGTTTAATGTACTGTTGTAAGGACAAAAAGGTGTATTTGTGTTACACAAAATACTTCTTCAGGAATCTTGCATTTGTTGGATTTTTAATGAGTTCTCCATCCATTGAGATTAAAGAATAAGCTCCATTGGAGTTGACCTTGTGTATGGAGTAAGGTCCTTCCCACTTTTTCTTAAACTTTGGAGTCTTCGTTCCCAGTTTCATTGGGGTTTTTAGGACCAATACTAATTATCCTTGAATGAATGAATGAAGAAAAACTTTTTTATTGAATGCTCATGCTATTCGATTCTGATAGACTTCTAAATGGTGTACTGTGACCAATCGTTTTTCATCTATTCGTTCCAACTCATCTAATCGCTTTTGATATTGTCCATATATAGATAACTGATCATAAATGGTGACTCTAAGCAAAGGAAATTGGACTTCAATAAGCAAGACTACTTCCATTCCATATACCAATGAATATGGAGTTGATTGTGTAACTGTGCAGGTGGTAGTCTGATAAGCCCATAGAGCATGAAAAAGTTTTTCGGGCCATGCCATCTTATATTTATCCACCATCATTTAATTTATGTTTGAAAGAGTCTTATTGAAAGCCTCTATTTTTCCATTGGCTACTGCATGATACTAGGATGAATGGTTGAATCTGATATGATATTATTGATACAATTTTCTTAGATCGAATGAACAAAAGTTTGTGCCATTATCCATTAATATGGTATGAGGAACACCAAATCTAGTAATGATGTTGGACTTGAAAAAGCTAACAATTATTTTAGCACCAACTTCATTGAGAGGTATTTCCTCTACCCATTTGGAAAAGAAGTCAGTATTAGTAAGAATATACTAAAACTGCTTAGCTGTAGCCAGAGGATAAGGTCCTACTACATCCATTACTCATGTATAAAACGGGCAGGAGTATTTAGCTATATGAAGGAAATCCCGGGGTTGATGAATGATGTTGGCACATATTTGGTAAGAATGTTAATTTTTAGTGAAATAAACACAATCTTGCACCATTGAAGGCCAAAAGTATCCAAGCCTTCGGATTTGACCAGATAGTCTATGTCTAGACTGGTGGGCACTAAAAACTTCTATAGGTACTTAATTCATGATAGCCATTGTCTCTTCACCATAAATAAATCTAAAGATAATTCCATCAAAACCTTGTTTTTAGAGAATTATTTGGTGTTTTGGGCTATCATAAAGAGTAAAATTGATCACACGTCGCCGAACTTGTTCTTTCCCGGCTCTATCAGGTGGGAGTGTTCCATTTTGAAGGTATTCATTGATAGGTTCCATCCATGCGGTAGTATGAACATATGGTTCAGAAATGGGACTAATTTCATTGATTTCCTCAGTTCTAATTTGAACATAGGGTAAAAATATACGATGGTGGGCAAAACTGATTATTGTTTCGTCCCGATTTGGATCTTCCAGGGCTGTGGCTACCTTAGCCAGTGCATCAGCTTGGGAATTTTGTGATCGCGGGACATAAGAAAATGACAGTTCCAAGGGAAATTATGTCATTAACTCTCTGAATTAATAACACAAATGTATTAACTCTTCCTTTTTGATGGCATAATCCTTATTGATTTGTTTGATTACCAAATCTGAATCACCTTTTACTTTCATGTTATTCACTAGTACCTGAAGGGCCAATTCCAAGCCTGTAATGAGAGCTTGATATTCTGCTTCATTGTTTGTACCACCTTCCAACAATAAGAAGGATTAGGGTAGCATTGCCTTTTCTAGGGAAATAATCATGATTCCTAATCCAAATTTTTTGAATTTAGGATCTTCCATTTTCTTCCCTGTTGGAATTCTGGAGGCACCATCAATGTACATTTCCCATGTTTGAGGATTATCTTGAATAGAGAAGACTTCCTCATCATGAAGTTCAATATTTAAAGATGTATCTTCCACAGATGGGTGTTCAGTAAGAAAATCGGCCAGATCTGGGCCCTTTATTTCCTTTTGAGACACATACTGGATATCAAACTATTGCAAAATAACTGCTCACCTTGCTAGATGTCCTGTAAGAATTGGATGACTAAGGATAAATTTGAGTGAGTTATTTCGATATACCAATTGGACCTCATGATGTTGCAGGTAGTGTCTAAATTTCTAAACTTCAAAGATTAATTCTAGGAAGCACTTTTCAATACTTGAATATTGAGTTTATGCCTCAAGCATAGTCTGACTGAGATAGTAAAGGATATTTTCATTCCCAACATCATTCTTTTGGGCAAGGAAGGTACCCAATGATCTCTCTAATGATGTAACAAAGATAATAAGTGGTCTTTCATCAACAGGTGGCATTAATACCAGTGGACTCAAGAGATATTTCTTGAGGATATCGAATTCTTCTTCATATTCTTCAGTTCACTAGTAGGTGACTCCCTTCTTCATTAATTTGGCGAAAGGTAAACAATTTTCAGCCAAATTGGAAATGAAACACAAAATATAGGCCAAGTGTCCTTGAATTCCTCTTAATTAATTCATATTTCTAGGAGGAGACATGTTAAGGATTGAGTTTGTCTTCTCAGGATCAACTTCGATACCACGATGGAAAACAACAACGATGATAAATTTTCCTAAGATTAACCTGAAAGAACATTTCAAGGGGCTCATCATCAAATTGTGTTGTAGAAGTTTGTTGAATATGATTTCTAGATCGGGTAAGTGGTCAGAATGTTGTTTGGATTTAACAACCAAATCATCCGCATAACATTCAACAAATATCCTTAAAAAGGGTTTGAAGATATGGTGCATGGAACGTTGATATGTTGCACCAGCATTCTTCAGGCCAAAAGGAATTACCCAATAGAAAAAAACACCTTGAGTAGCTCTGAAGACTTTAGACTCCTCATCTTATGGGGCCATTCGTATTTGATTGTACCCATAGTAACCATCCAGGACCGAAAGGGCTTCGTAGACAGCTGTTGCATCAATTAAGATTTTTGTGATCAGAAATGGAAAATCATCCTTGGGAAAATACCGATTAAGATCTATGATGTTAATAAAAACTCTAATTTTTCCATTATTCTTTTTCACAGGGAAAATATTGGCCATCCATTAGGGATATTGAACTTCTATGATGAAGTTATCCTTGATAAGCTTATAAACTTCAGCTTCAATTTTGGAAGCATAATTTGGGTGTGTTCCTCTTGCTGCTTGCTTGAATCCATTATGTTCTTTTGGAAAACCCAAATGATGATTGGAATCATTAGGATCAAGACCTGGATTTTTTGTAAAATTACAAGAAAATAAATCTCGATTTCTTTTTAGAAATGATGTACACATTTCATGAACTTCAAGAGTCATGGATGCACTAATTAAAGTGGGGGTGTGGATCTTCTTTTGTACCCAGATTTATTTCTATGAGTTCTTCCACGGTGGTATAGATACCGTCTTCAAATACAAGAGGAGCATACTTGAGATCAGCCTATTATTATTCAATATGTGTTACTTCTTCTATTTATACTTGTATAGTTGATGATGAAGTAGAATTTCCATGGTTAGGAGAGAAGTTAAAATTTGAACATCTTGGATAAGAGGCTGACATTTATGACCCTATTGATGCTGAAGGGTCTTCCTGGGGGTGATAGAAAGAAGATGACGGATTGAGAATCTCCATCATTATTTTCCTCTGATATCGCAATAACTTTTTCTGATTTGGTTGATGATGTATAAAATTGCTGGATTTTAGTGGATGAAATGAACACATCTCCATTTAAGATTTCATCACTACTTGGTATGTCATAAATTTCTCCAATGCTATCTAGATTGGTTGATGTAATTTACATTATGGATGTTTACATAAGAGTGCTTGGATTTAGGTATATCCTGTTAATTTGACTGATAGGAAACACATAATCTATACTCACATGTATGAATGGGTTTACTGGAATCTTTTCCAATCCAATTAGATCATTAATTTTGTCACTTTCTTTGCCTTGGATTTTTCCTTTCCTTCCATGTGATAGAATTATTCCTCAATATATTGAGATTCACATGTTTTGAATGGGGCCTTGTCACCATACAATGTCCCAATTTTACCATTCAAACAATATTTGAGACATTGATGGTATGATGAAGGTACGACCCCATGTTCATGAATCCAAGGTCTTCCAAAAAAAATGTAGAATGTTATGTCCTGACAAACAAACATGAAATCTGAATTAGACACAAGATCTCCAAAGTAATTTTTGAGTGTAATTTCGCCTAGAGATTCTTGTTCATTATTATCATATCCTTGCAACATCAAAGAAGAAAGAGATAAATCAAATTTTTTGAGGACCAATCGATGAAGTGTACGAATAAGAATGAGATTGAATCCTGAGCCATTATCACTGAAAGCTCATCGGATGTCTATATCATTGACTTTTCCAGATAGATACAAAAGTCTGATATGTCCATGTACAACATCATCTTCATCCTCATCTGTGAAAGATATCACTACATGGCATTGTGCAGAATCATTCTCTATATGGTAGATTTTAACCACAACAATTTTAGTTTCAAATTCTTGAGGACTTAACTAAGCCTCAATAAGCGCCTCCTGAAGATCTTTTGATATATTCAAGGCATCCGGAATTGATAACTTAGCTGGTACATGGGAAAAATGTTTCAAGACATCATTATTTTAGTCCAAAGGTCTATGTTTCCCATTATGAAAATGTGGTTTTGTAGGTGCCTAGGAAGTTTATGCTTTGGCAGTAGATGCATCCCGTATTGGGGTAGGAGTTGAAAACACTCATGGCTTCGGTAGATTAGACCTACTAGGTCTATCTATTTGTTGAGAGGAAGAAGTGTTAACCTCTAACCGGTCCTCCAAAATATCCATTTTTTCCTTGATGAAGCCTTTTTAGAATATAAATCATTAAAAACCATTTTATTTGAAAATGGATTTGAAAACATAAAAAAGAACTATGAAATCATTGAAATTATTTTATTTGAAAATTACATTTTGAAAACATGTGAAGGAATTCTTGAATATCATTTAAAATAATTGTTAAAAAAATATATTTGGAACCATTTTTCAATGAAAATATCTTTGAAAAAATATAAAAGTACCTTTGAAATGAATGAAATCATTTTCTTTGAAAATAATAATTTGAAAACATATAATGGAAGATTATAAAAAAATTAAAAACAAATTATATAATAAAAATTTTCAAAATTCCTTGCCTTGAATATCAGTTTAAAATATCATTTTAAACCTTTTAAAATCATTTTTATAAAATATTATTTTCATAGAACACTGATTTATTACCTAAAAGTGAAATTAAGTCAGATTTTCAAAAAAATTTCTGTTAATTATCTTAAGTATCAAATAATGGAAAAATGGAACAAATACATGAATATATCATGAATAAACTAATAATAATATAAAATTTAAGATTTTTTGGGATATGAATCATAATATTTCATCAATGGACACATAATAATAAACTACCAAGATAAATGATGATATTGTTGTAATAAATTCTTACAAACTCGGTATGTTTAAATAGAAATACACATGAATGAATAACATTAAATAACGTTTATAATATAATTAAAAGATTTATGGTCATTATATAATATATAAAGGTTTAGTTTATATACCTCGTAAATTAATATAGGTGCATAACAAAACATGTCTCTCAAAGAAGCCAAATTGGGATAAAATTACCATACAAAGATGGTAAATATTGAACCATAGACCCCTGTGAAAAAAATATAATAAAATAAATATTTAAATAAACAAAATATTATGGATAATAATCATATAATTCATTCATGAAAATTATATACACCACAAAAAAGAGGTAAAAAAAGGCATACTTCAAAAAAAATAAAAGTGAGACTAGAAATCCCCTTACTACTTGAGTGACTATTGAAAAATGATCCCCATGAAATAATAACAAAAATTTAAAAATTTAATTTCATTAAATAATGTTAATTAATGACATAAAATTTAATATGGTAGTATATACTCCACATGGTAACAATATGCGGTGAATATAGTATGTATCTTATAGAAATAAAGTGAGATGAGAAAACCCCTACCTTATGTATTAAATCTCTTTGTATTCATTACAATATCATGTATAATAAATATATGTTTATTATACATCTATTAAATAACAATATAAGTTATATTAAACCATATATTATTTTTTATGACCTTTTGTTACCTGTTTGTTAATAATTCCATGTTAATGTTATATTTCAGGTAATAACCACTTTGTTTTTTGCATGTGTTTTGATTTGTTATATTTCTTGTTCTGTTACTTATATAATGATTTTATAATATTGATAATGATAAAAATGATTTAAATATTATATATATTAAGTATATATTTATTTATAATAATAAATAAAATATAGAAATAGGAAATGAAATACACTGTTCATGGAGACCGTAGGCCATATACATACACATGGATGTTTTTTTTTCATTTTATTGTCATATTGAATGAAATAAATTAAATATATATTATTATATTAGTATTTGTTTCCTTTGGAAATGGGAATTATCTCATTTATTTAAGGTTCAAACAGTCCAAGCGGTTTCTAACATGTTTGGTCATTGAACCGGAAACATCCAATGATTCCATATCCATTTGGACCAACTTTCCAATGGTAGGTGATTATTAGTTTTGAACCGATGAGGCTTAAGAATTTTTATTGGTCGAGAGGATGGGAGGTCGGACTCATCACACCTTTTTTAGGGGAATTATTGTCTACTCCAGGACTCTCTTTATAGATTTCAGTTATGTTCGTGAATCCTTATTAAATTACCAAGTATGAAAAAGTTCTTTCCTTTAGATCTGGCAATAAATAATAAGTATGAATGAGATTTAGAGAATATTTTATATGTATTTGAGTTTCTTCATCGATAGAGAATCACCTGTATTTGTTTGAGATCATCAGTCAATTGTATCCTTTGACACATTATATATAAATCTCTTGGTCATTATGATAACCATACTGGCTTCAAAGCCACTCAGTAGGGAACTTGAAGTTTATTGTCATTCAGAAGGACATAGATTATTTCAGAGGTGGGATTATACCTGCAGATGGGCTACCTACGTATCCTTTGTTTTAGAAAAGGAATCAGAACCCATGTAGTTTGAGTAAAGAAGAATGAGGTTTATGCATGATTAATGGATCAACGAAAGATGTCATAATTACTTTTACACTCTAAGATCAGGTGAGTCATGCTCGGTGTGAGAAACAAGAGGTATTGGTAAAACCAGACAATTGTGCCATGAAAGTTGCAATTATAAGAAATGATTTGGGGCATATGTATGTATGACTGCCCAGATAGATGGATATTAGGATTTAATTCAGGGAAGAAATCCGTAAACAAGGTCCATAAAGGTATATGTTCCTTATGGAGATTTGGATACTTAACTTAGGACTTAATCCTGATAAGGAAGCCCAAATCAAAAGTAAATTAAGACTGATTAAGAGAAATTATGACTGGGGATTACTCCTGAAAAGGAAGCCCATGTTAATGGAATTTGGATTTTGGGAACTTGGGGCCTACTCCTAATGAGGATTCACATATTAAATAAATTATGGTTGGGGCTTACTCCTCAGGAGGATGCCCAAAATTAAGGTAACTTGAAGACTGGGGAATACTCTTGAAATGTAGGTCGAGGTTAGAGGACTTGGGGCCTACTCCTAAGGAGGATTCCCATATTTGGGATTTTGAGATTGGGACTTACTCCTGAGAAGGAGGCCCGTGTTAAATATCCTCTCATCTTTAAAGGATGAGGCTGAATGAATGAAATCTATAACCTTAGTGACATAAAGATATGTAAATCACTAGGTTTTGAGAAATGTTCCACAGAATTCCTTTCAGATAAGGAAGCCGACAAAGGAACCAGGTCATAAAAGACTTTGAAGAGGGGTTTTAAGGCTAAATCATGAAAAGGAAATGTGGATTTGAAGAAATCAAGTGGATAGGCAGGAGGGGCACCCAAAAATAGAGAGGCGCGCAAGTCATGCATGGGCGTGCAAGTCCTGGTCGTGCATGTATACTTTCACGACACAAGGTTACTTTCGTGATGGTCAACCCTTGGGGTAATACTTGAGCGAGACTTCGATCAAGCCCTTAGTATTATCCCTAAAGGCTCCCAAAAGTGTGGCGCACAAGTTTTACTAAATGGATAAGGCGGCACGCAAGTGTGGCCATTTACCTTAAGGGCTGGCCACTTAGGAGTTCAAGTGTTGATGAGTTTCAACACTTAGGCCATGTTTCCCCTATTTAGAGCTTCCATTATAGGTAATAAATTACCTTAGAAGTGTTCGGAAGACTTCAAAAAGAGACTAGGGAGCCAGGAGCTCGAATATGAGTTTTGGAATTTTTCTGTCCTCAAATTGGGGGTCCAACTGGGCTATTTATAGGCTGTTGAAGACCTTGGGCGAAAAACAAAGAGGGCGGGAAAGTCACCTGCGCGACCACTATGTGGAGCACAGGTATACTTGTGCGACCATGATGAAACTTGCACGACCCAAGTGGGAATAAATCCTTCTTCATGCCTTTTTTGTTTTTTTGATGTTTCTTCAAAGAATGAATCATTTTGTGTTGAAGGTATATCCCTTTTCATTTGTTAGACTCTGTGATAGAAAGGAGAGTCAACTGGAAACATCCAATGATTCCATATATATTTGGACCTACATTCCAAAGGTAGGTGCTCATTATTAGTGAACATGTGAGGCTTAAGAATTTTCATTGGTCGAGAGGATGAGAGGTCGGACTCATCACACCTTTTTTAGGGGAATTATTGTCTACTCCGGGACTCTATTTATTGATTTATGTTATGTTCGTGAATCCTTATTAGATTACCAAGTATGAAAATGAGCTTTCCTTTAGATCTGACAATCAATAATTAGTATGAATGAGATTTATAGAATCATTTATATGTATTCGAGGTTCTTCATCAATATAGAATCATCTGTATTTGTAAGATATCCTTAATCAATGGTATCCTTTGACACATTATATAGAAATATCTTGGTCATTATGATAAACTTTATGGTTTTGAAGCCACTCAGTGGGGCACTTGAAATTTATTTTCATTTACAAGGACATAGAATATTTCAGAGATGGGATCTTACCCTCAGATAGGCTAACTACGTATCCTTTGTTTTAGAAAAGGAATCAGAACCCATGTAGTTGGAGTAAATAAGTATGAGGTTTATGCATGAATAATGTCTCAAAGGAAGATGTCATAATTACTTTTACACTCTAAGCTCATGTGAGTCATTCTCCGTTTGAGAAACAAGAGGTATTGGTAAAACCTGACAATTGTGCCATGAATGATGCAATTATAAGAAATGATGTGGGGCTTATGTATGTATGACTACCCAGATAGATGAATATTAGGATTTACTTTAGGGAAGAAACCAGGGAACAAGTTCCATAAAGGTATATGTGCTTTATGAAGATTTGGATACTCAACATAGGACTTAATTCTGAGAAGGAAGCCCAAATCAAAAGTAAATTAAGACTGGTTAAGAGAAATAATGACTGGGGCTTACTCTTGAAATAGAAGCCCAGGTTAAGGGAATTTGGATTTTGGGAACCTGGGGCTTACTCTTAAGGAGTATGTCCATATTAAAAGAATTACAGTTGGGGCTTACTCCTGAGGAGGATGCCAAAAATTAAGAGAACTTGAAGACTGGGGCTTACTCCTGAAAAGGAGGCCCAGGTTAGGGGACTTGGGGCTTACTCCAAAAGAGGATGCCCATATTTGGGATTTTGAGATTGGGACTTACTCCTGAGAAGGATGCCCAGGTTAAAGATCCTCTTATCTTTGAAGGATGAGTTTGAATGAATGAAATCTCTAACCTTAGTGACATAATGATATGTAAATCACTAGGTTTTGAGAAATGCTCAATAGAATTAATTTCAGATAAGGAAGACGATAAAGGAACCATGTCATAAAAGACTTTGAAGAGGGTTTTGAAGTCTAAATATTGAAAAGGAGAGGTGGATTTGAAGAAATCAAGTGAATAGGAAAGAGGGGCACCCAAAAAGAGAGAGGCACGCAAGTCCTCATCGTGCATGTATACTTGGACGACACATGGGTACTTGCACGACGGTCAACCCTTAGGGTAATACTTGGGTGAGACTTGGCTCAAGCACTTATTATTATCCCTAAAGGCTTCTAAAAGAGTGGCACACAAGTTTTATTGAAGGGATAAGGCGGAACACAAGTGTGACCATTACCCTTAAGGGTTGGCCACTTAGGCGCACAAGTGCTAATGAGTTTCAATACTTAGGCCTTATTTCCCCTATTTTGATCTTCCATTCTAGGAAATAAATTACCTTAGAAGTGTTCAGAAGACTTACAGAAGAGACTAGGGAGTCGGGAGCTCAAATCTGAGTTTTGGAATTTTTCCATCCTCAAATGGGGGGCCACCAGGGGTATTTATAGGCTGCTGAAGACCTTGGGTGAAAAACAAAGAGGGCGCACAAGTCACCTACGCGACCACTATGCAGTGTGCAAGTATACTTGCACGACCATGATGAATCTCGTGCGACCCAAGTGGGAAGAAATCATTCTTCATGCCTTTGTCAATTTTTGATGTTTCTTCAAAGTATGAATCACTTTGTGTTGAAGGTATTTACATTTTCATTCGTTAGACTCTATGACGGAAAGGAGCGTCAAAAAAAGTCCCCCCTCAGAGTTTGACCCAAAAGAAGGAGGATGTGACTCTGAGGAAAATGGAGAAAAACAAGGAAATGCTGTGCGAATGTGTTGAGCCCACAGATGGCATCGTGGATGTGTTGAGTGCGTAGATGGCATCATGTTGGTGCAGGCCGCACATGCTTCGACATGCATGGGTGCAGCCTTGCCTATAAATATGCGGCCAGTCCTCTCGCAAAACATCCATCTTTGAATAGTTCGAGCTCTCGCCGCGTAGGTTTCTCTCATCACGCGGATTACTGATTTTCCATGTTTTTCACTGCTTCTGTTCATTGTCGGGCTGCTGTAGAGGTATTTTGACCTGCGTTGTGATACCTATGCGCCAAAACCTGCACGACACAGTTACACATCTACGCCAACTTTGGAGTTGCACACCTTAATGCCTTAGCCATTTTTTAATTATTCTTCACAAATTTTATGAAAAATAAACTCACTTAAGAGTTAATTATTCGACCTTTGTGCAGAATAAATGGATCGTAGAATAATTATAATGGGTGAAGAACTTGCTAGAAAGTAGATTGATGATATGATGACCATTGTAAGCCATGATTACTATGATATCTGTGACAACACTCTCCTAGATTTGGCCAAGTACATGAAGAAGTAATATCTTAATTTCCTACAAAGCATATACCTACCTCTATATGGCCATGTTCATCTACAAGGAGTCAACATTATAGATATAAATAATTATATGCCTGAGATGAAACCGCACTGCTACTCCTCTATTTTGGTTATGCTGTGTATTACGAGCAGCAATAGTGGTGTGAAAATTAAAAATTATCCTTCATGCCATATCCTTACAGATATGAAAATGGAAAACCATGGGCTGATATGTTTTCCATTGCTGTTTGATGGAGAGATTATTATCATGTCATTAGAAACAATATCTAAAAAGATTACTCTCTCCAAATGGCTCTTAACTTCTAATGCTCTATTCTCAAATCCATGTATCCATCTTCCAAGTCACATGGACAGAAACAGAGTCACTGTTTGATCAGCAAATTTTTTTCACAAACCGCACTCAAGAACATTCTTTTACAATTGTTCCAAGAAGAGATAGTATCACTACATCTTTTATTGTATCCATTTGAAATGAATGAATTCTAGGTGGTTGTTGATGAAGCTCGGGATTCCATAAATCAAATGAAGAGTTATGTTGACAGCCTTTTTTAATTCTTGGAAATGAGAAGAGACTCATGTCTCTGGATGTCCTTCTAACTATTGGGAATCAAATGAAAAACATTTTCATCTTCAATCATTTGTGCATGCCTTCTTTTGCTAACTGATTTAAATTTTTACTTAAGCTGATGGTCCTAGTAAGCATAGTTTGATTTTTACTAGGATTATAAAAATAACCCTACAAACTTTGAATCTTTAAATTTCTCAATATTTCCTAAATCATATGAAATTTATGTTTAGTGAGCTGGAACTTTACTTTTGTTTATAGTTCCCTTGTATTTTGTAGGCAGTTTAAAGTCATGCATGTCGGACATAAAAAGGATATTGTTTAAGGTTGAAATGGCTTTGACCGAACGGATTAACATTGATTCAATTCCTTGATAATTTATCTGAAAAAATATTACCATTCTCATGTATGAGGGGAAATATATAAACGATGACTTAAGAAATTTTGAATCTGAGGAATGATATAAAATATGGCTAAAAGACATTAGAATAATTAGTTCTCAGGAATGAAGTTACCACTATTTGACAAACCCGTTAGTTGGTTGAATTATGCAGGGCCTCTTAAGGGCAGTGGCTGTATAGTCAAATAATATCATCTTTTGGCTGCGAGGTCTATTATGTAGAATACTTATGCAAGGCCACCTAAGGGAACGTGTTGCATAGTCAGGAAAAATAACTCTCAGAAATTTACTTTTCTACTGCTAAAAACCTAGTAGAAGTTTATGGAGATTCAAATTTTCCAAATCATAGAGTTTTCTCTATGGAGAGAGGTACTTGAATACGGAGAATATATTTCCAAACAAGATTGTCTAAAAACTGGATGAATGTCACTCATATGAAGGTCTGACCCAAACGTAGGGAAGGGAAATATAGACCATAGACTTGAATACTTTCAGATCATGAATAAAAGTATGGGACAAATTTTTTAAGGATGGAAATTTTTTGCGGATCCCTACATATTTTCTTTAAGACAAATAAATACAAAAGAGGTTTTCCTCCCAATAATGAAGTTACCATTATTTGAAAAACCCATTAGGGGGTTGAATTATGTAGGGCCACCTAAGGGAATTAGATACATAGTCAAATAATAGTATCTTTTGGCTAATAGGTCTGTTATGTAGACTTTTTATGCAAGGCCTCCTAAGGGCACGTGCTGCATAGTCAGTTAAAAGAACTCTCAAGTATCAAACATTTTGTGACCAGAAGTCAAGAAAAGGGTTTTGGAAATCTATAAGTATTTAATTATAGGAGTATGATACATCAAAATTGTAATTCCCCGACCCCAGTTACCCAGAGTCGGTGCATTATTACATAACATTGGCATGATCACAAGAAAGATCAAATCTCATAAGACCAATAGGTTTAGTAGCCTTGGAAACACTAGATATATTCATAAAGTTTTACATTACATCATAAAGTAAAAAACTACTACAAAAACATATTGTCTCCATAGTCCACACTATTATCCCCTCATAATATCCCTACAGGTCATTCATAATTTACATCTTCACATTCTGGAAAAAATAAATGATAGAAAAGGGGTGAGCTCAAATGCCCAGTAAGGATAACAATATAGTGGAAACTTTCATAAATAAGAATTAAACATTTAAGGAAGTGTATAACTAAAAAAATCCTTTTAAACATGAACTTCAACATAGTATGGAAAAAATAAAATGAAATAATTCCATTTACTTATTCACATTGATATTCTACTAATCGAATAATCACATGCAATATTAATAACCACTTTCATAATGATGGAATGCATAATTCCAGACTATCATAACCACATATCCAAGGCCTCGTGCCAAGACTACAAATAAGATTTTGTTAAGGCCTTGTGCCAAGACACTAGTTTGCCTCATGAGACCTACTGATGCATCGAAGAGCTATAGCGGGATCCACCCGTCACATATTAAGTCCAATGCATTCCCATATGAAAAGTTTTAAACATAACATAAACATTCGTATTAAAAATAGCATATGAAATGTCAATACTTTCACCATAAATCATGAAAGGTATAAAAAAAGAACATCCACAGTCAAACATATCACAAAACCTTCAATACAGTATAGAATTTTTGTATCATAATAAATCAACTTCAAATAAGCGTAAAATCCATCAAAGAATGTTGACATAGATGAAATCAAAAATCTTTTTAGAGAAATATCTCTTTCTCTTTTGAAATAATTTAAGAGTCATATATTTATAAAATAAAACATTTTCTTTGAAAATATTCTTATAATCTTGTAAGGGAAGCTTCGACGATTTTATAACGGCGGAAAATAGCCGTACTCGCCCTATAAGTTAAAAAACCTTCTTACCTTAATTCTGTCGAAAATGTTAAAAAACACCTTGTTTGGAAAATGACGGAATGATTACTTTATAAAACTCTTATAAAAAGTCAAAAAAGGGTATTAATGACTTTAACCCATATTCCTTTAAAATAGTAAAAACGTTTTGATATACATTTTTAAGAAACATGGATGTGGATGATAAAGAGATCTGAGTAGATAAACAACCTCGGATAATGAAGAGATTGTGAAATAACCCTTACCTTGTACTTTTCCTTGGTTGAGGGTAGGTCAACGTCCTGTATAATGGTGAAATAATTGTTATTAAATTATACAAGAATCATATATATTAATATGATATCATATATGATCTTTTAACATTGATTTGTTAATAATATCTTAGTATTATTGTTGTTTCGGGTGTTTACTTACTCGTTTCCTTTTATATGTTTTGTTACATAAGCTGTGTTTTTCATGGATAGGTTGTATTTTAATCATATACAGAATGATATCATGTCCTTAGATACTATTATTAATAATCAAATGAGAATTATACTTGAATGGATAAGATGGAGAATGAATCTCATCGCGTTCATGGAGACGGTAGTCCGTACGTATGCACGGGCGACAATATCATTATTTTGATATTAAAATAATATATAATTAGATGGTATATCATATATACAGAATCATTATCATTTTAAATTTATTATTTACCTGAATTACACATCATTATTGTACCCATCCAAATAATAATGTATTGAATAACAATTACACCACGACGTGGAGATAGTAAGTCGTACGTACGCACGTATGGTGACATGTTATTCAAAGGATGAATAGAATACTGAATATGATTGTACCATATTTATAATATCATCACATTATATATAATATACAGGAGTTATTATTTTATAATGGTAATAACAAAGAAAGAAGAAGTGGAAGAAGAAAGGAACTTGAAAAAGGGTGATGAAATCATTACCTCTTCTTTGGGTTCTTCCTTTTGATTTGATCAAAAGGGATCCTTAAGTTGGATTTTTGACTAAAGGAAGGCCTCTATGATGAATTTAGGGAAGTTGAGAGAGTATTTGGGCAGAGTTTGGCCGAACCAAAAGGCTTTGAAGGTGTGAGTTAATGAGAATGGGGAGTGCCCTTTTATAAGAGGGGTGAGGGGCACCTTTGGAAAAGCTAGAAATATTATTTTATAATAAATTCATATTCTGTTTCTAATGGCTTAAAAGTGTATAATTTAAATGTTAAGGTGTTTATAGGTCTAAATCCACTCAACCAATAGAATTTAGACCGGTTTGGGTCATTATATTAACCTTATGTTTAAGTATTAACTCTTAGTTAATTAGTTTCACTTTTACAATGTCTCTTTGTATTTTTATATTATATGGTTAATAAACTTACTATATACATCCAAGAGACCCCCATGTTGTCCATTAAGGATACAACTATAATGATATAAGTCTCTTGGCCTCACCTTAGATTTTTAGGAATTTAATATCAATTAATAATATAAATATTTTTGAAAACTCTTTTATGTCAATTTTGAGACTATTCAATAGTTGATTTTTGTAAAAATTGAAACAGAACGATTCCTTATAAAACAGTAAATTAAATCAATCCTAATATGTCATATTATCCTATAAAATTATTTTATTTCATTAAAAGTCTCAAATTATATTTATTTTAGTATTTATAATATCAATTATTTTAATTGTTCACTATTATGGTAATTACTGCATCATCATTGTGTCATAAATAAATTAAATTATTTAATGTATAAAAATTATAAATAAAATATAATTATGTAGTAAATAGTTTTATCTTTCTAATTAATATTTATAGCCGAAAATCCAACATATATAACCCTATGTAAAAATTGTTTTTCTAAAGGATATATGCTTTTGTCATTTTTGTATTCATTTTAACTTAATTAAAATAAAGTGTCCCTATCACTTACAAGTGGCACCATAGGGTCCCAAAATCGACCCAAAGATGCCCATGATCGAACATGTATGAACCAATAAGGTTAGGACACGATTTTGGGTAAGTTTTTATTATTATAATATTATTTTTTAACCCTTATTTACCGGATTTACCCTTTAACCATGGTAAATAAAATATTTACCGAAGTAATTATTCAAAATGTATAAAAATAGAAGTTACCTATTTACACAATTTGAACATCCTGATTCCAAATATGGAATTCATTTTTCCAAATTCAAAACACAGAAGCGGTAGAAATTAATTTAAAATTAATTCTCGCTGTCAAAACAAAAAGCATGTTTTTATGATATAATAACTATCAAAAGATTGATACTTGTTTATGTTCGGTTTAATTGTGAAATTATGTCCAATGACCAAAATTGTATTAAATGGTAAAAATAAATTCTAAATATACTTTAAAAACACTCAAAATCATATTTTATCACTATTAATTATTTTGATTAAAAAATTTGTTTTTAATTAAAATTTAGTAATTTTCACTATTTATCAAAATATTAAAGTTATCCGAAAAGTACCAAAATTTCACGTTAGGCTAAATTCGATGCTCCGAATCCAAAAATGAAGTCCATTCTGTGAGATAAAATTTCAAATAATTGGTATTATTATTCATAATGGCTAATTTGATCGGTTGTGGTGTGTGTTAGAACTCGATGTTGCGTACAACACACGCTATTGCACTATTTAAAGAGAAACATACCGTAGAAGCTTGGGGTGTTACATTCTCCCATACTTCAAATAATTTCGTCCTCAAAATTTCTAGAATACTACCGCATGAAATGACTCGGGTGTTTCTTCATCATAAGTTCCTCTGGTTCCCATGTTGCCTCTTCCATCTTATGGTTTCTCCACAAAACATTTACCAGACACGTCGTCTGGTTTCTCAGTACTTCTTCTCTCATATCAAGAATCCTGATGGGCTCTTCGCAATAAGACATATCAGGTTCTAGTTCTAATTCCTCGTAAGTTAGTACATGTGTTGGGTCAGGCATGTATTTCCTCAATAGAGATACGTGGAACACATTGTGAACTTTGGGGAGACTTGGCGGCATTTCCAATCGGTAAGCTACAGCCCCAATTCATTCTAGAATTTCGAAAGGTCCGATGTACCTGGGACTCAATTTACCTTTCTTACCAAATCTTATGACTCCCTTCCATGGAGATACTTTCAGGAAAACATGATCACTGAATTGAAATTCCAAATCCTTCCTTCGATTATCGGCATAGCTCTTCTGCCTACATTGAGCTGCTTTGATGTGATTTTGGATTACCCTCACCTTTTCTATTGTTTCCTCCACCAGTTCTGGACCTACAAGTTTTATTTCACCAACGTCATCCCAATAGGTTGGTGTGCGACATCTCTTTCCATATAACGCTTCATATGGTGCCATCTGAATACTCGAATGGAAGCTATTGTTATAGTAAAATTATACCAGAGGTGAATATTGATCCCACATACCCTGAAAGTCAAGTGAGTAGGATCTCAACAAGTCTTATAAGGTTTGAATAGTTCGTTCTGATTGTCCATCTGTCTGAGGGTGGTAGGCAGTGCTCAAATGAAGTTCAGTATCTAGGGATTTCTAAATACTTTTCCAGAATCTTGAAGTAAAACGGGGATCACGATCTGAAACTATCGATAGGGGTACTCCATGAAGTCTCACAACTTCATTAATATATAGTCTTTCTAGACGTTCCAGTGCTAGATCTTCTCTTATAGCAAGAAAATGTGCTGACTTGGTAAGACGATCAATAATAAACCATATTGCATCATTCATTTTAGGAGTCTTTGGTAGCCCCATGATAAAGTCCATCGTAATATTGTCTCATTTCCACTCCGGTATGGGAAGAGGTTGCATGACTCCATCAGGCTATTGCCTTCCAGCTTTCACTTGTTGAAAAACCATACATCTTGACACAAAATCAGCAATTTCCCTCATCATGTTGTCCCACAAAAAATGTTCCTTCAAATCTCTATACATTTTGGTGCTCCCAGGGTTTATAGAGAAATATTAATTATGAGCATCATCCAGCAATTCCCTTTTTAGATCAGGTATATCGGGAACACAAAGTCTCCTCCCGAATTTCAAAATTCCTTCTTCATACACAATGTCTCTCAATCTCCCATCATTCACAGCTTCAATATTCTTTTGAAATTCTTCATCATTGGTCTGAGAACTCTTAATCCTTTCTAGTAAATATGGTTTGGAAACCATTTGAAAAAGCATTGATGTTTCACCTTCCCTGGTTATTCCCATGTCCATCTTCACTAGATCCATGAAAATTGGATCCCTTTAAATTATAATATTGTTCAAAACTCCATGATCTTTTCTTCTCAAAGCATATTCCACCTTGTTTTCCTTCCCCGGGTGGTAGTGTATCGTGCAATCATAATCCTTGAGTAATTCAAGCCATCTCCATTTCCTCATGTTGAGTTCTTTTTGTGAGAAAATATACTTCAAACTCTTGTGATTAGTATAAATCTCACATTTTTCACCATAGAGGTAGTGCCTCCATATCTTCAAAGAAAATATCACAGTTGCTAACTCGAGATCATGTGTAGGATAGTTTTGCTCATGAATTTTCAATTGTCGTGATGCATAGGCAATAACCCTATCATTCTGCATAAGGACACAACCAAGTCCTTTCTTCGATGCATCACTATAAATAAATCACCC
Organism: Viscum album; assembly: GCA_963277665.1. Taxonomy (NCBI): domain Eukaryota; kingdom Viridiplantae; phylum Streptophyta; class Magnoliopsida; order Santalales; family Viscaceae; genus Viscum; species Viscum album. The sequence goes on from OY728119.1 coordinate 1,919,445,043, forward strand.
ATCATTCCCCGATGGTAGATTCAATATAGGAGAATTGACTAATCTTCTCTTAATTTCTTCGAAACATTATTCACACTCTTTTTTCCAAACAAATTTAACCCCTTTACGTGTGAGCTTCGTTAATGGGTTAGCCAATCGGGCAAAATTCTGGACGAAACGTCGATAATAACCTACCAAACCAATAAAACTGCATACCTCAGTTATACTCATAGGTGCTGTCCATTCTTGGATTTCCTTGGTCTTAGAAGGATCAACTGAGATTCTATCTTTAGAGAAAATATGGCCATGAAAAGAAATCTCATGAACCCAGAATTTACACTTGCTAAACTTTCCATATAATTCATGTCTTCTCAGAGTCATCAGGATAACGCGCAAGTGATTTTCATGATCTTCGTAGCTTTTGGAGTATACCAAGATATAATCAATAAATATCACCACAAATTCATCGAGATATTCCTTGAAAACTCTATTCATCAGATCCATGAATACAGAGGGTGCATTAGTCAATCCAAAAGGCATTACAGTAAACTCATAATGCCTGTACCTGGTTCGAAATGCTGTCTTCGGAATGTCTTCCTTCTTCACACACAACTGATGGTATCCAGATCAAAGGTAAATCTTTGAAAAGTATTGAGCTACATGCAGTTGGTCAAATAAATCATCAATGCGAGGTAGGGGATAATTTTCCTTTATTGTTATAGCATTGATCTCCCTGTAGTCGATACATAACCTCATAGATCCATCTTTCTTTTTAACAAAAAGAGCAGGGGCTCCCCATGGAGAAAACTAGGCCGAATAAATCCCTTATTACTCAATTCCTCAAGTTGTTTCTTTAGTTTGACTAATTCCATAGTGGCCATTCTATAAGGGGTCTTCGATATAGGCCTTGATCCAGGAATTAAATCAATGGAAAATTCAACTTCTCGTTCTGGACGATGTCCAGGTAAATATTCCGGAAATACATCCACATACTCATTCACAACAGGTACATCCTCTATTTGAACATTCCTTTCCTCACCCACAGTCATTTCATTCTCTTCCTCCCCAATAATTGAATTTAGTTGAGGTACTGGGGTGTATCTAGATAATAATTTGGTGGTGACGATTCTGCTCTAAAGATAAGGTGTTCCTTATTATCATCATCAAAAATCGTAACCTCCTTCTTCTTACAATAAATCTTCGCATCATAATCCGAAATCCAATCCATACCGAGGATTATATCAAACTCAATCATAGGTTTGATGATGATATCATCAGATAAAGAAAATTTATGTGCTCTAATGGGGACTGATTCACAAAACTTTGTTGACATGATACTTCCCTTAGGAGTTTTAACTAACAACTCCCTTATTAAATCAAATTGGAAATATCTAATTTCCTTAGAAAACTGGGAAGATATGAAACAATGCGGTGATCCAGAATCAAATAATGCATTTTCTAAACATGAGGAAACCATTAAATTACCTGCCACCACGCCTTTTAGAGATTCTACCTCAGCAGTAGTGATAGCAAAAGATTGGACTTGATCCCTTGGCCTTTTCTGAGGTAAGTTCCCCTGACGATTAGGACATTCATTTGCATAATGTTCCATCTCCCTACAATTGTAGCACTGAACATTGGTATCTTCCTTCTTCACTTTGCAATCCCGAGCTTGGTGGCCTTTTTCACCACACTTGTAACAGACACCCATTCCCTTCAAGCAAGTACTGGGGTGTTTATTCCCACATTTACCATAGGATGGATATTCAACCTTTCCCTTCTTCCCCTTTTTTCCATTCCCAGATTGATCAACAGATCTCTTCTTCTATTGCTTTTCTTTAAAGTCATAAGACTTTGAGAATTATTTCTCTGTCTTGATAGCACATGAGACAATGTATTCATACGACGAGAAGGATTGTGAGACTAATGCTCGACTGAGAAATGGTTTTAACCAATCAAAGAAATGATCAATCTCACTTCTTGGGTTACGTATATAATCTCCAGCATACATTTCTAACCTTGTAAAATTAGCCTCATACTTTGCGACATTCTCATCCTCCTTTTGTCTCAGACTCAGAAATTGCCTTTCCATATCTGCTCGATGGTCACGAGGAAAGTATTTTTCTAAAAATAGATATTTGAACTCCCGCCATTCCATATTTTCTACTTCATCATCTTCCTTCATGTTTTGAATCAATGACCACCATTGATCAGCATCTCCAGTGAGGCGGTAAACTGCCATGATAACTTTTTCCCTTTCACTACTCCCCAAATCCTGAAATATTTTCTCTAGGGAATTTATCCACTACTCAGCTACAAAGGGATTTGTACTCCCATTGAACGTTGGTGTTTGTTGCCTTATGAATCGATCTAACATTGATCCTCCACGTTGCAGATCAGGGTGCTCCATACGGGAAAGGTTATTATTCATAACCTAAGTGAGTTGTCCCAGTATGGTGATTAGCTGATCGGCACCAGTTGCATCACCAGCTCCACTATAATTATCGTGAGCAGGAGGGAAATCCCTACATAAAGTGCGTGCATTGATACAGTTTCCATTTCTTCTACTAGGCACCATTTCTAAACAATGGCATAAACTAGATCAGCTTATGAATCAAAATACATAATCTCATACTTATAAAACACTTAACATAAATTGAACTATTTATGGATATAATCCATAATCATAAAAAATGTTTTCTTTGAGGAAGTATATACTCATAAACCCTTCATAATGATTTATAATGAAAATGAGAGTTATCCTAAGCATATCCCCCCGGAGTGTCATAACCAAGAGTGCAGCAAGGCCTGTTTTCGTGCACCAGTTTCCGTTCCAGTCTAGCTCAAAGTGGTGTTTTCGGGTTTTACCCCTAGGTACATCTGTGCCAGAGCTGCCTCTACCTGTTCGTATCTAGACAGGGATGTATTGCTTAGAAAACTCACAAAATATCTACAATACCAAAATTCTAGGAAGTTATACTATACTAATCCTCAATTTTCATCTTAGGTAAATGTGCTCTAATCAGAGTTTATCTAAATCTAGCTTCCAAGGTTTGTACTAAACCTCCCTTTGATACCAACTGTAATGCCCCGACCAGGTTACTCAAAGTCGGTGCATTATTACATAACATTGGTATGATCACAAGAAAGATCAAATCAAGAAAGATCGATTGGTTTAGTAGCCTTGGAAACACTAGATATATTCATAAAGTTTTACATTACATCATAAAGTGAAAAACTACTACAACAACATATTGTCTCCATAGTCCACAATATTATCCCCTCATAATATCCCTGCAGGTCATTCATAATTTACCTCATAAATAAGAATTAAACATTTAAGGGAGTGTATAACTAAAACAAAAGCCTTTTAAACTAGAACTTCAACATAGTATGGAAAAAATTAAATGAAATAATGCCATTTACTTATTCACATGGATATTCTACTAATCGAATAATCACATGCAATATCAATAACCACTTTCATAATGATGGAATGCATAAAATCCAGACTATCATAACCACATAGCCAAGGCCTCGTGCCAAGACTAAAAATAATATTTTGTCAAGGCCTTGTGCCAAGACACTAGTTTCTCTCATGAGACCTACCGATACATCGAGGAGCTATAGCGGGCTCCACCCGTCACATATTAAGTCTGTAAAGACCCGTAAAATTCAAGGGAAATTTTTTCTTAATTTTCGTTGGAATTTTACAAGAACAGGGTTTCTGAAGAAACTTGATTCCAAGGCCCAGTGTGCCCAGAATCAATTTCTGAAGTTTGGATCAGGTACGTTCAGTGAACGAACGAACAAGAATTTCTAACTTTTGAACCGGTGCTCGGAATCGAATTCTGAGGGCACCGATGAACTCGCAACACCGGTAATCGCTTAAGGGAACCTTTACCGTAGTTATGTTTGTGCGGGTGAAGAAGTTAATTAATGGGGTTTAATTAAAAAATTAAATAAAATTGTTGAATCAATTTTATTTCATATCAACGTGGTTTATTTCTCCCATGGGAAGTTGGTGGTGGGGCCCACATTCACCCAAATTCCCATGTGTGGATAATTTAAAGGGTGGGTCCCACACGAACCCCCCACCTTTTCAAATCCCTTAACTCCTCTTAACCCCTCACCTTCCTACCTCCCCATTAACTCACTTTCATTAATTTTTTTTTGACAACTTGTTATAATTAATAAGGTGAGTTACTTAATTTCAAACTCTTGAATTTCAAATTGTTAGTTTGTGTTAATAAATTAATACTTGGTCTTATTTTATTATTGTTAGAGTTTTTTCCACCTTGAGAGGTTTGGGAAGCGTGAAGTCTTCTTCTTCTTCAACCTCGACGAAGAACAGGAAGAACACCTCAGACTCCAAAGAAGAACACCGTTCTTCAACGAGGAGCATCTCCACCGAAGAACGTGACGACTTCTTCCAACGACGTTTCCTCTTCGAACGCACCTCGACGAAAATAGTATCGACATTCGTTTTCCGCGACGCCCTACCTCCGTGACGCTCATCTTCCGCGGATCGATTGTCGTGCACTGTTCCTGAACAGAGGTAGGGGAATTTTATTTGTTTCCTATTAACCTTGAGAAAAGAATGATGAGCGCGGACCAACCATTACCTGGTTGATCCGCGGACCATTCGTCCATGTGGGGTTACTTTTGTTGGGTGTCGTCTAATTTCATGGTTAAGTATGTGCCCAATAATTTGTTGGGAACAAATGTTTGATTTTCGAATTGATATCACTTAACACGGAGGGCGCGAGCCGAATGAACACGGCCCGACAACCCTCCGCAGTTTGTTTTTGATGAGCGGTTTTGGGGAAGATGAGAAAACGGACCAGTATTGGAGTTTTGAGGCATCCATTCTAAGGATCTTGATCCGAGAAGACTGTCGGCGAAGACCGCAAGCGAATCGGACCACTGGAGCGCGTCCGGTGGACCGCAGAAGGCGGCGGCCGCGCGCCACCTCGGCGCGGCGGCGCCGACAACCGGCAGCGGCGGCACGCCGCCGGAGGAGCCCACCGCGGCTGTGCCATGGTTGTTCAGCAAGCGGCCGGTTTTGCCGGCCGCGGGTGATATGGAGGCGGGACCCTGAGGGTCCCGCGTGTGAAGTACCGTCCGGCCTTAGGCCGGCTGAGTTCCAGAAGAACCGGGGGTTGAAACCCCCGATGGTGTCAATTTCGGCGGGCCCCCAAGTGGGGGGCTGTTTTCATCAAAGTCGCGGAAAAATGCCGCGCCGTTAGTAAAATAAATGGGGGCAGGCCCCCCCCCCCTTTTCAAAATGGCTCGGCCTTAGGCCGAGCAGGGCACCGCGCTAGGCGCGCCGTGCCCAGCCGGACCGTCCGCCTGGCCGGTCTGCCAGGCCGGGCCGGGCCGGGCCGGGCCGGGCCGACCCGGACCCAGGGTGGGTCGACCCGGTTCGGGCGGACCCAGGGGCTCATGGGTCGGGTCGGTCCGGGCCCGAAACCCCCGTTTTCGGACCGTTTCGGTTAAATTGCCCATAACTCTTTCTACGGACCTCCGATCGATGCGCCGTCAGCAGCGACACGATCCATGGAATGAGATGGTCGTTTCGGTATATCGCACTCAAGGTTTTGGAATACTTTGAGTTCGGCGAGGTTGGTTCGTACTCGAAACCAACCGGGCCCTCGGAGCGAAAACACTCATATCCTGAGCTCCGGACGTCCGATTGACGTGTTGTCGACTTTGGTGTATTACTCTTAGTGAGACAAATATTTTGGCTCACTCAGCCCGAGGTTTGGACACAGGTGGAGTACGGTTGGGTAGGTTTTGCCTTAAAAACCAACCGGGCCCCTGGGACGAAAAAGCCAATAACTCTCAGACCAGGCGTCCGATTGACGCACCGTCTGCGACGTTGAGTTCTTGTTGACGATACAGAACTTTTGGATACATCAACTCTGGACCTTGTGTCAGTTGATGTATCAGCCTCTCGGCTCGGGGAGCGGACCCTCCCGAACGAGCTTGCTGTGTGCGGGAACCCTAGTGTTGGGTGCGACTTCGACGACGACGACTGTGTAGAGATCCTTAGTGGACTGCGACGATGAAGAGTGCTGGTCTTGTATCCTATGTGGGTCTTAGCTGTGCTGGTCTTGTATCCTATGTGGGTCCCAGCTGTGCTGGTCTTGTATCCTATGTGGGTCCCAGCTGTGCTGGTCTTGTAACCTATGTGTGTCCCAGCATAGATGATTCAGTGCTGGTCTTGTATCCTATGTGGGTCCCAGCATAGATTAATCAATGAAGAGTGTTGGTCTTGTATCCTATGTGGGTCCCAGCTTAGATGTTTATGTGAAGACAGCTGGTCTTGCATCCTCAGTCGGTCCCAGCTAAGGTGATTCAGTATCTTTATCTGATCATCCCTTTCACCTTTTCGACAAAGTATACCTGTGTGAGCTGAATCCTGTTTACTCTCCTTTGTGGATTTTGTTGAACTATCCTAGGTGGATTTACTGTTTACTTTCCTTTCTGGATTGTGTTGAGCTATCCTATGTGGATTACTTTTGCTCTCCTTCGTGGATTGTGTTGTGCTATTCTGTGTGAGTATACGTTTTGCTTTCCTGTGTGGATTGGGTTGTTCTTGGGCTCGGATGTTGGAGCCAAACGGGAATTGATGACTTAGGTATATGTATGGGCATATACCTAAGCAGTGTCGGTTGTTACTTCGTGATTGTATCGTTCCTTTGTGGTTTATCCTTTGTGGATTTCAGGAGACCTTCGGGGGTCTCGGGGTCCCTACTGAGTAGCTTATACTCACCCATGCATGGGCTATGCCCGCACTTCGTTGTGTTGGTCATAGACGACGGACAGCGCTAATCGTGGTGGAGGCTTTCAGAGCAGGACGATACCTAGAGGTGGACCACTGGGCGGGACGTACTCGGAGCGGACGGCTAGACCGAGGAGCTGTGGAGGCTATCTGTGCTCACCCTTCAGGTGGGACTTCCAGAGGACGGCTAGACGCTGCGTCTTTTCTTTTCAGTTGTTTTTTTCCCTTTCAGTTGTACTTTACAGTTAGGCTTGTATTTCCGGCCCCTTTTACTTTCAGCACAACTTGTTACAGTTTTTACTTAGTGATTACTCTTTCCGCTTTCTTACTCTGTGATGGTTTTTTACTTTAAAAAGGCAATGCCATCCCTGTTTATCGGGATTTACGCCTTGGTGTTAGTCTCCAGCCCCTGGCCTATGGAAGGCGGACTTGGGGTAGTCACGACACAGGCCCCGAGGACGGGCCGTGACAAATTGGTATCAAAGGAGTTTGGTTCTACCGCAGACTCTGATCTTTCTTCTTTGTGAAGCAATAGTGATCAGCGTATTGGGTGTGGTTATCAGTCCAGGGAGTCCAGTGTTGGTGCGGCGGCCGACGTATCTATACACCAGGACCCTGACATCTGATTTCCTACTTAATGCACGAAAACATTAATTGCATGTGTGTTCGAGTTTTCTTTGTGATTACTTGTGTCAGCTCACCAGGTATATAGTTCTGACCATGGCGCACCTGTTTCTTTTCAGGATGGCCCCACGACGGCAGCTAGCTAGGGTTCCGAGAGTGGAGCGTGATGACAGCCCACCGAGCGACGAGGCCTCGGTGCAGGGCTCCTTGTCAGCAGAGGCACCGACGGTACCTTTACCCGCCGAGCCACCGCTGCTACCAGCCCCAACTGCTGACGATGCACGTCGCCTTAGTGCACTGCATGAGTTCCAGTGCCAGCGACCGCCCAGGTTCCACGGGGAGATGGACCCTCAGGCCGCCGAGGACTAGTTGGAGGCAGTTGTACGGGTTTTCAGATTAGTGAGGACACCAGCAGACCTCATGGTGATCCTCGTAGCGAGCCTCCTACACGCGACAGTAGGCAGATGGTGGAGCTTGATGCTCCAGGTGCACGACGAGACATCTCTCCTCTGGACAGACTTTGAGAGAATCTTCCGCTCCGAGTTCATCCCAGCCACCCTCCATGCGGTGCGCATCCAAGAGCTGCTACAGCTGCGGCAGGGTAGCATGACAGTGGCCCAGTACTCGGTGAGATTTACCGATCTCTCGCGCTACTCCACAAATATGGTACGGTACCCGTTCTTCCGGGCCCGGACCTTCAAGCAGGGACTGAGGCACGCGATCAGGGCTTCGATGATCTCCCTCAAAATTCTGACACAGGCAGAGGTGTTGGAGATAGCCCTTCTAGTGGAGAGTTTTCTCGCCGAGCAGGCTCCAGTGACAGGGCCCTCCGCAGGACGGCCCGTAGCAGGGTCTTCCGCAGCTGGCAGTAGACAGGTGACGCAGAGGTCCAAATGGGCCAGACCATCAGTTGGGCAGTCTCAGGATGAAGATTCGTTTGTGCGGGGCACCCGAAGGAGAGCCAGCTACACGAGGGTCAAGCATTGCTATGCTTGAAGCGGGCGAGGTCACATGGCTCGAGACTGCCCGACTCGTCTTACAGACGAGCAGCAGGGGGTAGAGGGACCTCCCAGACAGAGGTTCGGCCACGGTAGTCCACAGGGTGTAGGAGAACGAGGCAGAGGAGCTGGCCGAGTAGCAGATGGTGGGAGACACTTTGAGGTGTTGCCACCACCACCACCAGGAGGTCCACCCCGACCGCAGGGAGTTGGTGGACATGCGAGAGCTCAGCTTCAGGTAGCTTAGGCCTTCGATCATGGAGCTCTGGGAGTAGATGGACAGGAGCAGAACTAGTAGATATGTCCTTTGTACTTCTAGTTCCTTATTGTTGTTGTGTGGTGTCTTTGTATTATGAGCTGCAAAAGTAAAAGACGCTTACCATTGTGATGTTTTCATTCATGTCCTGTTTTGTGTTGTTACTAAGAGGTTCCAGTTTAGACTGTTGACTTGACCCTCACTTGTGAGACATCTACTGGAGAAGACCCAGTTATCACACACTGATGCCGACAGTGTGACTCAACCCTTGGAGGCGAGAGTAACGGTTGGATCTCTTGGTAGTATGGTCTAGGCCTTACGATGTCATCCTTGGTGTGGATTAATAACATCCATGTCGGGATTGACTGTATTAGGAAAAAGAAGTGGTTCATCCAGGGGATGAGACCAGATTTCTCTTATCGGCAAAGAAGAAATCTTAGCAATTCTTATGGGATCGGAGATGGTCCAGCTCATCCAGGAGCGGATGAGTATAGCTCAGAGCTGACAGAAGTCCTATGCTGACAGGAGGCGGAGGCCACTTGTGTTCGAGGATGGCAACCACGTCTTCATGCGGGTCTTACCTCGATGTGGATTACGGAGGTTTGACCGAAGCGGTGAGTTATCTCCATGATTCATCGGACCCTTCCAGGTCCTCAACAGGATTGGCAAGGTGGCTTATCGCCTGGCTCTACCACCACAGTTGCGCCGGGTGCACGACGTCTTCCACGTATCTCAATAGAGGAAATACGTGCACGACCCGACGCAAATCTTTTACCATGGGGAGCTGGTCGTTGATGATGGGGCGACTTTTGCGGAGGTCTCAGTGGAGATCGAGGATCAACAGGAACGGGTCCTACGTGGACGATCGATTCCTCTAGTGCGCTTCAGATGGTAGCTTGGGAACCTCCAGGAGAGCACTTGGGAGCGGGAGGCTCAGATGTGTGCTCAGTACCCACATTTGTTTCCCAAGTTTTGATGTATCTTTACGGGGACGTAAAGCCCTGAGGTGGGAGTAATGTAAAGACCTGTAAAATTCAAGGGAAATTTTTTCTTAATTTTCTTTCAATTTTTCAAGAACGCGGTTTCTGAAGGAACCTGATTCCAAGGCCCGGTGTGCCCGGAATCAATTTCTGAAGTTTGGCTCAGGTACATTCAGTGAACGAACGAGCGAGAATTTCTAACTTTTGAACCGGTGCTCGGAATCGAATTCCGAGGGCACCGATGAACTTGAAACTTCGGTAATCGCTTAAGGGAACCTTTACCATAGTTGCGTTTGTGCGGGTGAAGAAGTTAATTAATGGGGTTTAATTAAAAAAGTAAATAAAATTGTTGAATCAATTTTATTTCATATCAAGGTGGTTTATTTCTCCCATGGGAAGTTGGTGGTGGGTCCCACATTCACCCAACTTCCCATGTGTGGATAATTGAAAGGGCGGGGCCCACACGAACCCCCCACCTTTTCATATCCCTTAACTCCTCTTAACCCCTCACCTTCCTACCTCCCCATTAACTCAGTTTCATTAATTTTTTTTGACAAGTTGTTATAATTAATAAGGTGAGTTACTTAATTTCAAACTCTTGAATTTCAAATGGTTAGGTTGTGTTAATAAATTAAGACTTGGTCTTATTTTATTATTGTTAGAGTTTTTTCCACCATGAGAGGTTTGGGAAGCGTGAAGTATTCTTCTTCTTCAACCTCGACGAAGAACGGGAAGAACACCTCGGACTCTGATGAAGAACAATGTTCTTCAACGAGGAGCATCTCCGCTGAAGAACACGACGTCTTCTTCCAATGACGTTTCCTCTTCGAACGCACCTCGACGATAATGGAATCGACATTCATTTTCCACAACGCCCGACCTCCATGATGCTCGTCTTCCGCAGCTCGATTGTCGTGCACCGTTCCTGAACCGAGGTTGGGGAATTTTATTTGTTTCCTCTTAACCTTGAGAAAAGAACGACGAGCGTGGACCAACCATTACCCAGTTGATCCGCGGACCGTTCATCCATGCAGGGTTACTTTTGTTGGGTGTCGTCTAATTTCATGGTTATGTATGTGATCAATAATTTGTTGGGAACAAATGCTTGATTTTCCAATTGATATCACTTAACGCGGAGGGCACGGGACGAACGAACACGGCCCGACAACCCTCCGCACTTTGTTTTTGATGCGTGGTTTTGGCGACGACTAGAAAGTGGACCCGTATTGGAGTTTTGAGGCTTCCATTCTTGAAGATCTTGATCCGAGAAGACTGCCGGCGAAGACAGCAAGCGAATCGGACCACCGGAGCACATCCGGTGATCCGCAGAAGGCGGCGGCCGCGCGCCACCTCGGCGCGGCAGCGCCGACAACCGGCAGCGGCGGCGCGCAGCTGGAGGAGCCCGCCGCGGCCGTTCCGCGGCGATTCATCAAGCGGCCGGTTTTGCCGGCCGCGGGTGATCTGGAGGTGGGACCCTGAGGGTCCCGCATGTGAAGTAACGGCCGGCCTATGGCCGGCCGAGTTCTGGAAGAACCGGGGGTTGAAACCCCCGGTGGTGTCAATTTCGGCGGGCCCCCACGTGGGGGGCCATTTTCATCAAAGGCGCGGAATAATGCCGCACCGTTTGTAAAATTAAGGGGTGCAGGCGCCCCCCCCCCCTTTTCAAAATGGGTCGGCCTTCGGCCGAGCAGGGCAGCGCGCTGGGCGCGTTGTGCCCAGCCGGACCGGCCGCTTGGCCGGTCTGCCGGGCCGGGCCGACCCGGACGCGGGGTGGGTCTACCCGGTTCGGGCTGACCCAGGGGGTCTCGGGCTGGGTTGGTCCGTGCCCGAAACCCCCGCTTTCGGACCTTTTGGGTTCAATTGCCCATAACTCAGGCTACGGACCTCCGATCGATGCGCCGTCAGCGGCGACACGATCCTTGGAACAATACGGTCGTTTCAGTATATCGAACTCAAGGTTTTGGAATACTTTGAGTTCGTCCGGGTTGGTTCGTACTCGAAACCAACCGGGCCCTCGGAGCGGAAACGCTCATATATTGAGCTCCGGATGTCCGATTGACATGCCGTTGACTTTGGTGGATTCATCTTAGTGAGACGGATCTTTTGGCTCACTCCGACCAAGGTTTGGATGCAGGTGGAGTACGGTCGGGTTGGTTTTGACTTAAAAACCAACCGGGCCCCTGGGACGAAAAATGTCAATAACTCTCAGACAAGGCGTCCTATTGACGCGCCTTCTGCGACGTTGAGTTCCTGTTGATGATACGGAACTTTTGGATACATCAACTCTGGAACTTGTGTCAGTTGATGTATCAGCCTCTCGGCTCGTGGAGTGGACCCTCCCAAACGAGCTTGCTGTGTGCGGGAACCCTAGTGTTGGCTGCGACTTCGACGACGACGACTGTGTAGAGATCCTCAGTGGACTGCGACGATGAAGAGTGCTGGTCTTGTATCCTATGTGGGTCCTAGCTGTGCTGGTCTTGTATCGTATGTGGGTCCCAACTTAGATGTTTCTGTGGTGGTCTTGTATCCTATGGGGGTCCCAACTGTGCTGGTCTTGTATCCTATGTGGGTCCCAGCTTAGATGATTCAGTGCTGGTCTTGTATCCTTTGTGGGTCCCAGCATAGATGAATCAATGAAGAGTGCTGATCTTGTATCCTATGTGGGTCCCAGCTGTGCTGGTCTTGTATCCTATGTGGGTCCCAGCTTAGATGTTTCAGTGAAGACAGCTGGTCTTACATCCTCAATGGGTCCCAGCTTAGGTGATTCAGTATCTTTATCTGATCATCCCTTTCACCTTTTCGACGAAGTATACCTGTGTGAGCTGAATCCTGTTTACTCTCCTTTGTGGATTGTGTTGAAATATCCTGGGTGGATTTACTAATTACTTTCCTTTGTGGATTGTGTTGAGCTATCCTATATGGATTACTTTTTCTCTCCTTCGTGGATTGTGTTGTGCTATTCTGTATGAGTATACATTTTGCTTTCCTGTGTGGATTGGGTTGTGCTTGGGCTCGGATGTTGAGGCTGAACGGGAATTTATGACTTAGGTATATGTATGGGCATATACCTAAGCAGTGTCGGTTGTTATTTCGTGATTGTATCTTTCCTTTGTGGTTTATCCTTTGCGGATTTCGGGAGACCTTCAGGGGTCTCGGGGTCCCTACTGAGTAGCTTATACTCACCCCTGCATGGGATATTCTCGCACTTCGTTGTGTTGGTTGCAGACGACGGACAACGCTGATCGTGGTTGGGGCTTGCGGAGCAGGACGGTACTTGGAGGTGGACCACTGGGTAGGACGTACTCCGAGCGGACGGCTGGGCCGAGGAGCTGTGGAGGCTATCTGTGCTCGCCCTTAAGGTGGGACTTCCAGAGGACGGCTCAACGCTGCAGCTTTTCTTTTTAGTTGTTGTTTTTCCCTTTCAGTTGTACTTTACTATTGGGCTTGTATTTCCGGCCCCTTTTACTTTCAACACATCTTGTTACAGTTTTTACGTAGTGTTTACTCATTCCGATTGCTTACTCTGTGATGGTTGTTTACTTTACAAAGGCAATGCCTTCCTTGTTTATCGGGATTTACACCTTGGTGCTAGTCCCTAGCCCCTGGCCTATGGAAAGCGGGCTTGGGGTAGTCACGACACGGGCCCCGAGGACGGGTCATGACAAAGTCCAATGCATTTCCATATGAAAAGGTTTAAACATAACATAAACATTCGTATTAAAACTAGCATACGAAATGTCAATACTTTCACCATAAACCATGAAAGTTATAAAAATAGAACATCCACAGTCAAACATATAAAAAAACCTTCAATACAGTGTAGAAGTTTTGAATCATAATAAATCAACTTCAAATAAGCATAAAATCCATCAAAGGATGTTGACATAGATGAAATCAAAAATCTTTTTAGAGAAATATCTCTTTCTATTTTGAAATCATTAAAGAGTCGTATATTTATAAAATAAAACATTTTCTTTGAAAATATTCTTACATGATTGTAAGGGAAGCTTCGACGATTTTATAACGGTGGAAAGTAGCCGTACCCGTCATATAAGTTAAAAAACATTCTTACCTTAATTATGTCGAAAAGGTTAAAAAGCACATTGTTTGGAAAACTATGGAAATATTACTTTATAAAACTCTTATAAAAAGTCAAACAAGGGTATAAATGACTTTAAACCATATTCCTTTAAAATAGTAATAACTTTTTGAAATACATTTTTAAGAAACATGGATTTGGATGATAAAGAGATCCCAGTAGATAAACAACCTCAGATAATGAAGAGATTGTGAAATAACCCTTACCTTGTACTTTTCCTTGGTTTGGTGTAGGTTAACCTCCTTTATAATGGTGAAATAATTGTTATTAAATTATACAAGAATCATATATATTAATATGATATCATATATGATCTTTTAACATTGGTTTGTTAATAATATCTTTGTATTATCGTTGTTTCGGGTGTTAACTTACTCGTTTCCTTTTATATGTTTTGTTATGTAAGCCGTGTTTTTCATGGATAGTTTGTATCTTAATCATATCAAGAATTATATCAAGTCCTTATATACTATTATTAATCATCAAATGAGAATTATACTTTAATGGATACAATGGAGAATGAATCTCATCGCGTTCGTGGAGACGGTAGTCCGTACGTATGCACGAGCAACAATATCATTCTTTTGATATTTAAATAATTTATAATTAGATGTTATTTCATATATAAAGAATCATTATCATGTTAAATTTATTATTTACATGAATTACACATCATTATTATACCCATCCAAATAATAATTTATTGAATAACAATTACACCACGACGTGGAGACGGTAAGACATACGCACGCACGTATGGTGACATGTTATTCAAAGGATGGATAGAATACTGAATATTATTGTACCATATTTATAATAACATCACAGTATATATAAGATACTGGAGTTATTATTTTAGAATGGTAATAACAAATAATGAAGAAGTGGAAGAAGAAAGGAACTTGAAAAAGGGTGGTGAAATCATTACCTCTTCTTTGGGTTCTTCCATTTGATTTGATCAAAAGGGATCCTTAAGTTGGATTTCTGACTAAAGGAATGACTCTAGGATGAAGTGAGGGAAGTTTAGAGAGTATTTTGTCAGAGTTTGGCCGAACCAAATGTCTTTGAATGTGTGAGTTAATGAGAAGGGGGGTGCCCTTTTATAAGAGGGGTGAGGGGACCTTTGGAAAAGATAGAAATATTATTTTTTAATAAATTCATATTCGGTTTCTAATTGCTCCAAAGTGTATTATTTAAATTTTAAGGTTGGTATAGGTCAAAAACCACTCAACAAATATAATTTAAACAGGTTTGGGTCATTATAAGAACCTTATCTTTAAGTATTAACACTTGGTTAATTAGTTTCACTTTTACAATGTCTCTTTGTATTTTTATATTATATGGTTAATTAACATACTATATACATCCAAGAGACCCCCAAGTGGTCCATTAATGATAAAAATATCATTATATAGGTCTTTTGGCTGAACCTTAGATTTTTAGGAAATTAATATCAATTAATAATATAATATTTGTTTTAAAAACTCTTTTATGTCAATTTTGAGACTATTCAATAGTTGATTTTTGTAAAAATCATAACAGAATGATTGCTTCAAACAATGTCATTTAAATCAATCCTAAGATGTCATATTATTCTATAAAATTAGTTTAATTCATTAAAAGTCTAAAATTATATTTATTTTGGTATTTATAATATCAATTATTTTAATTTTTCACTATTATGGTAATTACTGCACCATCGTTGTGTCATAAATGAATTAAATTACATAATGTCTAAAAATTATAAATAAAATATAATTATGTAGGAAAGAGTTTTATATTTCTAATGAATATTTATAGTCGAAAATCCAAATTATATAACCCAATATAAAAATTGTTTTTCTAAAAGATATATGCTTTTGCCAGTTTTTGTATTCATTTTAACTTAATTAAAATAAAGTGTCCCTATCACTTAAAAGTGGCACCGTGTGGTCCCAAAATCGACCCAAAGATGCCGATGGTCGAACATTTATCAACCAATAAGGTTAGGACACGTTTTAGGGTAATTTTTTATTATTATAATATTATTTTTTAACCCTTATTTACCAGATTTACCCTTTAACCATGGTAAATAAAATATTTACCAAAGTAATTATTCAAAATTTCTAAAAATAAAATTTACCTATTTACAAAATTTGAACATCCTAATTACAAATATGGAATCCATTTTTCCAAATTCATAACACAGAAGTGGCAGAAATTAATTTAAAATAAATTCCCGCTGTCAAAACAAAAAGCGTGTTTTTAAGATATAATAACTATCAAAAGATTGATACATGTTTATGTTTGGTTTAATTGTGAAATTATGTCCAATGAAAATCATTGTATTAAATGGTAAAAATATATTCCAAATATACTTTAAAACCACTCAAATTAATAATTTATCGCTATTAATTATTTTGATTAAAAAGTTGTTTTTAATTAAAATTTAGTAATTTTCACAATTCATAAAAATATTAAAGTTATCCGAAAAGTACCAAAATTTCAACTCAGGCTAAATTCGATAATCCTAATCCAAAAATGAAGTCTATTTTGAGAGATAAAATTTCAAAAATTAAGTATTTCTATTCATAATGGCTAGTTTGATCGGTTGTGGTGTGTGTTAGAACTCAATGTTGTGTACAACACACGCTATTGCATTATTCAAAGAGAAACGTACCGTAGAAGCTTGGGGTATTACAAAAATGGGCATTGTCCAATGCTTGTAGAAGATACATATGACAATGCTAACCATAATCATGTTGAGGCTGGGTCCTGAACTAAAATGTTGGACTTCACTACGTATCCCATAAGGATAGGAATCAATCCATACGTAGTTCTTGAAATACAATTTAACTTCATGTGGGATGAAATTATAGGAAATCTTAGTTTAGTGTCATGGAACTCAGACCATAATAATGAATGCCTTGTGTATGTTTTCATAAGGACTTTTCAGCCAGGGGACTGAAAGTGGAATTTGGGTTTAGGCCCAAATACTTGGGGCTGGATTTGAGGGATGGTCGAACATTCCTACGTATCCCAAAAGGATGGGAATCAAGCTGCATATAGTTATTGAAATTACCTATATACAGATTTGGTTCGTACATATGATGGGTGAAAAGGGATCTTTAGTGCAATGATGTTTTGACCTAAGATAAAAGGTTCAGGCATTTCCATGTATGCACCTAGTATGAGGAATATAACATGATTGGAGATCAATGTAAATAATGATTCCCTCTCAGGTGAGTTTGTTAAAGAATGATGCAGTTTATTGTCGTACAAGTCAAATGTGTGAATAGTTAAAGGTCATATTCATGGACTGTGGTGAACCAATGTAAAAATATTGGTTCTAGTGGTTGCTTCATAGATCAATATCATATGAGATGAAGGTGAACCGATGTGAAGAGATTGGTTTTGGGATTGAACCTCATATGGTTGCCTACGTACCCAGACTAGAAGGCAAGGATCAATGTCTACGTAGTTCAATTAATGAATGAAATGGTGATCAAGTTGTTCTTGAGGACAACGAACCAAAACAAAATGGTGTTGGGACTTATGCATGGTTAGCGGCCCAAAGAAGGTGTTATAATTGATGTTTACTCTAAGATCACATGAGTCATACCCGGTGTGAGAAACAAGCGGTAGAAACAAACTTAATGATTCACAGTTTAATGTCATGTAGGTCATATGATGGGACTATGTGGTTTAAAGTCTTGCAGTGAGGACTATTGGTGCTGCACAGTTTAGTGTCATGTAGCAGGGAGAAAATACAGTTTAACATCATGTAAGACATATTTGAGGGACTTTATTTAGTTTAACGTCATGTAGGACAAATATAGGGACACAGTTTACTGTCATGTTGTACAATAAGGGTGTTTAACAGTTTAACATCTTGTAGCTAATATGATGGGGGAAAATATAGTTTAACGTCATGTTAGACGAAAGGGGGACTGTGCAGTTTAATGTCATGCAGTAAGGAAAAAAGAAGAAATAGTTTAATAACATGATGGATGTATTAGGGACTATTTCACAGTATATCGTCATGTTGGATGATGGTGCGAATAGGTTAAGGTAATATGCATGGACTGGAGATGATGTAGTTTAATGTCTTGTTGGATGATAAGGTATTTGTGTTACACAAAATACTTCTTCAGAAATCTAGAATTGGATGGAGTAGTGAGGAGTTCTCCATCCATTGAGATTAAATAATAAGCTCCATTTGATTAGACCATATGTATTGAATAAGGTCCTTCCCATTTTTTCTCCAGCTAGGGAGGATTATTTCCTGGTATCATTGGAGTATTAAGAACCAATTCCAATTCTCCTTGAACGAATGAATGAAGAAGAACTTTTTTTTGAAATCTCGTGCTATTCGATTCTGATAGACTTCCATGTGGTGCAAGGTGCAAAATCTGTTCTCATATAACCATTCCAATTCATCCAATCACTTTTGAGATTTTTCATCTGTAGATGACTAATCTAAAATGGCTACTCTGAGCGAGGGTAATTGAACTTCAATGGGAAATACTGCTTCTGTTCCATATACCAATGAATATAGAGTTGACCGTGTTACAGTGTGGGTGGTGGTCTGATAAGCCCATAAAGCATGAAAGAGTTTATCAGGCCATGATTTCCTATCTTTATCCACCATCTTTTGTAGTATGTTTGAAATATTATTGTTGAAAGCTTCTATCTAGCCATTGTCCACTACATGATACTGACATGAAAGATTGGATTTGATGTTGTATTCTTGATACAACTTCCTCACCTCAGATGAACAAAAGTTGGTGCCATTGTCCGTCAATATGGTATGAGGGACACCAAATCTGGTAATGATGTTAAAATTGATGAAGCTAGAAATGCTTTTAGAATTGAATTCTTTGAGGGGTATTTCCACTGCCCATTTGGAAAAGAAGTCAGTAGCAGTAAGAATATACTTAATCTTCTTGACTATAGCCGAAGGATAAGGTCCCACTACATCCATTCCCGATGTGGAAAATGGCCATGAGTATTTAGCTGTATGAAGCAACTCTGGGGGATGATGAATGAATTTGTCATGTACTTGGAACGAATGACACTTATTTGTGAAATCAACACAATATTGTATCATTGAAGTCAAAAAGTATCCAAGACTTCAAATTTGATCAGATAGTCTGTGTCCAGACTGATGGGCACCACAAATTCCAGCATGCACTTCTTTAATGACTACCATTGTATCTTCACCATCAATGCATCTGAAGAGAACCCCATCAAAACCTCTATTGTACAAAATTTTCTCTAGGTGATCCAGGCTATCATAAAGAGTAAAATTGACTACACATCACCAGATTTGTTCTTTCCCAGTTCTATCAGGTGTAAGTGTTCTATTTTGAAGGTATTCCCTGATAGGTTTCATCCATCCTATAGTATGACCATATGGTTTAGGAATGGGACTAATTTAATTGATTTCCTCTGTTCTGATTTGAACATAAGGTGAAATTGTATGACGGTGGGAAATACTAATTCTTGCCTCATCCTGATTTGGATCTGCCAGAGCTGTGGCTATATTAGCCAGTGCATCATCATGGGTATTTTGTGATCTCGAGACATAAGAAAATGTCGGTTCCGAAGTAAATTCCTCCATTAAATCTCTAACATAATCATACAAATGGATTATTTCTTCTTTTCTGATTATATAATCCCCATTGACATGATTCATTACCAGGTCTGAATCACCTTTCACCTTTAAGTGATTCACTTATTCTTGAAGCGACAAATCCAATCCTGTGATAAGAGCTTGGTATTATGCTTCATTATTTGTACTGCCTCCCAACAATGAGAAGGAATAAGGTAGAACTTCCTTTTCCGGGGAAATTAGTACAATTCCTAACCCAACTTTGTTGAAATTAGGATCTTCCATTTTCTTCCCTATTGGACTTCTGGAAGCACCATCAAAGTACATTTCCCATATTTTAAGACTTTCTTGAATAGATAAGACTTCCTCATTAGGAAGTTCAATATCTGAAGATGTATCTTCTACTAAAGTATGTTCAGTAAGGAAATCAGCCAAATCTTGGACCTTTATTGCATTTTGAGACACATAATGAATTTCAAATTGCTACAAAATAACAGCCAACCTTTCCAGACATCTGGTAAGCATTGGACGACTAAGGATGAATTTGAGCGGGTTATTGTGAGATACCAATTGGACCTCGTGATGTTTCAGGTAGTGTCTCAACTACTGAACATCAAATATTAATGCTAGGAAAAACTTCTCAATGTTTGAATATCAGTTTTCTGCTTTAATCATAGTCCGACTAAGATAGTAGAGGTTGTTTTCATTCCCAACATCATTCTTCTGAGCAAGAAAGGCACCCAATGATCATTCTAAAGTTGTCACATAGATGATGAGTGGCATTCCTTTAACAAGTGGAATTAACACTGGTGGACTCAATAGATATTTCTTGAGAATATCGAATGATTCTTGACATTCTTCAGTCCACTGGTATGTGACTCCCTTCTTCATCAAGTTGGTGAAGGTTAAACTTTTTCCTGCCAAATTGGCGATGAAACACCGAATATAGGCTAAGTGTCCTTGAATTCCTCTTAATTCATTCTAATTATGAGGAGGTGGCATACCAAGGATGGAATTTTTCATCTCAGGATCTACTTTTATACCATGATGGCGTACAACAGAGCTGATAAATTTTCATAAGGTTACCCCAAAAGTGCATTTTAAGGGGTTCATCTTCAAATTATGTTGCCGAAGATTGTAAAATATGACTTCCAAATCAGCCAAGTTATTTGAATGTTTACTGGATGTAACCACAAAATCTTCAACATAACATTCAACAAACTTCCCTAAAAATGGTTTGAAGATATGATGCATGACACGCTGATATGTCACGCCTGCATTCTTTAGGCCAAAGGGCATTACCCAATATCAAAACACACCCTGAGTGGATCTGAAGGCTGTAGATTCCTCATCTTCTGGAGCCATTAAGATTTTATTTTATCCTGAATATCCATCCACAAAGTAAAGTGCTTCATAGATAGTTGTTGAATCAATTAAGAGTTCTGTAATTGGAACTGGAAAATCAACCTTAGGACAATGCCGATTAAGATCTCTGAAATCAATGGAAACTCTAATTTTTCTGTTCTTATTTTTCAAATGGAAAATATTATCCAACCACTTGGGTTATTTAACTTCTTAGAAAAAGTTATATTTGATAAGTTTATCCACTTTAACTTCAATTTTGGAAGCATAGGTTGGGTGTGTTCTTCTTGTGGATTGCTTAAATCCTCGTTGTTCTTCTGGAAAACCCAAATGATGAGTAGCAACATCAGGATCATGACCTGGAATCTCTATATAGTTCCAAGAAAATATATCTCGATTTTTCTTTAAAAATGAAATATACATCTCTTGCTCTTCAAGATTCATGGCCACACTAATTAATATGGGGCGTGGATCTTCTTTTGTACTGACTTTTATATCTCTAAGTTCATCCACGGTGGTAGAGATACCCTCTCCAAATGCTGGAGGTGCATCCCTGAGATCTTCCTCTTCTTCTTCCACAAGTGTTTTTTCTTCTGTTTCTACTTGCATAGTATATGGTGAAGTAGAATTTCCATGATCAAAGGAGATGTTAAAATTTGAACATCTTGAAGAAGAAACATCCCTTTCTGACCCGATTGATGATGAAGGGTCTTCCTTGGGTAATAAAGAGTAGATGATGGATTGATAATCGACATCATTGTTCACCTCTAAAATTGCTATAACTTCTTTTGGCCTGGTTGGAGAAGTATAAACTTTCTGGATTTTAGCAGATGAAATGAAGACATCCTCATTTGAGCTTTCATCATTGCTTAGTGAATCACCAATTTCTCCCATACTGTTTGGCTTAATTTTCATAATTGACATTACAGAGGTTTCCATAAGAGTATTTTGATTTGGGTCTATCCTATCAATTTTACTGATATCCAACACATAATCTACACTCAAATGTGTAAATGGATTTACTGGAATCTTTTTCAAACCAAATGGAGCATTAACATTGGTATCCTCCCTTGTTGTGGATTTCTCCTTACCCTTCATGTGATAGAATTCCACCTCAATTTATTGAGATTAACATGTTTTGAATGGTTCTTTATCACCATAAAATGTCCCAATTTTACCATCGAAACAATATTTGAGTCATTGATGGTATGATGAAGGGATAGCCACATGTTGATGTAGCCAGGGTATTCCAAGCAGGATGTTGAAGGCCGTGTCATGATCAACAACCATGAAATCTGAATTGGATACAAGATCTCCAAACTGAGTTCTGAGTGTAATCTCACCCAGTGGTTCTTGTGCATTTTTATCATATCATTGTAACATCAAAGTAGAAGGAGATAAATCAGATTCTATGAGGCCTAATCGACGAAGTGTAGGAATGGGGATGAAGTTGACTCCTGAACCATTATCAATGGAAGATCTTCAGACGTCTACACCATTGACCATGACAGATAAGTATAAAGGTCTAATATGTCCATGCACAACATCATCTTCATCCTCATCTGTGAAAGATATTACCACATGGCATTCTGCAGGATTATTCTCTACATGGTAGAATTCAGTAGCATCAATTTCAGTTTCAAATTCCCGAGGACTTGACAAAGCCTCTATGAGTGCCTTCTGAAGATCCTTTGATAAATTTAAGGCATCCAAAATTGATAACATGGATGGTACTTGGGACAAGTGTTTCAATACATAATACTTTTGATCCAAAGGTCTGTGTTTCCCAACAAGAACATGTGGTTTCGTAGGTACCTTAGAAATTGATGCTTTGGAAGTAGATGCATCTTGTATCGGGGTTGGAGTTGACAATACTCCTATTTTTGGAAGATTAGTCCCAATAGGTCTATTTACTTTCTGAGTGGAAGAAGCTAGAATCTATAGTCGATCCTCCAGAATAAATTTTCCAGGACTGAGTTTGATATTAGTGGAAGAGTTTTCTTGTTCTTGTTGAGCCCGTTGAAGGGCTCTGCCACAAGTTTTTGTTGCATACACAGTTCTAGCAGGGGTGGAATTAGAATAGTGTCTTATGGGATATCCACGTCTTCCTCTGTATCCCAGAGCTCTGGAACTCCCTCTAATTCCTCTGTTTCATACAGGGAATTCAGGCTCATCCAAATCAAAACTACGACTGGTATAAGTATTTTTTAAATGAATCATATTAACAAAAACAAAGATAAACTCTTCTTATGATGAAGATTCTACCTGATTAGCCAATTTAGGCTATGTCGTTTGGTGGGGTGGTGGTCGTGGATTCGAAGTATATGGCATAAAATCTAACAGAGTCAAAGATAATTTGGGTTTTGACACGATCTCATATTCTTATGATTGCCCTTATTTATTTGAATTATGCCATTTCATTGAGTATTTTCCCTCTGATGAAGGGGTCTTTGCTGTGGAATTCATAATAGAAGACACAATTGGTTTCTTAAATTGCATTCCCAAAATGGAATGAGTTAGGTTGAACATTTTTCTGACCATCTAATCATCATATTTTTGAGCATTTTTGTTCCTGACTTCTTTTCACTCGCCTTCCTTTTCTGGATTTGTTGCAGTTTCACATGCTACCTATGCTGATAAACCTTTCAACTTGACTTGTCCCGATTCCACCATTTTTTTGCAGGAGGTCTTTGAATACAAAACACTCTTGAATGGGATGCCCCAACATCTGATGAAATGGGCAATAATTGGGATGTTCTTCATCTCCTTCCATGTTCGGCATCTTGGGCCTTGGCAATTGAACCAAATTATTTATCAAATCCGAAATAAAGTAACTAGGATCATGTTCATTTCGGAAATAGTAAACTTTGCTCTTCAGATCCTCAAACTGTTTCCGTCATTGATCTCTTTGATCATCTTGACAAAACACCCTCTGTTGTTGACGCTCAAGAGGAGGAACCCTCCAAGAAGATGAAGGTTTTTAGGTAAAAGAAGGTATAGGTTCTTGTTTAAGCATAGTTGTAACAGTCTCTGCTTTACCCATTCTATTTCCTGGAGCTAATGGAATTACACAAGGTTTATCCTTAGTCTTCATAAGATAATCTTCAATCTTATGAGTGATCGAAGCAAGGTCTCGAAACCCTCCTGTGTATTTCACAGGAATCAATGGTGTGCCCAACTCATCATGCAAATTTTCCACACAGATTGGCAATAATTCTTCTTGAGAGAATACTAAGCTCAAGGAATATGTTAATCCCTTCCACTGAGCAATGAAATCTGAAACCCTTTCATTATCCCTTTTCATATAGTTTGTAAGATAAAAAATTGTTGTCATTGGCAACGTTGAGCTAAATTGAAGAAGGAATCATTGACGAAGATCCTCCCATCTGGTAATTGACCAGGATTTCAAGCTTGTATACCAAACAAAAGTAGGTCCTTGTAATGACTGTACAAAAAACCTAAGCTTAACTGCTTTCAGTTGCTTAGGGGTTCCCATCATAGGATAACAATGAGAAAAAAATGTGTTAAGTGTTGCTCTGGTTCTCCAGAACCATTAAAGATTGGGAATGTGGTACTTGAAAAATTTGATGGGGGAGGAATTGCATCAACCTATTCAAGATAAGCACTATTTTCTAGTTTAATTTGAGCTCTTTTTCCCTCCATAGCTTCCAACCAAGCTGCTAATGACTCAATAGTAGTTATAAACTTTTGAGAAACATCCGGTTGAGCTTGGGCCTAAGCTGGTGAAATAACTGGAGCTTGGACAGATGTGGTGGCTGGTACTTCAACTGATGATAACACCACCGATTATTATTGCACCCGACCCATAGGATTAGACCTATAAGGGTGTACTAATAAAGGAATATATTTTTGATCCATCTTAGTAGCCTCAACAAATTCCCTTCACTGACTGACTTCGACACGCTTAGGACGAAGACTACCTTGAAGTAGTTCTACATTCAACCTACTTAATTCCTTCATTTCTTCCTCTTGTTGTGCGAATCATTTATCTAATGAGAGCGATTGAACTTTTCCAAAGGAAGGGTATGTAACCTGATTCTTTCCTTTCCCCTTATTAGACACCTTTCAGAGAGGGGGAAGTGGGTTACTAGAAGGATTTCCTAGATTCTGGTTAATAATTTGATTTCGTGTACGCACACCTTCTTCATTTGTGTTTGTGCGTACAACATCTTGAGCAAGAGCTTCCATATCTGATCCCTCTGAGTGAGCCTTATCTAGGGGATCAACAACAATGTAATTGATGGCATTGATTAATGCATAATGCATTGCATCCCTTCTATCAGCATTTCTGTGATATTGTCTTCATCCAAGTCCTTGATGGGATATTTCCTTTTGTTGATTTGATCCCTCAGGAACTTCTTGATGAACCTTAATGTGGAGGGAATCTCCTGATAATTCGGCTCTTCGTTCCTCTTGTGGCTTCTTCCCTAATCATGAAACGACTGACTTTATCTGAGGGAGAAATTGAGGATTTGAAATGTTCCCCAGTCATGTCGACTAGGGATGTTCCTGCTGTTTCTTCTCAACTACTAGAATTCTATTTGTTGATTATAAGGGTTGAGTTAAAAGAGTCCCCAGTCTGGAAAGATGGGGTGGTTCTTGAGTTTCTATATATGAGAATTTCTTGAAATCTCTCCGGATCTTGCAGACTTTAGTCAGGAAATTGGATGGATGCATCAACCTATATCCACTCTTATCACCCAGTTCAAAAGACCATTGGATGATTTCTGACACTTATGTCACTTGATGATGTGCACACTCTAAATGAGAAGCCTGTTCAATATTCTCGTTCACTTGATGTAGGATTAATTCAACAACTTGTTCTCGGTATGCTTGATTTTGAGAGGAACTAGTTGAGGCATGTTCTTGAGTGAGCCTTTTATTGCAATCAAAGACAATTGGTTGTGGCCGGCCATGGTCAATAACATTGCATTAAACCATTTTCGGTGGGCTTTGCTGACTGGAGAGTACAGTGAAATGTAGTGCTCCATAGACACCCCATCCCCTGATATGAATACCAGATTGGGCATTAGAAATTAACTGGCGCAATCATCTTAGTGCACCAAGGCATGAACGCTGAAGGGCTCTCTACAGCTTTTCAGCCTTCGGATATCAAGAAACTGAGAGAGATTCTAAGTCAATTTGGTGTTGTAACCCTTCTATTATCTTGAAATGATTTTCATATTCATAATAAGATAATATTTTCTTTTTCAACTGACAAATATTTTTCCATATGTTGAGACGAATATCATGAATTACATCTTCCATCAACATCTCTGGAATGTCATACTGAGAGTCAGCCAAAGGCCAAAACATAACTGGCACTTCACCCTTTTCCAATTGTTTTCTCATATTCAGTATTTCCACTTTATCATTTGATGAAGATTCTTCTACTTGATTTGACCAGATCTGGTGCTTCCTTGTTGCTTCATCTGATTCAACAAGATTGGTAGAGAATTTATTGATCAAACTAGAAGATGAACGAACCAGGGGAGGTTAGGAGAATGAACTACACCCCGGGATATGTTCTGATTGAGAAAGTATTTCACCTTCTAGTGGTAAAGCATAAGATATGACCAGATTCACATTTTCAAGTTCCTCAAGATAAGAGGGATTTCTCGTCACTACATTGTCTATTGGATCATTTTCCATGCAATATGAATTACTACTTCGGAGAAGCCTTTCGCAGCTAAATTTGTCATCATGGGGAGGACCACCATGGTGGGTTACAACAAAAGATGAAACATTTTTCTCCTTGGTCTTCTGGCCACACAGAGGTTTCTTGTGGCTCTTATCTGAAGATGAAACTTCGAGATCGACTGAGTTGTCATGAAGAAAGCCTTCATGAGTATGTGTCTGATGAAGACCTTCAAAATTAATGTTCCCACTATTGGGAACTGAAAGAGTAGAATCATGAGTTGCAACAAATAATTGTATGAGTGTATCAAGAACTCCAACATCGAGCAAGGACTTGTTATAGATTATCCCTTGATTTCATGACTGTGTTGGGAAGGTCTTCTTCTTAGACACCTTCTTACTCACTTTAGGGACCAAATTTTGATGAAATTGGTCATTATATGAAGGTTTATGTGCCTGCTCTGGAGAAAGGATCAGGTTAGGCTGATTATCTCCACTCAAATCAGGTGTATGTGCCTCAATTGGTTGTCCGTATGATCTGTGGGAGTACGCCCCCACAAACCTCTTGGACTGGAACAGAGGTCTGTGTCTGTTCCAAAGTGAACTGTTGATGTGTCACTCCACTAGTAGGGATATATTTTAATTTCTTTCCTTGTGATGGTGCTGAAGCTGTTATAATACTCTGACAGGCATCTAGAATATGGGCAAGGATTTTCTTCTGATCTTTCACCAATGAAAGAATATTCTTGGTGACTTCAGCTACCGGAACGAGGATATAAATCCATTTCGTGCTTGGAGTAGGTGTGTGTTCATACTCCTATCCTCCATTTCCTGCCAGTGAATTCTGACAGTACTCATGTGTGGGGGTAGAGAGTTGATTCTGCCTCATGTTTGTCACCGGAACTTTCCAAATGACTTCTCCGGGTGCTACCAAACGAGACTATTGGTAATATTGATCAATACTGGCAGGTGTATGTGAATGCTGATTGCACTCTTCCAAACTTGTTTGATGATCTTACTTCAATACTGACAGACGAGGCTACTGGCAGGATTAATGAGTCTAAGTAGGTGTATGTGCATGTTTACCAGATGTCAACACATTGGGTTGGAGAGCTTCATCGTATGTAGTCATACAAGATTACTGACTAGCTGATGACTTATAAATAAGTGTATGTTCCTGTCTATAGTACTCTAGCGAAATTGCCTAGCGAGATTGGTGTGTTGCTTCCAAACAAATCTACTGGATAGAGGAATTAAAACGGACGGGTGTGTGTGCCCGTTTGTTGCTTTCCACCAAGTTAGGTTGGTGGAGTTATCTGGAAATGGCAGAGATAAGAACCTGCCCACTGTTGACCAGAGTTCACCTCTAGAGGGTCGTCTTCTGTGCTCATGTCTGAGGGACTGGATCCGAACCCCTGAAGGCGATACCCTCATTATATTGATGGCGCACTACCGCACGAGTCTGGGGGCGATTGTTGATGGGAGCCCTTGGGAAGTACTCATGTCTCTTTGAAGTAAGGCCCTAGGGGACCTACTCATTCACCTCCCCAGAATATGGGGGGGACTTATGATTGTGTTCTAGGGATAACAACCCAAAACGGTTTGAAATAGTGGATGGCACCACCTACTTCTTGATCGCTGGTCGTCACTGTCCAGACGACCAAGGTGAATTATTGGCTTGGAGGGCTTGTTGAGTGGCCTCCAGAGTCGGAATGGTACCATGTCGATGGTACTCCTTAACCAGTGCATTTGATACCCAGTGTTGAAGATGCAGAGTTGGTGATGTCGTCCTCAGAGCTGACGACGATCCAGTAGGATTAGCAGCCGAGGCATTCACATCAGAGGTATTCACAGGCATGAAATTAAGAGAATCTATTTCTGTAATGCAGAAGATCTTGGAAAAAAGTCCATATTTGATATAACAGACATAATCAAGATAAGTTCGGCCACTACATCTTTTGAATGAACACATATGTTATTGATTTTTTTGTTGTCCCCCTCATTCAGTTTAAATATGGGCCTAACAAAATAAGTAAAACATCATTTTAAGTTCGTTAAGGATTCACATCGAGTTCACCATTTTTTGTTTCCTCTGGAAATGGGAATGACCTCATTTATTTAATGTTAAAACATTCCAACTGGTTTCTAATGGGTTTCTTTATAGAACTGGAAGCACCCAATGATTCCATATCCATTTAGACTTACTTTCCAAGGGTAGGTTCTCATTAGTTGTGAACCAATGAGGCTTAAGAATTTGCATTGGTCAAGATGATGGGGGGTAAGACTCATCACACCTTTTTTAGGGGAATGATTGTTTACTCCATGACTCTCTTTAGTTATGTAAGTTATGTTATAGAATCCTTATTAAATTACCACGTATGAAAATGAGCTTTCCTTTAGACCTGAAAATCAATAATTAGTATGAATGAGATTTAGAGAATATTTTATATGTATTTGAGGTTCTTCATCGATAGAGAATCTTCTTTATTTGTTAAAGATCCTTAGTCAATGGTATCTTTCGACACATTATATAGAAATCTCTTTATCATTATGATAACCATACTAGTTTTAAATCTACTCAGAGGGGCACATGAAGTTTATTGTCATTCATAAAGACATAGATTATTTCAGAGTTGGGATCGTACCCACAGATGGGCTACCTACGTATCCTTTGTTTTAGAAAAGGAATCAAAACCCACGTAGTTAGAGTAAAGAAGTATGAGGTTTATACATGATTAATGTCTCAAAGAAATATTTCATAATTACTTTTACACTCTAAGCTCACATGAGTCAGGCTCGGTGTGATAAACAAGAGGTATTGGTAAAACCATACAATTGTGCCATGAAAGATGCAATTATAAGAATTGATGTGGGGCTTATGTATGTATGACTGCCCATATAGATGAAGATTAGGATTTACTTCCGGGAAGAAACCCAGGAATAAGGTCCATAAAGGTATATGTTCTTTACGAAGATTTGGATACTTAACATAGGACTTGATCCTGAGAAGGAAGCCCAAATCAAAAGTAAATTAAGACTGGTTAAGAGAAATTATTACTGGGGATTACTCCTGAAAAGGAATCCCGGGTTAAGGGAATTTGGATTTTGGGAACTTGGGGCCTACTCTTAAGGAAGATGCCCATATTAAAACAATTATGGTTGGGGCTTACTTATGAGGACGATGCCCAAAATTAAGGGAACATGAAGACTGGGGCTTACTCCTAAAAAGGAGGCCCAGGTTAGGGGACTTGGGGATTACTCTTAAGGAGGATGCCAATATTTCAGATTTTGAGATTGGGACATACTCATGAGAAGGAGGCCCAGGTTAAAGATCCTCTCATCTTTAATGGATGAGGTTGAATGAATTAAATATCTAACCTTAGTGTCATAAAGATATGTAAATCCCTAGGTTTTGAGAAATTTTCCATATAATTCCTTTCAGATAAGGAAGCCGACAAAGGAACCATGTCATAAAAGACTTTGAAGACGGTTTTGAAGACTAAATCTTGAAAAGGAGTGGTAGATTTGATGAAATCAAGTGAATAGGTTGGAAGGGCACCCAAAAAGAGAGTGGTGCGCAAGTCCTGCGTTGGCGCGCAAGTCCTGGTCGTGCAAGTATACTTGCGTGACACATGGGTACTTGTGCGACGGTCAACCCTTAGGGTAATACTTGGGAGGGACGTGGCTCAAGCCCTTAGTATTATCCCTAAAGGCTTCCAAAAGAGTGGCACACAAGTTTTATTGAAGGGATAAGGTGGCGCGCAAGTGTGGCCTCTTCCCTTAAGGGCTGGCCACTTAGGCGCGCAAGTGTTGATGAGTTTAAACACTTAGGCCTTGATTCCCCAATTTGGAGCAACTATTCTAGGTAAGAAATTACCTTAGAAGTGTTCTGAAGAATTCCAGAAGAGACTTGGGTGCCGGGAGCTCGAATCTGAGTTTTGGAATTTTTCCGTCCACAAATGGTGGGCCCACTGTGGGTATTTATAGGCTGCTGAAGACCTTGGGTGAAAAAAAGAGGGCGCGAAAGTCACCTACATGACTACTATGCATCGCGCAAGTATACTTGTGAGACCATGATGAAACTTTCACGACCCAAGTGGGAAGACATCCTTCTTCACGCCTTTGTTGATTTTTGATGTTTCTTCAAAGGATGAATCACTTTGTGTTGAAGGTATTTCTCTTTTCATTCGTTAGACTCTGTGATGGAAAGGAGTTTCAATAGTATTATTATGTCATATATTTCATATAAATTTACTAAAAATATACTTATTAGATTCCATGTAAACTATGAATGGACCACATAACTTAGAGGTGTCAGTAGTCCACACGTCCACAAATAAAGATTTAATATTCCCAGAAAATGGATGATATTATGTTATATATTATTTAATATTTACATAAGAAAAAATAAATCATAAATATCATATATAAAAAATAAAAATAATAATTACATCATTATTACCATCCTTGAAATGTGGTAATGGAAAAATGAACAACATCATTTCGTGAGGCAGTAGTCCACCGTACACATAAACAATGATTGTGTATCCCATTTGATGGACATGTGTGTGATTTTTGGTCATAACCTTTACATAAAAAATATAAGTATATATATGATATATTTTTACTATATAATAATAAAATAATAATAATTGAGAGGGTGGACAAATAAATAATATAAAAGTGTTGGTTGAAGGATGTTACATCTTTTATAAGTAACTCGTGTTGGTTAGCACCAAAGAGTTTACATGGTTTTATTAATTCATAATGTGAAGCTTCTATAATGAGAGGAGTTATGTAGGGGGTATTGGGAATTGTTTTCAGATCCAAATTTGATTATAGGTGTGAAGAAGTGAGGGTGAGTTCATTTAATAGGTGGAGGCGGATGACACACTTGGAAAGTTTGAAATGAGTAGTGTCCTCTCCAATTTTTACCAACAAAGAGGATTACATGACAAAAAAAAATTAATCCATGAAGGGGTAATGTTTAAATATGGATATACAATGGGTTTTGGACAAGTTTAGGTCCATTTCATCTAATGTTTAATCTTTAACGACAAATTAATGTTTTTTGTTACTTCAATCGCAGTAATTAATTATAATTACATTTATATTTTTGTTTAAAAAAAAGTTGAAAATATTTAAAATTACAAATTATTCTGATTCTAAATATTTAATTTATTTTTCCAACTTATAATCAAATATGTGGTGATATTTAATTTAAAATTAGTCATGCAGATGATATGAGACATCATTTTTTAATGTGAAAATGTTCAAAAGATTGAAATGTTTTTATATCCAATTTCAATGTGAAATTTATTATAATGACCTAAATTGTATTAATAGTAGTATAATTGATATAATTATTTTTTAAAAAAATTATAATATAATATAACAATCTAAATAAATTAGATAAAATTGCAGTCATCAATTGAAATTCAGTGTTTGTTTCTATTCATCAAATATTGAAACTTCTCTAACAATTAGCAAAAAATCACGCAAAGTAAAATTTAATATTATGATTTCAAAAATATTTTTTTAATACTAAAATTATAAAAGTGAAAAATTTTAGTTTAAAAAATCAATTAGAGGGTGGAAAACTATCTTTTAGACCAATATAGCCTTTTTATGCCTCATATTTGAATTGTTCTTATTTTATGCCTATCGAAAATATAGGATGAATGTAAAAGAAAATTGGTTGAATTTATAATATATTAATTCCATTGTGATATCTCAATAATAGGGATTAATTATATTTATTATGGTAAAACATTTTTATGGGCATAATAATAGTTTTTCATAAAAAAACACATCGTTTATAATATTTTTTTTTATTTGAATTTATAATTAATTAATAACCAAATAATTAATTTTATAAAAATGTGTAAACCATAGTTTCATAATTAAGTTAACCACATTCATAGATTCCATTTTAATAGCTAACTGATAAATATAATAATATTTTAATAATGAAATTAATAGTTTATTATTGTTGTGTAAAACATAGACTTGCGTATAAAATAAGCTATCAGAGGAACTCAAAATTGTTTATAACAAAAGAAAAACATATTGTTTCCTATAAAATAATATAATATAAGTGTTTCATGTAGCACAATATATTATAATTGTTGTTTATAAATCAATATTCACATGTTGTATCATGCAATGAAATCCAATAATGAATTCTGATTTATTCGAAAAAATAATTCATAAAAAAATCAGGGTGTTACTGTATTTGTAGTTGACCTGGAATATGATATGTTTTATATCCCTATGATGGTGACTCAAAAATATGAAATGTTTTTATTATTATTATTTCCACTTTTGGTTCACAAATGGTTTAGGATGTTTCCTCACTATTAAGATTCATATCTTTTGAAATGATAATTTTTTATTCCATGAGTCAGGTTTAGGATATATGAAATATTTGGTATGAAATATGTATGTTTTTATCATGATATTATAACCTTATTATTATCTTATTATTTTGTATGATCATTGATTGATATCTACAATATTCACTCTTATTGATAATTTGAGCTTAGCCTTTCTTATGTTTCCTGTTCCCTAGTTATGAAAAATAGTTTTAAGTATGTTTTGTAAAAAGGATACAAAATTATAATAAGTTTATGGGAGATGTTTAGGATCTATCATCAAAAATGTTTTTTTACGTATCTTTTATCCAATTAAACACAAAATATTATAGTTTTGGAGAATTTAATGTTATTACTTAAGTTAAATATTAAAATAAAATATAAAATATTTATATATTAAATTCTTGGATTTCCTTCGTTGATATAGGAGTAGGGTTTTGTTATTTTTTGAGATTATGATTATGGAAATTTGGTTAAAACCTTGATGAGAGGACTATGTATTGGATAAATACTTTTTTTAAAGATATTGATTATGTGGTTTCCTTACAATTCATCCCTATATGGATACTAAAATTGGATGTGGTTTTGGATCAAATGTATTTAGTGGTTATAACATCGGACAGAGTTAATTGAGTATTTATCAACCATCATTATGGTGAATACTAATAGAGCCCAGACAATGCACCTGTTTTGGTCTTCATAGGGTATTTTCAAGGCATAAGTCAAAATTTAATTTTGAGATGTTATAATGGAATTGAATATATAATGACGATTGATGAATTGGGTTAATCGTATGGTTTTATTTCTTGAAAAAAATGTTTCATGTTTATAATTCCTATGAATAATTTTTCAGGATTATATGATTGATCACGCTGATTATATTTACTTGATTCATACACAATTATATTTGTTTTTAGTCAATGGATTTAATAATAATGAATCCTGATAACAATGAATGTGATAGATAATTCCCTGATTGTCCTCCTATGTAACTGAATGCTATTGCAGAAGGGATTATGAATATTATTGTTAAGACAGTGAATATTTATGGTTCATGAATCATGTTGATAATACCAATGATAAAAGGAAGGAATAACATACAATTTATTCTTTTATGATGCAAAAAAACATTATATTATTCGGTATACTTATCTTCTAGTGTCTTAGTGACCGATCGGTTCCAATGAGAAAATATTTTCTATTATATACTACTCATAACATGAAATTTTTTTGTTAACCATTTATCCACTGGAAGGATAATAACATCAATTCTGTAATATCTTTTATAATATGTGTTATGGAGAACAAATTGAATCCGTGTTATGGGATATGTTTAATAAAATATTTTTTAACAAGTGAATTACTCATATTTTATATTTTAAAATAGAGAAGGAATTAATTGAGCTTAATTAGAAGTATAATGAATCAATTGGTACCAAAATATTATTTTTACAAGACATAAAAGGTATGATTTTGGTTTAATCATCATTCATAAAAGAAACATTTATCAATTATTTAAGGTTTGTGGTAATGTTAAGCCTATTAGTCTTGTGATTATCTGTCTAGTTGAATTTTATGCGATTATTAAAATGTACTTGTTATATATATATATACCCCATTTCTATTATTGGAGAAGTGAAGTTACATTTCCTATTCAAAACGAACCTATTATATTTTATTGGTATGCGGATGAATGAAAACTTCCAATAGAAGTTAATTATATATTATGGGTATTAATTATAATCCATGAAGGTTATCCATCTTATATGGTTGGGGGTAAACTCAAAATTTAGGATATTCATTTTTTATATGAGTTTTATAAAGTATTTCTAGTAGAGTATCCATGTATCGATTGGAATCATGAAGTTTAGTTTAAAATAGAACTCAAACTTGTTGCCACACCTATTGCAATGAATCCATATAGAATTACACTGATTGAGTTGTAATAATTGATGAATAAAATCATGGAGAATATAGAAAATGGATTTATATGACTGAGTGAACAAGCCTAGGGCGAACCTGTTGTTTTGGTTAAGAAGAAAGATTGATTAATGAATATTTTCATTGATTATTAGGAACAAAACGTGATCATTATCAAGAAAAATTTTCTATAAAAGGCATGGATGATTATTTTATAAATTAGAAGGAACCCAACTCTTTTCCATGATTGAAAACTATTCTAAATGTCATCAATTGGGGGTTAAGAATGAGGATATACCGAAAAAACCTTATATATGGAGTATGATAATTATGAATTAATATTGATTCCATTTGAACTTACCAATGGACCATTATATCTTATTGGAATTAATAAATAAAACCCATATATATTATCTTGATTAGTTTTTGGTAGTATTTAAAGATGATATTATTATATATTAAATGAGAAAGCAAGATCATGAAGATCACTTGATAATTGTGATGAGGGCCTTGAGGAGGGAAAATATTTATTCTAAATTTACCAAGTGTGAATTTTAGATTTTGAAATCTTTTTTATTGGGTCATATAATGTCATGTGGAGGTATATCAGTACAATATTCAAAGTTGGAAGTTGTTGAGTAATGGACTAGAACAACCACAATAACCGAGATTCCGATATTTCTTATGTTTATTTGACTCTACTAACACATCATGATATATTTACGGTGACTATATAAACCAATCTTTAGGTTTACTTAGAAGGGAGTTAATTTCTCATGGATAGTTAAATGTGAAGAATATTTTATGCAGATGAAGTGAATGTTGTTCATTGTACCTATTCTAAGACAAATCTATTGTGGAGAATGGTTTGTGATTTATAGTGTAGCATTATAAATTAGAATGGGATGTGTCCTTATACAAAATAAAATAACAATAGCCTATGCCTATCACAATTTAAAATACATGGGCAATATTACCCAACTCTTGACTTGGAGCTGGCAACAAGATGTTTTTCATTGAAGATATTGTGGAATTATAATTGTTGTGAAAGGTGTAACATATATAGAGATCACAAAATCATTATGTATTTGCATAGAAGTTTTTGAATATATTCTAGAGACTATGGTTGGATTTGATTACATATTTTTATTGCTTAATACATTTCCACCATGGGAAGGAAAATTAGGTGGATGATCTCTGAGTTATAAAGAGCATTATAATATATTCATGATGAGGATTAATAGAGTTTCAATATATATGGATTTTTAGATGATGGAACTTGAAATCCTACTTAAAGGTGAAATATACTTTATTTCTCTAATGAATGTTCAACCACCCATCCATGGGAGGATTAAATATCTTCAAAATAAAAATGATGGAATATATAAGAATTTGTGGTTTAATCCAATGTTCCGACGTGATTATGATGTAATTATATGGTTCATTAACCATGTATGTGTCTCTATAATACTAGTTTTTATGAAGTCACTACTGGATAAAGCTCATAGCACATCCTTCTCTATTCATCCGAGAAGTACTAAGATTTGTAGAGATATGAAAGATTATTTATGGAGATACAACTTGAAAAAGGATATCATAGAGTATGTATCATGATGTATAGTAAATCATAATGTTACTTATGGCCGATAAAATTATATGAGGATGTTACATCAACTACCCATACTAGAATGGAAATGTGAAAAATCAACCTAGATTTATTTGTTGGAATCCCACAAATATCTAAGATATATAATTTTATTAGTGAGGTAGTTGATATTCTTATGAAATAAGATCATTCCATTTTCATAAAATAATATATCTTGGCCAAATTTATAGGATCTACATTAAGAAAGTCATAAGGTTTCATTGAGTAACACATTCTATTACATCAAATCAGGATCTGAAGTTTACCACAATGTTCTGGAGAAGTATTCATCGAGATATTACTAAAAAGTTGAATTTTAGTACTAAATGTTATAGTTAGATAGGTGGTAAGTCTAAGAGGTCAATTTAAATTATAGATTAAATTTTGAGATCCTTATGTATATATTTCAAAGGTTGTGGGGATCAACACATTCTTTTCGTGTAATTTTCATAAAATAATATATTTTACCCAAGAATTCAGATTTATCATTATGATTACATAAATGGAAAATGTGGAAAACCCCAAAGAGTTGGGATGAATTTGGAGAAATAATGCAATTAGGACAAGATCTAGAAGATAAAATTGAAAAGAATTTTAGATCCATTTAGTAGTTTATAAGGACAACATAGATTTTATAGATGGATTATATTGATAATAACTGGTGATATCTAAAGTTCGTGGTTTGTGAAAATCTATTGATATGGATATATCCTTTAAAAAACATTATGATATATTAAAATAAGGGAAATATTCTCCCTAAATATATTATTTACATTTAAATTTTTGGTCATATCAGGATAATAGGTTTTCTATTTGTTCTTCTATATAATCTCTCTCAAGTTCATGATGTGTTCCATGAATCTCTTCCTAGGAAGTACATACCTAACTCATCACATGTATATAATGAAGAGATAATACCACAATAGAGAGATCAATCTTAGGAGGATCAACTAGGGGAGATTTTGGATCACAGAGAGAAAGTACTATGAAACGAGACCACTCAGTTGTTTAATGTTTCTTTGGGAAACTATAAAATAGAAGAATCTATATGGGAAATAGAGGATATGATCACACATAAGTATTATTAGTTGTTTATGTAATTGTGATGAAATTTTTAGGGTATGAATTCTTATAATGTCATTGAATTTAGCAGCCTAAAATTTTTAGATATATATTTTTTTCAAATAAATATAATTTCATGGTTAATTTTATGTACATGCAACATTGATTTTTAACAAACTGTAGTATAAAATTAAAACATTATTATTTAATGATGCTGTTATTTCATAACCATTCTATATATGTGTAATGAAATTGATTTTACATGTATTGTTTTTTGATAATGTATAGAGTATTTCTAAGATGAGGCTCTGATATGGTGTTCTATTCCAAGTCTCGGCATCTTGAGAATAAACTATTGAAATATATTAAATATATTAAATAGCATGTGCATGAATATTTCATCAAAATGTATAATAACATCTAAATGGGTGACTAGAGTAGATATTCAAGGGAACTATTGAGTTCAAAGCAGGGGTTTTACACTAGGAGATACATAAACTTTTTCAGTGCAGGGTGTTTGTTGAAAAGTCATAATGGGAATCCAAAAAATAAAATAATTATATAAAATCATTTTATTAAACTGTTAATATAGCTTCCAAGAATATACTATAAATAAATGGTTACAAGGAATTCCAAGGTTTATTTGTTAAAAAATATAGGTCAAGTGGATCATTAGAGAGTCGTTGGAGGAGATTCCATTGGTGGATGATGACCCGATCAAAGACTGAAAACTAGTGCAAGACTAATTTATAGGATTTCACTAACTATCTTGGAACAACTCTGTTCTTCTTCAATGATCATTCCATATCTTTCTAGGATATTTTTTGAATCAGATTTTTTTCACTTTTTTTATTTTTAAAAAGAATATGGATCAATCAATAAATATATTGATTTTTGGATCACATGTATTATGGGATGATATTACTATGGGGATTTATTAGGAGAATTATTTTGTGGTTTTTAATTATCTTTTCATTCATCATTCTAATGGAAACGAATTAAGGTTGACATAATCATCGATCAAGGCCCATTTAACATTATTAATCTTTGTTATTTTCTCCCTTGTTTTCTTTTTTTATCACATGTGTTCTTCATTGGACCATGGTTCAACATCTACATTGGAATCTATAATTTTTCACATGTTTTTTGGTGCTATGATAAGATATTGTAGAGATGTGATTATTATATCATGGTAGTGGTGTGAATGTGGAAATGATATGGGATTAGATGATGTAGATACCCGATTTTCATGTTCATATTCATGTAAAAAAGTACCCCGGTCTGAGCCATTTTACAAAAAAAATTAAGGGCTAGATGTTGTTTATCTATGGTTTTAGGTCTCATTGGAAATTGATTCATGATTTTCTGGGAAGGAATTTTTCCAAATCAAGGGTCCAAGAAGCAGATGAAGATGCATTAAATAGATTTGGTATTCTGGAAAATCTCATAACACATAGCATGTATTCCATGGTAAAATGGCATATGGGATCCTTTTATAAGTGACTAGGGTTTCAGGATGAAGATAAATATCACACAACATGTGAACATATCTCTCATCATGTGGTCACCTCCCAGACGACATGGAATGTACCCAAGATCATACACAGACACAAACTATGAGTAAAAAACCAGAGGTACGCCATGTACTCCTACATGGACACTTCGAGGATGGTACGTACATAGACTATGCTATATACTAGCACATTGGTAGAGGTGTAGGATGCAGACGTAGTGGAAGTGTAGTAATTGGGAGGGACCAACATTTATTTTTCTATAATCGATGACCAAACATGGATCGATACAATTATGAATTCCAGTATCCATAGATTAAAATAAAATATATATACAATGAGAATAAAATCCCCCATCCTAATAAAAAGAATCTTTCAAAACATGTTTATAATTAATTTATTAATTTCTGAAAAAATTAAATACCTTGGTCTTTGTTACTTTATTAATTGATGAGAACTGAACGTACAGAATCACCCTTCTGTATTTGTTTCATTGAAATCGAGATGATATAAAGTAAAAATACCTAGAATAG
The DNA here is from genome assembly GCA_963277665.1 of Viscum album. Taxonomy (NCBI): domain Eukaryota; kingdom Viridiplantae; phylum Streptophyta; class Magnoliopsida; order Santalales; family Viscaceae; genus Viscum; species Viscum album. The sequence continues at coordinate 1,919,484,424 of OY728119.1, forward strand.
TTATCCACATGTGCTCCACGGTCTCCAAACAATGCCACTCATTCTCTGAGTGATAGCGTGGAGAATCGAATGTCTTGCGTCGATCATTCGTGATTTTTCGTTCTTCAGTCTTGAAAAAATTCTATCATTCTTGAAGGGGAGATACGAGAGGAGTTGACAGAGAAAATGTTTGGCTCAACAATTATGAATTCACCGGGGGTTTGGTATAATAAACATAACTACCTATTAATCAACATGACCTTTCAGTTAAAATATTTAATTTCAAAAAAATGATTAAATGCAATTACAAATATTAACGAAAAAATATGCCACAAAATAAAAAAACAACATTAGTATATTTTGTGGGCCAACTTAATCAAAATGAAACCATAAATGATATCTTGTTCCACACAATGATAATAGTATTATTTTTATTTCTTGTTCTAACTAGATAAACATTATTTTCCAACTTGTAAATAATAAATTTATCAATAAACATTTTCATGGTCAATGTGAACTCCTATTTTATTTGATTAACACCTGAATAAACTATTTTATTTTCTTAAATAAATATTTTTATGTACAAACTAGTAAATAAATATTTATTAAATGTTGAGTAAAATTAATAAACATATATTGATATGAATCCGGTGAATCAATATTTATTTAATTTATGCGATCATCATAACATAAATAAAATTATTCCTTAGTCTTGAGAATAATATTTATTGCATTAATTAAATTCAAATATAATTTTGTCGCAACCACCTGAAACACTTAGTGTGTGACCCTATAGGCTTTTTTTCATTGGAATTAGCCAGGATTGCCTAAAGTCAAGGATTACTATCTTAAAATGGGTTAAGGAACCCAAGAGAAAGCACTAAATGACATAATGGGGAAATCCACAGATGAACGTTCACGGTTTAATATAATTACTTTATCATAATATCTCATCAATTAGGTTTCCTGATAGTTTCATCAACATATATACTTGATATCTCATTTTTTTATTACATGAAATAAACTCATCATTAAACCATTTCCTTGGAATTTAGGGCAATGGTTCTATTTCAATCAAAGGGCTATGATATTAACTTCCATAAAGGTAAGGGAGAAATCCTTCCTTAACTTATCTATTAATAAGGTGTTGTTCATGACACAACCAACATACCCTACATCTCGCCAACATATGGCATGCCAATTTTCATTAGTAAATCAAAGTGTGTGAGCCATGACATGTATTAATTATAATATTAATGTATATAGACCATTTCACATTCTCATATATAAGAATATCTGATGAGACCAAAACATGTGGAATTCAAACTCGCATTTATGTTCTCATAATCTCTTGTCTAAGAGATTACCAATTGTGAACTTCATGAGAAGGATTCTCATTTTCTTATGAGAACTCTCACCTAATAGTCTGTATACTATGTGTCCCATCATAGTTTTCCATCCTACTGTAGAACTGTATTTATGAATATTATCATAGAACTTCAAAGTTCTCATCATAGTGGAGAACTTCTATGACCTTAATAATGAGAAAAATACTCGAGGACATTATTACATTATATTCATACAAAAAAATGAAAAATATGTAATAAGATGATTAATATTTAAATAAATTAAATATTCATGTAATCAAAGTACAAAATCGTTGTTCTAGGTTAACAAATCCACAAAACTCCCACTTGGACTAGAGCCAAATGCATATGACTTTCAGTTTGCTAGACCTCACATGATGATCATGTTTCTACTGAGACAAGGATTTGGTCAAGGGGTCTGCCACATTGTCTTCCATGGAAATATTTCTCATTTCAACTTCACATCTCTATGAAAAATCCCTAAAGATATGAGACTTATGAAGTATGTGATTCGTCGGTTGATGCAACCTTGTATCATTTATGAGATCCACCATTGTAGTATTATCACAATAGAGTGTGATGGGATCTTCACTACTAATAACCACATCCAGCTCTTGGACGAGGCACTACATCCAAACCGCTTCTTTAGCTTCCTTACAAGCTGTGATATACACGAAATCTACTATAGAATCTATGAACACACCATGCTTTGAGCTCCTCCTACTCACAACACCTCCATTCAAAGTGATGATATATCTCATTTACGACTTCATGTCATCTTGATTAGTCTAGAAACTAGAATCTACATATCTACTGATGACTCCTTTCTTATCTCCCCTATAAACTAGGAACATATCCTTAGTATGCCTCAGATGCATAAGGGTAGTCTTGAATTCCATCCAATGGAAGTCACTTGGATCAGTTTCAAATCATCCTACAACACTCAATGCATATGTGACATCTAGAATAATACATATCATAGTATACCTGACAATTCAATCACTAATGCTAATAGAATCCTTGCCATTATATTTCTCTCCTCATGATTCTGAGGACACATTTTCTTGGAAATATGAATAACATGTGATGATGGAAACAATCCACACTTAGTCTATTCCCTACAGAATCTCTTCAGTACTTTGTAAATGTATGTAATTTGACATAATCCTAGTAATCTATTGGATCTATCATGATAGAATCTTGATCCTATGAATATATGATACCTCGCCCAAGTCCTTCCTGTAGAATCATTTATTCAACCATACTTTAATAAACTATTAGACTTGTATTTCATTTACAATAATTAATATTTCATCAACATATATTATTATGAGAATGATTACACTCCCACTAAATCGTTTGTAGACACAAGGCTCATATTTGTTCTTTATAAAACCAAAATCTATTATGGATTCCTCAAAATGAATTTTCCATGAACTGTGTGCTTTCTTTAATACATAAATTGATTTTTTGAACTTAAATATATTATTGGAATACATTGGAGTCACAAACCGTATAGGTTGTGTCATATAGACATCCTTCTGAATATCCCATTACGGATGGTTGTTTGGACTTCTATTTCCAAAATCTCATATTCATGGTAAGTGGAAATGACTAGTAGAATGCTTATGGATTTCATAATTGAAACCGGTGAAAAGGATTCTTCTTATTCAATTCCTGGATGGTATTTAAACCCTTTTACAACCCATTTCTCCATATAGGTATTGAAATGTCATTCCATGTCCAGTTTCTAATTAAATATCAATTTGAAACCGACATTATTTACATCTACTGGAGGATCTAACAAAATCTTGATTTGGTTTTCGTACATGGAATCCATTTCCAAATTCATGGATTCTTTCCAATTAGAAGTATTTATGACACTTACTACTACCTTGTAGGTTAGATGATAATTATTATCAACTAATAATGAGTCACCATCCTCGGTAACTAGAAAACCCTAACGTTTTGGTTCTCTAAAATTTCATGTAATACTATGATGTACTTGTGTCACTATAATAGATATTCATTCCACGTGTATTTTTGGAATCTTCTCATATAACAACTATTGTGTACCATGATGCTCAACTTCATCGATGTTTATCTTTCTCCCACTATCTCTTTTAGTGTTTTTATCCCTCTCAAAGAATATGTAATGTCATTACACTATATCCGTTTTGTATGATGGTTCGCATAGGTAATATCCCTATGTTTCTTTAGGGTATCCTATAATGGTACACATTGTTCCTCGAGGTGTGAGTTTGTAACCTAAAGAGGCTTTAAGAAATTCTTCTCTTCCATAGACATGTAAATTAAATATCATGGATTTTTATCCACTCCAATTCTCTTATGGAATAACATTTATAGATTTAGTTGTTACTTGGTTGTTATGTCTTCCATTGTTTGTAACTCATATCCTCAAAAGGATAATGGAATAATTTCATGAATCATCATTCATCTCACTATTTCCAACATGGTGTGGTTCCTCCTTTCACTTACACCATTCCATTGCGTGTGTAAGGATGAGTGATTTGGGATATGATCCCAAAATCCCATAAGTAATCAATGATGTATTGATTAATATAGTATCCACCTTGTTATGAGAAGAGTTTATTAATATTATTACCAAGCTGGTTCTCAACATCATTCTTGTATTCCTTGAACTTATCAAAAGAATCTGTCTTATACATCATTAAGTAGATATATCCATATCTACTGAAAACATCAGTACAAGATATGAAGTATGAGTACCCACCCCTTGATTCAACTAGAAATGGTCCACATACATCGCTATTAACCCATTCAAGAAGAGGTTTTCTCTTTCACCTTTACCACTAAATGGAGATTTGGTCATTTTTCCTTGTAAACATGTGTGACATACACCAAGTGGTTTTAGTTAGAAAAAATCTATATATCCATATTGATGTAACTTTTTAAAAAAAATCACATTTACATTAAAAATCTGGTGATTCCAAATTTGGGTGTGCTATGTGTCCTATGAAGTAGATTCATTATATATTTCCATTAATTGGATTGTGTAATCCAACACTTAAAGAACATTATATAAATATTCCTTACCAAAACAAATTCTATCTTTGTAAAAGATGAAAAATTCATTTCCTAACATGAAAATAAATCCATATGTATCTAGTCAAGATATAGAAACAATGTTTTTTGTTTTAAAAGGGACATAATTAAAACCTATTAATACCAATATCATCCTAGTTAGCAATGTGAGGTGGTAGTCAATGAAAACAACAATATAAAGTATAGATCCCTGGGAGGCTCGTAGAACTATCTTCCCAATATCAATTTTCTTGAATCTAATTGGTTACTCTATTTGGATTCATATGTGAGTACCACATGATGTATCTAATACCCAATTTGTAGAAATGGATAAATTGAACTCAATAATAAAAATACCTAAAGATTCCCCTTACTTCTTTAGAAGGGTAAATTTTTTATTCAATGGCTCTTATTTCCACATGCAAAACAAACAAATTCATATTCCTTGACCTTCCCCTTGATCTTCCTTTTCCTGGTTGGATGGGAAGAAGATTTAGGAGTAAATCTCTTCATCTTCCCTTTCCTCTTATTCACCATAAAGAAATAAGGACTTTCACTCTTCATGACTTTGTCCACTTAATGAAGGAGGATAAGAAGATCTGGTAGAGACTTATCAATGTTTTTCATATTGAAATTCACTACAAAACTGGAGAATCTATTAGGGGTTGATGCGAGCATGTTATTGGTACCCTGTTATTTGGGGATTTGAAACCATAAAAGGTATGGGAACTCAATTTATATATTGAGAATATCTATGTGTGGCATGGTTGTGGCACCCTCTCTAAGCATACTTTGAAATAGTGCCATGGAGAACTCAAACAGTAACTGTCTTTATCTCTCCTATTAAAGACCAAAAAGGTGCTGTAGAATGCTATAGACATCCATATTTTTGTGAGAATTCATAAGTTCACTGGAAATTAATGATAGCATCAATCATTGAATGTTGACCACATCATTCATATGTTTTTTGTATACTATGAACTTTTCATCCCTCTTCTCTTTGGAAGGAAAATCCGGTAATGAGGACTCTAGCATGTAAGATTTCCATTCATGATGTAGAATGAATAGAAGGCATCTAAACCGTTCCTAGAAGTTACTGCTAGTGAGGATGTTGTCTTTATCCTGTATTGATCTTAGGGATAGTGTGGTTGATGAGCTTGTAATTTTTATTATACAATTAAAAGAGAATATAATTATTACTTTCTTGGTTACATTTTAGGACAAATAATTAATTAATTTTATTAATTGTCCCACTAGTATATGAAGTCCCAATAGCCCTCACTATTGAACTAGAATTGTCTATTTTCTATAATATTCTTGTGGAAAGGATCCATATTCCTCTTCACATAACCCTAAAAAGTTTTGGTCATGATATTTGAAGGTATTTAGGTAGGTACATATTTTCCAGCTGCGGGCTTGTAGATCAATGATCCGTTGAGTGGACTCCCCAATCCTCAAATCCTAACTTGGATTTCCTCAACACATACCTCCATATTTACACTAGTTATACCAAGGGATAGTCCTTTGGATGTAAAATGGTTAATTCAGCCCAAGAATTTCATAAGTTCTTCTTAAATAATAGGTCACAACAAGGGTTGGTAAAACACATAGTTTTATTGTGTCTTTCTCTTAATCAAGTAATAGAAGGCTTAGTCTAACTGAACATTTTATTGTGGGATTTTATATATTTTAGGTAAATTACCTTATTAAAATTTTCACAATCTTGATAATATTAAATTGGAACTTAATTATGTGATTAACCATGTCTTGATTATATTTACACATAAGCCTGGTTTATTTTAGTTCCATATTGCATGATTGTTAATTCATTAATTATATAGTCGCAAAAAACATCCAAAATAAAAACCCTTGAAACTAATAGAAATAAAATAAATTAAAGGGCATGATAATGTGATCTTCTAGTAGTTATTTTATCTAGTGATTGATAAAATAACCACTAACCTAGTATAGAAACACTTGAGACCATTTATGGTTCATCTCTATAGCTTTCAACCTATCCACCTTTGTATCTCCTTGGATTGGTTTTGCCTCAAATCCGTACATGAAAAACCTCCACAAGCCCGAGATCTCTATCCATAACATATGATTTTTAACTCACACACAAGTGAGGGGTAAAAAGGGGGTTTACATAAAAGAAAACACGGGAACAGAAGACCTGTATATTAATGAGGAGAGATGGAATGCATGCCAAAAATTTTGTTTAAAATAAATTAAAAGGAAACCAATCACAGAAAAAGGTATAGTCTAGATAATGATCATACACATACATGCCAAAAATTACACATTTAATAAAACTAGAATTCTATTCTTTAATCATTATTATTAAGATAAATCATGCTCTAATCAATTAATTATTATCTTTAATTAATCAATCCTTATATCATAATCATTTTTTTAATATCCTTGATATTCTCTTCCATAACCATGGGGGTAACATGGTGAAATCATGTTCAAATATACCAGATATGTAATTTTAAACATTACACAAACATTAATGTTTTAATTCTGTTTAATTTAGTAAATTAAACTACGTGTTGTTACGACTACATGACATGTACTGCCTTCAGAATCTTATCAAAAGTACACACCGTTGGACTCAATGTGTGAAGCATACTTCATATATTTTAGAGTACATGATGTGTCCAATGGTCCACATGTCGTATTGTCTTTTGGTTAAATAGTGATCGGTCGACTTATCCATGTATGGGATACACAGTTTGGACCTTGACCTGAAGAGACTATACACTGTGTCCAGTTGGCCCCATGACATGTAATCTGGATAGTCATGCACTAGTTTATCCTGGTCAACACACGGTGTAAGAATTAACTACACCACATTTAATTTATTCACATGTATTGATTAATTTCTTGAATTACACCCGATGCACTGAGCAAAACTACATAGTGTGTAATTTAGATTACACGATGTGTATGGAATATTACACAACATGTAACTCTAAATATACATTGTGTAATGTCATGTTACCAGGAAAAAATCATTGATGCATACTAATCAGATCCTCAATATAATTTTAATCAAAATATTATTTGTTTCTATCAGATCTTAAAGAAATGAAATGGTGAAGAACAAATCTCTAAATTCAGATAAAACAAATTATTAAACTTGAATTTAAAAACTAAATGGTTAAAGTGTAAATCATCAATGAATTATTTAAAAAATTATAAACAATGATAATCCCCCTCTGATAGAACTTGTAGGATCCAGACATAGTAGATGTGTGGTATTTGGAAGGGTCTAACTTTTTTTCTGTAATTGATGAACATTATGTGATAAATATTGTTTTGAATTCTAGTATCCATAGATTAATATCAAAGATTTAGACAAAGAGAAGAAAAGTTCCAAATCTGAGAAAGATGATCTTTCATGAAATTTTTAAATATAATTTATTAATTTATGAAGATATTAAATACCTTGGTCTTTGGTACATTCTTCATTAATGATAATTTATCATCCGAAATTACCCTTATGTACTTCCTTTTTTTCACTCGCGAGGATCCAAAGTAGAATTCCTCTATAGGTGATCCACACATGCTCTAATGGTCTTTGAAAAATTCCACCCATTCTTCAGGTTCTAGCACAGTGAAGAAAATGTCTCATGTCGATCATTCTTAATCACTCATTTATCAGTCATGAAGAAATTATCTTATTTTTTAGAGGGAGATATGAGAGGAGTCGACAGAGAAAATGTTTTTCTCAATAATTCTCAATAATATAGGGTTTTGGAAAAATAGATTTACCTACCTATTAATTGAAACGGGGTTTCTGTTATGATATTTAATTTTGAAGTAGTGATTAAATAAAATTATAAATATTTTAGAAAACCCATTACAGATAATCAAAATAACATCACCATTATTTTTGGTGTTCAAAATTGCACAAAGCAGAACCATAAATTAAATCTGTTGCAATATAATGATAATAATATTATTATTATTTCTTGTGCCAACTGGATAAACATAATTTACCGACTTGTGTACAATTAATTTATCAACAGACATGGTCTTGGTCGGTTCGGACTCCTCTTCCATTTATTGAACTCCTAAATAAAAAATTTTATTCTCTAAAATAAATAATTTTATTTTCAAACTGGTAAATTTATATTTATTAAATGTTCAATAAATTAAATAATTAAATTCTATTCACAATCTGGTGAATAAATATTTATTTAATTTATGCGATCATTTTACGTTGAATTAAAAATTTCCTCGGTCTTGAGAATAATATTTATTTCATTAATTAAAAACAAAAAGAATTTAATAATGGCTTTGAGAAATACATATTGTGTGACCCTCTAAGATTATTTCACATTGGCTTTAGGAATGATTATCTAAAGCCCAATATTACTATCAAGAAAATGGTCCAGGAACCCATGATAATGAACTCAAACTCTCAACAATGAAATCCACATAAGAATGCTCACTATGTTATATAATATCATTGTCATAATATGTCATCGGGAAGGTTTCAAGATAGTTTCATCAACCTATATGGTTGATACTTCATTCTTTGACTTCCTGAAATAAACACATCATTACACCACGACCATGGAATTTATGGAGACAATTATATTTAAATAAAAGGGATGAGATATCAAATTCCATAAATGGAAGGGAAAAATCCTTCCTCAAATTATCTATTAATAACATGTAATTCGTAAAGCTCCCAATGTAACCTACTTCCGAACAACATATGGTGTGACAGTTTTCATCAGTAAAAAAAGTGCACGAGTTTTGACATATATTAATGATAATGTTAAATTCCTAGGGCCATTAAACATGATCCTATATAGTAATATCCTATAACACCAAAACATCTGTAATTCCTATTGGAAGGTCTGTTCTCATAATCTCCCATCTTAGAGATTACCAAGTGAAAACATCTTTATAGGAAGTCTCATCTAATTACGATTACTTGGACCTGATAGTATGTATACTATGGGTCCTGTAATAATTTTTCATCCAACTGAAAAACTATATTTAATAATATTGTCATTCCACTTCAAGGTTCTCATCTTAGCGGGGAACTGATATGATCTTACTAATAAGATAAATACTCTAGGATATTATTTCATTATAGCCATGAAGAACAATGAAAAATAAGTAAAAAGATGTTTAATACATAAATAACTTAAATATTAATTTAATATAGATTTAAATAGTTTTTTCTAGGAAACAAACTCCAACAATATGTACATGGGAATAAACATGGCATGTACTTCTACATGGACAAAGACACTATTCGTTTATATGGTAACGACCATGGGATAATGGGAAATAACTTGTACCCTTACTACATATCGTATACTACATCTAAGATTTACTAGAGCCCCTTTCCTCTATATTTTGTACAAGTATAATTAGGATGTGTTCCCTATATCATTTCTCAGAGGGTCATTATAGAATAAACTCATACATATTGGAAAACGATCCCTTCAACATGACTTCTTGGATTGAGTTTTTGGAATCCTTCTATGAGGCTAGGATTGAGATCCTCTATTGATATTCTTTCCCTAGGTGGAATTAATGGTGTCATCGTGAACAACAATAGGTTGGCACCGATCCTTTACTTAGCATGTTAATATAGATTGTGTTATTAGTATACCCCATGGCCTTGGGGGTGATCCACATATATGTATCACATCTATTCATATGTCATAAATGTAATTATAATCGTGGAGTGTTTCCTCTTGGATGAGTTCTATATGGAACCTTCAAGATAAAATCCTAGGCTAGAATTAGAGTTGTGATTATTCCTTTGATACTATGTGTCTTTTTGAGCATATTAGGACATTCTTGTTATATGTATTGTATACATATAACTTTGTAGATATAAATTTTATTAATTTGTTACATTCTTTTTAGTTTTGGGGTGTCAAACTGAGTATTCTTATACTCACCCTTGCAATGGATTTTCATGCAAAATTTGTGTCTTATGAATAAAATCTACAATTTTATAGAGTTCTAGATGGACTAGGACTAGATGGTGCTTAGTGATACCTGATAGACCATTGTGTTCTCCAATGGTATTATGATATCAATCCCAATTTTACATTCAGGTTAGACTTGTTTATTATAATCTTGTGGTGAGATTTTATTTGGCCCTATTTACTCTCTTTTACATCTTTGCGTACTCTAGTTGTTGGATTCAGTTATGTGAATACATTATTATTCATTTTTTTTCCTTTTAGAATTGTTTAGAATTAGATATTTTTGTGTGTGTTTGTTTAGATACATAGACTAATGTATCCCATGTTTGTGATATGCCTACATAGTGTTATTAAATAGCCCCTAAACAACTGGAGGTCATCTTGGGGATTTGTAGCATGGGACCCATTGAGACGGTTCATGACAGAGTCGTATCATAGTAGTCGACTCTACCATAAGACCGGAGTATATGGGATTGGTTTGGGGAAACAATGTTTTGTTTTTTGAGTTTGTCTTTCAGGCCCGGAACTCCAATGTAGGTATAAAAAAAACATATCCATACACAAAGAAACTAATATTGTAATTTTAAACTATGTACATGAGAAAAATGGTTATAGGAATAAAATGGTACATGCAACATATAGAAATGGGTTGTGGTTACCATGCCATTCTGAAGAAATATCTCTAGATATGCTCATTGATCATGGTACATCTTGTTTACATTAATGATTTATATGCATAGTAATCTAGATAGGATTATGTTTCAGGATTACAAGGAGGATTCCTTAATTTGTGATGAATCAATACCCGGACCGGTTCTAGAGATTTTAAATCCATGTGGTGCACTAATTATACCACCACCTATAGAGAAGCAGATGGAATCTATATTACTATCATATGAGGTGTGTTAAATGAGAAAATTTCAGGAGTCTCGGTGAAAATACCCGTAATTTCCTAAGGGGAGACTAACTCATAGGCAGTTGATGGATGGCTTGAGGTGTTAACTAGAGTTTTTTGTCTGGTCCGGACACCAGTAGATAAAATGGTGGTCCTAGTGGCGAGCCTTCTCCATGGATCAACATGATGATAGTAAGGGTTAGTGACATGATCTTATGATGAGGTTACTATAGAATGTTCATTGTTTGACCACCATTTTTGAGAGGTTTTTTTATTAGGCTTTAGGGAGGGTTGTATATATCTAGGATCATCTGCAGCTCCAAATAGGCAACACGATGATATCTGAATATTCATCGATTTTTACCAACCTATATAAGAACTCATTGGATATGGTTTGGGATCTGTTATTTCAGGATCATAACATCAAGTGTGGAATACATAGAGATATCTGATCTAGTGTAATCCTTATATGAATTCCTACTTATATTTGGGTGCTCGAGTGATCTTGGTGGTTGAGATTTCCTTACATGAGTAGACATATCCAGTGGATGCTGGTAGTGGGAAAGAAAAAGCAGAGACCTTAGTAATAGGGAGCTAATATTAGTATCATGGAACTAAATGTGTGATCCTTTTCAGGAGGAGATCCCATGACACAGTGTCTGCATTTTATGGCTCAAAGGGTGGGTCAATTTAGCCCACGGAGAGGCAGTGATACTCATGTGACAACAATGGACATCTTGCATGAGATTGTAAAGCCCATCGTATGACTGAAAGGGAGAATATGGATTGGTCAATGAGGTTGAGGATGTCATAGGGGAAGATATGTTCATAGGTTAGAGGACATGTAATATGAGTTTTAGGTGACAGAAGCTTTGACTTGTTACTACTACCACTACCAGGTGGCCCACACAAAGCTCAATGAGTTGGTGGATATGGGTGGGGATAACGTTAGGTGGTTGGGGATTACGACACAGGGTCTCTAGGATTGATTTGAGGAATGATATATTTCTTTTAAACCTTATATCTAGTATTGATTGAAATTGGTTCTAGTAATTCCTTTTATGCTACCTATATTGTTTGAGACATAGAAATTTCAGTTAATCCAATGGCTTGACTCTTACGTTTGGAGACACCAACTCAAGACGAATCAGTGATCCCACACTTTTTTCTGATAGTGTGGACTAAATCATGGAGGTCATAGTTTCTATTGGGATCAATTTATAGATGTGAGGATTCCTTAAAACATCACCTTAGGTATGAAATGTTTATCCGCATTTCATGTTGAGGTTGATTGTTTTATGAAAAGGATGTGGTGTTTCCACAATAATGGGACTAGGTTTTCCTTTTTGGGTGAAAAGGAAAACCAAACATAATAGGCTATAAAAATGTATAAAAGGGTGCTGTAAAATACTCAGATGTTGTCTAGAATTTACCTTGGTGTAGTGGATGTTATAATTATTTAGTTCCCTATAGTGGTAGAAGTGCATGAGGAAATCAACCATGATGTTGTTACAATATTAAATCTTCTCTAAGAGATATAATTATATATTGATCTAAACCCTAGGATGAAATAAATATATATGCCAGCATATCGGATAGATCATGTAGAGCTTCATGACATGACTGTGTAGTTAGTGGAATTCTAGAGGAATAGATTTGTTTGACCCATTGTTTCACCCCGGGCATCCCCCATTTTGTTATCCACGAAGGTAGAAAAAATATTGATGTTATGTGTGGAATATAGACATTTCAATTAGGTGGATTAGAAGAAATAGTATCCAATTCCAAGGATCAATGACCTCTTCAGTATTTTTAGAGGGGAAAAATCATTTTCTATGCTTGAGCATAGGTCAGGATATCACCAATTGTTATTACAAGATGGGGATACACTAAGGACGAAATTTTGATGTATCTACCGTCACTATGAGTACCCGGTGATTCACTTTGGAATGAAAAACACTCTATTAGTGTTTGTGAGACTCATGATTTGGATATTTTTTCCCTTCTTAGATAGATTTATGGTAGTCTTCATCGATGAAATCATTGTGTACTCAACTAGCAAGGAGGAACACACCAGACACTTGAGGATGGTTATGGACTTACTATAAGATAAAAAACTTTTATGAAAATTTCTTGAAATGTATGTTATGGATATAAGAGGTCTTCTTACTAGGACATTTTATCTTAGTTGATGGTGTGTTAATGGACCTAACCAAGGTTGAGGCTTTTTTTGATTGAGAGTCACCTAAGAGTGCGATAGAAGTGCAGAGATTCTTTGGGTCTTCAGGAAATTATCGGAAATTCAAACCTTACTTCTCCCAGATATCAACTAAAATGATATCATTGACCCAAAATGGAAATCCTTTTGCGTGGAATAAGAGTCTCTAATAGGATTTTTAGCAGTTGAAGTTGATATTGAAAAGCGCAACCATCTGGATATTTCTAGAGGTGGGTGTTGAGTACGTATTGTTATGAGATGAATCAAGAACTGCTCTTGGTTGAGATTTGATGTATAAGAAGTTAGTGATTTACTATGTTTCACATTAGTTAAGACCATATTATAATAATTACATGGCCCATGATCTTGATTTATAATTAGTGGTCTTCACAATAAAGATATAGTGAAACTACATGATGTTCGAGAATATTATCATATATTCTTATCATAGGAGTCTCAGAAGGAACATAAAATTAGATAGAGGTGATGTATAGAGTTCCTCCATGACTATTTCATTGAGTTTTTTAAACACATATAAAGGTGAACATGGTAGAAGATTCTATCAGTATGATATCTTTTTCGTTGTAGTTGAAAGAGGCATTATAGTAGTTTAAATCATTACAGTTATCCCTTTTGAATGGAGATAGTGCATATTACCTCAAGTAGATGGTTGTTACCCCTCCAAATTTGCAGTGAGCCAGGGAGGAACAAATTGGGGATTCCTACTCTGAGACCCAACATACTCAAATATCCTTTGGGCATGCCCCTTATGAATTATATGAAGGCATGTAGCATGTCATTATTTTCAGATGATGCATGATGGTACTAGTGAAATTATAAGAGGTGGTTTTGAGAGTGTTTCACACATCTCCTTTGGAGGTACATCTAGGAATGGAAAAGATATACCAGTACCTATCATGTCAGTTTGGATGGCTAGGGATGAAGAACAGTGTTTCAGAGTTTGTCTCTTAATACCTTAGTTCTCAGAAAGTGAAGGTTGAGCATCAAGTTCCAATAGGTTTAGATCAACCCCATGAGGTGGTAAAGTTGACGTGGGATTTGAAATCCATTGAAATTATTGACGGGATTACCATGTACATCTAGGGGACACAATTTCATCGAGGTGATCATGGTTCAACACACCATGTCAGTCCACCACCTTGTCATTCAATAGTAGAGTTAAGTCGAGATATTGGGATATATCAATATGAAAGATATAGTTTGACTCCCTAGAGTTATCTAGATGAACATTTCGAACTACGATTCATGAATCACATATTGGTTATAGAAGGTATTATAAGAGGAATTTCGGACTCAGTTACACTCGAGTATACTATTTCACCCCTAGACCAATGGAAATACAAAGAGGACCATTCAGGTTTTGGAGGACATGTAGCGAGATTTCATGTTAGACATTGGCCGTATTTGTGTTGATCATCTACAACTTTTGTAGTTTTCATAAAATAAAATTACTATTCAACCATTGTTATGGCAGAATTTGAGGATTTGTATCAGCGACCCTGCAAGCCACCACATTGCAAGGATAACAAGGGAAGGTCAAAAATTATGGTCTTGGAGTTTGTGAAAGACACTAAAAAGAATGTTTAGATCATCCAGGAGGGAATGGGGACTACACCTATCCATCATAAATCTTATCAGAGTAGATGATGAAGGAATTTGAAGTTTGAGGAGGGAGTATATTCATTACTATGGGTTTCACCCTGATTTAGATTATGAAGGTTTGAACAATGTAGAAAACAATCTCCAAGATTCATCATCCCTTTACATATACTACATAGAGTTGGAAATGTGGCATACATCTTAGCTCTACCACCATATTTAGATCAGGTACACAATGTACTCCATGTGTCACAACTGAGGAGTTACATGCCTAACCCATTACACATTATTAATAAAGATGAGATGGACATCGAGGATGGATATTCCATAGTTGAGTATCCAGTAGAGATTCAGGATTAGTAGGAGAGGATACTTTGTGAGAAAGGGATTCAATTATTACGTGTTCAGTGGAATCAAGAAAATCTTCAGGAGAGAACCTGAGAGTAGGAGGATCAAATACATGCTTAGTAGTCACATCTCTTTGTGTAGACACATATTTTGTAATTTTAGGGATGTAAATCTCTAATTTTGGGAGAATGTAATGATTTTGATTTTCCATGTATTATTTTTGGATATTATATATATTATTTTTATCACTAGGTGTAGAGACAACATGCAATTTCAAGGCATGGTGTGCCCGAAATAAATGTTTGAAATATCATATATATAATTAAATAGCACATGTGCAACGTTTTTTTGAAAAAAGTGGAATAACTAACAATTGGGGGCCAATATAAAAAATCAGAGGGATCTATTGATTTTTTCATGCATGTTGTAACCTAGTCGTGACACAACCTTTGTAATCATGGGAAATCTGTGGAAAGGATGTCACAGGAATAAAATAAATAAAATAATTACATAAATTTATTTTATTTAACCATTAACATAATGACCTAAACAGTTATATAAATAAATTTTAATGGGGAATTCCTATTTTTATCTACTAAAAACCATGAGATACATATAATTGTTGGAGAGAAATTAGAGGATGTTACTTTGAAAGATGATGACGGGGTCAAAGATCGATGACCACTGCGAGTTAAATATGAAGATATTTCCAACAATCATGGTGCAACTCCATTACTCATAAGTGTTTGATCTATATCATGGTGGGACATTGTTTGATTAGTATTGATTAACCTATTTTTTATTTTTATAATTAACAAAAATAAATCAACCAACATATTGTTCCACAAATCGTGTATATTGCAGGATGAAACTGTTATGTGGATTTTTTGAGAGATTTTCATTGTTGTTTTTTGATTATAAATTCATTCATCATTCTATTATTAATGAATAATGGTTGAAACATATATTAACTGAGGTCCATTCTTCATTATTTTTCCTTTTGATTTTAACCCATGTTTTCTTCCTTCATTTTTAACATTCTTTGATGCCCTACGGTTCAACATCTATTGAGGAATCGATTATTGCACTCCTGTTTCATAGAAAAACACTCCAATATTAAAGATTTGGGATCCAAATGACTGTAAGGTGGTGAAAAAATGGAAATGGTAGTGGATTAGAAAATGCAGATACCTATTTTTTGTTCTTCATCATGCAATTAATAAAACCACTTAAAGGCATTTTTTGAACAAATCAAAGGGAACAATGCTATTGATTGATGGTAGAATTGATCGTCTGGGCCTGATTGATGACTTTTTTCTGAGGTACATCATCAGATCGAGGGAGAAATGAGTATCCAAGATGTGTGAAGTTGATTTGGAATTATGGAAAATCCAATAACACAAGTCATTTAAATTGCGGTTACAGCACTTGTTGGACCTCCTAGTTGTGGATAAGGTTTCAGGATGAAGATAATTACCACATGATGTGTGAAAAAATTTCCTGTCCTATGGTCACATAAAATATTTTTTAGTGTGTACCTAGAAGGTTACATGGACACAATATAAGATTACATTGACACAGGCATGCCATGTACTCCTACAAAGACATGTTTAGGATGGAATGTACATCTGATAAGCCATGTACCAATTTACGGGCACCAACCAAACATGCACTTCCAACAGACATAGACATGTGCCATTTACACTTGAAGAATACAAGGTTAAAGGGACATAGTTTCTACCCATACTACATGATATGTACTACCATAAAGATGTATTGTAGACATTTTCTTCTTTATCTTGATCATGTTTTGTTAGGGTGTGTTCCTTATATAATTTCCCTTAAAGATAATACATAATCAACTCCAATAGATAGGATATTTAACCCCAATGTTGAATTTGTTGGATTGAGTTGTTGGAATCCTTTCACGAGACCCACATTGAGATTCTCTGTTCATCTTTATGATCTAGGTGGAGTTCTTGGTATCGTCCTGACCAACACTATGCGAGCACTGACCCTCTACTTAGTGAGTTAATCCAAATTGAGTTTTTTGTATACCCCATGGACTTGGGTAGGGTACTCATCTATATATCATATCTATTTGGATGTCATCAATGTTATCAGACTCATGGGGTATTTTATCCAGGAGGAGTTGTATGTTCATCCTTCAAAATGGAATCATAGTATGGAATTATTGTTGTGACTTTTCCCTTGAGAAAATGTGTATTTTTTAATATATACGGATATTCTTGAAATATGTTATGTAGATATATACCTATATATATAAGGCTATTATTTATTTGTTTTATGCTTTGTTGTTTTGGGCTATTGTAATAGGTATTTTTATACTCACCCATGCATGGTCATTTCCTACACAAGTTGTGTCTTGTGCATATGATCTAATTTTAACAATGTCTTAGATATATTGAGACCAACTGGTACTTAGTGAGAACATACAAATTTAATCTTGTTCCTATAGTATTTTAATAGTAGTTACTAGTTTACTTTATTGTTGTACATTTTTTAGACTCCTATAGTGGGATTTTGTTTTTCCATGTTTACATTCTTTTACATCCTCTTGTACTCTAGTTTTGGGATTTAGATGTATGTATTATTGGTTGTTCACTTATTTTTAAATATGAAAATTTTATGGGCCTGTATATGTTTTTATGCGTACAAATACATAGGCTAAGGAATCTCATGTTAGGGATATTCCCACTCAGTTCTATTCCCTTTCCCTTGACTTTTTGGAGATGAGCTTGGGGAGTCACGATATGTGACCCATTTGGACCAGTTGTGACATTATCGACATGACAAGGAGTAACTAAATGATAATAAAGTATTTTTTCACATAAATAATATTTATTCATTGGTTATTAATTTTGTATAAATGAAAATAAAAAAATATCATGATAAAAGAGATGATTTTATGGGAAATTATTTTTATCCCGGAAATCTGTTTTAATCATAAAAAATTAAATTAATCTCAATTCATAAATGAATTTAATGACATATATATATATATAATTAATATTAAATAATACCATTTATTAATCATTTAATGTTTTTACTAGTAATGGAATGAGAATAAATCCAGTGTTATGCTCAACAAAAATATTAGTTTAAAAAAGTTTTCACTATCTTCATATATTAAAATGAATTATTCAACTTAAATAAATTAAATTTGGTGAATTGGGTTCCATATTTATAATAAAAATAATAAATATAACATTTTGGGTCAACATATTTTTTTCATTATGAATAATAACCATAGTATGTATTTTTGAACTTGGTAAAACTGGTAAAACATGGCTAAAACTATTGGGTAAAGCATTAAAATATCAATAAAACATTACATTATCCTATTTTATGATTGGTGTTAGAAAAAAATGCTTGATTATAGAGTAATTTAATGTTTTTTAAAATAATATTTTGAAATTGGAAACCCAAACTTGACTTTTTATGATGTTACGATATATTTTATTCCAATTAAAAATTGTATTTTGGTCTTTGAATTTAATGGTGTGGTTGGAATGTTCCATCCACTTTTATGTATTTCCAAAATTCTAATTTTCTTTATTATATTCCCAAAGAGTTTATGGAAACAAACTCTTTTACTTTAATTAATTGTAAATTTATTTTTACATTGAAATCATGAATCTTCCTAAAAGTGGTTCCTCATGCACATTCTAGTATATATTAAATGTAATTTATAGCATCTATAAAAATTTAATATGATAAAACTGATTTCAAAATTTTAGTTATAATTTTTTTTATATAAACTTTTATTTTTTTTCATATAATTATGTTATCATGGTAAAAAGTTATATTATCACAGTTAAGGTTTAATTGGGTTTAAAGTTGTTTAACTAGGAAATAGGGCATACAAAATATCTTAAACATGTCCAAATAATATTTTTTTGAGTTTATTTGGACCATATTAAATATTATCTTCTAAACTGGGGTACCTTGGTTTACCTTTAAATGTTTATGAAATATATTATTTAATCATTAATGTAATTCCAAGTGTGTCCTTTCACCCACATATAAAAGGGCACCACCTATTCTTTAAAATTAAAAAAAGTTGAGTCTTTTATATTGGACATTAATTACCCTAATACCTATATATCTTCCTTCCCCACATCTTAAAGATTAATTTCTTTACAAATGACTATCCATTCAAGGTTTAATGTGTAAGCCAAAAATGGTTTCTCAATAAAAAGGTTTAACTCTTAACAGAGTACATTGAATTTTATTTCTTTTTATATGTCTTAAAAATACATGGAATCTATTATAAAACAATGAGTTAGGTGGAATACAAATATTGAGGTTTTATAATTATCCACTTATCTTCCATAATATATGAAAATAAAACATCACACATGTGTACATGTCTACCACCACCAAAATGAAGTCATGAATTACATTTTTTATCACCACTTCACATTTATGGTAATAATGATAGATTTTTTTGAATATATAAAATATTTATGATATAATTATATTCCTATTAAGTTTATAATTTCTTGCTTTAATTTCATTCTATATATTGAAAATTAGAAACATTATTCACACATACATACAAACTAACATCTCTATAATGTGATGTTTTTCATCTTTCATTGACATTTTATATAAACAGTTAATTACTTTATATAGTGATTAAATATGATATCAATGACCTTATTAACATTATATATATGATAGAAATAGGATAAATGTAGAGGGAATAAGACAAAAAAACATAAAGATGCATGAAAAATGAAGCCGTTATCACACCAAAAGGAGATTTGAATAAATAATAACTAAAAATGAGGGATAAGATAATATAATTAAATCATATAAGGTATGATATATAATTATATTTTATAGTAATACATTTATAACTGATATATATTTAGTATACAAGATGGTTGAACATGAATAATAAATATGATGTTGAACATATTCAAATTTAATTGTATATTGTGCCTACAAACAAAAATATAGAAATGAGTAGGGTTTTGGAACCCATAAGAAAGGTAAAACTTTTATGGGGACATGATATTTGAAAAAAACAAAAGGAAATTATTGTTGAGATAATTTTTTGTTTATTTGAAAATAAAAAAAAATTATGTAGTGATTTTGCAATTGATAACAAAAGAAGTGTTCCCTAAGAAAAAAATATCTTAATGAAATAGTGAGGACAATCAAGTGATTTTTAGTTGATTAATTTAAATATATATTTCATATTAGGTATGAAAATTAATTTCATGTGCATCAAGTAGTTGATATTATTAATCTCTCTCACAAAGAGTTTAATCTCATGGAAGGATGATTTAGGTAGATTTCAACCCCCAAGAGTCATCCAAATCCATTAATTTTAATAAATACCGATCAAAATAAATTTTACCATATAATTAAAGTGATAAAATTGAAATATTTGTAAAAGTGAAAAAATAATTTAAAATAAGAATATGACATGAAGAATTTAAGGTATTATAACCAATCTACATAATTCCCCAAACAAAAATCTATCCAATAATTGTTATCAAAACTAGTCAATAATAATATTAATAAATTGGATTAATAGAAAAGAAAAGTAGAGGAAAGAATAAATAAATCTCCCTAATTATTCTATTTTCCTTACCTACCCATTGTATCTATCTAGTTCTAACCTAGATCTCCAAGATCCTCTCTCAGAAAAATCCTATATGCATTTTTTTAGAATATCATTATTGACGGAAATTGGTAATGATTTTAATCTGTGATTAATTGTAACTATTTGTCAAGCACTACAGGAAAACTGAATATTTGCGATGGGGCTCAGTCGCAAATCGCTAGTTTCCGAAAATGGCATCGCAAATAGATGTTTTCGTGGCGGTACTGTCGCAAAAAGAGTATTTGCGATGGTATTTTCCCCCATCACAAATGAGTTTTCGTTTATATATAAAAAAGGTATATGCGACGGGCCATCACAGATATATTAGTTGCGACGGGTCAGAATCCCGTCGCAAATCCGAAATTTTAAAAAATACTTGCGACTAAGGTATTTACGAAGGACCGTCGCAAAAAGGTTTTCTCGACGGGTATTCGTACCGTCACAAATGGTATAGAAAAAAAAACATTTACGACGGGAAATCCCGTCGCAAATGTTCCCATCGCAAATATTAAAAAAAATAAAAATAAAATAAAATAATTATTACAAATCGTATAATATTATATAAAAATAATAATAATATTAATAATATAAAAAAATTATATTATTATAATATAATTAAAAAATTATATAAAATATAATTATGAAATATTAATATAAAATAATAATAATATGAATATAAATAATATAATATAATATAATAATACTAATATTAATAATATAAAAAATTAATATAATAATATTATTATTAAACTATCTATATAATATTAATATTAATATTAATATTATAAATCAATTATATTATTATAATATTAATAATAAAAAATATATATAATATAATTATGAAATATTAATATCAAAAAATAATAATAATATGAATATAAATAATATAATATTATATATTATGAAATATTAATATCAAAAAATAATAATAATAGTACTAATATTATAAATATAAAAAATTAATATAATAATATTAATATTAAAATAAATATATATATTTATGAAAAAATAATATTAATATTATTAATATTAATAAAATTTATAAATTTATAAACTTCTCATTATTAACAATAAATATAAAATATTAAAAGTAATATTACTAAAATAAGCAGACATTAAAAATAATACTAATAAGTAATAATATATTAAAAAAATAAAAACAAATTTAATCACGTAATATTCATACCAATATGAAAGAGGAATTGTAAATAGATAATATGACAATAAACTAAGAACTCAAATGTTTATTGCATCTAAAAAAATCACTGGGGGGTGGATAATCTGGAAGACATGGAGGACCCAGAGGACGTGGTGGAGGAAAATCCATCCCTAAACTATGAGTCAGACGACGCATATACTCCATATACTCCTGATGTTTCTCCTCATATCGGCGTCTCTCTTCATCCTGCTACTGACGCATCTGCTCCTGCCATCGACGCATCTCATCATCATGTTGCTGACACATCTGCACCTGCTCCTGACGCAAATCCTCTATAAGCTGACTCTGAGCACGCAATTGCTCCTGATACTGTGAGGAATAAGATTATGTCTCTCCACGAGCTCCTCTCGAGCTGGAAGCCGACATCGCAGTAGTACCATAATAAGCTGCAAGAGTCAAATGAGAGTCGATACCAACTACTCGGCCCTTTTCGAAGCCATATTGGGTCGCCTGCATCCATGTCGTCTCATCGAAATGGTGGGCACTAGTCTGATCACTCGTCTCGTCTTGACTCTCAGCCAGTGTCTGAGAGGTCTCGGCCTCATATGAATCCTTAAGTTTCAATTAGAAATTAATATAATGAAAAGATTATATGCATTTAATTTGAAAACAGAAAAGAAAATAATACTGACCACTATCTGACGCTGGTGGTCACCTCTAATCTCTCCAGTAGCCGTGTCAATGTACATCCTCTGATAAATGCCGTACGGAGAAATACCGGGCTGCTCAGATTCCTATATTAAAAAAAATAAACTGTTTATATTTAAAGTTGTATAAAATATTAAAAAAAGTACTTACCAGACGCTCTCTAGGCATACTGAATATACTACTACCAGCTAGATGCGTCATCTATTGTCTCCCCCGATTCTGTCGACCCAATGCAGATCTCCTCTAAAACCCACCACCCAACCAGTGTGTACATAATCCTTCCCAAACGTGAGATGAAATGTACTCTAGTCGGTGGGCTCTACAAGACTCATCAAATTCTGTCACTCTGGCTTTCTTCATAGCCGTCTTTCTCAAATTATACAAAAAATGACGGAAATGGTCACGCATAGACACCACCCATGCCGCGTGGATAGTGGCACGCATGCTCTCGTCAATGGGATACCATAAACCCTAATATAAAGTTATTAAATAATTAAATTTCAAAATAAATAATATTTAATTACGTACCAGCCAATGATCGAACATGGCGGCCTACACATCAGTGGGAATCTGATCACATGTGAGACGGGGCTGAGAAAAATAATTAGGCAAGATAACGCTCCCCTGTCCAATAACTATATGCGTAAAACTGTGGAAAAAGATAAAATAATAAAATAATTAGAATATTAATAAATTATAATGAAAGATAACTAAAATACCCAGGTTACCATACCACCGCGTGTGCGCATCGAATCCAAGTGGTGGATGTTGCTCCGGGATAGGATCTGGAATCATCATTCTGGCAAGACCACACCCCCTCCGAGTGCTCCCTGTAGTGCCAACAGCCTGAGGGTCAGATGACTCAAAAACCTCATCATCCATAGGTAGATCAGCCTTCAGCAACTGATGATACATTTCCGAGTCCATCTGAAACATGAAATGATTGTTATTAGAAAACAGTTGAAAATAACTATTATGTATAGATATATATTTCTTATGATTCTAACCATCATTTTATTGTGTCAATGTTCATATTCATCATCATCTTCATAGTTTTCAATGTCAATGTCTTCATCTTCCTCATCAGCATCATCAATTTCCATATTAGTTTCACTTTCATCATCTCTTGTCATTTCAAATTCAGTTGTAACATCATTGACAACATCGTCACCATCGACCCTAAACTATGTTGTTTCATCCTCGATATTCATGTATCTTTTTGAAAAAGATGTGTTTTGAGGAGTGTCCTGAAAAATTTCATTTCCTTGCACTTCAGTGGAACCACATTCAGTTTGAGTAAACTGATTTTCTCGAGATTTAACTTTTATTATACTCCACCAATCATCCAACTCTTTTGTAGTAGCACAGTAGTTTTCATAATAAATTTGATGTGCCTAATTAACCAATAAATATGGTTCATTTACTGCAAGAAGACTTTTATGTTTAATACCAACAATTCCATGAGTCGGATGAATACGTAAGCCTCTCTCAGTATCTAGCCATCGAAAGTTAAACATAGTTACATAGTTTTGTCCCAAATAACACAGTTCAATAATTTCTTCAAGCGTGCCATAAAAGTCAACTTCAATATATCTATGATGTGATCCCTTAAAAAACACCACTATTCATTGTTTTCTTTGATTCCTCATATGCACATGTATGAAAGCGATAACCATTCACCACATATGCATTATAAGATTTAACCATTTTGGATGGTGGGCTACTCAATATACGCAATCGACTATCAATCTTATCAGCATGTATAGATACCTGAAAATTTGTAAAATATTTATCACTATTACAAGTAATAAATTGATTTTATATGTAAAGCCAAAAAAGAATGTATGTTACCAGTTTTTGAAACCAGTAGGAAATTTTTTTTTGCCGACGTTCTTCTAAGCCAGCTGCTGTAATTTGTGGAAATTGTTTCTTGATATGATCATCATATAACCTACAAATACAATATGATTAATTTACTGCAACAAAATCTATAGAATAAGGGATAAGAGTACTCACTGGATAATTGGTGACATTTCTTCACAGTTGAGTAGAACATATGTATGAGCTCTATGATGTTCATCATCTGAAATCCATCTATCATGAACTCCACCAAAGCCAAGTTCGGGCTGATTGACAACTGATAATTGATTGTTCATATCATCATAAACATTCCCCTCACTCTGAACCGTGTGGTTTAATTATGAGGGATATTCAGATTCAAAATAATGAGAGTAGAATAAAGAAATTTCTTCTTTCAAATAAGCTTCAGCAATTGTGCCTTCAACTGATG
Source organism: Viscum album (assembly GCA_963277665.1). Lineage (NCBI taxonomy): Eukaryota > Viridiplantae > Streptophyta > Magnoliopsida > Santalales > Viscaceae > Viscum > Viscum album. Next base: position 1,919,509,684 of record OY728119.1, read on the forward strand.
CTTTTTTACAGACTTTTTTCTTCAATTTCTGCATTCATCCCTCAAAAGGGTACATCCATCGAAACTGAACCGGACCTCCACATTTTGCTTCATGTGGAAAATTTAATATCAAATTTTCCATCGAGTCAACGAAAGTCGGCGGAATGATTTTTTCCAATTTGCATATAATTACAACAACAGCTTCTTCTAGTTTTCTTAGTGTATCGTAGTCTGTTGTCGCCGCACACATGTCTCGGAAAAAATATGATATATCTGTTATCGAATCCAAAATCTTAGAATTAAACAAACATCTTAATCCAATAGGCATAAGTCTTTCCATTATAACATGACAGTCATGACTTTTTAATCTGGTAATATGACCATTTTTAACACATCTGCCCAAGTTGGAAGCATAGCCATCAAGAAGTCTCAAATCTGCAATCCACTGACAAAATAATAAGCGACTATCTTTGGTCAATGTATAAGCTGCTTTTGGCTTCATTAATCTCTATGATCTGACATTTTCAAACAATTCAAGTTCTGGTCACCTGCAAATTTGGGCAAGATCTAATCGTGCCTTTACATTATATTTGGTTTTACCTGGTGTATCCAAAAAATGTATGAAATAAATTATCAAAATAGTTCTTCACAATATGCATGACATCCAACATGTGTCGGACCAACAAATTAGACCAATATGGCAGATTTCAAATAATGCTCTATTTTGTCCAATTGTGGTCTTTCCCAAAACCATGAATTTTCTGTTAGTTTATTGTCGGTCCAAAAGTGACGGAAGGTAATGAAAATACAACTGATTGTAACTTTGTACCTGAGATCATTTTTGGAGGTTCATCTATTTCAATTCTGCCTTTTCTAAAATGAGATTTATTCCTTCGAAAAAGATGATTGATTGGAAGAAATCTGTGATGACAGTCAAAATAGCAAGGTTTTTTTGCATTCACGAGCATAAAAGCTTTGTTGTCTCCCATATAGTAAGGACATGATTTTGGACCATGTGTACTCTGGCCAGATAACATTCCATATGCCAGGAAGTCACTAATTGTCCATATCAAAGCAGCTTTCATTACAAAATTCTGTTTCACAGCAGCATCATATGTACCAACACCATGACTCCACAATAAATTTAACTCATCCATCAATGGTTTAGAATAAACATCAATATTTTTTTCGGATGTCCTGGGATTAATAATGTCAAAATGATATAAGGCTCTTTCATCAGCATCCATGGAGGAAAATTGTACGGAGTTATAAAGAGAAGCGAACAAGAATACTGACTACCAAAAGATCCAAATTGACAAAAACCGTCAGTATAAAGACCCAATCGCATGTTCCGGGATTATAAAGAAAAAGATGGATGCACTTGATCAAAATGTTTCCATGAATCACCATCAGATGGATGAATCAATCTTTTACCATTGGAAATATTGGTTTTGTGCCATTAAATCATTGTTGCTGTGTTCTGAGACATAAATAAACGCTGCAACCTGGGTGTAAGCAGGAAATATCTCAATAGTTTTACAGGAATCAATCCAGACATCCTTGATTGAGTTTCTTTATACCTTGATTGTCCACATGTGGGACAACTATCCAACAACTCATTTTCAGCAGAATATAAGATGCAATCGTTTGAACATGCATGGATCTTCTGATAACTAAGGCCTTGATTATGAATGAGTCTTTTTCTCTCAAAATAATTAGCCGGAAACACATTTACATCAGGTAACAGTGCTTTAACCAAACTAAATATCTGATCAAAACTGTTATTTGACATTACATTATCTGATTTAATAGCCATAAATTTTGCAACTACTTCTAATTTGCTTATCTTGTAACCAGGATATAATGCATCCTCAGCAGACCTGAACAACTCAGCAAATTCAGATGGTGCCAACTCGGGAGGTAAATCAACATCATCCTTGATTTCTGTTTGTTGAACAGATGACCCTGCAACATCATGTACTAAATTCTAAAACTGTGATGGATCTGAAATCAAATTATTAGTATCTTCTCTGGAACTGTGTTCACCATGTTGATACCAAAAAATATAATCTGATTGAAAACCATAACAGAAGAGATGTTTCCCAACGATGTCAAATGTCTCAAACGTTCTCAGAGCAAATTTTTTACAAGGATACTAAATTTTCCCTTCTGAAACAAATTACGGGTTTGATGATGCAAATGATAAGAAAGCTTCAACACCATCAACATATACATGATTTAAACTAGAATCGTTTGGATTTCTGCGCTGATTTATCCAAGAACGATCATCTAATAATGATTGATGTCGATTTCCTTATTCCATATTCATATATATGTTTCTTCAAAATTTAAAACAATACTGTTGTTAAATAATTTGATATAAGAAACAACATCCTAAAAAAAGAAGATACATAATTACAGTTATTTATTAGTAATTACCAATAATTATAGGTGACACAATTAGTTTGTAATCATCCCCACTAATTATTATTAATTTATAAATACTTAGAAATACTTGAAAAAATGAAATATGCTTGAATAATGAAATAAAATTTTGTAATCATCGTTGTGGAGATTATATTACTAATTATTCAGATTTTTCCGACGGCTCATCTCTTTTTAACTTTCTCCCGATTGAAATTAGTATGAAAAACTTACTCTGACATACGTTAGAGCACATTTTTCATACTAATTTCAGTGGGAGAAAGTAGAAAAGATATGAGACGTCGAACAAAAGGTAGTCGTCAATCTGCTGGAAATTGTGCAAATTTATAACCATGTACTTGAATTTATTTTATTTTTGATTAATTTTATTATTAATTATTACTAATTATTACAAATCTTAATATTTCCAACAGATTTTTCACTATTATTAACATGTTCATATCTTAAAGAGTCGTCAATTCTCTGGTTATTCCCAATAAAAAGTTTACGTCAACCTTGTCGAATTTAAACTCTATAATTGTCCTAACTTGGTTGATCATCTCGCAAGTAGTGTTGCAATAGGACCACACAAGTAATGAGAAAGACATGACTTGGGATGCCCTATTACAATTCTACTTGCGAGGTGATCAACCAAGGAAGAACAATTATAGAGTTTACATTGGACACTGTTGACGCAAACTTTTTATTGGGCATGACCTAAAAATTGGCGACCCTTTAAGATTTGAACTGTTAAGAATAAAGCAAAACTTGTTGAAAATATTGATAATTGTAATATTTTATAAATTTTTTATAATTTTAATAATTTTAATATTTTTTATAATTATTAAACATATAATAATAAAATAATTATATTATAAGTATTATTTAACTAATAATATTAGAGTAATATAATATTTTATATTATGTTACTATTTATGTTGCTAATTATATTACTAATTATGTTACTAATTATGTTACTAATTAGAAATGAGAAGATATGCATATAGGTTGGGTGTTCAATCAATCAATGAATAGAAAAACAAACGTAATTGACCGCTCATCTACCTCAATTTTCTTTTCATTTTTGTGTTGAGGCTTGACAGGAATCTTCTGCCTCCACATGTAATATGTGCTTTTACTGTCAAAATTATAAACCTCCTCACCTCTATATTGGCGAGGAGGTTGATAATTTTGACAGTAAAAACAGATATTACATGTGTAGGTGGAAGTTTCCTATCAAGGCTTAACACACAAATGAAAAGAAAATTGAGGTAGATGAGCGGTCAATCACGTTTCCTAATTATCCTAATTGTTTCCTAATTATCCTAATTGTTTCCTAATTAAATCTAATTGTTTCCTAATTATCCTAATTGTTTCCTAATTATCCTAATTGTTTCCTAATTATCCTAATTGTTTCCTAATTGTTTCCTTGTTTCCTAATTGGTTCCTTGTTTACTAATTAAATCTAATTGTTTCCTAATTAAATCTAATTGTTTCCTAATTAAATTTACTAATTAAATCTAATTGTTTCCAAATTAAATCTAATTGTTTCCTTATTAAATCTAATTGTTTCCTAATTAAATCTAATTGTTTCCTAATTCATAATTAAATCTACTAATTTTATCTAATTGTTTCTTAATTAAATCTAATTGTTTCCTAATTAAATCTAATTGTTTCCTAATTAAATCCAATTGTTTCCTAATTAAATCTAATTGTTTCCTAATTATATCTAATTGTTTCCTAATTATTTCTAATCAATTAAATCTAATTATTTCATAATTATATGAAAATTATTTTAATTAAATCTAATTATTTCTTAATTATTGGACAATTATATATTTATTTATAATTATTACCAAAACATCCCCCGGGAGTGTCGAACCAAGAGTGCAGCAAGGCCCGTTGTCGTGTACCAGGTTACCCCGAGTCAAGCTCGAAACACCTTGTCATAGTTTTCACTCCTAGGTACATCTGTCATAGAGCCGCCTCTACTTGTTTGTATCCAGACAAGGATTATTTGGTACAACCAAATAAACTAAATTATATAGCTAAACATTCTATTAAAAAAATAGAATTAATAATTAAAAATAAAATTAACAATTAAAAATAATTTAACAATTAAAAAAATATAAATACCTTTAGTAATCTTCGCCTTCTAACTCCTTCCATCCTCTTCTCGAAAGAAAAAATTAAAACAAAAAAAACATTTCTACTCAGAACTGAAAATTAGAGAGAGAGAAGAATAGAGATCTGGATGTTTTGAAAAAAACGGATGGGGTGTATATATAGGTTAGATTATTAGCGACAATCGTATTTGCGACGGTATCCCGTTACAATACCTAGTATTTCCGACGGGATACCATCGCAAATGCCTTCGCCGGCATTAAATATGGACGGTGGGTAAAAGGACTTTTGCGACGGGCCCGTCGGAAATATCCACCATTAGTGACTGGCGGATATCCCCGTCACAAATATCTATTTACCACCACCGGTATTGGCGGCGGGGCCCATGGAAAATACCTTCACCCGCATTAATTACGGGCGGCGGGTAAAAGGGTTGTTGCGACAGGCCCGTCGCAAATACCACACCATTAGCGACAGGCGGATATCCCCATCCCAAATCACTATTTACTGCCGCCGGTATTTGCGACGGGCAGATATCCCCATCGCAAATTCCTATTTACCGCTGCCAGTATTTGGGACGGGACCCATCGCAATTACTGCCCGCTAGATTCTCTTTTTCAACGGGTAAATAGTCCCATCACAAAAAAGTATTTACCACCACGGGAAGTTGTGACTGGTAGAAGGTGACCGTCACAAATAGGCTTTACAGCGGCCGGTATTGGCGACAGGGCCTGTCAAAAATAACACCGGGTGAATATTTGTTTGCGAAGGGGAAATTTCCCCGTCGCAAAAACTATTTACCACCGCCGGGTACTTGCGACGGGTCGCCTTCAACCCGTCGCAAATAGGCTTCCTCTGTTTTGGCGCGCAAACCGCGTTATTTCAATTGCGACGGGACCTATATTTCCTTCGCAAATGACTGACCATTTGTGACGGGAATATATTCCCATAGCAAAAACTCTTTTCATCGGTGTTTTTGCGATGGGAATAAGGCCCGTCGCAAATACCCCGTCACAATAATTGTTTTTTCTCGTAGTGAAGAAAAAGAGGGCTTTAAATGAATATGGTTCTTCTTATTGTAAATTTATTTTAATAAAATTGATTCAATAAGCATGATTAATTAGTTTTTTATAACAATGATTGCTTTACATTTAGTTTTCCCATAGTTGGAACATACTATTAATGAACCGATTAATTCTAGATGGATTAAAGAACATGTTGTTTGATAAAATGATAATTCATGGTAGGGTTCTGATTTACACTATTTCTTGTTTAAGGGCTAAGATCCCAGTTAATATGGTTTTTTGTTTTCATGCTGGTTTTGTTGTGATGTGAGCCTGGATGGCTATTGTGATATGTAGAGGTAGGTACGCCCATTGGTCGTGGTAGTAGTTGACGCATAGAGTGGCGAGATGCATCGGTTTATGCATGTTGGTGTTGGGTAGGACACCAGAGATGATGAATCGGGTTGGATGTGAATGTCAGATACCTACTGAATCTTGTTGGTTGTTATCTACTCTAATTTCCCCACTGCTCAAGTTAGCTGGTCCTTCTTACCGTCCTTCCAAAAGGGGTGAATATGCATTGGGTATGCCATGTGCATTCCATGTTTATCTTCTTGATGGATGAAGGGTCTACACTCTTTCTATGGGTGAAAAAGACTCTATGGGTAGTTCACCTACTCACCGTGTTGATCCCCTTGTGTATAGTATCTTACAATGTTTTTTATAGAATTCCTAGGAATATGGTAAAGTAATATAGTTGTTAAGAAATGATTGAATAAAAGATATTATCCCATGGGGTTGGAGCTTCGTGGAATGCAATTCTGATGTTGCAATTTAACAGAGAAGTAGACTTTGGGTGTGATGATAATGAAATGTAATGTGGAATTGTTAATGATTAATTAAAGTGTAAAGATCTAAATAACGTAAATTGAAACATATAAAAAGGGAATTATGTAATGTAATAAATATCTTAAATGGTTGTGTGCTTATAGGATGCATAGTCTTAGTAGTGGTAGTTGGGATTCCAAGAGACGTTAGCAGTAGTTGGGATTGAGACTAGGTTTTTACATAGTGTGCTTGTGATCTTTATTATATTGTGTACAATTTGTGTTTCTATACACTATCCACCATGTCAGTTAGGGTGACTAACACCCTGAGGAATCTAAGCCCCCGGGGGGTGGGGTGTTTTCCTTAACATTCCAGTGGGAGGATGGATGGCTTATTACCCCCTGTAGCCCCAATCCCTTAGTAGCTTGTTCTGGTATGCACAACTATTAGTTTTCCCCATATATGTGTGTATATTTATTTAAATTATTTTGGTTATTCACACGCATATATTCTAGATATAGTTTCCTATGGACAACTATAGGTGTAACATGTATAGGCTGTGATGGCTTGAGGATCCTTACTTAGTGTATGTGCTATAATGGATCGAATTTTAATACCCGATGTATGATACACGTTATGCAAGCATCGGAGGCTCCAAGAAACTATGTGGTTAATTAACTTATGTGGACATGGTGGTTTTTTTGCACGAGGTTCATATTGTGGTGCTACACCCAGTTGATTGTGGACAATCCCTTTTTGGAGAGTGTTTCTTAGGACATGCGACGTTGGGGAAACGTGAAAAACTAGTGAGGAAGGGATAGTGGGTACCCTAGAAATTATTCGTTATATTATATACTCTTTTATGCGATACTTGGTGATATTATCCATGGTGAGGTTGGTAACATAGTTTACTACTTTAGGTGATGAGTTAGTTTCACTTGTTGTTCACTGTGATTTAGAATGCTTTATTTACTTTTGCACGAGAGGATTTGGGGAGGATCCCAATGAGTATACTATTATACTCACCCTATGTACATATAATCATTTTTTAAGGTCACTTATAGTAGATTGGATATCAAGATGGTTACTACTAACTTTGGGTTACTGAAGCTGTTCAGGCTTTGTGGTTACTGATGTTTTCACTTTCTTTTGGTACTTGCATTTTTCCCTTTATGTTGTAGAATACTTTCATGACATTAAATATGTGCACACGAGATTTATTTTATATTGTATTGTGAGTTGTATTTAGTCGGTGTCTATCTTATCTCTCTCTTTTTCATTTGTTCTCATAGAGGGTAATGATTCCAATTTGTGTGGTTATTATACACTCAGTTATAGTCTCCAACCTGGGGCCTACTAGAGGTGGGAATCGAGGGTCACTATTTAACTTCTCACATTACCAGCCCTTGTGGGGTACACCTTGTGGGGATGGAGTCATGACAGAGTGGTATTAGAGGCTCTGGTTCAGGGATATGATAGAGTTTGGTGTTAATAACGGGAGAGGATTCATGGGTTAGTAGGGAAACAATTTCAGTTAAGTTTTTCAAGTGATGTAAACACTAGAGACCAGCTAAGACATCGGTGTTTAGGGTCCCCTATGATCTGACGCACGTACCATTATGTTTTCATTGGTTACTAAACGAGGTGATTCTAGTTTCAGGGTGGATGCCTAGGAAATGATTCAACGTCTTTCTTCTTTGTTCCTATGTTTGAATGGGTATACCTTGGGATAGGTTAACCTAAAATGAATAAAATAAAATAATTAATTAATTAATGTTGAGACTTCCATATTCCAGGTTTTGGAGCATTAACTGTTTGTTAGGTATGGCTCTAGGTTTGCGTCCTCCTTAGGTTCTCCCAGAAAATGTCTAGTTGGCTTTGTCAGCATATCACCATAGGGTTGAGGTTGTCGATGAAGACACTTGGAGGAGGGAACTCTGATATTTTTAGCACTAGAGTCTGAAAAAGTACGAGGGGTCCATTTCAGATGTAGTCCCAGAAGACTGGTTAGATGAGGTTGAGATAGGCTTTAGTTCAATCCATACTCAGAAGGAGCACATGGTGTCTTTGGATGTGACGATGTCGTGTGGAGCATCAAGGAAGTGGTGGTTATTGTTCCTTGGGGATTGCAAGGAGTCAGTGATCTCATGGGAGGAGATCTGAGACAAGTTCATAATCGATTTTCTTTCTTCGATCACGAAGGAATCCAGTCACTAAGATATTATTAACCTTTGATAGGGGAGTTCCAGTGTGCGAGATTTTGTAATCCATTTCTAGAACATTTTATGATATACTTCAGACCATTTTCCAGATGAGGAGGCCAATGCATGACATTTCAAAGTGTCTTTGCATCCATAGATCTAGCATCGGGTCTCCCCGTTTATTTTGAATACATATATTGAGGTGCTGTTGAGGGAAGAGGTGATTGAGAGGGCATTTACCAGAACGAGATAGTCATGATAGGGGAGTCGTCATGATTCCTCACAGAGCATAGTTGTAGTCTGGTGTTCCCAGTTTTCAAGGCTGAAGAGTTTCCGTTTAGTCGGGGGTAGGTCCCAAACCTCGACACCTCGTTTCTCTGGGGTAGTCGACCCTTAGGAAAATTCCAAGGGATCAGTCACTTTTTTTTCTTATGGTGGGGAAGGTCATTAGTTGTGAGAGTTCCAGAACATTCAGAGAATTAATCGTTCAATAGGTGTTCAGCATTATGTTCCTCCATTGAGAAAGTTCCAACCGAGTCAGCAGTAGCAAGTTTCAACAGCAGTGGATTTGCAAAGAGCATATGGGGCAAGTAGAGGATATAACTGTGATGCTCTCCATCATCATATAGCAGAGTGCTTCTATGGTGGTGGTCTTCATGGGGGTCTGAGAGGCTGTGTTGGAGGTCGTGGTCAGCTTCATGCTTCAACATTGCAATTTCATGGTGAGCTAGACATCATTCGAGTTACCCTTTTATTTTTTTTTCTACATGGGTGTATGCATTGTTTTATTTAGTAGAGACAAACTCCTTCATATCACCTGCCCTTTTCCATGCTTTGGGACATGAGGTAGAGATGATTCTAGTGCCCTTGGCATTGACTATTCCAGTTAGAGGTTGAACTGACTTATTTTATGTATGTGGAGACTGTGAGAAAGTGCTGGGGAAGCGTTGCTCTTTGGGAGATTTCCAATTTTTATGGATAAAACCATGTAATGTCTATATTAGCAAGGATTGGTTGTATTCTATGTATTATATTGGGGATTTCTCCAGGAGGCAGGTGGTGTTCTTCGAGGTAGATGGAGATCCATTAGTGTTTTTTGGTGAGCGAGACCCTCGGATGGGTAAGAGGCATGTTTCATCTTTATCAACATTGATAACTGAGCTGATTCTGAGTTTTTCATAGGTTCAATAGTTGAAATTTCCCAGGGTCGTATAACAGTACCCTGATGTCTTTCGAGAAGAGTTTGTAGCATTATCCCCTAGATGAGAGACCAAGATTGGGATTGAGCTACAACCACGAGTGTCTCCTATATCTACGTCTCCATATAAGATGACCTCTTCTGATATATGTGATCAAATTATATATCTTAATGGTCTATTACAATGAAATTTTTCTTGGTCGAGTGTGTCACCATGGGGAACACCAGTTTTTTTTCATGAAGAAGGCTAATGGATGTTTGCAGTTATGTATCTATTATCATCGGTTAAACAAATTGAAAGTGAATAATCGTTATCCTATTCCATGGATTGATGATTTATTTCATCAATTGAAGGGTGAAATATGGCTCTCAAAGATTAAATTGTGGTGAGGATATCAACAGATGACTATGAAGGATGAGGATATCCCAAAGAGTTATTTCTATTGTCGTCATTAGAATTATGATTTTATTGTAATGACATTAAATGTGATTAATGCTCCCATTGGGATCATGGGATTGATGAACGTTGTATTCCATGAGACCCTGGATATTTTTGTGGTTGTTTTCATCAATGACATCCTTGTGTACTCCACGTATAAGGAGGAGCATGCAGAGCATCTGCATGCCATTTTAGGAGTTCTTCATCAACAACAGCAGTTTGGGAAGTTGTCAAAGTGTGAGATTTTGGCCCGAGATGTTCATTTCTTGGGGCATGATGTAACCTACAGGGAGTAGTTGTGGGTCCACCTAGGGTGGAAGTAGTTGTGTCTTGGACATCCTCTAAGATAGTGGTAGAGGTGCGATGATTACTTGGTCTTGAAGACAACAATAGGAGGTTCGTAGCCAATTTTTCTCAGGTTGTCACTCCTCTGACAGCATTGACTAGAAAGGATAAGGCATTCATGTAGACTAATCAGTGTTAGGAAGAATTCATGTATCTGAAGAAGAAGTTGGTAAGTGCTCCAACTATTTTTCTTCCAATATAGGGAGTTCAGTTTGATGTTTTCTGTAATGATACACATCTGCGGTTAGGCTGTGTGTTGATGCAACAGAGATTAGTTGTTTCTTATGGGTCTCGACAGTTTCATCCCCATGAACATAACTATGCCGCCCATGATATTGAGTTGGCAATATTGGTTTTTTCTCTAAAATTGTGGAGACATTACCCCATTAGAGAGTGCTTCTTGGTTTTCACTAATCATAAGAGCCTGAGTTATGCTTTCTTTCAGCATGACTTGAAATTGCAGCAGCATCAGTGGATGGAGTTCATACATGAATATGACTTCGAAATATAATATACACCTATAAAGGGAAATATTGTAGATGATACGATGAGCAGGAAGTCATCTAGTGATGTAGTGGATGAATGTATTGATTCATGGGGAGTGATGGAAGAACATTGAACATTAAATCTTGATATGGGAGAATATGGGGGAAAGAGGTTGTATTTTTCATAAGATGGTGTAGTCATATTTGTTGTAGTAGGTGGAAGAGTCCCAATTGGTGGATCTTGAGATGGAGGTCTGGAGAGACCGAGTTGTTTGTGGTGAGACCCCTAATGGTTTTTCTGATGATGAACAACACCAATTGTTGTATCATGGAAGGTTTATTGTTACTTTGGTGATGCATGAGAATGTTATTAGAGGGTTCCATAGTTCGCCTTTAGTGGTTCATCCTGACGTGAAAAAGATGTAACTAGGCTTGAGGAGTCAGTATTGATGGCCTATGATGAAGCATCCAGTTGTGGAGTTTGGGTCTCGATGTTTGGTCTTCCATAAGGTGAAGGCCGAGCACTATATCCATGGTGGTTTTCTCCAGCTGTTAGATATTCCTCGGTGAAAGTGGGAGGACATCTCAATGGACATAGTAACTATTTCACCTTGATCTCAGGGAGGAAAGTATACTATTTGGGTTGTAATGAATTGTTTAATAAAATAATCCCACTTTATAGATATCAAGGAGTCATGATCGGTGGATGTTTTGTTAAGGTAGTATCTAGAGGAGGTGGTGAGACTCCCTGGAGTCCGGAGGATGATCATTTCTGATCGAGATCCTCATTTTACCTCTAGGTTTTGGAGAGGTCTCAGTATTCTTTTGGTTATTATCTATGACTTATCACTGCTTTTCATCCATATATTGATGGCCAGATAGAGCAGACCATATAAACTCTTGAAGACATGTTGCGCTCTTGTGTCCTGGATTTTCTAGGTTTGTGGATGAGGAAATTACTCTTGGTGGAGTTCTCTTACTACAATAGTTTTTACTCCAACTTGTGAATAGATCTGCTTGAATCCATTTATGGACGACCTTTCCGTTCTCTGTTGATTTGGACTGGGGTCGGAGAGTCATAAATTCTCAGACCAGAACTAGTGTAGTATACGATAGAGATGGTTTAGGTTACTCGTGAGAGGATGAAGACAGTACATAATTGTGAGAAATCATATACGTATTGTAACACCCCGAGCTTCCACGATACGCTTCTCATTCAATAATGCAATAGCTTGCATTGTACGCAAGTTCGAGTTCTAACACACCGCAACTAATCAAAGTAGCCGTTATGAATAGTAATAACCACCTTTTAAATTTATAGAAATTTTATATTTCAAAATGGACTTCATTTTTGTATTCATAATATTGAAATTAGCCTATGTTGAATTTTTTGTAATTTTCCGAGAACTTCCAAATTATTATGAATAGTGAAAAATACTTAAAACAACTTTTTTAATAAAAATAATTAATAGTGATAAATTATAAAATTTAGTGGTTTTAAAGTATAATTGGAATATATTTTTATCATTTTATCCAATGGTGGTCATTAGAATTAATTTGACATTGAAATTGGACATAAACAATTGCCAATCTTTTGATATAAATTGTTTCTTAAAAACACGCTATTTGTTGTAACAACGGGAATTAATTATAAAATTAATTAATGAAACTAATATGTTTGGAATTTTGTAAAATAGACATCATTTTTGAATTCGTAATATCAATTATAGCTTAGGGTGGAATTTTGGCCTTGTTCTGAAAAACTTCAATTCTTTGATGAATAGTGAAACCACTAAGTGGTAGTTAAATAACTGATTTTTCGTTTAAATGAAATATTACCACTTCTGTGATTTGATTTTCAAAAATCCGACATACATGGTTGTCATTAAGAAGTAAAATGTGGTTCAATGAGATTAAAATAATTTTTTGGTGAATAGTAACTTTTAAGTTCTTAATCGCGATTAGAGTTAATTAGTGTAGTTTAAGGTAAAAACAATATTTTTATAATATGAGATGAGAATGAAACTTTTCCTACTCCTATTGGATGAGTCATGGCCGACCAAGAAAACCCATGGGTCAACTTGGGGACCCCATGAAGCCACTTTAGTTAGAAAATGACATAAACACCTTTTATTTAATGTTAAAGTAAAAAATGACACAAACATAAAATGTTTTACTAAAACAATTTTTAAGTGGGGTTACACAAGTCCAAATTTTGACAATAAATATTCATTGTAAATCTAAAAAGATTTCCTACATCATAGTAGTTTTTTTATAATTTTTAGACATTAAATAAATTAAATTATTTATGACATCATGATGATGTAGTGATGACCTCATTATTTAACGATTTAAATAAAATGGGAAGATAATGAAAAATCCAAGGCTTACACTTGTCCAAAGCCAATTGGATGAGGATATTTCGAACCCTTATCACCTTAGCCTCGAGTTATATAATTGTGGGACCTTTAGAATCCGAAAATCATTGTGAAATAATGTAACATTTCAATCTTTCCAAAAGTGCCCCTCCTCTCCACTTATAAAAGGCCCCCACCTCTCCCACCTCATTTACACTTTCAAGCCATTTGGCTCGGCCAATATCTGCCCAAATACTCTCCCAAATTCCCCCTCTTACTCCTAGAATCCTCACTTTGGGAAGAACTCTTCCCAAGGAAGCCTTTGGCTCAAATCAAAAAGAGTTACCCGATTTTGAGGTAATGTCTTTTCTAATGTTGTTTTGTTTTATTTTTCTTCTCCAACCCCCTAAAATCTTTTCATTCCATTCTTTTGTAACAACACCAGTACCTAAAATATACTAGGATGTTGTTATGATAAGGATTTGGTTTACACTTACACACACCTTCGTCTAATGGTTAAAGAACATACGGTTTCTGTGGATGGCAAATTTCTGCCTCACGAAACGATGATTGTTCAACACTCATATAACACCTTCAAAGGTGGCTATTAAGATGTCACTATTTTTATATATGATTTATAATTTGTTTATGTTTTACTTATGCTTCTGTATTTCTCATTTATGTCATACTTTATGATTTCCATTATGGGTAAAACGCGATAATTTCATTTTAGGAAGTGCGGACTACCGCCCCCTCAAAGTGATTTGAATCGTTAATGCCATATGTGGGATGTATAAAGGATGGAGTAAATTGTATTATACACTATATTATACTGGAATTATATTATACATTTATATCATTATGAATTAGTTCCATTAAATATGAAATTGAAATGAAAGTAGCGTTCATGCGTACGTACGGCTTACCGTCTCCATGAACTGTGCATTTCATTTCTTACCTCTAAATGTTACGTAATATTACAAATGAATGTATATACTGGATATATAAGATATATATGACATCTAAATCATGAATATAATTCTGGATATAATGGATATTTCACCACATAAACAACTTGTAATTATAAGAAGCTTATTGTTGACTCAAGTACCAAAGATCGACAAAACGACCGTTATTAACTTAAATAATTACATAATGTTCATATCATTGTAATAAGTGATATAATAAGGATAATGAAGTTGAAAATGGTTCTTAATAAGGTATATATTAACTCTAGTTTATTATTCAGGAGGTTAAATAACGGTTGAGTCAAGTCGGACACAAGGTAAGGGAACTTCTTAACCCAACTTCCATTCTTTGGGTTAATCTCCTACTTTCAAATTATGACATGATGTTATTATGTCCTATTTTGTATTTTTACTTTCTTTATGTGTACCTATAGTGAATACACATAATATATCTATTTTATTTTAAAAATGATCTTTTTTAGGACTTCGTCTCAATCTCCTTTCATTGAGGCATATTTTGTTTTATACACAAATTTCTTTTATACGGTGTATAAACCCCTTTGACTTTTACGTTTATTCAAAAGGAATCTTTTTATATGAAGAGTTTTGCTAAACGACAAAAGGGAATGTTTTCTTTCCGTACTTATGCGGCGACAACGACTTCTCCGCCGCCATGACCATTATTTGAGTTTCAGCTTCCTCTACAAGCCATCATTTTTTTTAATGAAAAATAAATACAAAGTTTTAACTTTCTTTTATTTTGGTATTGAAAATGGTTTTGAAAGCGTTTTTATTATATCAATGTGTTGTATTGATATCTTGTGATTGAAATGTGGAAATGTTATGTTTCCTTTATGCATGTTTTATGTGATACGATTATGTTATGGTTTATGATATGTTTAAACCTATTCATATGAGGAATGTATTGGACTTAATAAGTGACGGGTGGAGCCCGCTATAGCTCCTCGATGCATCGGTAGGTCTCATGAGACAACTAGACGTGGAATTGGCCGAGGCCCTTTCCCAATTTGATTTATGGTTTTGGCCGAGGCCTTAATCATTTTAGACGTCTTGGCCGAGGCCTTGACAAAATGTTTCAGAATGTCCGGCATTATACATTCCCTCATTATGAAAGTGGTTATTGATATTGCATGTGATTATTCGACCAGTAGAATATCCATTTGAAGAAGTAAATGGCATTATCTCAATTTATTTTTGCCATATTATGTTGATGTTCAAGTTTAAAAGGCTTTTGTTTTAGTTATACATTGCCTTAAATGTTTATGTTTATTTATGAAAGCTTCCGCAATATTGTTATCCTTACTGAGCATCTGAGCTCACCCTTTTCAATGTTTTAATATTTTCCAGGATGTGAAGAAGTATTTTATGAATGAACTACAGGGATAGTCAGAAGAGGATATGAGTGTGGACTATGGAGACTTTGTTATTGTAGTTTTTCACTTTATGATGTAATGTAACGTTTACGAATGTATCTAGTGTTTCCAAGGCTACTAAACTAATCGGTCTTTCGAGACTTGATCTTTTGTGATCATGCCAATGTTACGAAGTAATGCACCGACTCTGGGTAGCTGGGGTCGGGGCGTTACAGTTGGTATCAGAGGCAGTTTAGTACTAACCTTGGAAGCTAGATTTAGATAAACTCTGATTAGAGCACATATCCCGAAGATAGACTTTGAGGATTAGTATAGAAGAACTTCCTATAATTTTGGTATTGTAGAGATGTTGTGAGTTTTCCAAGCAATACATCCCTGTCTGGATACGAGCAGGTAGAGGCGGCTCTGGCACAGATGTACCTAGGGGTAAAACCCGAAAACACCGCTTTGAGCTAGACTCGAACGGGAACTGGTGCACGACAACGGGCCTTGCTGCACTCTTGGTTACGACACTCCCGGGGGATATGCTTTGGATAATTCCCATTTTCTTTACAAACCACTATGAAGGGTTATGAGTATATACTTCCTCAAAGAAAACATTTTTATAATTATGGATTATATCCATAATTAGTTCAATTTATGTTAAGTGTTTTACAAGTATGGAATTATGTATTTTGATTAATGAACTAATCTAGTTTATGCCATTATTTAGAAATGGCGCCTAGTGGAAGGAATGGAAACCGTATCAATGCACGCACTCCGTGTAGGGATTGCCCTCCTGCTCAGGATAATTATGGTGGAGCTAGTGATACAACTGGTGCTGATCAACTTATTACCATACTGGGACAACTTACTCAGGTTATGAATAATAACCTTACTCGTATGGAGCACCCTGATCCACAGCGTGGAGGATCAATGTTAGATCGATTCATGAGGCAACAACCACCAACCTTCAATGGGAGTACAAATCCTATAGTAGCTGAGCAATGGATAAATTCCTTAGAGAAAATATTCCATGCCTTGGGGAGTAGTGAAAGGGAGAAGGTTGTCATGGCAGTTTACCGCCTCACCGGAGATGCCGATCAGTGGTGGTCGCTGATTCAAAACACAAAGGAAGATGATGACGTATTGAATATGGAATGGAGGGAGTTCAAAGAGCTTTTCTTAGAAAAATACTTTCCTCGTGACCATCGAGCAGATATGGAAAGGCAATTTCTGAGTCTGAGGCAGAAGGAGGATGAGAATGTCGCAAAGTATGAGGATAACTTTACAAGGTTAGCAAGGTATGCTGCAGATTACATACGTAACCCAAGGAGTAAGATTGATCGTTTCTTTGATGGGTTAAAACCTTTTCTCCGTCGAGCTTTGGTATCACAATCCTTCTCATCATACGAAGATATTGTCTCGTGTGCTATCAAGACAGAAAAGGAATTCTCTAAGTCTTATGACAACAAAGTAAAGCAAGAGAAGAAGAGAACGGTGGAACAAGAGACAGATAAAGGGAAAAAGGGAAAGAAGGATTTTCCATTATGTGATAATTGTGGGAAGAATCACCCTGGTACTTGCCTAAAAGGAATGAGAGTTTGTTATAAATGTGGAGAAAAGGGTCACCAGGCTCGTGATTGCAAGGGAAAGAAAGAGGCTGTCAAAGTTGAATGCTACAATTGTATAGAAATGGGTCATTATGCAAATGAATGTCCTAAGCGTCAGGGAAACTTACCTCAGAAAAGGCCAAGGGATCAAGGACAATCTTATGCTGTTACTACAGTTGAAGCAGAATAACTAATGTATTGGTGCTTTTGGACTCAAGGATTATATTCTGGTTATAAGAATAATGTAATATATATATATGGATTGTACTACAGTACTTTTTGATTTCAGTAAGGTTTTAATATGATTAAGGTAATCATATTTTTAGTATGTGACAATAAGAGAAACTTTTCTTTGTTTGGGGAATCTGATGTTACAATTGATTTTGGAATTTAGAGACCTTTTAGAGAAAGTCTGGATGAAGGTATTTTGGATAACTATAAAGGTTGGAGTGGATTAAGTTGAACTTTGGATAGTATTGTTTAAGGTTAAAACATTTATGAAGATTATTTTTGGAATAGTATAGTACTATATTTTTAGGAAAAGGACAACCTGCAGGGTGGGGAATAACCCGTCGCGTCGGACACAGCTGCAGGAATCGAACCCACAATCATAGTGCGACAGGCCTTTATTTCCTACCACTAGCCTACAGGAATTCCCTGGTTATTACAATATAATTTTACTAATCTAAATGGTATGTTTTAACATTTGGAACCTTATACAATTAGGATAATAATAATATTTTTGAGTTCTATTATCTTTTTGAGTGAAAGATGAGTTGAAGGTTGAAACACTAATTGTCAAGCATAAATATATATATACCTATCTCTTATTCAATGAATAAATTAATTCTTAAACTTTAGTAAAGGGATATTAAAACAAAAAATGTGTTATCCTAATACCTTATGTCTTGTTGAACTGATGATATTTTAAATCAACATATATTGAAGGCTTTGAGGCCCTCAATTTGACAGTTGATTGTGATTGATGACCTCAATCACTCCCTACAAATATTTACGTTTTTCCTCCAATTATATGTCTTTAATTGCCACCAATGTTCTCCTTATCGAGATCATAATTTGGTGGTGACTTTCTTATTTCCATTTCCCTCTTATTAAGGCTAAATTTTATTAACCTTATTTCCGATGTGGGTTTTCCACAAAGGTATTTTCTCTTTTCAACCTTTTATTATCAAAGAAAAATTTCAAATTGCGAGGACTCAATTTATTGAAGGAGGGGAGAATGTAACACCCCGAGCTTCCACGATACGCTTCTCATTCAATAATGCAATAGCTTGAATTGTACGCAAGTTCGAGTTCTAACACACCGCAACTAATCAAAGTAGCCGTTATGAATAGTAATAACCACCTTTTAAATTTATAGAAATTTTATATTTCAAAATGGACTTCATTTTTGTATTCCTAATATTGAAATTAGCCTATGTTGAATTTTTTGTAATTTTCCGAGAACTTCCAAATTATTATGAATAGTGAAAAATACTTAAAACAACTTTTTTAATAAAAATAATTAATAGTGATAAATTATACTATTTAGTGGTTTTAAAGTATAATTGGAATATATTTTTATCATTTTATCCAATGGTGTTCATTAGAATTAATTTGACATTGAAATTGGACATAAACAATTGCCAATCTTTTGATATAAATTGTTTCTTAAAAACACGCTATTTGTTGTAACAGCGGGAATTAATTATAAAATTAATTAATGAAACTAATATGTTTGGAATTTTGTAAAATAGACATCATTTTTGAATTCGTAATATCAATTATAGCTTAGGGTGAAATTTTGGCCTTGTTCTGAAAAACTTCAATTTTTTGATGAATAGTGAAACCACTAAGTGGTAGTTAAATAACTGATTTTTCATTTAAATGAAATATTACCACTTCTGTGATTTGATTTTCAAAAATCCGACATACATGGTTGTCATTAAGAAGTAAAATGTGGTTCAAGGAGATTAAAATAATTTTTTGGTGAATAGTAACTTTTAAGTTCTTAATCGCGATTAGAGTTAATTAGTGTAGTTTAAGGTAAAAACAATATTTTTATAATATGAGATGAGAATTACACTTGTCCTACTCCTATTGGATGAGTCATGGCCGACCAAGACAACCCATGGGTCAACTTGGGGACCCCATGAAGCCACTTTAGTTAGAAAATGACATAAACACCTTTTATTTAATGTTAAAGTAAAAAATGACACAAACATAAAATGTTTTACTAAAACAATTTTTAAGTGGGGTTACACAAGTCCAAATTTTGACTATAACTATTCATTGGAAAGCTAAAAAGATTTCCTACATCATAGTAGTTTTTTTATAATTTTTAGACATTAAATAAATTAAATTATTTATGACATCATGATGATGTAGTGATGACCTCATTATTTAACGATTTAAATAAAATGGGAAGATAATGAAAAATCCAAGGCTTACACTTGTCCAAAGCCAATTGGATGAGGATATTTCGAACCCTTATCACCTTAGCCTCGAGTTATATAATTGTGGGACCTTTAGAATCCGAAAAGCATTGTGAAATAATGTAACATTACAATCTTTCCAAAAGTGCCCCTCCTCTCCACTTATAAAAGGCCCCCACCTCTCCCACCTCATTTACACTTTCAAGCCATTTGGCTCGGCCAACCTCTGCCCAAATACTCTCCCAACTTCCCCCTATTACTCCTAGAATCCTCACTTTGGGCAGAACTCTTCCCAAGGAAGCCTTTGGCTCAAATCAAAAAGAGTTACCCGATTTTGAGGTAATGTCTTTTCTAATGTTGTTTTGTTTTATTTTTCTTCTCCAACCCCCTAAACTCTTTTCATTCCATTCTTTTGTAACAAAACCAGTACCTACAATATAATAGGATGTTGTTATGATAAGGATTTGGTTTACACTTACACACACCTTCGTCTAATGGTTAATGAACATACGGTTTCTGTGGATGGCGAATTTCTGCCTCACGAAACGATGATTGTTCAACACTCATATAACACCTTCAAAGGTGGCCATTAAGATTTCACTATTTTTATATATGATTTATAATTTGTTTATGTTTTACTTATGCTTCTGTATTTCTCATTTATGTCATACTTTATGATTTCCATTATGGGTAAAACGCGATAATTTCATTTTAGGAAGTGCGGACTACCGCCCCCTCAAAGTGATTTGAATCATTAATGCCATATGTGGGATGTATAAAGGATGGAGTAAATGGTATTATACACTATATTATACTGGAATTATATTATACATTTATATAATTATGAATTAGTTCCATTAAATATGAAATTGAAATGAAAGTAGCGTTCATGCGTACGTACGGCTTACCGTCTCCATGAACGGTGCATTTCATTTCTTACCTCTAAATGTTACGTAATATTACAAATGAATGTATATACTGGATATATAAGATATATATGACATCTAAATCATGAATATAATTCTGGATATAATGGATATTTCACCACATAAACAACTTGTAATTATAAGAAGCTTATTGTTGACTCAAGTACCAAAGATCGACAAAACGACCGTTATTAACTTAAATAATTACATAATGTTCATATCATTGTAATAAGTGATATAATAAGGATAATGAAGTTGAAAATGGTTCTTAATAAGGTATATATTAACTCTAGTTTATTATTCAGGAGGTTAAAGAATGGTTGAGTCAAGTCGGACACAAGGTAAGGGAACTTCTTAACCCAACTTCCATTCTTTGGGTTAATCTCCTACTTTCAAATTATGACATGATGTTATTATGTCCTATTTTGTATTTTTACTTTCTTTATGTGTACCTAGAGTGAATACACATAATATATCTATTTTATTTTAAAAATGATCTTTTTAAGGACTTCGTCTCAATCTACTTTCATTGAGGCATATTTTGTTTTATACACAAATTTCTTTTATACGGTGTATAAACCCCTTTGACTTTTACGTTTATTCAAAAAGAATCTTTTTATACGAAGAGTTTTGCTAAACGACAAAAGGGAATGTTTTCTTTCCGTACTTATGCGGCGACAACGACTTCTCCACCGCCATGACCATTATTTGAGTTTCAGCTTCCTCTACAAGCCATCATTTTTTTTAATGAAAAATAAATACAAAGTTTTAACTTTCTTTTATTTTGGTATTGAAAATGGTTTTGAAAGCGTTTTTATTATATCAATGTGTTGTATTGATATCTTGTGATTGAAATGTGGAAATGTTATGTTTACTTTATGCATGTTTTATGTGATACGATTATGTTATGGTTTATGATATGTTTAAACCTATTCATATGAGGAATGTATTGGACTTAATAAGTGACGGGTGGAGCCCGCTATAGCTCCTAGATGCATCGGTAGGTCTCATGAGACAACTAGACGTGGAATTGGATGAGGCCCTTTCCCAATTTGATTTATGGTTTTGGCCGAGGCCTTAATCATTTTAGACGTCTTGGCCGAGGCCTTGACAAAATGTTTCAGAATGTCCGGCATTATACATTCCCTCATTATGAAAGTGGTTATTGATATTGCATGTGATTATTCGACCAGTAGAATATCCATGTGAAGAAGTAAATGGCATTATCTCATTTTATTTTTTCCATATTATGTTGATGTTCAAGTTTAAAAGGCTTTTGTTTTAGTTATACATTTCCTTAAATGTTTATGTTTATTTATGAAAGCTTCCGCAATATTGTTATCCTTACTGAGCATCTGAGCTCACCCTTTTCAATGTTTTAATATTTTCCAGGATGTGAAGAAGTATTTTATGAATGACCTGCAGGGATAGTCAGAAGAGGATATGAGTGTGGACTATGGAGACTTTGTTATTGTATTTTTTCACTTTATGATGTAATGTAACGTTTACGAATGTATCTAGTGTTTCCAAGGCTACTAAACTAATCGGTCTTTCGAGACTTGATCTTTTGTGATCATGCCAATGTTACGAAGTAATGCACCGACTCTGGGTAGCTGGGGTCGGGGCATTACACGTATCCAAGGATGATACCATTAGAGTTTTATTTTGTGGGTCATGTGTTTCTAAAGGTGACAACCCAGTGTGGGAGGCTAAAGTTTGGTTGTGGTAGTTTGTTTTCTCCCTGGTTTGATGGTACTTTTGAGGAGTTGACTCATGTGGGGGATGTGTCATATTGAGTAGCACTTACCCCACATATGAGATGGATACATGATGTTTATCATGTGTCACATCGTCTTTGTAATCTTCATGTTGACTCTTATGCCATCAATTGTGGATAGATCCATGTTGATGAAGATGTGACATTCGAGGAGCGTCTTGTGGAGATCCAAGAACGTGAAGAAAAGTTGTTTTGAAGGCGTTCTATCTCATTGGTTCGTGTCTTGTGGCGACACAATGGTGTCGAGGAGAGTACCTACGAACATGAGTTGAACATACATGATTATTACCCTGAGTTGTTTGATGTTTAACTCTTTTCATGTAAAAAAGTTTTTTGTTGTTGTTGTAGACCTTTCCTGTCTATGAGATGATATTATTTTATTTCTTGGTATGGTTTTTTCTCTTTGAGAGGTATCACCCTATGGGAGAGAGTTTAAGAGCTGGTTTTGGTTGTCACAAGGCATTGTGTTTATCTTTTGATGTGGTTGTGCTCCAGTGGGGGAAAAATTCTTGAGAGGTATCTCACAAGGTGTTTTTTTTGAATAACCCCTTTTTGTTTCCTCTCCAGGCTGGTTTTTGATTCATAAGGACGAGATTTTTTTGACAGTTATCTAATGTAAGGTCCAAGATTCACGTGGATTGACCCTTTTCCTGTTTTAGAAGATATGGGTGATAGGTGAAGGCATAGAATAAGTCTGGTAGAGTTCTGTTGTAGAATGATGGAAGCAGTAGGGGTACAGAACATTACAGGTTCGAGTTCCAGAAAAATAAAACAATGCACCGAGGTGACATGGTTTTTTGTGTAAGTCGATACCAAGGTAGTACATGATGTGATGGGGAAGAACACATTGTGTATTGACCCACCAATATATATTTTAAGACATAACAGTCGCTCGAGTCATTCCAACCCTACAACCAAGGCCCCCATCCCTCTTGTCCCAGGTGACCTAGCAGACCCCTCCATGGTGTTTTAGAGATCCCTTTGACATGAATTGATCTTCAACTTCCTTCTTCGATCAATATTATATCCATAGTATGATCTACATCCTTTCTTAGTTTTCATCAATCCATATTATGCTATTTATCCTTTCCATGCTAAGTTTTTTGATCTCCATGTTATTAAGGGAGTTTATTTTTGATGTTGTTGATGTGGTTCTACCAGGACATCCTCGGGTAGATTCAGTTGTTGCGGGGAAGGAGATCATGATCAACTGCTTTGATTTGTTCTCTAGAGAATAATTTCAATAACCTTTTGAGGTAGGGGATTTTTTGCTTCCCTATTCATTTACATGAATTCATAGTGTTCTCATGATTTAGCCACTGGACCACAATGGAATTCATATAAAAAATATTTGAACCGGATAAATCAGCTGGTATTGATCATAAGTTTTTGCCTTTTATTTTTATGGATAGTGTGATATCTATGATTGCTATGTTTTTAATGAATTTCTTGATATAAATCGGTAAAGAATGTAAACTGAGATTAATTTTTTATTGTTTTTCAAGATAACGAGGCATGCAAAAGAATTTGGTTCATATTTTTTGAATTTCTAGCTAATCAAATAGATGTAGTTAGCATGTTTTATCAATTTCTGATAATAATGATAGATTTTTGTTTAGGTTTCCCATATTTGGAACTTACTATTAATAAAAAGATTAAATACATATGGAATAAAGAAACGACTATTGGATAAAAAGATAATGCAAGGTAGGGTTATGAGTTACACTCTTTCTTATTTAAGGGACAAGGGACATGTTGATATGAAGTTAGTTTTCATGCTGCATGTGTTGTAATGTGACCATGTATGGAAATGGTGATATGTGGGGGTAGGGAGGCCATTTTTTATGGAAACAGTTGACGCCTAGAGTGGCAAGATGCACTGGTTTATGCATGTGTGTTTCAGGGAGGACACAAGAGATGATGAATTGGGTTGGATGTGAATGTTGGATGCTTGCTGAATCATATTGGTTGTTATCTACTTTACTTTCCCCACTACTCAAGGCATATTTTCTTTATTACCCTCATTACAAAAGAGTTTAAGACATTTGGGGTATGTCATGTGCTTTCTATGTTTAGCTTCTTGAGGGATGAAGGGTCTACACTCTTTCTATAGGTGGCAGAGAGACGACAGGTAGTTTTCCTACTCACGGTGTTGATCCCCCTTGTGTTTAGTAGCTTATAATTATTTTCTATAATTATTGGGAATATAGGAATATAATAATTTTTTTAATAAATTATTGAATAAATGATGTTATCCCATGGGGTTGGAGCTTCTGGGATGCAATTATGAAGATGGAATTTAACCAAATAATGGACTTTGGGTGTGATGCTAATGAAATGTAATTTTTAATTGTTAATAGTTAATTAATGTTTATAGATTTAATTAATTTAATGTTAATATTACAAAAATGGAATTATGTAATGTAATAAATCTCTTTAAATGATTGTGTGCTTATAGGATACCTTGTCTTAGTAGTGGAAACCAGGAGTTTGAGAGATGCTAGCTGCAGTTGAATATGAGACTAGGTTTTTTCCATAGTGTAGTTGTGAGCTATGTTATATCATGTACTTTTTGGGTTTCTATATGATACCACACTCTATCAGTTAGGGAAACTGACACCCTAGGGATTCTGAGCCCTAGGGGGTGTTTCCCCCAGCATTGTAGTGGGAGGATAAATGGATGACTACCCCTTTGGCCCCACTCAATTATCTGGGTAGTTACTTGTGCTAGTATGCACAACAGTTAGTTTTCTCTATATATGTTTGTAGAGAGATGTAATGTATTGTGGTTATTCACACTCATATATTCTATATATAGTTTCTTATGGACTATTATTTGTTTAATTTTTATAGAATGTGATGGCTTGAGGATTGTTACTCGGTGTGTGTTCTATAATGCATTGAGGTTTAATTTCCAAAATATGATACACATTATGGGATATGTGTTGGATCTCATAAATTGCCTTTTTTACTTTTCATTCATGGATGTGGTGGTTTTTTTTCATGAGGTGCATCTTGTGGTGCTACTCCCATGTGTCTGTGGGAAATCCCTTTTAGAGAGAGATGCTTAGGACATGTGATGTTGGGGTTATGTGGAAAACCAATGAGGAAGTGGTAGCAGGGTACTGTTGATATTTTTATTATAATATTTTCTCATTTTTGCAATATTATGTGAGAGTATCCATAGTGAGTTTGGAAACATAGTATACCTGTTTAGGTGACGAGTTAGTTTCACTTGAAGTTCACGGTTCTTTAGCATGCTTTCTTGACTTTTTCATTAGAGGATCTGAGTGGGATCTTACTAAATTTACTATTATACCCACCCTATTTATATATAAACTGTTATAAGGTCATTTGGAGCAGGGTGGAGATCAGGCAAGTTACTATTAGCTTGGGGTTGAAGGAGCTGTTTGGGATTTGTGGTAGCTGTTGTTATTTACTTTCTTTTGGTACTTGCATTTTTCCTTTCAGTTGTAGTAGTTTTTCCTGAAATTACACATGTGCACTTGGGATTTTTTTTTATTGTAGTATGAGTTGGAGTATGTTGGAGTATGTCTTACTTATCTCTTTTATATGTGTTCTCATAGAGGGCAATGCATTCCATTTGTGTGGTTATTATACCCCCAATGCTAGTCAGCAACCGGGGGCCTACTGAAGGTAGGGCTCGGGGGTCATTATCTTCCTTCTCACATTTCCGTCCCAGGAGGGGTACATCTTATGGGGATGGGTTTGTGACAATATTCTTCTAGATCATCTCAGGTTCTTCAATGGTTAGACAAAAAATTTCTTTCTCAAAAATCAGAATCATAAAATCCTATCTTAGAATCATTACCCCTTCTTAAATCTATAAGAGCCTCAATCAAACACACCATACTCAGATTTTATTTTAATTTTGTAAATTGAGATCTACATAGGTGTTCCTTCTACATCGATTGATCAATTACACAACCCATGTGATAACAAAACTTAAAGATCCCAATATTGAATATTTGGTCACAAATAACAAAAAAGAGTGCATCTTTAAGAGTTTTATATATCCCTCTATATCATTTTCTATTGGTTCTCCCCTTAAAATATTGATGTTTGTTGTTATGTAGTAGATATGGAATAAATTCATTTGATAATTCTAGCATAATGGATTTTCATTTGGGTCATGCATTATTTATGATTCATGGTAGCTTATCCATTTTTTATGGTATGTTTATATTCTCTCATGGTCACTTAAGTAACAATGAGTGATCCATGGGATATGTACCTTCATCTCAGACATTGTATCTTATGTAACCATTGATCTGATTTAGGAAGTACGACAATCCTTTATGTAGTGAGTTTATTTTTGGGGTGTGATCACATGACCATTTCCACGAATGATTTCCAATTAAAGTTACAATATTTGATATTAATTTGATGCGGTAACTTAGATGAGTTTCAGTAATCCCAGAACATTGAGAATTTCTAGATATGATTAATCTTGCAGTACATGGATATCTAAGGTATAGTAATTTTATATACTGCAAAACCTTCATGTAACATCTTATGAAAAGTTTTTCAGTCACTTAAGGGACCATGGTTGCTTTAGGCTCTACATTCAGTACCAGAACAACCATCAAATAGTTCTTTTACATAGTTTCATCTACCTTTTCAAATATTTATTACAAAATGTGAATTTTTATGCATTAAAGTTATAAAATATAATTTTAAATAGATTTATTTTATAAATTTCGATAATTTTAGGATAACAATAAATTCCAAAAATAGTTATTAAAGTCAATAACTTAGAATTTTAAAGATTTTGACATATTAGATACAATTTATTTTTCAAGAAATGTAATGAAGAATTATATCTATTAACAATCTACCAAATTTCCTTCCTAATTATTAAATATATAAAATAAAAACAGTAGAATTAAAACATTTATCATCCAAATTTCAAAAATTCACATGACGATTGTATTATAATGAATATTTAATCGAATTAGGAAGTATTGTTCCTAAAATAAATTTGGAAATCCATTAAATAGAATAAATAATCTATTAAACAACAAAATCATGGTCTTTATTCCAAAAATCCAAATAACCCCTATTTATTCTATAGAATAACTAAAATTTAGTATTTGAATATTAAAACATATTTCAGCATTAAATCAATACTCAAATTGAAAAAATATGTGTCATCCTATAATCAAAAAATCCAAAATAAATTCCCCCACTCTTGAGAAATTGATTATCCAAAATTATCCAATTTAAAAAAATTCAGTGAAAGAAAAGAATTATTATGGATGAAAAAGTGAGTGTCACTAAGAGTCACTTAGAAAAAATATTCCTTCCTATAGTCTCTTCCAAGTAAAAAAGATGATTTCCCTCTTATAAATATGTGAGTTCAACAAAATATAGTATAAGTTTTACAATAAATATTGAAATTAGAAATGTTGAAAGATTTTAATAAAAAATCACAGTGTTTTTAAGCAAGACTTCCAAACTTCACTTTACCACTAGTAGAAAAAACCCACATAATAAAAATGAATAAATATTTGACACTCTATTTGGATGAGAAATTAAATAATTAAAAGAAACAAAAAAAACTCATCCAAAAACTTAATTAACAATATAATGAAGTAATAAATAAATAATATATAATCATAGATTGGTATTTTCATTTCATTACTCATGTAAATTCATAACTTTAAAGTTTAAAACCCATAAAAAATTTCAGATGAAATGATGATTGTAAATCCTACTCACATGGTTTGACCATACACAAATATATCCAATATAACAAAAAAATTATGAATGAAATTAAATTGATGTGAAAGAATAAAAAGATATATTTCGTAAAGGGTAAATTAAAATATCAAAATATATAAAAATTTTAAACCAATGAACTATGAATTTGAATCCTGGAATTCCTTCAATTTTGAAACATTTTAGGGGTTTTGATGTGTACTAATTTGATGTGCAGTTAAGCCCAAATTAAGACCCCTTCCCCAAAGTTAAAATCCAAAAATGTCCCCATTGTTGATCCTTAAGGGGGGGGGGACTAACAATTGAAATAATTAATGTTCAAAAATATTTTACAATTCTGTAATTTTGAATAATGTTCAAGGTTTTCAATAAAATTAATTAAAACATTCTTCTACAACTTCTAATGAGTCAATAACAATGAATGGAAAATTACATGAATTTTTCTATTTTTCATAGACATGTGAATTTTATAATTATCTAAATAAGTATCAAATAAAACAGTAATGAATATAAAAAAATGGGTACATCCCCCTTGCGTAACAATAAGTAGTGGAAGGGAAAACCATTGAAGCTCAATTTTTATCAAATAGAAAAATGAAACATTACAAGAAATAATAAAAAATAGTAAGAAAAATAATAAAAAATATAAAAAATAAATCCCATAATATAAGAACCCTTGTACATTAATGAGAATCAGAAATTCACTATTATTTCATTGATATAAACCCCATTAGCTATTAAACGGTATCTACCAAAAAATTAAATATATAAAAACTTAAAATTAATAATTCACTTAAAAATGAAATGAATCTAGAAATATATTTTAAGTAATTTTGATCCAAAAAACTCTAGAAATAACCTCCTTTATTACTTGAAAAAAATTGGGATTCTTCTATTCGTTTGACATAACACAAAACACTTATTTTGGAATATAGAGGGATACCAATAATTAAATATAGTAAAAAAATAGAGAATTACATGAAGATGAAAAAACATTTAATTATTATAAAAAAACACAAAAAATACCATGGAATCACTCCAATGAATTACAAAATTTAAAAAATTTAGTTAAAATTTAGTTAGAAATATGTTTAGAAGGACAAAGATGAGATAAAAAAAATTTGAATTCTCTTCAAACTAATTTTTGATCCTCTAAACATTAACTAGTATTAGCCTATTATCTTCTCTAATAATTTAAACATCTCCATTTTTATGAACTATATTATTGGGGAATGGTCCATACAACCAAGATTTCAATTTTCCAAGAAATAGATTTATTCTAGAATTAAATATAAAAGATCTCTAAGAAGTATTGAATTTTCTATTTTGAATTATAAAATCATGAAAATCCTTATTCATATATTTATAAACCCTAGAATTTTCATAAGACACTCTTCTAATCTAAAATAACTCACAAAGATCAATTAGTACTCTATCTAATAGTCTTAATTCTGATGTTTAATGGTTTTATAGAAATGTATGAATTTTACAATAAATTTATAGGCAAAAGATAATATTTTTAGAAAAACAACCTATGTAGAGACATACTAATTGGGGTTGTCAATGTATTTATATATCCTTATAATTATTCATATATTTAAATTGATCTTCCCTAATAATTAGAGGAAATTTTCAAAAAAAACATCTTATTCTCCACTTTTTAAATTTCTACTTATACCCTAATTATGGATGGTAATAAATACTATATCTACTTGTACAACAATACTTAACTATAATTTTTTAAAATTCATAAAATGGGTTCCATTATCAGTGATGATATATTTTGTCACACCAAACCATGATAAATATATTATTTTGGAAGAATTTGATAACAATATTATCTATATTTTTGGAAAATAAAATATCCTCAAATTACTTTTAAATATAATAAAAAACACTAAAATGAACTCATTTCCATGAGAAGATGGAAATTATCCCATAAAATTAATCTCCATCACATTAAATATATCAACATCTAAAATTCATTTCTATGGGAGCTTCTGCTTCTCATGATCATTTCCTATCATTTGGAATTTATAATATCCAGAAACTAAATTCCCTGAATCCTTAAATAAATTAGGCTAATAAAATCCATCTTGAAGACCCTTTTGAATTTTCCTATATCCTCTATAATGACATTCCCAATGGGATTAGTGAACACACTATAATTTAGGAAACATATCTAACTATAGCACTGTAGCGGTATGGAATTACTTCCAGTGGACTATAATTGATACCTATCAGGGCACTCCAAGGGTGGCTACACCCCCTGGACGGGACACACCACCATCCCCAGTGGCAGCGATTTCCTCATGAAGCCCTTGGGCGGAGAACCATGCTTCGTCCAACGCTCACATGTGAGAGTTCCCAAGGATATGATACATTCCTACCTCCTTTGCCTCTGATACCAACTGTGGAGACCCGAAGCTTGACGTACATGGACATTACATTACTTTTTTGGAATACTTAGTACATAACAAAAACACACACACAAGGATCGTAATAGTTAAGTGTCTTTGGAAACTCAGAATATAATCTTCTAATCGTGGTGAAAGATCTTGAACATCTCCCATAAAGATCTTCCTTTTTTATTTACCTAAAACCTTTCTTAATATCCTGGGTAAAAGAAAACATAAAAGGGTGAGCTAAAATGCTCAGTAAAGGTAAACAAAATAAATATCAATCACATCATATTCATAAGAACATAACATTTTGGAAATCTTAACCTGCCAAAGAGAGCATAATTTCATAACATGGGATAAATCATGGCAGTGAAATGTAATCAAAATAATCATAACTTAAAACATGAAACTTTTTTGGCATACACACATAATCATAGAGAATCATTTCTTGTTAGTCAAGACTCATTGCCATGACTATCTTAGTGGACAAAGTCCCTTTTTGAACCGAGTCACCCTCGTTTCTGTCCTGTTTCACTGAACCAGTATAACCTACCGTTCCAGCCATGTCTATCTCATGAGATATAAAATCTTTACCCAATGCATTGGAGGGATATATAGGTCCCACCCATATCATAATGATACCATTCTTATGTGTGCCACAAAATCATAAATCATACATCATTGCATAACCAATGTAATAAAAATGGGATTCTTAAACAACATGACATCATAAAACAATTCATATAAGATAAAGGAATTCATAAAAATAATTCCATCACAATATAATCAAATCAATGTAATAATAGGGATAGAAACAGAACCCTATATTATCTTAGATGGAAAATAATTTTGATAAAACACTTGAACACCATTCTTGAGGAAAATATCCTTTCTACTTCAAAAACACTTTTCCTTTCTTAACAAGTCATAAAATTATAAACTAATAGAAGTTGATTAAAAATAAAATTGAAAACTTGTAAAGGAAGCTTCTTTTTAAATAATGTTTTAAAAATCCAATCATGTCGTATAAGTAAAAAAACATTCTTCTCGTACTTTTGTCGGAAAAGTCAAAAAGTACCTCGTATGCAAAACGACAAAAGATTCCTTTCAGATCTTTTACTAAAAACTCACAGAAGGGTAAAATTGGATTTAAAAAACTGCAGCAGGATGGAAATAATATTACATATCGAGGAAACATGGATGTGGATGATAAAATACAACCCAGTAAATTTCAAAGTATAAACAATCTCGGATAAAAATGAGATTGTGATATTTCCCTTACCTTATGTCCGATATGCTTTGTACGTATCCGAACCTCCTGTATAATGATTTAAATAATGTCATTAACTTATTACATAATAATATTCATTGTTATGATATCATATATGGTTCACTTATGACTTTATATTACCCGTTCTTTTGTAAATTCCATGTTAAAGAAGCGTTTTGGGTAAAATCGATTCATTTATCGTAGGTGTTTGGACTTGTTGTTCTTGACATTATTGTTACATATATAATGATTTACGTACTTCCAGAATATAAAACATGATTTATATATCATATATATTCAGTATATATATATATAATAGATATATAAATGAAATGAAACACACCGTTCATGGAGACGGTAGTCCGTACGTACGC
The DNA here is from genome assembly GCA_963277665.1 of Viscum album. Taxonomy (NCBI): domain Eukaryota; kingdom Viridiplantae; phylum Streptophyta; class Magnoliopsida; order Santalales; family Viscaceae; genus Viscum; species Viscum album. The sequence goes on from OY728119.1 coordinate 1,919,541,948, forward strand.
ATGAACGCTGTTTTCCTTTCCTTATTATCTTGAATGGATGTAAGTAGATGACATACATATATACATAAATCCAGTAGCTTTATAATTTAATATATTTCATTATTATTTCTTATATATACTTTATAATCATTCTTAAATGGTTAACATGGAGAATGAATCTCATCGCGTCGTGGAGACGGTAGTCCGTACGTACACACGAGCGATGATATCGTTCTCATGTTTGTGAACTTGTGTTTAAGTGTATGTATACTGTTTCAGTATCAATATCACTTTATAATAATCATATATAGTTATTATTTACACCATTGTACCCATCCAAGTAAGTTGGTAGTGGAAAATAGATTTCACCACGGCATGGAGACGGTATTTTGTACGTACGCACGCGCGGTGATTTCGTTTTCCGTAGGATGGATAGATGGTGAAATGGGATTGTTTCATAATTATAATAACATATCAGTGTATGAGTGATACTGATGTTATTACTTCATAATGAAACAACCTAATAAGAAAAAGTGGAAGAAGAAATAAAGGTGAAAGAATCGGTAACGGAAATTACCTCTTCTTTGGAGCACCTCTTTGAGACCTCCTCTTAGGGCACTAAAATTGGTCTTTGAGGAAGACCAGAACCTCTAGGATGTTTCTAGGGAAGTGTAAAAGAGAATTTGTCAGGGTTTGGAAGTGCTTGAAGGCTCAAAGTTGTGTGAGGAAGAGAGGGAGGAGGTTCCCTTTTATAAGGGAGGAGAGGGGCACCTTTGGAATAACTAAAAATATTATTTTATTATAAAGTCAAGTTCGGTTTTAAATAGATCCAAATTGATTTATTTAGAGGCTAAGGTGGGTATGGGTCTAAATCCTCTCATAAAATAGGATTTAGAAAAGTTTAGGTTATTATTTTACCCTTATCAATTAGATTTAACTCTATGTTAAATAATTTAACTTTTACCGTGCCATTTTGTTTTCTTACACTATATGGTTAATAAACTTACTATATCAAGCAAAACGAACCCCAAGTTGTTTATTATTAATATATATAATAGTATCTAAGTCATTTGGCCGAACCTTAGATTTTTAGGAATAAAATAACAATTAATAATATAATATTTGTTTTAAAAACTATTTTATGTCAATTTTGACACTATTTGGTATATGATTTTTATGAAATTTATAAAAGAATGATAAGTTGGAAAAAAGTTACTTAAATCAACAATAACATGTCATATTAACCTAGAAAATTAGTGTAAGTAATAAAAAGTCTCAAATTACATTTATTTGGGCATTTATAACATCAATTATGTCAATATTTCATTAATAAGACAATTACTGCATCATCTATGTGTCATAATAAATGATAATTATTTAATCCCTAAAAATTCTAATTAAAATCTTATGATGTATTTAATTGTATTATATTTCTGTATACTACTCATGTTCGAAGTTTCATGAAGTTTATCACTAGATTAAAATTATTATACTTATAAGATTTAAGAAAGTGACATGTTGTCACATTGTTTGGTTTTAATAATAATTAAATTATTTTCATTGACAAAATTTAATTAAATGAATCTAATCCGACCCTTAGGTGATATGGGTCTACTTTTAGTCATCCAATAGGATTTTGACATTTGTTAGGGTAATTTTAAAATATTATATTTACCCTTAATTACCTGATTTACCTTTAACTATGGTAAATAAAATTTACCGTGGTTACTATTCATAATTCCCAAAAATAAAAAGTAGCCTATTAACATAATTTGGACCCACTGATTCCAAATATGGAATCAATTTTTTAAAATTCAATACACAGAAGTTTCAGAAATTAAATTAAAATTAATCCCATTGTCGAATAAAAACGGGTTTTTGTTTAAAACATTGCAAAAGATTGAATTGATTTAATCTACGAATTCAAGGTAAAATCAATGCTAATGACATAAATTATATTCAATGGTAAAAATATATTCTATTTATACTTTAAAACCATTCAATATTATAATTTAACCACATAAGATATTACGATGAAAAAAGTTGTTTTTAATTAAAATATAGTGTGTTTTTACTATTCATTAAAATGTGAAAATTACCAGAATAATATGCAAATTTTATCCAAAGTAAATTTTTATTTCTTGATTCCAAATAAGAATTTTATTTTGTCAAATTGAACTTATAAACATCTCAAAAACTAGATTTAATGTGGGTGCGCCATCAAAAGGTGGCAAAACTGCATTTTTTGAAAAATACTTATTTTACCCGAAAAATTTATTTTTTTCTTATACCATGTTCTAGAAATGTGTAAGATGAATAATGATGTTATAAAATTCAAAATTTAGTTAATAATATTCATAACGGCCAGTTCATGACAATATTATAATAATATAACATTGTTTATTAAAACCCGGTATTGCGTACAACACACGCTATCGAGGAAGGTCGCGATTGCGTGTAATGCAAGCCAAGTCAGGGTTGTGTGTTGTGAAAGAATCCTTCGTTGTTTCGTATAACAGAATCCAACCATATTTCATTTATACATTGAATATATATATATATATACTCAATGTTGCGTAGAATAACTATTATCAAAATTGTGTGTGACACGATCCATGAATAGTGTTGCGTATACTGCAAGCTAATACGGTGTTGCGTATAGTGCAAGGTAATCTTGGTGTAGAATACAACACACGACATTAATGAAATTAAAAGAATATTTTTCATAAAATCTAGGGGTGTTACATTCTACCCCCCTTAAAATGAATTTCGCCCTCAAAATTCGTCGGGGTTATAAATGCTTTACTATTCGAAAGTTTCTTTAATAGAAACCCACATCGTAAAAAGGAATACCAAAACCAATCTTTAAAAACAAAAGTATGAAACGTAACGGTTACCCAAATAAACTAATCACTGGGTTTCCACATAGGTGAAAATATGGATATGGAAGAGAAATCTAACCATCATGTTCTGATGGAGAGTGGTAGAGAACATGGCTATGAAAAAGCCAACAATCACAAAGCTATTGATTTGTGATGATCTAAGGTACCATCTGATTAATCGGATATAAGGGAACTAGGACAACATTTTTGGTTTTCAAGATCATTTCCCTAAAGCTGATGAATTAAAATAAATACTTTCATTATTTTGGTACAATCTCACTGTTGTTCGTGAATTAAACAATTTCCACTTCATCCCATAAAGAAATGAAGTTGAATTTGTTATTCGTGATGTGTTAGCAGATCATGTGATAGAATGATGGGTCATTCCATCTCTTTCAAACAAAAGGTTAGAAAAGTTATCAAAAAATAAATAAGTCCATCTATAGTGAGATTAATCATATATAGTTCCTAAAATGGACTTATACTTCATATATCATACTACTTAATATAATAAAACTAGTTTCTACTAAACAGGGACTTCCTGTAGGCCAGTGGTAGGCGATAAAGGCCAGTCGCACTTCGGTTGTGGGTTCGATTCCTACAGCCTTGTCCGACGCGATGGGCTGTCGCCCGTCCCACAGGTTGTCCTTTTTCTAAAACTACATTACTATAACATCACATAAATAATATCAAAAAAAAATTCTATCCATAAACTATACTAACTTATGGTTAACATAATCCATTCCAATCTTTAGTCTTATCTAAAATACTTCGGTCCAAGCTCATAGTATAAAGAAAACGATAACTTGAAATGTCGTCAACCAAGCATGTGAATACCATCATTTATCCCCCATATATCTTGTTGGTCACATTCCAATCATGTCAATACCTTAATGATGTATTCTCTTGAAAAATGAATACCCATTAAACCTTAGTGAAAACATGAATGCTGTCAAAAGTTAACTCTTTCCACATACCAAAATCAAAAAATTCTATATACTCAAACCATGATATAACCTTCTCCTTATATCAGTCATGAGCTCATGAATACTATCAAACATTTAATTTTCTCCTTATCCCTTCATTATGCACATATCATCTACATTCCGAAAATATCTGAATAACCTTTCATGGATACTGGTAACATTAATCATACACTTTAAAAACTCAAGGAAAGGAAACAGTGTAACAATCCTTAGATGTCTCTTTATTCCATAGTACCATGAGATTACTTATACAACATTACACATGATAAACATGTAATCATTCCACTACATTCTTAAACCATTGACCGAGCTTCAACAATTCTTTCATCTCACATATCATTTGTAGTCTCTTCATCATTATCCACATAAATACTACCCATATGAAAATACTGATTCTCTTCATGAGACTTTCCCTTAGGGCATTGGTTTGCATAATGCCCGTACATTCCACATTTAAAACATTTAACCATTGTTGATGTCATAGCAATACCATTATCCTCATTCCTGGTGTTAACTGAATCTTTTCATTTGCACTTACTGGCTTTGTGTCCTTCTTTTCCACACCCAAAGCATCTTCCAGTTCCTTTGAAACATTCTCCTTGAGGCCTCATCCCACATGATTTACATAGGGTAAAATGAACTCTCTTTCCTCTATGATCATCATGAAACTCCATATTTCTCTTATTAGTCGAGTTAGGAAACTTACCAAATTTTACTTTATTGATCGTATTATGATATTGCTGATTCGGCATAATAATGATGTTTGGACCCCCAAATACCATTTCATTTGGTTTCTCATGAAGAATATCATTCCATTGTCCATCATATCCTCCATTATCGTGAATCATCTTGTTTCCAGCCATTTTCTAAAACCCAAAAAGAATAGTGTGAGAGGAAAAAATCATAATAAAGGGGGAGTAACTTCAATATCTAACATCTTTCGTTAAATTATAATATCCTTATCGCAATTCTAGGACTATAACCTATATGTGTACTTATCCTTAGAGACATCCCTAGTCATACCTTAGAAATATCTCTAGGGATCTCACTAACGTTCTCACATCCTAGTTTCCAAAGGTTGACTAAACCTTTCCTCTGATACCAACTGTAGCGGTCTAGAATTACTTCCAGTGGACTATAATTGATACCTATCAGGGAACTCCATGGGCGGCTACACCCCCTGGGCGGGACACACCACCATCCCAAGTGGCAGCCATTTCCTCATGAAGCCCTTGGGCGGAGAGCCATGCTTCGTCCAACGCTCACATGTGATAGTTCCCAAGGATCGGAAACATCCCTACCTCCTTTGCCTCTGATACCAACTGTGGAGACCCGAAGCTTGACGTACATGGACATTACATTAATTTTTCGGAATACTTAGTACATAACAAACACACACACACAAGGATCATAATAGTTTAGAGTCTTTGGAAACTCGGAATATAATCTTCTAATCATGGTGAAAGATCTTCAACATCTCCCATAAAGATCTTCCTTTTTTATTTACCTAAAACCTTTCATAATATCCTGGGGAAAAGAAAACACAAAAGGGTGAGCTCAAATGCTCAGTAAGGGTAAACAAAATAAATATCAATCACATCATATTCATAAGAACATAACATTTTGGAAATCTTAACCTTCCAAAGAGAGCATAATTTCATAACATGGGATAAATCATGGCAGTGAAATGTAATCACAATAATCATAACTTAAAACATGAAAATTTGTGTCATACACACATAATCATAGAGAATCATTTCTTGTTAGTAAAGACTCATTGCCAAGACTATCTTTGTGGACAAAGTACCTTTCTGAACCGAGTCACCCTCGTTTCAGTCCTGTTTCACTGAACCGGTATAACCTACCGTTCCAGCCATGTCTATCTCATGAGATATAAAATCTTTACCCAATTAATTGGAGGTAGATATAGGTCCCACCCATCTCATAATGATACCATTCTTATGTGTGCCAAAAAATCAGAAATCATACATCATTGCATAACCAATGTAATAAAAATGGGATTCTTAAACAACATGACATCATAAAACAATTCATATAAGATAAAGGAATTCATAAAAATAATTCCATCACAACATAATAAAATCAATGTAATAATAGGGATAGAAACAGAACCCTATATTATCTTATATGGAAAATAATTTTGATAAAACACTTGAACATCATTCTTGAGGAAAATATCCTTTCTACTTCAAAAACACTTTTCCTTTCTTAACAAGTCATAAAATTATAAACTAAAAGAAGTTGATTAAAAATAAACTTTAAAATTTGTAAATGAAGCTTCTTTTGAAATAATGTTTTAAAAATCCATTCATGCAGTATAAGTTAAAAAAACATTCTTATCGTACTTTTGTCAGAAAATTCAAAAAGTACCTCGTACGCAAAACGACAAAAGATTCCTTTAATATCTTTTACTAAAAACTCACAGAAGGGTAAAATTGGATTTAAAAAATAGTAGGAGGATGGAAATAATATTAAATATCGAGGAAACATGTATGTGGATGATAAAATACACCCCAGTAAATTTCAAAGTATAAACAATCTCGGATAAAAATGAGATTGTGATATTTCTCTTACCTTATGTCCGATATGATTTGTACATATCCGAACCTCCTGTATAATGATTTAAATAATGTCATTAACTTATTACAGAATCATATTCATTGATATGATATCATATATGGTTCACTTATGACTTTATATTACCCGTTCTTTTGTAAATTCCATGTTAAAGAAGTGTTTTGGGTAAAATCGTTTCATTTATCGTAGGTGTTTGGACTTGTTGTTCATTACATTATTATTACTTATATCATGATTTACTTACTTCTATAATATAAAACATGATTTATATATCATATATATTCAGTATATATATATATAATAGATAGATAAATGAAATGAAACACACCGTTCATGGAGACAGTAGTCCGTACGTATGCATGAACGCTGTTTTCCTTTCCTTATTATCTTGAATGGAAGTAAGTAGATGAAATAAATATATACATAAATACAGTAGCTTTATAATGTCATATATTTCATTATTATTTCTTATATATTCTTTATAATCATTCTTAAATGGTTAACATGGAGAATGAATCTCATCGCGTCGTGGAGACGGTAGTCCGTACGTACGCACGAGCAATGATATCGTTCTCATGGTTGTGAACTTGTGTTGAAGTGTATGTATACTATTTAAGTATAAATATCACTTTATAATAATCATATATAGTTATTATTTACACCATTTTACCCATCCAAGTAAGGTGGTGGTGGAAAATAGATTTCACCACGGCGTGGAGACGGTATTCCGTACGTACGCACGCGCGGTGATTTCATTTTCCGTAGGATGGATAGATGGTGAAATAGGATTGTTTCATACTTATAATAACATATCAGTATATAAGTGATAATTATGTTATTAATTAATAATGAAGAAACCTATTAATAATAAGTTGAAGAAGAAATAAAGGTGAAATAATCGGTAACGGAAATTACCTCTTCTTTGAAGCGCCTCTTTGAGACCTCCTCTTAGGGCACTAAAATTGGACTTTTAGGAAGACCAGAACCTCTAGGATGTATCTAGGTAAGTGGAGAAGATATCATGGCAGGGTTTGGCCGAGCTTGAAGGCTCAAAGTTGTGTGAGGAAGAGAGGGAGGATGTGCCCTTTTATAAGGGTGGAGAGGGGCAACTTTGGAATAACTAAAAATATTATTTTATTATAAAGTCAAGTTCGGTTTTAAATAAATAAAAAATGATTTATTTCTAGGATAAGGTGGTTATGGGTCGAAATAATCTCATCCAATAGGATTTAGACAAGTTTAGGTTATTATTTTACCCTTTTCAATTAGATTTAACTCTTAGTTAAATAATTTAACTTTTACCGTGTCATTTTTTTTTCTTACACTATATGGTTAATAAACATAATATATCAAGAAAAAAGAACCCCCAATGGTTTATTATTAATATATATAATCTTATATAAGTCATTTGGCCGAACCTTAGATTTTTAGGAAAAAAATAACAATTAATAATATAATATTTCTTTTAAAAACTATTTTATGTCACTTTTGACACTATTTGGTATATGATTTTTATGAAATTCATAAGAGAATTATAAGTTCGAACCAAGTTAAATAAATCAACAATAACATGTCATATTAACCTAGAAAATTAGTGTAAGTCATAAAAAGTCTCAAATTACCTTTATTTGGGCATTTATAACATCAATTATGTCAATATTTCATTAATAAGACAGTTACTACATCATCTATGTGTCATAATAAATGATAATTATTTAATCCTTAAAAATTCTAAATAAATTCCTATGATGTAGATAATTGTATTAGCTTTCTGGAGACTACTCATGTTCGAAGTTTCATGAAGTTTATCACTAGATTAAAATTATTATACTTATAATATTTAAGAAAGTGACATGTTGTCACATTCTTTGGTTTTAATAATAATTAAATTACTTTCATTGACAAAATTTTATTAAATGAATCTAATCCGACCCTTAGGTTATATGGGTCGACTTTTAGTCATCCAATAGGATTTTGACATTTGTTAGAGTAATTTTAAAATATTATATTTACCCTTAATTACCCGATTTACCTTTAACTATGGTAAATAAAATTTACCTTTGTTACTATTCATAATTCCCAAAAATAAAAAGTAGCCTATTAACATAATTTGTACCCACTTATTACAAATATGGAATCCATTTTTTAAAATTCAATACACATAAGTTTCAGAAATTAAATTAAAATTAATCCCGTTGTCGAATAAAAACGGGTTTTTGTTTAAAACATTGCAAAAGATTGAATTGATTTAACCTACGAATTCAAGGTAAAATAAATGCTAATGACATACATTATATTAAATGGTAAAAATATATTCTATTTATACTTTAAAACCATTCAATAATATAATTTAACCACATAAGATATTACGATGAAAAAAGTTGTTTTTAATTAAAATATAGCGTGTTTTTACTATTCATTAAAATGTGAAAGTTACCAGAATAATATGAAAAATTTATCCAAAGTAAATTTTTATTTATTGATTCCAAAGAAGAATTTTATTTTGTCAAATTGAACTTATATACATGTCAAAAACTATATTTAAAGTGGGTTCGCCATCAAAAGGCGGCAAAACTTCATTTTTTGAAAAATACTTATTTTACCTGAAAAATTTATTTTGCTCTTATACCATGTTCTAGAAATGTGTAAGATGAATAATAATGTTATAAAATTCAAAATTTAGTTAATAATATTCATAATGGCTAGTTCATGACAATATTATAATAATATAACATTGTTTATTAAAACCCGGTATTGCTTACAACACACGCTATCGAGGAAGGTCGCGATTGCGTATAATGCAAGCCAAGTCAGGGTTGCGTGTTGTGAAAGAATCTTTCGTTGTTTCGTATAACATAATCCAACCATATTTCATTTATACATTGAATATATATATATATATATACTCAATGTTGCGTATAATAACTATTATCAAAATTGTGTTTAACACGATCCATGAATAGTGTTGCGTATACTGCAAGCTAATACGGTGTTGCGTATAGAGCAAGGTAATCTTGGTGTAGAATAAAACACAAGACATTAATAAAAATTAAAAGAATATTTTTCATAAAATCTAGGGGTGTTACAAGCACACTCCTATTCAATATGACAAAAACACATCTCTTAAAGAGTAAAGGATCATCCAAATGATAATAAATAATCTTATAAATAGATTTTTATCTTATATTTTGTGAGAAATATATTCTCATGATACTTGTTTACATAAAATTAGAAAAATATTCATTCCAAATAGATTAATTAATTAAAACTATGATAAATACTTTATTATGAAAGGAAAAATTAATGTCCCCATGAACTTTTCACATAGAAAAATAAAATTCATTTATATGATGTACATCAAGATTCTCGTCAACCTATTAATCCAAAAATTCACAACAAAAAACCTAAAAAAAGTATCAACATGATGAGTCTGGGGTTTTTCTATATCATAGACAATAAATACATCAAATAACTGTGGTCTTTAGTGACTATAAATTTTAATCATAATTGGAACTACCTAAACTTATTAAGTTGAAAAAACCAGATCAAATAGCAATTTATCATTAGTGGTGTAGTTCCCTTGAGAATAATCCTATATTATACTAGATTAATACACCTAAAATAATATCTTATCATTCATTTGACATAAAAAATATCCAAACCCGTTTCACTATCATCATAAAAAAATTCAATAGGAAACATCTAATTAGGTGTAGTGATTATGGGTGATAAATTGGATTTTCTATTTTAGCATATTTAATTATTCCACAAGATTTTCATCAAAGTCATGTGGTGTATATTTAAAAAATAGTGAACAGAAGGGATTTATGATTATCTAAAAATCGTTAATAAACCCATCTTAAAAAATTTCTATGCCCAAAAAGACTCATGACACCCTTTAATTTTTTAGGGTCAATAAATTTTGTATTTCTTATATTTTTTAAATGTCAACCTCAATAATTCTCTTAGAGACCTTATGTCCTATCAAAAATCTTCATGTGACCTTATATTATAACTTTCTTTAACTAAGAAGCTTGTTGGTCTCTTGAAATATATCTAAAACAAGTTATAGTTTTTTCAAAAAAAACTCTCAAAATTTCTCCAAAAAATGTAAAAAACATCCATAACCACCTAAATTATCTTCTCTATCATGTTCTAAAATATATCCATTGGACACTTTTTAAAAGAGTATGGGGCATCACTCAAGGAAAATGGCATTCACTAGTAGGAATATGTTCTAAGTAGACATCTAAATGTAGTTTTTTCTTGGTATTATAGAGATACAGGGATCTAATTATAACCAGAATAACCATATGAAAAACATAAGAACTCATTTTTTGTAAGAATATAGATAATTTTATCTAATAATGTGTTAGGAAAAAGATCCTTCTTAGTGTATGACTTGAGATTTCTATTATCAGTACAAATTTTTTATTTAATTTATTTCTTTAATTTAAATTGTCCATTATTTTTATTGGTGATTACTATATAATAAGATTTCATTGGAACTACTTGAATAGGTATAACCCAAGCACCATCTAAAATTCGATAATTAATAAAAATGTAATGCAACCAAATTATTTCTTCTCCCAAATATATTTTATGTTTTTATTCGATATATGTTGATACTCAACTCATGTTTTGTGGTCTGGTTCCATAGGGAGCCTATTCAACATAAATGAAGGTATAATAAATTTAATGTTATCTATAAAATATCCTTTTGTAGTTTGAAATCCACTATAAAACACATTAATTTTTAACCATGTTTTTCATTAGTTTAGTCGAGATAATAATTGTAATTTATTAGTTTTCACCTAAAAATGAGTTGTTTAGGTGCATTGGGAGGGATATTAGGTTCAGAGTAGGAGATTCTCCACTTTATAGAAGACTATTAGGCCATAGAGGTACAAAATCCTCAATATTTTTCTTAAAATTATTTTCAAAACAACAGAAGTTTTGATATTGAGAACTATCTTTTCATTATTTTCCAATGTTGTCTAATGTGTATTATACACTCACATGATTTTATATATCGTATTATATGATATTTAAAAAATAAAATTGATCAAATTGTTCTAAAAAATCCCATTAAACCTTATCAAAATTTCAATAGTTATTGTATAAGGTATCCCAATAATAATCTCTTAAATTTTTTAATCTAAACACAATAAATTCATCCTCATCTTTACACTTCACATCAAGACCAAAATTTCTATCCAAATCTCAAGAGTATTCAATATTCTCTTTTTATACAGACTCAATTGTGTGAAAAAAATTCAAATTCTATACGAGATTTATCAAAAATTATTATTTTTCAATCTCCTATTAATTATCTAATGATCTCTTATATTATAACAAATTCCCTTTAGATGAACTCTCACCAAAAGTAGGTTCCTCCTAATTTTTAAAAACATTAAACTATTCTTGTAGCTATCCAAATTTGAAAATCATTATACACTCTCCACATTAATAATAGCTCATTGTGTGTCTACTAAATCCCTACCATGATTTAAGGGAAAATATTGGTCAAACACCATGTACAAAACAATTAATTTCATAGGAAAAAATAACTTTCCAAATACAAAAAATAAATTCCTTGACTCTCCTTGTGGGAATTGTGAGAGATATTTCAGCCAATTGTATAATACAAGTGGTCAGTTGTAGCTCTCCCATTCTCGTCTGTTAAAATAGTATGAAAATGACCAGGTTTATGCTTTCACTAATATCACAAAGTCAACTCAATTTATATTTATTTTTTATGGTATATGGAATGGAAACCACCGAGATAATTATGTGTTGTTGGAATTTTCCTTTGAAGGAAAATAATTCACTCATTATTGAGGTTTTAAAAGAAAAGAACAATAATGTTTTATTATTTTGAAAAAACTTTAATGAGTGATTTTAGATATAGAGGAATCCGAATCATGGTTTTGATGAAATTAATTCCCATTTAGAGCTTGTTAAAAAACCTATGTAATTGGAGTCCCTATTTTATTATTTTTGGGTTTCAATTTTTCATATAAAGGGATAGACAAGGCATAATTATTCATTAAAAATTCAATTTCTCCAATTTCTTCATCAACCTTCTCCTACAATTTGTATTTATTATTTTTAGTATAATTTTTAACTCACTCTTTATGTGAAAAAATTATATTTTATTAATTTTCAATGATTTTTCCACTATTACATATTTAATTTTGTGAAGAATTTGGTTTTTAGGTCCACACTATTTTTTTTCTATTGTTCTATTTTCATTTCCAAATTTTTCTATTATTTAAATCAAATTTTTTTACAAAAACATTTTAGTTTCAGAAGGGTTCAATTATATTGTTCTTAAAAGTTCCCATTTTCCAATACCACCAAACTCTCTATCCATTTAACTAAATTATTTTTTAAGATTAGTAATATTTTTTTATGTGTTTCCTATTGATATTCTATAAAACATATCTTCTAATCCATCTTAGAAATAATTTTTATCTATTCAATCCCTTGGAAATTAAACCATTCATCCATTTTTTGGGATTTAAATTCATGGTTGGACTATTATTTGAAACTAGGTGGATGTTGAGTTATATTCATTTTTATTTACATGAATGTTTTGGATGGATTATATAACTAGAGTTTTAGTCATTTTAAATTGGATTATCGCTATCTTGAAACCTATAAAAAAATCCCACAAAAGTAACACATTATTTACACTTAGTGGGCACATAAATGTTTTAGTTAAAAATTCTCAGTGTGTACTAACATTCTATTCTGAACACACAACACTATAAGTGAATAGATCTAATATTGACAACACACTTGATTGGCACATTGAATTGTCTTTTCATTAAATAATGATATAAGTTTCTTCTTTATTTTATCTATCCAGCAATCATATTAATAACTGATCCTATGATATTCCACAACTCTATTCACACTTCTCCTCCTATAATTCTTATATTTTGAAGTATGTGTAAAATGTATTTTAATTTATGTCGAATATTAATTGGTATTAAATTTGTAATTACCACCAACTGATTGATCCTCTAAATTCTGAAATGAAGTGGAAAATAAATCCTAGAATGTATCCATAAGGACACGTTAAGAGAGAAGATGATGATTGAATTTCCTAAGAAGGTCCCAAAATCATTCCCAGGTAACATAAAATTCCTCTCCATCTTCTTAATAGAAACTAGAAATATTATTCTAAATGTATCTTTTTAATCTCCTTCGGTAAAATTTTAGTCCCAAAAAATTATAAATTCATTCCCATGTTTTAAACATGACCTTAAAAGGACCCAAATAATAGTTTTTGTAATTCCAATTGTGAAAATAGGTAACACTATCTTCCTATGTTCTTCCTTATTGATATCATTAAACTGAAATTATATCACTATATTTTATAAGTCTCTAATGAATTCTAGTGAATCCTCGTTAAACAGACCATTAAATATAGGAATCAAGGAGAAGTATAATTGCTTCACCTCATTGCTTTGAGATCTTGGAAACAATCTAATAAATTAATTGTTTCTTGAGAAATAAGGATGTTAATACCCCACATCTAAGACATTCCTATCTTTTCTTAAATTTTATCTAGTTATTGTTATTGTTAATTTCAAACAGGATTCCCCTCTCTTGGATTTTCCATTTATGATTTTGTTTTCTTTTTCATGGAACACAAATGTTAATTTATTTAAGGAATTAATGATTCTTTACTATCATATGATTAATTTTTTAAAATAATTTTTGATTTATTCAAGAGTTTTATATAAGAAAACATGGACATCTGTGAGGAAGCTATTTAGAACACACAAAATTTTAAAAACTGATTTTCAACTACAATTTTCTGAATATTTAAATTCATTTTTGAATTTATTTTTGCTTTATAAAATAATGAAATAAATTATTACCTAATCAAAAAACTAAAAAAACGAAATTCAAGTTTTTAACACAAGGAAATGTAATAATGTATAACTCCTATGAACAATTGTATAAAAATGAGTCATTTGTCAAAACCATTGGGAATATAAAATGATTGTGTAGACCAAATATTTGAAATACCAAAAAGAAAATATTGTTTGAATATTTTCATTGTTTATTTAAAAACTATAAAAGATGTTAACATATTTTAAATTTTTTAAAAAGGATGTGATCATGTTGAAAATAAAAGATTAATGAAATGTTATGGATGATCACGGGAATTTGAGTTTATTGGTTTTAAAATATATTTCTTATTTTTTACGAAAAATAATTTCTTGAACATAAATTAATTAATTAGATTAATCACCTTCCCTAAGAGTTTATTTCAATAGAAGGATGATTTGAAAATATTTACGCTTCAAAAAATCATCTAAATATGATAAAGCTAAAGAAATAGTCATCAAAATAAATTATTCTAGTTGATTATGGTGATACAAAATCAAAATTTATAGAATTATTTTCTTAATGAATAAAAGATGATTTAAATAATTAAATGTATGAGAACCCATAAACTTATTTCCTAAAATAAATGTATATATAACAAATTTTCTCATAAAAAAATATCAAAATTCGTTAATTTGATTCATTTAAATTAATATAAGAAGAAGGGGTCAAGAAATAATCCAAATTATTACATTGTCCTTGACTACTCATTTCTTCTGTTTATTTCCACCCCTCGATGTGAGTGTCTCTCTAAAGAAAATGATTTAATTAATAGTGTCTAATACCATCATTTTTTAACCACAGATATGAATTTATTTTCTCTCTATTTCAGATTGTTGATTGACCCCACACACAGACATAACATTGTGTGCACTGAATAAACACATGTTTCTTATCATTTTTCTCCATTACCATTATGATATTGAAGACAAAAATTGAAATAGATGTTCATCCAGCCATGTTTAGATCATTATTGATGAATATTCTCCAAGTTACTATAATATTTCACTACTTATGACCCAAAAAAGTCTAAAAGCTGTCATTTTAAAATTATAAATACATGTGTCATGTCGTCATAAACACTACATTAAATCACTCTCAAACTCGATCTTTCATAACTCACCTTTACTTTATTTATCTTCATAAAGTATCTATGAACTTTTAAATAGACCCATGGAAACATGAAAAATCCAGACTAAATAATAAAATCATCATAGAAATCATATCTCATCCAACCTTAGATCAGCTTAGTATCTTATGAAATCTATAATCACATATTAATTTCACTTTCAACATCAACTTGACATTGAATATTCATATTGTAGAGTTTATTTTCAAAACTTTTAGAGATTTATCTATATCATTAAATACGAGTTTATAAAAATAAGATGTTTTTGATAACCTTGAACTATTAGTTACTGATATTTTATTGGTTTCAACATGTATTAGCTAAGTTAATCCTCATCATCCTTAATATGGTGAAATAAGAGTCTTCACTACAATGTTAGGTCAAGAAACAAGCTTTTATTAGAAATTGAGCTAAAAAGGGTAACATGTGAGAACTCTATTATTAAATAGATTTAATAAACATAACTCACATCAACCATCCTTGAGTTTTCCTTGTTTCAAGATTCAAATTTGGTTCAATCTCTAGATCCCTTCATCATAGATGACTCGAGCCCCTCAAATGTTAGAAATAGCTTTACTCGAATTTTTTGAACACCCTTAAACAGATTCCCATATTTAACCAATTTCAATTTGGATTAGGTTACATTCCCATAAGTATAATTAAACCCAATTCTTAAATAAAAGTCCTTTAAAAATTTATGACATTCTACCAGTGAGTTTGTAGAATTTATGCTTGGACCCATCCCACTGGGATCCTTCTGGCTAATGGTATAATAAGAATGTCACCCCAATCCCTTTAATAATTTTTCAGGGGATAAGGACTACTGGTGAGTAGGCGTATCAATAACATGGCATACCATAGCCTAAAGTATCAGTACACATGAACACATCTACATTAACATGTATAATGTTGATAGATAAGAAACCAGAACTCATATTCATGCATAACTTATATCCCTCATTGTAGTACATCGCAAGTATGAGAAATCAAAAAGGGACAAATACAAGCCCATAAAATCTGTAAAAGATACCAACTTACTAGAAAGGAGTTAAAATCACATACAGGGGTGAGTATATACATACAAAAAAGGATGCCTAGAAATTTCTAAACATAAATCATTAAGAGAGTAGTAACCTCATCATCACAAAGTAATTTCATTAAAAATTCGAGACATTAACAATAACAAACTAGACATAGTTAAGATAAACATTGAGTCTCAATATATAGTCTCAACAATACTAAAATCCTAGAATTGATCTTGAGTCTTATAGGTAATTCTCATCCTTGATAACTCACTCCATGAGCCTTATTAACAGCGATGACACTCACCCAAGAGATTGTGATCATCAAACCTCACTATGAGGTACCTCATATTAGATTTGAGAATATTCTGATTCACTGATAGGGGATCTCACATAGAGCCTATGGGGGATTCCTAACCCTAACCCGAGTAAAATATCTATGATGGGGATCTCAAACAATGATAGTTGGTTACAAGATTTCTGAACCAACATAGGGATGAAAGATGATTGAGGATCACACATCAAGTTACAAAGAGAGATTTCTAACTCTATCAGAGACCAAATCCTTCAAGGGGATCACATAAAATTCATATAATGTGATGCATCACTATAAAATAATAGGGACAGAGCAGTAAGATATACCCTACAAATACTAGTATGCACTGAAGAGAACAAGTGTGTCAACCTATACTGGGAAAAGAACACAGTCTGTATAGGGTAAAAACAATGTTTATTGGTTACCTTATGCCTTCTAGTGTAATTTTTAAAATTACCATGTTCTTTAACCTATTCCCATGTACACTGGATGTGGTCATATACCTAGTTGTGTCCATGTAATCTGGCTATGTATGTGTCTATATATAAGTTCAATCCCATGTACTCGGGTTGTACCCATGTACCTAGTCAAACATATGCCCATGTACCTTAAGGGTATACATCGAGCCTCCACCTTCAGATCACACAACAAGAATAATATATACACATATAATGATATTTAATAATTATGAAACCCATTCCACCATAGAGAGGGGACATCATGACTTGTGTTTTTTTGAACTACACATGATGAACTTAATAATTTTCTTGATGTTCTAGAAATTATCCTGTGGAATTTCCCACATCACATCCTCCTCAATCTAGCCATGAGATACACCAATGAACACATATATTGTTTTCACTAAAATCAATCCGTCACTGGTGTCCATATTCGATCCATCCAATTTTATTGGGAACACTTCTTATAGTATTTCACCACCACATCCCCAAACCATTAGTGAAAACATCTAATCTAGTCTATGATCCATGTTTGATATCCTATTGTACCACATCATGCCTCAACTATGCATCTGATACAAAATATAAACATGTGTAAACGATCTATTGTGTTAATGTTTGATTTTGAAATGATTGGATTTTGAGTATTTTTCAAACCATCAACAAAATAAAATATCGATGATGAATATATAAATATCACTTGGAGAATATAAGGAAAAAAAAATTGTGTAACAAACATATTTATTTTTGGGTTGGCCTGAATCCATTGATGGAGGCTCATTGAATGAAGGGAATAAACAAATCATTATGCATTCCTAATTAAAGGAAGATAACAAAATATTCATAAATTAATTTTTTACCAATGAATAAAATTGTTATAGGAAATGATTCAAGTTATTCATGGGAGAAAAAACATGTTGTGAAGAAATATAAAAAATGAACCACCTCAGGTTTGTATTAATGCCTCATAAATAGTGGTACTAAATCACTATCATTGGTGAGACCCATGAACTCCTTTTCCAATCAATCACTACACTATGATCCATTGTTTCTCATGGAGAATCTCCTCTAATGACTCATCTCAAATACCTTAGTTTATACGGCTAACCATAGGATTTTCGATTATCTTTTTTTAAATAGAGGGGTGCTAGTGAGTGGAAATTAAATAAATAATAATTTCATTAAATTATTATTTAAATTATTATTCTACCCACAATATCTCTTATTACTAACACCTGAAAAACAAAAATGTTTTTTCGTGCCTAGGGTAAAATCCTTTTTTATTATTTAATTGATGTCTTTGAGATCCCATTCTAGAATCAATTTGGGAGTTATTCCATTATTTTTAATAAACTATGTTCAGATGGTATTATATATATAATATATTTGTAATATCAACACTAAGGATCCATGGTCCCTAGAATCTCACATTGACTACATGCAAGGATATGAATATATTTAATAAAATATTCTAATTTATTTCGAGGAAAACACATAGTCATTATAGTTTTACCAACTAGGAGATTTTTTCCTCGAAAAAAAAATGACTTACTCTATAAGATGATGACACTCAGAACGAATCTAGTTCATCAACTCCCTATTTATTTGTTGAATATTCACATGATTACATTAGACACACACCAAGGGAATCACCAACATAAGAAGGATCTTATATTGATAATCCTTGATCTCTACTAGGTACTCTATGAAGGTATCTCAATCCTTAATTCCCAACTCTCCCCAGATGATAACATTTGATGGGTAGTTTAGATGACCTCTCATCTACAAAACATAGAATAAATGAAATACCCATTCTAACTATGGTGGTATGGCTATGTGGTACGACACCTTGATAACATTGTGTCATATATAGAATGGGATAATGAAATTTAGAGATAAAATTCTTCCCCATCCAAATCATCACAATCCATACCAATTAATTTCCACCAAGAATACATTTTCAACCTCATAAAATACATAAGGCCTACGTCTTCAGTCCACATAAGTCTTTTGAAAACTATTTGAAGTCCTAAAACATTCCAAGATATCATGAAATGTCAATATTATAGCACAAACTATCTCTAGGCTCATGAGTACTGACTGTCCTAGATCAATCCAACATAGTAGTGATTAGAATGGCCTCCTATACAATTCCTCAAATATTTCCATATTGAATTTGGAGTAGTTACTATTTTATAAAAAAACCCACCAAGGGCTAGAGATCCAACCAACTACAACCAAAGTCTAACATGAAATACTAAAGAATGTATTCTATTACCTAAATCGTCCACTGAGTTAAACTATTTTTCTGGTGGTGAAACATCATGCTTGTCTTTCACTGACTATTCAAAGGTATCCTATAGTCATTTAAATAATAATGAAATTAATCGAGCATCATGGTCTGAATTGATCATCACGGTAACTTTGAGAATCCATACTATCTTATCCATGTAACAGTGTCCCATGATAAAATATAAATTCTATTAATAGATTGATTGGAACTTTATGTCCATTTTTTCTTTGTTCTATGATCACCTAGATGGTATCATGTCCTCTAGATGATCATGGAAGCCCCATAATTATGTTCATAGAGATACTATCCAACATCCACATCAGAACCTCAAAGGGTTGAGCTAATCCCACTAGAACTTGGTTATTACCCTTCGCCTAATAATAAGATAGGCATATAGAACAAAACTATGATACCCGGTTCTTCATCCCCAACCATAAAAAATGACACAAAATTTTCTGGTACATCTTTTCAACCCCCATAAATATTGATAAGGTAGAAGGATGAAACTATATTAAAAATAATTTTATTGAATCACTAGTACCATGGGTCTCCCTTGAAAAATGATGACGTTCTCCTCACCCTTAGAAAATTCATCCAAAGAACATCTATTAGATATTTGAATTTTCAATGTCCCACAGTTGGTATATCCATAAAGTGCCTCCCTAACATATTGTAGAAGAAGTGGGGTAAGAACCATCAACCAGAGGTAAGATACATCATCATCATCCATTAATGAAACCAATAATGTGGACAACTAATAAACTTCCATTCTCACTAAATGTGAATGAGATCTTATGTTGAGAGAATATACCACCATGTTCCACTTCTCAAGAGTTTGGACTACCTCAAATTCATATTCTTGGAGGAACTATCACCCGTTAATATTTATCAAGTTAATATCCATTTTTGAAAATATATAAGTGGTACTATTGTGGTCAGAACAGAAAATAAAATTCTCACCCATATGGTTGTGTCACCAAATACTTAGGTAAAAGACCATTATTACCAACTATAGATCATGGGTCACATAATTCTATTCATGGGGTCTCAAAATATTGGAACCTTAGGTAATCACTACCTACCTCAATAATAGAACTCATCGAAGAACAATTTCGATGGCATATGAGAACACTATATACTCAGCACCATCCTATGGAACTCTCAAGATGGGATCACTCATCAACTTATGCTCAAACACCTAAAAATCCTTTTGGAACCTCTCTATCGACCTGAAAGGCTTACTTTTATCTAAAAGTGGTCAATGTTGATATCCTAGAGAAACATGGCCCAAATCTATGATAGTAGACTTACAAAACAAGGAATATCCTTGCCTCAGTCATGCTATTAGGTGGACCCCAATATAATAATGCCCCAACCTTTATTAGGTCCACTAATACACCCACTTATGAGATGACATGTCCCAGGAAGTGGAACTCGTGAATTAAAAACTAATACATTGATAGATTCTCATAAATATGGTGATCATAGTGTATATCCTTGACTATATTCTAGTGTATCACAAGTTATTCGTTCGAGGTTGAGTATAATAGGACATCTTATATGAAAACTACCATCAACAAATCTAGGAAGGGATGAAAGATATTATTCATGAATCCCAGGAATAATACTGGGGAGTTATTCATTATAAAATTCATAACTAAATACTCATGGTTATTTTAGAAACCTCAAAATTTTGTCTCTTATATATCCCCATCCAGACCTTAGAGTTGCTGACAACCCAACCTAATGTTAATCTTTAAGAACCACCACACCCCTTTCAACTGGGGGAAGTGGAATTCAATTCTCAGAAGTAAATATTTATTCTTGATAGTCACCAAATTCATGTGATAAAAATCTTTATATAACCACATCCTCCCAAATACCTTCTTAGTGAACAATACTGGTTATTCCTTGGGAGACAAACTAGGTCTAACAAAGCAGTAGATATGCTAATTATCCAACCTCACCTTCTACTATGGAAGCTATATGGGAAAAATTTGGTATACTATCATAGATATTGGAATAATACCTAGGTTCATGTGTGTGTAGAATTTAATATCTTAGTTAAGAGGTAAGATTAAAACATTCCCAGGAAAGATATCCTTGTAATCCTCCACCACAAAAAGAGGATGGATGGTCATAGTATCTCCTATTCCAAGGGTAATACTATCAAACAGATGGGTAGTTGGCAGTATCGTCTTGCATATGAGAGCATTATGATGTTTTTGGGTTTCCACCTCAATGACTAAGGAAAACCATATCAAATCAATGTAGATGAAAGACATCCTCTTTCTCAAATAATTAATCTATTTAAAATCAATAGAGGGCCAATCCATGACTAGATTTCCCCACTCAAACCCGATAGTTATGAAATCCAATTTTGTTCTATTTCAATTTTTTTCATATATATGTTCTATCTATTGAGTACTGGTCTGCTCAAAACATGGATTAATCGGTTTACCTATTTTTAAAAATTAATTTGTTATTTATAGTTTATACATATTTATTAGATTGTGTTTGGGTGTACAATATTTTTAAAAGACTTGATTTCAATTTATTTTTCGATTAGTATATATATATATATATGTATATATATATATTGTGATGTCAATTATTTTATAAAGATTATATTTCAAAATTAATCATCCAAATAATTGATCCACTGATTTTAGATATTAGACGTCATGGATAAATAGGACAGTGTGCACATGAATTGTTTAATTAGGTTATATTAGAATTAGTTAATCTTAAAACTTATAAATTAATTTTATAATTATGATAACATTATATTTGGGTGTCAATTTTTTATGCAAGATTTGATTTCATTTGGGTGTCAATTTTTGGGTGTTAATTTTTTTATTTCAATCTTGTTAAATGATTTGATTTAATTTGGTGAAATTTTTTTTTGCAAGATTTTATTTCGATTTTTGTTGGAATAAATTATGTAATTTCTTTAAAATGTTGTAAAAACAACTAATCCAAAACTCTTATAATGTTTAAAGGGTAATCATTAATAATTTAATATTTATTATTTCAAAAAACTATTAATTCAAAAAAATATTATTTCAAAAATATCAATTCAAATTTATTAATGGATTATTTATAGAAGTTATTTATTAAATATATTTAAATTTTTTATAATCAAAATTAAGTAGTAGTAAAATTAATTATAACTTATAAATATATAAATATATATATTTATATTGATTTCATATATGTATATTTATTTAAAAAAGAGATGGAATATATATTTGATATATTCATATTAATTAAGAAATAATTACATGCATATATATATATATATATATTTAAAAATGTAATAATAAAATGAATCATTAATAATAATAATTATATAATTTATAATAATTAATAATTAAATAGTCAGTATTATTACTAAATAATAAATATTAGTGTTATTTAAAAATTATTAAAAATAACTCCAAAATTAGGGGAAATTATGAAAATATGTAAAAAAGTATAAAATAAAATAAAATAAAATAGTATTAATAAGTATATATAGAAAATATTTATTAAAAAATAATTAATAAATAAAAATAAATTTTATTACTGAACAAATAATTTTTTAAACTTCTAAATTTTTTAAAATAATATTCTTTATAATGAAATTTTTATCAAACCTTTCCAAAAAATAAAAAAAATAATAACTATTTAAAATTCAAAAAAACATGTACATGGTATGTTAATTAAAATAATTTGAATTAATAATTTGTATTATTTTTATAATATATAAACATAATATTAATAAAATATTAAAAATGATACTCTTGCATGACATGTAACCAAACTGCTAAGAACACGAATGATATGTCAGGCCAAGGGTGAAACTCACTTCCCTAACCTAATGGTGGTCTCTGAATTTGTATATAATAAATAGTTTGGGATATAATTTTAATTTTGATAAGATATCCTTATATAAATGTTGGATGAATTAACCACAGATTCCATTTAACTAAACACCCGACACTCCCAAATGTTATGTTGCAACTAGGGTAAACCTCACATCCTGGACCCAATGATGATATCGTATTTCTCATAAAATATATATTTTGAATGATAAAATAAATATTAGTACACAAATATGATATAAATATTAAATGAATTAACATAATGTGTGATGTTACCAAACACCCATTGCATACAAATATAATATCGTTCCTAGGGTGAACCCAACATCCGTACCCAATAGTAGTGTTTGAATATTCATACTATACATTGATTGGAAGATACATTAAATTTTAATAAAAAGTTACATTAAAAATATTAAACTAATTACCATCATGAGTTTTTTAATAAAAAACATGACACTCAAAAATGTTATGTGGTGCCAAGGGTATACCCTACATCCTAGACCAAACAATGGTGTCCCAATTTTCATATGATAATTTTTTTGGAAGATAAATTTTATTTTAATAAGAAAAATTATTTAAAATATTAAATGAATTACCCTCGTGTGCATTGTAACTAAAAACCCAACACTCATAATTGTTATGTCGCAACTAGGGTAAACCCCACCTTTTAGACCGACCAGTCTTCTCCGATTTTTGAGACCATACAATGTTTGAAAAATAATTTAAATTTTATAAGGAATTATAATAAAAATATAAAATGAATTGCCTTCACATGCGTTGTAACTAAACTCTCAATTCTCACAAATATTATGTCATGCCTAGGGTTAAGCACATATCTCCGACACAATGGGGGTATCCTATTTTTCATTCAATACAAAGTTTTAAATATATATTAAATTTTAATTTGAAATTATAATAAAAATGTTAAATTAATTACTCTCCCTTATAATGTAACTAAACACCCTATGATCACAAATTTTATGTAATTACTAGGGTAAAACCCTTATCCTGGACCGGTTGGTTGTCTCTAATTTTATATTTGAGACACTATTCGAGAGATATTCTATTATTTTCAAAAAATAGATTATGTATTATATAATATATTTAATATTTTTATTCTATATGCACCATGAATCTATGGCCCCTCATAATATAATGCTATCCTATTACCTCACTTTGATTATACTTCATAAAATATTTCAAGGTGTTTAAATATAATAATAATTTGAAACTAGTCAAATCGATTGGAAATAATTATTCTTATTTCTATTTTTTGTTAGATAACTATGTACATAGAATGTAGACATCCATATCTGTTACGTGATCATGGTTAGATGAATCATTACAAAAATAAAAGCAAATATGTTATAAATCATGTTTACATTGAGGGTGTTGAAACCATTATATGAAATTCATCATCAAATTAGGTTATTTGTTTCTGATAGAAAAAATTAAATTTCCATTTGAGAAATGTGATCATAAGAGATTTGGAACTTTTAACAATGTTGGATTTCATATTTTATTTTTTAGTTTTTTAAAAGATTATATTATTTTTTATTATCGTGGTGAAAATAATTCAGTATAAAATCCAATTTTTTGGTTCCAGATTCATCATTTCAAAATTTTGTACATGAGGTCACTGGTCCGTCTATTCCATAAACAAAAACCCAAAATGAAATTCAAATTTTTAAATCTGAACCTTCTCAGTTTTACAATCTGTTGAAATCGTATGAGGATGCCTTATATCCAGGTTTCCAGATGAGAAAAATTAAAGTTGTTACAATATTTATGGATATAAGATCAGATTTTGGAAAGTCAAACAGTGGTTTTGATAACATTTTATCATTTAGAAAATAATTATTTCTGGATGAAAATACAATACTAGCTAGATTCGATGAATATAATAGGATGGTTCATAATTTGGGTCTTAGTTATTAGATAATTAATTCATGTTAAAATAATTTCATCTTATATTATGGTTATTATACATCCTTGGATAAATATCTAAAATGTAGAGAAATGAGATATAAAGAGGAACAATAGTGAAATTCCAGAGTTCATGGGAAATAATTAAGGCATTATCAAATTACACATCATTTATAGTCATTATTTATGTCTTGAAACATAGTTTGATTAATGACATGACATAATTTAAATTTTTTCCTTTAGTAAAAGCTTAAATCATCTATATGATGGTGATTCATGGAAACAATTTGATAAGAAACATCCTTCTTTTTTTTAGAACCTTGTAACATATGGTTTTGACTTTCTACTAATGGTTTTGGTCAATTTGGTGCTTATGGTTGTCAATATTCTTGTTGGCCAGTTTCTTTTACCCTATACAACTTATCTCCTTAGATGATGATAAAGGAACCATATAAATATTTGGTGGTATAAATTCTAGTAAATACAAATAATAATATTGATCTTTATTTTAGGCCACTAATTTATGAGTTAATTCCATTATGTAATAGTTTTGTGACAATATTTTAGATAGCTATATATCACAATTTTATATTGAAGTTTACATTATAATGGATGATCATTGACTTTCCAGTGTATGGTATATTATCCAAATAGAGGAAACATGGTCTAAAATCATGTCTGTACTTCATGGATGAGAAAAAACATTTTATGTTTTGTAACGGGAGAAATGTTAGTAATTTTGAATGTCATAGGAAATTTATTCCGGTGGATAACCCTTTTTGAAGAAACAAAAATAATTTTCCAAAATTTAAAATGGAAACAAACAAACCTACAATAGTGCTACAAGGTAATCAGATAAAATCTATTTTCTATACATTACATCATTTTTATTTTGGACCATTATTAAATGAACAAAAAATAAATGTTTTTGGGAGAGATCATAATTAGATAAACTAGATTATTTTTGGGATTTCCATATTGGTCTGACATGTTGGTTTATCACATGATATATGTAACACATATTGAGAAGAATTTTTTTGATAACATATTTTATACGGAGATGGAAATACCTAGTAAGACCAAAGATTATTTAAATGAAAGGATAGATCACACCCATATTTTAGGATTCCCTTAACATCAATTATTTGATGATGAATGATGAGAAAAATTAATGAAGCCAAAATAAGCTTACTCACTTACTAATGAAAACTATTTATTATTTTATTAATTGATTAGAGATTTGAGTTTACCTAATATTTATACTTCTAATTTTAATCATTGTGTCAGAAATGGGAATATTACTTGTCAAAAAGTCAGTACTATCACATTATAATTGAAAGATTGTTACATATTCGTGTTATAGGGCTATTGAATTCTTCAATCTGGGATATGTTGACTGAAATATCATATTTTTTCCAAGATATTTGGGTGAAAATAATAGATTATGATGCATTTTGTTATCTAAAAAATATTTTGTCTTAATTTTAGTTAAAGTAGAGAAAATATTCCGATTGGTATTCTTTGATTCCATGGAACAATTAATATTGATTTTTCTATATGAAGATAAATGTGGAGGTCCAGTACAATTCTGGTGGATGTATCCATTTCATAGATGTATGAAAATTAATGAATAATGTATGTAACAAAGAATGTGTTGAAGGGTAATTTTCTAGAGCGTACATACAGGAGGAAATTTCAAATTTCTTATACTATTATTTTCAGTCTGAATATACATAAACACATAATCACAGGGGCCATAATGAATCAAATATCGATGAAGTCAAAAACCAATAGTTGTGAGTTTTTAATCAACCTGAGCATGGTTTTGGCGTGTATTATTAATGATGGATTACAAATGAAGAACTTCAAAAGTCTCATACACATAGTCTGCTGAATTGTGAAGAAATGACACTATTTTTGCAGTAAGTACAAATTTGTTATTATTTTGTTAAGTATTTATAATTTTTTTTTATTTGCATTAAATTTTTTATAGACACAATTATGACCATATCAGAAAACAATTTATACAAATAAAATCTTCTACTATTGAAGGATGATGTCAATAGAATTTTTCTTGTAGGTTTCAAAGACTGGTAAGTTATATTGCTTTCGTTAGAATAAGAAATATATTATTCAATGATATCAATAATTAATATTTTTTTTATTTACAGGCAACACAAAATGAAAACAAAATTGAAAGTCAATTATGTGTGCCCATAAACACTCCTTCAAAATTTGTATAATATTATAATGGTTATGTGTCTAATGGATTTAGATTCCATATGTGCATATATTATGACTCAAAGAAATAAATGAGTAGTGGTGCTTTTCTGAATGAATAAATTTATAAGGAAATTGAAGTTTACTTTTATGGTATGTTGGAATAAATAACTTATTTATGTTCTATGAGACCAAATTATGTGAAATTGTTTAAAATTCATTGGTTTGATACTGAATGAGGGTTTCGAGTTCATCTTCGATATGGAGTCATTAAAATTAAATATAATAGTTCTATTGCATAAAATGAACCATTTATATTGGCACAGAGGGCACAACATGTTTAGTATGAAAATTATTGTGATGTTTTGAGAAATTTGAGTAACAACCATATTGGGATTAAAATGAAATCACATGAAATTCAATTTACTAAGAATGATATTTTTTTTGAAGTGAATCATATTGACTTTTTTCATGAAATATCTCAAAATATATCTCTTACCCAATGAGATATAAATATCGATGAAGGAACTCATTAGTTAAGGGATAATGATATATAATATGTTGATGAAGTAATAAGGGATGATGAAACTAAATGTCATACAAAAGTTGATGATACAAAATATGGGGATGGAAAAATTGGTCTTGACGAAAATGATGATGAAGATGGAGATTGATGTGTTATATTCAGGTATTTAGTTTTAGGTAATTATTATATTGTATCATTTATTAGTTTTTTATATTTGATATTTTTATTGAAATTTTGTTACAGGTATGATTATTATATTATTATATTTATTATTTCTTTATATTTGATATATGTATTAAAAGTTTCATAAAAATAATAATATTTGTTTTAGATGGATGGAGATGATCCTGATGATCCACTTTGTCCTCTCTGTGATGCCATAATTCTTTTTGATGAGCTCAATTTAGCTGAGCCTTTGGATAGTGTGCCTATTCAGGGGGGTAGTCTTCTTTAATTGATGATTCCAGATCATATACTAGTGGGATAAACATAAAATTATTTTGATCCTCATTTACATAGGAATGTTTATTTATTTATGATATTTATTTTATATTTACATTGTGTTTTAATTTTGTTAATAATTTCATGATTTTGGTATTTTCACAGTTTTTCATATTTACATATTACGCAGGCTGGTCCAATTCTAAAAAAAATATTTTTCTGAGTCGTGGGTGTCATGGGACTTGGTTCCCATCGCCACATGTCCCAAGATGTTAGACAACCAGATTGTTTATTTTTAAAAAATTCATAATTTTTAAAATTTATTTAACTACTAATATATTTATTAAAATAGGTTTTGAATAATTTATTTTATATGATTCTTGATATCCATATAGGTCCTATTAGAGAGGCATGAGATATTTACATACATGAGTGCTTTCATTAATTTATACACAACCTTATAAAGTAAGATATGGATATATCTTGGGCTTCTATTTTCAACCAGTCTTGTGTCTCTCATTGACCTAAATATATCTCAACTTAGTTCTGGGACAGATTGTACTCTTTCTGGCTAGGAGTGACTTTTAAGAGGAGGTCATCATCCAAACATAATATCTGGGGGTGGAAAGTGGTCACACATAGTGCTAGAAGTCTTACATTTGGCTTAAATTGGTGAGATATTTTGAGTAATATTATTTACTAATATATATATATATATTGACTATATCTTGTTTCTAATATTATACAGGAAAGTACTGACCCATGTATTAATAATTTTCAAGTGTCTAAGAATTTGTATATTGATCCCCATATAGAATAAGTTTCAGGCGATCAATAGAGAAATACTGTGGTTCATAATTTTTCTAAAGATTTCAAGGGTATTAATTTTATTTTTATTCTAATTTTTTGTTTTATTTAAAGAAAAATATTTAGGTTCTGACTTCTTATTCACAAGAGAGTCAAGGAAACATAGAAAAATATGACACTGGTGATTCAAGATTCTATGTGAGAGCCTAGATATTGGTTAATTTTCAGGGTGTCAAGAAAGGTCGGGCGATTGGTATTTGTTCTCAGCTGACACTTATGGGTCCTTATGGTACTTCTATGATGAAATCAGAGAGCGTGAATGGAGCTCATGGAGAATCATCATTGTTGTTGTCATTAAATTCACATTATGTGGAGTGGTTGAGAGATCAAGATGAGATAATAAAAGAAATACAGAAAGAGAGGGAGGAGGAGGGTTTTCAACATCATCCGAGAGATGAGAAGATGCTGGAGTATATGTGGAAACATACATGTGGTGTCAGTATGGAGTTTCCTCCGGTCCTTCGAGTGATCCTCCCCTAGTCATTTGAGTGATCCTCATCTACCAGTTGATAATTGATGATTTTTTATGTTTTATAACTATTTTGTAATTTCGTATGACAAACATATCTTGTTTGGAATGAGGAATTACCTTCATGTCTGTTTTATTTTTTAAATATTTATTTTAAATATTTTTAAATATTTTTAGTTATTTTTAAATAATATTCATCTTATTAATTAATTTTAAATATTTTAACTTTTTTATTATTTTTTATTATTTAATTATTTTTAATTAAATTTAATTTTCTAATTATTTAAATATATATTTAAATTATTTAAATTATTCTTAAATTTTTTAATAAATTATAATATTTAAATTTTATTTATTTATTTTTATGAATATTTATTTTGTAATTAATTTAATTTTTCAATAATATATAAATTATTTTCTAAAAAATAATTTTTAATTTTTTTAAATGATTTCAATTAATTTTAATTTTTTTATTAATTTTAATATTTTTTTAAGAAAACTATTATTTGCGATGGACGGACAATCTATTCAAATAAGTAATTGCAATGGACTATTGCAATTGATTATTTAAAAATTTTACAGTACATATTTGTGACATATGGTCCATCAGCCAGAAATTATAAAATTCTGGGATAGTATGCCACGAATGATTATAATTGTGATAGTATATTTTGTAATGTAGTATTGGTGACGAACTCCCATCACAAATGATTTTTTTCAACCAGCTTTCATTGCTAATAATCCATCGCTAATAATAAAAAATACAGTCATGTTGGTCACACTATTAGAAGACGTGTGTTATCACTAATTCCCCTCTGTTTCGAGTCTCTAAGTGTAAGGGTTGAGATAAAGGATCACGATGAATATCTATATCATGAATAAGGGATGTGGAATGAAAATAATTTCTAACACCTGTGTCTATCAATACTATAGATATGGTAGAAAAGACACAAATATTACCCCAAAACTTCCATGGTTCTTCTTGATCAAAATCCTCCACTACCTATAGCTTCCCTTACCCATGAACATAATATCTCTGAGCCTGGAATAGTCCACCTAGGTGTGGTGGAGACAACAGATCAAATCATTTTCCACCTCCCACTATTGCCCAAAATCTTCTACCACATCCATCAATCTATAGACCTCAATACTCTAGCTTCGGTTTATTCCTAGTTGGTCAATCAATGGTCTCCCAATCAGTTGTATGGGGGTCATATAATCCCATGCGCAATATCCCCCATCACATGAGAAACACTGCTGATCAATTTGTTGAATAGAATAAATATGAAATCCTTGAACTATAGACCCTCAGTCCTGAGATAGTCTCCAGAATCACCATGAAATCCTTGAACACTGAGTCTGATGTCAACTGCTAGCTTCCATGTGTCAGCTCCATAGTTCACATTTATAACACTAATATTTGGATACTAATACTCTAAGAAGCTCTCCACCACCAAGGATCTCTCAAGTACCCCAATATAAATAGGAATCCAAAGAGATATAAAAATAACCTAAATATTTATGTAGAGTCCATGATCGATGATCCATGCTAGGAATAATATATCCTTAACCATATCCATAGAATATCACAGGATTCTAGTGATCCTCTATGAATACTCTTCTATGGACCAAATTCCTTACTAATGTTCCAAAATGTATTAAATATGTACTAGTCTCACTGTAACTAGATATAACTCATCTATGAAGATATGATCAAACTCAGTCTAAGAGAATGCTACCTCATCATGTGACTGATTCACCAAATTTCACCCTCTCCATGCAGATCCATGAAAAATGATCCCCACTAGGACCACCATCTAATTTTGAGGGGTAAAACAAGGAATAAAACTCACCAAAGTACCACTATATAGTCCTCAAATTTCTAAGGGTTGAGATCTCAACATAACCTAAGAGTGTTATATCTCTAAAACTCATGATGTAAACTTAGCCCACATACATCATCAAACATAAGTACCAGCTCTTGAGCAGTTCACTAAATAAATGATTTATCACTAGGATAATTATATTTATGATCTTTCTATGTATTCCTAGTCTGATATCATTGTAAAGGAATCCTGAAATAGAAAATACATACCACAGTCAAATAGTATATATGTGGAGATGACTCAAGAAGGTTATTGAAACCAGATCCAATTCCTATATGAGGAATGTAACAATTTTATCCTTGAAACCAGTTCATATGTATACCAATTCTGCAATAATGTTATCATTTTCTTAGCGAATGAATACATCAAACACAAAACATGTAACATTCATTTTTTTATGAGTTGGAAAGTCATTATGGAATTGTAATTTTCATTTATTGGAAAGGCCAAATCTTGATTAGAGACTCGAAAGGGAAAATTTATGGTTATATTTCCACTAAATAGGGGTTTTGTATGTTTTATTGTTTCTTGGAAATTATTTTAGAGGTTTTAGGAGTGTTCTTGGGGTCTCAGGCCTAGAGTTGGAGTTTTGAAAAAAAAGCATATGGTGAAATTTATGTTGTCAGTTATATCAACCAAGTAGCATAATAGATGTAACAACCCATGATTTTATGATAATTATTGTTTTTAATTTCATTGATGTCAGGTGTTGTGTGCTACACTATTATTATCTTACACTATACGCAACACCGTATTAGCTTGCAGTATACGCAACACTATTCTTGGATCATGTTACACACCATTTTGATAGTAGTTATTCTACACAACATTGAGTGTGTATACACACATATATATATATTCAATGTATAAATTAAATATGGTTGGATTCTATTATACTAGACATCGAAGGAGTCTTGCATCACATGCAACCCTGACTTGTCTTGCATTACACGAAATCGCGACCTTCCTCGATAGCGTGTGTAGTACGCAATATCGGGTTTCACTAAACAATGATATATTGTTATATATTATTATGGACTAGCTGTTATGAGTATTATTAACTATATTTTGAATTTTATAACATTATTATTCATCTTACATATTTTCTAGATCATGGTATGAGACAAAATAAATTTTTCAGGTAAAATAAGTATTTCTCAAAAAATTCTGTTTTGCCGCCTTTTGATGGTGCACCCACAATAAATCTAGTTTTTGACATGTTTATAAGTTCAATTTTACAAAATAAAATTCTTCCTTGGAATCAGGATATAAAAATTTAATTTGGATAAAATTTTCATATTATTCTCATAACATTCATATTTTGATGAATAGTAAAAGCACACTATATTTTATTTATAATCAACTTTTTTCATCGCTATAATTTATATGGATAGATTATCTTTTTAATTGATTTTAATGTGTAATTAGAATTTATTTTTCCCCTTTAATCCAATGTTGTTCATTGGAATTAATTTCACCTTGAAATTGGACATAAACGAGTGATGGTCTTTTGATAGTCATTGTTTCTTAAAAA
Source organism: Viscum album (assembly GCA_963277665.1). NCBI lineage: Eukaryota > Viridiplantae > Streptophyta > Magnoliopsida > Santalales > Viscaceae > Viscum > Viscum album. The sequence goes on from OY728119.1 coordinate 1,919,575,257, forward strand.
CACGTTATTTGTTTTGATACTGAGAATTAATTTTAAAATTAATTAATTCCACTTCTATGTTTTTAATTTGGAAAAATATAAATCATTTTTGAATTCGGAATATCAAATATAGCTTAGGCAGAATTTTTGGTATTTTTCTAAAAAAACTTCAATTTTTAATGAATAGTGAAAACGCTGAGTTTTTGGTTAAAACCGACTTTTTATTTGAAAAATAATTTTTTTGATTTAAATTTTTTATAGGTCAAAATAGGTACATAATACTTATATATGTTCAATGAAATTCATTGGAGTCATTTTATAATAATTTTATATTTATAAAAATTGTATTGAACTTTTCACCGTCTTTTACCCACCTCCTAGGAGCTTTTGCAATTTTTCATAAAACTTAATTTTACCTCTTCTGTGAGTTGAATTGAGAAAATCCAAGAGACATGGTTAATATCAAGGAGTAAAATGTGGTTCAATTAGATAAAAGTAATTTTTGGTGAATAGTAACTTTTTACTTTTATTTACCACGGTTAAAGGTAGATTGGGTAATTCAAGGTTAGAAGAATATTATAATAATTTAAAATTAACTTAACACTTGTCCAAACCTTATTGGATGAGTAATGGCCGACCATGGGCATCCTTGTGTCGATTTTGGGACCCCATGGAGCCACTTATGAAAGACAATGACACATTAGATTAATTAATTTAATGTAAATACAAAGTTGGCATTAACAAAAAACCTTTAGTAATTAATTTTTATAAGGGGATAAATAAATTATTTTTTTGACTATAAATATTCATTGGAAAGATAAAAATATTTCCTACAAGATGGTAGTTTTTTTATAATTTTTAGACCTCAAAAAAATTAAATTATTTATGACACAATAATGATGCAGTATTTACCTCATTAATAAATTATTTAAATAAATAAGATTATAATGATTAAAATATCATCCAAATCCTGTCCAATTACTATTGGATGATTTTATTTAGAATATGAGTCATATTATATTCGACATTAATGTGTTTTGGACCTCTTGAAACCGAAGATAAGTTTATAATAAAATAATGTTTTCACACATTCCTAAAGTTCCCATCCACTCCCTTTTAAAAGGAGTCCACTTCTATTCAATTCCTCACACCTATAAAGCATTTTGGCTCATCAAAACTCTTCCAAACTAATCTCCCTACATCCCTATCTTCCCCCTTGAAGCCTTACATTAGGAAAAATACACTCCAAGAAGTCCTTTTGGTTCAATCCAAAAAAAGTTACCCAAATTAAAGTTAATAGTTTCTCTTAAGTTGTTTTCTTTTATTCTACTTCTCCAACCCCTAAACTCTTTTTAATCCATTCATTTATGACAACACCAGTATACTAAAAATACTAGGATTTTGTTATGAGATGTATTAGAACTAAACTTACACACACCTCCATCTAATGGATGAAGAACATAATGTTTCTGTGATGGCAAACTAACGCCTCACAAAACGATGATTGTTCGATTTTCTCCTACCGCCTCTCATGGTGGCCATTAGGTTGGAACTATATTTAAATATGATATATATTATGTTTATGATTTCCTTATTCTTATTTACTTATCAATTATATCATGCCTTTATGGTTTCCATAGTTGGTAAATATGATAATCTCATTTGAGGAAATGCGGACTACCACCCCCTCAAAGTGATGTGATTCGTTAATGCCTTCTGTGGGATGTATAAAGGATGAAGTTAATGATATTATATATTATATTATAATGGAATTATAATATAACTATGTATAATTATGTTTTAATTCCATTAAAATAATAAATAGAAATGAAAGTAGCGTTCATGGGTACGTACGGTTTACCGTCTCCATGAACGGTGTATTTCATTTCATACCTCCATATGTTATGTACTATTATAAATACATGAATATTCTGGATATATAATGAATATATATGATATATATATCATTATTTACATTCTGGAAGTAAGTAAATCTAATATAAGTAATAATTACATCAAGAACAACAAGTCCAAACACGTACGATAAATAAGATGATTTTACCCAAAATGTTGCCTTAACATAAGATTTACAAAAGAATGAGTAATATAAAGTTATAAGTGAACCATATATGATATCATAACAATTAATATGATTATTTAATAAGTCAATTACATTATTTAAATCATTATACAAGAGTTTCTGATACGTACAAAGCATATCAGACCTAAGGTAAGGGATAACCATTCTAATCTCGTTCTTATCCGAGATTGTTTATTCGTAAGTATTTGCTGGGGTTATTGTTATCATCCAAGTCCATGTCTTCTAAAAGTGAATTTATGTATGTTTACTGTCCTTTTTACCCATTTTGTATTTTACTATATGGTATATAAGGACTCTTTCTTTTGTTTATGTTACGAGGTACTTTTTGACTTTTCCGACAAAAGTACGAGGAGAATGTTTTTTTAACTTATACGTCATGAAAGGATTTTACGGTTTTATAAAGCCTTATTTTAATGAAGCTTCCTACAAAATATTTCATGACTATTTTCAAGAAAATCTATTTCTTTTAAAATTTCATGACGTTTTGTGAAAAGAAATTGATTTCGAAGAAGAAAGGATATTTTCCTCAAGAATTCATTTCAAATGTTTTATCAAAACCATTTTCCATATAAGATGAAATTATTTCATAGGTTTATGTTTCAAGTATAATGTATCTATGATTTACATGGTTTCAATTATCTTAGGATGAAATTATATCCATTTGTTTTATATGGATTATGTTATGATGAGATGATGTTTATGAAACCCATTTTATTATTTGGGTTATGATGAATGATTTATGTTTATGTTGTGGAACAAGTAAGAATGATTTCATTATGAGATGGGTGTGACCTATATGTCTCTCCAATGCATTGGGTAATGATTTATATCTAATGAGATAGACATGGCCGGAATGGTAAGTTAATCTAGTTCAATGTTACAAGACTGAAATGAGGAGTGAACTCGATTCAGAAAGGGAATTTGTCCACTAAGATGGTCTTGGCAGTAATTCCTTGGCTACCCTGGAAATCATATCATGTGATTAATGTTTTTCCACAATTACATGTTTTATTCCCATTCTATTTTATCATTATTAATGTTTCTTTATGATCTATGACTTATGTATTGCCATGTTTTATGTCATTTCCCAGGATTTTGATGTTTAAACATCATGTTCTTGTTTTTAAGTTCAAATTTATATGATTTGTTTTATTTTATCCATGCTTACCCTTATTGAGAATTTGAGCTCACCCTTTATATGTTTTCTTTTCCCCAGGACTTAAAGAATGTTTTTAGGTAAGAAAACCAAAAGGGGAAGATCTTTATGGGAGATGTTGAAGATCTTTCACCACGATTAGAAGATTACGTTATGAGATTCCAAAGACACTAAACTATTACGATCCTTGAGTTTTGGTTTTTGTTATGTATTACGTATTCTGAAAAACTAATGTAATGTCCATGTACGTCAAGATACAAGCCTCTACAATGGAACAACTCAATTTTTACTTGAACATGTTGGATTAACCATGTGTGGCCCATAGATAACCCAGAGTTTGGGTGTATTTGTGTAGAGGGACTTAAACATTTAATTCTGAGTTTTCATAAATGTATGAGGGGATGGTCTTCAGACAATGATTCCTGAAGTATTGGAATAAGGTTTTCCTAATCATATAACCTCACTATTCACCTCATCAATAGGAATGAAATTAACATTTTAATCCTTTAACCATTAAATATATAGACATATTTGTCACTCTAATTCACTCAGGATCATCCTCCGCATGCGCCCTAATATTCCTCCCTTCATATATGGGATTCCATCATCGTTCTAATATATTATTGAATGTTGTTGGCTATGCAAGAATCCTTGAATTAGTCCATCAACTAAATTTTCCTCCATGGGGTTTTTTTCCATCTTCCTTTAAGTTTGATTTCAAATGTTCAGGTTTTTCCTCCAGATTCCACTATATAATAGTGGAATCCAATATCAGTATTTGGTTTCTCAATAGATCTAGGAAGAGGAATTCTTGAGAGGTTGTCTATAGTATGCCTCATGTTGTTTCATTGAGGAATGTTACCATGATGAATTTATAATAATTTAAATATCAATTAAATTTTAATGTTTTTTTATATTGATTCTGTTGTTTTGGGTTTATTCATGATTCATTGTTTTTGATGTAGTGTGGGTTGTTGGAGAGCATTAGTTTATTATTCTAGTGTGATGAGATTGGTCAATGAGTTTTTTATATTTCCCTCTTTTTATATAATTTTCTTAAATTTTAATGTATTTTATGATTTTAATTAATTAATTATAATATATTTATAATTTTTTGACTTTTTTTTTGGTTTGGAGATATACCCCTATATTCCTCAATTGATCTTAAACGGGCTATGGAATCCCCTACCATCCCATTGAAAATGAATTTAGTGTTTCATAAAATGTAGGTTGTCTATTGTACTTTCCCTATGGTTTCAATGCATATTTATGGTATTATGGGTATTCTGGGGCACTCTTTTAAGGGTATTTCATCATTTGTATTTTCTTCTAATGAACTGTCTAGTTAATTAAATGGGATATTCATAAAGACTGAAAGCCATCGGTCACTAACAACTCCCATGTACAAGTTTCATCTCTTGACCCTTGAGAAACCACATTTCCTCTAGACATATTTGGAGGTGAGGTTGCACTTGGTGTGATATGTTATACTTTATATAGTCCTAGGGGGACAAACTTCAGGCATTACCGGATTGTGTTGGGTGTGTAGACTATCTCAGAGAGACATTGGCCCTACGATTAGGTCATGACCCATCTCAATACATTTTCCTTATTAATATGAATTTTTGTATCCGACAAAGTAATTATAACATTTTTACTATTTCATGATACATCACATCTAGGTACATTGGTTCTTGACCCAGGAATGTATTATAGATATGTAAGATCCCAAGAGGAATGCCCCTTCTTATGTATGAACTTCAACGGTCTCGAGTAGGTTGCCTCTCCCACTTTATAATCTAATGGAACCCATTGGGTGGCATGTTTGTTAGATGACCTAACCTAATACGTTATGGGTTTGGGTACAGATGATTCCAAGAGTCATCTGAGAACCCCCACTGAACTTATAAGACTAAGGGGCTCTGTTAGTAGTTGTGGTTTAAGAATTTATCCACTCTCACTATTTTATTTATGCAATAAAATGATTATTATTGATGAAATAATTATTTCCATATGCGATTCCATGAATTTGGATGACCATATCTGTGCGATCTGATATATTATTAGGATCCTAATATGTATTTCCTTAGATCATGTCATTAATACTACATTCTTTATAATCACTGAGAATCCTTTCATAGGGATATTAGATGTGATTATTTCCACCACCTCACTCTAGGCTGTGGGACATGGTGTTATACATTAGTTATGGGTTGTTGTACATGACGTTTCATTCCACTTGATTAGGATTTTAAACCTAGAATTTCACAACATTCACGTGTTGTTGTAAATATAATTTCATTCTAAATGATTGGGTTCAGGAAATGAAAATTCATATCATTGGTTGGGATTTTCTAGATTAGCTTTACATATCCCCATTTGATGGATTGGGCTGAGGCCCCTTATTAAAACCCAAGACCCTAATGATGTTATATAAGGACGTCTTGGTTTCACACCATAGATCCCGAATAGTACTAAGTATCTATATATGTGTCTAGAAGTGTTTTTAAATGTACATCATATATATATATACACAAATATATATATATATATATATATATTCAAACTAGAAACTATCCAGAGACATTCCTTCATTGGAAAAAGTATCCTTCAACAATCAGAATCAGAGAGGCATGGATCAACTATGGTTTTGTTTTATTTTTCATTTATTATCATGTCTTAGATAGGATGATCACATTTCATGATTAATCCTTTCTTGACCCTGTCTTTTAGTTTATATTTAGTAGTTAGTTAATATTATTACTAATATCTTGATGAGTAAGAGGTAATTATCGATACCACTATGAATGGAATCCATTGCAAACCTCAGCACAACAAACCTTAGTAGATCAGTTCATCTACAGGCTTGATGATTACTTTGTAGGCTCCCACATAAGCTTTCTTGCTCCTCACAGATCCAACCCCTCATAACTATATAAAAGGTCCCCAATGGGAGCTATAAAGTGGTCATATTTTTGGGGAGCTTGGATTTTGTGGATGGAAACCATTGAAGATAAATTATCAATGAAGTATAAAAGTGAGAAAAGTTTCAAGTATGTATAAACCCGGTGTGAAACATGAAAGGAAGAAAAAATAATAATAATAATGAACTATTAATGAACCTAATTTGAGAACCACGAACCATATAACATTCACAGATGAAAATCCCTTGAACCATTCGATCAATGACCCTTCGTCAATCAGGGGTACCACATAACACATCGTAAAATGGATGAAATGCCACACCGCATAGGGCTTCGCTACACGGATGGAATCCAGCAACGTGTAGAACGACCTAATTTGGATGGAACCTGAGGAGACATAACATTATGGTATGTTGACCAAATCTAGGTCAATGTGACACCATGGAACAAGGATTTTCCCTCCACCCACATAGCAATATGCAATGTAGAGGTTACCCCACCCCGCATGAACAAATTGTATTCGGAATGGGGATCCTTAGGGAATTCCACCTTATAGTCTCAGTCATGCCCTTCCATTTCCATCCCATCCTCTGAATCCCTTTCACTACTATTCTATTATAATCCAACCAAATCCACTTCCAACGCCACAAGACACATATGATAAAACCATTGGGCACATCATTTTATTTTTCTAATTTACATACCCAACATAAATAGAGTCATGTGGGTAATCCTCACAATGGAGAGGGCCCTCAAAATGTCTTTAGGATTACATTAACATGTTAACCGATGGCCCAAACATATAATAATCAAGTAAACCTTCCTCTTAGAGTGATCGAGGGTAACTAGTAGTTTCTCCATTAAATGAGTTATTGTGAAAATTCAAAGAGATCATGCCTTATTTACCCTTTGATGTGGAGAAATGATTCTCCCATTTCCTAGAACACATTTAAAAGAACCCACCCTAAGGTAATACTCATACCTTTTTAAAAGTATGTGGAACTCTTCCTCCTATTAGGATCATCTAGAGACAAGTATAGATAGATCATTGAACATGGATATCTAAGATATGAACACGGGATATGAAATTCTCTCATTCAAATCCCCTCTATCTCTTTCACCTTAGGATTCAATACCATCTATCAGAAAATGTTTTGGGGAGTGAATTATTCAGATACACTACTTCATCTTGTTTCTCACACTCATTAAGACTCACAAGGGATTAGAGGTTGGAGGTGATCGTGAAATCTACACAAGCCCAATGCATGGGAATCCTCATAGGTAGTGGTCGTGCATCCCTATGGAAATGCAGCTACTATCCCTTGCAGTAGCGGTGGATATATTCTTCCATAAAATATGTCTTCGGCCTTGATTCTCCTTCACCAGTGGCAGAATTGTTTGACCTTGTTCTTTTCCAACTTCCATGGTAGCTCGTTAATGAACCGACCATAGCCACCATGTAGGAATTCAATGGTAAGTGGCTTCCCATTTTGTATTTCCAATGGTTGGTGGAGGGATTGGTGGGGGTTGTTTCAAACATGATACCTCCAACCATGGATATTTAATGAGTCCTTTGGGATCTTCTTTCATCATAACATCTAAGCTAAGAGATATCTTCCTTTCAAGAGAGCATTGAGAGCTCCATGGGATGGAGGTGTAGAGAAAATTTTTGGTCTGATTTTTTCTTTATGAAATAAAACCGATTTTCATCCATTTTCTTTATCTATTATCTCTCTTTGTGGTCAGTTATCCACAAAAAGTAATATCATAGGCGGTTCTTGTGAAACAGTCGTAGGCAATGGAAATTTTTTAGTGACCGGAAAATTCATGTTTCCCAGAATCATGTTTTGAAGGAATATTCTAAAATCATGTGTCTAGGTGATTCCAACGGCGTAAAAGACATCAAAAATAGAGATAAAATGTGCTTATTAGGACTATTAAATGTTTGGTCATACTATGGGTGATACAATAACCACATTCTAGAGAAGAAGGCACTATTCCAACACTGGCAACTTTTCTGGTGAATTTCCAGCTACTGTTCTAGCGTGCCACATCATCACCACGTCATCGAACGATCTTGACCATTGATACTGTTAGGATAATATCTTGATCAATCAGTATCCTATTTAGATGATTTAGGAGTTTATTCCACCATTTTGGACTGTTCCAGACACACTAGAGAGCTATATATTTCTAGATTCGACACTAATTTTAATTAAATTTAAATCCAATGGAGGGACCATCCACGGGAGGGATGATCATGTTGGATTCTTTGAACTAATCCATTTAGAAGTATCAAATATAATAAATACTTAATTAAAAGGATACTTTTGACCCCATTGAAAATAATAGAGTCAACACCAATGCCACTAAGGAATCAGACTGGATGAAGCTGAACAAGAAGGCAATCGATCAAATCTACCAACAGGTCAATCATAGCATTTATCACCATGTTTCTCAAGAGACTGGCATGTATGGACATTGGATGAAGTTAGAAAATATGTATTATTAAAAGACTAATCAAAATAGGATCCTCTTGTTGAAGTGGTTGATTAATATATGACTGCTTAGTGGAAGCTCTATTGTCGAACACACTATTGAGTTCAAATGTCTGGGAAATCAATGGGTGGCTGTAGGTATGAATATAACAATGAAGATTAGGTGAACTACTTACTCTGCACTCTTCTCAATACTAGGGATACGCTTATCGTCTCACTCAATAACTCGGCCGCATGAATCAATCTTACCATGGCGATGGTAAAAGATGCACTGTTCAATGAGGAAGCCTGAAGGAAAGATGTAAGTTACAACCAAATGAAAGAACTCATTCTGGAGAAGCGAGGGAGACAACAAGGAGGAGGTTGTGGGGTAGGAACCAGAGAAAAAGAAAAAAATGGGGAAGATATCTATATGGTAGGATTTCAACATAAAATGTCTACCATTGTGGCATGTTGGGACACATGAAGAAGAACTACCAAAAGTTTCTGCAAGAAAAGGATCTAAGTTGCAACCAGAAAAGAATTTTTGGAGACACACATGTGGCCATCACCATAGAATATTTTTTCTCCAATTATGAATAAGAGATATGCTTTAACACATCACACCAAGACCTATAATGGGTGGTTGATTCTATAGCATCATTCAAATTCACGCAGCATCGTGAGTATCTCCTGACTTATCAAGTTGGTTAATTTAGTGCAGTCTACATGGGGAATACCAGTTCAGAAGATATTGTTTGCATGGTTGATATCCAAGTAAAGACGAACGTTGGATACAAAATCACCCTAAAGAATGTTCGGTATGTTCCACATCTTCATCTCAAACAATTATCAGGTGTAGCCTTTGATCAATAGGGCTATGAAAAAATCATTAGTAATGGACCATTGAAGATGATAAAAGGATCCATAATCATTTATCTAGGAAACATATGCGGTACAATGTAGAAAACTCATGTCAAGATATGTTTGGAGAACCTCCACATGGTGGAAAGAAAAACATCATCCAATACGTGGCTTAAGAGTGTCATACACATAAGTGAAAGAGGGTTATCTACCATAATGAAGCAAAAGTATTTCAGTATTGATAAATATGCATCACATGATTCTTGTAAATACTGTTTGAATGGGAAACATCATAGAGTCTCATTCAATACTTCTTCATGAAGGAGGTCGTAGTTTTTGGATTGGGAGCACATAGATGATTGCGGAACCATAGAGGTGGATTCACTAGGAGGTAAAAAATATTATCTGTCCTTTATTGATGATGCATCTCAAAGGGTGTGGGAGTTCTTCTTGAAGATGAAGTACCAAGTACTAGACTACTTGATGATGTCTCACACCATCGTTGATCATGAAACCTGAGGGAAGCTGAAGTGTATTCATTCAGACAATAGAGGAGAGTACACGTCCATTGAACATGATGCCTATTACAGGATTCAGGGAATCCAATAAGAGAGGATGGTCCCTTGCACCCCACTACACAATGGAGATGCAGAAAGGATGAATAGAATAATCATGTAGAAGGTTAGGATCATGATAAGTTTGGTTATGCTCCCTGAGACATTCTTGGGAGAATCTGTTTAGGTTTCATGCTACCTCATCAACATATCACCATCGGTCCCTCTAATGTTTTATATTCCAAAGAAGAGATGGTCTATTAAACATCCATCTTACTCTCATTTAAGAGTATTTGGATGTTTGTTATTTACACAACTATCAAAGGAGTTTATGAATAAGTAATATGGGTAATCTACACCATGCATCTTCATCATCTATGGAGATGTGGAGTTTGGATACAAGATTTGGGACCCTAAGGAGAAGAAGGTGATAATTAGAATAGATGTTTTGTTCCATGAGAACCAAATAATTGAGGACATTCAAAATCCTAGAATTTCTCGAATGGAAAGTGTTGAGGACTCAATACATGATCCAATACCTATACCATCACCACCTGTCAATGATGTCAAGGAGGTGCAAGAAGACTCATCGACAACGGACTAAGAGGCAATGGAGGAGGATATAGAGTAGGGGGAGACTCAATCCACTCTAGTAGAAATAAATAACCATCACAAGAGCTAGGTGATGTTGTACCTCCCAATCCTAACATTTCACATGTTCGAAGATCTTCATGAGGAAGGATTCTGTCAACAAAATACTCAATGTTGGGGTACTTTTTGTTGACTGATGAGGGGGAGTCTGGAAGAAATCAAGAATCATATCAACATTCACATTCTTTGGATACACAAAGTGATGGACCAACAACTATTGTGACATGTGATGATTTACACGAAAGAGACACAGGTAGATATGATAACAAAGTCGGTTTCTTGAGAGAAGATGGACCATTACAGATGGTCCAATGGATTTTAGATAGAGGTGGAGAGTTATTGGACCTTGTACTTTTCCAGATTCCATGGTAGATGGTTAGTGCACCAACCATAGCCACCATGGAGGACTTCAATGGTAGGTGGATGCCTAGTGTGGAAGAACTATGGTTGGTGGAGGGATTGGTGGGAGTTGTTTCAAACATGATACCCCCGACATTTCTATTTAATGAATCCTTAAGGAGATTCTATCATCATAAAATCCGAGCCAAGAGATATCCTCTTTTCAATAGTTCCTTGAGAGCTCCATGCGAGAGAGGTGTAGAGGGTTGTTTCTGTAAGATTTGTTATTTGTGAAATAAACCCCATTTCCTTCCATTTTATTTATCTATTTTCTATATTCATGGTCAGTAAATCAAATGTAGACTATGGTCCTAGATTAAGATCTTATACTTGTTTTTAAATCTGTTGCACGACTGTGGGATTCATCTCGTACTCCATCACTGGTGAGATGCGGGTCCACAATGGCACTGTAGTGATGATAGAGATAGGTGTGATAGCTCAGACTTCCTCAAAGAGGTTAGGCGGTGACACAAGATTCATATCTGGAATAGGTGGAATCTGTTTCGACATCCTCTGGGAAGGAATTCCCCTAGAAATTTATTATCATGGGAGAAAATAATTCTTCTCCTAATGAATTGGCAGAGCTTTGGTGGATGATACTGGATTTACTTAGAGTCTGGTGATTCACGAACATTGATTGTAGTTGCGAGAATTTTTGTGCTGTGGCGGTGTATGATAGAATGGGGAATGGGTGTGTAATGGTGAGTTAGATGATTTTGTTAAGAGCGGTGAGGTGAGCTACCGATGTAAGATGATGAGAGGTAGGGGTGGCGGAATGTCCAAGATTCTACTATGAAAAAGCTGCGTCAGTAAGTCACAATGGGAAAGTGTGATGGATCATGTGGAAAGGATACATTGGTATCAGTGTCAGTATCTAGGAAATGTATCTTTGACTCAAGAATAGTAGGGGAGTGGTGAGTTCTGAGGTACTAATATAAGGGCAGGACAGTGTGAGTGAGATAAAGAAAAATGAAAAGGAGAAATAATGAGTCACCATTGGGATTCAAAAAATTACTCAAGTGAACCATCGGTGGTAATTTTTTTACCAATGTATCATTATTTAACTAGAAACTACGAAATAAATCAATTAAAAAATTAGAATAAAATAATTATAACAATCAAGGATTACATAAAATAAATTTAAAAATATAATTAATGAATCATTAAATGATAGATAAATGATTATTTATTTAATACATTAAGAATAAAAAATTAAAATTAAACAAACTAAATAACTTAAACTATTAAGAACAGAAATTAACTAAATTGGTACAATATTATAAAATCGATTTTAAACAATAAATTAAAATGATTTAATTTATTAATCAACATCAAATTAAATAGTTAAATTAATAATTAAAATTAATTTATATTAAGAAAAAAAATTAATATATTAATAAATAAAAAAAAATTATGTTAATAAAAATAAGATTATTTGATTATTTGATTAATAAGAAAAATAAACAAATATAACGTTATTTAGAAAAGAAGAATGAAATCTTATAAATACTAATTAGAGAATTTAACAAACCTAAAATCAAATCAAGATATAATTAAATATTTTAAGGTCTAAAAATATAAAATTAATATGAAAAACTTACTAATTAAGGAGTTTAGTTAGTAAATTAAAAAATTTCACATAATTAACAAAAATTGTAAAATTTACTCATTAAATGAATAAAAATAAAATAAATTAATGAGTAAAATTATGTAAATTTAAGGCCTCATTAAATTCCCACACACTTAATTATTGATTTTCCACAATCAATTTCATGATTTATTTTCATTTTAAAATAGATTTTTTTATATTAAACACCTCAAATTTAAGCATGTTCAGAAGTTAAAAGGTCAAAGGACAAAAAATTTGTGAGATAGGATTTAAAATGAAATATCCAAATGAAATCATTCTCATTTTCAAATACTCAATAGATTATCATGAGAGAGAATAATTATCTAATTTTGTACGTGGATTCCCTCATATGTGAAACTACTTAATGATTTACTACAATTCATGATCACATTCTGAATTCTAGAGTGACAAAAAGATAAAAGGCAATGAAGTTAAAAACACAACAAAATGAACTTTGTACATTAAATTTCTTCTAGGTTTCAAAAGGGAACAATTTAATTTTAAATTAAAATTTTTTATTCACCTTTTTGATTCATCCTCAATTATTCCATAAAAACCAATTATCCCATTCTTCATAAAAAATTAAATATTACCCTATCATTAATGAATTAATTTTTTTCAGAAGGCACTTTATTATTTTTCAATTTTCCCTAGACATGTAACTTGTTACCAACACTATGAATATGCACTTATTTGAATTTAACAGATGTATTTTATTAACATAAATGCACCGAGTGCCTACTATCTCAGAGGTTCACTGTGTGTTACCAAATTCCCATTTTACTCTAATTTCAAAAGATTTATATATATACCATTTAATTTATCTCACTAAGGTGATTATTTTTTTAATATTTAAATGGTGGGTCTCCTTGGAACTAGTTCATACTTACAGTTTTTAATGTTATGATCCTAACTCCAACAAAATAATATCCTATATCACTCTAAAACATGGTTTCGAAAAAAATATTCATAAAATAATTATGAAATATCACTCATCAATCAGTCAAAATATCAAATTTAAAATTCATAGAAACTCATAACTACCACTAATGTATTTTTCCTTAGGAATAACTAATTTTAATTATAATCTAAAGCCTAAAGAAACTAAAAATGTGAAAGGATTTTGAAACTTTTTAACCATTTTTTATCAAAAAGTTTAAGAGGTAGAGGGATTTGATGAGATACCATTAAGGCATGTATTATTTTCACATGAATTAAACCCCTACCCCACACTTAAAACCCAAATTTGTACCCAATTATGATTTTAAAATTGGGGATGAACCATTTATAATTAATTTTCAAAAAATATTTTCATTTAAGGATATTAATGACATGTTAAGGGAAACATTGTAGTATAAAAACAATATTTTCCATAATAAACATTTTACAATAGGATTATATGCATTATCATTAAACTAGTAAAAAGAAATTTCCAATTAAGTTCAAACAGTTTCATGTAAAGAATTAAATTACACTATGATACGAGTGTTGTGGTTTAACAGATTAAATTCAATTGGATGTTAAATAAAGAAGAAAAGATGCATGATAAACAACCTACATAAGAACAATGAGTTAGGTGTAACTCCCCCACACTTAATTTTATATAGTGAAGATTTTAAAAAATTGAAACCTAATTGTTCATCAATGTGGAAAAAGTAGAAATTTGTTTCCATCAATGAAATATGAAAATAAATTTTCTATCAATGTAAAAAATTTGGATGCACCACTACTAACCATCGAGTCACCGTTGAAGTGACTCACTGATAGCATTACATCAGTGGCTCAAGTGAAATGGTGAGACAATTAATCACAGTTGAATTGTGTAATAGTTACATATAAGTTATTTTTTTATATTTTAAAATAAATAAGGATCAGAAAAAAATATGAAGAGATTAGAAGAATGTACATCCCTGAATTAAATGTTTTCTAGAAATGACCCATTGTGCCACTCTTTGTTATTTAAAGAATTTAGGGAATTATTTTCCATTATCACACTAACAGTAGACAACTATGAATACTATGAAAAATAATAGAAATCCCTAGAACACATATCCATCATATAAAGAGATATAAAGGATAGTAGAAATCATCATTTTATTCAAAAACAAATCATAAAAAAGTAGAAAAGTAAAAATCATGGGTTGAATCCCATTAAACACTATGTTTTGTGACTTTAGTTATACATTATTCAAAAACTAAAAATTAAAAAAATAATAATAAAAATTTATTAAAAATAGGAAAACAATGGGCTCCCTACCATGCAGTGAAATATCTAATGTCCCTTTCCAGATTTTATTCCCCTAAATATTTTCAACCATGGCCATTCATTGGGTATGAGTTATTGGTGAAGTGGACATCACAATTTCATAAGGAATTAAAAACCATATCATTGAAGAAATTCACATCTTCAATAGAAAGAATTATTCTCCAAAAATCATCTAGAAAAATAGGCAGATGCATATTGTCCAGGTCAGCTTGGCCTCTAAAACCTAGTTTCTAATCTCTTAAAAAAGTCAAAACATCCGATAAAAAATTCTTAACTACTAAAGAATTATTTTACATCCTCCCTCACACATTGAACCTTGAATAATCCTAGAAACATATGAATGAATATCCAAACACACCTTAGAATTTCTAGAACCAACACACATCTCAGACAACTCAAAATTCTCGAATGTGAAGGAATCAAATTCAGCATCCAATTTTTTTTACCTATACCCATAGAGGTCTCAAATGTTCGTAACCTTACATGTTATGGTTTGAGTTTATCACAAACATCATCAAATTGAGTAAGTAAATATGTTTCAAGTAAATGCACTAATTCATAGCGAAATTCATCATTTTTTAGTATGACTCAACCGATAACTTTCTCCATATTTATGAAGTTTCATACAATCAATATCACAAAAGGAGTCTTTTATAAATAGGTTAAAATAGTTCAGGACAGTTTTGTGACTCTCGAAATAAATTTGGTTCTAGTGATGGAATTTTCTCATCAATTGGAATGTATGGGGAAGAAGCAGAAGCCACACCAAAAATTTCAATAGCCTAGGGAATACTAATTTTAGTGACTTATGGATGTAAAAAAACTATACTCTTCTCAGATATCAGTTTTAAATCATGGATTATTAGTATAATCTACCAAATCACAACTAACCTAATGTTGGGGATTATAAACACAAAAATCACCACCACATCATTAGTAGCATTGAATGTGAGTTTCACTTTGGAATCATCAATGATGGAAACACTAGTAGCCTGTAAAGATCTTCATAACATTATTGAGACCTTTTCATCATAGACCATATATAGAATCATGAAGTGTGTGGAAATTGTGATTTTTCTTACACCCATTACTGGGTCAGCCACCCCCTAGAAGGGTGTGTGAGTGACCTATCTACAAGTTGAAGACAAATAGATGTTTTTTTTCATATACCCATGACCATTATTTTTAAATAGTAGGGAATACGATTTATACTTGCTCCTAAGTCACTTAAACAATTGAGTTTCCCACTTCCTCCTATCAAGATATTAATGATGAAGCAGATAGGGTCCTTCAATTTTGGAGGCAAATTTGTTTACAAAATCAAACTACACTCATCATTGTAATTAATTTTTTTCCAGATATTTCCAGTAATGTTTTTATTTTTGAAATATTTTTGTGAATGAAAATGAGAAAGGATTTTATCAAAGGTTTCTACAAAAGTCATTTTGATGCTAATTTTTAGAATAATTTTCATGAACCTAGGGTACTCAGGTTTGTCACTCTTGTTATCTCTTTTAGGAGAGGTAATGGGAGAGGAATTATGTTTTAAATTAGGTTGATTCTTAAGATTCTCCTAAAACCCATCATTATTATTTTATTCTTTAATCAACTCAGACTTAATTTTTATTGGTTCTTATGCTGTTAAAGGTGTAGGTTCAACATTTTATTGAGGTTGGGCCAAGTTGTCCAAATTTATAGATATGTAATTTTGGAGATTTTCATTTTCATATTAACATCTTTTATCATTTTTAGTTTTCCCAGTGAGTTCCTTCACTTGTTATTGAGTGTGAAGGCCAGATACTGTGGTCAAAACCATGAAATTCTCTCTTGGATTTGGAATTTTCATGCTCAATAGATTTCTCTTTTCCATACTGCGTTGTTATATAGACATTTGAATCATTTTAAGTTCTCAATTATGAATCATATCATTTTTATTCTTCCATAGAATGCTAATCACAGCCAATATATGCTACAAGAACCCCTTTAACACTCTTTGGTAATTAGATGACTCAACCTCATATTTATTTGAGTTATATATTATGGGCTGTGAGTGGATGTTTTGGGTAGTCGGTTGTTTGATCACCCATTGTTCTCTCCAGGACATGTAAGGTTCTCTTTGATAACTAGGAGTGAACTTATTATATAATAGAACATGGAAACCTTGGTTTCTAGAAGTAAAATCAAAAGACTGGCCATTTTCCTCAAATTGTGGAAGGATATCAAAATTGGGACAACATTTTTAATTGATGAAAAAAATCCCATAGTGACAACATTACTCCCTTATAACACTATCATCATCAATAGTATCCTTAGTGTTGGTTTCACCATTATGGATGACACTCCTACTAGTTCACATGTGTTTTGATTTTCAGGAAATAATTTCATAAAAGTGTTTCAACTCATCAACAATGGAGTCAAAGATGTCACCCCCACATGATTGTTCAACTATATTATGGTTGTAAGGGGTGAGAACACTTTTTAAGGTTTCTATGATTTGATGGGGGGAGAAATTGTTATTCATAATTTCTCTAAGGATACATCTAAATCTATCCCATGCCTTGTGAAATAAATCTCTATCATCCCTGAAAAACCCAGTTATTTTGTGCCTAACCTCTGTTGTGGTGTTCCTAGGGAGGAATTTTGATTGATAGGTTGTGAATCTCTCATCCTAGTTCTCCAAGATTTTATCATTCATGTTTTGGAACCAATTCATATCCCTCCCCTTTAGATAAAATGGGATCCTTATAAAACTCACCTCTTCCTCACACAGATATCTCAGGCGTAATTTCTAGAAAAAACCCTAAAAGTTTCTAATAAACTCAATTTAATCCAATTCAATGAGTCCATTGAATAAATTAAGCTGAGGGTGATGAGACAATTTAATTTTTTAATTCATAGACCTAGTAGAGAATCTAATATAAGAAGGATTTCATGACAACATTGGAATTTGAATCTTTTTTCTTCTTGCTCTCTTAAGAGTAATAATGATGGGATGTGACACATTTAAGTGTTGGTATTCAGTTAGGTTTTTTAGATTTTCCATATGAAACATCATTTTCATTTTTTGAGCAACAAGATGATTTTAAATTTTTTATTTCAAGGGCTCTACTATAGCAGGGGAACACCTTCTGCAAAAAAATTAATTGACAGAACAATATTGAAAATTATAACAAAAGAGTTTAAGGTACTATCAAAAGTAAAGGGATAAAATAGCATAAAAATGCCATAAATAATAATAAAATAAACAAAAAACTCTAACTACACGATAAAAAACTTTGGATAGAATACTTTATTTAATGTTTTCAATTTCCAATATTGTATATATTTTTTTGTATGAGTTTTTTTAGAAAAGTGGTCGCTCAAATCCTCCACCAGAAATGGCGCTAAAAATGTGACACTATTGTCATTAAAACTCTGTCAAAGTATAATGTATTTATTTTTCTAACAACTACTATACAATGGCCAGTTGTTTCAAACCCAAGGGAAGACTAACAGTATGTTGAGTGGGCAATTTTTCTTAACAAGACTGATTTTTTAGTAGTGGGGTAAAAATTATTTTTATTTTTTTAATATATTTTTATATTAGTAGAAATAGACACAAAGGATTATTTTAAAAGAAAAAACTAAAACTATTGCAATGTCTAATCTAATAAGAGATAAAATACATGTAAACCTAGAAAAAGTATTGGTTATAACTAATTAAGTAGAAATACTCATGGAATTCTAACTATAATATTTTATAAATGTATCTTCTTCTCTGAACAATATTATTCCATGGAATCTATAAAATAAGGGTTTAATCTTCCTCTACAGAAGATTAAACACCCAAAAAATGAAATCTTCAAGTTTTCCAATCTAAGATTCTAGAAATTAAATAATATTAATAAGGTAATAAATGTAATTAATATAACTATAAAGAGTCTAATTATTTTAATTTAAAACCTCAAGGAAATAAATTCAAGATAAATATCCGCTGTTGTTCTTGAAATTATGATGTGGGAGAAAGAGTCGCATATTTTTTTAATGAATTTAAAATTTATGTCTCCAATGAATTTTGAATTCATTGTAAATAACTAATGAGAAGAGAAATAAAGAATTTACCATTAGTAGTTAAATTCCCTAATCTAAAAATATTTAACCTACAATCATCTTTCTTTCGAAAATTGATAATGGTAGAATTAAAAATTCATAAATCTAGAAAAAAAGATGAGAGGAGAACTCTCATCGTAATCTTTCTCTCTGGGTCTCTGTCTCCAAGGGGTGATGAATGGAGGAATTTTCTAAATCATGCTGCTATTCTCCTGAACTCATTATAAATAAAAGTGTCTAATGAATGAATGATTCCTCCTCCACTAATGCTTTAATTATTCTATGTTTTTAAATCCACTATCATGCTTTATTTTTCACCGATGCGTGCACCGATTTGGTAATCCCTTCTCTTTTTCAATGAACACATGCATTTATTCTGCTGCAGCTCCTATGAAAATATTGAAACCCGTCCGACTAACTACAAACCAATTGGTTAGATGAGAATTAACGTTATTTTGGTCCTAAAATGAATTTTCAATAAGAACATGGATAAATTAATAGAGTAAAAAAATAATTATTTACATGAATAATTATTAAATTTTTTTAAATTAAACCTAAACTAATAAATAATATTAATTTAAATTTTCTATTAATTTAATTATAAATATAATAATATATTGATTTCATTTATTTTAATTTACAAAAGGCTTATTAATTATTAAATATTAAATTATTTAACTATTATTATTAAATATAATAATTTCCAAAATTAATAAATGATTATTATTAAATGTTATTATTTAATAATGTTACTTTATTTTTTATAATAATTATTATTTTTATTATAAATGTATTATTTAAAACACTATAATAATAATAATTATTATAATAATTAAATTATTTAGATTAATTTATTATGGTTATTAATTTATTTACAATTAAATTATTTTAGTTACATTATTTATTTTATTATTTTTTTTTATTATTATTATTATAGTTTTATTATTTACTTGTATATTATACTTTTTATTTATTTTATTTATTATATTTTTTTACTCCCCCAACCAATTTCTCCCTTTATTTGGGCCGCATAGGGGGTGTTCTATGTTATGTTAGAATCTTCTATGGTGGAAAAGTACAGAACCGGTGGCAGCAACATATCCCTCTAGTTGCACAACTACTATCTCGTCTAGGGGCGATGGATCTACTCTTCCCTAGAAGCAGTAGTTGACCTCAAATCTCATTCAACAGTGGCGGAAGGTGGTCACGCTACGGACCTACATCTCACCACTGATGGAGAATGATATTAATCCTACCGGGGATCTATGAGTTGTGTGGTACAGATGGAATATGGGTAGAATGGTGTTGGTAAGATATAGAAAAATGATAATTGGACATCATGAGTCACCAATGGGCTAACAACGGTGACTCATGTGAACCATCAGTAAGAAAATTGTTTAATGTTGACTCATAATTTAACTGCAAACTAAAAAATAAAACAATTAACAAATAAAGAAAAAGTAATTAAACAATAAATAATTATGTAAATGAAATTTGAAAATATAATTAATGAAACTTATACTAATAAAAAACGATTATTAATGTAATATATTTAGTAGTGTAAAAGAAAATTAAACTAACTAACTAACATAAAATATTATGTAGGGAAATAAACTAAATTTATACTAGATTATAAAAATGATTTAAAACTATAAATAAAAATGATTTATTTTAATATATTAAATCAGATTAAATAGTTAAATTTACAATTGAAAAAAAAATTATATTAAGAAAAAAAATTAGAAGATTAAAAAATAAATAAATATTTACTTTAATAAAATGATGATAAATTGATTAATTGATTAATCTAATAAAATGAAAAAATATTAAATTATTCACCAAAGAATATTATAGACATATAAATATTAATTTGTTAATTTAACGAACCTAAAATAAAAAAAAGTTATAATTAAAAGTTTTGTGGTGGACTACTACAAAATTAATTATATAAACATATTAAATAATGATTTTTTTTATTAAATTACAAAAGTGCAGTAAATTATAAAAAAGTATCAAATTAACTAATTAAATGAATTAAAATTAAATAAAATGTTGTGGAAAATAATTTGAATTTAGTGCCACATCAGAAAATAAACTTGTACATATTTTACTAGAAAGGATCAATTGCAGAGAATCTAGAAAAAAGTTTTTATATTAATTAATGACTGAAAATGAAAATTGGATTCAGTTTATCTTGTATGGTGTTATGAATTTAAAGGCTACAAGAAAGTGGGGAAGTCAGGTGTTGGTTGGTGTTTTGTTTGGAAACACATAGGTTGGTCTTGTGTTAATTTCTCTATAAATATGTATATTCACACTTCATTATTGTGATTTCTATATAACCCCACCAATCTCAGGAATTTTGTACCAAACCCACATAGTCATATGGGAGGGTTTATTTCCCAACATCTCAGTGGGAGGATGGATGGTTAGCCACCATCTCATCCCTACTCCCTCTTCTGTGTGAGAGTGGCCCTAGTAGCTTATAGAGAGTTGTGATGTGTGGTCCCAAGTCTCTTTAGGATGAGATGTGGTTTGTGTCCCAGGTGCCTTTGGGATGAGATGTGACGTGTGTCCCTAGTGTCTTCAAGATGAGATGTGATGTGTGTCCCAAGTGGCTTCTAGATGAGATTTGGTGTGTTGTGATAGACTAGGTGTGTATGGGTGAGATGTGATATGTGGTTGGGACTAGGTGTGTGTGGGAAGGATGTGGTGGGATGTAATTCAGAAGAGGTGGGAGGGCCAGGAAATTTGTATTTGGGCTATGAGAGAGGCTAATCAGTGGTAAAGTGGTGAAGGGTACCCAAGCACCGATTTTCTTTACATTATATTATATTACATAGATGATTTGTTTTGTGAGAGAGCCATGGTGATGTTGGGGTTTCTATTAGTCTACTTGTACTGTGTTGTTTGTTATTTCTATTTTCTCACGAGTGCATTTGTATTCTCCCGCCACTTATGCATGAGGGACATTGGATTTCCAATTATGTATACATGTGTGCTAACCCTATGTATATAAGAACTATTTTTATGTTTCTAGGAGGATTAAATAGACTGTTCTTGGAATTACTAGACACACCCTTAGATAGCTTCTATTTTTCTTCTCTAGTTGTGTTTTAGTGTATTTAGTTTGGAGGATTTTACATGTATTAGTTTTATTTACACATTTATTTAGATATGGTTAATGGTTATATATATATATATATATATATATATATATCTCATGGGGTTTATTATGAATGGTTCACTATATCTACCAATATTGATTCCTTATAAAGGGTAATTCCTCCATTGTTGTGAAAATTATACACCCTTGGTTCTAGTCACCATCCAAGGTCATACTGAAGGTGGGACTCGAGGCTTATTATCTCTCTCCCATCATTGGGGTCTCGTTGGTGGTAGAGGGTCATGAAAGGATGTTATGAGAGCCGGATGCATGAGAGATAGGGTATATTTTGGTGTTAAGAAATGTGAGGAAATTCCGGGTTTGTTTAGAAATGATGTTAGTTTACCTAGGAATGTGATATAAGCCTAGGAGACTAGCTAGGAAATGGGATTTTAGGGCCCCCATGATACAATGCACAAAAATTTATCTTATTTAATGATAAGGTTAAATGGTACTTCTTGTAGTGTAGAGGCCTAGGAAATGTACATGAATCATGATAACTTGTGATCTTGTTTTAATTATGTTTTTAGGGAACTTTAAAATGGATAAAATGGATTAAATATAATTAAAATATAACAAAATGAAAATTCATACTTCCGGAATTAGTAAATCATTGTGTCACGAACCGGCCCAACCCGGGCTCGAGCCGCAACATCCCCAGGCCCGCCTCCATAGGCCAGGGGTTGGCGACCAGCGCCGAAGGCACCATAACTCGGGGAGGCCTTTTCTTAAGTACCTGAACACACACACGCAACATACTCAATGCAAAAGTGAATAGTAAAGAAAGAACAAGCAGAGTAAAAAGAACAACTGCTATATATATAAACCACAGATATGCATCGACCTCTAAACAGTAAAATGTACAAGATGAAAAGAAAATGGGAAAAACACGTGCCCAACCAAAAGTGCCACAACCCGGAAACAGGTAAACAAAAAGAAACAGCTGACGGGTCTCCCACCTGGAACCCGGCCACGACCACCGCACGCGGTCCAAGCTCCCAAGCTCCTATGCTCCACCGAAGTCACGCTCCACCTGTCCGTCGTCTTCAAGGGCACACCAAGTGCGGGAAAAGCCCATGCAGGGGTGAGTATAAAAATACTCAGTAGGATACCCCGAAGGCTCAAGGGAACTACAAAGGAGGTACCGAAGGGTGAGAAGTAGAGAGAACATGAAAAAGTAAAGGAGCACAACAGAGAGGACAGTAAGGAGTACTGTAAAGAGTCCAGCTCAACCCAACAAGAGGAAAGAAGATAGACTCATCCAGGAACAAGGAGCTGGAAACGGTGAGAAGATGAACTTCCCGTCGAGTCTTTGCTACCTATAGCAGGATAGTAGACTCATCCAACCACGAGAAGCTAGACACGGAAAGCACGTGGCATACCCTGCGCGTCTTCGCCTCTCCTGGAGGGAGAGTAACCAAGCCCAAGAAGTGGGTACTCAAAAAAGGTATATACAAGTCTATATGCTCAACAAGAATCCCGAACAAAGTCATAAGGGGATCTCCATCCCATAGCTCAGCCCAAGAAAAAGTAGCCAACAGTCCCAGAAGAAACACCATCGATGCCTAGCATCCCACATGTCTGCCCCGAACCGCAAGCCAAGGGGCTCAATCACCACACCACGACACTATCCGCTTTGGGCGGCACTGACTCGCCCGCATGGTTTTAGGTCGCGTCACAAGGACGCGTCTCAGTGGGGGAAAGTGCTCCTAGTACTTGAGAGTTCTGGGGGAAAGTCAACCACAACTCGTCACTGCCCCGCAGTTGAGAAATCTGCTCAAAGTCGACAGGTGACCCCCTGCCCAGCCCCGCTGGAGGATCCTAGGAAGTCAACGGGTTCCCACTATAGGTAGAACCGGAAAGTCGATGGGTGCCTCACTGCCCAGTCCTGTAACAGGGTAGTCCACTAGAGGGAGACCCGGCTAAATTCGGCGACGGGACCACTGCCCAACCCAGTTGGAGGTAACCTGACATCGGGGACCACTGCCCAGCCCAGCTAGAGGTAAGCCCTGCATTGGGGACCACTGCCCAGCCCAGCTTGAGGTATGCCCGGCATCAGGGACCACTGCCCAGCCCAGCTTGAGGTAAGCCCGGCATCGGGGACCACTTCCCAGCCCCACTGGAGGTAAGTCCAGAACTGCTGTGGCCATCCCTGTTGGATGGTACTGCTCGGTAAACACCACTGTACTGGTCATCCCTGCTGGATGGTAACCCACTGGTGAGCCCCGCTCAAAACAACCTCAGCTCTGCTGGAATAACCTCAGCCCTGCTGGAACAACCTCACCCCTGTTGGAACAACCTCAGCCCTGCTGGAACAACCTCCTGGGTAGAGGATCGGTGCCCGCGTAAAGTGTTGGTCACACCGAAACCACAAGATCTATTTGGGAACACGGTGCAACGGGAGAAACTCCCCAGGCCTCACAAGGTGATCATGCTCCAGTCCACTGAGTCACTGTCGAGCGGACTGAGACACCTCAACCCAAAAAGTGGGGAAAACACCCACGTTGTATGAACACCCGTAGTCGCAGATGTTGTCGCAGTCCAGTGAAAGGGCACAGTACTGAAACCCCTCACAGCCAAAGAAGTAGAGGAACCAAACCATCTCTGACGGCCAAACCATCGAGAACAAGATCAGGGGGAGACCGATCAACCTTGTTAGTCAGAAAAAAGAGCACCATGCTAGGGGAAACTCCGCCCTGCTGGTCAAACAGACGAGCACAAAGCCAGGGGAAAACTCCACCCTGCTGGTCAAACAAACGAGCGCAGAGTGACCCTCTACGTCACGAGAGGTCAAAGTACGTAAAGAAGATCACGACACGCATGTGGGGCCCACACGACGTGTGGACCCAAGTCAACCCCAACTAAGAGCACAAACATCCTCCGGTACAAACAACCACACGTACCTCCAAGCGCTCCCGTATACTTTCGGAGTATAGCTTGTTCCAACCCAAAGGCTATCGTGCACATGACACCCAACGTCAACGTGAAGGCGTGACGTAACAACTCCACCTCAAAGGCCAAGGCATGGCCAACCACATCTCGTGGACCAATTGTATCACTCTCCCAAGAGTGCGCGATCACACGTCAAGGGTCCGCTTCAAATAAGGTAGGGCGAACTACCACTGCAGCACCTTCCATGCTTCCACATTTAACAATATTTCACAAGAGGCTCCGCACAACCAAATGGATCGCACCGTTGTAATCCTCACGGAAAAACACGCGAGATCGACTACTTACTCGCCTCCAACGGATATCCGAAGGAAAAGTCACCAACACCGCCTCACGCCCGAACGGCGTCCTGTGATCCCGAGCCTCGGCCCTGAAAACAGTCGGGCGCATCGAACCATTGCGATCCCCTCGGGATAACACGTCAAAAGCACTACTCACTTGAGTGCAACGGATATCCGGAGAAAAAGGTGCATCCCGGCGCACCGCACACGAGCAGTGCCATGTGGGACCTGCATCCCGGTCCCGAAACTCAACGAACAGATCGCACCATTGCAATCCTCTCGAAAAAGTACACAAAATGGACTACTCACTTGTCCAAAACGGTCGCCCGGTGATAAAGATTGAAATCACCGTCAACTCCCGAAACGGCCCTCGCGGGCCCCGCACCATCGTACAGAATTACAGCGGGAAGACAGCGCCAACGCGATGCCCTTGGAAAAACACCCAACATCGACTGTTCGCACACCCTGAACGAACGTCCGAGGAAAAAGTCGCTAAAAGCTGCAGGCAGTTCAAAAGACGGGCCATGGGGCCCACGCCACAAATTCGGCCTCAACGCCCGTAACCACCCTGGAAACCTCCGCCTCGATGCCAGGGTTCCAACTCTGCAGAAAGCGCTTAAATCGGATGTCGGACGCATCCGCACCGTCCGAAACAAAATTCTCGGGAAAAACGCTCGTCCACTTAATGACATGTTGTGCCTCCGCGGCCCCTCGTTTCGAGAATTAAAAATTCCCGAAACCATCTCAAAATATTCTCCTTATCCCAAGGAACGCGTCACCAATGACGGCGCGCGAATCCGACACTCGGTCTGACATTTACATCCGTTTTAAAAAAAACGGACATTAGTGGGCCATGCCGGTTCGTCCGGCCCACTCTCCGGAACCGGCCCGCGATCGCGGGCCGACCTTCCATGCCCGGACTGGCAGCAAGCCGGTCCGGCTTGCTTTTCTACCACAAAGACCAGCCGCGCGCGGTTCTTGTCTGCCGCGGGGTCCCGAGGACCCCGCCCCCCGTCGTCGCCGCGTCAACCCGGCCAGGAAGGCCGGGTGTCTTCGCCCGCACGCCGCGCTTCTCCGGCGCCCGCTGGACACCCCCGGCCTCGTTTGGACGCCGCCCCCCTCGCGCTGGCTAGACGCCGCGACACTCGCCTAAGGCCGCCCGCACGCCGCGGCACCCTGCTGAAGCCGCCCACGTGCCACCGCCCGTCACCGCCCTCAAAACCGGCCGGACAAGAAACCAAAACCAGCAACTTTCGCCGGACGCCCCCAGCCTCCTCCTAACTCCAATTTACATACCGAAAAGGGAGATGGAAAGCTCAAAATGTATACAACACGATTATGGGATTTTTTCAAAGATACAACAAAGATTTGATGATTTTAATCGAACTCAAAGGGAGGTTCGGAAATAAAACGCAACAAAATGAAAACATCCTACCTCGCGGGGCTTCGCCCGAAGCTTCGCGACGATCCGCCGACCACCACACCTTGCCGGAGCTGTCTCGCCGGAGTGGTGAAGGAGGGGGAGAGATCCTCCTTGCTACTGTCCAGGTGAGGGAGAGGAAGAGGGTGTGGGTGACTTAAGCGTTTAAATAGAAAACTCTTAGCCACCCGCCCGTCGGCCCGAACCCGAACTCCCGACGGGGTCGAGGTTAAGCCTCCCCTAAGTTAAACAACACCTCTCGAGCACAACGGCAGTCTCGGAATTCTAATCCGAGACCCTGTTCAAAAGTTATAAAATTTAACGTCTGAAGCCGCAAAATTACGAAAACACCCCTGGGGCCATTTTTCACAAACGGCCCGCGCCCGCGAAACTTATACCCCTCCTAGGGTAAACAGCACATTCCGAACTCAACCGTGCCCTTAGTTTTCCAATCTGAGCCACCATTTAAGAGATACATTCGTTTCAACATTAAACGAATTAATTTAATTTATTTAATCCGTTTAACGTTCCAGAAGCCAGCGAGGGGTCCAAACATCCCGTGCCGACAAGTTTTATGTCGTTCCTAGGGTAAAAACCCCATTTAGGACTCATCCATACACTCGGATCCCCGATCCGGAACTTCGTTTAGGAGTTATCCCATTTATTTGGTGTTCCCAGTGTGAACGCACTGGAAATTTAATTCTGGCCACTCCGGGGCTCGGAATCGCATGTCGTCTGAAGGCATTGCTCTGGAATATTATCAAGAATATTCCAAAGTCTTTCTCAGAAAAAACTAGGTTCTTACATCATTCCCTCCTTCAAACTTTTCGTCCCCGAAAAGAAAAACAAGGTAGTAACACATGGTACCAAGCCCAAACCTGGCTTTCTCATATCCAGAAGAACCCACGCACAGCTCTGCATCACCGCACACAGACCAAAGGATTGATCTGTTCATGCGAGGTCATCCCGTGCCGATGTCGTGCACCCACTCTATACTTTGGGGTTAGGGCAAGGTGGTAGGGTACCTCGCCATCGCTTTGCACGGTCTCAAATGGCCCGAAGGCCCTCAGGGGTAGCTCACCTCCCCGGTCAAACCTCTACGTCACATGCCGCGACTGGAATCACCACCCGCACCTAAAACAAGGCCCGGTGATTCCCTCCTTCAGAATATCCATATGGTGAAACACCCAATGATATCTGGTCATACATGATTTCATTGTCGATGCTCTCTTACACGCTCAAAAAGTGAATGAGTCAACACCATCGACTAAATGAAAAGGTGTCACGCCCTTTTTCCTTACCAACACAGGGTTACACCCGACGCCCTGCATCACCCTGGTAACACATCAAACAAGGAGCAGGTAGGAAAGAAGTTCACACACAAAGTCTAACAATTCTACTGCAAAAAGGTAGAAGAGATGTAGAGCGTACCTCTTATCACCTCATGCTATGTAGGATAGTAGACATCCAAAGCTCGCAGCAGCCCGCGGTCCCAACCGTCTGCTCCCGGAGCCTGACGTGGACCACCTAGTTTTGATGGGGAGATATCGTAACTTCATCCCCCACTACCATCTCCTCCCGCTCCTCTTCTAGCACCACCTCTTTGGGTACTACACCGATCACGGCGCTGCCTCTGCCGTGGTGGTGCACCTGCTGCCTGCCCGAAGCTCCCAACAACTCGGGTCGGGCGGTCTCGTGCCAAGTGACCTCGCCCGTCACAAGCATAGCACCGACTCTCTTTGGGCTGCACTGGTGCCTTCCGGCGCCACTGTGGTGTACGACCATGCCCCTGAGTCCGGTTTTCAGTAAGACACCTGTGTTGAGGTTCTGCTTGCCGACGCCCACTAGCTGCGGCAGACGTCTCAGCTCTAACGTGCCTGCTGCCACTACCAACTCCAGAACGTGACAGGAATTCCTCTATCACCAGCGCCTACTCTAGCACCCCGACATATGTGGAAATTCCCAAGGGTACTATGACAACACGAATATCTTGGCGGAGAACCTACTAAAACTTCCGCGCTCGGAGGTTGTCATCATGGACCAGGTCCGGGTAAAAGCGTGCACGGTCTGCAAAACTAGCCGCGTACTCGGCTACTGTCATCCCTCCCTGCTGAAACTGTAGGATCTTCTGAATCCGAACGGAGCTCAAGAAGGAGGGGAAAAACTCCTCACGAAACAACAACTGGAAGTCGCCCCACGAAAGTGGCGACTCGTCAAGAAACTGAGTCACCAGACTCCACCAACGCCGAGCTGGTCCACGAAAAAGGGTGGCTGCCAAAGCCACTCTCTGATCTTTCAGCATCCGCACAAGACTGAAAAGGTGAACCACTGCCTCGTGCCAAACCTATGCTGTCTGAGGGTCTGTCTCACCACTGAACCTCAGCGGTCTCTGCCGCTGGAACTCACAGAGCGCGCTCAACCTGCGCTCAAACTCAGCCTGCTCTGGCTGAAACTGTTTGCTGCTCAACTGGTGGGGGGTGCTGCTAACAGCCCACCCGGAGAAAGGGCTCGCATGATGGGTCCTGGACTTTGGCCTCATAGCTCAAAGGGTCTTCGTCACGAACCAAAGCTGGTATCATGGATGGCTATCTTCGCGGAGACATCCTGAATATTATCAAGGTGTGTCGCGGTCAGATGAGCATATATGTATATACAAAAAAACAACAACGATGGGGATCTGACTCAAGAAGGACAGTCAAGACTCAGTCCTATGTGATGAATAACCAAATTTCCCTGCAACAAGTTTCTCAGCATGCCGAGTCGACAAGCGGGTTATCATGGTCCTGGTGAATGGATACGTCGGTCGCCACACCATCACTGGACTCCCTGGCCTGAGAGCTGCTCGTGAGACACATTAACACCGTTGCCCTAATTCCCAACCAATTCCTCTTTTAGGGACGTCCGCACAATGCCCCAAGGAACGAACCACCTTTGATACCACTTTTTCATGACCTGACCCTACCCGGGATCGAGCCGCAACTACCCCAGGCCCGCCTCCATAGGGCAGGGGCTGGCAACCAGCGCCGAAGGCACCATAACTCGGGGAGGCCTTTTCCAAAGTACCTGTACACACACACGCAGCACACTCAATGCAAAAGTGCAGAGTAAAGAAAGAACAAACAGAGTAAAAAGAACAACTGCTATATAAATAAACCATTGATGTGCATAGACATCTAAACAGTACAAAGTACAAGATGAAATGAAAAGGGAAAAAAACGCGCCCAACCAAAAGTGCCACAACCCGACAACAGGTAAACAAAAAGAAACAGCTGACATGTCTCCCACCTGGAACCCGGCTACGACCACCGCACACGGTCCAAGCTCCCAAGCTCCTACGCTCCACCGAAGTCACACTCCACCTGTCCGTCGTTTTCAAGGGCACACCAAGTGCGGGAAAAGCACAAGCAGGGGTGAGTATAAAAATATTCAGTTGGATACCCCGAAGGCTAGAGGGAGAAACAAAGGAGGTACTAAAGGGTGAGCAGTAGAGCGAACAGGAAAAAGTAAAGGAGCACAACAGAGAGGGCAGTAAGGAGTACTGTAAAGAGTCCAGCTCAACCCAACAAGAGGAAAGAAGGTAGACTCGTCCAGGAACAAGGAGATGGAAACGGTGAGAAGATAAACTTCCCGTCGAGTCTTCACTACCTATAGCAGGAGAGTAGACTCATCCAACCACGAGAAGATAGACACGGAAATCACGTGGCATACCCCGCGTGTCTTCACCTCTCCTGGAGGAAGAGTAACCAATCCCAAGAAGTGGGCACTCTAACAAGGTATATACAATTCTATATGCTCAACAAGAATCCCGAACAACGTCGTAAGGGGATCTCCGTCCCGTAGCTCAGCCCAAGAAAAAGTAGCTAACAGTCCCAGAAGAAACACCATCGATGCCTAGCAAACCGCACGTCTGCCCCGAACCGCAAGCCAAGGGGCTCAATCACCACAACTCGACACTATCTGATTTGGGCGGCACTGACTCACCCACACGGTTTTAGGTCGTGTCACAAGGACACGTCTCAGTGGGGGAAGCGCTCCACGTACTTGAGAGTTCTGGGGGAACGTCAACTATAACTCATCACTGCCCCGTAGTAGAGAAATCTGCTCAAAGTTGAAAGGCGAACCCCTTCCCAGCCCCGCTGGAGGATCCATAGAAGTCAACGGGTTCCCACTACAGGGAGACCCGGAAAGTCAACGGGTGCCTCACTGCCCAGTCCCGTAAGAGGGTAGTCCACTGGAGGGAGACCCGGCTAAAGTCGGTGACGAGACCACTGCCCAGCCTAGCTAGAGGTAACCCGGCATCGGGGACCACTGCCCAGCCCAGCTGGAGGTAAGCCCGACATCGGGGACCACTACCCAGCCCAGCTTGAGGTAAGCCTAGCATCGGGGACCACTACCCAGCCCAGCAGGAGGTAAGCCCGGCATCGGGGACCACTGCCCAGCCCTGCTGGAGGTAATCTCGGAACTACTCTGGCCATCCCTGTTGGATGGTACTGCTCGGTAAACACCACTGTATTGGCCATCCCTGCTGGATGGTATCCCACTAGCGAGCCCCGCTCGAAACAACCTCAGCTCTGCTGGAAGAACCTCAGACCTGCTGGAACAACCTCAGCCCTGCTGGAACTACCTCAGCCCTGCTGGAACAACCTCAGCCCTGCTGGAACAACCTCCTGGGTAGAGGATCGGTGCCCGCGTAAAGTGTTGGTCACACCGAAACCACAAGCTCTACCAGGGAACACGGAGCAACGGGAGAAACTCCCCAGGCCTCACAAGGCGATCACGCTCCAGTTCGCTGAGTCACTATCGAGCGGACCGATACACCTCATCCCAGAAAGTGGGGAAAAACCCACGCTGTACGAACACCCGTAGTCGCAGACGGTGTCGCAGTCCGGTGAAAGGGCACAGTACTGAAACCCCTCAAAACCAAAGAAGAAGAGGAACCAAACCATCTTTGACGACCAAACCATCGAGCACAAGACCAGGGGGAGACCGCTCAACCTTGTTGGTCAGACAAAAGAGCACCAGGCCCGGGGAAACTCCACCCTGCTGGTCAAATAGAAGAGCACAAAGCCAGGGGAAAACTCCAACCTGCTGGTCAAACAAACGAGCGCAGAGGGACCCTCTACGTCGCGCGAGGTCAAAGTACGTAAACCAGATCATGGAACGCACGTGGGGACCACACGACGTGTGCCCCCAGGTCAACCCCAACTAAGCGCACAAACATCCTCCGGTACAAACAACCACACGTACCTCCAAGCGCTCCCGTATACTCCCGGAGTATACCTCGTTCTAGCCCAAAGGCTATCGTGCACACGACACCCAACGTCAACGCGAAGGCGTGACATAACAACTCCACCTCAATGGCCCAGGAATGGCCAACCACATCTCGTGGACCAATCGTATCACTCTCCCAAGAGTGCGCGATCACACGTCAAGGGTCCGCTTCAAATAAGGTAGGGCGAACCACCACTGGAGCACCTTCCATGACTCCACATTTAACAAGATCGTGCAAGAGGCTTCGCACAACCAAATAGATCGTACCGTTGCAATCCTCATGGAAAAACACGTGAGATCGACTACTTACTCGCCTCCAATGGATATCCGACAGAAAAGTCACCAACACCGCCTCATGCCCGAACGGCATCCCGTGATCCCGAGCCTCGGCCCCGAAAACAGTCGGGCGCATTGCACCATTGCGATCCCCTCGGGATAACACGTCAAAATCACTACTCACTTGAGTGCAACGGATATCCGGAGAAGAAGGTGCATCCCAGTGCACCGCACACGAGCGGTGCCATGTGGGACCCACATCCTGGTCCCGAAACTCAACGAACGGATCGCACTGTTGCGATCCTCTCGAAAAAGTAGACGAAATGGACTACTCAGTTGTCCAAAACGGTCGCCCGGTGATAAAGCTGGAAATCACCGTCAACTCCCGAAACGTCCATAGCGGGGCCCCCACCATCGTGTTGAATTATAGCGGGAAGACTGCGCCAACGCGATGCCCTCGGAAAAACACCCAACATCGACTGTTCGCACGCCCCGAACAGACGTCTGAGGAAAAAGTCGCTAAAAGCTGCACGCAGCTCAAAAGGCAGGCCATGGGGCCCATGCCAAAACTTCAGCCTCAATGCCCGTAACCACCCTGGAAACCTCCGCCTCGATGCCAGGGTTCCAACGCCGCTGACGGCGCTTAAATCGGACGTCGGACGCGTCCGCGCCGTCCGAAACAAAATTCTCGAGAAAAACGCTCGTCCACTTAAAGACATGTCGTGCCTATGCGGCCCTCTTGTTGGGAATTAAAAATTCAAGAAACCATATCAAAATATTCTCCTTATCCCAAGGAACGCATCGCCGCTGACGGCGTGCGAATCCGACACCCGGGTTGACATTTATAGCCGTTTAAAAAAAACAGACATTAGTGGGCCAGGCCGGTTCGGCCGACCCACTCTCCTGAACCAGCCTGCGGTCGCGGGCCGGCCTTCCACGCCGGACCGACAGCAAGCCGGTCCGACTTGCTTTTCTCCCACAATGACCTGCCGTGCGCGGGTCTTGTCTGCCGCGGGGTCCCGAGGACCCCGCCCCCCGTCGTCGCCGCGTCAACCCGGCCAGGAAGGCCGGGTGTCTTCGCCCGCACGCCACGCTTCGCCGGCGCCCGCTGGACACCCCCGGCCTCATCCGGACGCTGCCCCCCTCGCGCTGGCCAGACGTCGCGGCACCCGCCTAAGGCCGCCCGCACCCCGCGGCACCCTGATGAAGCAACCCGCGCGCCACCGCCCGTCACCGCCCTCAAAACCGGCCGGACAAGAAACCAAAACCCGCAACTTTCGCCGGACGCCCCCGGCCTCCCCCGAACTCCAATTTACAAACCGAAAAGGGCGATGGAAAGCTAAAAATTTATACAACACGATTATGGGATTTGTTCAAAGATACAACAACTATTTGATGATTTTAATCGAACTCAAAGGGAGGTTCTGAAATAAAATGCAACAAAATGAAAACCTCCTACCTTGCGGGGCTTCACACGAAGCTTCGTGACGATCCGCCGGCCACCACGCCTCGCCGGAGCAGTCTCGCCGGAGTGGAGAATGAGGGGGAGAGCTCCTCTTTTCTGCTGTCCAGGTGAGGGAGAGGAAGAGGGTGTGGGTGACTTAAGCGTTTAAATAGAAAACGCTTAACCACCCGCCCGTCGGCCCGAACCCAAACTCCCGACGGGGTCGAGGTTAAGCCTCCCCTAGGGTAAACAAAACCCCTCGAGCATAATGGAGGACTCTTAATTTTAATCCGAGACCCCGTTCAAAAGTTATAAAATTTAACGTCTGATGCCGCTAAATTACGAAAACGCCCCTGGGGCCATTTTTCAGAAACGGCCCGCGCCCGCGAAACTTATACCCCTCCTAGGGTAAACAGCACATTCCGAACTTAACGGTGCCCTCAGTTTTCCAATATGAGCCACCGTTTAAGAGATACCTGCATTTTAACATTAAACGAATTAATTTAATTTATTTAATCCGTTTAACGTTTCAGAAGCGAGTGAGGGGTCCAAACATCCCGTGCCGACATGTTTTATGTCGTTCCTAGGGTAAACACCCTATTCCGGAACCATCCGTACACTCAGATCCCTGATCCGGAACTCCGTTTAGGAGTTATCCCATTTATTTTTCATTCCTAGTGTGAACGCACTGAAAATTTAATTCCGGCCACTCCGGGGCTCGGAATCGCACGTCATCTGAAGGCACTGCTCTGGAATATTTTCAAGAATATTCAAAAGCCTTTCTCAGAAAAACGTGGGTTCTTACACATTGTCTGTCATTCATCT
The DNA here is from genome assembly GCA_963277665.1 of Viscum album. Lineage (NCBI taxonomy): Eukaryota > Viridiplantae > Streptophyta > Magnoliopsida > Santalales > Viscaceae > Viscum > Viscum album. Next base: position 1,919,609,979 of record OY728119.1, read on the forward strand.
ATCGCTATTGGTCATCATCTTCATGCACATCAGGTAGTGGCAGTTTAGCATGCTAACCTGGTTAATCGAAGGAGGGTTGATATGGCTAAGGATGATGGTCAATGGTAACGGATGTTGCATGGTTCTTAGCAGCATGAGGTGGTGAAGTACGAGGGGAGTTTTTTTGATATGGAAACAGATATTTTTATAGTGGAGCTATATATTTCATTTGGTTTGATATGAGCCCTGATAGAGTATAGGCTCCCTTTTTTGGTTATCCAGATGTGATGAGTTTCACATAAGTGCTAGACGTTGTACCTTGGTGAGCATTGGGAGGTATATGCTTCATCGGTTGAATTCTAGAATGAGTTTCAGAAAGATTTCCTCTTGTTGGCCATGAATTTTTCGAAGAGGCAAGAGCTACTCTTCCTTTTGTAGGGATGTATGTCTGTGTGGGATCATGGGATTAAGATCATGAACCTTTTATGCTTCGACCCATATCCTTTTCTGGATGAGGAGTCCCGAGTGAGGAACCTTGATGGGGAACTCTATCCTTGAATCTAGTATGCAGGTAAAACATTCATGTTGAAAACCTACCTATATGTTTAGATGATGGAAGAAGTGAACGAGCATATGCTATCATGATGTAATTTTCCATGGGAGGTAAACCAAGATAGTTATTTGATGGGTAGATTTTCCAGTGGTAGGTCTCAGGCTTCATGGCCTTCGATGTTTCAACCAGCCTGGAGTCGACCTCATCATCTTCCCTTTTGAACTTCTAGCTCATATAGCATTCTTATGGGCTTGGGGACGATGTGTTTCTTCATGTAGGGTCATGAAAAACTTCAATAACAGTTCCATATGTCTTCTCGATGTCATTTTGGTAAAGGCATATATGTTCAACATCAACCCCAAAAGTAGTTACTTGTGAGATTGTTCAAAGACCAGGGAATCCAGATTCGTGTATAGCTATGGTAGATAAGGGATATAGAGTCTAACCTCAGGATATTCCTTAAGATTAAGAACCTCTACCAAATAATGTTCATGGAGGTGTCCATCAGAAGAGATGTAGGAGAGATGGGCATTATCAATTTCACGTAGTAGAGGTAGGAGCACCAGATGGGCCATATATTGTTAGAGGTATGATGAGTTTATTATCTATGTTTTCAGTGATTTTTTATTGTATAGCTTCATGATACATTATGTAACCCTCTATATTCCATGCTTTAGAACATGGTATAGCTAGGATTTTTATACCCCTAGAATTGACTATGCCAGTTGGGGGAAAGAACAACTTGTTTGACATGTGTTCAGGGTGTAGACTGACGATACGTCCACATCGGTCTTGTGGGGATATTTTCATAAAATATATGTATCCATACAATTTCATCTTTAACATTTAATGGTTATATGTTGTTTTTTCTAGTATTTACTTCTTTTAGAGAATAATCTTGTTCTCAGAAATGGAAGGCCAATGGACAGGTTTTGATGGTGTGTAGGGATTTTGGGTGGGAAAAAGATATGTGGGGCCCTTCTTTACATGATGGTTGAGATATCTATAGACCCAGTGGGTTCATTGGTGGAGAAGGCTCCCAGGGTATTCAGCATTTTCATAGATATTTTCCCAAAAAGTTTGTGACAATATCCTCTTGGCGTGATGTTGAGTTAGTGATAGACATTTATCTTAGTGGTTATTTTGATTTTGATGGATCCTTATCGGATTTCACCCTCTAATTTTTGGGTGTTAAGGATTCATATATATGATATTATGTTAAAGGGTTTTATCCATCCTAGTGTGTCAATGTGGGGAACTCTATTGTTGTTCTTTACAAAGATGGATGATAGACTGAGGTTGTGTATAATCCTCCTAATGTAGAATCAAATGAAATTAATGAACCATTACCCACTTCTGAGGATCGATGATCTTTTCAATTAGATCACATGGATGATTTGGTTTTCTAATATCAACCTTTTATCCTGATATTAATAATTAAGGGTTAAAGAGGGTGATATCCTAAAAATTTCTTATTGACGTAGTTATGGGTTGTTTGAGTTTATAGTCACGTCTTTCGTTGTTACGAACTTCCTATTTAGGTTCATGGGGCTCATGAACTCCGTATTTTGTGTTTTCCGGGACAATTTAATAGTCATATTAATCAATTAAATTTTTTATAATTTTTGTTATAATATGAGGATGTCGATGGTCACAGACCTATCCTTAAGGTTCTTCAATGCCACCATCTCTATGGAATGTTCTCTATGTGTAATTTTTGGACACAATATGTCTGTTTCATTCAGAACGCGACGTCTCATCATAGGTTGACTGTTGAACCATCAATGGATGAAGTATCTGTTTCTTGTGAAGCATCAAATAATGCGGTTTAACATCATATCTTCAATGTTCATACATGTTATTATAGGCGGGTTGGACCCGATTTCCCTCGATTTGCAACCCCATTGATAGCATTGACTTGGAAAGGACACAAATTTTTGGACCAATCAATGGATGGAAGGATTTAGTTACCACAATGGAAAATTGTTCAGTGCTCTAGTTCTCTAGTTTCTAGAGGAATGGGTAATGTTTGAGTTTTTTTGGGATTCTTCTAGTTTGGTATTGGAATGAATCTTCATAATTTTGAAGGAGATATAGGATAATATTCCCCCGTGAATATAACTATGACACCCATGATCTAGAGCTAGTTGCATCCATGTTTGTGCTAAATTTGGATCGACATTACCTAATTGGGGTGTGTATTGTATTCTTCACAGATCATAAGATTTTGAGGTATATCTTTTCACAGTATGATAGAGATCTATGATAGTAGAGTTGAGTGGAGTTCCTTTATGATTATTATTATGGGATATCCTACAACTTAAGAAATTGGGTTGTCTTGGCTGATCATTTGAGTAGAAATTAATAGAAGGATGTGGTTTAGAAATCTACATTTTCTTGGAGGGAGATTTAGAAGTTGGAAGCTCTGCACTTAAATGAAAGGGTGGATGGTGGAAGACATAATTTGTTTTAGATAAAGATTCAATATTCTCTGATATAGAAAGTGGATGAGTCTTAATGGGGAGACACATATGTATAAGTGATGTGTTATTGTGTTGTCCATGGTTATGCTCCAGAGGGATGGTCAGAGTATAGTTAGAACTGGATGTTGTTTTAAGGGTGTATGTTCGTTCTGGTAGCATTTCTGAAGGGATTTCTTGATGAGTTCCATAGATCACCATTTGCAGTACACATTGGCATTTATATGATTTACCACGAATTGAGGATACAATTTTGGTGGCCTAGAATGAAGCAGATATGTGGCGGTGATTGGGGAAAGATGATAGGTTTTTATCATGTAGAGGAAATGAATCTTATTCATGGAGGTTTTTTAAAAACTGTGGATGTCCCCAAATAGAAATTGGTTGAATTATCGATGGAATTCATCATAGTTTTTCCGATAACTCAGGGAGGTAGTGATGTTATCTAGGTTATCGTGGGTCCATAGACAAAATCTGGGAACTTCTTAGTGATAAATGAGTTATGAATGGTGGATTTTTTTTAATGGTGGTATATGGATGAGGTTGACTAGTTGCATAGAGTTTCAAAATCCATTATCATAGATCGAGATTTTTATCTTACCTCATGAATCTAGAAGGGATTTAAAAATTATTTTTCGCCAAGTTGTGCCTCAACACTGCTTTCCACAATTATATGGATGGTCATATAGAGCGATCAATCCAGAGAATGTAGGATATATTGTGGGAATGTTTCTTGGACATTGGTGGATTGTTTTCACAACACCTACCATTGGTTGATTTTTCTTATAATAATATTTATAACAAATCAATTGGTATGGTCTTATTTATGAAATTGTATGGGTAGCCATGTCACTATCCATTGTGCTAGATAGACGTTGGGGAGGTAATAGTTCTTATTCTTAAGGTGGTTAAGAGAACAACTGAGGAGGCTCATTTGCTTCGAGAGAGGGTCATTGAATCACAAGACCATAAGAAGTATTATGTCGACCATAGGAGGATGACCCTAGAGTTTCAGTTTAGAGACCATGTATTTAGGATGGTTTCCCTTCAATATGGGAATTATATATTTGGGATTGCGAGTAAGCTCTTACCCCAGTTTGTTAGACCTGTCGAGGTGTTGGGATGAGTTGGTGACATGTCATATTGGTTTTCACTTCCAACACATGTGGGAAGGACCACAATGTCTTCCAAATCTATTATCTCAATCAATATCATCATTATTACTTCCATGTCATTGAATTGGGAGAGTTGGATGTTGAGAATGATGAAAATATCGTCGAGCATCGAGTGGAGTCCCAAGACTCTCGAGAGATGGTGTTGCAAGGATGAACCACTCCGTTGAATCACATGTTATGGAGAGATGATGTCTAAGAGTATAGTACAAGGGAAGGTGAGACATATATACAATCCCAATACCTAGAGTTGTTATTAGTTTTTCTATCTCTATTCTTTTCATTGTGAGTTTTCGTTCAAACCTTGTTGTTTAATGAGATATGTTTTTTCCCTGGATGTTATGTGTGGTTTGTTTTGAGTTTTATGTGTTGAGTTATGTTTGATGATGTTTCAACAAGAGAAAAATGGAGGACCTGATTTATAATATAGACCCATTCTAATATTATGTGATTAAACCCATTCAGGCAAGTCAATTTTACCCTGAGCGGATAGTATCTTCAAATAAAGAATGAATTTTTTTGATTCCTTTATCCAAGATGGTATGTTTGGTTTGATTTTATGAGATTTTGTGTTAGCGGTATTGATTGGTGGCATTTATTGGTGTAATGAGATTATATAGAGGTGTCTAGAAGGATGATTTTTTAGACCCTTCATCTCTTTTATTCCAGGTTGATTTTTAATTCTCAAGGGTGACAATAGTTTCAGAGGTATCTAATGTAACAACCTAGGACTTTTGGACAATTACATTGCCAAAAATATTATTATTTATGTTTTTTAGGGTAGTATGGGGGTTTTTTGGGACATGTGAATCATTTCAATTGGGAATCATTCATATATTTATCCAAATTTCCAAATTTACAATGTTGAGTCATCCCGGTGGTGAATCATTCTGGTGATGACTCATCATTGTGGTGACTCATCCTAGTGGTGAATCATTTGGAAATGAATCATCCTAGAAGTTACAAATTACGATGGTGACTCATCCCAGTTGTGATTTATCATGGAGGTATCTCATCCTAGTGGGAACCCATCTGGTGGCACTCATCCATGAGATGACTTGTCTAGCATTGACTCACTAGTGGTGAACCACTGGTGATGACTCTTCTGGTAGTGAATTTTTTTCTATGAATCTTATGGAGGTGACTTGGAAGTGGTGAACCATCTTGATGTTATATATATTGCAGTGTCTTAATGGAGGGGACTCATCTAGTGGTGACTCATTTAATCATTTTCCCAAATTCCAATAATATTCGAAATTTCCATGTTTTTACCTTTTTAGGTATATTTTGATGAGGAATGAGTTAAATTACATATTTAATATTACTTGATACTTAATCAGTGTCTATCGATCATTTATTAAATTTCTATAATGTATGGATGATTTTAAATGGACAAACCGTGCGGTTCTATTGAGATCCACCATTAAAGGGAATTCAAAACTGTATATAATCCCGAGCATTAAGAATCTAAAAATTCTAAAGAAAATTACATTCCTCCTCACATTATATCTATATTTATCTTTAGACTAGATGTCCCAAATCCTTCTTCTCATAGGATACAGGTACATATTTGCTGTAGTGGGTTCAGGTTTCCCAGGAGAGTTTCCTACTGTATGCAAAACCCTCTTTTTGTATTAGGATTTTGTTGATCATATTTCTTCTAGGCAGTGTTTTCTTCATATTTATTTAATTATAACACATGATATGGGTATATACATGTTTACCCTTGTGTATATGGTTGAATTTGGACTTATAAAGATAAAATAATTGGTCTAAATTAAATATAAAGGGGCACATGAAAGTGATGTTTGAAATTAGGGTTTATTTTTTATTTATTAATGTTATGTATTATATGGGAAAATTTAGATTCTTAAAAAATTGTCTTTGGTGGTAATTATTTATGATTAAATTTTATGAAATATGGAATGTGTGTTCTGTGCTTGATGAAAATACGTGATATGTACTTGGCTACTCACATATAATTGGTTAATAAAATGGATTCCCCAGACTCATACATTTCCTATGATAACACCCTTAATTAACAATCTGAAATTGAATAAGATATCCCTTGTTAAATCTAATTGTATTTTCTAATTTGGTGTGTGATATGACATGTTGGGGGGAGTGGATGAGATGTGGTTGGAGAGAAGGTTTGGGATGTTTAGGATGTAGTTGTGATACGAGGCTACAGTGGAAGATGTATTTGGATTTTGATATTGGGTTTTTATTTCACTATACAGAATATTGTGTTCTTATGTTGTATTAGATTCCTAATTGGTATAGATGGTGATAACAATGATCTTGGAAAATAAATATGTACATATTTTAGTAGAATCATTCAGTAGCATAGAACCTAGAAAATGGTTTAATATTAATTAAATACTGAAAATGAAATGTGTCATGTTTTTCGCATGTATATTGTTATGTAGTAAGAGGTAGCTGGAAAGTAGATAATTCATGAGTAGTTTGGTGTTTCTTTTGTAAACCCACAGTTCGTTCATCTTTATTTCTATATAAATATATATATATATATACATTGTATATTCATCGGATTTCTACACGTACCACAACCTTGTGGATCCCTATGTGTCAACACCAATATAGTCATGTGGGAGGATGTCTTTCTAAAAATCATTGTGGGAGGATGGATGTATAACCACCCAGTATTCCCTAATCCCACATCTAGGAGATAGTTTCCTAGGTGTCTTTGGTCGAGTTGTGATGTGTGGTCCTATGTGGCTATAGGATGATACGTTATGTCTATCTAATGTGTCTTTAGAATGATATATTATGTGTATCATTGGTGTATTCAGGATGATATGTGATGTGTTGTGATATCCTAGGTGTGTGTGGGTGGGATGTGCTATGATGTCTATTCGAGGTGTGTGTGTGCAGGATTTTATGTGTTGTGATTCAGAAAATGTTCGAGCACCATGATGTTTTTTTGAGGGTAAGAGAGATGTTAATCAGTGGTAATTTGACGAGGGGTGCCATCATATCAATTTGATTTATAGTATATTATATTAATTACATGTGTAATATAGTGAGAGAGACATAGTGAGTTAGGGGTTTTGGTTAGTTGACTTGTTTGTTGTAGTTTGGTTCTGTAGTTTTCTCATAGATTCATTAGTATGCCCTTTTCAATTATACAGGAGAGTCTTTGGTTTCCTTGTTGATTATAACTATATGTTCACCATTAATATATAATAACTATTTTTTTGGTATCTAGGAGGATTATGTGGATAATTATAGGAATTACTATTTTTACCCATGTAAAGTTGATATGTTTTTGCTTTTGTTTTGATTTTGGATATTTACATTAGAGATTATTACTTGTATTAGTTTTATTCACACATGCATTATGGGATGGTTTTTGGTATTATATATATATATATAAGGGATTTGAATATGGTTTGTTTATCTTATCTGCCAATATTGAATCCTTGTAAAGGTTATACCTACTATATAGTGAGATTTATAAATCCTTGGGGCTAATCACCAACTTAGGGCCTACTGGAGGCTGGGCATGGGGAATTATCTCTCTCTCCTCATTATTGTAACACCCCGAGATTTTATGAAAAATATTCTTTTTAATTTCATTAATTTCTTGTGTTGTACGCTACAAGGAGCTTGCACAACACGCATCCTTGACTTGCCTTTCATTACACGCAATCACGACCTTCCTTGATTGCGTGTGTAGTACGCAATACCGAGTTTCACTAAACAACGATATGCTATTAAAATATTATTAAAACTAGCCGTTATGAATAGTAATAACCACTTTATGAAATTTTGTAAATTTTATTGACTTCATTTTTGGATTCGGAATATCAAAATTAGCTTAGGGTGAAATTTTGGTAATTTTCGGATAACTGTCATATTTTGATGAATAGTGGAAATTACTAAATTTTAATTAAAAACAACTTTTTTAATCGAAATAATTAATAGCGATAAATTATTAATTTTAGTGTTTTTAAAGTATATTTAGAATATATTTTTACAATTTAATACAATGATGGTCATTGGATGTAATTTCACATTTAAACCAGTTATAAACAAGTTTCAATCTTTTGATAGTTATTATCTCTTAAGAACACGCTATTTATTTTGACGATGGGAATTAGTTTTTAAATTAATTAATGCAACTGATATGTTTTGAATTTGGTAAAATAGAAATAATTTTTGAGTTCATAATATCAAATATAGCTTAGGCCTAATTTTTGGTATTTTTCTAAAAACTTTCAATTTTTGATGAATAGTGAAACCACTAAGTGGTAGTTAAAAAAACTGAATTTTTCATAAAACATAATTTTACCGCTTCTGTGAGTGGAATTTCAAAAATCCGAGAGACACGGTTGATGTCAGTAATTAAAATGTGGTTCAATGAGATGAAAATAATTTTTGGTGAATAGTAACTTTTTACTTTTATTTACCACGGTTAAAAGTAAATAGGGTAATTAAGGGTAAAAATGATATTATTATTACCCTAACACATGTCCTAATTCTATTGGACAAGTGTAATTCGACCAAAAACAACCCTAGGAATAAAATATGACCATTTAGGCCCACTTGGATAAGATTATGACATTTATTATTAATTTATTTAAAGAAGGGTCAAAATAGTTAAAATCAATGTTTAATAAGTAAATTATTTTTAATATAGGGTTATACATAAGATAAATTCGAATATAAATACTCATTAGAAAGCTAAAAAGATTTCATACAGAATGATATTTTATTTATAATTTTTAGACATTAAATAAATTAATTTATTTATGACACAATGATGTTGCAGTAATTACCATAATAGTGAAAAAATTTAATAATTGATATTATAAATACCCAAATAAATATAATTTGAGACTTGTTATGATTTAAACTAATTTTATAGGTTAATATGACATGTTAGTATTTATTTAATTAACTTTTTTCGAACTTATCATTCTGTTATAATTTTCACAAAAATGAATTACTAAATAGTGTCAAAATTGACAAAAAATAGTTTTTAAAACAAATATTATATTATTAATTGTTATTTTATTCCTAAAAATCTAAGGTTCAGCCAAATTACTTATATAAGGTTATATATATTAATAATAAAAAATTTGGGGTTCGTTTGGCTTCTTATAGGAAGTTTATTAACCTTATAGTGTAAGAACACAAGAAGACACGGTAAAAGAAAAATTATTTAACTTAATGTTAAATCTAAATGATAAGGTTAAAATAGGAACCTAAACTTGTCTAAATTCTATTTGATGAGAGGATTTCTACCCATAACCACCTTAGACTCGAAATAAATCAATTTGGAGCTATTTAAAACCGAACATAACTTTATAATAAAATAATATTTTTAGTTTTTCCAAAGGTGCCCCTCTCCTCCCTTATAAAAGGGCACCTCCTCCCTCTCTTCCTCACACAACATTGAGCCTTCAAGATCGGCCAAACCCTTCAAAATTATCTTCTCCGCTTCCCTAGAAACATCCTAGAGGTTCTGGTCTTCCTAAAAGACCAATTTTAGTGCCCTAAGAGGAGGTCTCAAAAAGGCGCTTCAAAGAAGAGGTAATTTCCGTTACCGATTCTTTCACCTTTATTTCTTCTTCCACTTCTTCTTCTTAGGTTGTTTCATTATGAAGTAATAACATCAGTATCACTCATATACTTATATGTTATTATAAGTATGAAACAATCCTAATTCACCATCTATCCATCCTACGGAAAACAAAATCACCGCGCGTGCGTACGTACGGAATACCGTCTCCACGCCGTGGTGTAATCTGTTTTTCCACCAACACCTTACATGGATGGGTATTATGGTGTAAAGAATAACTATACATAGTTATTATAACATCATAATTATTCTGATATATTGTATCATCCACTCCAATTCAATTCAATAATTATGGAAATGATATCATCGCTCGTGCGTACGTATAGACTACCGTCTCCACGACGCGATGAGATTCATTCTCCATGTTAACCATTTAAGAATGATTATAAAGTATATATAAGAAATAATAATGAAATATATGACATTATAAAGCTACTGGATTTATGTGTATATATATGTATGTTATCTACTTAATTCTACTCAATTCAATAAGGAAACGAAAACAACGTTCATGCGTACGTACGACCTACTGTCTCCATGAACGGTGTATTTCTTTTCATTTATCGATCCATTATATATATGTATATTCTGAATATATATTATATATAAATAATGTTTAATATTATATAATTATGTAATAATGATCTATGTAATCATATGAATAATTACAAGTTAAAACAGGAACGAAAAATGAGACGATTTTACCCAAAACGCTACTTTAACATGAATTTACAAAAGTACGGGTAATATAAAGTCAAAAGTGAACCATATATGATATAATAACAGTGAATATGATTATTTAATAATTCAATGAAATTATTTAAATCATTATACAGGAGGTTCAGACACTTATTAAGCAAATCAGACCTAAGGTAAGGGAAATATCACAATCTCATTTTTATCCGAGATTGTTTATACTTTAGTATTTACTGGGGTGTATTTTATCATCCACATCCATGTTTCCTCAATATGTAATATTATTTCCATTCACCTAAAATTTTTTAAATCCTATTTTACCCTTTGGTGAGTTTTTAGTAAAAGATATGAAATGAATCTTTTGTCGTTTTTCGTACGCGTTACTTTTTTGACTTTTCTGACAAAAGTACGAGAAGAATGTTTTTTTAACTTATACGGCATGAATGGATTTTTAAAACATTATTTCCAAGAAGCTTCCTTTAAAATATTTCAAGCTTATTTTTAATCAACTTCTTTTAGATTAAAATTTAATGACATGTTGTGAAAGGAAAAATGTTTTTGAAATAGAAAGGATATTTTCCTCAAGAATGAAGTTCAAGTGTTTTATCAAAATTATTTTCCATCTAAGATAATAAAGGGTTCTGTTTTATCCCTATTATTACATTGATTGGATTATGTTGTGATGGAATTATTTTTATGAATTCCTTTATCTTATATGAATTGTTTTATGATGTTTTGATGTTTATGAATCCAATTTTTATTACATGGGTTATGCAATGAAGTATGATTTGTGATTTTGTGGCACACATAAGAATGGTATAATTATGAGATGGGTGGGACCTATATCTCCATCCAATGCATTGGGTAAAGATTTTATATCTCATGAGATAGACATGGCTGGAATGGTAGGTTATACCGGTTCAGTGAAACAGGACTGAAACGAGGGTGACTCGGTTCAGAAAGGGACTTTGTCCACTAAGATAGTCTTGGCAATGAGTCTTGACTAACAAGAAATGATTCTCTATGATTATATGTGTATGCCACAAAGTTTAATGTTTTAATTTATGACTATTGTGATTACATTTAACTGCCATGAGTTATCCCAAGTTATGAAATTATGATCTCTTTTACAGGTTAAGATTTCCAAATGTTATGTGCTTATGTATATGATGTGATTGATATTTCTTTTGTTTACCCATACCGAGCATTTGAGCTCACCCTTTTATATTTACTTTTCCCCAGGATATAAAGAAAGGTTTAGGTATAAAAAAAGAAGATCTTTATGGGAGATTTTGAAGATCTTTCACCAGAATTTGAAGATTATATTCCGAGTTTCCAAAGACACTAAACTATTACGATTCTTGTGTGTGTGTTTTTGTTATGTACTAAGTATTCTGAAAATCTAATGTAATGTCAATGTATGTCAACCTTCAGGTCTCTATAGTTGGTATCAGAGGGAGGTTTAGTCAACCTTTGGAAACTAGGATGCGAAAACGTTAGTGACATCCCTAGAGACATTTCTAAGTTATGTCTAGGGATGTCCCTATGGATAAGTATACATATAGTATATAGTCCTAACACTACGATAACGATCTTAGAATTTAACCTAAGTTGTTAGATATTGAAGTTAATCCCCCTTTATTATGATTTTTGCATCTCACACTATTCTTTTTGGGTTTTAGAAAATGGCTAGAAACAAGATGATTCACGATAATGGAGGATATGATGGACACTGGAATGATATTCTTCATAAGAAATCAAATGAAATGGGATTTGTAAGTCTAAACATCATTATTATTCCGAATCATCAATCTCATAATATGATCAATAAAGTAAAATTTGGTAAGTTTCCTGACTCGGCTAATAAGAGAAAGATGGAGTTTCATGATGATCATAGAGGAAAGACAGTTCAATTTCCCCTATGTAAATCATGTGGGAAGAGGCATCAAGGAGAATGTTTCAAAGGAACCGGACGACACATTGGGTGTGGAAAAGAAGGACACAAATCCAGTAAGTTCAATGGAAAATTTTCAGTTAACACCATGGATGAGGTTAATGGTATTGCTACGACATCAAGAATGGTTAAATGTTTTAAATGTGGAATGTACGGGCATTATGCAAACCAATGCCCTAAGGGAATGTCTCATGAAGAGAATCAGTATGGTCTTATGGGTAGTATTTTTGTTGATGATGATGAAGAGACTACACATGATATGTGAGATGAAAGAATTGTTGAAGCTCGGTCAATGGTTTAAGAAGGTAGTGTAATTATTACATGTTTATCAAGTGTAATGTTGTACTATAGAATAAAAAGACATCTAAGGATTGTTACACTGTTATCATTCCTTAAGTTTTGAAATTTTATGATGAATGGTATGAGTAACAATGAAAGGTTATTTAGTTATTTTTTGAAAAGTGGATGATATGCGCATAATGAAGTGATAAAGAGAAAATGAAATGTTTGACAGTATTCATGAGCTCATGATTGATATAAGGACTAAGTGATATCATGGTTTGATTATAAATTTTTTTGAGGATTTTGGTTTGTGGAAAGTGTTAACTTTTAACTGCATTCATGTTTTCACTAAGGTTCAATGGAATACATGATTAAGGCCATCGAATGATTGGAATGTGACCAACAATATAGGAATGAAGTATTACGATATATGGGGATCAACGATGGTATTAAATCTCTGGTAATCGTTTTCACTATGTAATGAGAGTGGACTGCAGTATTATGGATAAGCCTAAAGATTGGAATGGATTATGTTGGACATAAGTTAGTATTGTTTAAGGATAAAAGTTTTTTCGATATTATTGATGGGATGTTATAGTAATGTAGTTTTAGAAAAAGGACAACCTGCAGGATGGGTGACAACCCATCGCGTCGGACAAGGCTGTGGGAATCGAACCCACAACCAAAGTGCGCCTGGACTTTATCGCCTACCACTGGCCTACAGGAAGTCCCTGTTTAGTAGAAACAAGTTTTATTTTATTAAGAGGTATGATATATGAAGTATAAGTTCATTTTTGGAACCATATACGATTAACCATAAGATGGACTTATAAATTTTGCTAACCTTTTGTTTGAAAGAGATGGAATGACCCATCATTCTATCACATGATCTACTAAAACTTCATGAATAACAAATTCAACTTCATTTATTTAAGAGATGAAGTGGAAATTGTTCAAGGCACGAACACCAGTGAGATTTTACCAAAATATAGTAAGTATTTATTCTAATTCAAATTCTTCAACTTTAGGGAAACGATCTTGAAAACCAAAAATGTTGTCCTCGTGCTCTTATATCTGATTAATCAGATGGTACCTTAGATCGTCACAAATTTATGGATTTGTGATTGTTGGATTTTCCATAGCCATGTCCTCTACCACTCTCCAACAGAACATGATGGTTAGATTTCTCTTCCATGTCCATATTTTCACCTATGTTCTCCTATGTGGATACCCAGTGATTAGTTAACATGGGTAACCATTACGTTTTATACTTTAGTTTTTAAAGATATGTTTTGGTATTCCTTTTTACGACGTGGGTTTCTATCAAAGAAACTTTCAAATAGTAAACCATTTATAACCCCGATGAATTTCGAGGGCGAAATTCATTTTAAGGGGGGTAGAATGTAACACCTCGAGATTTTATGAAAAACATTCTTTTTAATTTCATTAATGTCTTGTGTTGTACGCTACAAGGAGCTTGCACAACACGCATCCTTGACTTTTCTTTCATTACACGCAATCACGACCTTCCTTGATAGTGTGTGTAGTACGCAATACCGAGTTTCACTAAACCACGATATGCTATTAAAATATTATTAAAACTAGCCGTTATGAATTGTAATAACCACTTTTTGAAATTTTTTTAAATTTTATTGACTTCATTTTTGGATTTGGAATTTCAAAATTATCTTAGGGTGAAATTTTGGTAATTTTCGGATAACTTTCATATTTTGATGAATAGTGGAAATTACTAAATTTTAATTTAAAACAACTTTTCTCAATCGAAATAATTAATAGTGATAAATTATTAATTTTAGTGGTTTTAAAGTATATTTAGAATATATTTTTACAATTTAATACAATGATGGTCATTGGATGTAATTTCACATTTAAACCAGTTATAAATAAGTTTCAATCTTTTTAAGAACATGCTATTTGTTTTGAGGACAGGAAATAATTTTTAAATTAATTAATGCAACTGATATATTTTGAATTTGGTAAAATAGAAATCATTTTTGAGTTCATAATATCAAATATATCTTAGGCCTAATTTTTGGTATTTTTCTAAAAACATTCAATTTTTTATGAATAGTGAAAACAATAAGTGGTAGTTAAAAAAACTGAATTTTTCATAAAACATAATTTTACCGCTTCTGTGAGTGGAATTTCAAAAATCCGAGAGACATGGTTGATGTCAGTAATTAAAATGTGGTTCAATGAGATGAAAATAATTTTTGGTGAATAGTAACTTTTTACTTTTATTTACCATGGTTAAAAGTAAATAGGGTAATTAAGGGTAAAAATGATATTATTATTACCCTAACACATGTCCTAATTCTATTGGAAAAGTTTAATTCTACCAAAAACAACCCTAGGAATAACATATGACCATTTAGGCCCACTTGTATTAGATTAGGACATTTATTATTAATTTATTTAAAGAAGGGTTAAAATAGTTAAAATCAATGTTTAATAAGTAAATTATTTTTAATATAGGGTTATAAATAAGATAAATTCGAATATAAATACTCATTAGAAATATAAAAAGATTTCCTACATAATGATATTTTATTTATAATTTTTATACATTAAATAAATTAATTTATTTATGACACAATGATGATGCTGTAATTACCATTATAGTGAAAACATTTAATAATTGATATTATAAATACCCAAATAAATATAATTTGAGACTTTTTATGATTTAAACTAATTTTTTAGGTTAATATGACATGTTATTATTGATTTAATTAACTTTTTTCGAACTTAAAATTCTGTTATGATATTCACAAAAATCAATTACTAAATAGTGTCAAAATTGACATAAAATAGTTTTTAAAACAAATATTATATTATTAATTGATATTTTATTCCTAAAAATATAAGGTTTGTCCAAATGACTTTGTTAAGGTTATATATATTAATAATAAACAATTTGGGATTATTTTGTCTTCTTATAGTATGTTTATTAACCTTGTAGTGTAAGAACACAAGAAGACACGGTAAAAGTAAAATTATTTAACTTAATGTAAAATCTAAATGATAAGGTTAAAATAGGATCCTAAACTTGTCTAAATTCTATTGGATGAGAGGATTTCAAACCATCCCCACCTTAGACTCTAAATAAATCAATTTGGAGCTATTTAAAACCGAACTTGACTTTATAATAAAATAATATTTTTAGTTTTTCCGAAGGTGCCCCTCTCCTCCCTTATAAAAAGGCACCTCCTCCCTCTCTTCCTCACACAACTTTGAGCCTTCAATCTCGGAAAACCCCTGTCAAATTCTATTCTCCACTTCCCTAGAAACATCCTAGAGGTTCTGGTCTTCCTAAAATACCAATTTTAGTGCCCTAAGAGGAGGTCTCAAAAAGGCGCTTCAAAGAAGAGGTAATTTCCGTTACCGATTCTTTCACCTTTATTTCTTCTTCCACTTCTTCTTCTTAGGTTGTTTAATTATGAAGTAATAACATCAGTATCACTCATATACTGATATGTTATTATATGTATGAAACAATCCTAATTCACCATCTATCCATCCTACGGAAAACGAAATCACCGCGCGTGCGTACGTACGGAATACCGTCTCCACGCCGTGGTGTAATCTGTTTTTCCACCAACACCTTACATGGATGGGTATTATGGTGTAAATAATAACTATACATAGTTATTATAACATCATAATGATTCTTATATATTGTATCATCAACTCCAATTCAATTCAATAATTATGGAAATGATATCATCGCTCGTGCGTACGTACGGACTACCGTCTCCACGACACGATGAGATTCATTATCCATGTTAACCATTTAAGAATGATTATAAAGTATATATAAGAAATAATAATGAAATATGTGACATTATAAAGATACTGGATTTATGTGTATATATATGAATTTCATCTACTTAATTCTACTCAATTCAATAAGGAAACGAAAACAACGTTCATGCGTACGTACGGCCTACCGTCTCCATGAACGGTGTATTTCTTTCCATTTATCGATCCATTATATATATGTATTTTATGAATATATATTATATATAAATCATGTTTTATATTCTATTATTAAGTAATAATGATTTAAGTAATCATATGAATAATTACAAGTTAAAACACGAACGACAAATGAGACGATTTTACCTAAAACGCTACTTTAACATGAATTTACAAAAGAACGGGTAATATAGAGTCCTAAGTGAACCATATATTATATAATAACAATGAATATGATTCTGTAATAATTCAAGGACATTATTTAAATCATTATACAAGATTTTCAGACACTTACGAAGCAAATCGGACCTAAGGTAAGAGAAATATCACAATCTCATTTTTATCCGAGATTGTTTATACTTTAGTATTTACTGGGGTGTATTTTATCATCCACATCCATGTTTCCTCAATATTTAATATTATTTTCATTCACCTATAATTTTTTAAATCCTATTTTACCCTTTGGTGATTTTTTATTAAAAGATATGAAAGGAATCTTTTGTCGTTTTTCATACACGTTACTTTTTTGACTTTTCTGACAAAAGTACGAGAAGAATGTTTTTTTTAACTTATACGGCATGAATGGGTTTTTAAAACATTATTTCCAAGAAGCTTCCTTTAAAATATTTCAAGCTTATTTTTAATCAACTTATTTTAGATTAAAATTGTATGACATGTTATGAAAGGAAAAATGTTTTGGAAATAGAATGGATATTTTCCTCAAGAATGAAGATCAAGTGTTTTATCAAAATTATTTTCCATCTAAGATAATAAAGGGTTCTATTTTATCCCTATTATTACATTGATTTGATTATGTTGTGATGGAATTATTTTTATGAATTCCTTTATCTTATATGAATTGTTTTATGATGTCTTGATGTTTAAGAATCCCATTTTTATTACATGGGTTATGCAATGAAGTATGATTTATGATTTTGTGGAACACATAAGAATGGTATTATTATGAGATGGGTGGGACCTATATCTCCCTCAAATTCATTGGGTAAAGATTTTATATCTCATGAGATAGACATGGCTGTAATGGTAGGTTATACCGGTTCAGTGAAACAGGACTGAAACGGGGGTGACTCGGTTCAGAAAGGGACTTTGTCCACTAAGATAGTCTTGGCAAAGAGTCTTGACTAACAAGAAATGATTCTCTATGATTATGTGTGTATGACACAAATTTTAATGTTTTATGTTTTGATTATTGTGATTACATTTCACTGCCATGAGTTATCCCAGGTTATTAAATTATGATCTCCTTTACAGGTTAAGATTTCGAAAAGTTATGTGCTTATGTATATGATGTGATTGATATTTCTTTTGTTTACCCTTACTGGGCATTTGAGCTCACCCTTTTATGTTTACTTTTCCCCAGGATATAAATAAAGGTTTAGGTATAAAAAAAAGAAGATCTTTATGGGAGATGTTGAAGATCTTTCACCAGGATTAGAAGATTATATTCTGAGTTTCGAAAGACACTAAACTATTACGATCCTTGTGTGTGTGTTTTTGTTATGTACAAAGTATTCCGCAAATGTAATGTAATGTCAATGTAAGTCAAGCTTCGGGTCTCTACAATTATGGTATATTTAGTGGGAATGGGTTGTGACATATTCGTTATAATTTCTTCAACCAAAAAAAATGAAATATGTCTCACCCTCTGAAGACTAAAGGCGTAACAATTCATATATACCATATCACAATAAATCTTTCCCAACATTACACACATTCTTTTTACAACCCCATTTTAAAATTTCTACAATGATTTTGATAATCAAACCACTTTTAAAATCCCTTTATTTTTAAATTTTAAAAATATCACTTATGAATAAATTTTTAAATAACAATAAAAAATCAACCTTTTTTTTTATTGAAATCAAAAAACATTACTCAAAATGAAATATTCACTCTTGGATGTAAGTTGTCTCTATCAATTCATGTCATTATATTCTCATTCTATAAACCCTTGAAAGTGAGATTACAAAAACTATTAGTGTCTCCAAAACATTTATGTACCCAAAATACCTCGTAACTTTATCTTCAACATAAATATGTTATTTATGACTTTTTATGTTCTATATTTCATGGCCCAACAATACAAATCATTATTTCCATCATGTTTAAAGGACATTGAAGAATGAATTTCAAATAAAAGACCAAAATACCAATATATCTTGACCCAATATGAATGAAGGACCAAAAAACATAGAAACTACATGTTATAATCCTATACTCCTCAATGTATTGAGTTATATAGACCTTATATTGACATGCATTAACATTACATAACTTTTGTGGAATACATAAAAAATTCAAAAATATATGACCAATTACTATATTAGTTAAGTTTCTTTGGAAACATAGAAACATTATCATTGGTACATAAGTGATCTATATTATCTCACACTAGGGTTTTCAAGACTACCACACTTACTAGACACATCATACATAATAAATATCTTCATATCATGAGAAACAGTCATAAAAATGTGTATCTGAGATGCACAGTAAGGGTAATCAAGGGAAAGATGTAATCACAAACATGAGGATAGGGGTACGAGAATGGGATCAAAACATTAGATGATCATACTCTCCATATCATATGACCATAAACATGAATAATGAAAAAAATATTGTCATTCCATAAAACATGAATCATAATGAAATAAAAAACAGAAGTTATGAAAACATAATATAGTAATAATACATGGGATTTTTGGCAGACACATAGGTATAGAAAAATCAAATGTCAGTGATACCTTCTAAGACATTCAAAACATGTTTGTACTGGGATAATAACATGTACCTAAATTGGGATTGGGATGCCCTTCCGTATACCCCCATGTTTTGGTATTGGGATATCCTATCGTCTGCCCTGTTATTTCAGGCATAATATTCCCTCTTGTTTCTAGCATGGGATTCCCTCCCATGTACCCTCTGGGTTTGCGATTGGGCTGCCATCTCATGTAACCCATTGAGATCATAAAAAATTTATCATTACCCAATTCATTGGAGGAATATATAGGTCCCACCTGTCACATTAAGAAAGAATACATACATATTCCATAGGATAATACAATATCTATCGTACCATGACCCATGAAAATATATTGTTTTATAAAAATCAAATCATAACCCATGAAATGAAATGGGTATCATAAATATTTAATCATATCATAACCTATGTAAAATATAAAGTATTAATAATCATTTCATCTGATAATAACCCATTACATGAATAAGTTTCCCTAATCATTCATCATAGTAAAACCCGTTGAAGAGAACCATGTTTCATATGCATATAACTAGTGGAAGGGGAGTGATTTTCATAATCATAGATAATGTGAAAGAGAAATGTTTTTTCATAATCACCACAAAATAAAAACATAAACCATTCAGATAACGAATGTGAATGGATCATTTGGATCATTTACCATTAAGGAGTGAGTATCACTAATGGATTTTATCTTAGAAGGAAAATAAATTTTAAATATATATTCAAAAAAAATCCTGTGGAAAATATATTTTATTCATTATAAAATAATTTTTAAAACATAAAACTTTTTTAAATACATTTTCCTAAAAACATTGAAATATTATTAAGTAATATTTGAAAAATATTTGAGAACCATTTTTTGAAAATAATTTTTAAACATATAAAAGAGGAATTGAAAATAATTTAATGTAACAAAAATTTTAAAAAAAATCATTGAAAATAACACTAAAAAAAGAATTTCTAAAACTTTAGGTAATGATTTTATATTAAAAAATTAACTTTTTAATCTTGTAAATAAATCTTCAAGGTAATTATGGTCATAACAGATGGTAAATCCATACACGTCAAACATTACTCTTTCATCGTAAAATATTTTGAATAGTGAATCTACCTAAAAATTGAAAAGAAGAATCCTTTTTAAGAATCCTTGTGATTAAAAAGGTAAAATATGGGTAAAATTTTATTTTAAAGATCATACAAGTATAGTATAATATTTTTGGAAACATTTCTTTTCGGGAAACATGGTTTGAAGAAGAATATATTTCTTACTAAGGATAGGTTAAATTTAGGCATTTTAAAAAATACTTTCTTGGACATATTATGTACCAAAGAGTGGAAAAAGTGTACCAATACATGAATATATAGTGAATAAACATAGTATAATAAATTTCATGATTATTATTGTGATATTGATCATAATAGTTTATAAAACAAAGCATAAACATAACCAATCTCGAAAAGCGATGAGATTAATTCAATATACTTTTACCACATGTTTACATTGAACCATACTCCCCAATTAAGAAAATGAAATTACAAAAATAATAAAATATCATTAAAATAATTACAATTATGATATAATATTTTAAAGTTAATATATATACCTCATGGAAACATTTGCGTGAAAAACATAGAATGTGTATCAAATAATTAAAATTGAGACACAATTACTTTACCGATTTGGTAATTTTTGGATCCAAAAACCCACTAAAAAAGATCCTTAAATGGGTATATAGATACAAAAAAAATTTATTTATGATAATTATATAATTAATCAACATGAATTATAAACATACAATTAAATTATACACCACATAAAAGGAATGGGTGGTGAAGAAAGCATGTTACTCATAGAAATAAAAATTGAGAAATATTTACCTACATTGTGTATTTACTCTCATCGTACACAATCAAAACACATGTATAACAAATATAATTTCATTAAAAATATATAACAAAACCATAATCATATATATAATACCATAACTATATTTATTATGAATTTATATTACTAGTTCTTTAAAAATTCAATGTTAATGTTTCGCTTCGAGAAATATCCTCTTTGTTCTTCAAAGGTGTCTTAATTTGTTATATCATTGGTACTTATACAAATATCATGATTTATAGAATATATACATTTATATAGATTTAATTTATATTATATATATGTTTATTATAATAATTTATAAATATTTTATGTATGAAATGGAAAACTCCATTCCTGGAGATGGTAGGATTTATGTACGCATGAACATTGTTTCAATTTTATGGTCATATTGAAATAATTATTCAAATTTTAATATATGTATATATTCATATAATATCTGTAAATTAACTTTATAATTTCATTTATTTCATATATTTCATATAATTCACTATAAACAACCTTGACAGATTTCATGTAGCCTGTGAATGAATCCCATTGCTTGTAGGAGGCGGTAGTCCCCAATTCCTCAAACAAATTTATCATATTTACAAAAAATGGAATGTATATTGATATGAGTATTAAATGAATTAAATAAGGTTAAATATATAATATTTATCATATATATCATTTATAAACAGAATTTCAATCATAATTACCAACCATGAAATGTGGTAAGGGAAAAAATGAAAAACCATCGTTTCCTGATACTATAGTTCACTGTAGAAAAATATAGTATGTTCGATATACATTAGGAGGTTGTTTGTGTGGATTTATGTCAAGAAAATAGAATTAACATATATCATAATATTTATTATATTGGTTATCATTTATTATAGTTTAATAATGATAGTTTAGGTGGCTGAGAAACTAAATAGCAAAAAAGAGGCTGAGGAATGATGTTTTCTCTTATATAGGAAACACCATTTGATTGGCACTAATGAGAT
Organism: Viscum album; assembly: GCA_963277665.1. NCBI lineage: Eukaryota > Viridiplantae > Streptophyta > Magnoliopsida > Santalales > Viscaceae > Viscum > Viscum album. Next base: position 1,919,632,355 of record OY728119.1, read on the forward strand.
TCCTTGGATTAAAATATTCCCAATTTTGGGCATCAAAGAGGAATCTATTTGTTTTTGGAGTTTTATTGGTCATATAATAATCTAGCCTATGTGTTTTGAGAGGCGTGAAGAAGGGGGAGTGGTGGTGGCCTTTTATTGGGGAGGAAAAGGACCCACTTCGTATTTTTGTAAAAAATTTAGGTTGAGCTATGTTTTACCCCCAAAATGTCTTACAAAACAACCCAAAAAAAATAATTAAATTTTTATGGCCGATATAGGTCCATAAAATGGTTTTTTACATGTTTTTAGGTTATTTGGGACTTTATGTTTAAGGTTTAGTTCCTTATTAAGCAAACATTTACATTAATTATTGCAATTATTTTTAATTACCTTCACTAATATTTTTCCCCAAAAACTATGTTTAACTTATTATACGTGATAAATTATTTTTATTCCAAATATGGAATTCATTTTTCCTAATTCTAATCACATAAGTTTTTGAAATTAATTTAAATTTAATCTCATAGATGGGACAACAAAGATGGTTTCGAAAGTAAATACATAACAAAGATTCCAAAGTTTTTATATCAAATTTCAAACTAAAATTGATTCTAATGATATAAATTTTATTAAATGATTAAAATTTAATCTAATTAATCTTTAAAATCAATAAAAATATAATTTATACATATTACATAATTAAATGGAAAAGTTGTTTTGAATCAAAAGTCAATATTTTTCACTATTCATGAAAAATGAGTCTTTTTAGAAAAAATACCAAACAATCACCATAAGATAATTTTTTAACATTCAAAGATGAAGTTAATTTTTAGATATAATATTTAAAAAGTTTAAAAAATTATATTTAAAATAGGTTTTCCATTAAAAGGCAGTGGAAGAGATTTGATAAAAATATACAATGTTATGTTTTAAAATGGGTTTGTTCCTATATTACGTTTATCCAGGATTTAGGATTAATATAAAAACTATTTTAATGAATAATATATATATATATATATATTAAATTAATATTACGAATTAATTTTAATCAATTTAATTTATTATGGTAAAATATATTTTCGAACATAAAAATAGTTTTTATAAAAACATTTCATTTATATTCAATTTCTTTTTATATTCATTTCTATTTTTTTATAACTAATGAATTAAAAAATTTATATTCATAAGTTTGTTAAATAAATTCCGAATATTAAAATTAATGGGTAGATAATATTTAATGAGATTAAAAAATAATATTTTAATAAAGATATTATAGTTTCATAAAACTCGGTTTTGTGTGTTACGCAAGACAACGAGGATAATAAATAATGAATGTAATGTTCACTAGCTTTGGTGTTACATGTAGATGATGTTAAATTTTTTTTTTTATAGTTCATGATAACTAGGACTTTCATATATCCAAATCAAAATCAAAGGGATTTAATATAAAAAACTATTTTCAGTGTTGTGTGAAATGAATAATATAATAAAGATTAAATTAATTGGAAAAAAAACAATATTTCACCAAATATCAGGGTGTAACATTACAATGATTTAAAATGAATTTATCAATGAAAAGTATTCTGGGTTATCAATATTTTAATAATTTAAATTTTTTCTAATAGAAACCCAAATCATAAAAATTAAATTTAAAACATCCTTTAAAAAAGAATCTTGGAAGCATAACGATTACCTAGAGTGACCCATTGTTGGGCTAGCACATAGGAGAACATAGTTGGTATGTGAAAACATGGTCGTGGAAGAGAATTATTACTATCAAATTCTAGAGGAGAGTGATAGAGAATGTTGTTAAGATAATGTTAACAATCATAATGTAATTTATCTTTTATTATCTAAAAGACAATTTTATGCATTGGAAAAGAAGGTACTGAGATAAAAATTTATTTTTCATGATCATTTTCCTATGGTTGAAGAATTTTTATGATAATGTATACATACTTTATTTCAATCCCTTTTATAAGAGGAATCCCACCCTTTAATCATTTCATGACCTATTTCCACATCACCTCTTTCTCAAAAAAAATGATGGGGAATTTTTCATTCATGATGATCTAACATGTCATGAGATCCATGATAATTCATCACATATCACTTCTATTAAAATAAAAACAAAATTATTAGTGCAGGTTATAAAATATTCATAAATAATTATATGGTGATATAATAAGTTAATCTCAAAAATTAATCCGAGGTTTAAAATAAAAATCCCAGAAATGGTTAACCTTATAACCTTTATGGATGATGAAAATATAAAACATAAGAAACGTTGACACGAAATCCTCTTAACATTGATCCCTAAAATATAACAAATTAGCTCTTGGTTGTAACAACCCAAATAGTTGAATACACTCATCATATATTTTCATGAATCATGAAAATAACTTTACTTACTAGAAATACTTTTTGAAAACATGCATGCTTTCTTATTTAAACGGTTACCAGATATATTCAATAAATACAAAAATTTGAAAACATCATCCATGATGACATGGAATTCTTTTTTAATAGATTAGTAATCAGATCTAGGGAAATCAGTTTTATCCAAATTTATTTATCCAAATCAATTATCTCCTTACCCAAGCTAAAACAATGTACTCAAGATCATGATCACATTTAGTGTTACCTTCCCATAACTAAAATATCACATTTCTAAGGATTCTCCACCATTAAACATATCATTTTCAATACATGATGAAATAGTTATACTGAAAGTACTTATTTATTTCCATATTCATTTAACATAATATCTGAATTATAAAACTCAAATACATAAATCATCCAATATTATTCTTCAAACATTACTATGACTTTATCAAATTAGTCTTTAATAAAACATTCATAGAATACGAAATAAAAATCATGTATTAATGTTCTTAAACCTTAATCAAATCATTATTCTTATGTTTAATGTTAACAATATTGGATGAACAACACATGGCTTTATTATGTTGTTTGGGGTCTCATTATCATTATATGTATAACCAATACTCAGACCAAATTCCTAATTTTATTTATTAGATTTAACTTGGGAAATCGAATTTCATAGTTCTCACACCATCCACAACTGAATCATTATATACTAACGTCGTTCCTTATACTTCTCTCCATTTTGTAAAACTAGAAATCATATGATGAGAAACACATACCATGAATAATTTCATACAAGATTTCTACGTCAAGACACCTACTATTTAATCAATAACACAAGATTTTTATCCATGTTTATTCATTTTAATATTCTATTAAGATCCATCAATATGGTTCATAATGATTTTGTAAATTTACAAAGTATATACCCTGAGAGTGTCAATCTACATGTGCAACGTGGCCTATTGTCTTTTATCAGGTTTTGACAAGTCAGTCCCAACACACTTTGTCATAGTTGTTACCCATATGTACATATGTTTAAGAGCTACATAAACTTTTTGTATCTATATCAGGATGTATTTATATGAAACTACTCACTCTATCCATTACCAAGATTATATTCCCCTTTCCTAAACATTTACACATCCTTATACTTATCCTCAAGCAGATCCCTAAACATATCCTTACAAATATACTTAGGTACCTCACTAAAGATTTCATATTATAGTTCCAAAAGGATGACTAAATATTCAATCTAATACCGTCTATATCAACGCTCACATGGAATACATTAAAATTACATAACTCTTTTGGAATATATAAAACAATAAATAAACACTGATGAAAACCCATATTAGTTTAGTAACTTTGGAAACATGAAAACATAAACAGTGGTTCATAAGTGAACTCCATTATTTACCACTACATTCTTTATGACTATAAAAAAAATTAGTCACATCATAATTTATTAAAATCTTCATCACCTGGGAAAGGGAACATAAAAAGTGGTGAGCTCAGATGCTCATTAATTGTAAATAAGGGAGACATGTATGAATAAACATGAGTATAGGGGTATGATAATGTGATCATTATATTATAATATCATACCCTATGTATCATAATATCATAAATAAGAATTTTGTAATAAATCATGTATATTAATAAACAATTAATTATAAGTAAGTAAATACCACCAGTTAAAAAAACATAACATAGAAATATGATATTGGGATTTTTGGAAAAAAACACCAGAATACAAAATTATATGTCAAGGATACCTACGAAGATCATCCCTACATTATAGGATTGGGATAATGACATGTGTACCAAATTATGGAATGGTATTCCCTCCCATATAGCCTCATATTTTTGGGAAAGGGGTTTCCACCCATGTATACTATCGTTTCAGGAAAAAATATTTCCTCTTATTTATTTTGATTTGGATACCCTCTTGTGTACTATATTGAGCTCATATAAAATTTATTGTTACCCAATGCATTAAAAGGAGAATTGGTCCCACACATCACTTCATAAAATCATATATACATGTTTGAAAGGATTAAAAAACTAGAATCATACCATTTCCCAAATATAGATATTGGACATATAAACATCATATCGCCACCCATGATATGAAATGGGTATCATAAAAATTTAACCATATCATAACATATGGAAACAATATAGGTTTCATAATCATTTAATAATTGAATTACCCATGAATGGAATTTGGTTTCATATTAATTCATCATGTTATTACCAATTGAAGATAAATGAGGTTCATGATAATATAACCCTTGGAAGAGGAAGGGGTTTTATAAACATTTAACCCATAAAAGACAAATAGGTTTTCATAAACAAAATTTCATCAAAACAAATACCATTATGAGAGAGAATATTAATGGAACAATTGGATCATTTACCATAAAATCATGAGTAACACCAATGGATGTCATCTTACATAAAAAATAATTTTGAAATATCTTTTAAAAAACATTTCTTGAAGAATATATATACTATTATTTGAATTTTTTTAAAACATAAAACCATGTTAAAACCATTTTCATGAGAATAATGTTGAATATATTTAAGGAAATTTTAAAATATTTTGAAAACATATTCATTAAAAAAAATATTTATAACATATATGAAAATATTCAAAAAAATTTAAAACCATTACATTGAAAATACATTGAAAATTTATAAAAGAGGTAGTGAAAATCATTTAAATGAATAAATGTTTTTAAACCCTATCACATTGAAAATCACATTAATATAATTAATTTCAAGAATATTATGATAAAAATTTCTTTAAAATAAATTAACTTTATAATCTTTTAAATGAAGCTTCAAAAATCCAACATGCCAAACAATCCTTTAGCACTATAATTTGTTTTTTCAAAAAGTGCCTCAACCAGAGAAAGACAAAATGACACCTCTTTAATAACTATTTTTCCTTAAAAGGTAAAACATTTGTAAAAATTTCATTAAATGATTATAGAATTATAATAAAATATTTCTAGAAACATTTCTATTTTTAAAACATGGTTTTGAGGAAAACATATTTCTCACCGATGATTATGTAAATTAAGGCTTTCTGAAAACACATTATTTACTATATTATGTACCGAAGAGTGAAAAAAATGGAACCAATATGTGAATATATCATGAATTACCAGAGGAGAATAAAAATAATATGTTTTCTAGAGATATATATCATAATATGTCATCGAAAGAATCATAAACATAAAAATTATTAAAAATTGATGTGATTGTTTCAATAGACTCTTAACAATATGTAAATTTGAACAAAAATACCCATTTAATAAAATATAATTAAATTAAGAATAATATATAATTAAATTATTTATATTAATGATATGTCATTTAAATGGTAGTATATACATATCATTGGAAATATAGGTGCATAACATGGCTTGTATCTCAATGAAGGAAAATTGAGACAAAATTACTTTACAGATTTAGTAACGTTTGAAACACAAACCCCATGAAATAAATATCCTAAAGTGGGTATTTAGATACCCATAAACAAAAGGATAATAATAATAAAATACATCCAAGGGGATTATACACACCATAAAAAATTAATGGGTTTTGAATACAACATGTTTCTCAAGGAAGTAAAATGTGAGATAAAATTCCTTTAGCTTGTATCTTGACTCTCATCATAATCATTCAAAAATATTGTATAGTAAATATATGTTTGTTATAAATATTTGTTTGAAAAAATATTATTCTATATATACTATATATTGTATTTTTATTACTTTATAATATCATTGTGTTAACAATTCTATGTTAATGTTCCACTTCAGGTAATATCTTCTTTGTTTTTTCACATATTCTTTTATTTCTTATATCATTGGTCCTTAAATATATATTATGATTTCCATAATTTAAAATTGATATAAATAATATTTATATTGATTTTATTTGAATTATAATAATTTATATAATATATATATGAAATGTAATACATTGTTCACAGAGACGCTAGGTTGTACATACACATGAATGATGTTTCTGTTGTACTATCATATTGAAATAAAGAAAGTGAAATATACGTATAAATATAATATCATTAAAAAATAATTATTATGTTATATATATATATATATTAATTTCACTAACAAAATCTTTAATACATTCCATGTAGTGTTTGATAGAATCACATTTGTTGGAGGGGATGGTAGTCCACACTTCCTTAAAAGAAATTATCAAATTTACACAAAATGGAAGGTATATAAATATGTGTTCTACAATAATAAAATAATTATAAATAAATAATATGTATTATATATATATTTTATTAAAATAGATTTCCCCACATAATTCTCAGTCATGAAAGGTGGTAATGGAGAAATGAACAATCATCGTTTCGTGAAGCGGTAGTTCTTCGTACACATAAAAAATATATTTATTACAATTTAGATTGAATTGTGTGTAATTGAAGGTATTAACCATAGAATAACAACCTCTAATTATTTATAGGATAATTTTTCTATTTTATAATATTTTTATTGTTTGATTTGAGGGGGTAGGTAAAGAAAATAAATGAATTGAGCTTGAGAAAAGATGTTACCTCTTGTTTGGGTAACTCCTTTTGGTTTTCCCCAAAGGGCTTCCTTGTAATGATTTCTGCCCAAATGGAGGATTAAAGGAGTAATTTATGTTTTTTGGAGGTGTATTGGGTTGATCATGATTGAACCTATATTGTTTTAGTGGTGTGAGAAAGGGATAGAGGTGGTGGCCTTTTAGAGGGGATGAAAATGAGTCAGTTCATATTTTTGAAAAATGACTTGTGTACCAACGTTCTAAATATTAAAAATAATTTAATCACAAAAAGACTCATGAATGGAATGTTAATGGAAGATTAATGGACATAAAATGGCTTTTGGAAAATGGGATAGGTCATTTGGGACCTTATGTATAAGGTTTAGTCCCTTATTAATCTTAATTTTACTATAATCATTATAATAGATTTTATTTACATTAACTAATTTTTTTTGTCAAAAAAAATTTATTAACTTATTAAAAATTAGAAATTCTGGTGATTCAAAATATGAAATATATTTCTATCACTTTTGATCACAGAATTGTAAATAATTAATTTATATTTAATCCCCTCAATGGGATGACAAAGCGATGTTTTAAGGTAAAAACATTCAAATATTTGATAAGTTGTTATATAAAATTTCAAACTAAAATTGAACCAAATGACATAAATTTTATTAATTGGTAAAAATTTAAATGAATTAAACAATAAATCGATGTAAAATTTTATTTAACCCTTAAAATATATTAGATAAAAATCTATTTAGAATTAAAATTCAGAATCTTTCACTATTCATTTAAAAATTAATCCTCTTAGAAAAAATATAAAAATATATCCCTCATATAATTTTAATGATTTTAATTCATATATAATTTATATTTTGACATATAATCATTAAAATGATCTAAATGTTAGATTTTAAAAAATATTTCTATTAAAAGGAGGCAAAATTTCTTTTATAAAAATATAATTTTTTGTGGGTATAATTGGGTTTGCTCCTATATTATGTTTATAAAATATATATAAGAATATAAAAAATATTATATTGAATAATATATATATATATATTACATTAATATCATTGACCAATTTTAATTAATTATATTTAATAGGATAAAATATTTTTGTGAGCATGAATACATTTTAATAAAAAAAAATCCCTTAAAATTCAATTGGTTATTACATTAATTATAAATTTATTTTCAACTAATGAATTTAACCATATATTTTTATAATTTAGTCAATCATATTAATAATATTTAACTTAAAAAATTGTTTATATCTTATTATAATTATTAATAGAATTTTTATTAATATATTATTGTTTTGTATGACACGGTAATGCTTATTATGGATGAAATAAAAAAAATCATTCATGAATGTGATGTATTCAGAACTAGGATTTATCTATGGATCATGTTAACACAATGTTGTCTATATGGCATGATAATTTTGTGTTTCATATCTCATTGTCAAAAAATAGAGAATTAATATAAAAATCTATTTAAAGTTTTGTGTTAAAAGATGAATATCAAAAAGATTAAATTATTTCAAAAAACAATATTTCACAAAATCTCAAGGTGTTACATGAGTCATAGAATAATTCTTCTTGGCCTTTGGGGAAATTAACAAGGATCGAAAGGATCATAATATATTTTGAGGGATTTATTATCATTTAGGAGATGATTATACATTTTGAAAAAAAAATCCAACCATGAAAATCACAACCAAAAAATATATAATTTTCCTTTTATCAATTCAAGAAAACTAAATTATATAAAATATCTTAAAAAACTATATCAAAGTACCATGAAAAAACCAAGATGAACATCCACTATAATGTTTAAGACAAAACAATCAAATTATCAAAGACTACAAAGACACCAACCCAACAACTCCCAATACGATCGAAGCTCATACTCTACAATCCATTCCCAAGTATCACGAAGAACCACTAAAGAAATGTGATATTTATACTGAAAAATTTTCCTGATAATTTATTTGGAAAACCCACCAATGTTCCCAAGAATTGGATGAGTAATGAATGTACCTAGGCTCTCTCTCTCCAAATAACATCCCTACTCATGCCAGTAAAATAAAACCTGTTAAAAAATTTATATTTTTTTTAAAAAACACCTTAAATGATTTTAAAATATTATATCAAAGACAAAGCGTTTGACCAAAAAACTATTTTTCCAACTAAAACAGTTTCAAAGGAAACAAAAAAAATTATTTAAAAAAATTACATTCATTTTTTTCATACCCATTACTTGATTCAAACACACACACACACACACACCAAGACATGCATTCTTCAGTGATAGTTCCATACTTATGACCAGTTTCACATCCATCCAAACAACCCTTCACTAAGTGTCTAATCTAATTACGACCCAATGGAACACACCCCTTATCTACGGTCACATCCATATTTCCCCAATTATTTATGATACTTATTTAGGGTCACGTCAAAAGAATAAACACACACTGACCCTTATATTCCAAAACCAATCCAAACAAAAACTATCTATCAATTTCAATAAAACCTCAAATGTATTGAAAAAATTTATATAAAACTATTTACAAGCATAAAACAATTCCATATTTAAAAAAATATTTTAAATCCAAAAAACATTATCCATTTCTCAACAAATAATTTCCACAGATCGATAAACCATCAATAAATAGGGTTTATATCATGATTTTCTCATCAATTTGAAAATAAATTTCAATAAATTAATGTAATTTTAAACTAAGAATTAATATTAGAGTATTTGGAGTTGAGAGTGATGCCACCAACCTAAAAAATAATGGCCAATGTGAAAATGACATGAATTCTTCAACAAAACCATGCTAAAACTCCAAAATACAACCTTAGATATTGTTCCCTAACATCAACACAACAAAATATCATCATTGTTAGAATCAACTAACATAGATTTATACCCAAAGGAATATATATATATATATATGTGTGTGATTATAAGAAATTAATGATGAATATATCTATGAATAACAATGAAGAATAGATACTTACCAAGAAATCAAGCCTTGAAATCACCATGAGTTTCCAACAGATTAACCTTGAATCAAACCGAAGAGTCTCCATAGTCTTTTAGAGGATAACAAAATGATTTAGGGTCATAATAGATAAATAACTGGGGGATTAGAGGAAAATATGAGTGAGATCCTAAATTTTCAGATCTCATTTCTTTCTACAAATGGTTAGCTCTCACGGTTAAGAAAACTATACACTAATAGTGCACATTGCTCTACCTCAAGGATTACTTCACACAGTTATTATAATAACCCTACTCTATATTTGACATTGAAACTTGATTTATTTCAAAATAATATAATTAATTAAACCCTATTGATCAATAATTATATTTTATTTTGGTATTTGGTATATCACATAACAGTATATAACATGGAACATGACAAATTTAATGGAAACATCATTAAAATTATCAAAATACTTCTTCAAACATAAAATTGTATGGGATAACTTGAGGAAATATATAAGAAAGGGATGAGCTATAAATTCCATAATGGGAATAATAATATATTAAGTTATAAATGTTATAGAATAGTCATATTAATGAGAAATTAACAGAATTGGAATAATAAGTAATGATATACCATGATATTCATAACATGAGAAATGTAGAAAACATTAAAACAGAGAATCAAAAACATAGGTCAGGCTGAAACCCACCAACACAACATTGTAGAAAAATTGAAATAAAAGAATCAAGTTCAATCCATGTTAAATAATGATGTATCGTGATAATAAACATTATCAAATGAATTGGAGAGCTATCTGGGCATACACATCATATTTATTTCATCCACATGGTTATGTTTTCTGCATAGATAATACAAAATGGTTTAATTCATCCACAAAATTTATCCCACGATCAAGTAATGTTTAATGAAAATAAGCCTCTAATAAATAAGTATATATTCATAAAGATGAATATCATTTATTGAATTATTAGTATGGTATTCACTACACAACTGTTCTATCATGAAATATTACGGTGAGATTTCATGAGCATAGCGACATTATATAAAAATTCATAAACTTGGTTTATGAAAGATAAGGGGATCTCTCAAAAATTTTAAATCTAATGGTAAGTAATGTGGATATGGAAAAAACATTCCCCAACATTAGGAAATGGAAATAGAATTCACAAGATCATAATGAAACTAGAATAAAAAGAGAATGTGAGGATCCCTTACAGAATTTCATCATAGTAAAAACATAGGTATGGTTGAAAATGAGCAAGGATAAAGGAACCATAATTCAAATAAAACCAATTGGATATAAATTGAAATATTATAAATTAATGAAAATATAACAAATTAAAATTTAAATAACTAATTTTCTACAAGGTTCTAGAATTTGAAAGGAGGATAGGAAGGTGAGGATCCCTTACATGACTGCATGACTCTACAATCCTGGGAATGGATTATTGAGATCCTGAGGGTGCTTTGGGATGAATCTATAGAGTGGAGGGGTAGAGTATGGTCATGCTCTAAGATTTTATAGGGAAGATAAATGGGTTCTTGGGTTGGTTTATATAGGAATAAAGGTTGATTTCATGGCTATTTAGGTTTTGGCCTCTATAAAATAAAATATCCAAAAACACAAACCATGTGATGTGTTTTTACAATGTTTTCTGCTAAAAGGGAGTGATTGTTATTATTTTATATGGTCAAGGGAAGAGTGAATTAAAATAATTCCATTTATTATGTGGATGTGAGTCACACTCGTAAAAAAGTGATTTTAAATCCATAAAATATATATAGGTTTTCAAGGTTTCATAATATCATTTAAAAATATATCAAAAGAACTTATGTTATCATAAAGGGAAAACAATTATTTAATAATTTATCCCATTTATTTTAATTATTACATCACTTTTAGGTCATTATGATGTCTTAATAACAAAATATATTTATACGATATTTAATATTTACATGAAAATTTGATTATATAATAAAATTAGAAAAAAACAACCATTTTATAACTAGAAACATATAATTGAAAAATAATCATTTTATATAAATAATATTCCAAATATCTGAATTTTCAGATTTAAAATAATAACCAATATTTATTTAAAATGAACGATTTTTCAATAATAACGTTTTTTAACCCTTGTAGAAATTAAAATTGATTTCATAAAAATTTTATGATCATTTATATATGATTAAAATTATTTATAAATAATAAAATATTATATATTACAATGATAAATTAGTTCATAAATTCATTAATTTTATTTGAATATTAATGAAAAATTCAATTTTTTTGTTGTATCAAGATAAAATCATTAACAAAGAAACAATAATATGATCAAATTTTTGGAATTATTCTATATAAAAAATTATATATTCATATTTCTAGAGTCTTTCTACATATCCCTTTAATACACTAGAAAAATACCAATATGTATGGTGTGCGTTGGTGGGACATTCATGGGGTGGTTCAGTGAACAAGGATTGTGTCATGATCTCAATGGGATTCAACTTATCTCAAAAAGTGTTCAATTCATACTTAATTTATTAGATATCATCTCAAGATTCATCAAGGGAAAAGGCCATAAATTATATCTCCCTTAGAAGCTCTAATAGATTGCCTTTATATGTCATAATAGTACTTATTGAGGCCATCACTTATTTTTTCTAGGTCAATTGGATTCATTAAAATCCTATATTTATACTAACCACTTGTTTAGTATTCTATTACTATATTATTAATGGTAATGACACATAAAGGTTTTTTATTCCATTTGGAAATAATAAAACATATTAATTTAATTTGTTTTCTATAACAACATTTCATGATGAGAGTTTTAAATAAACCAAAGTTATATTTATTTTTAAATGTTTTTCTCATTATAATATTCACTCTTTATAAATTTCACCCTCAATAGTTTCATTTTCCACACAAAAATACATGTGGGTAACTCAACGTTATCATCAACTTTGGTTCACACATTGATTCTTCAAACATGTTATTTTTCCACATAACTTTGAAAAGGCACATTATCTTGTTTCATTTATCTTTTTCTCTATGGGCTATGATCTTCACCAGATACTCCTTATAGGAAAGATCATTCTAAAATAGTACCACACATAGATTTTAGTACTTGTGAGGGGTCTGATATTTACTTTACTTAATTGCAATACATAGAATAAATCATGTACTTGTGATAGATTTGGTGGGAGTGATATTAAATACTGTTGTTCTATGATGTGATCAAGGATATCAAGTGGGTTGATGTATCTTGGATTAAGATTTAGCTTCTTCCCAATTATCATCTCTTTCATCCACGGAGATATGCAGAGTAATACCAAGTCTCCAACATCAAACTCTACATCTTGTTGCAGAATCTTATGATATATTTTTATCAAATATAAAGATCCTTGATGTTATGTGTTATGGTATTATCCTTTTCCACCATTTCTTAGATCATTTTAGCACATACCATTTATCATTCCCCAACTTTATCCTGACATGCAGGTGTTTGGAACGTCTTCCAATAAAGGGATTCATAAGGATACATTTTTATGATTGAGTGGAAACTATTGTTGTATAAGAACATGAATAGAGAAATATGTTAGCCCCACCATACATTGATTTCTGTAGAACATGATCACATGTTATCTTACAATATATAAATAGTATACTTTGATTGGCTATCAGTTTTATGATGGCAGGCTATACTAAATTTCATCTTAGCATTTAGAGAATATTGGAGACATTTCCAGAATATAGAGGTTAAACTCATATATCACATGAATACAATATATAGTGTCACTCCATTTTTACTTAAAACTTCTTTTATGTATATCCATGCGAGTTGATTCAATGAGGAATCCTCTTGAATTATCATAATTTTAGCTACCATTGCACGAAGATCTACAATAATACATATTGAATTGTTTCATGTGGATGTCTTCCGATGTCCGATGACAAATTACAGGGTGATGTTCTCCCATTTCAATGATGATATGGGTAATGGTTTCATCATCCCATTAAACATTTTCCATACAGATTTCACTTGAAAGAATACAACAAACTTTAATATATATATTTAGTGATCTCCTTCTTCATACTGTCCCACCAATTGATGTCACAGAGATCTTGATATATATATTTTCTTCATGTGTGAACATATAAAGTTAAAATATTTCTATTATCTAAATGTTTTCCACAAATCAGGATTTGATAGAATTGATTTTCTTGATCGAAATCTCCCAATTAATTCTTCATCAATTCTAGACATTAAGTAATTAATCTTTCTCATGGATTCCACATTATTCTGAATTGCCATATAATTTATTTGAGAATCATTTACACTTTCTAAAATAGATAAATGATAAATAATTGGTGAAAGGATTGAGGATGTTAATTCATTTATGATTCACATGTCTATACATTCCAGGTCTAAGAATAATGGATTCATCTAATTTTTCATCATTGATAAAGAACCATGACCTATTATACATAGATAATCTACCAATTTATTCATTTTACTAGGATAGTTGTGGACTGATTAGTCATAGTCCTTGATCAGCTCTAACCATTTATTTTCATGTATATTTATCTATTTATATGTGAATATATACATGAGGATTTTTTGATATATATATATATATAATACACTTCTCCATATAGATATATGGCCACCCAATTTTCAATGTTATGATCTCATCTTCTAACTCCAGATCATGTGTGGGATATTTTTTATCATGAAATTTCCAAATCATTGAAAGATAGTCTATGAAATTACCATTCACCATTAACATACATCTCAATCCTTTATTTAGAGCAACACAAAATACTACAATGAGTTATCCTCTTGTGGGTAATTTGAACTTTCGTTCTGTGACGAGCCAACTGTTAACTCCATGAATATCTCTTCAAATTTATAATTCAAAAAAAAAAACTAAATTCCATGTTATCTTGGTAAGAGAGTTTGAAAATAATGAGAAATTTCAAAAAAAAAATTAGCGATAAGACCTATCTAACCTAAGGAAAATTTAGATATATATCATAGATGCCGGCCTCATCCATCCCTAAAATACGTCAACATTTTAAGGGTCAACATATTTACAATTTCATAAAATAATTTTCCCTAGGAAATAAACTTCCTTCTACCAAAAATTAAAATTTCTATACTTAGTGAAAATCTTCTCCTTTCGTAGGGTCATTATCATAGTGTTTAGATGATCGTCATGATCTTCCATGGTTTTTGAGTATATTGCAATATCATTTATAAATAGTACCCATTATTTTCATGTTAATATCTAAATACATAATAATAGAGTCAAAATATATTTTTGGAGCATTACTGAGTCCGAATGTAATCACTGTGAACTCATAGTGTGTGTACCTTGTACAAAAATTGGTCATGTGGTTATCTTTGTTTTGCACCATTAGTTGATAATATCTCAAAAGAAGCTCCACCTCTGAGAGGTATTGTGCTCCACATATATGATAAAATATGTAATTAATCAATGGAAGAGGGTACTTATTATTTATTGTGATCTTATTGAGCACATGATAACCAATGCAAATATTCATTGACCCATCCTTATTTTTGACGAGGATGACTCATTCACCCTATGTTGAAGCACTTGGGATGATGAACCCTTTATCTACATTCTGTTATAGTAGTTTTTTTTCTCATTATTTTCCACAACATCAATTCTATATTTAGTTTTGTATAATTTAACCACCCTATATATAAGATAGATAGAAAAATCAACCCTTTGGCTAGAAGAAATATGGGGAAATTCCTTAAGAAACACATCAGTGTATTCCTTCAAAATAGGCTTCTCTTTGAGGATTCATATTTCTTCCGAATCAATCATTTAATCTAGATAGGCTTTATAATGGGGAAATAATATCGATGATTATTATTATTATTCTAAAACTATTCAGCCTCCTCCTTTCACATTCACATAATTTAGGGTCGATTTTCAATACGAAGAGTGATTTTCTTGTCACGAAAATTTATGTTACCTCTATATAGGGAAATCCAATATATGACCAGAATTGAATCAAATTTATGTAACGGATGTATAAAAATGTTCCCTAGATAGTTCATCCCATAAACATTGGCAAGGAAGGAGTTATATATATGGGATTAAATAATATCCACATTTTACATTTTCACAAATAGATCTACTTCTATTCTGTGTAGCTGTGTTTGAATAGAAATACTAAACCTTAAGGACATGAAAAAATGTTTATAACCATGATTTAAAAAGTATATTCCCTATTCATGATTTAATAACTACCATACCCTTCTCTACTTCATTTCTTGGATCCTCCCCAATGGTTATGATGGAAAAATACTTTCCCTTTCTTCCTTCAAGGTTGTCAGTTTTCTCCAAAAACCCTTATCATAGGGCATTGGTTTTCAAATTTACCTAGATCTATACAGTTGAAGCAATGATAAATGATACGAGGGTCGGCTATATAATTCATTTCCTCCATCACATTAGTGGGATTCTGTTGTGGGTATTTAATAGGTAGGTTTCTTTCCTTCCCGAACCTAAATCATTTCTTCATTCCCCTTAAGAAATTTTTTGGGTTCTTCTTCCAAATCCTTTTAAAAGTGGGCTGTTGAAATTTCTTAGAACCATTTTATTTTTTCATCATACTACTAGAATTAAATTCTACTTCACATTTCTTTTCCCTATCATACCCTTGAGTTTCACTAATCTCCATTTCATATTTGAGGGCACATCAGATAATATCTTCATAGATATCGAAGTCACAGATCTACATAGGATTTCATAGACATGATTTTTTCCCATTAATGATGTGGTTAACCTTGCATTCAAGGGTAATTAAAAAGAATAAGGCGTATCATTCATGTCATGTGATGTTTTCTGCATATGTCCCTGTCGATTTGTTGCCTTTTTTCATGAGGTAAAGGAATTCCCTTTCCATTTTAAGTAGAAGAGTGTTAGGAAATTTTAATCAAAGAACATTTTCCAAAATTCCATCTACTCCATTTCTTTGATCTCTTCCCCAGGATTCATTTTCTATAATGAGGATGACCAAATATCAGTTTCTAGCACTAAATAATAGAAAACCAATATAATCTTCCATTTTTTAAATCATTAAAGGATGGAGATGATCTACTAAAAGGAGTTGATCCCTTGTTTTGTAATTAAGGTATTAATTAATCCATTTAATTTAGGATTCCATTGGTGCATGAATCTCTTCATTTTGTTTTTTCACTACTAGGGGGCTTGGGTGCTCCCCATGATCCAGGATTCTATTAAAAACATGAGTTAGCTGAGATTTTATCAGCATAATGTTATAGATTCCTACTCCCAACGATTTGGGAATCTCATTAGGCCAATCATAACATTTCCCATCACAATGATATTTTACTAGATTACTCGTATTTCTAGACATTTAATAGAATAAGGGGAAAATTAAGGATGTGTATTTTTATACTATTAAACACATAAAGGGAAATCCAATTTTAATAAAGGGATAACATTAAAATTACATTGATTTCATTAATTTCTGAATCTATAGGTATACGGACATGGCCTTAAAACATTACATAATCGTGAATTAAATGAATAATTCACATAGAGGATCTTTTCAGGTTTAGAGTTTTAGAGAATTAAAACATAACTGTTACATCTCAAAAGATTACAAAGTAGACACTTATAATAAGTTTCTATAAAATAAAAACTCTTAAAAAGACTTTTTTTTAGTTCCATGTTTTAGATATCATGTCTTTTCTTTATCCCATCCTAGACCCTATTCATCTTTACGTCCTGTGGAAAACATTTAAAAAACATGGGATGAGCATAAAAAGCCCAGTAAAGGATACACAAATAAGGAAAACAGTTAGTTTTTTCAAAATAATAAGTAAATCACGAATACTTTATCATAAGTAATACCTTTCACCATTATGAAATAATAAATAATCTTCACTAAATAAAATATCATTACTTAGCCTTTTGTAACCAAAATATGGCCATAAAACCCATATAAAGAAAACATAACATATAAAGGTAACTTGGGACATAAACATACTTGAATGGAATAACCATACGGTCAACTTCCACACATATCACTAAATGGAATAGCCATACGGCCAACTTCCATACCCAATGCATTGGTGGTTATAATGTTACCACCCGTACTGGTATTCACAGCGCCACCCGTCATATGTTTTATCAAGTGACCACCCATAAAATGTCCATGTACCATTACAAAATCTTAAGACATAAAAAAATATAATGGAAAGAAAACATTTCCACATTTCAATCACAATATACCACTTAAATATATTGACATAAAAAATTCACTATCAAAACCATTTTCAATATTAATAAACATAAAAGACTATATGGTAATTATTTTCTTTTAGAAACATTACGAATTTTTAAGGAATTGAAAGGTCAAATAGTACTCTTAGCGGTAGAAAAGGTTGTTGTAACCGCGTACGTTAAAAGAAACATTCCTTTTTTTCATTTAGTATAACGCTTTGTAGAAAAATATTCCCTTTGAATGAAATAAAAAGTCAAAGGTGTTTATACAGCGTATAAAATAATGTCTTGTATTAGAACAGAAATATGCCTCAATGAAAGGAGATTGAGACGAAGTCCCTTACAAAGTCGGTATCATTAGATTAAGGATAAAAAAATTACATAATTATGTGTGACAAATATAAATACACCCAATATAAGAGGATATTAAGTGTAAAAAAATTAGAGGCCATCCACACATATTCATAGTATGACATAATCAAGAAGTAGAGGTTTAACCCAAAGAATTGAAATTGGGTTAAGAAGTTCCCTGATAGAAATTCGAAAGCCTAACCATGTCATTTTAAAATTCAAAAAATTAGACGATGAGAGATAAAAAGGGTATCTCATCACTTAGACATATCATTTACAACAATAAGGATATATAAGAACATATAAGAACATATCCCAACATAAGAAGATGTAAATTAAAATACCTAAAAAAAGAAGGCTTTTAAAAAGAGGAGGGTGAAAGGTTCCCTTACCGATTTGGGTAACTTTCAAAACGTACACCCCATGGAAGAAGGGTAATACAATGGAAATGTAAATACCCATGAACGAGAGTATATTACAAAAATATTAGAATAATGGGTAGTACATACACAAGAAAAAGGAAATAGTGGAATATGTAGCACTAATCTCACGGTAATAAAAACTGAGATAAAAACCCCTTACCTCGTTGTAATCAATCAAGTCATATGACCAAAAGATAATAAGAACCAAATGAGTCATAGAATACCATGAATATAAATAGAATAATGATGATATATATCAAATTTCTGTACAAAATACACCACATGCAATAAATAAGTGGTGAACAATGGAAATCTCATGTAATTAAAAGTCAGATAAGATATCCCTTATGAAAATTCGGAAGCCTAACAGCGCCACATAAGACATCCAAAAATGGATTGATGAGATCAAATAGGGTCTCTCATCATAAGAACATAAGAAGTACAGTAAGAGGAATATAAAAGAATATCAACTTACATAAGAAAGAGGATCTTAAATTAAATGACATAAAATAGAGTACTTAAAAAGAAAGAGAGAGGTAGGATCCCTTATGAAAATTCGACAGCCTAACGACGCCACATAAAAACTATAAAAGTGAATTAATGAGAGTAAGAGGGGGTCTCTCATCATATGAAAATAAAATATATAGTATGGTTAATATAAAAGAACATCCTCCAACATAATAACATGGAGAATAAAACAAATGACATAAAATAGAATACTTGAAAAGTAAGAGAGAGGTCGGATCCCTTACCTCAAGTCCGACCTGTCTTGCTCGTTTATTTATATTCCATTAAATCAGGTAACACCACTAGGTTTGAACCAAAGGGTTTCTTGAAGTGCTGTATACCTAAGTTAAGGCTTCTAGGATGAAGATAGGGATGTTGATAGATAATAGGAGAAGAGTTTGGACGAGAAAAGGGCTTGAGAGGTGTGGGTAACGGAGTAGAGGTGGGGGCCTTTTATAAGAGGGAGGACGGGCACTCTTAGAAGGTCATGAAATGTTACTTTATTATGAAATTATTTTTGGAATTTTAAGATCCCACAATGATATATTTTGAGGATATAGTGATAAGGGTTATAAATCGACCCATCCAATAGGTTTCAAACACATTTATGTCTTAGATTTTACACTATCTTTTCATTTTATTTAAATCGTTCATTAATGACGTAATCGTTGCATCATCATGGTGTCATTAATAAATTTGTTTATTTAATGTCTAAAAATAATAACAAAATTACCAGGATGTATGAAATCTTTTTATATTTCTAATGAATATTTATAGTAAAAAAAAGAACTTATATAACCCAGGTTAAAATTGTTTTAGTAAAACAATACATGTTTGTGTCATTTTTATTTTAACTTTAAATAAAAAGATTTTAATGTTATTTTCTTACCCATGTGGCTCCATGGGGTCCCCACGTTGACCCATGGATTTTCTGGGTCATCCATGTCTCATCCAATAAGGTTAGGACATGTGTTAAGGTAATTTAATATTATTAAAACATTACTTTTACCTTAAATTAGACTAATTACCTCTAATCGCGATTAATAAAACTCAAAATTTACTATTCACCAAAAGTATTTTTCATCCCATTCAACGAAATTTTTCTTAATAATGAAAACCATGTATGTAGGATTTTTAATGTTCAATTCATAGGTGTGGAAAAATTTCATTTAAATGAAAAATCAGTTTTTAACTACCACTTTTTGGTTTCACTATTCATCAAAAATTGATGTTTATCAGAAAAATACCAAAAATTTACCCTATGATATATTTGATATTCCAAATTCAAAAATGATATCTATTTTACAAAATTCAAAACATATAAGTTTAATTAATTAATTTAATAAGTAATTCCCATTGTCAAAACAAATAGCTAGATTTTAAGAAACAATAAATATCAAACGATTGACACTTGTTTATGTCCAATTTCAAAGTGAAATTAAATTTATGGTACACCATTGGATTAAATGGTAAAAATATATTCTACTTTCACTTTAAAACCAATTAAAAATATAATCTATCCATGTAAACAAATTAGATAAAAAATGAGGTTTTGAATTAAAATACAACATCATTCACTATTCTTTAAAAAATATACTTTATCAGGAAAATACCAAAAACATACAAAAAGTAAATTTTGATGTCCCGATTCTAAAGAAGGATTTTATATTGTAAAATATAACTTATAAAATTTTCAAAATGTGGATTTAAAAAGGGTTCTCCATCAAAATGCGGTTAATCGACCTTTTAAAGAATATTGGAATATTGACTCTTAAAACTGGATTCATTCGCATTTTAAGCCTCTAACATTTATTGGATAAAAGTAAAAATATTTAACAAACATATATAATCAATTTTTAGTTACTTCTGTTCATTCCTGCCAATACAACGGCTAGGCGTTAACTACCATTTAAAATAATATTATTTTATTATTAGTGTGCAACGTAAGATTTCAAAGAAACTCGTTGTTGCGTATTGGGTATGAAATCTAGCATAGCATTTCCTTTAAAGTAATACTAACATTTTATTATCAAATATTGATAAATATGAGAATGTCATATTATTTATTTACCCGGGATGTTACATACTTCACCCCTTTTGGGAATTTCATCCTTGCAATTTTAAAATTGGGATCGAAATATTCATTGAAAGCCCCACATCGGAAAAGTATTAAATTAAACTATCTCTTTAAAATAATGAAAGAAAAGTAAAAGGTAACCCAAGACACAAAATACTAGGATTCCATGAGAACATGGATATGGTGGAGAAAACAAACCATCAAGTTCTGATGGAGAGTGATGGGAAAATATGTCTAGGAGAAAGTTAACCACCAAAAAATCACAAACTTGTGATGGGTTAAACGGTTTTTCATTCCCCAGTAGGAAAAGTTAACAGGACACATTTTTGTTTTCAGTTACTTTTCATTGAGGAATTTATTTATGAGATTAACTATAAAATAAGGAAACATACTTATTTTCGTGTAGACTTTCAACTCTAACTTGATTTCTTACAAAAACCCATATTTTCTCCAAATGGTGAGTATTTAGGATGACTTGTTCACATTAAGTTCACTATAATAAACTTTTAGAGAATCACCTAATCCACAAAAGTGAACTATATATTTCCCATGTATTTAGATCTTAACCAAAACCAATATTGTTAGTATAACATCAGATAATCCAAAAAAAAGATAATCTTTTACAAAAATAAAAACTACTCTTAATCTCAAAAAAATTTCAAAAAACCCAAAGTTCAACAAAGACCATTCAATACAATATTGCCCTTAAAATTCTTCCAAAATAAAACAAACTATGATTGAAACCCAAATCTCAGAAGGATTTAAACACATATTATTCCATGCTATATCATAAAATTTATCTCCAAATAACATCAGTTACTCTTAAAGTCTCAAACTGAAAAGTAATTAACCTAATCACATATCTTACATGTTAGGTTAATAATTTCTATTGATAACACAAAATAAACTTATTCATGATTCATAAGATCATATAACTAAAAAGAATTAGTTATAATAACCAGGGACTTCACGTAGTCCAATGGAAGGAGATAAAATCCAGTCGCTCTTTGGTTATGGGTTCGATTCCCACAGATTTGTCCAACGCGGTGGGTTTTCACACGGTCTGCATGTTTTCCTTTTTCCAAAACTTTACAATTCTTAAAACATTCCCCAAAAAGAGATAAAATCATCATAAATAACCATAAAATAATTAACCTCATGTTTATATCTTGCCTTTAATTTTCCATCTCAACATATCGTAACACATAATTACCTCAAAAGTAAGGATCATATAAACCCTAATGGTTACCTTTTTAATTATTACCTGAACTTCCACATTGAGTTGGTTCTCCCGTACATGATGCATTAGGGAACTCACCAAGGTTCAAGTGGTTAATCATGACTCCTGATAGTTGATTGTGAATAACCACAATAGTTTTCATTGCAAATCCCATATCATTTAGTTGTTCTTTTATAAAACCGTCACAATTTTCTTCACATCCACTATTAATTTTGTGCCTGCTAGATCCATCCATTTACTAAAACCAAAAATTTCAGTGTGAGTATATCATTAGAATCATTATATAATATCTTATGAGGAGGGTAAATATAAGAAATAATTATTCATGTTATCTTAAACTCATTCACTTTATCTAAAACTATGGATCTTTCTGAAATCCTAACCATTATTATAATGTCCCTTATGCTTAAAGAATACCCTAACCACTAAATTTATCTAAACCAACCTTTGATACAAACTATAAGGACTATGCCTTAAAAAATTACATAATCATGAATTAAATGAATAATTCACATAGAGGATCATTTCAGGTTTAGAGTTTTAGAGAATAGGGACATAACTATTACATCTCAAAAGATTACAAAGTAGACACTTCTACTATGTTTCCATAAAATAAAAACTCTTAAAAAGAAACATGTATAGTTCTATGTTTTAGATACCATGTATTTCCTTGATCCCATACTTGACCCTATTCACCTTTAAGTCCTGTGGAAAACATTTCAAAAACATGGGTTGAGCATAAGAAGCCCAGTAATGGAAACATAATAAATGAAAACTGTTAATTTTTTCAAAATAATAATTAAATAATTAATACATTATCATAAGTAATACGTTTCACCTTTATGAAGTAGTAAATACTCTTTACTAAAGAAAAGATCATTACTTACCCTTTTGTAACCAACAGATTACCATAAAACCCATATAAAGAACACATAACATATAAAGGTAACTAGGGATATAAACATACTTAAATGGAATTACCATACAGTCAACGTCTACATATATCACTAAATGGAATAGCCATACGACCAACTTCCATACCCAATGCATTGGAGGTTATAATGTAACCACCCATACTGGTATTCACGACACCACCCATCATATGGTTTATCATGTAACCACCCGTAAAATGTTCACGTACCATTACAAAATTATAAGACATAAAACAAATATAATTGAAAGAAAATATTTCCACATTTCATTCACAATATATCACATAAATATATTGACATAAAAACTCCATTATCGAAACCAATTTAATTACCAAAATACATAAAAGAGTTTATGGTATTTATTTTCTTTTAAAAACATTACGGCTTGTTAAGGAAGCCAGAGGTCAAATAGTACTCGCAGTGGCGGAAAAGGTCATTTTTACTGTGTACGTTAAAAGAAACATTCTTTTTTGTCATATAGTAAAATGATTTGTAGAAAAAAATTCCCTTTAATGAAATGAAAATTCAAAGGTGTTTATACAACGTATAAAAGAAAGTCTTGTATTATAACAAAAATATGCCTCAATGAAAGGAGATTGAGACGAAGTCCCTTACAAAGATCGCATCCTTAGATTAAGGATTAATCAATTACATAATTATGTGTGAATAATATAAATACACCCAATATAAGATAATATTAAGTGTAAAATAATTATAGGACATCTATACATATTAATAGTATGACATAATAAAAAAGATGAGGTTTAAACTAAAGAATTGAAATTGGGTTAAGAAGTTAACTTACAGAAATTTGACAGCCTAACAACGTCATTTTAAATTTTCAAAAATGAGATGATGAGAGATAAAAAGGGTATCTCATCAAATGGAAATATCATTTACAACAATAAGGATATATAAGAAAATATCCCAACATATGAATATGTAAATAAAAAGTCCTAACAAAAAGAACTCTTTTAAAAAGAGGAGGGTGAAAGGTTCCCTTATTGATTTGGGTAACCTTCGAAACGTAAACCCCCTGAAAGAAGGGTCATACAATGAAGATGTAAATACCCATGAATGAGATTATATTACAAAAATAGTATAATAATGGGTATTACATACACCACACAAAAGTAAATAGTGGAAAATGTAGCATTAATCTCACGGGAATAAAAAGTGAGATAAAACCCCTTACCTCGTTGTAATCAATAAAGTCGTATGGAAAAAAGATAATAAGAAACAAATGAATAATAGAATACCATGAATATAAATATAATCATGATAATATATATCATATGGAAGTACACAATACCCCATATTCAATAATTGTGTGGCAAAAAATGGAGATCTCACTTAATTAAAAGTGAGATAAGAAATCCCTTACAAAAATTTGGCAGCCTAACGGCGCCACATATAACATCAAAAAATGGATTGATGAGATCAAATAGGGTCTCTCATCATAAGAACATAAGAATTATAGAAATAGGAATATAAAATAACATACCCTTTCATATTAAAGAAGAGTTTAAATGAAATGATGTAAAAGAGAGTACATAAAAAGAAAGAGAGTGGTAGGATCCCTTATGAAAATTCAGCAGCCAACCAGTGCCACATAAAAATTCTTAAAATGAATTGATGAGAGTAAGAGGGGGTCTCTCATCATATGAAAATAAAATTTATAGTATGGTGAATATAAAATAACATCCTCCAACATAAGAACACAGATCATAAAATAAATTACATAAAAGAGAGCACTTGAAAAGAAAGAGAGAGGTCATATCCTTTACCTCAAGTCCGACCTGTCTTGCTCATTTCTTTATATTCCATTAAATCGGGTAACTTTCCTTGGTTTGAACCAAAAGTGTTTCATGAATAGATTTATGCCTAAGTTAAGTATTCTAGGATTAATATAGGGATGTGGAGAGATAATAGGAGTAGGGTTTTATCGATCCAAGGGCTTGATAGGTGTGGGTAAAGGAGTAGAGGTGGGGGCCTTTTATAAGAGGGAGGATGTGCACTCTTGGAAGGTCATGAAATGTTACATTATTATGAAATTATTTTCGAATTTTAAAGGTCCAATAATGATATATGTCAAGGATAAGGATATAAGGATTCTAAATTCACACATCCAATAGGTTTTAGACAAGTTTATATCATAGATTTTACCTTATCTTGTCATTTTACTTAAATCGTTCATTAATGAGGTAATCACTGCATCATCATGGTGTCATAAATAAATTTATTTATATAATGTCTAAAAATTATAAAAACATTACCATGATGTATTAAATCTTTTTATATTTCTAAGGAATATTTATAGTCAAAAATATAACTTATATAACCCCAATTAAAAATTGTTTTAGTAAAACAATACTTGTTTGTGACATTTTTATTTTAACTTTATATAAAAAGTTATTAATGAAATTTGCTTACCCATGTGGCTTCATAGGGTCCCCAAGTTGACCCATGGATTGTATTGGTCTGACATGACTCATCCAATATGAGTAGGACATGTGTCAATGTAATTTCATATTATTAAAACATTATTTTTACCTTAAATTACACTAATTACCCAAAATCGCGATTAATAAAACTCAAAAGTTACTAATCACAAATAATTATTTTCATCCCATTGAACCACATTTTACTTAATAATGACATACATGTATTTCATATTTTTAAAATTCAATTCATATAAGTGGTAAAATTTCCTTTAAATGAAAAATCAGTTTTTAACAACTACTTAGTGGTTTCACTATTCATCAAAAATTGAAGTTTTTCAGGAAAATACCAAAAAGTCACCCTAAGATATATATGATATTCCAAATTCAAAAATGATGTCTATTTTAAAAAATTAAAATCAAATAATTTGAATTAATTAATTGAATAATTAATTTCCCTTGTCAAAACAAATAGCTGGTTTTTAAGAAACAATATATATTAAAAGATTGACACTTGTTTATGTCCAATTTCAATGTGAAATTAATTCCATTGTCCACCATTAGATTAAATGGATAAAAAATATTATAATTTCACTTTAAAACCAATTAAAAATATAATATATCCATATAAATAAATTATATTAAAAAGGAGGTTTTGAATTAAAATACAACATCATTCACTATTCATTAAAAAATAAACTTTATTGGAAAAACACAAAAAACATACAGAAAGTAAATTTTGATGTCCTGATTATAAAAAAGGATTTTATTTTGTCAACTATAACATATAATATTGTAAAAAATTGGATTTAGAAAGGTTTCTCCATCAAAAGGTGGTTAATCAACCTTTTAAAGAATATTAGAATTTTTACGCTTAAAATTGGATTCATTTGTATTTTAAGCCTATAACATTTATTGGATATAAGTAAAATATTTAAAAAACATATATAATCATTTTTTAGTTAGTTCTGTTCATTCCTACCAATACAACAGCTAGGCGTTAACTACCATTTAAATTAATATTATTTTATTATTAGTGTGCAATGTAAGATTTCAAAGAAACTCGTTGTTGCATATTGGGTAAGACATTGAGCATAACATTCCATTTAAAGTAATATTAACATTTGTTTCACAAATATTGATAAATATGAGATTGTTATATTCTTTATTTACCTGGGATGTTACAATAGGATTCAATATTTTTTATCCATGAATTATTTCATAACATATACACTTATTTCTTTTTTTATGGCTTTAATAATGGTTTATAAAAATATTTATCAATTTACCAATGAATATCCCTCAAGAGTGTCAATACAATAGGGTATTATTTCCAGTTTTCATGTTCCGTGTTACCCCAAGTCAAGCTCGGATCACCGTGTTAGAGTTGTTTCCTTTAGGCTTGTCTTTTCCTGAACCACATCCACTTATGGTATCCAAACATGGATTTATTTGGAGGAAAATACACTTACTATATACAAACAAAAATTTATGGTTGTTTTCATATTCTTATTCAAATAACTATATCGTTCTCTAGAGTATTGTAATCCGAATAAAAAAATAACTAAATATCCATATGATTCCAACTATAACAAAACTAAAATTAATATCATATTAATATTATATTTATTATATAATAATAAAATTAATTTAATTTGAATGGTCAATAATTCTAGTGTCTTTGGGAATTAGTTATATTATATAACAATATAAAATAGGGAATAATACATAATTATTGAAAACTATATTGACATCCTAAATATAATCCATCAAACATAAAAAAAATGGGATAACCTAGGGGAATACATAGGAAAGGGGTGATGAATAATTCTCAGTAAGGGAATAAACATTTAATATGTTATTCTTGTTAGAAAACAAGAATATCAATGATTAATAAAATTAAAATGAATATTAAGTCATGATATAGAATGAAATTTATAAAATGAGAAATGTGAAAACATGTAAAAAACTGAATTGTAAACATATGTAATGGCTAGACCCACTATGAAATAATAGTGGAAAAGTACCATAATGTAATAGGGTTCACTACATATCTCTATGTGATTTATTTTGATACTAAACATTACCCAATGAATTGGAGTGTTTTCTGGGTGCACCAATCATATTCATTTAATTCTCAAGCATAATTTTTCACAATAGATCATTCAACATGGATTCATTCATCATCATAATTTATTCTATGATCAGTAAATATGGAAAAAAAACATTTAGTCCCAAATAAATAAGTAAATTTTCATAAATTTTGATACCATTGAATGAAAATTGGGTATGGTTTTCACTGCACAATTGTTTTGGCTTGGAAACTCACATAGGAATTTCAACAACAAAACTATGTTATATATAAATTCAAATAAATGGTTAACAAAGATGAAGGGGTATCTCCTCATCTAGAAATCAAATGTAATATAATAATGATATTGAAAGACACATCCCAAATTAATGAAATCGAAATATAATTCCCAAGATCATAATGATACATGAATAAAGAAGATATGGTGGGGACCCCTTACAAAATTTCTACATAGTTACAACTTAGGTATTTGTCCAACATAGGGATGATAAAAAATATTTCATTGAAATAAAATTAATTTCACAGTATGTTAATTATTATAAAGGATTTAGATTATAACCAAATAAAATTAAAATAACTAATTTCAATGAAACTTCTCTAATTTTAAAGGAGGATAGGAAGGTGAGAATATATTACTGGGGTGTGTGACTTTAAAATCACGGGAGGTTATTCTTAACAGATTGGTGGAGCCTTGGGAAGACTCAATAGAGTGGAGGAAATAATATGGTCTAGATAAAAGGAGATAGAGTGAAGTGAAATGGGATATTGGGTGGGCATATATAGGAAAAGAGTGGGACATCTTTATTATTTTGATTCTCAAATATATATACTAAAATAATAAAAATATATATATAATCCCCAGATTTTTCCCATAGATTATGAAAAAAGTGAGTTTTATTATTATTTTATAATCCTGAGGTTTGATGTTATTAAAATAATTCACTTACTTATGTGTAGTATAGTCATACTCTTAGATAAATGATTTTTAAACCTTAAAATATATTACTGGTTTTTGAGGATTCATAATGGATTTAAGAAACAAATAAAATAAACACAAAATCACATTATTTTAATGTGAAAGTATTAATTTGGACATCGATAAAATTTATAGTTACTATTGAATCACTTTTAAGTCATTATGATGTGATAAAACTGAATGTATATTTATAAAGTATTTAATATTTACATGAAAATTTGATTATCTCATAAAATTATGAAAAATTCACTTTTTTATAATTTCTATGTTCTAATTAAAAAATATTAATAATTTTTTGTAAATAATTTTCTGAATATGTGAATTTTAGCTAGTAAAATAATAACTAACATTTATTGAAATGGATGGGGTTTGAGAGAACAACAATTTTCGAAGAACGTTAAAAATTACATTTGAAATAATAAAAACTACATGAAAATTCATATATTATAAATATTATTTAATAATATTAATATATTATTTATTTAAAAATTTAATTTAAATAATATATTCAAAATTAATTTGGGCTTTATTTTTCAAAAATAAAAACCATTTAAAAAGTAACAATAAGAGGATGAAAATATATTATTTTGTCTATATAAAAAACAATATTTCTATATTTCTAGGGTCTGGATACATGTCCCTTTAAAAAACATGAAAATCACCTAACAGTGTGGTGCTCAATAGTGGGGCATTCATGATACAGTTCAGGGAAAATTATTTGGGCCTTGATCATAATGATCTTGAAGTTCTCTTAAAATGGTTTCTCTCATGCTTATGTAGTTGAGTCCCATAATTGTCTTGGTCAATCTAAAAGCCTATAAATTCTACCTACCACAGATGTTTTAATAAATTGGAATCATATTATATGATCATATTTGTTGAGGCTATCCATTATTTTTTCTTTGTAAATTGTATTTTTCAGATCCCTCTATATATACTAACCATGTTATCACTATTCATCAAATATATTATCAATGGAAAAAATAATTAATGGACATTTAAATGAAATTGGATATTATAAAACAAAATAATTGAATTTATTTTATGTAATAATATTTTATGATGATGCATTTATGTAAATCAATAAATGGAAATTTACATATAATGGTTTTGGTCATTATAATTATCCTACACGGTTAGACCAATGGTGTGCCTACCCTAAAAATACCTATGTCTCTAAAATCATGTTTTCTCCTAGGTGACGTCATTTTCATTCCAAACTATGCACCAAACCACACTCTTACCCAGATCCCACTACCCCACTATTCATGTTTTTCCGTAAGAGTTTCATTATTTATAGAAACCATGATCAAATATTTCATCAATACTGATATACCAAAAACATTATACAACATTCCCAAAACCCTCCCAAACATCTATAGAACACTTTATATAATAAAAATCCCTAAATAATGGTTATATAATGAAATCAAGGGTTCTAAATAATGGTTTAGTTTTACCCGATCATTCTATATAGATATATATTTATCATCAGGTTTAGGATTGTGAAATATTATGATCTACCTCATAAAAATGTTGAATTTTCTTATCCCCTAGTCATCCTAAGGAATTAAATTTTTTCTCTAAATTTTCCTATATTTATTTACTTGATAGATCAAAATAATGTTTTAATAGAAAAATGGTTTTATTTATCTCTTTGGTTGAAACCCCATTTTAATATATATAGATTTTTATAAAGATGTTTAAAATATTTTTTAGTTTATTCTATAATAAATTTTTAAATGAAAATTTACCCATGATTTACTGTTTTACAAAATTCCTTAAAAGGAATCTTTCTTCCCTTATCCAAAGTAAGTAATTTTTAATATTAACCCAAAATCTTAAAGTAACATTCATTTTAATATGTTCACAATGAATTGTTTTTCCTCCATCATTATCTCACAATTATTTAAATATTTAATTAATATATTGAAAATTCATTTTCAATGTAACTATTTTATTTAATAGTTAGGGGAATTTTTAAATATTAAAATATTATTTTTAACGTCAAAAAGATATTTCATTCATAAAATTGTAATAATTGATCTTTAATAATTATTTTCTATTGTGGATGATGTCTTTTGATGTTTCATAATATTTATTAATGATATCACCTAATGATACCACCCATGTTAATTATATGGATGGTTTGTTTTGAGGATGAAAATATGTTTATGATAAAATTTCGATTTCAATATGTTATTGTATAATGTAATGATGAACTATTTTTAAAAAATATCATTTCATTATTTTCGTTTTCCACATGATATTATATAATGAATTTAAAAAATGTTTATGAAAAATATAATTTCTTTTCTGTGGGTTATTTTGTAATAATTATTTATGAAACCTATTTCTTTTCATGGGTTTTTATATGATGAATGTTTTGGGATATTTTATCACATATATATATGATTTTGAAAATTTCAATGGTTATACTTATATATCCCTCGAATTCATTAGGTAATGGTCGATATGTCATGAGATAAATATGATTAGACCATAGAGTCAACCCAGTTTAGTATGGGACTATGTCCACTGTGATATTATTGGGAGTTAACTATAACTACTATGATGGTTTTGTGAGTGAAACAATTCTAATATGATTGTCTTTGTAATAATCCTTGACTATTAATGAAATGATTTTCTACAATTATGTGTATGCCACAAATCTATGTACAATGTCATTGTTATGTTCTCATGGATCATATTCTTTGATTCCATTATGATTCATGACTATTAACAACAACGATTTATTCCAAAAACCATGTTTATGATATATGATATGAATAGTTTGGATTTAATATGTTATTATCATATTCTCATACATTTATTCTCATGTTATGTTAATGTATACTAAGATTAAACTTAATGTAAATTTTAGATCACCCTTTCTTATAGTTCCTTCCCATACAAATGAAGTATTTTATTAATTATGATAAGACTCGGAAGGTTTCAAGATATGATGAAATTTACTGGAGATGATTTTCATTTCATATGTACATGTTTTTAATTTATCCAAGATTACAAAGTCATATAAAATTATTTATTTTTCACGTGTGTATAATTTAAATTAAATGAATATTCGAAAATAAAAACATAATATATATATGTTTTAATTGTAATTATTTCTACACATTAAAATTCCTCAAAAAATTATCATACATGAATTAATATCATAAAAGGGAGAAAATGTCCTTTAATTTAGATGATTATTTCCTCATCATTACACATATTATCCTCAAAGTGGAGAAGGGATAAAACTTTTGTAATATCCTCAACTCTATAATAAAAAAATTATGTAATGATGGAGGTGAATGTTTTTTATATATTAATATCTTTTTTTGGGTAATTCATGCTTCCACAACACAAGACTATATACAAGCTTAAATCTAAAATCTCATAGGATCTATTGATGGCATAAACTGTCCCGTGAAATCTTCCAGATAAATATGAATTCTAAATTCATAGCTAATTAAGATTTTATATATGTTATATACAATGAATGTTTAATTATTTAACTATAAACAAATAAAAAATACTTATAATTTAGAACTAGTGTTATGAAAACTATCCTTTGATAGTTTCATGGAAACAACCTACCTGGTCTAACCTGGGGTTCCTCAACATGATTAATTTCTTTCTAAAAACTCCTTTCTATAAATTATAATGTTCCATAAAGTTTCCATAACATTTTATGAAAAATTTATGTAATATAAAAAAACATTTTTCAATAAACACAATCTATAAAATCACTCAAAAAATATTTTCTAAAAATATCCCCACTTTGGGTTTGTTGAAAACAATTCCAAAAAAAATATTTCAAAATAACTAAAATGAATTAAAATAGAATTATCTAAATCATGAAATGACCATCTCATTAATCTAAAACATTCCACCTTCATATAGTGCATAAATTATTCACTAATCACCATGTTTATTCCCACATTATCCATCCTCATCACAGGAAACCCAATCATAATGATAAATAATTTCATGGAAATACCTCTATAATTTACAACAACTTTGTAACATATCTATTAAGTTTCTACCCAAGAATAACCACTCAATCACACTCCCTCTTTGACACTTCCCCGAATAAATTAAACCCATTAACAGTGAATAACATATCCCTCTTCTTCAATGGTCCCATATATCACTTCTCTAAATGTTGAAAAAATAGATATTTATACAATAAAATAAATAGAGATTAACCAAATATTTATATAAGAAATTCCATGAATGATTTTTGGATCCTACCACTTTCCCACATAATAGGACATAGATGGTTGGACTATAAGCTCAAAATGATTCTTTTGAATCCCAAAAAAATATTACGCCTTCAACATGATATCCATAAAATGATCTTTCATTAACTCATAAAATAGTTTCTCTAAACCTTGTTAAACCTTCACTATGATGAAATACTACTCTATCCCGATGTAATTTTTCATTGAATGTTGAATAGTATTTTTTTTATAATATTAATTGAACCTGATTTATCATATCTAATTACAAATAGATATTTCCCATAAACCAGGGAATCCAAATGTTTATTTATCATCTATATAAAATATATAAATTATAGATTAACAACCATATATTCATCCTCTTCTGTGTTATGTGAGATATACCCTTACTTATATCTCATTGATGAAATAAAAATTTCTCTAATACAAAATAATATACTTATTGTAAATATGTGATCATCAACTAAACAATCCTAATCTACATTTTGGTATACAAACAACTAATTTTGCATTGCACTATGGAAGAAAAACCCAAAATACATTATATTATAAATAAAATGAATCCTACTATATACCACTATCTTGTGGATAACATTATTATAACTTCGTTACTTTTTTGTATTTTCGTAGAGAAAACAAAATTTTGGGACATATCATTGTGAAATACCGCATGATTATAATTATCCTCCTATAATTGATTGTATTAACCCGCAATTATCATAAACTTATGCCAACATCGTCAAATCAACTTATATTGGATTCATTATCATAGGATACTCTATTCAATATATATTTTGAATCCCTTTTCAATATTTTAATTGATGGATAAATGTACCATAACATCTTCATGTCAATTATAAAAAAATATCTAAAATAATAGAAATTTTGAATTCATAGCTTATATATTCTATAAAAAAATCTTCATTATGCATCATTATCGCGTCAAAAAAATATGGTATCCATATAGATAATCATTAGAATTCACTATTCATTAATCTTTTCAATGTAGATGTTGTTATAATGTACTCCACATTCAAATCGAGGTGTTCTTATGTACTAGTATAGCCTTGATTATGAAGACCCTAAATCTTGACTTTGTCTAGAAAAACAATTCTTTAACCAACACACTTTTATCAGTTATTCATATAAAAGGAATATATCTTATTCGACAATGATTAACTATATCATAATATTCAATTGAAGAATATTGATTCGATATACATTTGGTAAATCATAAAATTATTTTTCAAAAATATTTCCATTTTGATTCGAATGGTTTCCAATTAATAAACTAGGGGAAACGTATAATCAAAGTCAATACCTTTATATTTATAATGTTAACTTCACACTATTTGTGGTTGGTTTCGAGTTATCATACCAAATTATTGACTTTATTCTAAAATACACACATTATTGTAATGAAATTTTTGGTTTTCATCCTTGGACCCATTTAAAAATATTTATTCTTCACAATTTTCTTAATCTATTAATGAATTAAATTAAGAAAATTAATACATTAGATACCATAATTAAAATACATAGTCTCTACTTGAGATAATAATGTTTTTTATTATTTTCATTCTGCTAGTTTAGACTGGTTTTTACCTTCACAAATGACAATTTTTTTTATTCTAGCTATAACCCTTTATCACTATTCAACAACTAAATTTACCATGTTTTCCACATTATCATTGTATTATTATTTTTTATATCTCCATGTTCCTCCCCTTGTCTACTCACTTAAATATAACTCAAATTCGACAGATCATAAATGTTATATTATGAATAATGACCACCTGTTTTTTAAATTTTTCTAGTTTTCAACAACCATTAAATCTTTTTTTCTATTATTTTACCAGGAATATTATTATATCATTTTTATAAATTAAATATAGAAAAAATTATAAGAAAAACAAAATCATCCTATAAATACCAAAAATTATTTTCTTCCCCTTCTAATGAGTAAATCATTTAAATCAATCAATTCAAACGTTCTTTAAAAATGGAATCTTCTCATACCACATCTCATATTGGGTATTCCCTACATTTAAACAATAATAAATAAATTTTGGAGATATAAACATATTTAAGAAACTCATAGTTCTAAAATATCATGATTAGATTTTAATCTATGATAAATATATTTGTTTTGTTATTGAAATCTAGTTCTTC
This sequence comes from Viscum album, assembly GCA_963277665.1. NCBI lineage: Eukaryota > Viridiplantae > Streptophyta > Magnoliopsida > Santalales > Viscaceae > Viscum > Viscum album. Next base: position 1,919,668,083 of record OY728119.1, read on the forward strand.
TTCCAAATGACTTTTTTTGTTGAGGAGCCCACATTATCAACCCTTTGTGTCATATCCATTGCATCAATTAATTTTCTTCTAGTTGTGTTTTAGTGTATTACATTTCATTTCATGTCCATTATTTCTAAATATCCATCTAATTTACATTATCTAAAAATATCTTATATAATGTAATACATTTGAATAATTCATATTTGAGAGATATAAACATAAACAGTGGAATGTTTCCTTAATCAAAAATAAATATAGAATAATATCTCATACCATCCATATATTGGGATGATATTGGTTCACACAGATAGACATTCACTAGGTCATGGAACCTAATTCACTTTATATTCTATATCTTTTATGTACTCTCAAAGATCGTCTCCTTTAAATTAGTATCACATGTCTAGGTTTGATCAAATGGAATTTCAATGATTTCTCCCAAATTTTTCACATATTTCACGAATATAAATCTATTTCATATTAAAAGATTGATTATAAGAATATTTAAATTGTTTTGATGAGATAAAATCAATGTTGAATTATCAATTCTATAGAGAAGTCATCCATTATTTTTTATGTTCACCAGACACCTCAGGCCACACAATTGACTTAAATTTTTTGAATTTTCAAAAATAAATTAACCCACTCACTCAAATGGGATCCTCATATTAATTATTTATGTTTTTAGATTCCAAGATCTAATGATAATAAATCCATAATAATTTTTGAAATAAATTACACATGACTTATCATATTTTATTCCGATTATAGGGATCTGGTTTTTTTTATATGGAAAGTATAATTGCAATCAGTAATCCATACATAACAAGGATAAATAAATTTTAAAGAAATATTAGTTATTTCATCCTAATTATATCATATTTTACTGATCTATGTTCACTGATATTCTCTATTTTTATGTAGATTATATTATTCCACCATCATATTGATTGGATCATTATTAACTTTCAAGGATTCAATATAATTATGATTTTTCACCCCCCTTATTGAAGTATCCATTTACTAATATTTCTCTCCTAGGTCTCAATAATTACAGTCCTTTTAAATTATAATTAAAACTTCATTTATTTGTGTCTGTATCATCCACACCAAATAGAGTAGTCATTAAAAACATATTTAATTTGTTTAATTATTCTCAACTAATATGGTTGTTCATGATCAATGATATTTCATTTCTCTATGGAACAAAAATATTTTATATACATAATATTTTGATAACAATAAAATCCTAATTTTGGTAGATTATTTCATGTATTCAAAACTATTCTTGAGAACTCTTTGTTTCTTTTTTATTTAATCATGTCAATATTCATCTGATGTGTAAGTGTTTATTCTCTCTCACAAACCACTATAGATTTATAATTATAATGAATCCCTACTCATAAAATTTCAGTTATTTTTCAATCACTACACTTTTGAAAAGGTTTACAACATCTATATTGACTCATGTGGAACCTTAATATCATCATTTATATCCCAAATACTCATTCTCACTGCAGACATGTTAGGTGTTTGAATTATTTCTTCATCACAATTCATTCATTACATGAAAACATCATAACCATCATGATATAAATTATTTTTTATTGGATATTTAAAATAGTATGTGAGTAATTAATAATTTAGACCTCATCACCAAATTTTTACCTTAATTCCAATTTTTTACTTATATATTCTATAATTTATAGACATAATATTCTTTATCTCATTCATTAACTAAAATTATGATTCCTTTTTATTTTAGAAATATATCTCGGAGTCATATACCACCCCATTTTAGTTCTTTTTATATCCTTCCAAAAATTGATTTATTCAAAATAATGATTCATTTAAATGTTTAAGTCATATATTCTCTAAACATTAGTAACAATATTACTGTTTTTATCTATTTATTGTTTATATATAATAGCAAAAGGAACTTATTTATCATGTTTGTTTGTATCATAAACTTCGTCCAATTCATCAAATTAAAAAGTGATATGTTCTTGTGGAAAAACAGTATTTTTGTAATAATTATTTTTATAATGTAAAATTTCCTTTCACACCCTTGAAAGAATTCTTCAGGGGTTCTCTATCTTCATTATTACCTTATATTTTTTTAAGAATTTTGTTTGGAGATAACCAATCATAAAACATCCAATCACAGAATTCAATGATGTCCTTTGAATATCCACACTTTGCATTTCTTATTTTAGGAATATGAAGGCATCACCTTAGGGATCAACTCATAATTGTGACTATCCCCCAGTGATAGTTTCTTCATCATCTTGAGAAAACATTCATGGGAATTATTCACAAATAAATGCACACTTTAATTATCTATATACTCATATTAAATGAGGGTGTTTTGATGAATATCTATTGTCACCTAAATTGGTTAATTATCTTCAATTATTGAGACCATTATGATGAAATATGGAAGTGAACATCTAAGAAACCACTTCATGATCTAGATAGCATCATGATATTTTTTAGTCTAGGAATATAAAATACAATATTTTTCACCCAAAAAAATCAGTGTTCATGGAATCATTTAGGTGAATAGAAGGATCCCAATACTTATACTAGAGTACCAAATATTTAACATCATATAACATAGAGTTTACATCATAGAAGTATAGTATTTTGTATTATTTTCCTTCTATGTTTTTACCTAGAATCACCTTCAAGTAAATATCATTATATAATGCTCCTCTAAATTCATTAAATCTCTTGGTGTTAAAATCAAGTTATATTTGGTATTTAAATTATAATACTCAACTCTCTATAATAAGAAAAAGTCCATTAATTTTAGTCATGTGTACATCAATTCACAATGATCGAATGTATTATAGTATCCAATTCCATAATAATAATTCATTATTGAGTTTTAAAATTAAAATCCACTTATTCTTAATGACCAATTACATTACATCAGATATATATTATTTAACAAAAATACATTAATCATTGATACAACATTTTAGTCACAAGAATGGAAAAAACCTATAGATGAGGGAGATTTGGGATATATTTCTTTTTCAAAAATGATCCTTAAATAATGATTTTTCGTAATATTTATTAAACGATATCTTATAATTCACATATAATATGATGTGATATAAGTTGTAAAAGATTGATATTAATAGATTTATCTTCGTTCACCAAAAAATGGGTTCATTAATGGAGTAAGTATTGGGTATTATTTGTGAAAAAAATCACTAAACACATCGCATGTCGGTTATAATTTGGAGTAGTCACAATGACCCTATTGTTTTATAATACACAAATGAATAGATAAAAAAATCTCACAAACATGAAATGATAATTCCTTCAAAAATTAATTTTTTCTGGAAATTTATTTCATCATTGTGTATTATTAATTATTCAAAAATTTATCCACTAATGATGCCTATAAACCACTAGGTAGAACACTAACAATATATTATTCCTTAATCTCCAAAATAATTCCTGGATTCCTCCTTTATCCCTTCTATTTAATTCTACCATTCCCATCATTAAATTTATATTTATCCTTTTTCCAATGATAAATTCCTATATTTTTGAATTATTAATATTTCTATCATATCTCTAAAGAATCACCATGTTTTCATTTTGATAGATCATTCATACACTTTTGGTAAGTGGAGAAAATGTCTCCAAATACATGCCTCAAACTTGAGTAAAAATCCTATATAAAATTCCATGATTTCTCTCCATTGAAATTGGAAGTTAAAATTTCTAGATCATACAACTCAATATAATCCCAAAAAAAAACATCACTGCCATAACACATCCACTAGTTCCATTAAAACTAAAAATATATCCTTATGTGTAACCAATTTGTTGACACCCACTTCATTAAATTTTATATGATTCCTTAAAAAATATCACGTCTCTCCCACAAAAAAGATCCCACTTTGACATTCACAACATGGATCAACTCAAACCATTTTAGTGTAGTCGCATTTATTCAGTGAATTTAAACACATGCATAGTGATTTTCAAACCTAGCATCTTCATATTCACATAAATACCTTTAAATTGATAGAGACATTGAAATCTTCTTCAGATCATGAATTTTATAATAAAAATTACATTTATAATATGATTATGATGAACTTAGACAGAGGTCTATGTACATAGTATAAGTCAATAAAATCATCCAATTATATGTTATCAAGTAAAATGAGTTTTAATACATGTAAAAATAACAAGAAACTATATATATGATTTATCGCCCCAAAATAATTCATAATATAATTATTCATTGGTTTAACATGTTAAAGGAGTTATGTGGGATGATATTTTAGGTAGATTAGTTATATATGTGGTGGAAATTACATGAAGATGTAATTAATTCAATAATACCTGAAATGTAGTAAAAAATGAAGTTTGAAGTCATTAATATGTTATTTTATGACTATCTCTATTTTTGGGTTTTTAATATGTTCATATGGATTTTAAAAATAATATAAAATATTTCAAATTGTATACATGACATCTAAGAAATATCTTTCATTCATGTTGTTTGTTTGACATGTGAATGGATATAAAAATTTACCTATTAATGAATAATATTGATTAATACATAAAAAATATTTTTTATTGAGTATTATCAGCTATGATGAAATTTTAATATTATAATGTATAGGATTTTCAATAAATATATGAAATATAATTATGAGGCCCAAATCATTTTTTCAATGTTTGATAGGCCATGAAGTATACTATGTAGATTATGATACAATATATCTTTGGTATACTTGGGGAACATACTTAATATCTCAATTTCCACATACCAAAGATGAGACATGATACATATTATGAAATCCATAATAATTTAATATCAGTCTTATGTTATCATTAAGGTTATGCTAAATAGAATATTATTGGGAGTTTTTTGACCCTTTTATTGGATTGTATTAATTAATATTGGATTTTTCCCACAAACAATGACTGTGTCATTTTAGTCCTAGACTGGGATATGTTTTTTATAGATTGAGGTGAAAAATTACACACAAATAGGGGTGAATTTGGGGAATTTAAAAGTTCTTCCTATCTCAAATTCAAATTGATATTATAAAATTATATCTAGATACACTGGTTATTTATCACACTGATTTCAAAAAAACACACAAATAACTTATAAATAGAGTATTATAGAGATTGAGATATTACATGGTTCACACACAATAGTATGTATTCAAGGAGGACATAAATTATACATGTTGGTATACATAATTAAAACACATTAATTTTTTAATGATTATAATCATTTGATCAAGGATGCTTCTCATATAAAATCCATTGATTCAAAATATCTTTTACTAACATTTTTTAAAGGTGTTACAAAAAGAGATAGTATTAATACAAAGGTAAAAATTTAAAAGATATAAATAGAATATGTTGGTTAGAGTAGGACACTCAAGAGCGGATTTAATTGATATACTATTTTTTTTTCAAAATTAGTAATTTGATATTCCCCTAATTTAAAATCAAAGAGTATATTAATCCAAATTAGAATATTTGTAAAAGCATTTCATGATTGAAATATTTCTCATAGATGGATTAATTATTAGTTAAATCATTTTATGTGATTACTTTGACTTCTAAAAATAGTTTAATAAATCAAATTCTATGGAAAAAACTCTCTATGATTTACTATCAATGAAAATTAATGTTTTTTGGTTCGAATAAACAATGAAAATAAGGATAACAGAACTTGAACATAGTGGATAAAAACAAGAGGTTCGGTCTCATGCAGAGACAAAGTCCTCTCAACATGGTGATCACCTTCCACCAAGAAAAATATATATATACAGGATTGACCCACACCATGGATTATGGCGTAAAAAAACATTAAAGCTGTTTAGGTCATATAAAACTCTACTACAGTTATGAATGGGAACAATATATAACCAGGTCACAGAAGGACCTCTTCTATAGTTATACATGGGAGTAAAATGGTGTAAGAGAGTATTAGTGAAAGGATATATTGTTTCATCTAGTTTAACATAGGATACTATGTCTGTATTAAATATAGATACACACAATTTTCAAAAGAACAATAATACAATATAGAACATTGTCTAATATAATATGAACAGTTTAGAAATTCTATTAATATTGTTCTATATAGATCTGGACTGTTGAATGTAAAATATTTGAAGCTCGGGTCATCTTCTTGGTGTAGAATAAAAAATAGAGTGTCGTGAGTTCTATGTTATGGTTTATAGTTCAATGAGGTGTTATTTTTCATTCTTATTATTTGAGTTTCTGCTACATCAATGATGCTTTTAGGAAAATTCAAAATGAGTTCTTCTTTTGATAACAATAAGAAAGGTGGATTATCGTGGCACTTCTACATGTTCTCATATGTGTCCCTCTTTCTTCTTTATTTTTCTTATCCTCGTGAACCATAATATATTTATCCTCATGTGTTTGTGTTTGTGCTTTGAGGATATATGATTTCCACCCCTCATACTCTATATTATCTGATGACATGCCTATAATAATAATTAATAATATATGTATCATTAATTAGCTCAAATATGACTGTTATAAATAATATTTAATTTAATTTTAATTTTTCTGAAATGGATATATATGGAATGGTTTCACAGTCAGCAGTGATATGGGAATAGTGAGTCTGGAGTAGTGCCAGGGATGACCAAACATTTTCTTCTATGTGGTCCCTCCATACCAGTGTCACATACTTTGTCTAAATTTTGAATTGTTTAGGTGACACAATAGTGTTGCGGCAATGATGTCTGGTCCTTTTTGAGATAAGATGTCACTTGAAACAGTGTCATTGAAATGGTGTCTGGTCTTTTTTGAAAATTATGATGTAGTATAATGATACAATTGTGTCTTGGAAACATTGTATGATCCTTTACAAATTCTAGAATCTGTAGCATGATACAACAGTGTCATGGAAATGGTGTCTCATACATTGAATATTTTCAGACTAATCTATGAGAAATTTTTCTCACAACAATGGTGACAGTGAGTTCACCTTAACGATGACTCATACATTGTTAAATATCATAAATCTATCATAAAATGTAATACTCATAGAATAGATTTATATTAGTCATAGGAAAATTGAAACATAATAGAACATGATTGAATAACATTTACATGATTTAAACATGATTTGTGAGGATTAAAAAAGAGGACTCCAACAGCAAATATAACACCAAAAAAAAATATGTAATCTATATGATTCTATAATCAACATATCATGATATTAATTATTTACATAGTTACAATTCACTTCTAAAATTATTCATCAATATAATTCAGTCATTCCGCAACTCAAACTTCAATTCAATATATATAATGTCATCTATATCCTACCCTCCTCTAGTTTTCTTCTTTCCTGGTCTATCAAACTTGAGCATCAATTACATTAAGTGTAATTTTAATCCAAATGAAACTATAATAAAATGACCATTTCCATATTTCATAACACAATATTTCTAATTTTATAGAATGAATATCACTTCTGAACAGACATTGTCAATATAATCCCCAAAATAGTTCTTCAAATACTCCAATAAAACTGAATTTTTATGAATAATAGAAAATTTTATTTTTAATTAATTTCATTTTATTTATATAAATATGTAATATTTTCTATAATTAATCCTATATTAATTACCAATTTCATATAAATAAGATAATATAAAAACATTTTGAAGTAAAAAGTGTAATTTTTAGGGAACTAATTTAAGTGAACAATTTATATAAAGATTAAATTAATCATGATGGGTGAATAATTTTAATGTAATTTACAATTTATATATTTTATGAAATAAATTTAATTTTTTAATGGTTTTTATTTTGAAAAGAGATGGTATAAATTCCTCTCATACTTGAAAAACGTTTTTTCAATTTTTTTCATTGTGTTTTGTCGGTTTATTTTTTTATTTAATTACTCAATTATAGGGAAAAAATTTATAAAATTATTTTTTAAAATCTCAATGATCCAATATATATTTTGTATATATTAAAATTTTATTAATAGTCAAAATGATTTTTAATCGAGGTAATAATTCATCGATACAATAATGGATAAAATGTGTTAAAAGGTGGTAAGACTAAAAAGATAAGGGTTAAAATAACCTAAAACCATTTTAAAATTATGTTGTATAACTGTATTTCAACCTTATATAAATAATATTTTAAAATGTTAAAATTTGTAACCACATGACATGAGTAATATGTAAAATATATAATAATATTCTGATCATTTTGATGTTTGACACACACTCAACATAAAAAAAGTAAACTCTCCCACCCCACCCCCTATAAACTATGATTCACATACATTAATCCAATAAAATTGACCAATATAATAAAAAATATCTTCCAAAAAGTCCTCCCCATTTCTTAGATGTCTTGGACTACCAAAAATTAAAATTAAATAATGATTATACTATAGCCAAGGGAGGTTGCCAACAAAATTGGTAGATGTAATTATCGATCATTTCCATGTTCCATTGTTACTAAACATCCAGAAATTGTTAAATAACTAGATTATCATAATTAAATGAAAATATTAATTATACTAATATGGTTTTATGTTAGTGGTACATCCATTTTAAATATCAATTCCATTCTATGTAAAATGGAAACCTTATTCATGCATATGTTGGTCCTACTGTCTATAAATCATAGTGTGATTTTTCCCATCAACACTTTATTCAGATTCTTATAAATATGGTATTAATAAATATATGTGTTGTTTATTATATAATTATAATTCAATAAATATAATAAATCATCTATCCACTTACCATTCCATTCACTAGAAATTGATAATGTCATTTTTAGTACATGTGGAATACAACCTCTACGAAGTGATTTTTTTGATACCACCATTAATGGATGATTATAAAATTGTATAAAATGACAAAAATTTACATATATGAAATTATTATAATTTTGGATAAGACTGAACTATTTCATTGTATAATTAACAATTGGAACATATCAATGTAATTTTATGGATATTGGGAAGACAACCATTTATGGTCGATGTAACCATCAATTATTTAATGAATAGTTTTCAAATGATTATAATTAAAAAAAATTAATATATATGAAAAATGTTCCTACAAAAGTATTTATTAATGTTAAATTATTTATATTGGACGGTAGAACACAAACAACAAAAATGATACATAAGGTAAGGTAATTCTGTAAAAATCACATTTTTTCAGGATTGTTAACATGGTGGTTTCCTTTGGGAAAATAATATAATCCTAATCTCCTAAACCCCATATAATTTCATCACATGTAGTTATGTTTTGTGATTAATTTTTTTTATATTTTTATTCATTTCAGATCAAAAATCCCCAAGTATGTCATTTTTATATTATACTCGTATAAAATAAATATTTAAATTTTCATTCAAACAACTTTTCATCCATTTTAGGAATATTTTAAATGTTTCCAAAATGATATTATTTAAAATTAATTGATTATTTGAGTTAATTATCTATTTTATTTGTATTTAATTTTTTATTTTAAAAAGGAATATTCATTTTTTTCCCAAAATATGTATATTTGGAATTTTTTTCAAACACAATAATGGAATCATTATTTTAATGTTTACCATTCAGATTGAATCCTTCAACATCATAATTTTTCTTCCCATTAAATAACCTATTACATGTTTCAATGATTTTTTCAATCAAAATGTATTTCTCAATACTAAGGTTTTTTTACATAAAATTTTATCAAAAGAAAATGTTATTATTTTCTAAAACAAGTTAAATGAATTATTATATTTATTTATAATTATTTTCTTATAATAATTTTTTTGGATGTTATTTTTAATAGTTTTATTATAATTTAATTTTTATTTAGGAGTGCATTTGTTTTAAAAATACATAACGTTTTATGGATTGCTGATCATATTTTATCATTTACTAATTCATGGTTTTGTGTTCATTAACATTCTCACAATAAAATTCTCTATAACTCTGTATAATTTTTTTGGAGATTATTATCTTTTAAAAACTACATAGTCTCTAATTGAGATAATAATATTTTTTATTGTTTTCATTCTCCTAGTTTGGACTGTTTTTTTCATTACCAATAAAATTTTTATTTGATTCTAGCCACACCCATTTATCACCATTCAACAACTAAATATTCTATTTTTTTATAATAATTATTGTATTATTATTTTTTAAATATCCATGTTCCTCCCATAGTCTACTCACTTAAATAAAACTCTATTTTGATAGATCATAAATGTTATATTATGAATAATGGCCACCATTTGTTTATATTTTTCTAGTTCTCCACAACCGTTACATCTTAATTTTCGAAGATCTTACCCAGAATATTATTATATAATTTTTATAAATTAAATATATATATAATTATAAGAAAAATAAAATAATCATAAAAAATACCAAACATTTAGTTCTTCCCCTTCTAATGAATAAATCATTTACATCAATTAATTAAAAATTTCTTTAATTATGGAATCTTCTCATACCAAATATCATATTGGGTATTATCTACATTTAGAAAAAAATATGTTGGAGATATACACTTCTTTAAAAACCTCCTAGTTCCAAAATATCATGAGTTGATTTCATTCTATGTGAATTATCTTTGTCATGCTATTAGAAATCTAGTTCATCCACCCAATAACTTTGTTTTTTTGAGGATTCCACATTATCGACCCTTTTTGTCATATCCATTGATTCCATAAATGTTCTTATACTTGTGTTTTAGTGGATTATATATCATTTAATGTCAATAACTTTTAAATATCCATTAAATGTAACTTATCTACTAATCTCTCATATAATGTAATACATTTTAATAGTTCATATTTCTGAGAGATACACATAAACCATAGAATATTTCATTAATCCTCAATAAATATAGTATAATATCTCATACCATTCATATATTTGGGTGATATTGGTTCACATAGATAATCATTAACTAGCTCATGGAATTTAATTTACATTATATTCTACATCCTGTATGTACTCTCAATGATCTTCACCTTTAAATTAGTATCACATGTCAAGGTGTGATCACATGGAATATTATTGATTTCCTGAGAACCTTTAATCTTCCCCATAATTTATATGGAATTTTTTCTCATGTGGACATTTCTGTTTCCCACATATTTTTTACATATTTATTGGATATAAATCAATTTTATAGTAACCAATAAATGTTATGTAGATTTCAATTTGTGTGATTTTATAAAATCAATGTTGAACTATCTCTTCAATGTAGGATTAATCCATTATTTTGTATGTTCACCACACACCACATTCCAAACAATTGACTTAATGTTTTTGAATTCTCAAAAATAAATTCACCCACTCACTCATTTGTGATCCTCATATTCATTCCTTTACTGTTTATATTCCTATATCCAATGACCTTAAACCCATAGTCAATTCCAAAATAGATAACACATTCTTTATCATATTTTATTCCCATGATACAGAGATGGATTATTGTCATATGTGATTTATAATAGCAATCAATAATCCATACAAAATATTGATAAATAAATTTTAAAGAAATATTAGTTATTTAATGGTAATTAGATCATATTTTATTAATCTATGTTCCCTGATATTCTTTATTTTCAAGTAGATTATATTATTCCACCTTCAGTTTCATTGGATCATTGTCAAATTGAAAGGATTCAATATTATTATGATTTTTCATCCCCCTTATTGAATGATACATTTACTGATATTTCTCTTATAGGTCTCAATAATTACATTCATTTTAAATTATAATGAAAACTACCCAAATTTTTTTCTATCTCATCAACAACAAACAGAATAGTCTTTAAAAACATATGTAATTTTTTAATTATCTTCAACTAATATGGTTGTTATTGATCAATGATATTTCTTTTCTCTATGGAACACATATATTATTCATACATAATATTTTGATAACAATAACGTCCTAATTTTGGTATATTATTTCATGTATTAAAAACTATTCTTGAAAACTATTTGTTTATTTTTTTTAATCATGTCAATATTCATATGAGGTGTAATTGTTTATTCTATATTGTAAACCACTGTATATTTATAATTATGATGAATACCCACCCATAACATTTATGTTATTTTTCAATACATACACTTCTCGAATGGTGTCCACCTTCTATATTTACTCATGTTGAACCTTAATGTCCTCATTTATATCCCAAATACTCATAATCACTGATGAAATGTTAGGTGTTGGAATTATTTCCTCATAATTATTATTTCATCAAATGAAAACATCAAAACAATCATTAACAGAATTATTATTTATTTGATGTTTAAAATAGTATGTAAGTCAATTAATGATATGGTCATGATCACCAAATTTTTTCTTTAATCCCATTTTCCTGCTAATATATTCTGGAATTTATAGACATGATATTCTCTATCTCATTAATCATATAAAATCAATATTCCTTTTTTATATTGAACATATATCATGGAGTCATATACCAACCCATTTTATTTCTTTTTTCTATACTTACAAACATTGATTTATTCAATATAATCATTTAATTAAATGTTTATATCATATATTCTCTAAACATTAGTGAAAATATTACTATTTATATCTATTTATTATTTGTATGTGATAGAAAAAAGAACTTCATTAATATGTTAGTTTCTATCATAAAGTTCGTCCACTTCATCAAATTCGGAAGTGATATGTTATTGTTGAAAAAAATTATTATTTTAATAATAATTATTGTAATCTAAAATTTCCTTTCACATCCTTGAATAAATTCTTCATGGATTCATTATCTTCATCATTACCTTAGAATTTCATAGGAATTTGGTTTTGAGATAACCAATCATTGAACATCTAATCCTGGAAGTCGATGATGTCATTTTAATATCCACATTGCACATTTCTTGATTTAGGAATCTAAAGGCATCACCTTATTGATGAGATCATCTTTTTGACCATCCCCCAGTTATACATTCTTTATTGTATTGAGAAAACATTCATGGTAATTATTTTAAAATAAAGACATAATTTTATTATCAATATACTCATATGTAATGAGGGTGTTTTGACGAATATCTCGAGTCACCTACATTGGGTCATTATCATCAATTATTTTCACTATTATGATGAAATGTGGAGGTAGTCTTCTAAGCATCCACTTCATGATCTTAATATCATCATGATATTTTTTTAGTCTAGAAATATAAAATAGAACATTGTTCACCCAAAAAAATGTGTTCATGTAATAATTTAGGTGAATACTAGGATTCAGATACTTATACTAGAGTACCAAATATTTAACATCATATAACATGGAGTTTACAACAAAGATTTTTAGTAATTTTTCCTATATGTCTTGTGAGTTTTTACCTAGAATAACCTTCAAGTAAATTTCATTAGATAATACTCCTACGAATTCATTAAATACCTTAGTGTTATAATAATTCTATATTTGGTATTTAAATTATAATACACAACTTTCTATGCTAAGGAAAAGTCCATTGATGTAATTAATGTGTATATCAATTCCCAATGATAGAATTTATTATTGCATCCATTTACTTAATAGTAGGTAAATATTGAGTTTTAAAATTAAAATCCCATTATTCTAAATGAACACTTATATTACATTAGATATATAATATTTAAAAAAGATACATTAATCATTGATCCCACATTTAATTTACAATAATGGTAAACACCTATAGTGGTGGGAGATTTAGGGTATATTTATTTTTCAAAAATAAATCTTCATTAATGGTTTTTCATAATATTTATTAAAACATCTCTTATAATTCACAAATAATATGAAGTGATATAAGTTCTAAAAGTGGTATATTAGTATATTTATCTTTGTTCAACAAAAAATTGATCATCAATGGAGTTTGAAATGGGGATTCTTTGTAAAACAATCACTAGACACACTACTTGTCTGTTATAATTTAGAATAGTCAGAAAGACCCTCTTGTTTTATAATCCACCAATAAATAGATAAAAAACAAATCTCACACTCAATAAATGATAAATATTTCAAAAATTATTTTTTCTAGATCTTTATGAACAACTGGTCAGTTTCATCATTGTTTTTTATTAATTATACATAAATTTATCCACTAATAAAGTCTATAAACCACTAGTGGGAACATTAACTATTTATTATTCCATAATCCCCAAAATAATTCTTGGTTTCATCTTTTGTCCCTTCTATTTAATTCTATCATTCCCGTTACAAATTTTCTGTTTATAATGTTTACAATGATACTTATATTTTTGAATGATAAATATGACTCTCATATCTCTAAAGAATCACCATGTTTTCATTTTTATAGATCATTCATACACTTTTTCTTATTAGAGAAAATGTCTCCAAATACATACCTCAAACTTGAGTCAAAATCCCAAATAATAATACATGATTTCTCTCCAGTGAATTTGGAAATTATGACTTTTAGATCTTACAGCTCAAAACCATTCAAAAAAAATCACCACTACCATAGCACATCCTCTAGTTCCATTAAAAATACAAATATATACTTAAATATAACAAATTATAAAACTACCATATCATGAAATGTTATACATTTCCTTAAAAAGTCTCAAATATCTCCAACAAAAAAGATCCAAATTTTAATTTCACAACATGGATCAACTCAATCCATTATTGTAAAATCACATTTATCCTATAAATTTAAAAACATACATACTGAGTTTCTAAACATAACATCTTCATATTGGTGAAAACACCTATAAATAGATAAATACATAGAAATCTTCTTCAGATAATGAATGCTATAATAAAAATTTCATTCAAAATATGTTGATGATGGAATTAGATAATGGTATATGTACATAATATAAGTCAACAAACTCATCACGTTATATGTTATCAAGTAAAATGGGTTTTAATACATGTTAAATGAATTAAAAACTATATATATGATTTATAGCCCCAAAATAATTCAAAATAAAATTCTTTATTGGTTTTACATATGTAAGGAGTTTTGTGGGATGATTTTTAAGATGGTCACATATATATGTGGTGGGAATTACATGAATATGTAATGGATTCACAAATACCTAAAATTTCATAAAAAATGATGTTTTGAAGTCTTTAATATGTTATTTTATACTATTTTTTGGGTTTTATAATATTTTCATATGGATTTTAAAAATAAAATAAAATGTTTCATATTGTAGACATGAAATCTAAGAAACATCCATCAATCTTGTTAGTTTTTTTTGACATTTGGAGTGATATAATAATTAACATATTAAGGAATAATATTTATTTATATTTAAAAAACTATTTTTTATTATGTACTATCAACTATTAGGAAATTTTAATATTATATTGTATGGAATTTTCAATCAAGATGTGATGTATACTTATGAGGCACAAAAAAAAAATATAGTGTTGGATAGGCTATGAAATATGATACGTAGATTATGATATAATATATCTTTGGTATACTAGGGTAAAATGCTTAATATCTCTATTTCCACATACCTAAGATGAGACATGATCCATATCATGAAATCCAAAATATTTTAATATTGTTCTTATGTTATCATTTAGAATATGCTCAATAGATGTTTTTATTTAATTTTTTCAACCTTTAATTGGTTAGAGTTAATTAATATAGGATATTCCCCATATAAAGTGACCATGAAATTTGAGCCATATATTAAGATATGTTTGTTATAAACTGAGGTAAAAAAATACACACTAAAGGGGTAAATTTTGTCGATTTAAAATTTCTTCCAAACTCTAATTCAAATTGATATTATAAAATAATGACTAAACACATTGGTTATTTATCACATTTATTTCTGAAAAATGAAAAAATAACTTATAAATAAAGGATTAAAGTGATTGAGATATTATATGGTTCACACACACTAGGATGTATTCAAGGAGGACATGCAAAATACTTGTTGGTTTACATAATGAAAACCCCTTAATTTTTTTATTGATTATAATCATTTGATCAAGGCCACTTCTCATCTAAGATCCATTGATTCCTAATACCATTTACTAACCTATTTTCAATGGTGTTACAAAAATATATAGTATCAATAAAAAGTTCAAACGCCAAAAGATAAAAATAGAATATGTTGGTCAAAGTAGGACACTCAAGAGGGGATTGAATTGAGTTACTATAATTTATTTTGTTGAAATTAGTTATTTGATATTCCCCCAATTTAAAATCAAATAGTATAGTATAATACTGTATAATATTTGTAAAAGAACTACATGTTTCAAAGAATTCTCAAAGATTAATAATTTCTTAGTAAAATCAATTTATGACAATATATTAACTTTTGAAAATATTCTACTGAATAAAATTCATTGGAAAACACTATCTATGATTAATTATCAATTAAAAGTAATATTTTTTGGTTGGAATAGAAAAAATAAATAATGGATAACAGAACATTGACATAGTGGATAAAAACAAGAGGTTCGGTCTCATGTATCGACATAGTCATCTCCAGTTGGTGATCACCTTCCACCAAGAAAAATATATATATACAGGATTGATCCACACCATGGATCAGGAGATACAATAGAATAAAATATGTGCAGATCAACTAGACCTCTGCCACGGTTATACATGGGAACAAAATATAACCAGGTTACATAAGGACCTATTCAATAGTAATACATGGGATTAAAATGGTGTAAGAGAGAAGTAGTGGGAGGATATATCGTATCATCTAGTTTAACACAAGAGACAATTTCTGTTTTAAATATAGATACACTCAATTTTCAAAAGAACGATAAAATAATACAAAACAAAGTATAATATAACATGAAGGGTTTATAAGTTATCTGACTATTGTTTAATAGAGATCTGGACTCATAAATGTAGAAGATTTGAAGCTCGGGTCCTCTTCTTGATGTCGAATCAGAAATTAAGTGTCCTGAATTCTAAGTTCTAGTTTCTATTTCAATGAGATGTTCTTTTTAGTTCATCTTATTTGAGTTTCAGCTACTTAAATGATTCTTTTAGGATGATTTAAAACAAGTTCTTCTTTAGCTCACCACAAGAAAGGTGGATTATCATGGCTCTTCTAAATGTTCTCATATGTGTCTCTCTTTCTTCTTTATTCTTCTTAACCTCATGAATCATATTATATTTATCCTCAGGTGTTTGTGTTTGGGGTGAGAGGAAGTAATATTTCCACCCCTCTTACTTCGATCTATCTACGGAAATGTCTATAAGAATAATTAATAATATTTGTATCATTAAATAGCTCAAATATAACTGTTATAAATAATATTCAATTTAACAGGAATAATGCTGAAATGGCTATATAGGGAATGGTGTCACAGTCAGCAGTGATATGGGAATGGTGAGTCAAGGGTAGTGCCACATTTAGGGATCTCCCATCCTTTTCTTCTATGTGGTACCTCCATACAAGTTTCACATACTTTGTGTAAAATTTGAATCGATTTGGAGATGTAATAGTGTTGTGACAACAGTGTCTAGTCCTTTGTGAGAAACGATGTCACTGTAAACGGTGTCATTGAAATGGTGTCTGGTCCTTTTTAAAAATTATGATGTGGTATCATGATACAATGGTGTCTTGGAAACAGTGTATGGTCCTGTTCAAATTCTGGAACTGGTAGCAAGATACAACAGTGTCATGGAAATGGCTTCTCATACAATAAATAATTTCAGACTAATTTGTGAGACATTTTGGTCACAAAAATATTGATGGTGATTCCACCTTAACGGTGACTCGTACTTTGTACAATATCTACAATATTTCATAAAACATAATACTTATAGAATAGATTTATATTAGTTATAGTCATATTTAATGATAATAGAACATGATTGGGCATGATTTACAAGATTTAAATATGATTTGTGAGCATTAAAACAAGTGGAGTCCAACAGAATATATAACACCAAACAACACAATGTAATCACTTTAAATGTCTAATATAAACTTCTTGATATTAATTATTTACATAGAAACTCTTCACTTGTAAAATTATTCATCAGGGTAATTCAATCCTTCCGTAACTCACATTTCAATTCGATATATCTAATGAAATCTCTATCCTACCCTCCCCTAGTATTCTTCTTTCCTGGTCTATAACAGTTGAGAATAAATTAATTTAAGTAAAATGTTAATACAAATGAAACTATAATACAATGAACATTTAAATATTTCATAACACAAAATTTATAATTTTATAGAATGAATATCACTTTTAAGTAGAAATTTTCAATATAATCCCAAAACTATTTCTTCAAATACTCCATTAAAAAAGATTTTTTATGAATAATGGAAACATTTATTTTTAAATAATTTCATTTTATTTATAAAAATATATTATATTTTTTATAATGAATCATATATTAATTAACAATTTCTTATAAATAAGATAATAAAAAATCATTTTGATGTAAATAGTGTAATGTTTATAGAACTAATTTAAGTGTACAATTTATAACAAAATTAAATTAGCCTCAATTGGTGAATAATTTTAAAGTAATTTATAATAAATATATTTTATAATATAAATTTTATTTTTAATGGTTTATTAATGAAATGAGTTTGAATAAATTCCTCTCATATGTGAAAAATGTGTTTTCCAAATTTTATTCATTGTGTTTTATGGGTGTATTTTCGGATTTAATTATTCAATTATAGAGAAAAGAATTTAGAAAATTATTTTTATGTTTTTAATGATCCAATATATATATTCTAAATATTGAAAATTTATTCATAGTAAAAATGAATTGTAACCGGGGTAAAAATTCATTGACATAGTAAACGTAAAAATGGGTTAAAAGGTGGACAGACTAAAAATATAAGGGTTAAAATAACCTAAAACCATATTAAAATTCTGTTTTCTAAAAATATTTTTACCTTATAGCAATAATATTTCATAATTTTATAATTTTTAACCACATGACATGAGTAATATGTAAAATATACAATAATATTTTTATCAATCTGAAGATTGACACACACATAACTTAAAAAAAGTAAACTCTACCACCCACCCCTATCAACTATTATACACATACATTAATCCAATAAAATTGAAAAATATAAAAAAATAATTTCCAAAAATTCCTCCCCACTTCGTAGTGTTCTTGGCCTCACCAAAAGACCAATTCAATAATGATAATACAATATGCCAAGGGAGGTTACCAAAAAAATAGGTAGAAGTCCTTATCGATCATTTTCAAGTTCTATTGTTAATATACCTCAAAAAATTGTTAAATAACCATATTATCATAATAAAATTACAATATTAGTCATAATAATATGGTTTGATGTTACTGGGACATCCATTTTAAATATCCATTATATTCTATGGAAAATGTAAACATAGTTCATGAATATGTACGTCATATTGTCCCCAAATCCCTGTGTGATTTTTTCCCACCAGCACTTTATTAGGATTATTATAAATATGGTATTAATTACTATATGTGTTATTTATTATATGATTATTATTCAATAAATATAATACATCATCTATTTTCTTACCATTCCATCCACTATAAATTGATAACGTCATTTTTAGTAGATGTGCAATATAACCTCTACGAAGTGATTTTTTTGGATACCAACCTAAATAGATTATTATAAAATTGTATAAAATGACAAAAATTTAAATCCATGAAATTATTATCATTTTTAATAAGACTGATCCGTTTCATTGCACCATTAACAATGGGAAAATATCATGGTAATTTTATAGATATTGGAAAAACAAACACAAGTGGTCGATGTATCCATTAATTATTTAATGAATAGTATTCAAATGATTATAATTAATTTTTTATAATATATATGAAAAAGGTTCCTAAAAAAGTATTTAATAATGTTAAATTAATTATATTGGAGGATAGAACACATATAACAAAAAGGATACCTAAGGTAAAAGATTTCTTTAAAATCACATTTTTTCAGGATTGTTAATATGGTGGTTTTCTTGGGAAATTAATATAATACTAATCTCCTAAACCCCATATAAATTCAACACATGTAGTTATGATTTTTAATTTGAAATTTTTATTAATTTTTTATTCTTTTTAGTTCATGAATCCCCATGTATGTTTTTTTATGTTACACTCTTATAAAAATAATTTTTTAATTTTTCATTCAAACCGTTTTACTTTCATGTTAGGAATATTGTAACATTTTTCAAAAAGTTATTATTTATTATTTAGTGATTATTTGAGTTAATTATAATTTTTATTTGTATTTATTTTTAATTTTTATAAGGAATATTTTTTTTATTTTGCAAAAAAATTATATTTGTAATTTCATTCAAACACATTAATGGAATCGTTATTTCATGTTTACCATAATTAGTGAATCTCCTAACATCATAATTATTCTTTCCATTAAAAAACCTATTAATAATTTCAATGATTATTTTAATTAAAATGTATCTCTCACTACTGGGGTTTTTTATTTAAAATTTCATCAAAAGAATATGTTATTACTCACTTAAATGAGTGAAAAGAATTTTCATATTTATTTATATTTTTTTCATAAAATAATTTTTAAGGAAGTTATTTTTAATTGTTTTATTATCATTTATTTTATATTTAAGAGTGGATTGGATTTTAAAAACATAATTCTTTTATGGATTTATGATATTATTTTATCATTTAGAAATTCATGGTTTTGTGTTCATTGACATTCTCATGATAAAATTCTCTATAACTCTCTATCATATTATTGGAGATTATTCTCTTCCCAAAAATATATTTTATCTGTCACGAATTTACGTACTATGAATTCCACTACATTTATAATGTCTTAATTGTATACAATTTGTATATATCATATTAGTTAAAAAAATATTATTTATGAGCTTTCATTGACTACGAAAATATTACATATTCTTGATTCAATATGGATAAATGTTGATCTATAAATAATGTAGAGATTTAATTGTATTAATTATCTAATATATATAGAATTCATAGGATGTGAATGTTATGGGTGGGTCTCAGTTATAGGTAGGCACCATTGCATTGATATATATTATGAGAAAAAACTACAATCATTCTATATTGTAATCATATCTAATTTACACCTACCCATTCATTATGATTATATTTGTTTAGGCCTTTATGGTAATATAATGAATGTCCATAATTATGAATTTCCTTTACTAGTAATTTTTTTCAAATATCGATCTGATTTTTATATTTATATTATCGATTAATGTAATTTGAACTTGAATTATTGATTTAATGAAATTTGGTTTGAATATGCACTCATCCATATTGATTATTTCATGTCTATTGAATGAATATTTTGTTTTTTATAAACCTCACTGAGCATTTATCCTCACCCTTAATGTTTTAAATACCCTAGTATATGATGAAGGGTTATTTCAATGTCATCAATGATAAAAAAATTTATAATATTTTTCTTATATTTACAATATGTTATTAGAATCATGTATTTATCTAGATTTCTATGACAAATAAATAGATCAACCAAGCATAGTTAAATCCTTTGTATCTTGTGCCAATTTAATATTGTGAGCACCCACTTTGGGTTATTGTATTTGAGTTCATTAAAGAAATTATCATATTAGGTTTAATATTTGCATTGTGAACATGATTTTAAAATGGTAAATTCTAACATAAGAATTATGATAATCCATTATTGAATTTGTGATCTTTTACCATCATATATATTTTTATTTTAATGCTAAATATTTTTTATTATTAAAATTTAACTCGTTGTGAGTCATTTTATTTTGATGGTTCAAAGTGTTAGAACTTGAATCAACACCCGTAGTCAATTTAGGCATTTATTTTTTGAGTAACCCAAAACTATTGTTGTTATTATTGAGTATATAATCATTATACAAAAGAATATAACACTTTTTATAATTAATATCACTTCCCATGAGAGGTAAAGTATTATTCCACCAGAATATTCACCAATTATGGATTACATAATGAAGGTGAATCCTTTATATTTAATGAAACTATCATTCCATTGGTAGGCATACAATGGATGAAGTCCATCAGTTAAATATTTCTAACCATGGAATGTAATGAAATAGAAATGGTTAATTTAGATTTATATTTTTTATGGGGTTATGGTGATAAATTTTTGTCATTGATATATATAACTAAAGGTGAATATTAAATAGAAACAATATAATATATAAGTCCTGTTGTGATTTAATTTTTTCATATTTTTTTTGAGAGAAATATGATAATAAAAAGAGAATGTTCTTTAACATAATTTGTAAGATGAGTAATATTTTTCAGTGTGTGAGGATAACAGTAAAATATTATCTAGTAATGTTTCATACTATATACATAATTCAAAAAGTAGGTTTGAATGTTTATTTAAAGGGAATAAACTGATTCTATAAAGGGAACTTGTTTCAAAACTATTTTATTAATATGACGATAATGTATCAAGTAACAACAAGAATGAGAAATAATTTTTCAGTTAATATATCTTTAAGGGATGTTGAGAAAAAAAAAATGATTTGATGAGCACTAAGGAAAAATTATATTAATCAAGAATAAAGGGATTATATTATTTCCAAAACGTGATAATTACAGAAGAAAACACCTAGGAACATTTTTAATTGGAAAATGATTTGGTTTTATGTGTAAATAAATGTGTTATATAGCTTATGAATGTAACATAATGAAAGAAATCACTACAATATAATGCATTAAATATAAAGTGAAGTTGAAATATTAAAATTTACATCATTGTCCTCAAGGTAACCTATCACATAAGAGTTCATGGGGTGAATTCAATGCTTATGTGATTACTACATATGAGGTTGAATTACCTAAAGATGTGGTTATATGTAATTTTATAATCAACACAAATATAGATAAATATTTAGTTGATTTTGGTTCATTTCACCCTTTTATATATTCCATGTTTTCTATGAAATGTATATATTTCTCAAGAACCCTAAGAAGGGAGTTTTTAATCAATAATCATAGTAGTAATCATATTGTAACATGGATATGTTAGTCAGTTCCCATTTTGATGAATAAACATATCATATTTTTATTATTTATTATTATATATTTTGTTTACTTTGATATAATCATTGATAAAAATCAGATTTAAAATTATAATGTAAAAATTTATTTCCAAAAGATTGATATTAGGATTCATTATGAAGATATGAAATCACCTTTCTTCAAATGTGAAAATAAATAATACAAATCTTGTCTAGATCCACCTATATTATCTCTCCATAAAGAAATTATTAGGAAAAAATATAGGCATAACCAATTAATAATAATTGAATCATTAGAATAGAGTATCTGTCTATTGGGCTAGATTATATACATCTATTTCATAGATTACTACCATGAAAGCTAACATAGAGTGATATTGAATTTTCTATTGATATCACCACTAATCAAAAACCAATATCTAAGAATATGTATAGTATTTCTAGTGGAATTAGTTTAATTTAAGAAACAAATATTGGATTTTTTTGATAAAGTAATCATACATAATATTTTTCCCTCTAGGGAGACTATACTTTTTATTGACGATAAATACATGTCTATGAGGTTATTCATTGATTGAAAAGAAAAAAAAATACATTACTATAAATAAAAATACATTATTAGACCACATTGATTACATGTTTTATCAACAATATGGTGATAAATATTTTAAAATTATTGATCTACAATCTGCAGGTCATTAACATTGATTAAAATATGAAGATATTCACAAAAACAAAATTTCATATATTGTATACACATTAGAAATTTATAGAAATCCCCAATGTTTTGAGTAATTCACTATCTATTTTTTTTATAATGTATAAAAATAGTTTTTATAGATTATCATTAAATTTTAATTATGGTATTTTATGTTGATATCTTGATATATTAAAAAATATATGATGTGAATATGTTTCATTTGAGAATCATTTTTAAGAATCTTATAGAAAATTAGTTATATATAAATTTTTTGAAATTTTAATTATATTTATAGGATGTTTCTCATCATATCCTTATTTCTTATATGGATTGAATATCAGTTAATCCTTAAAACAAAAATTCACTAATAGAAAGGTTAGCTACAATAAAATAAAACTATGGTATATATATATTTTTGTATTATGAGGTTACCATTATATATTTCTTCAAAAAAAAATCATTATTAGCCAAATTGTTAACTGATTAACACTATAAAGTGGTTAAGATCATATATTATGAAGAATTTAAATAATGTTTTGATGAATCAATGAAGATATTGGTCAATTAAATGATATTTGAATTAATATTAGGATTATTGTATTTCAGATATGTAGTAATGAATCAAAGAACGGTGTTTGATGTTTCATAATGAAAAATGATAAAGTGGATTCCTATAAATCAAGGTAGTAAATTATTATTGAAAAAAATTATCCATCACGCGACCTTGAGTTGGAAACTATAATCTTTTCATTTATGTTATAGAGGAGTTAACTTTATGGTGAAATATGAGAAATATATAAAGTTTATAAAACAAGTTATAAATTCATCTACTTATAGAATTATCACAAAACAAGGAAAATGTTATTTCTAAAAGTAATCATGTATTATGGTTAGCCAATACACTACTATTTTGGGAATGATAAGAAGATTATAATGTGTTGAAAAAGTAATTAGTATGGGGTTTTAATGAAAATGATGAATGGTAATGATGTTATATTCGAATATTTAGTAATTTTGGATATGGGAATCATTAAGAACGACAGAAAAACAAATCTACAAAAAATTACATCAAATTGATACTTATTAGAGAAAATAATATGTTTCATACTTAGTGAAATGAATATTCAAAATAATATTATTGTCGATAATTTTAGGAACATTCCAAACATCATCAATGGAGATGGTATATTAAAATTTTGATAGAGGCTATATATTACATATATATCTGATATAAAAAATAATTATTAGAAAAATAATATTTCTCAAATATGATTATACACCCTAGTAGAAAAAACAAATTATTTTGATCTGATCCAACATTTTTTGTGGGAGAATATGAAATGATAAATTGTATATTGTGTAGTAATATGTATGGTTTTTAATTAGTAAATGATAAGATATAAAATTTTAATATAGTAATTAAAAATATAACTATTATAGTTTTGAAATGGGGTAAAATTAATATGGAATTTGTAACAGGATCACTATGGACTCCTAGGAAGAATGATGTTTCTGACTATGAAAACACATTTCCTTACTATAAGGGAATATATTATTCTTGAGTGTGTCACACAGATCTGTATTAATAAAGTCATGATGCTTCATCATATATAAATTTTAACCGTATCCTATCATTATCCCTGGATTACATTGATATTTTGGAAATTAATCATATGGTTTATTACACCGAGATATTTCTCACTCGTTATCAACCTCATCCAGATAAATTGGTTGAAAAAATTTAAATATTATAATATTTTTAAAAGGAATGATTAATTAAAAATAATGGAATATTGGATTTCTATTTTTCAATGTTTGAATTCAAATATAACTATATCTTCTATTACTGAATTTAATGGTCATGATATGATGTGTTGTATGTGAAAATATATCATACACCAAATAATGGAAATGAAGTTGGTAAATATGAATATTTTAGAATCGAAACATATTGAGTAGATCATGGTGAAACTAAGAACTATTTAAAGTCATTTAATTGTAGATTAAAATAGATAATATAATAATATTGATAAACAAAATAATAATTTATAATTTAAAGTGGAAGATCACGTTTCTTGTTGTTATCTCCATGAAAGGGTGTGATAATGGTCTAAAAAATAGAAACAATGTCCCTTGTACATTGGGCCTTTCATTATTTAGCGAATAATTGAATTTTTAGATAACTATATAAAAATCTATCCCTGCCTATCTTAATTCCATGATGTATCCCAAATAACATTATTATGGAAATACATATCATACCCAATGAATGTGCTCACGTATAGGGAAATATAATTTGAACATGATTAATCATGCTGTGGAGATACTATTTAGATTATTAACACTATAAAATATGTTATTTTTAACATGTTACTAGAGTGTAATGATAATATTTAGGAGTCTTAAGTTAGAATTGGAAATTTTGGAAACTGAGTATATAATGATGATGAAATAGGAAAATTTGTTTCAAATCTGATTTTCATGAAACATTGGATGAAATTTTTAAAGGGGGAAGAATATAACACATAATATTCAATTACAATATCTGAAATATTCAGCCTAATGAAAATTTAGTGAAATTAACTTGTTAATATTTCACATTATAAAATTTCAATTTTTTTTGGATTTAATATATGTATTGAACATTTTGTGTTGATGTTATCCCAGAATGAATTATAGAAATTTTCCTATAGAAATGAATTATTCGGAATAATTAACCATATATTATTTAACTTTTTTAATTTTATTTATAATAATTTGTTAGATCATCTATATTTAATTATATATTATTTTTTAATTTGATAAAAATTAAGATAAAATAACTTCAATGCAAGAAAGTGTAATTTTTCAAAAAAACTATTACATGTTCATAATGTATTTATATATACTAAAATGACCAATACTGATTAATTTTTTTAATTAGATGTTTATAATATAAATTCAACATAACAATTATCATTCATTTAATGTATTTTAATAAATAATTATTTAAAATGAATTCACCTAATGCTTGAAAATTTCATTTTCAATATATTTTTGCCATTAGTTTTGTGGTTTTATTTTTATAGTAATCTTTTTCACTTATAGGAATGGAATTTGAAATCATCAAGTGATTTTTTTACCGAATTTCCAATTCTATTTTTTGTGACAATGTATAGTTACTAACATAATAAACCATTGTTATTGTAAATTTTTACATGTGTTATAAGGTGGTTAAACTAAAATATTAATTTTTAATATTTCATAAATATTTGTTTAAATTATTTTTATAATTATATTTTGACCTTATCCCTATAATTATTAAAATTTTAACAATTTTTAGGTACATCACATGTGGAATTCATACATTATTAAATAATATTTCATGTTTTTTTAATATTTTCACATACCTCACTTATAAAACCCCCCCTCCACTATAAATCGACAAATTGATCCACATAGATCAATAAATATCCTAGAGATACCATACCAAAATCCCTCCCCATGACCTAGAGATCCTAGTCTCACCAAAATGGTACATCAATCAGAAAAATGGTCTAAGACAATAGAGGTTACCAAAAGAAGAGTTATATATTCAAAGAAATCTGTTTTAGATTCCTTTCTTCTTAATCCTCCACCAAATATTTAATAGCCATATTAAGAAAGAAATTCATATTTTATAAAATGATATTTTTTTATATCAATGGTACATCAATTTTGTATCCCCTTCACATTCAATAGAAAATGAAAAAACATATCTAATGTGTGTATGGTCAACTATCTTCACATAACAGTATAAATAACTTTTCATCACAACATTGATTGACTGGTTATAAAGATCAAATTAAGGAATATATATTATATTTATTAAATAATTATATCTCTAAATTATATCATATCATATACCTTATTACCCTTTTATAAATAAGAAATTGATAATGTCACTTGTGTATATTTTAGAAATACAACATCAAAAAAGTAATGTTATTTATTTTAATATAACCACCCTTATGGATTGATTATAAAATATTTTATAATAAAAAAATGTGATGAAATAATTATAAATATGATTATAATGAATCCATTTTATAACACATTTTACATTAGAAAATATTTAAAATTTACTTTTCAAACATTAAGTAAACAACCAATTGTTGTATAGATAAGAAAAAATTATATAATGACCAAAATTCAGATAATTATAAAAGGATCATGTAAATGTAATACAGATAAAGAGGTTTCTATAAGATGTTTTTATTAAATTTTAATTCATTATAGTTTTGTATCAAATAAGTATGATTTAGAGGATAACCAAGGTATGGAATTTCTATTATAATAAATTTTTACATCAGGATTGTTTACATTTAAGATTCTTTTATAATAATTATATGATATAAACCTCATAAAAAATCTCTTTTATTGTCTAATTTTTATTTTTGGGGTTGATATTTTTATATTCCAGTTCATATTAGTTATATCTAGAATCAAAAAGTAAGTTACATGTAAAATACATTATTTGAAAAATAAAATGTTATGTTTTCCTTCCAACCCCTTTTAATCCATGCTGAGGTTATTTAAAATGTGTCAATATTGTTATAATTTAAACTAAAATGATTATTTATAATTATTTCAATCCATATATAACTATATTTACATTTTTTAAAATTATTATTATTTTAGTATTCTTATTATGTGAAAGTAATATTTATCTAACTTTTACTACATGAACAAAATTTCCCATCGTCATAACCATTCTTTACTTTTAACCTTCACTTGCAGGTTTCAATAGTAATTTCAAAAGAAATTACTATTTTGATAAATATTTTTTTTCATTTTTAATAAAATTTTATCATAATATATGTGTATTACTTATGTAATGTAATTAAAAGTATTTTAAAATTGATTTATAATTTCATTCTTTCACAAAGATACAAGGGATTTATTTTTAATATTTTGAATGTTTTTTATTTCTATTTCTAAAAGTATTAGTTATACAATAAAGAATCATTTATGTTGAATTATTATATTCCTTAATCCTTTAATGAATATTATTTTTTTCACCGTTATCTTTATCATGATTTCATTCCCTATAACTATTTATCATTTCAATGGATATTATTTTATTCTCTATATTCATATTTTATTAACCATGGATTTATATGGAAATATTTTAAATACTTTGATGTTTTCATAACCAAATATAATTTAAATATATAGTTTCTGGGGATGAAATATTATTCATATGTTATTTCATTAACTTTTGAAATATTATATATTCTCATTTCAATATAGATATATATTTATTTACCAGAAATATTGAAAATTAATTTTATTGATCACTCAGTGTATAGGGAATTTGTAGGACATGTAAGTGGTGGGTATATCGTTGTAATAGATGTCCCCTAAATTCATCAGTAGGGTTATTTAGAAAAATATTAAATTAATTCAATTTTATAAATGTATCTCATCAGCACCTAGAGATTTATTTACAATTTATTAGCACATGACTTGATGATAAGATTCATGATATCCTGGTCGAGGAATTGGTGGTAAGATCCTGAAGTAAAAATATTATACATTTTCATTATTTATAATTTAGTTTCTATTATCCATGTGATTAATATGTTAATATTAAACATGGATATAATTTTAGCTCATGTTTTTTTATTAAATTGAATGTGGTTTGATTATCCACTCTTCAATATTGGTGATGACCAATTTAATCATGATAGCTCCAGTTATAAGTAAACCATATAGATAGTTTAATCTTACCCATTATATTTTTTCCATTCATTATTACATGTGATCATAATCTATGAAATATTTCATGGTTTTATGATATTTTTTTATATTATGATTTATTTATTTCTAATGTATTATTGTAATCTAGTTTTTATCTATATTTCCATGACTGATAAAACAATTTATCATGCATTGATTGATCCCTTATATCATGTAACAATTAAATAAAGAGTAATAAACACATGGTAACTATAGTCAGAGAATTTTCATGATATATTTTTAATTCCCTATATACTATTAAGAACATTTCTAATTTGTTTTTTAATATATTACCATATATTATCTTAAAACTATTTTGAAATTATAATTAAAATTTCATGAAGTCACTGTCCTAAACAACCCCTCCTTAAAATTCCTCCCTTATATCATCTTCAAGTATATATCCACCCCAAACATCATTTTTTCTTACTATATTCACCCCATAACCTCAAAATCGTTATATAAATACCAAATCATCAAATTATTTTATAAACAAACGTGAATAAAAATCCATGTTGTTTCATATACATTAAACACATATTTCATGCTACACATAAAATCAAAAACCCAATGGTACTTCTAATACCATGACATATTGTTTCATTGGGTAAATGCTTCTTTAAAATAGATTCTGCTACAAATTTCCCTATTATCACTTAAACACATGAAATCTCGATACTTAAAACATCCTACATCATGGTCTGGTCCTTTTCTAAATACCGATTTACACATCCCTTATAAGAGTCCTCCACTGTTTTTTATGTTCTCAGGTTTTGAAAATTTAATATAATTTGATGTGAAATAATATTTTTTTGATATCCAAAATATATTATGTTTGAAATGATTTATCACACCAAATTTTTATTATGTTTTTATTATTATAAAATGATATGATATATATTGTGACATTAATCAACTATCATTTCACATAATCCATTGACAACCATGATTACCAAAACAATTATTAAAATTCCCAACATGGTTCTACAAATTGTTTATTTATTTTTCATCTTATCAATATAAAAAATTACATTATGCGACTAAAACACCTTTGACCACATTATGGGTATCTTATACATTTATAATCAATATAACTATATAGTAAAATATATTCCAAAATACTCCCATCTCCTCTATTATCCTTATTTCTTATTCCACATGATTAACCAGTATAACTCTACTTTGAAGAGTTATTCCTTTATAAAATTTCTCACCACAATTCCATAAGTTAAAATAACATCATATATTAAACACATTTTAATATAAATTTTATTTTGAAGAAAAATAATCCAATAATACATCCATTTATTGGAAATAATCGAACTTGTTGGATTTTTTATTATATCATTGTTTAGTATATTTAATGATATTCATAACCCATGTTTAAAAATGAATACTCTATATATGGTATGTCTCTACCACTATAGTGTTTTTCACCTTTGAAAATATAATTTAAAGGGTTAAACATGAGCAGGTTCTGATCTCATCAAAAATATTAAGGAAAATTTCAATATTACAACACAAAAAATTGTTATTAAATTTTTTTCAAATACTACACGAGTCAATAATAATTATAGTAAACATAATGAAAAGTTAATTTATAAATTTTTTTCTATATTTTATATCAATCCTTCACCCTCTCAATTAATTCCTGATATATTGTGTCTCCCATATCATTTGTTTCTAAAAAAAGAAACACATGAAAATAAAACATAGAAAATATAATTGATGGATTATGAAAATGGGGATGGGTGATTATAATTTTTTTTGTTTTTTGAAATATTTTAAACTTCTAGGTTTTCTCTATGATTCTTATATACAATTTTAGCCAGCTATTGTTTAAAAATATTTAATACTTGATGTTTTGTCTGAATTAATTCAAATTTAGTAATTCTTTCTCCACCATATCTGTTACAAAGTTGTAACATATATCAATAGATTTTTTGTGATCGTTTTTTGTTGAATTCATTGTTAACTAGATAAAACTGTTGTTGTTAGAGTGAATCAACATTGGTTATCATACCACTTCTCCAATATTGTCCAATCATTTATTCATCCATATAATATTATTATCTTTATTGGTTGTAAAAATACATTCTACCACTATTTTTCATTATTTATTACTATCTTTATTAATCAAATAATAATTCCTTCTCGATGTTTGATGCTGAATTAATAATTCAAAAATCTATTCTAAATCTTTTTATTCAAATAAATTTGATAAAAATTAAACATTTTTTGAATAGACACTACAAGAAAATTTATTATCTATTAAATACATCCATTTAGAGAACATTCATCCTAAATATCATCTCTTTATATATGACCATAACCTTTACATAATATCATCAACTTTTTTTATAACACTCTCCTATGTTAAATAAATAATTCTTAGTGACCTATATCATACCAATTATTAGTGATGTCTGGATCTATAAAAAAGTCCCCATGTTTTATTCCATTTAATTGTGTTTATATCTTCATTCATGGATTTGAAACATTATTTCTCATAGTTTTACTCTTGTTATTTTGGTTGTTCACGCATTTATAATAGAGATGGTTCTATATTATTCTCATTATATAGGGTGAATTTGAGTATATTTTTTCATTAATAATGTTTCCTATGTCATCTTCAAATCTTCTTTTTCTTATTTATGCCATGGATTTACATATTTCACCACCATATTGGACCTCTAATTAAATTTCATAAATATCAAAAGTTTTAGGATTTCTGTATTTTTAGAATCCACATCAAAATCTTTTTCTACATCATACACTTCCCTAAGACATAAATTTTAAAAATTTCTTTATCGACATTTTAATCAACATTTACATCACTAGTATCAAATTTTTTAAATCCATTTGTTGATATATGTTTATAATATATAATTTGATATTTTTCAAAAAAATACCCATTTATACATTACATTAAAATAAATTCGATGATTTTATTATTTACTAATAAGGAAACATTTACTTTTAAAAACTATGATAACTTTTAATGTGTGTTCCTTGTAATTATACATTTTCATATGGAAGTTTACCTTCCCTATGACTTAGAAATGATCGATATTGATTTCAAAAAACAACTTATATAGCTTATTTAAATAGTTTTAAGATATTACACTTTCAACCATCAATACGCTTGATGAGTTATTTTTATTCCATTCTTACTTTCCATAGATCTATTTTAATGAGGAGTCCATATCATAGAATCCGAATGATTTCATAAATATTTCTCCAGAGAGTATCTAACTTCAATTTAGTTATTTTCATTTAATTTATCAAATAAAATTATATTAATTCTTCATCACTTTTCAGTTTCCACTCTTCTTTAGAATCATTTGTTGTAGTCTAACACCTCTATCTAAGACGATATATACATAGAAAATCTTATCCTACTATATTAATTAGAAAATAAGATGAAATATTTATCACCTTCAGTATCATATTGATGTATTAGACCACATAAATATTTTTACAAAAAATTAAATAGATTTTGTTCTTGGTTATTCATTCAATGAAAGGGTTTCATACCCTATTTCCCATTCTGTATGAATCACATATCATTTTTTATATCTATTTCGTTAAGGAATATCAATATATGACATTGTATTAGATAAACTCTCCATTATCTATCGATGAAACTGGAAAATCCTTTAATTCCATAGTATATTTCCCACATCTAAATTAAGTATACATGCATTCTTTATAATTTCTACCAAATGGATTTTATAATTAATTACATATCCTTTATGAAGATAATTTTAATTAACTACCACAATAAATAAACCCTTATAGATCATTGTGAATTCCAATACCAGCTTATATAATAGAATAAAATTAAAAAAACCATAAATAAAGAGATAAAGAGTATTTAGGAATTCAACACAATTAAAATTGATTGTTAATAAAAAAAATTACAACACCAATATTTCAAAATTGAACATTTCGTTCGATTGTTCTGTTAAAGTATCATGGAAATTATTATTAATCATAAAATAGGATGCTCACCCCAATCCCGAATCCTATTACTAGTATTATTCATATCTTTCAATGATATCAAACCAAGAATATATTATGCCTTAATCTTCAGTATCCACTTTTTATAAGAATCTCTGGAATGAGTTCGGATACCTATAAATCCCATCTAATTTTCTTAAGTATAAGTAATAAATTCGTGTTATTCTTATTTTAATTTATATGGTGATTTTAAAAATGTAATTGTATTATTTTGAGTTATATATATTATTCTTTTACTCTCATAGTTATATTTTTCACTCATTATTATAGTCAATAGTTTTATAAATAATGTGAGAGAAATTGAAAAAAAATCTATAGAATGAACTTATGTTCCCATAGAAGGATGGGTTTCGATTCTCATTTGTTTACTTTTATTTTATTCTTCTTTTAGATAACTCTTCACCTCATTTTAAAAATAAATGTTTTGGAAATGGTAGTGATACAATTGTCACATATATAACAAAAGATATCTTTGATATCTTGTCTCTCCACATATAGTCCACCTTTGAATAAATCTCTGATTATTGTTATGCTTTCAAAGGTTGATAATTTTATCCTTTGTTTCACATGAAATTTTTCTTTGTGGTTTCTATCTCTTATTATATGGCCTCATATCCGGACCCATAAACACTTTCAACCAGGAGATGGGGTCTCTTATCACTAAACACATTATAAAACAATGTTCTTACACTTTTATCCCATTCCATTTATATTACACCTAGTAACATTCCAAATTATAGGTTCCTCCTTAAGCTATATATTTTTTATTTAATACTCAAGTTTCATTTTCAATGTTAAATTTTCAATATCAATTACATAAATCATCATAGTTTTCTATTTTCTAGACATATTATGATCACCAATTATCATAACATGTTCTTTAATTATTCAATAATAATTTACATATCATTTTATATTTAGATGATTATTTTCAATTTATTCCCCAAAAATGCTTAGGAAATAAATTTATTTATAATGATAATCATTATAAATTAACTAATCATTCAATAATCATTATATCTTTTTATTAATCTTTCTTTGTAGATTAAACTCCTAATGATTTTATTCTGATTATGCTTTGATAACCAAAACATTTTCTAATTTATCGTCCCATTTTATATCAAATTATGATATATCCAAACTAGCAATCATTGAATATTTCATGTCAGATATAAACTTAGTTTCAACACTATTAAAAGGATCATTTTGAGTATCATTTTCCTCTTAAATTACCAACACCATTCTATGAATCATTTTCATATCTATATTTCTTTAGTTGGACTGCCTTATATGGAATGACATCATTCTTATTTATTGTTTTAATTAAATACCATAATCCTCCCTACCAAATATTTTTTTTCATGTTTCTGTTTTTTGCAGAACCATTCTATAATAAATGAAACATTATGGTAGCATGCTCTCGAATATTCTTTTACTTTTCATGTACATCCATTATAGAAGAGATATGTATAAGGCCCCAGCCTTAAACCATACTTAATCTTGAGTTATTACAAGATTACACATTGAGGATCTTTTCAGGTTTAGATTTTTAGAGAATTAGATCATAAAACTTGCATTACATTCCACATTTAAACAAACTGGTTACATAAAAGATAGTATTCATTTTTCCCATCAATGGAAATATATTTAAAATAAAACATGGATTCTTTCTTGAAACTTCCTTGACACTATCATCATATCATGTAACTTTCCCTTGACCTGCGAAAAACATTTCAAAAACTTGGGATGAGCATAAAAAGCTCAGTAAGGGATATAAAAATATGGAAAGGAAACATGGGTACATATATACATAAGAATGAAATCGTACTTTACCCATAAAACATAAGAACATTAACATACCTCATCAAATCATGAATAAATCATAGAAATCATAAGACATAAAGGTAACTTGAGGCATTCAAAACATTCTTACATAGGGAGTAACCCTCTTGGTTACGTTTGGAATACCCATCACAGTATATTCCCTAAATCTCTTCAGAGAAACCTTAACGTTTCACTCCTTCGCGTTACCCAATGCATTGGAGAGCTATATCGGGCTCACCCGCCCTTAGTTTATCACAGAACCACCCGTCTTCATAATAATTCCCAAGAACCTCAACCTAATCGTATCACATAAAACATGCATAAAGGAAACATAACATTTCCACCTTTCAATCACAAGATATCAATACAAAAAATTGATATTAAAAAATTATGAAAATAATTTTCAATATCATAATAAAAGAAAAGTAAAACATGGTATTTATTTTTCTATTAAAAAAAGGTATGGCTTGTAGAGGAAGCCGAAACTCAAATAATGGTCACGACGGAGGATAAGTCATTGTCGCCGCATACGTACGACAAAAACATTCCCTTATATAATTTAGTAAAACTCTTCGTATAAAAAAGATTCCTTTTGGATAAACATAAGTGTCAATGGTGTTTATACACCATATAAAATAAGGTTGTGTATAAAACAAAATATGCCTCAATGAATGGAGATTGAGATGAAGTCCCAACCTCGGGTCTGACATGACTCGGTCGTTCTTTAATCTCCTGAATAATAAACATGAGTTAATTTATACTTGTTTAAGAACGTTTTTCAAGGTCATTATTCCTTTTATATCACTTATTTCCATGTCATGAACACTATGTAATTATTTAAGTTAATAACGGCCGTTTTAACGATCATTGGTACATGAGTATAAAATAAACCCATTATAATTACAAGTTGTTCATGTATCCATTATATCCAGAATGGTATTCATGATGTAGATATCATATATATCACATATATCCAGTACATGCAGGCATTTATAATATTACATAACATTTAGAGGTAAGAAATGAAATGCACCGTTCATGGAGACGGTAAGCCGTACGTACGCATAAACGCTGCTTCCATTTCTATTTCATATTTTAT
The DNA here is from genome assembly GCA_963277665.1 of Viscum album. Classification (NCBI taxonomy): domain Eukaryota; kingdom Viridiplantae; phylum Streptophyta; class Magnoliopsida; order Santalales; family Viscaceae; genus Viscum; species Viscum album. The sequence continues at coordinate 1,919,704,515 of OY728119.1, forward strand.
GAAATGTAATCATAATGATATTAAGATATATTATAATTCCAGTTTAATATCCTATATAATATCATAACTCCATCCTTTATATGTCCCACATATGGTATTAACGAATCAAATCACTTTGAGGGGGCGGTAGTCCGCACTTCCTTAAATGAAGATATCACATTTATCCATAATGGAAACCATAAAGGTATGCAAAAAATTAAAAATACAGAAGCTTAAGGAAAACATAAACATGTTATATATCATATATAAATATAGTGTCATCTTAAATGCCACCTTTGAAGGTGTTAAAATAATGATGAACAATCATCGTTTCGGGAGGCAGAAATTCGCCATCCACGGAAACAATATGTTCTTTAACCATTAGATGTAGGTGTGTGTAAGTGTATCTCGAATCCTTATTAAAACAAAATCCTAGTATATGGAATATACTGGTGTTGTTACAGAAGAAATGAATAAAAAGAGTTTAGGGGGTTGGAGAAGCAAAATAAAACAAAAGAACACAAGTGAAGACATTACCTTAAAATCGGGTAACTCCCTTTGGTTTGAGCTCAAAGGCTTCCTTGGGAGGACTTCTGCCAAAAGTGAGGCTTCAAGGAGTAAGATAGGGAGGTGTAAAGACAAAATGGGTAGGTGTTGGCCGAGAAAAAGGCTTTTGATATGTGGTTAAGGAGGTAGAGGTGGGGGCCTTTTATAAGAGGAGAGGAGGGGCACTCTTTGAAAGTAAAGAAAAGTTACATTATTAAAAAATGAGTTTCGGATTCAAAAGGTCCCACATTGATATAATTCGAGGGTAAAATTATAAGGGTTCTAAATCCACCCATCCAATAGGATTTGGAAATGTGTAGGCCATATATGTTACATTATCATTTCATTTTATTTAAATCCTTTATTAATGAGGTAATCGTTGCATCATCAAGATGTCATAAATAATTTAATTTATTGAATGTCTAATTATTATAAAAAAACTATCATGATGTAGGAAATATTATTATCTTTCTAATGAATATTTATAGTAAAAAATATGACTTTTATAACCCCATTTAAAAATTGCTTTAGTAAAACAACTCATGTTTGTGTTTTTTTAATTTTAACATTAAATAAAAAGATATTAATGTCATTTTCCTACCAAAGTGGCTCCATGGGGTCCCCAAGTTGACCGATGTCTTGTCTTGGTCAGCCATGACACATCCAATTAGGGTAGGACATGTTTCTAGGTATTTTCATTTTATTATAATATCATTTTTTCCTTAAATTGCACTAATTACCTCAAATCACGATTAAAAACGTAAAAGTTACTATTCACCAAAAATTATTTTAATCTCATTGAACCACATTTTAATTCTTAATGACAACCAGGTATGTCGGATTTTTGAAAATCAAATCATAGAAGTGGCAAATTTTCATTTAAACGAAAAATCAGTTTCTTTAACTACCACATAGTGGTTTCACTATTCATCAAAAATTGATGTTTTTCAGAAAAATACCAAAACAACACCCTAAGATATATTTAATATTCTGAATTCAAAAATGATATCTATTTTATAAAATTCAAAACATATAAGTTACATTAATTAATTTAATAATTAATTCCCGCTGTCATGACACATAGCGTGTTTTTATGAAACAATAAGTATCAAAAGATTGACACCAGTTTAAGTCCAATTTCAAAGTGAAATTGATTCCAATGACCACAATTGGATTAAATGGTAAAAATATATTCGAATTTTACTTCAAAACAAATTCAAAAGATAATATAATCATATAAATACATTAGATTAAAAAGTGGTTTTGAATTAAAATACAACATTTTTCACTATTCATTAAAAATGAACTTTATCGGAAAAATACCAAAAATTCACACAATGTAAATTTTGATGTCCCAATCATAAATAATAAGTTTATTTTGACAAAAATAGCTTATAAAATTTCCGTAATATAGATTTAAAAATGGTTTTCCATCAAAAGTCAGTAAAATAATCTTTTAAAAATATTAGTGTATTCCATGCTTAATATTGGATTTATTCTCATTTTAAACCTCTAAAACACTATCTAATTCACTAATACACATAGATAAAAATATATATTATTCATTACTAACTTGGGATGTTACATCCTTCCCCCCTTTAGAAAATTTCACCCCCACAATTTATTTACTTATCGAATAAATGGTGGTACTTATTCCTCATTGCATTTTCAGATTCCCATTTGCCTCTTCCATCATGTGGTTTTTCCACAAAAACTTTACATGATTAATCAACTTATTTCATAACACTTGATCCCTATGGTCAAGAATCTGGACCGGTTGTTCTTCATAAGATAGGTTCTCTTCCAGCTGAACTGCCTCTGGACTTAAAACATGAGATGGATCTGGCATGTACTTTCTCAACATCGAAACACGAAAAAAATTGTGTAACTGAGATAAACTCGGAGGTAAAGCCACTAAGTATGCAACTGATCCAACTCTCTCCAGAATTTCATATGGTCCAATGAACCATGGACTCAGCTTTCCTTTCTTACCAAATCGCATCACACTTTTCCATGGTGAGACTTTAAGAAAAACATGATCACCTACCTCAAAAGAGAGATCCTTCCTCCTGTTGTCCGCATAACACTTCTGCCTGCTCTGAGTTGTTCTCATGTGTTTCTGTATCATCTGAACTTTTTTACCCATCTCTTGTACCAATTATGGTCCCATTAGCTTCCTTTCACCCACTTCATCCCAAAAAGCTGATGTTTGACACCGCTTCCCATATAATGCCTCAAATGGTTCCATCTGTATACTGGAATGAAAACTGTTATTATATGAAAATTCAACCAAAGAAAGATGTTGGTCCCAACTTCCCTGATAATCCATAGAGCAAGAACGTAGCATATCCTCCAATTTCTGAATTGTTCGTTCTGACTGCCCATCTGATTGAGGATGAAAAGCTGTACTAAAATTTAATTCAGTACCCAATGATTTCTGAAGGCCATTCCAAAAGTTAGAAGTGAACCTGAGATCACAGTCAGATACAATGGAGAGGGGAACTCCATGTAACCTGAATATCTCTTTATGATACAAACAGGAAAGTTGATCTAGGGAAAAAGTATCTCATATAGAAAGGAAATGACAAGATTTAGTCAAGTGATCAACAATAACCCAGATTGAATTATTACCTCGAGGGGTCTTCAGCAATCCCACAACGAAGTCCATGGATATATTCTCCCATTTACACTCTGGCACTAGTAAAGGATGAATCATACCTTTTGGTAACTGCAGCTCTACTTTAACCTGTTGACATGTCAAACACTTCACAGTAAAATCAGCAAAATCTCTTTTCATTCCATCCCACCAGTAATACTCTCGTAGATCTCTGTACATCTTAGTACTGCAAGGATGAACTGAAAATGGAGAACTATGAGCATCACATAATAACTCTCCCTTCAACTTTGAATCACAAGGCACACACAATCTCTTCCAAAATCTCAAAACGCAATCATTATCAATGTTTAATTCAAGAAACTTACCTTTCTGAACCAACTCTACCTTTTTCTGCAACTCACTGTCTTGCTTCTGTGCTTGCTTGATTCTGTCTGATAGAGAGGATTTCACTAATACCTAAAACAAAACAGAAGAACATCCTTCACCAACAACTTTTATGCCAAAGTTCACCAAATGCTTAACCAAAGGATCACGTTCCAAATGCAATATGGCTAATGAAGCATTACTTTTTCGACTCAAAGCATCAGCCACTTTATTTTCTTTTAAAGGATGGTAATGAATTGTACAATCGTAATCCTTGATTAATTCTATCCATCTCCTATGTCTCATGTTCAATTCTTTCTAAGTGAATATATACTTTAAACTTTTGTGATCAGTATATATTTCACACTTTACTCCATAAAAATGATGCCTCCAATTTTTTAAAGCGAAAACAACAACAGCTAATTCCAAATAATTTGTAGGGTAATTTACCTCATGAGTTTTCAACTGTCGTGAAGCATAAGCAATTACCTGATCATTCTACATTAGGACACAACCAAGTCCTTTCAATGAAGCATCATTGTAGATAACAAAATCCCCATTCCTGGAAGGTATTTCCAAAACTGGAGCATTCACCAATCTTCTTTTCAATTTCTGGAAACAATCATCAGATTATTTTGTCCAGATAAATTTAACACCCTTCCGAGTTAGCTTAGTCATTAGACTAGATAACTGTGAAAAAATTCTAAAAAACCATCGGTAATATCCTGCCAAACCAAGGAAACTACGAATCTCTGTTACATTTTTGGGTCTTGTCCATTCTTCAACAACCTTTGTTTTTGTAGGATCAATGTTTATCCCATCTTTAGAAAAAATGTGGCCAAGGAAAGAAATTTTTTTCAACCAAAACTCACACTTGCTGAATTTCCAATACAATTTCTTTTCTTTTAAGTTTTTCAAAATAACCCTTAAATGTCTTTCACGCTCCTCTTTACTTTTAGAAAACACCAAAATATCATCAATAAAAACAACCAACATTTTTCACCAGAGCCAACTGAGCCATCACTGCTACAAACTGTTTAGTTCTGATTCTAACCATCTCAGGATACTGATATGAAAGGTCATTTCCCTCTATATTCCTTCCCTGAAAAGCTATTATTTTTCCTCTATGAAAAACCATTATGAAAAAACATGTCTTAGATGAAGCAACATGGAAATCTTCAAATTCTATATCATTTCAGAAAAAATATTTTTGGATAATCATTTAATAGAATTAAAACTCCCAAGGTTATCTAAACCGACCTCTGATACCAACTATAAGACCCCAGCCTTAATCCTTATATAATCATGAGTTATTACAAGATTACACATTGAGGATCTTTTTAGGTTTAGAGTTTTAGAGAATTATATCATAATACTTACATTACATTCCACATTTAAACAAAGTGGTTACATAAAAGATAGTATTCATTTTTTTCCAATCGATGGAAACATATTTAAAATAAAACATGGATTCTTTCTTGAAACTTCCTTGACACTGTCATCATTTCATGTACCTTTCCCTTAACCTATGAAAAACATTTTAAAAACATGGGATGAGCATAAAAAGCTCCGTAAGGGATATAAAAATATGGAAAGGAAACATGGGTACATATATACATAAGAATGAAATCATACTTTACCTATAAAACATAATCACTTTAACATACGTCATAAAATCATGAATAAATCATATAAATCATAAGACATAAAGGTAACTTGAGGCATTCATAACATTCTTACATAAGGAGTAACCCTCTTGGTTACATTTGGAATACCCATCACAGTATATTCCCTAAATCTCTTCCGAGAAACCCTAACGTTTCACTCCTTCGCGTTACCCAATGCATTGGAGAGCTATATCGGGCTCACCCGCCCTTAGTTTATCATGGAACCTCCCATCTTAATGATAATTCCCAAGAACCTCAACATAATCGTATCACATAAAACATGCATAAAAAAACATAACATTTCCACCTTTCAATCACGAGATATCAATACAACACATTGATATAAAAACATTATGAAAACCATTTTCAATACCAAAATAAAAGAAAAGTAAAACATGGTATTAATTTTTCTTTTAAAAAAAGGTATGGCTTGTAGAGGAAGCCGAAACTCAAATAATGGTCACGACGACGGAGAAGTCGTTGTTGCCGCATACGTAAGAAAAAAACATTCCCTTTTTTCGTTTAGTAAAACACATCGTATAAAAATGATTCATTTTGGATAAATGTAAAAGTCAATGGGGTTTATACACCGTATAAAAGAAGGCTGTGTATAAAACAAAATATGCCTCAGTGAATGGAGATTGAGACGAAGTCCCATACCTCGGGTCCGACTTGAATCGGTCGTTCTTTAATTTCCTGAATAATAAACTTGAGTTAATTTCTACTTGTTTAGGAACCTTTTTCAAGTTCATTATTACTTTTATATCACTTATTGCCATGTCATGAACACTATGTAATTATTTAAGTTAATAACGGTCGTTTTAACAATCATTGGTACTTGAGTCAAAAATAAACCCTTTATAATTACAAGTTGTTCATGTATACATTATATCTATAATGGTATTCATGATGTAGATATCATATATATCATATATATCCTGTACATGCATTCATTTATAATATTATGTAACATTTAGAGGTTAGAAATGAACCGTTCATGGAGACGGTAAGTCGTACGTAGGCATGAACGCTGCTTCCATTTCTATTTCGTATTTTATGAAATGGAATCATAATGATATAGAGGTATATTATAATTCCAGTGTAATATCATATATAATATCATAACTCCATCCTTTATACGTCCCTCATATGGTATTAACGAATCAAATCACTTTGAGGGGGCGGTAGTCCGCACTTCCTTAAATGAAGATATCGCGTTTACCCATAATGGAAACCATAAAGGTATGCCCAAAATGAAAAATACAGAAGCTTAAGGAAAACATAAACATATTATATATCACATATAAATATAGTTTCATCTTAATGTCCACCTTTGAAGGTGTTAAAAGAATGTTGAACAATCATCGTTTCGGGAGGCAGAAATTCGCCATCCAGGGAAACACTATGTTCTTTAACCATTAGATGTAGGTTTGTGTAAGTGTAGCTCGGATACTTCTTATAAAAACATCCTAGTATATGTAATATACTTCTTTTGTTACAAAAGACATGAATTAAAAGTGTTTAGTGGGTTGGAGAGGCAAAATAAAACAAAAGAACACAAGTGAAGACATTACCTTAAATCGGGTAACTCACTTTGGTTTGAGCTCAAAGGCTTCCTTGGGAAGACTTCTTCCCAAAGTGAGGCTTCAAGGAGTAAGATAGGGAAGTGGAGAGAGAAAATCGGTAGGGTTTGGCCGAGACAAAGGCTTTGGAAGTGTGGGTAAGGAGGTAGAGGTGGAGGCCTTTTATAAGAGGAGAAGAGGGGAACTCTTGGAAAGTAAAGAAATGTTACTTTATTTTAAAATGAGTTTCGAATTAAAAATGTCCCACATTGATATAATTCGAGGGTAAAGTGATAATGGTTCTAAATCCACCCATCCAATAGGTTTTGGACATGTTTAGGTCATATATTTTACATTATCTTTTCAGTTAATTTAAATCCTTTATTAATGAGGTAATCATTGCATCATCATGATGCCATAAATAATTTAATTTATTTAATGTCTAAAAATAATAAAAAAATATCATGATGTATGAAATATTTTTATCTTTCTAATGAATATTTATAGTCAAAACTCTGACTTTCATAACCCAATTTACAAATTGTTTTAGTAAAGCAACTCATGTTTGTGTCATTTTAATTTTAACATTAAATAAAAAGATATTAATGCCATTTTCCTACTAAAGTGGCTCCATGGGGTCCCCAAGTTGACACATGGCTTTTCTTGGTCGGCCATGACACATACAATAAGGGTGGGACATGTGTCTAGGTATTTTCATTTTATTATAATATCATTTTTTCCTTAAATTGCACTAATTACCTCTAATCGCGATTAAAAACTTAAAAGATACTATTCACCATAAAATTATTTTAATCTCATTGAACCAAATTTTAATTCATAATTACAACCATGTATGTCGGATTTTTGAAAATCAAATCACAGAAGTGGAAAAATTTCATTTAAATGAAAAATCAGTTTCTTTAACTACAACTTAGTGGTTTCAATATTCATCAAAAATTGATGTTTTCCATAAAAATACCAAAACATCACCCTAAGCTATATTTGATATTATGAATTAAAAAATGATATCTATTTTGAAAAATTCAAATTATATAAGTTACATTAATTAATTTAATAATTAATTCCCGCTGTCATGACACATAGCGTGTTTTTATGAAACAATAAATATCAAAAGATTGACACCAGTTTAAGTCCAATTTCAAAGTGAAATTGATTCCAATGACCACCATTGGATTAAATGGTAAAAATATATTCTAATTTAACTTCAAAAAAAATTCAAAAGATAATCTAATCATATAAATAAATTAGATTAAAAATAGGTTTTGAATTAAAATACATCATTTTTCACTATTTATTAAAAAATGAACTTTATCGGAAAAATACCAAAAAATCACACAAAGTAAATTTTGATGTCCCAATCATAAAGAATAAGTTTATTTTTACAAACATAGCTTATAAAATTGTCAAAAGATAGATTTAAAAATGGTTTTCCATAAAAAGGAAGTAAAACAATATTTTAAAAATATTAGTGTATTCCATGATTAAGATTGGATTTATTCTCATTTTAGGCCTCTAAAACACTATCTAATTCACTAATAGACAGAGAGAAAAATATATATTATTCATTACTTACTTGGGATGTTACATCCTTCCCCCCTTTAGAAAATTTCTTCCCTGCAATTTATTTACTTATCGAATAAATGGGGGTACTTATCCTTCATTGCATTTTCAGATTCCCATGTTGCCTCTTCCATCATGTGGTTTTTCCACAAAACCATTAAATGATTAATAACCTTACTCCATAACACTTTCTCCCTATGGTCAAGAATCTAGACCGGTTATTCTTCATAAGATAGGTTCTCTTCCAGCTGAACTACCTCTGGACTCAAAACATGAGATGGATCTGGGATGTACTTTCTCAGCATCGAAACATGAAAAACATTGTGTAACTGAGATAAACTCGGAGGTAAAGCCACCTGGTATGCAACTGATCCAACTCTCTCCAGAATTTAATATGGTCCAATGAACCTTAGACTCAACTTTCCTTTCTTACCAAATCGCATCACACTTTTCCATGGTGAGACTTTGAGAAAAACATGATCACCTACCTCAAAAGATAGATCCTTCCTCCTATTGTCCGCATAACACTTCTGCCTGCTCTGAGCTGTTCTTATGTGTTTCTGTATCAGCTGAACTTTTTCTGCCATCTCTTCTACCAATTCTGGTCCCATCAGCTTCCTTTCACCCACTACATCCCAAAAATCTGGAGCTCGACACCGCTTCCCATATAAGGCCTCAAATGGTTCCATCTATATACTTGAATGAAAACTCTTATTATATGAAAATTCAAGCAAAGAAAGATGTTGGTCCCAAATTCCCTGATAATCCATAGAGCAAGAAAGTAGAATATCCTCCAATGTCTGAATTTTTCATTCTGAATGCCCATCTGATTGAGGATGAAAATCTGTACTAAAATTTAATTCAGTACCCAACGACTTCTGAAGGCCTTTTCAAAAGTTATAAGTGAACTTGGGATCATGGTCAGATACAATGGAGAGGGGAACTCCATGTAACCTGACTATCTCTTTAAGATACAAACGGGAAAGTTGATCAAGGGAAAAATTATCTTGTATAGCAAGGAAATGATAATATTTAGTCAAGCGATCAACAATAACCCAGATTGCATTATTACCTCGAGGGGTCTTTTGCAATCCCACAACGAAGTCCATGGATATATTCTACCATTTCAACTCTGGAACTGGTAAACGCTAAAGCATCCCTTTCGGTAACTGCCACTCTGCTTTAACCTATTGACATGTCAAACACTTCACAGTAAAATCAGCAATATCTCTTTTCATTCCATCCCACCAGTAATACTCTTGTAGATCTCTGTACATCTTAGTACTGCAAGGATGAACTGAAAATGGAGAACTATGAGCTTCACATAACAACTCTCCCTTAAACTCTGAATCACAAGGCACACAAAATCTCTTCCCAAATCTCAAAACGCAATCATTATCAATGATGAATTCAGGAAACTTACCTTTTTGAACCAGCTCTACCTTTTTCTGCAACTCACTATCTTGCTTCTGTGCTTTCTTGATTCTGTATGATAGAGAAGATTTCACTGATACATGAAACAAAACAGAAGAACATACTACACCAACAACATCGATGCCAAATTTCATCAAATCCTTAACCAAAAGATCATGTTCCAAATGCAACATTGCTAATGAAGAATTACTTTTTCGACTCAAATCATCAACCACATTATTTTCTTTTCAAGGATGGTAATGAAATATACTATCATAATCCTTGATTAATTCTAGCCATCTCCTCTGTCTCATGTTCAATTATTTATTAGTGAATATATACTTTAAACTTGTTTGATCGGTATTTATTTCTCACATTACTCTATACAAATGATGCCTCCAAAATTTTAAAGCGAAAACAACAGCAGCTAATTCCAAATCATGTGTAGGGTAATTTACCTCATGATTTTTCAACTGTCGTGAAGCATAAGAAATTACCTAACCATTCTACATTAGGATACAACCAAGTCATTTCAATGAAGCATCACTGTAGATAACAAACTGCCCATTCCTGAAAGGTAGTGCCAAAACTGAAGAATTCACCAATCTTCTTTTCAATTCCTGGAAACAATCATCACATTCTTTTGTCCAGATAAACTTATCACCCTTCCGAGTTAGGTTAGTCATTGTACTAGATAACCGTGAAACATTTCTAACAAACCTTCGGTAATATCCTGCCAAACCAAGAAAACTACGAATCTCTGTTACATTTGTGGGTCTTGTCCATTCTTCAACAACCTTTGTTTTTGCAGGATCAACGGTTATCCTATCTTTAGAAACAATGTGACCAAGGAAATGATTTTTTTGCAACCAAAACTCACACTTGCTGAATTTCCCATAAAATTTCTTTTCTTTTAAGGTTTGAAAAATAACCCTTAAATGTCTTTCATGCTCCACTTTACTTTTAGAAAACACCAAAATATCATCAATAAAAACAACCAACATTTTTCACCTGAGCCAACTGAGCCATCACTGCAACAAACTATTTAGTTCTGATTCTGACAATCTCAGGATACTGATTTGAAAGGTCATTTCCCTCTGTATGCCTTCCTAGAAAATTTATTCTGTTTCCTCTATAAAAAAACCATTCTGAAAAAACATGTCTTAGATGAAGCAACATGGTAATCTTAAAATGCTATATCATTTCATAAAAAATATTTTTGGATAATCATTTAATAGAATTATAACTCCTAAATTTATCTAAACTGACCTCTAATACCAACTATAAGGCCCTAGCCTTAAACCTTACTTAATCCTTAGTTATTACAAGATTAAACATTGAGTATCTTTTCAGGTTTAGAGTTTTAGAGAATTAGATCATAAAATTTTCATTACATTCAACATTTAAACAAAGTGGTTACATAAAAGATAGTATTCATTTTTCCCATCAATGGAAACATATTTAAAATAAAACATGGAATATTTCTTGACACTTCCTTGACACTATCATCATATCATGTACCTTTCCCTTGACCTGTGAAAAACTTTTCAAAAACATGGGATGAGCATAAAAAGCGTAGTAAGGGATATAAAAATATGGAAAGGAAACATGGGTACATATAAACAAAAGAATTAAATCATACTTTACCCATAAAACATAAGCACTTTAACATACCTCATCAAATCATGAATAAATCATAGAAATCATAAGACATAAAGGTAACTTGAGTCATTCATAACATTCTTACATAGGGAGTAACCCTCTTGGTTACATTTGGAATACCCATCACAGTATATTCCCTAAATCTCTTTGGAGAAACCTTAACGTTTCACTCCTTCAAGTTACCCAATGCATTGGAGAGCTATATCGGGCTCACCCTCCCTTAGTTTATCACAGAACCACCAGTCTTCATAATAATTCCCAAGAACCTCAACATAATCGTATCACATAAAACATGCATAAAGGAAACATAAATTTCCACCTTTCAATGACAAGATATCAATACAACACATTGATATAAAAACATTATGAAATCCATTTTCAATACCAAAATAAAAGAAAAGTAATACATGGTAATTATTTTTCTTTTAAAAAAAATGTATGGCTTGTAGAGGAAGCCGAAACTCAAATAATGGTCATGACGACGGAGAAGTCGTTGTCGCCGCATACGTACGACAAAAACATTCCCATTTTCCGTTTAGTAAAACACTTTGTATAAAAAAGATTCTTTTTGGATAAACATAAAATTCAATGGTGTTTATACACCATATAAAAGAAGGTTGTGTATAAAACAAAATATTCCTCAATCAATGGAGATTGAGATGAAGTCCCATACCTCGGGTCCGACTTAACTCGGTCGTTCTTTAATCTCCTGAATAATAAACTTGAGTTAATTTCGACTTGTTTAAGAACCTTTTTCAAGTTCATTATCCCTTTTATATCACTTATTTCCTTGTCATGAACACTATGTAATTATTTAAGTTAATAACGGTCGTTTTAACGATCATTGGTACTTGAGTAAAAAATAAACCCTTTATAATTACAAGCTGTTCATGTATCCATTATATCCAGAATGGTATTCATGATGTAGATATCATATATATCATATATATCCTGTACATGCATTCATTTATAATATTACATAACATTTAGAGATAAGAAATGAAATGCACCGTTCATGGAGACGGTAAGCCGTACGTACGCATGAACGCTGCTTCCATTTCTATTTTTTATTTTATGAAATGTAATCATAATTATATAAAGGTATATTATAATTCCATTGTAATATCATATATAATATCGTAACTCCATCCTTTATATGTCCCACATATGGCATTAACGAATCCAATCACTTTGATGGGGCGGTAGTCCGCACTTCCTTAAATGAAGATATCGCGTTTACCCATAATGGAAACCATAAAGGTATGCCCAAAATGAAAAATACAGAAGCTTAAGGAAAACATAAACATATTATATATCATGTATAAATATATTTTCATCTTAATGTCCACCTTTGAAGGTGTTAAAATAATGTTGAACAATAATCGTTTCGGGAGGCAGAAATTCCCCATCCACGGAAACAGTATGTTCTTTAACCATTAGATGTAGGTGTGTGTAAGTATATCTCGAATCATTCTTAAAAAACATACTAGTATATGTAAGATACTGGTATTGTTACAAAATAAATTAATAAAAAGAGTTTACGGGGTTGGAGAAGCAAAATAAAACAAAAGAACACAAGTGAAGACATTACCTTAAAATCAGGTAACTCCCTTTGGTTTGAGCTCAAAGGATTCCTTGGGAAGACTTCATCCCAAAGTGAGGCTTCATGGAGTAATATAGGGAAGTGGAGAGACAAAATGGACAGGTTTTGGCCGAGAAAAAGTCTTTGGAAGTGTGGGTAAGGAGGTAGAGGTGGGGGCCTTTTATAAGAGGAGAGGAGGGGCACTCTTGGAAAGTAAAGAAATGTTACTTTATTTTAAAATGAGTTTCAGATTAAAAAGGTCCCACATTGATATAATTCGAGGTTAAAGAGATAAGGGTTATAAATCCACCCATACAATAGGTTTTGGACATGTGTAGGTCATATATTTTACATTATCTTTTCATTTTATTTAAATCCTTTATTAATGAGGTAATCTCTGCATCATCATGATGTCATAAATAATTTAATTTATTTAATGTCTAAAAATTATAAAAAAATATCCTGATTTAGTAAATCTTTTTATCTTTCTAATGAATATTTATAGTCAAAAATCTGACTTGTATAACTGCATTTAAAAATTGTTTTATTAAAACAACTCATGTTTGTGTCATGTTAATTTTAACATTAAATAAAAAGATATTAATGTCATTTTACTTCCAAAGTGGCTCCATGGGGTCCCCAAGTTGACCCATGGATTGTCTTGGTCGGCCATGACACATCCAATAAGGGTAGTACATGTGTCTAGGTATTTTCATTTTATTATAATATCATTTTTTCCTTAAATTGCACTAATTACCTCTAATCGTGATTAAAAACATAAAAGTTACTATTCACCAAAAAATTATTTTAATCTCATTGAACCACATTTTACTTCTTAATGAAAACCAAGTATGTCGGATTTTTGAAAATCAAATCACAGAAGTGGCAAAGTTTCATTTAAACAAAAAATCAGTTTCTTTAACTACAACTTAGTGGTTTCACTATTCATCAAAAATTGAAGTTTTTCAGAAAAATACCAAAACATCACCCAAAGCTATATTTGATATTCTGAATTCAAAAATGATGTCTATTTTAAAAAATTCAAATCATATAAGTTACATTAATTAATTTAATAATTAATTCCGGCTGTCATGACACATAGCATGTTTTTATGAAACAATAAGTATCAAAAGATTGACACCAGTTTAAGTACAATTTCAAAGTGAAATTGATTCAAATGACAATCATTGGATTAAACGGTAAAAATATATTCTAATTTCACTTCAAAACCAATTCAAAAGATAATCTAATCATATAAATAAACTAGATTAAAAAGAGTTTTTGAATTAAAATACAACATTTTTCACTATTCATTAAAAGATGAACTTTATCGGAAAAATACCAAAAATTCTCACAAAGTAAATTTTGATGTCCCAATAATAAAGAATAAGTTTATTTTGACAAACATAGCTTATAAAATTGTCAAAATATAGATTTAAAAATGGTTTTCCATCAAAAGGCAGTAAAACAATCTTTTAAAAAGATTAGTGTATTCCATGCTTAAGATTGGATTTATTCTCATTTTAAGCCTCTACAACACTATATAATTCACTAATAGACATAGATAAAAATATCTATTATTCATTACTTACATGGGATGTTACATCCTTCCTCCCTTAAGAAAATTGTGTCCCCACAATTTATTTACTTATCTAATAAATGGGGGTACTTATCCCTCATTTCATTTTCAGATTCCCATGTTTCCTCTTCCATCATGTGGTTTTTCCACAAAACCTTTATGTGATTAATCACCATATTCCATAGCACTTGCTCCCTATGGTCAAGAATCTGGACCGGTTGTTCTTCATAAGATAGGTTCTCTTCCATTTGAACTACCTTTGGACTCAAAACATGAGATGGATCTGGCATGTACCTTCTCAGCATCGAAACATGAAAAACATTGTGTACCTGAGATAAACTCGGAGGTAAATCCACCCGGTATGAAACTGATCCAACTCTCTCCAGAATTTCATATGGTCCAATGAACCTTGGAATCAGCTTTCCTTTCTTAGCAAATCACATCACACTTTTACATGGTGAGACTTTGAGAAAAACATGATCACCTACCTCAAAAGATAGATCCTTCCTCCTGTTGTCCGCATAACTCTTCTGCCTGCTCTGAGATGTTCTCCTGTGTTTCTGTATCAGCTGAACTTTTTCTGCCATCTCTTCTACCAATTTTGGTCCCATCAGCTTCCTTTCACCCACTTCATCCCAAAAAGTTGGAGTTCGACACCGCTTCCCATATAACGCCTCAAATGGTTCCATATGTATACTGGAATGGAAACTGTTATTATATGAAAATTAAACCAAATAAAGATGTTGGTCCCAACTTCCCTGATAATCAATAGAGAAACAATGCAACATATCCTCCAATGTCTGAATTGTTCGTTCTGACTGCCAATATGATTGAGGATGAAAAGCTGTAATAAAATCTAATTCAGTACCCAACGACTTCTGAAGGCCTTTCCAAAAGTTAGAAATGAACATAGGATCACGGTCAGATACAATGGAGAGGGGAACTCCATGTAACCTGACTATCTCTTTAAGATACAAACGGGAAAGTTGATCTTGTGAAAAAGTATCTCGTATAGAAAGGAAATGAGTAGATTTATTCAAGCGATCAACAATAACCCATATTGCATTATTACCTTGAGGGGTCTTCGGAAATCCCACAACGAAGTCAATGGATATATTCTCACATTTCCACTATGGCACTGGTAAAGGCTGAAGTATCCCTTTCGCTAACTGCCACTCTGCTTTAACCTGTTGACATGTCAAACACTTCACAGTAAAATCAGCAATATCTCTTTTCATTCCATCCCACCAGTAATACTCCCGCAGATCTCTGTACATCTTAGTACTGCCAAGATGAACTGAAAATGGAGAACTACGAGATTCATATAACAACTCTCCCTTCAACTGTGAATCACAAGGCACACAAAATCTCTTCCCAAATCTCAAAATGAAATCATTATCAATGTTGAATTTAGGAAACTTACCTTTCTGAACCAGCTCTACCTTTTTATGCAACTCACTGTCTTCCTTCTGTGCTTTCATGATTTTGTCTGATAGAGAAGCTTTCTCTGATACCTGAAACAAAACAGAATAACATCTTGCACCAACAACTTCTATGCCAAAGTTCATCAAATCCTTAACCAAAGTATCACGTTCCAAACACAACATTGCTAATGAAGCATTACTTTTTCGACTCAAAGCATCAACCACTTTATTTTCTTTTCCCGGATGGTAATGAATTGTACAATCATAAACCTTGATTAATTCTAGACATATCCTCTGTCCCATGTTCAATTATTTCTGCGTGAATATATACTTTATAATTTTGTGATCGGTATATATTTCACACTTTACTCCATAAAAATGATGCCTCCAAAATTTTAAAGTGAAAACAACAACAACTAATTCCAAATCATGTGTAGGGTAATTTACCTCATGAGTTTTCAACTGTAATGAAGCATAAGCAATTACCTGATCATTCTGAATTAGGATACAACCAAGTCCTTTAAATGAAGCATCACTATAGATAACAAACTCCCCATTCCTGGAAGGTAGTGCCAAAACTGGAGCATTCACCAATATTCATTTCAATTCCTAGAAACAATCATCGCATTATTTTGTCCAGATAAAATTAACAACCTTCCGAGTTAGCTTAGTCATTGGACTAGATAACCGTGACAAATTTCTAAAAAGCCTTCGGTAATAGCCTGCCAATCCAAGGAAACTACGAATCTCTGTTACATTTGTGGGTCTTGGCCATTCTTCAACAACCTTTGTTTTTTCATGATCAACGGTTATCCCATCTTTAGAAACAATGTGACCAAGGAAAGAAATTTGTTGCAACCAAAACTCACACTTGCTGAATTTCCCATACAATTTATTTTCTTTTAAGGTTTGAAAAATAACCCTTAAATTTCTTTCATGCTCCTCTATAGTTTAAGAAAACACAAAAATATCATCAATAAAAACAACCAACATTTTTCACCTGAGCCAACTGAGCCATCACTACAAAAAACTGTTTAGTTCGGATTCTGACCATCTTAGGATACTGATTTGAAAGGTCATTTCCCTCTGTATGCCTTCCCAAAAAATCTATTCTGTTCCTCTATGAAAAACCATTCTGAACAAACATGTCTTAGATGAAGAAACATGGTAATCGTCGAATGCTATATCATTTCAAAAAAAATATTTTTGGATAATAAATTAATATAATTCTAACTCCTATAGTTATCTAATCTGACCTATGATACCAACTATAAGGCCCCAGCCTTAATCCTTACTTAATCATGAGTTATTAAAAGATTACACATTGAGGATCTTTTCCGGTTTAGAGTTTTAGAGAATTATATCATAAATCTTGCATTACATTCCACATTTAAACAATGTGGTTACATAAAAGATAGTATTAAATTTTCCCCTCAATGGAAACATATTTAAAATAATACATGGATTCTTTCTTGACACTTCCTTGACACTATCATCATATCATGTACATTTCCCTTGACCTGTGAAAAACATTTCAAAAACTTGGGATGAGCATAAAAAGCTTAGTAAGGGATATAAAAATATAGAAAGGAAACATGGGTACATATATACATAAGAATGAAATCATACTTTACCAATAAAACATAAGCACTTTAACATACCTCATCAAATCATGAATAAATCATAAAAATCATAATACATAAAGGTAACTTGAGGCATTCATAACATTCTTACATAGGGAGTAACCCTCTTGGTTATGTTTGGAATACCCATCACAGTATATTCCCTAAATCTCATTGGAGAAACCTTAACGTTTCACTCCTTTGCGTTACCCAATGCATTGGAGAGCTATATCGAGCTCACCCGCCCTTTATTATCACGGAACCACCCATCTTCATAATAATTCCCAAGAACCTCAACATAATCATATCACATAAAACATGCCTAAAGGAAACATAACATTTCCACCTTTCAATCACAAGATATCAATACAACACATTGATATAAAAACATTATGAAAACCATTTTCAATACCAAAATAAAAGAAATGTAAAACATGGTATTGATTTTTCTTTAAAAAAATGGTATGTCTTGTAGAGGAAGCTGAAACTCAAATAATGGTCACGACGGCGAAGAAGTCGTTGTCACCGCATACGTACGACAAAAACATTCCCTTTTGCCATTTAGTAAAACGCTTCGTATAAAAAATATTCCTTTTGGATAAATGTAAAAGTCAATGGGGTTTATACACCGTATAAAAGAAGGTTGTGTATAAAACAAAATATGCCTCAATGAATGGAGATTGAGACGAAGTCCCATACCTCGGGTCCGACTTGAATCGGTCGTTCTTTAATCTCCTGAATAATAAACTTGAGTTAATTTATACTTGTCTAAGAAAATTTTTTAAGTTCATTATTCCTTTTATATCACTTATTTCCATGTCATGAACACTATGTAATTATTTATGTTAATAACGGTCGTTTTAATGATTATTGGTACTTGAGTCAAAAATGAACCCTTTATAATTACAAGTTGTTCATGTATCCATTATATCCAGAATGGTATTCATGATGTAGATATCATATATATCATATATATCAATTACATGCATGCATTTATAATATTACATAACATTTAGAGGTAAGAAATGAAATGCACCGTTAATGGAGACGGTAAGCCTTACATACGCATGAACGCTGCTTCCATTTCTATTTCATATTTTATGAAATGGAATCACAATGATATAAAGGTATATTATAATTCCAGTGTAATATCAAATATAATAACATAAATCCATCCTTTATACGTCCCACATATGGTATTAATGAATCAAATCACTTTGAGGGGGCGGTAGTTCGCACTTCCTTAAATGAGGATATCGCGTTTACCCATAATGGAAACCATAAAGGTATGCCCAAAATGAAAAATACAGAAGCTTAAGAAAAAAAACATATTATATATCATATATAAATATAGTGTCATCATAATGGATACCTTTGAAGGTGTTAAAAAAATGTTGAACAATCATCGTTTCGGGAGGCAGAAATTCGCCATCCACGGAAATAATATGTTCTTTAACCATTAAGTGTAGGTGTGTCTAAGGGTAGCTCAAATACTTCTTATAACAACATCCTATTATATGTAATATATTGGTGTTGTTACAAAATAAATGAATAAAAAGAGTTTAGGGGGTTGGAGAAGGAAAATAAAACAAAAGAACACAAGTGAATACATTACCTTAAAATCGGGTAACTCCCTTTGGTATGAGCTCAAAGGCTTCCTTGGTAAGACTTCTGCCCAACGTGAGGCTTCAAGGAGTAAGAGAGGGAAGTGGAGAGACAAAATGGGCAGGTGTTGGCTGATCCAACGTCTTTTTATGTGTGGGTAAGGAGGTAGAGGTGGGGGCCTTTTATAAGAGGAGAGGAGGGGCACTCTTGGAAAGTAAAGAAATGTTACTTTATTTTAAAATGCTTTTCGCATTCAAAAGGTCCCAAATTGATATAATTCGAGGGTAAAGTGATAAGGGTTCGAAATACACCCATCCAATAGGTTTTGGACATGTATAGGTCATATATTTTACATTATCTATTCATTTTATTTAAATCCTTTATTAATGAGTTAATCGCTGCATCATCATGATGTCATAAATAATTTACTTTATATAATGTCTAAAAATTATAAAAAATATATCATTATGTAGGAAATATTTTTATATTTTTAATTAATATTTATAGTCAAAACTCTGACTTGTATAACCCCATTTAAAAATTGTTTTAGTAAAACAACTCATGTTTGTGTCATTTTAATTTTAACATTAAATAAAAAGATATTAATGTCATTCTCCTACCAAAGTGGCTCCATGGGGTCCCCAAGTTGACCCATGACTTTTTTGGTCGTCCATGACACATCCAATAAGTGTATGATGTAACGCCCCGACCCCAGCTACCCAGAGCCGGTGCATTAGTTCGTAACATTGGCATGATCACAAAAGATCAAGTCTCGAAACACCGATTAGTTTAGTAGCCTTAGAAACACTAGATACATTCATAAATCTTACATTACATCATAAAGTGAAAAACTACAATAACAAAGTCTCCATAGTACACACTCATATCCTCTTCTGACAATCCCTGCAGGTCATTCATAAAATACTTCTTCACATCCTGGAAAATATTAAAACATTGCAAGGGGTGAGCTCAGATGATCTGTAAGGATAACAATATTGCGGAAGCTTTCATAAATAAACATTAACATTTAAGGCAATGTATAACTAAAACAAAATCCTTTTTAAACTTGAACTTTAGCATAATATGGAAAAAGTAAAATGAGATAATGCCATTTACTTACTCACATGGATATTCTACTAGTCGAATAATCACATGCAATATCAATAATCACTTTCATAATGAGGGAATGTATAATGCCAGACATTCTGAAACACTTTGTCAAGGCCTCGGCCAAGACGTCTAAAATGATTAAGGCCTCAGCCAAAACCATAAATCAAATTGGGAAAGGGCCTCGGCCAATTCCACGTCTAGTTGTCTCATGAGACCTACCGATGCATCGAGGAGCTATATCGGGCTCCACCCGTCACATACTAAGTCCAATACATTCCTCATATGAATAGGTTTAAACATAACATAAATATTCGTATTAAAACTAGCATACTAAATGTCAACAATTTCTCCATAAACTATGGATGGTATAAAAATAACACATCCACAGTCAAATATTTCACAAAATGTTCAATGGAAGTTTTGTATCATAAATCAATTTCAATTAAACTTAAAACCCATCAAAGGATGTTGACATGGATGAAATCAAAGCTATTTGAGAGTAATAACTCTCCTTTTTGAAATCATTTAAAAGTACCATAATTATAAAATAATACATTTACTTTGAAGATATTCTTATAAGCTTTTTAGGGAAGCTTCGACGAAGTTATAATGTTGGAAAATAGCTGCACCCGCCGTATAAGTTAAAAGAACATTCTTACCTTAAATTTGTCAAAGAGGTCAAAAAGTACATTATTTGGAAAACGACGGTAAGATTCCTTTAAAAAATGTATAAGGGTATAAATGACTTTAACACATTTTCCATTTAATAGTAAAAATGTTTTGAAAGACATTTTTAAGAAACATGGATGTGGATGATAACGAGGTCCCAGTAGATAATTATGTATAAACAACCTTGGATAATGAAGAGGTTGTGAAGTAAACCCTTACCTCGTGTCTGACTTGACTCAACCGTTCTTTAACCTCCTAAATAATAAACTAGAGTTAATATATACCTTATTAAGAACCATTTTCAATTTCATTATCCTTTTTATATCACTTATTACAATGATATGAACATTATGTAATTATTTAAGTTAATAACGGTCGTTTTGTCGATCTTTGGTACTTGAGTCAACAATAAACTTCTTATAATTACAAGTTCTTTATGTGGTAGAATATCCATTATCTCCAGAATTATATTCATGATTTATATGTCATATATATCATATATATCCAGTATATACATTCATTTATAATATTACGTAACATTTAGAGGTAAGAAATGAAATGCACCGTTCATGGAGACGGTAAGCCGTACGTATGCATGAACGCTACATTCATTTCTATTTCGTATTTAATGGAATGAAATTATAATTATATAAATTTATAATATAATTACAGTATAATATAGTGTATAATACTATTTAATACATCCTTTATACATCCCACATATGGCATTAACGATTCAAATCACTTTGAGGGGGCGGTAGTCCGCACTTCCTAAAATGAAATTATCGCATTTTACCCATAATGGAAATCATAAAGTATGCCATAAATGACAAATACAGAAGAATAAGTAAAACATAAACATATTTTATATCATATATAAATATAGTGACATCTTAATGGCCACCTTTAAAGGTGTTATATGAGTGTTGAACAATCATCGTTTCGTGAGGCAGAAATTCGCCATCCACAGAAACCGTATGTTCTTTAACCATTAGATGTAGGTGTGTGTAAGTGTAGCTCTAATACTTCTTATAAAAACATCCTAGTATATTTAGGATACTGGTGTTGTTACAAAAGAAATGAATAAAAAGAGTTTAGGGGGTTGAAGAAGAAAAATAAAACAAAACAACATTAGAGAAGACATTACCTAAAAATCGGGTAACTCTTTTTGATTTGAGCCAAAGGCTTCCTTGGGAAGAGTTATGCGCAAAGTGAGGCTTCTAGGAGTAAGAGGGGGTAGTTGGGAGAGTATTTGGGCAGAGGTTTCCCGAGTCAAATGGCTTGAAGGTGTGAATAAGGTGGGAGAGGTGGGGGCCTTTTATAAGTGGAGAGGAGGGGCTCTTTTGGAAAGATTGAAATGTTACATTATTATACAATGATATTCGGATTATAAAGGTCCCAAACTTATATAATTCATGTATAAGGTGATAAGGGTTCGAAATCACCTCATCCAATAGGCTTTGGACAAGTTTAAGCCTTGGAGTTTGCATTATCTTCTCATTTTATTTAAATCGTTAAATAATGATGTCATCGCTGCATCATCATGATGTCATAAATAATTTAATTTATTTTATGTCTAAAAATTATAAACAAACTACTATGATGTAGGAAATCTTTTTATCTTTCTAATGAATATTTATAATCAAAATTTGGACTTGTGTATCCCCACTTAAAAACTGTTTTAGTAAAACAACTCATGTTTGTGTCAATTTAATTTTAACATTAAATAAATATATATTAATGTCATTTTCCAACTAAAGTGGCTCCATGGGGTCCCCAAGTTGACCCATGGGTTTTCTTGGTCGGCCATGACTCATACAATAGGAGTAGGACAAGTGTCATGCTCATCTCATATTATTAAAACATTATTTGTACCTTAAACTACACTAATTACCTCTAATCGCGATTAAGAACTTAAACATTACTATTCACCGAAAATTTATTTTAATCTCATTGAACCACATTTTACTTCTTAATGACAACCATGTATGTCGGATTTTTGAAAATCAAATCACAGAAGTGGTAATATTTCATTTAAACGAAAAATCAGTTATTTTAACTACCACTTAGTGGTTTCACTAATCATCAAAAATTGAAGTTTTTCAGAACAAAGCCAAAATTTCACCCTAAGCTATAATTGATATTCCTAATTCAAAAATGATGTATATTTTAAAAAATTCCAAACATATATGTTTCATTAGTTAATTTTATAATTAATTCCCGCTGTCACAACAAATAGCGTGTTTTTAAGAAACAATTTATATCAAAAGATTGGCAATTGTTTATGTCCAATTTCAATGTTAAATTAATTATAATGACCACCATTGGATAAAATGGTAAAAATATATTCTAATTATACTTTAGAACCACTAAATAGTATAATTTATCACAATAAATTATTTTGATTAAAAAAGTTGTTTTAAGTATTTTTCACTATTCATAAAAAATAGAAGATCTCAGAAAAATACCAAAAATTCAACATAGTCTAATTCTGACCTTCCGAATCCAAAAATGAAGTCCATTTTGATAAATAAAATTTATAAAATTTCAAAAAGTAGGTATTACTATTCACAATGGCCAGTTTAATTCTTTGTGGTGTGTGTTAGAGCTCGAGGTTGCGTACAACACACGCTATTGCATTATTCGAAGTGAAACGTATCGTGGAAGCTTGGGGTGTTACATTCTCCCCTCCTTCAATAAATTGTTTCCTCGCAATTTGAAATTTTTCTTTGAAAATAAAAGGTTGAAAAGAGAAAATACCTTTGTGGAAAACCCACATCGGAAATAAGATTAATAAAATTTAGCCTTAATAAGAGGGAAATGGAAATAAGAAAGTCACCACCAAATTATGATCTCGATAAGGAGAACATTGGTGGAAATTAGAGACATATAATTGGAGGAAAAACGTAAATATTTGTAGGGAGTGATTGAGGTCATCAATCACAATCAACTGTCAAATTGAGGGCCTCAAAGCCTTCAATCTATGTTGATTTAAAATATCATCAGTTCAACAAGACATAAGGTATTAGGATAACACATTTTTTTGTTTTAATATTCCTTTACTAAAGTTTAAGAATTAATTTATTCTTTGAATAAGAGATAGGTATATATATATTTATCCTTGACAATTAGAGTTTCAACCTTCAACTCATCTTTCACTCAAAAAGATAATATAACTCAAAAATATTATACTTATCCTAATTGTATAAGGTTCCAAATGTTAACACATACCATTTAGATTTGTAAAATTATATTGTAATAACCAGGGACTTCCTGTAGGCTAGTGGTAGGAAATAAAGGCCTGTCGCACTATGGTTGTGGGTTCGATTCCTGCAGCTTTGTCCGACGCGACGGGTTATGCCCCACCCTGCAAGTTGTACTTTTCCTACAACTATAGTATCATAATATTCCAAAAATAATCTTCATAAATTCTTTAACCTTAAAAAATACTATCCATGGTTCAACTTAATCCATTCCAACCTTAATAGTTATCCAAAATACCTCCGTCCAGACATTCTCTAAAAGGTCTCTAAATTCCAAAATCAATTGTAACATCAGATTCCCCAAACAAAGAAAAGTTTCTCTTATTGTCACATACTAAAAATATGATTACCTTAATCATATTACCTTAATCAAAAAGTACTGCAGTACAATATTTATATATATCACATTATTCTTATAACCAGAATATAATCCTTGAGTCCAAAAGCACCAATACATTAATTATTCCTCTTCAACTGTAGTCACAACATAAGATTGGCCTTGATCCCTTGGCCTTTTCTGAGGTAAGTTTCCTTGACACTTAGGACATTCATTTTCATAATTCCCCATTTCTATACAATTGTAGCATTCAACTTTGATAGCCTCTTTCTTTCCCTTTCAATAACGAGCCTGGTGACCCTTTTCTCCACATTTATAACAAACTCCCATTCCTTTTAGACACGTACCAGGGTGATTCTTCCCACAATTATCACATAATGGAAAATCCTTCTTTCCTATTTTCCCTTTATCGGCCTCTTGTTCCACCGTTCTCTTCTTCTCTTGCTTTACTTTGTTGTCATAAGACTTAGAGAATTCCTTTTCTGTCTTGATAGCACACGAGACAATATCTTCGTATGATGAGAAGGATTGTGATACTATATCTCGACGGAGAAATGGTTTTAACCCATCAAAGAAATGATCAATCTTACTCCTTGGGTTACGTATATAATCGGAAGCATGCCTCGCTAACCTTGTAAAGTTAGCCTCATACTTTCCGACATTCTCATCCTCCTTCTGCCTCAGACTCAGAAATTGCCTTACCATATCTTCTCGATGGTCACGAGGAAAGTATTTTTCTAAGAAAAGCTCTTTGAACTCCCTCCATTCCATATTCGATACGTCATCATCTTCCATTGTGTTTTGAATCAGCGACCACCACTGATCGACATCTCCAGTGAGGCGGTAAACTGCCATGACAACCTTCTCCTTTTCGCTACTCCCCAATGCATGGAATATTTTCTCTAAGGAGTTTATCCATTGCTCAGAAACTAACGGATTTGTACCCCCATTGAAGGTTGGTGGTTGTTGGCTCATGAAACGGTCTAGCATTGATCCTCCATGTTGTGGATTAGGGTGCTCCATATGAGTAAGGTTATTATTCATAACCTGAGTAAGTTGTCCCAGTATGGTGATTAGCTGATCGGCACCAGTTGCATCACTAGACCCACTATAATTATCTTGAGCAAGAGGGAAATCCCTACATGGAGTGCGTGCATTGATACGGTTTCCATTTCTTCCACTAGGCGCCATTTCTAAACAATTGCATAAACTAGATCAGTTTATGAATCAAAATACATAATCCCATACTTATAAAACACTTAACATAAATTGAACTATTTATGGATATAATCCATAATCATAAAAAGAAATGTTTCCTTTGAGAAAGTATATACTCATAACCCTTCATAGTGGTTTGTAAATAAAATGAGAATTATCCTAAGCATAACCCCCGGGAGTGTTGTAACCAAGAGTGCAGCAAGGCCCGTTGTCGTGCACCAGTTCCCGTTCGAGTCTAGCTCAATGCGGTGTTTTCGGGTTTTACCCCTAGGTACATCTGTGCCAGAGCCGCCTCTACCTGCTCGTATCCAGACAGGGATGTATTGCTCAGAAAACTCACAAAATCTCTACAATACCATAATTCTAGGAAGTTATTCTATATTAATCCTCAAAGTTCATCTCAGGTCTATGTGCTCTAATCAGAGTTTATCTAAATCTAGCTTCCAAGGTTTGTACTAAACTTCCTCTGATACCAACTGTAACGCCCCGACCCTAGCTACCCAGAGCCGGTGCATTAGTTCGTAACATTGGCATGATCACAAAAGATCAAGTCTCGAAAGACCGATTAGTTTAGTAGCCTTAGAAACACTAGATACATTCATAAATCTTACATTACATCATAAAGTGAAAAACTACAATAACAAAGTCTCCATAGTCCACACTCATATCCTCTTCTGACAATCCTTGCAGGTCATTCATAAAATACTTCTTCACATCCTGGAAAATATTAAAACATTGAAAGGGGTGAGCTCAGATGCTCAGTAAGGATAACAATATTGCGGAAGCTTTCATAAATAAACTTTAACATTTAAGGCAATATATAACTAAAACAAAAGCCTTTTTAAACTTGAACTTCAGCATAATATGGAAAAAGTAAAATGAGATAATCCCATTTACTTACTCACATGGATATTCTACTAGTCGAATAATCACATGCAATATCAATAACCACTTTCATAATGACGGAATTTATAATGCCAGACATTCTGAAACACTTTGTCAAGGCCTCGGCCAAGACGTCTAAAATGATTAAGGCCTCGGCCAAAACCATAAATCAAATTGGGAAAGGACCTCAGCCAATTCCACGTCTAGTTGTCTCATGAGACCTACCGATGCATCGAGGAGCTATAGCGTGCTGCACCCGTCACATACTAAGTCCAATACATTCCTCATATGAATAAGTTTAAACATAACATAAATATTCGTATTAAAACTAGCATACGAAATGTCAACAATTTCTCCATAAACTATGGATTGTATAAAAATAACACATCCATAGTCAAATATTTCACAAAATGTTCAATGGAAGTTTTGTATCATAAATCAATTTCAATTAAACTTAAAACCCATCAAAGGATGTTGACATGGATGAAATCAAAGATATTTGAGAGTAATATCTCTCCTTTTTGAAATCATTTAAAAGTCCCATAATTATAAAATAATACATTTACTTTGAAGATATTCTTATAAGCTTGTTAGGGAAGCTTTGAAGAAGTTATAATGGCGGAAAATAGCCACACCCACCGTATAAGTTAAAAAAACATTCTTACCTTAAATTTGTCAAAGAGGTCAAAAAGTACATTGTTTGGAAAATGACGGTAAGATTCCTTTCAAAAATGTATAAGGGTATAAATTATTTTAACACATTTTCAATTTAATAGTAAAAATGTTTTGAAATACATTTTTAAGAAACATGGATGTGGATGATAACGAGGTACCAATAGATAATTATGTATAAACAACCTTGGATAATGAAGAGGTTGTGAAGTAAACCCTTACCTCGTGTCTGACTTGACTCAACCATTCTTTAACCTCCTGAATAATAAACTAGAGTTAATATATTCCTTATTAAGAACCATTTTCAATTTCATTATCCTTTTTATATCACTTATTACAATGATATGAACATTATGTAATTATTAAAGTTAATAACGGTCGTTTTGTCGATCTTTGGTACTTGAGTCAACAATAAACTTCTTATAATTACAAGTTGTTTATGTGGTCGAATATCCATTATCTCCAGAATTATATTCATGATTTAGATTTCATATATATCATATATATCCAGTATATACATTCATTTATCGTATTACGTAACATTTAGAGGTAAGAAATGAAATGCACCGTTCATGGAGACGGTAAGCCGTACGTACACATGAACGCTACTTTCATTTCTATTTCGTATTTAATGGAATGAAATCATAATTATATAAATTTATAATATAATTACAGTATAATATAGTGTATAATACCATTTAATCCATCCTTTATACATCCCACATATGGCATTAACGATTCAAATCACTTTGAGGGGGCGGTAGTCCGCACTTCCTAAAATGAAATTATCGCATTTTACCCTTAATGGAAATCATATAGTATGCCATAAATGAGAAATACAGAAGCATAAGTAAAACATAAACATATTTTATATCATATATAAATATAGTGACATCTTAATGGCCACCTTTGAAGGTGTTATATGAGTGTTGAACAATCATCGTTTCGTGAGGCAGAAATTCGCCATCCACAGAAACCGTATGTTCTTTAACCATTAGATGTAGGTGTGTGTAAGTGTAGCTCGAATACTTCTTATAACAACATCCTAGTATATTTTGGATACTGGTGTTGTTACAAAATAAATGAATTAAAAGAGTTTAGGGGGTTGAAGAAGAAAAATAAAACAAAACAACATTAGAGAAGACATTACCTCAAAATCGGGTAACTCTTTTTGATTTGAGCCAAAGGCTTCCTTGGGAAGAGTTCTGCCCAAAGTGAGGCTTCTAGGAGTAAGAGGGGGAAGTTGGGAGAGTATTTGGGCAGAATTTGGCCGAGCCAAATGGCTTGAAGGTGTGAATAAGGTGGGAGAGGTGGGGGCCTTTTATAAGTGGAGAGGAGGGGCTCTTTTGGAAAGATTGAAATGTTACATTATTATACAATGCTTTTCGGATTCTAAAGGTCCCACACTTATATAATTCATGTATAAGGTGATAAGGGTTCGAAATATCCTCATCTAATAGGCTTTGGACAAGTGTAAGCCTTGGATGTTGCATTATCTTCTCATTTTATTTAAATCGTTAATTAATGAGGTCATCGCTGCATCATCATGATGTCATAAATAATTTAATTTATTTAATGTCTAAAAATTATAAAAAAATACTATGATGTAGGAAATATTTTTAACTTTCTAATGAATTTTTATAATCAAAATTTGGACTTGTGTAACCCCACTTAAAAACTGTTTTAGTAAAACAACTCATGTTTGTGTCAATTTAATTTTAACATTAAATAAATATATATTAATGTCATTTTCCAACTAAAGTGGCTCCATGGGGTCCCCAAGTTGACCCATGGGTTGTCTTGGTCGGCCATGACTCATCCAATAGGAGTAGGACAAGTTTCATGCTCATCTCATATTATTAAAACATTATTTGTACCTTAAACTACAATAATTACCTCTAATCGCGATTAAGAAGTTAAAAGTTACTATTCACCGAAAATTTATTTTAATCTCATTGAACCATATTTTATTTCTTAATGACAACCATGTATGTCGTATTTTTGAAAATCAAATCACATAAGTGGTAATATTTCATTTAAACGAAAAATCAGTTATTTTAACTACCACTTAGTGGTTTCACTATTCATCAAAAATTAAAGTTTTTCAGAACAAAGCCAAAATTTCACCCTAAGCTATAATTGATATTCCGAATTCAAAAATGATGTCTATTTTACAAAATGCCAAACATATAAGTTTCATTAGTTAATTTTATAATTAATTCCCGCTGTCACAACAAATAGCGTGTTTTTAAGAAACAATTTATATCAAAAGATTGGCAATTGTTTATGTCCAATTTCAATGTTAAATTAATTCTAATGACCACCATTGGATAAAATGGTAAAAATATATTCTAATTATACTTTAAAACCACTAAATAGTATAATTTATCACAATAAATTATTTTGATTAAAAAAGTTGTTTTAAGTATTTTTCACTATTCATAAAAAATAGAAGTTCTCAGAAAAATACCAAAAATTCAACATAGGCTAATTCAGACCTTTTGAATCCAAAAATGAAGTCCATTTTGATAAATAAAATTTATAAAATTTCAAAAAGTAGGTATTACTATTCACAACGGCTAGTTTAATTCGTTGTGGTGTGTGTTAGAGCTCGAAGTTGCGTACAACACACGCTATTTCATTATTCGAAGTGAAACATACCGTGGAAACTTGGGGTGTTACATAGGACATGTGTCTTGGTATTTGCATTTTATTATAATATCATTTTTGCCTTAAATTGCACTAATTACCTCTAATCACGATTAAAAACTTAAAAGTTACTATTCACCAAAAAATTATTTTAATCTCATTGAACGACATTTTACTTCTTAATGAAAACCATGTATGTAGGATTTTTAAAAATCAAATCACAGAAGTGGGAAAGTTTCATTTAAAAGAAAAATCAGTTTCTTTAACTATAACTTAGTGGTTTCAGTATTCATCAAAAATTGAAGTTTTTCAGAAAAATACCAAAACTTCACCCTAAGATTTGTTTGATATTCTAAATTCAAAAATGATGTCTATTTTACAAAATTCAAATCATATAAGTTACATTAGTTAATTTAATAATTAATTCTCGTTGTCATGACACATAGCGTGTTTTTATGAAATAATAAGTATCAAATGTTTGACACCAGTTTAAATCCAATTTCAAAGTGAAATTGATTCCAATGAACACCATTGGATTAAATGGTAAAAATATATTCTAATTTCACTTCAAAACCAATTCAAAAGATAATATAATCATATAAATAAATTAGATTAAAAATTGGTTTTGAATTAAAATACATCATTTTCACTATTCATTAAAAAATGATCTTTATCGGAAAAATACCAAAAATTCACACAAAGTAAATTTTGATGTCCCAATCATAAATAATAAGTTCATTTTGACAAAAATAGCTTATAAAATTGTCAAAATATAGATTTAAAAATTGTTTTCCATCAAAAGGCAGTAAAACAATATTTTAAAAATATTAGTGTATTCCATGCTTGAGATTGGATTTATTCTCATTTTAAGCCACTAAAAAACTATCTAATTCACTAATAGAGATAGAGAAAAATATATATTATTCATTACTTAATTGGGATGTTACAATATGAAAATATCATCAACATATTATTATTCAGTTTTTATCATATATTTCATGATGCTATCAATATTTTAATTCCATTTATTATTTCATAAGTTTGAATACAAATTATTGCTTCACTCACATTTCATATGACAAAAAATTTGAATGCAAATCAATAAGAGATAATTCCACAATATCTATATCTTTATGTTCTAAAACCATTAGATAGTACATCTATTTTAATATATGTATCATAAAATTTACTATATCTGTTTATTTTGTCATAGGAACAGGACCATGAATATCTTCAAAAAATAAGTTAGTACTATTAAAGAAAATATCATCATTTTTTATTAATTTAATCTCAAATCATTATTTCTATTATGAAAACGTATAAAATTTTATATTTCACATTTATTTAAAATTTGTACATATAACCAAGATTGACCTATTTTTTTTGTAAAGCACATCATATTCAATAATATATTATTATAATATTTTTTGTAATAGGAATTATGACAATTTCTTTCTTAATAAACAATTTTTTAGCAACCATTGATTATAAAATTTTTATTCCCTTTAATACATTAAACATGTTTAATTGATTGTAATATATTAAAAACCCAAACAAAAGTGAATAATGATTTATTACAATAAAAAATAAAATAAATTAAAAAATAGTTAAATAAATATATTTGTAAAAAATAATTTTTTTTAAAAAATAATGTTTATTCGAAATTGAAAAAAGAAAATTAATTATATAGGTATTTTTTTATATATTATATATTTCTTATAAATATATTAATTATTAGTAGATTATATAAATAAAATAATTTGTTAAAATTATAATATTCATTAATAAAATAAAATAATATCATCCATATAATGATTAATAAACTATAAAAAAATTTATTTTTATTAATCATGGCAGAACAAAAGTATTTTATTTAAAAAAATTATAATATAAATTCTTTGTTCAAAATATAAAGATATGAATTTTAGAATTTTTTCTAGATAATTTTAATTATTTTTTTCTATTTAGCATAAAAAATTAATCCTAGCATGATTTTTTTGGATATTTACAAAATGGTTTATTTTTAGCTGAGTTGTGAAAGTACCATTATTAAAAATACTATAACTTTTATGATCTATTTTTCTTATAATAATGACATAAATATATATTACACCTTTTTATAGTAAAAATATGTATTAGTGTAGAAAAATAACACATTTAAAACTAGTATTTTGATTCTGAAACCCAATATTCACTTTTTAATAAATTTGTTTTATTTTATATAAGTAAAAAACTATTTTATTCCTTTTCCATAAATTATGTATTTACAATGAACTATTCGGTTTTATATTTATTTAAAAGTTATAAAAAAAATTTGTATCCATAATCCAATTTATTTCATTAGGATAAACTCTATATGTGATTTCAGGATAACTTTTGTTATTCATAAAAATTGTTTTTCTAAAAACTATTGTTCATTGTTTTTTCCATATTTATATTTAAATTAATTTTCAAAATCATTGAAAATATAATCTAATAATAGGGATTCAATATTTAATATCATTATTTCAAAATTTGGTTATAATTATCATTTGTTATTATTCATAAATAATAGTTTCCATTGAAAATGTTAAGTCATCATGGTAATATTTAATGTGGTTAATGGGGGATACCCTATTGGATAAGGCTTCCCATATCTCGTAAATCCTATCATTATGGATTTTGTGAGTAAATTTATACCTCCCCTCACACTATATTTCAAATTTTTATTATCTTTTGCAACATTCCTTTGAAAATAAATTTATATTAATTTTAAATTATGGTTATTTTCATTGGTGCCACTCTCCTTTGTTTTAAAAGGGAACCTACAATCCTCACTTATCTAAGTGCATTGAGAGAGGTTTCTCAACAATGATCTTACAAATCATTTCATGAAACTCATCCTCATGTACTAGAGGTTTTCGTATGACCAAAATAAAAGTCTAAAAAGGCATAATGTATAAGATAACGGAGTATAATAGATAAAAAGGTCATTGTTTTATCAATGTTTTGTGACTTTTATTTCATCTTACACCTCATTTAAATATACTATATCTATAATAACATGATGATTTTAATATTATATATAGCACCCAGACACATGTTTCCAAGATCTAGTGGTTAATTTATGATATTGGCACAAGAAACATGGGATCACATATGGAAGTATAGCGTAATCTATTAATTATAAAATACTATATACACAGATGATTCTAGATTTTCATCTAAATGAATGAAATACAACATAAAAATTCATGTTATGAAATTATTATTTATTCTATCAAATCCCTAAAAATAAATCATAGTTCACTTTTGGTTATCCTATTGAAAAGAAATTTGAATAAAAAATGATCTCATATTGAGACCCAAGTCCTTAAAACAAGTTATTATATGATTTTTAACAAAAAAATATATTAATTAAAACCCAAATATCCCGAGTTTGGATTTTATTATAAGAGTAAGTTCATAACACCTCAAAGTGATACTAAACCAAAAATATATCTTTATTCTCAATAATATGTTCTTAAATTCTTTTTCAGCTCCTAAAATGTGTGGTATAACCTACAAAAAACATAGACAAAAGGGTTGTGGTAAGAATTCAAATGAAATAATAAACCAGATAAAATATCATAAATAGTGAGTAAAAACTATCACATGATTTGAAAAAATTGATATCTTAAGATTAAAAACAGGGGGTCATATCGTAAAGAACATGGTATCATAAGATCATGGAATCACATGAAATATAGTAGCACCATATAACATGATATAAAAATGAGCAAATGATTACTTTATAGGAAATATAAAAAGCTGGAAAAAGATTCATATTTGATTATGTTTTCTCCCATATCCCATACATGGAATATTGTGAGTCTAAAACTCTTACCCAATTAATTGGAGTGTTATCTGGTCACACCAATTATATAATCTATAACAAGGTTAGCTGATTCTATCTGAAAACACTGATCATAACATGTTTGTGTATTATGTGTGCCAAAAAAGGAAAAATTAAGAAGGAATAAATATAGGAATTACCTAAGTAAATTAATGGGTTGAATAATCATCCCTCGTATCACAGTTCAATAATTTTAGAAATAAATGTACGACATGTATTTTACCATTAAATTAACTTTGAATAATTTATGTATTAATGTGAGAGACATATAAAAATAATGGTGGGTGTAGGTTACTGTAGTGAAATGTAGTAGCAGCGGTATTGTAGCAACGACCAGCACTGTAGCAGCGGAAAGGCACTGTAGTAGTGCAGGAACTGTAGTGGTACTATTTACAAAATGGACCTTGGGCCAACAAAATGAGAATACATGCCATATAATGGGCTAAATGCCCATTGGTCCTTCAGGCTATATAATGGGTCTCCCTCTACCTAGTTAAGGAGGTATTTACTTTTCTTTAATAATAAATGAGGCTCTGACCCCAACATTTAAAAATATAAAAAACAAATATAAAAATAACATTGAATCAATCTTTAATATCAAAGGTTGTTTTCAATGAAAACAAATTCATAATTATTACATAGAATACACACTTATAAAAATACCCTTTATTTTGAAATCACTTCTGAAAAACGTAAATGAATTCAAAATACTATAGATAAAACAAATTAAAATTATTATGTAATCTTCAAAGTGTTTATTGTAATTGATTTAGTGTAATTTCAAACAAATCTTATAATTTTGAATATTAATTCTTTCCCCGATATTGTATGTAATACAAATGGTTTCTTGTTCATTAATCAAAAAAATTATTCCTTTCAAACCATTCTTTAAAAAATAAAAAAAAATCATTAATTTTTTTTGGCTATTGTAAAAAAATATTTATCAAAATAGTTTAAAAAAGGAAATGGATGAAAAATATTATTCTAACCGAATAGGGAAATCGAGTCTGGATTTCATAACATAATATTCTAAATAATTATACATACAATATAATGGAAAATTTTAATATTATGTTAAAATTTCACCAATATCTTGGGAGAAGAAAAATAATGGGTTTTTATATAAAATTACCAAATAATTTTTGGAAATATAAATTCTTTTATAAAAATCCCGGTAGAATTAAGAGTGAAATAAATACCCCTACAACTTTGGTAGCATTTAAATATTTTTTAAAGAATATATTATAATAAATATATGTTAGAATATCATAAAATTTCAATAATTCAATATATAATATGTAATAGGAAATTATTTTCACATTTTAAGTGATATTAGGTGAATAATTGTACATGCCTTGATGATGGATCTTTTGAGATGAAACCCTTACGTAAAGTTTACACCATGTAAAACATGTATCATATCTCCCATATAATAAACATATATGAACTATTTGGTTTCTGAAGAAAATATTAAAACTATAATCCATTGTACATAATATATTTACATCATTTATTATAATAAAATATTTAATTAAACAATCATTAATTTTTACATCAGTTGTTTTGTGGATGCTCAATAATTAATTTAAAAATAGAATTAATATGTTAATAATAGTATGATGGGTAATTTTTAATCATATAATGACTAATAACCTTCATATTATTATTATTATTAGATATACAATATACTTTTGAAAATAATAAAGAATTATAGTTATGAAAATGAATAATGTTACAATCGTGGAGATGTACTATTGAAAGTTCTGATTTGTAACATTGCTAATTTTCAATGATCATAATGGAAGGAAGGTAAGTGTTATTTTTTATTTTCATAATTTTCATTATATCATAAATATAATTTATTTCAATATATACACTTAAACATTTCATTCATGTGATGTGGTAAAAAATGAATCACAATGCTTCTTGACGAAGTAGTTCATCGTACACATGAATGATGTTGACACATTTCAATAAATGGTATCGTAAAATGTATAAGATATGTTTATTTCCAAATTATTTATATTAAATCAATAAAATATATTATAATTGAAAAAACCATCATGAGTATGTATGAGAGGTGACGATGGAAAGAGAATCATATCAGTCTATGAGGAGGTAGTGCAACATGAAAACTAATGATGTTATCCATTCCCATTTTATGGAATATGAGATGAATTAATGTTATAACATCAACATAATAAAATCTAATTATATGTCTATAATGGTTTTATTAAACTAGAATTTGTATGACATAACTGATGTTGCAAAATGAACATGTAAAAATTAATGGGAATTTAGAAGATAATTACATTCTCTTAAAACCCATCCTTTAGATATCTTATGAGGGAACCTATATTGGGGTTTTGGGAAGACGAATAGCTCTAGATTGTTACTGAATAAGTTTTGGATATATTTTTCATGTATATTTACTGAAAAATTTATAAATTTTGGTGACTTAGTTAGGTTAGTGCTTTCTTTTTATTTTTTAGGTAGAGATTCATTTTTTAAATACCTCAAAAAAATTCAATAATTGGAAGTCGCTCTCATGAAAAGTTCTTCCAAAATTGAAAAATAAAGTGATTCATGGGATAAAAGGGGGAGAAACAAAAAAACTAATAAAAAGAAACATGTTATAAACATGTTATCCCATTTACCACTAATTTAACATTCTTTTACCAATTTAATTTTTAATCCATGTTATCAATATGTTTTTATTTTTTTAATATTCAATATGAAAAAAATTAAGTTCTTAAAATTTTATAATAAAATTATTTATGATTAAAAGAATATAATTATCTTATCACATAAAATTACATCAACAGTAGAATTTAATTTAAAATAAAACAAACAATAGTGATAAAAAAGAAACTTTTTAGAAAATAAATTTTCAAGGAAAAAATGATTTTCCTTTAACCTTATATCTAGTAAAATAATCATGCAGATTTAAATAAATGAATTAATATATGTAATTTATAAATTTTATTTTTATAATCCTATATTAGGGAATATTTTAATAAATTTAAATTTATAGATATTATACACTTTAAAATAGTTTTTAGAAAAAAGAAAATTTTAGAATAAGATAAAACGTAAAGTAAAATATATTCTAAAATTACAAAAATTTAGTTAATTGGATTAAATATAAATTATTTATTATTATTTTTCATATAAATAAATTAATATGAATAATGAGACCTCAAATTACTTAATTTATTAAAAAATTATAGTTTTACAAAAATTTGGATTTCTTCTTTTCACAGAAAAGTTAATATTTTCCAAAATATTATAAAATATCATCATATGTAAATTTTGATTAGTTGATATCAAATATGATGTTAATATTATAAAATAAAATTCTTAAAATTTCCATATATTAAATAATATATTTTCTCAAAAATAAAAATAATATTATATCTTGAAAGAAACCTATTTTAAATATATTTCAATATATTAATTTGAAGTAAAATGATTATAGATCATTTATTAATAAGTTTATAAAGTAATTTTATGTATATTTCATAATGAATTTAATACTATTCATTCATTAAAATATAATTTCTCGATCAAATCAAACATGTATGTTTAATAATATAGTGATATTATATCATGTTATGTTTGAAATTTGTGTTTCTTAAGGAATACAATATCATGCATAATGTTCTTTTAAAATATTGGATTTTTACATTATACCCCCTTAAATAAATTAAATCTACTAAAATTTATATTTTTTCTAAAAGTAATGGTTTGTATATTATAAAATTACTTTTTTGGAAAACCTAAATCATAAAAACAGATTTAATAAAATTTATTATTTAAAATACAGAATGAGAAACAAGAAGTTCATCACATAACTAGGTTTCCATATAAGATATCAGTAGTGGGACTTTAAACATGGATTTGTTATAAAAGAAATAATTTTTAATGCCTTTCTCACTAAAAATGTGTTTTAAAACATCATAATTGTAACACCCCGACCCCAGTTACCCAGAGTCAGTGCATTATTTTAATACATTGGCATGATTACAAAGAATCATGTCTCGAAGGACTGATCATTTTAGCAGTCATGGAAAAATAGATCACATACATGAATGTTACATTTTCACATTAAGACGTACAAAACAACATAAATAATTTTTATGAACGCCATTATTCCCTTGGATTAACCTTGCATATCGATCACATTACACTTCATGGAATCCTGGGATAAATAAAACATAGAAAGGGGTGTGATCAAATGCTCAGTAAGGGTAAGTAATAAGGCGAAAACTTTCAAAAATAAGAATAAAAATTTAAGGAAATGTATACAACAAAAGCCTTTTAAACTTGAACTTCAGCATAATATGGAAGAAATAAAATGAAAATATGCCATTTACTTATTCACATGGATATTCTACTAATATAATAATCACTTGCAATATCACTAACCACGTTCATAATGATGGAATACATAATGCCTAACTTTAATTTCTGTGTCAAGGCCTCGTGCCAAGACCTAAGGGATAACTGTAACCGGAACCCAACCCGGAGAGCCTCTATAATCGGACACCATCCCGGAGTTCCTCTAATAACCTAACACCAACCCGGAGTGCCTCTAATAACCAGACACCAACCTGGAGTGACTCTAATAACTGGACACCAACCCAAAGTTCCTCTAATAACTGGACACCAACCCGGAGTGCCTCTAATAACCGAACACCAACTCGGAGTGCCTCTAATTACCAGACACCAACCCAGAGGGTCTGCTGTAACCGGACCCCAACCCGAAGGGCTTACTTTTACCGGTCCCCAACCCGTAACATACTAGTCCAACACATTCATCTTAATAAGAGGATGAAATATAACATAAACATTCGTATTAAAACTAACATACAAAATGTCAAAAATTTAATCATAAACCATTAATGGCATATAAATAACTCATCAATAGTCAAAAATATCACAAAACCTTTAATAAAATATGGATGATTTGTATCATAATAAATCAACTTGAAACAAGTGTAAAATTTATCAAAGGATGTGGACATAGATGAAATCAATACTATTTGAGAAAAATATCTCCTTTTCTGAAATCATTTAAAGGTAGCATAATTATAGAGAAAACCTTTATTTTGAAAATATATTTATAATAATGTGAAGGAAGATTCAAATTTGTAATAATGGCGTAGAATAACCGCACACTACATATAAGTTAAAAAAGGACATTCTTACCTTAATTTTTTCAAAAAGGTTAAAAAATAACTTGTTTCGAAAACTTTGGAAAGATTCCTTTAAAAAAATATAAAATCAAATAAGGGTATAAATGACTTTAAACCATTTTCTATTTAATAGTAAAAATGTTTTGAAAGACATTTTTAAGAAACATGGATGTGGATGATAAAGAGGTCCCATAAGATAATTACGTATAAACAACCTTGGATAATGAAGAGATTGTGAAATAAACCCTTACCAATTTGTTAACTTACGAAAAATACACCCCATGAAAGAGGTATCATACAATGAATATGTAAATACACATAAATTAATGTTTATTACACAAAGAATACAATTATAGGCATTACATACACAACACAAAAGGTAATAGTGGCAATATGGCATGAATCTCATGGGAATAAGGAGTGAGATGAAAACCCCTTACCTTGCACTTTCCTTTAGTCGAGGGTACCTTGAACCTCATGTACGAAGATCGTAGTATGTTATTAAATTATACCATAACTATATTAATATTTATGATATCATAAATGATTCATTTATGACTTTATATTACCCATTTAATAATAATTTCCATGTTATGTTAATATTTCGGGTAATAATCACTTTCTTTATCGTACGTGTTTTAACTTGTTACTCTTGGTTGCATCACTTAGATTATGATTTAAATACTTCCAGAATATAAAACATGATAGATATATCATATATATTTAGAATATAAATATGTATAATATAAATATATATGAAATGGAAAACACCGTTTATGGAGACGGTAGTCCGTACGTACGCATAAATGTTGTTTCTGTTTTCATATAGTATTGAATGGAAGTAAGTGAATAAGATATATGTAAGTATATAAATAATTATATATATAAATATATATATATACAGTATCAATATTATGTCATATATTACATACTAATTAGTAATATATATTTTTATAATCGTCGATGAATGGTGAACTTGGAAATGAATCTCATCGCGTCGTGGAGACGGTAATCCGTGTGTACGCACGAGCGAAAATAACATTATTTTGATATTAAAATAATATATAATTAGATGTTATATCATATATAAATAATCCTTATAATTTTATATTTATTATTTACATCAAATACACATCATTATTATACCCATCCAAATAATAATGTATTGAATAACAATTACACAACGACTTGGAGACGGTAAGCTGTACGTACGCACGTATGGTGACATGTCATTAAAAGGATGGATAGAATAATGAATATGGTTGTACCATATTTATAATAACATCAAAGTATATAGGAGATACTGGATTTATTATTTTAGAATATAAATAACAAATAAAGAAGACTTTTAAGAAGAAAGGAACTTGAAAGATGGTGGTGAAAACATTACCTCTTCTTCGGGTTCTTCCTTTTGATTTGATAAAAAGGGCTCCTTAGGTTGGCTTTATGATCAAACTAAGGCCTCTATGTTGAAGTGAGGGAAGTGGGGAGAGTATTTTGGTAGGGATTTTATGATCCAAAATTCTTTTAAGGTGTAAAGAATTGGTTAGAAGTTGGGTCCTTTTATAAGGGGGAAGAAGGGCTCTTTAGGAAACACTTAAAGTATTAATTTATAATAAATTCATATTCAAGTTATAATGGCTCCAAAGTATATTATTTAAAGGATAATGTGGGGATGGGTAGAAATCAACTCATCCAATATAATTTAGATAGGTTTGGCTTATTATATTAACCTTATCGTTATGTATTAACTCTTAGTTAATTAGTTTCACTTTTACAATGTCTTTTTATATTTTTATATTATATGGTTAATAAACTTACTATATGGATCCAAGAGACCACCAAGTGGTCCACTAATGATATAAGTATCATGATATAAGTCTATTGGAAAAACATTATATTTTTAAAAATTTAATATCAATTAATAATATAATATTTGTTTTGAAAACTCTTTTATGTCAATTTTGACACTATTCAATAATTGATTTTTGTAAAAATCATAACAAAATGATTACTTATAAGAAAGTTAATTAAGTCAATAATAACATTTCATATTATCCTAGAAAGTTATTATTATTTATAAAAAGTCTCAAATTACATTTATTTGGGTATTTATAATATCAATTATTCTAATTTGTCATTAATTAGGTAATTACTGCATCACCATTGTGGCATACATAAATTAAATTATATAATGACTAAAAATTATAAATAAAATACCATTATATAGGAAATAGTTTTATCTTTATATGGACTATTTATAGTCAAAACTCCAACATATATAACCCTATGTAAAAATTATTTTTCTAAAAGATATATGCTTATGTCATTTTTGCATTTATTTTAACTTAATTAAAATAAAGTGTCCCTATCACCTACAAGTGGCTTCATGGGGTCCTAAAATCGACCCAAAGATGCTCATGGTCGGACATGTATCCACAAATAAGGTTAAGACACGTTTTAGGGTAATTTATTATTATTATAATATTATTGTTTATCCCTTATTTACCGGATTTACCCTTTAACCATGGTTAATAAATTATTTACCGAAGTAATTATTCATAATGTCTAAAAATAAAAGTTACCTATTTACAAAATTTGCAAATCCTGATTCCAAATATGGAATAAATTTTTCCAAATTCAAAACACAGAAGTGGCAGAAATTAATATAAAATTAATTCCTGCTGTCAAAACAAAAAGCGTGTTTTTAAGATATAATAACTATCAAAAGATTGATACTTGTTTATGTCCGGTTTAATTGTGAAATTATGTACAATGACCAAAATTGTATTAAATGGTAAAAATATATTCTAAATATACTTTAAAACCACTCAAATTCATAATTTATCACTATTAATTATTTTGATTAAAAAAGTTGTTTTTAATTAAAAATTTTGTAATTTTCACTATTCATCAAAATATTAAAGTTATCCGAAAAGTACCAAAATTTCACCTTATGCTAAATTCGATACTCCGAATCAAAAAATGAAGTCCATTTTGAGATATAAAATTTCTAAAATTTTAAAAAGTAGGTATTACTATTCATAACGGCTAGTTTGATTGGTTGTGGTGTGTGTTAGAACTCGAAGTTGCGTACAACACACACTACTGTATTATTCAAAGGAAAGCGTACCGTGGAAACTTGTGATGTTTCGTTGTAAATTTTTTATGTCCCCATTTTTTAAAGTAAATTTATTTAGTCAAATTGAATATATAAAAGTTTAAAATATTGGATTTAAAAAGGGTTCACTATTAAAATGGGTAAAAGTGAAAAAAATGAATTTGTTCTTACATTATGTCTAAGAAACTCATAATATTGATTCTAAAATTATAAGGATTATATAAAGTTTAAAATTTAGTTAATACTATTCATAACCTCTTTTGAATGGCTTGTTTGGTATGTCATGGTGTTCTTGAACTCGTTGTTGCGTGTAGTGCAAGTTATTGAATTATTTTGAAGAAATAA
The DNA here is from genome assembly GCA_963277665.1 of Viscum album. Classification (NCBI taxonomy): domain Eukaryota; kingdom Viridiplantae; phylum Streptophyta; class Magnoliopsida; order Santalales; family Viscaceae; genus Viscum; species Viscum album. The sequence continues at coordinate 1,919,747,058 of OY728119.1, forward strand.
CACACTATGAAATCTGGGGGTGTTACATTCTCCCCTCCTTCAATAAATTGCGTCCTTGCAATTCGAAATTGTTCTTCGAAAATAAAAGGTTGAATATAGAAAATATCTTTGTTGGAAAACCCACATTAGAAATTGGGTTAATAAAATTTAGTCTTAATAAGAGGAAAAGAGAAATGAAAGGGGTCACCACCAAATTATTTTCTCTATTCGGTGAACCTTGGTGGCAATTAGAGACATATAATTGGAGGAAAAACGTAAATATTTATAGGTAGTGATTGAGGTCATCAATCAAAAACAAGTGTAAAATTGAGGGCCTTAAATTCATCAATCTATGATGATTTAAAATACCATCGGTTCAACAAAACATAAGGTATTAGGATAACTCATTTTTGACGTTTCAAAATATCTTTGTTGAAATCCCACATCGAAAAATAAATTAATGAGACCTCTATTTAAAATAAAGAGTGGAAAGTATGGAGATTACCAAAAATAACACATACTAGGGTTCCATATAGAAAAATATGGATATGGACGAGAAATCTAACCATCAATTATCTGATGGAGAGTGGTAGAGAACATGGCTATGAAAAGGCCAACAATCCCAAAGCCAAAAATTAGTGATGATCTAAGGTACCATCTAGGACAAAAATTTTGTTCTATGTTCCTTTTCTTAATTTTGAGGAATTTATTTATGGGATTGGCTAAGATCATAAGGAGATATACTTACTTTATAATTAGAGTTTTATCCATTAATAAATTTCTACCACAATCACATCTTTCACCCCAAAACATAATACAACTAAAAAATAATCTATTTATCCTAATCGCATAGGGTTCCAAATATAATGAATTTATAATTCACATATCAGACCCTTTATGTAAAGACACTACATTATACCATCCAGGATCTTCATGTAGCAAAATGGTAGGCGATAAATCCCAATTTCACTATAGTTGTGGGTTTGATTCCCGTAGCTTTGTCCGACATGACAGGTCGTCACACGGTCTGCGTGTTTTCCTTTTACAAAAATCAAAAAAAAAATATTTCAAACTTAATCCATTCCAACCATTAGACTTATCCAAAATACTATTATCCAAACTCAAAATCCAAAATTTACAGGGAAGTTAAACATAATGAGGATCCTCTTTTCCAGGTAATAACATGTGAACACCTTCCTCATATATTATTTTACAACACCGCAACATCCTGAATTACCAAAATCAACCATCTCTTATTCCAAAATCACTACCTCAATATTAGGACCATATTAAGGTTTATCTTTCCTTCAACCATGTAATTTCCAAAAATTTTATCTCGTTGTAGAGTCACTTTTCTTAGTACTATAAAATCTAAAATCCTTAATTAAATAGTACTGTAGTACAATCCTTATTTATTTCAAGATTATCATTGATTCAACACTTAAATGAAATAATTCTAAAATAAAAACATAAGAACACTAGTCATTCCTCTTTATCTATGGTAGTATCATAACTTGATTATTATCCAATAACATCATTTGCGGCATAGTCTGATGACTGGGACATTGGTTTGTGTAGTGTCCAAACTTCTTGCTGATGAAGCATGGTACATTTGAAACCTTTTTCTTACACATGCAGTCACGTACTTGGTGTCCTTTTTCTCCACCCTTATAACATTCTCCCATTCCCTTCAAGCATTTTCCAAGGTGATTCTTTCCACAGTTATCACATATGGGAAAAACCCTTCTTTACCTTCTTACCTTTATTTGCCCTTCTCTCTACCATTATTTTCTTCTCTAGATTCTCTTCAAAGCCATAGGACATTGAGAATTCTTTACTCATCTTATCAACACATGATACTATTTATTCATGTGATGATAATACTTGGGAGACTATTTCTCATCTAAATTCTGGCTTAGGACCATGAAAGATATGATCCTTCTTACTCTTTGGATCATACGTATTATGGGAGTTCACATTCCTTCTACTAGGAACCATTTCTATACAATAGCATAAACTAGTTCAGTTTATGAATTGCAATGAATAATTACCAAACTTGTAAAATACCTAACACAAATTGAACAGTTTATGGATATAATCTATAATCATAAAAATGTTTTCTTGGAGTCTGTTTATACTCATGAGACCTTCATAATGGTTTGTAAAGAAAATGATAATTATCCTAAGCATATCCCCTGGGAGTGTCATAACCAAGAGTGCAGCAAGGCCCGTTGTGGTGCATCAGTTCCCGTTAGAGTCTATCTCAAAGCAGTGTTTTCGGGTTTTACCCCTAGGTACATTTTTTCCAGAGACGCCTCTACCTCCTCGTATCCAGACAGGGATGTATTTCTTGGAAAACTCACAAAATCTCTATAATACCAACATTATAGGAAGTTCTTCTATACTAATCCTCAAAGTCTATCATAGGGATATGTGCTCTAATCAGAGTTTATCTAAATCTTGTTTCCAAGTTTATTGCTAAAATTCCTCTAATACCAACTGTAACGCCCCGACCCCAGTTACCCTGAGTCGGTGCATTATTTTAATACATTGGCATGATTACAAAGAATCATGTCCCGAAGGACCGATCAGTTTAGCAGTCTTGGAAAAATAGATCACATACATGAATGTTACATTTTCATTTTAAGACGTACAAAACAACATAAATAATCCTTATGAACGCTATTATTCCCTTGGATTAACCGTGAATATCGATCACATTACACTTCTTGGAATACTGGGAAAAATAAAACATAGAAAGGGGTGATCTCAAATGCTCAGTAAGGGTAAGCAATACGGCAGGAACTTTCAAAAATAAGCATAAACATTTAAGGCAATGTATAAAACAAAATCCTTTTAAACTTGAACTTCATCATAATATGGAAGAAATAAAATGAAATAATGACATTTAATTATTGACATGGATATTCTACTAATCTAATAATCACTTTCAATATCACTAACCACTTTCATAATGATGGAATGCATAATTCCGAACATTAATTTCTGTGTCAATGCCTCGTGCCAAGACCTAAGGGATAACTGTAACCGGAACCGAACCCGGAGAGCCTCTGTAACCAGACTCTATCCCGGAGTTCCTCTAATAACCGGACACCAACCCGGAGTGCCTCTAAGAACCGGACACCAACCCGGAGTGCCTCTAATAATTGGACACCAACCCGGAGTGCCTCTAATAACCAGACACCAACCTAGAGTGCCTCTAATAACCGGACACCAACTCAGAGTGCCTCTAATTACCAGACACTAACCCGGAGGGTCTGCTATAACCGGACCCCAACCCGGAGGGCTGACTTTTTCCGATCCCCAACCTAGATTATACTAGTCCAACACATTCAACATAAGAATAGGATGAAATATAACATAAACATTCGTATTAAAACTAACATACAAAATGTCAAAACTTTAATCATAAACCATTAATGGCATAAAAATAACTCATCCATAGTAAAAAATACCACAAAACCTTAACTACAATATAGATGATTTTTATGATAATAAATCAACTTGAAACAAGTGTAAAATTTATCAAAGGATGTTGACATTGATGAAATCAATACTATTTCAGAGAAATATCTCTTTTTTTAAATCATTTAAAAGTCACATAATTATAGAGAAAACATTTATTTTGAAAATGTATTTATAAGCTTGTGAATGAAGCTTCAAAGGTGTAATAACGACGAAGAATAACCACACCTGTCGTATAAGTTAAAAAAATACATTCTTACCTTAATTTTGTCAAAAAGGTTAAAAAGTAACTTGTTTTGAAAACATTGGAAAGATTCCTTTAAAAAAATATAATGTCAAATAAGGGTATAAATGACTTTAACCCATTGTATATTAAATAGTAAAAATGTTTTGATAGACATTTTTAAGAAAAATGGATGTGGATGATAAAGAGGTCCCATAAGATAATTACGTATAAACAACCTCGGATAATGAAGAGATTTTGAAATAAACCCTTACCAATTTGGTAACATACGAAACAAACACCCCATGAAAGAGGTATCATACAATGAATATGTAAATACACATAAATTAAAGTGAATTACACAAATAATAAAATTATAGGCAGTATATACACCACACAAAAGGTAATAGTGGCAATATGACATGAATCTCACAGGAATAAGGAGTGAGATGAAAACCCCTTACCTTGCACTTTCCTTTAGTCAAGGGTACCTTTAACCTCCTGTACAAAAATCGTAGTATGTTATTAAATTATACCAGAACCATATTAATATTTATGATATCATACATGATTCATTTAGGACTTTATATTACCCATTTAATAATAATTTCCATGTTAAGTTAACATTTCGTGTAATAATCACTTTCATTATCGTACGCGTTTTAACTTGTTACTGTAGGTTGTATCACTTAGATTATGATTTAAATACTTCCAGAATATAAAACATTCTAGATATATCATATTTATTTAGAATATAAATATGTATAATAGACATAAATATGAAATGTAAAACACCGTTTATGGAGACGTTAGTCCGTACGTACGCATAAACGTTGTTTCTGTTTTCATATAGTATTGAACGAAAGTAAGTGAATAAGATATATGTAAGTACATAAATCCTTATATATATAAATATATATATCTCCAGTATCATTATTATTCCATATATTACATACTTATTAGTAATATATATTTTTATAATCGTCGATGAATGGTGAACTTGGAAATGAATCTCATCGCGTCGTGGAGACGGTAATCCGTACGTACGAATGAGCGAAAATATCATTATTTTGATATTAAAATAATATATAATTGGATGGTATATCATATATACAGAATCCTTATAATGTTATATTTATTATTTACATCAAATACATATCATTATTATACCCATCCAAATAATAATGTATTGAATAACAATTACATCAGGACGTGGAGATGGTAAGCCGTACGTACGCTCATATGGTGACATGTCATTGAAAGGATGGATAAAATACTGAATATGGTGTACCATATTTATAATAACATAACAGTATATAGGAGATACTGGAGTTATTATTTTATAATTGAAATAACAAAGAAAGAAGAATTTTAAGAATAAAGGAACTTGAAAGAGGTTGGTGAAAACATTACCTCTTCTTCGGGTTCTTCCTTTTGATTTGATCAAAAGGGATCCTTAGAATGGCTTTATGATCAAAATAATGCCTCTATGTTGAAGTGAGGGAATTTTAGAGAGTATTTTGGCAGGGTTTTTCCGAACCAAAATGCTTTGAAGGTTTGAAGAATTGGTTAGAAGTTTGGTCCTTTTATAAGGGGGAAGAGGGGCTCTTTAGGAAAAACATAAAGTATCAATTTATAATAAATTCATATTCGGTTTCTAATGGCTCCAAAGTTTATTATTTAATGTTTATGGTGGGGATGGGTCAAAAACCACTCAACCAATAGAATTTAAACAGGTTTGGGTTATTACATTAACCATATCTTTAAGTATTAACTCTTAGTTAATTAGTTTAACTTTTACAATATCTCTTTGTATTTTTATATTATATGGTTAATAAACTTAATATATACATCCAAGAGACCACCACGTGGTCCATTAATGATATAAATATCATGATATAAGTCTCTTGGGCGAACCTTATATTTTTAAATATTTAATATCAATTAATAATATAATATTTGTTTTAAAAACTATTTTATGTCAATCTTGACACTATTCAATAATTGATTTTTGTAAAACTCATAATAGAATTATTACTTCAAAAAAAGTTAATTAAATAAATAATAAAATTTTATGTTATCCTAGAAAATTATTTTTATTTATAAAAATTATCATTTTACATTTATTTGGGTATTTATAATACAAATTATTCTAATTTTTCATTATTTAGGTAATTACTGCATCACCATTGTGTCATAAATAAATTAAATTATATAATTTCTTAAAATTATAAATAAAATACTATTATGTAGAAAATAGTTTTAGCTTTCTATGGACTATTTATAGTCGATAATACAACATATATAACCCTATGTAAAAATTGTTTTTCTAAAATATATATGCTTTTGTCATTTTTGTATTTATTTTAACTTAATTAAAATAAAATGTCCTTATCACCTACAAATGGCTTCATGGGGTCCCAAAATCGACCCAAAGATGACCATGGTCGGAAATGTATCCACCAATAAGGTTAAGACACGTTTTAGGGTAATTTAGTATTATTATAATATTATTTTTTAACCCTTATTTGTCGGATTTACCCTTTAACCATGGTAAATAAAATATTTACCGAAGTAATTATTCAAAATGTCTAAAAATAAAAGTTACCTATTTAAACAATTTAGACATCCTAATTCCAAATATGAAATCCTTTTTTCCATATTCAAGACACAAAAGTGGCAGAAATTAATTTAAAATTAATTCCCGTTGTCAAATCAAAAAGCGTGTTTTTAAGATATAATAACTATCAAAAGATTGATACTTGTTTATCTCCGGTTTAATTGTGAAATTATGTTTAATGACCAAAATTGTATTAAATGGTAAAAATATATTCTAAATAAACTTTAAAACCACTTAAATTCATAATTTATCACTATTAATTATTTTGATTAAAAAAGTTGTTTTTAATAAAAAATATAGTAATTTTCACTATTTATCAAAATATTAAAGTTATCCAAAAAGTACCAAAATTTCACCTTAGGCTAAATTCGATACTACGAATCCAAAAATGAAGTCCATTTTGAGAGATAAAATTTCTAAAATTTTAAAAAGTAGGTATTACTATTCATAAAGGCTAGTTTGATTGGTTGTGGTGTGTGTTAGCACTCGAAGTTGCGTACATCACACATTACTGTATTATTCAAAGGAAAGAGAACCATGGATGCTTGGGATGTTCCATTGTAAATTTGTTATGTCCCCATTCTAAAAAATAAATTTATTTAGTAAAATTGTATATATAAAGGTTTAAAATATTAGATTTAAAAAGGGATCACTATTAAAATTGGTAAAAGTGCAAAAAATGAATTTGTTCTTACATTATGTATGTGAAACTCATAATATGGATTCTAAAATTATAAGGATTATATAAAGTTTAAAATTTAGTTAATACTATTCATAACCTCTTTTGAACGGCTTGTTTGGTAAGTCATGGTGTGCTTGAACTTAGTGTTGCGTGTAGTGCAAGTTATTGAATTATTTTGAAGAAATAACACACTATGAAATCTTGGGGTGTAAAAATAATATCCATAAAACAATAATATAATATTATTAAAATATTAATTCTAGAATAAATGGTTAGAAAAAAAGTCATAGAATTTCCAAAATTAATACAACATCATATTAATATACAAATCTAAAATTATAGTAAAATCTTTCCAAAATCAAGTAACACTATATCCTAAAAATGAAAAAACTAATTGGGGATTTAATTGTGTTCTTAAAAAATAATTTTTCATGTCTAATTTGACGTCAGAAAAAGTGGTTACATATACATCAACCTATGGAACAATTTTTAAAAATTTCATCAATTACATTGAAACCCAATAGACTCAAAAATATTCGATCCTATAATAAGTTTCAAAAAATAAACATAATATTTATGCAAAAAAAAAATAAAAACTAAGTCATAATAATGAATAAATCATGTAGGCTAGTGATTGGTGATGCACCCATATCTCAAATCAATTATGGGTTCAAGCACTATTTTATAGCCAGATGTGATGCCTTGTCACCCGAAATGCAGATTTATATTTTTCTAAACCAATTTTTTTTTAATTCATATATTTTAAAAAATATTATGAACATCCTTAAAATAAAATTATTCATCACATTAGTTTTTAACTAATAATTTATTTTATATATGTTATCTTTTCCAAAAATGTGAAATATTCTGTATTAACTATAAATAACTCAAAAAAAAGTAATTTACAATGATTTCCTTTTCCTAAATCATCTTTTTTCTAATATAATACCATTATATCATTAAATTTTATTTTCTAGTTCATTATTATCACTCAGAAAATTCTTAAAAAAATAAAGAAAAACTATTTCATGAAATCCTTTTAATTATTATGATTCATATTACTAAGATACAATTAATAAAACACCTATAAAATGATTCTCAAATTAAACAAGAAGAAAAACATTAATCATTCCACATAAATGATTTACATAACACATGAAACTAAGAATTAGTCCTTAAATTATGGAATTGAATTAGATAATGACCAATTTTCCCATATCCATGACATTGACCAGTTAATGCTGTCATAGGTAAAAAATCATTTCCCCACATATTGTTAACCAAACTATTCATTTTTCTTATTCAATTTTTTTTCATCCTCCCCACACATAATGTGTATTTTAGTTACATTATTTATTTTTACATGGATATTCTTCCCATATTACAGATATCTAGAAAATTTAATCTTATTTGTAATTTTAAAAATTTAAACAGGAAATTCATTGATTATCCATCCTTTTAATATTTTATGTGATTGGTAATTTTACTATTTTCATGTTGTAAATCATAATTTGAGATATTTCATTTTCAATGGTAATAATATTTCTATTTTTCCCTTCCCATTTGGTTAGACATCTCATTCTAAAATTCATTACATTTCCCATTACGTTTGTTATTGGAAGGGTTTCTAATATTTTCCTCTGTTAAATAATATAATAATGATATAATGAGAATATACTAACTAAAAAATGTATTAAAGTGAAAAATATAAACATTGGACTAATAGATTATAAATAATTTTTATATCTTCACTTATGACTCTCTTGGTTTTTATCATGGTTAACCTTGGTAATGTTTCTTATATGGTATTTAACAGGATTATATATTTAAGTCCTTCAGAATGGTTGGTATGAATATATCACAAGAGTGCTAATCAAGCTTTCTAGTAGGTCTTGTTATCATGCACTAGGTGATGATCGAGTCCATCTCAATACACAAACTTTTCTGTAAGTAACCCTTGGTAAAACTGTTGTAGATCCAAATACACTTGTAGTAACCATAATGGGATTTAATTCCTCAAAAACAACTTCCTCTTTTGTTCATTAATATTTTATGTTAATTTTTTATATATAGAATTATCCTCAGATATATAAATAGTTTTCTCAATAAACATTTTCCCCCTAGTTTCAAAATGTTAACAAAACATTTTCTATAATTCCAACAATAGAAAAAAATTAAAAATATATTATTACATGATTTTTAACATAAACCTGATTAATTCCAACCCAATAATCTTGGGGCATTATCGAGGTGTACACATAGTAACAGATATATCATGATCACCTGATGGTTTCTAGGTGAACACATAAAAATAATTTCATGATTTATTTTCCCCCAAAAAATAATGTGAATCTTTCAGAATAACCATATTTATTACCCAAGGAATGAAATAGTTTTCATAATCATGTCTCATATTATAATTAATGGTAATTTAATGATGAATGAATTATAGAGATAAACATAAAGAATGTGGTAACCCCATAAACGTAATGGAGAATAATCGAGCTTTATATTTGATAAAATATATACATAATTTAGATGTAATTTATAACATCCAAGGTTTACTTCATTGATTAAAATGTCATTAAATGATTATCTGAAATACATATTTAGGAAACATCCCTTTTATATTTAATTCACATCTTAAAAATATATATATTTTAAAAATATTAAATAATAAATTTTCATTAAATTGAACCATGGAATTATAAAATTTATTCTTCATAGAGATGATTGGTCATTATTGTGGGTAATTTCATACACATTTTAAAATTAAAAAGAAGAATTACTTTCAAAATATATTAAAAAGGATAAAAATATCCTTATTTATAAAATGAAAAGATGTTTCCTTTGAAACAATTCTATAAGAATTTCACACATGAGTAAAAAATACATTAATAAAAATTTTGGGGAGTTCTAGAAATATTTTTTAAAATATATTTAGAAAACATGGATGTGGAATAAAAAGTGATTTCTAACTAATTATATAAATAAATTATGGTTTTCATGAAAAATTATCTCAATAATTCTATTTACCAAAGAGAGTAAATTTGAACAATCATGTAAAAATTTCTTAAATAACTCGGGGATAATAATAAATAATTAAACAATAATCCCTTACCATATTTTTATATTTTGAAACATAACTCCCAAGAATGAAATTGATGAATTGTAATATAAAATATATTGGCATGTGAATAATTCATGATGTAATATCTAAATTGGAATTATCTACACCATTTAAAATAATCGATGTGTATAAAATAACTTCTGCCTCCAAGAAGGTAGTTTTGAGAAGAAACTTTTACCTCATTTTGGGACCTTGGAGTGTATATATTTATCTATTATATAAAAATTTATCATTATTTTTATCATGAAACTTTTAAATGATTAGTCACATTAATTATATAATTAAAATAATTTATTGTAATGAATTATGTAATTACATAAGTAGTTATGTCCGCATTTGGTGTTTTGGGGATGCCATGTTTATGATGTCAAAACAACATTGGTGCATTGTATATAGGAAAAATGTCCATTGGTACATCATCTACAGAATAATAATAATTAACTAATTATCATTATTAAAAATAAATTATACTTGTCAAAATAATTATGAATTATGTTTATGAAAAATAAACCATATTACTATCATTGGGACAGTAGGTAATACATACTCATATGTAATGATTCCATCTTTCAAAAATAAAGATCTATAAAAAAGTGATATTTTACCATTAAATAATTATTATTATATCTTAAATATCATATTTTTTTATTAATTACACTTAATAATATTATCCATGTGCTACGGTATGAAAAAATAAATCCCAACAGTTCATGTGGTGGTAGTCTGCTATAAAAATGAATGATACTATAATTTTTTAATATATGGTGTAGTAAGAAGTTATATGACATTATAATTTTAAATAATGATTAATAGGTAATTAATATCATATATAAAAATTCAATACATCATCATGAATATCTTTTAGAGGAACATATTGAAAATGAATTACATTGGTTTCTGAGGTGGTAATATGTCGTACACATAAACGATGTTATCTTTTCCCATTTCATAAAAGAGTAAATGGATAAATATTATGAAATAAATACAATATCATATAATAATAAATTATATAATATTTTTTTATGTTGTAATTTCAAATTAAAGATTGATATTATCAAAAAGAATATGTTAAAAATAAAGATCATGGTGGGGATGAATAACTTCTCATAGAATAAACCCCTTTGGATATCTTATTACGAAACCTATGGTTAGTCATTATGGTGGAAAAAAATATAATAAGTATAATTTTGTTTTGTAAATAAGTTTTCGGTTTTGGTTATTCCATATGGGTTTATATCTATGAGTACATTAGGGGAGGGTTCACTTTTATAATTGAGGACAAGGTGTATTTTTATAAATACCTATATGTATATCATAATGGGATGTGTCTCTCAAGGTAAGTTCCTCAAAAATTGAAAAATAAAGTATTGAAGAATTTAAAGGCTTATAAATTTCTTAATCAATAATCTGAATCATTTTGAAATTATTTTATCCCATTTATATCAAAGGTTACTCACTTTTACAATTTTAATTTTTTTACCATGGTAACTAGTATTTTATATATTTTGGAAATTCATTATGACCAAAAAATTAAGTTGAATTTATTATGTTGTTTAATTTTTTATTTTTAAAAATATTTATTTAATTTTAAAAAAATTATTTAATATAATAAGATGAATTTAATTTAACATATATAACCCACAATCATGATGATAATGTAGTTTTTTTAAACATACATTTTTTCAAGGAATGGATGATTTTAAAATCACTCTATGACTAGTAATAATATTTATATGAATTTAAATTCATGAATTGAGATTAAAAATATATAAATTCACTTTAAACCATACGTCATTATAGTTTTGGTAATTAATTAAAATAGATTCAAATTATTCACATTAAAATAGTTTTCAGTAAAATGTGATTTTATGCGTAAGGATAAAGTTATATGATTATATAGTATAACGATTATTCAAATATAATTAATTAGATAAAATAAACGAGAAAAATATAATACATTTAAATGAAGATAAAGTAAAAAATTTACTTTTATATTACCTATTTTAGTATAAATAAATTGTAGTTTAAAAAATCAATATATCAATAATCAATGAAAAATCAATATTTTCCAAAAAAATCCAAAACAATGTAAATTTTGATTTGTTGGTTTATAGAATTACTTCGTATTATAAAATCAAAATTATCAACATTATGTAAATTGATTCAAATATTTTCTAAAAGGAATAAATAAAATTCATTTCTCAAGGAAATATATTTTTTTTAAAATAAATATTATTTATTAAAATTGGTTTTCTTATTAAGAATTTTCCAGTAAATTTATACATAAATTTTAGATATAATTAATAATATCTTTAATATTATTCATACCCACATATTTAATGTCTATGTTAAACTAGACACAATTATATAATTATATTTTAATATAATATCATGGTTCAAGTACACTCAGTTTCACATGTGGAATATACTATCGAAAATAATCTTATTTTAACATTTCTAGGTCTTACAACACTAATGATTAGTAAAGGAAACCATTAAATATATGATATCATTAAATAAATAAAGCCTGAATAATATGGTATAAATCAATAATAATAAAATATGACATATATAAAAATACCATAAAAGGGTATAAACCCATTGTTAGCATATAAACAAAAACAATCACATAGTTAATAACAACATGTTTCATAATTATAAAAACAATAATACTAGAAATCAGTATCCTACCAGAAAATACTAATACTAAGAGATTATATGTAAATAGGTAATGTGTATACTAAATTCACAAACTATTTTGTCTCATGAATCCATCTCGGCATTGAGAGTATAAAATGGCCCACTCCAATCACTTCCTAACTCCAATTCATTCATCATATGAGTTACTTGAAAAAAAATTCAATATACAATCAATATTAACATTCAAATTAATGAAATTGCATATGAACTAATAATATTTTCATTGAATAAGTAAATATAAAAAACTAATCATATGGAATATAGAGAAATGAGGTCAATGGTAACATTAGAGTATATAAACAGTAAATATTAATATTCATCAAAATACATTGACAATGATAATAATAAATTTAAAATATGCCTAAAAACTTTATTATATAAAATGAACAGTTCTACATGAAATTATATTTTTTATGTACTAATTTTTTTATAATATTAGAAACTACATTGAATTTTAAAATAAAAAAGGAAACATATAATGGAATCATTATGTTATTGAATATTTGGGATTTAAGGAAAATTCACCCATATTGTAAATATTAAAAATAATTCATTATCACCTTCATTAAAAAGTAATTCAATCAACAATCCACAAGAACATTCCTTTTAAAACATTTTATAAATAGTAAGAAATTAATGAAAATTACTGAATAATAACTGAATAACATTAAATACTTTTATTTTATATTTTTAAATAAAATTTATTCCTTGCTAAAAATGTTTCCTGACAAAATATGAAAAAAAAATTGTTTTCCTTACAAACATTCATATAGACTTTTAATGGAAAAAGAATTTAAAAATGGAATTAATACACGACACACTGATATAAAAATCATCGGAGAATAAATTATGTTGGTTTAAGATAATATATTCATATAATTTTTCCATTGTAAATAGAAATAAAAAAAATATTAAATAATTGTTATGTTTTCAAATAAGTTTTTACGAATTTCATATATTTTTTATATTAACACCCATGAAATAAATAAATTCAAATTATACACAAAAGACCTATAATATAAATTTTATTATGACATAACATAAAAATATGGGTATTAAAAACACTACATTAAAGAAAAAATATTTGAATATGGAATATATCTCCCAGAAATAAATGTGAGATGATAATACCTTACCATAGTTCTAACATATTTTGAAAGTGATTTAAGAATAAAGTAAAAATAAATAATTTTTTTTATAATTTTATTAAATATCCATATAAATAATTATAATATCATATAAAATCTACTTTTAAAATTTCAACATCCCTTTATTTATAATTATTTATTAAAAATTTAGTTTTTTAGTGTTAACTATTTAATTTTCTTTATACGATTTGATTCTGTAGTTTCGATCATTCTAGGTTGATCATAGATTCATAATTTATGAAATAAAAAATTTTATTAAAAAATTTCTATATTAATTATATAAACACTTATACTCCATATTTAATGGAGAAAATATAAAAAGAATCACATCACTATGTGGGGGTGGTAGTCCACATATCGTCCCAAGAAATGTTATTATTTTATAATAAGGGGAGGGTAGTAAGGATAATGATATATTATAAATATATAATAATAATATTTTCACAAATAAAATATATATTCATTTTTTCTATATTTATAACCATCCAATAAATCTGTCGATGAACAAGGAATGGAATCACTATGTGGTGATAGTTGCCCAAACATAGGGAGTACCAATGTATGAATTTTACATAGGATAAATAAAAGGTGTAAAATGGTTATCCCATAATAATTATAAAATATCAATATAATTAAGAAATTTAAATATTATTTTTGGTATGGAATAAATTATTTTTATTAAACATAAGAAGAAATAATCATTGAATATTTTTTTAGAAAATTACCTCATATTTAAGAGACCTCCATTGGCTTATATCTTAATCCTTTTTTAATTGGTATTTCGGTGAGGCCTAGACCCATACAAAATGTATAGGGAAGTTTTAGATGTATTTTATCATGTATTAGGCAAGGAAAATGGATATGGATGTGGATTTTTACATGAAAATTGATGATATATTTATATTTGGGGGGTGGGGTCTTTTAGTGTTATAATATTGATTATTTGATTATTTAAGAAAAATAATTTTATGGTGTGATGATTAACATGAATGTTTTGGATTATTATTAATCAAATAACATTTCATGGATATTAAAATAATTCCAATTAAAATTTTGTCACTGAACCACTTAATTAATGGAAATACAAGAAAAAATATATTTTTATTTATATAAAATATAACTTGGGACATAAAATATCATCCATATTTTAATAACATCTATGAATTTTTTTTAATTTTAATTAATTTAAACCATAATTAAATATTATATATAAAAAAGAACAAAAGTTTATACCATAATTATATTATAATCATGTAATAAATATTTTGATATAAATAAAAACTATATTTTTTACAATTCACTAAAAAACATTATTCGACAAAAAATATAAATAAATCACCAAAAGATAATTATGAAATGATAATCCCATAAATTGGAACAATTTTATCAAATTCAATTACTTTAAAAGACATATATTTTTTAAAAATAAAGTATACAAATTCAAATGAAACACAATTTTTGAGAAAAAATACATTTTTATCTATTAAAATATACTTAAACCAAAATAAAATAAAATATTGATTTCTATTAAATTTATATGATTAATATTTTTGAATGTAACAATAATTTAATTAAAAACATAATAAAAATAAAATGGTACTTTTAAATTATATTTTATTTGAAATAAATGTCCACTTTTCCGGAATCAGTAAATTTTCAATATTTATATAAAATTAATATATTCCCCAACAAACATTAACATTTCATGCTAAGATAATTTTTATTTTATTATTTATGGAAAGATATAATTTTTTTCTAATTAAACATGTAAATGTTTTAAATTTCAGTTTTATTCTCATTTTATAATAATCCTATAATATTAATACAATTTTTTTCATTAAAAATAAAATCATACTTATTATAATTGAATTAAAATTGTCAAATTTTTCATCATTTAAAATTTTCATTTTCAAAATTTCTAGAATATCACATCATAAAAAGACGTGGGATTATATTTATCAAATCTTATTCCGGTTCCCATGTTGTCTCTTGTATATTTCCATTACTCCAATGCACCTTTACCATCATACTCAAAAATGTTCTAAATAATTGTTCTCTAGTCTCCAGAATATGTATAATTTATTCATAGTAAGATAAATCTGGTTCTAAATATATTTTATCATAAGTGAGAAATTTAATTTGGAAAATCAAATAATTAGAAATTAAATATATATGGAACATATCATGAACATTAAATAGGCTAAGTGGAATTCCAAGTTGGTATGTAACATTTCCAATCATTTCCTATCATTGAAAATGATCGATGTCGGTAGGAAATAGTTTACCTATCTTATCAAACCTTATAAAAACTTTTCATTGATACACATTTAATAAAACATGATCTTCCTCTTGAAATTCTACTTCCCTTAATTGATTTTCAGCATTACCATTCTATAAATTTTAAGCTTCCTTAATACTATTCTGAATAGCTTTCACGTCCACATTTGTCTCCACCAATATATTTAGGCCTACAATATTACTTCCAAAAAATTCATTAAAATAAATTAGAATACAACATATCATTGTATACAAGTATTTATATATGTACAATTTAATCCTTCAATAGAATCTATTATTATATGAATATTCCACCAATGGTAAATATTGATCCCACAAACATTGAATCCCAATAGACCAAGAACTCAACAAATATTATAGTATATAAATTTTCATTTCAGTCTTCCCATTGGTTTGAGAGTTGTAGGTTTTCATAAGTCATATATTGATGTTATGAACCATATAATGTGTGTTCTGGGATTTTGATGTTAACCATGTATCATGGTCAGATACAATCGAAATAGGTGAATCATGAAGTATCAAAACTTCATTAATACATAGCATCAATATATGATATAGAGGTATATCATCCATTGTTGAAATTATATTTCTTTAAATGGTTTGTAAATCCAAATAACCAATTTTGAATCTATTTATATGAGTCTTTAACAATCTAGTGACATTATAAATAACAATATAATCTAATTTCCATAAAAGAATATGTAGAGGTAGCATAGATCCTTGAAAACATTTTATTTATTACTATTAATATTTAAAACCCAATAATGTCTATATCGTAAAATTATTTAATGATATATTTATCTTTAAATAATTATTATTTACCTGATATATTTCATTACATGCAATACTGATTTTAAATGAATTGTGATATAGTATTTTCATAATATTATTTAATATGAAATTTTTTACCATAATATTTTATTAGAAGAAATGAATAGTAATAACTAAAATAAATAAATTTATTATTTAAATATTTATAACATGAATTAATTGGTATTATTTCTTTATAAATTAAAATAAAATCATGTGAAGGTAAATAGATATGCTTTTCTGGAAACAATTTTTAGGAACATAATGGTTTTCTATAATAATAAAACTTTTTAATATCTCATGATGAATTGTATTAATGAAATATATAGTTTATATATTTATTAAAATATTTTAATGTTCACTTAATATATTTTACTAGGCATGGAATAATAATAAATCTAGTTTTATACTTACAAATTTATTAAAATGGGGTTTGTTTCATTTTTCATCCTTCATTTAAAATAAATTTCTATTAATTCTAGAAATAAAATATTTTAAATTGGGTTCATAATGTTCTATAATCTTAGTTACTATAATCTAATATATTAATTAATTTTTTTTCATTATTAATAGTAAAAATTATTAAATATGGTTTCCATAATTTGGGTTAAAAATATTTTTATGAGGAGTTCTCCTATGTGATAAGGTTTAAAATATCACAAAATAGTAAATTTAATAAATTAGATGATGTAATTTAGACCTTGTAAAACATATCATATAATATTTATCATTTTTTAGAAACATTACTTAAGAAATACATTGATATATTTTAATTTTTTTAAAAATTCTAAGTGTGTCCTCGCCCTCCCGTATAAAAGGATATCACATATTATTTATTCCATAAATTTCATAGGAATTCTATCTAAAAAAATGCATACCCTAATCCTTTCTTAACATATCTCCCCATTTCCTTAGAGTTATTATTTATCATATTACCATCCTCTCAAGTATTAATTTGTAAACTAATAGATGTTTCTCAATTAATGGTTATATATCATAACCATGTACATTCAATTTTATTTTCATCATATAAATACAACAAATATATGGAAAACAATATAAAATAATGAATAATTTTCTTAATTATTTTTAATTATTATTATATTTATCTTTAAACCATTTTGACTACTTTTAAATTACATGGAAAATGAAATTATCCAACAAGTGTACTTTTAATCTACATCCACAACATGGAGATATGATTCATTTATCATCATTCTAATTAATTATTTGTAATTAAAATTTATTTAGTTTTTATATATGATATTAGTGAATTATTTATACTTATGTTGTTATAAGATGGTATTCACCATTACACCATTCCATCTATTGGAAATCAATAACATCGTTTATCTGTTCTTGTGGACTACCAACTCCACATAGTGATGTGATTCAATTTTCATCACAAATTTATATTAATAATTATGAACCTTTAAAAGATTAATAAATATAACATTTTATTTATTTATAATTTAGTGGATTATTAGATAGTGACCATGGTTCATGTATAAGATCCACCGAATTGAAACATGAATGGAAAATGTACCATTTTTCTCTTGAATATTATTTTTAATGAAAAAATTAGGAATAAATGAATCATTTTAATTTATAACAGAAGGATACATAGTATTTTTTATGAATACTATTTTATAATTTATTCATAATATATTTTTATTTATTATAAATTTGTTTTATCTAGTATTAATCATGATAGAATATCATAAAAGGGTTTATGTTATAATCTCACTTATATTTAGGGTTTTTAATTGTAAATTTACACTAATGGATGTTAAAACAAAACAAAAATTAAAACATCGTAAATTATCTTATCATCTGGTAAAATTTTTAGGGTTTTATGTATAATTACCATTTCCCCTTCTCTCGTCCATAATATTATTGATACAATGTTTTTTTTAAAGAAAGGCATATTATTTCCTCCTAAGTTGATGAATTTTTTTTTTCTCTGTAGATAATATTAAAAAATTATTGTTCATTCATAAATCTAATATGTTTTAAATTTGAAATTTAAAAAACCTTTTACTTTATTTACTATTTTCAAAAATTATTCTTTCAAAAAAGGCTTATAAATAATTAATTTATGAATTTTTCAAGAGTTGGAAAGGATTATTTTATTTTAATGTCTATGGAATGGTCATAATTTCCTATATCTAGGATCACTATTTTATTTTATGCTTCTATTACACATTTCATGGGTCATATTAAAAATATATATTTTCCCAAAATAATGATATTTTTTATTAAATTTAATTAGATTAAAATATATTTTCTCATTTGTACAAAGAATGTTTTGATTGATCTTTTAAATGTAGTTTTAATTTATATACATTTATTTTAGTGATTTTTATGATTCATTGGAGATATGAACATGTGGTATCATTAAATTTAATTTTCTTGATGGGTTATTATGATGATGATTTTGGTATGATTCTATGAAACATATTTCTTTCCCTTGGGTTAATTATGTTATAATGAACCATTATGAGACCCATTTACTTTCAACGGGTTACATAATGATTGAATTAGACAATGTACATGAAACAAGTTTCCTTTACATGGTTTATTATATGATAATAGGACAAATTTTTAATGAACATTCTTCACAAATATATTTGAATTTGATTTTTTAATGTGTGGTTGAAAAATTATATATCACTCTAATGCATTGGTAAATTATTAATATCTCATGTGATAAATGGAATTGGAACTAGGAGTGAACCGAGTTATGTATGAGTATTTTTCCCCAATTATATTGTGGGTAGGGAACATTAAATAAATAAAAGATAGAATTTTGGGGTGAAACTGATCTACTAAGATATAATTGGTAGTGATTCTTGACATATTGAAATGATTTTCTATGCTTATGTGTGTTCTAAAAACATATGTATTATGATATTTGATATGATCTCATGGGTCTAGATTAATTATTTATTATTCCACGAATTTATGAATGATGTCTTTTATTAGGAAAATTACATATTTCGTGAATTATTTTTAATGATTTTTGAAATATTAATAATTATTATTGTAAGATAATATTATGTTATTATACCTTGTTTTGATCTTATACTTCCTTACAATCATTATTTGAGATATCATATGTAAACCCCTTCTAATAATCTAATCCAATTGTTTCTTATGTTTCCTTTCACTGCATTATAAAGAGATATTTTATGTAAAGTATGTCCAAGAAGTGTTATTGATGTGATGATCATTGTGGGAAATGTTTAAGATCCTTCATGAAATAATGTAATTAAATATATTGTCTCTAACGAATTGAACCATTATATTTTTGGATAATCTTATTTTAAGATGTATTTAATATTCATTTATAAATTATATATATATAATTTCTGGATTACCGCTGATTCTATCATTCCAACGTTTATTTGATTTTTGATATTAGATTTACGTAAATTTGAAAATAAAAAATCCATGGAGATAGGTCTATGTATATGATATCAAACTAATGTTCAGTAATTGTAGATATTGGGTTGTTTCCATATTAAATACATCCCTCCTCGTATGCTATAAGGTGGATTCCATTGTCCCATAGATGTGCCTTGGGTTAAGAACTCTAAAATTCATATAATGTCTACTAACTTATCTAACATTGGTCTATGATGAGTGGGAAAAAAATAAAACACCTTACTATACACCCTCTTGTGGTAGTATGGTTGGGTAAAATTATATTTTCATTATGAGACGCTATCATGGACATGAATATATAATGTCCATGAATAACCTAGTTTAAATTATTTTATACATATTTTTTAAAATAATGTTATCTGATTTTGAAATCATAGGAATTGTTATTTATGATTACATTATCACTCCCAATGATTATAATCAAACACACTACGCATTATAGAACTAGTCAATGGTTATACCTTGAATGAATTGTGAAAATTGTAAATGTAATTGGTAAAGTAGTGACTGATCACATGATAGATAAAATAAAAATGGATATGGGATGAAAAAACCTTTATCTATTTTCACCCACCTATCTTAAGATATAGATAGATACATGGATTTTGTTTATCTTCTAAATTTCAAAATTAAATATAAACTCACTTTTGTGTATTTTATGTAGAAACATTCACTATAATTCTATTGTTCCTCTGATCCAGTAATATTTTATAAGTGCATCACTACCACTAAATGTATTTTCCATTATCTACAGTTTGAAACATGAATAAAAATATCCTAGATGAATATCATTTGGAAGGTGACGAATAACAATGGTGTAATCTTATTATGAATAAGATGAATGAGGTTTAAATAAACTAAATGAGGTGGGAATATTTTAAGAAGGTATTTTTAATTTAGTATATTCTCTAAACTATTTTCAATAAAATTGAAATTTGATTCAAGGAAATAAGGTTGAAATATGAAGAATTCATTAGTACCAATGAGAAAAATTTCATGTGAACTAAAAGATGTGCCTCCAATTTATCATTGATCCTAAGGGATGAGTTGAATGATTATTTAGTGGATTGAGACATTGTATCCAAAAGGAATTAATAATAATGGATTTTAATTGATAAGAATAAATGGTTTGATGTTATCTCATCCTAGAATTGTAAATTGGATGATCTTGGAATTTTAATGATTTTTGGGAAAACAAAAAAAAATTAATTTTGAGTAAATTATAAAAATAAAATACACAAATAAAACAAAGTGTGGATGGAATAACAGATGAAATTTCCTTCTAGGGTATGGGAAATTTTCTTAATTTTTAAAATACGGTAATCTTATAGAATAATGATTATGTGATATAAAGAGGCCCACTAGTGTAGAAAACGCCTTTTTACGGTGGTAATTTTTTATTTTTTATATCGGATTTTGGAAAATGTTATTACAGTAGACGTTATAAACATTGTTTTTTATGTTAGTTATTTTAAAACCGATGTAAAAAAACAAATCTAAAGCATTTTTCATGTCGGTTGATGAAAAATTGAGGTGGAAAACTCTTTAGAGTAATGGTTTATTATGTAGGTTATTTAATAAATGATGTGGTATATACTCTTTAACGTCAGTTATTATACAATAGACATCATAAATCACTCCTCTGAAGCGCTTATGACGTAGGTTATTTTCATAACCTACATGACAAACCTGTCTTCCATGTGGTTTCCCACATAGGTTAAATAATAACCGATGTGAAACATATCTACTACGTCGGTTATTTTATAACCATCATAAAAAACTTTTCATTTCCATTTATTACATCGGTTATGAAATAACCAACGTAAAAACCATTTCCCATGCATTTATTATGTCAGTTTTCAAATAAATGACGTTAAAAATAATCGCCATGCATTTTTTACGTTGGTTATAAAATAACCAATATATAAAAAAAATTCTTTTAATAAAACTGATGAACCACTGCTATGCCCTGCCAAAATACCTAAAACAGACCAAAAACAGACAAAAAAACAGACCAAACCTGACTAAAAGCAGACCAGAACGCCCCCCCCCCCCCCACTTGACATCCCCCACCACACCCTTAGACACCCCCGCCCCACATGACAGCCCCCACCACACCCCTGGACTGCCCCCATTCCCTGGACAGCCCCCAAACCCCTGAAAAACCCCCACCCTTCTGGACACACCCACACCCTGGACAACACTCCCACACCCCTAGACAACCCTCTAAACCCCCTAGAAACCCCCACCCTCCTAGACACCCCCACCCCCTAGACAGCACTCTCACACGCCTAGACATCCCTCCCACACCCCTAGAACCCCCCCCCCCACCCACTGGACACCCCCAGACCAAAAACAGACCAAAACCAGACCAGAACCAGACCATACACCCCCCCCACTGGACATCCCCCGCCACACACCTAGACACACCCCATACCCCTTGGAATGCCCCCAACCCCTGGACACCCCCCACACCCCTAGAACCACCACCCCCCTAGTCACCTCACCCCCTGGACAACACTCCCACACCCCTAAACAGCTCTATGACACCCCTAGAACCCCCCCCCCCCACTAGACACCCCCACACCCTTTGACACACCCTGTACATCCCCCCACTCGTCTGGAAATCCCTCCCATCCACTTGAACGCCCTCCCACTCCCCACCCCACTAGACAGCCAACACCACACCCCTGTACACCCCACCCCCACCCCACCGTACACCCCCAGACCAAAAACAGACCAAAACCCGACCCAAATCGGACTAAAACCCCTCCACCCCACTGGACAGTCCCCACCACACCCCTAGACACCCCTTCCCTCCACACACCCCTGGACTCCCCCCCCTAGACAACCCCAACAACACTGGACAACCCCCACCCCCACCCTCCTGGACACCCCCACCCCCTGGACAGCACCCCCACACCCCTAGACAGCCCTCCCACACCCCTAGAACCCCCCACACTCCTGGACACCCCCACCCTCTGGACAACACTCCCACACACCTGGACATCCCTCCCACATCCCTAGAACCCCCACCCACTGGACCCCCCACACCCTTGAACACCCGTGTACATCCCCCCATTCGCCAGGACAACCATCCCACACTCCTGGATACCCACCCACCCCCTGGAATACCCACCCCCCATGGATACCCAGGACACCCCCAACCCACTGGGCAGCCCTCCCACACGCCACTGGAAACCCCCCTCACCCCAAAAGACACCCCCACCCTCATAGACACCATGGACACCCACTCACCCATAGACTACCCTCCCACATGCATGTATATCCCTCCCACACCTTGACACCCCCCCATAGCACTTGACTCTCCTGGACACCCCCCCACTCTCCTGGACAACCCTCCCACGCTCAGGGACACCCTCCCACCCCCTAGACTGCCCACACCCACCCCCATGGACGCCATAGACACCCAACACACTGGACAACCCTCCACACCCCCATGAAAACCTCCCTCACCCCACAAGACACCCCCCCCACACACACCCCTAGACACCCCCTGGATAGCCCCCACTCCATTGGAAAACTCTCCCACACTCCTAGAAATGCTCCCCCTCCTGGACACCCTCCCACACACCACTGGTCCCCCACCCCCAATGGATAGCCCCCACCACACCACTAGACAGCCCCCCACCAAACAGGACACCCCCAGACCAAAACAAAAAGTAGACCAAAACGACACTAGAACCCCCCCCCCCAACATTCCAAATCCTGACCAAAACTAGACCAGACCCCCACCCCTGGACAGCCCCCACACCCCTGGACACCCCCACCCTGTTGGACACCCACACCCCTTGGACAGCACAACCACACCCCTGGACAGCCATCCTCACCGCACAGGACACCCCCACACCCTTGGACATCCCCTAGACAACCCCTACTCCCTTGGACATCCCTCCCACCCTCGTGGAAACGCTCCCACCCCCTTGGATTACCCCCATCCCCATGGAAACCCTGGACACCCCCACCCCACTGGAAAACCCTCCCACACCCCCTGGAAACCACCCTCACTCCATAAGACACCCCAACACCCTTAGACACCCCCTGGACGACCCCCACTCCCTCAGACAGCCCTCCCACCCTATTGGAAATGCTCCCACACCTAGACTGCCCCCACTCTCATTGACAGCCATCACCCCCCCAGACCACCAGACGGACCACACACACCCCTAGATACCCCCACCCCATTGGACACCCCCACTCCCTTGGAACCCCTCCCCTAGACCAGAATCCATACCAGAAAAACAATCATAAGTAGACCAAATAAAGAAGTATAGCATAATTAGAAATTCACATATATAACATTCCAAACATACAATGTCAACTTAAAAAAACTAAATCCATCCTAAAAGACTACAAAATATACAATTACAATGATAATATTCAAAATTACATTTTATAATATGAACAACAAAAATTCAATCATACTTGTAAAATAATTTCACTATGCCACTTTTAAGTTTTTGATGTCTTGAGAACTATAGAGTTGAGGGTCATAAAATAGCTACAAATTTAATGGATAGTAGTAAACATGTATAATGAATAAATCAAATGAAATATTCTGGAAAATTTTAAAAGGAAATATTTCCAGATCAAAGTTCACAACTGTTCTAGTTGTAATTATTTCATACATAAATCATAACATATAATATCGGCATTTGATGACGCCTTTTTGTTCATAAAAATTATGTTTTATTGAGTGTAAATTAAATATTTTATATTTAGGTAATAAATCAAAATTAGAAAATTATAAATGGATATTTACCTTTACATTTACATATTTTATCTTCGCACTCCTTTTCTTTGTGTTTTTTCAAAAGTAGATCCATCCCCTATTAGAAAATAATACGAATGGGAAAATTTTAAAATTCATTATAATATATAAAAGTGTAGAGAAATTGAAACATACTTTTACAAAATTTTATTAAATCTTTCCCACACATCACCATGGACAGAGTATATCCTATAATGTTTTTTCTCCCTTGGGAAAAAACACCTAACATCCAATGATCACAGATAAAAGAAAATTTATGGTTAGTGGTTTTTTATGATAAAAGCTAATGAACTCTTTTCCAAAGATGTGTTTCATACCTCACAAAAAGGAATCATCCATCATTCTGTGACTATATACTATTCAAATCTTTCAGAACTATAAAGAATTATTTGTTCCTCATCCAATGCACGTGCTTCAGGGGAAATCAAATACAGGTCCATGAATCCATATACATATGTCTGCTCACTCTTCACACAAGAGTTAAAAAGATACCAAATACAAAACACACATAAGTATAAATTTTTAATAAATATAACACAGGGAAAAGGTGTTAAGACTTACATGGGAAAATTTTGCACCATGTTGATGCCTAACTTATCTCCAGTAACAAGCTCCATGATATCAGTTTTTACAATCCCCACAGTTATTTAATGTCCACAACCATGAGATTCCATCAGAAACTCATAATGATCTGCCAAAAAATTTGAATATATTAATAATATGTTAGGACTACTAGAATCTGTATCTGATTTCATAGTCATTTGTCTTTGTTGTTGTCTATTCAATATTTATTTACCGTTGAAGTGTTCCTATAAAAATGAATAGAAAAATATATTAGTATTCAAATGATTAAACAACTCTAATAAAAAAATAAAATAAAATATATAAAATACATACCTCTATGGTAGTGAGTCGCAGATGTATGGATGGAAAAATTAAAAAATGGATGATACTATGTCAAAACTGTCATCACCTCATCTGTTGGTAATGGTACTTGTGATGATCTATCTATAAAATTCTGTACAGTGACCCTATGATTATCTACCTTTTATTATTGATGATGAACTATATCTCATATAAAATATAATAGCCCATATGAAACAATATATTGTTGAAGATCATCAACATATAACTCGCAATAAGTAGAAAGATTTGGCGGAAGAGTATGATAAAAAATGGGGTCTGCAGGCCAAGGTGGGGGAGTGGGATCTACTGGTGGGGGTGGTATATAAATAATGGGGACTACAGGGGGAGGTGGAGGAGTGGGAGATATAGTCTGAAATTGTCTTTTTATGTCTTCAAACATAGACTGTATCGGCGCTCTAATATTTTCATCCATCATCACATTACTATTATGAACTTTTTCCTCCAAGGATTCTATTTTGTTTTTATAAGAACCCTCAACAGAATAAGTTGAACAACGTGGCAACACTTTTCTTACTGATACACCTGTCGGATATCCTCATACATGACTAGGATGTTCAGTCTTTCCCAATGATGAAAATAAAATATCTTGCCTCCCACCAGCTGTAAATACCCCTTGTGAGCTCTGTTCCTCAAGATAAACCTATATTAATTAATTGAACATTTCTGTAATGATTGAAATAATATAAAGAATATAGTTAACTTAAATAAATAAAATAGATATCTTACAATCCTCTTAGCTATGATTATCGAATCTTCCAAATGATATTTCTCTTTTTTCCCCATTCGAGCTCTCTTCAATTTTTCATATCTAGATGAAAGGAATGGAGGGGCCACCTCACCAGAGCTTGAATACTCGGCTCTTAGTTTTTTTAATTTTTATGCCATCATTTGTTCTTCCAATAATGTATACCCTCCCTAAGATAAACTATGAGGGTATACATTTTTAGATTTGATCTCCTGATTATATTTCATAGTTTTCTGTAAATTATGAATAATAAATCATTAAAAAACATTAATAAGATCATTTATATAATAAATCATATAAAAGTTTACATTTCCCATACCAAAAATGAATCTTTTCTTCAACTTTCAACAAACTGTCTCCATGTGTCTTCATCTATGAGAGGATATATATGACATGGATTTTCATGACTCCTATGATTAAAAATTAAATCAGATGAGAGGGTTGATTTGAAATCCTTCAATCTTCTGGCTGATATTGATAAACATGTCTTCCTGACTCCGACAATGTTAGGAATATCAAATTTCATCTGATAGAGAAGAGGTTAAACATATTATACATACTAGAATCATTTAATGAATAGGAAAACAATAGAAAAATATCTTACCAAAATCATCTCCAACAACTTAGTGATTATCGCTTTTTCCACAGTTCTCCAGTCATCATACAAAATTATTACTTTTCTCTAACCCTAAGTTGATACAAAACACTTAAAATCATTTCCATTTGGACCTCTAGGAATATCAACCTCAACAAACACTAATAGAATCCTCTGATCTTGCATACAAGAAAGTGATAATTTTTGTAAATGTGTACACCCACATTTACCAACTCTTGAACTCTTTTTCATAAAGGGAGCAAATGAGGAAGATTTGGGAACATCAAGAGGATAATGTGAATGTTCCTCCCTATAGATATTACCAATATTCTATTCTAGAGAATCATTTGGTTGATCAACTGATTGATCTGTCATTATCCCTTAAATAAATAAACAAACATTAGTTCACAAATAATCAAATTCAAATATTACAATACAAATTTAAACATAAAATAGAAAATTGTACAAAGTTATGTAATAGTTAACATGGTTAATATGGTAAGCATTTTAAACAATGGAAAAGATGGTAATGATGGTAAAGATGGTAAAGATGGTAAATATAGTAAATATGGTAAAAAAGGTAAACATGGTAAACCTGGTAAACATGGTAAAAATGTTAAAGTAATTTTCATTGAACAAAAATAATAGATATATAAATTATGTAATGGTAAACATGATAAAGTAAACAGTACAACATTAAAACAAAAAAACTGTTACTTATTTTTTTAATACCTGTTTTAATAAAGAAAAAACTTTAAATATATAACATTTTATGAAAATAATAAATTTAAACAAGAAATAAACAAATGTTACCTGTAGTTATATGAATGTACAAATGGATTGTTTTCCAAAATTTCTTCGACGTGATCATTCCTTATGGCACGATCCATGTCTTCAACATTCTCAACATTATGTTCTATTAATCATTCCATTAAAGTAGGGATATAGCATAAATCAGCACCTTCATCAAGTTGATCCACACCAACATATTGTTTTTTCCCTTGTAAAAAAACAACCCACTACATATCTGATTGATCTAATACATAAAAAATTTGTTTTGCATGTGTTGCCATTATAAAAGAATTAGATGTTTATTTCAATCTATTCAGATTAAGAAATTTCATTCCAAATTTATCATATCTAACACAATTTTTCCCAATAAACCATTTATAGTTAAAAATATATACATTAATTTTAACGTAATAAACCTCCCATATTTCTTCAATCACTCCATAATATGCACTTGATTCAGAAATTGGGGTTTTTTGTCCTTAGAGCTCCATAAAATGGCCCGAAGGCCTTCATTTTTCATTGATTTTTTATAATCTACCTTTCAATGGGTGATGTGGGACACTTACACGGCCCTTAGTTTTATGTATTACATGGCCCATAGGCCTTAGATGAATTCATTTTCCTGTAGGATTCAAACATTACATACAATCCAGACTAACTACTTGGAACTGCTCCTTCCCAACATCCTCATGGTGAAATCAGCTCTCCTCCTCCGCATGGCTATTCGGCGTGGAATTCTCGTGCATGCACATGATTTTCCTAATGGAAGGTGTCATACCCTCTCATTCTTGCAATCCATTTAGCTTCTTCTGTGGTGAAATCTCCTTTCTCATCCTCATTGTAGAGCTTGTTCCTCATAGGTCGTCTGGTTTGCATCTGCACTAAAGGTGTCCTGAAGGCCTTGAGGTGGCCCGAAGACCTTACTTACCCAAAGTCCTAGGTGTCTTGAAGGCCTTAAAGGACTCAGGGACCAAATAGGTGGCCCGAAGGCCTAAAAAGGTGCATATTCCCAGCTTCTATAGTGCCAAACAGTACCTGCTACAGTTCCCCTAAAGTACCGACTACTGTACTGCATAGTTCTCACTATAGTACCTACTACAGTACTGATACAGTACCTTCTACACTACTGCTATAGTACCCCAAAAATAATGTATCTGCCTGGATTTGATCCCAGGTCTCCCAGGTGCACTTACAGAGTACATACCAACCGGGCTAAGGCTCATGTATGTCTTTAGCACTCGAAAAATGTATTGCTTCTGCATACACCAATACACCACTATTCTGAACTGCACTTTTGTTTTCCAGAGATTTCCTACGAAATTTATAGCGATTAATGTCATAACTGGACCATGTTATCACATTTAAACATGGACCACCCCTACCCATTTTATTTTCTCTGATACATCTGATCTACCATGCAAGGTATTTTTAAACCATGAAAAAAATGTTTTGTTGTGCTCATTCAAAATCCACATTTCATTCTTCTTTAGATGACATTGTTTCAACTCATTAATATGTAATGTGATATATGGTTGAGCATCAACTATGTTATTCAAGATGTATAATTCTTACTTATTCATTTGTTCAACTAACAATTATTTGACTTTGAAGACATGAATCCCCTTTCCCTCATTATTAAATAGTTCATGGCGAGATGGAGGCAAACCTATGTGCTGTGTCATAGCCATGTATTTCGTACAAAACTCTACAACCTCCTTAGAAATATACTTTTCAATAATGGAGGCTTTAGGTGGATATGGATTCTTAACATACCCCTTCATTATTTTCTTATAACTTTCAAAAGGATACATCCAACGAAGATATACAAGACTGCAAAGATTAATTTCTTGAACTAGATAAACCATTAAATGCACCATTATATCAAAAAAAGATAGAGGAAAATATATTTCCAATTGATAAAGTATAAAAATTTAATCATTTTCCAAAATGATCCAAGCATTCACATCAATCCCCTTATTACAAATTGAATTGAAAAAATAACACAACATCATTATAGTCTTTCTAACATGGATGGGCAATATTCCATGCAATGAAACTGGAAGAAGTTATTTCATCATGACATGACAATCATGAGATTTCAAACCTATCAACATCAAGTCCTTCAATGAGAATTTTTTTTACATTTGAAGAATAACCTTGAGGCAATTTGATATCATGAGGACACTGAAAAAAGTGAATTTTCTCCCTCTTGGATAATGTATGACAAGCTAGGGGAAGAAATGGTAATCTTCCATTCGGAGTGGGAGATAACTCCAAACGTATTCCCATTGATATTAAGTCTAATCTTTCATTCAACCGATCTTTTTCTTTCCTTTAATATCTAACAATGTTCCAATAATATATTACAGATATTATTCTCAATGTGCATGATATCAATATTTCTTTTAATATCATGATATCTCCAATATGGCAGCTCAAACAATATTGAAATTTCCATCCGAATATTTCTATAATAACCAGATTTCTGTGTCTTTCCCAATGTCACATCATGGTTTTCCACCATCTCAAAATATAGATCAAAAGATATAAGTTTTGGAGAAATATAAAATTCTTGTGAGCCATTGAAGGCCTTTTTAGTCTTCTATAAGAGTGATCCATAGGCAAAAACATTCGACGACCCATGTACACTATTTTTCTCCCATGATGCAATTGACAATATGAATTCTTTTGTTCACAAACTGGACATGCTTTATCTCCTTAAACTCTAAATCTAGACAGATTTCCATATGCTGGGAAGTCATTTATAATGAACATAAACACTGGATGCAGTTGAAACTATTCCATTTTATAAGAATAATTCACCATAATACCATCCTCCCATAAAAGTTTCAAATCATCAATCAATGGTGACAAGAAAAAATCAATATCATTTCCATGTTTCTTCAGAACAAAGATCATTATACTCAACATGACATATTTTCGCTTCATACAAACTTTAGGAGGGAGGATGTAAATTTCCAATAAAACAGGCCATGAAATATTTGACCAACTGAGGGTTTAGTATGGATTCATTCCATCTGTGCACAACCCTAGTATGAGATTTCTAATTTTATTTCCAAATATAGGATACTACTCATCATGTTTCTTCAATTTTGGATAATCAGCTGGATGAACATATTTGCTCATCAGCTTTCCGTCTTAAACTTTTTTCATCATGTGAATTATGAAAATAAACGTTTCAAATGATGAACTATAGGAATATTCCAAAATACCTTGGATGGGATCTTAGTAATATCTACATCAGCTTGTGATTTTTCTTTCACCTTATACCTTAATGTCCCACATTTTGGACACTTTGACAGAAATTCATATTCCTTCTTATATGTCATACAGTCATTCGGACATGCATGTATTTTATTATATCCCAATATCATCGGGCATAATATTTTATTGTCCTTATAATGTGAATCTAGAATATCGTTATCTTTTGGAAAAATTTCTTTCATCAATTGTTGCAGCTTTATAAAACTTCTATCACTCCGTCCTTGTTTCTCCTTTAGGTTAATCAATCTTAACACCGCAGACAAAACCGTAAAATATATACAACCACGATACAATGGTTTTTCAGCATCAACATATAGATGTGCAACTTTTGGTTCCATATCAATTTGTTCTGCTATAATATCACGAATCAATTCTTCAATTCCATTGGAGTTTCCATCTTATGAATCACCATCATTAGTAGATGTGACATTCCGTCCAGTTTCACAATGCCAAATCCAAGGTCTATAACTCAGTTTAAAACCATGAAAAATTAGATGATCTTTTATCTCTCTAATTTTCAACTTCTTCATATTCAAACATTTCAGTCATGGACAGAAAAAAAATTCCACTTCTTAGAACATTTCATTTAGCAAATTCCAAAAAGGCACCAACACCTTATTCATATTCATTACTCATTTGATGTGCCGTAATCCATCTTCGACTCATTATTACCTATAAGAAATATCAAAATTATAGATCATTTTAAGACAAGAAAAATATATGTTTATATGAAAAATATGATAATTTGAATGTAAATAAATTTTTAAATATAAAACAAATCTGTGCGTATTTTAAAAAAATATCCTTGAAAATGATTTTAAAAAGAAAATACAGTTAGATATAACAGTTTTAAATTCATCTTGGATCCTTTCTTCTTAAGATTCGCAAAGAATACCTCTTGGTGCAATTGGATACCAAATTAAACCTTCTTTAAAAAAGAAATATGATGTATAGATATTAAAATATGTATACATTCAATACAAAAAATTACAAAGATCCCAATGATTTGAATCCTCTTGACAGCCCCTCCACCCCTCTGGATAGCACCTCCCCCCACCTCCCACCCCTGGACACCCCTACCCCCTTAGACAAAACCCCCACCCCCATGGACACCACTCCCAACACCTTGGACACCACCCCCACCCCCTTGTACACCCCCTGGAGACCACCACCCTCTTGCACATCCCCCCACCCCGTGGACACCACCCCCACCCCCTTGGACACCCCATGGACACCACCACCCCCTTGGACATCCCCCACCCCTATGGATAGCACCCACCCCTCTAGACAGCCCCCACCCCTTGAACACCCCCACCCATCCTCGACACCACCCCACCCCTACCCACTTAGACACTCCCTGGACACCCCGAACCATCTGGACAACCCCCCTGGACAGCCCCCAAACCATCTAGATAGGCCTCCACCCCCTTAGACACCCCCCTAGGACACCCCAACCCCCTTGGACCCACCCCCCCCCCACACCTGGATTTCCCCCCCACACCACCATGGACACCATGGACACCATAGACACCCCCAACCCTCTGGACAG
Source organism: Viscum album (assembly GCA_963277665.1). NCBI lineage: Eukaryota > Viridiplantae > Streptophyta > Magnoliopsida > Santalales > Viscaceae > Viscum > Viscum album. The sequence continues at coordinate 1,919,780,266 of OY728119.1, forward strand.
CCCCCCGAACCCTCTAGACATCCCCCACCCCTCTGGACAGCCCCCACCCCCTGTACAACCCCCACCCTCTAGACTTCCCCCCCACCTTGGAAACCCCCTACCCCCTTGGATAGCCCACCCACCTCCATAGACCCCCCCACCCCTAGACAACCCTATCCCCTTGGACAACCCCCTCACCCCCATGGTCACCACCACCCCCACCCCCTTGGACACCCCCAGCCCCCCTTGGATATCCTCCTCACCCCCTAGACACCACCCCCACCAACGTTGACATCCGCCACACCCCCTTGGACACCCACAACCCCCTTGGACAGCCCGACACCCCAAAGACACCACCCCCACCCCCTTTTACACCCCCTGGACACCCCACCCCCTAGAAAACCCCCACCACCCCTGGAAACCACGCATCTACATGGACAACCCCCACCCCCTTGGACACCCTATGTACGCGAACACACACAAACAATAAAAAATCGTAAATGTTCATGATATCACTTCCATGGTTTCTTTCTCCAGAAAAGAGTTTAGCTTTGTATAAATGAACACTTCGAAACATACCCTGACAACAAGGGCGAAGATAGAAAAATAACATCTCAAAAAATTAGATTTGGGAATCATGATAATTGATAACAAAAACTGAGCCGTGTGAGGCTTACATAAGTGTTGCGATTCGACCTGATATATCTGGAGACAATAAAGATGATGAATGATGCTGGAAAAATGAGGCTAGGGGTACGGCATCGAAGAATCCTTTCTAGGTGTTCTGTGTAGGAGAGACGAGTCGCAGGTCACACGGTCGAAGAAAACAGAATGACTGAATACGGGGTGTGATAAATCATTTAAAATATTTATAACATCGGTTATTTAATAACCGACGTGATAAAATATATTTTTCTATGTATATAATGATGGTTATTAAAAAAACGGTGTAAAAATTTATTTATAACATCCGTTATTTTATTACTGACATTATAAATGGAGCTTTATCACATTGGTTTTTTATAACCGACATGATAAAGCGCGTCAGATTCGATTTTCATGATCGTTATAAAATAACTGATGTAAAAAGCCTATTCTCCGAATTTTTTACATCAGTTATTTTATAACTGACCTAAAAAATGGATCTTGATGGATATATCACATCAGTTATAAAATAACTGGCATGATATATTGATTTTTAAAGCTTTGTACATCGGTTATATAGAACTGACATGAAAAATTCCCACGTGTTTAAGGTTTTTTCCACTATTGTCCAATAAATTAAAGGGAAAAATAAAATTATCAATAAAATGTTACACCCATAATTGAATAGTACTAATTAAAGATGTAAGGAAATTATTCTAATTATTTTATTAAAATAATTTTTGATGATGATGGTTTTCATCAGTAAACCCTTAAGCCAAGAGTCCAAGAGGAGCCTCATTTTAACATAACTACTGAACTAGGTCATAGAAATAAAATAGTGACTGGTACACCAACCATTCACTATAGAACCAAATTTTTTATATCATTCAGGATGTACCAACTCATTTATATCTATGTAATTTAATAAGGCTATAATGTCACCTAATAAAAAATTAGATGAGGAGTTTTAAATAAAAACATCTAAAGATGTGATGACTGTATCTCCTATCTATATCTCATTTCCAATAGAAGTTATTGGGAATGTATTTCAGGATAATATTGTCATTGTCTTACTAGATAAAGTTGAGGATATTTTAGGAATTTATTGTCTCTTTCTATAGATATCCCATATCAAATTATATGGAAGGGAAGTCACATTTGACATTCTAAACCAATATATGATCATATTTTTGTGTGTGGATGAATATGTAAATAAAATTGAAGTTACATAAGTTATTGGGTCATACTACCAAATACTGGGGGATATTTATGTCAAACGATTAGGGGGAAACTCAACATCTAATTTATTCCTATTTTTGATTATTATGATGATGAATTTTAAAAATAAAGTCTTTGTCTTCCCCTAAAACATGATGTTGAGTTTTCAATATAACCCATACCTAGTTCTATAACTATTTCAATGAATCCATATTGAATTACCTAGATAGAGTTTTATGAATTTATGAAAAACAATCGAAAAATCAAGATATGTCATTCATATACCCTAGTGAACCACCATGAGGTAAACATAATCCATTTATTATGAAGTAATATGGATCTATATGACATTGAATTGATTATCGAGCACATAAAAAGATCATTATTAATAAAAATTATTTTCTACCCCATATCGATGATCTATATGATAAATTATTTAGAAATCGATATTTTTTAACTCTTGACCAGCTGCTTGGATTTAATCAATTGAGGTTTAGGATGAGTATATACACAAGATAGTGTTTTATAAATAGTATCAACATTGTGAATTTATAATGATTCATTTTTACTTACCAATTCACATATTATCTTAAAGGATTAAATGATTATATTGTACATAAATTGACATTATTTTTTGTTTCCGGTCTTTATAAAAGATATTATATGATTTTTAAAGAGTAAGGAAGAACAATAAGAAAATTTTAGGATATCATCAAAGACCCTGAGGAAGGAGAAGTTTTATGATAAATTTATGATTTATTAATTCTATATTTTTAGAGTTTCATTCTTGGGCCATATAATCTCATGTGACGGTATATTAGTAGATCCTTCAAAGACAAAAGTCATCGACCAATATCCTATTTTGACCATTGTATCTAAGATCTATAAATTTATTCAGTTGGATGGAATCTACAAGGTTTATTTATTATGACTAACTATTCTAATATCATTGTATACATGGAAGGGATCCAAGTACCTCATGAAAAATAAATGTAATGAAAATTTCAAGGTGCTGCAAATAAGTTTGTTCAATGTGCATGTTCTTCCACTACCATACAGTGGAGAACAGTTTGTTCTATTTAGTAATGTTTCAATGAAGATTATGGTATATGTCAATATACATAATAATAATGAAATATATTATGCCTCAACCTAAATGAAAATTCATGATAAAAATTATTCTCCTCGGGATTTATATTTTGTATGAGTAATTTAATAAATGTAAATATTGGGGAATTATCTTTATGGTAAAATATATGATATATATATATATATAATAAAATAATTAATTATACATTCACATGTAAATATTTAATTATTTTCCAAATTATATGGTTAAAATGAAAAATATTATGACTACATAATACTCTATAACCATTAGAATGTGAAAAAGAAGGCTGATGATCTAATTCAGAAAGATCATACTATTAATCAACGATGATGATTTGATAAAGTAAATATTTATGGATTTGAAGAATATGGATCTTGAAATATTGAGAAAATGTGATAGATCATTTCATTCCATGATTACTAGTCAATCATCTATCAATATTGGGATTAAAGAGGCATATAATACTGATGTGGAACTATATAAGATTTTGAGATATTGTCCTAAGGTCCACCATGGTTGTGATTATATAATGAGGATTATTTGTTGAGTTTGTGCCCCATAAACAATATACTTAAATGTGGAGGTGATGGGTGAATCACATTGTTCATCAATATATATTCATACGTGAGGTATGTAGATGTATAGAGATCAAAAAGATTAAGTCTAGTGGGAAAACATGAATAAAAGTTTTATAGTGTCTGTAACTTGATGTTTGGTATTTAAACTCTTTAAGACTGAGAGACATAAGTCTGACGAGTTGTTATAACCATAACAATTTCTATAATGAAAAATAGAAAGCATTACCATTGATTTAATTATTGGACACCACAAAACTACTAATTGGAAAAAAAAATTATTAGGGTAGTAGTTTATCCCCTTTTAAGGTCAAAATACTTTATTTACCAAAAATTAGATTTCTATATTGGCTAGATTACCTAGAAATATAATTTGAAATTAGTGTGATTTCATGGAGTACCAATCTTAGTTGTATCTGATTTGGATCAAGGGATTACCTTGATGTTCTGGAGAAGTATTTAGTTAGTTTCGGATATATAGTAATGTTTCAGTGTTCCATATCATCCTAATAAATATATTTAGTGTAATATGTAGTACGATTATATATAAAGTATACTAATTAGGATCAAAAGAATGTATTCAATGTGGATTTATCATAAGAGTGGTGAATATTTTTTAAAAAAATATATTAAAGGATTGTAATTTACAAAAATTAATAACCCTCCTTAAAAAATATCAAATTTCGATTTTTTACATCAGTTGTATTACTATAGAATCATAATCATGAGTGATTTCAATATATCAGATAAACAGATAAATTTTAAAGAATATGATTTCACCATAATCTAAATGGTTATGATTACGGTAGAGTAAAAGAATCATAATCAAATAATATTCTATTATATAAAAAATTGATATATCATATTCAAAAAAGATCCAACTAACATAGTAATGTTTAATCATATTCAGATATATTATGATAAAATAATAAAAAATATCACCTAGAAATTAAAATTATTGTAAGTAATAAGTAACAAAATAACAATGATATAAGAATGATATATAAAAATTTTAAAATATTTTAATAGATCTCATTTAACCTTATGAGTAAGGTACCCACAAAATGTGGCTAATGTTTTCCCTTGTTTTATAACAATAAGAAAGTATATATTTACTCAAAAAGAAAATCCATAGATATGATGATCACTTTTTTTCTGTCTTACTATCCCCGATAGCAATCAATCCGATAGATTGGATTTGTTAGTCTATCCCTATAATCCCTTGATCAATATGACGATCATATTTTTATATTTTTATCCCAGAAAGCCATTGATTGTAATTATTATTCAGACACAAAGTTACAATGAAAAATTTTCTTAAGGATACATCCAAGAAAAAGGTTCCTTATGATTATAAAATAGAAATACATTTATAAAAACTATGTAAAAAAATTCATGATTTAAATTTCCAAATATCTCACGCAATGATAATTTTTTAAATGATATTGATTAACCTGCACCCAAATCATTCAATGGTCAAGTATTTATAATACAACTCCAATGATAATATTTCTTTCCCAATGGTCATATTTCTCAATGTCTGTTTCAATGAATTAGACACCTAGTACTTCAACAAATCCTTTTGAACTAATTATATTGAATCTTATTAAATTACAAAATCATAATTTAAATAATGTTAAATTATATTATAAATTATATTTCAATGTTTAGAATTTAATATTGTTCAGTCCGATAGATTTTCATAAAACATTTCATTGTGCTATTCTTTATGAGTATGAATACAATGTTTATTGGTTATGAAATTAATCTAATTATAAATACTTCGTCAGTATGATGATGGAAAAAAGTTTTAATTCTGATTTGATAATAGTGAATGTAAATTAAATCATATCCATTCTGATCATGATAATCCTAATGATGAAATTTAGTTTATATTCATGAATACTTTATAACGAATTTTATATAAGGTAAAATTTTATGTTTTCTACAAAAACTTTCTAAAAATACATTGGACAAAAAAGTTAGTAATCAAGTATTTAACTTTGTGCTTGTTATTTCCAAAACAAACAAAATATAAAAATTATAAGACAAACTCTTGAATCAAAATTCTCTCCCTTTTTGGAAAACACAAACAATAAGACATAGAAAATAAATATGAAAATATTACATTACATTGTATTTAAGTACATCATATTCTTAATTAACAACATATTCTATTCTCCCCCTGAGCTTATAACTCTTCTGAAAATGATGATTAATATGGATAATCCAAACAAAGGATAAACCCCCCCATGTAGATCATAATCTCCCCATAATATGATTTCAATCACTTTATATAATTCTCATTTCAGAAACCCCCCCCTAAAAAACAACTCGCCCATTTTATAAAATCCCCCCTTGTATTTTCAAAAAACAATGGGAAAAATTATTAAAATACTTGAAAATTGTTAGAGAAAAAACTATGATAAAAAATGATTAACTTACTAATCATTCACAATAAATTATGAAATAATATTAAACCTATTGGAAATAGGGAAAATTCAATGATTTTTATTCATATGAAGAGGTTATGAATAAGAAAAGATTTCATACAAATAATAAAGAAATCAAAAGTGAGAAGATTTAAATAATTGTTTATCAATATTTTGAAAATATTATATAACTTCTCTAAAAAATTTATATCTCCTTAGAGCATTACAATAATATTTTATTTGGAATAAATTTTCTCATCTTGAATTTGAAGTATTTCATATTCAATCAAAATCTTTTGATCATGGATATGACACTTTTTAGAGAATTCATCATTATAATTATTCAATCTAATGATTTCATCCTTATAAGCATTGAGTCATGATACATCGATCTACATATATTTCATCTTCTAATGTAACTCATTGATATCCTTAGACCAGTTATTGGTTTTTTATTGAAATGGTCCACAAATTTCACCCTATCTAGATTTACTTTGGACAAGTCCTTGAATGCTTCTACAAACCTATCCATCATCTTTTTTATCTCTTGCTGAATTTAATGATTCATATTGAAATCAACACCATTATACCGAGACCAATTCACAGTTTTATTACATTCCGTCTTGTGATCTTCAAAACATTCCTGATGGAAAGTAACATTAGATTTGTTCCAAATCACTCAATATGAACAAAAAAATTGAATTTGATTTTGGAAATTCATTTTCATGATTTAGATCAAACTTTTATTCTAATCATGGGAATCATGGAATAGTTCCTTCAATTCTATATAAATTCTATATGATATAATGAACTCCTTATATTGTAATCATATTAATAAAATTAGATATCACAATATTTGTAATTTTAGTATGGGTGGTGTTGGTTTCCAGTTGGTTTCCATTTCCTTTGTCATCTTTCCTTGACTTTGAATTTCAACACTTTTTCAAACATTATTTCTATCATAAACATCAATAATATCATCATTACCATCAACATCATCATTACCTTCTATTTTTTCTAGTTCTGTTTTTTATCATTGCACCTGTATGAGGATAAAATATATATACGTGATGAAGGTTTTTCCTATTCTATAGAATTAGATGTCACTTATTGATTAGAAATTAAAGAAAATTCCTTAAGGATACTTATTATGTTCTTAAAGAAACATTTTTAGATTGAACATATACATTATCATAATTTTTTATTTTATCATTAGTAAAGGATCTAATTCCCTTATCATGTATTTTTTAATATTCTTAGAGCATTAAATTTTTACCAACCCCCATATTAATAAATAATGTCTTCAATATATATTTCTAATATTTATTGTCATCTCCATCAAAAATAGGTGGTCTATTCGGATTCAAATTTTATATTGATCTGATATTGATTCATACAATCTTATGACGATAGAAAAAAAAAATATTTTTCTCAATAAATAGTATTTTTACAAATATTAATAAACAAAAAGTTTACAAAACTACTTAAAAAAATTGTAATAGCAAATAGAAAAAAAAGCTTAGAAAGTATTTGAGCAGTGTAAAGCTACTCTAATAACAATTACTGTATCAATATATATGAAGTATACTGATTTTGATCAAAATAAGGTATTATAGATGTCTTTATTACAAGAGGGGGAGAATTGTATTTCTAAAAAAATTATATTAAATGAGTTTAAACAAAAATAATTCATAAACCACTTTAATAAAAAAAGTATTCATACTTCGACACTAGTATGATGATTAGAGTATAAATATAATGAATGATTTCGATATATTAGTGTAAAACAATTTCAATCATAAATATTATGATTTGATCATAATAATAATGGTTATGATTTTTTTCATAGAGAAAGAATCAAAATTATATAAGTTTCTATTACAATAAAATAGACCAACCCGATTCACAGAAGATCTGATTAATAGGTTAATGTTTTATAATATTTAGATACATTGTGATAAATTAGTTACAAACAACACAACCAAATTAGATGTCATGTAAGAAACAAGTACTAAATTAGTAATGACATAATATTTACATATAGAAATTTAAAAATAAATTAATATAACTCTTTTAAACTTAAGAGTATGTTAGACAAAAACTTTGGATAAAGGTTTCATATTTTTTTCTACTTATAAGAATGCCTGTATTTTCACTTCAAATAAATCCCTTAATATGATGATCGACTTTAATTTATCTTCTGATCATTAGTAACCCTTGATATGATAGATCATCTCTATATTTCTATCCCTATAGGCCCTCAATCAATACGTTGATGGGATTCACTATCATTCTGTCCCAAAAAGCCCGCGATTTTAATCATAGATTAGAAGAATGATTACAATAATTTTTTAAGGATACAACCCTAACAAGGTCCCCTTAGAACTATTAAACTCTATAAAAATTACAAAAAAAAACTATGATCAATACATTCATGAATTTAATTTATATATCTCCTACAAAATGATAATTTTTCAAATGAAATAGATCAAATAGTTCTAAACTCTTTGAATGACTAGGTATTTTGAGGAAATCCCAAATGGTAATATTTACTAATGTTTTTTGAAACAACTTTTACCCCTCGAACATGAATAGCTCTTTTGAAACTGATTTTTGACCATTTTTTGAATTACACCATCATAGTTTGAATGATATTCCATTATGACAGAAATATATTTTCTGTATTCAGAATTCAAACATGGTCAATCTGATGGATTTTCTAATAAAATTTCATAATGAAATTATTTAGGAGTATGAATTCTATGATTATCATTTCTAAAATCATATTGATTATAATTTACTTTTAAGAAAAATTACATGGCACAATGTCTTCAATATGATTTGATAATGGTAAATCCAATTACTCTCATAACCATACATATTATAACAATTGTAATGATGAATGTTAAATTTTATTCATGAATAATATCACAACCCATCCCTTGGGGCCCATGCCGTGACTCCCCCATTCTCGCATCTCGATGTCCAGGGGTTGGCGACTAGTGTCGATGGGGTCAACTTGCATGTGTGAGACATTTTCCTGAGCACATGTACATGCACACACACAATCGCAACACAAAACATGAAGAAGAAAAAGCATTCCAATAAAGAATAACCATGGATTATGAGTACATCATAAGGTCAAATGGGATAAAATAAAAACCCAACAAAAGACAACTATAAACTGATGAGAACAAGTAAAAATTATGAACAAGTTTTCTATTGAGAAACCCACCCGATGGTAAGAGTAGGGAAGCTACTGAAAGCTGGCCGAGTATGCCTTGTCTGCCTGATATCACTGGGCCCCACCTTGTCCTTTGCCACCAAGTCCACCATCAAAACATCTGTCATTTTCACAAGATTCAAAATGTGTGCCTGAAACCTATGTAGGGATGAGTAACAAAGTACTTAGTAGGGGACCCCAGTCCACTATGGAGAAATACCTGAATGTAAACACAAAGGAAAGCCACAAAATAAGTCCATAAATTAAGACCAAAATTTACAACCACAATGTAATGATAGATTACAACAGGTAAAATCTAATGTATAAAAAGAAGGCTCCTTGGCTATAGTGATGAATGTTTCTTACTGTTGAGGGACTCATTCCAGATTAATCGTTGCTCGACGGTCGGGCCACTAAGGATCCAAACGGTTTTGGTTTATCTACCAGGACACTAAGGATCTACATGTATGATACACGTCTGTTGGGCCACTAAGGATCCACAGGGCTCCTGATCATCTACTGGGACACCAAGGATCCACACGGCTACATCTCATTATCCGAGACACTAAGTATCCACACGGATAATGCCTGATCCATAGGTAATACCTCAACCTCCAATATGACCCACATAGAATAACTAAATAGACCATATCATCGTAAGGGTTCCAACAAACCAGACATCACATCGATCAGACACTCAGTCTGTAAGATATGATCATTTTAGTAAAAAGTTCCATATTGGATTCTAGTCCAATCCAACTCAGATGCAGAAAAACCCCTATCAAAACTCCCATATAGTATCTTAAAAGGACCCTCTTGTCACAAGGGTCCTCATTCTATAGACAATTCATCAATTAGACTCTCCTTCTGCAATTTATTGACCTTTCAGTAAACATGGTCCGATTAATAATCGACCTAGTCCGACTTGGTCAGACTGACCCATCCAACCCAGCACGGGCGCTCCCACATACCCCGGTTTAATTTTACTGACCCAACCTGACTCGGTTCTGGTCCCGGTCAGTCTGGTCTAGCATACCTAGTTGGCCTAAACCAATGGGCCTCGATGGAACTGGCCCATTTAAGCTGGGGGTGCAGCCCGCTAGGACATCCGGCTCGATCCAAAGGATGCGAGTCTGGCTCACTGGGAAAAGGTCTTGCCCACTGGGCGGGGGTCTAGTCCACCAATGTGAGTCCAACCGAGCCCTTGGGCTGGGCTACAACCCGCCTGGAAGGGCCTGGTCTTCCAAAGCCGGACTAGTGGCATGTGCCCTAGGATGTGGTAGCTACCGTCGCATCCCTTCCCTAATCAAACGTGGCCCTCATGGGGTGGGCCTCTCCTCTCACGCAGTGCCTGCCCAATATCGCATCTCTTATTTTTAATGGTTGACGGGTCGTGGCCTCCACTCTGTCATGGTGGAGTGACTGTAGCTCACCGAGTTGCTCAGGCTGCTATACGTGGGCCTCTATTCTTCCATGCCACTATTGCCCGCTGGCTCCAGCCTCCTTCCGCGGCGGCGTGCGGCCTCCATCCACCCGCTGCAACCGCTACGGGCCACCAAAGTTACTCTGGTGGTCCATTTCTTGATTCGTCTACACCTACGAGATCATAATGCTTCCACCTTCACAATGATGGACTCGAACTCACCTTTCCACCATTTTTAGAATTCATCCACAATGAACGCACATGTAGAGGGGCTCAGTCCTTGTATGTGTCGATCCACGCCCTCTATGTTAGAATATTAAAAACATAGGGTGGTCTGGGAATTGTAGTTCAATCAATACAAGTGATAATTTAATATCAGATAAAGAAATCCCAAAAATAATCCACCCAAAAACAAGAAAGTGGAATCTACGGATTAACTTGTTCATGGGTTAATCCACATTCGTCATTTATAATAAGAACAGGGAAATCATGAATCCCAAAAAACCCCTACCCCGCTTTGATGTTTGTTTCCGAAGTGTTCCATTTGTGGGGGTCCAAGCTACATTTATTATGGTCTCTTCTGGATTTCTTATGATTTTTCGGTGTTCTTTACCTCTCGACTCAGTCCCACTGGAATTTTTTGTTTTTGGTTGGAGAGGAATTCCACTGTAGGTTTTTAAGAGAATCCACAACACTTCATTTCTAGTCTCTAACCAATTAGCTATTTAAAAATGGAACAGGTCACTGTTTTTTTGTTACACTGCAATATTGCGTCATTATGCTTTCACAATGAGCCATTAATGATCCTTGTTTAATGTGCTTCTTCATCGCACCATAGATCCTTCGTCAGCCGCTCAACTATGAGAAAAATAAAATAAAACAACATTTTTATAGTTATATTATTATTTTTCCAAAAATCCCAAAATTATCTTTTTATCCAACCCTTGTCGGTCGATGTTATGTCCTTTCGTGGAATATCCAGGTATTTAGAGTTCTATGATACCCTCATATTTTTGAACCAAGAATTGGTTCAAAAGTATGAAAAACTCTCTCGCACGTTTATTTAAATGAAACTAAAAAATTTTCAAAAATTAAATACTACTATTGTCCCGCTCCAACCAATGTTAGGTTCTACATAAGGAAAGTATACCCACACGAGGTTAGCGATGGTCTGGTATTTTTTATCCATGTCATGGTTCACGAGTTATAAGCATTTGAATAAAACTACTCAAGTACACTATTTAAAGCTTAACATTTTTTGATTGATCATTCTGGGAACCCTGGCCCTCAAAACAACACACCATCTTAGTAATTGGTCTCAAAATTATTACATATAACAATAAAAAAATACACTAAAATTCTGTGACATTATATTATCCCCACCTCAGGGATTTATGTCCCTGAAATCCAAAAAAAGGAAAAAAACAAATAGGGTGTAATGAGCACGAATCGAATCCTCATGCTCCCATGTTCTCTATTAGAGGTTCACATGCTACCACCGAACATGCACTAGAGGAATCGACCATCCAAAAAGGGCCCTCTCCTATTGATCCTTTATCTCTACCGGGGACTCTAAAAACATTTCCCCATTGTTATCTCTATCTTTCCCTATTTGATGATGTGCAATGTATCGTGGACGTACCTCCTAAGCTGAAAAAAATGAAACAAATAGCGCACCAGGTGCATCTGTGGGTGAAGATCTAGGCAGTAAGACACCTCCCCAACTCCACTCATAATATGAAATGTAATGATAAATTCCATAGGTAACTTTCCACCCCTTCCAAAAAACTACAACCCCTATCGGTGTGAGAGCCGAAGTAAAACATGGTCTCCCTCCCAAAAATCCAAGGGTCTCCATCACTTGTCCACCAACACTAATGTTAGAGGTCATGATACATCTTCTCCCACCAGGATGTACCCCCAAAGGGGATCTATAGAACTACCTTTACACATACTCTTATAAATTCACTGGTACTACCATGTGTCTTCAGAATGGGCTGATGTGCACCCCACCTTTCAAAAATCCATCAGGAGCTTTTCCTGGGGATAACTGATCAAATCAGGCCTCATAGTCAATATCAAAAAATGGTGCCTCTCTGGCTCGTTGTAAGAGTGGGTAGAGTGACATTCATTGAATGAATATAGGATAATCCATCATCATCTATGATGGATATATTCATCATGGATAGCTGCTCCCCCACCTCACTCAACAGTAGTAAAACATACCTCCAACTGAGCACCTCTTCCACCACTTTCCCCTTTTATGTAGTATAGACTATCTCAATGTCATATTCCTGGAGTAAATCCTTCCATAACCACTTCATCAACTCTTGAAAATATTATAGGTACCTTTCCATCCATACGAAAGTCTACCCCTTTATTGATTGATGTTCCCATCCACCGTTTGGTTGTCGGTACTCATTCTCCACATCCACTTGGTTAAAGTGTCGGTAATCCACACATAACCTCCAATACTAGGGCTTACTAAGAACATCCTATGCAAGTGCCCCAGCAATGACCCCTGATTATAAAGTTCAACGATATCCCTCCAATATACTGAAGTTGATATATGTTCCATCTTGGGGTGTAGAGTGATTCTGAAATCCCTCCCTTATGGGGAGGTAACCTAGGAAACATGTTTTGAAAGAAAGTTTCCACACCCTACCTCTACTATTGGGAACTGAAATATCAAAACATCTAAAGAGACTCGGGTAAGGTCTACCGACTAAAGAGTGATTGGATGCACCCTCTTATTCATGAGTTTATCCCATGCTTCCTAGGTTTCCTTTTTTCATCAACCAAAGAAAAACCTCATTCGAACGATGAGGATATACCACATCCTTTTTTCCTAAAACAATAAATATGAGCATGAAATGGGGTTGAATAGTCCATACCCAAACAAACGTCATAAGGCATTGATGCTGCCACCAGGAGGTTCCAACCGAAACTCCACCTCAAGGGTCTGATCACACCATTAGCATAATATTGATTATCGATAATCTTCCCATAGGTATCCCCAATGTAAGGATCAAGTCAATGGTTTAACCAAAAACTATAGTTCTTGAACATGATTCGTGACAATAAGCAATGATTAAAACCTATGTTTATTAATAAGGCAACTAGTAGTAGTCATAAAACATTCCTCAAATCATTCCTAGAGCCTTCAGGTCATGCTTCTTAACTGCATGCAACTACTCCCTTCAGATGTCCTCCAGCTCTCTGATCCTGGTGTGGGAAACGTTGGGATAGTGGTTGAAACATTTCAAAATGTATACCACCTATTGATGCTCTATTAGATCCTCTTCCTCATCTTCCATTATGTAGATTAATCTGTTCCTGACACTACCTTCTCCCTAGGGGACCATCCACCATCTCACTATTAGCATGACAGGCTGGGCAATCACTAGGGTGATGAATCCTACAATCTTTTGAAAAAAAATTACCTCTTCTTAAGCTGACCTGACTCACCCTATGAGCCATGTTTTGTAGACCCTATACATTGGGACATCATCTCAGAACATCTCACATATTCATGTATCTATGTCTGACGTTGGTTTCATTCTTTCCCAGTGCTATCACCCACTGGCTGTATCTTCTTATCCAAAGGACCTCGCACTGCCGAAACTAGTGGTTCCTTCTGCGGGCCACTAGAGTTACTCCGGTGGTCTGTTTATCAATTTGTCTATGCTTATGGAATCTTAGGGATGCCACCTCTACTACGACGGCCTAAATATTTTATTTATGTCCTGTTTTGAATTCATCCATGAAGAACACACATGCAGAGGTGCTCATGACTTTTACATGTTTGCCTCGACCCTCCGTTTAAGAAGTTCAAAAACATGGGGTGGTCCAAGAATTGTAGTTCATTTGATACAAGTGATAATTTAATCCTAGATAGAGAAATACAAAAATAATTCACCCTCCTTCTATAATACAAGATATGTGGATTAACCTATGATTGGGTTAATCAATGTTCATAGTTTATTATAAGAATGAATAAATCATGAATCAAAACAAAACTCATACCTAAATTTGATGTCTTTTGATGAAGCATTCTGTTGGTGGGGGTTCATGCCTTGATGGAAATTCTCACTTCCAGAATTTGTTATCATTTGTTTCTATTCTTCCCATCTCAAATCTATCCCACATGAATTTTTTATTATTCATTGGAGATGAATTCCCCTATAGGTTCTATGGAAAATTCTTAGTGTTTAATTTCCACTCTCTAATGTGTTCGCCAATAAAAACAAGTACACGTCGTAGCATTTCTATTACAGTGTGACATTTCATTGTTACACTTTCACAATGATCCAGTAATGATCACAGTTTAATGAACCATGTCCTTGCACCATAGAGTTTCCATTCACCACTCCACATTTTGAAATATAATAGAAAATAAATTTTTAATGTTATTTTAATTTTTTTTTAAAGTTTGAAAATCATCTTTTTCGTCCGACCCTTGTTTTTCATTGTGGTGAACTTTATAATAGAATCCCAACTTTTAGAGTTCAACGATTCCCTCATGTTATAGATCTGAGCACTAGTTCAAAAGTTAGGAAAACCTGCTCACATGTTTATTTAAATGAACCTAATTTTTTTTCTAAAATTAACTTCCACTATTGGCCACAACTGACCAATGTTAGGATTTTCCTAAGGAAAGCATACCCTCATGAGTTCAGAAATGGTATCAGAATGTAAATATGAGTCACCATTATAATGTTTTAATAATTTTAAATATAAAATAATTTTATTTAATTATTATATTTACAGTTATTCCATGTTTTGGGTTTTCTTAGTGGAGGCATGTGACAACTAAACATAAGTCGCCCCTAGGGTAAACCATCCAACCAGAGAAAAATGGTGTTCACAAATTTCTGATTTGGGAAACCATTTTGTAGTTATTCTACTTTTTAATGAATACCACTAACACACACTATTTAAAGCCTAACATTTTTTGACAAATCATTCTGGGAAATCTGGGCCTCGGAAACGAATGCCATATTAGTGCATGTTCACGAAATGATTTCATATAAATAAATACAAATGTACATAAAAATTTTGGGACATTACAAATATTTTATAAATAATTCTATGAATGGTATAGTTTTATGTTTTCTAAAAGACAATATATAAAATCTTTGGACATAAAAAGTATGTAATCTAGTATTTAAGTAAGAGTTTTTGATTTATAAACATATGAAATTGATAATTGATAATATTTTTTTACTAAACAAAATAGTACTATTAAAAAAATATTATATATTGAGATAATTTTTTCATGATTTTAGTAATGGTTGAGAACAACACATTCTATAGTCCAATTTTTTTAGTAATAGTGTTCACTTGAGAATTAATATGGGTATTTATGAATCCCACTCTTGTAGAAAATTTAAAACACTAATGTTATGGGATGAATATGGAGAATGAAATATATTATAAAATGAGTTAGATGATGAAATTGAATAATAGTCCAGAGATATTTAGCAGAAAATCTAGGTAGTTAATCATTAATGGAAAATTTTTAATAACGATCATCAGTGAGATCTGTACTTCCAAGTTTTGTGAAGTTATTTTATTTAATTTATCAATATAATAAGGTTCAAATATTTGGAAATAAGAAAATGTTTATTATATTAAATATTATTCCACATGAATGTATTAAGTCGACATAGCTCTTGATCACTGGGCACTGCCCCAGAATCAATTTGAAGATCATGATGTGTTCCATGTATTTCACTTGGGGAAGAATATACCTAATACTTCCCATTTATTGAACACAATGTTTGTACAACATGATCATGATTTATCAAATGAGGAATAACAATTGTATAGTTTTTATTAAAGAAAAATAATTCTTCTAAGAAAGACCACTTTCCATGTTAATGGTGCATGGAAAAGTAATAAATTTTAGGAATCTATTTTGGAACCTAAATACTGGATAAAGTAGAAGTATCCACACTTTTTATATGAGAGTTATGATTTTAAGGGAAAATTTTATATAAAGGAATATAATGTTACAACATGAGTGTTACTAATATATTTTTATTTCAATAATTTTAATATCTTTTATATCATTATTTAAACACGACATTGAGATTAAAAAACTACAATATATTATTAAAATATTTTTATTTAATGAGATTTTTATCACCTAGAAATTTTAATCATGGGTATTAATTAGAATAATTATATTATGAAATGTTTTTTAACATATTTATATAATTTATTCATTTTTTATAAATTTATTACAATTAAAAAAACATTTTAAGGTACCTATAGATGTGATTTGAAAACAACATTTATATGCACAATGTGTTTTTATAAAAATTAATTAGATTAATATCAATTGATAAATGTTTTTAATGAAATTCAAATATAATATATTTATTTATTTATTTTTCAAATCCATATAATTTTTTAACTACCATAGTATAACAATAATTCATTTTTATACATAATAATTCATTTTCCAAAAAACTGGTTTCGTTGCATTTTACAAACATATTATAAAATGAATTACTGAAACATATAGAAAATAAATATTTTAAAACAGATTTCATATTTATAATGATAATGATTAATATAACTTAATAGTATTGATTAAATTTATTTTATAATGAAAATTAAAAATAGTTAAAAAAATATTTACTACAGATCGGGTAAAAAATTTATTTCATATTTGTGTGGAATACAGCCTCCACATAGAGATATGATTCATTTTCGATCACAATTATTCATTTTTGATTATTATGATTTATTTAATTTTTATATTTTTTATTTGAAAAAGAATTGTTTTTTGGATTTATAATATATTCTCCATAATCTAATAATTCTATTCACAGGAAAAAGATAACGTGACCTGTGCGTGGATGTTGACTACATCCTCTGTGTAGAGATGTGATTTGATTTTCATCATCAATTTATATGAAAAATTATAACAATTTATATGATAAATAAATGTTATAATTGACAAAAAAATAATATTCTATAGATGATGAATCAATGATCATGATGTATATACATGAAACCATATAAGTGAAGCCATCATTTAAAATAGACTATCTTTCACTAGAATGCTCATTTTAATAATGAAATTAATAATATTAGGAAGATTGGAAATTATAATGGATTGATACATAGTGTGATATATATGAATATGGTACAAGAATATATTAATGATAAATATATTTTTATTATAATTTCAATTTGAGTATGTATGAGGCACGATTAAACTTGAGATAAAGATTTATTATAAAATCTAATTTTAAGGATTTTCTATTCTAAATCTACATTGTGGGATCATTATATCAAGAATAACCTTTAAAACCCATAATTGTTCTTCTCAAATGGTTATTTATGATGATTTTATGTATTAGTACCATTTTCCACTCTTGGTTACCCAAAAAGGATAGGAAATGTTTTTATAGAAAATTTGACCTTATTTTCTTTTTGGTTAATGAACATTTTCTTCTGTGTCCATACGTTCAAAAAAATTAAAATTCATACCAAAAAAAGATATTTTATGAAATGTTAATTTTTTTCATTACTATTTTTTTTCTTAAAAATATTAAAAAATAGACGTTGTAATAGATTTTGGAACAAGTAATTTTTTTAAAAAATTATAATGGTATTATTGGAAGGTTTTTTGATAATGTATATTGAAATAACATATTTTTAACCATCATGGCCATTATTTTATTTAAATACTCTCTTACCTGTTTCCTTGGTTATTTCATGGAAAATGATTTTCATAATTTTCTAATACTTTTTAGTAAAAATGTTTTAAAAAGTGAAGGGTATTTTCTCCTATTTTAAAAAAAAATTGAATAATACTTTAATGTTATTTTTCATCTATGTCTTCATGATTTCGGTATTTTTATCATTCACTGTGTATATGATCTTTTGATACCATCCAAATTCATTATCTACTGGTAATATGATCATCATTATTTATGGATGATTCTATGAAACCCATTTCATTCCGACAAGGTCATTAAGTTATGATGAGTCATTTATGGAAATCATTTATTTTTCAAATGTTTTTCTATGGTAGAATGATTAAAATTTTATAAATATAGTTTCTCTACTTCAGTTATTTTATAAAGATATGATGAATATTTTAAAATATTTTTGTAGAAATATATCTAGTATTAACTATCTGAAAAGTTAGACTAGAATTATAAATCCCTCCCCTGAATTGGGAAATGATAGATATATCATGAGATAATAAGGACAAAAATTAATATTTAAACTAGGTTAATAAGGGAAATTATCCCTTAAAATAGTCCAGGGAGTAAAACTTGACTATGGAAATAATTAAATGGGGATTGAACCCAATCAACTATGATAACATTGGCAGTGATCCTTGACAAAGGAAATTATTTTATGTACTTATGTGTATGCCAAAAATGTATGCCTTATTCATATGGAATTTTCTCATGATGAAGATATATTATTGATGGTTCGATGAACTTATGAATTATGTATTATTTTTTGAAAAAATCCTATGTTAGGTTTTATTATTTATTATAATTGACTGATTATGTTTGATTATTGTATTTAAGGTCCATGTTTCAATACCCCAATGATTTTTATGATAAAATGTGATCATATATTGATATGTATTTTATTTAACATTACATATAATATATTCCCACAATTTCTTCTATTTGATTCCCCCTAGGTATGATGAAATGTTTTAGGTAGGGTTTTTATTTGAAGTATACTATAAAATCAGATAATTTTTCTTGATGTTGAAGGTTATTAATGAAATATTTTTATTCTATATATATTCTATAAAGAATATAAAACATTACTTTTTTGTGGAATGTATTGTCTTGTTATATATTTAATATTAATCTAAAAATATGTATTATATATATATATGAAATGCATGGGTCACCTAATCATGATACATAGTTTGTAATTTTCCATTTCATATTATCCCACCAAAAAAAAGATCTTTCATAACTTAATAAATTTTACATTTACTAGGTTGTGCAATTAAATTTGATATATAATATTATCTAATAATTCTCTTTTTAGATTTATAATGGATTTAAGACATAACTTCATTTCAGATATCAAATTTCCATCTTTATATACAAAGTTTTCTATCATCCCCTAATTCAAATCTTTGATTAAATTTTATTCATTCTTCTCATCATGGTGGGATATTTTTTTATTTCTAAAATATATGGTTTTTAAATCATTTGGATTGGATGTGTTGTTTTACCATTCATAATTATTCCCATATCAATATTTAATAAATCAATGAATATGGGATATTTTTCAATCGTCATATCATTCAAAACTCAAAGACAATTCAAACTAAATGTAGTCACTGCATTATTTTTCATTCCAAGGTTGTAGTGTATTGAGAAATCAAATTCATTACGTAGTTATAACAATAAAATTTCCATAATATAGATATATTTGTATGAGAATATGTATCTCACACTTATATGATCTGAATATAATTTACATATTTCACCATAAGTGTACTTATTTTATATCTTAATTAAAATTTTTAGGTTTTCAAATACTTAAACCTAGTTCAGCTAATCTAATCCAGTAATCTTTAACTACCACAATGTATAAGAAAAAAAATATTATTCTATATACAGAAGCATCCAATTATATTCTTTGATGCATCACTTAATTTCAGAAACATATCCCTTCCTAATGTAAATTGAATATCGTCATATTATTCAATCTCTATTTTAATTATTAAAAAACATCGATAAAATCATTTAATAATTTTATCATAATGCCATAAGATTTATACTTGGTTAACAATTTACTTAAATGATCATAATTTTGTACATAACATCGATAGTAACTTGGTAATAAAAGGAATCTATATACCTTTGTTAAAATCATTTGAATTATAAATTTCCTAACTACCTTTTCCATTAAAGGAAAATCTAATATTATATCATTATAAATAATATATCCATGATAGAAACATCCAAAATCCAAAATAAATATTATCTACATTTTTTTGGTATCAATACCTTTCTATACGGGTCATAATAGATATTCACAAATAACATTTATTAATACCATAACATTAATAGTAAATCATGATATCATTAATAAATAAAACATAAAAATTTCAAGATAATCCTTGAATAATCTATTCATAATATCCATTAGAATAGAGGGTTAATTATTCAATAGATGGGGAATTAATATAAATTAATAATGTCTATACCTAAAAAGAAATACCATAATTCGAATACCATCCTTATTTACTCATATTCTATAATACCCATAATGATGTTCAATCCATGAAAAAAATTTATCTCCATGATGTTGATCAAATAAGTCACTAATTTAGGGAATATGACACAAGTTATTTATAATAATTGAATTGGTTGACCTGCAATTGACACATAGCCTCCCTAACCTATCTTTATTCAAAACTAAATGAAAAGTGGATCAATTTTTAAAACCAAATGGAGTATAAATCACCTATCAATAAAACGTTTGTAATTGTTTCTTTAGATCCCCTAATTCTGTTATATCCATCCTATTGGTAGATTTAGATATAGGATTTATATTTATGGTGAGATTATTAGAAAAATAAATATCATGAATAGGCGGGTGTCTATATATTTATTTAATAAAGAAATTAATTTATTCTAATACAATATGCATATTTTCTATTCTATGGATACATTTTCTATTCCCATGGAGTGTATACTCTTCTACTCCAAGAATTTCACTAAATGATCTTATAAAAGATTATTCAAAAATGACTCAGTGGATGAAATATTAACCAAAACACAAGGGATTCTATACCTCTATGGAAAAATGTAATCTCTATCTCTGGGTAACAAATTGTGACATTTTAATATCAAATCTAGTTCTTATAAAGTATTATATCAATGGTCCCCACATGTATAATAACCATGTCTCTAAATTAGGTATGTCTATAGGTCAAAATGAAAATTGAGTGATAGATCCCTCTTGAATTAAGATTTATACTACAAGTATGTTTTGGAAGTTTAATTCATACAATTCTAGAAAAAAAATATAATTCTCATTAAAAATTAGGGACATATAAAAGAGTGATAAAGTCAAGAATAAAATGTTGTATTATCTAAATTTGTTGTAATGACAAACCTACATACTCCTACATATTTATTTATATTAACCACATATATACTGATCAAAAAATATTTTGAAAGATCCTTTGGGCTATTCTGAGGAAAAATATTTGGGCACCTAGTTTATTCATCCACATGGTGTCACATCTATTTATATTTGAAGGATTGAATATTTTCATCTACTTTCATGCCTTTCAATCAAAAACAAGATTTAATTTCTTTAAACATGAATGAAATTCTATTTCCCATAATGTATGTATCGTGGTTTTGGCTTCCATAATTCGTATAAGTACATAACCATAAACATAACTTCTTCCCTTTTCTAATATTTTCTTTTCTAGGGTGCTCAACTGTGCACTTCATTTATCATTTTCCATAGAAAACATAATACCTGATTAATTAATTCAATGTGTTAATAATTTTTGATACTATATCACCATGTACAAAGAAATTAAGAGAGGATAATTCCCTATGAATACTAGGCATCCGTCATTTTGATAAAAAAATCAATCTTACTCCATCGATTATATACATAGTCTACATCATGTATTGTTATCATTTTAAAGATACCTTTATATTTAGTTACATTTTTCCATTTCAATTTCTATATAATGAGGAATTATATATCCATATTAGATAAACTCTCATGAGGAATGGGTTTTTTTGAAGAATATCCCCTTGAAATTTTTCAACAACATAATATTTAATTTCACGGATTTTTTTTGTTTTGGATCACTTAACACCATTAATCATCATATCTTTCAGACGATAAAATTCAATGATAAGATTCTTGATTTTAGTACTTCCAAAAGTGGAAAATAAATTCTCCCAGGACATGATACATTTCTCTACTACTAATTTGTGATTAGTCCCATCAAATTTTAGAGTTTATCAAAACATAAAGATTTCATTCATTGTAACACTATGTTAGGGTTCAATAGGATACCCCATATGTGAAATTTTGTTGGTCATAACCCAAGAAAGATTCCCTTGATCTCTATCTCTAGCTTTATTGTCCTTATAAGAATTGAAATATCTAAATATATTATGTGAATCGATACTTATTCCATTAGTTCAACTATGCCTCACTCTTAAACAACAATGTCAACTAAATTATCTCCTAAAATAACAAATATCCAGTCATAGTATATGGTTCAAAATCTTTTTTAAAGATAACATAAATTATAAATTTATGGATAACAAATATCATAATCATAATATTATAATCATTTGGAATATCCTTAAATAATAAAATATTTCCAAATAGTCTATAATGGTTTGTAATGAGCATGTACATCAAGAAAATTATATCTAATAGAAGTGCTTATCCAGGTGTACTATATTTTTCCCACTCATCATGAACTAGTAATGATTTATTTTTCACACATTCTAACCATTTTATGTTTTTCCTCTAAGGTAATATTTTTTCAAAGGCCACATCCACAAGAGTGTGTCAAGATAGGTTTGTATTTTTTAATAAAACCCCAAAATTTCTTGAAATCATAATTTTTTTTTCATATCAAACTCAATGGATTGTAATGAGCATGTAAATCCAAAAAATCATATATATTAGAAGATTCCTACCTGGAGTTATATCTCATTCCCTCTCATCGTGAATTGATGATGATTGAGTTAATACACATTCTAACCATTTTATAGTTTTTTCCCTTGGGAAATTTATTCCTAATCCAAATCCACATGAATGTGTCTACATAGTGTTGTATTTTCTAGGAAATCCACAAAATATATACTTTACAATAACATTATTATGTTATCATATATAAATAAATATTCATAGATAATATCATTGGATTATGGTCACTATCATGTGTTATCCAAAACATAGTTCTAAAGGTTTTTACTTTTATAACATTTATTACACCTCATCCACATTATCTAAGATATAGTGTTTATTTTACTATATTTGAATAATAAAAATGGGACCACATATTAATGGATTGAATAGTATAGTTTTTTGGGATACTAGATACATTTATTATTCTGATGTTATTTCTATTTTCAAGAAATAAATCTTAAAAATTCATACTAAAAGATTAGCTTTCTTCTTGTTGTTATTCCCTAAAAATCATTCATAGATACATACTTGTTATCCAATTTAAAGGAAAAATATAATAATGTATGATATAAAATTATATGTAAGAGAACAAACAAAACAGGAATTAAACCAAAATAAAAACTTAAATAATATGGATGAGATAAAAAATAATATAATTTTCCATATAACTAATATTATAAATGGGAATAAATTTATGTATAAATAAAAAACATAAATAATCACTTTGAAAGAAATTTATTTTCTTAATAATAGAATGAATAATTTTATACATCATAATCATACAATAAATTCTTTGTGCTAAGACATCGTATAAAATTATGTAATATAGATTCAAAATACCAAACAATTTTGTCTCATAAGATGTGTTGATTCATCATGGGACTATAACGATCTATTTCCATCAATTATCAATTAAAATTGTTTCATTATATGAACGGGTTGAATAAAAATTTAATATCTTATCAATATAATCATTCATATTTAATAACTAGGATAAAAGTAATAAAATTTTTCCTCAATAATTACATATAAAAACAGGATCATAAGTCTTGAAGAGAAATTATAATTATGGTAAAATAAGTTTATATCTTAATAAATTAAAATGATCCATCAATGTATGTTTACATAGATAAAATACTTTTATAATATTAATGGAACATTTATTAGAAGAAATACCCTTTTAATTTTGAAATAAAATATTAAAAAAAAATAAAATATATAATATTAATAGAAAACCCATTATCTAAATATAATTATGAAAAAATATAATTGAATCCTAAAAGAAAATAACAGACCTCATTGTGGGAAAATTAATTTCTTTGGTATGTGATAAAATAATGAATTTTGTCGCAAATTAGGTAAAAGTAATATCATTTTAAAAATAACTAGAATATTTGATTATAAAAAACAAAAAAAAAAGTAAAACATGGGTAAAAAATAAATTAATAAATCATTTTAATATAGTTAAAACATTCAGGAAATCATTTTATAGAGAATGTGCACATGGATGAAAAATATTCCCTACTAAATAGAAAATGACATTTGTGTTTCATTAAAAATATTCATTTAGTCTTTTTTAATGCCAAAGAAGATAAATATAAAAATAACACTATAAAAATGAATAAATAACCATATGATAAGAAAATATAATGTTTTAAGAGATAATATTTCATATTATTCCTCCAATAAAAACAAAAATATAGTTAATCCTGAATAAGAAAGTGATTTTTAAATAAACCCTAACCACTTTGGTAGCATTTGTATCATAACTGAGATAAAATAAATAAATAAAAAATATCAATTAAATTAATAAAATTATAATAATTTAATAAAATATAAAAATGGTTGGTATATACACCACAGGAAACAAGCAAGTTGGGAATTTTACATTTGACCCAAAAAATGAAAGTGAGATGATAAACCATTACCTCTGAAATGATTTGTTTCACAATTTATTTTAACATCATGTCTAATAAATTTAAATTTATCATAATTATATAATATAAAAATATAAGTACTTATAATATAATATTTTATCGCATTATAACATTTCATAATCAGTTTATTAATAATTGTTTATTGATATACTTATTTCTGAATGTTAACTATTTCTTATTTCTAGTATGTTTCGGTTGGGTAGTATTGATGCTTTCATAATTCTCATTGTTCAATAATATAAATATATTAAGTAATGATATAAATTATATATATATTAATTATATATATATTTATGATAAATCATGAAATGTGGATATATAAATTAATACCATCACTACGGGGAGGTGGTAGTCTACAAGTACACATACCCGACATTATCATTTTATAATGGGTGGAAGACTAAAAAGGTAAATGATATACTATATTTAAAAACATAATTATTTAATAAATATAATATATATACACATTTTTCTTATTTATAACTATCCATGAAATATGAAAATGAAAAATAAATTTTATCACTATTTGGAGAATATATGTTATATAGTTGTATAAGAGATTTTTTCATTTTATGTAAGGTGGAAAATAAGTAGAAAATTATATCCCAATAAATTTAAAAACATATCAATATATTTAAGATATTATATTAATTAATTTATTTTTGGTAAAATAGGTTTATATTTAGAAGAAAATGAAATATTCTTTAAACGAGTCGGTTATAACAATTGCATCTTCTTTTAGAGACCTCATTTGAATTACACATTAAGATTTATTGGATTGGTATTTTGGTGATACAAAGAACCCATGAATTATATATTGATTTTATGAAGTATTGTTTTCGGTATTTTTTCGATAAAATTTTATTTGGATGTGTATTTCAAAGGGAAAAAATATGGAGTATTTAAATTTGTGTAGAGGGGTGTTTTGGGGATAAAATAGTTTTTATTTTATTATTTAGGACCATGTGTTTTGAGAAAGAATTATTTCCATGTTTTCATGGTATTATTATAGTATATATAATCGTTCCATAAAAATATAATCATTCTAATGTTGAATGAAATCATTGAACCACTTAATTAACGAAAACAGTAATAAACTAATTTACTTTTTCGAGTAAAATAAAACATAGGATACAATATTTCAATCATAGGTTTATAAATTCAATAAAATAAAAAAAAATTATTTTTAAGCTCACTAAATCCATTTATTTTGTTATATTAATTTTTGAAAATTTTATTCCATAATTATATGATTTTGATTTCATAAATGTATGGTATATTGTGAAACAATATTTTTTAATATTCATTTAAAATCATATTTTATAGAAAAATTTCAAAAATTCAACATAACTTAATTTTGTTATGATAATTAGAAATTTAGGAACCATTTTGTCAAATAAAATTTCTATGAGTAGACTAAATTGAATTTAAAATAATCATATATAATGTTATGAAAATAATGTTTAGATGAAATTCATTTTTAGGAATAAAAATGAACTTACAAAAAAATCCAATATAATGATTATTCATTTTAAATTATTAAAATTATGTTGAATAAAATGGATGTTATGTTACTTGAATAAATCAAAATTATAATTATACTTTTAAATTACTTGATTTAATGAAAATAAATTATGGTTTTGTAAAAATCAGTATTTTTTAACTATTCATAAAAAAATATCTACTTCTAAAAATCATAAAATTTCATTACAAGATAATTTTTATATGGAAAATTTAAAAATGATATTATTTTTACCATAAAAATTTATTATTTTTTTAGGTTTTATTCCCATTCATGAATAAATCTATGTGCATTATAATATTGTTTAAAAAAAGAAAAGAGTAATTACTATGATTGATTCTTGGTCATCTCCTCATGAATATATCAATATGTAATAATAATGATGTAATAATTGTAATATACTTAATTCCCATCTAATGAAAATTTAAAATATCAATCTTGAAAATGTGTGAACTACCCCTCCATGATGTGATGTAATTCATATTTTATCACCTCTACTGATGAATTGTTATATAGATAAATTTATTGAATATACATGATATATATGGTGTGATTTTGATTTTGGGAAGATAATGTATAATTGATACTTTTTTCTCTAATATATTGGAATATAGAGACATCTCTCATGTGAACATGAGTATTACCACATTCATGGAGTGATATATATCAATTTCATTTAATTTGAAGTTGCCTAAAGATGGAAGATTTCATTGCAGAATATTACATTTGATGATGTATAATTAATAAATGGGTGATTTGAAATAATAAATAATTGATATATTTATTGGTAACTATTCATATGGTTTCTGAATAAATATATAATAAATCTAATTTTGTTATACATTAGGTAAAAGCCTGTATAAAGCATGTTTGGACATTATGTGAGGGTTTATGTTATAATCTCGCATTTTCTTTTTATTTTTTTTGTATCAATTTTCATTATATTTTTTCTTTGTTTATTATCTTCTAAAATAATCTATTTTATTTTCGTTTGTTTATTTTTTAGGTTTTCACATATACATTCTATATTCCACCTCTTGGTACTTAAAAAGGTTTAAAGAATTTTTTTATGCAAATATGTCCACATTTCATCCTTTATGTCAATAATCCTTTTATTCCATGTCCATTTTCAATATTTTTTTGAAGTAAAATTTTCTTTCGATCCAATTCTTGTTAAGGTAGAATTTAAATATATTTTTCTTTCGTAAGAACATCTTAAAAAGGAATCATTTCCAGGTTTTTGGTACTTCATATTTTTAATTTCATTATAATAGAGTGAAAATGTTGTTTTTTAAACCCATTAAACATACACCAATGTGACCATTTGTTATTAATAAAATTTAATCAAAATCATCCCAGGGTTTTCCATAAATATCAAATTCCAATTTATAATTTAATTTTTATTTTCAATGACTTTCAAAAGGAAAAGAAAATTTTATCATGTTTTTCAAATCATATTTCTCATGCTTTTATAAAAGTGTTTTTCATCATTATCGTCTTTTTTTAAAGAAAAATAACATTATATGGGGATAATAATTAAAGATAAAATTCACATTATTTATTTCTATGTTCAATGAAGATTAATTTTTAAATAATATTTTATGAACTATGTGACTTTCTCAAGGAGTTAGATATAATTAAATAGTTAATATTTTAATGGTCTTTTCGAAAAAAGATGTATGCATCTCGTTATATAATAGGTAGTCTAGAAATTATATAGAAATTTGATTCATTGGGAATGTAATGATATATGATCAGAATTATTTCAACGGGATGGGAGTGGAAACCCATTCTATAGTTGGACTTCTTCCACAGTGAATATCAAAATAGATTGTGAACTTAGTCAACTATTGAACTCTGTCAATGATGCTATAACTGTAATTGAAGTTACCCTTCAATGATATAAATCAAAATACCATGAAAATGTATTATATTCTTACTCATTAAACACTTATAAAATTATATATATAATGACCCATTCCAAACATACTTGTAAATTAAATTACTTTTTAGGAACACTAAATACATTGAGAAAACATATGCCCAAATATCCTATTAGTTTAGTGACTTTGGAAACATTGAAACAAAAACATATGAACATTAGAAACCTACATTACCTCTTAATAGATTATTTATAACTACAACCCATCTTAGACACAACGTACTAAATAAATATTTTTATAAACTGGAGAAGGAAACATAAAAAGGGGTGAACACAGATTCTCTATAAGGGTAATCAAGAGTTACATGTATGTATAAACATGAGAATAGGGTTATTATAACATAATCATAACATTATAAGATCATAACCTACATATCATGAATCATAAAAATGGATAATGTCATAAATCATGGCAATTAATAAGACATGAATCATATAAAAATAAATAAAATAATCCATGAAATAATATCATAAGAACAATACATGGAATTTGTGAATGAATAATCCTTTGATATAATTCCATATACGTGATGAAAAAATGACATAACATATCAAGTAACATCATTGGAACTGCACCTACTTGGTTGGACACACCACCATAACCATTCATAGTCTTTTTCTTATATGGTTTTGAGTTTCCCAATCTTCCCATAGTGGATCGGGTCTCCCTATCTTACCATAATGTGTCAGTATTCTTTATATTCTATCTTCAGGGAAACTACACCAACTGGGTGGGACACACGACCATCCCTATTTGTAGTCCTTTCTTTTTAAGGGATATGTTTTCCCCATCATCTCATAGTTTATCAAGATCGTTGACTTGATTCACATTATTTACTCATGATATTTAAATCAATAACCAATTAATTTGAGGGGGATATAGGTCTCACCCATCATATAAAAAATCATTCATACATGTTCCACAAGATAATTAAAAAATCATCATATCAGGTCCCATAATAAGAGATGGGTTCTATAAACATAAAATATTCACCCATGAAATTAAATAGGAATCATTAAAATTTCATCACATAATAAACTATGTAAAATAAATAGGTTTCATAATCATTTCATCAAATCATAAGACATGAAATGATGTGGGTTTGGAATCCATATAACCCAAGGAAGAGAAATTGGTCTCATAAGCATCATTCCATCAAAATATAAACCATTCAAGAAATAATTTGAACATAACATTTCAATAATTTCATACAAGGGTATGAGTAACATCAATATATGTTATCATAGATGGATAATAACTTTTATGTATATTTTGAAAATCATTTCTTGAGGAAAATATCATTCATTATTTGAAAAAGTATATTTAGAACATTAAACCTTTTGAATACCATTGTCATGAGAATAAATGTGAAAACAAATAAATAAATCTTTGAAAACCTTTTGGAAACCTTTTTCCTTGAATATATAAAAGAAGAGATTGAAATTTTTTTGAAAACATTTTGGCATTAAAACATACAAATAATCATAGAAACACATTGAAATAATTTTTTCATGAAATCTTATAAATGAATATTATAAAAAATCTGAAAATTTTTTCCATGAAAATACATTGAAAACATATTAAACGATATATAAGATCATTTAAATCATTTTATTTTAAAACCAATATTTTGAAAATATATAAATGATTTTTTGAAAATCATTTAAAACACCTTTTAAAACATAAAATGTTTTGAAAAACTTTATCTTTATGAAACACATTAGAATAAAAAATTTCAAGAATATTAAGAAAATATTTCCCCTTAAATAAAAATACCATTGTAGTCTTATAAAGTTTGATTCAAGGGAATGAAGTTCGTGATGGTGGTTAATTTATTATAATAGTAAATGATATAAATAACATTAATATAAATAAACTGGGAATTATAATAATATATAATATATATGTATGAAATGAAATACACTATTTCTGAAGATGGTAGGTTGAATGTACGCATAAACATTGTTTCCATTTTATTTTCTTTTTAAAAGGAAGAACGAAAATTGAATATATGTATATAATTATGTTATATAAATAAAGTAGAATTATTATGTCATATATATCATATAAGTTCACTAAACACATCCTTAGTGCATTTAATGTATTGTGTGAACTAATAACCTCGCTTTGAGGGGGTAGTAGTCCCCACTTCCTCAAATGAAATTATCAAATTTAGAATAAAAAAGATGTATAATGATATTTGTTATAAAAGTATTAAATATGAATAAAAACATATTTTCTTATAATATATAACATATATAAATACATTTTCCAACATAATTTCCACCATCAAATGCGGTGATGTAAAAATTAAAAATCCTCATTTCGAGAGGCAGTAGATCATCGTACATGTAAACAGTATATTCATTACCCATTCTATGTAATTTTGTGTAAGTGTGGTTATAAACCCTTTAATAAAAACATCCTAGTATATTCATGATACTAGTTCTATTATACAATTATTTAATAAGAATATTTTAGCGAGTGATGAATGGAAATAAGAGAAAGGGCTATGGGAGAGGGTGTTACCTCATAATCAAGTATATCCTTATTGTTTTCACCAAAGGGATTCGTTGGACGTATTTCTAACCAAAGGGAGGCTTCAATGACTAAGGGTTATTTTTTTTATTAGTTTTTTGATATTATATTTTCTAATCCTAATTGGTTTGAGTGGTGTGAATATGTGGGAGAGGCGATTTCCTTTTATACAAAAGGGAAAAGACACACATGGCACTTTTGAGAAAAGTTAGGTATACCTAGAATTTTATATAAGTATTTTCATGCAGAAAAATCATTAATGGGAGGTTTATGGCCGAAAGTTTTCCATCTAATGGGATTTGGACCAAAGGATTGTTCATTTGGGCTCTTATGTTTAAGGTTTATTCCCTTCTTAATCTTAATATTACCATAATAAATGTAATTAATTTTATGTTAATTCACTAATATTTTAAGTGACAATTTTATATGAACATGTTAGACAATTTATATTATTATTATTTAAAATATGGAATATAGTTATATAAAATATTATCTATTAAAGTGTATAAATTAATTTATTATTAATCCTACAAACGGGATGGCACTATAGGTTTTTGAAGTAAATAACATCGAATTTTTTTTAGAATTTTATACCCAAATTCAATGTGAAATTTATTACAATGAAAAATTGGATTTATTGATAATATTTATATAAGTAAACTTTTAAAATATTTTAAAATATAATTTAACCATATAAATAAATTTGATGACAGTTTAGTTTGGAAAGAAATTTTTTTTAATTATTCATTAAAAAAGAAAACCTTATATAAAATAATAAAAAATTCACCATAAACTAAATTTTACGTTTCATATTAAATTATTAACATTATTATTAATTATAAAATCTTAAAACATTCCATATATTGTATTGAAAATGGGTCTTCCATTAAAAGGTGATAAAACTAAATTTATAAAATAATAGGTTTTTTAGCAAAAAATTCGGTTTCATCTTATCATATGTCAATAAAATCATTTGGATAAATATAAATAATATTTTGCATTAATAGGTGAAATATATATAAAACTAATATCATTCAATTATTTTAATTAATTTCATTCCATAAGACAAAATTCCTTTTGGGAATAAAAATTAAAATATATCCATTATATTCAATTGGTTCTTATTTTTTCTAATTAATTGGTATCCTATGAATTCATATTATAATTATATAAACTATATATTTTTATATTTTAGATAATAATATTCATAAACTAAAATTTACTGGTTTGGTTATGTCATATTATTTTATATAATAATATATTATTGTGTAGTAAAAAAATTTCTTCCATGTTACATAAGACATTGAGGAAAGTCATTATTCCGTGTAACATAAGATATCCTCAGTGTTCCTTGTAAATCATTCTAAAATTTATGTTATGTGTAGTGAATTATTAACTTCTCAAGAGAAAGATACTTCTCTATGATAAAAGAAATACTTTTTAGTGTTGCGTGAAAGGTTAGATATCAAGAAGATAATTTAATTCAAGAAAAATAATTCAAAAAATATTGGGATGTTACAATCTACCACCATTGAAATGAATTTGACCCATGAAATTTTTGTGTTTTATCAAAAGATTAATACATGAAATTTCTATTCATATAATCCCAGAAATATAGAAATGAATACTAACACTTCTATTATTAAGGTAATGTCAAAAACTAGAACATCGCCCTTACAACTAGGTTTCTGCATTGAATAACATTGGTGGGATGTGAAATCATGGAAGTGGAATAAAAATAAAATTGTCACATTCTGATGGAGTGTGATATATAACATTGAGAAATCTAAGTGGGTGATCAGAAAACCATAAATCTTTGTTGATTTTAGGGACCATTTGGTTGATCAGAAATATAGGTTCTAGGATAAATAATTTTTTATATACTTTTCCAATATTTGAGGAATTATTTTCTATCTTGGAAAATAAGAAAATATTCTTAGTTGATTTCTTTTTTTTCATATATACAATATCACCCATTGATTTTTCCCCTTAATAAATTCACACATCATCTATTACTCAATAGAATGATGGTGAATTTTTTATTCCTGAAGGACCAACATATCCAGATATCCATAAATGAAATGATATGTAATTCCATCTTACATTACATAACGTGTTTAAAAAATGGCTATCACAGGTTTCCAACTTGAAAAAATATTCATATGTTGAGATATAACATTAATCTCGCAAACATCATTCAATGTTTTAAATAATATTTAAATAAATATATAACCTTATGACCCTTCAAAATTCAAAAATTTAAAAACTATTATGAAGAAGGTTACTGATTACTCTTAATATTGATCCAATTAAATGTAACTATTGTTTGTTACATTCTAAACATGTAAATACCCTCATCGTATATTCCCTTGAAACATGGTAGTAACATGATTTAACTAAACTCTTTTTGGAAGAAATGCCTTATTATTTATTCCAATGATTACATGGTACATTCATTAAATCCAAGAATTTTTAAAATTCATCCTTGATTACATAGAACTATTTTCTAAAAATATAACAATACGATCTATGATAATAAGTTCTATCCAACATACTTTAACCAAATCAATCATATTGTTATCCATGATAATCCGAATTTTCTCAACATGTAACGCCCTGACCCCAGTTTCCCAGAGTCGGTGCCTTATTTTAATACATTGGCATGATTACAAAGAATCAAGTCCCAAAGGACTAATTATTTTAGCATTCATGGAAAATAGATTACATACATGAATGCTACATTACACTTCATAACATACAAAACAACATAAATAATCCTTTATTAATGCCATTATTCCCTTGTCTTAACCCTTCTTATCAATCAAAATATTCTTCTTAGAATCCTGGGAAAAATAAAACATAGAAAGGGGTGAGCTCAAACACTCCGTAAGGGTATGAAATACAGAAGAAACATTCATAAATAATCATAAACATTTAAGGTAATGTATAACTAAAACAAAATCCTTTTAAAATTAAACTTCAACATAGTATGGGAAAAATTAAATAAAATAATACTATTTACTTATTCACATGGATATTCTACTAATAGAATAATCACATGCAATATCAATAAACACTTTCATAATGATGGAATGCATAATGCCAGACTATCATAACCACATAGCCAAGGCCTCATGCCAAGAATAAAAATAAGATTTTGTCAAGTCCTTGTGCCAAGACACTAGTTTGTCTCATGAGACCTACCGATGCATCGAGGAGCTATAGAGGGCTCCACCCGTCACTTAATATGTTCAATTCATTCCCATATGAAAAGGTTTAGACATAACATAAACATTCTTATTAAAACTAGCATACGAAATGTCAATAATTTCTCCATAAACCATGAATGGTATAAAAATAACACATCCACATTAAAACATATCACAAAACCTTCAATACAATACAAAAGTTTTGTATCATAATAAATCAACTTCAAATAAGCTTAAAATCCATCAAAGGATGTTGACATAGATGAAATCAAACCAATTTGAGAGAAATATCTCTTTTCTTGAAATCATTGAAAAGTCAAATATTTATAAAGGAAGTAATATAAAAGAGATTTTTGAATAAAAGTGTCTCATACCACTTTGAAACTTTTGAAAATAAATAACATTTAAAAACATTCATGTACATATAAATAAATCCTTAAAATCATTTTGAAAACATGGACATTAATTAATAATATTTAGAAAGATAAATCTTTAAAACATTTAAAATTATGATCTTGATAAAGAGTACCTTTCACAAATTCTTAAAATATTCATTTTGAAATCATTTAAAAGTCACATAATTATAAAATAAAACATTTACTTTGAAAATATTCTTATAATCTTGTAAGGGAAACTTTGACGATTTTATAACGGCGGTAAATAGCCGCACTTGCCGTATAAGTTAAAAAAAAGACATTCTTACCTTAAATTTGTCAAAAAGGTTAAAATTGCTTTGTTTGG
This sequence comes from Viscum album, assembly GCA_963277665.1. Lineage (NCBI taxonomy): Eukaryota > Viridiplantae > Streptophyta > Magnoliopsida > Santalales > Viscaceae > Viscum > Viscum album. The sequence goes on from OY728119.1 coordinate 1,919,815,452, forward strand.
AAAACAATGGAAAGATTAATTTAAAAACACATAAGGGTATAAATTACTTTAAACCATTGTCTATTAAATAGAAAAAATGTTTTTAAATACATTTCTAAGGAACATGGATTTGGATGATAAAGAGATCCCAGTAGATAATTACGTATAAACAACCTCTGATAATGAAGAGATTGCGAAATAAACCTTACCTTGTAATTTTCCTTGGATGGGGTAGGTTAACCTCCGGTATAATGGTTAAATAATTGTTATTAAATTATACAATAATCATATAAATTAATATGATATCATATATGATCTTTTAACATTTCTTTGTTAATAATATCTTAGTATTATCGTCGTTTCGGGTGTTAACTTACTCATTTTCTTTTATATGTTTTGTTACGTAAGACATGGTTTTCATGGATAGGTTGTATATTATTCAGATCCAAAATGATATCAAGTCCTTAAACATTATTTTTAAATCATCAAATGATAATTATACTTTAATGGATACGATGGAGAATGAATCTCATCGTGTTCGTGGAGACGGTAGTCCGTACGTACGCACGAGCGACAATATCATTCTTTTCATATTAAAATAATATATAATTGGATGGTATATCATATATAGAGAATAATTATTATGTTATATTTATTATTTACGTGAATTATAAACCATTATTATACTCATCCAAATAATAATATATTGAATAACAATTACACCATGACGTGGAGACGGTAAGCCGTACGTACGCACATATGGTGACATGTCATTCAAAGGATGGATAAAATACTGAATATGGTTTTACCATGTTTATAATAATATTACAGTATATAGGAGATACTGTATTCATTATTTTGGAATGGGAATAACAAATAAAAAAGAAGTTGAAGAAGAAACGAATTTGAAAAAGGGTGGTGAAAACATTACCTCTTCTCCGGGTTCTTCCTTTTGATTTGATCAAAAGGGATCCTTAGGTTGACTTTATGATCAAAATAAGTCCTATAGGTTGTAGTGAGGGAAGTTTAAATATTATTTGGGCAGGGTTTGACCGAACCAAAAGGCTTTGAATGTGTGAATTAGTGAGAATGGGGAGTGCCCTTTTATAAGAGGGGTGAGGGGCACCTTTGGAAAAGCTAGAAATATTATTTTATAATAAATTAATATTCGGTTTATAATGACTCAAAAGTGAATTATTTAAAGTTTATTGAGGGGATAGGTCAGACACCACTCAACCAATAGGATTTATACATATTTGGGTTACTATATTAACCTTATATTTAAGTATTAACTCTTGGTTAATTTGTTTGACACTTAACATGTCACTTTGTATTTTTCTATTATATAGTTAATAAACATACTATATACATCCAAGGGACCCCAAAGTGGTCCATTAATTATTTAAATATCATGATATAAGTATCTTGGCCGAACCTTAGATTTTTAGTAATTTAATATCAATTAATAATGTAATCTTTGTTTTAAAAAATCTTTTATGTCAATTTTGACACTATTCAATAATTGACTTTTGTAAAACTTAATACAGAATGATTACTTCGAAAAAGTTAATTAAATCAATCCTAATATGTCATATTATCTTATAAAATTAGTGTAATTCATTAAAAGCCTCAAATTATATTTATTTGGGTATTTATAATATCAATTATTTTAATTTTTCACTATTATGGTAATTATCGCATCGTCATTGTGTCATAAATAAATGAAATTATTTAATGTATAAAAATTATAAATAAAATATCATTATGTAGGAAATCGTTTTATAATTATAATTAATATTTATAGTCGAAAATATAACATATATAACCCTATGTAAATTTTTTTTCTAAAAGATATATGCTTATATCATTTTTGTATTTATTTTAACTTAATTAAAATAAAGTGTTCCTATCACCAACATGTGGCTCCATGAGGTTCCAAAATCGACCCAAACATGCCTATGGTCGTAAATGTATCCAAAAATAATTTTAGGTCATGTTTTAGGGTAATTTAGTATTATCATAATATTATTTTGTAACCCTTATTTACCAGATTTACCCTTTAACCATGGTAAATAAAATATTTACCGGAGTAATTATTCAAAATGTCTAAAAATAAAAGTTATCTATTTAAACAATTTGGAAATCCTGATTCCAAATATGTAATCCATTTTTCCAAATTCAAAACACAGAAGTGGCAGAAATTAATTTAAAATTAATTCCCGCTGTCAAAACAAAAAACGTGTTTTTAAGATATAATAACTATCAAAAGATTGATACTTGTTTATGTCCGTTTTAATTGTGAAATTATGTCCAATGACCAAAACTGTATTAAAGGGTAAAAATATATCCTAAATATACTTTAAAACCACTCAAATTCATAATTTATCACTATTAATTATTTTCATTTAAAAAGTTGTTTTTAATTAAAATTTAGTAATTTTCACTATTCACCAAAATATTAAAGTTATCCGAAATGTACCAAAATTTCACCCTAGGATAAATTTGATATTACAAATACAAAAATGAAGTCCATTTTGAGAGATAAAATTTATAAAATTTCAAAAAGTAGGTATTACAATTCATAACTGCTAGTTTGATTTGTTGTAGTGTGTGTTAGAACTCAAAGTTGCGTACAACTCACGCTACTGTATTATTCAAAATAAAGCATACTATGGAAGATTGGGATGTTTCATTGTAAATTTTTGATGTCCCCATTTAGTCAAATTGAATATATGAAAGTTTAAAATATTGGATTTAAAAAGGGTTCACTATTAAAAGTTGGTAAAAGTGCAATAACGAAAATGAATTTGTTCTTACATTATGTCTAAGATTCTCATAATATGGATTCTATAATTTTAAGGATTATATAAAGTTTAAAATTTAGTTAAAACTATTCATAACCTCTTTTTAATGACTTTTTTGGTAAGTCATGGTGTGCTTGAACTCGGTGTTGCGTGTAGTACAAGTTATTGAATTATTTTTGAAGAAATAACACACTATGAAATCTTGGGGTGTTACATTCTCCCCTACTTCAATAAATTGCGTCCTCGCAATTTGTAATTGTTCAAAGAAAATAAAAGGTTGAATATAGAAAATATCTTTGTCGGAAAACCCACATCATAAATTAAGTTAATACAAATTAGTCCTAATAAGAGGAAAAGAGAAATGAAAGGGTCACCACCAAATTATGATCTCTATTCGGAGAACATTGGTGGAAATTAGAGACATATAATTGGAGGACAAATGTAAATATTTATAGGTAGTGATTGAGATCATCAATCCCAAACAAGTGTAAAATTGAGGGCCTTAAATTCATCAATCTTTGATGATTTAAAATACCATCGGTTCAGCAAAACATATGGTATTATGATAACACATTTTTTTGTTTTAAGATCCCTTCACTAAAGTATAAGAATTAATTTCTTCATTGAAATAGAGAAGCAGAAAAATATATACTTGACAAGTAGAGTATCATACTTTAACTAAGTTCTACCGCAAACTCATCTTTCACTCTAAAAGATAATAGAACTTGAAAATAATATTCTATTTATCCTATTCGTATAGGGTTAAAAAATGAATTTATAATTCATCTAGCAGAACCATTAAAAAATGACATTATTCAATCCAGGACATCACGTGGGTTAGTGGTAGGTGATACACCCTTATCGCCCTTCGTTTGTGGGTTCAAGTCTTGCGGCCTTGCCAGATGCGACAGGTTGCCGCCCGACCACCGGGTTGTCCTTTTATGGCAATCCAAAATAATCCAAACTAGAACTATCCAAAATACTTCATTCCCAAATTTATAATGAAGGTAAACACAATGAAGATCCTTTTTTCTGCATAATAACATGTGAAAACCTTCATTATGTATTCTTTTAAAACACTGCAAGATCCTGAATTACCATAAAACCTTATTGATTACATTCATGTTTCCTTATTCCTTAAAGAATAATAGATATACTCCTTCAATCCAAAAATGTTTTAAACCCCAACAATGATGGAATATACAAATCATTAACCATTTTCAAGGTAGTCAAGAATATCCAATATAATTTATCCAAATCAATCATGTATTATTCTAAAATCACTACCTTGGTATCAGAACCATATTATGGTTTATCTTTCTCTCAACCATATATTTTCAAAAACTTTAACCTGCTATTGAGTTACTTTTCATTATTCCACACAATCTCAAGTCCGCAATGAAATAGTACTGCAGTACAACCCCTATATGTTCCATAATTATTATAAGAATTACATTGTTGATATAACACTCAAATGACATAATCAATATAAGAACTATAATAATTCCTCTTCATCTGTGGTAGTATCATAACATGATTATTATCCAATAGCATCATTTGCGGCATAGTATGACGACTAGGACATAGGTTCACGTAGTGTCCAAGATCCTTGAAAATGAAGCATTATACATTTGAAACCATTTTCTTACCCTTGTAGTCATGTACTTTGTGCCCTTTTCCTCCACACTTATAAAAAACTCCCATTCCTTTCAGGCAAGTTCCAGGGTGTTTCTTCCCACAATTATCACATATGGGAAAATTCTTCTTTTCCCTCTTCCCTTTATCCATCTTTCTCTCTTCCATCCTTTTCTTCTCTTGCTTCCCTTCAAAGCCATAGGACTCACTAAACTCTTTACTTATCTTATCAACACATGATATTATTTCTTTATATGACGATAAAACATGGGAGACTATTTCTCTTATAAATTCTGGATTAAGACCATGAAATATATGATCCTTCTTTCTCTTTGGATCATGTGCATTGTTGGAGTTCTAATTCCTTCTACTGGGAAACATTTCTAAACAATAACATATACTAGGTCAGTTTATGAATTGCAATGAATAATTCCAAACTTGTAAAATACCTAGCACAAATTGAACAGTTTAGGGATATAATCCATAATCATAAAAATGTTTTCTTTGAGTAAGTATACACTCTTGAGCCCTTCATAATGGTTTGGAAAGAAAATGAGAATTATCCTAAGCATATCCCCCGGGAGTGTCGTAACCATGAGTGCAGCAAGGCCCGTTTTCGTGCACCAGTTCCCGTTCGAGTCTTGCTCAAAGCGGTGTTTTCGGGTTTTACCCCTAGGTATATCAATTCCAGAGCCACATCTACCTGCTCGTATCCAGACAGGGATGTATTGCTCTGAAAACTAAAAAAATCTCTACAATACCAATATTCTATGATGTTCTTCTATACTAATCCTCAAAGTCTATATTAGGGCTATGTTCTCTAATCAAAGTTTATCTTAATCTAGTTTCCATGGTTATTGCTAAACTTCCTTGGATACCAACTGTAATGCGCCGACACCAGTTACCCAGAGTCGGTGCATTATTTTAATACATTAGCATGATTACAAGGAATCAAGTCCCAAAGGACCGATTAGTTTTGCAGTCCTGGAAAATAGATTACATACATGAATGTTACATTACACTTTATAACATTCAAAACAACATAAATAATCCTTTATTAATGTCATTATTCCCTTTTCATAACCCTTCTTATCAAACACAATATACATCTTGGAATCCTGGGAAAAATAAAACATAGAAAGGGGTGAGCTCAAATGCTCTGTAAGGGTAAGAAATACAGCAGAAACTCTCATAAATAATCATAAACATTTAAGGCAATGTATAACTAAAACAAAAGCCTTTTAAACAAAAACTTCAACATAGTATGAAAAAAATAAAATGAAATAATTCCATTTACTTATTCACGTGGATATTCTACTAATCGAATAATCACATGAAATATCAATAACCAATTTCATAATGATGGAATGCATAAACCCAGACTATCATAACCACATAGCCAAGGCCTCGGGCCAAGACTACAAATAAGATTTTTTCAATGCCTTGTGCCAAGACACTAGTTTGTCTCATTAGACCTACCGATGCATCGAGGAGCTATAGCGGGCTCCACCCGTCACTTACGAAGTCCAATGCATTCCCATATTAAAAGTTTAAACATAACATAAACATTCGTATTAAAACTAGCATATGAAATGTCAATACATTCTCCATAAACCATGAATGGTATAAAAATAACACATCCACATTAAAAAATATCACAAAACCTTCAATAAAATAAAAATGTTTTGTATCATAATAAATCAACTTCAAATAAGCTTAAAATCCATCAAAGGATATTGACATAGATGAAATCAAAACAATTTGAGAGAAATATCTCTTTTCTCGAAATCATTGAAAAGTCACACATTTATAAAGGAAGTAATTTAAAAGAGATTTTTGATTGAAAGTGTCCCATACTACTTTGAATCTTTTTAAAAGAAATATCATTTCAAAACATTCATGTACATATAAATAAATCCTTAAAATCATTTTGAAAACATGGACATTAATTAAAAAGATTTAGAAAGATAAATCTTTAAAACGTTTAAAATTATGATCTTGATAAAGAGTACCCTTCACAAATTCTTAAAATATTCATTTTCAAATCATTTAAAAGTCACATAATTATAAAATAAAACATTTAATTTGAAAATATTCTTATAATATTGTAAGGGAAACTTTGACGATTTTATAATGGCGGTAAAAAGCCACACCCACCGTATAAGTTTAAAAAAAGACATTCTTACCTTAAATTTGTCGAAAAGGTTAAAAGTGCCTTGTTTGGAAAACGATGTAAAGATTCCTTTAAAAACACATAAGGGTATAAATGAAATTAACCCATTGTCTAGTAAATAGTAAAAAAAATTTAAATACATTTCAAAGGAACATGGATGTGGATGATAAAGAGATCCCAGTAGATAATTACGTATAAACAAACTAAGATAATGAAGAGATTGCGAAATAAACCCTTACCGTGTACTTTTCCTTGGATGGGGGTAGGTTAACCTCCTGTATAATGGTGAAATAATTGTTATTAAATTATACAAGAATCATATACATTAATATGATATCATATATGATCTTTTAACATTTCATTGTTAATAATGTCTTAGTATTATCGTCGTTTCGGGTGTTAACTTACTTGTTTTATTTTATATGTTTTGTTACGTAAGTCATGGTTTTCATGGATAAGTTGTATATTATTCATATCTAGAATGATATCAAGTCATTAAACATTATTTTTAAATCATAAAATGATAATTATATTTGAATGGATATGATGGAGAATGAATCTCATCGCGTTCGTGGTGACGGTAGTCCGTACGTACGCACGAGCAACAATATCATTCTTTTGATATTAAAATAATATACAATTGGATGGTATATAATATATAAAGAATCATTATCATGTTATAATTATTATTTTCATGAGTTATACATCATTATTATACCCATCCAAATAATAATATATTGAATAACAATTACACCACGACGTGGAGACGGTAAGCAGTACGTACGCACGCATGGTGACATGTCATTAAAAGGATGGATAGAATACTGAATATCGTTGGAAAATATTTATAATAATATTAAAGTATATAGTAGATACTGGATTCATTATTTTAGAATGGTAATAACAAAGAAAGATGAAGTTGAAGAAGAAACGAATTTGAAAAAGGGTGGTGAAAACATTACCTCTTCTTCGGGTACTTCTTTTTGATTTGATCAAAAGGGATCCGTAGGTTGGCTTTCTGATCAAAAAAAGGCCTCTAGGTTGTAGTGAGGGAATTTGAAAGAGTATAAGGGATTGTTTTGGCTGAAACAAAAGGCTTTTAATGTTTGAATTATTGAGAAGGGGGAGTGCCCTTTTATAAGAGGGGTGAGGGGCACCATTGGAAAATCTAGTAATATTATTTTATAATAAATTCATATTCGGTTTCTAATGGCTCCAAAGTGAATTATTTAACTTTTAAGATAGTTATAGGTCCAAAACCACTCAACCAATAGTATTTAGACAGGTTTGGGTTACTATATTAACCTTATATTTAAGTATTAACTGTTAGTAAATTAGTTTGACACTTACCATGTCACTTTGTATTTTTATATTATATCGTTAATAAACATACTATATACATTCAAGAGACCCAAAAGTGGTACATTAATGATTAAAATATCATGATATAAGTATCTTTTCCGAACAGTAGATTTTTAGGAGTTTAATATCAATTAATAATATAATATTTGTTTTTAAAAATCTTTTTTGTCAATTTTGACACTATTCAATAATTGACATTTTTAAAAATCATAACAGAATGATTACTTCAAACAAAGTTAATTAAATCAATCCTAATATGTCATATTATCCTATAAAAATATTTTAATTCATTAAAAGTCTCAAATTATATTTATTTTGGTATTTATAATATCAATTAGTTTAATTTTCCACTATTATGGTAATTACTGCATCATCATTCTGTCATAAATAAATTAAATTATTCAATGTCTAAAAATTATAAATAAAATATAATTATGTAGAAAATATTTTTATCTTTATAATTAATATTTATAGTATAAAATACAACATATATAACCCTATGTAAAAAATTGTTTTTCTAAAAGATTTATGCTTATGTCATATTTGTATTTATTTTAACATAATTAAAATAAAGTGTCCCTATCACTTACATGTGGCCCCATTGGGTCCCCAAATCGACCCATAGATGCCCATGGTTGAACATGTGTCCACCAATAATGTTAGGACACGTTTTAGGGTAATTTAGTATTATTATAGTTTTATTTTTTAACCCTTATTTACCAAATTTGCCCTTTAACCATGGTAAATAAAATATTTACCGGAGTAATTATTCAAAATGTCTAAAAATAAAAGTTATCTATTTACACAATTTGGAAATCCTGATTCCAAATATGGAATCCGTTTTTCCAAATTCAGAACACATAAGTGGAAGAAATTAATTTAAAATTAATTCCCGCTGTCAAAACAAAAAGCGTGTTTATAAGATATAATAACTATCAAAAGATTGATACTTATTTATCTCCGGTTTAATTGTGAAATTATGTCCAATGACCAACATTGTATTAAATGGTAAATATTTATTCTAAATATACTTTAAAACCACTCCAATTCATAATTTATCACTATTAATTATTTTGATTAAAAAAGTTGTTTTTAATTAAAATTTAGTGATTTTCACTATTCATCAAAATATTAATGTTATCCGAAAAGTACCAAAATTTCACCATAGGATAAATTCGATATTTCAAATCCAAAAATGAAGTCCATTTTGAGAGATATTATTTATGAAATTTCAAAAAGTAGGTATTTTACTATTCATACCGGCTAGTTTGATTGGTTGTAATGTGTGTTAGAACTCGAAGTTGCGTACAACACACACTACTGTATTATTCAAAGGAAAGCGTACCGTGGAAGCTTGTGATGTTTCATTGTAAATTTTTTATTTCAAAATTTAGTCAAATTGAATATATAAAAGTTTAAAATATTGGATTTAAAAAGGGTTCACTATTAAAAGTTGGTAAAAGTGCAATACTGAAAATGAATTTGTTCTTACATTATGTCTAAGAAACTCATAATATGGATTCTAAAACTATAAGGATTATATAAAGTTTAAAATTTAGTTAATACTATTCATAACCTCTTTTCAACGGCTTGTTTGGTAAGTCATGGTGCGCTTGAACTCGGTGTTCCGTGTAGTACAAGTTATTGAATTATTTTGAAGAAATAACACACTATGAAATCTTGGGGTGTTACACAACATCAACAACTAATTAAGGGTTACCTTACCTTTATCAACATATCACTTTTCTAAGACTTAATCACCATTCTACATGACCCTTTAAATACTTAATGGAAATTTACACAAAAAGTTCTTATATATTTCACGACTCGTATTACGTAATATAAAAAACATGAATTCTTCATTCATCCAACTCTATTCATAAACCATTACTCATGCTTCATAAACATATTCCTTAATAACCCTTTCCTAGATTATGAAATATGAGTCATTTCTTATGGTTCATCGACCAAAATATTATAATTCATCTTATGTTTAATGTCAACAATACTGGAAGTACATTACATACCATTCTAATGTCTTTTTTAGTCTCTTTATATTCATAAGTATAGCCAATACTAATACCACATTTATATTACTCTTTATAATATTTCATCATGGGAATTATATTTTCATAATTCTTATACATTCCATATCTAAAACATACGTTGTTCACTATGTTAGTTATATTTCAATCCATTGACTAAAACAAGAATTTTCAAGGTGAGAAACACATATCATATACCAAAAAACTTAATAATGAGAAGTTACTTATATGATGAACAATTTATGACGCATTCCTTAATCTCAGACAACATAGATTTACCATATGTTATTAATATTCATCTTCTACTCAAATCCATCATAATATTTCATGATGTGTTATTGAATTTCTAAAGCATATCCCCCAGGAATGTCAAACAATGTGAGAAGAAAGGCTTATTATCGGGTAACAAATTACTATGAGTCTGGCACGAGGCATATTTTTGGAGTTTTACCCCTTTTTATATATGTTCTATATCAACATTCCCTTTTAGTATTGATAAAGAGATTTATTTCAATGAAACCACTCACTCTATCCATTACCAAACATCTAGGACATTTTTGTATACATTTCATTATACATAGTCTTATCCTTAGACATGTCCTTATAGTTATTACTATTGATTTCTCATCATAGTGTTTATTGGTTAACTAGATATGTTATTCGATACATACTATAATGACCCATTATTAATATACATAGATATTACTGCACTTTTGAGGAAAACGTAATACATTCAAAAATAGAAACCCAAAGATCGTATTAGTTTAGTTTCTTTAGAAACATGGAAATATACGCAGTAGAACATTTTTATTCTACATTATCTCAACATAGGTTCAACATTAATGGTAACCTTATTATACACATAATAATTAATAAATTTTTTAATAACCTAGGGAATGAAACATAAAAAATGGTGAGTACAAATTCTTAGTAAGTGTAAAAAAGGGTGACCTGTTTGCATAAACAGGAGAATAGGGGTATGTGAAAATGAACATAACATTAGAAAATATGAACCAACTTTTCAAATATCATAAACATGAATAAGGTAATATATATTGGTATTTAATAATACATGAATCACATAGAAATAAAGAACATAAGCTAGGAAAACATAACTTATGAATAATACAATAAATCTAGGTAGGCATAAATATGTCATATCATTCAATATAAGTGAAGACTCATTTCCAGAAAAAATCAAGTCACATCATTCGAATTTCATATTCTAGTTTGGATAGACCACTATCCCCAGTCACATTCCTTTCCTTGTACAGAATCGGGTTTACCCATTTTACCATAGTGGATAGTGTCTCCCCAACATCCCATAGTAGATCAGGTTTCCCCATCTTCCATCTTCATGGTGACTAATCCTACTACTGGGACACACCATCATCCCTAAACATAGTCCATTACTTATAAGGGATTTGGTTTCCTAATATTCTCATAGTGGATCAAAACTTTTTACTTTATTACAATCATTAACTCATTGGATATAAATGTTCCCCAATGCATTGGAACGAGATATATGTCCCACCCATATTATAAAAGAATCATTCATAAATGTTCCACAAGATAATAAAACATTGATCATATCATGATCCTCAAAAATATATGGGTTCTAAAATGTAAAATAATATCTTTGGAAATAAAATGGGAATCATTAACATTTATCACATCATAACCTATGTAAAACATATAGATTTTATAACCATTTCATCAATGCATAACTCTTGAAAAGTTGCAGGTTTCAAAATCATATAACATGTTGAAGATAAATGGGGGTCGTAAGCATCATTCCATAAAAATATAGTCATTCAAGAAAAAACATGAATGTAAAAAATGAATTATTTCTTTAAATTTCACGATTAACATCAAAAGATGTTATCTTAGATAGAAAATAACATGGAAGGATATTTTGAAAACTTTTTTTTATGTAAATATTCATTCTTCATTTAAAAGTTATCTTTGGAACATAAAATATTCTGAAAACAATTTTCATAAAAATAAAAATAAAATATTATAAAATTAGTTAAAAAACATTTGGAAACATTTTTTATTGAAATAATTTAACAAGATCATCAAAACATTATGAAAACCTTTTTTCTTTAAAAAATAAAAAAGAGGAATGAAAACAATTTGAAATCCTTTTTCTTCGAAAACATTTTAAATGTAGATTAAAAACATTTTGATTACGGTATTCCTAAAAAATAATCTAAAAACATATATAAATCATTAATATAATTGAAATATTTTTCTCTAAAAATAAATATTTTTAAAAATATATAAAGTGTGTTTTTTAATTAATTTATGACACTTTTTTAAACACTAAATATTTCTGAAAAGTTTTTATTTTAAAAAATATTTATAATAATATATATATATATATAATATTAAGAAAAAAATTATTTTATATAAAAATAACATTATAATTTTAAAAGGGAGCTTCATCGGATTGGTGGCCATGATGGTGGGTAAATCTGTACAAGTCATACATATATTTTGCACCATAAAAATTTTAGAAAAGTTCTTTGAAAGAAAAAAAACAAGAATATTATTTTCAACCCCTTTTGTTTAAAAGGTATAACATGGGTAGATATTTTTCTTAATTATCTTAGTATAATAATATAATTCTTTTGGAATACTTTTATAAAACATGGTATTGAGGGAACATATATTTCTGATAGAAGAGAGACGTAATTTCAGAATTCAATAAGAACACTTTCTTGATCAGATTATGTACAAAAGAGTAGAAAAGGTAAAATTACTTTTATATAACATGTAAAAATAGAGGGTAAGAGAACTCATGATTTTTCTTGAGCGATGGATCAAAATATTTTATCAATGGAACATAATCATAGAAAATATTGATAAACACTGAGAATATAACAATAACCCTATACCAATTTGGATACATTTAATCATAAAAATATGGAATGTATAAAATTAAAGGAAGAATAAAACATAATTAATTGAGTTATAGTATTTATAAAACATTTAGAATGTAGTATGTACACCTCATGGAATTATATAGGTGCATAACATGGCATGTGACTCAAATAATGAAATTTGAGACCCAAATACTTTACTAATTTGGTAAATTTTGAAACGTAAACACCATTAGAGAAAGATCATAAAATGGATATGTAAATAGCTATAAATTTACTTAAAATATTAATATAATACATTCAGGGGATGTATATATACCACACAAAAATAAATTAGTAGTGTATAAGGAATGTATCTCAAAAAATAATAACTGACATGAAATTCCCTTACCTGGTATCCTAACTCCCATTTTAAACATTCAAAACTCCTATATAATAAATTTCATATTATTATAAATCTTTTATAGAATTTTATTATTATAAATAACACCATATATGGTTTTATTATGACTTTATATTACCTTCATGTATACAATTCCATGTTATGGTTATGCGTCGAGTATTATTTGATTTGTCTTCCACTTGTGTCTTAATTAGTTATATATTTGGTCCATTTACATATATCATGATTTACAGAATTTAAAAAATGATATAAATATAATTAATTTTTATTATATGTTTATTATAATAATCTATAGAATAGAGAAGTATGAAATGGATTACACTGTTCATCGCGACTGTAGGTCCTACGTACGCATGAAAGTTGATTTGATTTTATTATCTTATTGAAAGAGTGAAGGGAAATAAAATATATGTATAAATGTATATAATATAATAAAATTAGAAATAAAATTTCATATATATGTAATATTTTCTATAAAAAAATCCTCACCACATTCCATATAGTGTGTTAATGAATCATATCACTTTTAGGTGTTGGTAGTCCACAATTCCTCAAACGAAATTATCCTATTTACATCAAATGGAAGAATAAATATGTTTATTGTATAAGGATTAAGTAATATTAGATTAAATAAATATAATATATAAACTATATATGGTGATTTTCCATCAGAATTTCCACCACGAGATGCAGTAAAGGAAAAATAATAAATTCATCATTTCGTGTGGCGGTAGTTCAACGTACACATAAATAGTATTTCTGTTACCCATTAGAAGGATGTATGTGTAAGCATAGATCGAAACATGTCATAAAAAATACTAGTATATTTATTGAACTATTTTTTTTATAAAATATTCTAACAATATTTTTTTAGTGCGGGGAGAATGGAAATAAAATAGAGTTTGAAGGAGTTTTTTACCACTTGATTGGGTAACTCCTTTTGGTATGCACCAAAGGAATTCATTATAAGGCTCTATAACGAAAGGGATGATTAAAAGAGTAATTTATGTGTTTTTGTATGTCTAATGGGAATATCATTTCTAAAAATATGTTGTTTTAAATATGTGAGGATGTAGGACAGGTGGTGAACTTTTATATTGTAGGAAAATGATACACATGGCATTTTTTTAAACATATTAGGTGTACCCACTTTTTTACCTAACGAAAGTCATACCAAATCAAGAAAAATTAAATAATATAAGTCTCACTGCATAAATGTGTCTATATAGTGGGTTTTAGACATGATTATATGACATTGAGGACCTCAAGAGTAAGATTTATTTCCTTGTTAAGCATAATTTTTCCATAATCAATGTAACTAATTTTAACTACATTCAATAATATTTTTGGTAAAAAATTGTGTTTAAATAATTTTAAATTATAGATAATTATAATTAACAATATAGAATGAATTTTGAAAAATTAAAATAACCAAATATGTGGAGGTTAATTTTAAATTAATCCTACCAATAAAACGACACTGAGAGTTTTTAAGGAAAAAAATGTTCAAAAGTTTACTAAGATTTTACACCCAATTTCATGTTAAAATTCATTCAAATGAAAAAAATTGGAAAAATATATAAAAATATTATCTAATTTTACTATTAATAAAATTTAAAATATAATTTTACATTATGAATAAATTAGATGAAAACGTAGTTTTGAATTAAAATTTATTATTTTCAAAAATTCATTAAAAAATGAAACCTTATAGAAAAATACCGATAAACCACCCAAATATTTTATAGGATAAATTTTCAAAGATTATATTATTTTGAAATATTAAATATATAAAATTTCAAAAAAATGGATTTAAAATGGGATCTTTATTAAAAGGTGGTAAAACTACCCTTATAAAAATATATGTTTTAAGCATAAAATTACATTTGTTTTTGTGTTTTGTCTACAAAATTTATGGGATGAATATAAAAAATATTTTATTGAATATATAAAATATATAATAAATTAATATCACTAACTAATTTTAGTTAATTTAATTTGATATAAAAAAACACATCAGGTGCACAAAAATAAAAATATATCCATTATATTCAATTTGTTCATATATTATTTTTTCTAATTAATTGGTAGCCTATGAATTCATATTACACTAGTGTAAAAATTATGTTTTCATAAGTTAGTTATTAATACTCATAAATGATAATTTAATATATATGTTTTATTTTATTATATTAAATAATAATATATTCATACACATTCTATTCATCCATGAATCGTTGAAATGAATAAAAATATTTTTTGGGATTTTATATTAAAAAGTTTCCCATAAAAAATTGTATCCATATCCTTATTATTCATCATTAATATAGTATTTTTGGTATGTCCCAAATGAATTTGGTTTCGAAAATCATCTGATGGATTCCATTGATCCTATCATGATTCAAATTGAATGTTTAATATGTAGAATCTAGAGTATCAGGCCCTCATGATGTGGAGGTGTCTTACCTAACCACCATTTGACTTGCAAGGGATAAATATACTGTAAAATCTTAATTGAGTTGAATTCAGAATAGAACATGGGGCCATTCTCAGGGAAATCATGTGTGTGTTTCCTCATAGATGTAATCTTTTATGGATTGAATTTTTTCAACCTTGGTAGTTGAGTTATTCAAGACCAAAAATAGGAATTTTCTATGGAGATTTCTCTCATCCTATAATTAATTACTACAAAAAATTTATCAGTTCATCTTGTTTTTCAAACATGGGAATAAGGATATTACCTCGGTTTCAGACACTCACTAAGAAGATATATTGTGTATGTGAGCTCAATTTGAGACTTTTCCACTCAAAAAATTTATACTCCCATCGTAATAGAGGATAAACATGGTGTATTTTAAAAACTAATTTTTAAACCCCATATATTGCCAATCCATTTCGTGTCACATCAATTTATTTTCATTGGATAATTCCATCTTGGATCCTAAATGTTTTTGGTATACTCTCACAGTTTCTGATCGATTATTGATGATTTTACACTTTTAGGACTTATGTATTATATTATAGAAGATTCATATACCATGACTCACAATTTATAGTATATGTCTTATTTTTTATACTTTTTATTTTATTATCATGTTACCATACCCTTATTTTTATTTTATTCTCTCAAATAATATTTGTTTTTAACACCTCTATTTAACCTTACAGATCATCTAATCTCACCCATTATTATTATTATTATTTCCATAGGTTTTGATAAAATATTTTATGTATGATAAGTCTGTAAGAGTACCATTTTTTGAGGAATGATAGTGAGATATATTGACTATTTTTTTAAACATGTTTATTATGAGTCAGGTCTCCAAAGAGACTATTACTTTATTGTTCATGGGTGTGGATTATTGGGAGGTGTTTTCAATATACATAAAAAATGATTTCTTATTTATATAATTTATGATCAGGCCACTGTTTTTGGTATTATATATAGATTTAGTTATTTTTTATATTAGGTTATAAGGAATGAGAGGATTTATTCCATGAAAAACTATTATAAACCAATTTTATATAGGATGAACATAAAGTGAAATATTTTGATATGAATATATATAGATTAAAACATATTATATATTTTTTATTTAATATATTATTTCTTACTCAAATAATGATGAATATTATATATACTAATCTTTTTTGGGTTAGACAATGATATAATCCGGAAAAAAATGATTAAGGTGTCCTTATTATGTACTCATAAAAATTAAACATCATATTTGTTTATTTTTTTAACAACTATTTTATATCCATATAATTATCTTGTAGTATCATAGAACCACCTCAATGGTTATATTTTTAATTTTATATTGTATATTTTAATGGTTTGATGTGTGCATGTAAGTTATATATCTCCCCTTTGATAGAATTTGTGGGAATATTCATCAGAAAAATCGTTCGATTCTCTATATAATAATATTTGAATCTTTATATTATCCCTATAGTCATATATGATTTAATTTTTGGAACTTATTATCACCCAATATATTGATATCATATCAATTACCATGTAAAAGGAATAAAATTTTATATTTTGAACTGATATGTTACCATCTACCAATGCGAGGAAAAAAATGAACTTCTATTGTAAATTACATCTATTATGTGTGTATTAATACCTATTCATAAGGGGTATCAATCTCAAATAGTTGGGGAGAAACTAAAAGTTGACGATATTGTAATTTTACAATTAAATTTATATATATCTCTTGAGGAGTTTAAAATAATTCTATCAAATCATGGAGTTGATTTTTTAATATATGTTGTGTGTGGTTCTATTAAAATATAAAAGAATAATTATATCCTAGAACTAACTGAATTTCAAAAATTGAATAATAAACTCTTGGATAATTTGTAAAATTGGGTTTTATTCCTTAATGTTTTAGGATATAAATTATATATTCATTTAATTAAGAATAATGATTAGTCAATTCATTCTTTTCATTTATTATCAGGAACATAATAAGACCGTGATCAATAACTTGTATCCTCTACCCCACATCGCTGAATTTTTCAGTTAACTAAATAGACCTCAATACTTTATATTTTTTAACATTTCATTTTGATATCATCAATTAGGGATTAAAATAGAGATATATCCAAGAAAACCTAATGTAAGAGTTATGGAAACAATGAATTTTTAGTTATTCTATTTAGATGTATCACTGACCTCACTATATTCATGGGTATATGAATTGAGTCTTTAGAGATTTCCTTGAATTTTTTGTTATAATATTTATTGATTATATTATTATATATTACAATATTAATTATGAGACTATAGATCACTTGAGTATTGTGTTGGAGACCTTGAGGAAGGAGATGTAGTATTGAAAATTTAGGAAGTGTGATTTAAAGTTATTGTAACTATTAATATTTTGTATTCTAATTGAATGTGTGGATATAATTATGAATTCATTATAGATATAGGTTATTAAAATATATTTTATAACTAAAACTGTATCATAGATCCATAATTTTCATGGATTGGAAACATAATATCGATGATTTCAGATAAATTATTAATAAATATAAAATCCACTAAAAAGATTATGTATAAGGTAGGAAGGTTCCCTAGGATATATTAATGTGAAGAAAATTTCAAGGAGTTGAAGAGAATGTTGGTTAGTTCACTGTTTCATACACTCCCAAGTATTAGACATATGTTTTTAATATATAGTGATTAATTAAATAAGGGGATTGGAATATTCACATCTAGAATGACATGGTTGTAGTGATACTTCGCACAAATTTATTTTTTAATAAAACATGTACATGAAGAATGATTTACAGAAAACATTGGTAAATTTTTATTTAAAATGTGTTGGAATTATCACTATTTTTTAAGGTTTATATATATATATATTATTAAAAAAATATATATTTATTTACAAATACATGGTTGAATATGCACCAAATGATGTTATTAGAGTTTATAAGTGATTATGAATAATAAATAAATACCAACCTAGGAAGAAAAATAAGGTTGTTTATGCACATCTTTAGAAGGACCATGAATGATTGTGGATGATGAGGATTCAATAAGATAGATTACTTATGGATTTATAAGGCATAGAAAATGAAATAATTAAGGATGTGGGAAATGATACCATGATAAATTGAATGTTCCACCATCAATCAGTGAGATGATTAAATTGGCCTAGAATAAGGAGTTGAATATATAAAATTAGGTGACAATTATTCAATAGGTCAACCAAAATAATAATTGGATGATATGATTCTAGAAATATATATGTTTCCCTTAAATACTATAGTTATTAATGTATCAATTGTATTAAGAACATAGCACATCATTCTCTATCAATCCTAGATGAAAAAAGATATATCATGGGGTATTTTTAGTGGGACAATAATAAGAGGTACGTTTCATAGAATGTATATTGATGCAAGGTATGTCAACAATTTATCGTTGAACATCATAATACTAAGAGGATGATTTAATCATTTCCCATTCCAATATCAAATTTCAAAAAACCCGCCATGAATTTTGTCAGATGACTCCCTAGAAAATCTAGAGGCCATAACATAGTTTGGGTTGTTTTTTATCACCATATGAAGTCTATACATTTATTTTATACTAGATAAAATTTTTCACATGATCATATTTCTTGGATATTCATTAAGTATGTTGTAAGGATTCATGGGTTATCACTCTCAACTGTATATGATCAGAATATGAGGTTAAGCATGATGTTCTGGAAATGTTTTTAATAAGAATTGAATTTATAGTTGAAGATCAATAATTCATATCATCCATAGAAAGTTGGTCACTTTATTTTTACCATTAAAATCCTATAAGATATAGTGATATGTTGATATAGGTATTCCAAAGTTATTTTTTTAAAACTCCCCATAATAGAAATTTCATAAAACAAATAACCATGACAAGAGTATTCATATTCCTCATTTTGAAGCTCTCTATGGAATGAAGTGATGATATCAAACATGATAGGATATAGTTAGAGAAAAAAATATATTAGTACAAGTGATGGATAAGGGAATGGAATAAAATGTTATAGTAATTTAGAATCACAATAATGAAACTTAGAGTCGAAGGAAATGTTCTGTTAAAAATTGATATTGACATTATGAGATTGATGTCAGTGGAAATGTATTACTATAAATATCTCCATGGAATTTTTTTCATAGTATTTTTATGTTTGATGGGGGTTGGGATGAGTCCATGATATATTGTTATATATTATATTCTTGATCTAAACATGAAGGTATCATATCACTTGGCTATTCCACCAAAAAAACTCTCCAGTCTAAGATGTAATATATGCATATTTTTTAGGAAGTAAATGTGTAATATTTAATAAATAATGAAATCATATGATACACATTTTAATCATGATCATTTTAATGAGGAACAATCTTTGTATATTATATATCGATGAGATTTAGTGTTTTGGAACCAAAACACCCACATGGTTAACTTATTGTGGTGAAAAAATAAATTTATGAATTGTATTTGCAAGATTGAGGATGTAATGAGGAATTTGAATCATCATCCATATCAATTAAAATAAAAAATTTCAATGGTGGGAATCTTTTTTGTGGATTGAATATAACACCTTGTGATTTAAGAATATATTTTCTCTTTAATAATATCATTTTTTTTGACAGCCTCTAATAAAAACAACATCAAACCTAATTTATAAATGATTTATTGGAATTTTAAAATTAAATAAATTACATCACATTTAAATGAAACATATTTGAAAAAAGTAAATTATTTTTTTTACAAATTATAGTGTTATAATTTATTTTTCGATTATACAAATAATTTATGGGAAATTATATTTATTAATTAGATATTATTTAAAAATTAAATAATTTTCTGGAAATGATATGATTAATATTTATTAATGGAAATACACAAGGTATTAGTAAAATTAATTAATAAAACCCATATAACTAATGTGAAACAATAATAAATGTAAATTTAATTTTTCTTGTATAAATATAAATGCATTCATTACATACAATAAAATTATTTTATTTTATAAATGATTTGTTAAAAGTAATATTTATAAGTTTTATAATTTTAGTTTTATAATAGGAAATGTTTTTAATTTATTAGGAAAGAATTATCTTATAGTCTATTTTTTTCTAAAATGGTTGAATTTTAGGTGATTTTTGAGAAATAATGATTTTACAATTACTATTACATTCACTAAATCAAAATGATTTGAGAATTATATAAAAAGTTAATCTAATATTTACATAAAAATTAATTATTTTTTAAAATAAATCAATTAAAACTATTATTTTGAATGTTGAAATAGTGCTTTACTTTTTAGTACTCATTTAATATTTTTTCCTTATAAAATATATTTTAGTAATTTTAGTTTAATTCAGTATTCCAAAAGATCCATTATGTTTTAAATTTCATTGAATTATATAAAAAAATAATTTTTTCCATTATCAAATAAATTTCCTTAGGATAAAATTTTTACATGATGTTTTAGTAAATATATTTTTATTTATGAAACAATATTTTCTAAAAAACCTATTTTCATTGAGTTTTCTGTATTTTTCTTAAAATTTAATTTTAAAAACATTTTAACTTGATTAATATGAAATGGATTCCATATTATAAATCATCATTTCCAAATTTGGTTATATGGTCCATTTTATTTTAAATAATAACGATTTGCTACCATGGTGAATTAAAACTCATTCCATAAAAGGTTAAAATGGTTAAAAGGTGTTAAAATAAGAGATAAGGTTTTAAATTTAATAGAAATACTATATTTATTTTATTTTTTGTGGAATTCAGACCACATTTCACCGTATATTATTAATTTATAATTTTTAGTGAAACGTGACCATGAAATTCACATTATATAAATTTACCATTAAGGTCAATTATAAGGGATTATTTCCCCTTGCTTATAAAAGGTGAAATTATCTCCTCACATATCTGCACACTTATATCACTTTATGTCAATAATAATACACCCAAATAATATTAAAACTATACACACCATGTCTTATATTTGTTTTCACACAAATATTTCTACCTAATAACGATTAAGGTGAATGTCAATGGAGGATACCTAAGGTATAGGTAATTGAAATAACCATGTTCCTTTTGTTTAATTATTTTTACACCTCTTATAAATAAAAATTATAGATAATATTATTATTAATTATGTATCATAAATAAATATAAATGTTATTAAATATTTTTAGTAATCATTAACTATTCCATTCCTAGTGATATAAAAAGAAAATATCGTTCAATGCTATATTCACAACATAATCTCCATGAAACGATGTGTTTAATTTTACATCAAATCAAGTCATTGATGGTAACATAGATTAATTTATTAAATATAAATTACAATTAATACATAATTATGATTACTTAATTAAAAAATATTATATTATTTCATTCCACCCCTATCCATTATAAAATGGAAATTCCGGTTGTGTGTATGGTCATATTATAGCCTTTATAAAGAAAGTGTCTCATTTCTCATCAATGACTTGAGTGGATGGTTAATAAAGATTATATAATGAATAAATTAATACTAATAAAATCATTAATATTATTTTTATGTTTAAATCATGATATTTTTTCAAGAAAAGGAATCGTTAAATGAAAAGAACCCTAAAAATGAAATAGTTAACACCGAAATATTGATTTTAATGAATAATTATTAATAAATGGGTAATTAGAAGCTGAAATTTAATTCTATATTTCACGATATGTGTGTATATATTTTTTCATATATTTAGAATTAATATTAATTTATTATTCATGAGGTTATATAAGGTGTAATGTATATTAGGACTTGAGGTAAGTGTTTTTGTTAGAAACTCACTTTTTATCATGATTATTTATGTTCCAATTTAAAAAATTCAAAATTATATTTTATTTATCTTAAAACCCCATTTATTTTATTATAAAATGTATATATATAGGTTCTTCATGTATTTATTTCATTTCCCCCTATTTAATACCCATGAATACAAAAACTACAACATTTTAGGAAAGGATGTCCTTATTTTTTCATTTAGTTATGTAATCATTTTCATAATTGTATGTATTCTTTATAGTTTTTCAATTCAATTAATCTCTTAATATAAATTTTTTTAAGGTAATTTTTTAATTTCTTATACTATTTTATGAATTTTTTAAAAAGAATATTTTCCCAATTTTTAATACATTTAATTTTGACATTCTTTAAAAAGGTGCAACAAATGTTTTTTAAACATTTACCACATAACCTAATTATATCCACCATCATTAACATTATTAATTATAAACATTCCAATAAATTATCCCTTTCTTTATCAAATGAAATCATATAACTATGGTTCTATGGATTTTTCTATTAAAAAGGATAATAAAATATTCTAGACATGTCCATCCAGATGAAATGCTTCTGACCATTTATTAAAAAAACTAAAATGTACAATAATGTGATTTGAGGGGTCAAGCAATATAACCTTCCCTAATACATTAGGAAAGAAAGGTAAAGTTCATAATAATACATGTCATTTCCATATTCAGAGTCATATTCATATTCACACTCAGATTGAGATTTACCTTGATTAATGTTCTGGAGGATTTACACCTTCTCTGTAACCTTATAAGATCTCATGGACATATTCTATGGTACATTAGAATAGTCCTTCGGTTTCCTGTGCTTTGAAGGAGCAGGAGTCAAGACTTCATTGGTCTTTCAATAAAGAACTAACTCCTCAAAAGAGGCATCTCCACCACTACTCGATGTCTTCAGGGGGTACTAGAATCCACCCCATCATCTCGAGTTTGATTGAAAACATCATCCTCCAATGATGAAAGAGTCTACACCACCATATGCAAGCACACTTGTCCCAACTAATACTGTTCATAAATATGAACTAAATAATCTAGATTAGTATAAACATTATCACTAAATTCCACGAATTGTTTTATAACATCGTCATAGATTTTAGGAGTAGTGGTATCCAAATGCATCCAAAACCATTGACACGGGTTTCTTGTATGATGAACATCTTCTACAAACATGATCCAACTAATATTTAACCATTAATTTCTCCATAAATGAGGTCTCATGATGAACGTTTTTATGAATATATGAGAAAACAAAATTTTTATAGAACTTGTCTTTAACATGTCAAATTGATTGACGATAAATACAAAAATGAGTAAGCATTTCCTATTGTATTTTTAGAGGGATGTCATCATCCAATGATGGAAACACAAAATTTTTAATTATGCACTAGCTGAATTTGACCTCCTCCATGATCCTAGTAAAATTCCCACACATGGCTTCCTTAGTAGAATTTTCCATTTAAATTGGAATACCAACAAAAGAAGTGATGTCAAAAAGAATCATGGGATCCCAATGAACCCAGTTAAGTCCAATAAAATTAATTCAAACATGAGGCTAATTATTTATTAAGAAAATGGGTTATAAAAAAAATTACATTCTTAAAAACATATCATGGTTGTTTTTAATGAAATTGATCTAATCCCCCATGCCATGTGATTCATTTACTCTGATAAAAAAATGATGTGGATAAACCCTCTAGCCAAGGGTATATGTCTCCAATTTTAATAATTACCAAGAAGATAACTTATGATCCAACTAATCAACATTCCGAAGTATTCCACTCATAGGTAGAATGATCCTAGCAGTAATGGAAAACTTTAAAATCTTAAATCGATCAAATATCACCTCTTTATTTGAAATCACATGAGTGGTTTCACCATTATTCACAATTAGATCTCAATGTAAATCCTTAATGTATTAATAATGTCTTCCGCTGGGATATTACGCAAAGCTATAGATTCTCTTATTATTCAGGTTACATGAACCCACCCACCACACTACTATCATTGTTCCATAATTAAGACAGTAACTACCCTCATCATCATTGGAAACTCAACAAGAATCTTCCACCACATCCTCAATATGACTAGGACATTTAACTTTCATCCCTAATAACAATAAGGAGGACTTGATATCATTGATCTCCTATTCCATTCCCATCACGAAATATTGAACTCCAATATTTTCTTTCTCCTCAGCTACCCCCATCGCATCACACTAGACTCCAGCATCGACCGTAGATCAAGAGATCCACTCTTTCGCCATATATTTTTTCTCAGAGCCGATGACAGCTGGCATCATGAGATGGCTATATCTGGATTCATTCTTATAATTGTCTCGAGGTCCGTATACACCTACAACTATCAAATTATTCCCCTAAAGATGCACTATTATCTTTCTCTCGACATAGGGAATAACAACGTGGAACTGCTACCAAAATATGACCATTGGAAATCTTCTTAAACCTTAAAAAAATTTGCTCCAACATTAGAAACCCTAAATTAAATCTTCAAGGCCTGGAATCCAACTCCCCAGACCGTGCTCCATCCCGTGAAAATATCTTACTAAAATAAAAAATATGATTTCTCTTATTGTTAAAATCATACTTATAATGATTTTATACGAGTTTTTTATATATTTATACATATATTAATTAATATTATTATTTTTCAATAATATTTTTAATTATAAAATTTAATTTATACGACTGTCTAGATTATGATGATGATTTTATAATGAAATTTTTATGGATCCAATTTCATCCCCACTGGTTATTTAGGCATTGATAAAATCATGAATGTTTTAGTAATCTTATTGGACACATATATATGGTTATAAATATATTATGGGTGGTCTCCAAATTATATATCAACTTATTTCAGAGGGAAAAGATATATATCTTAAGATATAATAAAAAAGGGAATTTGGAGCAATCCCACTATATTATGGGACTCCATATGCCCTATAAAAGAGAATGGGGAGTGAACTAAATCCATTATAAGACTATATCTTTTATGTTATGAAGGTCATGGTTGATATATTTGACTATGTTAATAATTTTATATTCTTATGTGTATGAAAAAATGTATTTGTTATGATTATGATATTCTCTCATATATTATAATTGATTATTTATTATTTAAGACTCTTATTACTCATGTAGTTTATTATTACAATGTCTTTTGACATGAATTGTTTTTTATAATGTACTAATATTTGGGGATAATTTTATATGTTATTATCATGTTCTCATACTCTTATTATTATATTAATCTTGTTCAAATAGTGGGTGCCCTAGACCCAACTATGTAGTAATTTTGATTACCGTATCATGTGTACAGTTAGATATGCATGATGATTTCTTACCATTATAGTGCAGACTTTTCTGCGTCCACTATAATAATGGTAATGTCCAAAGGTTAGTTGTCATGTCAAGAGGTTATAGTAGATCCCAGGCTATAATGAGAACCTCAAGATACAATGACATTGATCTTAAATATATGTTCTATAGTCTACATACATCTTTCTGACTGGACACAGTAGATGTCTGACTTTCAGGTGCTGGGGGCTCATAAGCATTGAGACTTCATCTCATGAAGTTCACACTTGGTGATATATAGTAGTGAGATCATGAGGACAGACCCACCAATAGGAACACCACATGTTGTGGGTGTCATTGGTTGTTCCTATCTACGTACATGTGTATTAGTCTACTGACTTGAGACCATTACCAATGTGTATCATTTAATTAAGTACTTTGATGCAAGGTGAAAACCATGGCAGTAATTTTGTGGCGAGGTAGTTTGTGTCGGGTGCATCATTAGTGGTATGACATTGGTTGAATGGTCAAGAAAGGATTTTTCACTTCCAAGTTTAGGAAGTTGTATATCTCAGGCCTGGTTGATCAGGATGGTTCCGACTTAATAAGCCTTTGGACAAAGTAGTAGAAAGGCGAATCCATCTAGAGAGATCAACAAATAATAAAGCAAGATACAGACGATGACACAAGGGTGCGTCCTACTTTATGAGATATTTAATGAAAAAGAGACTATAGTATACAGTCAGTGTTCGTAGGATGGTAGTCATTTCTATGACTATCCATATCTCTTTAGGGGCCATGATGAGTTTCTAGACTCCGCTCTTGGTCTGTGGATTTTATTCACTACAATCGAGATAAGGTCCTAGAGGGTCACACACAACAGAGTATTCAAGAATCCGCACCTATTCAGTTGAATATGTTTATGGACATAGTGGGCCCCGCCATGAGGTCCGAGCGTTGTCCAAGTTGTCGATCACCAAAATAATTAAATAAATTCATTAATATTCAAGTTACGAATATTTGGGATTGAATTTATTTAATGTATATACGAGTTCAGTAAATACGAGAAAATATTAATTGAACAAATATTATTTTAATATTCAAGGTTCGTTTAATATTAAGAGGGACAAAAAGTCATGTTAAATGGCTCAGATTTTATCACATAATATATTTTATATATATTACAAGTATGTGAAAAATTAATAAATAATTTTAGCACAGTTAAGTTCGTCAAAATTAATTATGCGGACGTTGAAATATATGGGGGGCCGGGGAACCCTACCATGTATTTATCAACGTGTCTATAAATAAGAGAGGAGGATCTATCTCTTTTGTGTGCACATAACTATTCATTCATTTTTGGAATGAAATTTGAGTGCCTCTCTCTCCTACCGCTTCCTAGAGAGAGAAGCGGATGATCCAAGAGCTCGGATCAAGTTTCTCCTCATGCATCGCAAGATCGACGATGCAGTGATCTTCGGGACATCGATGATATCGTTGAATCGCCGCGTTAGAAACCGGAGTTCGACGATCGGCGTTCCAGTGGATTTTTTGAGGCGTGTGTGGATGATCTAGAGGGATCCGACTATTGATTATACATGCAACAATCTTCGTCGATATGTAGAGGTCGACAAAAGCTTCAGATATGCAATGCGTATATTTTCGTTTTGTTATTATGCTCTTAACAATCTATGCGAGATCCTCGGACATTTCCGGGGCTCGAATCGTCGGCGACGACAAGTACCGTCGTTGCGCCGATGAATTTTTTTAAAATCCCAGGCCCACCGGCTTCCGCTGCGAGCCCCGGAAACATAATAGTGGTATCAGAGGGAGTCGCGTAGATTTTTTGAGAGAAATAAATTTAATTTTCATAAGATTAAGTAGAGGGTTCGAAAACGGTCCCAGCGGTTCAAACCGTGCTTCGATCCTATCTTGAACGGCTAAGATACGGTCAATTTAAATTTTCAGATTAGATCAGAAATGTAGTTTGATCTCGGGTACTAATTTTATTTCATCTAGTAGAACTGATCATGTTGAGATTGGTTCAATTTATGTAATTAAAATTGTGAAAATTATAATTTGTCAAATTAAATATTTTCACAATAATTATATTATTTTAAAAATATATTATTATTTTATTATTAGAATAATGTAATAATAATATATTATTATTTTTTTATAATAATTTTATTATTATTTAATTTAAAAGGCTATCACTAAGCCTTTGGATAAATTGATAAAGGTGGAAGAAACACATAAAAGTAAGTCTTAAAGTTTTTTTTTATTTTTAAAAAAAAATATTATGGTGGAATAAGACCTCCTTGAAGTATTATTTAAATAAAAAGAGGGGATGGCCATGTGGAAAACAGGAGAGAAACAACAACAGAATGGGGGGGGGGTTGTTGCGTGGAAACAGAAAGACAAAAAAAGGATTTTTCAAGGGGGTCCGAGTGGTCCCCCTCTCTCCTGCGCGGCGCATGCAGCGCCGCACCGCCTCCCTTCGTCGGGACACCACAATCCTGATCCCCGGCGAAATGGATGCACCCACCTCTAGCCGGGAGACCGCTCGCCCTGCACCTGCTCTCCTCCACAGGCAGCACATCGGCACCAGGACACCACGCCAGCTGCCACTCCCTCTCCTGCGCGGCGTGCAGCTTCTGCACCGAGCCCCACCAGCCAAGCCCTAACGGCTTGCTCCTCCTCGGCCATTCCAGGGCCGCTGGATCACCTCTGCACCCTGCATCAATGCCCCAAGGCCGCCATCCCCTCTCCCACGCAGCTTGCAGTAGGCCCGCAGGCCAGCCCTCCCTCCTCCATCCCGCGGACATCAAGCTATCGCCGGATCTGCCTTAATCCACAACCACAGCCCTCCCGGCCTGCTCCCACCAAGAGGGTGCCCCCATCCAGGCGTCTCCTGCTCCCGTAGCGCACAACCAA
This sequence comes from Viscum album, assembly GCA_963277665.1. Taxonomy (NCBI): domain Eukaryota; kingdom Viridiplantae; phylum Streptophyta; class Magnoliopsida; order Santalales; family Viscaceae; genus Viscum; species Viscum album. The sequence goes on from OY728119.1 coordinate 1,919,844,383, forward strand.
ACCGGCCAACCCCTACCTCTACTGGTCGTGGCGCCACACAACCCTGCAGGCACTGCACCAAGCTCCGCACGCCGCTGCAGGAGGTGCACCCTGCTCCATGCCACTTCCCTTACTGCATCCTGCGGTTCGGGGATTTCAAATAGGATCTCGGCCGACCAACACTAGTTCAGAGCCGCCGCTCTGTCCGCTCCGGCCTCGCCATGCCCCGGCCAACCCTCCCTGGACCTGCGCATGATCCCACCCAGCGCATGCACAGGCAGCGCAGCCGCGACCAGTTTCCTGTCTTGGCTCCTCCCCAGGCGCACCTTGGCCAAGCTTACCCGGCCGCCGCCCGGTCCTCCTAGTGGGCAGGTAACCCCTCAGGTTAAGATAAATCAATTAATATAATTAATTAAATTATTTAATATATTAATTGTAGTGATATAATTTTTAATACCCGATAGGAATTAATTTAATTTAGATATTAAATTAAATTAATCAATTAATTTAATTGTAAACATTAAAATTAAATTAATTTACAGACCAATAATTAATTAATTTAATTTAATTATTTAATTAATTTAATTTAATTAAATAAACCCTCGTACTTAATTATTTCATTTTAATTTTCATCGTGCAATATTTTAAATTACTCATTGTCTGGTCTTGAGCATCGACCCATGTATGTCTACTTTTAAATTATTTATTTAATTAATTATTTAAACTGCGTGCGATGATTGTAATTAATTAAAGATGGTCTGCGCATCTCCATTTTCGATTAAAATTTACAAGGGCCTGCATGCCCAATAATTATATGATGTACATTTATACTCGAGTTCCCCTCGCCTGCGCGCAAGTACCTTTGTACTTTAGACGAATACGACAAGCGACGTTGACCCTTCCAAGATGAGGTGGTGCACGTTGATCAAGACGATGCATGCAAGACGACACGTGGACTACGCCATGATGAGGCAGTAATCCAAGACGTGACGTGGACTTCGCCAAGATGAGGTGATGCTACAGATAAGATGAATACATACAGAATGGGAAAGATACATCATGAGTAAAGTATACGACTCGGGTATGATGCGATTAGGTCGTTTAGATGCTCAAGACTAGTCGGGTAGTAGTTTTACCTTTTTTCATTTATTTATTATTTTATGCATTTTTTAGAACAGCGGGAAAAGCACAAAAAATAATAGATAATAAAATGCATAAAGAAGCGGCGTATGTTTTTCAATTAAAGTCCAGCTGTGAGCACGACAACATAGATGAACAAGTTCCATATAAATGGATTACATTTGTCGAGAGAAAAAAACATAAAACCCTCAAAGAAAATATTATGTCACCAACAGCCTTTCATCATTCAAGTTTGAACAAAACCGGGTGTTCGAGATGCCGATTCACGCCTTAGCTAAGGGTGCCTCTTACTACCAGGGAGTTCTTATTTGTGTGGTGGGTAGACTTAACTAAAATTATAGAAAATATATATCCTTATCTAGTTTGTTTTAATTTTAGAGTCAAGCATTGAGTAAATCAGTAAATGATTTTTGAAGCTGGGACTTCACTCAACAGATCAAGGAACTGTGAGTTAATGTCGTTGGCCAGCCAAAAGCCTACCTTGAAACCTCCGAGTAGTGGCATATCCCTAGCTTATAGACTATCAGGGAGGTTCGGCGATCCTTTCCACTAGAATACTCAAGAGTATTCCGATTCTAGTACAGAGGGTTCCTATAATTCAAAAAATTAGTGGGAGACATTTAATGATTAAATAATCAGTAATGTCAGATTAGGTAATTACATAAAAGTACAATCTTCTAAAGTATATTTGTAGATAATGACAAGAAATACCATAATAAAACTGCGATAAATATTAGGCAAAGTTAATGTCTAAACTATGCACTAATTTCCAAGTGTAGTATAGGCGCTTGCGCACATTACTACAATAATGGAAATTCAAGGTGCTTCTGTCCCAACCTGTTAAGCCACCTCAGGAAGCGAGGGTGTAAAACTGCTTACAAGAGACTCATGAATCAAGAATATGATGGTTCTATCATAATTCTATCATCAACGTCTGATGTTAGTTTTGGTCGCTACATCAAAACTAAGATGATGATCACATGTAGTCTCATCTCCAAGATCCTTTCAAGGATAAAGTGAAGAAAGATTTGAATGTGATGGACGCACTCAATATGTGTAAAGTGAAAGACGGTTCACAATCTTTCATGTCATCCCATTTCTGTTACCTTTTACACCCAATTACTCTAGTTTCATTTAAGGTACAAATGAACGGTATAGAGTAAGAGCTTCATTATCTTTAAGGTAATATTTTCCAAGTAATAATAATATTATAAATAACACCTTTTATTCTTATGGAGAATAAATTTAATGACAAGGAAAAAAGGCCTATGGAATGTTATGCCAAAGGAACCTTCATCATGTCCTTCAATGAAAAAAATGGTTGGTTATTTAACAGAAGGTTATTCGCATCACATAATGAAATAAATTCATGGAAGTTTAAAAACTAAAATAATAGAAGCAAGTACCCGCTTCTCGTTCAGTTTATATTCATCAAATAAAAGTATTGTTTTCTCAAATACATCTTTGGAATAAAAATACAATAACCATGTAAGCAGAGAAACATTACTAGAAGTAATGTGTCTTCTCCTAGCAGCTGTGAAAGGGTGATTCCTAAGTCAGTAGGGAGAAACAAATCACTTCTAATTTCCAAGTGATTGATTCAAATTGAAAAAGTTGTTGAATATAACTAAAAAAATTTATCTCATGTGCCCATTTGTACATGATGAGACAATATTCCATGTTTTGGAATGAATGTTTTTTGAGGTAACATACTCAAAAAATAGTTCACTACTATTTGAATCAATGGCAATATATGATGAATATAAAATGTAAGACCTACCCAGTTGTGGAAATATGATTCTTTGTCATGTAAAACTAAAAGTGGACGTCAACTATATACCCAGTATGGTATTTACGCTCGGCACAGCTAAACACCTATGGTATTATTGACACCCTTAGTTTAGACAAAGAAACCTTTAGAAATAAAGGTATGCCACAAAGCATCTGAGGCTAGTTCAACACGAGAGTGTGAACTATTCCAAAGAAAGCTAGAGGTAAAGATACTGCATAAGATTCCTTTAAGTCATTATGGAATAGTGAAGTATAGGTTTGGTCAGAAGATATGGGTTGTTTCGGATCGGCTGGCCGAATAATATCTTGACCAAACAATCATCGATCATGATGATGTAGCGTGGAGCAATTCCTAAACGCATGTTACCTTATCTACATCACTGTATTGATGTTCATAATTATCATAGATGATGAGTATTACATATTAACATTGATCAACAAACATGTAGAGTGGAGAAATTCCTAAATGCATATGTTACACATCAAAGTTATGATGTATGTTGTATCAATGTTGCATCTTGTGGAAAATTCCATCATATTTCAAAATGTGATTTGCAAATAATAGCGTAAACCCATAACCAGTATGCCAACTAAAATGACTAATGGATATCATACAAGTTATATTATGATGGAAATCCATTATGTCATAAATCATGTGTTTGGATGCAAAGAGTTTGTTAAGAAATAAATAAACATGCATCAAGTTGAACAAATTGTGCATTTGAGGTAATTATCCCTACAATTGCGTAAGATATTACAAAAATCCCTAAGATAGAAAAGATGAAGTCATGTATTAGAATACATTTCTATACAAGGGTGCACATCTCTATTAGAGATAATAGGAACTGAATTGACTTAGACTTAGTCAATGCTTGAGAAACACAAATGGTTGTCATAGGGAACAAGTTTCACAAGTACACGTGGAATAGGCATGTTCCAGAGACACATACTATGTAGGAAGAATGAAACCATGGTGATGGTTTTATATTCACTACGGCCGGTGATAAATTATTCATTGAGAATAATTAATCCTATAAGTAAGCAGTATAAGGAAACGAGCTAAGATTGACAAGATGAACTAAATACAATAATAGATTCCATGTATCAAATTGCAAAGGGGGATTATAAATTGAATTCTATGGTGGGTATTCAAATGAAATGATACATGGATGGTACAAGTATGGTGGCAATAAGGCTCGATTGGTTATACCAAGTCGGTACACCAAAATCTATTAGAGTTTTACTTGTCATAGATAAACTTCTATGATCATGGTATTGGGCATTGGATGTCAATGTTATCTTTTATGGAAGGTGTTTATATCACACAACCAGAAAGAGATGATGACTTCAAATGATGCCAATAAGGGTTGCAAGTTAATGAAATCCAATTCTGGATTCATGTAAGCAACAAGATCTTAGAGCATTCATTATAAATGAATCTTTGTCTTGTGTCTGCCAAAGGTTAGTGGGAGCGCCAATGTTTTCCAAGTGATATATGTTTGGAAACATATGGAAAATAGATTTTGATCTTAAAGATAAATAAGATTCGGTTAAAAACAATTCTCCAATGATTGAATTCAAGTAGCAACCTAAATTCTAGGGAATTAGATCCACTCAGGTATATCCAAAGGTTTCTTGGTAATAGGCAATCATACATATAGTGACATTGAATTGAATAAATATAAGTTGGAACAATTCAAGCTTAGAATTGTTGCCTATGTCACATGGATTAATCTCTCCAGTTTTACATGTTCGGAGCCTGTGTAGAGATTAAAGTTTTGAATTGATACCATATGCTTTAGTAATGGATCAATCACATATTCCATATTATGTACAATAATTGATACTTCTAGGTAATAATTTATTATATGCAGATATCAATTATTTTTTGGAGCAGTACAAGTGATGCAGTCAAGACTATTATCCTGTACTTTAGTGAGTTCAAATGTTATGTACCTGGAATATGGAGAGGAAGGTATACTAGTTTTGGTGGGACACGTTCTATTAGTCCTTAGATCAATTTGATCCGGTATCACAGTTAGGAAAAGGAGATGACCAAGTCAAGCTCATAAAAGATTGTGGTAGCCATACCTACAAATACCGAGTATGTTGCAGCTTCTATGGTGGCTAAGAAGCAGTTATAAATCTCAACGATTTTCCCTGTTCTTGGATTCTCACCTAGTGAGAAAAGTATTATCATAATGAGTATTATGATATTATTACTATCCATGTTGACAAGTTATGACAATGGGAAAAATAATATACTCGGGGATACCCTGTCTTGTGAATTTTTACTCAAGTCGATGAGGTTGCATATAGCAGATATGTCACGCAGCGAAAATGTGGCAGGCCTAGTAGTTAAATCCATTACTCAGCAGAAGCATGGTATTTATCATGTGAGTAGCTAACAATTTTAGTTAGAAAGTTGGATCTAGTGCAAGTGGGAGTGTTGAAATAATGGGTGCCTTAGTGTAACAGCCCGAGCTTTTATGAAAAATATTCTTTTTAATTTCACTAATGTCTTGTGTTGTACGCTACACCAAAAGGAGCTTTCACAACACGCATCCTTGACTTGCCTTGCATTACACGCAATCGCAACCTTCGTCGATAGCGTGTGTAGTACGCAATACTGAGTTTCACTAAACAACGATATTCTATTAAAATATTATTAAAACTAGCCGTTATGAATAGTAATAACCAATTTTTAAATTTTATAAATTTTAGCTCTCAAAATGGACTTCATTTTTGGATTTGGAGTATCGAATTTAGCCTAAGGTGAAATTTTGGTACTTTTCGGATAACTTTCATATTCTGATGAATAGTGAAAATTACTAAATTATAATTAAAAACAACTTTTTGAATCGAAATAATTAATAGTTATAAATTATTAATTTGAGTGGTTTTAAAGTATATTTAGAATATATTTTTACAATTTAATACAATGTTGGTCATTAGATGTAATTTCACATTTAAACCAGACATAATCATGTGTCAATCTTTTAATAGATATTGTTTCTTAAAAACACGCTATTTGTTTTAACAGCGGGATTTAATTATAAAATTAATTAATGAAAATTCTATGTTATGAATTTGGTAAAATAGACTTCATTTTTGAATTCGGAATATGAAATATACCTTAGGATGAAATTTTGGCATTGTTCTGAAAAACATCAATTTTTGATGAATAGTGAAACTACTAAGTGGTAGTTAAAAAACTGAATTTTTCATAAAACTTAATTTTAACGCTTCTGTGAATGGAATTTCAAAAATCCGAAAGACATGGTTGATTTCAGTAAGTAAAATTTGGTTCAATGAGATGAAAATAATTTTTCGTGAATAGTAACTTTTTACTTTTATTTACCACGGTTAAAAGTAAATAGGGTAATTAAGGGTAAGAATGATATTAATATTACCCTAACACATGTCCTAATTCTATTTTACAAGTGTATCTCGACCAAAAACAACCTTAAGTGTAAAATATTATCATTTAGGCCCACTTGGATTAGATTAGGACATTTATTATTATTTAATTCAAAGAAGAGTTAAAAGAGTTAAAATCAAAGTTTATTTACTAAAACATTTTTAATATAGGGTAATACATAAGATAAATTCGATTGTAAATATTCATTAGAAAGATAAAAATAGTTCCTACATAATGATATTTTATTTGTAATTTTTATACTTTAAATAAATTAATTTATTTATGACACAACGATGATGCAGTAATTACCCTTTTTAAGGAAATATTAACATAATTGATGTTATAAATGCTCAAATGAATGTAATTTGAGACTTTTTATGAATTAAACTAATTTTATAGGTTACTATGATATATTATTGTTGATTTAATCAACTTTGTTCGAACATATAATTCTGTTATGACTTTCACAAAAATCATATATCAAATAGTGTCAAAATTGACACAAAATAGTTTTTAAATCAAATATTATATTATTAATTGTTATTTTATTCCTAAAAATCTAAGGTTCGGCCAAATGACTCAGATAAGGATATATATATTAATAATAAATAAATTTGGGTTCGTTTGGCATGTTATAGTAAGTGTATCAACCATATAGTGAAACAAAACAAAAAGACACGGTAAAAGTTAAATTATTTAACTTAAAGTTAAATCTAATTGATAAGGTTAAAATAATACCATAAACTTGTCTAAATCCTATTGGATGATAGGATTTAGACCCATCCCCACATTAGCTTCTAAATAAGACCCTTTGGAACCATTATAAACCGATTTTGACTTTAATATAAAATAATATTTTGAGATATTCCTAAGGTGCCCCTCTCCTCCCTTATAAAAGGACACCTCCTCCCCCTCCTCCTCACACCAATTTGAGCACTCAAGCTCGGCCAACCCCTGAAAAAATATCTTCTCCACTTCTCTAGAAACATCCTAGAGGTTCTGGTATTCCTCAATGGCCAATTTTAGTGCCCTAAGAGGAGGTCTCAAAGAGGCGCTTCAAAGAAGAGGTAATTACCGTTACCAATTCTTTCATCTTTATTTCTTCTTCCACTTCTTCTTCTTAGGTTGTTTCATTATGAAGTAATAACATCAGTATCACTAATATACTGATATGTTATTTTATGTATGAAACAACCCTATTTCACCATCTATCCATCCTACGGAAAAAGAAATCACCACGCGTGCGTACGTACGGAATACCGTCTCCACGCCGTGGTGTAATCTATTTTCCACCACCACCTTACATGGATGGGTATAGTGGTGTAAAGAATAAATATACATAGTTATTAAAACATCATATTGATTCTGATATATTGTATAATCCACTCCAATTCAATTCAATATTTATGGAAATGATATCATCGCTCGTGCGTACGTACGGACTACCGTCTCCACGACGCGATGAGATTCATTCTCCATGTTAACCATTTAAGAATGATTATAAAGTATATATAAGAAATAATAATTAAATATATGACATTATTAAGATACTGGATTTATGTATATATATATATATGTATGTCATCTACATACTTCCATTCAAGACAATAAGGAAAGGAAAACAGTGTTCATGCGTACGTACGGACTACCGTCTCCATGAACGGTGTTTTTCATTTCATTTATCTATCTATTATATATATATATATATATATGATATATAAATCATATTTTATATTCTGGAAGTAATTAAATCATGATATAAGTAATAATAATGTCAAGAACAACAAGTCAAAACACCTACGATAAATGAAACGATTTTACCCAAAACGCTTCTTTTACATGGAATTTACAAAAGAACGGGTAATATAATGTCATAAGTGAACAATATATGATATCATAACAATGAATATGATTCTGTAATAAGTCAATGACATTATTTAAATCATTATACAGGAGGTTCGGACACATACGAAGCAAATCAGACCTAAGGTAAGGGAAATATCACAATCTCATTTTTATCCGAGATTGTTTATTCGTAAGTATTGACTGGGGTGTATTTTATCATCCACATCCATGTTTCATCAATATGTAATATTATTTCCATCCAATTACAATATTTTAAATCCAATTTTACCCTTATGTGTGTTTTTAGTAAAGAATATGAAAGGAATATTTTTTCTTTTTTTCGTACGAGGTACTTTTTGACTTTTCCGACAAAAGTACGAAGAATGTTTTTTTAACTTATACGGCATGAATGGATTTCTAAAACATTATTTCCAAGAAGCATCCTTTACAAGTTTTCAAGTTTATTTTTAATCAAATTCTTTTAGTTTAAAATTGAATGACATGTTAAGAAAGGAAAAGTGTTTTTGAAGTAGAAAGGATATTTTTCTCAAGAATGAAGTTCAAGTATTTTATCAAAACTATTTTCCATCTAAGATAATAAAAAGGGTTCTGTTTTTATCCCAATTATTACATGGATTTGATTACGTTGTGATGGAAATATTTTTATGAATTCCTTTATCTTATATGAATTGTTTTATGATGTCATGATGTTTCAAGAATCCCATTTTTGTTACATGTGTTATGCGATGATGTATGGTTTATGATTATGTGGCACACATAAGAAAGGATTAATTATAAGATGGGTGGGACCTATACCTCCCTCAAATGCATTGGGTAAAGATTTTATATCTCATGAGATAGACAGGGCTGGAACGGTTGGTTATACCGGTTCAGTGAAACAGGACTGAAACGAGGGTTACTCGATTCAGAAAGGGACTTTGTCCACTAAGATAGTCTTGGCAATGAGTCTTGACTAACAAGAAATGATTCTCTATGATTATGTGTGAATGCCACAATGTTTCATGTTTTATGTTATGATTATTGTGATTACATTTCACTACCATGATTTACCCCATGTTATGAAATTATGATCTCTTTTGCAGGTTAAGATTTCCAAAAGTTATGTGCTTATGCATATGATGTGATTGATATTTCTTTTGTTTACCCTTACTGAGCATTTGAGCTCACCCTTTTATGTTTTCTTTTCCCCATGATATAAAGAAAGGTTTTAGGTATAAAAAAAAGGAAGATCTTTATGGGAGATCTTGAAGATCTTTCACCACGATTATAAGATTACGATCCGAGTTTCCAAAGACACTAAACTATTACGATCCTTGTGTGTGTGTGTTTTTGTTATGTACTAAGTATTCCGCAAAAGTAATGTAAAGTCTATGTACGTCAGGCTTCGGGTCTCTACAGTTGGTATCAGAGGAAAGGTTTAGTCAAACTTTGGAAACTAGGATGCGAAAACGTTAGTGAGATCCCTAGAGATATTTCTACGGTATGTCTAGGGATGTCCCTAAGGTTAAGTATACGTATCGGTTATAGTACTAATACTACGCTAACGATCATAGAATTAAACCTAAGATGTTAGATATTGAAGGTACTCCCCCTTTATTATGTTGTTTTCCCTAGCATGATTTTTTCCTCTTACACTATTCTTTTTGGGTTTTAGACGATGGCTGGAACCCGAAGGAACCGTGTTGATCAATGAAATGGAAAATGTAATGATTGTCCTCCTGAACAAACAAATGTTATGGGAGATGGAGTGCAAAATCTTATTGCTATACTTACACAAGCTATGAATCATTCTGGACTTCCAAATGAGCAGAGAAGGGAAAAATATTCTATTGAGTCCTTCATGAGGCAACGTCCACCTTCTTTCAGTGGGTCTTCTGATCCACTTGTTGCTGAACAATGGATCAGTACCACTGAAAAGATATTTTCAGTTCTTCAATGTTCTGAACATGATAAAGTCATCTTAGCAGTATATCATTTGGAAGGTGAAGCTGATCAGTGGTGGAATCTTATCAAGAATACAAGGCAAAGAGATGAAATTGAGTCCATGGAATGGGACGAGTTCAAGAACTTATTTTTCAATAAGTACTTTCCTCGTATTCTTCAAACAAAGATGGAGAAGGAGTTTCTTGAACTAAAGCAAAAGGATGATGAATCTGTTGGTATATTCGAAGCGAATTTTACAAGACTTGCAAGGTATGCATCTGGAATTTTCATCCAACCTGAAAGTAAAGTTGATCGATTTTTCAGTGGCTTAAAACCAAGTCTTCGAAGGGCATTAGCTATAAGAGACTTCAGTAGCTATGAAGAAATTGTGCGTTGTGCTATCAAGGTAGAAATGGAAGTTGGTGTTACATATCCATCTCATGGTTTTGACAAGAAACGAAAGATGGAGTTCAAGGAGAAATCTCAGAATAATGGTGAAAAGAAGATGAATGTTTCCTTATGCACAAAGTGTGGAAAGAAGCATGGTGGAGTTTGTCTTAAAGGGAATAGAAAATGTTTTAAGTGTGGAAAAGAAGGTCATCGAGTAGCTGAGTGTCGAAGTAATGGAAAAAGGGTTTCTAATGATGTGAATAAAGCAAACGTTGCAGAGAACGCACCACAAACACTTCAATGCTTCAAGTGCAAGGAAATGGGGCATTATGCTAATAAATCCCCTAATCCAAGGGTTAGTGATGATCAACATGAGAAACCACTGAAGGAAAAGGACAAAGGGAAGTCACATGCGATCACTATTGGCAATGTTGAATATGACAACGATGTGGTGGAATGATTAAGTGTTTATGTAATGGGATTCCAAAATAATGTTGTATCATTGAGTATCGCAATATTTATTGATGTGGTATTCAAAGTGATTGAGATATTTTTTGGAAATAAGATGATATGCGCATAATGAATGGAAAACGAGAAAATGAAATGTTTAATAGTATTCATGAGCTCATGATTGATATAAGGACTAAGTGATATCATGGTTTGTGTATATAGAATTTTGAGGATTTTGGTATGTGGAAAGTGTTAACTTTAAACTGCATTCATGTTTTCACTAAGGTATTCAAGAGAATACATGATTAAGGACTTTGAATGTTTGGAATGTGACCAACAAAACATATCTTATGATATATGGGGATCAACGATGGTATTAAATCTCTAGTAATCGTTTTCACTATGTTATGAGAGTGGACTGCAGTATTATGGATAAGCCTAAAGATTGAAATGGATTATGTTGGACATAAGTGAGTATTGTTTAAGGATAGAAGTTTTTTTTCGATATTATTGATGGGATGTTATAGTAATGTAGTTTTAGAAAAAGGACAACCTGCAGGACGGGCGATAGCCCATCGCTTCGGACAAGGCTGTGGGAATCGAACCCACAACCGAAGTGCGACTGGCCTTTATCGCCTACCACTGGCCTACAGGAAGTCCCTGTTTAGTAGAAACTAGTTTTATTATATTAAGCAGTATGATATATGAAGTATAAGTCCATTTTAGGAACCATATGTGATTAATCTCACTATAGATCGACTTATGTATATAATTTTTTCTTGCTAACCTTTTGTTTGAGACAGATGGAATGACCCGTCATTATATCACATGATCTGCTAACACTTCACGAATAACAAATTCAACTTCATTTATTTAAGAGATAAAGTGGAAATTGTTCAAGGCATGAACAATAGTGAGATTGTACCAAAATAAAGAAAGTATTTATTCTAATTCAAATTTTCAACTTTAGGGAAATGATATTGAAAACCAAAAATGTTTTCCTAGTGATCTTATACCTGATGAATCGGATGCTACCTTAGATCGTCACAAATTTATGGATTTGTGATTTTTGGCTTTTCCATAGCCATGTTCTCTACCACTCTCCATTAGAACATGATGGTTAGATTTTTCTTCCATATCCATATTTTCACCTATGTGGAAACCCAGTGATTAGTTTATTTGGGTAATCGTTACATTTCATACTTTAGTTTTTAAAGTCAAGTTTTGGTATTCCTTTTTACGATGTGGGTTTCTATTAATGAAACTTTCGAATAGTAAACCATATATAACCCCGACGAATTTCGAGGGCGAAATTCATTTTAAGGGGGGTAGAATGTAACAGCCTGAGATTTTATGAAAAATATTTTTTTCATTTCACTAATGTCTTGTGTTGTACGCTACACCAAAAAGAGCTTTCACAACACGCATCCTTGACTTGCCTTGCATTACACGCAATCGCAACCTTCCTCGATAGCGTGTGTAGTACGCAATATTGAGTTTCACTAAACAACGATATTCTATTAAAATATTATTAAAACTAGCCGTTATGAATAGTAATAACCACTTTTTAAATTTTAGAAATTTTATCTCTCAAAATGGACTTCATTTTTGGATTCGGAGTATCGAATTTAGCCTAAGGTGAAATTTTGGTACTTTTCGGATAACTTTCATATTCTGATGAATAGTGAAAATTACTAAATTATAATTAAAAACAACTTTTTTAATCGAAATAATTAATAGTGATAAATTATTAATTTGAGTGGTTTTAAAGTATATTTAGAATATATTTTTACAATTTAATACAATGTTGGTCATTAGATGTAATTTCATATTTAAACCAGACATAATCAAGTGTCAATCTTTTGATAGATATTGTTTCTTAAAAACACGTTATTTGTTTTAACAGCGGGATTTAATTATAAAATTAATTAATGCAACTTCTATGTTATGAATTTGGTAAAATAGACTTCATTTTTGAATTCGGAATATGAAATATATCTTAGGATGAAATTTTGGCATTGTTCTGAAAAACATCAAATTTTGATGAATAGTGAAACTACTAAGTGGTAGTTAAAAAACTGAATTTTTCATAAAACTTAATTTTAACGCTTCTGTGAATGGAATTTCAAAAATCCGAGAGACACGGTTGATGTCAGTAAGTAAAATGTGGTTCAATGAGATGAAAATAATTTTTGGTGAATAGTAACTTTTTACTTTTATTTACCACGGTTAAAAGTAAATAGGGTAATTAAGGGTAAGAATGATATTAATATTACCCTAACACATGTCCTAATTCTATTGGACAAGTGTATCTCGACCAAAAACAACCTTAAGTGTAAAATATTATCATTTAGGCCCACTTGGATTAGATTAGGACATTTATTATTATTTAATTCAAAGAAGAGTTAAAAGAGTTAAAATCAAAGTTTATTTACTAAAAATTTTTAATATAGGGTAATACATAAGATAAATTCGATTGTAAATATTCATTAGAAAGATAAAAAGATTTCCTACATAATGATATTTTATTTGTAATTTTTATACTTTAAATAAATTAATTTATTTATGACACAACGATGATGCAGTAATTACCCTTTTTAAGGAAATATTAACATAATTGATGTTATAAATGCTCAAATGAATGTAATTTGAGACTTTTTATGAATTAAACTAATTTTATAGGTTACTATGATATATTATTGTTGATTTAATCAACATGGTTCGAACATATAATTCTGTTATGACTTTCACAAAAATCATATATCAAATAGTGTCAAAATTGACACAAAATAGTTTTTAAATCAAATATTATATTATTAATTGTTATTTTATTCCTAAAAATATAAGGTTCGGCCAAATGACTTAGATACTGATATATATATTAATAATAAACAATTTGGGGTTCGTTTGGCATGTTATAGTAAGTGTATTAACCATATAGTGAAACAAAACAAAAAGACACGGTAAAAGTTAAATTATTTAACTTAGAGTTAAATCTAATTGATAAGGTTAAAATAATACCCTAAACTTGTCTAAATCCTATTGGATGATAGGATTGCGACCCATCCCCACTTTAGATTCGAAATAAGACCCTTTGGAACCATTATAAACCGATTTTTACTTTAATATAAAATAATATTTTGAGATATTCCTAAGGTGCCCCTCTCCTCCCTTATAAAAGGACACCTCCTCCCCCTCCTCCTCACACCAATTTGAGCACTCAAGCTCGGCCAACCCCTGCCAAAATCTCTTCTCCACTTCTCTAGAAACATCCTAGAGGTTCTGGTCTTCCTCAAAGACCAATTTTAGTGCCCTAAGAGGAGGTCTCAAAGAGGCGCTTCAAAGAAGAGGTAATTACCGTTACCAATTCTTTCATCTTTATTTCTTCTTCCACTTCTTTTTCTTAGGTTGTTTCATTATGAAGTAATAACATAAGTATCACTCATACACTGATATGTTATTTTATGTTTGAAACAACCCTATTTCACCATCTATCCATCCTACGGAAAAAGAAATCACCACGCGTGCGTACGTACGGAATACCGTCTCCACGCCGTGGTGTAATCTATTTTCCACCACCACCTTACATGGATGGGTATAGTGGTGTAAAGAATAACTATACATAGTTATTACAACATCATATTTATTCTGATATATTGTATAATCCACTCCAATTCAATTCAATATTTATGGAAATGATATCATCGCTCGTGCGTACGTACGGACTACCGTCTCCACGACGCGATGAGATTCATTCTCCATGTAAACCATTTAAGAATGATTATAAAGTATATATAAGAAATAATAATTTAATATATGACATTATAATTCTACTGGATTTATGTATATATATATATATATATGTATGTCATCTACTTACTTCCATTCAAGACAATAAGGAAAGGATAACAGCGTTCATGCGTACGTACGGACTACCGTCTCCATGAACGGTGTTTTTCATTTCATTTATCTATCTATTATATATATATATATATGATATATAAATCATATTTTTTATTCTGGAAGTAATTAAATCATGAAATAAGTAATAATAATGTCAAGAACAACAAGTCCAAACACCTACGATAAATGAAACGATTTTACCCAAAATGCTTCTTTTACATGGAATTTACAAAATAACGGGTAATATAATGTCATAAGTGAACAATATATGATATCATAACAATGAATATGATTCTTTAATAAGTCAATTACATTATTTAAATCATTATACAAGAGGTTCGGACACATACGAAGCAAATCGGACCTAAGGTAAGGGAAATATCACAATCTCATTTTTATCCGAGATTGTTTATTCGTAAGTATTGACTGGGGTGTACTTTATCATCCACATCCATGTTTCATCAATATGTAATATTATTTCCATCCAATTACAATAGTTTAAATCCAATTTTACCCTTAGGTGAGTTTTTAGTAAAGAATATGAAAGGAATCTTTTGTCTTTTTTTCGTACGAGGTACTTTTTGACTTTTCCGACAAAAAGTACGAAGAATGTTTTTTTAACTTATACGGAATGAATGGATTTCTAAAACATTATTTCCAAGAAACTTCCTTTACAAGTTTTCAAGTTTATTTTTAATCAACTTCTTTTAGTTTAAAATTGTATGACATGTTAAGAAAGGAAAAGTGTTTTTGAAGTAGAAAGGATATTTTCCTCAAGAATGAAGTTCAAGTATTTTATCAAAATTATTTTCCATCTAAGATAATAAAAAGGGTTCTGTTTTTATCCCTATTATTACATGGATTTGATTACATTGTGATGGAAATATTTTTATGAATTCCTTTATCTTATATGAATTGTTTTATGATGTCTTGATGTTTCAAGAATCCCATTTTTGTTACATGTGTTATGCGATGATGTATGGTATATGATTATGTGGCACACATAAGAAAGGATTCATTATAAGATGGGTGGGACCTATATCTCCCTACAATGCATTGGGTAAAGATTTTATATCTCATGAGATAGACAGGGCTGGAACGGTAGGTTATACCGGTTCAGTGAAACAGGACTGAAACGAGGGTTACTCGATTCAGAAAGGGACTTTGTCCACTAAGATAGTCTTGGCAATGAGTCTTGACTAACAGGAAATGATACTATATGATTATGTGTGAATGGCACAAAGTTTCATGTTTTATGTTTTATTATTGTGATTACATTTCACTACCATGATTTACCCCATGTTATGAAATTATGATCTCTTTTGCAGGTTAAGATTTCCAAAAGTTATGTGCTTATGCATATGATGTGATTGATATTTCTTTTGTTTACCCTTACTGAGCATTTGAGATCACCCTTTTATGTTTTCTTTTCCCCAGGATACAAAGAAAGGTTTTAGGTAAAAAAAGGAAGATCTTTATGGGAGATCTTGAAGATCTTTCACCACGATTAGAAGATTACGATCCGAGTTTCCAAAGACACTAAACTATTACGATCCTTGTGTGTGTGTGTTTTTGTTATGTACTAAGTATTCCGAAAAAGTAATGTAAAGTCTATGTATGTCAGGCTTCGGGTCTCTACACTTAGACCCAACTATGTAGTACTTTTGATTACCGTATCATGTGTACAATTAGATATGCATGATGATTTCTTTCCATTATAGTGAAGACTTTTATGACTCCACTATAATAATGGTAATTTCCAAAGGTTAGTTGTCGTGTCAAGAGGTTATAGCAGATCCCAGGATATAATGAGGACCTCAGTATTTAATGAAATTGATCTTAATTATATGTTCTATAGTCTAGAAACATCTTACTGACTTGACACAGCAGATGTCTGACTATCAGGTGTTGGGGGCTCATAAGCATTGTGACTTCTTCTCATGAAGTTCGTACTTGGTGATCTCTAGTTGTGAGATCATGAGGACAGACCCGCCAATAAAAACACCAAATGTTTTGGGTGTCATTGGTTGTTCCTATCTACGAACATGTGTATTCTTCTCCTAGATTGAGACCATTAACAATGTATATCATTTAATTATGTACTTTTATGCAAGGTAAAAACCATGGAAGTAATTTCGTGGATAGGTAGTTTGTTTCGGGTGCGTCATTAGTGGTATGATGTTGGTTGAATGGTTAAGAAAGGATTTGTCGCATCCAAGTTTAGGAAGTTGTATATCTCAGCCCTGGTTGATCAGGATGGTACCGCCTTCATAAGTCTTTGGCCAAAGCAGTAGAAAGGCGAATCCATCTTGAGAGATCACCAAATAATAAAGCAATATAAGGACAATGACACAAGAGTGCATCTTGCTTTATGAGATATTTAATAACAAAGAGACTATAGTACACAGTCAGTGTCTGTAGGATGGTAGTTGTTGTTATGACTATCCTTATCTCTTTAGGGGCCAGGATGAGTTGCTAGACTCCACTCTTGGTCTATGGATTTTATTCACTGCTATCGAGATAAGGGCCTAGAGGGTCACACACAATAGTGTATTCAAGAATCTACACCTATTCAGTTGAATAGGTTTATGGACATAGTGGGCCCCACCATGGGGTCCGAGCGTTGTCCATGTTGTCGATCACCAAAATAATTAAATAAATTCATTAATAGTAAAGTTATGAATATTTGGGGTTGAATATATTTAATGTATTTACGAGTTCAATAAATACAAGAAAATATTAATTGAATGAATATTATTTTAATATTCATGGTTGGTTTCATATTAAGAGAGACAACGAGTTAAGTTAAATGGATCAGATTTTATCACGTAATATATTATATATATATATATATTACAAGTATGTGATAAAATAATAATTAATATTGGCGCAATTAAGTTCGTCAAAATTATTTATGTGTATGTTGAAATATACGGGGGGCTGAGGAACCCTACCAGGTATCTATCAACCTGTCTATAAATAAGAGAGGAGGATCTCTCTCTTTTGTGTTCACATCACTATTCATTCATTTATGGAATGAAATTTGAGAGCCTCTCTCTCCTACCACTTCATAGAGAGAGAATCTGATGATCCAAGAGCTCAGATCAAGTTTCTCCTCACGCATCGCAAGATCGACGATACGGTGATCGTCAGGACGTCGAAGATATCGTTCAATCGCCGCGCTAGCACCCGGAGTTCGACAATCGGCGTTCCCACCGATTTTTGAGGTGTGTGTGGATGATCTAGAGGGATCTTGTAATTGATCCTTCGTGAAACGACCACTGTCGACTAGTAGAGGTCGACAACGGCTTCAGATATGCAATGGGTATGTTTTCGTTTTATTTTTTTTTCTCTTAACAATCTACACGAGATCCTTGGTCCTTTCCGGGGCTCGGATCGTCAACGACAACATGTACCATCATTGCACCGATGAAAAATTTTAAAATCCCTGGCCCACCGGCTTCTGTTGTGGGCCCTGGAAACCTAACAATTCTCACTTGTGATCATTGAATTTTATCTCTCATGTTTACCCTTGTTGAACATCTAATTTCAACCTTTAATATGTTTATATTTCCCTATGTTATAATGAAAAATATTACATATGATAAGTTTTTAGGGGCACCATGTCTGTTAATTGATAGTGGGAGATGTTGAATAAATTTGATAAATATGATAACTATGTATATGGTTTCCCAATATGCTAAAACATTTTGGTACTTCATTGTTGATTATAATGATATGTATTGAATACTAATGTAAAATGATTTAATAATTATGTTAGTAGTGATCCATTCATCTAAAATTTACTATATAATTTTCAATTGAAACTCATTTTTATCACCATCATGTATTCCATGAACCACATATGACAAAACATCAGTATTGAATGATTATAAATGTGATCACATTCTATTAAAATACACCTTATGTAAATATTCCATCCCTTTTACCTCAATGTTAGTGGTATCTTTATCAAATATTCTTAAGATACAGTGTATCACACAATGAAAGTGTCACGACCTATCCCCCGGGGCCCGTGTCGTGACTACCCCAAGCTCGCCTTCTATTGGCCCGGGGCAAGCGACTAGCACCAAAGGCGTAAAATCCATAAACTGGGAAGGCATTGCCTTTATAAAATGAAAACAAACACAACAGAGTACGAGCTATAATTAAAACACTAATAAATGTTGTATACAAAAGAAATTCGGGAAGTAAAAGGGGTCAGAAATACAAGCCCAACAGGAAAGTATAATTAAAATAGAAAAACAAGTAAAACATAAGAAAATTAAAGCAGCTACAGGATCATCCTTCTATGTTCCTACCTGAAGGGTAGGTATAGATGGCCTCCTCATCCCTCCACATCCATCAGTCTCCTCCATGTACCGACTCGTTGTAAGGTCCACCTCCGGGTACTGTCCAATCCTACTACTCGGATACTCAGTCAGCGTTGTCCGTCATCTCTATCCAACACAATGAGGTGCAGGCATATCCCATGCAGGGGTGTGTATAATTACACTATGAATGAACCCAGAGACCCTTAAGGTCTCTCAAAATCCAACAAGGATAAACCACAAGGTATGAATATGAATGATAACCCTACTTAGGTATATGCCCATACATATACCTAAGTGATCAAGTAATCCATCTCGTTAATGGGAAAACATAAGAGTTGTAGAATCAGATCACATAGGTATACATATTATGTAGAGAGATAGAGATGATCAAGAATATCCACTGAATCATCAGAGCTGTCGGACTAACACATGAACTAGGAACAACTATTATGTCAGACCAACACATGATCCCGGAACAGAAGTCAGAACTATCAGACCAACCCTTGATCCAAGAACAGTCGTCAGAGCTTCCAGAACAACATATGATCTAGGACCTTCTCTTCCATCATACCAACACATGATCCAGGAATAGAAGTATGAACTATCCGACCAACACATGATCCAGGAACAGTCGTCAGTGCACAGCCAGCCACAAGGTTTCCACAAAGAATGCTTGATTCTGGGAGGATCTGCTCCTCAAGCCATTTTTCTGTACATAATCTTCCACCAATTCCCATGATAAAGTATCTCAATGGTCAGACTCATCATCGGGTTCTCAACAAGAAAGACGGTGCGTCAATCGGATGCTCGATCTATGAGTAATTAGCTTCTTAGTCACGGGGTCCTGGTTGGATTCATGTATGATCCAAGATAAACATATATCAATATTACCCTGATCTATTATGGGGTATACTGAAGGGACTATCGTGATAAAAAAAAACTAGCAAAGCTGACGGTTCATCAAATGGTCATCTGGTACCAAAGTTACGGCCAAAGGAAAAAACAAGGTCGGTAATGGGCCCGGGTACGGTCTGACCCGGTCAGACGGACTCGGCCCAACACAGTCTGGGAAAACCTGGTCTAGGTCACCTCAGATAGACCCATTAGGTATGACCCAAACCATTGGGCTGGTCAGCCTGTTAGGATTATCTCGGCCCACTGGGCCCGGCCCGGCGGACTACAAGGGTGGTTCGGCCTAAAGGCCTTCGCGTAGGCGGCTCAGCCCGAAGGTCGACGCCGGTTTGGCCAATGCCAAGAGGGGCATGGCTCGGAAAATCATCCTGGGAGGAATGATCGGTTTGTCTAGTGACATCGCGAGGGATGCTATGGGTCATCTTGGGAGGCTGGTGACCCAGAGGCCGAGGGGCAGGTCGGCGGGGCGCTGGCAGGCTGCGGGAAGGCGCAGGTAGGCAGGGCACCGTGCAGTGCACCGGGTGGTCGTCTGGTCACTGAGCAGCGTGCAGGGAGGCTGGTGGAGCACCGAGGAACTTTCTGAGAGGTCCACTGGGCACCGGGCAGTGCATTGGGAGGCTGGCCGGGCGCCGGGCAGCATGTAGGGAGGCTGGTAGGGCAGCAAGCATCATGCCGGGAGGTCGCAGAAAGGCGACCCGGGCACCGAGAAGCGGGCCGGATGGCGGGCCGGGTGATGGAAAGAGTGATGGTAGGCCACAGGCAGGAGGCCTAGGCACCGGGCATCACATCGGGAGGCCGCGGGTGGGTGGCCTGGGCACCGGGTAGGCCACGGGCTCAGTCGGGGCGCACGGGGCACCGCGGGTGTAGTGCGGTTCATGGAGGCCATGGGTAGTGCGACCTTGTTGTTGCCACCTCCATCGCCTAGTCGTTGTTACGTTTCCATGAAGAAGAAACATCACAAGAGATCAGCAGAGGGAGTCGATCCATGATTGTTGGCCCGCACCCTCTGCGTTTAGGGGTGATAACAAAAGGCTCATCAAGAGAAGAATAATGTCAACAATTCACCCACATAAATTCCATTCCAATCATTGAAAGAGATAATAAAAAGTAATATCAACAGATAATAAACCCTTACCTAGATTATCGGGCATCGACGATGAAGTCACTGGCTGAAGACGTAGTCCTCATCCATCGCATCTGCCACACGCTTCCACTTACGAGTTCTCATGACGATTGTGGAAGTTTCTCCACGTCAGTAGGTATCTGGGGAAGATTTCCAAGGAAGTAGTCTGTGGAAGATCGTTGTTGGCATTCATTGTTCTTCATTCTTTCTTGGGAGAACTTCATTTCTCCCAATCTCTTCTCTCAAAGCTCCCACCAAAAGAGAATTTCCAAGCCAAAAATAATATAAGTAGTCTTTTTTTTTTGTTGGCACAATAATTTCAAATTGGAGAAATAAATTAAGAGGCTCCCCTTAATTCATTCACGGTGATGTCGCAATTAATTAATGGTAGGTCAAGAGGCTCCCCTTAATTAAATCACATGTTGTTTCTACTAGGGGTGGGAAGACGTGTGCGGACCAATGGTTGATTATAGAAGGATGGGTTCTTCTTAATCACTAATATCATGTGCACCATTTTCATTTCAAAATGTTCAACAGTTCCACATCCAATGATACATGGACCTGCTTTCCAAAGGCAAGCGTCCGCTGGGTGATTTGGCCAGTGATGCTTAAGAACTCACATTGGTTGAAAGGATGGGAAGTCGGGCTCATTGAACCCTTTTGGGGGGAATTATTGTCTTTTGCGGGACTCCCTTATAGATTTAAGATGTACTCATATGTTCGCGAATATTTGGTTTATACCCAAGCATAGTATCCACGGATTACTCTGGGTTGGGAATAGTCAGCTGAATGCAAGGATTTGGAATCATTTGGGCCCGAGGTTTACCATCCCTCATTGGATGAATGAATCCAAGTATTTTGGACTCATTGAGATGGAATAGTCTTAAAGCATCATAACTAGGTTCTCTGGAGTTTATTTTCATCCAGGGGGTACAGATAACACCTTGAGCCTTTGGATTGAACCCATGATACGACGGGCTTCCTACATATCCTCGTGAGAGGAATCAGAATCCACGTAGTTCAGTGCCACTTGACAGGTCACATCACCTTTTAAGGTCATGTGACAATGACCCAACCGTACAATTTAACATCATGTGGAATGGACTTCCGGGTGATAGATGCCCGGTCAAATTTGGTGTGGGACTTACACCGAAGCGTCCTGAAAGAATGAAGGGAAGTGATTCCCCAGGTCTGAGGATGGTCCTGCTAGAGTATAAGGACATGGTCTGATAGGGACAGATGTGTATCAGACTTAAAATATTGGTCTTTCACCTCGGGGAGGATTCCTACGTATCCTGGTTGGCTGGGAATCGAAGTCCACATAGTTTCTGGAAGATTATGGCTTGCACGTGAGAGTCGCCTATTATTGGGATTGAACCTCGAGGAGGCGTCCTAAGTAACCTACTTAGGAAACAGGGATCAAAACCCACATATTTCATTCATAGGGGAATGATTGGGTCTTACACATGGTTAGTGGCCTGAATTGAGATTGAACCTCGGGGAGGCGTCCTACGTACCCTGTTTAGGAAACAGAGATCAAAACCCACGTAGTTCGTTTTGAGTATTATCATTGTGAGGACGCCTTGACCATCACAAATCTTTAATCCCACGTGGCTCATTCTAGGTGCGGGAAACAAGAGAATTCAATAGATTTGGAAATCCTCGCACATTGTTTCTACCAAGGGAAGGGGAGGAAGACGATAAGCGGAGGAGAAGGCTGGGACCACTAGACTCTCCTTCTCCCTGATGTTGGAGGAAGGTAGGAGTCGCGCAGTGGAGAAATGAACCTTCCGTGATAATAGGGGAAGGGCCATTGAATTATAACAAGGATGGTGAGGGGCTTACTCCATGAGGGATTCTCAGCCACTCCCAGGAGAGGGGAGATGTGCTCACCATAGGCGCTCTTCAAAAGGAAACATGAGCAGGGTCCCTCGTTCCTGGAAAGTGGAGAGGTAGAAAGGGGATTATCGAGTTTGGACCCGGCACTACCATGGAAATGTGAACCTAGGAATGCTTCAGGAACCCGCTCAAGGGCCGGGGAAACCCCTTTGTCCTCACCTACTATCGGTATGTTAACTCAATGTCTAGAGCTGATGTGCCTCAAGGTTTCATCATACGGGTCTGGTGGCTTCGGTAGAGGCCTTAGATCGGGGCCGATGAATAGGCCAATGAAGGGATTGAAAATGATTAGGCCAGGTTGGAAGGGTTCAATATGTCTCATGGAATGGGAACAACGAAGGAGTTGGCGGTCCACTTGGGTGCATACGTAGTGGTGCCCTTCACGTAGGGGAGAGCTACATGGCTGGAGAGGTTGTCTGCGTACCAGGGTGGTACGCAAACTGATAGGCATCCCACGTACTAGGGCGGGATTCAGCTTCGTTTTCGGCCCACGTACCAGGTTGTTATGCGGTGGAGTCCGCACGAGCATCAGCAGCTAGGTGCGTCACTGGTCGGGGGTTCACCGGTCAGTGCTTCGCCCGCGTCGGAGAGTGATACGTTGTGCGTCAGGTCTAAAAGGGGGATAAACTCCCTGGTTTGTGGGGATTACATCTGTGGAGGGTCCATGGCTCGTTTTTTTATTATTTTAAGTTCACGGTTCACAAATTTTTTAATCATTTTTTGGTTCCTTATTAATTATTTTCTAGTTTCATACCTGTTCTAGTTCACGAATTGGAAATTCATTATTCGAGAAATCTTAAGATCCTTTCTCTAGAATCCTCCCACCCAGATCTGATTGATCCCCTTCTTCTCCCCATCAATGACCTTTTATAGAGGGAAAAAAGATGTATATGTGGTCATGCAACACCTTTTGCGGAGGCCCATTACTGAAAAACCGGTTTACAAATGACTTGGTCAATCCGCAACTCGCAGAGGCCATTGAATGCACCTCACTCTCGAACCAAATTTGTTCGGGGGGTTCTTTGCGGCCGCACAGGTCTCCGCCTTAGTTCCGCGAACGACCGCGCATGCAGTATGGGCTGGTTGGTGCACTTCATGGCTGGGGAGGTTCGTGACAGTGGATCATCCTAGATCCCATCCTGCTTCGCACCCGCGGAGGGGTTCCCGCCGCCATTTCACGAATGACGTTGGTCCGTGGAGGGGGCGGCTCACTGAACCGGCCGCATACCATCAATTCCAGACCGGTACGTGGACAGGTCAGTATTTTTCTAATCATGAGTATTCTTCATGTTTTTTTTGTGGATAATTGGGTAGAATCCATACTCAAATTAAAGGGGTTCTTTTTCTCCTTTGCGTATTTTTCAGGACCCTACAAATTCGCCCATTGGAATGGGGTCCGATCGGAATGAAGATTAGGCTATTCTGATGTAGAGTGGCCCTGAAACATGGATAGTTTGCGGTAGAGGAGTGGACCTGGTAGGGGACCACACTTATAAATAAGGGGGCTCCTTCCCTTGTATTTTACCAATTTTTTCGCAAAAACGGATCTCTCTTATTGTCTCCACGTGCCTACCTCCATTGCAAAATGCCTCGTCCATGAGAAAACTTCCATTACTGCGAACCAGTCCTCATCTGCGTTTGCCTTCACATGTGGACCAATCTCCTAGACACGAACTAAAACTTTTAATCAATTAAAATGTAAGTCATGTCGGGCTGTGTAGGAAATCAATACAGTATTTTGGATGGTCCGAGGACCAGAAATATTCCAGACATTGAAAATATTTTATGTTTTCCCAAGAATAAACATTAAAATCCAAAATTGAGACTCCATGAGGCTTCCTGGTTCGCGGCATTCAGGATGATACTCCGCGGGCCAGTGTATTGCGTACTTCTTCTGCGTAGGGCTAGTTCGTGAGATGCAGCTATTGCGAACCACCTTTTGAGGCCATCCAGTGGATTTTTTTCATGAAGGCTCCTGGGAGTCCTTGCTAAATACATGGTGTTTTGTCAAAATTTTATTATTTTGGCCTAACCATCTGTATGGTTTCTATGATGTAGGGAGAAAATATGGTTCCTCCTCGACCTGCACCCAGGCCTGCCGCCGAGCCTCTTCTGATTGGTCCAGGGAGACGTCTAGCTATGATCCATAGAGCTAAGAGCATCAAGGAGGACCCTAGCCGACCCATCATTCCTGATGATGGTGTTTTGAAGGAATTTCCCTCTCCCAAACTTCTAGGTTATTTGTTATCGAATAGTCTTCCACTTTATCATTTCATCCTTCAAGACGACGTCTATATCCACCCCATCTTCAATGGTCTTCTGTCCCATTGTTAGGAAGTGTCGTCGAAGTGCCCTCAAGCGAACCTCACCCATTCGAGAGAGATGATCTCTGATTCTAATCCGAAAGACACATTTATTTTGATAGGCTCGGTGTGGACTCAATGTGATAATTACCCTTAGGATTTCTCCCAAGAGGCCTTCCTCAAGAGATACCCCTCCTTGATCAACCTTGCTTGAGTGGATCCAAACGTAGAATGGATTCCACGGTGGCATCTTCAGTCTGGTGGGCTCTTCTCAAAGGACTGGGCCTAGGCCTTATGGGTCCATTACCATTGTCATGAATTTCTCGAGTCACTGGATGTGGTAAATCTGTACTCCATAGTGTGGGCTTCCTAGTTTTCTATTTACTCACCATCTTCGATCCTACCTGACATGCTCAGTCATTGGTGTTCGAGCACCAATTCATTCCACCTCACCCATGGTGAAGTTATTATTATCGTATGAGACATATACCAACTTGGAGGGATTTCGATCATTGGTGAGTTGTATGAAGAGTTTGTTCCCACCCCTAATTCATGATACTATGTCGAACGGGTGCCTTTGTTGTCGAGGGATATGATGGTTATGGTGGCGCGGTCACTGGGTCCGCCCTTGTGCACCCGCTCTATTATTCCATACAACAACTGGATATGTTTATTTCTGAAGGCCACTGATCATTTTCCAATGGTCAAGCATCCTAGGACTCACCCTTCTCAACAATCATGAACTATCCTGGTTTCCTACTGGGCGGTTTTTGGGGCGGGCGACTATCTTTCCTGTGTTTATGAGGTTTACCCTAGTGTGCCGCCTATGCTCAGCCTGGCAGGTATTTTAGTCATGTTTTTGATAGGGTGGCTATTCCCATATCAGGATATCAACCCATGTGTCAGGGCTTACACGCTGATAATGATAGTTGAGCAGGTAGGGGGTCGCCCGGTGAATCTGGTCTTGCCCACTCTGGCTGGTATCTACGAATTACTAAGCCACATGCAGGAGGGCGGGTCACCCTATCGGGTGAGTGGGACATTTCAATTATTATATGGTTGGGTAGCGGATCATTGTTTTTGTTATGAGTATCGTCATAACAAAGACATTTCGCTTCCTACTCTTCGGCCTACCCTGCTCAATATAGTGGGAGTTCGTCTGAAGTCCCTCAGCTCTGATGAAGTCATCAAGCTTCTAAAAGACTTTTCCCAGTTCTCTATCACTCCCTACCCCACTCCTTCTGGCATCGTGGATGACGAAAGCAGTGGGAGCTTAGAAGAGTGTCTTTATAAGATTTCACTACGTTATGGGTTTTTATCTACGTAGATTGATGGGGTTTCTCTACGTGACTTGTATGCCCCATATCGTTTTTATCAACAGTTTGGATGCATGCAACTCCAGGTATCCCTTCCCCATCCTCGGGCCTGAGGACCACATCCGTCCATTCTCCATCAATGGTTGTTGATGTTGATGCATAAGGGATTTGGCACAAGTATTCCCTTTCTGGATATAGTAGTGGATTCCATCCTATCCTTGGAGTATGTATGAACTTGGATAAAGCATTATCCCGATGGGATCCTAGGGAAGGTTGTTTGGAAATTTCCCAAATCGGGGGTTATTGTGGCTACTATTCTTATCGTGCCTTCCTCGTCGGCTTTGAGGGAGGACCGATTGATTGCTTGTCGGTAGAAGCCGCTCATGGTATCCTCCCCTTCCAACCCCTCTATGGTCGAAGTTCAGACATATCCAATCCTTTTTGTTGTAAATGAGGTTGACCCCATGACTTCGGGCCCCCGTGATGTAATTCCTGATTCTCCGCCGGTCAATACTGGACTTACCAGCTCAACCCCCAAGCTTGAACCAGGGCTAGATGCTTTTGACCCTCTAGTCTTGGAACTGTCTTCTAGTGCGCACATGTCTACAATGACCACAATTCCATACATCATTTTTGTGTTATCTAGAAAGGATACCAAAGACCCTCATGTCATGGCAGACCACTGAGTAGTGTGAAGGTCGGTCAGGCCCTGGATCTGTGAGATTGATGCTGAAACTCCTCGGGATAATATTTTGACTAAAACTGAAGACCTTCGGCAACTCTTCCTAGGTTTGGGGTTAGGTGGATTCGACTATTGACAACTCCATTTTCTCGCCTTCTAGGTTTTCATTGCCCGTGGGGAGGTTGCCGCTAGTGAACATGAACTTGCTCACCTCACTGTCTCTCATTGTGGAACCCGAGATTTTGAGGAATCTATGATGAAGCTTCATAAACTGATTGCACTAGAGGAAATCTCTCAAGATCAGGTGACCGCCCTATCTACGGAGCTGCATGAATGAGAAGCTCGAGCAGTGATGTTAAGGGATCAGTTTTCATCTTTGACTAGTGACCTTGAAGCTACCGGGAAAGGGTTCAAAGACCTCCAAATGGCGGTGATGCATAATAATTTGGTGGCCAAAGTTAAGGCCAGGGAGAGGCCATTCTGGAGAAAACTTGAAATAAACATTGCCACATGGTTGTCGATCTGATGGAGAGAGCGAGCCAGGCTCTTTTGTGATACCCACAGCTATTTCTGTATACTCTGTTTTACCTCTTTTGTTGCAGCGAAGGAGAGACTCTGGCTTGTGGATGTCCGCACTTTTTTTCAAAATGGAATACAATCTGTTGTCGATATTTACATGCTGTAAAATATGATTGTTTCTGGAACGACTGTTGTGTAAATAACAACTCACTCAATCAGAATTATTCATAGTTCAGGAAAATGGTAAAATAGAAACGAGCTCTAATTATATTCTAGACCATGGTATCCAGCGAGAATAGTTCAACTATTGCTACGATTTTATAGAAAAACCCCATAATTTTTTTTCCATCAATACCCTAATTTTTCCTGGGCCCAATTAGTGTGGACCCAGCGGGTACGACTCTGCTTTTTCGCAGGTTTCCCTTTTCTGGTTTTCGGCCTAACAGGCTTTGAACCTCTTTTTGTGAGTGGTTTAAAGTCCCACCGACAAGACTATCATTACTGATATTTTAGTTCAAATTGATTTGACCAGATATGGTTGGGCGAGGGCCCTGGCGAGGTTTGGTTGATTAATATATGTCTCAATACCTTTCAAGCGCATGTGGGGGAAACATGTTTATATTTGAACAACATGCAAGGCATGTCACAAGGAATGAGGGACATATCGGCATGCAAAGGTAGGAAAAGATTCATCTAAGGAATAATTACCTTTGTTAGATGGGCTAGGGGGTCAATATACAGAGCCACCAAGGGCATGATATGTATAGTCATTTAAAGGTGTCCTTAAGTCAATGACTGTCCATTTCTGAAGGCCTGAGGACTTCATGGATGTTCGGATTATAGAAACCACTATGGGTGGCTTGGAGAATTATGAAAACCACCAGGGGTGGCTCACAAAGGGCATGTGACGTCTAAAAGTGGTTGGGAACATATTTACCAATCGGGAGTGTGGACGAAGGGTCCTTGTCCTGCACATTTAGCTAGCATGATGGATGGTCGGAGCTTGGCGTAGTTTAAATTCATATAGCTGGGACATTCTGTAAAGTGGAACGACTTCTCCTAGTTCTCGTTAATCTCTTCAGAGACATTCCAGCACATTCAGGCAGGGATGTGAAAGAGGTTGGTAAACTATAGATCAGAGGGTTTATGAATCCGGGGATGGACATGGGGGATTAGAGTCCTAGAGGCGTACAGAGAGAAACACTGCCTAAGGAAATATTTCCCTTGGTTGATGGACTAGGGGCGATCAATATGCAGAGCCACCGAGTGCATGGTATTCATAGTCATGAAAAGGTGTCCTTAAGTCAATGATTGTATTCTCCCGATAGCCGAGAAACTTTTGGTAAGTTGAAATCTGGGACCACCAGGGGTGTCTTACAAGGGCTCAGCTCTTTTTGAGTACAGTGTATGGTTTATGGAAAGAGGGTGCTCGAATACGGGAGAAACATCTATTCTAAACTTTCACGAATGGGTGAATTCATCCCTTCTCACGCTGGTGTGAGATAGTGGTTTGTGCAAGTCTAGCACGTGCACTGAGGGATAGAGGATGAAATCTATTCCTAATTGAACCTGTGAAGAGTTCAACCATGCAATTTAACATCATGCATCAAGGAAAAAGGGCATTGTTATTGTTACTAAATCCGTGCAGTTTAACATCATGCGGTGAGAACTAAGGGAATTTTAAATTCCATGCAGGTTAATTTAATGCGGTAAGGACAGGTTTTGTGCTGTTTAACGTCACGCAGTAAAGACGAGGAGCATTATTAAAGATACTATGCAGTTTAATGTCATGCAGTGAGGACGAGGGCATTTTTAAATCTATGAAAATGCTTCTAGTTGGAGGCATTTCCCTGGATGTTCGTTGCTTGGTCTTTGCAGCTTCATGCCAAGCGGAGAAGACATGTTCTGTTCTTATTTAATCATCATGCGGTAAAGACAAAGGTTCAAAGGCCACTCTTGATTAGAATGTAATTGGGATCGAATATCTCGTCATGTAAAAGACGTGGAAAGGGGTTGATGGTGTAAACCGTGGTTCCGGGGCTTCGTGGATCATGAAAGATGATATGAGGGCTCCGAGGAGGGTAAATGTACAGAGCTAGGAAGAGTATCGCCTGAGGAAAAATTGCCTTTGGTAGACTGGTCATGGGATATCAAAATGCAGAGCCGCTGAGGGCATGGTATGCATAGTCGTACAAAGGTGTCCACGGGTCAATGACTTTCCACTTCCAATGGCTATGAATGATTATGAGGATCTACGATTTTCTGGGCCACGAAGTCTGTCATTTGGTAAGGATGTATATGGACATGTCAAGGATGTTAGTCCCTAGTTTCTGTTAATGCTCGAGGTGTTCCCTGTGATGATTTATCTTGCACATGGGGTGTACCTTTACTCAATGTAGTTTAATGTCGTGCGGTAAGGATGAAGTAGTCTTAGTTTAACGGTCAAAAAGTTCAGACCATTGGGTGACTATTGCTACAATCACTAGGAGGGAAATTGTGTTAGGATTCTCTGGTATACTTTGAACAAGTGTGGGAGAATGGGGGTGTAAACATTAACTTTGCGGTTTCCTAGATCAAGAGATATAGTGTGCGGCTCTGA
Source organism: Viscum album (assembly GCA_963277665.1). Lineage (NCBI taxonomy): Eukaryota > Viridiplantae > Streptophyta > Magnoliopsida > Santalales > Viscaceae > Viscum > Viscum album. Next base: position 1,919,874,933 of record OY728119.1, read on the forward strand.
GGCTGGTAAGTGTACGGGGCTAGGAAGAGTATCACTTGAGAAAATCTTGCCTTTCGTAGATGGTCCAGGGGATATCAATATGCAGAGACGCTGAGGGCATGGTATGCATAGTCATGAGATGGTTTCCATGGGTCGATGACTTTCCACTTCCGATGGCAATGGATGATTATGAAAATCTAGGATTTCTCATATCACGGAGTTTTTCATATAGGGATAACGGTTTCCAAGAATACAAGAATCATATTCGCCGTAATTTCCCATTGATTCAAATTATCCTAGCCCAGGCTTGATGTTGGAAGATGCAGATCGTCATGTGAACCATTGGCGGATACATAGGCTAACTAGGTAGGGATACCTTGGAAACGTTTGGATATGAGACGGGAACTAACTTGTAAAACGCTGCTCCATAAATTTTTGGATTGAAAGATATGATATGGGGGCTCGGAGGCTGGTATGCATACGGAGATAGTAAGAGTATCACATGAGAAAATATTGTATTTGGTAAACGGGCCAGGGGCTATCAATATGAAAAGATGTTGAGGGCATGGTATGCATAGTCATGCGAAGGTGTCCACAGTTCGATAACTTTCCAATTCCGATGTCCATGGGTGGTTATGAAGATTCGAAATTATCTGGGTCGTAGAGTCTGATGTATGGAGAGGATGCATCCAAATGCAGAAGGAGTATTCCAATCCCATTTTGTTGTTTATCTTGGGAGGGTCATGATGAAGTCTGTGCAGTTTAACATAGTGTGGTGAGGATAATGTCAGTTTAGTTTTAACATCGTGCAGTGAGGATGATGTCCGTGCAGTTTCAACGTCGTGCGGTGAGGACAAAGTCTGGGCAGTTTTAACGTCGTGCGGTGAGGACAAAGATGAACCGACAGGAAATGGGGATTCTGTGCAATTTAATGTCATGCGGTAAAGACTAGGGGTATATATACCATTTTTTCCTTTTATCGACAGCTGGGCAAGGAGATAAGATCCCGACATCGCTTGGAATCCTGTGAGGGTAAGAATCAAACCACATGTATTTATTTTGGCGAATACACCCCGTGCAAGTCTAGTATGTACGTGGGAAAGGTGAATTTTTTTTATTTCATTTGTTGGTGGCTGGGCCAGGATGTGGGATTCTCGCATCACTACATATCCTGCAGAGGAAATAATCAAGCCGTACATAGTTTGTTAAAAGGGATACACCTCGTGCAGGGTTTGTCAATACACAGGGGGGAGGGAACATTTGACTTTATTTGGGGATGGCTGGGCCAGGATGGGGGACCCTAGAATTTCTTTGTATCCAGCAAGGTCTGGAATCAAGCCGTACGTAGTTCATTGAAATCCATGCAGTTTAACATCATGTGGTGATGAAGAAATACTCTTAGTTTAGGGTCATAGAGTTTGGACCACTATGGCTTGGCAGTTTAACTTCCTGCAGCTCATTTGATAACTTTTTTTGGTTATGTGAAATACTTCTTCAGAAATATCGCATTAGTAGGATCGGTAGTGAACTACCCATCCATGGAGATCAAGGCATATACTCTGTTGGAGTAGACATTGTGTATAATATATGGTCCTTCCCACATGGGATCCAAATTTGGAGGATTCTTTCCTGGTATCATTGGGGTCTGGAGGACCAACACCACATCTCCTTCCAAGAAAGTCCGAAGACGAACCTTTTTATTGAAGGCTCGTGCGATCCAGTTCTGATATACTTCCCTATGGTTAAAAGTGTACAACCTCTACTCATCCAGCTAATCCAATTCACCTATCCATTTTTCTGATTGATCATCATTGTATAACTGATCAAAAATGGAAACACGGAGCGAGGTCATTTGGAGATCAATGGGCATGACCACTTCTATTCCGTATTCAAATGAGTATGGAGTCACCTGAGTAGTAGTGCGGATTGTTGTTCGATAATCCCACAATCCATGAAGGATTTTATCCGGAAATGATTTCATGTCTTTGTCCACCTTTTTTCTGGAGAATGTTGGAGAAGGTCTTGTTGAAAGCCTCTATCTGTCCATTGGCCGCAGCATGGTAGCAGGATGAGTGGTTCGCCTTGATACCATATTTTTGGTACATTTTCTCTAATTCAATAGAGAAAAAGTTGGTGTCGTTATCCGTCAGTATTCTATGAGATATGCCAATCTGGTGATGATATCGTCTTTCAAAATGTTAACAATGTTTCTTGCCTCGACTTCCTTGAGGGGTATTGATTTTTCCCTTTGGAAAGGAAGTCGTTTGCTGTGAGGATATTCTTCAGTTTTTTGGACGTGGTCGGGGGATATGGTCCCACGACATCCATTCCCCAGATGGAAAATTCCCAAGAATACTTGTCCTGGTGAAGTATCCTTGGGGGTTGGTGAATGATGTTGGCATGAATTTGGCAAGAGTGGCATTTTGCGGTAAAGTGCCAGCAATCTCGTGCCACAGTGGGCGAATAGTACCCAAGCCTTCGAACCTTATGACAAAAGCTTAGACCCTGACTGATGTGCTCCACAAACTCTGGCATGTACTTCATTTATAACAGCAGTGGTTTCTTCTCCATCAATGCATCTGAGGAGGACTCCATCGAAGCCCCATTTGTAGAGGACCTCTTGCTCACTCGTTCCACTATATAGGAAAATGTTGATTTCCCTTCTTGTTATTTTCTCTCGTTCATCCCTGTATGATGGAAGTTCCCCCCTTTGAAGGTACCTTTCAATGGGGGTCATCCAACCGGTGGCAGGAGCATATGGCTTAGGGACAGGACTTGCTTCGTTGACTCCTTCCGTCTTATTCTGAACAAACAACAATACTGTTCGATGATTAAAAATACTGATAATTGTTTCATCCGGTTCTGGGTCAGCTAGGGATGTGGCCGCATTAGCTAATGCATCAGCCTCGGAATTCTGAGACTGAAGAATATAGGTCAATGTTTGTTCCATGGAGAATTCCGCCATTAACCCTCGAACCTGGTCAAACAGGGGAATCCACTCCTCCATTATAATATCATAGTCACCATTGACTTGCTTGATGACCAGTTCTGAGTCATTTTTTACCTTAATGTGTTGTACTTGTTCCAGGAGTGTGATCTCCAGGTCTGCAATGAAGGGTTGATACTCTGCCTCATTGTTCATACATCCTTATGATAGGAGGAAGGAATATGGAAAGACTGCCTTTTCTGGGGATATGATTATGATCTTCAAACCCACCTTGTTAAATTTGTGATCCTCCATCCTCTTCCATGTCAGGATTCAAGATGCACCGTCAATGCACATTTCCCATGTTTGTAACTCCTCTTGAATCGAGAATATGTCTTCATCAGGTAGCTAGTCGTCTAGTGTGGTGGTCCTTATCGAGGGGTGATCCGCTAGAAAATCTGATAATGCCTGGATTTTGATGGCTTTCTAAGGCATAAACCGGATGTCAAACTATTGCAGGATGACTGCCCATCATGATAGGCACGCAGTCAGCATCAGGCGGCTGAGGATGTACTTGAGCGGGTTACTACGTGAGACCAAATGGACTTCATGATGCTGCAAATAATGTCGCTATTTTTTGAACTGCGAATACCAAGGACAAAAAACTCTTCTTGATGTTTGAGTATCAATTTTCAGCGTTAATCATGGTTCAGATGAGGTAATAGATACCTTTTTCACTACCGACATCATTTTTTTGTGCCAGGAAGGCTCCCAGTGACCGCTCTAGGGCCGTCACGCATAGGATAAAAGGACTTCCTTCAACCGAGGGCATGAGAACCTGTTGGATTAAGAGGTACTTATTTAGGTAGTCGAATGCCTCTTGGAAATCATTTGTCCATTGGTACATAACCCCCTTTTTCATTAACCTGGTGAAGGGCACGCATTTTCCCACCATGCTGGCTATGAACTGCCTATTGTAGGCCAAGTGTCCTTGGAATCCTCTTAACTCAGTGAGATTATAGGGAGGTGGTAAACCAAGGATAACCTTTTTCTTTTCAGGTCCGACTTCGATGCCACGATGGTGTACGACAAAGCCAAGGAATTTCCCTGAGGCAACCCTGAAGGCACATTTCAATGGGTTCATCTTTAGGATATATTGTCGATGTTTGTTGAAGACGGTTTCAAGGTCGGATAGGTGATCTGAGAGTTGTCTTGATTTGACCACCAAGTCATCCATGTATTATTCTACAAATCTCCCTAGGAATGGTCTAAAGATACAATGCTTGGCATGTTGATATGTGGCACCATTGTTCTTCAGACCAAAGGGCATGACCCTGTAACAGAATACTCCTTGAGGGGCCCTGAAGGCAGTTGCTTCTTCGCCTTCTCATTCAATCCTGATTTGATTATACCCTGAATAATTGTCCATGAAAGAGAGAGCTTCATACTCGGTCGTTGCAACGATTAATAACTCAGTTATCGGTATCGGGAAATCATCTTTCGGGAAATTCCGATTGACATCTATAAAATTAATGAAGACGCTGATTTTTCCGTTCTTTTTCTTGATGGGGACAATGTTGGCTAGCCATATGGAGTAGTGGACCTCCCAAATAAAGCTTTATTTAATAAGGTTATCGACTTCAGCCTCTACTTTGGAAGCATGTGTGGGGTGCATCATTCTGGCGGCTGGTTTATAGCCCCGGTGGTCTTCTGGCAGACCAAGGTGGTGTGTAGCCACTTCGGGATCGATTCTCGACATTTCTGTGTAATTACAAGAAAAAACAACTCGATGTTTCCTTAGGAAAGAGGTATATACCTCATTCTCCACGAGAGACATGGTTGTACTAATGAGAGTGGGCCTCGGGTCTTCCTCGGTACCCAGGTTTATTTCCCTATGATCGTGCACAGTGGTGGAGATACCTTCCTCAAATGCGGGCGGTGCATCCCTGAGATCTTCCTCCTCTTCTCTCCCCCCATTTTCATCTTCGTGATCCGACGATGGAAGATTTCTTGGCGCAGGATCTTGGGATTCCATAGACGAGGCATTGTGGGCATCCTCGCTCAAGTATTCGCCCCCAAATTGAGGGTTAGCGGTCTTTTTTGCACTGATATACTCAGGCTTCATGGATGAAGTCATGAGGATAACTGCATATGTGTCCGGACCTGAACTCCTGCTCTCAACATGGTTAATGGGAATTACGTAGTCTCTGCCATGCTGCTTGAGGGGGTCATCTGGATCCATTTCCAGACCATTTGGAGCGGGAACCTAGTCGATACCATCAATTGAGGGTTTATTTTTCTTTTTCTCATAAAACCTGGCGTCAATGTAGTGTGAATCAGAGAGCTCTAAAGGGTCCTTATCAGCATGTAATGTTCCACCTTTTCCATTTACACAATACTTATTACATTGGTGGAAGGATGAAGGAGTTTCCATGTTCTTATGGAGCCACGACCTTCCCAGTATGGCATTGAATGTAGTGTTCTGTCGGACCACCAAGAATTCTGAGTAGGACACAAGGTTTAAAAAATGAGTTTTTAGCTTTATTTGTCCCATTGGCTTCTATTCACTCTTTTTGTAACCCAACAGAGTTGTGGATGAGGGCATTAGATCATCCTCACTGTAGCCCAACTTATGAAGTGTCCGTAGGGGATGGAGGTAAACTCTTGATCCATTGTCAATATAGACTTTCCCTATCTCAATATTATTTTGTGTACCAGACACATATAGTGGTCTGTTGTGGCCTTGCTTGATGGCATCTTCATCCTGATTGGTGAAGGAAATCACCGCATTGCATTTAGTTAGGCCTATCTCTGTCCGGTAAATCTCAGTTGTGGCTACCTCAGCTTGAAACTCCTGGGGGTTGAGTAGGGCTTCTACAAGCACCCCCATGAGATCTACTGACAAACTTAGGGCATCCAGGATTGACTGTTTGGCGGGTACTGACCCCATCTGATTAAGGATGTCGTATTTCTGCTCCAGTAGCCGACGCTTCTCCATTGGCGGGAGAGTTTTATAAGGCACTTTGGGAGTTGGAGTATGTGATGAGGAGGGACTGACCATGGGGTCAGATGTCGATGGTGTTCCCACGTTCTGGGGACTCGTCCCGACCGGCCTGTTTGTGTGCACAAGGTGGCAGCAAGACACTTGTTCCCCCTCTGATGGGTACCATATAATGACGAGGCCAGAGTGGATACTTGTGGAGGTGGAGGGATGTTCTTTCTTCTAATGAGTCCATTGAAAGGATCCCCCAATGGTTTCTGCGATATTGACAGTTTGGGCTGGGGTCCAACCATAGGGTTGGTTTCGGCCGCGACTGCGCCTCCCCTATGACAACCCTGTTTTTATTACAAATTTAATCATGATTTATTACAAAAACCATTCACTTGATACAAAATGGATGATCAAGACGTCTAGTGTCTTTGGGGATTAGGATCATTACATAACAACATAAAACATGATGTACAACATCTTTATTGAAAACATCATTTACATGACCACTACATTCCCTCAGACTCAGTATTGCAAGGGATAACATGAGGAAATGCATAAGAAAATGGGTGATCTATAAATCCCAGTAAGGGAATAAACATTGAATACATGAGGAGTACAATACATGTTAGAAAATAGGCATATCAATAGAGCACAAGAAAACATGAACTTAAAGGAATGCTAAATCATGATAATCATGTCATGGAAATGTGGCAACAAAACTTACCAAGGAATTAGCATCAGCCAAGTCCCATTGCACATGAAGCATGAGTAAATTCTAATTGAACAAGAAGCATGAGTAAACCCTCATTGAACTTAAATAATCATGAGTCAACACTCATTGCACATGACGTATCATGATACTATACTTTACCCAATGCATTGGAGCTCTATAAAGGCACACCCTTCTTAAACATTTCATTTCTTGCATAAGTGTGCCACATGGGTCATAAAACATGGATTCATAAAACATAATCATTTATTCCACGATAAAGGAATGTGGAATTCATACATGAAACTTTATAATCAATAAGTAATGGAGCATAAAGTTGAATACCCTTGATGGAGAAATGGGCATGGTATTCACTACACAATGGCATTGGCTTAGAAAATCAGTGCGATTTTGGCAGCGTAACGGCGTGACATAAGAATTCATAAAAACGGTTGATGATAGAGAAAGGGGTTCCTCATCATATTTACATGTAATAGAAAGTATGGAGGTCATATAGATACATGTCCCAACAATTTTAATGTTATTTTTATTCATGATACAAAAGTATTTCTTGAATGTAAATGAGGAGAGAGAAGTTCCATTCCGAAGTTCGGCATAGTAATGAGTGTACATGGGAGGAATTTAATGAGAGAGAACGGGGTCTCCCATCATTCAAACATAATTAGGGAATTATGAGGGAGGTGATAAACCATACCCCAACATTCATAATTGAAATTAAAAGGCCAAAACAACTTAAAGAAAATTGGACAAAAATGAGAAAGGAAGAAAAAAAGCCTTACTTCGAAGTGTGCTTCCAAAGGCTTGAGAGATTCTTGAGAGAGGATTCATAGGAGCTTGGGGCACCTTGAGAGGATTATAGAGAGAGTAGGGTAGAGGTTGGACGAACTCAAAAGGCTTTGAGTGAGGAGGATGTGGGATCTTGGGTGGGTTTTTATAGGAAAGGTGAGGGAATTCATTATTATTTAGGTTTGGGACCCCTTATATTAAATTAGCCCAAACCACAAACCATACCAGGGTTTTTACCCATGGTTTTTGGTAAAGGGAATATTAAAACAATATTTTATATGTCCAAAGTCCTAACATCTTAAAATAATATGGTTTCTTATGTGGAGGTGAGTGACACTCCCATGGAAAACAATTTAAAAAGACAAGGTGTTTAATAAGTCTTGAAGGGTCCATTAATGCTTTCAAATGTAAGTCAAAAAACCCCAAAATCACATTATTTTAATGCAAAAAAATTTATTGTCCGAACATAAAGCTTATATTATTTTATTACATCGCTATTGTGTCATTATGATGACATAAAACACATTATATAATTAAACAGTATTTAATTATTACCCAAAAAATTGAATGTCTCATAAAATTATGAAAAATTCACCGTTGGAAAATTTCGACATCATGATTCCAAAAATAATATTTATATTATCTAAATAATTTTCTAAATATGTTTATTTTCACTTTTAAAATAAAAACCCACATTTATTGAAAATTCACGGGTTTTGACAAAAATTGATTTCAAACCTTAATAAAAATTACAATTGCATTCATAAAATTATATGATAATTAATATGTAATAAAATTAATTTAATAACAATAATAATAATGATTTATTAAAATATTATTTAATTCAAAAATCCCTTAATTTGTTAAAATAAAATTCTTAATTAAATAATAACTAAAAAATGCTATTTGCACTTTCAAAACTATTTACAATGTATCAATAATGACAAGAAAGTATATTCATTATTATATACAAAACAAATAATGTACATGAACATAGTACTAGATATTTGTTACATAACCCCTTAAAACAGCCGCATAAGACCTAAGGGTTATGTTTGCGATGGTGATAGACTCTTGGGGTGGCTCAGATAACATCACTCGAGTGGTTATTTCTATTAACTTCCACTTTTCCCATAAACGGTCCCATTCGAGCTTAACATGATGAAGCTCATCTTGGGCTTGGTCAAGAGAAAAGCCCAAAGATTCCACCTCTTTTCAGAGCTCCGAAAAATGGGCTTTGTATGGAGCAATTCTACTGAATGAGTCCATCGCTTCCTTTGTCTGAATAAATTGTATTTGTTAAATCCCTCTATTTATACTAATCATTTGATCACTATTCAAGAGATATTAAAGCAATGGTCATAATTATTAACATAAAACCAAAGAAGTTGAAATTTTATATAATCATTTTACATAAAGAGACATTTAATTAGATCAAGAGTGATTTTCATTAATAAAACTTTGGGTCATTACAATATTCCCCCCTTAAGAAATTTCGCCGTCGAAATTTACTTTTCCCACACTAAAACAAATGTGGGTAACTCAGCTTCATCATTTCCTCAAATTCCCAAGTCGCTTCTTCAAACTTTTGGATTCGCCACAACACCTTGACAAGGGGAATTGTCTTATTTCATAGAACTATTTCTCTACTATCTAAGATCTTCAGTGGTTCCTCCTCATAAGAAAGATCATCCTCCAACTGTACCACATCAGAAGAGATTACATGGGAAGGGTCTGATATGTACTTCCTTAAGAGGGATACATGGATGACATCATGTACTTTTTCCATGATAGGTGGAAGTGCTAGTCGATAGGCCACAACCCCATCATGATCAAGAATCTCGAAGGGGCCGATGTACCTTGGACCCAACATCCCTTTCTTTCCAAACCTCATTACCTTTTTCTATGGAGATATGCGTAGAAAAACCATGTCTCCAACTTTAAACACAGGGTCTCGTCGAAAATTATCTGCATAACTCTTCTGTTAACTCAGGGATGGCTTGATATGATGCTGAATGGTTTTCACCTTCTCCACTATTTCCTCGATCATTCCCGGTCCATGCAGATTACGTTTACTGACCTCATCCCAACATGCCTGTGTTCTGCACCTATTCCCATAAAGGACTTCATATGGTGCCATTAAGATGCTCGAGTGGAAACTGTTATTATTAGAGAACTCATCCAGAGGAATATATTGATCTCATCCTCCTTTAAAGTCCATTGAGAACGCTCTCAACATGTCCTCAAGTGTTTGGATAGTCTGCTCGGATTGGCCATCAGTTTGAGGATGATAGGCCGTACTGAAGTTCAGTTCAGTATTCAGAGCATGTTGAAGACACTTCCAAAACATAGAGATGAATCTTGGATCTCGGTCAGACATAAATGATATTGGCACTCCATGTAGCCTTACCACTTCCCTGATATATATCCATTCCAGTTGATCCAATGATAAATATTCCTGAATAGCAATGAAGTGTGCAGTCTTTGTAAGATGATCCACAACAACTCAGATTGCATTGTTGCCTTTGGATATCCTTGGAAGTCTGGTGAAAAAGTCCATGGTGATGTTCTCCCATTTCCATTCTGGTATGGGAAATGGTTGCATCATCCCCTTAGACTTCTGCCTCTCTTCCTTCACTTTCTGTCACACCAGGAACTTTGATGTATATTCAGGGATATCCTTTTACATATTATTCCACCAAAAGTTTTCTCGAAGATCTCGATACATATTTGTGCTCGCTGGGTGAATAGAGAAATTTGAACTATTTTCATCATCAAAAAGTTCCTTTTTCAGCTCTGGATGTAATGGAACACATATCCTTTTCCCAAATCACACAATTCCTTCTTCATTAACATTAAAATCCGAGGATTTCCCTTTTTTAATAGCTTCCTCCATTTCCTGAATTCCCAAATCATCATTTTGATCATCCTTTAACCTTTCCAAAAGAGACGGTTGAGCAATCATTTATGAAAGGATTGATGATGTTACCATCTTTTTGATTCCCATGTAAATCTTCATCAAGTATAATAAGACTGGATCCTTCTCAATTCTCATCATTGATAGAATCGCTAGGTCCTTTCTACTAAGGGCATCTGCCACCTTGTTTTCTTTCCTAGGGTGGTAATGTATTGAACAGTCATAATCCTTGATGAGATCTATCCATATTCTCTGGCGTATATTAAGATATTTCTGTGTGAATATATATTTAAGACTCTTGTGGTCAGCCTATATCTCACATATCTCCCCATAGAGATAATGCCGCCAGATTTTCAAGGAAAAGATCACCGCTGCCAACTCCAGATCATGTGTTGGATAGTTTCGCTCATGGATTTTCAACTGCCTTGAGGCATAGGATATCACTTTATCATTCTGCATTAGTACTCATCCTATTCCCTTCATCGAAGCATCAATGAATACCAAAACAATTTCCCCACTTGTCGGTAAAGGGAGCAAGGGTGCAGTGATAATCCTCCTTTTCAACTCCTTGAATCTTTCTTCACATTCATCACTCTAAGCAAACTTTTCTCCCTTTCAAGTTAGTTTGGTAAGAGGGTTGGACAATCGTGATAAATTTTTAACAAATCATCGATAATATCTAGCTAACCTCAAGAATCTACAGATATCCATTACCGATGTTGTCCTCAGCAATGCCTCAATTTGAGCTGTTTTAGAGGGATCCACAGATATCCCATTGGTTGTGATGATATGGACCAGAACTCACACTTGCTGTAATTTTCATAGAGCTTCTCCTTGCGCAAAGTCTCTAGTACAGTTCTTAAATGCTCCTCATAATACTCCTTGGTTTTGGTGTATATTATAATATCATCTATAAAGACCACCACAAATTTGTCTAGGTAATCTCAAAAGACTCTATTCATCAAGTCCATGAAGATTTCTGGAGCATTGGTGAGTCCTAAAGGCATTACTATGAATTCATAGTGCCCGTATCTTGTACAAAAAGCAGTCTTGGGGACATCTTCCTTCTTCACCCTTACATGATAATATCCAGACTTCAAATCTACCTTGGAGATGTATTGTGCTCCATGCAGCTGATCGAACAAGTCATCGATCCGTGGCAGAGGATACTTTTTCTTTATTTTTATTTTGTTATGTTCATCTTAATCGATGCAATGCCGCATTGACACATCATTATTCTTGACGAAAAGGACTAGTGCACCACATGGTGAAGCACTTGGGCGAATAAACCATTTATCCAGATTCTCCTGCAGTTGTTTCTTCAGCTATTCAATCTCCATGACAACCATTCTATATAGACTCTTGGATATTGGTAGTGCCCCTACTATAAGTACAATTGAGAATTCAACATCTCTTCTAGGAGGAAAACCAGGAAGTTTCTCGGGAAACACTTCAGTGAATTCCCTCAGAATAGGCATTTCTTCAAGGATGGTTTCTTCCTTGGACTCAATTATCTGATCCCGATACGCGTGCTCATCGGGAAATAATATCCATGCTTGAGATGATGGAGATAAAGGAGATTCATCGTCCTCCTTACACTTGTAATGAATCGAGGGTCGATTCTCCATATGGAGTGTGGTTTCCCTATCCTGAAAATTTATGTTGGCTCTATATAAAGAAAGCCAATCCATGCCATGAATTGTGTGAAATTACACCAGAGGGAGTATGACGAGGTTCCCCGAGAAATTAAATCCACTGATTATAATAGGGGAGGACTAATATTCATGGAATGCAATGATTGCCCCATTTTCCTTACTCACCGTCATCTACACTTCCATGATTTGTGGTGGTGTTGGGATTGTTCTACTAAACTTTCGAGATAGAAAATAATTTGTAGAACTTGAATCAAAAAAGTCCGTTTGCTATTCTTGAATGAATAACCAGCGTACCTATCACCACTTCATTGTCGGGGTTCTCTTCGGTAAAAGTTATTGAAAAAGCTCTTCCATGTTGCCTTGGAGGTTGTTGGTTGCCTCCGAAAACCCTTGGTTTAGGGAACTGATTTGAAAAGTGCCCCGGTTCTTTGCATTTGTAGCAATGAACAACACGTTGAGGTTCGAATGGAGCATTCCTCTCCTCTATCGCAGTCTCTGGTCTTTCATGCCAAAAGTTAACAGCTAGGTTCCCTTCTCTTCCACACCTAAAGCATTTCCTCGTCCCCTTGAGGCAATTTCCAGGGTGCTTCTTTCCGCACTTTTGGAAAGTGGGGTGCTGTATATTCTTATCACCGTTGGATTTATCCATCAAACTGCCAACATTGAAGTCCACCTTAGGCTTCTTGTCCCCATGATGCCCATGTGATTCCCCGATCTCCATTTCGACCTTGAGGGCAAATCTGACAATTTCATCATAGCAGTCGAAGTCACAGATCACTAATGCTTTCTGTAGGCTAGGCTTCAGCCCACCAAAGAAGCGGTCAACCTTGCATTCAGGGGTAACGACAAAGCCGGAAGCGTATCGTGCAAGCCTTGTGATGTTTGAATCATACGCTCAAATAGATTCTTCTTCTTTTTGTTTGAGGTAAAGGAATTCCCTTTCCATCGTAAGCCAAACAGTGCGCGGAAAATATTTATCGAAAAACATCTTCCAGAAATCCTTCCATTCCAACGCATCGATCTCCTCCTCAGGCTTTCTATTTTTGATCAACGTCCACCATTGATCAGTTTCATCCTCCATACGATAAGCTTCCAGGAGAACCTTCTCCGGTTCAGAACATTGAAGGATGGAGAAGATCTTTTCAATGGAGTTGATCCATTGTTCAATGATCGTGGGATCGGATGATCCACTTAAAGTAGGAGACCTTTTTCTCATGAAGCTCATGATAGTGACTAGTTCTTTCTTAGAGGGGTTAAACGTTCCTCTTGACCCATGTTTCTATTCAAATCTGGAGTTAGCTAAGAGAGAAGCATGACAAAGTTCACGACTCCTGCTCCCATTGGATTGGGCATTTCATTAGTACAGTCATCACACTGATCTTCACATCTGTTGTTATCCCGAGTCCTCTTATTACCGGCCATTGTCTGGAATAAAAGGAATGTTAGGGGTAACACATAAAGGGTAATCCAAAGACAAAATTTGATGACTTATAAATAAACTTTTATTTCCTTAACTCATGAGTCTATAGGCTTCAATCTAGGATTTTCATGATCTACTTTCTAACATATATTCTTAAGGGAATTTTTTTAATTCCCTTAATATGGGTTCATTCTAAGCTTGTGAAATTATCAAAACATATCCCTCGGAAGTGTGGTAACCAAGAGTTCAGCAAGTTCCTTTGTCGTGTAGCAGTTCCCATTCTATTCTAGCTCAAAGTGGTGTTTTTGGGTTTTACCCCTAGGATACATCTATGCCAGAGCCACCTCTACGTGCTCATATCCAGTCAGGGATGTATTTGCTTGAGTAACCATTTACTCAGTACTTACCAAAACTTGGGGATGTTTTTATTATACTTAGTATTGTCTCTAAGGATTTACTAGGGTTTTCTAATCCTAATCCCAAAAAATAACTAATCCTATCCTCTGATACCAACTATGACAACCCTTCTTTTATTAGAAAATTAAACATGATTTATTACATAAACCATTAAATTGATACAACATGAATTATTGAGAGGTATGGTGCCTTTAGGTCTTAGGATCAATACATAACAACTTAAAACATGATGTACAACATCTTTATTGAGAATTTCCTTTACATGACCACTACATTCCCTCGTACTTAACATTGCATGGGATAACCTGAGGACATGCCTAAGAAAAGTGATGAGCTATAAAGCCCAATAAGGCAATAAACATGGAATAAATGTGGAGTACAATACATTTTAGACAATAGGCATATCAATAGAGAACAAGAGAAACATGAACATAAAGGCATGATAAAGCATGATAATCATAACATGGAAATGTGGCAACAACACATAACATGGAATTAGCATTAGCCAAGCCCTATTGCACCTGAAGCATGAGTAAATTCTAATTGAACATGAAGCATGAGTAAAACCTTATTGAACATTAATTAACATGAGTCATCCATCATTTCACATGAAGTATCAAGATACTATACTTTACCCAATGCATTATAGCGCTATAAGGGCACACCCTTCTTAAACATTTCATTTCAGGCATAAGTGTGCCACATGGATCATAAAATATAGATTCATAACAAATAATAATTTATTCCATGATAAAGGAATTTGGAATTAATACATGAAACATTATAATCAATAAGTAAATGTTCATAAAGGTGAATACCCTTGATGGAGAAATGTGCATTGTATTCACTACACAATGGCATTGGCTTAAAAAATCGGTACGATTTCGGCAGCGTACCAGTGTGACATAAGAATTCATAAAAATTGTTGATGAGAGAGAAAGGGTTTAATCATCATATTTAAATTTAATGGATAGTAAATAGGTCATATAGATACATGTCCCAAAAAATTTAATGGGATTTTGATTCATGATAGAAAACTATTTCTTGAATGTAAATGAGAATAGAGAAGTTCCTTTCGGAATTTCAGCATAGTAACGAGTGTACATGGGAGGAATTTAATGAGAGATAAAGGGGTCTCCCATCATTCAAAAATAAATAGGGATGTATGAGGGAGGTTCAAAAACATACCCCAACATTCATAATTTAAATTAAAAGGGTAAAACAACTTAGTGAAAATTGGACGAAAATGAGAAAGGAAGAAAAAACCCTTAAATGGAAGTGTGCTTCCAAAGGCTTGAGAGAGGCTTGAGAGAGGCTTACTGGGAGATTGGGGCACCTTTATAGGATTCTAAAGAGAGTAGTGAAGAGGTTGGAGTAACTCCAACGTCTTTGAGCGAGGATGAAGTGGGAGCTTGGGTAGGTTAATATTGGAAAGGTGAGGGAATTCTTTATTATTTAGGTTTGGAACCCCTTATATTAAATTAGTCCAAAACACAAACCATCCCATGGTTTTCGCCCAAGGGTTTTGAAAAAGGGAAGAGGAAAACAATATTTTATAAGACCAAAGTCTGAACTTATTAAAATAATAGGGTTTCTTATGTGTAGTTGAGTCACACTCCCATGGAAAACAATTTAAAAATACAAGGTGTTTAATAAGTCTTGAAGGGTCCATTAATTCTTTGAAAATTAATTCAAAAAAACACAAAATCACATTATTTTAATGTTAATACATATATTGGCCGAACATGAAGATTATAGTATTTTATTACATCACTATTGTGTCATTATGATGTCACAAAACACATTATATATTTAGCCAGTATTTAATTTTTACCCAAAAAATTGACTGTCTCAGAAAGTTATGAAAAATTCACCGTTGTATAATTTCGATGTCCAGATTCCAAAAATAACATTTATTTTATATAAATAATTTTCTATATATGTTAATTTTAAATTTTAAAATAAAAACTAACATTTATAAAAAATTCACGGGTTTTTGACAAAAATGGATTTCAAACCTTAATAAAAATTACAATTGCGTTCATAAAATTATATGATCATTTATATATAATAAAACTAATTTAATAATATTATTATTATTTTATTAAAATATTATTTAATTCAAAAATACCATAATTTAGTAAAATAGAATTCTTAATTAAATAATAACTAAAAAACACTATTTTCAATTTAAAAACTATTTACAATGTATCAATAAGACATGATAGTATATTCAATATTATATTAAAAACAAATGTACATAAAAATAGTACTAGAGATTTGTTATATAACCCTTTAAAATAGCTACATAATACCTAAGGGTAAGGTGTGCGATGGTGACCGACTCTTGGGGTGGCTCGGATAACATCGCTAGAGTGGTAATTTATATTAATTTCCACTTTTCCCATAGACGGTCACGTTCGAGATTGACATGATGAAGCTCAGCTTGGGCTTGGTCAAGAGTGAAGCCCAAAGACACCACCTCTTTTCTGAGCTCTGAGAAATGGGATTCTTATAGAGCAATTCTACTGGATGTGGCCATCGCTTCCTTTGTCTGAGTAAATTGGATTTGTTAAAGCCCTATATTTATACTAATCATCTGATCACTGTTCAATGTCTATAAAATCAACGGTCACAATTATGAACATAAAACCAAATAAGTTGACATTTTATATAAAAAATTTACATAAAGAGACATTTAATTAGATCAAGAGGGATTTCCATTAATGAAACATTGGGTCATTACATCCCCCGGTATCCCCTACTTCTACGATTCCTCCTCCTGGCCCCTTGTGTTGGGAACTCGAGTTCGTAACCAAACCCATCATCACAGAACTATTCCATTAGATTGACAAAGTTGATGGAACCAAAGTTTACCTCCTCGTCCTGTGACTAGTCAACCGGTTTGGTTGTCCCTGATGGTGCCGATTGGTGGGTCGGTGCCCATGGCACCATGTTTGGGGGAATAAAATCTGACAGTGTTGGTGCCAACTTCGGCCTCATTGTGGACTTCTCCTCTTGTGCTTGTCTCCTTGCTTTTTGTTTATGTCTGGATGACCAGCTCGTGGAGGGTTGTGAGGCCGATATTGTCGGTTGTGTGGCATTAGGGGTTGTTAGCAGCAACACCGGTTGTTGTAGTTGAGCTTGGAGTATTCCTTGAGTTCGATTGACAGTCTTCTGATTCATCCAGTCTTCAAATTTCTGCCCCTTCTTGATGGCGACTCCCTTCAACCACTCCCCCTTATCAGAGTCGGTGGTAGAAATATATGTCACATGTGCTGGGGGTGGTTCCAGCTTGACCGGCCCGGAGTCTACCGTCATTTGAAGTAGGTATTTAAAGATGAATAATTCCCAGATATTGTGCCCAAAATTCTATGGTAGGGATAGTAATATGGCCTGTCATCGTGGCCGACTTGTTCGGGCTTCCTTGGCTCCAGAAGGTGGAGCATATTGCAATTCATGGCGGTGATGAATTATCCACGGACTTGGTCCTCTCAAAACGAGTATACTTTGTGTCTTCATTCCTTGAACTGGTTCCACTTTGATCCTCTCTGATCGTCCCACATGGGCAGAGGCAGCTGTTGATATATAGGGGTCCCTTGATGATTTGATGGAGGCCTATGTGGTGGAGTAGGCGCAGGGGATGACTTGATCATGACAGAGGACGCTTTAGCTCTAACTGATCTCTTTGCAGGAGCTTGTGAGGCTATTCAATACCTCAGATTAGTCTGCTGCAGGGAGTAATCAATTATCCTGGCAATGGCAGAGAGATTGCGGAATCCAATGGTGCACTCCACTGGTATGAGCAGTGTTCATAGCTCATCTCGAAGGTTATCAATGCATATGGGAAGCATCTCATCTTGGGCCATTGGCCTGTTCAGAGAGTAGGTCAGAACCTTACATCTAGAGATGAAATCTAAGACCCTCTCGTTCTCCCTCTGTTTGAAATTCATGAGGTCACTGACCGTTGTTTTAGGCAACGTTGAGCTGAAGTGGAACATGAATTGTTGCTGAAGGTCTTCCCAGGTTTTTAATGTCTGAGCTGGTAGACTCGTACACCAGACGAAGACATATCCTTACAAGGTCCACACGAAGCAGCTGAGTTTCACTTCTTATTTTTTTTCTGTAGTTTCCATCATAGGGTCGTAATAAGACGTGTAGTGCATCAAATGATGTTCCGGATCAAATGATCCATTGAAAATATGGAATATAGGGCTCCCAAAATTGGGTGGAGGAGGCGTGTTGCTCACCCAATCTGGGTAGGTATTTCACTCTGGATGTACTAGAGTGCGTCGACCTTCTATTGCTTCCAATCGAGCTATCAGTTCCATGATGGTGTTGGTGAGACCATGGTTTACATCCTGTTGCGCCTAGTCTTGGGAAGGTGTAGCCTAAGGAATTTCTTGAGGATCCGGCTTCTCAAGCACCAAGGGTGCATATTCCATTTATAACACCTTTGGAGGGCTCACATGTACTCGCTCTGGTTGCTTCCTGAGTGTAGGAATGTATTTCTATTCATCCAAATCCATGTTCAGTTAGTTGGAGGAGCCGAGTGCCGCATTGGATGGGGGCCCTGACCGTGCTTCGTTTGTCGGGGCAAACCTTGGCCTTTGAGGTGCACTTGCTGGGAGTGAAAGGTGTGTCTATTCTTGGGAAGCGCATTCAATAAGGCGGTTCCTCTAGAGTTTTTTGGTGTTATGCCAACTCAATTATTTCATTTCCTCACCCTGTCGGGCGAACCTCTCTTCGAGCGTAAGTGGTTCATTTTTATCGAGAGAAGGAGGTGGGTTAAGGGTAACCTGTCCTTTTTTCTTATCCTTGTTGGAAGCTCACTGTGTAAGAAGAGGAGGGTTAGTTGGAAGGGCATCCATATTTATGGAGGCCCTCTGGTTCCAGGTGTGCACACCTGATGGTTCTCCATGAATCACTGCATGAATGGAACCATCATCTCCTGATCCATCTGGATTTGCATTATCTTTGGCGTCACCCGTGGGGTTATCCTCTATGGTGTTGATGGATTCATATCTCAGGGTGGAGTAGAATTCATCTTCTAAATAGGAAGAGGATATCCCGCACCTTTTACTGGTCTTCCCCTTCCTATCCCAGGATTACTTTCAGACTCCTTGACGAAGGTTGATGCAGAGAGTTATTTGATGAGACCTTATGGTACACCTACCTCTTGAAGGGGATGATGATTAAAAGGATGGGATAGGACTGGAACCTCCTCTTCTGACTATCCTCCCTAGACGAGAGAATACTGATTCTCATGGGGGAGGTTGTTGTTGAGTTGATAAAAATCCCCCATCCCCGAGGGATGGGGTCGGCTCTGTTCCATGGACATTGAGTCTCTTCCTGTTTTTATTGGTCTTAAAGTGGAATTTTATGTTAAACATGCCCCCAGCCCTGCAGTCTGGGGTTGACCATGGATTGCAGCAGTGGCTTCTGCTATCGATACCTTCCTAATCTTGCGTTCTCCCATTCGGGGGTGAACTAGATCTGATGCCGAGATCACCTGTGAATCAATCCCCTCTGTGGAGGCAAGCAAGGACTGTTGATTGGACTCTATTAGGCGAGAGGCCTGTTATATTATTTCGGTGGCCTGATTTAGAATTTCATGAATGGCTTGTTCCCAATGGGACAAATTCTTCTAGGGCTTACTCAAGGCCTGTCTCTATTGGGTGTGTCACCATTCATGAATAGGGACCCCACTCGATTGATGTCTGGACGTGATGACGTTGAAATACATAAAGCCTAACAGGTTATATTGGGCAGGGAGTGGAGTGAAATGCAGGGCTCCATGTTCTCCCCATCCTCTGATATAGACTCCTGTCAGAGCATCACCAATGAGGTGGCACAACCGGTGTAGTGCATAGAGGCAGGCTAACTCAATGTTTTCTTTACGCCTCTCAGGTTGCGGTTTCCGTGCCAAAGGAAGAGCCTCCAGGCCGATGTGACGCAGGAGGTCTCATATTGTATTGACGTTGTCTACATACCCATAAAAGGGTAGGAAGAATGATTTAAACTGGTCGAGGGTTGTCTATATATTGGAGCGGATTTCATGCACACGTTCTTCTAGAAACATTCTGGGTATGTCGAATTGAGAGGTGGTTCTCGGCCAAAACACAACTAGAACATCATCTCTCGCCAGTCATTTCCTCTGGTGAAACATGTTGACATACTCTTATACTAGCGATTCCTCTACCTGGTAGTCCCAACATAGACCTTCAACAATAGTGTGGTCATAGGTAGTGGGCGCGGTAGGTATTGAATTATCATGTGGGCGGTTCTGAGGTGGTTTAGAAGATGAACGAGGCCCTATACCATCTCCTGATTTAAGAAGGGTGTCTTTGACGACTAGTTAGGGATATAACATGCTTGATCCCATCCTTCTGAGTTCCTCGGCATATGAAGGTTTTTCTGTGCTTGGTTTGGTAGGGGGAGGTCCTTCCTATCGATATGATATGTCACTGTGGGGAGGACCTTCGCAATAACCTCCATCAAGGTGAGGATGACCATCATGGTTTGTCTTTCGATGTGTATCATGGGGAGGACAGTCACGACACACTGCAAAAAGGTGGGGGGACCTTATTGCTGCATGGGGCCATTTCGGGGAGGACCTTTGCAATGGCAGTCGTGGTGGTGATGAATACCATCACAGATGTCACAATGGAGAGAAATACCATCACATCTTCCATAATGAGAGTGTATGTGGGGTACACCCTGGGGAGGGCCTTCAAAATGTACTGCAATGATGGTATGGCCTTCACATTTCTTGATGTATCTATGGGGAGGACCTCTATTATCAGAGTGGTGAGGACTACCATCGTGATCAGATTCCTAGCTACGTGAAGTTTCGTTGCATCGTAACCCATGGGGAGGACCTTTAGGGCAGACCGTGACAAGGGTAGGGCCTTCATGTCATGATTAGACGTCACTAGGGGGAGGGCCTCCGCATTTGCGACTACAATAGAGAGTACTACTATCATAATCTGTGGTCCCACTACACGGAGAGTGTTTGCAGTGTATACCCTTGGGAGGACCTTCAGGGTGGACCACAGGAAGTTGAGGTCCTTCTTGATGCTTGATCTTTTTGTCACGTAATGGGATTTCATGACTCGCATCAAATGAGAAGCTCTCTTGATCGATCGTTAAATACCAGTGGGGGAGGCCCAGCCGGGTGATCTGGGGAGGACTTTCAGAGCTTCTGGTAGCGACATTGTGGGTATGACCTTCATAACTGCTACTTCCCATCCATAATATGGTAATGGGTGGGAAGGGTTATTAGCCTTCGATATGTGCTTAACTTTATTGGGAACCACAGATTCTAGCAGAGCAGAGTCATGGACCCGCTCTATATTTTCCGGCTTCTTTCAGTGCGTTCGGCGCACTTTTCTGCAGGCAGCAGGGACTATCTGCAATTGATAACGGCCTTCACATTTGGGTCTCTTTCTAATTGGGTCCCATGATTCTTCTGGGATATGTCGATGAACATCTTGACTTTTAGCAGGGATATATGCCTGCTCTGGAGAATCCACCATGATGGAAAGGTGTCCCCAGTTGGAACGAGTGAAGCTGCTTGATCCGGTTTCCCTTGTATCGCAGCATATGGATGACGACCCTCTTGGGCAGAAGCAGGGATGAAGATATGCTCCGAGGTGACTATCTCATCTCTTAGATGAGTCGCCTTAATTGGGGAGATGGGCCCACAGGCCAAAGTCCGAACTGTTTTCACTGATGCAATTACATTCTAGAGAGTCTGCAAGATATGATTTGGGATCGATACCTGCTCCTCCATCATTTCCAGGATATATAGAGAGACATCTTTGACTGGAACGGGTATTAAGACCCATTCTTGTATTGGAGTAGGAATATCCTGATGCGGTTATCCGGTGTTCAGTGGGTACTGACAATTCTCCTGTGTCGGATAAGGTGAACGAGTCTGCCCCGATGCCGGTATACGCTAGTTTATCTCTCTTTTTTCCACCACATCGGGATGGCTAACTTTACTTGCATCCATAGGGATCTAGGCCTACATATGTTGGTTCCCCACCGTATCGAGTCAGTGGCATTTTTTGGTAGGGAGATGTGCCCACCTATTAATTGTCGCCACATCTGGATGGTGGTCTTTGTTTATCACCACCACATCGTGATGGTAGGTGTCATGAGCATGTGCTAGGAGCTAGTCCATCAGGCGCTGGGTTGCCGCCATGTCTGGTTGGTGAGCTTCATGACACTAGGTAGGGAGGAGTGTCTACTGGGTAGGTGCCATCTTATATGAGTGACGGGCTTGATGGAGCTCGGTGGGGATGCACGCTTGCTCGAATGATGTCGCTATGTCTGGATGGTGCGATTTAGAGGAGTGGAAAGGTGTATGTGCCTACTCGCAATGCGTCTTCGTGACTGGGTAGTGGAGCTCTTCCTCAGGGACAAGGGTGATGACCAGTCCCTAGTTGTACATTTTCCATCCTTGTCGGGCAGTCCGAGGGCCCCGAGCTCGGGGAGCATGGGCCTTGATCCTCGGGGTGACATCCTCTTTAGCATGAGGATATTGAGTCGCGGCGTAACAGCGACGACATCTTCCGGCGGGGGCCTTAGAGCAGAACCGACATTCAGCGGGGATGAAGTCCTTAGTGTCGACTTCATTTGCCTCCCTGAGACAAGGGAGGTACGTGTTGTCTCGTTCTGGGGATAGTCTCCAAAATTGGTTTGAGACAGCAACATGAGCAGTTTGGACCTGCTTTCGTGGTCGCTACTGGGCAGGTGACCAGCAGGTATTGGCAGATTGGAGGGTGTGCATGGCCACCTCCACCGTCGGGAGGGTACCATTCAAGTGGTAATCTCATATCAACGCATCCGAGACCCAGTGTTGAAGATGCTGAGTAGGTGACGGGATCCTTCATTCGTGAGGATGTCCGGTCATTGCGTTCCTTTAAGTACACATCTGTGAGTTCCACCATGATGCAATTGGATCAAAGGGAGTTCTAATTTGTACCTATTAAAATATTTTAACAAATACGAAGAGGCAACTCGTCAAAGAATCATATCATAATCCCATGCGTAATTAATGACTTTTCTTGGCCCTCCTTGTGAGTATAAGGGGGCACAAAGTGGGATTATGTTAAATCTATCATGCTTGGTTAAAGATTCACGTCGGGTTCACCATTTTTTTTTCGACTGGGGGTGGGAAGATGTGTGTAGCCCGATTGTTAATTAGAGAAGGTTGGGTTCTTCTTAATCAGTCATATCAGGTACACCATTTTCGTTTCTAAGCACCCAACGGTTCCATATCCAATGATATGTGGACCTTCCTTCCAATGGCAGGAATTCGCTGGGTGATTTGGCCAGCGATACTTAAGAACTCACATTGGTCGAGAGGATGGGAATTCAGGTTCATCGCACCCTTTTGGGGTGGAATTATTGCCTGTTCCAGGACTCTATTATAGGTTTAAGACCTATTCATATGTCCACGAATCTATGGTTTATACCCAAGCTATGTATCAACGGATTAATCCTAGTTCGCAATGGTCAGCTAAACACAGGGATGCAGAATCATTTGGGCTCGAGGTTTACCATCCCTCATTGGATTAATGAATCCGAATATTTTGGACTCATTGAGACGTCTCAGGATTGAAGCCTCATAACTGGGGGCTCTGGAGTTTATTTTCATCCAAGGGAGACAGATAATGACTTGATCATTTGGATCGAACCCGTGATATAGGATTATTATGTATCCTCGTGAGAGGAATCAGAATCCACATAGTTTGGTGCCACATCATGGGACACATCACCGTTTATGGTCGTGTGACAAGGACCCAACCTTACAGTTTAACATCATGTGGCAAGGACCTCTGAGCGAGAGATGCCTTGTCAAAGTTGGTGTGGTACTTACGCCAAAGCGGCCAGAACGACCCAAGGGAATTGATTCCCCAGGCCTGAGGATCGTATTGCTGGAGTATAAGGACATGGTCTGATAGGGACAGATGTGTATCTGACTTAGATATCAGGCTTGCACCCCGAGGACGTTTCCTACGTATCTCAGTTGGTCGGGAATCGAAGTCCACATAGTTCCTGGAAGATTAGGACTTTCACGTGAGAGTTTCCTATTATTGGGATTGAACCTCGAGGAGGCGTCCAATGTACCCTGACTAGGAAACAGATATCAAAACCAATGTAGTTCGTTATGAGGGGCATCATTGGGACTTACACTTGGTTAGTGGCCCGAATTGGGATTGAACCTCGGGGAGGCTTCCTACGTACCCTCTTTAGGAAAGGAGGATCAAAACCCAAATACTTCTTTTTTAGGATTCTCGTTGTGCGGACGTCATGACCATCACAAATATCTAAACCCACGTGAGTCATGCATGGTGTGAGAAACAAGAGAATGTAAAAAATTAGGCAAGTCATGCACATTCTTCCTACCGAGGGAATGAGAGGAAGACGACGAGCGGAGGAGAAGGCAAGGACCACTAGACTCTCCTTCCCCCTAATGTTGGAGGAAGGTGGGAGTCACGCTACAGAGCAATGAACCTTCCGTGATTATAGGGGAGGGTCCATTGACTTCCAGCGAGGATGGAGTGGGGCTTACTCCAGGAGGGATGCCCAACCAATCCCAGGATAGGGGGTTAGTGATCACCGCTGGCACTCGTCAAAAAGAAATCTTAGTGGGGTCCCTCGATCCTGCTAGGTGGAGAGGTAGAAAGGGGACTCTCAGACATGGAGCCGACACTACTGTGGGAATGTGAACCCAGGAATGCTTCGGGAACCTGCTCAACGGCTGGGGAAAACCCTTTGTCCTCGCCTACCATGGGTATGTGAACACAAAGTGGCACACTGATGTGTCTGATGGTTTCATAATACGGGTCAGGTGGCTTTGGTAGATGCCTTGTCTTGGATCTGATGAATTGGCCAATGAATGGATTGAGAAGGATCGGGCTAGGTTGGAAGGGTACTGTCTGTATCTGGCAATGGGAACACTGAAGGAGTTGGCGGGCCGTATGGGTGCATGCGGGGTGGCGCCCGTCGCGTAGGGGGTGCTACATGGCTGGAGAGGCCGTCTGCGTACTGTGGTGGTACTTGGACTGATAGGCATCAAGCGTACTAGGGTGGTATGTGGATTCGGGTTCGGCCCACGTACCAGGATGGTACGTGGTGGAGTCTGCGCGAGCAGCGGCGGCCAGGGGCATCGCCGGTCGGGGGTTTTCCGGTCAGGTCTTCGTCCACGTAGGAGGTTTTTACGCGGTGTGTCAGATCAAAAAAGGAGAATAAACTCTGTGGTATGTGGGGAGTACATCTGCAGAGGGACCATGGCTCATGGTTTTTTTCTTTTAAGTTCATGGTTCACCAATTTGTTATGTGTTTTTTGGTTCCTTATTAATTCGTTTCCAGTTTCATACCTGTTCTGGTTCGTAAATTGGAACTTTGTTGTTCGTGAAATCCTAAGTTCCTTCCTCCGGAATCCTCCCACCCAAATCTGATCGATCCCCTTCTTCTCCCCCTCAATGTCCTTTTATAGAGGGTAGAAAGAGATGTATTTGTAGTCATGTGGAACCTTTTGTGGAGGCCCATTACTGAAAACCAGGTTTACAGAGGACATGGTCAATCCGAAACTCATGGAGGGCATTGAATGCCCCAAAATCATGAACCAAATAGGTTCGGGGGGGGGGGGGGGGGTGCTTTGCAGCAGCGCAGGGCTCCGCCTATGTTCCGCGAACGATAGGACGTGCGGTCTGGGCTGGTTGGTGTGCTTCGCGGCTGGGACGGTTCCTGACGGTGGACTGGCATGGCGCCCGTCCTGCTTCGCGCCCGCCGAGGGGTTCCAGCCCCTGTTTCAGGAACGACGTTGGTCCATGGAGGGGGCGGCTTGCTGAACTGGCCGCGTACCATCAATGTCAGACCGGTACGCAGACTGGTCAGTCCTTTGCTAATCATGATTATTATTCATGTTTTTTCTGCGGAAAATTGGGTAGAATCCCTTCTCAAATTAAGTTGGATTCGTATTCTCCTTCGCGGATTTTTCTGGACCCTACACACGCGTTGGTGCAATTGATTATTGGGGAAGTCAAGAGGCTCCCCTTAATTAAATCACACACATTTGCACAATTGGTTAATGGAGAGGTCAAGAATCGCCCCCCTCATTAATGAGGGGTATTGGGAGGTTTTCATCACCTCCCATTAATTGGGTGGTTAAGCCCCATGTGGTCCCCACCTCATTTATCCTCACATAGGAGGTAGAGTTCGCGTGGGCCCCACCACCATACCCTCTTAGGAGAGGTTTAGGTTCGGTGGCCACACATCCAACCTCCATGGGGAGGTTTTAACCACCACACAACAAACAGGGGCTCAAAATAAAATAAATTTTAGGGAACATTATTCTATTATTATTTTTTTATGAAAACCTAAAAACTTACTTTTATTCTTGACCAACTTCAGTCGAGGTGAAAGTCTTATTAAGAAAAAACTTGCGCTGCAAGTTCAATGATGGACTCAGATTTCAATTCCTAGCACCGATTCAAATGATATGAAAACCCAGTTGTACGTTTACTGAATGTACCCGAAAAAAACTTCAGAAATTGATTCCAAGCACACTAGGCCTCGGAATCATGCTCCGTAAATTTTCGCGAACTCGTAAAAAACCCATGTATTAAAAAAAATTCCACGGGATTTTCGGGTCTTTACATTCTCCAAACCTCAAGTATTTTCATCCCCATAAGTTACAACTCGAACTAAGGAGATAAATGGGGGTACTAAGCATGCATCTGAGCCACCTTCTCCCATGTGCTATCCTGGAGGTTCCTGTGCTGCCAGCGAACACGTACCAGAGGTATCGACCGTCTATGTAGGACCCACTCCTGTTGATCCTCAATCTCCACTGGGACCTCTATAAAAGTATCCCCATCATCGACATCTATCTCCCCTTGGTTGATGATGTGTGAAGGGTCATGCACGTATCTCCTTATCTAAGATTAGTGGAAGACGTCATGCACCCGATGCAACTGAGGTGGAATAGATAAGCGGTATGCGACCTTACCAACTCTTCTAAGGATCTAAAAAGGTCTGATGAACCTCAAAGATAACTTTTTGCCTCGGCCAAATCTCCGTAGACCTCATCGAGGTGAGACCCATAGAAAGATTTGGTCACCATCCTAGTACTATAAAGGTCCTTGTCTCCTATCAACATATGACTTCTGACTGCTCTGTGCAGTCTTCATCCGCTCCTGGATGATCTGCACCTTCTATGTGTTAGCATGTACCATCTCTGGTTCCACCAATGCAGACTCCCCTAGGTCTGTCCAGCACAAGGGTGATCTGCAAGGTTTCCCGTATAATGCCTCGAAAGGTGGCATCCCTATGGTGGAGTCATAACTGTTGTTGTAGGAAAACTCCACCAAGGGTAAGTGATCCTCTCACCTGCGACAGAAGTCGAGGACATAATCACAGAGCATGTCCTTGATGATCTGAATGGTCCGCTCAGTCTGACCATTCGTCTGAGGATGGAAGGCGGTGCGCAGATGTAGCTGCATCCCGAAAGCCTCTTGCATCCCCTTCTATAGACGGGAAGTAAAGCATGCATCACAAACAGAGATAATAAAATAAGGTACTCCATGTAGCCGCACAATCTCTTGCATGTAGAGGAGTCCCAATCTCTCTACTGAACCCTACTCTTTGATCTGTAGGAAGTAGGCCGACTTGGTGAGTTGATCAATGATCACCCAAATCGATTCGTTACCCCTGGATGTATGTTGATGACCCGTCACAATGTACTTGTATATCCCATCCCACTTCCACTCTGGGACCTCTAAAGGCCAAACCAAGCCTGCTGGTACATGGTGCTCTGCCTTCACTTGTTTCCAAGTGGGGCATCGAGAGGCAAACTCCGCTACTGCCTTCTTCATACCTGGCCACCAGTGCTGTCATTGAAGGTCCTGGTACATCTTCACCACTCTTGGATGTACTTCTAGAGGGGAAGTGTGAAAATCCCTCAACACTTCCTCTTGAAGTTACACTGGCACCATCGTACGTCCTTTGAAGTGGATGACGTGATCCCCACCTTCAGAAAATCCATCAGGTGCCTGCCCTGTGCATAGCTGAGCACGTCGTGTCTTGCAGTCAGCATCTCCATGTTGTGATTCCCCAAATCACTAAAGAAGTGGGGGAGTGACCATAAGAGACTGTAGAAAGTAAGCCCCATCTCTATCCACAAAGGATATCTACAAAGCGGTTTGCTACTCTTTCGCCTTTCCTAGTAGCTGAATACCAGACGTCCTGCTGAGTGCATATGCAACAACGTTCCCCTTCCAAGGATTATAGACTATCTCAAAGTCGTAGTCCTGGAGAAACTCAATACATCGACGCTTTCTCAGATTTAGTTCCTTCTGAGAAAAGTTATACCTAAGACTCTTGTTATCATAGTACACTGTAAAACATTCTCCCATATGATAGTGTCACCACATCTTCAAGGAGAAGACCACTACTGCTAACTCCAGGTCATGGGTAGCATAGTTCTACTTGTACTACCTCAGCTGTCAAGAACCATAAGCAAACACTGCTCTCTTCTGCGTTGGGACACACCTGGGTCTGGTCCCTGATGTGTCACAGTAGACTACGTACCCTACGCCTTCCTCTGGAAGTCTCAATATAGGGGCACTAGTGAGCCTCTGCCTCAGCTTCTGAAAGCTCTCATGGAATCTCTCCGACCACAAGAAGGGTTTCCCCTTCTTCATCAAGGCTGATAGTGGTGCTTCCACTCTGGGGAAGTCTGCTATGACCCTTCAGTTGTTTCTAGCAAAACCCAAGAAACTATGTACCTCCATCACAATCCTAGGTGGCTCCCAAGCAAGTACCGCTCCAATCATCACTGGATCTACTACAAATACAGCCTCTGAGATGAGATGTCCCAAGAAGTGAACCTCTTGGATCCAGAACTGGAACTTCGAGAGCTTACCATAAATCTGGTTCTCTCGGTGTGTGTCCCGTTCTACCCGCAAATGGTAAGCATGCTCCTCCTCAAAACCCGAGTAGATCAGTATGTCATCGATGAAGACTACGACAACGCAATCAAGGTATGGTTGGAAGATCCTATTCATGAGACCCATGAACACTGTTGGAGCATTGATTAAGTCGAAGGTCATAACCAAGAACTCATAGTGGCTGTACCGACATTTTAAGGCCATCTTCTGCAGATCATCGTCTCAGACATTGATCTTGTGATAGCCTAATCAGAGATCTATCTTTGTGAACTACTGAGATCCCTTCAGCTAATCAAAGAGATCGCCAATCCTCGGGAGTGGGTACTTGTTCTTCACGGTCACCTGGTTCAAGAAACAGTAGTCGAAAAAAAGCCTCAAGCTCCCATCATCCTTCTTGGCGAACAGAATCAGGGCTACCCAGGGAGAAACATTTGACCAGATGAATCCATTCCCCTGAAAGTCCTACAGCTGTACCCTCATCTTGCAAAGCATAGTGAGAGACATCTGATATGCGGGTGTAGATATATGTGCCATCCTGGGGTACATGTCAATATGTAAGTCCAACTCTCTACGAGGAGGTCGTCCTGGAACATTGTCAGGGAAAACATATGTGTTCTTGTCCACCACTACAGGATAGTTCGGACTCTCCAAATCAACTACTACGTGGGTAAGATAGGCCAAATGATGAGTGATCGACTGAAGCCACATCTGAGTAAGTCCATCATGTGCTGCAAAGGCTCCCTTCTTGCTGGTGAAGGTGAACATGGTCCCATTCGTGTGGACACACCACACATGGAACCTAATACAGTCAATCTGGGCATGGGTTGTAGATAACCAGTCCATACCCAAGATGACATCGTAAGGCCTTGACACTGCTACGAGGAGATCCCAGCCGAAGATCTCGCCTCCTGGAGTAATCTCACACTGCCGACACTAGAAATTAATCATCAAGTCTTCTCCCATAGGAGTCTCTAGCTGTAAGGATTGAGGCAGTGGCTCCGTCGGAATCTCCGATCTCCAAATGAGGGAAGTGGCAATGAAAGAGTTACTACAACCTGTGTCAATAAAAACTATACATAAGGTAGAGTAGTCATAGATCGTACCTAGAATCATCTCCAGAGCACCATGGTTGTATGCCTAAGCTGCCTAGAGCTATGCTCGCCCTTGTCCACCCGCTCCCTGTGGTCGGGTGAACCTCCTAATGGTGGTGGTGGTAACACCTAGAATCATCATCCACCACCTGTTGCACGTCCATATCTTCTGGAACATCCAACTACTCCTTGTGGTCTACCTCGATCAAATATCTGCCTTGGAATGGGAAGTCCCTCAACTATCTACTGATCATTAGTATGGAAGGTCAGATAGTCACGAGCCATGTGACCCTACCCACCGCAAGAGTATCATTTCCCACTCCAGGCATAACGGGCTCTGTCTCGTGTGCCCTGCATAACTGAACCTGTATCCAGATATTGTACACCCGATGGCCGGGTCCACTTAGACCTCTACGACATCTTTCTACTTCCAACAGTAAAATACTCTGCTGCATGTTGACTAGTGATGGGTCTCACTGCTGGTGATTCCTCAGTAAGGAAACTATACAATAGGAGGGCTCCCTCTGACACCCCCGCCTATGTTGGGATGCTGAGGGAGATCATCAAAACTCCTATCTCTTGATTGGGCCCCTTATCAAAGGTGTGGGTCCTAAAGAATGGGTCTCTTACCATATCTGTAGACTAGCACGAGTGGTCGGTGAACCTCTCTGAGTATTGTGACACTATCATGCTACCATGTTGTAGATGAAATAGCTTTTGTATCCTCACCGTATGTATGGTGGATGTAACAAATTCCTCCCGCAACTGGCTCCCGAAGTCTTCCAAGAGGAGTGTCACCTCATCATGCACCTAGAGCATCAGGCTCCACTATCTACCTGCTTCTTCCTAGAGGAGACTCGCGTCAAGGATCACCATAATGTAAGTTGGTGTCCCTACTAGTCTGAAGACTCTCACCACATCCTCCAGCCAATCCTCAACTGCCTGTGGGTCCATCTCACCCTAGAACCTGGGTGGTCTCTGGTGCTGGAACTCATGCAACATGCTCAGGCGGCGTGAAAGCTTTGCTGCTGGGGCTGATGGCATCGGTCTCCCAACGGGTAGCGGTACCGCTGGTTCCTCCACTGTGATAGGGCCCTACATTGAGTCCTCGTCACTCGATAGGCTATCATCTTGTACAACTCTCAGAACCCTGGCTGGCTGCCTGCGTGGAGGCATCCTAAAAAGAAAAAGGTGTGCCACAGTTAATAAGTTATACCTAGAGTGCTGACTCAATATATCACAAACAAACTCTTGAAAACACACACGCAATCAGTGTTTTTGTGCACTGAGCCAGAAATCATAAGTTAGGTTCATGGTGTGTGGATACATCGGTCATCACACCAACACTGGACTCCCTAGACTAAAAACCATACTCAGTACTCTTAACAATATTGATTCATAGAATAGAAATATTAGAGTCTTAAGTTTTATGGTAGAACCGACTCCTCTGATACCAATTTTTCATGACCCGTCCCCCGAGGCCCATGCCGTGACTACCCCAATACCACCTTCCATAGGCCAGGGGCTGGAGACTAGCACCAAAGGCGTAAAATCCCTAAACTGGGAATGCATTGCCTTTATAAACTGAAAACACACAAAATAGAGTACAAAATGGAGGTAAAAAACTAAATAAAGATATATACAAAAGAAGTGATGGAAGTAAAAGGGGTGGGAAATAAAAGCCCAACCGAAAAGTAAAAGTTCAACTGAAAAAAAAAGTACAACTGAAGAAAAGTAAAGCAACTTCTGGATCGTCCTCCGTTGTTCCTACCTGATGGGTAGGTACAGATGGCCTCCTCAGCAGTCCACGTCTGTCAGTCTCATCCGTGTACCA
This sequence comes from Viscum album, assembly GCA_963277665.1. Classification (NCBI taxonomy): domain Eukaryota; kingdom Viridiplantae; phylum Streptophyta; class Magnoliopsida; order Santalales; family Viscaceae; genus Viscum; species Viscum album. The sequence goes on from OY728119.1 coordinate 1,919,906,646, forward strand.
ACACATCGTAAGGTCCACCTCCGGGTACTATCCAGTCCTGCTACTATGATCCTCACTCAGCGTTGTACATCATCTTCATCCAACACAATGAGGAGAGAGCATAGACCGGGAATGGGTGAGTATAACAATACTCAGTAGGGACCCCAAGACCCTCAAGGTCTCACAAAATCCAACCAGGATAAACCACAAGGTGTGAAAATGATAGATAACCCCACTTAGGTATATTACCATACATATACCTATGTTATCAAGTAATACATCTCGTTCACGAGGAAATTCAAGAGTTGCTGACTCATATCACACATGTATACAACTTGGGTTGAGAGATAGAGATGATCAGATATAACCTCTGAATCATCACTGCTGTTGGACCAACACATGATCCAGGAATAGATGTCAGAACTGTCGGACCGACACATGATCCATGAACAGTCATCAGAGCTATCAGACCAACACATGATCTAGGACTAGCTATTTTTTCAAACCAACACATGATACATGACCAGAAGTCAGAACTCTCATACCCACACATGATCCAGGAATAGTCGTTAGTGTACAACCAGCCACAAGGTTTCCACAAAGCACACTTGATTCTGGGAGGGTCCGAACCTCAATCCATGTGTTGACACATCAACTACATACAATTCCCATGAAGAAGTATCTTAAAGGTGTGTCTCGTCATAGGGGTCTCAACGCAACAGATGACGCGCCAATCGGAAAATCGGTCTGTGAGTTATTAGATTTTTAGTCATGGGGGCCCGGTTGGATTCGTGTACGGTCCAACCTGATCGTATCTCAATATTACCCTGATCTCCAGTGGGGTATTCTCAAGGGACCATCATGCTACAAAAAAAACTACCACCACTGACAGTTCGCCAGATGGTCTTCCGGTGCCAATGATACGACCAAAGGAAGTAACATGGTCTATATTGGGCCCGGGTTTGGTCCGACTCGGCCCAACCCAGTCTGGGGAGACCTAGTCTGGGTCAACCCGGACCAACCTATTGGGTATGACCTGGCCTATTGGGCAGGTCAGCCCGTTAGGTTCAACCCAGTATGTTGGGCCCGACCCAGCGGACTGTGAGGGTGGTTCATCTTGGAGGCCGCCACGTAGGAAGCTCAACCCGAAGGCTGGGGCCGGTTCGGCCAGCACGGCAAGGGGTTCGACTCGACGACTCAGCCTGGGAGGCTGGGCTGGTTCATCCAACGACACCATGAGGGACACCGTGGGTCAGATCAGGAGGTTGGCAGGGTGCAGGCATGCCTCGGGTGGGCGTGGGCATGCGGCGTGTGGATCGGTCGCATGCAAGCCGACCTTGGGGTGGGCGGGAAATGTGAGGTAGGTGTAGGTAGTAAGGGCAGCACGACAGGAAGCCGGTTGGGCATCGGGAAGCACTCCGGGAGGCCGCGGGCAGGCAGCCTGGGAGCCGAGTAGGCTGCGGGTTCAGACGGGGCGCGCGGGGCACCGCGGGGCCAACTCGTTTCACGGAGGCCATGGGTAGCATGACCTTGTCGTTTCCGCCTCCATCGCCTCATCTTTGCTACATTCCCATGCCGGAGAAACTTCACAAGAGATCAGCAGAGGGAGGCGGACCATGTTAGTTGGACCGCACCATCCGCTTTTTGGGGTGATAACAAAAGGCTCATCAAGAGAAGAAGATGGTCATCAATTCACCCACAACAATTCCTTTCAAATAATTTATAGAGATATGAAAAATGAATATAAACAAGTAATATGCCCCAACCTGGATTGTCGGGCGTCGACGGTGAAGTCGCAAGAAGAAGACGTAGTCATCATTCATTGCGTCCGACACCCGCTTCCATTTTTGAGTTCACATGACGGTTTTGGAAGTGCCTCCACATCGGTAGGTATCCAGGGAAGAATTTTTTGGAAGATCGTTTCCAGCATTCTTCGTTATTTGTTCTTCATTGGGAGAACATCTTTTCTCCCAAGCTCTCTTCTCAAGGCTCCCACCAAAAACGAATTTCCAAGACAAAAATAATATGAGTTTCCTATTATTTATTTGTTGGCAAAAAAATTTTAAATTGGTGAAATAAATTATGAGGCTACCCTTAATTAATTCACAGCAATGCCACAATTAATTAATGTAAGGTTAAGAGGCTCCCCTTAATTAAATCACACTCGTTGGTTCAATTGATTAATGGGGAGGTCAAGAAGCTCCCCTTAATTAAATCACACACATTGACGCAATTGGTTAATTGGGAGGTCAAGAGGCTCCCCTACATTAATGGGGGGATTTGGGAGGTTTTTCTCTTCTCCCATTAATAGGGGGTTAAGCCCCGTGTGGTCCCCACCTCATTTATCCTCACATGGGAGGTTGATTTCAGGTGGGACCCTCCACCATTACCTCTCAGGAGAAGTTAAGGTGCAGTGGCCCCACCTCCAACCTACATGGGGAGGTTTTAACCCCCACACACCAAAAGGTGGCTAAAAAAAATAAAGTGTAGGTCACTTTATTTTATTATTATTATTATTATGAAAAGTGAAAAACTACCTTTTATTCTCAACCAATATCCATTGAGGTGAAAGTCTTCTTAACTGAAAATCGGTGTTGCGAGTTCAACAGTGCCCTTAGATTTCAATTCCGAGAACCGATTAAAAATTTATAAAAACCTGCCTGTACGTTTACTGAACGTACCTGAACAAAACATTAGAAATTGATTTCAGGCACACCGAGCCTCGAAATCTAGCACCGTATATTTTCACAGACTTGTATGAACCCCATGTATTATAAAACATTTCCACAGGATTTCCAGGTCTTTACAGAAAGACCTCATATTTTATTATTATTTTTAAATTATGTGAATACTTTAAATTCAAATTAATATTGAAAATATAAAATATAAAAACTGTTTTCTTTGATAACTCCATTATTCCTCATAGTGTATCCCAATATATCAGACGCATAATACTCACTGGTATCTTTGGTAAAATAAAACATATGATATGTGTTAGATCATATGATTCGTAAGTTTAAGTGTATAGTGGAATATATCAGGAATAAAAATCATAATTAATATGGAAAGATAAATAACTAAATCATAATCCATTTAATTAATTAATAGATCATAATACATAAGAAATAAATAATGATCAAATAAGTACATATACCTAATAACATGAGCTTGATAATTATACATGGGTATTCTAACTAATATAATAATTATATGGACATTAATACATGAAATTATAATGAGGGAATTCAAAATTATGTACATATAAAACATATTCATGATCATTCACAAGATAGTTTGAATCTACTACTAGAAACCCATCTAATTTGGCCAATAAATTTACGTCAGGAGACTTTAAGATACATTAGTGGGATACCTATAACCAGGCCCTACAAGTCAATTACTATGTCCAATGAATTCCTCATATGAAAGGTATGAAACATAATTAACACCAAAATAAATATCAAAAACATAACATAAAAGATTTAAATATTTAATTAAATAAATTGACATGATCATAAACCATCTAGAATAATATAGTGAATGGTAATAAAATAATACAACCTCAATAAAAATGATCATAGAAAATCCAAATAAAGAATATATATGATATAAATACATTATATCCTTAGTAGATCATAAGTATAATAAATGATTAACATCATCAATTAATACAAATACCATAAAAATTTCTTTCCAAACATTTTTGACTTAAATAACCATTTCATTATGAAATAATTTTTTTTAAAAGCTCTGAAAATATTTTTTAAATAAATTTAATTGAAAATATATCTTGAAAAATAATAAAATAATATATAAATTAATGAGTTCTAATGATGGAAAAATAATTCATTCTTGTTGTGTAAATTAAAATATAGATTAATTTCACATTTTTTATAAAATGAAAATGAACCTTAATTTGAAAATTAGAATAAATTCCTTTCAAAACATTTATTAAATGTATACATGTGTAAAAATATATTTCATTATTAATTTTGAAAAAGGATAAATATTATATAAAAAATTTTTTAGGAAAAATATATTTTTATTGAAAATGTTTTTTTCGACCATGGAGGGAGATATATTTGGATTTTCTAAAATACATTCTTTCAATCATTTTTCATAGAAAAGAGACGGGATATCATACTATAACATGAAAATTTTCATGAATAACAAGATCATAATAAAATATTTTTATATAAAGACAAAAATATCAAATAATTCTCCCAAGGGAGACATAAAACAAGTAATCTTGAGTAGTAATGATATTTTGAAATAAACTCTTTTCACATTGGTATAATCTAAATCGTAATACCCAAAAAATGAAATAATTTTTTTTAAAATTTAAACACAATTAATTTAAATGTATTAATGATATAAAATATAATATATAGTAGTATATACACCACATAGTGGACTAAGTGGTGAATATAGAATATGTATCAAAGAAGTAAAAGTTTCACGAGAACCCCTTATATTAGGTTTTACATTCTTCATATGTGTATGAACCTCATGTATAATAAATATTGGTTTATTATTAATATATTACATAACCATAATCATATATCTAATACCATATATGATTTATTTATTTTAACTATTCATCTGTTTATTAATAAATATTTTTTAACATCATTATTTTGTGTCAAAATTGCAGGATTTTTCATGTGTGGTTTAGTTTGTAATTTTCGTCCGTTTAATTTTATCCTAGCTAAATAAAATAAAATAATATAAACATTATATTAATATAATATATATTCATTATATAAGTATTTAGTGTAATATATATGAGTATGAGATAGAAAATGGGTTTCACCATTCATGTAGATGTTAGTACACCACTATAATCCGTTTTGTACATTATATATTTAAGGATAAGTGGAAACCATAAAATAACATTGTCGACGCTCCTTTCATCACAGAATCTAAAAATTGGAAAAGGGGAATATCTGAGCTCAAGATGATTCAACCTTTGAAGAAAACATCAAAAATCGACAAAGGGATGAACAAGAAAAATTTGCCCATAGGCCGCGCAAGTTTCCTAATGATCGTGCAAATGGACTTGTGCGACGCACCTTGGCGCACAAGTGACTTGCGCGACCTAATTGATAACTGCCCTGTAACCGACCGAGGTCTTCTTCTGCCTATAAATAGACCCTGTGGGCCCCCCATTCGGGAGGATTTTTTCCCAGAAACTCGGATTAAAGCTCCTGACGCCCAAGTCTCTTCTCAAAGCTTCCGGAACACTTCTAAGGTAATTTCTTACCTAGAACGGAAGATCTAAAGAGAGGGAGGAAGGCTTAAGTGTTGAAACTCATCAACACTTGCGCGCCTGAGTGTCCATCCCATAAGGGAATTGGCCACACTTGCGCGCCACCTTATTTCTTCGATAGAACTTGCGCGTCCCGTTGCTAGAAGAATCTCAAGAGGATCCTAAAGGCTTTAATAAAGAGTCGCTCAAGTATTTCAATGCTGGATGACCATCGCGCAAGTACACCATGTGTCGCGCAGGTACACATGCGCGACCAATACTTGCACGCCGCCGCAGTACTTGCACGTCTTCCATGACTTGCGCGCCCCTTCCTTTTTTTGGGGCCCATCTTGCCTATTTCACCCCTCTTAATCTATTATACTTCATTTTTCAAGATTCAGTCTTCAAGACACTCTTCAAAGCCATTTATGGCATGATTTCTTGATTTGACTTCCTTATCTAAAAGGAATTCCGTGGAATATCTCTCAAAACCTAGTGATTTAAATATACTTATGTCACTAAATGTGGAGAGTTCATTCATTAAACATCATCCTTTAAGATGAGAGAATCCTTAACCTGGGTCTCCTTTTCTGGAATAATCCCCAGTCATAAGTCCTCTAATTTGGGCATCCTTTTCAGGAATAAGCCCCAAACCTTAATCCTTAACCTGGGTCTCCTTTTCAGGAATAAGTCCCAGTCATAATTTTGGGCTTCCTTCTCAGGAGTAAGCCCCAAGTCCCCTAACATGGGACTCCTTTTCAGGAATAAGTCCCTGTCCTAATCTTGGGCATCCTATTTAGGAGTAAGCCCCAAGTCCCTTAATTTTTGGGCATCCTTCTTAAGAGTAATCCTCATATCCTCTAATTTGGGCTTCCTTTTCAGGAGTAAGCCCCAAACCTTAATCCTTAACCTGGGCTTCCCTTTCAGGAATAAGTCCCAGTCATAAAATTCCTTATCCTGGACCTCCTTTTTAAGAGTAAGTCCCAGTCATAATCTTTGGTTTCCTTTTCAGGAATAAGCCCCAAGTCCCTTAAATTCTCTTTAACCAGTCCTAATTTATGTTTGATTTGAGATTCCTTCTCAGGAGTAAAACCCAGTTATCAATCCTCTCCTAATTTGGGTTTCCTTTTCAGGAATAAGTCCCAAGTTAGAGTATTCAAATCTCCATGAAGCACATATACCTTTATGGACCCTGTTCCTGGATTTTCTCCTTAAAGTAAATCCTAAACCTTCATCTATCTGGGCAGTCATACATACATAAGACCCACATTATTTCTTATGATTGTATCTTTCATGGCACAATTGTCTAATTTTTACCAATACCTCTTGTTTCTCACACCGAGCATGACTCACATGAGCTTTGAGTGTAAAACTAATTGTGACATCCTTCTTTGAGCCATCAATCATAAACGTCATACTCCCTTACTCGAACTATGTGGGTTCTGATTCCTTTTCCAAAACAAAGGATACGTAGGTAGCCCATCTATGGGTTCGATCCCAACTATGAAATAATTCATGTCCTTCTGAATGACAATAAACTTCAAGTGCCCCACTGAGTGGATTTAAAACCAGCCTGGTCATCATAATGACCAAGAGACTTATATAAATATTTTGAAGGATACCATTGACCAAGAATCTCTAAATAGATATAGATGATTCTCTATCGATGAAGAACCTCGAATACATATAAAAGATTATCCAAATTTCTTACATATTTAATCATTGATTGTCAAAACTGAAGGAAAGATCATTTTATACTTGGTAATGTAATAAGGATTCACAAACATAACTTAAATCTATAAAGAGAGTCCCGGAATAGACAATAATTCCCCTCAAAAAGGTGTGATGAGTCGGACCTCCCATCCTCTCGACCAATGAAAATTACTAGTCCTCATCAGTTCACAATCTAATGAGTGCCTACCTTTGGAAAGTAGATCCAAATGGATGTGGAATCATTGGCTGTTTCTGGTTCTACGAACAAAACCACTAAAAACCGATCGGAACGGTTGAATCTCCCATCCAGGAGGTCATCCCCGAATTCTGAGGGAAACAAAAATGGTGAACCCGACGTGAATCCTTAACCAAGTTAAAATTATGTTTTGCCTATTTGTTAAGCCCCTATTTAAAACTTAATAAGAGAGCTAACAAAAACAATCATTGACATGTGTGCTCATCTAAAGGATGAAGTGGCTGATTTTATTATCTTGATTACGTCTGTTATATCAAACAAGCACTCTTTTCCAAGATCTTCTGTATTTCCATAATGGCTGCTCTCAAATTAACATCTGTGAATACTGCTTCTGCAAATACCACTACTGCTATTCCTACTGGATCGTCATCCGCTCTGAGGATGAAATCACCTACTCAGCGTCTTCAACGCTGGGTATCAAAAGCTCTGGTTAAGGAGTACCGTCAACACGGTACCATCCCAACTCTGGAGGATGCCCGACAGGCCCTCCAAGTGAACAACTCACACAGGTCATCCGGAAAACGATGACCAGTGATCAAGAGGCAGGCGGTGCTGACTACCGTCTCCCACCGTTTCGGGTCGTTATCCACGGAACGCAATTTCCATTCACTCCCTTACTCTGAGGAAGTGAATGAGCAGGTCCCTCAGGTCCTTAATTCAAAAAGGCAGGAGTCCTTCCCGAGGGCTCCCATCAACAATCGCCGCCAGACTCGTGCGGCAGTGTTCCCTCAACATGATGGGGGTACCGACTCCAGGCATTCAGCTCAGGTTCCTCGAACCCGAGCAGGCAAGACGAACCGCCAGAGATGGAATCCGGTTAACAATGGGCAAGTTTTCATCCCTACCATCTCCGGAGAAGTCCACCAACCTAACTTGGTGGAGAAAAATGAACAGGCACACACACCTGTCCGTTTTAATTCTGCTGTCCAGCAGACTCGTCTGGCAGCATCAAGCTAATCCCGCCAGGCAATTCCGGTGGAGTACTATAGGCAGGAACATACACCAGCTTATACATCCCCAGTAAGTCAGCAGGCTCGCCTGACTACATATGATGGATCTCGTCAACCGCGTTTGGCGAAGTGTAATCAGCAGGCACATAAACCTGCTAGTACTAATCAAGCCTACCAACAGTCTCGCTTGGTAGCACCCAGAGAAGTCAATCGGAAAGCTCCGATGACAAACAAGAGGCAGACTCAACTCTCTGCCTCCACACTTGAGTACTGTCAGGATTCACTGACAAGAAAAGGAGGACAGGAGCATGCACATATACCTACTCCAAACCCGGAATGGACGTATATTCCCGTTTCGGCGAATGAAGTCACCAAGCATATTTTGTCAATGGTGAAAGAGAAGAAGAAAATTTCTACTCATATTCTGGATGCTTGCCAGGATATCATAACAGCTTCAGCATCATCTTAGGGAAATACACATAAATCTATCCCTAGCAGTGGAGTGACACATCAACGATTCACTCCGGAACAGACACACACATCTGTTCCAGTCTAAGAGGGGTATGGGGCATACTCCCCCATATCATACGGAGAACCAAGTCAGGCACATACACCTGATTTGAGTGGAGATCGTCAGCCTAACCTGACCATCTTTCCTGATCAGGCACATACACCTGCTCAGAGTAACCACTTTCGTCAACAAGTGGTTTCTAAAGCGAGTAAGAAGGAATCTAAGAAAAAGATCCGCCCAGCACAGTCAGGAGATCAAAGGCCAATCTGTAACCAGGCCTTGCTCGATGTTGGTGTTCTTGAAGCCCTCAGACATTTATCTGTTGGAATTTAAGATTCTACTCCCTCAGTTCCCAATAACGGGAAAATTAATTCTGAAGGTCTTCAATAGACACTTCTTCATGAAGGCTTGCTTCATGAAAATTAGGTCAATCTTGAAGTTTCTTCTTCAGATAAGATCCACAGGAACCCTCTGTGTGGTCAGAAGACCATGGAGCAAGAGATCTCATCTTTTGTTGTAACCCATTATGGTGGTCCTCCCCATGATGATGAATTTCGCTACGAAAGTCCTCTCTGCAGTAGTGACTCACATTTCTTGGAAAATACTCCAGTGGAAAATGTAGTGTCGAGAAAGCCCTCTTATCTTGAGGCACTTGTAAATGCGAAACCATTCATGTCTGATGCTTTATCACTAGCAAGTGAAAAACATTCTGAATCAGAAGATAGCCCAGGGTGTAGGTCATTCTCCGAACCACCCCTAAGTCATGCAACTTCTAGTTTGATCAATGATCTCTATACCAATATTGTTGAATCTGATGAAGCAACAAGGAAACACCAACTCTGGTCAAAACAGGTATAAGAATCTTCATTTAATGATAAAGAGGAAATGCTGAACATGAGGAAAAAACTGGCGAAAAGTGAGGTACCAGTCATGTTTTGGCCTTTGGCTGACTCCCAGTATGACATTCCAAAGATGTTGATGGAATATGGAGTCATTGATATTCGTCTCAACATATAGAAAACTATTTGTCAATTGAAGAAGAAGGTATTACATTATGATGAATATGAAAATCATCTTAAGATAATAGAAGGGCTACAACGTCAGATGGATTTGGCATCTCTATCAGTATCTCGGTATCCGGAGGCTGAAAAGAAACAGAGACCCCTTCAACGTTCATGCCTTGGCGCACTAAGAAAATTGCATCAGTTAATTGGCAATGATCCATCTGGTGTTCATATCAGAGGTTGGGGTGTTCACGGAGCACTACATTTCACAGTGCTTTCCAGTCAGCAAAGCCCGCCGAAAATGGTCTCATGCAATGTTATTTCCCATGGCCAGCCACAGTCAATGGGCTTTGTTCATAATCAAAAACTTGATCAAGAACATGCTTCAACTAGTTCTTCTCAAAATCAAGCATATAGAGAACAAGTTGTTGAATTGCTCCTACATCAAGCAGGAGATAATATTGCACAAGCCTCTCGTATGGAGCAAACAAATCATCAAATGATAGAAGTCTCGGAAATCATCCAACGGTCTGTTGAACCAGGTGATAAAAGTGGATACATGTTAATGCATCCAGCTAATTTCCAAACTAAGATTCACAAGATCAAGAGATCTTTTAAGAATATCTCAGACATAGCATGTCAAGAGCCACCCCAGCTTGTCAGAATGGGGACTCCTTTAATCCATCCCTCAGAGTCAACAAATGGGATTCAAGGAGTTTAGCGGAAGTAGTAGGAACATCCCCAGTTCTCGAGACTGGGGACTCTTTCAAATCATCAATCCCCTTCTGAGAGAATATCGGTCTTTTCTTGATTGGGCAAGAATCCCCAAGAGGAACAAAGAGACAAATTATCAAGAGATTCCCTCCAAATTATAGCTCGTCAAGAAGTTCCTAAAGGATTGAATCTACAAAAGGAAATGTCTCATCAAGGATATGAAAGAAGGCAATATCACAGAAATGTTGATAGAAGGGATGCGATGCATTATGCATCAATCAATGTCATCAATTCCGTTGTTGCTAATCCACCAGAGGAGACTCACTCAGGGGACTCAGATGAAGAGCGTCTTGCTCAAGAAAATGTATGCACTGATACAAATGAAGAAGGTGTGCGTACAAGAAGTCAAAGGTTTACTCAGAACCTTGGTAATCCACTTCCTTCTCTCCAAAAAGTATCCAAAAAATGGAGGGGAAAGAATCAGGTTACATATCCTTCCTCTGGAGAAGGTCAATCGCTCTCGTAAGAGCAAAGGTTTGCACAACAGGAGGAAGAAATGATAGAATTAAGAAGGTTGAATACAGAACTACTTCAGAGTAGTCTTCTTCTTAAGAATGCTGATGTCCGACAGCCGAAGGAATTTGTTGTAACTACTGAGATGGATCAGGAATATCCTCCTTTATCAGTACACCCTCAGAGGTCTAATCCTACGGGTCAAACGCAACAACGGTTGACAGTGCTACCATCAGTTGCAGCACCAATCACCATGTCTGTCCAAGCTCCATTCATTGCACCTACCCAAGACCAAATTCAACCAGATGTTTCTCAAAAGTTAATAACTACTATTGAGTCATTAACAACTCGGTTAGATACTATGGAAGGGAAACGAGCGCAAGTTCAACCAGAAAAGAATTTTTACCCTGAATGGGTAGATTCAATTTCTCCTCCATCTAGTTTTGGAAACCCTGTTTTCCCTACTTTCAATGGATCAGGCAACCCTGAACAACATTTTACACTTTATGTGTCTTGTTGTGATCCTATGATGGGAACTCCAGAGTAGCAAGAAGCAGTGAAACTCAGATGCTTCGTGCAAACCTTGCAAGGACCAGCTTTTGTATGGTATACAAGCTTGCAATCCCGGTTAATCATCGGATGGGAGGATCTTCGCAAAAAATTCCTTCTTCAGTTCAGCTCAACGTTGCCAAAAACGACTGTTTTCGATCTTACAAACTGCAAGAAAAGGGAGAATGAAAGAGTCTCTGATTTCATTGCTCACTGGAAGGGATTAACATATTCCCTGAGTTTAGCACTCCCTCAAGAGGAGCTGTTGCCAATCTGTGTGGAAAATTTGCGTGACGAATTACGCACGACATTAATCCCTGTGAAATACACAGGAGGGTTTAGAGACCTTACTTCAATCGCTCAGCAGATTGAAGATTACCTTATATAGGCTAAGGTTAAATCTCGTGTAATTCCATCAGCTTCAGGAAGGAGAATGGGTAAAGCAGAAACTGCTACATTTATGCTTAAACAAGCACCTGTACCTATTTCTACATCAAAACCTTCATCTTCTCGAAGGGATCCACCTCCTGAACGCCAACAACAAAAGCCGTTTCGTCCAAATGATCAAAGAGATCAACGACGAAAACAATTTGAGGATTTGAAGAGTAAAACATACTCCTTCCGAAATGAGAAAGTTCCTGGTTACTTCATTTCAGCTCTGGAAAATAATTTGGTTCAATTACCAGTGCCCAAGAGGCCAAACAAGGAAGGAGATGAAGACCGTCCCAATTATTGTCCCTTTCAGAAAATGTTAGGGCATCCCATACAGGAATGTTTTGTCTTTAAAGACCTCCTGCAAAAGATGGTAGACTTGGGACAAGTCAGGTTGAAAGGTTCTTCGACTCAGGTAGCATGTGTTACTGCTACAGTTCCAGAGGAAGAAGGTGAATGGCAAGAAGTCAAAAGAAGAAATGCACAAATGTATGATGATTAGATGGTCAGAAAGACAATCAATCGGACTCATTCCATTTTGCGAACACAATTAAAGAAACCAATTGTGTCTTCTTCCATGAATATTGCGGTAAAACCCTCTTCGTCAGAGGGAAAGACCTCAAATAAACGGTTTGATTCAAAGAAGAAAAAAGAATCAGAAGAAGATGAGTATGTGTCAAAGCCTAAATTGTCTTTGACTCTGGCAGACATTATGCCATCTACTTCAAAACAACGGGCACCACCCCATCAAACGGCACAGCCTAAACAGGCTAGTCAGGCAGAGTCTTTATTAGACGAAGAGTTAATCTTCGGTTCTGTTAATATGATTCAATTAACAGATCCATATGCCAGATTTTTGAAGAAGTATTTTGTATAAAATACAAAGTATTCCTTAAATGTCCCCGCAACATGACACTAAACTATGCAGCACCATTTTTTCCTTGCTATATGGCGTTAAACTATACAGCAATGGTCTAAGCATATGACCCTAAACTATTTTCACATACGTCCAACATGACGGTAAACTGTGTCACCATAAATGTCCCCGCAACATGACACTAAACTGTGCAGCACCAGTTTGTCCTTTCTATATGATGTTAAACTATACAGCAATGGTCTAAGCATATGACCCTAAACTATTTGCACATACATCCAACATGACGTTAAAATGTGTCACATTAAATGTCCCCGCAACATGACACTAAACTGTGCGGCACCAGTTCGTCCTTGCTATATGACGTTAAACTATACAGCAACGGTCCATGCATATGACCCTAAACTATTTGCAAGTCCTTCAATGTCCCGGCAACATGACACTAAACTGTGCAGCACCAGTTCGTCCTTGCTATATGATGTTAAACTATACAGCAACGGTCCATGCATATGACACTAAACTATTTACAAGTCCTTCAATGTCCCCGCAACATGACACTAAACTGTGCGGCACCAGTTCGTCCTTTCTATATGACGTTAAACTATACAGAAACGGTCCATGCATATAACCCTAAACTATTTACAAGTCCTTCAATGTCCCCGCAACATGACACTAAACTGTGCGGCACCAGTTCGTCCTTGCTATATGACGTTAAACTATACAGCAACGGTCCATGCATATGACCCTAAACTATTTACAAGTCCTTCAATGTCCCCGCAACATGACACTAAACTGTGCGGCACCGGTTCGTCCTTGCTATATGACGTTAAACTATACAGCAACGGTCCATGCATATGACCCTAAACTATTTGCGCATACGTCCAACATGACGTTAAATTGTGTCACCTCAATGTCCCTGCAACATGACACTAAACTGTTCGGCACCAGTTCGTCTTTGCTATATGATGTTAAACTATATAGCAACGGTCCATGCATATGACCCTAAACTATTTGCGCATATGTCCAACATGACGTTAAACTGTGTCACCTCAATGTCCCCGCAACATGACACTAAACTGTGTGGCACCAGTTCGTCCTTACTATATGATGTTAAACTATACAGCAATGGTCTTGTATGACCTTAAACTGAAACTTCGTCCCACACGACGTTAAACTGTGAAAAAGTTCCCTAAATGGTCCAGTATGACCTTAGACTGCAACTAGGTCCAGTATGACCATAAACTGCATCATCAACGGTCCATGCATATGCCCCTAAACTATTTGGAAGTCCCTTACGTCCAACAAGACATTAAACTATGACGTCCTAACTACATGACGCTAAACTGTATAAAAGTCCCTTACTTCCAGCAAGATGTTAAACTGTGACGTCCTAACTACATGACGCTAAACTGTATAAAAGTCCCTTACGTCCGGAAAGACGTTTAACTATATAATCATCCAATGTACTATATGACCTTAAACTACACCACCGTTCATCATGAAATTAAACTGCACCATCCACGGTCCATGCATATGACCTTAAACTATTCACACTTTTGTCCAACATGACGTTAAACTGTGAAAAAAATCCCCAATGCATCCAACATGACGTAAATGTTGTGTTATTTTGTCCTTACTGCATGACATTAAACTGCGCAGTCCCCCTTCCGTCCAACATGACATTAAAATACACCATCCACGGTCCATGCATATGACCTTAAACTATTCTCAATTTCGTCGAACATGACGTTAAATTGTGAAAAAAATCCCCAATGTGTCCAACATGACATAAATGGTGTGTTATTTTGTCCTTACTGCATGACATTAAACTGCACAGTTCCCCTTTAATCCAACATGACGTTAAACTCTATTGTCCCCACAGTCCTAACTACATGACTCTAAACTGTACAGAAAATTCATGATACGTCCTACATGACATTAAACTGTATTTTGTCCCTGCTACATGACACTAAACTGCGTAGCTCCAATAGTCCTAACTGCAAGAATTTAAACTGCATAGTCCCTTTATATGTCCTACATGACGTTAAACTATGCATCGTTAAGGTTGTTGTTACCTCTTGTTTCTCACACCGAGTATGAATCACGTGAGCTTAGAGAAAACCTCAACCGTAACACTCTCTTTGGGCCGCTAACCATTTATAAGTGCCAACAACATTTTATTTAGATCGTTGTCCCCAAGAACAACTTGATCATTAATTAATTCTTTAATTGAACTACAGGGACTTTGACCCTTGCCCTCCAGGCTGGGTATGTAGGCAACCTCCCAGGGTTAAAGCCCAAAAACAATCTCTTCACATCGGTTCACCACCATCTCATATGATGTTGATTCATGAAACCGCCCCTAGAATCAATATCTTTACATTGATTCACTTTCGTCCTTATTATATGACGTTAAACTATGCAACACATTTGTCCGGTATGACAATAAACTACAATACTCCTTTATTTCTTCTTTTGAGAAGTAACTATTACTTACATTGATTTTTCAATCATGTTTCATTTCAAAAGACTACGTGCATACATGGTAATACCTAAACTTTTTATCTCAGGTTAAACCATCATTGCACTAAAGTCCCCTTTCACCCTTCACATGTACGAACCAAATTTGTACAAATGGTAGTTCTAGAACTACGTGGTCTTGATTCCCATCCTTATGGGATACGTAGGAACGTTCGAGTATCCCACGAATCCAGCCCCAAGTCTTTTGGGCCTAACCCCAAATTTCACTTTCAGTCCCTTGGCTGAAAAGTCCTCATGAAAACACACACTGTGTATTCATTATTATGGTCTGAACTCTATGACCCTAAACTAAGATCTCTCATACTTTCGTCCTGCACGACGTTAAACTGCATTTCAAGAACTACGTATGGCTTGATTCTCATTCTTATATGATACGTAGTGAAGTCCAAAATTTCAATTCAGGACCCAGCCACAACATGATTATGGTTATCATTGACCTATGTATCTCTATATATATTGGACAATACCCATATTTATGTGTTATAATCCTAACCTTAAATATTTTCAGATCTTCATAAACCTTTTAATGACTTTTAGTCACAAAAATGTAAAACATATGAGAATTATTTTTCCTGACTATGCAGTATGTGCCCATAGGTGGCCTTGCATAAACAGTCCACATAACAGACTTGTTAGCCAAAAGATACTATTTTATTTAACTATGCAGCCAATTCCCTTAGGTGTCCTTGCATAATTCAACCCCCTAATGGGATTGTTAAATGATGGCAACTTCATTCTTGGGAAGAATGCCTCTTTTTTCCTTATTTGTCTTAAACGACAGTATGTAGGGATCCGCAAAAAAATAGCCATCCTTAAAATATTTGTCCCATATCCTTTTTCATGATCTGAAAGTATTCAAGTCTATGGTTTATTTTTCTTCCCTACGTTTGGGTCAGACCTTCGTAGGAGTGATATTCATCCATTTCTTCGGTAATCTTGTCTGGAAATATCTTCTCCATATTCAAGTACCTCTTTCCATACAACAAACTCTATACTTTAGAAAATTTGAATCTCCATAAAATTTCACTGGCTTTTAGCACTAGGAAAGTAAATTTCTGAGAGTTCTTTTGCCTGACTATGCAGCACATTCCCATAGGTGGCCTTGCATAAACAGTCCACATAATAGACTTTTCAGTCAAAAGATGCTATTTATTTGACCATGCAGCCAATGCCCTTAGGTGGCCCTGCATATTTCAACCCCCTAATAGGTTTTGTTAAATAATAGTAACTTCATTCTTAGAAATAACTTCTTCTGAATGCCATTTTAGCTCTTCTTCATATCATTCCTCAGATTCAAATATTCTTAAGCCATAACTTACATATTTTCCCTCATACGTGAGTATGGTAATATGTTTTTAGATAAATTGTCAAGGAATTGAATCTTTTTTTTCCATTTTGTTCAAATCTATTTCGACCTTAAACATTATCCCCTTTATGTCCGGCATGCATGACTTTAAACTGCCCACAAAAGACAAAGGAACTCTGAATAAAAGTCAAGTTCCAGCTCACTAAATATACATTTTTGTATGATTTAGTTAATATTGAGCAATTAAAAGGTTCAAAGTTTGTAGGGTTATTTGTAATAATCCTAGTAAAAATCAAACTATGCTTACTAAGCCCATTGGCTTAAGTAAATTTGAAGCAGGTAGTGAAAGAATGCCAGTACAAATGATTGAAAGTGAAATTCTTTTTCATTGATGCACAGGAGATAGAAGGACATCCACAGACTGGAGTCTCTTCTCTTTTTCAAGAATTACAAGTGGCTTTCAACATAACACTTCATTTGATTTACGGAATCCCGAGCATCATCAGCAACCACCTGGAATTCATTCATTTCAACTGGATACAATAAGAGATGCAGTGATACCAGCTCTTCTTGGAACAATTTTAAAAGGATGTTCTTGAGTGCAGTTTGAGAAAATTTCTTGCTGATCAAACAGTGACTCTGTTTCTGTCCAAGAGACTTGGAAGATGGATACATGGATTTGAGAATGGAGCATTGGATGTAAAGAGCCATTTGGAGAGAGTACTCTTTTCAGATATTGCTCTAATACCATGTTTGTCTTCTCTCCACCAATCGGCAGTGGAAAACATTTCAGCCCATGGGTTTGCCATTTTCATATCTGCAAGGAAATGACATGGAGGAAGAATTTGAAAGTTCACACCATTTTTGTTGCTCTTAATGCCCAACATAACCGAAATGAAGGAGTAGCAGCGCAGCTGCATTTCAGGTGTATAGTTCTTTGCATCTGGAACATTGACTCCTTGAAGGTGACCATGACCATATAGAGGTAGGTAGATGCTCTGTGGGAAATTAAGATGATATTTCTTCAAGTGATTAGCCAAATCTGAGAGAGTGCTGTTACAGATATCAAAATAAATCATGGCCAATGATGTTCATCATGTCATCAATCTGCTTGCTAGCCAGTTCATCAGACGTTTTAATTCCATTAGTAGCCATTGAATCTACCCAAAAAATTGAATAAATTAAACACTTAAATGGGTTTATTTTTCATAAAATTTGTGATAGATTTTTCGAAAAATGGATAAGGAATTAAGGCGCGCAAGTCTAAAAAATGGCGCGCAAGTATTCGTGTGCCACACTAGTTTTTGATGTGCAAGTATAAACCGCGCAAGTACAAATGCCTTTATAGTAGCACGACATCAATGAAAACACTGGAAAACAGAGCAACCTGCGCGGCTAAGGTGACCTACGCGGCGAGAGCTCGAAGGTATGAAGTCCGGAAATCCGGATGCTTGTACGGAAGGGAGGCCCTCTATTTATAGACATGGCCGGGACCCTGCGCGCCAGATCCTGCACGACCGAGGGTCGTATCCCTGCGTGATGCGCACTTGTGTACCGCCCTCTGTGCCCTGAAGACTTGTGCGCCCCCTTATTCTTTGGATGTATTCGATTTCCTCAAAGTGAAATCCTCATTTCTCTCCGGATCCAACTCTGAGGGGGGACTTTTGATGACGCTCCTTTCATCACAAAATCTAACAATCGGAAAAGGGGAATATCTGAGCTCAAGATGATTCAACCTTTGAAGAAAACATCAAAAATCGACAAAGGGATGAACAAGGAAAAATTTTCCCATAGGCCGCGCAAGTTTCCTAATGATCGCGCAAATGGACTTGCGCGACGCACCTTGGCGCGCAAGTGACTTGCGTGACCTAGTTGATAACTGCCCAGTAACCGCCTGGGTTCTTTTCCTGCCTATAAATAGACCTTGTGGGCCCCCCATTCAGGAGGATTTTTTTTCCAGAAACTCGGATTAAATCTCCCGACGCCCAAGTCACTTCTCAGAGCATTCAGAACACTTCTAAGGTAATTTCTTACCTATAACGGAAGATCTAAAGAGAGGGAGGAAGGCCTAAGTGTTGAAACTCATCAACACTTGTGTGCCTGAGTGGCCAGCCCGTAAGGGAATTGGCCACACTTGCGCGCCACCTTCTTTCTTCGATAGAACTTGCACGTCCCGTTGCTGGAAGAATCTCAAGAGGATCCTAAAGCCTTTAATAAAGAGTCGCTCAAGTATTTCAATGCTGGTTGACCATCGCGAAAGTACACCATGTGTCGCGCAGGTACACCTGCGTGACCAATACTTGCGCGCCGCCGCAGTACTTGCACGTCTTCCAAGACTTTCACGCCATTTCCTTTTTTTGGTGCCCATATTGCCTATTTCACCCCTCTTAAGCTATTATACTTCATTTTTCAAGATTCAGTCTTCAGGACACTCTTCAAATACATTTATGGCATGATTTCTTGATTTGACTTCCTTATCTGAAAGGAATTCTATGGAATATCTCTCAAAACCTAGTGATTTAAATATCTTTATGTCACTAAATATGGAGAGTTCATTCATTCAACCTCATCCTTTAAGATGAGAGAATACTTAACCTGGGTATCCTTTTCTGGAATAATCCCCAGTCATAAGTCCTCGAATTTGGGCATCCTTTTCAGGAATAAGCCCCAAACCTTAATCCTTAACCTGGGTCTCCTTTTCAGGAATAAGTCCCAGTCATAATTTTGGGCTTCCTTCTCATGTGTAAGCCCCAAGTCCCCTAACCTATGTCTCCTTTTCAGGAATAAGTCCCAGTCCTAATCTTGGGCATCCTCTTTAGGAGTAAGCCCCAAGTCCCTTAATTTTTGGGCATCCTTCTTAAGAGTAAGCCCCATATCCTCTAATTTGGGCTTCCATTTCAGGAGTAAGCCCCAAACCTTAATCCTTAACTTGGGCTTCCCTTTCAGGAATAAGTCCCAGTCATAAAATCCCTTAACCTGGGCCTCCTTTTTAAGTGTAAGTCCTAGTCATAATCTTGGGTTTCCTTTTCATGAATAAGACCCAAGACCCTTAAAATTCACTTTAACCAGTCCTAATTTACCTTTGATCTGGGATTCCTTCTCAGGAGTAAAACCTAGTTATCAATCCTCTCCTAATTCGGGTTTCCTTTTCAGGAATAAGTCCCAAGTTAGAGTATTAAAATCTCCATGATGCACATATACCTTTATGGACCCTGTTCCTGGATTTTCTCCCTAATGTAAATCCTAAACCTTCATCTATCTGGGCAGTCATACATACATAAGCCCCACATTATTTCTTATGATTGCATCTTTCATGGCACAATTGTCTAATTTTTACCAATACCTCTTGTTTCTCACACCGAGCATGACTCACGTGAGCTTAGAGTGTAAAAGTAATTGTGACATCCTTCTTTGAGCCATCAATCATAAACGTCATACTCCCTTACTCGAACTACGTGGGTTATGATTCCTTTTCCAAAACCAAGGATACATAGGTAGCCTATCTATGGGTTCGATCCCAACTTTGAAATAATTCATGTCCTTCTGAATGACAATAATCCTCAAGTGCCCCACTGAGTGGCTTTAAAACCATCCTGGTCATCATAATGACCAAGAGACTTATATAAATATTTTGAAGGATACCATTGACCAAGAATCTCTAAATAGATATAGATGATTCTCTATCGATGAAGAAGCTTGAATACATATAAAAGATTCTCTAAATTTCTTAATTATTTAATCATTGATTGTCAAAACTGAAGGAAAGCTCATTTTATACTTGGTAATGTAATTAGGATTCACGAACATAACTTAAATCTATAAATAGCGTCTCGGAATAGACAATAATTCCCCTCAAAAAGGTGTGATGAGTCCGACCTCCCATCCTCTCGACCAATGCAAATTCCTAAGCCTCATCAGTCCACAAGCTAATGAGCGCCTACCTTTGGAAACTAGGTCCAAATGGATGTGGAATCATTGGATGTTTCCGGTTCTACGAACAAACCCGCTAGAAACCGATCAGAACGTTTGAATCTCCCATCCAGGAGGTCATCCCCGAATTCCGAGGGAAACAAACATCCATAAAAAATTTCATAAAAATCACCATAAAAAATTTCAAAATTAAAAATGATAATTTGAAACTTCAAAATTCAAAATTAAATTATAAAATGAAACCATCATCACTTTCATAGACATCGAACCAATTAGGCACACTGATTTGAAGTTAAAAATAGAGACCATAATTAACTACATCACCTGCTCGACCCACAAAATTATCATGCACTGTGAATTAATATTTAAAAAAGACACCATAATCATATCTTCAACCACATACCTCCAAATTATTTCGACCATGGCACATATTGAACACTTCATCAAAACAAGTTCACCGATGAGATCCATCCATCGAAATCCAAGATCATTACAAAATTTACACCATTGAAGAAAACTATGAGTAGAATATTCACAAATACCATAATTATAATCCCATAGGGGACCGAATGATTAAGATGTGGCCACTATGGGATTTCGTCATGGAGACCCTTCGATCGCTCAATCCGCGCATCCCAAAACACTATGAAGACCACCATGCATGTATGATAGGGAGAAAGGTAGTGGATTCTTATAGAAATAGAGAAGAATGAAATATATAAAGTCATTTATATATGAACATTTCCATATCCCATATCACTATTGAAAGAGTCAACCCTTAGCAAGAAGAAACCACTTGGTGGGGAGAAACTGGCAATTGGACACTCCCACTTTCACACTACTCTAACTACCATAATCCCCAAAAAAATGAAAAACCACCACACCCACCTATGTTGGAGTCTAGTGTGTTAGACTATTCTAGATGATAATGGATGAAATATGATGAAATGGGACCAATATATAGAGCCTGTAAAAATCAAAACGAAAAATAAAGTTATTGGGGAAAGGCCTCATAGTTTTAGCCCCTGCGAGCTACCACCAACACATCCCAATAAAAACTTATCACCATTTTTCCTGATTTATATTGTGGGTAAATAATGTTGGGATAGATCAATATAGAAGACAAAATAACCCATTGTAGTGATAAATAGAGAGAAGAAGATGAAACCCTAAGAGGGATGATAATTCAGAAACATGAATGGAGGAAATCTAAAGAATAAGTCGAGGAAGGGGAGACCCATAAAAATTGAGGAGGTCAAAAACCATATTAGTCATGTAGGAAAATATGGGAGTGGGTGTCGGGTGAATGGGGGGACATCTACACCTTCTGTAGGTCATATATGTGAATGAATGTTATTTCCATTTTTCGAAACAGATGAAACAAAAGGAAATTTAATACAAATTCCACGAACTGAGTCATTTTTATGTAATATATAGAATTTACCTTAAAAAAATACATTCTTATTATAATACATGTAAAAATATAATGATAAACATTTCACATTGATATGTTGGGGTAGTAGTCCACATGTACGCAAGAGTGAAATTATTTTTCTCTAACCGAATGGAATATAAAAAGTTATGTGTGATATTATATTTCTTATATTTTTTGTATTATAAATATAACCTAAATTAATTAATTTTAACCTATCAAAATTTCATGTAATTTGTATGTATAAATGAATTACATGTCTATGAAAGGTGGTTGTCTATAGTTCACATGAGAGATAACATCATAGCCCCCTCAGAATGGAATGTATGAAGGTTTATGAGATATTATAATTTCATTAGTATAATTATATAATAAACATCATATAATTATGTTAAATCCACCATTATTTAAATCCATTCATGGTTGTAATGGAATATTAATTACATCGGTTCATGAGGTTGGAGTCTAACGTACAAACAGTCGATGGTTTCATTTTCAATTAGATGGAAGTGGAGATGGGTATAGGTTATTATATTAACATTATAAAATATATTTATATATGTTATATGTTTTATTATATTACCATATTTTAAAGAGTTTTTTACAATGTGTTATAGAAAATAAACAAAGATACAAATTTAATAATTTTACCTCTTCTTTAGGGAGCCACTTTAGGGTTATACCAAAATCCATCATAAGATGAATTTATAATCAAAGTAAGGACTCTAGGATGGGTATATGGATTTAAGGAAGGTATTTGGTCTGATATTTTCATAACTAATTAGGTTTGGATGTTTGATAGGGGTACGATATGGTCTTTCCTTTCATAATTAGAGGAGAGGACACACATGGAAATTTTTAAAACATAAAGTGATACTTATGTTTGATATTTCCTAAAGTATCAAAATGGGAAATTTTCAATCCCTGAAGGAGATAAGGTTGAATTATTTTTTTCTAAGGTGTTAAGATAGTTTGAGGTCATTTTAAACTCTAATCTTCTTAGTTTAACCTCTGGTAATCCCATTAAGGTAATTAATTTGTACTGTAACCACAATTCATTATGGTTCAATTTAAGATGACCTTATTGGATAATATAAATTATTATGATTCTAAATATTGAATTTATTTTTATAAATGAAATTAATATAATTGGTAGAATTAAAATAAATACTATATTTTAGAATAGATGAAAGGGATGTTTTCCAAGGTGATAATTCTAATATGTATAGAATTACTTAATATACATATTTTATATTATCTTATTAAAATGACATAAATTAGTTATTTTATAATATAATTGTTCAAATTTTAATTGATATAAATTTTAAAAAATAATTTAGCTTTTAAAAAAAATTAATTGAAAAGTCAGTTTTCAATAAAAATATGTATTTTTCACTATTCATATAACAGATTATCCTTTCAGATAAATTTTAAAAATTCATAAAATTATATTTTTGGGATGTAGATTAAATAAATTAAGCTTATTTGTTATAATAAAAATTATATGTGTGGTAATATTTAATTTTAATTTATGGGTTTATGGAGTAATTAAACATCATTTTTGAAAAATACTGCTTTGATGAAATATATTTTTCATTCAATTAATTGGTATTTTATATAAAATAAATATATATCTACTGAATTTATTTTATAATTGGGCAGAAAATATATTTTTTATTATTTAGTTAGTCATATTCATACCCTACATCTTAATTTCTTGGTTATAATGTTCATATTTATATAATAATATTTTAATAAATTTTAGCATTTAGTTTAAACCCAATATTTCATTCGTCAGATGATCACAAGTAAATTCAATTTACCTAAAAATTAATATATCATTAATTATTAGGGTTTTACATTCTCTTATAAGCTTCATGTTTTATGTCATATATTTTATAGAACATGATTTTATAGTTTCAAAATAACTAGGTGTTACATTATACCCCCTTAAGTAAATTGAGTCCTCAAAATTTAATCCCAATCTCGATAATCAATGGTTTAAAATTTAAAAATTAATTTTTGGTAAAGACACATCATAATATGGATTAATAAAATATCCTCTTTATAAGAGTGAAATGTAAGTACAAATCTCATCTAAACTAACTCTTAAATAACATCCAATGTTTGATAACATTTGTTGGAAGTGAATATATGGACTAAAAAATTAGTTTTTTATTAATGTAAACCTTATTTTAAGAACTGATGGGGAACCCAACATGAAATATATGAAATAAAGACAAAAAAAATTCCCCGATGGTCCAAATGCATAAAGCTGTAAATAAAATAGTTCAAGTTGACAAAGAGAAGAACCTCCCTAGAATCAACAAAATTAGGTCCAACATCCACATTCTAATATTTACTCAGCTAGTTATCCTGTGTAGAGATGCATGGACCTGATACTGATGGAAATATTTATACCCTCTCAAACATCTGTGTTCCGATAGCACTGGTCTAGTGAAAACTCCCATTCTGAACCTCATCTGAAGAATCCCCTTGTAAAATCTCTAGTTGCATAATCCATAAAACTGCAGACCACAAATTATATATAGTATATTTACACCACCACAAAATCCATTCCACATATTGAAAAAATATGTCACCATCACACATCAGAAAAGAATCACCGAAGTTTTCTATATCATGGTCACTGAAACTATCTTCGTAAGAAAGTCTCTCTATAACCCAAAATACTCCCCCCGACACTATATCCCAAAAATGAGAATCTTGATGAGATATACACTCTGAGATGTGTGAATCCGAGCAAACGCCACCTAGGGAAGTATGAACAAACTACCACACCAAAGGAATGATGCTGATGGCATAGTCTGAGGAAATCAGATCTAGAAGAACCATTTTGGTCCTGAAACTAGGAACATCTGAGCCTATAAACAACATTTAGTGGAGGTTGAGATGAGAAAACTCATGGAAAGTAGAATAATGTGGAACTAGTGAGGACCATGGTAAAGGCACACCAATGATACTGACACCTCAAAACCATCATCATATCATCCAACATCAAAGGCACCACTAAAACAATTCAACTGCCTTAAGCCACAAGATCCACTAAATTCAAAATCCTTCGAGAGAGGAATAAGCACAGGGAATGGAAGATTGAAGGGGGAGGCGTCTCTAGAGAATCCCATCAGTTCAATGTTGAAGAAAGTTCTCGAGCCTCACACTTCAAGATCAATGATGAGGGAATTGAATATCCATTGTGTAATTTTATTCCTAATGAAATAAACATCACATATATCAAATCATTTGATCAATAAAATATCGAAAAGTAATTCCACATGTATCTAGATATTTTCATAAAAAATGTGGTTAACTCAAGTTATCTAAAAACAGCAAATATTAAATAATAATCCATTTCATAAATAGTATACCTTAATATTCATCCAAAATATTCTATTATAAATTGTAGTACAAAAAACATACAAGAAGGGTCACTGAATTTTAAAATTAAAATTTACATTAGATTCCCCAATAAACACAATTTTGATGTTAATGTCACATAAAATATATTTTAATTCCATAATCACAATAAAATTTAAATCTAAACACGAATTCATCAGAATATAAAATTTTAGGTCATTGAATATTTTTCGTAAATCCAAACATGTATTAAGAACTATAAATGATAACATAAACAATTATATCAATAATATATTTTATGGTTACTAATATTATCCCATAAATATATTTTATAATTATTATCTCAAAATTTGGTGAATATTAAGGGATATCATCAATCAATCATTATTTTTATAAAAATCTAAACCGTCATCTAAATAAAATTTCAAGTTCATCAATACCATTCAACATATTCTCTAAATCCATAAATTAAATGTACAATTGGAAAATCCTTTCATGTATCAAAATTCAAATAACCATAATGTTATTAGTGAAATAATCATATAAAAAAATTTGAATACAAACAAAATTACATCAATAATTCAAATTCAGTCTTTAACTATTAAACGAGATTCATTATATTATTCCTTCAAACCTCTTTCCTTTCAATTGTCATTTTTATTCTATTTGTAATCATTATTATAACATTAACATGAGAATCATTCTAATTATGTTTATGATCTCTCCCTAAAAAATAAGTTTTCATATTTCCCATATTTTTGACATTTGAAACATTCATCCATTAAAAATAAATTAGGGATCCCATTACTATGTCCCATTATATTAACATAACATTACAATTTTACCTATAAATTACTTATTTTGTGTCCATTTTTTCAACACAAAAAATATTTTCATGTTTCTCAGAGACACACTCTCGAGGTGTCTATGTCCATATTTTTTATATTTATAAAATTGATCCTTATTTCCTCTATTGTATCTACTATTAATGATTATAGTGTAATCCATACTTCTTTAATTTGGTGAGTCTAATAGTAGATTAATGTGAAAGATGTTAATAAAATATTATGATAACTGATTAGATATGATAACAATACTAATCACACAAATCATCATACCATTTTTCCCTCATCAAAACATTGTATATAACATTAAATATTTACCCTTATCCTTCTAATTCCATCCATTGACCAATACCAAAAACCATTGTTTGAAAAACACTGATCAGTATGGGTAATAACCAAGTCATGAAGAATAAATTATAGGATTTTTAAATCATTATAACTTATTTAATATATGTGAAACATTTGGTTAAACCTAGTTAATTCATGGCCATCATGTATTCTGATCCTTCATTATGTTTTGTGTTGGAAATGTGAATTAATAAAATTATATCCCTCATGAGTGTCTGACAAGTTTCAATGTAAGGATCATTATTATATAACCAATAGTTTTCTATTCAATCCCCACACATATTATTTAGATTTATTACCCATAGGTTTATTTATACCATAACCACATCCACTATTAGTATCTAAATAGTTATTTATTTTTGTGAAAAACAACACAATCCCCTATTTACAAAAACATTATGTTATTATTCTATACTTGTCATTAATCTCTGACATAATATTGTGTTCCATAATCAATGTTTTCTTAAATCTATTTACCAATGTTTCTACTAGAATTTAGCTTATAATAACTATAAATACATCAAACCTAGTTTCCCAGATTTAGTGGATACTTCAATACATTTGTATAACATGCAAGGAATCTCATTCTGATAGAAATAATAGTTTAGTATTCTTGGTAATGTAGATGAATGCTTGAAATTCATATTAAAATAAAAAATAAAAAATAAAACCTGTTTTTTATTTAGGAACTCTATTATTCCTCATAGTGTATCCATGTATATCAGTCAAAAAACACTTCCTAGTATCCTGGTGAACTTAAATATACATAAGGGGTGAGTTGAGATGATCCATTATGGTGATTTTATATGGAAATATATCATTAATAAATATTTATAACCAACATGGAATGGGAAATAACTCGATTAAATTACTTTTAATCAATAACCAGATCCTAATATTACATAAACATCTGACAAACAAATAAATCCATATAAATAATCACTTGATATTGAAACATATCCGGGGATATACAAACTAATAAAGTAATCACTTGGAATTCAAAAATTGATCTCATAATGTGGGAATGAATCATGATTAATATTTAAAAAAATTTCAAGACCTATCAAAATACATTTTAAATATGTGGTATAGAACCAATCTGATTTCTCTAACTCATTTGTTTAATTAGACTTATCGATTCATTGAGGAGGTATTTATAATTAAAACCACCCATAAAAAAATATATCAAATGATTTTATTTTATTAAATTGTTGTTAAAAAATAAACATTTAAATATATATTTAAAATCTATCATATGAAATTTTAAAACAGACCATAATCAATTAAAAATAATAATAAACCATCTAGAGTAATATAGTGGATGGTAATAAAATTGTATAACCTTCGTCAAACAAAAAATAATATATCCAAAGAAAAATTAAGGATGATATCAATAAAACATATTCTCATTGTATCATAATTATTATAAAGGGTTTTATACAATTTAATAATATAAATACCATAAAATTTACTTTAAAAACATTTTTAAAGAAAGTAACATTTTTAGATTGAAAATATTTTTCAAAAAAATTGATCAAAAATTATTTTGAAAATTATTTTCATTTGAAATTACCTTTTAAAACATTCCCAAAAATATTTATAAAATTTATTGGTTATTATAAAAGAATATTCTATTCATGCCTAATATGTTAAAATAATTATTTTTTTTCACAATTTTGATGAAACCCAAAATCCTCTTATTTTGAAAATTTCATGAAGATTCAATTTACAATTGTCTTAAAAAAGGATAAAATGGGTAAAATTTTCCTTATAAATTCACCTTTAAATGGTTAAAAAAAATTTAACTCATATTTATAAAATACTAGTCCCCCCCCCCCCCCCCCCGTGCGTACGCATGTCATATTAAATTAGTGGGTTTTCATTGAAAATAGAATACTATTTGTAAAAGTTCCCTAGTAATAGTAATGTTTATTCATTTGTAATCAGATATTATTGGTACATATAAATAGAATATAAGGGGAAAATATGGATACAAATAAACAAAATTTGAACATAGAAAAAATATAGGAAACATTGTTTTTGTATTTGGAGGATGTTTGAAAATAATTTCAAAATGCAGAAAATTCATGCTTCTCTGCCATTATGCACAGAGAATTAATTTGAGTAAAAAATGTCTTAACCCAATCTATAATTACACAGTTGTCTATTAACTGCATGTTTGCTAAAAAAAATTCAGTTAAATGTCTTTTGAGAATTATTCCAATAATAAATGGTCCTTCCAATATCTCTTCATCTTCATAGTCAAGAAAATGATCTTTTTCAATGAAAATTAAATTATAATGATTAATAAGTAGAAATGAATATTCACATATGAAAATACAATCCAAAAATTAAACTAAACAATGTAGTTGTAATTGAAGTGAATGTTCTAGAAATGCCCAGTATACTAGATAGTAACAACCCTAAAAATGAGGTACTAATTAATTCTCAAATCAATATAGCCAGAATAATAGAAAAAATAATATTCAATTGTATTTAATAGAAGTATAAATAGGTCATTAAGATAGAAGTTTTCTTTTGGGTTCAAAGATAGGGTAATTATGATGAAATGGGTAAAAATTCCTCTATATTCATCCAAGCCCATTTATTTCCCAGCTTAACATGTCCCTCGATTATGGGATGTTCTTCCTTTAGGTTGAATAGACTCTTCTTCAAATCTCGTCTCATATGATTTTTCTATCATAGGTGGCATCTTTTCCTAGAACTAAAAATCCCTGAGTGCTTCTAGACAACATTTCAATTCCCTTAACCATGATTACTAACATAATCCATTAAAATTGCATCTTTAGGAGATGTCCATGGACATTTCTTCAAAGAAGAAACTCCACATGAGTTTCTGAAACGGCTAGCTTCTTCAAATGATAGATACTCAACTTTTTCTTTCATCATGTATTCATCATCAATCTCACTCTTGATAACAATATTTAAATTTACCGAAGAATAAATTTAAAAATTAAACACTAAGAAAAAAGGATGAATAAACATAATATAATGATGTAGAAAAAAATATGCATACAACAAAATAAAATATGAACATAGAATGGATACAGGAAAAGCAGTTTCTATTTTTGGTGGATGCCAGCAAATCATTTCAAAATTCATACATGTCATGCTTCTATACCAATGTGGGCATAAGATTAATTTGAGTAAAAAATTTCAGAACCTAATCTATAATGTAAAAATTATTTAACATCAAATAGGAATTCAAAAAACAGTAATGAAAAAAAATTAAATAGATAACATGTATGTTTAAAATTTGTGGGAACCATCACATTTAATTCTATTTTTTCTGTTTTTCTTTTTTCATTTCACTTCATTTAGGTTTGCAATACAGTAGAATGTCTCGTTAAAGCCTTGTTGTATCAAAAAATGTGGACAGTATCTTGATGTTTATCCTCATTATCAAAATCATGTGATAAATTTTCCTATATAGAAATTATTGTAAGATGATTTGAAGTTAGAATCTACAGTAATTGAAAGTAGTGAAACACAAATCCAAGATTTAAAAGTTAACTATAATTTTACCATATATTAGTCAATATTTAAAGGGAAGGTTTTAAAAAAAATTAATATTTATAATATACAATAATTTATAGCAACTGTTCTGGTAATAATGGGTTGGATTAAGAACATAGTAAAGAGAATAGTTATACACCCTAGTTGAATACATGATCGATGATGACATAAGAAATCTGGTGCCAATAATTAATGTCCAAGTAGAATAAATAATAGTTTTATGGACCAATCATGAAATGTTACAAAAATTCAAGTGAAGTGATATGAATTTTTTAGAGAAACAAAATTTCCAAAATTGAAAGAAAAGATACCTAGATATAATTAACGCCACTGCTTACTCATGAAAACCCATAGGATTAATCATCAGGTATAGTAAAGAACAAAACTAAAATGTTTGTGATTGTTTGGTTTCAATGAAATTCAGTAATAAATATAAAGTTACCTGATTGTGTTTTAAGATTTTAGTAAAAAAGGGACAATCAAATAACCTGGTATAAAAAAGGAATCTGAAAAATTTAGTACAGTTACATGATTGTATTCCTATGAAAAATTTACTATAGTTAACTGACTGTGTTCCTATGAAGTTGTAGTTACTTTTATCAATTAAGATCTCAATTCTGTAGCATTCTTATGTATATATTTCATTAATTGTTTTTTTCAAATAAGAAAACAAAAAAGAGTATGTCTTGTCATTAACCATTAGTTGAACTTTAAATCTGTTGGAATAAATATTATCATATGACTGTAGGTGTTATTGACTATTTAGAATAAATTTTGATGTAGTATAAAATTGATAATGACAAATTTAAAATGAAATAGACATACATTTTCCATGGAGTTATGCTAGTAGGAAAAAATTTGTAAGTATGGCAGAAAAATTGTCCATTTAAAATATGCACCTTCTCCATACATGAGGTGTTTGAACAATTAGAATAATATGAAATATCCATTGTTTGAACAATTATGATAATCATAAATGTAAATTACATGCCTTGAACTAAATTACATATAGGGAAGGAGGAAAAAAATTAGTTGTCTAAGCTATAATAAGTTGTGTTAGAAGCGACAACTGTATTCTCAATCATTTTTACAGAATAACTGGCTACTAGGGATCATATCTGGGTGTCTCTTCCTCCCACAAAACCGTCAATGTCTCCATCAATGAGTACAAAAAATAATTATCATTCATTTATATAGTTTAGGTTCAGTTTCATAGTAAAACACATCTCCATCATCACTAACATAATGATCATGCAAAAACTTCTGATCAAAGATCCAAGAAGCTATCCTTAAAGGAGACCTGATTTCTTGGGTTATTGGTAGTATTTCCCAAGAAACAACTTATCTTTCTCTATCTACATGGTTTGAATAAAAATATTAAAAACCATAATTATTTTTTCGATCTAATATATTTAATTATTGAAATATGTGTATACACACTTCTTCTATGAGATGTTTGTGAGGAATTTTAAGAAAAAGATGATGAATGACATGTGACATAGAACATCATCTAATGATAAGTCTATTCCTATCCAAATAGTAATGAAACCAAGAACAGATTTGTGAGTGAGAAAATTAGTCAAATGACTTTCCTCATATGGATAGTCATTTGGTAACAATCGGTCAATCAACAGCTTTCATTTAACCCTCTCAACAAAAACAATTCCATACCGTTCTTAATGCATGAGAAAGGTTGAAGGTAAAATAAATTTTTTCCCAATTACCAAACATGATTACATTTTATTAACATGATTTGTTCATTTGAATCACATTCATTTAGCATGTTTTCATTATAATATACATATATCATATTTTCTTATTAAATTAATGTTTTTTATGACCAAGGTCATGCAATTATGTCATTGAATCATGTAAATTAACAAAAATATATCAAGGAAAAAACATATGTGAGACCATTTATTCTAAAAGAAACTAATAAATAAAAAATAGAATAAAATTATCACTACTCAAAAATAGGACATTGGTTCAATGACATCTCGAAAATTGGGGAAAACACACAACAATAAAGAATTACAGCCATTTAAATCTAAAAATAGTTAATGGAAATAAAGGGGAAAGGTAGAATTTTACAAATATAAGAGATTTAATTAATATGCCTCAAAACTGGAAAAAATACACTTACAAAATTTTTTTACACATAATAAGTAATAAAGCCTACATGCCAAATATAACTTAACATTACATATCAAACGGAAGTAATGTTAAAGATAAGAGGTGAGGTGTTACCTTATGATTAAATGCTACATACCCAACATTCTAGATAAATTAATACAGAGACATTAACTAAGAATATTTCAATCTTATGTTCTAATAAAATCAAAGAATAATATATTGGAATATGTAAGTAGTAAAATAATAGGAAGAAAATGAGATGAGGGAACCTCATAAGTAATATAATAAATTAAATAGATTATTAATTCAAGTACAAAAATGAATCTGTAAGCATGTTTTTTATAGAATATGCAAGAATATGTTTTATGGAATAAAATAGTACAACATTAGTTGAATGCATAGAAGGTCAATGAATATGGATTAACTCAGTACATACTAAATAAAGATACTAAATCATTCATGTCAACCTAATATGGACATCATATGAAATATAGAAACCCTTCTATATAAAAAAACTAGAAATAATTTTCCATATGTAAGTTGTAACAAAATTATGTATGAGGACATGGGAAACACTTTCAAAAAAATTGCAGAAGTAGCTATATATGAGTAATCTAGGTAAATATACATATAAACTGTCTAGAAAATAATACACAATAATGAACCTATAAAATGTTTATGGAAATTAAATAAAACAAACATAAAATTGAAAAACATTACCCGAAAAACAACAGAATGGGGAAAAATGTTCATGCGGATATATATGTGTAATCTGGTAAAACATACATATAGCTTCATTTATCTATATCTAAGGTGATATTTGGTCTCTCTTATGAGCATGTCATCACCACCAGGCCCGTAAGTTCAACATTTACTACAATACATGTTTGATGATCATTGAAAAAGAACTAACTTGTGGATGAGCCGACCAAAATTTTTATGATCTTTTGTAACACCAAAAACTGTATAGTCATTATGGAATAATCATGATTCATGCAGGGACATTGCCTATCTAGCAACCTTGGGAAAAAAATTCCCTTATATGATCATCCAGAAATTTACCATTTTTGATATGTGCAATCATTCGAAATCTAGCAACAAGAAAAGTTGTTCAATTTAATACGAAAACTACAGGATTTTGATCTTACATTTTAGCTTTTAGAATGCGTTTATAAAAAAAATAGAGGAAAAATGCATTTATATTGCACTTTTAACCCACTATGAAGAAAAAAAAGGAAGGGCTACCCAAAGACCTTATTCTCTAGTGATATCATTACATGCTTGGAACATCCTAGTATACTTTTATTTGTCGTAGAATGATCTTCCAAGGAGAACCCATGAAGATGTAGGCTCTAATTGAACATGTGAATGAGTGAAAAGATTTTTTTTAAGTTATATTTTCATCAATTAGAAGGAAAATATATAAATACAAATTTTTAGGGATGGAAGAGACACAATATATAGGAATTTTTAAGAGAAAATTATAGTGAAGGATGAAAATATGGAGTTAGTGACATTGAAGGACTCAGTTATAATAAATAAATAAAATAACCGACCTTCTAATTGGTATTTTTCATAAATGTCATTGTTTTCCAAGAGATCAAAATGTGTTTATGTTTCACTGTAGTGAATGAAATATATATTTGATTGATAGAATTCATACTAAAAAACCACAGAATTATACATATTTTTAATTTCAATGACCAATAGATAAAGAATCCATGATACAGATAGAGAAATTTTACAAATGTTTAAAATAAATTACTCTTACCCACACTTTACTTTATGATGTAATGAAAGAGATAGATAGAAATGCAGGTATATATGTAGTAAAAATAATAAAAGGCCATAAAGTTGTTTATTCTGAACCATGATAGGTGATTTGTACCAACAATATTAGGAATGTTGTTAGAAATTCCATAGAATTTAAAATACACATGAGTGAAAGAATGAGTTACTACATGTTGAATCATTAGTTCAATATTGTTTAAGGAATAGATATATATAATGGTGAAGCAATGTGAACATGAGTTGGGCACAACAGCCCTCCTCAGAACTATAATATGGTGATCAACTCATTGATGCAAGGAAGATAAACATGAAATAGAATGAGAAGTAATCATAATCCGAAGGTGGTCATGGTATAAGAAGAAATGATTACCATATATTTATTGAAAACTAATCATGAGATGGAGGTAAATTTGATGTGCGTCATGGTTAAAAAAATGTAAAATAATGGTTACCTAATATACAGATGGTGCAAATGGCAAGATGACGTTGTTTTAGTGGAATACACTGATTTCGTTGGAAATGGATGGATGTTGAAGTGAGTCATTTCAAGTAGATAGTGTGATTTCGATGGTTGGCTTCAAATGAGAGAACCTCATGAAGTATAGCAGTCGATTGTCGAGTAAATGTAACCTTCAAAACCCAGTTACCCAGATTCGGTGCATTATTTTAATACATTGGCATGATTACAAGGAATCAGGTCCTGAAGGACCGATCAATTTAGTAGTCTTGGAAAATTGATAACATACATGAAAATTACATTACAATTTCAAACATAAAATACAAAATAGATGGTTCTTTGATATCTCCATTATTCCATTTAGCTTAACCCTACATATCAATCATAATACACTTCTTGGAAATCCTGGGAAAATAAAACATAACAAAGGGGTGAGCTCATATGCTCAGTAAGGGTAAATATATTAGCGGAAGGTATAAACTATTAAGGCAAGATATGTAATAAAAAGGCCTTTTAAAAATAAAATTGAACATAATA
Organism: Viscum album; assembly: GCA_963277665.1. Taxonomy (NCBI): domain Eukaryota; kingdom Viridiplantae; phylum Streptophyta; class Magnoliopsida; order Santalales; family Viscaceae; genus Viscum; species Viscum album. Next base: position 1,919,941,624 of record OY728119.1, read on the forward strand.
TGGAATAAATAAATCAAAAATTACCATATTAACATGCACATAGATATTATACTAGTCGAATAATCACATGTAATAACTAATTTCATAATGAGGTAATGCATAATGCCGGACATTCTGAAAAATTTTGTCAAGGCCTCGGCCAAGATGTCTAAAAATAATTAAGGATTCAGCCAAAATCATATATCAAATTGAGAAAGGCTTCGAAAAATTCCACGTCTAATTGTCTCATGAGACCTACTGAGGCATCGAGGGGCTATAGTGGGCTCCACCCGTCACTTACTAAGTCCAATACAATCCTCATATGAAAAGGTTGAAACATAATATAAACATTTATTTTAAAAATAGCATACGAAATTTTAATACATTAACCATAATCTATGAATGGTATAAAAATAGCACATCCATATTCAATCATATCACAAAACCTTCAATACAATATGGAAGATTTGTATCATAATAAATTAACTTCAAACAAGTTTAAAATCCATCAAATGATGTTGACAGAGATGAAGATGATCAGTAAAATGATTTGATAAAAATACCCCTTTTTCATGAATTCATTTAAAAGTATCAAAATTTATACAAGAAGTCATTTAACAGATATTTCTGAATCAAAGTGTCTCATACCACATTGAAACTTTTGAAAAGAATTATCATTTCAAAGTATTCATGTCCATATAAAAAATCATTAAAAATAACTTTAAAAACATGGATATTAATTAAAAGGGTTTAGAAAGATAAATATTTAAAAAATTTAAAATTATGTTTTATTAAAAAGTAACTTAAAAATAATCCCTTTGAAAACCCTTTTAAGAAACATGGACATGGATAATAAATATGTCCCAGTAGATACTTACGTAAAACAAACTCGGATAATAAAGAGATTATGAAATTAACCCTTACCTTGTAATTTTCCTTGGTCGAGGGTAGGTTAATCTCATGTAGATTGTTGAAATAATTGGTTTTAAATTATAAAATAATCATATACATTAATATGATATCATATATGATCTTTTGATATTTTTTTGTTAATAAAATTTTAGTATTATCGTCATTTCGGGTGTTAACATATTCGTTTTCCTTTATATTCAGTATTATGTGAGTCAAATTTTTTATGGATGGGATGTATATTATTCATATCCATATTGACAGGTAGTTTTTAAATATAATTTTTAATCATCAAATGAAAATTAGTCTTGAATTGATATGATGGGGAATGAATCTCATCACGCTCATGGAGGCGGTAATCCGTACTTACGCACGAGCGACAAAATCATTCTTTTGCTATTAAAATAATATATAATTGAATACTATATCATATATACATAATCATTATCATGTTATATATACTATTTAAATCAATTACAAATCATTATTATACCCATCCAAATAATAAGGTATTGAATAACAATTACACCACGACGTGGAGACGGTAAGTCGTACGTACGCGCGTATGGTGAAATTTCATTCAAAGGATGGATAGAATAATGAATATGGTTGTAACATATTTTGAATTAAATCACAGTATATATAAGATACTGTATTTATCATTTTACAATGGAGACAACACAGAAATAGGATGTGTAAGAAGAAAAAACTTGAAAGATGGTGGTGAAATTATTACCTCTTCTTCAGGTTCTTTCTTTTGATTTGATCAAAAAGGGATCCTTATGTTCGCTTTATGACTAAATGAATGCCTCTAGGATGAATTTAGGGATGTTTAAAGGATAGTTGGGAATGGTTTGTCAGAACCAAAAGGCTTTGAAGGTATGAATTTGAGAGAATAGGGAGTTCAATTTTATAGGAGGGGTGAGGGGTACCTTAGAAAAAACATAAAATATTATTTTATAATAAATTCATATTCAGTTTAAAATGGATCAAAACTTATTTATTTCAAGGCTAAGGTGGGGAGGGGTATAAATAAACTAAACCAATATGTTTTAGATAGGTTTTTGTCACTATATTAAACTTATCTTTTAGATTTAACTCCTAGTTAATTAGTTTGACATTTACCATGTCTTTTTGTATTTATATATTATTTGGTTATTAACTTCACTATAAACTTCCAAGAGAACCCCAAGTAGTTAATTAATTACATACCTATAATCATATAAGTTTTTTGTATGAACCTTATATTTTTATGAATATTATAACAATTAATAATATAATATTTGTTTTAAAAACACTTTTTATGTCAATTTTAACACTATTTAATAATTTATTTTTGTTAAAGTCATAAAAAATTTATTAATTCAAACTAAATTTATTTAATCAATCCTAATATTTTATAGAAACCTAGAAAATTCTTGGATGGCATCAAATTGTTCAATTTTATTTATTTTAACATTTATAATATCATTTATTTTATTCTTTCATTAATAAGGAGAAAACTCTATCATCATTGTGTCATAAATAAATTTAATTATTAAAAGTAAAAAAACTATAAATAAAATTCCATTACATAGGAAATAGTTTTATCTTTATAATTAATATTTTAGTTGAAAATATAACTTATATAACACCTTGTAAAAAATTTTCACTAAAAGATATATGTTTATGTCATTTTTCCTTTAATTAAAATTAATTAATATAAAGTGTCATTATCACCCTCAAGTGGCTCCATGTGGTCCTAAAATCGACCCAAGGATGCCCATTGTTGGACATTTATCATCCAATAGTGTCAGGATATGTGTTATAGTAATTTAAATTTATTTTAATTTTATTTATTTACCAATATTTACCGGATTTACCCTTTAACCAAGGTAAATAAAATATTTACCGAAGTAATTATTCATAATGTATAAAAATAAAAGTTACCTATTTACACAATTTGGACCTCCTAATCTCAAATATGAAATCCATTTTACCTAATTCCAAACAAAGAAGTTGTAGAAATTAATTTAAAATTAATTCTCATTATCAAAACAAAAAGCGTATTTTTAAGAAATAATAACTATCAAATGATTGACACTTGTTTATGTCTAGTTTAAATGTGAAATTACATCCAATGACCAAAATTATATTAAATGATTAAAATATAATATAATTAAATATTAAAACCACTCTAATGTATAATTTATTACTATAAATATTTTGATTAAGAAAGTTGATTTCAGTAAAAATTTAATAATTTTCACTATTGACCCAAAATTAAAAGTTATCATAGACACCAAAAATTTATGGAAACTAAATTTGTATGTTCCAATTCTAAAGAAGTTGTTTATTTTGCCAAATTCAATATATATAAGTGTCAAATATTGGACTTAAAATGGTTTTCCATTAAAAGGTTGAAAAATTTCAATTTTTCGAAATATACTTCTTTTATCTGAAAAAATTAATTTGTTATTATATATGTCTAAGAAATTAAGAATATGTATTATAAAATTATAATGATTTTATAAAATTAAAAATTTAGTTAATACTATTCATAACCACTTTTGAATGGCTAGTTTCGTAAGTCGTTGTGCGCTTGAACTCAGTGTTGTGTGTAGTGCATGTTATTGAATTACTTTAATGAAATAAAATACTATGAAATCATGGGGTGTTATAGTAATCTTGTGATGTAATGAGGGATTGAAACCATCAGGTAGATGTGGTCGCTGGATTATAGGTTTAGAAGTAGGATCAGGAAGGGTGACTATAGCGGTAACCCTAGGGATACAGAGATGATAAGGGTAACGTGAGCAGAAGCTGGAGGAAGAATCTAGATGCGGGGAACCCTAATGTAAATGATGGGTCACAGTGATGCTTCACTCAGAGTCAATTTGAAATGGGTATTTCAAGGGTTCAACTGGAAAATAGAGGGTTATTTGGTAATTGGATAGGTAAATCTGATGATGGGGTGCAATGTGGAGGTGACACGTCAGTATAGAAACACCCAGGATTAGTAGATATGGTAGATTTATTATCATAAACATATTTTTTAAACCGAGGTGTGAAATAAACTAGTCCTCACCCATTAGTACATACAACATATTAAATTAATTATTTTCATTAAAAATATCATAGTATTTATAAAAGTTACATAGAAATAGTAATGTTTATTAATTTTTAATCAGATAGTATTGGTACATATAAATGGAATTGGAGGGGAAAAATCATGACACAAGAAAAGAAAATTTGAACATAGAACAGATACAGGAAAAGCAGTTTCTATTTCATGGAGGATGTCTATAAATCATTTCAAAATGCATACAAGTTTTTCTTCTCTTCCATTTTTTCCAAAGGATTAATTTGAGAAAAATAATTTAGAACCCAATCTATAATTATACAATATTCTATAAACTGTATGATTGTTTAATTTTTTCTGGTAATTGGTTTTTGAAAAGTGTTCTGGGAACAATGGGTCGTTGAAACATATCTCATAACCAAGGTCTTGCAATTAAGTCACTGAATCATGCCACATAGCAAAACTATATCAAGGAAAAAATGTATGCGAGACCCTTTATTCTAAAATAAATTAATAACTACAAAATAGAATAAAATGATCACTGCTGAAAAATAGGAAATTGGTCTGATGACATTTCAAAAATGGGGTAAAAGACAATAATAAAGAATCACAACCTTTCAAATCTAAAAATTATTAATTAAAATAATCAGGATAGTTAGAAAATTACAAAGATAATAAATTTTATTAAAATGCTTCAAAACTGAAAAAGTGGGCTTTCCAAACTTGTTCAACAAGTGGAATATAATCCATCACAAAATGATCACCTTTAAAATCTAAAAAATTCTTAAATAAGATAACAAGTATAGTAAAACTTTTCATGGATAATAAATTTCATTATAATGATTAAAAATTTAAAAACTGGTCTTACCAAACCATTTCTGCAAGTTCAATTAATCCCAGGTTAAAATAACCACCTTTTATATCTCAAAAATGATAAATGAAAATAATTAGGGTATTCAGAAATTTACAAAAATAAGCAATTTCATTAAAATGAATAAAATCCGGAAAAACTAGGCTTACCAAACATGTACAACATGTTCACTATAAGCCTTTATATAACGACCACCTTTAAAATCTAAAAATGATTAAAAAATGACTATGACTGTTAGAAATTTTTGAAGATATGTAATTTCATTGACGTAATTAAAAACTGGGAAACTTGGGCTTTCCAAACATGTTCATCATGTTCAATATAATCCCATCTATGATTATCAGGTTTCAAATATAAAAAGTAATTAATTTAAATAACCAGGATAATTAGAAATTTATAAGGATAAGAAACTTCATTAAAATTCCTAAAAAATATAAAACTGGTCTTACAAAACATGTTAAGTGAGTTTAATTTTATCCAAAATAAAATAAAATATATCATAAGGAAATGCGGTCATGAAATTTTGAAAATAAAAAAGGTAACCATTCATTCTGGAAAAATACATTAGATAATGCACATTTATGAATGGGAAAAACCCACCAAAACAACTCATACCTTCCCATATAAGTCATATTTCGGTACTGTCTTGTCAAACTCAAGAAGCACATGACTATTACTAAATCATTAACTCCTTGAGTTATGATCAATATAATATTGTTCAGTCCTTATACATAAATCAAATCATTATGAAGAATGAGTTGGTAAAAAACAATAGGATCAAACCTCCTTGATTCATAACTGATGTGTATCTTATGTTTGTCCTCCTCTATGCACGTAAATAGAATAAAATCATTCCATAAGTGATGTGTATCATAAATTACGTGATTTTATATGTAAGTATGATAATAGTAGTACCTAAAAATTTATGCAGTAAATAAAACTAACATTAAAGTCACTCAAATGGGAATAGAACATTTAATAACCACAACCTCACATGAAACTCTTAAATATGAATGAGAAAAATGTGTAGGTGACACTTTATAATAGATCAATGTGAAGAAAAAGGAACATAATTGTGCATAAAACTATTAAAGGGGGAAGAAACCAAGTAACAAAAATGATTAAAAATGATGACACCCACCCAACAAACTAAATGACCATATTTTATTCGGGTATTAGAACGTTGAAAAACATCATTCAATGTCAGTCAAAATTAAACAGTTTCAATTTCTAGGTGGATCATTTAAAAAAGGACGAAATATGTAAAATGAAAAATTCAAAAAGGGTTTTTATTACGAAATCAGAATCAAAGAAATGACTGACAATTAATAATTTGTAAAAATGAATATGAAAAAAAACATTATGTGGTGGTACACTTCAATAATTTTATTTGTGTTTCTGTTTAGTGAAGCTCCCATAGAAATACCTCTCTTTATGTGAACTCAACTCCTGAAATCAAAAAAATCCACACATCAGTGGTCGGAAAAAGAAAACATGGAGAAAATTTGGGGAAATTACTGGTAATCAAACAAATTTATAATTCTTATTTATGTATTCACGTGTACTGAGAAAACAAATAAGAAAGATATACCAACTCCTAGTTCCCATGTAAGGACAATATTAACATCCCTGCACCTCTTCTTGAACTGTATGATAAAATAGTACATCATTTCATCGGTAATCCATAACTAATAGATTTATATAATAAAAAAACACATAAAAATTAAATTAATTCATCTTGAAAACCAAAAAATAAAATCAATTACGAATGACTAGAAGAAACATTTAATAAAACCAATAAAACATACTACAAAGAATAAATCCATATTGAGAATGAATCATAATTTATTAAATAAAATCATGTAATCATTACTACATATCTGAAATCTTATTTCTAGTTGTTCCCTTGCTAGTGTCCAAATTTACTGCTGTCAATTCTTGGTGATAATTTCTAGAATAAATCCCTATAAAATAATAATGATATCAGTGATGTTAATGTGAAATATTATATTTATAAAATAATGACAGGAATATTTGGGAATGAAAAATGAATAAGAATTTTATAAAACCAAATCTCACTTAGTAAAGCTGAAGTAGAAGCATCAAACATAGAAATGCTCTACAGTGAGGAACATTATAGGAGATGCAGGGGTTTCATTGGGTTCCAATGGAATAGATCACCAGGTATTCTGAAAATTTGTGGATAAATTAATAAAAAACATAAATTTATGTTCTATGCTGTAGAAATAAGCACAGAGAAGAAATAATATTGGATTGAAATAGTGGTTCTGTTACCGAAATTATTAGAAGTATTCATCTTGAGTATAATGTCGGCATTGTTATGCGGGAACCATATAATGATATGAGGGGATTGGGTAGGATGAATCGCTATATAGAAAGAGAAAAATTTGTACTGGATGTTGGTGGTGGTTTTTTGGGAGGAGAAGTATGAGGTTAGGAGAGGTGATACCTTAAACCCTAGGTGAATTCATGGAATAGTGCGAGCTAGTTCATCTTTAGAAGTAGGATGCAGAGGCTAATGTACAGAGTCCGAAGTAGGGATGGCAGTGGGTTCCCTATGAGCATGTGGTGGTGGAGCAAATGGATTTAGAGCACACTGAGGCGGATCATAGAGAGACTGTGGTAGCCGGTGGTGGAGGCGCAACTGTATAGGAATAGAAAAATTTGTACTGGATGCTGGTGGTGGTTCTCAGGAAGAGAAGTAAGCGGTGAGGCAAAGCGATACCTAAAACCCTAGGTGAATTCATTTAATAGCGCGAGCCAGTCAGTGTTTAGAATGAGGATGTGGAGGTTTATGTACATACTCCAATGTAGGGAGTGAAGTGGGTACCCTATGAGGATATGGAGGTGGAGGAAATGGAGTCGGAGAACGTGGAGGCGGAGTGGCTAGAGATGAGAATCGAGAATGGGAGTGGGATAGGGGAGTCTGGTACTGTAGTGGGTACAGAGCGGAGGTAATTCTCGATCGGGGAAGAAAACTAGGAGTCGAAATGAAAGGGGTATTTTGGGAGTGCGATTGGAAATCAGAGGGTTGAATGGTAATTGGATATATGACAAAGGTGATTTGGCGTATTGTGGAGTTGACACGTAATCCGAGAAACACACAGGTTTAGTAGATATAGTAGATTAGGATTTTCATAAAACATTTAATCAATAATATTATAAACTTAATAGAGGAAATATAGAATTATTAATTGAAAACATTCATAAATAATTATATTGAAAAAACATATATATATCTCAACATATAAATATCAAATAATTACCCCACCAGAAACACAATCCTTAAAAATCTTGAATAATGATGATATTGTAAAATAAACCATTACCACTTAGCTAACTTCCAAGTCCTTAAAACATAAAATAACTAATAATAAAAGTAGAAATTAAATACCATTAATATAAATAGATTCATGATATAACTTTTCAATGAGGTTATTATATACACCACACATAGGAATAATTGAAGAATATGGCATATGTCTTATGGATGTAAAAGTGAGACGAGAAACCCATACCTTATGTTCATTATAATTAGTGTGTGTACGAAAATCCTATACAATATATTTATGTTTGTTGTATAAATAATAATGTATCATAATCATATATATCATACCATTTATTATCTACTTGTAGTCTTTTATCATTTTTTTATTAATAATTATTTTTTAAAATCACTATTTTGGGTGATAATTACTTCGTATTTCATGTATAATTTTGTTAGGTAATTATGGTCCTATTAATTTGATCATGGTTATATAATCTATATAATATTAAAAATTATATAAATTAAAAATAGATTTATTATAACAATATTTATAGTAATATTTTAATTTTATAGATCCAAAATTGATCCCACTGTTCATGCGGTGGTATTCCTCCATAGACATGAATGAAGGTTTTTTTCCAGTCTGATTTATGTGGATTTGGATATGGGATACTTCATTAACATTATACCATTTTAGTCTAAAGGTGATACAATTTTATGTTTTCTAGAATATTTGATAATGTTTTAAAGTAGGTGGAAGTATAAATTAAACAATTTAACATGTATAAGAATTTTACCACTTCACTATATATCCTATTTAGGATTATACCTATAGCCTTCACATGAGGGATGGAAAATAAAAATGTGTCCTCTCAGATGTTGATAGGGATTTATTTTATGATCCTTACCTTTTTTAAAGTTATATCGGACCTGTTTAAAGGTAATATTCTATTGTCAATTTCTAAAAAACTCATGCAATTCTATAGCATGAATATACATAATCAACAATATGACTCTGGTATTTTGAAATTAGAATCCATACCTTGATTAATTGATTCCTAATATCCTTATGTAAACACATAAAATTGCGAAATACAACAATGTAGATCATATTCTGATCTATAACCCTAAATCATGATTAAATATATCATGATCATTTAGATCATGTTTTAGATCCAAAGGTATAGATCTAAATTCACCCAAATATTTATCTAGAACTTTCTAAAATGGAATATCTGTCACAAACCAACCTGGGTCGACCCTGAACCGATCACCTGAGCCGGTCCGCGACATGGCCCGAGAGGCGTTCCCGATCCTCCCGGGCTGCCGACAAGCGCCAGGGCATCAATAGAGGCTATGGGAACGATATCGCCCAATATAAATAAATAAGACAGCGAAAATAATACAGAGAAGCGCAGAAAAGATAAACCAAATAAAGTGACTAAACAGGAACAAACAAGAATCAAACTAACCAAACACGACGTGCGAACAAACTCCGTGCGACCTCACGGGTCGCTCTCCGCCTCAACGATCAAGTGTCGCCCTAGGCGAGCGCACTCAAGCTATAGCCTGCACAAACACTAAAAACAGAAAAGAACTATAGGCATGAGTATTAAAACTCAGTAGGCTAGCCCGATCACTATTCCCAATGCACTACCTTTAAAATAAAAGAAACATCATTTCAAGTTTGAACTACAATTTATAAAAGTATGTTTTTTTCTAAGTATTTTACTTAAAAACAAAGTACAAACCATTGCCCTTTACCATTTCCAAATTCGGGGTTTATTTCATTAGTGTCAATGACATTTCAGGAAAAAGGCAAAGTGATGTTTACATTTTTCAAATTTGTACAAAGGGGATCAAACAATTTTATTTGAAAACAATTTTTAGAAACTTAATCAAAAACAATTTATCACTTTCCATGGAAAACAATACACTAGAATGCACAAAGTAAAACACACAGCAAGGGCAAAGTAGGTATATATGTGAGCATCATAATCATTACTGCAAGCTACAAAAGCTGAATAGAGGTGGGTGAACCTAGGAGATCGAGAATAAACCAGAAGACACCAATACGTGAGAAATCATCCTTATTGACATGTCACGATGAAATCAAAACGCACAATACGCTCGACCATCCACTCACAGGCAAGTCGAGGGAAAATCCCATATTAATAAACCCAATATATCCACCTACTATGGGTCACTGGTCAGTACCATAACCTACCAGTGCAGCAATCGTTCTTAGAATATTCTCTCAATATGCCAGATTCCCATGTCTCAAGTATTTGAAAAAGGGGTGAGCCAACTGACGCTAACCGAGCATCCAATCATATACATATATATATATATAAAGCACAACAAGCATCACCCGAGCCACTCCGTGGAACAACCTCATGCTTTTAAACTAGTCACGCACCTGGGAGCTACTAAGCGCAGCCTCCCAGACAATCAATTGGAACCAAGGCATGGGAGTTGTCCTAAGAGGGTTTTATCAAAACATTTTCATCTCTTTCCATAAGGTGCCAAACGGGCATTTAATACTTTTCACAAACACCACTCAACGAAAGGTTCAACATCTTTATGAGACAAAACCCAGTTTAAAACAATTGAAAGAACCACAAAATACTACTTCCTAGGTTTCCAATATTTTTATAAACCAAACCAAACCATTTTCTTTTTCCAAATAAACTTTAAGAGCCAACCAGACAATTTCTCAAACGAACCAACGTATTTGTTCACGCTTCAAAAGAAATCATTTCTCATTAAACCAGAACTCTATTTTATATTCCATAAATTATGTTTAAAATCCAAACGAGCATTCTTTCATTATTGGGTGTCCGCCCGTCAAAAGGATGTTTCATGTGTCGTGTATAAAATAAACGACTCCTTTTGACATTAAATAACCATTTAAAAATTTACCCTATTATATTAAAAATTAATTATCGTATATTATCTCATATTTATTACAATTAATAAAATGTTGATTTTGAATAATTAGGGTGCGCAAACAGAATGAAATAATATAACTTAAATTTTAAAAGCAGTGCAAAGGGGACCTACCTCAAAATCAAGCGCGTCGACAAACAACCTCGGATCCAAGGCGCGATGACACGACGTGTGTCCGAGACTACGTGACAAAGTCTAACACTCTACACAGTCAATATCAAGGACTCAGACACATCCAAAACTCACCAGAGCAATCGAAACCAAGCATCGGGGAGAAATGCTCACCTCGAAACTGAAGCGCGATGACGACGGAACCTCGGAAACAAGGCGCGGCGATGGCGCTCACTCGGAAACGCCCTGCGCGGGTCCTAAAAGTCCTAAGCCAACAAATAAAAACCCACCATCAACAAGAGTACGATGATAATGATAAAAATAAAGATAATAATAATAATACTACTACTAATGATAATAATAAGATTAGTAATACTAATAATAATAAAAATAATAGTAATAATAAAAATAATAATAATAATAATAATAAATAATAATGATAATAATAATAATAATAATAACAACAACAACAATATAATAATGATAATAATAATAACAACAACAAAATAATAATAATAATAATAATAATAATAATAATAATGACAATAATAATATGAATGATAAGAACAATAATAATAATATGAATAATAATAATAATAATGATAATAGTAACAATAAAAATTAATAATAATAACATTAATAATAATAATAATAGTGACAACAAAATAATAATAATTATTATAATAAGAATAAATGTAATAATAACAAAATAATGGTAATAATAATAATAGTAATAATAATAACAACCATAACAAGAATATTAAGAATAATAATACTAATAATAAAAGTAAAAATAACAATAATAATATTGATAATAACAATACTAATAATAAAAGTAAAAATAACAATAATAATATTGATGATAACAATACTAATAATAAAAGTAAAAATTAAAATTAAAACTAAACAAACTTTACCGGGGGAAGAGTGCTGGCCGCGACGAGCAGGGGAGGTAGAGGGCGGCGACCTGGGGAGAGGTGCAGGAGGCCTGCAGACGGTCGGGGTGCTGGCTAGGTCAAGGGAGGTCCGGCCGGGGGAAGATGCAGGGATGCGCTGAGATGGAAAAATAGGTGGCCGGCGGTCTGCAAGAGAGTGAACCAGGGGGGAAAAGAGGGTCGCGCGGGGGAATTCTACGGCGGACAGGGGGGTGGAGGGAGGAGGCGCGGCCGGAGGGAGCGCCGCCGGAGGAGGTACGCTGGACGGGAGGTGGAGGGAGGGGGCGCGGCCGAAGGAGGTAGCAGGGAAGGAGGGGGCTGGTGGGCTGCAGCGGCGAACAGAGGTCGGGTGTTGGTGGGAAGAGTAGACGGTGCAGGGATGGAACCGTGCTGGGATGCTTGGGGCAACAGGAAGACCGAGAGGGGGCCGCCAGGTGTGGGTCTGTGGCTTCACAGGAAGAGGGTGCGGGGTATAGATGATGCACCAGGGGAAAGCCGAGCGGGGGAGAAAAAGAGATAAAAAGGGTGGGGGGGTGGCGGCTCCTGCGGGGGACAAAGAAAAAAAATGTATATATATAAAGGGAGGGGCTAGGGTTAGAAGAAAAAAAATTAAAAAAAATAAAATAAGAAAAGATAAATAAAATTAAATAAAACAAATCAAAATCATAATAATAATAAATTACAATAATAATAATAACAATAATAAAGATTAATAACAAAACATATTTAATAACGGTTATACTACTATCCGCAACGTTAACAAAACATAATGATAAAAATACAAATGATAAAAAAAATGTTCATTTCGTCTTAAATAGTAAAAATAACTATTAACTGATAACAATATATGTGCGCGTTAAATATAAAGACTCTATTTAAAATTTTTTCAAAGACAACGGGATGCAAAAATACACCGGGTAGGGATGAGCGGGGTTTCCAGAACAGGCTCCGCTCACGCGCCCAACGACGTCGCGTCAAAAAGTGCACTTTTTAACAAAAACTCAAAAACCTGGTCCGATACTGAACACGAACCGCAGCAATATAATTTAGAGTCAAAGAAATCATAAAATAAAATAAACGCGCATGTCGGGGTGTGGAAATATCTCTACCACAAACTGAGAGAAAGAACACATGAGGATGCAAGAGAAATAAACTATAGAAGATACACATAACATGAGAGATTTAAATTTTAGTTTTGGGATTTGAATCATGAAGAAAAGGGTAAGATGACCTTGTAATTTATCTGGAGAGATCCAATATCATGACATTCCTCCAAAAGTCAAATTGGGGTCAAAATAGGTGAGTACCAGGGCTTTGATAAATTTCTAAATTAATTTTCATGAAAAATAATTTTTTAAAAACGTCTCTGGCATATGGTTTCACCATTTACTTTATTGGGGGCCAACTATGAAACTATAGTTTTAGGTGTTCAGGGTTTCTACTTTTTGGGAAAACAATTTGAAAAACTGTGTGCCTTCCATTGGAACCATTACTATCTAGGGTCGCATGATTTACTAGACTGAGTAGTACAGTTTGTTCTAACCATTCACAACCACTTTTTCTTCCATTCTTCTCAAAATTGTCCAAAACACACCACAATTTACTACCCAAAAAAGTGAAAAAAATTAAATAATATTACTTATAGACATATCTAAGGCTACATTAGAAAATTTCCAGATATTACAATCTCCATACATTATAATAACTCATCCTCATCCAGCACTTCCATGGTTCATAATGATTCTGATCTAAAAATATTAGTCCATTGATCCCTCATATCTTATTCAATATACCATGTTTCATCCTTCATGCATCCTTGTTTCCATAATACACGAACTATCAGCATGATCATTCCTTACGACACCTTCTCACTAAGATCCAACACATGTATTGTACGGTCCAAAAAGAATGCATCTACCTCATGATCAATGGCATACACATCAGTCGCATGAGATATGTTTGGGTGATAACATCATAGTTTTGATACATGGAAAACATCATGCATAACTATTTATTTCTGGGGATGGTAAAATTGATATACAACTGGCCGGATTCTCTCCACAACCTCAAAAGGTCCAACAAACCTATGTTCTAACTTGACTTTATTCTATATCCTAGAGTGACCCAACTTAGGCCACACTCGAATGAATACTAGATCAACCTCTGTATACTCTAGGGGTAATCTCCATTAGTTAATATACAACATTTTCTTACAACGAATCGTATCCATATGTTTCTAAATTAACAAAACCTTCTCCGAAATCTCCATCAAAAGACTCGATCCCAACAACTCTGACTCACCTACTTGCATCTAGTATAGCGATAATATGCATGGCTTCCATAAAGAGCCTCATATAGTTACATATGTATATTTTCATTACAAATATTTTTTTGGAAAACTCTACTTAATCCATGTGTTTCTCTCATTACCCACTGAGGTCATGGACACACACCCACTGCCTATGCTAAAGAACTTGTGTAGTACACTCCAATTTCCTACCACTCTATTGCTGGAAAGTCATACTTCATAATCCATGTCTATAATATGCTTTATTATATCCTTATTGAAGTGTGAAGTGAAGTGCGATTCATGATTTGAAACTATAGTCCAAGGAACCCCATGTAAATGGATTATCTCCAGAACATATAGTTCTATTAACTATTTCACAAAGAACGTTTCCCATATATGTTGGAAATCTGCTACTTTCATCAGTCGATCCACAATAACCCATATAAAATCACACATACTAATCATATTTTGAATTCCGACCCCAATATTGATGGTCAGAACATCCAATTTTTGGTTTGGAATGAGTAATAGTTTTGGAAAACCTCCAGGTCATTGATTCTCTACATTCACCTACTAATATGTGTAGCATCATATCACTAAACCTATTATCTCCTTTTTATTATTTCCCAACAAAACACTCATCATAGGTAATTGTATATTTTGGTCACACATTGATGCACCGCCCACATAGAGGTATGTAATTATCATATTAACTCCTTGAACATGATCCTACACCCAGCCATCAAATTCATCACGTTAATGATCTCTTCGTCATCTATCAACCAATCTGAAGGCGTCCCCCAACTATCAAGGATTTACATCAAATATAAACATACTAATAATCATATTTTATATCCATAATTCATTTGAAATGGTTTAACTTCACTAATATAGATATGAGATTTATCTACACTAGACACCCTTGAACCACAACATGAATCTCTTCCAGAAAGACATCTACCTCCACTCAACAGTAGACTTATGTACCTTTTGAGTCTGATTTTTTTCTCAAAGCATCCACCACACAGTTTCCATTTATTGGAATATGTTATAGTTATAAATTAAATGACTTTATATAATCAACCCATTTCTGATGTTGGAGATTTAATTATCTCTATGAAAATATACACCTTAAGATCTTGTGACATTTAAAAACAATTTTTTTACCAAAAAGATAGTGTACCCATCACTAAAAAAAATAAACCACTGTATACAAATCAGGTACATGTGTAAGGTATTTCCGTTCATTATGCCTCAAATATTGTGACCTATATTCAATTAATGGATCTGCTTACCTTAACACAACAGCATTTCCAATTCAAAAGGCATCACAATATTACCTGTACACCTCACCGGGCCCAGTTAGGGTCATGATTAGTGTGATGCCACACTCTTTTTAAACTCCTAGAATTCATTCTTAGATTATTATGTCTAAAATAATATTATCTCTCTCTAGTTGAACCCTAATAGCAGTAATACCAAAAAGGAAATTTCTTAGACGAGTCTCTGATAATATTCAGCTATCCCCAAAAATCTATGGATATCGAACACATTCTTCGACTTCTCCCAAGAAACCACTTCACGAACATTCTCTATTTCCAATAACACACCTTCCTATGAGATGATATTTCCTAATAATTGTACTTGGTTGAACCAAAATTGACCCTTACATAGTTTGGTTTATAGAATAAGCTCTGTTAGTGTTCATTGGATGAGGTCAAGATGTTGGGAATGATATTCTTGAGTCTTTGATCCCACCAAGATTTCTTCCATGAAAACTGCAACAAACTAATCCATGTAAGGATGGAAGATTATATTAATTATGTCCAAAAACAATTATAGTGTGTTCTTCAACCCAAAAAACATTATGGAGAACTCATATAGGTAATACCTTCTTTTAAAAGTAGTTCTTGGTATATCAGAAGTCCCAACACTCTGTTGATGATACCTCGATATCAAGTTGATCAATGAGAAAAAAAAGATCCTGTCAATTGGTAAAATAAACTGTCAATATTACAAAGAGG
Source organism: Viscum album (assembly GCA_963277665.1). Lineage (NCBI taxonomy): Eukaryota > Viridiplantae > Streptophyta > Magnoliopsida > Santalales > Viscaceae > Viscum > Viscum album. Next base: position 1,919,958,042 of record OY728119.1, read on the forward strand.
ATACGAGTTCTATAAATTCATATTATTCATATTCCAGTAATCAAAATGAATGTGGAAACTCCTGTCATCCTTTTTTGAAAACAACACAGTTTATCCCCAAGGTGACATACATGGAATGATAAAACCTTTATCCTTAAACTAATTTAGCTGATTCATGACCTTTTTATGCTACGTTGGTGGAATTATTTATGGTGGAAAAGAAATGGGCTCAACCCGTGGCATGATATTGAATGTTAATTCAGCATCTCTCTCATGTGGCTACCTTGAGATGTATTCAAGGAAAACATCTCGAAATTTTTCCAATATGGGTGAAAAAACAACAGGTTTTACACCTCCATAATCTAGAAATAAACTATAAACATGTGATTTGATATCACTTAGTTGCTAAGTGATTGTTCTCACTCGACCTTTCTGGATATCCTACTCCCCACATTGAATGTAATGGTTACCATTTGGAGACATAAATGTCACTCTCATGCGGCTACAATCTATATGGGCTCGGTATGTGACTTTATTGTCCATACGCATAATTAGGTCGAATCCTATCATATCAATAATATAGGGATCCCAAAGAAAAATTCACACATTTATCTTGATAGAACGTCTGTTTTACAAATAGATATCTCAAGACCACACACCCAATGGTGTATCTATATTCATTACCCTACTCAAAAACACCACCATTGGGCTCATACCATAAAATTATTTTTTGATATAAAGGAATTTGAGTGAACATTATAAATAATTCAATAGATAATTTATAATCATCAAGAACAATACCCATCATTTTCAATCGTCCAACCTCATTATCCACTAGTGTAGGCTTCACCGCATGAAACTGTCCTACCATTCTACTTTGTGATCCCATCTGAATACCCCGATATTTAACACTTTTTTGACATGGGATGTTTTTTATAAAATCACCATGCCCACTACCTCTTCCATCACATCCTGTATAAATCTAATTTCCAAACAGATATGGTGTAGAATATCCCCATCCTACACCCTAGTTCAGTCTGGAACCTCCATCAATAACTTCCACCCAATGTTTCCTCCAGAACCATGGTTGGTGACCCATTTTTTTACAATATCAGAAATATAGTGGTGGTTTGGGACATTGTTACCTGAAGTTTCACATCTTAACAAACTAGTGGTAAAGTACATGGGTAATATCTAGAGCAACTGATCCTTCTACCTATCCACTCTACTTACCACTTCTCAGGATAATGTTCTAATAATAACTATATATACTCTTAGAATATGTGCCCATGTTATTCATGTAGAAATTATATTTCTTAAAATGGAATCCACTCTAAGTTAACCTTCATCTATGAGAGCCTGATCCACCACCTCTACAAACTGCTATAGCCGAAAGAGGTTAACATGGGAATTATTATCTCACTTAATTCCATCTAGAAGAATCTCCTCATAGCTATCACATCTTATTCCAATGATGGAATAAATAGATATAGGTATGTAAATCATCCATCATAGTCCATCGCATACATGATCCTATGATTTATCCACTTAAAATACACTTCTCTCTCTTATCATAATGTTTCGGGATTAATATTCTCCATGAAATACTCCAAGAAATCCTTCCATATCAGACCATCAGTGTTTCCCATTTTCAACAGAATGTTCTACTAGAACTCCAATGATACTTATAGTATATAAGCATCCAAATTGATGCACCTCTCAGTAGGTGTATATAAATGGTAATGTATTGTCTTGAAGTACAGCACCCAGAAATCATCTCCCACATGTCCACCATCTCTAGTAAATGTATAATGGTGCTGCAACTAAAAATACCTTGTCAGTTCTGACATGCTCTTCACAATTTTCCCCGGGTATCACTCCATTAACTGCATGAAGTGAGTAATGTTCTCTTGTAATTTCTCACATACTTCCTCAACCGACACTAATGGTGCCTCAGGTTCCACCACTGGTGGATTATCCACCACCATGTCCTTCATTCATCATGTCAACAAGCTTCATCATGGAGGCATAAATCAATAATTAAAAACACATATCTTATGAATATTGTGAAATCCTTATCACATTTATGTTAGAGGAATAATAACTACATGTATTTTCCACAAATTTCTCCATGTAGACAAAATTGAGGAGCTATCCGTACCCATAACCATTCTACAACATGGTCTTGGTTATCAAAAGAGAATTCTCATTCTCACATACTATTTTACATTAGACACCCTTTTCATCACAATTTTCATCATTTTATCAATCTCAATTTCTATTAGGCACCATTATCAATTCAATTTCATTATCATGTAAAAATATTTCAAGTTCAAAAACTTACCCAAAACTTGTCTTCTCATGCATGCCTAAAATTATGCAAGTCATGAAATAATACTGATTGCCCAGAATTATGCATGAAGAATAAATTCTCATGCCATTGCAATCCACAATGCATTTATCAGCAATTTCATAAACAACAATCACATCACCCAACAATTTCATCACCCAATGTGAATTATTTTTCAGTTGTAATAGAAAATAACAATAACAACAACCCCACCTTGATTACTTGTGTTTCCCCCTATACATGGGTTTGAAACTCTCACGAACAATCTCATAAATAATCCCTAACTCTTTATAGTATCCTATCTACCTTTCCCTAATATTAATACAAAAGGAGAATAAGTGAATATAGGCCATCTAGTACCACTTCTTAATGTCTAGAACAGGGTTTCCCAAATTTTTACCTTGAACAGGTCAATCACAGGACCTCAATAACACCTCCCCATACAGTTAATGCTACCAAGTAGAAGTGAGGGTCTAATCAGGTGATCACAGTGAGACCGTACCATAATTTTTCATATTAATACCCCAGTGGTAATAAATAGACAATATTAGAAGAATATATAACTGAAAACAATACAAATACTTCAAGATAATCAATATATTAAATAGAATATCCAAATGAAGCCAAAATTATGCCATGCTAATTATGAGTGATGTTTCAAAAATTAAAATTAAAAATAACGAAATGGACAACCTCCAAATGGATCCCGAACAACATCTAGTTCCATCATCCAATATCCATCCCTAAATATACTATCTATCCTAGGGCATTTTCCCTTATCCTATCATGTAACAATAAAATCTATTTTGGTACTGATCAAGTAATGTCTCAGATTTTCAATGAATTTTTTTTAAATAATATATGTAATCATTTCAATTCCAGGTTTTGTGAAAGAATGTGATTCTGAGTCTTGGGGTTCCTGTAATAAATGGTTTAAATAAATAACACATTTAAAAGTGGAATAACTATTAAAAGGGTTATTGGATAAGAAATCTGAGAGCACTGTTACGTTTAGAGCAGTGATATTACCTTAGGTAAGGCCTATCATCGACCAGTGCGGGTCGGTTGCAGAAAATACTTCTTTGATGTTTAAGGAAATAAAATAAATTAGAATTTTCAGTTTATTTAATTTGCATCAACAAAATGACAATAAATTTTAAATAATCTGTTAAGATGAATCACTTGGGATAACCGCATAACCCTAAATTTCTCTAGAGTCATGGAGAGGAGACCACTTGGAAAACCTCTCGACAATAAATGGTGACGAATAGACCATTCATGAACCGTGATACCAATGGAGTTAGTGTATCTCGATGACGATGGAAGCACAACCCCTCTTAATCAGTGATTGATTCTAACTCGAGGTAGGGGTTGTTATTTCAATTCTTTCTTCCCCTTATTGGATTAAAACGATGAAAACGGATCAACCCACGAACTGGTTGACCCACAGATCATTCATTCTTGTGGGACAACATTTTATTGGGTTTATTTTGGGGAATTGATCCATGTTTGAATGGATTTATTTTGATTTTATCTATTTTATCCCTCTAATGAAGGGGATAAACTCCGTGATGAACAATGGTGGAGGTTCATTTCTCAATTCATTGTTTTGATTTCTTCTCCCCTTTTGACCCCACGATCTTCGCATTCGTCATGGGGTTATGATCAAAAGATTGTTACACATCTGCTTCACAATGCAACAATCAAAATTTGAATATCCATCATTGTGACGACCCAACAGAGGATCGATGATGATGGAAGATGATGAATGGACATGGATCAGATTAAATAATTCTTCAACTTTTCTTCAAATGGAGGATTAAAACATTTTTTTGGAGCTAATCAGTCACAAAATAAATACCAAATCAGAATTTTCATGGTGGGGTGACCACGAATCATTAGTTTTTTAGTGATCATATGAACAGATCGTGAATCAGAGCTTTACACAAAGCGTAAAACTAAGAACGTCATTTTCTAGAAAAATGTAAAGAGAATGACATGTACTCTGAAGAAAATGCTAGGTTGGGTTAGATAAGTGGATGATATGGTTTGCACATTGTAGAAGAAAAATAACACAACATGCTTCCTAGAAGGCACATGGAGTGGGACCCACTCAGTTGCAGTTAGTGTTTTGGGTTATAGGAAACAATGACATGACATGTGGGTCCCTACGTGAGACTCAGCATATATCTAGGATGATACACAAACACTAGGTGGAGTACACGGCATGTACTCCACGACACAGCCCAACCCAACTAGTTATGTAGGTTACCCCATATACCAGTACATGAGTTGGAAGACACGAGTTAAAGTTGTGTACGGGTTCAAGGGAAACGCACATAGAGCTGTATGTGGGTAGTAAGACACAACATGTTACTCTTCTACACACTGTGTATATCGTTTTTATATGACATACTGTGGCAACCCTGCTTTTTATTACAACTTAAACATGCTTTATTACATAAAACTTCACTTGATACAACAAAGAAGATCGAGAGGTTTAGTGTCTTTGGGGCTTAGGATCATTACATAAAAACTTTAAACATGAAATACAACATCCTTATTGAAAACTTCCTTTACATGACCACTACATTCCTTCGTACTTAGCATTGCATGGGATAACCTGAGGACATGCATAAGAAAAGGGTGAGCTATAAAGCCCAGTAAGGGAGTACACAATGAATAACATGAGGAGTACAATACATGTTAGGCAATAGGCATATCAATAGAGCATAAGAGAGACATGAACATAAAGGCATGATAAAGCATGATAATCATAACATGGAAATGTGGCAACAACACTTAACATTGAATTAGCATGAGCCAAGGCTCATTGCACATGGAGCATGAGTAAACCCTCATTGCACTTGAAGCACGAGTAAACCCTCGTTGCACTTGAATTAGCATGAGTCAACACTCATTGCACATGACGTATCATGATACTATACTTTAACCAATGCATTGGAATGCTATAAAGGGCGCACCCTTCTTAAACATTTCATTTCATGCATAAGTGTGCCACATGGATCATAAAACATGGATTCATAAAACATAATCATTTATTCCAAGATAAAGGAATGTGGAATTCATAAATGAAACTTTATAATCAATAAGTAAATGTGCATAAAGGTGAATACCCTTGATGGAGAAATGGGCATGTTATTCACTACACAAAGACATTGGCTTAGAAAATCGGTGCGATTTCGGCAGCGTAACAGCGTGACATAAGAATTCATAAAAAAGGTTGATGAGAGATAAAGGGGTTCCTCATCATATTTACATGTAATGGACAGTAAGGAGATCATATATATACATGTACCAACAATAGAAATGGAATTTAGATTCATGATACAAAAGTATTGCTTGAATGTAAAAGAAGAGAGAGAAGTTCCTTTCCGAATTTCGGCATAGTAACGGGTGTACATGGGAGGCATTTATTGAGAGAGAAAGGGTTCTCCCATCATTCAAACAATAAGAGGGCAGTATGGGGGAGGTGCGAAACCATACCCCAACATTAATAATTGAAATAAAAAGGGAAATACAACTTAAAGAAAATTGACAAAAAAAGAGAATGGAAGAAAACCCCTTACTTGGAAGTGTGCTTCCAAAGGCTAGAGATAGGCTTGTGGGAGGCTTATTTGGAGCTTGGGGCACCTTGAGAGGATTATAGAGAGAGTAGGGCAGAGGTTGGACGAACTTCAAGGACTTTGGGTGAGGAGGAAGTGGGAGCTTGGGTGGGTTTATATAGGAAAGGTGAGAGAATTCTTTATTATTTAGGTTTGGGACCCCTTATATTAAAAAAATCCAAACCACAAACCATCCCATGGTATTTGCCCATGGTTTCTGGAAAAGGAAATAGGAAAACAATATTTTACAAGGCAAAGGTCCGAACTTATTAAAAAATTAGGGTTTCTTATGTGGAGGTGAGTCACACTCCCATGGAAATTAATTTAAAAAGGAAAAGTGTTGAATAAGTCTTGAGGGCTCCATTAATGCTTTGAAAAGTGAGTCAAACAAACCCAAAACCTCATTATTTTAATGATAAAACACATATTGGCCGAACATAAGGATTATGGTATTTTATTACATCACCATTGGGTCATTATGATGTCATAAAACACATTATATATTTAAATGGTATTTAATTTTTACCCAAATATTTGACTGTCTCAGAAAATTATGAAAAATTCACCGTTGGATAATTTCGACGTCCTGATTCCAAAAATAATATTTATTTTATCTAAATAATTTTCTAAATATGTGAATTTTTACTTTTAAAATAAAAACCGACATTTATAAAAAATTCACAGGTTTTGACAAAAATGGATTTCAAACCTTAATAATAAATTTTAATTATATTCATAAAATTATAAGATCATTTATATTTAATAAAAATTAATTTAATATTAATAATAATATTTTATTAAAATATTATTTAATTCAAAAATCCTTTAATTTATTAAAATATAATTCTTAATTAAATAATAACTAAAAACACCGTTTGTACTTTAAAAACTAATTACAATGTATCAAAAATGACTAGAAATTATATTCATTATTATATACAAAAAAAAAATAATGTACATGAACATGGTGCTACTTATTTGTTACATAACCCCTTAAAATAGTCGCATAAGACCTAAGGGTAAGGTGTTCGATGGTGACAGACTCTTGGGGTTGCTTGGATAACATCGCTCGAGTGGTAATCTCTATCAACTTCCATTTTTCCCATAGGCGATCACGTTCGAGCTTGACTTGATGAAGCTCAGCTTGGGCTTGGTCAAGGGAAAAGCCCAAAGACGCCACCTCCTTTCCGAGCTTCGACAAATGGGCTTCGTAAGGGGCAATTCTACTGGATGAGGCCATCGCTTCCTTTGTCTGAGTAGAAAATTGGTTCGTTAAAGACTTATATTTAAACTACCCAGATGATCACTGTTCAACGGCTATAAAAGTAACGGTCACAAATCTTAAAGTAAAACTAAAAAAGTTGATATCTTATAAAAACATTTTTCATAAAGAAACATTTAACTGGATCAAGAGGCATTTTCCATTAATGAAATTTTGGGTCGTTACAACATTACCCCTTAAGAAATTTCGCCCTCGAAATTTTCCTTTTCCCACACTAAAACAAATGTGGGTAACTTAGCTTCATCATATCCTCCGACTCCCAAGTTGCTTCTTCAAACTTGTGGTTTCTCCACAACACCTTGACGAGGGTCATTGTCTTATTTCGTAGAACTTTTTCTCTATGATCCAAGATCTTCACTGGTTGCTCCTCATAAGAAAGATCGTCTTCTAATTGTACCACCTCAGAAGAGAGTACATGTGAAGGGTCTGGTATGTACTTCCTTAAGAGGGATACATGGAAGACATCATGCACCTTGGCCATAGTAGGTGGAAGTGCTATTCGATAGGCCACAGCCCCAACACGATCAAGAATCTCGAAGGGGCCGATGTACCTTGGACTTAACTTCCCTTTCTTTCCAAACCTCATGACCTTCTTCCACTGAGATATGCGTAAAAACACCATGTCTCCGACTTTAAACTCAAGGTCTCGTCGACGATTATCTGCATAACTCTTCTGTCGACTTTGGGCTGCCTTGATATGCTGCTGAATGGTTTTCACCTTCTCCACCATTTCTTCGACCATTTCTGGTCCAAGCAGCTTACGTTCACCGACCTCATCCAAACATGCCGGTGTTCTACACCTTTTCCCATACAGGGCTTCATATAGTGCCATTTGGATGCTCGAGTGGAAACTATTATTATAAGAGAACTCAACTAGAGGAAGATGTTGATCCCATCCTCCTTTAAAGTCCATTGAGCACGCTCTCAACATATCCTCAAGTGTTTGGATAGTCTGCTCGGATTGGCCATCAGTTTGAGGGTGACCGGCCGTACTGAAGTTCAGTTCAGTATTCAGAGCATGTTGAAGACTCTTCCAAAACATAGAGGTAAATCTTGGATCTCGGTCAGACACAATAGATAGTGGTACTTCATGCAACCGTACCACTTCCCTGATATATATCGGTGCCAGTTGATCCAAAGAGAAATCCTCTCGAATAGCAATGAAGTGTGAAGTCTTTGTAAGACGATCCACAACAACCCAAGATTTCATTGTTGCCTTTGGATGTCCTTGGAAGTCCAGTGACGAAGTCCATGGTGATGTTCTCCCATTTCCATTCAGGTATGGGAAATGGTTGCATCATCCCCTTAGACATCTGCCTCTCTGCCTTCACTTGCTGACACACCAGACACTTTGATGTATATTCAGCGATCTCCTTCTTCATATTATCCCACCAAAAGTTTTCTCGGAGATCTCGATACATCTTTGTGCTCCCTAGGTGAATAGAGAAATTTGAACTATGTGCATCATCCAAAAGTTACTTCTTCAGCTCTGAACATGATGGAACACATAGTCTTTTCCCAAACCGCACAATTCCTTCTTCATTAACATTAAACTATGAGGATTTTCCCTTTTTGATAGCTTCCAGTTTTTCTTGGATTCTCGCATCATCCTTTTGAGCATCCTTTAACCTTTCCAAAAGAGATGGTTGAGAAATAATTTGTGAAAGGATTGATGATGTTCCCCTCTTTGTGATTCCCACGTCCATCTTCATCAAGTCTAAGAAGATTGGATCCTTCTCAATTCTCATCATTGATAGAATTGCTGGATCCTTTCTACTTAGGGCATCTGCCACCTTGTTCGCCTTCCCAGGGTGGTAATGTATTGAACAGTCATAATCCTTTATGAGCTCTATCCATCTTCTCTGGCGCATATTAAGCTCTTTCTGTGTGAATATATATTTAAGACTCTTGTGGTCAGTATATATCTCACATTTCTCTCCATAGAGATAATGCCGCCAGATTTTCAAGGCAAAGATCACCGCCGCCAACTCCAGATCATGCGTTGGATAGTCTCGCTCATGGATTTTCAACTGTCTTGAGGCATAGGATATCACTTTATCATTCTGAATCAGAACACATCCTAAGCCCTTCATCGAAGCATCACTGAATACCACAAAAAGTTCCCCACTTGTGGGTAAAGTGAGCACAGGTGCAGTGATAAGCCTCCTTTTCAACTCCTTGAAGCTTTCTTTGCATTCATCACTCCAAGCAAACTTTACTCCCTTTCGGGTTATCTTGGTAAGAGGGTTGGACAATCGTGAGAAATTTCTCACAAATCGTCGATAATATCCAGCTAACCCCAAGAAGCTACGGATATCAGTTACCGATGTTGGCCTCGGCCATCCCTCAATTGCATCTGTTTTGGAGGGGTCCACAGATATCCCATTGCTTGTGATGATATGGCCCAAGAATGAGACCTCCTTCAACCAGAACTCACACTTGCTGTACTTGGCATAGAGCTTCTCCTTGCGCAAAGTCTCCAGTAAAGTTCTTAAATGCTCCTCATGGTCCTCCTTGGTTTTGGAGTATATTAGAATATCATCTATAAAGACTACCACAAATTTATCTAGGTAATCTCTAAAGACTCTATTCATCAAGTCCATGAATATTGCTGGATAATTGGTGAGTCCAAAAGGCATTACTATGAATTCATAGTGCCCGTACCTTGTACGAAAAGTAGTCTTGGGGATATCTTCCTTCTTCACCCTTACTTGATAATATCCCGACCGCAAGTCGACCTTGAAGAAGTATTGTGCTCCACGAAGCTGATCAAACAAGTCATCGATTCTTGGGAGAGGATACTTGTTCTTTATCGTGATTTTGTTAAGTTCACGATAATCGATGCAAAGCCGCATTGACCCATCCTTCTTCTTGACGAAGAGGACTAGTGCACCCCATGGTGATGCACTTGGGCGTATAAACCCTTTATCCAGATTCTCCTGTAGTTGTTTCTTCAGTTCTTCAAGCTCAAGCACAACCATTCTATATGGAGTCTTGGATATTGGAAGCGCCCCAGGTATAAGTTCAATTGAGAACTCAACATATCTTCTTGGAGGAAGACCAGGAAGTTCCTCAGGAAATACTTCAGCGAATTCCCTCACAATAGGCATTTCTCCAAGGGTGGTTTCTTCCTTGGACTCAATCATCTGAGCCAGATATGCGTGCTCATAAGGCAGTAATATCCATGCTTGAGATGATGGAGCTAAAGGAGATTCATCTTCCTCCTGAAACTTGTAATGAATCGGGGGTCGATTCTCCATATGGAGTGTGATTTCCCTCTCCCGACAATTTATGTTGGCTCTATATAAGGAAAGCCAATCCATGCCAAGAATTGCATCAAATTCCACCAAAGGGAGTATGACGAGGTTCTCCGGGAAATTCAATCCACAGATTATAACAGGGGAGGACTTATACTCATGGGATGCAATGATTGCCCCATTTTCCGTACTCACCGACATCTTTACTTCTATGATTTGTGGTGGTGCAGGGATTGTTCTACTAAACTTTTGAGATATAAAGGAATGTGTAGAACCTGAATCAAAAAGTACGTTCGCTATTCTTGAATGAATAACAAGCGTACCTGTCACCACTTCGTTGTCGGGGTTCACTTCGGCAGAAGTGATGGCAAAAGCTCTTCCTTGTTGTCTTGGATGTTGTTGATTGCCTCCGATAACCCTTGGATTAGGGCACTGATTCGCAAAATGACCCAGTTCTTTGCATTTGAAGCATTGAACAACGCGTTGAGGTTCGAACGGAGAATTCCTCCCCTCTTTCGCAGCCGCGGGTCCTTCTTGCTGACAGTTAACAGCTAGGTGCCCTTCTCTTCCACACTTGAAGCATTTTCTTGTCCCCCTGAGGCAATTTCCAGGGTGCTTCTTTCCAAACTTTTGGCAAGTGGGGTGCTGGAATTTCTTAGCGCCGCTGGATTTATCCATCGGACCACCAGCATTGAAGTCCACCTTCCACTTCTTGTCCCCATGTTACCCCTATGATTCTCCGATCTCCATTTCAACCTTGAGGGCACATCGGATAATTTCCTCATAGCTGTCGAAGTCACGGATCGCTAATGCTTTCCACAAGCTAGGCTTCAGCCCACCAAAGAAGCGGTCAACCTTGCATTCGGGGGTAACGACAAAGCCGGAAGTGTATCGTGCAAGCCTTGTGAAGTTTTCCTCGTACGCTCCCACAGATTCCTCATCTTTCTTCTTGAGGGAAAGGAAGTCCCTTTCCATCTTAAGACGGAGGGTGCATGGAAAATATTTATCGAAAAACATCTTCCGGAATACCTTCCATTCCAAAGCCTCGATCTCCTCCTCAGGCTTCGTATTTTTGATCAACGTCCACCATTGATCAGCTTCACCCTCCATACGATAAGCCGCCAGGAGAACCTTCTCTTTTTCAGAGCATTGGAGGATGGAGAATATCTTTTCAATGGAGTTGATCCATTGTTCAGCAATCGTGGGATCGGATGATCCACTAAAAGTAGGAGGCCTTTGTCTCATGAAGCTTTCAATAGCGACTTGTTCTTTCTTAGGGGGGGTTGAACGTTCCTCTTGACCAGTGTTTCTATTCAAAACATGAGTTAGCTGAGAGAGAAGCGTGACAAAGTTCGCGATTCCAGCTCCCATTAGATTGGGCATCTCATAAGTACAATCATCACACTGATCTTCACAACGGTTGTTAGCCCGAGTTCTCCTATTACCGGCCATTGGCTGGAATAAAAGGAAAGATAGGGGTAACACATAAAGGGTAATCCAAAGACAAAAGTTGATGACTTATAAATAAACTTTAATCTCTTTATCTCATGAGTCTATAGGATTCAATCCAGGCTTTTCATGATCTTCCTTCTAACATATATCCTTAGGGGCATTTTTCCCTTAATAAGGGTTCATACTAAGATTGTGAATTTATCAAAACATATCCCCCGGGAGTGTCATAACCAAGAGTGCAGCAAGGCCCGTTGTCGTGCACCAGTTCCCGTTCGAGTCTAGCTCAAAGCGGTGTTTTCGGGTTTTACCCCTAGGATACATCTGTGCCAGAGCCGCCTCTACCTGCTCGTATCCAGACAGGGATGTATTTGTTTGATAAACCACTTAGTATTTACCAAAACTTAGGGATGTTTTTAGTATGATTAGTCTTGTATCTAAGGCTTTACTAGGGTTTCCTAATCCCAAAAATAAATAAACCTATCCTCTGATACCAACTGTGGCAACCCTGCTTTTTATTACAACTTAAACATGCTTTATTACATAAAACATCACTTGATACAACAAAGAAGATCGAGAGGTTTAGTGTCTATGGGGATTAGGATCATTACATAAAAACTTTAAACTTGAAATACAACATCCTTATTGAAAACTTCCTTTACATGACCACTACATTCCTTCGTACTAAGCATTGCATGGGATAACCTGAGGACATGCATAAAAAAAGGGTGAGCTATAAAGCCCAGTAAGGGAGTACACAATGAATAACATGAGGAGTACAATACATGTTAGGAAATAGGCATATAAATAGAGCATAAGAGAGACATGAACATAAAGGCATGATAAAGCATGATAATCATAACATGGAAATGTGGCAACAACACTTAACATTGAATTAGCATGAGCCAAGGCTCATTGCACATGGAGCATGAGTAAACCCTCATTGCACTTGAAGCACGAGTAAACCCTCGTTGAACTTGAATTAGCATGAGTCAACACTCATTGCACATGACGTATCATGATACTATACTTTACCCAATGCATTCGAACGCTATAAAGGGCGCACCCTTCTTAAACATTTCATTTCATGCATAAGTGTGCCACATGGATCATAAAACATGGATTCATAAAACATAATCATTTATTCCACGATAAAGGAATGTGTAATTCATAAATGAAACATTATAATCAATAAGTAAATGTGCATAAAGGTTAATACCCTTGCTGGAGAAATGGGCATGGTATTCACTACACAAAGACATTGGCTTAGAAAATCGGTGCGATTTCGGCAGCGTAACGGCGTGACATAAGAATTCATAAAAAAAGGTTGATGAGAGAGAAAGGGGTTCCTAATCATATTTACATGTAATGGACAGTAAGGAGATCATATATATACATGTCCCAACAATAGAAATGGAATTTAGATTCATGATACAAAAGTATTGCTTGAATGTAAAAGAAGAGAGAGAAGTTCCTTTCGGAATTTCGGCATAGTAACGGGTGTACATGGGAGTCATTTATTGAGAGAGAAAGGGTTCTCCCATCATTCAAACAATAGTAGGGAAGTATGGGGGAGGTGCGAAACCATACCCCAACATTCATAATTGAAATAAAAAGGGAAATACAACTTAAAGAAAATTGACAAAAAAAGAGAAAGGAAGAAAACCCCTTACTTGGAAGTGTGATTCCAAAGGCTAGAGAGAGGCTTGTGGGAGGCTTCTTTGGAGCTTGGGGCACCTTGAGAGGATTCTAGAGAGAGTAGGCCAGAGGTCGGACGAACTTCAAGGGCTTTTGGTGAGGAGGAAGTGGGAGCTTGGGTGGGTTTATATAGGAAAGGTGAGAGAATTCTTTATTATTTAGGTTTGGGACCCCTTATATTAAAAAAATCCAAACCACAAACCATCCCATGGTATTTGACCATGGTTTCTGGAAAAGGAAAGAGGAAAACAATATTTTACAAGGCCAAGGTCCGAACTTATTAAAAAATTAGGGTTGCTTATGTGGAGGTGAGTCACACTCCCATGGAAATTAATTTAAAAAGGGAAAGTGTTGAATAAGTCTTGAGGGCTCCATTAATGCTTTGAAAAGTGAGTCAAACAAACCCAAAACCTCATTATTTTAATGATAAAACACATATTGGCCAAACATAAGGATTATGGTATTTTATTACATCACCATTGGGTCATTATGATATCATAAAACACATTATATATTTAAATGGTATTTAATTTTTACCCAAATATTTGACTGTCTCAGAAAATTATGAAAAATTCACCATTGGATAATTTCGACGCCCTGATTCCAAAAATAATATTTATTTTATCTAAATAATTTACTAAATATGTAAATTTTTACTTTTAAAATAAAAACCGACATTTATAAAAAAATTCACGGGTTTTGACAGAAATGGCTTTCAAACCTTAATAAAAAATTTTAATTGTATTCATAAAATTATAAGATCATTTATATTTAATAAAAATTAATTTAATATTAATAATAATATTTTATTAAAATATTATTTAATTAAAAAATCCTTTAATTTAATATAATATAATTCTTAATTAAATAATAACTAAAAACACCGTTTGTACTTTAAAAACTAATTACAATGTATCAAAAATGACTAGAAATTATATTCATTATGATATACAAAAAAAATAATGTACATGAACATGGTGCTACTTATTTGTTACATAACCCCTTAAAATAGCCGCATAAGACCTAAGGGTAAGGTGTGCGATGGTGACAGACTCTTGGGGTTGCTCGGATAACATCGCTCGAGTGGTAATCTCTATCAACTTCCATTTTTCCCGTAGATGATCACGTTCGAGCTTGAATTGATGAAGCTAAGCTTGGGCTTGGTCAAGGGCAAAGCCCAAAGACGCCACCTCCTTTCCGAGCTCCGACAAATGGGCTTCGTAAGGGGCAATTCTACTGGATGAGGCCATCGCTTCCTTTATCTGAGTAGAAAATTGGTTCGTTAAAGCCTTATATTTAAACTACCCAGATGATCACTGTTCAACGGCTATAAAAGTAACGGTCACAAATCTTAAAGTAAAACGAAAAAAGTTGATATCTTATAAAAAAAAATTTCATAAAGAAACATTTAACTGGATCAAGAGGCATTTTCCATTAATGAAATTTTGGGTCGTTACACATACTCTTTTTGACATGGGACATTGTGCAGGGGATGTACCTGGGGTCTGGGGGCCCAATGTGTGAGCCCTCTACACACATTGTACTTTCTTTTACAAGGCTTGATATCCTAGTCCATCGTTACTTGGAAAAGATTCAATTGGGTTAGTTCCCCCTTTGATCATTCCCATGGAGGTATATTATTTTTTCTATCCATAGGAGTATGATCCCATTAGCAGGACTTTCTGGATAGAGTCATAATCAATTCAAGAGGCCCACAGCGAGATCCTCTGCCCATTTTTGGCCCTAGGTAGTGTCATGTATCGACATGATCAATCCTACAAGATGTCAATACTCTACATATTAGGTGAATCTGTTTGAGTTATGTTTTATGTGATGTCGCTAGTTTTGATCCTAATATATGTGTCGTGATCTTTCCCAACTCATGAGTGTGTTCTCCCAGACTGAGTGTATTTTTCCACTTTATTAATCTATCAGTGCATCTATCCCAATCATGATGCTTCCTGACGAACTTACTTCTCAGATAGATGTCATTAGAGCTATCAGACTTTTTGGCTCAGTTCTCCCAGATGAGTGCTTCATGGAATCTTTGAACTGAATCCCTAGCATGGGTATGTGATCATTGAGAAATACTTCTAGACAATGGGTCTAGGTTTCTAGTATATTTGGATACTTTTCTCTTGTTACATGTTCCATATAAATATACTATATAGAGCTGACTACACCTTTAATTTTTTTATTTCTCTGTGGTTTTTGTTTTCCCCCACTATGTATTATTATACTCACCCATAAATATGCTTTCCCATGGGTGATTTGTCTTATGCAGACGAGCGGCCTTTTGACGATGTCCAGGGAGAAAGGGTACAATACCGAGATTATTTAGCTTCCCTAGAGGGCATGGTGTTCTTATGACTATGAATAGTCATACTAGTACCTATTTCATATATACAGGTTGGAAATTTTAGTTTTTAGACTCTTTATTTTAGTGTGATTTTATTCTGTCCCACTTTACATTCTGCACTTCAATTTCTGTTTCACTCTATTAGTTATGATTAGTTATACACATGCATTTTTTTCCTTAATGGTTTTTACATTTCAGCATTTTTGGAATTGGATATGGGTTCATGTTTACATGTACATAGAAAATACCACCCATTTAAGTGATATGCCTACTCTATGCTAGTCAGCAGCCCCTAGGCTATTGGAGGCAGGCTTGGGGAGTCACGACAAGGCCCCTTTAGAACATGTCATGATAGACTGGTATCAGAGGTGGTTGGTTCTACCTTATGACCAAGAGTAAGTGAGATTAGTTATGGGAAATAGTGTTAAGTGTTTTTTCTTAGCTTTTAGGACAAGGAATCCAATGTTGGTTTGGGTGGCTGACATATCTATACACCTGGACTCTGATAACCTACTTTTCGAATTGATACATGAGAACATTAGTTACAGGTAAATAAAAAAATTATTGGTACATGAATCATATATGAATGGGTAGTGCCTTACATGTTATTTATTTTTATCTAACCAAATATACTCTTTGACTTTGTTACATATTTTTTCATTAAATTATTACTCTAAGATGCATAACCACTATGATTTAGTGACACGATCATTAGGAAGAACCCCTCAGTGATGATGATTCAATTAAGGGACTGGTTCCCTAGGCGTTATCAATGGTGGTGCACCTCTTATACAACTACCAATGGAGACACACAATACCTACAATAATGACAGATGAGGAGTGTATGATTAGTGTACTCTAGGAGTTTCAAGGATAAAGACCCCTAAGGATTCGAGGTGATCCTAACCATTAGCCAGATAAGCACTGTATTGAGGAGGTGACTATAGTATTATGTCTAGTGAGGACAACAGCCAACCAGATGTTGATCCAAGAAGTGTTCCTTCTTTAGCGTTTGGTTGGACGATAGTGGATTTTGACCATACGAACTCATTATGATGATTCTATTTCATGGATGGAGTTCATGTGACTATTTAGGGAGGAGTTCTCTCTGGTTATGCTGAGATCAGTGTGTATCCATGATCTCTTTCATCTCTAGTAGGGTAGTTTAATGGTGGATGAATATTCATCGAGGTTTCCAACCTCACCATGTACTCACTAGATATGGCCAGGGATCAATACCTCATAGTTCGGAACTTTGAGCAATGTATATGAAAGGATATCCGAGATAATTTCATGCCTCAATGCATTTCGAATTAGGAAGAAGTGATCGAGAAAGCTTTGGTGCATGAGAGATTCTTGGCTGAGCAGAGATTGCTAATGGTAGTTAGTAGTAGGAAGATAGGTGCAGAGGCCTAGAATGTAGTTAGGAGATCTCATGAATAGATATTGGGATGTGGGAGATGTCACAAGAGGACCCAAGATAGTGGATCTGCAATCCAAATCTCTCAAGATGGATACAATTAGCTTAAGAAGATCTGATGCTACTTGTGCGAAGGTAGGACGCATATCACTATAAATTTCCCAACCCTTCAAACTACTGATAGTGTGGGAATGGATAGACCACCAAGATAATGGTAGATAGTGGAAAAGGCAGACCCAATAGGTGGTGGACATGGAAAAGGAGCATGGAGTGTTGTAGGACATGGAATATGCTTTGAATTACTTCCACCGCCACCCCCAGGTGGTCCGCACCCGACTCAGGGGGTTGGGGGACAGGGGAAGTGGAAGCTACATGCGATCGAGGTGTAAGACCCAGGTACTCTGTGGATGATATTAGGAATTATCTGTTTCTTTTCTACCATAGATACCATACTTATAGGAATAGGTGAAATTCATTATTTCTTTTCCACATGACTTGTGATAAATGTTGAGATATTTAGTAGAGTCGTTGACTCAACCCTTATTCTTTGAGACACCATCAAGATGAAAATTGATAGTCATTCATCATTGATGACAATGTGATCTAACCATTGGAGATTATTTTTTTGGTTGGAACCTTTTGGTGACAGCGTCGGGACCTTACGACGTCATTCTGAGTATGGATTGGTTATCTTCGGCACATTCCTCGATTGACTCTTTTTTTAGAAGAATGTGGTGTGTCTGCATAGATGGAATGGGGATTTTTGTTGATGGGGAAATAGAAACTCAGGAAGGATAGAATAGTACCATGCTAATGAGGGTTCATCTGATCTTTCATGAGTTGGATAACCTTACCCTTGGAGTAGAATATGTTGTTAGATTTCAGTTTCTAGTGGTAGTAGTAGAATACGAGGATGTAATTATAGAATATGTTACCGGACTATATCCCCACTAGGAAATCAACTTATACATCGACTTACACCCTGGGACAGCACAAATATCCTCATTGACATATCATACAGGTCTCGTAGAGCTTCGCGATCTATGGGTAAAGCTGAAGGATTTTTCGAGGAAGGGATTTGTAAGACCCAATGTTTCACCCTAGGGAACCCCATTTTTGTATTACATCAAGGAATATGGGAGTTTGAAGTTGTGTGTAGTTTACAAGGGACTAAACTTGGTGATGTTGAAGAACAAGAATCCAATTATATAGATCAATGACTTCTAAAAACATCTAATAAGGGAGTAGTGGTTATGAATGTTTGAACATCGATCAGGCTACCATGAGTTGCGAGTAAGAGATGCGGGTATACTGATGTAGGATTTCAAATGCCGCTATGGTCACTATGAGTTCTTTGTGATGTAATTTGACATGAATAATTCCACCATATTGTTAATGGTACATATGAACTAGATCTTCAAGCCATACTTAGACCGATACATAGTGACCTTTAACGATGGAATCCATGTGTACTCAGCGTCAAAGGACTAGCACGCGAGATACCTACAAATGGTTCTTTACATACTCCAAGAGAACCAGATTTATTCGAGGCTCTCAATGTTCTAGTTCTAGAAATAGTATTTCCACTTTCAATGACATGCTATCTCATCAAATTGAGTATTAGTGGAACCAATATGGTCGAGGTGGTGTTAGCATGGGAGCCACCCGATAGTGTGAAAAAGGAATGCAGGATTAGAAGGTTGGAAAGATACTACCCAAGATTTATCCCTGTTTTCTCATAGATATATATATTGATGATAACCTTAACCTGGAAGGGGATGCCTTTCATATGATTGAATAATTTCGAGATGGATATCCAGCATTTGAGTCAGAGTTTGACAAGGGCACCAATCTATAGATTTATAGAAGAGGCTGTTAGGTAGATTGATTTCTACAATGAATCTGTGACTGGGCTTGGATATGTCCTAATGAGGACACATGTGGTGATTGCTTATGGTTTACGCCATATAAGGTTGCTTGAGAAGAACTATTCGACCCATGAACATGAGTTGGTAGAGGTAGTCTTCACATTGAAGATGTGGATACAAAACCTGATGGGAAAATGTTTTGTTTTATACTCTGACCACAAGAGCCTAAAGTATATTTTTTCATTTTAGGATATGAATCTAGGGTAGAGGTGATGGTTGGATATCCTTTATGATTATGAATTTGAGTTCATCTAAATGCCCAGGTAGGGGAACACTGTTGCAGATGATCCCAATCAGAGATCATGTTCGTAGCTGTTGAGCGAGGTTTTAGAGTAGTTTACCTCACCAGAATTATCCTTCATTAATGGAGATGATACATCTTATCTCAAGATGATGGTAGTCATCCCTCGACTATTACAGAGAGTCATTGAGACACAACTATGAGATGTCGACTACGAGACATTATGTATTCAGTTATCCACATGAAATTTTCATGATGGATATTCACATGGTGGTGAGCATGTAGTTTTTTTCAAATGGTGAAAACTAGTACCTAGAACTTTTTCATAGGAAATTATGAAGGAGTTTCATACATCCACCTTGGTGGTATATTCTAAAGTGGAAATAATATACAAGGACCTTCATGGTTAGTTTTGGTGGATATGTATGAAGAAGGTAGTAACAGATTTAGTTTCTCGGTGACTTACTTGCCAGCAGGTGAAGGTCGAGCACCATAATCCAGTGGGGGTTGATCACCCTTGTATGTTTATTAATTTATGTGTTATGGAATATGGATAGACTTCATTATGGACTTACCATGAACTTTTAGGGGATACTAATCCTTCTAGGTGATCGTTGACCAACTCACCAAGTCAGTCCACATCCTAGCTATCTAGGAGCAGATCTGTAGGGATATTGGGATGCCTTTATGTGCAAGAGATAGTTCACCTTCATTGGATACCTTAGATGGTAGTCTCAGATCATGATACTCTTTTAACATTTCGAATATTGAAGGGTTTTCTTGAGGCATTAAGGAATCATTTACCTTTGACCACAACAATCCATCATCAAATAGATGGTAAGGTAGAGAGAACCATTTAGGTTCTGGAGGATATGTTTTGGTCATGTATCTTGGACTTTGGTCATAGTTTGGAGGACCACCAAAAATTGGCTGATTTTGCGTTAAAAAACAGCTACAACTCCACTGTTGGTATCACACCATTTGAGGCTTTATACAGGCAACCATGCCTATCACAGATTTTCTGGAATGACCCTAGAGAGTCTGCACACATGTGTCCAAAGTTGGTGAGAGATACCAACGATAAGGTGTCGATCATATGGGAGTGACTGAAGCCTTCATTGATCTAGTATAAATCATAGGATGACAGATGGTTGATACCTATGGAGTTTGATGAGGGATACCATGTCTTCCTTCATGTCTCACCTTGATGAAGGATACAATGATTTGGTCTGCGTGACAAGTTATCTCCGTGGTTCATCAGCCATTTTTAGATATTATGTTGAGTTGGTGAGGTGGAATACCACCAAGATCTACCACTGCAGTTTTACCGAGTATGTGATTTCTTAAACATGGTGCAGCTGAGGTGGTACGTTCATGATCCATCACACCTCATTGAATGGGGCGAGTAGGATATCGAGGATGGAGTGACTTTCATAGAGTACTAAGTGGAGATTGAGGATCGACAGGACAAGATCCATCATCGAAGAGTGATTAATTTGGTGTGTCTCTAGTGGAAGCATATGAATCTTTTTGTGAGCACATGGGTGTGAGAGGCACTAATTTTTGTGTCATACCTCCATCAATTTGAGTAACCTTTTGTTTTGGATTTTCTAGGACGTAAATCCTAACTGTGGGGAGAATGTAATATATTGTATATTCCTTGTATTATTTTAAAATATTATATGGAATTATTTCGAGATAAGGATTTTTGATGGCATGGGATTAAGAGTGCCGGGGTGCTCATAATAAATTTTTTAAATAAATTAAAATTTTAAATACCGCACATGAGTGGTTCTCTTGAAAAAGTGAAATCACATTTAAACCGGAGCAGAGATTAGTAATATGAGTGAACCATTGGATTTAGATCAGTGAATTTACATAAGGTGAGACATAACATCGATGGGTGTGGGTCAGCTGTAGATTTTATTTTTTTGGATGTTTAAGGAAATAAAATAAATTAAAATATTCATTTTATTTTCATTACATCAGCCCAATGAGGGGAGATTTTAAATAATATGTTATGCAAAATCACTAGGGTTATCCACATAACCCAAAAATTTTCTAGATATGTGAAGAAATTCCCCTTGTAGAAACCTCTCGACAAATAACGACGAAGATTTGACTGTTCATTAAACATGACACCAATAGAGTTTAAAATCTCATTTAAAATAGTAGCACAATCCATCTACATCAGCGATCGATCTTAACCTGATTTAGGTGTTGTCATTTCAATTCTTTCTTCGACATTAATTAATTCAAATGACGAATGCATATCAATCCAATAATAGGTTGAACCCCAAATCATTTATTTTTTCATGAGGGACTTTTATCGGGTTTATAATGTGGAATTGATCCATGAATGATCTGATTTATTTTTTCTCCCTTTTATCCTTCTATTAGGATAGAATCAATGTCACGAAGAATGATGGTAGAGGATTGTTCCTCAATTCATTTTTTAAATTTATTCTCCACTATTTGACACAACATTGTTCGTTTTCTTCACGGGGTTATGAACAACAGATCGTTGTGCATCTGATTCACAACACAGTGATCACATTTGGAATATCTTACATCATGATGACTCCGTATAAGTGTGATGATGATGGAATAAGATGAAACAAAAAAATATATAAAGAAATAGTTATTAAAATTTTCTTGGCACAAATGATCAAAAATAATTTTTGGAGCTGATTAGATGCCCGAAACCTATCGAATCAGAATTTCCAAGGCGTGGCGACTTAAAATCATGAGATTTTGGGTAATCATACAGCTATATCATGAATTGGAGCTTTACCAGAAGCACCTAACTAAAAAAATAATTTTTGGGAAAAAATGAAAAGAACATGGCTTGTATACCAAAGAACATGTCATATGGGCCGACTCAAGGGTGGATAGGGTTTCCACATTGTAGAAGACAATGAATGTGGTGTGTTTTCTGAGGACCTGGTGTGTGGTCCTTTTCCCATCAATGGCTAGGGTTTTAGGAGATAGAATGTGATGACATGGTGTGTGACCACTGCAGCATGGTGTGTGGGTCCCTACACGAGAAATTCATGTTTCTCAGATGATACTCACACATGAGTTCAAGTACATGGCATGTACTCCACCACACAGACAAACCAGGCCAGTTACGTGGGTTACCCCAAGTACTGGTACATGGGTGCATAGACACAGGATGTAGACCAATATAGTCACACAACCGGCGTACATGGAGCAGCCCCCGATTAGTATTACATGGTGTATTTCTCTTTTACTTTACTTGTATATATTTTTTACAAGACATGCTATTTTCGACATGGTCCATTGTACATGGGTATTACAATGGGTCATAGGACATGGAATGTGACCCCTCTTCATGTTGTTTACTTTCTTGTGCATGAATTGATCTCCTTGCAAGTTATTCCACGGACAAGTTTCATTTTTTTAGTTCCCCCTTTTCTCATTCCCTGGATGTTCAGGTATCAATTCTATTTGTAGGAGTATGATACCTTCAACATGACTTTCTGCATAGATTATCATATCTCTGAGAGGCTCGGACCAAGATACTCTACCCATTATTGGCCCTAGATAGAGTCAGATATCTACATGAAAGTATTTTCAAAACTATGTAATGAAATCTAATATAAACTAAATTTAAAATAAGTTGAATCCTAATAAGAAATAGATAGACACAATGATGAAGATAGGGGAATCAATATCCAATGATGGTTTCTAAAAAATTTATAACTTGATATCACCTAAAAATAATCAATCATAGTAGTTACATTATGGTAAACATTATTGTAATACATTTGGTTATCTTATGTAAATATTTATTCTATATCATGATGCCTAATGATCAATGGAAACAAATGAGTAAATTCCAATTTGTATTCAATGTGATAATAAAAAAGACAATAAAACTCAATATTAATGATTTTTTTAACTATAATATGAAATGTTTAATCCATTATGAAAGAAACATGTTTAATTATTAAATAATGAATGTGATTAAACAATTATGTATAAAAAAATTATTAAAAAGAGATTGTTCCTTGAGAGAAGATGATTAAAAATATGATCTACACACACTCTATAATCGAGCACAATATCTATTATAGGTTTATCAACTCATCATCAACTCATAATTTAAATTTAGTAAATTATATGAAATTAAAGATATAATCTCAAAATTATATAAAACATATAATTGAATAAAATTAAAAAACATACCTGAATGATGAATCATTCAAAGTATACATCCAAAAATAACACTACTATAACGTACCAAAAATAAAAGAAAACATAACCATTGATACAAGACATCCATTTGAATTGGTGTTCTTAACTTCTCAATTAGTTGATAAATCTAATAAAGTAAAATATGTTTTACCTTAAAATACATTCATAATATCTCACATGAAATCCCAATCAGACAACAATTATCTCCCTTAAAATACTGGGAGAAAAAAATTATATATTTTTTGTGATACTACATGTTTTTGAATAGAAGTGTTCATATATCCGTGACACCATCTATTCTCACTATCTTTACATGGAAATGGGGAAACACTATGAATAAATTCAATGACTTACATCTATTTATTTTCAACCCCCCCCCAATTAATATATTCCAAACCACATCAGCTTCCACCATAGTGAACACATGTACTTACCAAGAATATTGATAGATTCATGGTGCACCCCGAACCCCATGTTACTAATGAATTGTTCTATCTATAATTGCTATCAATGATCATAGTGTGGTTTCATCAAATAAATTTCAATATATCCATATGGAATTACACCTCCCATTAATTTTAGATGTCACATCATTACACTTCCAAACCATGAAATGATCAAACTAACCTCAAAATATTGAAATGTAATTGTCTCCACACATTTTATATCCAGTTAATTTATTATAAAATTTACACATATCATTCAATGTGCTCATTTATTGCTCTAAAATATGACACAACATCCGTATGTGTGCCAAATACATTTCTTATACATCAAAATATTAAATACTTTTTCTAAGATAGGAACCTTACACATGTATTATCATCCTACATTTTTTTAGATGTCCAATAAATAGCATTACATAATCTTCATGGGTGTCATGATGTGATTAGCTAAAACATGGTATAAAATACTCATCATTAGAATATTCATGAACCTTTCCCCTAAAATTTAACAATCATCACAATTTATTTATTTATTTTTCTTCACATAGTGTGAGTACATAACGAGCTCCCTATATGGCTCCAATGAAATTATATAGTATGTCACAGACACTATTGACAGTTTCTGAGAACCCAAGTATTATGAAGAGTATGAAATAGATATAATTATTTCTCCATAGTTTGTTTAGGTTCTATATTTTTAATGATCTTTAATTATTTTGATTTCCCCCTTAATTTTTGAATATTTTCTCAAAGATAGTTAATAGTTCTATAAATAGGATGTTGTATTAGAGTTCTCTCTTAGAGATAACTCATATCAATACCTCTTGTATCCTTTTTCCTAATATTCCCAAGATCAATGGTTATATTCCTCTATGAATTTTTACATCATCCTTATCTTATTAAATAATATTTTTCAAATTCGAAGCCTCTTTATGCCTTATTGATTCAAATTGAATTACTTTTTCCCAATAGTTAAAATATTTTCAATTAAGACAATTCCTATATTGAAAAATAATTAAAAAAATAAAAATTCACAATAATAATTTGTTTTAACACTGAAAATATATATATATAAATAGGATATCAAAATACACTACACTTAATCATTTTCATTCCCTCATGAAAAATCACAACATAAAACCACAAATAATTAATACATTTAAAGGAGAAAAATTCAAATTATCAATCTATTTAACATAAAATTTCAATTCATATTTAAAAATTATAAAAAAATACCAACAAAGAGTTAAAAATCATGATTCGTGTATATTCTTTTATCAGTACCTTTTTCTCTTCCACTCAAATAATGTAGCTATTAATTAATAATCTCTCCATTTATGATATTATTTAATGAAAATACATTTAACTCATATATCAAAATAATTTAATTAATTTTATCATCAACCATAAGTAAATCTACTCCATCAATACACTTATAATAAATCTATATAACCATATATAAATTGACAAAACATGAGGAATTTAATTTAGGTTATAATGAATTGGAGCCTAATGGTAGGGGTAGATCCATATTCTTTTGGGTTCACAATTATTTGTCACACTCATTACACATGGATTCTAGTGATTATCCATTAAATACACTTTTAAGGTCCCCAAATTTCTTTGGAGAACCATTTAACTTATTTTTTATTGTACCTTTTATTTTTTCCTTACTCAATTACATTATTTTTCTATGTGTTTCATTTCTTATGGCTCTCTTCACAAGACTTATTTTGTTTCTTCCCTTGCAATATTTCATTGATTTTTGTTTTTTAAAATTTTGAGAACATAGTAAAAGTTAAATCCTGATCTATCATCCTAATCATTCATGTTTGACACTATTCTAGGTTTGTGTGAAAACTTGTATGGTATATTGGAGTTGTGACAATAGAGGAATAAAGAATCAATGTCCCAAATGGCTAGTTTCCTTATGTTTTTTTCTTCTGGTGTGTATTTCCCGACTTTTTATATCCATTTTCCTTCCCTACATCCAGCCTATTTGTGAATATTATGATTGAACATGATGGGTTCCTAAACAATGTTGGATTTTTCTGAATTAGTGAATTCTTAGGTGATTTGACTACTTTTCTTTTGGGTATTATATTTCTATTTTTTTCTTGATGATTGGTTGTTTGGTTGGTGTGTTCAGTATCATTTACAAATCACCTTACAATTATTCTATTACAATAAATTTCATCATGATTAACCCCATATTGGTTAATAATACTGATTTCTATGATGGTTTTTGATTGTAATGGTGGATTAGTTGGTGGTGGTTCAAATGTTTTCATTTTTTCTAATTTGGTTTGATATTGGATGATTTTTTTTTCTTAAATTATGGTGATCATTGGGTTTAAAAGTAGAAATTTTTTGATTATTTTTTTGATTGAGGTGGATGAAATAGTTCTCTATAGATGGATTTCTATAGTAGAGGATCAATTGTTTAGTAGTGACTAGTGATGGTTGCTGTATGGAATTGATTCTATTTTTTTAATACTATCTATAGGTGAAAAACAATGAGCATATGGAAATCATACCTTGTCATAGTGGTTATATATTTATTAGAAATGAGTTATTAGATCTAGATGTAAATAGTGATATTATGATTTTATATTTTGATTTTTAGTGGATATTATGTGGTCATGATATCATTGGTTTTTTAAAGATCAACTAGAAATAAAAAATGGCACCATTAGGCTCGATACATGACCCATTCCACTCTATCCATATCACAACCAAATTGTAAATTTTTATTTTGAATATTTTATTTTATTAGGTGGTCTGACCTTCGATAATCTAGTGAGTTAACATTTAATTTTCAATAATGGTTCGGTGGGTCTAACATTAAATTTTAATTTATTTTTTGTTTTCATGCATGTTTAGTTAACAAAAAAAATATAAAAGTTAATTTTATTAAATAAAAAAATTGGATTCTATGTGTTTATGATTATATTAGTTGACAAAAATGTGACAAATAAATTTTATAGGTTTGAAATAGAGGTGATGATTATTAATCCCATTTAATGATATTAAATATAAAGACCAAAGAAATAATTTCCTCATTTAACTTCCAAAAAATGATGACATGTTTACATCCTTCACTGATTTCACATTAATTCTGAAACTATACTTTTATAAAACAATATATTTTATTCCTATCATTAGAAATTTTATTTTTAAAGAATTTTTTTAATTTTTTTATTTTTCTCACTTTTTCATCAAATAATTGAGGAACAACATATGAAAAACAAATTTAATAGTTTATGAAAAATTATACCCAAATGAACAAGAAATACTTTTCTCACACTCATTCAACTAACTCTCACCTATCTATACCAAGAAACATTATAACCCTTTAAAATTTAAAATAATAATCATGTAATAATTCAAAATAATTATGAATGTATTTCAGATTGCAAACAAGTCATTCATGGTTCTAAGGGATTCATAGAAAAATAAAAATATTTATGGTATCGAGGTCAATTGTGTTAAATAATAATAATGTTTTGGCCTAAAATACCATTACATTTAATGAAAAATAATTACTTACTAAAAAACAATAAATTTCTAGATGTTAAAAATATATTGAGAATCTGTCAAGAAATCAAGTTTTAGAAATAATATAAGAGAAATGGTTTGAAATCAACCTTGAAATGGGAAACCTAATGTATGTTAATTATGTCACTAAATAAAAAATAATGACTATTATACTAAATAAAAACCCCCAAGAATAAAAATGGAGAATAAAAATGATATCATGTCCAACTTAAAAATAATCTAAAAGTTGGATTAGTAAATTAACTTCTATAAATTTCCTCTTATATCACTTACATTTATAAGCTTGATGAATGCAATTTTTCCAACATGAGGAAACAAATTCTCCGAATAGGTTATTTATCCTATATAAATTATTTCATTAATGAAATTATTGTATCATTTTGGGTAATTTTATTAACTTATTTCATGGAAAATTTAATTCTGTCAATTTTAAAAACATCTCATAATTAAAGGGAGAGTAGAAAATATAAAAAATGGAGAATAATAATCCAATTTTCATGAGATTTCATATTTTATTCCTCTTTCTTCCACAAATTTTATTACTATTAGAACATATAAAATCAAAAACAAAAATTGAAGAACAATGATTAATCCATTTTAGTGAAAAAAACATTATGGAATTTAGATATCAATAACTAGGTTGTTGAAAAAGATTTTCATAAAATTAATTCTTATAAGAAAATAAAAATCACGATACCTCCAAAAATAACATTATTTAAAGTACTTTATCTATACACTACCTCATGTGTCACATTATGAGAGAGTGAAAATAAGATTCCCTATCCGTATATAAAACTGACTCTGAATATTTATTTCACCCAGTAAATATTATTCATTTTCACTATAAAAACTTATTCATAAATTTTTATGGTGGAAATGAGGGTTTTGAATGTTATATATTATAATAAATTAATTCATTATTTTTAATTATTCATAGTTATCCTTGATTAATTTTTGATTTTTTTACAATTCAAATTCTAGTATTAGTTTTAAAATTTCAAGAGATTCTTGTCCTCCATTGTGTGTTGGGTTTTATTCATACTATAATATTAAATTAAATTAATTAAACTCAATATCCTATTTTACCTCCTACTCCACATGGATTTCCATAACTTTTTAAACCCAATCTTCCTCTTATACTATATAATTTTTATCATTAGTATGAAAATAGGTGTTATATAAAATATAGTATAAAATATTACTAATTTTATAAGTTTTTTGTTCTATCACTTATTTTTTCTAAAGTAGTTCCCCATGTTATATGATCTCTATATATGTGTTTCTGGTGTAATTATTGTAATTTCCCTTAATAATTGTTTACAATTATTCTTTTTAGGTACTTTAAATTTATAATCTCATTGATAATACTTCTAATTACATTATTCTCTTTGTATGTTCTATAATTTTGAATCACTTTTTATGGTCAATGGTATGTTTAGATATATAATTTATTTCATAATTCATCATACTATAGAGAGTATAAATTACTCCATAATTTCTCATGATACATTCACTATTTAATGTTTTTTGATTCCATAATGTCAAATACTTTTGATATGTAATGTAATCTACTATTGTATAATTGTATAACCTAGATTTTTTTGATCAATCATGAACACATCACCATGAACAAAAAAAATAATTGGTGAAACAAACATAATTTTTAAACATAAATTGTGAAATAAAAATATTGATATAAAATTATTTGTTCAAAAAAATAACTATTTACCTATCAAATAATTTCTTTTGTTCCCTGATAATGGGGTTAAAAACATCACCAGCTAAAAAGCATCTTGGCATTCCCAACATTGAAAAAGTTTCTAATTCATAATGATAAATACAATACAAACAGCTACAACTTACTACAATGGAAGAATATGTTTGATCATATATGGAAATATAAATACCATTGATACCTCCCAAAAAATTGTTATACCTTCACATTCTAGGCAAAATATGAAATTAAGAGACTATTTAATTAATACCCCAATGCCTTATGTGCATTTCTGCTAATCATTGGGTGTATTTGAAATATTAGTGAACTGTATTCCAATAAATAGAGAATAAAAAGGAAAATATATGAACCAATAAAAATAATATTATAAAAATAAATTTATGATAAATAACATAATTTATGCATCATAGTATTACATGACAAAAACCTGAATAAAAATTAAATAAAATCAAACCATTGTTATGTGGCCTTTATTTGGATATATGCTTATAGCTACTCCCATGGTTTATCAATCACTTAAATTCATTTTTATTTTCCTTTAAATAATTTTTACAATCCCACACCTAAAATCAAATTCAAAAATAACTTCTCACTATAAAAATTATTTGATGTTTGAATCTGTTAATTCTATTATAACTATGAATTTCATGGTTCCAAAGTGATCTTCATTTTATGATAGATTTTATTTTGACATTCATTATTTGTTATTGTTGAAACACCATACATTAACACTCGAATGTTCCTTTATATATCCTATGTCATCTTATCTTCACATTAAACCACATTATCTTCTCCCATGGAAATACCCAATTCTACCCAATTAGACTAGTGTAGACACTTCCCTAGGTGAACCTCATTTTCTAACTATCAGCACTTTATCACACTTCTATTCATCATCATGATATAAAGACCTATAGAATGGTGTAAAAACTATGTATATAATGATAACTCTTAAGAATTTTACACATCATTTTGTAACACTATTGGGAAATGGAATAATCTATATAACCACTAAATCCTGAAATGTAAATAACCCAGTAAAATAAAGATCCCTAATAATTAAATTCCATATAAAAATATTGATATA
Source organism: Viscum album (assembly GCA_963277665.1). NCBI lineage: Eukaryota > Viridiplantae > Streptophyta > Magnoliopsida > Santalales > Viscaceae > Viscum > Viscum album. The sequence goes on from OY728119.1 coordinate 1,919,988,678, forward strand.
TTAATTTTTATAGAGGAATAGTCAGTTGGGAGGCATCATTAGCAACAAAAAATAATTTTTTTACGCATCTACATACTCAATATTTTAGCTGTGGAAGGAAAACCATGCATGAATATTATCTTATATATTTTTTGGGTTTATATAGATAAACTCACGTACATTTTAGGGTATCATGGAGTGACTCATTCAAACACAACATAAAATAGTCAATTCCACAATTGAAGAGGAATTTTCCTCACAAGAATTTTTACTATTATCAAAGAATAGTTATTTTTATAATTCACAAAGGCTGACAATACATCGATCTCCCTATATTTATAGAATAGAATTTACTATATTATATATGAAAGTATAGTTAAGGTGTGAAAATCCTCTGATCATTAAGAAATTTAGTGGTATGACATTTTTCCTCAACACAAGAATTGGTGTTCCATATTTTTATTCTTGTTGTCCAATTCCTATACCCCACTTATTTTTTCGAACTTAAATAGTACATGGTTACTATGGAAATCTACATGGATCCACTATAATTATTCTTTCCTAGTTTTTTCATATTCTAAGACCTCCACTCACCATCACCCATGTGATGATATGCATTGTGGTTATATTATTCTATGTATTTGTGATATCATTCTCTTATGCTACAGACTTTTCCATATTTAGGGATACATTTGTCATTTATTTATTTATTTTTCTTATTTTTTCTTGGTTTTTATCCAAAATATCATGAAAGAGAGTTCATTTCTTTAAAATAAATTAAACAATAAATTTAAATTAAATTTTGTCATTTTCCAAATTAAAATATAATTAAAACATAGATAAAAAACAATATATCAAAATATTAACAATATTTTATTGATTTTTAAATTGTAATAAACAAGTCTAATTATATATAAGTCTATCATTGATTTTTATTGTTTTATATGATGATGTTTATGGGTGATGAATATACTTAAATGTAATTTTCACATTCGAAGGGCTTGCAACTGGTGTTATCGCATTAACTAATTTAATGTTATATAACATTTGAGAAAATTCATGGATAATCAATTAGTATGCCTAAGGCCTATGTAAATATATACAATAACATGAAAATGGTTTCCAAACATCAAGGGAATTCTTTCATCTGTTAATATTTCTTCTCCTTCATTCTTTTCTTTTAGGTTAAAGTAATTCTTTTGAACATTGAATATTCCACACAGACATTGGTTGGGATAGGTCAGCCCATTCATATGAAATATAAGAATTATCCATTCTAATTCCTAATTCCTAGCTTCATGAAACATGTAATTTTCATCCATAGACTCATCCATATTTGTTGTAAGGTCCAAACATGTTGTTAAATTTTTATACATGGGTTTGATTCCATAGGATGAATATCTTTTGAATTCAGGTAATTATTTAATTACTCTATATATAAAAGTTTTATTTGATCCTTATAAATAAAATAGTTTGAATATTAATGGAAAACTACTCAGTGAAACTTGAATCAAATTTTTTAATAGTGGGATATCTCCTACAGAATCCATTTATAAAACAAAGGGGAGAGTCAGTAACGGATACACCACCAGTTTCTTGGGTAAAAAAATATAACGATGTATTATAATTTATTGATGTCCCCAAATCGAGCTTATATGTTATTTAAATGTGTAACTCAATATATCGAGGGGAAGCATTTGATTTTCCAATTATTGGAAACCTATTTTTAAAGACCATACTCATATTTTTATTTTGTAATAAGAGTAATCAAGTAATTATTTATAAACTATACAATTAAATACATGGAATGTGTATACTCAACCCCCTAATCCATTTCTTCATTAACATTCATACAATATTAGATACTAAGATACAAAAAATGAATTATCTATTCAATAAAATTGGTATTTTCATCTAAAACAATGATTTAAATTTCTAATTTTTGTAAAATAGTGCGGTTTTCAGAATGCTTCCCCTTATAATTCATTCCAAATGGGGATTGAAGATTCCTAACATGTGGGATATGGATAATTTATTAAAAAAATACACTTTTAAAATAATCATTTATTTCAATCGTCTTGTTATCTATGAGATAAATACACTTTGGGTATATTTTACATAGTGGAATGTTTGGATATTATTTATTTAGAGAGAAGAAATTGTCTATAACTATGTTTCTTATATTCTTACACAACCCTTATTCATCATTATAGGAAATTTTATCTTTATGGTATCATTCATAGATGGTAGTGTGATATGAGTGTCGGTATCCTACTACATAATCATTTACCATATATATTGATTAACCATATACTATTGATTTTACCTTACATACGAAAATAATTCCATGATTTTTCATTGAAGACATCATATTATATAATAACTATTATAAGTTGTATATGAATCACTAGCCCATTCACAATTGTCCAATAGTATGATATTTCCATTCCGTTTCTCTACCTTGTATAATTTCTCCCCAAAGGTTATAGATCCATTTTCATTGATCAATATAGTAAGTAACTAATTGTATGGTGTGAAATTTTATTATGAAGGAATACATAGGTTCACAAATTTTTTTTAATTATATATTTAATATAGTATAATTATAACTTCACTTTGAATATATTATACAAATATACACCAAGGAATATCATTCATATTTTATAATTAATGTGTGAAAAAATGTAAATCAATATTTCCCAAAAAATATGAAAACAATTTGAAAAATATAATGTATCTTATCCCTGATATATATTCTATAAATATCAATATATTTTTTTCTCTACTATTACTTCATGATTGATTATTATTCACTTTTCAAGTTATGTTACAACGAAAAAATTAATTTACCACAAAATGATTTGTGAAACCTTAAGTACATTTATTTTCATAAATAACTACATAATAATGAATCTAGAAAAACGTAATCAAGATTGCCCCATAAAAATGAATTTCCAACCCCATTATTTTTATTGAATCATTTCCCAATAATTCTAATAAGAACCTATATATTCATATATATAGAGATTTTGATAATTGTTTTTGGATATTTTCTTTCCCCCCCTCAAAAAATCATTAAAAAAGAATTAGTAACAAAAAATCAATATATGTTCTTGGAAATATATTTTTCATCATCAGAGTTATTATTATACTGTAAGAGTTTCTTTGCTATATTTTCTCCCAAATTTTCATTAGGGAATGTATTTATCAGTATATATCCCCTATAATGGAATCCATTTAAATATTATACACATCCATTGGGGTATTTATAACTTTACTATTTAAAATATGTAATTGTATTTTTTATATAATCCATCTTATAAAGAGGTAAGGAAGGAAATCTAATTACTTATTGAACTATGTTTTTAAAATCCAAACTGAATCATAAATCCTTATACATTTTGATATTTTTTAAATAAAATTGTATCTATTTTTCTCACAAAATTTTCTAATATACACTAATACTTGTATCCACACATTGGTTATATATATATATATATATATTGAATTTGGATTCCACTAGGATGTTTATTAGTAGGTTGTAAGAGATATATTGATTAATATATTTGTATATATGTCTATGATGTATGAAAAAGGTCCTTAGAAGTTGTATCCTTATTCAATAAATAATAATCTTATTCAATAGTGACTTTATGGATATGAAACATAAAATTTGAGATCAATTATACGTAAATCATTGATATATGAAAAAACCATAATACAGGAAATGTTTATTCTAATGGTAAGATGACTTCATAAAAATGAGTATAAGGATATATTATGATATAGGTCTATTAATGGGACCCTATGATGTGATTGTACCATGGGATTTATAGTATCATAAATTTTAGATCTATATTTATATAGCTATAGATGATTAATATAATCAATCATAGCTGGATTTGTTTCCTTATCTGCATCAACAAGTGTATATCATGAATTTTGAAATTCTATTTTATCAAGAACATTCATATGAATTTAGTCTGTTTTCATAGGAATATACTAATTTCAATTTAGAGTTCATAATGTTCCCATGTCTTGGAAGAAAATATGAAACATTAATAAATAAAATTTTTATTCTATAATCGATTATTTTTTCTATAATACCTTTGAGAGAAATATATTTTCTAAAATTTTTATTAAATATATGACTTCAAAATGATATCTTTTTCAAAAAGTATTGATATTACTCTATAGGATGAAAGAAAGTGACTAAACAACCCCTCCAGTGGTGATCCCCTAACTTATAGGTTTAATAAGGACAATTAACTATCCTCATTAGTGATAAATAACAAAAAAACATCCAATTATTAAAATATTTTTTCATAATTGTTTTATTTTCAAATTTTATGGGACTATTTAATAGAGATAATTTATATTTTTGAAATAATTTATCTATATAATTAAATGAATCCCATAGAAAATTTTATAGAATATTTGGTCAAAAATAATAGTGAACCATAATAAAAAATGAATATAAGAAAACACACACATTAAGAATACCCTATGTTCAAGGTTGATTTCATTCCATAACTTAGGCCTAGTATATACTAAGATCAATTATATATGAAAGAATAAAATTTTTCTATAAATAATGTACTTGACTCCCCCAGTTTGGAGATATATTGGGATACTAAATCATAAAAAAAAATGTATAATAAATACCCATGGATTAGAATTTTTTACCATATTCAAGTCAAATCCCATGAAGGTAAGTGGTTATTTAGGGATCAAAAAATAATTTATAAGTGATAAAAAAGGATAAATTTTAGTTATATGAAGGAATAATTAATACTACAATTATAAATTACAACATCACCATGCTCTAAAATGTTGACCTTTGTGATGGTCTGGTCATGTGGAATGTTTTGAATAATATTCAATGAAGGGTATTATTTTGATTCCATATCTAATATAATAATATATTTTCTATATTATAAAAATTTCCATGACTCTAATAATATTATGTTAACTTACTAAATCAAATTCCCTTCATTTCTCCAAGGTGTCCCTATTAACCTTAATTTCTGAGTTTCATTATGGCATTGGCTCCAAGATGGTATCTTAATTATGCTCTCCTTCTCTATACTATTAAACTCCATTAATATTGAAATTATTCACATAAATATGTTTTATATTATTTTGTTCCTATAATACCTCCATATTTTTTAAATTATTTTTTTTAAATTAATTTAATCTTTTGATATTTTTTTATTTCATGCAACACCACATATATATTTTGTTATAAATAACACTAACTATGCCTTTATTTTAAGAAAAAAATGTAAATATTTAGATACCCACAACAATTAGATGACCTTTCAACCCAAAAGAAAATAAAATTTGGTTTTTATTAAACAAAATATTGAGTCCCTTCGATAACTTGTGATACATATAAGGTCGAGTTTTAACGGACTAAAATATATAATTAATATTATTATTTCAATAAAATTATAGCTACCACATGGCCCTTGGAGTGGAATTTATGAATACGATTAACTAAATTGTGAATCTACTATTCACACATGTATATAAAATGAACCCTTTTGTTATCAATTAGTATAAGTGATAGAAAGATCTATTTTAAAATAAAGAAATTAATTTTCTAGGAAAACTATTTTTGAATATACAACCACAATTCGATCTAAATAAATTAAAAAACGTATTTTGATAAAACTTTTAAATAAAATTTTAATATTATATATTCAATAATTTTTTTATACTCATCCAAAATATTTTTAGTTATAATATAATAATAATTCCAATTCTATGAATAAAAAGATGTATTTTTCTAAATTGTAGTTTTCCCACCTTTTAATGGTGAACTGATTTAAAATCTAAATTTTGGAACTTTTATAAATTTTATATGGAAACATAAAAATCATTTTTGGAATTTAAATATCAAACGTAGTTTAGAGGAATTTTTTAAATTTTTCGGAGATTTTTTAATTTTTAATGAACTGTGGAAAATACTGAATTTTAATTTAAATCTGGTTTCTCATATATTCAATTTATAAGGAAAAATTATAATTATTCCTGGATTAAAAGTTTAATTAGATCAATTATAAATAAATTAAAATAATTTTGTTTATTTTAATCAATATAACTTTGAAATTTTATATAATAACATACCAATATTTTGAAAATTTTTACATTAAAACTGGCTTTATTGTCCTGTCTACGGGATAAAATTTATAGAATTTCTTCCATAACATTGTTTTAAATTTTTGAAATTTTATTTCATATTTTTAATAAAAATATCATATAATTTCTAATAATTTGGATTTTTGTTTTTCCAAAAAATATTAGTAAAAGTGATTAAAATTAATTATAGTGATTAAGAAAGAAAATCGCTAAGGGACTAAACCCTATCTTTAAAGTCCAAAATGACCTATAAACATGACCAAAATAAATTTTATATCCATATTTTTACCATATAATACATTTGATCATAATTTTACCATTATTTTTTCCTCCTTTCACAATAAAAACATGGACGGAATTCCCTTTTCAAAAATTTACAATAACGCCATCTCTCATCCACTTTGATAACACACTCACACTCCCAATTTATTCACAAATATCAAGACCATTGGATATCCCAAAATATACTCATATAATATCCCAAAATACATCCTTTAATCATATTGTCTTTTTTGGGGTCTTGAAGGCTACCAAGGGAGCACTTTGGTTCTATCCAAGAGGAGTTACCCAAAGAAGATGTCACGTCCTTCTCAAGATCATTTTTAATTTTTATTCTTCACCCATAACCTATTAATATTCTATAATTATATCATATCCTTCATATAATAAACAAAATGTGATTTATTTTTTATAATTCATTAATGTAAAATTAAACACATATCTATTTAATGTGTAATAGACTTACTGTTCTAATGTACGATGAAGAACCACCTCACAAAATGTTGTTACTTATTCCATTGCCACCTATCATGGTTGGCAATTATGATGGTTAATATATTTTTCATATGATATATATTAATTAATTATCCATATTTAATTATTATATGAATCATCCATTATTTCTTTCAATTTTTTGAAATATAATAACTTCATTTCAGGAGGTGTGGACTACTGCCTCTACAATGCGACATGATTCATTTACACTTTACATGGAATGTATTAAAAATATGCTTCATTAATTTATATGATATATATATGAAATAATAATTATAATTGATTGATATTATATATATACATACAAGTCATTTAATTCCCTTCTTTCAATTCGATAATAAAATGGATACAATGTTCATGCATAAGTATGACATACTATCTCCATGGATGGTGTATTCCATTTGATATTTTTATATGATATAGATTATTATAAATAAATATATAATGAATATATATTATTTTTATATAATCATTTACATACATTAACTAAGTAAATCTTGACCTATGTAAGAGTATCAAGAATAACAAGAGAAAATATTAAAGAAAAAAAGTAGATATTACCCAAAAAATAACAAAATAGGGAGTTGATAATAAATGTGTTATATAATGTCATAAAAATTAATACATATAATTATATATAATAATTATGTTAATTTTTAGATGTCTAATAAACTTATATTTATTATAAACGAGGTTTGATCATGTAGGATGAATGTTAAGACATAAGGTAAAGGAATCTCATCACACTTTTTACTTCCATTAGAAACATGTCATATTTACCAATAGACTATTTTTTGTGGTGTATATAATACCCAATGACATATAATACCCTTAATATTATTAATTTAATGATATCGAAGCTTAAATTTATGTTATTCTATCATGGGGATCATGATTTTACTATTACTCAAGTTGTACTTGTTTTCTCGTCTCACTTTTATTTATGTGAGACTTATGACTTATTCACCCTTCACTTCTTTTGTGTGGTGTATATAGTACCCCTAAATGTATTATAGGATTAAAATAATTAAATTTATGGGTATTTACATATCCATTAGATGATCTTCATTTTATGGGGTGTATGGTTCAAAAGTTACTAAATCGGTAAAGTAATTTTTTCCAACTTTTCATTGTTTGAGATACATTCCAAGTTATACACCTATAAATCTCTATGGGGTGTATATAATTCACATAGAAATTTTATATAATGAATATCATTATTGTAATGTTACTCAAAAAATCATGTAATCTTATTTTTTTAATGGATATTATGATTCAATTTCACCAAAGTGGTAATAATTTATTTCTACTATCTCATCATTTATATGGATTATTTATCATTATGCTTACATTGATCCAATATTATGATCAATATCACAAAAACACTCATAAAACTTCATATCCTATATTAATACTTGAAATCATCATATGTTTTTACCATTTATCCACCAATTGGTACTAAATATAATTTATAATATTTTTTTGTGAAAATCCAACATTATTTTTTCTTTTTGTTGGAATTTCGTGTTTATTAAAATCCCCTTTTTCCAAAAAAAATTATTTTACAATTATCCTGTGATTATTTTTTGAAAAACATTTTTAAAAGGAATAATCTTGTAATTTTTCTATCAAGTCTCTTTCCGAAAGTATTATTCTATAAAGATAATGTTCAACATTTATGGACTTACCCATTGTAATGACCATATTTTCCTAGATTATTACATTGTAATTTTAGAAGGTTATTTTTAATGTATATATATTTTTAAAATTATGGAAATTTTTATAATTTAATGTGGTTTTCAATGAAAAATATTTTTCAAATAAATTTATTTTTAAAATGTGAAAAATATTATTTTCAATGATTCCTTTCTATATTATCAATTGGTTATTTTCAAAGAAAATGCTTATAATGATTTCAAAATTTTTATATATGTTTTCTAATAAATTTAATATTAAATGGTTTCTAATTTTATTTCATCTTTTGTTTATGAATTTTTATGGTTTTTTCAAGGAAATATGTTTCAAAAATATTTTCAATCTTCCTTTATAATTTTCAAATTTATTTTAATGGTAAATGTCTTTAAAATGAATTATATATTAAATGTATTTTTAAATAGTGGAAAATATATTTTCCTCAAGATATGTTTTAAATGAAATTTTAATGAAATCCTTATAAAAAAATAATTTTTAATTTTTTTTAGAAAAGGAATTTTCAATGAAAGGATATTTTCTTTTATATAATTTTCATGTGATCTTTCAAAATCATGCTCCATATAAGATGAAATAATTTGTTATATTTATGATTTACTGGGTATATGATCCAATAATACTATTCAAATTCATTTTTTAATTGTTTTTTTGGATGGAGTTGTGTTTATGACACCCATTTCTATTTCCTATGTTATATGATTATGATGCCTTCTTCTTTCAATAAGCAATGAATTGAAGAAATTATTATGAAGCCTCTCTTTTTTCAATGGTTAATATATGATTGCATGTTTTTGACACCAATTTCATTTCAAGGGTTATGGTACAATATTTTTATGATTTTGTGGCACATGTATTTATTATTTCATTATGATATTAGTGGTACCAATATCTCCCTCCATTGAATTTATTAAGGATTTATATCGTATGAGATAATTATGGAAAACATTTCAATAAGATAGATCTAAAATAGAGAACAAATGCATCCTAATAAAAAATAAGAAATAGGTATATCTTGATCCGCTATGGGAAGATGGAGAAACTATATCCACTCTGGGATGTTGGAGAAACCTAGTCTATTGTAATGAAAGCACTGCAGCTGGGGGTGGTGGGGTGTCCTACATAGAATATGTAGCCCCCATAATGTGCCCTAATATGTTCTTGTAAATGATTTGTGACTTATAGGTAATGATATTACATGTTAATGTGTTTTCCACAAAATCGTTATCTTATGACTATGATATTCTAACATGGTTTATGTTCGTGATTATCTTATGATTCATGCCTCATGGAATTTCAATCATTATGTTGTGTCTCATGTTTCTTATCCTTGATGATCATGGAATGATCTTCAAATGTTATTATCATATTCTTGTACCCTTATATTCATGAGATTCTTATACATTTCATTTAATTAATCGTAATGAGAATTTGATCTCACCCCTTTTTAAGGTTTCCACTCCCCTGTCTAGGAATAATGTTTTTAAGTTGGAATAATAAAGGGTAAGATCCTTATGGGAGATGCTAATGATCATTCACCAAAATAGAATAATGAGTTCTATGTTTCCATGACACTATATTATTATGGTCTTCAAAAATATGTGTTTTAATGTGATGAATATTTATCTAAGTAGATGTAATATCCTTGTATGTAAATTCTACATAATTATAGTTGGTGTCAAAGGAAAGTTTTAGTCACCCATTAGAAACTAGGATGATAAAACCTAAGTGAGGTCCCAATGCATATTTCTAAAGAATGTCTAGGGATGTCTTTAAGGATAAATATAAAGATGAGATAATGGTTAGGAAGATGGCCTGTATTTTTAATAAAGGATAGATTGAGTTGCTTCATAGAAATACATCCCATTATATACTATAAAAGTGGTTGTGGTTATGATATAGATATACGAAGTGGTAATCCAAAAACATTGTATTTATCTAGAAATGACCGAGAACCGGTGCACCATAATGGGACTTGCTACACACCTAGTTTGACACTCATGGGGGTATTTATTTACAATTAACAAAACATTTATGAATCATAGTTAAGGATTTACACGGAATAAGAATACAAATAACCTATGGTAAACCTTAGGGTTTCATATATTATATAAACAAGGTTAATTATTTAGACATCCTATAAGTATTTTTTTCATGATTATGTGGTTTTCGGTTATGATTATTGTTTTTCACACTATTCTTTTTTGTGTTAGTCTATAACATAAACTAGAAGGAAATGGGTTATCATTGAATGTTTTGTGTATATAAAATATAGGAGTTTTACAAATTGATTCCATAAGTGGATATCCCATGCATATATTTAGGAAGGTGGTATGAGAAATTCTTATAATTTGGAAGATAAACAAAATGAAAATTATTTGTGAAAGAATGTCAGGTTATATATGTATTTTTTTACAATAAACGTAAGAAGAATGATTAAATAGAGGTTGAGTGGAATGATCCATACTTATATCAATGCAATTTCTCCATTATGGTACTAATTTCATAATTAATCTCATTAGAAAAAACAATGCCACATCAGTCTTAAATGAAGTACTATGTGACATCTAATCATATGTTTCCCACTTCTGTGTTTTGAATTTCTAAAATATCACCTACACGGTTGCGATCAGTGGGATGTTTGGAGTCTGATAGGACAAACTTAATTTTTTTTGTGAACAGTAACCAACCCGTTTGAATGGTAACCTACCCTTATAAATAGTAATATGACACTTATGAATAGTAAATTTTTCAAAATAATAGTAACCACACCCTTGAGTGTATAAATTAAATTTAGGCATCTTATAAGTGATAAAATGACCATAGTAAAAGTATATGAATTTTTTAAGACATAAATAATTAAATAATTAGTTAATTAAAATTTTAATATATTTTCCTAAAATGTGTTATGCTTGAAAAATGGTGTTCATTTTTTGATTTTACACATCAATAAAGGGTTAGGGTGAATTTTTTGGATTTTTTGGTATACTTGAATTTTGGATGAATAATGCAATACTATAATTTACAAAATATGCTAAATACATTAATTATAGTCATTTATGATGTTTTGTAGATGTATGACCAATTGGTTAGACCCGACATGCACATATTAATATTATTGGTCAAGTAATTATCAATATTACTTGTGTTGTGGATAAATAATAAATTAAGGAATATAATATTGAGATAACCGCTCTCCCCACCAATATAAATACCACCCCTCAAACCATCATTTCTTCACACCTCTCATGCTTCTAGATGTAAGAACTCGATTCGTAGTTCTAAGGCACGAGATTCTTCTTTTCTCTTTTCCTTAAGTGTTTTTGTGAAAATATGGAAAATGGTGAAAATTCCCAAAATTTGGAAACTACACGTTGTGTACTTTGTCCACACGCCGTGTACTTTTGGCCGTGTGGAATGAGTACAGAGGGCGTGTGGTCGTGTCGACGATGAAGGGTGTAGGAACCAACTACACACCGTGTAGTGGCCCCTTACACGCCGTGTAGTCAGTTGGCAGGCGAATAGTATGGCAGTGGCTAGCTGTGCGACTGAACACGCTATGTACTCAAGGATACCCTCCGTGTTGTCATGTCGGCAGATGAACAGTTCCACGCTGGCGGGAAGCCGCCTGGGGAACAATTTAAAAATGGGAAGTACACGCCATGTACTCGGAAGTACAGGATGTGTACTTTGTTTTTTTTCACTTAAAATGTGCAGTAGCCTCCCATGTTCATATGGAAGGATTAGAACAGGCAGACGGAGCTCAGGAGAGGAGGCTGAAGATTTGGAGATCCGCCGAGCGTTCTTCGGGAATCCATTTCTACCTCGGACGATCTCGTTGGAACCGCACGGGTAATCCCTCCACTCTCCTTAAGCAGTTCTTTCCATTTCTTCCCCTAACGGGAATTATTTAAGTTTAAACGGAGTTTATTGTACTTCAGATCGACGCCGTTCTTGGGAGTTTCTGGAATAGACGTTCATGTATATCGTTCATTGGTGGTTAAGGTAGGTGGCTTGGTGTTTATTTCCAACTGTTGTGCGTTTTGGGTGTTTTTGAGCTATGAACCCATATATGGGGTGTCGTGTGGCTGAGGTTGTGGCAATATTAAATACCTATAATTGTATAAGTGATTAAATAAAGTTGTAAAACTGTTGTTTGGGATCAGTGCTTGGATCCAGGACCATCCCGGGGGTGCGTTCCTCTGTTTAGCCATTTGGCCGGGATATCTGAGGGTATTCCATGTTTATATTATGCATTTCTCTTACCTTTAGAAGAATTGAATGTGAATGTTTATTTATATGTTATGCATGGCCCGGTTACTTCAGCCTGAGGGCGTTGTTTTATATAGCCCGAGTGCAGTTTTTATCTTAGCCTAAAGGAAACTTCTTTCGAGCATGAGTGCAATAGACCTTGTGCTTGAGGGTGACACTACCTACGCCTGAGGGAAAAATCTGTTATGCCTGTGGGAAATTACCTACGGGTTGGATTCTGATTTCCAGTGCATAAGGGCTTGAGTGTCTGAGGACATTGGATGTTACTTAGAAATTCACTATGGTGTTTTATTATATTAAAGGGATTAAATGATTAATTAAATGGCAATATAACTGGTAAGTTAGTTACTTTTGAGTACTTCTTAGTTTATTGTATTTTACTATTTCACACTGTTTTTGTATATTTTCACACAGTTGGGCATGAGCCTTTGGTGGGTGCCTACTAAGATATATTTCTCACACCCTGTTTGGGTCATGATTTTCGGACAAAACAAATTATGTTTCTGCAATTGCAGATAAGGGAAAGGGTCCTTATACAGGTACTTGATTGCTACTGAGGAGTAGGGGAACATGGGACCGGGCTAAGGCTCACGATGCTACCAGCTGTTTTTTCTGTTTTGTTTTTTTGTACATGTACTGCACTGTATTTTTGTGTAACATGTTCTTGCTGCATTCATAGAATTTGAGGCCTATTGCATCATATCTATATATCTTGTTGGTTATATCTACTGTAGTTGTTTATTTTAGTTGTGTATGGTTTACTGCTTCCGCTATTGCTGTATGTTTTATTTGATTCCGATGTGCTTCACTTTGACATATGAGGGCATAGTTTCCCCACTATCATACTTGGGCCCTCGCTACTAGTGGGCAGCCTCTGGCGTTTGGGGAATTGTTCTTGAGGTCACGTGGTGAACCAGGTGTGGGGCACCCGTTGAGTGGAACCCAGATCTGAGACGTTACAATGTGGTATCTGAGGAGTTCTTTTCATTGACTAACTATTTGGAGCGTTAGTCCGGGATAGGACGGGAACTGTAGTTGGTAATAAACTGTGCCTGGGTGTAGCTAACCCGTGTACAGGGAAAAGCCAATTTACCTCATATTGTAATTTTTCTGATTTTTCAATTTTATAGTTGAATTGATTTTCACCGTTGGGTGACACACTTGTGATTTTTCTATTGATATTTTATATATGGTTTATATTTATTTTCAACCTGATGAGATGAGGGTATTCCATCTCATGAATCATTGAGGAACATGCTAGAAATCACATGCCATGCATAGTTCCATGCCTTGTAGGTGAAATAGAAATTTCATGTTGTTGTGATAGTTGTTGTGCTAGAAAAGAATGTTGTTGTGATAACTTCTTGATAAATACCTGCTATGTGATAGGGTATTATTGTATAAACTTCTTAAAATAATGGACACCAAACCTTGGTTTTTGGGGAGTATGGGCCCCCATTTACCTGAATTTGGTGGATCATTAACTGTTTATTTTGTTATAACACAGATAAGATGTAAAACTTTTATTTCTGGGAAGTATGGGCCCTCACGGATCGGAATTTGGAACATAGATATTGTTTTTCAGTGTTTTCTGGGTTCCGGGGAAGTTTCTAAGGCATAATGTCTGGAATATCTAGTATACAGGCCGTGTAGTACCTTCAACATGCCGTGTATGGTCTTCTGTTGGGAAGAAAAATAAACTTCTTAAAGTACACGCCGTGTACCCCGAAGTACACGCTGTGTAGTCGCTTCCCGTGTCACAAACCGTGTGGGTGGCGACACGAGGAAGGGAAATGTTTGGGGCGAACATGCCATGTAGCTTCAGTACAAGCTGTGTAGTGGTTGACCCGGTGTCCTTCATGTAACTAAAAACATTGGCAGAGGAAACCATAAGACATAGACGTCATGTCCACTGTGGAAGATGTCGTGTAGTCCGACCTAGGATTCAGTCGTGTAACTAACAAACACGGGTCGAGGTAATCCTTTTGAGTACACGCCGTGTGTATATAGAACACTCCGTGTGGGTTGAGCCCTGTATCCGTCCATGTAACTAACAAAATGGGTCAGCAGAACTTGTCTAGTACACACCGTGTACCTGTGGGACACGCTATGTAGTCTTGTCTGAGGATAGACCCTGTGGACTTATCCATGTGGCTGGGAAGACGGAGTAGTGTACATGCCGTGTGCGGGTGTAACACGCCGTGTAGTATTAATCCAAGAAGTCGGTTGTGTCACAGATGACACGGGATGTTGAAAAATTTCACCATACACGCCGTGTAGGTATATACACGTCGTTTAGTTCTGTTCAAACGGGATCCATGTGTCTTATCCGTGTCGAAGGACCCGAGCAGGGGAGGGGAAGTCAAGTACACGCCGTGTGGTCATTATACATGCCATATAGTCTTCTTTTTCAAATCTTGAAATACCTTCTTCCTCTTGTTCCCTTTGTGGTTTCTTCATTTCCAGTCTTGTTAATCTTGAATCTAAGGCATGTTTATGACCTTGTAGTGTCATGCCTTCTAGACGAACGCACGTTGTTCGCCAGGAGAGCAGCAACTAGAATACTCTAGAGATGGTGGGCCATGGGCTACCAGTGGATCCTCCAACAGAGATAGATGCATCTCCAACCATTATATGAGACACAGCCATGAAGACGCAATTCCTTGAAGGCTTTATGCGGTTCATGTAGACCTTTCAGGGAGCACCGCCGGCTGCCACATCTATGGCTGAGCTTACTCGTATCTTCCAGCAGCAGCATCCACGGATGTTTCAGGAGATGGCGGACCACATGCTATGGTGTCTTGAATGGGATCAATGTAGACTATTTTCTAGCATGTTGAGATGCTTCTAGGGTAGAGGGTTAGGCTCGTGACATATATGCTGCATGATTCTACCAAGAGGTTTTTGGATGTTACCACCCAATTCGAGCATCAAAGAGACATGGCGTGGGACGATTTTCAGGCAGTCTTCTTTGACTTCATCTTCCCAGAGATGTTGAGGGAAGATAGGGCTCAAGAGTTCATGAATCTACCGTAGGGCACTATGTCAGTGATTGACTATTCTGCTCAGTTCACCGAGCTTTAGCGCTTTTCACCCATGCTGGTGGGTGATGAGATGCTGAGAGCCAGGTGCTTCGAAGATGTTCATCGGTATGACATCCAAGCGATGTTAAATGTTTTTAGTTGGCCTACTATATATGCTATTGTAAACTAGGAACCGATTACAGAAAGGAACTTGTGGGAATCTAGTGGTGTGGGCCAGGGCAGTTCAACCACAGTTTCTGGTACTATTTCTACTGGTAAGAGGAAGAGATAGATGGAATTCTCTTAGGGTGGTAGTACCAGCCAGATAGTTTCTTCAGGTGCGCCGGTCAGGTGCTACCAGTGTGTCAAAGAGGGGCAAAGGAGACTGTAGTGTCCATGAGATCCAGTGGAGTGCTGAGCTTGCTGCAAGATGGGTCATCTGCAATTCTTTTGCAGGGAATTTCCATGGATCGCTAGTGAGAGGGGTTCTGTGCAGACTCCGCGTGCGGGAGCAGCACCAGTGGATTCTTACCAGTCAGGGAATTGCAATACGTCAGGACATGTAGGTAGAGATGGTGGTCGTGGACGTGGTAGCCAGACTCAAGGATCGCAGAGGCAGCAGGGCGGGACAGCTCAGGGTAGCCAGACTGTGTCGCAGGGCCGCGGCACTAGGCAGACATATGCAGTGCAACAGACCCAGCAGGAGCAAGATCTCGGGCCTTCTACCGTCAGAGTTACTATTCTATAAGCTCTTGTTCTATCATCAGTACTTTTCGATACAGGTTATACACATTGTTTCATATATGTACCCTTTGTGGAGAGCCTTGGTCTTTGTGTTTCTACTTCATGTAATATCATGACGCTAGACACTACGTTGGGGACTAGAACGACTGGTGTACATCAGTGCAAGGAGTGCCCCCTTGAGGTTGGTGGGTGTCACTTCTTTTGGGGCCTCTATGTCTTAGAGATGATAGCTTATGACATCTTTCTCGGGATGTACTGGTTGGTTCCCTTTTGAGCCTTTGTAGACTGCTATCGTCACAGGGTTAGTTTCACATCACCAGAGGGTGGAGAGTATCTATACAAGTGTGAATGGGATGTTCAGGCGAGTCGAGCTGGACCAGAGCATTGTGGGTGAGGTGGAGTCACATCCCATATTGCGAGCTTATATATGGATTATCAGGGGTCTTGTCAGACGGATTTCCCTCCATTGTTTGATCATTTCAGGGATGTCTTCCCATATGACTTTTCAGGTCTACCTCCGGAGCATGAGGTGGATTTCTCTATTGAGATTGTTCCCGGAGTAGAACCGGTGTCCATTCCTCCTTATTGGATGGAAACGCCTGATTTGCAGGAGGTCAATAGGCAGTTAGAGGAGTTACATGCAAATTCTTTCATACGACTTCATACTTCTCCATGGGGTTCACCTATCTTTTTGCGAATAAGGCAGATGGTACCCGTAGACTCTATGTGGATTATCAGAAGCTGAACCAGTTGACGGTTAAGAACCAATATCCCTTGATGAGGATTGATGATCTTTTTGGTCAACTTAGTGGAGCACGAGTGTTCTTGAAGATTGACCTGAGGTCTGGATATCATCAGTTGCACGTTAGACCATCTGATATACCTCTCATAGCTTTCAGGAGCAGGTATGGTCTATACGATTATACGGTTATGCCGTTCGGACTCACGAACGCGCCAACGGTTTTCATGGCTCTGATGAATCATGTGTTCCATCCGTATCTGGATTCTTTTGTGGTAGTATTCGTGGATGACATCTTGGTGTACTCTCACACTTGACATGGCCATTCCACCCTTCTTGAGATCGTATTGAGTACACTGAGAGAGCATCATCTATATGTTATGCTCTCAAAGTTCTACTTTTGGATGGATCAGATTCACTTCCTAGATCATATCATCTCAGAGGCAGGAGTTGTAGTTGATCAAGAGAAGGTGAGAGCAGTAGTTTCCTAGAAGCAGCCCAAGAACATGTTTGCGATACGGAGTTTCTTGGGGCTGGCTGGTTACTAAAGACACTTCATACAGGACTTCTCCCACTTCGTAGCGCCGTTGACGGGTTTGACTAAGAAAGCTATGATGTTCGTTTGGACAGATGCTTGTGATACAACCTTTCAGGACCTAAAGGGGAGGTGGACATCAGCAATGGTCTTGATACTCACAGAGCAGGGGAAGATCTATACAGTTTAGTGTGATGCATCAGGTATTGGGCTGGGAGTAGTGTTGATGTAGGGTGATCGAGTAGTTGCGTATGAGTCTCGGCAGTTGAGGCCACATGAGAGGAATTACCCGACGCATGATCTCAAGTTGGCTGCAGTTGTTAATGCGTTGCGTTTTTTGGATACATTATCTGTTGGGGGAAAGTTTTGTGGATTTTACCGACCACAAAAGTCTCAAGTATATCATTACTCAGCATGACTTGAATCTGAGGCAGCGAAGGTGGGTTGAATACCTATAGTCCTTTGATTTTTAGGTTGCCTATACACCTGGAAAATGTAATACAGTAGCTGATGCACTGAGCAGGAAGACTAAGATACAGGCTGTGCAGGAGGCCAGTGATGAATGGCAGCTTATGGCCTTGTTCTCTGAGATGCATTTGGAGGTGCACGACAGTCAGGGACGGTCTTATCTTTCCTCTTTATCTGTGACTTCTACCCTCCAGGGTAGAGTGAGGATGAGACAGCTATCTGATTATGAAGGCCTAGTTCTACGTGAGTCAGTGGTCAGCGAGGACCCTCCTCCAAGTTATATGATAGGCGATGATGAAATTATACGGTTCCATGGATGATTGTGGGTTCCAGGGAATATACGTGAGGAGCTGATGTGGGAGTTTCATGCTTCAGCTTGGGCAGTTCATCCCAGGGTTACCAAGATGTACCGTGACATGAGACATCAGTACTGGTGGCTGGGTATGAATAGAGATGTAGCTAGTTTTGTTACGAGATGTTCCACCTGTCAGCAGGTGAAGGCGGAACATCAAAGACTAGCTGGGCTATTACAGTAGTTAACCATCCCGGAGTGGAAATGGGATGATGTCACGATGGAATTCGTGACTGGGTTGCAGAGGTCACCTAGGGGAGATTAAGCTGTGTGGGTTATTGTGGACATACTCACAAAGGTAGCTCACTTTTTGCTAATCAAGGAGACCTTCAGAGTTGACGAGCTCAGAAGGTTGTATATCTGAGAGATCTTACGTCTTCATGGGGTCCCTCATTCTATCGTTTCAGATAGGGACTCTCATTTTATGTCTGATTTCTGGCAGAGTTTTCAGAGGGCCCTGGGTGCACAGGTGCTTCTGAGCACAGTAGACCACCCTCAGACAGATGGCCAGTTAGAGCGTACGATACAGGTGCTAGATGACATGTTGCGTGCATGCATCCTAGACTTTGGGGGCTCTTGGGAGAGGCATATACCCCTATTTGAGTTTTCCTATAACAATAGTTTTCAAGAGACTATTGAGATGGCACCATACGAGGCTTTATATGGTAGGTCATTCTGTTCACCTTTGTGCCGGTTAGAGGCAGGTGAGGCAGCTTTACTGAGACCACGTCTCGTGTAGGAGACTTCTGAGTAGGTATAGTTGATTCAGAAGCAGATGAATACTGCACAGTCTCGTCAGAAATATTATGCTGATCTCCGCAGTCGACCTTTAGATTTTGGGGTTGGGGATCTTATTTTCTTTTGTGTTTCACCGAGGCTGGGACACAGGAGGATCAGGAGATAGGGTAAACTTTCACCTAGGTATGTGGGGCTATTTGAAATTATGGGGAGAGTCGGGCTGGTTGCTTATCGGTTGTAGTTACCTCAGAGGTTCCGGGCCATGCACGACGTCTTCCATGTATCTTAGTTGCACCGCTCTCATTCATACCTGTCTCACGTCTTTCAGCCCGAGGAGGTTGAGCTTGATTTAGATGTGTCCTTTGAGGAGAATCTGATTTGTATCGTTGATAGGAGTACGAAGGTTCTCCAAGACCGGTCAGTTCCTCTCGTATGGGTGCTATGGAAACATGGCCGAGTGTAGGATGAAACCTGGGAGCAGGAGACCAATGTACATGCTCACTGGCCGGAGTTGTTCACGGTTTTATCTTCGCCGACCTTCAGAGGGAAATTCAGGGATGAATTTCGTTAAGAGGGGATGTTTGTAAGAACCCAGTTCTTAGTTCTGAGGTACGGGCTTCCTCTTTTCTCTTTTCCTTAAGTGTTTTTGAGAAAATATTGAAAATGGGAAAAAATCACCAAATTTGGAAAGTACACACCATATACTTTGTCCACATGCCATGTACTTCTGGCCGTGTGGAATGAGTACACAGGGCATGTGGCTGTGTTGGCGATGAAGGGTGTAGGAACCAACTACACGCCGTGTAGTGGTCCCTTACACGCCGTGTAGTAAGTCGGCAAGAAAATAGTAAGGTAGTGGCTAGCTGTGCAACTTAACACACCGTGTACTCAAGGAGACACATCGTATAGTCATGTCGGCAGATGAACAATGCCACACTGGTGGGAAGCCACCAAGGGAACAGTTTAAAAATGGGAAGTACACGCGGTGTACTTGGATGTACACACCGTGTACTTTGTTTTTTTCGCTTAAAATGGGCAGTATCCTCCCCTGTTAATAGGGAAGGCTTATAATGGGAAGAGGGAGCTCGAGAGAGGAGGCTGAAGCTTTGGAGATCCATCGATCATTCGTTGGGAATTTGTTTCCGCCTCAGACGGTCTCGTTGGAACTGCATGGGTAATACCTCCACTCTCCTTAAGCAGTTTCTTGCCAATTCATCCCCTAACAGGAGTTATTTAAGTTTAAATGGAGTTTCTTCTACATCATATCTACACCATTCTTGGGAATTTCTGGAATCAACGTTCACGTATATCGTTCATTGGTGGTTAAGGTAGGTGGATTGGTGTTTATTTCAAACTGTTGTGCGTTTTGTGTGTTTTTGAGCTACGAACCCATATATGGGGTGTTTTGTGGATGAGGTCATAGCTATATTAAATACCTAGAATTTTATAGGTGATTAAATAAAGTTGTAAAACTATTTTTTGGGATTAGTGCTTGGATCCAGGACCATCCTGGGGGTGCGTTCCTCTGTTTAGCCGTTTTCCCAGGATACCCGAGGGTATGCCATGTTTATATTATGAATTTATTTTTTCTTGAGTGGAATTGAATGTGAATGTTTATTTATATGTTGGTCATGGCCCTATTACTTCAGCACGAGGGAATTGTTTTACTTAGCTCGTGGCCAGTTGTTATCTTAGCCTGAGGGAAACTTTTTCCGAGCTAGAGGGAAATCGACATTGTGCCTAAGGGCCACACTACCTATGCCTGAGGGAAAAATCGGTTATGCCAGTGGGCAATTAACTACGGGTTGGATTCTGATTACTTGTGGGTAAGGGCTTGAGTGTCTGAGGACACTAGATGTTACTTAGAAATTCACTGTGGTGTTTTCTTATATTAAAGGGCTTAAATGATTAATTAAATGGAAATCTAACTGGAAAGTTAGTTACTTTTGAGAACTGCTTAGTTTGTTGCATTTTATTTCTGCACACTATTGTTGCATATTTTCACACAGTTGGGCACAGGCCTTTGGTGGGAGCCTACTGAGATATATTTTTCACACCCTATTTGGGTCATGGTTTTTGGCCCAAACAGATTACGTTTCTGCAGGTGTAAATAATGGCAAGGGTCGTTATACAGGTACTTGATTTCTACTGAGGAGTAGGGGAGCATGGGACCGGGCCGAGGCTCGCGATGCTACCAGCTATTTTGTTCTATTTTGTTTTTCTGTACTTGTACTGCACTGTATTGTTGTGTAACATGTTCTTGATGCTTTCTTATAATTTGAGGCATGTTTCATTGTAACACCCCGAGATTTTATGAAAAATATTATTTTAGTTTCATTAATGTCTTATGTTGTATTCTACACCAAGATTACCTTGCGCTATACGCAACACCGTATTAGCTTGCAGTATACGCAACACTATTCTTGGACCGTGTTACACACAATTTTGATAAGAGTTATTCTACGCAACATTGAGTATATATATATATATATTAAATGTATAAATGAAATATGGTTGGATTCTGTTATACGAAACAATGAAGGATTCTTTCACAACACGCAACGCTGACTTGTCTTGCATTACACGCAATCACGACCTTCCTCGATAGCGTGTGTTGTACGCAATACCAGGTTTTAATAAACAATGATATATTATTATAATATTGTCATGAACTAGCCGTTATGAATAGTATTAACTAAATTTTGAATTTTATAACATTATTATTCATCTTACACATTTTCTAGAACATGGTATAAGAACAAAATAAATTTTTCGGGTAAAATAAGTATTTTTCAAAAAATGCAGTTTTGCCGCCTTTTGATGGCGCACCCACATTAAATATAGTTTTTGAAATTTTTATATGTTCAATTTGACAAAATAAAATTCTTCTTTTGAATCAGGATGTAAAAATTTACATTAGATAAAGTTTTGATATTTTTCCGATAACTTTCATATTTTAATGAATAGTAAAAACACACTATATTTTAATTAAAAACAACTTTTTTCATCATAATATCTTATGTGGTTAAATTATAATATTGAATGGTTTTAACGTATAAATAGAATATATTTTTAGCATTTAATATAATGTATGTCATTAGCATTGATTTTACCTTGAATTCGTAGGTTAAATCAATTCAATCTTTTGCAATGTTTTAAACAAAAACCCGTTTTTATTCGACAATGGGATTAATTTTAATTTATCTTCTGCAACTTCTGTGTACTGAATTTTAAAAAATTGATTCCATATTTGAAATCAGTGGGTCCAAATTATGTTAATAGGCAACCTTTTATTTTTGGGAATTATGAATAGTAACTACGGTAAATTTTATTTACCATAGTTAAAGGTAAATCGGGTAATTAAGGGTAAATATAAGATTATAAAATTACCCTAACAGATTCCAAAATTCTATTTGATGGCTAAAAGTAAAACCATATCAACTAAGGGTCGGATTAGATTCATTTTATGGACTTTTGACCATAAAAATAATTTAATTATTATTAAAACCAAAGAATGTGACAACATGTCACTTTCTTAAATCTTATAAGTATAATAATTTTAACTTAGTGATAAACATCATAAAACTTCGAACATGAATAGTCTCCAGAAATCTAAAAAAATTATATATATCATGAGAATTTATTTTTAATTTTTTGGGATTAAATAATTATCATTAATTGTGACACAATAGTGATGCAGAAATTATTTATCTAGTGAAAAATCAAGAATATAGTTTTTATTAAACTAATAGTGACTATAAAAGGCACAAAACCCTGACCAAAACTTAATTTTCATGTAAATTTAAGCAATAATCATCCAATGGTCGAATATCTGACCATTCTGAGTCTTATACAAGAAATTATGACACTTATATTATTTTATTTTAAATTAGCCAAATTTGTCACCTTCATAATTTAATAAATATAACAATTTAAATATTGTGATTTTAAGATGATAAATTCTAGTTAAAGTATTATTGTGAAAGGTACTATATTTATCTTCATCATAGGATTTTAATTTAAATTTTTATGCAAAAAATATGTATATTAAATAATTATAAAAAAATGTTGTAGTAATTATTTTATTAAGAGATAAACCTAATAAATGGTTTTAAAAATAATAAAATAAATATTATATGAACTTGTTAATGTGATCCACTAATTTTATAGAGACATATGACCTTTTATTAATCTATTTAAGCTTTTAGTTCGAACATATCTTCTATATATATTTTATTTAAATTCAAATAAATGAATAGTGTCAAAATTGACACTATTGTTATTTTATAAAAATAACATATTATAAAATTGTTTAAAAATCACAAAAATATTTAAAAATTATAAATTTAAATTTATATGGTCTATAATGTTATAAAGTAAACAATTATGGAAAATTCACAACAAATAGGTAATTATTTGTTATGATTTAAAATTTATAATTTTATTACCACAAATAAACGTAAATAGATTAAATAAGGATAAATCAAAATGATACTGTTTAAAATAAGATCCAAACATGTCTAAATTTGATTGGTTGATGATATTACAACCCTATCTCATATAATATTCGAATATGAGTCATTTTCGGAGGTTTTTAAGTGTGGTTAGATTTATTATAAATTAATATTTTTAAGAATTCCAAAGGTGCCCCTATCCTCCCTTATAAAAGGGAACCTCCTCCCTCTCTTCCTCACACAACATTGAGCCTTCAAGCTCGGCCAACCCCTGCCCAATTCTCTTCTCCACTTCCCTAGAAATATCCTAGAGGTTCTGGTATTCCTCAAAGACCAATTTTAGTGCCTTAAGAGGAGGTCTCAAAAAGGCGCTTCAAAGAAGAGGTAATTTCCGTTACCGATTCTTTCACCTTTATTTCTTCTTCCACTTCTTCTTATTAGGTTGTTTCATTATGAAGTAATAACATCAGTATCACTAATATACTGATATTTTATTATAAGTATGAAACAATCCTAATTCACCATCTATCCATCCTACGGAAAACGAAATCACCGCGCGTGCGTACGTACGGAATACCGTCTCCACGCCGTGGTGTAATCTGTTTTTCCACCAACACCTTACATGGATGGGTATTATTGTAAAGAATAACTATAAATAGTAATTATAACATCATAATGATTCTGATATATTGTATCATCCACTCCAATTCAATTCAATAATTATGGAAATGATATCATCGCTCGTGCGTACGTACGGACTACGGTCTCCATGACGCGATGAGATTCATTCTCCATGTTAACCATTTAAGAATGATTATAAAGTATATATAAGAAATAATAATGAAATATATGACATTATAAAGCTACTGTATTTATGTGTATATATATGTATGTCATCTACTTAATTCCACTCAATTCAATAAGGAAACGAAAACAGTGTTCATACGTACGTACGGGCTACCATCTCCATGAACAGTGTATTTCTTTCCATTTACTAATTTATTATATATATTTATATTCTGAAAATATATTATATATAAATCATGTTTTATAATCTGGAATTAAGTAATTATGATCTAACCAATCATATGAATAATTACAAGTTAAAACAAGAACGACAAATGAGACGATTTCACCCAAAACGCTACTTTAACATGAATTTACAAAAGAACGGGTAATATAAAGTCATAAGTGAACCATATATGATATAATAACAATGAATATGATTCTGTAATAAGTCAATGACATTATTTAAATAATTATACAGGAGGTTCGGACACTTACGAAGCAAATCGGACCTAAGGTAAGGGAAATATCACAATCTCACTTTTATCCGAGATTGTTTTTACTTTGGTAATTACTGGGGTGTATTTTATCATCCACATCCATGTTCCCTCAATATGTAATATTATTTCCATCCTTCTACAATAGTTTATATCCAATTTTACCCTTTGGTAAGTTTTTTTTGTAAAATATATGAAAGGAATCTTTTGTCGTTTTTCGTACGAGGTACTTTTTGACTTTTCCGACAAAAGTACGAGAAGAATGTTTTCTTTTAACTTATACGACATGAATGGATTTTTAAAACATTATTTCCAAGAATATTCCTTTACAAGTTTTCAAGTTTATTTTTAATCAACTTCTTTTATTTTATAATTTATTGACATGTTAAGAAATGAAAAATATTTTTGAAGTAGAAAGGATATTTTCCTCAAGAATGGAGTTCAAAGGTTTTATCAAAATTATTTTCCATCTAAGATAATATAGGGTTCTGTTTCTATCCCTATTATTACATTGATTTTATTATGTTGTGATGGAATTATTTTTATGAATTCCTTTATCTTATATGAATTGTTTGATGATGTCATGATGTTTAAGATTCCCGTTTTTTATTACATGCGTTATGCAATGATGTATGATTTACGATTTTGTGGCACGCATAAGAATGGTATCATTATGAGATGGGTGGGACCTATATCTCCCTCCAATGAATTGGGTAAAGATTTTATATCTCATGAGATAGACATGGCAGGAATGGTAGGTTATACCGGTTCAGTGAAACAGGACTGAAACGAGGGTGACTCGGTTCAGAAAGGGACTTTGTCCACGAAGATAGTCTTGGCAACGAGTCTTGACTAATAAGAAATGATTCTCTATGATTATGTGTGTATTCCACAAAGTTTAATGTTTTATGTTATGATTATTGTGATTACATTTCACTGCCATGAGTTATCCCAGGTTATGAAATTATGATCTCTTTTACAGGTTAAGATTTCCAAAAGTTATGTTATTATGTATATGATGTGATTGATATTTCATTTGTTTACCCTTAATGAGCATTTGAGATCACCCTTTTCTGTTTTCTTTTCCCCAGGATATAAAGAAAGGTTTTAGGTAAAAAAGAAGAAGATCTTTATGGGAGATGTTGAAGATCTTTCACCACGATTAGATGATTATATTCCGAGTTTCCAAAGACACTAAACTATTATGATCCTTGTGTGTGTGTTTTTGTTATGTAATAAATATTCCGCAAAAGTAATGTAATGTCCTTGTACGTCAGGCTTCGAGTCTCTACAGTTGGTATTAGAGGAAAGGTTTAGTCAACCTTTGGAAATTAGGATGCGAAAGCGTTAGTGAGATCCCCAGAGATATTTCTAAGGTATGTATGGGGATGTCCCTAAGGATAATTATACGTATAAGTTACAGTCCTAGAACTACGGTAACCATCATAGAATATAAACCTAAGATGTTAGATATTGAAGGTACTCCCCCTTTATTATGTTGTTTTCCCTAGCATGATTTTTGCCTCTCACAAGATTCTTTTTGTGTTTTAGTTAATGGAGGGAACCAGAAAGAATTCGGTTAACATTGACTCCAATGGACAAATTTGTGACTATGAGAAACAAAATTGTGTAATTCCTAGAGAGAAAGATCTTGTGATTATGCCAAATCAGTCATCGCGATATATGATTAACAAGGTGAAATTTAGTGGTATGCCTAATTCATCAAAGAAGAGGAAGATAAACTATTATGCATGTTCACATGTTGAGGAGCATAAAGAAAAGAAGATTGAGATTTATAAAGAAGGGAAGAAGAACCTTGAGGAATACCTCAAATGGAGGAACCGATGTTATCTATGTGGAGAAAAGGGTCATAGAGTGATAGACTGTTATGGAGTTCAATGTATTATTTGTGGAGAACATGGGCATTACACAACTCAATGCCCTGACCTAAAAAGTTACTTCTAAATCAAGGAAGGACTTATTCCAGGACAATAATTGAAGAGGATGGACTGAAGTTTTTATGTATTGGTATTCAAGAATAATGTTGTTGAGGTACTTTTATTGTTGTATTATTCTATTGTGGTTTTCAATAATTTTAAGGTACCGGTAACCATGAAAAGTGATTCAAATATTTATGAAAGTAGATGATATGTGCATAATGAAGGGATAAGGAGAAAATGAAATGTTTGACAGTATTCATGAGCTCATGATTGATATAAGGACTAAGTGATATCATGGTTTGAGTATATAGAATTTTGATGATTTTGGTATGTGGAAGGTATTAACTTTTAACTACATTCAAATTTTCACTATGGTTCAAAGTGTATTCAATAGAATACATGATTAAGGCCTTTGAATGTTTGGAATGTGGCCAACAAGACATATCTTATATGGGGATCAATGATGGTATTAAATCTCTGGTAATCGTTTTCACTATATTATGAGAGTGGACTGAAGTATTATGGATAATCCTAAAGATTGGAATCAATTATGTTGGACATAAGTTAGTATTGCCTAAGGATAGAAGTTTTTTCGATATTATTGATGCGATGTAATAGTAATATAGTTTTAGAAAAATGACAACCTGCAGGACGGGCGAAATCCCAACGCATCAGACAAGGTCGTAGGAATCGAACCCACAACCGAAGTGCGACTGGCCTTTATCGCCTACCACTGGCCTACAGGAAGTCCCTGGTTAGTAGAAACTAGTTTTATTTTATTAAGAGGTATGATATATGAAGTATAAGTTCAACCTCACAAAAGACGGACTTATGAATATTCGATAACTATTGCTAACCTTTTGTTTGAAACAGATGGAATGACCCATCATTCTATCACATGATCTTTTTACACTTCATTTCTTTAAGAGATGAAGTGGAAACTGTTCAAAGCAGGAACAACAGTGAGATTGTACCAAAATCAAGTAAGTATTTATTCTAATTCAAAATTTTCAACTTTAGGTAAATGATATTGAAAACCAAAAATTTTGTCCTAGTGATCTGATATCCGATGAATCAGATGGTAACCTAGATCATCACAAATTTATGGCTTTGTGATTGATGGCTTTTTCATAGCCATGTCCTCTACCACTCTCCATCAGAACATGATGGTTAGATTTCCCTTCCATGTCCATATTTTCACCTATGTTCTCCTATGTGGATACCCAGTGATTAGTTAACTTGGGTAACCATTACGTTTTATACTTTAGTTTTTAAAGATATGTTTTGGTATTCCTTTTTACGATGTGGGTTTCTATCAAAGAAACTTTCAAATAGTAAACCATTTATAACCCCGATGAATTTCGAGGGCGAAATTCATTTTAAGGGGGGGGGGGTAGAATGTAACACCCCGAGATTTTAGGAAAAATATTATTTTAATTTCATTAATGTCTTATGTTGTATTCTACACCAAGATTACATTGCGCTATACGCAACACCGTATTAGCTTGCAGTATACGCAACACTATTCTTGGACCGTGTTACACACAATTTTGATAAGAGTTATTCTATGCAACATGGAGTATATATATATATATATATTAAATGTATAAATGAAATATGGTTGGATTCTGTTATATGAAACAATGAAAGATTCTTTCACAACACTCAACCCTGACTTGGCTTGCATTACACGCAATCACGACCTTCCTCGAGAGCGTGTGTTGTACGCAATACCGGGTTTTAATAAACAATGATATATTATTATAATATTGTCATGAACTAGCCGTTATGAATAGTATTAACTAAATTTTGAATTTTATAACATTATTATTCATCTTACACATTTTCTAGAACATGGTATAAGAACAAAATAGATTTTTTCGGGTAAAATAAGTATTTTTCAAAAAATGCAGTTTTGCTGCCTTTTGATGGAGCACCCACTTTAAATATAGTTTTTGACATGTTTATCTGTTCAATTTGACAAAATAAAATTCTTATTTTGAATTAGGATGAAAAAATTTACATTAGATAAAGTTTTGATATTTTTCCGATAACTTTCATATTTTAATGTATAGTAAAAACACGCTATATTTTAATTAAAAACATATTTTTTCATCATAATATCTTATGTGGTTAAATTATAATATTGAATGGTTTTAATGTATAAATAGAATATATTTTTACCATTTAATATAATGTATGTCATTAGCATTGATTTTACCTTGAATTCGTAGGTTAAATCAATTCAATCTTTTGCAATGTTTTAAACAAAACCCCGTTTTTAATCGACAACGGTATTAATTTTAATTTAATTTCTGCAACTTATGTGTATTGAATTTTATAAAATGGATTCCATATTTGGAATCAGTGGGTCCAAATTATGTTAATAGGCTACTTTTTATTTTTGGGAATTATGAATAGTAACTACGGTAAATTTTATTTACCATAGTTAAAGATAAATCGGGTAATTAAGCGTAAATATAATATTATAAAATTATCCTAACACATTCCAAAATTCTATTTGATGGCTAAAATTAAAACCATATCAACTAAGGGTCGGATTAGATTCATTTTATGGACTTTTGACCATAAAAATAATTTAATTATTATTAAAACCAAAGAATGTGACAACATGTCACTTTCTTAAATCTTATAAGTATAATAATTTTAACTTAGTGATAAACATCATAAAACATCGAACATGAATAGTCTCCAGAAAGATAAAAAAATTATCTACATCATGAGAATTTATTTTGAATTTTTTGGGATTAAATAATTATCATTAATTGTGACACAATAGTGATGCAGAAATTATTTATCTAGTGAAAAATCAAGAATATAGTTTTCATTAAACTAATAGTGACCATAAAAGGCACAAAACCCTGTCCAAAACTTATTTTTCATGTAACGTTAAACAATAATCATCCAATGGTCGAATATTTGACCATTTGGAGTCTTATACAATCAATTATGAAACTTATATTATTTTATTTAAATGATGCCAAAGTTGTCACCTTCATAATTTAATAAATATAACAATTTAAATATTGTGATTTTAAGATGATAAATTCTAGTAAAACTATTATTGTGAAATTTACCATATTTATCTTCATAATAGGATTTTATTTTAAATTTTTATGAAACAAATAAGTATATTTAATAATTATACAAAAATGTTGTAGTAATTATTTTATTAAGAGATAAACCAAATAAATGGTTTTAAAAATAATAAAATAAATATTTTATGAACTTTTTAATGTGATCCACTAATTTTATAGACACATATGACCTTTTATTAATCTATTTATGCTTTTATTTATAACATATCTTCTGTATATATTTTATTTAAATTCAAATAAATGAATAGTGTCAAAATTGACACTATTGTTATTTTATAAAAATAACATATTATAAAATTGTTTAAAAATCACAAAAATATTTAAAAAATATAAATTTAAATTTATATGGTCTATAATGTTATAAAGTAAACAATTATGGAAAATTCACAATAAATAAGTAATTATTTGTTATAATTTAAAATTTAGAATTATATTACCACAAATAAACATAAATAGATTAAATAAGGATAAATCAAAATGATAAGGTTTAAAATAAGATCCAAACATGTCTAAATTTGATTGGTTAATGATATTACAACCCTATCTCATCTAATTTTAGAATATGTGTCATTTTTGGATGTTTTTAAGTGTGGTTAGATTTATTATAAATTAATATTTTTAAGAATTCCAAAGGTGCCCCTCTCCTCCCTTATAAAAGGGAACCTCCTCCCTCTCTTCCTCACACAACTTTGAGCCTTAAAGCTCGGACAACCCCTGAAAAATTATCTTCTCCACTTCCCTAGAAACATCCTAGAGGTTCTGGTCTTCCTCAAAGACCAATTTTAGTGCCCTAAGAGGAGGTCTCAAAAAGGCGCTTCAAAGAAGAGGTAATTTCCGTTACCGATTCTTTCACATTTATTTCTTCTTCCACTTCTTCTTATTAGGTTGTTTCATTATGAAGTAATAACATCATTATAACTAATATACTGATATGTTATTATAAGTATGAAACAATCCTAATTCACCATCTATCCATCCTACGGAAAACGAAATCACCGCGCGTGCGTACGTACGGAATACCGTCTCCACGTCGTGGTGTAATTTGTTTTTCCACCAACACCTTACATGGATGGATATTATGGTGTAAAGAATAACTATAAATAGTTATTATAACATCATAACGATTCTGATATATTGTATCATCCACTCCTATTCAATTCAATAATTATGGAAATGATATCATCGCTCGCGCGTACGTACGGACTACCGTCTCCACGACGCGATGAGATTCATTCTCCATGTTAACCATTTAAGAATGATTATAAAGTATATATAAGAAATAATAATGAAATATATGAAATTATAAAGATACTGTATTTATGTGTATATATATGTATGTCATCTACTTAGTTCCACTCAATTCAATAAGGAAACGAAAACAGCGTTCATGCATACGTACGACCTACCGTCTCAATGAACGGTGTATTTCTTGCCATTTACTAATTTATTATATATATGTATATTCTGAATATATATTATATATAAATCATATTTTATATTCTGGAATTAAGTAATTATGATCTAACCAATCATTTGAATAATTACAAGTTAAAACACGAACGACAAATGAGACGATTTTACCCAAAACGCTACTTTAACATGAATTTACAAAAGAACGGGTAATATAAAGTCATAAGTGAACAATATATGATATAATAAAAATGAATATTATTCTGTAATAAGTCAACGACATTATTTAAATCATTATACAGGAGGTTCAGACACTTACGAAGAAAATCAGACCTAAGGTAAGGGAAATATCACAATCTCACTTTTATCCGAGATTGTTTTTACTTTTGTAATTATTGGGGTGTATTTTATCATCCACATCCATGTTCCCTCAATATGTAATATTATTTCCATCCTTATACAATAGTTTATATCCAATTTTACCCTTCAGTAAGTTTTTTTGTAAAATATATGAAAGGAATCATTTGTCATTTTTCGTACGAGGTACTTTTTGACTTTTCCGAAAAAAGTACGAGAAGAATGTTTTCTTTTAACTTATACGACATGAATGGATTTTTAAAACATTATTTCCAAGAATCTGCCTTTACAATTTTTCAAGTTTATTTTTAATCAACTTCTTTTATTTTAAAATTGTTTAAAATGTTAAGAAAGGAAAAATGTTTTTGAAGTAGAAAGGATATTTTCCTCAAGAATGGAGTTCAAAGGTTTTATCAAAATTATTTTCCATCTAAGATAATATAGGGTTATGTTTCTATCCCTATTATTACATTGATTTGATTATGTTGGGATGGAATTATTTTTATGAATTCCTTTATCCTATATGAATTGTTTGAAGATGTCACGATGTTTAAGATTCCCATTTTTATTACATGGGTTATGCAATGATGTATGATTTAAGATTTTGTGGCACGCATAAGAATGGTATCATTATGAGATGGGTGGGACCTCTATCTCCCTCCAATGCATTGGGTAAAGATTTTATATCTCATGAGATAGACATGGATGGAATGGTAGGTTATACCGGTTCAGTGAAACAGGACTGAAACGAGGGTGACTCAGTTCAGAAAGGGACATTGTCCACTAAGATAGTCTTGGCAATGAGTCTTGACGAATAAGAAATGATTCTCTATGATTATGTGTGTATTCCACAAAGTTTAATGTTTTATGTTATGATTATTGTGATTACATTTCACAGCCATGAGTTATCCCAGGTTATGAAATTATGATCTCTTTTACAGGTTAAGATTTCCAAAAGTTATGTGCTTATGTATATGATGTGATTGATATTTATTTTGTTTACCCTTACTGAGCATTTGAGCTCACCCTTTTCTGTTTTCTTTTCCCCAGGATATAAAGAAAGGTTTTTGGTAAAAAAAAGGAAGATCTTTATGGGAGATGTTGAAGATCTTTCACCACGATTAGATTATTATATTCCAAGTTTCCAAAGAAACTAAACTATTACGATCCTTGTGTGTGTGTTTTTGTTATGTAATAAATATTCCTCAATAGTAATGTAATGTCCATGTACGTCAGGCTTCGGGTCTCTACATGCATCATATCTATATATCTAGTTAGTTATATCTACTGCAATTGTTTATTTCAGTTGTGTATGGTTTACAACTTCCGCTATTGCTATATGTTTTATTTCATTCCGTTGTGCTACACTTTGACACAGGAGGGCATAGTTTTCCCACTATCAGACCAGGGCCCTCACTGCTAGTCAGTAGCCTCTGGCATTTGGGGAAATTCTCTTGAGGTCACGTGGCGAACTGGGTTTGGGGAACCCATTGAGTGGCACCCAGATCCGGGACTTTACACAAGAAGTATCCAAATTCTACCCAATGATCTTTCCAAGCCTCTCCTCCAAGTCCAGGAAAACTTGGTCTCACAAAAATACCTAGCATAAATTTCTTAAGGAGGATCTAAATAGGAGGATTCAAGAGGCAATTTTTCTCTCTCTTTTATTTCAATTTCATTTGAAATTTATTTTTCTATTATCTTAAACATATATTATCCAAATGTAATGATAAATCCAATGTTATTTATATAATGGTACGATATCATTTTAATTTAAGATTATTCATTATACTCCTCCATCTCTCTCTTTTTTAATAATAATATGACATCGTTTCCGGTGATGTGTATGTTTACCTATATCAAGGGTGATGGACTTCCATATTCCATAAACTCCTTCATGTCTGTGAATGACACCATTAAATGGATGAAACCAGTTATTAATATGTAATTTTTAACCCCATTTTTTTGTAAAATTTTATATTAATAATACTATTAGGTAAAACAAATCATTTTTGTTGTGATCAAAAAACTGCCCAAATTTACACAAAACGATCATCATTAAATTTTATCTAATGATTCATCAATGTGGTATTTAAAATAATTCAATAAAATATCATTTCATCTCCTATAAAATCATTAATAACATGTAATGTTAGTTCTGTATTTTTATCCATGCTCTAAACAAACATCCATTTATGCGCACAAGTGAACCGTTCATGAAAACTATGAAAAAGAACACTCCCAAAAAATGGATTTAAACACTATAACTCATCCAATGGACCATAAAAAAACATAGTGAAACCATAATAAATCATATTCTTGTATAAAAGGGTATTTTATTTCTAATTAATTAATATAAATTCATTATACATGACATTAAATTGAAGAAAGCGTTCGGATACAATGCAAGGGGAAATTCTCGAAGCCAACATTCTTTTTATGGGTTATACCTCTTTCAATTGATTCTCATTATGGTTACCCCTAAAAATAATTTTTTCATAATTATCTTACCTTTACTAGGATATATATTTTTTCTTCTTATGGTCATGAAAAACCAACTAGTTTTTCAAAAGAACACATCTTTTGATTAAACACACACTCAAATATTGTTTCTTCTTCACACATTGTGGATTGTTCTATGTCAAGAATGTTATCCTTCTATATTTTTAGAAACCAATGTTTATAAATTTAGGATTTTTTATGTGAAACCATTTTGTTTACATGGTTTTATTTATATTCATTTTTTATTAATTTTCTACGTTGTATGCATGATAATGTAAAAATTATGATATGACGAGATTTTCTGGAATTATATAATGCAATATGTATGTTTGAATGTGATGGATGCACCCATAATTATATAGTGCTCCAATGATTTTCTAATGTGATGAATCCCATGAGATAAAGTGATAGGAAGAATGAACATGATTAGAGATTTGTTCACATCTATGTGTGGTAGTTGACCACTAAGACATGACATTTCGTTTTTAGGAATTTCCTCATTTCATGTCATTTATTAATGCTTCCCCTCATGCTCATGATCCATTTAATATTTTTTGATTGTGTTATCCCATTTTTTTATTGTTAATATCTATCCTCTTACTAGGCTATTATATCCCCCCTTTTGATGTATATCCCCAAGTGACTATGTGTACTAATGAGTTTTCAATGGACAATAAGAAGCTATAGAAGAAAGGATTAAATAAATGTTTATGTTTTATACTGTAAATGTTATGTATGGTACACTTTTTCCCAATACACAAATGCATTGGATCCTTTTTCTGTAATAATATTATGTTGTTTATATTTCTAAATGATGTAATAGTATTGTAAGAAAAGTCCGAGTCGCTATAGTTTCTATTAGAGGAAAGGTTCAATTAATTTGGGAATTAGGACATGTGAACCCTATTGAAAACATCTCGTGTGAGACTATATAAAAATATAAAAAAAATGATATTTAAATATTTATCCCTTATGTTAGGCTTTTAGTGTAAATTATACAAATCAATAATTTATTTATTCATGAAATTATTACATATGCTTTTTCCTAACATTTTCTATTTCAGAAAATGGTGGGAACCAGGTGAAACTCGGACAACAATATGTGGGAGGTACAATACAATGATTTCCCGAATGACATTTACATTTCTTTTAGAGGCAGAGTTCAAAAAAACATGGAGATTATTACCCATATATCTCACATTATTTATAATAACTTAAATAATGAGGAACTTCCTACTTCACTAAAGAGGGCGTAATTTACTATCGAATGTTTTTTACAACAACGTTCACCGACATTAAGTGGGTATTATGATTCAGTAGTTGTGGAACAATGTGTTCACTCCAAGAAGAAGAACATATTTTTAATTCACTATTCTGAAAAGGAGAAGGTGACACTAGTTGATTATTGTATAGATGGAGTGGATGATCAATAGTGGGATTTGATTATGAACCTCAATTCAAGATATAAAATTGAAGAGATAGAATGGTAAGACATTAAGATCATGTATCTTAACAAGTATTTCCCAAGAACTCTTCTTACAAAGATAGAGAGAGAATTCATATAGCTCACGAAAATGAAAGTAGAATTTTTCAAAACCTATGAAGTGAATTTCACAAGGCTTTCAATGTAATATTCGGGATTATTTATCCACAATGATAGAAAATTGATATATTCTTTAGTGGATTAAAACTAAACCTTCTAAAGTAACTTGAAATTTGAGACTTTGGTGTCATAATGACGTTGTTCGATGTGATATCA
Organism: Viscum album; assembly: GCA_963277665.1. Classification (NCBI taxonomy): domain Eukaryota; kingdom Viridiplantae; phylum Streptophyta; class Magnoliopsida; order Santalales; family Viscaceae; genus Viscum; species Viscum album. The sequence goes on from OY728119.1 coordinate 1,920,024,977, forward strand.
AAGAGGAGATAAAGCTTTAATAATGGTCCCATGGCTATGGTGATATGAAATTAAAGATGGAGTTTTATGTTAAATGATATAATGATAATGGAGGGAAGAAAATTCAACCACCCACATGCAAAAAATATTGGAAGATTCAGCGTGGGAACAACCATAATGGGAAGGATAAATTCCTCAAGTGTGGGAAATAAGGACACCAAGCTTAAGAGTGTCTAAAGGACATGATAAGGAAATAGAATGAAGTGGATGAAAGGAGAGAACCACCTGTGGTCCAATGCTACAACTATAGGGATAAAGGGAACTATGAAACTTAGTGCACTAATCCATGATTTATTGAGGGTAATCACCATGAGAAGAAACCAAATCTATAGGATCAAGGGACGGCATATAACGTCACTAATGTAGAAGTGGATCTAGATAATGAAGAATTTCTAGGTCTTCAACATATTCAATCATGAATGGAAAATTTATAATTTGTTTCTGGTTATATGCATTCCTTTATATCTTGAATGTTTGGTAGAACTATAGAATCAATGCCCCAAAACAATGAAGTATATTTATCTATAAAAACACCATGTCTTGAAACTATTGAAAACTAGGAGTTTTACTCTTATCATATTTTAATATGTGGGAAGATTCTTCCAGAGAATCTTGTAATACATCCCTTGGTAGAATTCAATGCTATAATGCGAATGGATTGAATCTCGTTATAAAGAGAACATATCAACTATCGGGAAAATGAAATATCTTTTCATATTATGAACCATACCAATGTCCTCTAAAAATGCAAGGTGGATCATGAATCTCCTTTGAAATATCCTTCAATGGTGTGGGTGTTGATTCCATGTGTAGAGGTACACCTCTCTCAAATGGTTGAGCCAAAGGAAAGTGCCAAACTAGTGTAAATTCCCCTCATGAGGGAATACAGTGATGTATTTCCGGAATAGTTACCTAGACTTCCCCAGGACATTGAGGTAGGGTTCTCTATAGAAATAATATATGGATCTACTCCTATCTCAATGTTTCTATATAGGATGGATCCAATCGAACTGGGGGAGATAAAGAAGTAGTTGCCATAGCATTTGGACAGTGGGTTCATACTCCCGAGTGCATGTCTTTCAGGTTCACCATAGCTTTTTCTGAAGAAGAGGGATGGAAGAATGAAGTTGTGTATCAATTATTGGGAAATCAAAATGATCTCTATAAAGGACATGTATCCTCATACAGGGATTGACGACTTGTTCGACCAGTTAAGAGGAGCTCAATACATCTAAAAAGGTGGATCTTCATTTTGGATATCATCAGTTAAATGTGAAGAAGGATGATATTTAGAATATTTCATTCTGTACAAGGTATGGTCACTATGAGTTTCTCTTGATTCCCTTTTGTAACACCCAAAACTTCCATGGTACGCTTCTCTTTCAATAATGCAATAGCTTGCATTGTAGGCAAGTTCGAGATTCTAACACACCACAACCAATCAAAGTAGCCATTATGAATAGTAATACCCACCTTTTGAAATTATATAAATTTTATATTTCAAAATGGACTTCATTTTTGTATTCTAAATATTGAAATTATCCTAAGATGATTTTTTTGTAATTTTCTGAGAACTTCCAATTTTCTATGAAAATAAAAAATACTTAAAAACAAATTTTTTAATCAACATAATTTATAGTGATAAATTATAATGCTAAGTGGTTTTAAAGTAAAATTAGAATATATTTTTACCAATTTATCCAATTGTGGTCATTATAATTAATTTCACTTTGAAATTGGATATAAACAATTGTCAATCTTTTGATATATATTGTTTCTAAAAAACATGCTATTTGTTGTGATAGCATGAATTAATTATTAAATTAATTAATTCAACTTATATGTTTTGAATTTTTTAAAATAGACATCATTTTTTAATTAGGAATATCAAATATATCTTCGGGTGAATTTTTGGTATTTTTCTGAAAAACATCAATTTTTGATGTGTAACACCCCAAACTTCTATGGTACGCTTCTCTTTCAATAATATAATAGCTTGCATTGTACGCAAGTTCAAGATTATGACACACCACGAACAATAAAATTAGCCATTATGAATATTAATACCAACTTTTTGAAATTATATAAATTTTATATTTCAAAATGGACTTCATTTTTGTATTCAGAATATCAAAATTATCCTAAGTTGAATTTTTAGTAATTTTCTAAGAACTTCCATTTTTTTTGAATAGAAAATATACTTTAAAACAAATTTTTTGATCAAAATAATTTATAGTGATAAATTATACTATTGAGTGGTTTTAAAGTATAATTAGAATATATTTTTACCATTTTATCCAGTGGTGGTCATTGGAATTAATTTCACTTTGAAATTGGATATAAACAATTGTCAATCTTTTGATATATATTGTTTCTTAAAAACACGATATTTATTATAACAGTTTGAATTAATTATTCAATTAATTAATTCAACTTATATGTTTTGAATTTTTTAAAATAGAAATCATTTTTGAATTAGGAATATCAAATATAGCTTAGGGTGAATTTTTGGTATTTTTTCTGTAAAACTTCAATTTTTGATGAATAGTGAAACCACTAAGTGGTAGTTAAAAAAATAATTTTTCGTTTTAATGAATCTTTACCAATTCTGTGAATTGAATTTAAAAAATCCGACATACATGGTTATCATTAGTATTTTAAATTTTGTTCAATGGGATGAAAATAATTTTTGGTGAATAGTAACTTTTAAGTTTTATTAATCGCGATTAAAGGTAATTAGTGTAATTTAATGTAAATATAATGTTATAATAATATTAAATTACCTTTAAAATTTTCCTACCCTTATTGGATGATTCATGGACGACCAATACAATCCATGGGTCAACTTGGGGACCCCATGGAGCCACTTGGGTAAGAAAATGACAATATTAACTTTATATTTAAAGTAAAAATAAAATTGTCACAAACATGTGTTGTTTTACTAAAACAATTATTACATGGGGTTATATAAGTTCACATTTCAACTATAAATATTATTTGGAAAGATAAAAATATTTCCTACATCATGGTAATTTTTTTTATAATTTTTAGGAATTACAAAAATAAATTTATTTATGACACCCTGATGATGCAGCGATTACCTCATTAATGAACAATTTAAATAAAATGAAAAGATAAGGTTAAATATAATAATTACACTTGTATAAAACCTATTGGATGGGTATATTTGGAACCTTTATCACTTTATCATCGAAATATATCATTGTGGGATCTTTATAATCTGAAAAGCATTTCATAATAATGTAACATTTCCTGACTTTCCAAGAGTGCCCTCCTCTCCTCTTATAAAACGCCCCCACCTCTACCAACTTATTCACACCTTAAAAGCCATTTGGCTCGGCCAAAATCTACCCAAATAATCTCTCAACTTTCCTCTCTTACTTCTAGAAGCCTCAATTTGGGCATAAGTCTTCCCAAGGAAGCCTTTGGCTCAAATCAAAAATAGTTACCTGATTTTAAGGTAATGTATTCTCTTATGTTCTTTTGTTTTATTTTGATTTTCCAACCCCTTAAACTCTTTTTATTCCTTTATTTTGTAAAAACACCAGTATATTCAATATACTAGGATTTTGTTATGATAATTATTTGATTTACACATACACACTCCTTCGTCTAATGGTTAAAGAACATACTATTTCTATTGGTGTCGAATTACTGCCTCACAAAATGATGATTGTTCAATATTCTTTTAAAACATTTTGTGGTGGCCATTAAGATGTAACTATATTTATATATTAAATATATTATGTTTATGTTTTCCTTATGCTTCTGTATTTTCATTTATTTCATAACTTTATGATTTCCATTATGGGTAAACGCGATAATTTCATTTTAAGAAGCGCAGACTACTGCCCCCTCAAAGTGATATGAACCGTTAATGACATATGTGGGATGTATAAAGATGGAGTTAATGATATTATATGTGTTATTATAATATATTTATAATATACATTTATATAATTATTTTTTCATTCCATTTAAGTATGAAATAGAAATGAAAGTAGCGTTCATGCGTACGTACGGCTTGCCGTCTCTATGAACGCTACATTTCATTTCTTAACTTCAAATGTTATGTACTATTATAAGTGAATATATATAATGGATATATATGATATATATTACATATAAATGAAGAATATAATTCTGGAATTATAATATATATCTCTCTCATTTAGTTTTAATTCAATTAATATGACAATGAAATGAAAGTAGCGTTCATGCGTACGTACAGCCAACCGTCTCCATGAATGGTGAATTTCATTTCTTACCTCTAAATGTTATGTAATATTATAAATTAATTTATATGTTGGATATATATAATATATATGATATCTACATCATGAATATAATTCTGGAGATAATGGATATTTTTCCACATGAACAACTTGTAATTATATGAAGTTTATTTTTGACTCAAGTACCAAAGATCAACAAAACCACTGTTATTAAATTAAATGATTAAATAATGTCATAATAAGTTATATAAAATGAATAATGAAAATGAAAAATGTTTTTAAGAAATTATAAATTAACTATAGTTTATTCTTCCGAGATTAAAGAACGATAGAGTCAAGTCAGACACGAGGTAAGGGACTTCGTCTCAATCTTCTTTTATTGAGGCATATTTTGTTTTATACACAACATTATTTTATACAGTGTATAAACCCATCTTACTCTTACGGTTATTCAAAAGGAATCTTTTTTTATATGAAGAGTTATACTAAACAACAAAAGGGAATGTTTTTTTCTTACGTATGCGGCCACAATGACTTCTCCGCCGCCATTACAATTATTTGAGTTTCGGCTACCACTATAAGCCATAACATTTTTAAAATGAAAAATAAATACCATGTTTTACTTTTCTTTTCTTTTGGTATTGAAAATGGTTTTGATAATGTTTTTATTATATCAATGTGTTGTATTGATATCTCGTGATTGAAATGTGGAAATGTTATGATTCCTTTATGTATGTTTTATGTGATACGATTATGTTAATATTTATGATATGTTTAAAACTTTTCATATAAGGAATGCATTGGACTTAATAAGTGATGGGTGGAGCCCGATATAGCTCGTAGATGCATCGATAGGTCTCATGTGACAAAATAGTGTCTTGGCATGAGGCCTTGACAAAATCTTATTTTTAGTCGTGGCACAAGGCCTTGGCTACGTGGTAATGATAGTCTGGCATTATGCATTCCATAATTATGAAAGTGGTTATTGATATTACATGTGATTATTCAACTAGTATGTAAAGACCAGTAAAATTCAAGGAAATTTTTTTTCTTAATTTTCTATGGGATTTTACAAGAACGCAGTTTCTGACGGCACCTGATTCTGAGGCCCTGTGTGCCCGGAATCAATTTCTGAAGTTTGGCTCGGGTACGTTCAGTGAACGAACGAGCGAGTTTTCCTAAATTTTGAACCGGTGCTCGAAATTGAATTCTGAGGGCACCGATGGAATCGCAGCGCCGGTAATTGCTTAAGAACAACTTTTCTGGAGTTGTGTTTGCTCGAGTGAGGTTTTTTATTAGTTGGGTTAACTAAAGAATAAAAAATAAAATCTTGTGCTGCAATTTTATTTTTATTCTAAGTAATGTTAACCCAAGCATGGCGGTTGGAGTGGGACACACTAATACCCTCACTCCTAGGTAGGATATTAGTGAGGTGGGGCCCACACGATCCCCACCCAATTTATTTCCTTTACCTCCCACGTGAATTTAATTATGTAACTCACCTGCACCCCCTCTTAAATTCCAAGTCAACTCTCACGTTTAATTAATTATTAAACGCCTCATTAATTGGTCAACGCTCGATAATTAAATCGTGATCTGATTTTGAATTTCAAAAAAAAATAGTTTGCATGAGAAATAAAATAAGACAAAGCCTTATTTTATTAGGGGGTTGCGTTGTGCGAGAAGGATTTGAAGAGGAGAACTATGTCTTGGAATCATCATCTTCCTCATTGAAGAACGCGAAGAACACACCGTCGCCGACGAAGAACTCCTGCCTCTGACGAAGGGCGACGAAGAACGCTGAACCCTCGGAGATCGACGACGCAACGATGTGTACTGCGACGCCGACGATTCTCTTCTCCGTGACACCTTCTTCCGCAACGTTCTTTCCAGCAATGAACCTTCATTCGACGACACCTTGAGGCAGGGGTTAGTTTTTTTCCCATGAATTTTCCTTTGTCATTCATTGACTTCTTTGGGCCTCCTGTTATCGTAATAACGGGAGGAGTTCGTCCGCACAAACATAGCCGAACCTCCTCCCCCTTTATTGGTTGTACTTGTTTCGGAACAAGCAAAGACGGCGCGGTGCAACGGCACTGCACGGAAACAATGAAGAACGGGCGGAGAAGCGCGGCACCGTCGCGTCGCACCGTTGCGGCGATTCGAAGGCTCCACAGATTTCTTAATTGATGGCGGATCGACGGGCGATGACAGAATGGGCCGTAGAGGAGGTTTTATGATTCCGTAGTAAAGTGCGATACCCGAGATGAACGAAGGTGCGGACAGAATTGACAAAGGACCACTGGAGGAACTCTAGTGGCCCGCAGACTACACCGGCGGCACCGGCGGGCGGAGGCGGCGGCGTCCCGGCGCGCCGCCAGGAGGGACCGCCACTGCTGAAGCCGCGACGGTAGGCGACTGGTCCCGCGGCCACGTGGGACCAAGGGAGACCCGGCACTGGGCCACGTCCGCTGGAAAGGAGAGGCCCCCATGCAGGGGCCGCGACTTCAATCTAGGGGGCAGCCACCCCCTTGCACGTCCGCTCGTCCAGCACCGAGCCGCCCCGGGCCGGACCGGCCGCACCGGGCCGGGCCTCACCCTAATGGGCCGGACCAGGACCCGGTTTGGGTCGACCCAGTTCGGGCCGACCCAGGGGGTCTTGGGCCGGGTCGGTCCGGGCCTAAAACCGCCTATTTCTGGACAGTTACGTTCAAACGCCCGTATCTTGGGCTATGGACCTCCGATCGATGCACCGTCTGTTGCGATGTGATCCTTTGATCGAGAAAGTCGTTTCGTATTATTACACGCATGGTTTTGGGGAACACTGTTTATGGCTGGGTTGGTTCGAACACGAAACCAACCGGGCCCTCGGAGCGGAAACGCTTATAACTTGAGCTCCGGACGTCCGATTGATGTGTCGTCGACTTTGTTGGATTCCACATAGTGAGATTGACCTTTTGGATTACTCCGCTCAAGTTTTGGATATAGTTGGAGTGCGGTCGGGTAGGTTTTGACTTAAAAACCAACCGGGCCCCTGGAACGAAAAAGCCAATAACTCTCAGACCGGGCGTCCGGTTGACGCGCCGTCTGTCACGCTGATTTTCTTTTGTCAAGACGGAACTTTGAGATACATCAACTCCAGACTACGTGTCAGTTGATGTATCAACTCCTTGGATCATGGAGCGGACCCTCTCGGAACGAGCATTCTATGTGCGGGAACCCTAGAGCTGGCTGCGACTGCGAAGGAGACGAAGACTGCACTAAAATCCTATGTGGGTTCGGCAGTGATGAAGACCGTACTGAAATCCTATGTGGGTTCGACGGTGGTGAAGACTGCACTGAAATCCTATGTGGGTTCAGCAGCGATGAAGACTGTACTGAAATCCTATATGGGTTCGACGGTGATGAAGACTTCACTGAAATCCTTTGTGGGTTCGGTAGCGATGAAGACCTTACTGAAATCCTATGTGGGTTTGACGGTGATAAAGACTGCACTGAAATCCTATGTGGGTTTGGCAGCGATGAAGACCATACTGAAATCCTATGAGGGTTCGATGGTGATGAAGACTGCACTAAAATCCTATGTGGGTTCGGCAGTGATGAAGACCGTACTAAAATCCTATTTGGTTTCGACGGCTATGAAGACTGCACTGAAATCCATTGTGGGTTCGGCAGCTTGGCTGGTTTAAGATCCCACGTGGGTCCCATAATAGATGAATTAGTGGCTATATTTGATCATCTCTATCACCTTATGAAGAAGTATACCTGTGTTAGCTGAGTCTTGACTTTCTATCATTATCTTCGATATTATTGACTTTCTTTCCTATGTGGATTGGGTTGTACTATCCTGTGTGGACGTGATCGAACTTGGGCTCGTGTGTTGGAGCCGAACTGGAATTGATGACTTAGGTATATGTATGGGAATATACCTAAGTAGTGTTGGTTGTTACTTCAGGATTGTATCTTTCTTTTGTGAATTATCCTTTGTGGATTCTGGGAGACCTTCGGGGGTCTCAGGATCCCTACTGAGTAGCGTATACTCACCCCTGCACAGGCTATGCCCACACTACATTGTGTTGGATGCAGATGAAAGACATCGTTGATCGTGGCAGAGGCTAGTAGAGCTGTCGATACCTAGAGGCGGACCACTGGGTGGGACGTACACGGAGCGGACGACTAGAACCAAGGAGCTGAGGTGGCTATCTATACCCACCCTTCAGGTGGGACTTCCAGTGGACGGCTCGACATTGCTGCTTTACTTTCAGTTTCTATACTTTCTTTCCAGTTGTACTTTAATTTCAGTTTGGGTTTTTATTTCCGGCCCATTTACTTTCCGCACATACTTTTGTAATCGGGTTTACTTAGTGTTTACATCTGTTGGATTACTCTATGAAGTTTGTTTACATTAAGAAGGCAATGCCTTCCCCTTTTTGTCAGGATTTACGCCTTCGTGCTAGTCGCCAGCCCCTAGCATATGGGAGGCGGGCATGGGGTAGTCACGGCCCGGGCCCTAAGGACGGGTCGTGACAAATTGGTATCAAAGGAGTTCGGTTCTACCGCAGAACTCATGACTCTGATCTTTATTCTATGTGAAGTAATAGTGTGAAGGGTATTGAGTATGGTTATCAGTCCAGGGAGTCCAGTGTTGGTGTGGCGGCCGACGTATCCATACACTATGTCCCTGACTTCTGATTTCTGAATCAATGCATGGAAACATTGATTGAATGTGTGTTTCAAAAGATTTCTTCGTGATTACTTTGTGTCAGCTCAACAGGTATACTGTTTGACCACGGTGCACCTGTTTCTTTTCAGGATGGCCCCACGATGGCAGCCAGCAAGGGTTTTGAGCAATGTGCAAGACGACAACCCACCGAGCGATGAGGCCTCGGTGGATGGCCCTTTAACAGCGGAGGCACTAGTGGTACCTCTACCAGTCGAGCCATCGATGCTACCAGCCCTGGCCGCTGATAGTGCACGTTGCCTTAGTGCTCTGCATGAGTTTCAGTGTCAGAGACCACCTAGGTTCCGTGGGGAGACAGACCCTCAGGCAGCCGAGGATTGGCTGGAGGCGGTTGTACAAGTTTTCAGGTTAGTGGGGACACCAGCTGACCTCATAGTGATCCTCGCAATGAGCCTCCTATACCCACCAGCAGGCAGATGGTGGAGCTTGATGCTCAAGCTGTACGACTAGTCATCACTCCTCTAGACAGACATTGAGAGCCACTTCCTCTAGGAGTTCGTCCCAGCCACCCTTCGTGCGGTGCACATCCAAGAGCTTCTCCAGCTGCGGCAGGGCAGCATTACGGTCGCCCAGTACTCTGCGAGATTTACCGATCTCTCACGCTATTCGACAGACATGGTACGGGACCCATTCATCAGTTCTCGGACCTTCGAGCAGGGACTGAGTCATGAGATCAGGGCATTAATGATCTCCCTCAGCATTCCGACATAGGCAGGAGTACTGGAGCGAGCTCTTCTCATAGAGAGCTTTCTTGCCGAGCCTACGCCAGCAGCGAGACCTACTGCAAGGAAGGATGTAGCAGAGTCTTCTGCAGCTGGCAGTCGATGGATGTCACAGGGGTCCCGAGGGACCGGACCATCAGGAAGACGACCTCAGGACACTGGATCAGAGGTACGGGGCACAATACGCAGAGCCAGCCTTCCGAGGAGCAGGCAGTGCTATGTATGCGGCGGGCAGGGCCACATGGCTCATGATTGCCTGACCCGCTGTGCAGAGGAGTAGCAGATGGTTGAGGGGCCACCCAGGCAGAGGTAGAGGGTCGACCGTGGCGGTCCGCTGAGAGAAGGTGGACGAGGCAGGGGAGCTAGCTGAGCAGCAGGTGGTGGGCGACGCTTTCAGGCTTTACCACCACCACCACCAGCAGGTCCACCCCGACCACTGGGAGATGGTGGGAAGAGACAGGCTCAGCTTCAGGTAGTAGAGGCCTACAACCACGGCACGCTATAGATTATTCGAGGTATGATCTTTGTCTACTCCACCCTTTATGCAGTTCTTATAGACACAGGAGTGTGTAATTCCTTTATTGTCGCTGCCCTGGTTCGGAGGTCGGAGATTCCGACGGAGCCGTTGGATTGATCCTTACGGATAGAGAATCCTACGGGAGCATACTCGACGATTAAACATTGGTGCTGGTAGTGTGAGATTACACTAGGAGGCGAGAGCTTCGGATAGGATCTTCTTATAGCGGTGTCGAGGCCTTACGATGTCATCTTGGGAACAGATTGGTTATCCACATTCCATGCTCAGATCGACTGTATTAGGCGCAAGTTGCGGTGTGTGCGCACCGATGGGAGCAAGTTCACCTTCACCGGCGAGAAAGGAGCCTTTGCAGCACAGGATGGACTCACGCAGAGGAGAGGACAGCCCATCACTCATCAGTTGGCTAGCCTCATCCTAGGAGCAGTTGATGTGCAGAGTCCTAGTTTTCCTATAGTTGTGTATTAGTATGTGGAAGTTTTCCCTGACGAAGTTCCAGGACTACCTCCTCGCAGAGAGGTAGAATTTTATCTTGACCTATACCCCGGGACAGCCCCGATATCCAAACCACCATATTGGATGGCCCCCGCTGAGCTTCGAGAGCTACGGGAACAGCTGTAGGACTTGCAGAGAAAGGGATTCATCCGACCTAGTTTTTCACCCTGGGCTTCCCCGATATTGTTTTCCAAGAAGGCGGATCGGAGCCTGCGACTGTGTGTTGATTACCGTCTCCTGAACTAGGTGACCGTGAGGAACAAGTATCCACTACCAAGGATTGAAGACATCTTCGATCAGCTCAAGGGAGCACAGTGGCTCTCAAAGATAGACCTTAGATCAGGTTATCATCAGCTCAGAGTTCGAGACGAGGACGTGCAGAAGACGACCTTCAGATGTCGTTATGGACACTATGAGTTCTTTGTTATGACTTTCATCATAACTAATGCTCCAGTAGTGTTCATGAGTCTCATGAATAGGATCTTTTAGCCATACCTTGATCTATTTGTTGTGGTCTTCTTCGACGACATATTGATATACTCGACCACTGAGGAGGACCACACCTACCACTTGCGGGTTGAACTAGACACACTCCGGGAGCACCATATTTACAAAAATCCCTCGAAGTGTCAGTTCTAGTTACGTGAGGTACATTTCTTGTGACACGTCATCTCTGAGGTGGGAGTTGCAGTGGATCCTGTGATGATCGAGGCAGTGCTAGCTTGGGAGCCACCCAGGAGCGTGACGGAGGTGCGGAGTTTCTTGGGTCTAGCTGGGTACTACCAGAGATTTGTGCCAGACTTCTCCAGAGCTGCGGCACCACTCTCAGCTTTGACGAATAAGGGGAAACCCTTCTTGTGGTCAGATAGATGTCATCAGAGCTTCCAAGAGCTGAGATAGAGATTGACCAGCGCACCAATCTTGAGGCTACCGGAGGAGGGAGTAGGGTATGTAGTCTACTACGATGCATCAGGGACCAGACTCGGGTGTGTCCTGATGCAGGAGTGGGCCTTGATCACCTATGGATCGCGTCAGTTGAGGCAGCATGAGAAGAACTACTCTACCCATTACCTGTAGTTAGCAGCAGTGGTCTTCGCTCTGAAGATGTGGCGACACTATCTGATGGGCGAGTGCTTTACAGTCTACTCTGACCACCAGAGTCTCGAGTACATCTTCTCTCAGAAGGACCTGAATCTGAGACAGCGGCAATGGATCGAGTCCTCCAGGACTATGACTTTGAGATAGTCTATACTCTTGGGAAGGGGAACGTAGTAGCCGATGCTCTTAGAAAGTGGACGGGCATCCAGCTACTCGGTGAGAAGACGTGTCAGCTAACCGCTTTGCAGATATCCTCCATGTATAGAGATGGAGCAGCCTTTCTTTAGTAAGTCACAGTCACTCCTCCACTACTGCAGTGGGTCAGAGAGGCACAGTGTGGAGACACTGACTGTGAGACGCGGCATGTGCAGATATCCTCAGGGCAGGCACCTGATGTATTCTCCGTAGGAGGAGAGCACAATGTCCTTTTTAGAGGATGTACCATGGTACCAGCTGCTTTGCAGGAGGAGGTACTGAGAGAGCTTTACACATCCCATTTAGCGGTACATCCAGGAGTGGTGAAGATGTACCATGATCTCAGATGACAGCACCGGTGGCCGGGTATGAAGAAGGTTGTGGCAGAGTTCGTTTCTCGATGCCTCACCTTCTAGTAGGTGAAGGAAGAGAACTAGGTACCAGCTGGCCTGGTACAGCCCTTGGAGGTCCCAGAGTGGAAGTGGGATGAGATATATATGGATTTTGAGACTGGACTTCCACGTACATCTAGAGGTCACGACTCCATTTGGGTGATTGTCGACCGACTCACCAAGTCGGCTCACTTCTTACCCATCAGAGAGCAGGGCTAAATAGAGAGCTCGGGATGTCTATATGTTCATGAGATTGTACGTCTTCATGGTTTTCCATCATCTATCGTCTCCGATCGAGATGCTCTCTTTATTTACTAGCTTTGGAAGGGGTTGCAGGACGTATTCGGGATGCAGCTATGTCTGATCACTGCCTTTCACCCTCAGACGGATGGTCATATGGAGAGGACAATTCAGACTCTGGGGGACATGCTCCGTGCAAGTGTCCTCGACTTGGGACGCAGCTGGGAGGACCATATACCCTTGGTGGAGTTCACGTACAACAACAGATACCACTCTACCATCGGGATGACACCATAGAAGGCATTGTACAACCAACCTTGCAGATCTCCTATGTGCTAGACATACCCTGGGGAGTCATCACTTGTGGGACCAGAGATGGTCCAGGCCACGATAGAGAAGGTCCAGGTCATCCCGGAGTGGATGAGGATAACTCAGAGCTGGCCGAAGTCTTATGCTGATAGGGGGCGGAGGCCACTGGAGTTCGAGGATGGCGACCACGTCTTCTTTCGGGTCTCACCTCGACGTGGATTATGGAGATTGGGCCGAGAAGGCAAGTTATCTCTATGCTTCATCGGACCGTTCCAGGTCCTCAGTAGGGTAGGTGAGGTGGCTTATCACCTGGCTCTACCACCTCAGTTGCACCTAGTGCACGACATCTTCCATGTATCCCAGCTGAGGAGATACATGCATGACCCGACGCATATCATCGACCATGGGGAGCTAGACATTGACGATGGGGAGACCTTTGCGGAGGTCCCGGTAGAGATCGAGGATCGATAGGAGCGGGTCCTACATGGGTGGTCAATTCCTCTAGTGTGCATCAGATGGAAACACGGGATCCTCCAGGAGAGCACTAGGGAGTGGGAGGCTCAGATGCGTGCTCAGTACCCAGATTTGTTCCTCCTAGTTTATGATGTATCTTTACGGGGAATTAAAGCCCTGAGGTGGGTGTAATGTAAAGACCCATAAAATTCAAGGGAATTTTTTTCTCTTAATTTTCTTTGTGATTTTACAAGAATGCAGTTTCTGACGGCACCTGATTCCGAGGCCCGGTGTGCCCAGAATCGATTTCCGATGTTTGGCTCGGGTACGTTCAGTGAACGAACGAGTGGGTTTTCCTAACTTTTGAACCGGTGCTCGGAATCGAATTCTGAGGGAACCGATGGAATCACAACGCCGGTTATTGCTTAAGAAAACCTTTTCCGGAGTTGCGTTTTCTCTGGTGAGGTTTTTAATTAGTTGGGTTAACTAAAAAATAAAAAATAAAATCTTGTGCTACAATTTTATTTTTATTCTAAGTAATGATAACCCAGACATGGCGGCTGGAGTGGGACCCACTAATAACCTACCTCCTAGGTAGGATATTAGTATGGTGGGGACCACATGAGCCCCACCCCCTTTATTTCCTTTACCTCCCATGTGCATTTAATTATGTAACTCACCCGCACCCCCTCTGAAATGCCATGTCAACTCTCACGTTTAATTAATTATTAAACGCCTCATTAATTGGTCAACGCTCGATAATTAAATCATGATCTGATTTTGAATTAAAAAAAAAACAGTTGGCATGAGAAATAAAATATGTCACACCCTTATTTTATTAGGGGGTTGCGTTGTGCGAGAAGGATTTGAAGAGGAGAGCCAAGTCTTGGAATCCTCATGTTCCTCCTTGAAGAACGCGAAGAACGCACCGTCACCGACGAAGAACGCCGGACTCTGACGGAGGGTGACGAAGAACGCTGAACCCTCAGAGATCGACGACGTGACTCCATGTACCGCGATGCCGACGATTCTCTTCTCCGCGATGCCTTTATTTCCAAAATGCCTTCTTCCGTGATGTTCTTTCCCGCGACGAACCTCCGTTTGACGACACCTTGAGGTAGGGGTTATTTGTTTTTTCCCATGAATTTTCCTTTTCCGTTCATCGACTTCTTTGGGCCTCCTGTTATTGTAATAACAGGAGGAGGTCAAACCGCATGAACACGGCCGACCCTCCTCCCCCTTTGTTGGTTGTACTTGTTGCGGCACGAGAAAAGATAGCGTGGTGCAATGGAACCGTGCAGAAACAATGAATAACACGCGGAGAAGCGCAGCGCCATCACGCCGCACCATTGCGGCGATTCGAAGGCTCAGTGTATTGCTTAATTGATGGCAGATCGACGGGCGATGACGAAACGGGTCATAGAGGCGGTTTGATGATTCTGCAGTAAAGTGAGAGACCCGAGATGAACGTCAGCGCAGACGAAATTGAAAACGGACCACCAGAGCAACTCCGATGGCCCGCGATCTACACCAGCTACGCAGGTCGCCGGCGCGAGGGCGCCGACAGCTGGAGGCGGCAACGTCCCGGCGGGCCGCCAGGAGGGACCACCGCGGCGGCATGTGACTGGTCCCGCGGCCGCACGGGACTGAGGGAGATGCGGAACTGGGCTGCATCTGCTAGCAAGGAGCAGCCCCCATACGGGGTCCACATCTTCAATTAAGGGGGCAACCGCCCCCTTGCACGTCCGCTCGGCCAGCGCCAAGCCGCCCGCCTTGGCCAGCGCCGAGCCGCCCCGGGCCGGACCGACCGCACTGGGCCTGGCCGCCCAGACAGGGTCGAGCTACGCCCACTGAGTCGGGCCACACCCTAATGGGCCAGAACCGGACCCGGTTTGGGTTGACGTAGTTCGATCCGACCCAGGGGGTCTTGGTCCGGGTCGGTCTGGGCCCAAAACCCCCTATTTCCGAACAGTTCCATTCAAACGCCCGTATCTTGGGCTACAGAAATCCGATCGACGCACCGTCAGTTGCGATGAGATCCTTGGATCGAGACGTTCTTTTTGGTATATTAAAATAATGGTTTTGGAGAACTTTGGGTATGGCCGGGTTTGTTCAAACACAAAACCAACCGGGCCCTCGGAACGGAAACACTTATAACTTGAGCTCCGGACGTCCGATTGACGTGCCGTCGACTTTGTTAGATTCCTCTTAGTGAGAAAGACCTTTTGGATTACTCCGCTCGAGGTTTGGACGTAGTTGGAGTGCGTTTGGGTCGGTTTTGATTAAAAAACCAACCGGGCCTCTGGAACGAAAAAACCAATAACTCTCAGACCGGGCGTCCGATTGACGCGCCATCTGTCACGTTCAGTTCCTCTTGTCAAGACAAAACATTGAGATACATAAACTACAGACTATGTGTCAGTTAATGTATCGACCACTTGGCTCATGGAGCGGACCCTCCCGAAACGAGCATGTTGTGTGCGGGAACCCTAGAGATGGCTGTGACTGCGACGGTGATGAAGACTGCACTGATGTCTTATGTGGGTTCGGCAGCGATGAAGAACGTACTGAAATCATATGTGGGTTCGACGGTGATGAAGACTGTACTAAAATCCTATGTGGGTTCGGCAGCGATGAAGACCGGACTGAAATCCTATGTGGGTTTGACGGTGATGAAGACTGCACTGAAATCTTATGTGGGTTCGGCAGCAATGAAGACCGTACTGAAATCCTATGTGGGTTCGACGGTGATGAAGACTACACTGAAATCCAATGTGGGTTCAGCAGCTATGAAGACCGTACTGAAATCCAATGTGGGTTCGACGGTGATGAAGACTGCACTGAAATCCTATGTGGATCTGGCAGCGATGAAGGCCGTACTGAAATCCTATGTGGGTTTGACAGCAATAAAGACTGCACTGAAATCCTTTGTGGGTTCGGTAGCTTGGCTGGTTTAGTATCCTACGTGGGTCCCAACATAGATGAATCAGTGGCTATATCTGATCATCTCTATCACCTTACGAAGAAGTATACCATTGTGAGCTGAGTCTTGACATTCAATAATTATCTTAGATATGATTGACTTGATTTCCTATGTGGATTGGGTTGTACTATCCTATGTGCACGTGATCGAACTTGGGCTCAGGTGTTGGAGCCGAACTGGATTTGACGACTTAGGAATATGTATGGGAATATACCTAAGTAGTGTTGGTTGTTACTTCTTGATTGTATCTTTCTTTTGTGGATTATCCTTTGTGGATTCTGGGAGACCTTCGGGGGTCTCAGGGTCCCTACTGAGTAGCATATACTCACCCCTGCAAGGGCTATGCCCACACTACGTTGTGTTGGATGCAGATGACATACATCGCTGGTCGTGGTAGAGGCTAGTGTAGTAGTCGGTACATGGAGGTGGACCACTGGGTGGGACGTACACGGAGCGGACGACTGGACCCGAGGAGATGAGGTGGCTCTCTGTACCCACCCTTCAGGTGGGAATTCCATTGGACAGCTCGACGTTGCTGCTTTACTTTCAGTTGATGTACATTCTTTCTAGTTGTACTTTACTTTTAGTTTGGGTTTTTATTTCTGGCCCATTTAATTTCCGCACTTACTTTTGTACTCAATTTTACTTTTTGTTTACATCGGCTGCTTACACTGTGGTGTTTGTTTACTTTATAAAGGCAATGCCATCCACTTTCTGTCAGGATTTACGCCTTGGTGCTAGTCGCCAGCCCCTGGCCTATGGAAGGCAGGCTTGGGGTAGTCATGGCACGGTCCTCGAGGATGGGTCCTGACATAGTAGAATATATATGTGAATAAGTAAATTGTATTTCTTCGTTTTATTTTTTCCATATTATGCCGAAGTTCATGTTTAAAAGGATTTTGTTCAGTTATACGTTTCCTTAATTGTTTATGTTTATTTATGAATGATTTCACTATATTATTATCCTTACTTAGCATCTGAGCCCACCCCTTTCTATGTTTTATTTTCCCAGGATATGAAGAAATATTTTATGACTGGCCTATAGGGATAGTATGAAGGAGATATGAGTGTAGACTATAGAGACTATGTTATTGTGATTTTTCACTTTATGATGTAATGTAACATTTATGAATGTGTCTAGTGTTTTCAAGGCTACTTAACTAATTAGTATTTTGAGACATGATCTTTTGTGATCATGACAATGTTACGTAATAATGCACCGACTCTAGGTAACTGTGTTCGGGGTGTTACAGTTTGTATTAGAGGCAGTTTAGTACTAACCTTGGAAGCTGGATTTTGATATTATCTGATTAGAGAACACATCCCTAAGATATACATTGAGAATTAATATAGAATAAATTCTTAGAATTTTTGTATTATAGAGATTTTGTCAGTTTTCCGAGAAATACATCCTTGTCTGGATACGAGCTGGTAGTGGCGGCTCTGGCACAGATGTACCTAGGGGTAAAACCTGGAAACACCGCATTGAGCTAGACTCGAATGGGAACTGGTGCACGACAACGGGCCTTACTGCACTCTTGGTTATGAAACTCTTGGGGGATATGCTTAGGATAATTCTCATTTTCTTTAAAAACTATTATGAAGGGTTTGTGAATATATTCTTCATCAAAGAAAACGTATGTTTTTATGACTATGGATTATATCCACAAATATTTCAATTTATGTTAAATGTTTTATAAGTATTGAATTATGTATTTCGATTCATAAACTAATCTAGTTTATTAAATTGTTTAGAAATGGCGCCTAGTGGTTGGAATGGAAACCGTATAAATACATGCACTCCATGTATGGATTTCCCTCCTGCTCAAGATAATTATAGTGGAGCTGGTTATACAACTGGTGCTGATCATCTTATCACCATACTTGGACAACTCACTCAGGTTATGAATAATAACCGTACTCGTATGGAGCACCCTGATCCGAAATGTGGAGGATCAATGTTAGACCGCTTCATGAGGAAACAACCAAAAACATTAAATGGGAGTACAAATACCTTAATAGCAGAGGAGTGGATAAATTCCTTAGAGAAAATATTTCAGACTTTGGGGAGTAGTGAAAGAGAAAAGGTTATCATTATAGATTACGGCCTCACTAGAGATGCTGATCAATGGTGGTCATTTATTCAAAACACAAAGTAAGATGTTGAATTATCAAATATGGAATGGAGGGATTTAAAAGATCTTTTCTTAGAAAAATACTTTCCTCGTGACCATCAATCAGATATGGAAAGACAATTTCTGAGTCTGAGACAAAAGGAGGAAAAGAATGTCACAAAGTATGAGGCTAACATTACAAGGTTAACGAGGAATGAAACCGATTATATACGTAACCCAAGAAGTAATATTTATCGTTTCTTTGATGGGTTAAAACCATTTATCCATCGAGCTTTAGTATCACAATCTTTCTCAACGTATGAAGATATAGTCTCGTGTTCTATCAAGACAGATGAAGAATTATCTAAATCTTTTGACAATAAAGTAAATCAAGAGAGGAAGAGAATGATGGAACATGATACAGATAAAGGGAAAAAGGGAAAGAATTATTTTCCATTATGCGATAATTGTGGGAATAATCACCCCAGTACTTGCCTAAAAGGAATGGGAGATTGTTATAAATTTGGAGAAAAAGGTCACTAGGATCGTGATTGTAAGGGAAAGAAAGAGGCTATCAATGTTGAATGCTACAATTGTAGAGAAATGGGGCATTACACAAATGAATTTCATAAGCTTCAGGGAAACTTACCTCATAAAAGGCCAAGGGATCAAGGCCAATCTTATGCTGTTACTACAGATGATGTGGAATAATTAATGTATTGGTGGTTTTGGACTGAAGTATTATATTCTGGTTGTAATAATAATGTGATATATATAAGGATTGTACTGAATTACTTGTTGTTTTCATTAGGTTTTTAATATAATAAAGGTAATCATATTTTTAGTATGTGACAATAAGAGAAACTTTACTTTGTTTGGGAAATCTTATATTACAATTGATTTTGGAATTTAGAGACCTTTTAAAGAAAGTCTTGACACAGGTATTTTGGATAACTATAATGGTTGGAATGTATTAAGTTGAACTTTGGATAGTATTGTTTATGGTTAAAAAATTTCTGAAGATTATTTTTGGAATATTATAATACTCTAGTTTTAGGAAAAGGACAACCAGAAGGTTGGGGGATAACCCGTCGTGTCAGACAAAGATGCAGGAATCAAACCCACAACCATAGTGCGACATGCCTTTATTACCTACCTCTAGACTACAGGAAGTCCCTGGTTATTAAAAAATAGTTTTCATAATCTAAATGTTATGTGTCAATATTTGTAAAATTGTATGATCTGGATAAATATAATATTTTTGAATTCTATTACCTTTTGGACTGAAAGATAGGTTTGTGGTAAAAATATATTAAAGAATGAAAGTCTACATGACAAGTAAGTATATTTCCTTACATTCTTATTAAATCTCCAAAATGTGTTCCTCAACTTTATGAAAGGAAATTTAAAACAAAAATGTTGTCGGTTAACTTTTTCTTACTAGGGAATCAAAGACCGTTTAACAAATCACAAGTTTGTGATTTTCTTATAGTTAACTTTCTCCTAATCATGTTTTCTACAACTCTCCATCAGATCTTGATGGTTTGTTTCTCCTTCATATCCATGTTTTCAGAGAACCCTAGTATGGGATACCTCATGTGACTTTTGTACTTCTCTTTCTTTATTTTAATGTTATATTTTTAATTAACCCTATTTCCAATATGGGTTTTCCACAAAGGTATTTTCTATTTTCAACCTTTTATTTTCAAAGAACAATTTCAAATTGCGAGGATGCAATTTATTGAAGGAGTTAAGTATGTAACACCCCAAGCTTCCATCGTACACATCTCTTTCAATAATGTAATAGCTTGCATTGTATGCATGTTCGAGATTATAACACACTGCTACCAATCAAAGTAGTAGTTATTAATAGTAATACCCACCTTTTGAAATTATATAAATTTTATATTTAAAAATGGACTTCATTTTTTTATTTGGAATATCGAGATTATCCTAAGTTGAATTTTTTGTAATTTCCTGAGAACTTCCAATTTTCTATGAATAGAAAAAATACATAAAAATTACTTTTTAAAAAAATAATTTATAGTGATAAATTATACTATTGAGTGGATTTAAAGTATAATTAGAATATATTTTTACCATTTTATCCAATGGTGGTCATTATAATTAATTTCACTTTGAAATTGGATATAAAAAATTGTCAATATTTTGATATATATTGTTTCTTAAAAACATGCTATTTGTTGTGACAACGGGAATTAATTATTAAATTAATTAATTCAACATATATGTTTTGAATTTTGTAAAATAGGCATCATTTTTGAATTAGGAATATCAAATATAGCTTATGGTGAATTTTTGGTATTTTTCTGAAAAACATCAATTTTTGATGAATAGTGAAA
This sequence comes from Viscum album, assembly GCA_963277665.1. Classification (NCBI taxonomy): domain Eukaryota; kingdom Viridiplantae; phylum Streptophyta; class Magnoliopsida; order Santalales; family Viscaceae; genus Viscum; species Viscum album. The sequence continues at coordinate 1,920,045,912 of OY728119.1, forward strand.
CCACTAAGTGGTAGTTAAAAAACTAATTTTTCATTTAAATGAAACTTTATCACTTATGTTAACTGAATTTCAAAAATCCAACATACATGGTTGTCATTAGTAAGTAAAATTTGGTTCAATGAGATGAATATAATTTTTGGTGAATAGTAACTTTTAAGTTTTATTAATCGCGAATAAAGGTAATTAGTGTAATTTAAGGTAAATATAATGTTATAATAATATTAATTTACCTTTACACTTGTCCTACCCTTATTTTATGAGTCATTTCCGACCAAGACAATCCATGGGTCAACTTGGGGACCCCATGGAGCCACATGGGTAAGAAAATGACATTGATGACTTTTTATTTAAAGTAAAAATAAAATTGTCACAAACATGTGTTGTTTTACTAAAACAATTATTAAATGGGGTTATATAAGTTTACTTTTAGAATATAAATATTCATCGGAAATCTGAAAATATTTCCTACATCATGGTAATTTGTTTATAATTTTTAGGCGTTAAATAAATAAATTTATTTATGACACCATGATGATGCAGCAATTACCTCATTAATAAACAATTAAATAAAATGAAAATATAATGTAATATATAAGACTTAAACTTGTCTAAAACATATTTTATGGGTATATTTGGAACCCTTATCACATTAGCCTCTAAATATATCATTTTGGGACATTTAAAATAAGGAAATCATTTCATAATAAAGTAACATTTCATGACTTTCCAAGAGGGCCCCTCCTCTCCTCTTATAAAAGGCCCCCACCTCTACCACCTTATTCACACCTTCAAAGACATTTGGCTCGGCCAAACTCTGCCCAAATACTCTCCTAACTTCCCTATCTTACTCCTAGAAGCCTCAAATTGGGCAGAAGACTTCCCAAGTAATCCTTTGGCTCAAATCAAAAAGAGTTACCCGATTTTAAGGTAATGTTTTTTCTTATGTTCTATTGTTTTATTTTTCTTCTCCAACCCCTTACACTCTTTTTATTCCGTTATTTTGTAAAAACACCATAATATTCAATATACTAGGATGTTTTTATGCGAAGTATTTTATTTACACTTACACACTCCTTCGTCTAATGGTTAAAGAACATACTATTTCTGTGGGTGTCGAATTACAGTCTCACGAAACGATGATTGTTCAATCTTCTTTTAACACCATTAATGGTGTCCATTAAGATGTAACTATATTTATATATGATATATATTATGTTTATTGTTTCCTTATTCTTCTGTATTTTTCATTTATTTCATACCTTTATGATTTCCATTATAGATAAACGCGATAATTTAATTTTAGGAAGTGCAGACTACCGCCCCCTAAAAGTGATTTGAATCGTTAGTGCCATATGTGGGACGTATAAAGGATGGAGTTAATGATATTATACTAGAATTATAATATACCATTATATCATTATGTTTTCATTCCATTAAAGTATGAAATAAAAATGAAATTAGCGTTTATGCGTACGTACGACTTACCGTCTCCATGAACGGTGCATTTCATTTCTTATCTTCAAATGTTATGTACTATTATAAATGCATATATACAATGGATATATATGATATATATTACATCTAAATTTTGAATATAATTCTGGAATTATAATATATATATCTCTTATTTAGTTTTAATTCCATTAATATGACAGAGAAATGAATGTAGCGTTCATGCGTACATACGGCCTACGGTCTCCATGAATGGTGCATTTAATTTATTACCTCTAAATGTTATGTAATATTATAAATTCATGAATATACTGGATATATATGATATATATGATATCTAAATCATGAATATAATTCTAGAGATAATGAATATTTTACCACATGAACTACTTGTAATTATAAGATGTTTATTTTTCACTCAAGTACCAAAGATCAACAAAACGACCGTTATTAAATTAAATGATTACACAATATAGTAATAAGTGATAAAAATGAATAGTGAACTTGAAAAAGGTTCTCAATAAAGTATAAATTAACTATTGTTTATTATTCAGGATATTAAAGAACGATCCAGTCAAGTCGGACATGAGGTAAGGTACTTCGTCTCAATCTCCTTTCATTGAGGCATATTGTGTTTTATACACAACTTTATTTTATATGGTGTATAAACCTCTTTGACTCTTACTTTTATTCAAAAGGAATATTTTTTCTATATGAATCATTTTACTAAACGACAAAAGGGAATGTTTTTTTTCGTACGTATGTAGCGACAACGACTTCTCCGCCGTCATGACCATTTTTTGAGTTTCGACTTCCTCTATAACCCATAACATTTTTTAAATGAAAAATAAAGACCATGGTTTACTTTTCTTATATTGGGGTATTTAAAATGGTTTTGAGAATGTTTTTATTATATCAATGTGTTTTATTGATATATCGTGATTGAAATGTGGAAATGTTATGTTTCCTTTATGCATGTCTTATGTGATACGATTATGTTATGGTTTATGATATGTTTAAAACTTTTCATATAAGGAATTAATTGGACTTAATAAGTGACATGTGGAGCCCTCTATAGATCATTGATGCATCAGTAGGTATCATGAGAGAAACTAGTGTCTTGGCATGAGGCCTTGACAAAATCTTTTTTGTGGTCTTGGAACGAGGACTTGGCTACGTGGTTATGATCATCTGGCATTATGCATTCCATCATTATGAAAGTGGTTATTGATATTACATGTGATTATTCAACTAGTAGAATATCCATGTGAATAAGTAAATTTCATTACTTCATTTTATTTTTTCCATATTATGCTGAAGTTCAAGTTTGAAAGGATTTTTTTAGTTATACGTTGCCTTAAATGTTTATGTTTAATTATGAAACTTTCCACTGTATTGTTATTTATACAGAGCATCTGTCCTCACCCCTTTCTATGATTTAGTTTTCTAAGATGTGATGTTATATTTTATAACTGACCTACAGGGATAGTCTGAAGGGGATATGAGTGTGGACTATAGAGACTATGTTATTGTGATTTTTCACTTTATTATGTAATGTAACATTTATCAATTTATCTAGTGTTTCCAAGGCTACTAAACTAATAGGACTTTAGAGACTTGATCTTTTGTGATCATGCCAATGTTATGTAATAATTAACCGACTCTGGGTAACTGGGGTCGGGGCGTTACATGATGAATAGTGAAACCAATAAGTGGTAGTTAAAAAACAAATTTTTTGTTTAAATGAAACTCTACCACTTCTGTGAATTGTATTTCCAAAATTCGACATACATGGTTGTCATTAGTAAGTAAAATTTGGTTCAATGAGATGAAAATAATTTTTTGTGAATAGTAACTTTTATGTTTTATTAATCACGATTAAATGTAATTAGTGTAATTTAAGGTAAATATAATATTATAATAATATGAAATTACTTTTACAATTGTCCTACCCTTATTAGATGAGTCATGGCCGACCAAGACAATCCATGGTTCAACTTGGGGACCCCATGGAGCCACTTGGGTAAGAAAATGACATTAATAACTTTTTATTTAAAGTAAAAATAAAATTGTCACAAACATGTGTTGTTTTACTAAAACCATTATTACATGATGTTATATAAGTTAAATTTTTGACTATAAATATTAAATGGAAATATTAAAAGATTTCCTACATCATGGTAATTTGATTAGAATTTTTCGGCATTAAATAAATAAATTTATTTATGACACCATGATGATGCAGCGATTACCTCATTAATGAAAAATTTATATAAAATGAAAAGATAAGGTAAAATATAAGACATAAACTTGTCTAAAACCTATTAGATGGGTATATTTGGAACCCTTATCACATTATTTTATAAATATACAATTTTGGAACATTTAAAATCCAAAAATTAGTTCATAATAAAGTAACATTTCATGACTTACCAAGAGTGCCCCTCCTCTCCTCTTATAAAAGGCCCCCAACTCTACCACCTAATTCACAGCATAAAAGCCATTTGTCTCGGCCAAAGTCTGCCCAAATACTCTCTAAAACTCTCTCTCTTACTCCTATAAGCCTCACTTTGGGAAGAAGTCTTCCCAAGGAAGCCTTTGGCTCAAATCAAAAAGAGATACCCAATTTTAAGGTAATGTCTTCTCTTATGTTCTTTTGTTTTATTTTTCTTCTCAAACCTCTTAAACTATTTTTATTACTTTATTTTGTAAAAAAACCAGTATATTAAATATACTAGGATGTTTTTATGAGAAGTATTATATTTAAAATTACACACTGCTTCGTCTAATGGTTAAAGAATATACTGTTTCTGTGGGTGTCGAATTACTACCTCACAAAATGATGATTGTTCAATATTCTTTTAACACCTTTAATGGTGGCCATTAAGATGTCACTATATTTATATATGATATATATTATGTTTATGTTTTCCTTATGCTTATTTATTTTTCATTTATGTCATAACTTTATGATTTCCATTATGGGTATACAGGATAATTTCATTTTAGGAAGTGCGGACTACCGCCCCCTCAAAGTGATTTGAATCGTTAATACCATATGTGGGACGTATAAAGGATGGAGTTAATGATATTATATTTGATATTATACTGGAATTATAATATACCTTTATATAATTATGCTTTCATTCCATTAAAGTATGAAATAGAAATGAAAGTAGCGTTCAAGTGTACGTATGGCTTACCGTCTCCATGAACGGTGCATTTCATTTATTATCTTCAAATGTTATGTACTATTATAACTGCATATATATAATGGATATATATGATATATATTACATCTAAATGATTAATATAATTATTGAATTATAATATATATATATATATCTCATTTAGTTTTAATTCCATTAATATGACAAAGAAATGAAAGTAGCGTTCATGCGTACGTACGGCCTATCGTCTCTATGAATGGTGAATTTCATTTCATACCTCTAAATGTTATATAATATTATAAATGCATGTATATAATGGATATATATTATATATATTATATCTACATCATGAATATAATTCTGGACATAATGGATATTTTACCACTTGAACAACTTGTAATTACAAGAAGTTTATTTTTGACTCAAGTACCAATGATCAACAAAACAACTGTTATTAAATTAAATGATTACATAATCTAGTAATAAGTGATATAAAAGGAATAATGAAACTATAAAAGGATCTTAATCAGGTATAAATTTACTATATTTTATTATTCAGGAGATTAAATAACGATCGAGTCAAGTCGGACACGAGGTAAGGGACTTCTTCTCAATCTCCTTTCATTGAGGCATATTTTGTTTTATACACAACATTCATTTATATGATGTATAAACCCCTTTGAATTTTACTTTTAATCAAAAGGAATCTTTTTAAACGAATAATTTTTACTAAACGATAAAAGGAATGTTTTGTATTACATATGTGGCGACAACGACTTCTCCGCCGCCGTGACCATTATTTGAGTTTCGACTTCCTCTACAAGCCATAGCTTTTTTTAAATGAAAAATCAATACCATGTTTTAATTTTATTTTATTTTGGTATTGAAAATTGTTTTGATAATGTTTTTATTATATCAATGTATTTTATTGATATATTTTGATTGAAATGTGGAAATATTATGTTTCCTTTATGCATGTTTTATGTGATACGATTATGTTATGGTTTATAATATGTTTAAACCTTTCTATATGAGGAATGAATTGGACTTAATAAGTGACGGGTGGAGCCCGCTATTGTTCCTCGATTCATCGGTAGGTCTCATGAGACAAACTAGTGTCTTGGCATTAGGCCTTGACAAAATATTTTTTGTAGTCTTGGCATAAGGCCTTGGCTATGTTGTTATGATAGTCTGGAATTATGAATTACATCATTAAGAAAGTGGTTATTGATATTACATGTGATTATACAACTAGTAGAATATCCATGTGAATAAGTAAATTTCATTACTTCATTTTATTTTTTCCATATTATGCTGATGTTCATGTTTAAAAGGATTTTTTTAGTTATACGTTGCCTTAAATGTTTATGTTTATTTATCAAAGTTTCTGCTATATTGTTATCCTTACTGAGCATCTGAGCTCACCCCTTTCAATGTTTTATTTTCCCAGGATGTGAAGAAATATTTTATGACTGACCTACATGGACAGTCTGAAGGGGATATGAGTGTGGACTATGGAGACTATGTTATTGTGATTTTTCACTTTATGATGTAATGTAACATTTACGAATGTATCTAGTGTTTCCAAGGTTAATAAAACTAATCGGTATTTCAAGACTTTATCTTTTGTGATCATGCCAATGTTACGTAATAATGCACTGACTCTGGGTAACTGGGTTCGGGGCATTACAGTTGGTATAAGAGGCAGTTTAGTACTAACCTTGGAATCTAGATTTAGAAAAACTCTAATTAGAGCACATAACCCTAAGATAGACATTGAGGATTAATATAGAAGAACTTCCTAGAATTTTGGTATTATAGAGATTTGGTGAGTTTTCTGAGCAATACATCTCTATCTGGATACGAGAAGGTGGAGGTTGCTCTGGAACAGATGTACCTTGTGGTAAAACCCAAAAATAGCGCTTTGATCTAGACTCAAACGAGAACTGGTGCACGACAACGGGCCTTGATGCACTCTTGGTTACAACACTCCCAGGAGATATTCTTAGGATATTTCTCATTTTCTTTACAAACCATTATGAAGGGTTCATTATTATATACATCCTCAAAGAAGACATTTTTATGATTTTCGATTATATCCATAAACTGTTCAATTTATGTTAAGTGTTTTACAAGTTTGAAATTATGTATTTCGATTCATAAAATAATATATTTTATGACAATGTTTAGAAATGGTGCCTAGTGGAAGGAATGTAAACTGTATCAATGCATGCACTCCATGTAGGGATTTCCCTCCTACTAAAGATAATTATAGTGGAGATGGTGATACAACTGATGCTGGTCATCATATCACCATTCTGGGACCACTCATTCAGGTTATGAATAATAACCTTACTTGTATGGAGCACCCTGATCCTCAACGTGGAGGATCAATGTTAGACCAATTCATGAGGAATCAACCACCAACATTCAATGGGAGTAAAAATCCTTAAGTAGATGAGCAATGGATAAATTCCTTAGAGAAAATATTAAATGCCTTGGGGAGTAGTGAATGGGAAAAGGTTATCATGGAAGTTTACCACCTCACTCGAGATGCTGATCAATGGTGGTCATTGATTCAAAACACGAAGGAAGATGATGAAGTATCTAATATGGAATTGATGGAGTTAAATGAGCTTTTCATAGAAATATACTTTCCTCATGACCATCGAGAAGATATAGAAAGGAAATTTCCGAGTCTGAGATAAAAGGAGGATGAGAATGTCGCAAATTATGAGGCCAACTTTACAAGGTTAGTGAGGTATGCTGAAGATTATATACGTAACCCATGAAGTAAGATCGATCGTTTCTTTGATGGGTTAAAACTGTTTCTCCGTCAAGAATTAGTATGAAAATCTTTCTCAATGTATAAAGATATAGTCTCATGTTCTATCATAACAGAAAAGGAATTATCTAAATCTTATGAAAATAAAGTAATGAAAGAGAAGAAGAGAACGATGGAATAAGAGATAGATAAAGGAAAAAAGGGAAAGAAGGATTTTCCATTATGCGATAATTGTGGGAAGAATCACCCCGGTACTTTCCTAAAAGGAATGTTAGTTTGTTATAAATGTGGATGAAAAGGTCACTAGGCTTGTGATTGCATGGGAAAGAAATAGGCTATCAATGTTGAATTCTATAATTGTAGAGAAATGGGGCATTATGAAAATGAATTTCCTAAGTGTCAGAGAAACTTACCTCAGTAAAGACCAAGGGAGCAAGGCCAATCTGATGTTGTTACTACAGTTAAAGTGGAATAATTATTGTATTTGTGTTTTTGGACTCAAGAACTATATTATGGTTATAATAATAATGTGATATTTATAAGGCCTGTACTATAGTACTTTTTATTTTCATTAAGGTTTTAAAATGATGAACGTAATAATATTTTTAGTATGCAACAATAAGAGAAACTTTACATTGTTTGGGGAATCTGATGAATTGATTTTGGAATTTAGAGACCTTTTAGAGAAAGTATGGATGAAGGTATTTTGGATAACTATAAAGGTTGGAATGGATTATATTTAACATTGGATAGTATTTTTTAAGGTTAAATCATTTCTGAAGATTATTTTTGGAATATTATAATACTATTTTTTTAGGAGAAGGACAACCTGTAGGTCGGGGGATAACCTGTCGCGTCAGACAAAGCTGTAGGAATCGAACCTAAAACCATAGTGTGACATTCCTTTATTACCTACCACTAGCCCACATGAAGTCCATTGTTGTTACAAAATAGTTTTCCTAATCTAAATGGTATGTTTTAATATTTTGAACCTTGTATGATTAGGATAAATATAATATTTTTGAGTTCTATTATCTTTTTGAGTGAAAGATGAGTTTGCGGTATAAATTAGTTGAAGGATGAAATTATACTTGTCAAGTATATATATATATATATATATATATATCTTATTCTATGATGAAATTAATTCTTAAACTTTAGTGAAGGGATATTAAAAAAAATGTGTTATCCTAATACCTTATGTCTTGTTTAACTGATGATATTTTAAATCATCATAGATTGATGGATTTGAGGCCCTCAATTTTACAATTTTTTGTGATTGACGACCTCAATCACTCCCTATAAATACTTAACATTTCCCTCTAATTACGTGTCTATAATTACCACCAATTTTCTCCTATTTGAAACCCTAATTTAGTGGTGACATTATCATTTCCCTTTCCCTCTTTTAAAAACTAAATTTTATTAAGCCTATAAGTGATATGGGTTTTCCAAAAAGTTATTTTCTATTTTCAACATTTATTTTCGAAAAACAATTTCAAATTGTGAGGAAGCAATTTATTAAGGGAGGGAAGAATGTAACACCCCAAGCTTTTATGGTATGCTTCTCTTTCAATAATGCAATTCTTTGCATTGTACGCAAGTTCGAGATTCTAACACACTAAAACCAACCAAATTAGCCATTATCAATAGTAATACCCGCTTTATGAAATCATATAAATTTTATATTTCAAAATGGACTTCATTTTTGTATTCAGAATATCGAAATTATCCTAAGTTAAATTTTTTGTAATATTCTGAGAACTTCCAATTTTATATGAATAGAAAAAATACTTAAAAACAACTTTTTTATTCAAAATAATTTATAGTGATAAATTATTCTATTGAGTGGGTTTAAATTATAATTAGAATATATTTTTACCATTTTATCCAATGGTGGTCATTATAATTAATTTCAGTTTGAAATTGGATATAAACAATTGTCAATCTTTTGATATATATTGTTTCTTAAAAACAAGCTATGTGTTATGACAGTGGGAATAAATTATTAAATTAATTAATTCAACTTATATCGTTTGAATTTTTTAAAATAGAAATCAGTTTTTAATTAGGAGTATCACATATAGCTTAGGGTGAATTTTAGGTTTTTTTCTGAAAAACATCAATTTTTGATGAATAGTGAAACCACTAAGTGGTAGTTAAAAAACCAATTTTTCATTTAAATGAAACTTTACCACTTCTATGAATTGAATTTCAAAAATCTGACATACATTGTTGTCATTAGTAAGTAAAATAATGTTCAATGAGATGAAAATTATTTTTGGTGAATAGTAACTTTTATGTTTTATTAATCGCGATTAAAGGTAATTAGTGTAATTTAAGATAAATTTAATTTTATAATAATATGAAATTACCTTTACACTTGTCCTACCCTTATTGTATGAGTCATATACGACCAAGACAATCCATGGGTCATCTTGGGGACCCCATGGAGCCACTTGGGTAAGAAAATGACATTAATAACTTTTTATTTAAAGTAAAAATAAAATTTTCACAAACATTTGTTGTTTTACTAAAACAATTATTACATGGGGTTATATAAGCTAAAGTTTCGACTATAAATATTCATTGGAAATCTAAAAGGATTTTCTACATCGTGGTAATTTTTTTATAATTTTTAGGCATTAAATAAATAAATTTATTTATGACACAATGATGATGCAGTGAGTACCACATTAATGAACAATTTAAATAAAATAAAAAGATAAGGTAAAATATAAGACTTAAACTTGTCTAAAAACTTTTTGATGGGTATATTTGGAACCCTTATCACCTTATCCTCTAAATATATCATTGTGGTACCATTAAAATCTGAAAATCATTTCATAATAAAGTAACAATTCATGACTTTCCGAGAGTGCCCCTCCTCACCTCTTATTAAAGGCCCCCACCTCTACCACCTTATCCACACCTTCAAAGCCATTTGGATCAGCCAAACTCTTCCCAAATACTATCTCAACTTCCCTCGGTTACTCCTAGAATCTTCATTTTGGGAAGAAGTCTTCCCAAAGAAGCCTTTGGCTCAAATCAAAAAGAGTCACCCGATTTAAAAGCAATGTCTTCTCTTATGTTATTTTGTTTTATTTTACATCTCCAACCCCTTAAACTCATTTTATTCCTCTATTTTGTAAAACACCAGTATCTTAAATATACTACGATGATTTTATGAGAAGTATTTGATTTACACTTTCACACTCCTTCGTTTAGTGGTTAATGAACATACTGTTTCTTTGGGTGTCGAATTATTGCCTCAAGAAACGATGATTGTTCAATCGTCTTTTAACACCTTTCATGGTGGCCATTAAGTTGTATTTTTCATTTATGTCATACCTTTATGATTTCCATTATGGGTAAACACAATAATTTCATTTTAGGAAGTGCGGACTACCGCCCCCTCAAAGTGATTTGAATCATTAATGCCATATGTGGGATGTATAAAGGATGGAGTTAATGATATTATATAGGATATTATACTGGAATTATAATATAATTTTATATCATTATGTTTTCATTCCAATAAAGTATGAAATAGAAATGAAAGTAGCTTTCTTTCATACGTACGACTTACCGTCTCCATGAACAGTGCATTTCATTTCATATCTTCAAATGTTATGTACTATTATAAGTGCATATATATAATGGATATATATGATATATAATACATATAAATGGTGTATATAATTCTTTAATTATAATATATATATCTCTCATTTAGTTTTAATTCCATTAATATGACAAAGAAATGAAAGTAGCGTTAATGCATACGTACGACCTACCGTCTCCATGAATGGTGCATTTAATTTATTACCTATAAATGTTATGTAATATTATAAATGCCTGTATATACTGGATATATATTATATATATGATATCTACAACATGAATATAATTCTAGAGATAATGGATATTTTACCACATGAACAACTTGTAATTATAAGAAGTTTATTTTTGACTCAAGTACCAAAGATCAACAAAATGGAAATTATTAAATTAAATGATTACATAATGAGGTAATAAGTGATATAAAAGGAATAATGAACTTTAAAAAGGTTCTTATGCAAGTAAAAATTAACTATATTTTATTATTCAGGAGATTAAAGAACAATCAAGTCAAGTCGGACATGAGGTAAGGAATTCGTCTCAATCTCCTTTCATTGAGGGATATTTGGTTTTATACACAAATTTAATTTAAATGGTGTATAATCCCCTTTGAATTTTACTTTTATTCAAAAGGATTATTTTTATACAAAGAGTTTTTACTAAACGACAAAAGGAATGTTCTGTCATACGTATGCGGCTACAAAGACTTCTCTGCCGCCGTGACCATTATTTGAGTTTTGGCTTTCTCTACAGGCCATAACTTTTTTTAAATGAAAAATCAATAACATGTTTTAATTTTATTTTATTTTCGTATCTAAAATGGTATTGATAATGTTTTATTACATCAATGTGTTTTATTGATATCTTGTGATTGAAATGTGGAAATGTTATGTTTCCTTTTTGCATATTTTATGTGATACGATTATGTTATGGTTTATGATATGTTTAAAAATGTTCATATGAGAAATGCATTGGAATTAATAAGTGATGGGTGGATCCCGCTATAGCACCTCGATGCATCGGTAGGTGTCATGAGAGAAACTAGTGTATTTTCCCGAGGCCTTGACAAAATCTTATTTGAAGTCTGGGCACGAGGCCTTGGATATGTGGTTATGATAGTCTGGCATTATGCATTCCATCATTATTAAAGTGGTTATTGATATTACATGTGATTATTCAACTAGTATAATATCCATGTGAATAAGTAAATTGCATTACTTCATTTTATTTTTTCCATGTTATGCTGAAGTTCAAGTTTAAAAGGCTTTTGTTTAGTTAAAATTTCTTTAAATATTTATGTTTATTTATGAAAGTTTCCGCTATATTGTTATCCTTACGGAGCATCTAGGCTAACCCATTTCTATGTTTTAATTTCCCAAGATGTGAAGAAATATTTTATGACTCACCTACAGGGATAGTCTGATGGGGATATGACTGTGGACTACGGAGACTATGTTATTGTGATTTTTCACTTTATTATGTAATGTAACATTTATTAATGTATCTATTGTTTCCAAGGCTACTAAACTAATCGTTCTTTCGAGACATGATCTTTTGTGATCGTGCCAATGTTACGAAATAATGCACCGACTCTGGGTAACTGGTGTCGGGGCGTTACACCTTTGAACTTACTAATGTCCTAAAAATCATCATGGATTTAATGAAGAGAGAAATTATACATTACCTAGACAGATTTGTGTTAGTGTTTATCAATGATATTATAATATACTCAATAAGAAAGGAGTAACATGAAGAACATCTAATACTTGTGATGGAAACCTTGAGAAATGTGAAGTTATACACCATGTTTAGCAACTATGATGTTTGGATGAAGAATGTCACGTTCTTGGGACAGATGATCAAAAGTTAGGGAATTTATGTGGACCATTCAAAAACATATGCGATTGATTAATGGACCAGACCCACAAGTGTCATAGAAATATATAGTTTTTCTTAGATTATCTAGGTAATACGTTAATTCTGTGATTAATTTCACTTCATTGTAGAGACAAATAACTAAGTAAACAATGAAAGAGGTAAAGTATGTATGGATGAAATAATGTGAGGGAAGATTCAAGGAGAAAATGATTAGGTCGATCGCATCACATGTACTCACATTACCGAATAGTGAAGAAAGTTTTTTGATATACAGTGATGATTCAATGAAAGTATTGGGTTTTTGTAATAATGAAAAATGATGATGTAAAGCCCAGTCCTCACAGCAGGTGAAGATCCGTGAGCAGAACAACACGACATATGATCTAGAGTAGGAAACTGTGACTTTTTCATTGAAAATCTTGTGGCACTACCATTATGTCAACAAGTGTAAAATATACACCAATCAGAAAAATATAAGGTATATATTTCCACAAAATGATCTCAACACGAATAAAAGGAGATGGTTATAGGTATTAAAGTACTATGATTGCTCTACTAACTATCATCCTAAAAACTTAAACATGGCAGATGATACTCTAAGCTGAAAAGAACCTACTACTGTATCCATGTTATGGATTGAGGAATATCCTATTTTCATGGATATGTAAAGGATGTATTTTGAAATCATAAGGTCATGGGATACATAATACAATTCCTAAATGATTATGAAACAATCTATCCAAGAGAAGATTAAGGAGGCACAAATGGATGACCTGGACTTACAAAAGAATGTGAATGTAGTAAAGGAAGGGAAGCTACAAGAGTTCCATGTTGTGGATGATGGTTTGATTTGGTTTGGAAAGTGACATTGTGTGCTGTCATCACACGAGATAAATAGGTATCAATTGGATAATGAACATAGCTCAACATTCTCTATCACTCTAGGTAGAACTAAGATGTACAGAGATCTTTGAGAACAAATTTGGCGGGACAACATGAAGATGGGGATTACTGAGTATATCTTGAGGTTCATGATATATCAGTAAGTTAAAGAAGAGTGAAAAATTTCCAAAGAGATTATGAAACCATTTCCTATACACATATCAAAATGGGATAATGTCACTATGTTATTTGTCACGGGACTCCAAAAGACATCGAAGGGAAATAATGTGATATGGGTGGTCGTTGACTGATCAAGGCTACCCATTTTATCACTATTCAGGAAGATCTATCATTTGAACAACTTCAAAATATAATTGTAAAGGAAGTGGTGAGACTTCATGGTGTTCAATTATCAATTGTCTTTGATCATTATCCAAGTTTCACATCTATATTCTGTAGAAGTATTCAACATTCTTTGAGTACTAAATTAAATTTCAGCATGGGCAATCACGCCCAAATTGATAGCCAATATGAGTGAATATTTAAATTATTGAAAAATTGATAAGAGCCTTCTCATTATAATTATAAGTTTGATAGGATTAGAACCTCCCATTGTTTGAATTCTCATACAACAATATATTCCACTCGTGTATTCAGATGGATGAATATGCTACTCCATATGGAATGCGATGTAGAACTCCAACTTTTTGGGATGAAGTTGGAGAAAGAAAGCTACTTAGACCAGATCTTGTGTAAGAGATGATAGAGAAGGTTGAATTCATCTAGAAACATATCAAAGCTATTTAAATTTGGAAAATGAGATATTCTAAAAACCATCGAATGGATTTTGAGCACGACGTTGAAGATAAAGTCTTCCTTTGAATATCACCATGAAAGAGGGTCATGCATTTTGGAAAGAAAATGAATCTAATACCAATGTACATTGGCCCTTTTGAAATCCTTGAATACATAATATTTGTGGCCTATCATCTTGCAATTCCACCATATATGGCTCTTGTTCAGGATGTGTTTCAGGTATCACTCTTGAGGAAGTACATACCAGATCCCTCAAAGGTACTAAACTCTGAGGTGGTACAACTGGAGGATGGTCTATCTTATGAGGAGCAACAAATTAAGATTATGGACTAGAGAGATAAGGTTTTATGGATGAAGACAACCAACCTTGTCTATGTTTTGAGGAGGAACTATAAGTTTGAATAAGAAACATGGGAACCAGAGAAGGTGATGAAGGAAAAGTATCGTAACCTATTTATGTAAAACAAAACTTCGAAGGATAATTTCATATGGGGGAAGAATGTAACAATCCACAATTTTATCAATAAAATTTCTCCCTTCGTGAATTATTTTCATAGCTAATAACATTAGGAAATTCATTGCCACATTCTTAAATGAAATACTATGTGGCCTTTAAACATAAATTTTCCACATCTGTGTTTTAAATTTAAAAAATATGACATACACAGTTCCGATCAGTAAGATGTTTGGAGTCCAATAGGACAAAATAAATTTTTGGTGAATAGTAATCTACCATTATGAATAGTAAACTTCCTTTAAGAATAGTAATATAACCCATATAATTATTAAATTGTAAAACTAATCGTAAACTTTCTCATGATTGAATAAAAAAATAGGCATCTTATAAGTGATAATATGACCGTAGAAAAATGTATTGGTATTTTTGTAAGTCATAAATAATTAAATAATTAAATATTTTAAATGAAAAATTATTTGCCTAAATTTTTTGCATAAATTAAAAATTCAATTTATTCTAGTTTTAGGATAGTTTTATAAGACTTTACGTAATTTTTGAATGCATTATAAAATGGGTTTTAATATTAAAAAATATATTTTTCATGTAAATTATAATTTTAATTAAAAATTAAATTAATTATATATATAAACTTATTTTAAAATAATGGATTTCAGTTTTGGATTCTACTCATAAAAAATTGGATAGGGTTAGTTTTTGGGATTTTTCTAGAATTCTTGAATTTCTATGAATAGTGAAATACTTTAATTTACAAATTAAGCTAAATAGATTAATTATAGAGTCATGTATGATGTTCTTATGATGTAATCTCAATTGGTTCGAACTCACATACAATTATTACTATTATTGGTCATGGAATCCTCACTATTACTTGAATTTTGGAGAAATAATAAATTAATGAATATAATAATGATAAAACCCATCTCCAGTCCACTATAAATACCACCCCTCACACCCTAATTTATTCACATCTCTAAAGCATCAAGAATTCTCCATATTCCACCCAAAGATATTCCCTATACCCTACCCCACATCTAGGAGATATTTTTCTTACCAAAAGACAATGACTAGGTTCCATAAGGAGGATCTCAATAGGTTAATTCAAGAGGTTAGTCCTCTCACTCTTTTCATTCAATATCCTTTCAAATTTCATTTTTCTTTCCTTCTCTTATCCTCAACATCAATTATCCAAATTTCATGATTAAAATAATGTGATTTATATAATGGAATGATAACATGATAGTTTATGATTATTCAATATAATTTCTCCCCTCCCATTTTGTTAATAAAAAAAGAAAACCATTGTCTATGATGTGTTAATTTACCTACTTCGTGGGCGATGCACTTCCATTTTTATTAAAATAATTCAAGGATGTCAACTAAAACATTAAATTATGAAAAAATATATTTTAAAATATATTTTAACCACTTTTATGTTCTGAAAACAACTTTTATTCATAATAGTAATTGATAAAACAAAACATGTTGGTTGTGATCAAAAAACCTCCAAAGTTTAGTGAAAATGATCATCATTAAAAAATCTCTAATGATCCATTCACACAGTATATAAAATAATTCATTAAAAGATCATTTAAACACATGAAATAAAATTAATACAATGTAATATCAGTTATGTATTTTTTTCCATGTTCTACACGAACTTCAATTTATGTGTACAGTGGAACCGTTCAAGAAACCTAAGAAAAAGAACACTCTCGAACAATGGATTTAAACTCTATATCTAACCAAATGGCACATAAAATAACTTAATGAAACCATAATGAACCATTTTCT
The DNA here is from genome assembly GCA_963277665.1 of Viscum album. Classification (NCBI taxonomy): domain Eukaryota; kingdom Viridiplantae; phylum Streptophyta; class Magnoliopsida; order Santalales; family Viscaceae; genus Viscum; species Viscum album. The sequence goes on from OY728119.1 coordinate 1,920,062,785, forward strand.
TGTATAAATGGTTTTTGGAATTGATTATAATTGAATATAATATCATTATATAAGAAATTAATGTGATGAAAGCATTCAGAAACAAGGTAAGGGGAAATTCTCAAACCCAACATTCTTTCATCGGGTTCTCCCTCTTTAACTCAATTTTCAGTATGGTTACTCCTTAAAAATAATTTATATATAATAATCTTACCATTAAATGTATATACATGTTTCAATATAAGTTCATAACAATAACAATGTTTTCAAAAAGAACTCTTCTTTATAATAAACAAACTCTCAATGATTGTTTCTGCTTCCACTCATCGTTGATTGTTCTATGTCAAGAATGTTATTCCCAATATATTTTTGGATCTAATTTTTTATTATTTTATGATTTATTATGTGACTAAAAATTGTTTTTTTATTATAATAACACTTTTAAGGAAAAAGTGAGAAACTATACATGACCTCACCACATCACCAATTCACCACTTCACCACTTTAAAACATACAATCAAAATGGCTAAAATCCATTCAAGACTTAAAACTGTCAAACCATCAAAGCTGGAGCTGAAGCCACCAAGAAAGGTTGAGTTACCACAAACCAGGGGAGACAAACATCAGGTGAGCTAGACAAACTTCAGAGCCAGTCTCCTTGAACGCCCACCGATGCGACCGTCGACACCAGCACAAATACACAAATCTGTCGGCAAACTCTATTCAGATTCCGCCCAACCCTCCAGCGAAGTGAGATGGGCCCTGAAAGAGAACATCCGCAAAGGAAGACAAACAGACGAGAGCGAGGAAGACCTGGAGATCCAGACACTACACCTAGCTCCATAGGTAACTGCAGCGCACCCTCAGAACAAACGCCACTCTGCAAACCCCTTTCAAGGAGCTCTGAAGCAGTGGAAAACCAAATCCAAAATACCGCATCAGATCCAAAAACCACCACAAAAAACATTAACAAAGCAAGAAATAAACCATTCAGTAAATAAACAACAATGAATCCAACCACTCAAATACCATAACCATTATCGAACGACATTCCCGCTGCAACACAGGACCATCCTGGCAACACCCATGACCAAATCACCTCAAATCCCACCACCGCCATCAAAACCTCATGTTGGAACCACAAAAAACCACCTAAAGCATTCACCAAGAAATATCACAATGTGGTAGACCAGAATCTCGAAAATATCGTGGATGACCGGGACTCAACCATCCTGCACTGCGGAAGATCTGAAACCCATGAAGGATTACCAGGAACTAGACCACCATTCCAGAGCATGATAGAAGATGGAAAAAGCACCCACGACGCAGAATTCTGAACCATACGCAACACTATGGCTCGGCCATACCAACCATCACCAACAGGACCAGACGGTCACTACCCTGTGAAACCAAAATCACAGACCCCAACAACCGGAGGTCTTGGATCCCACCACCGAAGACCCGTCCTGACCCCAAGTCACGGATGGTCAGGATCTTTCTGCGGAAGACCCAAATCCCATCCACCAAGCCGGAGCGCAACAAGGAATTTCAAGAACACAACCGACCTGCCGCAGAGGGTCAGATCTCGAGCATTTCCATCGCATTGTCACATAACATCCAAGCCCGAAGATGAAACGTGAGACAGAACGTGAATGACTTCAACACTGCAACACAAAAAATTAGAGCCCGAGAAACCCTCTTCGCCGCACTGAGAAAAAGCCACCGCACTTGGAACAGACCAAGAAAATTCCAGGACGGAAGGAAATGGCGCAACCCTAAACGGAGGGAGAAGGCGGCGGCAAGGGAAAACCTAGGTCATTGCGCCCCTTACTTGATCATCCAGGGTAATTCATATGATTTATTATGTGAAACCCAGTTCTTTCCCTGGTTTATTTTATGCTCAATTTTGACATATTTTATATGTGTCATGCATGATAATTTAAATGTTATGAAGTGATGGGAGGATCCAAAATTATATAGTGCAATATGAATTTTTTATGTGACAGGTTCACCCAGAATTATATAGCCCTCTAATGCATTGGGTAAATTGATGAATCTAATAAGAAAAATTAAAATGTTTCTTGAACATTATTCTAGCATTGTTCAATACTATTTCTGGTAGTTTACCAATAATACATGATGTTTCATTTTTGTGCATTGTCGCATTTCAAGCCCTTTATTAATGCTTCCTCTCATGTTCATGATCCATTTCCTATGTTATGATTGTGCTCACCCATTGTTTTATTGTTGATATCTATTCTCTTAAAGTTATTTTTAGCTCACCCCTTTTTGATGTATATCCTTATTTGACTTTGTATACTAAGGAGTTTTCAAGGGATAATAAAAATATTGAGAAGAATAGATTAAATACATGTTTATGTGTTATGTTTTAAATGTTATGTATGGTCCTATTTTGCCTAAGAACCTACACCTTTGGATCCTCATACTGTTATAGTATTTTGTTGATTATATTTCTAAATGATTTAATAGTAGTGTATGAAATGTTTGGGTCATTGTATTGAGTAACCATAAGACATGATTCATATTTCATACTCTTGGACATTGGGTACTAATGAATATGTTGATGAAGCTGAATTTTTGGAATAAAAATAATGTGGGGTAAATGAAGTGTATTTGTTTTAGAATTTAAAGATTATGTTATATAGATCATGAAATATATAAGTCTTTTCGGTGTAATTGTTTCATTAATGATCGAAATGGAAATGATGAATGGTTATGAATATAACTATATGTGATTTATTGGAAATGTGATAATTTGTATTAAGGGATGGAAACCATTAAAGTAGTCATCAAGTTTAATTTTTTTCATTAGATTTGATATGGAGATGATTGATTTGGAAAATATAAATTGTAGAGTATTTATGACCTCAGAATTTTTAAAAGATTTTAATTGCAAAGTTGTCTATGTTATCATGGATGATGTTAACAAATTTTATATTTACATTATATATAAATTAATTTTTGGAATAAGGAATCCTGCATGTTTTTAAAAGGATTTATGATAATTCAGGTTTTTACCATGTTATAAGACAATATACAAAGAGGGTATTCACATGTTGGGAATGTGACAACAAAGATCTCCATTCTAGTATTTGGGGGATCAATTATAGGCGTATTTTTTAATCTTATTTCTAATTTTGTTTAATTTTAGCTTATGGAATGGTTATAATGTTAACCATTTATATAAAGTTTATTTCAATATTTAGATGATGGATGTGAGATTAAAGTATTATCTCACGATATAAGGATTTATTCATGTTGAATAACCTATGTAAACCATTTTTATAATGAAAATTAAATACACATGGAATGAATTATAACTATTCCACATGATCTATTTGTACATCAGGAGAGAAAAAATCTCCTTCATTTCATACTGTAAGAGAAAAGTGGAAATTGATAAATGTGAAACCATATGGTGAGATTGTGGATCTGAACAAGAATAAGATAATGTATGCATATTTCCTTTTCCCTATAGATATTAGAGGAATTCATAATCTCTAGGAAAAGGAAATTGAAAAATAATTATGTTATAACCTTCGTTTTCGTTGATTTTATTATCTTATAAATTGTCATAGATTTATGTTTATGTGACCCTTAAAATTCCGTTAACCATTCACTTGCTAGTCATCAATTATCAATAACAATATCTATAATTATTTATTCCTTTCTCCCAATTAGAATATTATCTTCCCAAACAAGTTTTCCAATGTGGAATCATAGTTATGAGTTATTTTGGGTAACCTTCATGTTTTATATATTCCCTTTTTAAAGGATGTTTTAGTATTCAATTTTATGATTTGTATTTCTATGAAAGGAACATTAAAGTATCAATATTTTTATAACACATAATTTGGAGAGTGAAATAAATTTTAAGTGGGATAAAATGTAACATCCTGATATTTTTTTAATTAATATTTTTCAAAATAATTTATTAATTTTATATTTTTCAATTCACACAACAATGAATATTGATTTTTTATATGAAATCACTATGTTTATCTTGTGTTATACGCAACACCAAGTAAACAATTTCACTACCATCAAAATATGTATTAGCTATTGGCACATGAAACACAATGTTTGGATTATGTTGTATACAATATTCAGTCATTTTGATATCTAGTATTACACATATGGTCAACTTTTAACAGACAAGAAGATACTATTAATATTATTATTATAGTATATTTATAGATACCACCTAGACATTGGAATAGAAGTTACAAATGATATAAAATAAATTGGGAAAATATTATTTACACATTTATATGAATTGAATCGTTGGCTACCAATTAGTATATGTGAATTTAATAACTATTTGAAAATAAATAAATTAAATTTATTAGAAAACTATTCCTTTTTATACAAAAAAAATTCTATCTCAATAAATTAAACAAAAAAATTGTTAATTTAATCAATAAAATTTACATATTTTACATCCAATCAATATTTTTTATACTCATCAAATAGATTTTATTATTATAAGATGATAATATATCCAATTTTATGAATAAAGAGACGCATTTTTAAAAATGGAAATTTTACTTACTTTTAAAGGATAACTAATTTTAAATATAAATTTTGGTACATTAATAATATGATAATATAATTTATTTTGAAAATAAAAACATCAAAAATAAGTTAGGGTGAAATGTTTCTTTTTTTATGAGAAGATTCACTTTTACTGAATACTATAAAATAACAAATTTTAACTAGAAACTAATTTTTCATTTAATTTCTTTATTAGGATAAAATATATTTCTGAATTTTTATATAGTTCAGTTGGATAAATTATAAATCAATTAATAAAGTGCCACTCATTAGAATAAATTTCACATTGAAATTAGATATAAAAATTACCAGACTTTGAACATTTTTATTTTAAAAACCTATTTTGTCATCATGTCTATAGGATTAAATTTAAATTAATTTATTCCACTACTATTATTTGAATTTTGAAAAAATTTATTCCATATTTTGATTGATAATGATCTCTAATTTTTAATAAGTTAAAAATATTTTATGACTAAAATCTTTTTTAAAAGTGATTAAAATAAATAATAGTGATTAAGAGGAATGTTTGATTAAAAAAGGAATAAATCATAAAAATAAGAACAAAAAATAAACTCAATATTTTGAAAATTAATTAGATGCCCATATCTTGACTCTGTACTCCCTTTTTTTATCATTATATGTGACACTTTTCATAGGAAAACAGGGGTGGAATTCCCCTTTCAAAAATTTACATGATTTCGAGTCATCCTCTACTATAAAAAGGCACTAACTCCTTAAATTTATTATAAACTATAAATACCATTGTATCACCCAATCTATGCTTAAAAAATATCTCAACATCCCTCTGATCATCCATGAATATTCTATTTTGGTAGAAATCCAACCAAGGAAGCCCATATGTGTACATTGAGAGGAGTTTTTTAACGTCCGGGATCCGGGTACCACTCTATGGGTTACCTGAGCCCGGTTCTCCATGTGACCACAAGCACATTTCCCCAAACTCTAGAGGCTTCTGACTAGCACTGAGGGCCCATGTCTGATAGTGGGGAAACTATGCCCTCATTTGTAAATGTGTAGTGCAGCGGAATAGATAAATAACATACAACAACAGTGGAAGCAATAACCCATACACATTTACAATGAACAAATCCAGTAAAAGATAACCAAAATTTATATAGATAATGATGCTACATGTCTCTATTTCTAAGAAAACAGCCAGAACATGTTACACAATAGTACAGTACAATACAATAGAAAGTACAGGTACAATAAAACAAAACATAATAGCCAGCAGCTTTGCGAGCCTAAGCTCTGTCCCATGCTCCCCTACTCCTTAGCAACAATCAAGTAATTGTATAGGGACCCTTTCCCTTATCCATACATGCAGAAATGTAATCTTTTTGGGGCTGAAGACATGACCCCAAACAGGGTGTGAGAAATGAATCCCAGTAGGCACCCACCAAAGTCACGTGCCCAACTGTGTGAAAATATTCAACAAAAGTGTGCAGTAGTAAAATGAAATAAACAAAGCAATACTAAAAAGTAACTAACTTTACCGGTGATATTTCCATTTTATTATTCATTTAACCATTTAATTTAATAACATTCTGTGCTAAATATAACCAAGACCTCAGGCCAATCAGAATCTTTCCCCCAGGCAAATATATTAAAATGACGCCCTCAGTCTTTCCCCCAGGCTATATAGTACCTTTCCCTCAGAAATTTCCCTCAGGAGAAATAGAATCTTGCCTTCAGGCCTTTACCTTAGGTGAAATAAAATCTTTACCTAAGGACAAACTGAAACGAAACCCTGAGGTAATCAGAATCTCGCCCTGCGGAATTGCCCTCAGGCTAATAGAACTACACCCTCGGGATAATCAACAAATCCCTCAGGCTAATAATGTAACCATTCCCTTAGGCTATAATGTAATCGGTCCATGCCCAACATTTAAACATGCAGTTATTTACAAATCCTCTCAAGGAAAAAGTAATGCATAATGTAAACATGGCATACCCTCGGGTATCCAGGCCAAACGACTAAACACAGGAACACACCCCCGGGGTGGTCCTGGATCCAAGAAGTGATCCTAAACAACAGTTTATTATCACATTCAATTACCTATTCAATTATAGGTATTCAAATCATCCAAGGCCTCAGCCACATGATACCCCAACAAGGGTTCGTAGCACAATGGTACACAAAAACACATAGCAGTTGGAATTTAAACACCATTACACCTACCTTAAATTCCCCTGAATGGTATATGAGAACAACGATCCTCAAATTGTCCAATAACGATGTAGATATGATGTGAAATAAAACCGTGTTCAAACTCCAATAACTTCCCTTAGATGAATAAATGGTTAGAACTACACAAAGAGAAGGAAGAACTCACTCGTGCTGTTCCAGGGAGATCGACGATGTAGAAAATGGATTCCTAGTACTCGATCAGGGGATCTCCAAAGGTTAATCCCTCTCTTATGACTTCTTCCTATGGTTCTTAGCCCATCATATGAATAGGGTTTTCTACTGACCATTTTATGTGAAAAAAACAAACTACACGGTGTGTACTTCTCATGTACAGGGCGTGTACTTTTCATTTAATTGTTCCTCTAGCGGCTAATGAGAATTGTTCATCAGTCGACATGAGTAAACGACGTGTAATACATGAGTAAATAGCATTTACTGCCACTCAACTGGTGTCTGCTTCCACCGCCTTACTATTTTCCTTCCGACTCACTACACGACATGTAAATACCCACTACACGGCGTCTAGTCTATTTTTACACCTTTCATTGCTAGAATGGCTACACAGCCTATGTACTCATCCCACACGGCCAAAGAACATGGCGTGTAGTCCCTAAACGTGGGATTTCCCCCATTTTCCTTATTTCTCAAAAACACTTAAGGAAAAGAGAAAAGAAGAAACTTTTACCTCAAAAATAAGAACCGGGTTCTTACAAACATTCCCCGTTAAAGCAATTCATTGCTAAATTTTTCTACCATGGGTGGAGAAGATAAAGCTTAGAACAGATCTGGACACTAAGAACGTACATTGGTCTCCCACTCCCAATTTTTTTCCTGCACTCGGCCATGCTTCCATAGCACCCGTACGAGAGGAATTGTCCATCCTTGGAGAATGTTCGTGCTCCTATCAACGATACGATTCATATGCTCCTCAAAGGACGCATCTACCAGAAGTTCAAACTCCTCGGGCTGAAAGACGTGATAAGTGTCCGAATGATAGTGGCGCAACTGAGATACATGGAAGACATCGTGCATGGCCTGATACCTCTGTGGTAACTACAACCAATTGGAAACCAGCCCGACTCTCTCCATAATTTCAAATGGCCCCACATAACTCGGTGAAAGCATACCCTGTCTCCTGATCCACCTCTGTCCCAACTTCGGTGAAACACGCAAGAAAACCTGATCCCCGACCACGAACTCCAAGGGTCATTTCGGCGATCAACATAAGATTACTGACGAGACTTCGCAATAGCCATCTGCTTCGGAATCAACTGGACCAGCTCAAAAGTCTCCTATACGAGACGTGGTCCTAGTAAAGATGCTTCACCTGCCTCTAACCAGCACAAGGGTGATCAACATGGCCTACCATATAATGTCTCATAAGGTTCCATCTCTATAGTCGCATGAAAACTGTTATTATAGGAATACTCGACTAAGGTTATATGCATCTCTGATGAGCCCCCAAAGTCTATGATGCATGCACGCATCATGTCCTCTAGCACCTATATCATATTCTCTAACTGGCCATCGGTCTGAGGGTGCTAGTCTGTGCTCGAAGCACCTGTGTACCTAGTGCCCTATGAAAAATCTTCCAGAAATGAGACGTAAAGTGGGTGTCCCTATCAAAAATGATAGAACAAGGGACCCCATGAAGATGTATGACCTCTCAGATATACAGCTTTTTGAGTTCATTAACACTGAAGGTCTCCTTGATCGAAAAAAAGTGAGCTACCTTCGTGAGTCTGTCCACATCAACCCACATGATATCATTGCGTCGAGGTGTCCTCAGAAACCCAGTAATGAAGTCCATCGCGACATCATCCTATTTCCACTCTAGAATGGGTTACTGCTGTAATAGTACAGTTGTTCTCTGATGCCCTTCCATCACCTGCTGACAGGTGTAACACCTTGTAACAAAAAAAGATATATCTTTCTTCATACCCGGCCACCAATAATGACGTCTCAAGTCAAGGTACATTTTGGTAACTCCGGGATGAACTGACCAAGCTGAAGCATGAAACTCCATCATCATCTCCTCACATATATCCCCTGGAACCCATACTTCTCCATGGAAACGCAGTACCTCATCATCACCTATCGTCCAACCAGAAGAAGGGTCCTCACTTTTCGACGACTCCCATAGAACTAGGCCTTCTGAATTAGATATTCGTCACATCCTCTCTCTATCCTGGAGGGTAGAAGTCACAGCTAAAGATGAAAGATAGGTTTTCCCCTAACTGTCGTTCACCTCCAAATGCATCTAAGAGAACAATGCCATGAGCGTCCACTCACCATTGGCCTCCTGCACTGCCCGTATCTGAGTCTTCCTTCTCAGTGCATCATCAATTGCATTTCCCTTACCAGGTGTATAGAAAAGCTCAAAATCGAAGTACTGTAGGTATTCAACCCATTTCACTGCCTCATATTCAAGTCACACTGAGTAAAGATATACATGAGACTTTTGTGGTCGGTGAAAACCACAAAATACTCTCCCAAGATATAATGTCTACAATAACGTAACACATGAACAACTGCAACCAAATTGAGATCATGCGTTGGGTAATTCCTATCATGTGGCCTCAACTGCCGAGACTCGTATGCAAAAACTTTATCGCCCTACATCAACACAGCTCCCAGCCCAATACCTGATGCGTCACAGTAAACTGTATAGCTCTTTCCCTGCTCTGGGAGTATCAGGATTGGTGCTGATGTCAACTTCCACGTTATCTTCTGAAAGGCTATCTCTTAAGCTTATGACCAAACAAACTTCACACCCTTCTTAGTCAATCCCATCAACGGCGCTGCTAAGCGGGAGAAGTCCTAGATGAAGCACCTATAGTAACCAGCCAGCCCCAAGAAACTCTGTATCTGAAAAGCATTCTTAGGCTGCTCCTAGAATACTACTACTCTCACCTTCTCTTGGTCAACGACAACTCCTTCCTCTGAGATGACATGACCCAGGAAGTGAATCTAGTGCATACAAAAGTGGAACATTGAGAGCTTAGCATATATCTTATGCTCTCTCAGTGTACTAAATACGATCTCAAGATGGGTGGAATGGTCGTGTCGAGTGCGAGAGTACACCAATATAACGTCCATGAATACAACCATAAAAGAATCCAAATAAGGATGGAACACACGATTCATCAGAGCCCTGAAAACTGTCGGTGCTTTTGTGAGTCCGAACGGCATAACCAAGTACTCATATAGGCCATAACTACTCATGAAGTCTGTGAGTGGTATATCAGATGGTCTAATGCACAGCTGATGATATCTTGATCTCAAGTCAATCTTCAAGAATAATCATACACCTCTAAGTTGATCAAAAAGATCATCAATCCTCGGCAAGGGATATCGGTTCTTGATCATCAGCTGGTTCAGTTTCTGATTATCCACAAAGAGTCTAAGGGTACCATCCGCCTTATTCGAAAAAAGGACCGGCGAACCCCAAGAGGATGTACTGGGTCGGATAAAACCCTTTTATTGTAACTCCTCTAACATCCTATTGAGCTCATGCAATTCAGGTGTAGCCATCCTATATGTAGGAATGGATACTGGTGCCGCTCTGGGCACTAGATCAATAAACAAATCCACCTCATGCTCTAGAGGTAGACGTGAAAAGTTATCCGGGAAGACATCCTTGAAATGATCTACCACTGGAGGGAAATCCGTCTGATAAGTCCCTTGATCATCTAGATATAAACTCACAATCTAGGATGTGACCCCACCTCACCCCATGATGCTCTGGTCCATCTCGACTCGCCTGAACATCCCACTCTCCTTTGTATAGAAACTCTCCCCCATCTGGTGACGTTAACCATACCCTGTGACGATAACAGTCTACAAAGGCTCAAAAGGGAACCAACCAATCCATCCCAAGAATGAAGTCATAGCTCGTCATCTCCATGATGTAGATGTCCCAAAGGAAGTGACCCCCACCAACCTCAAGGGGGCACTCCTTGCACTAACAAACACCAGCCATTCTGGTCCCCAATAGATTGTATAGCGTCAAAACATCAGAAGAAGAAGAAAAACAAGGCCCAAGGATCTCCACAATAGGAACATATACAAATCTTAGTGTAGCACCCGTGTTGGAAAGTATAGAAGATAAAACAAAAGCTACTGGAATAGTACCTCTGACAGTAGAAGGTCTGAGATCCTGCACCTGTTGGGTCTGTTGCACTGTATATGCCTGCCCAGTGCCGCGGCCTTGCGATACTGTCTGGCTACCCTGAGCTGACCCAACCTACTGCCTTTGAGACCCTGGTGTCTGGCTACCATGGCCACGACCACCATCTCTTCCTGCATGCCCTGACGTGTTCTAGTTTCCCAACTGGTAAGAAGTTGCTGTTCCTGCTCCCGCACGTGGAGTCTGTACAGAACCCCTCTCACTAGCCACTGGTAGAATCGCACTGCAAAAGTGCTGCAGATGACCCATCTTGCCGCAAGCTCATCACTCCACTGGGTCTTGTGGAAACTGAGGTCTCTTATGACCCTCTCTACCACACTAGTAGTACCTGATCGGGCCACCTAAAGTAATCGCCTATCTAGTTCTATCACTGTGAGATTAACTCATTTTCCTCTTCCTTTTCCCAGTAGAAATAGTACCAGAAACTGGTGCCGAATAACCATGGCCTGTACCACTAGCTTCCCGAAGGGTCCTCTCTGTAATCAGCTCCTGGTTCACAATAACATGTACTATAGGCAACCTGAAAACATTCACCAGTGATCAGATGTCATATCGAAGTCCATATTCAAAGCGTCTTTCCTTCAACGTATCATCACCAAACAGAACAGGTTCAAAACGCTGATGATCGATGAAACAAGAAGAATAATCCATCACCGACATAACGCCCTGTTGCAGATTCATGAACTCTTGAGATCTATCTGCGGTAAACGTCTCTGGGGAGAAGAAGTCATATAAGTATATTTGAAAATAATCCCACACCATTTCTTTGTGATGCTCTATCTGAGTGGTAACATCCTACCACCTCTTGGAAGAATCATGTAGCATATAAGTTTCGAGCTTGACCCTCCGCCCTGGAGGCGTCTCAATATGCTCGAAAATAGTCTGCATAGACCCCAACCAAGACTCCATTTCCTATAATCCTCAATCCCATGAAAACATAGGCGGATGATACTGCTGGAATATATGAGTCTGTTCGGTCATTGATGTGGCATCTAGCAGTGCTCCCTGAACGTTCTACATGAACCGCATAAAGCCTTCACGGAACTGCGCATGTGTGCCTGTGTCCGGTATCACGACTGGTTCCGCATCTGGATCTTCTGGAGGATCCATTGGTAGCCCATGGCCCACCATCTATGGAGTATAATTGGTGTCGTTCTCTTGGCGAACAACGCGTGGTCATCTCGACGGCATGAATATATAAGGTCAAGCACACACCTTAGTTCAATATTATTAAAGACCAAAAACAAGGGGACCAAAGGGGAACAGGAGGAAGAGGGCATTCAATATTTCAAAACAAGACTACACGGCGTGTATACTGACTATATGGCACGTACCTGGCTTCTCTTCCCCTGCCCGGGTCCCTCTACACGGTAAGCCACATGGTTCCCGTTGAACATAACTACAAGGCGTGTATATAATATACACGATGTGTATGGTTTAAATACCAACTACCTTTGTCGTTCGTGACATGGAAGACTTGTCGGCCTGATACTACACCACGTGTTACACCCGCACAAGGCGTGTATACCACCCCGTCTTCCTAGCCACACGTCTAAGTCCACATGGTCTCCTACCAGTAAGGACTACACGGCGTGTCCCTCAGGTACACGGCGTGTTCAGGATGAGGTGACACCAACTCATGTTTGTTTGTTTACACGGCCAGGTCCCCAGGTCAGACTACATGGCGTGTTCTATAGTGTCCATGTCGTGTATGTCTTAAGGTCTCATCTGTCAGTGTTGTTAGTTACATGGGCAGACATCGGGTCCATCCCTATACGACATGTACAACCAGTAGACATCGTGTTTTTTGCAAGTCATTCCCTACCCCGTGTCGCCGCCCACATGGTTTATGACATGAGAAGAGACTAAATGGTGGGTACTGAGGGTACATAGCGTGTACTTAAAAAGATTTCTTTTCTTCCCAAATAGAATAACAACACAGCGTGTGTCTGAGGAACTATACGGCGTGTATCCTGGGTTTCCCAGACAGTAAACCTCTGAAACTATTCCAGAACCCAGAAAATACTAAAAAACAACACCTATGTGCCAAATTTTGACCCGTGAGGACCCATACTCACCAAGAATCAAATTCTGACATATTATATGTATTATAATAAGATAAACAATCAATGATCCACCAAATTCCGGTCAATGAGGGCCCATGATCCCCAAAAACCAAATTTTGGAGTCCATCCTATCAATAGGCTCACACAGAAATTACCCTATCACATAGCAGCAATTTATTAAAGCAGTTATCACAACAGCACACTTTTCTAGCCGAACAACTTTCACCACATAATGAAATTTCTAATGCGCCTACATGACATGGAACTATGCATGGCATGTTTTTTCTAGCATGTGCCTAAAAGATGCATGAGATGGAATACCCTCATCTCACCAGGTTGCAAATAAATAGAACCCATAGATAAATTATAAATATCACAATCACAAGTGTGTCACCCAAAGGTGAAAATCAGATCAACAGTAAATTGCAAAATCTATAAAATTGCAATATGAGGTAAATTAGATTTTCCATGTACACGGGTTAGCTACTCCTGGGAACAGCTTACTACCAACTCCGTTTTCCATCCTATCCCTGACTAAGGCTCCAAACAGTAAGTCAATGAAAAGAAACTCCTCTGATACCACTTTGTAACATCCTGGATCCAGGTACCACTCCATGGGTTCCCCGATCCCAGTTCTCCATATGACCTCATGTTCATTTCCCCAAACGCCAGAGGCTGCCGACTAACAGTGAGGGCCCAGGTCTGATAGTGGGGAAACAATAACCTCGTTTTTTAAAGTGTAGCGCATTGGAAAAAATAAATAACATACAACAACAATAGAAGGAATAACCGATACACATTTACAATGAACAAATACAGTAAAAGATAACCAATAGTTAAATAGATAATTATGAAACATGTCTCTAGTTCTAAGAAAACAGCCAGAACATGTTACACAACAGTACAGTACAATACAATTGAAAGTACAGGTACAAAAAAAACAAAACAGAATAGCCAGCAGCATCGCGGGCCTAAGCTCGGTCCCATGCACCCATACTCCTCAGAAAAAATCAAGTACCTGTATAGGGGCCCTTTCCCTTATCCATACCTTCAGAAATGTAATCTCTTTGGGGCCAAAGACATGACCCCAAACAAGTTGTGAAAATTGAATCCCAGTAGGCACCTACCAAAGGCCCGTGCCCAACTGTGTGAAAATATTTAAAAACAATGTGTAGTAGTAAAATGCAATAAACTCAGCAGTACTTAAAAGTAACTAACATTATAAGTTATATTTCCATTTTATTATTCATTTAACCATTTAATTTAATAACATTTTGTGCTCAATAGAACCAAGTGCTTGGGACAATCTTAATCTTTCCCTCGGGCTAATCTAGTAAAACCATGCCCTAAGGCTTGCCCTCATACTATATAGAACCTTTCCCTCAGGAATTGCCCTCAGGTGAAATAGAATCTTTCCCTTAGGCCTTGAACTTAGAGGAAATAGAATTTTTCCCATAGGATAAACTGAAACGAAACCCGCAGGTAATCAGAATCTTACCCTCAAGCATTGCCCTTATGCTAACAAAACTATGACCTCAGGCTAATCAAAAATTCCCTCAGGCTAATAATGTAACCACGCTGTTAGACTATAAAGTAACCGGGCCATGTCCAATATTTAAACATGCAATTATTTACAAATCCTCTTAAGGAAAAAGTAATGCATAAAGTAAACATTGCATACCCTCGGGTATCTTGGCCAAACGGCTAAACAGACGAACACATCCCTGGGGTGGTCCTCGATCTAAGCAGCGATCCTAAAATTTTTTTTATTATCACATTTAATTACCTATTCAATTGTCGTTATTCAAAAAAATCCAAGGCCTCAGCCACACGATACACCAACATGGGTTCTTAGCACAATGGTACACAAAAACACACATCATTTGGAATTTAAACACCAAGCCACCTACCTTAAATACCCCTGGACGGTATATGCGAACGAAGATCCTCAAATTGTCCAAGAACAATGTAGATCTGACTTAAATGTAAACTTCATTCAAACTCAGAAAACATCCCTTAGAGGTAGAATTGGAAAGATCTACACAAGGAAGAGGAAGAACTCACCCATGTGGTTCCAGAGAGATCGACAATGTAGAAAACGGATTCCCGGTAATCGATCAGGGGATATCCCAAGGTCCGTCTCTCTCTTCCAACTGCTTCCTCCAATTCTAATCCAATACTGAGAACATGGTTGGATACTGCACATTTTAAGCTAAAAAACAAACTATACAGCATGTACTTCTCAAGTACACGGTGGGTACTTTTCATTTAACTGTTCCTCTGGTAGCTACTCGGCACTGTTCATCAGTCGACATGAGTACACAGTGTGTAATACATGAGTACACGTCATGTACTGCCACTCAGCTGGCGGCTTCTTCCTCCTCCTTACTATTTTCCTATTGACTGACTACACGACGTGTAAATTCCCACTACACGGTGTGTAGTCGGTTTTTACACATTTCATCGCCAGCATGGCTACACTCCCTGTGTAATCATCCCACACAGCCAAAGTACACTGCGTGTAGTCCCAAAATTTGGGACATTCCCCCATTTTCCTTATTTTTCAAAAACACTTAAGTAAAAGAGAAAAGAAGAAACCCATACCTCAAAAATAAGAACCATGTTCTTACAAGCTGCACAAAGAATGGGTAACATTCTTCCTCAAGATACCTTAATTTATTTTTTTTATAAACCCGTAAAACTCTTATTATTACTTGATTATATAATAAAATCATAATATTCAAACATACAAATACATCATCTAATGGTTAACAAAATTATCATTCTTGTGAGTGGTGAACTATTGTCGCACGAAATAATGATGTTCATTCTTCAATTTCCACCCCTCATAGTTGGGAATTTTAAGGGAAACACTATTTGTTATATGATATATATGATACATATGATTAATATATTTTTATATAATTATTATATAAAAAATACCTATATTAATTCCATTTTTTTGAATACAATAACTTCATTTTTGGACGTGTCGACTACCACCTCCACAAAGGGATGCGATTCATTCACACTTTACATGGAATATTAAGGATGGGTTTTTTGAAATTAAATGAAATATATGAAATATTAATTTTAGTTGAATTATATATATATATATATATATTTCATTTACTTATTTTCATTCCATATGAAAATAAAACAAAAAAAATGCATTCATGCATACATACAACCTACAATCTCTATGAACAGTGTATTTTATTTCATATTTCAATATATTTTATAATATTATAAATATAGAAATACAAAATATATATTATATTTATATCACTATATTAAATCATTAAATATTTAAATCATGATATAAGTTATAGGATCAAGAATAAAAATCCAAAACATCTACAAAAAAATAGAGCAAATGGTTCTCGAAACGTAACATTGCCGTGGATTTGTTCATAAATGGGAAATGTAAATTCATAACTAAATAATCTATGGTATTATATATAATAATATAGTTCTATGTTAGATTAATAATCAAATTTTATTTATTATAAATGATGTTTCATCATTTTGGAATAAATTCATGACTTAACGTAAGGGAATTTCATCTCACATTTTATTTCCGTGAGATACATTCCATCATCACAACCAAATTATTCTTTGTGGTGTATATACTTACCTATGTATATTTAATGGTTATTTTATTTATAATACCTTAAATGTCCCTATATATGAGTCTTAATTAATTCATGGAGGCCACGAGAGCATTTGTGCCTCGTTCAGAGCCTAGAATTCTTGAAAATGGGTTATGTGACTGGACCTCACGGTTCATTAAAATAATGTATCCTAGGGAACAAGCCCATGCTTTTGTAAGCAAGGGAACCCTCATGTCATCTTGGTTTATTTGCAACCATGTTAGGAAATGTGCAAGGTTATGCAGCCTGCTTTAGTTTTTGGGGCAGAGACTTTACACATGGTTTCCTAATTGTGCACCTAAACTATGTGAAGTGGGGTTTTGGGGAAAATTACCATTTTTACTTCAAATTTAGGTGTAAAAATTTTCATCTTTCTTCCAATCCCTCCATTGGTTATGCAGTGGTATCTCCTAATATTTTATCCCAATCCCTAATTAGATTTGATATCATACTACCCCTATATCTCGAATCCCTTTCTATTCCATCAATGGAATTGGATAGACCAATGTAAGGATAACCCCATGCGCTCTTCTTTACTCTATAAATTTCACAATCTATTACACTATTTATATGAAATCTCATTCTTCCTATGTCAAGGATGTCAGAATCAAACTCATTATTCATTATACCTTCTTGAAATATGATTTCAATATCCAGCTAGGAATCATATACAGCCCAAAGGTAGGTGGTCAAAAAAATTCCATTTGAGTTTTGGTCTTTTCATATTTAATTTGTTTTTCCATATTCTGTCATTTTATATGAATCATTAATGTGTTCAATACTTCTTGTATAATTGAACCAGGTTACATTATATATGTGGATTAAACCATATTTATGGTTTTAGACATCACACATATCTAATATGGAAACCCATAGGTGTGGAAACTTGAAAATGGTCATTTTAGCCAAATGGATTTGATATATTGAGACCCAAAAATAGATTACATTTTGACATTTTATTGTAATTTCAATTGATTCATGGGCAATTAATGTATTACATGGTTTCTAAATGGTTCCTGGATCCCTTTGAAATTGGATTGTCTATATGTGAAATTTCTTTTATTACATGGCCTTACCCGTGACACTTAAGTTCAATGATGAAATTTTCCATGTTTAGGAAAAATGAATGGATTTAATTATATAGGGTTCTATTTTAAGATGGTAACTCCATTAATAATGAATTGGTTTTTGAATGTAATGGTTTTATGGGTGACATATCCTTCCCATTACTAATGTTTTATAAAAATGAATCATATGAATTGAATTGATTAGTTGTAAATTAGACTTATTAATGGATGTTGAACCAAAGGATTTTATAATGATTATGTAAATAATAATTGTTAAATTTAATGACTTTAATTACATGAACATGGTTAAAGTAACACAAGAGTGGTTTTACCTCGTGTGTCATACTGTATATTTGACCACCCCTGGTTCCATCATGAAGTCTTGACAACATGATATAAGAGTTAATTATATATGATCATCTTATTCAATATGAAAATGTAATATATATATAAATATATAAATATATTATAAATTATTATTCCATATTGGATGAGGATCCAAAGGAACATGAGATCCCATTCGGGAGTAAAAGATCCGTGAGTTTTCCATGCATTTCCAAGGGATTGTGAGGGATTGGAAGGGGAGACCATGTGAGCTTCCAAGCTAGTTCCAGGGGATTGACTGTGAGTGGTTCCAATGTAGTCGATGAATGTGGGTTATGTCTCAGTCCTTCTCGTATGTGCATACCAAAATACAATGGGAGGGCTAAACCATAATATATTCCTTTGGTATTGGATGTCTGAGAGTTACATTCATATCCATCCCAACATATATCAGTATGTATGTATATATATATATATTGTGACATGATCATCCATACTAGAAATGTTTTGAAGTAGGTAGACTAGCCTGATTTCCTTTAGGAACCAGAGATGGAGGTTATTTATCTATTTATATTTTTCTTACATTCCTATTATTAACTGCACACTTTTTATTCAGATGAACCTATTCAGATTACATGTAGACACTATTGGTGATGTTCTACTAAGATATTTATTTCACAACCTACCCAGGTCTCCCGTGGAACCGTAGAAGAGTTTGTTGAAACATGTAATATTGAGGGAAAAGGCACCTATATAGGTTCTTGAATAATACTTCTTAGCTGAGGTTTAGGATAAGAGGATTGATCATACGCATAAGATTCCCATGGGGTTTTCTTTTGGTTACTTGTGTACTATTTGCATAGCATGCTTCTATTTTCATTATTATCTGCATGCCATGAATCATTGTATTTGACACTACCATTGAGGATCTTTATATGTTATTTAGTTATCTATTTCTTATACATTTTTCTTATTTAGATAAATTCTACACATATGTTGTTTATTGAAAATATTTATTGCATTACACTTCCATAATTATTAACTATTTTTATCATATTTTCACCTCTAACCCGATATTATAGTATCCCTGATGTACTACCTTTATACCCTCACTACTAGTCATCATCCTCTAGCATACAAGGTGATGTGACAAATCTCATGTTCCTAGCCGTGCTCGGCGAAAGGGTTATGTGTCATCTATATATTGGACGTTAGAATGAGGGATTAGATGATGATTCATTTCATGATTTACTATTTGGTGATAATAAAATAGAAATTAACAATTCTTGGTACATGGTCACATGTTGTTCCTTGAAAATGTGAACCCATGTATGGATTAAGGGATACGTTTCCTAAATTATCAATATAGTTCTTTTTTATGACAATTTAATATTGATATCAACACATTGATGGGTTCTTCACGTGTTTTTTGAGGTTATGAATATTGATACAATTGTAATTATGATTTTATTATATGACTTGATGATAGGAGGTTTATAAATTAGACCATGCATCATTATAGAAACAACATGAATTATAGTCCATGAATCATTCCATTCCAAGTAAAATTTTCATGGAGTATTTTTTGTTTCATATTGATTGTGAATTACATATATATATATATCTATTAAATTGTGCTGAAATCTCTTATAGGACCAAGAAAGTGTTTTGGTTTTAGTTTAGCTGGTTTCATATTTGGATTCATAATTTGTATTGGTCCTTATGGATTAAAAAATTGAATTTTATCTTGATTAACATTTTTATAGAAATTTAATCACTTGAATAAGAACAATTTATATGAGAACTGCATATCACTAGATTTAGGATTTTCAAATGTTTTATCTATTTAAATGAGAACATACTCAATTATAGAATGACCATCAACATGATAAACCCCATATTTTTCATGCCTAACACCATATCGGGACACGAAAAGGACTTAGTAGTGGTTGGTAGGTGTTTCTCAATTCTTATGGTCTGTTATGTTATGTTTCATCATCTAGACATGGTTCATAAAGTAAGAAGAGAGGTGTGTTCATTCATATGAGAAGGATTTAGAAACTATCCTAGTTACTTGAATTCAATTTTTAAAATTGTTTGAATCCATTATAATATGTTCATTTGGAATTATATCATTATGCCCCATGAAATCCTTGAGTCACAAGCCCTTAAGGTGGTGGATATCATGTTACTAAGGTGTAATGACATTAGTTGTGGATCATTCCTCCTGTCGACCCACCTATTGATCCTATTATTATTCTAAGTAAGGTACTGACACATAATTATTAGATGGTTTTTTGGATCGGATTTAGGGTATACAATGATGATTTTGACCTTCCCCTAGTACGAAAGAATTCACCAATTAGTTTTACCAGCATCATTCTCAATCTTTCTCTACGGTTGGAGGGATATATGTTGCGTAGTCTTGAATAGAGGCTATCCAATCTATATTGATCACCTAGAAATTTCTCTAGAGAAGAGGGTCAATCTAGAAGTCTATATGCTTCAATACATAGATAAGTGGATGTTGGATTTTATCACCCTAGTAGAGTAGGGTATAAAAATGTTGTGGTTGGTTTTTCTGACTATATTCTATAATTAATTTTTCCCAGATTCTTTTTGATGATTGATTTATAGAATTTAAGAGCCATCTATAAGGGGCAAGGAATATTATGGAATACTCATCCTGTTTCAATTATGTATAGAGGTTTTCAACCTCTTTAGCTACAGATGATATGATGGTTGTTGTGTTATTTGAGGATGGGATCTGTTACACCATTCCAACGTAGGTCAACATATTATGGTTGACTGCTATTTCTGAAATCGTCAACATGAACCTCATTGCATAGAGGAATATGAGAGATCCTAAAAGTGAAATCCATATTGTTTAAGCTCCTAGGGACACTAACAGTTCTTTATCTGGGTAAAAAAGGGAATTTTTAGGTTTCTCACATAGGGAGAAATAGTTAGGATCCTAGCACTAATTGTTATCTTATCTATAACCAGTGAGGAATGTAAAGGCACTTCAATGAACAATATACGTAGGATCCAATGGAGTGTAGATGATGTGGTGGGATGGAGAATATTCATCATTTCTATTGGACTTCCCTAATAGTTCCTTGAGAATGGGGATCTACACCTACTCCTAGATCAGAAGTAGGGTCGGTTGGATCATGACAGTCAGGTAGCTAGAATACCACCATCTGATCAGGAAAATGTGGTGGTTGAGATACAGAAAATAAGAAGGTGATTCTCATTTCTAGTAGATAGGGCATATTAAAGTTATTCATTCAGTGAATCAGGGATTTTATATAGGCTAGTTACACATATTCTAGCCCACACCACAAGAGCCCAATGCTATACCATCTACTATATGAGGTACTGTTCTATTTTCCTCTACATTATTGTCTTTTGTTTCTGATATATGCATTTCAAAATGATTTATTTATGGGGAATTTTTCTAATAGTATGGGCCTCAACATCAAGTAATCTCATGGATTCATGATTCAATATACACCATTAGGTATCCATTTAGAGGAAGTTCACTATTGTAAGAATTTGCCCCTTTAGATATGTAGTTAGCTATTTGTATGGAATTTATTTGTCCTCATCTTGTCAGTCATTGATGTAATCATTGGGATTGTGTAGTTAGTTCATTAAAGATCATGTATTGACATCAATCATCGGATGGTGAATTTTATATCACCATATGGCGCTACACACATCCATAAGGGAGAATGAAATGTTAGTGTGACATGAGTAGGACCCAAGAATAAGAGGTAGGGTTATGTAACATCATAGGTCGCTAGTCATTACCTTGATTTATAGGGGTAACAACATACTATCATTTATCTTATAATGGATTATTATAGTGACTTATTTCCAATAAAATTCTCTAGTCTACCTCTAATGTCAAAGCTATAGTTCACTATTAAGCTGGATCCATGAGAATTACTTGTGACTATTACTCCTTATAAGATGAAACCTAAGGAGATTATGGAGATCAATAATTAGTTAAAGAATCTAGAAAAGAATGGATATATATTACCAATAACATATTATTATAGTTCGATGTTCATATTTTCCAAGAACTAAGAAGGAAACCATATGCTTTGAATGGAATAATATTGGTTGAACTAGCTCACTATCAAGAACTGGTATCCACTTCATAGAATGGATGACCGGATGGATTAGAACTGAAGAGAAATGTTATTTGGTAAGATAGATATGAGGTTGAGATATCATCGGGTGAGTGTCAGGAATTAACACAAACCTCACACAACATTTGTGATAAGATATGGTCTCTACGAGTACTTGGTTATGCCCTTCAGACTGACAAACACACCTCTAGTCATTAGGGATATTATGAATCAGGTCTTCCACCACTATATAGATCATTTTGTGGTTGATCTTATTGATGATATCTTGGTGTGTTCATTCTCTATACAAAACCATTCTACCCATCTTGCGATTGTTCAAAATATATTATGGAAGCGAAATATATATGATAAAATTAGTAATTGCCACATCTCGGTCAATAATGTCCAATTCTTGGGTCATATCGTTTCAAAATCAGAAGTTTCAGTTGACCCATAGAAAATGAGTGTATGGTTTAATTGGATCGGGCCAAGAAAATATTTAATATTCAAATTTTATAATTGATTTATAGATACTAAAGAAGATTAATATAGTATTTCTCACATGTTTTAATTCCTCTTACGGGCTTGACAAAGAAGGATGTAAAATTTGAATCTTCAAAACCTTTTGAAGCATCCATTCTAGAGTTGAAGGGTCATTTGACATCAGCACCAATAATAATTATTACCGATCTAGAAATGATATATATTGTATAAAGTGATGCATGAGGTATTAGACATAGATATTTTATGATGCTATAAAAGTGGGTTATTGTGAATAGTTTTCTTCATTTTAGGGTTCACGAGTAGAATTACACAATACATGACCTAGAGCTTGCTATTGTAGTATATTCCATGTACTATTGGAGATAATGTCTATTGGGAGATTGATTTTTGGTATTCATAGGCCAAAAACCCTAAAATATATCATCACACAATATCATCTAAATATCAGGAACCATCTATGGGTCAAGTACATGAAATTGTTTGATTTTGAGAATTACTACATGCCAATAAACGGGAATTAATTCTCGGATTATTTTAGATGATAGAATCAGGATTCTGATGTTCTAAAATCCAATAATAAATAGATGATCATTTACATATTCTCATAGATTCAAATTGAGGTTTAATAAGACCATGTGTAGACACTCATTTTAGTCTATGTAGTAACATATACTCTTCCAGAATGGGTATGGTTGACAAATCTATCTAATCATGAAGGCCTTGTCCTATAAGAAATTGTATTAGACGATGATACATTTTTTGGTTATATTGTTTATGAGGATGATAATCTATTATTTTGTGAGCATATGTGGGTCCCATCAGATATAATAATGCAGCTAATGTGGGATTTCAACACCTGAGCATGGGTAGTTCACCTTGGGGTCACAAAATTTTATCAAGATCTATGTTTCCAATACCGGTGGCTCGACATGAAATGTGAGATATATAGTTTCATCAATCAATATTCCAACTATCAGTAGGTGAAAGTGTAACATCAGTATCTAGAAATTATTATTCATCCATTTCGCATTGATGAGTAAAAATGGGATGATGTTTCGAAGGATTTCATGACTGGTTTACCCAGATCACCTCATGGAAAGGACATAGTGTGGGTTGTAGTTTATTGTATGATGAATGGAATACAATTATTACATGTGTTAGAGACCATCTTTGTAGATGATATAGGAATTTTTTAAATCAAATGGGTAGTACATCTCCATGGATCTCATTGTTCTATAAGTTGGAATAGATATTCTTGTTTTACATCAATTTTTATGAATAGATTATATAAGACCAAAGGTATGTGGTCAATTCATAGAACAAACTATAACCCAGAGACTAATGGTCTGATAGATCATATAATTAAGATTCTCAATTACATACTTCATGCATGTGTACTCAAAATTAGGGGTTCCTAAGAGAAACACATTCCCCTTATCATTTTTTCATAAAACAAAACATTTCAGGCTTCCATCGAGATGAATCTCTATAAAGCCATATTTGTTAGGCCACATCACTAAACTTTGTCCTATATAGAGGGATGTGAAGCATATATATATAGACCATGTCTTCTCTAGAAGACTATAGAGCTTGTATAGATAATCAAGAAGTGCATGTTGAAAGCTCAGTCCAGACATTAGTCTTATACCAATAGACATCAGAGACCGTTTGATTTAGAGTATGGAGACATGGTTTTCTTGATAGTCTCATCCATTTTGGGGTATATATGTATTCAAATGTTGGGTAAGCTATCATTGAAATTCATTGGACACTATGATGTAGTGAAACAGATCTGAACAATGGATTACCAGTTGGTTCATCATTTGAGATACCGGTCCATGCATGATATAATTCATTTATCTTACCTTTTTTTGTTAATATCTAGACCCATAATATTTCATTCATCATGATGAGGGTGGTATGGATATGTATTGTTCCTTCAAGATGAATCTATTTTATATTTTTTAGTGAATCATGAAGGAACTCTAGGCATGGTAGTTCCTCTTGTACGAGTTCTATGGATGTTTGGTATAAGATGATACATAGAAATAGGAAGCTGATATAATATCAAAATAGACATAACTCATTCATGATAGTACCTATTGATCCTCATAAGGTGAATATGAGGATGAGTTGATACAGAAGGGGAGGTTATATTGACCTACCATTTTAAAAAAAGTAATTGATTATTATTATTATTTTTGATTACCTTAAATGGAATTAATTATAACACCCAATCAAGTCATGGATGTCATTGGAGAATCTATAGCTCATTCGGAGCTAAGAGATATTTAAAATTGGATATGTGGGTTGGATGCACACCCTTGCAGCTACATATAGGGTAACCTCAAAGTCCACATATATTGTCTACAACTGTGTATGAATGTGGAAAAATCCATACAAACAACTGCATTTTTGGGATATGGGATTAAATCACAGTTTGTGCATGATTTTCAAATTGTGTATTTAAACATTATGCAATAGGTTTTTGAGGAAAATATTCCATTTTCTCTCCATTGAAGGTTTTGTCCTTTTTTTATTTTTCTTTTACTATAGTGCTTTTACAGTGGATATCCCTCTCATTGATCTCAACCCCTCCAAAGCTTGGATCCCATACTACCCCACTGTCCATCATCCTTTTTAAATTATGTTGAAGGATTTGGATATCCCAAGGTATGGGTAACTCCATAAGGTCTTTTTCTCTTCTATAAATCAAACCATCTATTATTCTAATTTTATTTAGGCTCGTTTACTCTATTTTTAGGGCATTGGAATGAAACATATATATCTTCCAACATACTGAAAATATGAGATTGATATTGAGGAAAAATAATTTTCATGATTCATATCATTTTCCACATTATTAATGAGTATAAGAAGATCAGATAGATACTTTTCAATGTTGTTTCTATTGAAGTTTACAACAAAGTTATAGAATCTCTGAGGGAGTGATGTGAGAATGCGATTGGGGCCCATTTCATCAGGGGGTTTAAACCTAATAACCTCTTGGCATTCAATGTAGCCAATGATCATGAATACATGAGGACCATCTAGGGAACCTTCTCCAAATTTACTATGAATAAGTGACTTATAGATATCAAACCATTCCTATCATTTTTTCTCTTAGTAAAGACCACGTTGGTTCTCAAGATTGCTATAATAATCCATGTTTTCATTAGACTTCATGAGCTCACTATACATTAATGATATCATCAGACATTGAAACTCAACCACATTTTTCATATGTTTCTCATAGACTAGGAAATCTTCATCAATCACCTCTATTACAGATGAATCAGGAAATGCTAAATCCATCATGTAAGGCATCTATTCATGGTGTAGGATAACCCAAAGGCATCTAAACCATTCGTGGAAGTTACTGGCTGTGAGGATGTTGTCTTTATCCTGAATTGATACCAGGGATAGTGTGGTTGATGAGCTTTTCATTTTTATTCTACTATTAAAAGATGAGATCATTATTATAATATTGATTACATTTTATGAGAAATAATAATTTTTTTAGCCTCACATATTTTATGAAGTCCCAATGGCCCTCACCATTGATCTTGGAATGTCTAGTCGTCATGAAATTCTAGTGTAAAGGATCCATATTCCCCTTCTCATAACCCCAACAAGGGTTGGTAATGATATTAGAAGGTATCTAGGTAGGTAGGTCATTTTAAACTATGTCCTTGTAGCTACTTGATCTGTTGAGTCGACACCCCAATCGTGAAATCATGACTTTTGGATTTCCTCAACTCTTTCCTCCAATATTACACCTAGTATAGAAAGGGGTACTCCCCTTGATGTTATATGGTTAAAGAAACCTAAAACCTTTCATAAGGTCTTCCAATATAAAATTTTTTGTCCCAAAAAGGGTTGGTCAAACATATATTTTTATTAAATTTTTCCCATAATCACGTAACAAAAGGATATGGTTGACTTAATATTTTATCTGAGGGATTCTTTTCTCTTATGCGTGGATTTATTATTATCATTATAAAATGATTGGTAATATTAAGTGGAACTTACTTAAGTTATTAAACATGTATTTATAATATTTATGCATAAGTCGGGTTTATTTTAGCTCCCTCTTGCATGCTTATTTAATCCATCAATTATATGATTGTGACAACACATCCATAATGATAAACCATGAAAATGGAAAAAATAAATTAAAGTAAAGGGCATGATAATTAGATTTCTAGTGGTTAGTTTATTTAGTTGTTGATAAACTAACCCTAACCAAGGGAGAAACATCTTCAATCTTTTCAGTTCATGTTTACAGATTTCCACCTGTCTACATCTGTATTTATGAAGATTGGTTTCGTCTCGGTTCCAGCTTGATCCTCATCCACTAGTATGGGTTTTCCATCCATTATATATGTCTTTTTGAACTGACAAGAATGTGAGGGTTAAAAATGGGTTTTACATATAAGAATCCTTGGGAACGTAAGCCCTGCATATTAATAAGGAGAAGGCATACCGACCCATAAAATTTAAATAAACAATTTAAATGAAAACATCCATATACAAAGGTCTTGGTCTAGCTCATGATCATCCATATATGCAATGATATTTTTTAATAAATAAAACTATCCTTCAATTATTCAATCATTCTTGTTTAAGATAAATCATGATCGAATAAATTAATTATCATCTTTAATTAATCAATCCTTTTATCTTAATCACATTTCTGAATTTCTTCAAGATTATCATTCATCATAATTTTAAAAAAATAAATTTATTTAAAATTAACTGTGTACGTAACTTGTAACTTGGAGGCAACCTGGTGAATTCCTCTTCATAACTTTCCAATGAGTTGAAATGAATATTACACAGATTTTAAATTTAACACATACATATAAAACACCTATCACGTGTTGTGTCTTATCTTTATGCCCACATGATGGTACACATATCAGGGGTATTGTATAATATAGTAATTTTTTTTGATAAATACAGATAATTTGGATAAGTACAATGAGTGTAGTTCTTAATACATGGCGTGTACTATTTTTCACCGTCCATCCAAAGTGAATTCCAAGGGAAATGAAGTGTGAGCATACTTCAGAATAATTTTGAGTACACGGTGTGTACAGGGGGTCACACGCTATGTATTTACTCATTAAATGGTCTCTAGCTGGGAAGGCCAGGTACAAGGTGCACAGTCCAACCATATCCTGAAAGGAACAACTCATCCTATCTACTGGACCACATGGCATGTAATATAGAAACTATGTACCACCTGTTCCTGATCAGCAAATGATGTCATTAAGAATTAGGTAAACTCTAATGACACATCTTGGTTTGGTGGACCAGACCCGATGGATTAAACCTTGGCTACATGAAGTGTTCTACAAAATACACATTGTGTGTTCTAGTGTTGAATGACCAAGAACCTTTGGCACCTCCAGATGAGATACTGTGTTTCATTTTAATCCTAATTAAAATAGAACATCGATTCTGAAAGGTGAACAAAAAATGAAAGAGGAAGAACAAATATGAAGATTCAGATTTACAGAATGATTATCTTGAACTGTAACAACTAAATTATTAAATGTGTAAATCTTCAAAGTAATATTTTAATAATTATAAACTATGATGTAACCTCTCTAATACAAATGTGAAAGTTCTGGGCTCAACAGAAGCATAGTTGGTCTGGCACCCAACTTTTATTTTTACCATGATCAATGATTATTCTGGGATCAACATGACAATGAATTACAGTCCCTAAAAAATTGAATCAAAGATTTAGGTAAAGAAGGAAGAGTCCTAAAACCTTTAGAGGGGATCTTACACATCATGTTTATAATTAATTTAACTTACTTCATAGAGAAAATAATATATGGATCTTCAGAATTTTCTATGTTGATTAAATTGATCATCTGAAATAACCCTTCTATATTATATTGTTGTGCTTGCAAGGATCCAAAACTAGAATCCATCTAGTGGTGAGCCACACGTGCTTCGATGGCCTCCAACTGACACCACTCATTCTCTGAGTGCTAGCACGACAAAGTGATTTTCTTGTGTCGGTCATTCTTGATTTCTTTTTCTATATCCTTGATGAACATCCCTTATTCTTGAGAGGGGCGAGATGATGATTTGATAGTGAAATTGTTTAGCTCAACAATTTTCAATTCACCGGGTGTGAGGTTCCGTACATGGCCCAATAGACGGATGTGTCTATTTATTTACATGGGGCTTCAGTTACAATATATAATCTCATAACATCAATTAAATAAATTCACAACCTTTTAGAGAATCCATTGTATTAATAATAATACCGCATTATTATTTTTGGTGAGACATCTTGCACAAAATTAAAATATAAATAAAATCGCATCACAAAATAATAGTGAAATTATTTTAATTTGTGTCAACTAGTTAAATAATTATTTATCATCTTGCAAATAATTTTTTCACTAACTGACCAGCATTGGTCCTCTCAAACTCCACAAACATTTATTGAATACCTGAAAAAATGAATAAATAATTTATTCTCTTAAATAAATATTTTATATACAAACAATTTAATAAATATATATCAAATTTGAATAAAATAAATAAATATATTTTACCCACAATCCAGTGAATAAATATTTATTTAAATTATGAAATAATTTTCACATGAATAAAATTATTTTGTGGTCTTGAGAATATTATTTATTAACTAAATTCAAATAGAATTTAACTGAGACCACCAGAAACACTTAGTGTGTGACCCTTTAGGATTCATTCTCATTGGCATTAGGCAGGCTTTCCTAAAGTCCAAGATTACATTTTAGGAACGGGTCAAGGCACCCAAGAGAATTAAATGAAGTCACTACAATGAAATCCACATAAGAATGCTCACAATGTAATATAATCTCTTTGTCTCAATATCTTATCAAGCTAGTTTCAGGATAGTGTCATCAAATTTTATGACTGATACGTATTTCTTTGACTACCTGAAATAAACTCGTCATTTCACCATGGACATGGAATTTTATGTGACTGTTATATTTAATTAAAAGCCACGAGATATAGTCTAACATAAATGGAAGGTGAAAATACTTACTCAACTTATCCATTAACAACATGCCACTCAGGACGCACCCAACGTACCATACGTCCCACAACATTCTGCATGATTGTATTCGTCAGTAAATCAAAGTTATCAAATCATGATAGGTATTAATGATAATCTTAAAGTATAAGGATAATTACACACGCTTGTAGATAGAAATATATAATCACACTAAATCTTATGAAATTTCTACTGGTGAGTCTGTTCTCAAAATCACTTGTCTTGGAGATTACCAATTGCAAACTTCATGAGAGGTTGTCTCATCTGCTTACGAGTACTCACACCTGACGTTCTGCATTCTATGTGTCTGATCATAGTATTTCATCCAACCGTAGAACTATGTGAAAGAATGTTGTTATATAATTTCATGGTTATCATCATAGAGGGGAACTTCCATCTATCAAATAATTACATCATAGTTCTGCATAAAAATATAAAATATGTAAAAATATGTTTAATATTTAAATTCATAAAATATCCTGGTAATCAATGTATAACTAGTTGGGTTTAGGACACCAAATATTATAAAATCCAACTTGTACTAGATCCAACTACCTACGACATTCAATCTCCTAGACCTCAGATGGTGATCATGTTTCTACAAAGTCATGGAATTTTTTAAGGAGTCCACCACATTGTCATCCATGGAAATACTACTCAATACCACTTCACCTCAAGAGATGATACTATCGATGTATGTGCTTCATTTGCTTATGTGACCTTGGTTCTTCTGTGAGAGCTACTGCAGGTGTATTATCACTGTACAATGTGATGAGATATTTACTACCAGGTATCACATCCTACTCCTAGATGAAGCATCACATCCAAAATACTTCTTTAAATGCCTTAGAAGATGCAATATACTTGGACTCTGCTATAGAATCTATGACCACACTCTGGTTTGAGCTCTTCCAGCTTACATCACCACCATTCCAAGTGACTATGTAACCCATTTGCGACTTCATGTACTCTTGATTATTTTGGAAACTAGTATCTTCATATCCTCGGATTACTACTTACTCATCTTATCCATAAACCAAGAACCTATATATATTACACCATAGATACATTATGATAGTCTTGACTTCCATCCAATGATGGTCACTTGGGTATGCTTGATATCTTCCTACCACACACAATGCGTAGGTGATATCCAGCCTAGTACAAAACATGGCATACATGACTGACCCAATCGTTGATGCAAATGGAGTCCTTCCCATTATCATTATTTCCTCTTGTGTTTAAGGATCTATTTCCATGGAAATATGAAATCCATGTGATGCTATCAACAATCCCCTCTTTTATTTTTCTATAACGAATCTCTTCATTATCTTATCAATAAATGTATATTGAACTAGGTGAAAATATCTCTGGCATATATCATGATGGATGTTGACCCCATGAATATATGCTTCCTCATCCAAGTCCTTCTTTGAGAAGAATTCATTTAACCATGCCTTAACATACTATAATACTAGCATTTTGTTTATGCATATTATTGATCCAGAATTGAATGTTTTTTTTAAAATAACAGGAATTTTTTATTTCTGATTTCATAATGGATAAGAATTTTATGCTTATTCAAGATTCAAAATTGAACATGTTTTAAAAATAAGATTAATTTTTATTTGATTACACATTGAACAATACTTTATAAGTGTAACTAATTAAACACATGTATTATATTTATTTAGATATACCATTATATTATCTTAGTGGTGTTTGTTATCATATAACGATATTTGGTTTTCAAAAAAACTATGAGGTATGGTATCATAAATTAGAAACAAAAAAATAAGTATACAATATGGGGAGACATTATGGGGTTGGTTTTGATATGAGATATCATATCAATATATTTAGGTTCTATTTCATATTGAATATTATTTCATTAATTAATGTTAAAATTTATTCTAATTTCACTGCTATTTTTTGTTGGTTTATTCATCATAATTCTGTTTTTTTGTAGAAAGAAGTTTGATATCATGGTAGCGATTTAAAAAAACTTGATATTGATATTAGTTAGTAATAAATATTACTAATATGGGTGCAAATTAATTTTTATTTACTTATTATTGATCGTGTAATTTCATTTTTTTTGAATAAATTAATTTATAGGCTATTTTGATGATATAAAATGAATTAAAATCAAATGAGTTGGCATAGGTGTTGTAAATAGTCAATTTACAAGGATAATTTTTTAAATTTAGTTAATTATATTTCTTATAATATTATTGATGTTATGTGAATGGGTAATTTATTTTCACCACCATTTCATAGTTAATTTATTGAATATTTTTATAAGTTTATTTATTTAATATTTATTAACCTATACCACACATTTTAGTTTCATGAACCATGATTTTTAGGTTTCCTTATTCTATATTATTATATGAACATTGTTAATTAAAAATAAAATATCTTCTGAAGCATAATTTATTAATATGTTGTTAAATCATTATTTAATGACAAGGAAATAGTTAATTATTTTATAAGATTTACTTGAGGCATTAATATAAAATTATTATTGAACAATCAACAACGTAAAAATGACAGGTATATTATAAAATGAACAATTAATTTATAAAATTAATAAAAAAACATTTTTCTCTCTTCGAAAACTGTTAAATGATTATGATAATAAAAACTGATATGTATTTTACTATGTTTTCATTGATAAATATATTTTTTTAATATATATAAAAAACAATTAATCCAATAAATTATTCAAGAGACAAAATATGGGTATTCAGTGTAAAATAAACTATTATCAGCAACTACCAATGCATCTTCATTTGTGGTTCAAAGTGAAAATTGCATGTCAAAATCTACAAAAACCAAAAATGATTAAAATGTAATGTATTAATCAAAATGAATCACGGAATTTTCATATATTTATTTATCAAATAAATTTAAAAAATATTTGATTTTATAGAGTTTTTATCAATAAATATGTAATACAGTTTCATATCACCATATTTAAAAATTTTCTTTTCAACTTCACTACTTTCGATAGTTTTTTTAATTTTCCAATGAGTACTTTTAATGTTGTTAATTGTGAACCCAATTCAGTATAGAATGTGATGGTTAATACAAATGTATCTCAGACCATTGGATACAAAGAAAATATCTATATTTTATGCCATAGTATGAATATCATTAATGCACATCTGGCCACACCATCTAGGGAACCATTATGTAATGAGACCACACCACCATGACCGAGAAACAAATACCCACCATCCAAAACATCCTCAACTATATATAAATGAACACTGGGATGCTAATTAGTAGGGTAGGTAAATGTAAATAACCACTATTAATGGAAACCATTTATGAGTTAAATTTAAGGAAAAAAGTCATCATATTGGTATGATATAAGATATGTGTTATTTATTTGTTACAAACCCATCTATAGTAACCCTGATATCATTTCTTCATTATTACATTGGGATAAGATAGAATAATATAATTCCAAAGGACCAAATAGTTTAGTAGTCTTGAATAAACAGATACATACATGATTCCCATATTACATTGTAAATATATATAACATATTATACAAACATTCTTTGATCCTGTATTAACCATAATATTTTTATTTATATACCTTGGTAAGGGAAAAAATCAAATAGTTATCTTAAATACTAATGCAGGATATATACAGTGGAATATATAATGAGAGAAAAAGGAATAATCAATATGGTGAGGAAAATAATTGAATACTGATGCCATTTAATAAAACAATTAATTAAAAAATAAAACATGGATAGTACTATTGTAGTAATATCAATGATAATAATAATTAAAATAAAACTCCGTAAAAAATATAATATAGTATTCTCTAATATTTGGAATCATTATATCTCTTCCATCAATACGTTGTTACAATATAGTTTAAAACTATGGTTAAGTAACCATTTCATTCCTCCAAATGATTTTCCTTATAAGAAAGGACGATGTTTTGATGGGAAATATAATTCTTGGCACCAACCGCACATCATGTCTAATGAATTCATTATATACTGAATGATTGATTTAATTTTAGAATAATATGACTTCTCTAAAAAAATATATAGATTGGATAAATAGTTCATATTTATTATAAATTCCATCATCAATCATATACATTCAAATTATCACACTATATGTTGAAATATATTATGGTTTACGCAATAATAATATTCATGATAAAAGGAATCCAAAAACATAATAGAAATGTAATATATACAGATCACATGTAAGTGAATGTTCTAATGGATGGTGTCATTAAAAATTTCATCATTATTGAATATGTAAAATGAATGGTTATTTTCATTGATGAATATATGTACCATGAATTGATAATTAATCAAAAATTTGTGGAAAATATATTCTTTACATTGATATTATCTTTAAAAAACTAAAAATATCACAAATTTTAAGGAATCCAATTTCTTTTAAAATAAACTTATAAATATGTAAAGAATGTTTATAAATTTTGAACTATCACGATTGTGGGAATTCTTTTTCTTGTAGAGTAATTTAAAAAAACATTCCTTTTAAACTTTCAAACAAATTGTGACGCGTTCAAAAAAAATAAGAAGATTTATTTTTTACCAATTTTTAGGAAGTCAAACATGGATGAAAATTCCATGTTATAAATATTTTTAGAAGTGTATGAAAGTTGAAAACATTTTAACTATAATATTAATATGTAATAAAAAATTGTTATCCAAAGAGAAATAAGATAATTTTTCATTGAAACATTTCTTTTATTGATTTAGGTTCTAAAAAGATAAAATGTTGTAACAGAATACGAAAAATATTTTAAAGAGTAAACCTTAAATTAACCTTTTTTATAATTAAAAAAAATATTAATGTTAAATACCACAATGGGGGAGTATATTCACCCAATAAATAAACAAGTGCATAATACAGAATATGTCTCGATGGAGTAGAAATTAATATGAAATTCCTTACCTCATGTTCAACATGATTAGTATGTAATTTAAGCATCATATATAATAATTTTATATTTTTTATAAATCCATACCAAAACCTTAAACATGTATATAATATTATCTATTATCTATTTATATCATTTTATCTCCTGTTTCTTAATGATTTATTACTATTATTATTATTTTGATTTTTAACCTCTTTATTCGATTTTTTGGATTCGGTATCTCTGATGATTTTAATTTAATTTTTATTCTATCATCTCCAAAATTTTATCCATGGCGTTATTATCATATATATTATTTAAATATACATTTATCCCTCAATAAATTGTATAGATAGAAAAAATAAATACATCGTTCATAGAGATGGAAGGTCTATGTATGCATGAAATTTGTTATCAATTTTCGATTGATGGAATGAATAAATGTGAATAATAATTAATTTTTATAGAATCATTATAATATAATATTGATAATATATATTAGTTAAATATATTCTTATTACCATCCATGGAAAACAAAAATAATACAAGGATCTCATTACTTTGTGGTGGTGGTAGTCCAAACGTACTAATGAGAAACATTATCATTATCCATAATAATAGATGGAAATAGGATAAACATGATAATATAATTAAAGGAATATTTATTTAATAAATATAATATATATTAATAATTTAATTTTTTTTAAACAATGTGAAATGGTAATGAAAAATTAGTTGCATCACTATGTGGTCATGTTAAGTTTTAAGTATATAGGAGATATGTTTTTGCTTTTTGTGTGATAGAAAAGCGATAGAATATGGTTTTCCCATAATCATAATAAAAAATAAATACATTTACGAAACTATATTTTTTATCTTATGGTGGCGATAGCACTATTACACCTCAGAGGTGGCGCGTGTTGCAGGCGATGCCGATATGGCACAACGAGGATCGTCACTTTTCCCTTTTCCATAGGGATGGGCTCTCGTTGAATTTACCATTCCATTGTTTCAACAAATTTAGTGTTATTATCCTTTAAGGAATATTGAATTAACTCTGTGGGGAAATGTTGGTCCTAGCAGGTGATTGTGTGGGGGTTAAGAACTCATGCAATCGGTCCTTATCAGATATAACTTCCTCAGATAGTCTCCAATGGGTTTATTCTTGGAGCCAAGAATGCCCAATGGCCTTGGTATCCATAATTGATGGACTTTCATTCCAAAGGCAGGCGCTCGTTGGGTGAAAATTTGGCCAAAGACACTTAAAGACTCCATTGGTTGAGAGGATGTGAGATCAGGCTCACCGCACCCTTCCGGGGGGAAGATTGTTTCCTGTTCCGGAACGCTCTTATAGATTAAAGTTATTTTCAAATGTTCCTGAATCCTTGGTTCAATCCCAATTAGTGTGTCCATGGGCTACCATTGGATCACAAGATCATTTTGAGAAAGCATATGTTTTATGCCACAAAGGTGATTCTGACTTATCCATATTATAAGGCACTCTAAAGTTTATCGTCATCTAGGGGGCAGAAGGTGACTTCATAATGGGATCAGACCCACAATGAGGGCTTCCTACATATCCTCTGGAGAGGATTCATAACCCCAATAGTTTGATCATGTGAGGCTTATGCATGAAATATTCCCATTTGAGGGGGCATTATTGGGTGGACCCTTTATGGATGGGCACCCAATTGAGCACAGGGCTTCTAGAAGGCATCCTATGTATCCAATTTGGATCAAGAATCAGAGTTCTTATAGTTCATATTGGTGTGGGGATTATGTCGGAATGTGGCCCATTTGATAGACATGGTTGGGTGAACCCTCTTGGGATGGGCACCCTTTTGAGCTCAGGCCTTCTGGCTGGCATCCTACATATCCCGATTTGATAAAGAATCAGAGTTCTCACAGTTTAGATGGTGTGGGGCATACGTATGGAAGCTACCCATTTTATAGACATGATTGGGTGGATCCCTTTTGGATGGGAACCCTTATAATCATGGGCTGTATTGTAGTAATCCTACGTATCTTGATTTGATCAGGAATCAGAGTTCTCAAAGTTCATATTGGTGTGCAGATGTTGTAATCCTAACAAACATTTAAGCCCATGTGAGTCGTGCTCGGTTTGCGAAACAAGTGGATTTGAAAGATTCAAAAATGTATGTTCCTTCTCCCCTATTGGCGGGGGAGGGAGTTACCACGGTGGAAGAGGTCGGGGAAACTATGGGGGAGGGCCCAGAGTGATGATCCTTTCAATGTGAAATGAAATTTAAGATCATGCGACTCTGCTTGAGAAGATTGGGAACTTAACTTAGTGGGATGGCCCTAGAGCATGTTCTATGAAGGGGGGGGGGGGGATTTTTCCTCATCAAAGTATGGAGAAAACCTAACCCCTTCGATAGATCACTGTTCCACATTGAATGGAAAAACAAGTGATCAAATCTAATCCCGAGAATGGGGAGGTTTACGTTGGAATCAGAAGGTTGGACTCCAGGTTACCATGGGAATGTAGCCTTACAAGAATTTACAATGCCCCCATTTTTTTGGGAGGGCCTTCGAGACTTCACTTACCATGGGTATGTATACTCAATGGGTCGTGATAATGTGCCTCATAGTTTGATCATTCGAATCTGGTGGCATTGGGTGAGTCATTGTCTAGCGATTGAGAACTTGATTGCCGAGGGATTGAGAAGGACTGAACGGTAATCAAGGGGTGAGGTTGGAACTGGAGGAAACGATACACAAAAACATGCCATTCTGTGTACTGGTTTCTCATGTTGGATGGGGAAGGCTCTGCGTACCATTGTGGTACATGGGTAGAAGGGCCATCCATGCCCCATTGTGGTACGCAGGCATGGGTATCGCTAAAAATGTACCAATGTGGTACACAGATCACCATGCCACATTGGGTTATATCTGTGTACCAATTGGGTACATGGAACCAGGTTTAGTCCCAGCAATGGTACACTATGGGGAGCGCTATAATCCTAGGGGGTTGGAGGTATTATCATTCGACAGAAATTATTCCCTGAGAAGTATTTAGTTCTAATTTCACCAGTTTGGTTCATGGTTATTATTATTATTAATATTCAATTCCACATATTTATGGTTTGTGGCCTGCTATACCTACAAAAGAATTTTATCGTGGTTCATGCTTCACCGATGAAACAAGACAGAAGCCGGAAGTGCAACTTCTGAGTTTCCCTCATGATTTCATTGCATGTCATCCTTCTACGTGTCTACTCTCTGCCTCCTCTTTTGTCTTCCATATTCCTATTTACTATAATCATTTAATAGAATAGTAGAGGGATCATATCTACTAGGCACATGACACCATTTGTGGAGGCCCATTGAAGAAATTTTCTAACCCGCAGAAGAATCATTCAACTGTGGTTTGTGGAGACTTTGGATCATGATAATGGTATGTGGAACCCTATTTTTCTACTTATTACATGAATTGAAGGGGTTCACGGCATGGTACACTGATTTTCATTAGCGCAAAACTCTTCAAGTTGACACAATTCGCGGTTTTCCCTCCTCGTTGGCCATCATTTCACGGGCCAATGGTTCCCGGACCATCACGCATACATGGCGGTTTTTGATCCATCTTCTTCACATAATTTTCCTAGTGATGGTATGAGAACCATTTGAAAACATGAATTCCGTCATGTTATTTCAAGGAAATACAACTCAATTTGATTCCCTTCACCTTGATAAACTTATAGAAGTAATTAATTAATTCTACGAAGTTATCTCAAGGGGTATTTCTTTTCTTTAGCAGAATATTTAGGACCCTACAAATGCTCCCCATAGTAATGGTATCCGTTCGGAACGAAAAGGGGACAATTCTGACGTAGAAGTGGTCCTAAAATGGAATGGTTCATGGTAGAACAAGTAGATGTGGTAGGAGGGGACCACACATATATATAGGGGTCCATGTAATTTTTCTTTTACTGTTTGTTATGGTGAAAAGTGTTGCTGATTTCTCAGCCTCCATAACATTAACGTACCATGCTCCTTGCGAAAACCATGTTCGCAAACTGTACTGTACATTTTGCGAATCGGTTTCCCTTCCATTTCCCCATCTTCATACCGTATTTTGGTTTCTGCGAATGGGACTGTAGAAATTTACGATATAAAATCTGGTTTCCACATAGAAGAAATCTTCCCAGATGACTTGTTGTCATACCAATCTTGTATTGACAAACCAAAAATCAAATAAAATATTAATACAGACATAAATTTAATCGACATATTCTGAATTTGAACTTGTCGAGGTTCGCGATTTCTACATTCCGCGGACTATTATTTTCATCGGCCATCGGTTCATGGGCCTACTCCTCGTAGTCATTCTACATTCCATGGCTATACACATTGAATAGTATTCGTGTACCGTAGATGTAGGTGGAGTAGATTCTACATGTCATGTTGTACGCCGACTGCCCTTTTCACGTACTGTTTTAGAGACAGTATACAGAGCCTTTGCAGATATTTTTGAAGTCCTTTAGTCATTTTTTCATATCCATTTCCCAAAAATTTTTATTCGACTGACTTCTCATTGTCTTTTAGATCATCCTTTGCAGGCTACAAATGGCTGATTCTCAAGCTACTGACAAATCAATGAAGACAAGGGCTGGCATGGCAAGGAATAGCGGTGATAATCTTCCAACCCACATCATTCCTTGTGACAAATTTTTTGTGGTATTCATAACACCAGGGCTTCTATCTTATCCGCTGTCTATTCAGTTTCCACATTATGGATTTGGTCTCCCTACCGATGTGCCCCTTTCATTGCCTGACCCTGAAATCCCTTTCTCCCTTTTAGAGATACCACAAGATCATAATCGTGCCAACATTTCCACAACCATAGAATTCATCACCACTCCCACTCAGGATAACTATTATATATTGAGAGGTTCTGTATAGACTCAAGGAAACCGCAGATGCCATAATGTTTTCATGAGACTAGGCAACTGAGAATACCCATACATTATCAGCATTTCTCAAGAAAACTCTCTGTGGTGAGTAGATAACCATGTGGTATTTGTGGGTTGGATGATATTTCTCTGATGAGTGGGCTTGGGAGTTTTGGGTGCATCAGACCTATCTGGAGTCCCCTGATCAGTTGGAATCATTGGACTTGCACCAAGCAACCTAGATGTCTTAGTTTTTAACCTTCACTCTAGGAGAAGTCCTCCCGAAATTGATGAGTCACTGGTGTTCGAGAACCAACAACTTTCATCTACTTCATGGAGAAGGGGGGATAAGTTTGTGGGACATCAATTAGTTTGGAGGTCTCCCTATCCTCAGAGATATGTACAATGAGTTTCCCCCCGAAGATACCAAATGGAATGACACTGATCACGTGTCTCTTTTGACTAAACGTTTACTGGTCATGGAAATGGGATCACTAGATCATTCCCTTGAAGATTGTTCCATCATCCCATTCAAATCATGTATAAGGTTATTCTTGAAAACAAACGAACCTAAGCCATAAGCGCACCATAGTCAAACTCACCCAACCCGTCAGTCCCGCCAAACTGCAGGTTCAGACTATGGTACACTTGAAGCAGGGTGGTATGCCACATGGGGATATGAGAATTGACCCGACATTTCACCTACGATTGGGATAGTATGTTTCTTCTCCATGTTCTTGAGTGGATGGCTCTAATCATCCCATGACATATACAATGGGGTTCAATCATGCACTTTGATGATAGTGGCCATGCTGGAGGAAGGTCGACCCATTAATATGGCCCCTCCAACCATTTCCCATCATTATGGATTGTTAGGACATATTACAGAAAACTGGTATCTCCACCGTATTAGTTGACCACTCCATTCCTTGCATGGATTAATGGTGGAACACTTCCCATGTTATGAGTATCGGCATAT
This sequence comes from Viscum album, assembly GCA_963277665.1. NCBI lineage: Eukaryota > Viridiplantae > Streptophyta > Magnoliopsida > Santalales > Viscaceae > Viscum > Viscum album. The sequence goes on from OY728119.1 coordinate 1,920,103,387, forward strand.
CAGATGGGTTCTCCATTATGAATTTCATCTGGCTCTTCTCAGCATTTCTTCTATTCATCCCCGGACACTGACTGTTACAGATGCAGTTGGGCTATGGAATGATGCCTCTAATTTTTCATTTCCACTGCATCCTACCCCTCATGGATCATTTATAGGTGATAGGGGAAGTTTATTGGAGGAATTTGCATACCTCATCAATCTTTGGGACGGGATGCTCACCGCCCGTGTAGATCGAGTAGTTATCTATGAACCATACCCACCCTACCGGTTTTCCTAGAAGTTCGAATGTCCTCAATACACTATGTTGATTCCAGTTTTTATACATAGGGGAGAATTTCAACCTATGGTTATATTTCAATTGTGTCTTATGATGATGCACAAAGGTGTTGTAAGAGAGATTATCATTCCTAACATGATGGGCCCCACCATCCTATCGCTAGAGTATGCCCAACTATGAGATGATTGTTACCCTATGGGGATGATGAGAGAACTACTATGGTGTGTACAAAATCCCTTGACTAATTTCTATCTTGTTCCTTCCCCAACAACAACACCACACATTCCCATCTTCATGAGAGGTCCAATAACCATGCCTTCTACATCAGTCCCTTCAGCAACTAAGATGGATATACCTCATGATCCAGCTCTCATGGTGAGAAGGCACTCAATCCGTCATCAAAAGTGTATGGGAGGTGTTTCATTAGCACAACCAATTTTAGTGGGGAGCGATGCATACTACACCCCACCTATGGGTATTTCCCAAGATCTTGATTAGACAAGCCCCAGCCGAGCATCACAGATCATCCCAGAGACTGCAGTTAGTCCTTTGTGTCTTGCTCCAATTGCTAGGCCATTTGAGGGAAAAGTGTTCTCCCATCATGGGTGACTAGACTTAGGCCTCTACCGACACCTACAGTGACGCTTCCTACTTAAAAATTCATGGAATCAGGGGGGATCGATGTGTCTGTGCTGTGGAAAGACAATAGGTAGTGCGTAAAGAGGCATGGCACCTGCTATGTTCTCTTTTCATGGAGACACCCCTGGAAAATTTCTCCGACAAGGGAAAAAATTCCCTTTGTTATTCACTGAGTTGGGTTTCGACAGCTTTGATTATCAGTACCTTCACATCATTATTTACAAAATTTTTATTGCCCAAGAAGACCGCACCTCCTGCGAGGATAGTTTTTACAGGTTTAATTCTTCCAATCACCAGGTGGAATCCTTCTGAGATATTTCAGAAGAATTTGATAATCTGACGGCTTAGGAGGTGAAGGCTTGTGATTTGGTGGCATCTCTAAAGGAGGATCCAAAGGAGTGTAAATCCCACACAACCTGGTCGAGGAATAAATTTTCCTCTTTTCATGCCAGTCATGAAGCCATCTAAAAGAAAGAAAGGGTCCTTAATGTTGTCCAAGAGTGGGTGCACCCATTAGTCAAAACTAAAACAGAGGAGTAAACCTCTTTGGAATAGAAGATTGACGACCCATGAAAATTTCTCACCATTATTTTTTAAAGGGATTTGGGAACTTCTTAAGCTCTATCCCAAATTACAGCATGAACCCTCCCCCCTTATCTTTTACTCTGGTGAGACTTTGAATAGGTCTTGTTCCTCCATTTTTTTGCTAATCCCAATGAAACAGATTTGGATTTTAAAAAACTCTTCTCCATCTATTTTTTCATCATTTTTAAATCAAGTGTTAATTTTTAAACCCCAACTTGAAAGCAGAGGTATGAGATAACCGAATCAAGCTCTAATTTTTATCATAGCCAAGGGACTCACAGAGCGTAGTTCTACTATTGATGAGGTTTTAAAGAAAACCTATTGAATTTTTTGTTTTTTCATTATATCAGAAATTATTATTTAAGAATACTTGATACGGGCTTAGCAGGTATAAATTGCCTTTTTCTTAAGCCGTCCTTTGTGGGTTTTGAACCTAACAAGATTTACGCCTTTTCTGATGGCTCAATGGGTTTTTTCTTTTTTTTTTGTGAACTCATACTCGACATTTACCCATAGGTGCATACGGTAGACTTTTCCTCTAGAGAGAATGATGTCTTTTATTTGATGGCACTTCATAGTACTTCCATTCAACTTATCACTAATGCTTTAGGTAAAATCATCTTTGACCATGTTTGATGAGGTAAGGCCCCGACATGGGACCGTTAGTCAGGAAATTTCTATTATCCTTCAAACATGGGTTATGGATTTTTCTTGACCCTAGATTTGTGGATTCTGGACATGCATAAGGATCAAGGGCCACTTTATGCGTACATAAGTAGTAAAGTACTCTCCAAGATGTGAATTTTCCTTTGACTAATGGCCATTTTATGGGCGATGTATGCATAGCTAGAAGGGAATGATGTCCATTATCAATCCATGGTGTCCCTAGGACACTGGACTTCTGCCTCTGATGGCCTGGTGGAATTTTCCACATATTGGATTTAACTGGACGTTGGGATCCACAATAGGTTGCTAGCTTGAGTAGTGTTGTCTTAGAAAATTAGGAACATTCAAATCGACTTTGAGTAGACAATTGTTCCCGCACATTAATCACTTGCGTGAGGTAGACCTAACAACTGGTCAATTCGGTTAAGAGCCATTTCTATGTCAAGGGAACTTATTATGAAGGGGATACATAAGCTGTCATACATGGGTTTTCCTAATTTAGGGGCCTGATAAGATTCAAATGTCATTTGACCGTATAGAGGCTAAAAAAACTACCCTAGGGATGGATTTTCCTTTGATTAACGTCCAGTTTTGTGGGCGATGTATGAACAACCACCGGGGCATGATATACATAGTCAAGAAAGGAGTCCCTGAGACACTGGCCTTCCACCTCTGATGTCCTTTGAGGATTATGGATATTGGGAGACCCAAAAATGAGTGGGTACACTCTTCCTTTTCATGCGGATCAACTTCACGTATGCAGATTGGATATATTTTTAGAAACCCCAAAAGAGACCAAAGGTGGCTTAGGCCCATATGTTTTGATGTATCCATGATGTGTGGAAGGGAGAAAAAAATTAATCCGTTAGATGTGAGTGATGACAGATGGTGTAAACCATATTCCGAAGGGTTACATGAATCAGGAGGGATGTCATGGGCCTTGAAATCCATTGGGAATACTAGGGTAGCAGAAGGATCTCTTGGGGACAAACATGGCTTTGATTGATGGACATTTTGGTGGGCGATGTATGAAGAGACACTGGGGCATGATATACATAGTCAATAAATGGTGTTTGCTGGATACTGTCCTTCTATCCCAGATGGCTTGGATAATTGTGAGGATCCATGGTTTTAAATGGTATGGAGTGTGACAAAAAAGAATGGTATGCATAGGAATGTGTTAATACTTAGACCGTGATTATTTGTGAACTTATGGGATATTCTACATAGCTCAGACCCAAAAATGGGGGAAAGGGGTGTTTTTTTGCCGGCGGTTGGGCCAGGATGCCAAATCCGAGCATCACTATGTATCCTGTGAGAGTATGAATCAAGACACACATAGTTCTAGAATTTCCCTACAAACATCTATTCGATGTGTTAGGGACACTTGATGGAATTTTGTTTTTACTTTATATGGGAGATAGGCATAACATATTCTTCTATGGTTTACCTATGTAAGATAATCCATAGCACTGGTCCTAAGCTCACGCGAGTTATACTCGATGTGAGAAACAAGGAGTGGTCATAGAGTCTTATTTGAACGTGTGAGGCGATGGGGAATATGATGGGGTAATTTTCATTTTTTTTCCTATGGGGTTGGGCCAGGATTAAAGATCAACGTGTTGCAACGTATCCTACGGGGGAAAGAATCAAGTTGAACATAGTTTTGTGTGTTCCCTGTACCAGTGTGGCTGGGTCTAATGGGTAGGTCCATTTTCATTCTACCCATCATATTTTTCAGGTCCACCATATTACCCCATAGTTGACCTTCATAGGAGAATCTCTATCACCATTCCTAAGATCATGTGAGTTGTACTCGGTGTGAGAAACAGGGAGTGATAAGGGTCTCATTTATGAATATGTGTAGATAGGGGCATGATGGTGGAATTTTTTAATTTATAGGGGATGGTCCAAGATCTACGATCAAGGAATCATTACATAGCTTGCGAGGGCAGGAATAAAGCCTTGCATAGTTAGGTGAATTGTCATGAATTTTATTGTCATGCAATTAAGAAATTTTATGCTGAATAGTTTAACATCTAACGGTAAAGACATGTTCCTTATAGTTTAACGTCATGTGGAATGGACAAAAAAACATAGTTTAAGGTCATAGAGTTAAAACCATAATACAATGGGTGGAATTTGTTTTACACATAGTTTATGGTCTTAGAGCTCGGAACCTTACATTGGGGGAATCCTTTAAAACTCATAGTTTAGGTTCAATGATTTTGGACCATAAGGTCATTTTCAACTCCTAGTTTACAGTATTTGTGTTTAAACCTTGAAATTATAGCATTGTTTTTTATGACCAATAGTTTAATGTCGTAGATCTTGGAATTTATCATTCGGGCATTTTAATGTGAAGTATTTTTTAAAAACATCACATTTTTGGGAGTTGTGATGAGCTTTATTTCTATTGATATCAAGGCGTACGCTCCATTGGAATATTCCTGATGTATGAAATATGGTCCTTCCCACATTGGTTCTATATTTTGGGGATTCTTCTCTAGTATCATTGGGTTTCTAGAAAATAACCCCATTTCTCATTCAGGGAATGATCGAAGGCGATCATTTTTGTTGAAGGCTCGTGAAATCCGATTTTGGTAGATTTCCAAATGGTGTAGTATGTGTTGCCTTTTTCATCTAACTACTCCAATTCATAAAAACATCTCTGGGATTTATCATCCTTAGACTGTTGATAACAAATGGACACAAAATTTGGCGACACTTGTATTTATATGGTTAACACAATCTCTTCACCATATACTAGTGAGTACGGGGTCGCCTGGGTGGCGGTGCGAGACATGGTCCGGTAAGCCCACAAGGCATGAAGGAGCTTGTATGACCATGCATTCTTATCCTTATTGACCATCATTGAATTATGTTGGAAAGGGTATTATTGAATTCTTCTATCTTCCAATTGGCCACTTCGTGGTAGTGGGATGACCAGCAGTCCTTGATTCCATATTTCTCGTACAATGTATCTAGTTTTGTAGAGAAAAAGTTGGTGTTGATGCCTATCATTGTTGTTTGAGGGACACCAAATCTGGTGATGTTGTTGGCCTTCACAATGTTGACTATGTTTTTCACCCCAAATTCCTTACGGGGTACTGCTTCAGCCCATTTAGAAAAGATGCTAGTTGTTGTGAGTATGATCTGGAATTGTCTTGCTGTAGTGGGAGGATACGGTCCCACAACATCCATCCCCCAGTCGATCAATGACTAGGAGTATTTATCCATATAAAGAAACTCCAAGGGTTAGGGTATGAAATTATCATGAACATGGCAGGAATGACACTTCTTATTGAATACGGTGAAATCATGTATCATTGTGGGCCAGTAATACCCAATCCTTTGAATTTGGTGTGAGAGCTAGGTTGCTGACTGGTGTGCTCCACAAGCTCTTGCATGCCCTTATTTTACGACGACCACAATATCTTCTCCATCAATGCACCTGAGAAGGACTCCATCAAGGCCTTGTTTGTAGAAAACTTTCTCTTGGTTCACCACATTGTACATGGTAAAATTAACTACCCATATTCGGACCTACTCCCTTTCAAACCTAACCGGTGGGAGTTCCTCATTCTGAAGGTAGTTCGTTATGGGTGTTATCCAACTATTTGTATGACCATAATGCTCCAGAATGGGGATAGTTTCACAAATTTCTTCCATATTTCTCTGGTTGAACAACAAGACCATCCAGTAGTGAGAAATGCTAATGACATTTTCATCCCATTCGGGATCTGCCAAGGCTATGGTTGTATTTTCCAAAGCGTTGGCTCAATCATTCTATATCTAGGGGACATGAGACAATGTTGGTTATGATGGGAATTGTTCCATCCATTCCCGAACATGGTTCATTAAGGGAACCAACCCTTCTTCATTAATAGCATAGTCACTATTGATCTTTTTGAATACTAGCTCTGAATCAGCCTTTACTTTTAGGTGTTTGGCTTGCACCTGGACTACCAATTCCAAGCCTGTAATGTGGGCCTAATACTTCACTTTATTGTTCATACACCCTTCCTAAATTAGGAATGATTAAGGAAATACGGCCTTTTTGGGAGATATGAGTATAGATACCAGCCCCACATTGTTGAGCTTGGGATCTTCCATCCTTTTCCATGTTGGGCTCTAGGAAAAATGGTCCAAGTACATCGCCCATATCGGAATGGTCTCTCGGATGGAAAACATGTTTTCTTCTGGATTTTTGGTATCCAATGGTGTCCTCTCTTCAGAGGGGTGCTCGGTCAAGATGTATTCTAATGCCTGGCCTTTGATGGCCTTCTGGGGTACGTATTATATGTTAAACTATTTAATGATGACTGCCTATCATGATAGGCACCCATTTAGCATGTGATAGATGAGGATATACATTAGTAGGTTTCCACGGGAGACCAGGTGGACCTCATGGTGCTGCAGGTAATGCCTGAGCTTCTGAATTGTGAATAATAGTGCCAGATAGTTCTTCTCAAACTTCGAATACTAAATTTCAGCATCAATCATTGTCTGATTGAGGTAGTTGAGGCTATGCTCCCCGCCATCATCATTATTCTGCATGAGGATGGATCCTAATGAATGTACCAGGGCTATGACATAAAAAATGATCTGTCTCCCCTCCATTGGCAGCATGAGAAACGTCGAGCTTATGATATATATTTTGAGGATTGAAAATGCTTCTTAACAATCATTATCCCATTCATACATAATGACATTCTTCCTGATCATGGTGATGGTAAAGATTTACCTTTAATTTTGGCTATGAAGTCCCGAATGTAGGTGAGGTTCCTTGGGAGAACTATAAACTCAATGAGGTTGTGAGGTGGTTACATGCCAATAATGGATTTCGTCTTTTCCGAGTCTACTTCGATGCCACAATCGCATACAACAAAGATGGGAAATTTACCTGAGGTAATGCCAACGTCGCATTTCAGGGGGTTTATCCTTAAAATATGTTGTCTCAACTTTTTGAAGATAGTTTCAAGGATTTATAGGTAGTTTGAAGGCCATCGTGAATTAACCACCTGATCGTTGACATAACAGTCGACGAATTTTCCCAAAAAGGGCTTGAAGGTGTGATGCATTGCATGTTGATTTGTTTCACCAACATTCTCTATACCGAAAATAATCACTTTATAAAAGAACACTCATTTAGGGTCACTAAAAGTAGTATCATCTTCATATCCGTAGGCAATCCAAATTTTATTATATTCAAAATAACTGTCCAAGAAGGAGAGGGCTCCGTATCTGGCTATTGCATCTATCAGTAATTCTATGATCTAGACCAGGAAGCTGTATTTTGGGAAATGCATATTATGGTCCTTGAAGTCAATGATGATTCTGATATATCCTTTCTTCTTTTCCACATGGACTATGTTGTCCAGACAGATTGGATATTGGACCTCCTGCATGATGTTGTCTTTGATCAGATTATCAACCTCAACCTCTATTTTAGACACATGCGTTAGATTGGTCCAACTAGCTGCCTATTGATATCCCCAGTGATCATTTGGTAATCCCAGATGATGGGTGGATACTACAAGAGTGAGGGCTTTCATCTCTATGTAATTTTAGGCAAACACATTTGGATTCTTCTATAGTATGGAGGTGTATGCCTAATGTTCCGCAAAAGCCATGACCACACTGATTAAAATGGTTCATGGGTCATTTTCAGTGCCCAAATTTATCTCCTTATGTTCATCTATGGTGGTGGAAACTCATTCTTCAAATTCAGGTGGGGAATATTTGAGGTCTTCTTCCTCTTATTCTTCTTCATCTTGATCATCTTCACCTTCTGATGGAGAATGTATTTTTGAGATAACTTCTCCAATATTAGGAAAGAAATCATCTTTTGCCTTAGTGCGTGAGGAAAGGGAATCTTGATTCCCCCAGGATGGTTTGGGAGTATTATAGAAAGGGATTTTCATAATGACATGGGAGTTAGCATTTTCTTTTATGTCTCTAGACTTGGTGGTCCTAGAAGAGACGATGAAGACAACTGTGTCTGTGTCTAGGTGTGTAATTACACATTCAACTTTGTTGACGGGTAGTACATACTCCACCCAAGTGGCTTAAAGGAGTCGGTGGAAGCCATATCCAATCCATACAGGTCATTGATCTAGTCAACATCTTTGACAAATTATTTTTCTTCCGACTCATATAATCTGGCATCGATATAGTGCGACTCACAAAACTCGAATAGGGATTTATCGGTGTGCAACGTCCCATTTTTTCCAACAGTAAAATTTTTAGTACACTGATGATATGAAGATGGAATTGCAGTTTGCTGATGCAGCCAAGGCTTCCCAAAAAAATCATTGAAGATTGTAATTTGTTGCACCACAAAGAACATGGGATCGGATATGAGATCTTCAAGCCAAGCATTATTCTTGGTTCATCACAATGGATTTTTCTTGCTTTTATTGTGTCCTAAAAGAATTGTAGTGAAGGGTGTCAAGATATCTTCATCATATCCCATCGAAGAAGCATCCTTAGGGGGAGGAGGATAACTCCAAATACATTATCAATGAAAATCCTCTGAACATTAGTTTCATTTATCTTTTTGGACACATATAATGGTTTGATGTGCCCTTTCATGATGGTATCTTCATACCTTTCTATGAATGATATGACATCATGACATTCTTAGAGGCTGGCCTTCATTTGGTAGACTTCATCCACTACTACTTCAACCTTCAAATCCTGGGGCTTAGAAAGGATTCAATGAGTGCCTCCCTGAGATCTGCAGACAAACTCAACGCGTCCTGCCTTGAGAGGTTTGCTAGTATAGAATCCATCGGCATTAAAATGTCATATATATACTCTAAACATCATCACATAAAAGCTCATGGTTGATCATTCCTTGACACATTAGGATCTTTATCTTTGGAATTAGATGATTTGGCCTCTGTAGTAGGATCTGGCGGTGCTGTAGTCCCTTCCACATTTGGTCGGACTAGTCTGCCTTTATTCCATGGATTGTTCAGCACATTTTCTTCCCCTAAGGAATATTCCAAGACAACTGGGCTTGGGTTTCCTCCGTTGGGGGAGAAGGAGCACTTCGATTCTTAATGAATCTTTTAGAAGGTCCTTCCACGTGTTTCAACGATGTTGACAGTTTTCCTTTGTGGTGTGGCTGGGAATTTGACTCCTTCCATGATCAAGAATTCTAGGAAAACTCCAGCTTCTGTAGCCTCTTCCTCAAGCACTCAAATTGGGAGTGGGGAATTTGGGTTTTTGGTCATAGTCTTCATCAGATAAGGGGCCCATCAAGTGAATAAAATTAATGGAGGCAAAGATCAGTTCTTGATCTGATACTGTTCTAGTATGATTTCCTCCTTCTGATGGTACAATATGGTGGGTTGGTGCCCATTGCACTATTTGGATAGGCAGTGCCCGTCGTACAAAGTCTATTGGAATGATGTCTAAATGTGTCAATACTGAATTCAACATTTGTACCATCTCATCTTATCATTATTTATTTCTACCCTTCTGTCCTATAAAGGACCACATGGCTAAGAAGGATGGTAATGCAATATTAGAAGCTTCTGTTGGTAGATTAGGTTATTTAAAAAATGCATGGAGGATGCTGTGGACTTGGTTGATAGTTTTTAGGGTCTTCCAGTTTCCAAACTCTTTCTCCTTCTTGTTGGTGGTTGTTTTCCATTATTCTTCCTTCCTTGAGTTAGATATGGAAACATACAACACTTGTGCTGGTGGTGGGACCATCACGACTCACCCGAAATCCACCATCTTTTGCAGGAGATCCTTAGAAACAAAGCATTCATGGATGGTTTTTCCTAGTATCTAGTGATACAAAAAATAATTTGGACGGTCTTTGAGACCCACTTCATTGAATGGTTTTGGATCTAGAAAATGGAGTAGGTTACAATTCATGGAGGCTTTGAAATATCCACAGACCTAGTTGTCTTAGAACGAATAAAATATATTTCTTCATTCTTCGAACTGATTTATTTTAGCACCCTATTGCTCATCTTGCCGAGGTGGAGTGGTTGTTGACATCTAGGGGGTCCCACATGGTTTGGTGGGGGCCTCGCAACTGGGGCTGGTGCCGAGTGTGGATTAAACATGACCGAATTCACTTCATATCTTCTCTTTCTTTTAGGGGATAATGGGGCCATTCAGGACATAAGGTTAGTCGTTTTCAAGGAGTCTTATATCCTTTGGGAAATGAAAAAGAAATATCTAAACCCACTGGAGTACTTAAATAGGATGACCAGCGTTCACAATTCATCCCGACGGTTATCGATTCACATGGCTTGCATCTCATCCTGGGGGAGTGGCTGGATTATGGAATATTTAAGGCCTTTCCATATGGCAATGAATTCTGAGACTCTCTCATTCTCTCGCTAATTGCAGTTAATGATATCACAGATTGTCATCTTGGGAAGCGTCGAACTAAACTGGAAGTGAAATTGTCATCGGAGGTCCTCTCAGCCTGTAAATGAATTTGCTAGCTGGCTAGTATACTATAAGAAAATCGATCCATGCATGGTTCATACAAAACAATTGAGTTTTATGGATTATTACTGCTCTAGAGTTCCCATAATGGTGTCACAGTAAGAGGCATTCTACATCAAATGTTTTTCTAGATCCCCTATGCCATTGAATACAGGGAATACAGGGTTCCTGAAGTTTCGTGCTGGAAGAGCGCTGATCACCCACTCGAGGTAGAGTTCACACTCTAGTTGTATCATAGATTTCCCTGCCTCTATGGATTCTAGTTGAGAAATCAGCAACTCTATTTTGTTTAATATCCCTTGATTCATTTCATGTCGGGCTTGAGCTTGAGCTGATGTGTTTGGGGTGAAAATTGGGTGTGGCTGTGCAACTAGAATTTCCGGTTAATACCCAGCCGGGGGCATCATTTGTGGGTTCACCTGGGTATATAATGGCTGCCTTCCCAACATAGGGAAGTCTTGATGTCCTTCCATGGTCTGGTTGAATATTCCTCCAATCATGGATTCTTTCACTTGGATGAGTGCATGTGGTATGGGAACATCTTCTGGGAGCACCAACAGACATTTCGTAAAGGGAACACATTCGGTGAGATAACTCCATCGACATTGCTTGACATTAAATCATCTGAGTTCTTTCATTTCTTCCTCCTTCATGGAAAAAAATTCCTCAAGGTTGAGTGAAAAACTCTTTTGGGGATGATGAGGTGGCTTATAGAAGACCATGGATTTATTTTTCCCTTTGTTAGAGTTTCACGGGGGAGGTAATGTTAGATTGACATAGGGGGCACCCAAAATTAGGGTCTCCCTCTGGTTTTAGGGATGCACACCGCCAAGCTTGGTGTGGGATGACTCTGAGTGGGAACCATATTCCTTTTCATATTATCCACCTACATCACTTATTGTGAGATCCATGGGATTGATGCTCGCCATGTTCACAGATGCATACTGTGTTTAGGGTGGTGTCCTGATACTGAATGGTAGGAATGATTCTAACACCCTTTATTGGACTTTCTGCTTCCATTTTATGGAATTATTCAGGTTTCATGGTGAATATTCACCAGAAGAGAACCCTGGTTTTACCACTTAACAAAACTATGTTTCAGAGGGTGTGAACCACAAGAATGGGTGGTATGGGTAACTCCTCTGTCCATCGTTATTCTTAGATGGTGGAATATTTACATCCACACTATAAGGATTGGAGGTAAAATTGACCCTATCCATACAGGCAGGGGTTGTTCCCATTCTATTGTTGATGTACTATGGCCTAAATTGGTTGGCCTTATGGGGGAATTTTGATTTTCAAATTCCCCCATAATAGTGGGCTGAGGTTGTTCCCATATCGCAGTGGCAATCGACGTTATTTACACTCTTTCAATTTCACATACTTCCACGCAGGTGTAAGACGAGTGTGGAATTTGGCCTACACAAGGTCTATGGTATTTTCAAGAAATGATCAATACTTTTTGGTTGGCTTACTATAGGTGGTATGCCTGCTGGATGTTTCGGGTTACCTGACTCAGAAGTTTTTTATTGACTTTACCTCTTTAGCCTTGATGCTTTTGAGACTTACTCCGGACCAGTTTTTTGAGTATCCCATATTTCTTGAGTAGGGCTTTCATTTGACTATTACCTATAGGTAATGACATTTCAGTATGTCATTTCCCTTGGGACCTGATGGAACGGTCATACCGTGAAGTGGACCGTTCCATGTTCTCCACACCCCAAATGTGAACACCAGTCGGGGCATTTCCAATGAGGTGACACAATTTATGTAGTTCATGGAATCCATCCAGTTCAAGGTTTTTCTTTCACCATTGTGATGGTGGAATCCTTGCAGATGGGAGGGATTCCAAGTCGATCCGATAGAGAAGCTCCCCTACTGTGCAGACATGGTCCACGTACCCTTCGTAGGGTTGGAATTTTTTATAGCATTTGAAGTGTGGTCCATATATTCAGGGGAATGTCATGTGTGTATTCCCATGACAATTCTATGGTATTTAAATGTGATAAGTGGTCATATGCCAATACATAATGGGTATATTATACCTAGATAGTTGTCTTCTCACAAGTAACCTATTTTGTTGTTGTTCTTTTGGAGACTCTTCTAATTGATATGCCCAGATCAAATTTTTCTTGATGATTTCGTTCCAAGTGACCGGGTTGGTGGGGGCCTTATTGATTTTCAGATGCTATGGGGGTGGCTGAGAAGATGAGTGTGGCCCCAGACCATTCTCAGTTTGAGAAACGATATCGCCCATTATATACGGAGTGTCTGATGTGTCTGACTCATTTATGAGCACCTCATCTTATGATGGATTTCTCATATTTTTTCCTGCAAGGAGAGGACCTTCTTTTTAGCATATACATAGGCTGCAAGGAGGACCTTCGCAAGTGGTGCTGTGATGGATAGGACTACCATGGAAACTTGATGCCCAACCACAGGGATATTCCTGACAGTGTGTTCCCTGGGAAGGACCTTCAGAGCAGGTTGTATCAAGGGGAGGACCTTCTTGCAGATTGATGTTACTATGGGGAGGGCCTTCAGAACAACTATCATTTCGGGGATTGCCTCAGCAATGACCATCATAATGGATAGGAATACCATCAAGACATTATATCTAGCTGTTGGGAGAATTTCCATAGTGTACATCATGGGGAGGACCTTCAGGGAGTACCACAATTAGGGGAGGACCTTCTCGTTACTTGGTGATACTGTTGGGAGGGCCTTCACATAAACTTTCATTGTTGGGAGGGCCATTTCTATGATGATCAACACGGTGAGAACTACCATTATGATTTTATATTCGAATAAAGGGAGAAGAATATTTGCATCGTATACCCTAGGGAGTACCATCAGGGTGGAAAAATGGAATGGGGAGGACCTTCCTGTTGTCTGATATTCAAGTCGAGGAGAGGGCTACCTCAACACGCTGCTAGTAGCGACATTGCAGGGAGGACCTTTGTAACTTATACTTACACTCCTATAATTTTGTAATGTAATGATATGGTCTTGATCCTTTATTGATATATGTTTGAGGGCGTCATGAACCCCAACTTCCATCAGATCTAGGTCATTTTTGGGACCTTCATTTTCTAGATTTTTTTGGCGCTCTCTTGCAGGAAATTGGGGCCATCTGTTGTTGGTAATGGCCTTCATATATGAGTCCATGTCACATTGGGTCCTATGATGTATTCAGGATATTCCTATGATCATTTTGAGTTCTGGTAGCGATATATGCATGGCTGGGAGCGGCCACCACAATGGATCAGTGTCCCCCAGTTGGAACGCGTATTTTCTCCCAATCTGGTTGTCTGTATGTCAAAGGATATTTTTCTCAACGCTCTTGGAATATAGAAAGGATGCTAAACTGCTCCGTAATGATTGACTCATTTTGCGTGTGAGTCATTACATTCTGGATAATTGGGTCGTGGGCCGGATTTCACATGTTTACTATCAATGCACTGATATCTTATCATGTTTGGAGGATATGGTCTGGGATCGATGTCTAATCTTACATCATTGAAAGGATGTGATAGGGATAGATATTTTGATGCAATGTTTATGAATTCCCACTCTAATATTGGAGTTGGAATCTGTGCCTGCTTCAGTCCTCCAAGAGTTTCTAGTAGATACTGGCAGTTTTCATGTGCCAGGACAGAGGAATGAGTCTGTCGCCAGTTGTCTTTTCCATTTTCCAATGTATTTGATTGGGGTTCATCATATTCTCAAGAGGGGATTTTCATCCACTATATTGCCACTATATTTGTCTCCCAGGCCATGTATGCATCTGTAAGAATTTGGCTTTGCTCATATATTCTTGCTGCTCTATTTGGATGCAGGACATGATATGAATTAGCAGGTATTTAGGCCTACACATAGCCTGTTTTTCCCCTATTTAGATGGTAGGATTGAAGTGAATAGGTAGTTGATTGTGTCTTTGTATAGCTAAGTGCCGCCCTATTTGGATGGTGGGAATCTTGTGCATCAAAAGATATTTTCATTTGCCCGTAGCCAGACACTTTTTTTGCACAACGAGAATGGCGAGCACTAGAAGAGACGTGCATGTGCTTGTATTGTGCCACCATATTTCTGGTGTGGGCTTGAGTAGAGAGGTAAGAGTTGCTTGTCTTCCCATTGAACTCCACCGCATCAGTATAACATAGTTATTCCTCAGGAACCAGGGTGATAGCATTTCCCTTGTTATATATTCTCTGCCCTTGGCATGTAGCCTGAGGGACCCAAGTCTGCTGGACTTTGGTAGGTGCCCTCGGCATAAGATCTGCCTCGGAAAGAAGAGGTCTGGTCATCCAGTGTCTGCGGCGACGCTCTCTGGTGGGTGTTAGTTGGTAGGGCCCATGTGCATTGAGGATGAAATCATTATTATTTACTTCATCTGCCTCCCTATGTAAAGGGTGGTATTCATTATCATTTTATGGGGACAGGCTCTGGAAAAAGTTTGAGACGACCACCAGGGCCACCATTTATTGGGGTACCGACAATGGCTCAAGAGGCGGCTAGACGACCTTCACACCCTAAAGGGATTATCTTGCGGCCTCCATCATGGGGAGAGTACCATTTCAGTGGTATCATTTGATTATCGGGTTGGACCCCCAATGTGGAAGATGCTGGGTAGGAGAAGGTGTCCTGCTCTTCGTTGAGGCCCTAACCTCCCATGGGATCAATGATGCGTGCATCTTCCTAGATCGTGGGGATTTCATTTAGATTGTAGGTATCTATGAAATAATATGCAATACATGTTTTACGTACAAGCCACAAAAAATCTCCAAAGTATAATTCCTTTAAACGCTTTCATATATGGCGATTCATCTTGTCCCCCTTCATCTTTTCTTTTACTGCGGGGTGAAGGGACCTCAGTGGGGTGAGACCGCCACCATGGTTAATGATTCATGTCAGCTTCTCCGTTTTTGTTCCATATCTGAGGTGGCATGTGTTATGCATACCAGGGTGCAAAAAATGGTCTGATGTGCAGTATCCTTCTTTATTTATCATTTTGGTAGAAGTGCCACCTTGGTTAAGGATTCACGTCGGGTTCACCATTTTTGTTCCACCTCCAAGGTGGCGCGTGTTGCGGGCTATGTGGATATGACATGATGAGGATTATATATTATCCCTTATTACATAGGGATGGGCTCTCGTAAAATTTACCATTCCTTTGTTTCGACCCGTTATTCATTATTATCCTTTAAATAAGGCTGAATTAACACTTTGCGTGTAACGCCCCGACCCCAGCTACCCAGAGTCGGTGCATTACTTCGTAACATTGGCATGATCACAAGAAAGATCAAATCTCGAAAGACCGATTGGTTTAGTAGCCTTGGAAACACTAGATATATGCATAAGTTTTACATTACATCATAAAATCAAAAACTACTACAACAACATAATGTTTCCACAGTCCACACTACAATCCCCTCATAATATCCCTGCAGGTCATTCATAACTTACATCTTCACTTCCTGGGAAAAATAAAACATAGAAAAGGGGTGAGCTCAAATGCCCAGTAAGGATAACAATATAGCGGAAACTTTCATCAATAAGAATAAACATTTAAGGCAATGTATAACTAAAACAAAAACCCTTTTAAACATGAACTTTCAACATGGTATGGCATAAATAAAATGAAATAATGCCATTTACTTATTCACATGGATATTCCACTAATCGAATAATCACATGCAAAAATAAATAACCACTTTCATAATGTTGGAATGCATAATGCCAGACTATCATAACCACATAGCCAAGGCCTCGTGCCAAGACTACAAATAAGATTTTGTCAAGGCCTTGTGCCAAGACACTAGTTTGTCTCATGAGACCTACCGATGCATCGAGGAGCTATAGCGGGCTCCACCCGTCACTTATTAAGTCCAATGCATTCCCATATGAAAAGGTTTAAACATAACATAAGCATTCGTATTAAAACTAGCATACGAAATGTCAATACTTTCACAATAAACTATGAATGGTATAAAAATAGCACATCCACAGTCAAACATATCACAAAACCTTCAATACAATATAGAAGTTTTGTATCATAATAAATCAACTTCAAATAATCTTAAAATCCATCAAAGGATGTTGACATAGATGAAATCAAAATTCTTTTTAAAGAAATATCTCCTTTTATTTTGAAATCATTTAAGATCCATATAAAATAAAACATTTTCTTTGAAAATATTCTTATAAGCTTGTAAGGAAAGCTTTGAAGATTTTATAACGGCGTAAAATAACCGCACCCGCCGTATAAGTTAAAAAAACATTCTTACCTCAATTCTGTCGAAAAGGTTAAAAAGGACCTTGTTTTGAAAACGACGGAAAGATTCCTTTATAAACCTCTTATAAAAAGTCAAAAAAAGGTATAAATGACTTTAACCCATATTCTTGTAAATAGTAAAAATGTTTTGAAATACATTTTTAAGAAACATGGATGTGGATGACAAAGAGATCCCAGTAGATTATTACATATAAACAACCTCGGATAATGAAGAGATTGTGAAATAACCCTTACCTTGTACTTTTCCTTGGTTGGGGTAGGTTAACCTCCTGTATAATGGTGAAATAGTTGTTATTAAATTATACAAGAATCATATATATTAATATGATATCATATATGATCTTTTAACATTGATTTGTTAATAATATCTTAGAATTATCGTCGTTTCGGGAGTTAACTTACTAATTTTCTTTTATATGTTTTGTTACATAAGCCATGGTTGTTGTATCTTATTCATATCCAGAATGATATACAGTCCTTAAACATCATTTTTAAATCATCAAATGATAATTATACTTGAATGGATACGATGGAGAATGAATCTCATCGCGTTCGTGGAGACGGTAGTCCGTACGTACGCACGAGCGACAATATCATTCTTTTGATATTAAAATAATATATAAATGGATGGTATATCATATATAAAGAATCATTAACATGTTATATTTATTATTTACATGAGTTACACATCATTATTATACCCATCCAAATAATATTATATTGAATAACAATTACACCACGACGTGGAGACGGTAAGCCGTACGTACGCACGTATGGTGACATGTTATTCAAAGGGTGGATAGAATACTGAATATGATTGTACCATATTTATAATAACATCACAGTATATGTGAGATACTGGAGTTATTATTTCAGAATGGTAAGAACAAAGGAAGAAGAAGTGGAAGAAGAAATGAACTGAGAAAAGGGTGGTGAAATCATTACCTCTTCTTCGGGTTCTTCCTTTTGATTTGATCAAAAGGGCTCCTTAGGTTGGCTTTCTGATCAAACTAAGGCCTCTAGGTTGTATTGAGGGATGTTGGGAGAGTGTTTGGGCAGAGTTTGGCCGAACCAAAAGGCTTTGAAGGTGTGAAGAAATGAGAAGGAGGAGTGCCCTTTTATAAGAGGGGTGAGGGGCACCTTTGGAAAAGTTAGAAATATTAATTTATAATAAATTCATATTCGGTTTACAAAGGCTCCAAAGTTTACTATTCAAAGGATGAGGTGTGGATAGGTCGAAAACAACTCATCCAATAGAATTTAGACAGGTTTGGGTACTTATATTAACCTTATCTTTAAGTATTAACTCTAAGTTAATTAGTTTCACTTTTACAATGTCTCTTTGTATTTTTGATTAATAAACTTACTATATACATCCAAGCGACCCCCAAGTGGTCCATTAATGAGGAAGCTATCATAATATAAGTCTCTTGGCCGAACCTTAGATTTTTAGGAATTTAATATCAATTAATAATATAATATTTGTTTTAAGAACTCTTTTATGTCAATTTTGACACTATTCAATAGTTGATTTTTGTGAAACTCCTAACAGATTGATTACTTCGAAAAAAGTCAATTAAATCAATCCTAATATATCATATTATCATAGAAAATTAGTTTAATTCATTAAAAGTTTCATATTATAATTATTTGGGTATTTATAAGATCAATTATTTTTATTTTTCACTATTTTAGTAATTACTGCATCATCATTGTGTCATAAATAAAATAGATTATATAATGTCTAAAAATTATAAATAAAATATCATTATGTAGGAAATCGTTTTAGCTTTCTAATGAATATTTATAATCGAAAATCCAACATGTATAACCCTATGTAAAAATTGTTCTTCTAAAAGATGTAAGCTTATGCCATTTTTATTTTTATTTTAACTTTATTAATATAAAGTGTCCCTACCACATACAAGTGGCTCCAAGGGGTCCCCAAATTGACCAAAGGATGCCCATGGTCGGGTATGTGTCCACCAATAAGGTTAGGACACGTTTTAGGGTAATTTTTTATTATTATAATATTATTTTTTTAACCCTTATTTACCGGATTTACCCTTTAACCATGGTAAATAAAATATTTACCACAGTAACTATTCAAAATGTCTAAAAATAAAAGTTACCTATTTACACAATTTGAACATCCTGATTCCAAATATGGAATCCATTTTCCTAAATTCAAAACACAGAAGTGGCAGAAATTAATTTAAAATTAATTCCCGCTGTCAAAACAAAAAGCGTGTTTTTAAGAGATAATAACTATCAAAAGATTGACACTTGTTTATGTTCGGTTTAATTGTAAAATTATGTCCAATGATAAACATTAAATTGAATGGTAAAAATATATTCTAAATATAATTTAAAACCACTCAAATTCATAATTTATCACTATTAATTATTTTGATTAAAAAAGTTGTTTTTAATTAAAATTTAGAAATTTTCACTATTCATCAAAATATGAAAGTTATCCGAAATGTACCAAAATTTCACCCTAGGCTAATTTTGATATTCCGAATCCAAAAATGAAGTCCATTTTGAAATATAGAATATATATGATTTCAAAAAGTAGGTATTACTATTCACAACGGCTAGTTTAATTAGTTGTGGTGTGTGTTAGAACTCGAGGTTGCGTACAACACACGCTATCGCATTATTCGAAGGGAAACGTACCGTAGAAGCTTGGGGTGTTACATTCTACCCTCCTTCAAATAATTGCGTCCTCGCAATTTCTAGGGTATTACTGCATAAAAAGACTCGGGTGGTTCTTCATCATAAGTTCCTCGGGTTCCCACGTTGCCTCTTCCATTTTATGATTTCTCCACAAAACTTTTACCAGACGCGTCGTCCGGTTTCTCAGTACTTGTTCTCTTGTATCAAGAATCCTGACGTGCTCTTCGCAATAAGACAGATCGGGTTCCAGTTCTAATTCCTCATAGGTGAGTACATGCGTTGGGTCAGGCATGTATTTTCTCAACAGAGATACGTGGAACACATCGTGAACTTTGGAGAGACTTGGCGGCATTGCCAATCGGTAAGCTACAGCCCCAATTCGTTCTAGAATTTCGAAAGGTCCGATGTACCTGGGACTCAATTTACCTTTCTTACCAAAACGTATGACTCCCTTCCACGGAGATACCTTTAGGAAAACATGATCACCGACTTGAAATTCCAAATCCTTCCTTCGATTATCGGCATAGCTCTTCTGCCTACTTTGAGCTGCTTTGATGTGATTTTGGATTACCTTCACATTTTCCACCGTTTCCTCCACCAGTTCTGGGCCTACAAGTTTTCTTTCACCAACGTCATCCCAACAGGTTGGTGTACGACATCTCTTTCCGTATAACGCTTCATATGGTGCCATTTGTATACTCGAATGGAAGCTATTGTTATAGGAAAATTCTACCAGAGGTAAATATTGATCCCACATACCCTGAAAATCAAGTGAGCAAGATCTCAACATGTCTTCTAAGGTCTGAATAGTCCGTTCTGATTGTCCGTCTGTCTGAGGGTGGTAAGCAGTGCTCAAATGAAGTTCAGTATCCAGGGATTTCTGAAGACTTTTCCAAAATCTTGAAGTAAAACGGGGATCACGATCAGAAACAATCGATAGGGGAACTCCATGAAGTCTCACAACTTCATTAATGTATAGTCTTGCTAGACGTTCCAGGGGTAGATCTTCTCTTATAGCAAGAAAATGTGCTGACTTGGTAAGACGATCAACAATAACCCATATTGCATCGTTCCTTCTAGGAGTCTTTGGTAGCCCCATGACAAAGTCCATCGTAATATTGTCCCATTTCCACTCCGGTATGGGAAGAGGTTGCATGACTCCTCCAGGCTGTTGCCTTCCAGCTTTCACTTGTTGACAAACCATACACCTTGACACAAAATCAGCAATCTCCCTCTTCATGTTGTCCCACCAAAAATGTTCCTTCAAATCTCTATACATTTTGGTGCTCCCAGGGTGTATAGAGAAATTGGAACTATGAGCATCATCCAGCAATTCCCTTTTTAGATCAGGTATATTGGGAACACAAAGTCTCTTCCCGAATTTCAAAATTCCATCTTCATACACAAAGTCTCTCAATCTCCCATCATTCACAGCTTTAATCTTCTTTTGGAATTCGTCATCATCGGTCTGAGAACTCTTAATCCTTTCTAGTAAAGATGGTTTGGAAACCATTTGAAAAAGCATTGATGTTTCACCTTCCCTGGTTATTCCCATGTCCATTTTCACTAGATCCATGAAAATTGGATCCCTTTCAATTCTCATATTGTTCAAAACTCCATGGTCTTTTCTACTCAAAGCATCTGCCACCTTGTTTGCCTTCCCCGGGTGGTAGTGTATCGTACAATCATAATCCTTGAGTAATTCAAGCCATCTCCTTTGCCTCATGTTGAGTTCTTTTTGTGAGAAAATATACTTCAAACTCTTGTGATCAGTATAAATCTCACATTTTTCACCATAGAGGTAGTGGCTCCATATCTTCAAAGCAAAGATCACAGCTGCTAACTCAAGATCATGAGTAGGATAGTTTTGTTCATGAATTTTCAACTGTCGTGATGCATAGGCAATAACTCTATCATTCTGCATAAGGACACAGCCAAGTCCTTTCTTTGATGCATCACTATAAATAACGAACCCATCATTCCCCGATGGTAGAGTCAATATAGGAGCATTGACTAATCTTCTCTTCAGTTCTTCGAAACATTCTTCACACTCTTTTGTCCAAACAAATTTAACCCCTTTACGTGTGAGCTTCGTTAATGGGTTAGCCAATCGGGCAAAATTCTGGACGAAACGTCGATAATAACCTGCCAAGCCAATAAAACTACGTACCTCAGTTATACTCGTAGGTGCTGGCCATTCATGGATTGCCTTGGTCTTAGAAGGATCAACAGAGATTCCATCTTTAGAGACAATATGGCCAAGAAAACAAATCTCCTGAAGCCAGAATTCACACTTGCTAAACTTTCCATATAATTCATGCCTCCTCAGAGTCTTCAAGATAATGCGCAAGTGATTTTCATGATCTTCGTAGGTTTTGGAGTATACCAAGATATCATCAATAAATACCACCACAAATTCATCGAGATACTCCTTGAAAACTCTATTCATCAGATCCATGAATACAGAGGGTGCATTAGTCAATCCAAACGGCATTACAGTAAACTCGTAATGCCCGTACCTGGTTCGAAATGCTGTCTTCGGAATGTCTTCCTTCTTTACACACAACTGATGGTATCCAGATCGAAGGTCAATCTTTGAAAAGTATTGAGCTCCATGCAGTTGGTCAAATAAATCATCAATACGAGGTAGGAGATACTTGTTCTTTATAGTTATAGCATTGATCTCCCTGTAGTCGATACATAACCTCATAGATCCATCTTTCTTTTTAACAAAAAGAACAGGGGCTCCCCATGGAGAAACACTAGGGCGAATAAATCCCTTATTACTCAATTCCTCTAGTTGTTTCTTTAGTTCGACTAACTCTACAGTGGCCATTCTATAAGGGGTCTTTGATATAGGCCTTGATCCAGGAATCAAATCAATAGAAAACTCAACTTCTCGTTCTGGAGGATGTCCAGGTAAATCTTCCGGAAATACATCTACAAATTCTTTCACAACAGGTACATCCTCTATTTGAACATTCCTTTCCTCACCGACAGTTATTTCATTCTCTTCCTCCCCAATAATTGAATTAAGTTGAGCTACTGGGGGTGGGTCTAAATAAGAATTAGGTGGTGACGATTCTGCTCTAAAAATAAGGTGTTCCTTATCATTATCATCAAGAATCGTAACCTCTTTCTTCTTACAATAAATCTTCGCATCATAGTCCGAAAGCCAGTCCATACCGAGGATTATATGAAACTCAATCATAGGTATGACGATGAAATCAGCAGATAAAGAAAATTTATGTGCTCTAATGGGGACTGATTCACAAAACTTTGTTGCAACGATACTTCCCTTAGGAGTTTTAACTGACAACTCCCTTATTAAATCAAATTGGAAATATCTAATTTTCTTAGCAAACTTGGAAGATATGAAACAATGCGATGATCCAGAATCAAATAATGCATTTTCTAAACTTGAGGAAACCATTAAATTACCTGCCACCACGTCTTTCGGAGTTTCTACCTCAGCAGTAGTGATAGCATAAGCCTGGCCTTGATCCCTTGGCCTTTTCTGAGGTAAGTTCTCCTGACGCTTAGGACATGCATTTGCATAATGCCCCATCTCCCTGCAATTGTAGCACTGAACGTTGGTAGCTTCCTTCTTCCCCTTGAAATCATGAGCTTGGTGGCCTTTTTCACCACACTTGTAACAGACTCCCATTCCCTTCAGGCAAGCACCGGGGTGTTTCTTCCCGCACTTACCACAAGATGGATATTCAACCTTTCCCTTCTTCCCCTTATTTCCATTCCCAGATTGATCAGCAGGTCTCTTCTTCTCTTGCTTTGCTTTAAAGTCATAAGACTTAGAGAATTCCTTTTCGGTCTTGATAGCACATGAGACAATGTCTTCGTACGATGAAAAGGATTGTGAGACTAATGCTCGACGGAGAAATGGTTTTAACCCATCAAAGAAACGATCAATCTTACTTCTTGGGTTGCGAATATAATCTCCAGCATACCTCGCTAACCTTGTAAAGTTAGCCTCATACTTTGTGACATTCTCATCCTCCTTTTGTCTCAGACTCAGAAATTGCCTTTCCATATCTGCTCGATGGTCGCGAGGAAAGTATTTTTCTAAAAACAGATCTTTGAACTCCCTCCATTCCATGTTTGATACTTCATCATCTTCCTTCATGTTTTGAATCAATGACCACCATTGATCAGCATCTCCAGTGAGGCGGTAAACTGCCATGGTAACTTTTTCCCTTTCACTACTCCCCAAAGCCTGAAATATTTTCTCTAGGGAAAATATCCATTGCTCAGCTACTAAGGGATTTGTACTTCCATTGAACGTTGGTGGTTGTTGTCTCATGAATCGATCTAACATTGATCCTCCACGCTGCGGATCAGGGTGCTCCATACGGGTAAGGTTATTATTCATAACCTGAGTAAGTTGTCCGAGTACGGTGATTAGCTGATCAGCACCAGTTGCATCACCAGCCCCACTATAATTATCTTGAGCAGGAGGGCAATCCCTACATGGAGTGCGTGCATTGATACGGTTTCCATTTCTTCCACTAGGCGCCATTTCTAAACAATGGCATAAACTAGATCAGTTTATGAATCAAAATACATAATCCCATACTTATAAAACACTTAACATAAATTGAACTATCTATGGATATAATCCATAATCATAAATATGTTTTCTTTGAGGAAGTATATACTCATAAACCCTTCATAATGATTTGTAAAGAAAGTGAGAGTTATCCTAAGCATATCCCCCGGGAGTGCCGTAACCAAGAGTGCAGCAAGGCCCGTTGTCGTGCACCAGTTCCCGTTCGAGTCTAGCTCAAAGCGGTGTTTTCGGGTTTTACCCCTAGGTACATCTGTGCCAGAGCCGCCTCTACCTGCTCGTATCCAGACAGGGATGTATTGCTCGCAAAACTCACAAAGTCTCTACAATACCAAAATTCTAGGAAGTTCTTCTATACTAATCCTCAAAGTTCATCTTAGGTCTACGTGCTCTAATCAGAGTTTATCTAAATCTAGCTTCCAAGGTTTGTACTAAACTTCCTCTGATACCAACTGTAACGCCCCGACCCCAGCTACCCAGAGTCGGTGCATTACTTCGTAACATTGGCATGATCACAAAAAAGATCAAATCTCGAAAGACCGATTGGTTTAGTAGCCTTGGAAACACTAGATATATTCATAAGTTTTACATTACATCATAAAATCAAAAACTACTACAACAACATAATGTTTCCACAGTCCACACTACAATCCCCTCATAATATCCCTGCAGGTCATTCATAACTTACATCTTCACTTCCTGGGAAAAATAAAACATAGAAAAGGGGTGAGCTCAAATGCCCAGTAAGGATAACAATATAGCGGAAACTTTCATCAATAAGAATAAACATTTAAGGCAATGTATAACTAAAACAAAAGCCCTTTTAAACATGAACTTTCAACATGGTATGGCATAAATAAAATGAAATAATGCCATTTACTTATTCACATGGATATTCCACTAATCGAATAATCACATGCAAAAATAAATAACCACTTTCATAATGTTGGAATGCATAATGCCAGACTATCATAACCACATAGCCAAGGCCTCGTGCCAAGACTACAAATAAGATTTTGTCAAGGCCTTGTGCCAAGACACTAGTTTGTCTCATGAGACCTACCGATGCATCGAGGAGCTATAGCGGGCTCCACCCGTCACTTATTAAGTCCAATGCATTCCCATATGAAAAGGTTTAAACATAACATAAAAATTCGTATTAAAACTAGCATACGAAATGTCAATACTTTCACAATAAACTATGAATGGTATAAAAATAGCACATCCACAGTCAAACATATCACAAAACCTTCAATACAATATAGAAGTTTTGTATCATAATAAATCAACTTCAAATAATCTTAAAATCCATCAAAGGATGTTGACATAGATGAAATCAAAATTCTTTTTAAAGAAATATCTCCTTTTATTTTGAAATCATTTAAGATCCATATAAAATAAAACATTTTCTTTGAAAATATTCTTATAAGCTTGTAAGGAAAGCTTTGAAGATTTTATAACGGCGTAAAATAACCGCACCCGCCGTATAAGTTAAAAAAACATTCTTACCTCAATTCTGTCGAAAAGGTTAAAAAGGACCTTGTTTTGAAAACGACGGAAAGATTCCTTTATAAACCTCTTATAAAAAGTCAAAAAAGGTATAAATGACTTTAACTTATATTCTTGTAAATAGTAAAAATGTTTTGAAATACATTTTTAAGAAACATGGATGTGGATGATAAAGAGATCCCAGTAGATTATTACATATAAACAACCTCGGATAATGAAGAGATTGTGAAATAACCCTTACCTTGTACTTTTCCTTGGTTGGGGTAGGTTAACCTCCTGTATAATGGTGAAATAGTTGTTATTAAATTATACAAGAATCATATATATTAATATGATATCATATATGATCTTTTAACATTGATTTGTTAATAATATCTTAGAATTATCGTCGTTTCGGGAGTTAACTTACTCATTTTCTTTTATATGTTTTGTTACATAAGCCATGGTTGTTGTATCTTATTCATATCCAGAATGATATACAGTCCTTAAACATCATTTTTAAATCATCAAATGATAATTATACTTGAATGGATACGATGGAGAATGAATCTCATCGCGTTCGTGGAGACGGTAGTCCGTACGTACGCACGAGCGACAATATCATTCTTTTGATATTAAAATAATATATAAATGGATGGTATATCATATATACAGAATCATTAACATGTTATATTTATTATTTACATGAGTTACACATCATTATTATACCCATCCAAATAATATTATATTGAATAACAATTACACCACGACGTGGAGACGGTAAGCCGTACGTACGCACGTATGGTGACATGTTATTCAAAGGGTGGATAGAATACTGAATATGATTGTACCATATTTATAATAACATCACAGTATATGTGAGATACTGGAGTTATTATTTCAGAATGGTAAGAACAAAGGAAGAAGAAGTGGAAGAAGAAATGAACTGAGAAAAGGGTGGTGAAATCATTACCTCTTCTTCGGGTTCTTCCTTTTGATTTGATCAAAAGGGCTCCTTAGGATGGCTTTCTGATCAAACTAAGGCCTCTAGGTTGTATTGAGGGATGTTGGGAGAGTATTTGGGAAGAGTTTGGCCGAACCAAAAGGCTTTGAAGGTGTGAAGAAATGAGAAGGAGGAGTGCCCTTTTATAAGAGGGGTGAGGGGCACCTTTGGAAAAGTTAGAAATATTAATTTATAATAAATTCATATTCGGTTTACAAAGGCTCCAAAGTTGACTATTCAAAGGATGAGGTGTGGATAGGTCGAAAACAACTCATCCAATAGAATTTAGACAGGTTTGGGTACTTATATTAACCTTATCTTTAAGTATTAACTCTAAGTTAATTAGTTTCACTTTTACAATGTCTCTTTGTATTTTTGATTAATAAACTTACTATATACATCCAAGCGACCCCCAAGTGGTCCATTAATGAGGAACCTATCATAATATAAGTCTCTTGGCCGAACCTTAGATTTTTTAGGAATTTAATATCAATTAATAATATAATATTTGTTTTAAGAACTCTTTTATGTCAATTTTGACACTATTCAATAGTTGATTTTTGTGAAACTCCTAACAGATTGATTACTTCGAACAAAGTCAATTAAATAAATCCTAATATATCATATTATCATAGAAAATTAGTTTAATTCATTAAAAGTTTCATATTATAATTATTTGGGTATTTATAAGATCAATTATTTTTATTTTTCACTATTTTAGTAATTACTGCATCATCATTGTGTCATAAATAAAATAAATTATATAATGTCTAAAAATTATAAATAAAATATCATTATGTAGGAAATCTTTTTAGCTTTCTAATGAATATTTATAATCGAAAATCCAACATGTATAACCCTATGTAAAAATTGTTCTTCTAAAAGATGTAAGCTTATGCCATTTTTATTTTTATTTTAACTTTATTAATATAAAGTGTCCCTACCACATACAAGTGGCTCCAAGGGGTCCCCAAATTGACCAAAGGATGCCCATGGTCGGGTATGTGTCCACCAATAAGGTTAGGACACGTTTTAGGGTAATTTTTTATTATTATAATATTATTTTTTTAACCCTTATTTACCGGATTTACCCTTTAACCATGGTAAATAAAATATTTACCACAGTAACTATTCAAAATGTCTAAAAATAAAAGTTACCTATTTACACAATTTGAACATCCTGATTCCAAATATGGAATCCATTTTCCTAAATTCAAAACACAGAAGTGGCAGAAATTAATTTAAAATTAATTCCCGCTGTCAAAACAAAAAGCGTGTTTTTAAGAGATAATAACTATCAAAAGATTGACACTTGTTTATGTTCGGTTTAATTGTAAAATTATGTCCAATGATAAACATTAAATTGAATGGTAAAAATATATTCTAAATATAATTTAAAACCACTCAAATTCATAATTTATCACTATTAATTATTTTGATTAAAAAAGTTGTTTTTAATTAAAATTTAGAAATTTTCACTATTCATCAAAATATGAAAGTTATCCGAAATGTACCAAAATTTCACCCTAGGCTAATTTTGATATTCCGAATCCAAAAATGAAGTCCATTTTGAAATATAGAATATATATGATTTCAAAAAGTAGGTATTACTATTCACAACGGCTAGTTTAATTAGTTGTGGTGTGTGTTAGAACTCGAGGTTGCGTACAACACACGCTATCGCATTATTCGAAGGGAAACGTACCGTAGAAGCTTGGGGTGTTACATTGCGAAACCATTGGTATTAGCGGGTGTTTGTGTGGGGGTCAAGTGCTCATGAAATCGGTCCTTCGTGGATATAAATTCCTCATATAGACTTCAAAAGGTATATTTTCATATCCAAAAATTCCCAATGGCCCTGGTATCCATGATTCATGGACCGTATTTCCAAAGGGAGGCGCTCATTGGGTGAGAATTTGACCAACGAAACTTGAGGACTCAATTGGTTAAGAGAATGGGAGGTCAGGCTCACTGTACCCTTTTGGGGGAGGATTTTTGCCTATTCCGAGACCCTCCTATATATTTAAGTCATGATTAGATGTTTTTAAATCCTTGGTTCATTCAAAAAGAGTGTTTACATGTTCTACCATTGCTTCACAAGATCGTCATGAGCATGCATATGTTAGATGCCCCATAGTTGATGCTAACTTAGTCATATTATAAGCCACACTTTAATTTATCATCAACCATGGGGATGGAAGGTGACATGATGTTGGGATTGGGCCCACAAGGAAGTCTTCCTACGTAACCTCGAGAGTGGAATCAGAACCCACATAGTTCGATCGTGTGGGGCTTATGCATGAATGTTTTCCATTGGAGGGGGCATGATTGGTTAGACCCATTATGGATGGGAAATCATTTGAAAATGGACCTTCTAGAAGGAATCCTACATATCCTGTTTTGATCATGAATCATAGTTCTCATAGTTCATATTGGCGCATGGATTATGCATTAATGTTTTCCTTTTGATAGAAATGGTTGGGTGAACACTCTGGGGATAGACACCCCTTTCAGCTCGATCCTTCTAGTAGGTGTCCTATGTATCCGGAATTGGACATAAATAAGTTTTCTTATAGTTTATATGGTGTTGGGATTACGCATGGATGTTTCCCATTTGATTTACATGATTGGGTGTACCCATTTTTGATGGGTAACCTTTTGAGCTAGGGCCTTCTGGAAGGCGTCCTACATATCCTGTTTTGATCAAGAATCAGAGATCTCAAAGTTTAGAGAGGTTTGCTGATTTTGTAATCCCCACAAACCTATAACACAACATGAGTCACACTAGGTATGTGAAACAAGAGGATTTGAAATATTTAGTAGTGCACGTGCCTCCTCCCCTATTGGTGGGGGAGGGAGAGCTAGCGGTGGAAGAGGTCGGGGCGACCATGGGAAAGGGCGTGGAGTGTTGCGCCTTTTAATGTGAAATGACATTGAAGTTCATACAACCTGGCCTCAAAAGACTAGGCACTTACCTCTGTGGGAGGGTCCCAGAGCATGTTATGGGAAGGGGAGGATTTTTTTCCTCATTAATGGGGGGGGGGGCGAACATAACCCCTTCAACTGATCATTGTTCATAATTTAATGGAAAAGCAAGTGATCACCCCCAATATAGAAATGGGGGAGATTCACTTTTGAATATAAAATTTGGACTATCGGTTACCATGGGAATGTAGCCTTACAGGTGTTCACAAAGCCTGAACCTTTGTTGGGAGGGCCTTTGTGACTCCACGTACCATGGGTATAAATACTCAATGGGGCGCGGTGATGTACTCGATGGCCTGATCATATGGGTTTGAAGGCTTTGGGGTAGGCTTTTTCCTAGCACTAGAGAATTGGATAGCGGAGGGATTATAGTGGACTAGACGTTAATGGAGGGTTGAGGTTGGAAATTGTGGGAATGATACCTGAAAACACCCCATTCAACATATTGGCTTCTCATGAGGGATGGGAAAGGCCCCACATACTGGAGTGGTACACGGACTAGAGGGCCATCCACATACGAGTGTGGTATGCAAGAATCAGTATCAACAACCATGTACCAATGTGGTACGTAGCTCACCGTGCAGCTTTGGGTTATATCCGCATACCGATTTTGTACGCAACATTGGCTTCAGTCCATGTAGTGGTACACTATGCAGAGCACCATATTGAAGGGGAGGTCGAGGGAATTATCACTCATGTGAAATTCATCCATGGGAAGTATTTGGATTGCATTTCACCCGTTGGGTTCTCTATTCTTCTTATTATTATTCAATTCCACATTTTTATGGTTCGTGGCCAAATATATCTGACATAAAAGTGTTTCACGGTTTGTGCTTCATCGATAAAACAAGATGGAAGCTGGAAGGGAAACTTTTGAGTTTCCCTCAAGCTTTCCCCACCCGTCCTCCTTCTACCCGTCTCCTCTCTGCCTCCTTGTTCATCTTCCGCCTTCCTCTTTACTGTTCTTCTTTTAAAGAACATAAGATGGATCATATCAATTGGGCACAAAAAACCATTTTTGGAGGCCCATTAATGCAATTTTCTTACATATGAAAGAGTGGGTCAACCGGGGTTTGCAGAGTCTTTGGTTTGGGATAATGGTTCACATCACCCAACTCGTCCACATAATCCACGAACTAAGGGGATAATGGCACGGTATGCAGATGTTATTCCTTGCAGAACTCTTACGATTGACACAATTCTAGGTTTTCCATGCTCAGTGGCTATCGTTTCATGGGCTAGTAGTTCACGGACCATCCCATGTACTTGGTGGTTCGCGATCCATCTTCTTCACATAGCTTTCCTGATGATGGTACGTTGGCCAATTAAAAACATGAATTCCTTCAAGTTACTTCAAATAAATACAACTCAATTTGTATCCCTTCACCCTGATAAAGTTATAGAAGTACTTAATTCTTTCTTCAATGTGATCTTGAGGTGTATTTCTTCTCCTTAGCCGAATTTTCAGGACCCTAAAAACTCATTTAGAGGTAGTTGAAGAAAAAATAAACATGAAGGACATGGTAACGACAATTAGAACTACTTTAGTAGATGTCCTTTATATCTTTTCATAAGCGACCTAGGATAGGTATTTGGAAGTAAAATGACATATATGAATTTTATTTGGATTTTTAAAATATAACTTTTCTATTTTTTCAAGTTATATGGCACAATTTTAGGTAATGAAGGGAGTGATGAGGTGCCCTTTTATTATTGTGAGGGATGTTTTGGAATTTTCTATAAGATTGAATTGTAATACTATCATTTTCAGAATAAATCAATCCAAATGTCAATGTTTTTGAACATATAGTAGCATATTTAGGGAATATCATCAACCAATTAAACTTTTATAGGTTTTATTGGTGTTTTAAACCTTATCTTTTGGTTCAACCCCTTAGATAAAATATTTTAAAATTAAATGTGGTAACATATTTTTAATACTTAAAGCATTACAAAATTAGATATAAGGAAAATATTTATTCATAAATGTATAAGGGATGAAATTTTATAAAATTTTATATCTTATTTTCCTCTTTCAATATTAATAATGTTTTTAAAATATTTTTATAAAATATAATATTTAAAAAAATTATAATTATTGAAATTTTTTCTATTCATTTAATTTGATTTTAAATACCTAAAGATAAAGTTTTATTTCTAATTTAATTATTTTTAATATCATAAAAACATCATATGAAATAAAAAAATCATGTAACGCTATAAATCACAGAATTTATATCACTTTTCATGTTTTTAACATAGTTAATTTTATTTCACTATTAATTGAATAAATATCATATTACGGTTGTGTAAAAATTTATGTTAATTATATAAACACTAAAATTACAAAAAAAATTGTAATAATAGAAATAATTAAATAATTAAAAAATATTATGTTTACATTTGTTCATAACTTACTTTATTCCCCCATAGTAGGACACATAGTACATTTTATAACAAAGTGAGTGAAATTTTATTATTTTCGTTAATTTAAATAATATATTGGGAATTTTTATTTAAAAGTGTACATTAAATATATTAAATTCAAGAATAAGTTTACAAGGGTATATTTTAATTCATCTAAAATGAATTAAGATGAAATATTATGACCCTATCCCTTACTTTTCACCGAATTATTTTGATTAACCCTTTATAAAGTTGATGAATTTAACCACAATTACTATTAGTTTTGGAAGAATGTTAAATAAACTTATTTACAAAATCTAAACCACATATTTACAAATTTGGAATACATTATTTAATATTAAAGTTATGTAATTTCATATATTTATATTAAATTATTTACTAAAAATATGAAAAAATCAATGTCTTTTGGAAAACTAATGTTTCAAGCATGAAACTGGATTTTTTCATTCAGTGTGCCTAGTAATTAATATAGATGAATGTTAGAAAAATTGATGAAAAAAATTAATATTTAGATTTATAAAAACCATTTAAAATGATTGATTTTAATTATTATCATAAAATCTCATTCTGTGCACAAAAAAATAATTATTCATGGAAACATTTCCCTTACATTTAATTGATTTTTTATTGATAGCCATTGAATTTTTATCATAAAATTTTGAAAAAAATATATAATTTTTTATTATTATTCATAAGAAAAAAAATTAATAGCTATGTTATAATGGTAATATAATATTCTAATTAATTACGATATATTTGAACTCAGTGTTCCATGAAACATAAGATGTTGAAGAGATTAAATTTATTTTAAAATAAACATTCAACATATTCAAGGGGAATTACATTTTTACCGCAGTAAAAAAATATAAACCTCAAAATTTCAAGACTTTTACCTCTAGAAAGGATTTAGTTACTTCTTTATAAAATTTTTATCAAGATCCTTTTCAACCCCTTTTATCATTTGATATCTCAAAGATACAATTATTAGCATAGTTGCTTGATTCCTCAACATTTTTTCTGTAGTGTCAATAATAAATATATTATCCTACTTGTAAGATAAGTCATGTTCCAATTATATTTATATTTAAGAATTCAATTGCATCAATTCTTGCATGTACTTCTTAAATTAAGAGATACGAAACACATCACGTACTTTTAGAGAGGCTAGGTAGAATTTCCAAATTGTAGGCCATAAATGGAATTCATTATAGAATTTCAAATGCTATGATGTTCCTAGGACCCAATTTTCAATTATAAACAAATTTTATAACACCCTTCCAGGGAGATTCCATCTAGAAAATGTTATTTTGAACTAGATACTCCAAATCGTTCCTCTGGTTATCAAAATAACACTTTTTCATTCATTGGGATTATTTAATATGATTATGAATATCATTTACCATTATCAATTTCTACTCAAGAAAATATAATCCTCTATCTTTTATTTTACAACCATCTACCTAACAAGTTGGAGTATGATATCTATTTCCATATAATGCTTCATATGACTCTATTTGAATATATTGAAGAAAGATATTGTTATATCAAATCTCTACTATATGTACACACTTCTCCGACAAACCATGAAGGCCGATTGGGAATGAACTCAATATATCTTCAAATTTTTTAATATTCAATTGGGATACATATTAATTTGAGGATGATAAGTGGATCTTATATACAACATTGTAGTAAGATCCTTCTGATTGCATTTCCATAATTTAGATGTAAGTCTTGTATCCTGAGAACAAGCAATTAAAATTGGTGTTATATGAAGTCTTGGAACATCATTAATATTGATTATTGCATGGGGTTCTAGAAGAAAATTTTCTCTTATAGTAATGAAATGTAAAGATTTGGCAAGGTGATCAACATTAACCCATATCGTATCAATTTTTCTAAGATTCTTTGGTAATCCAATGAAAAATTCCATAGTAATGTCATCATATTTTCTTATAGGAATAAGAAGAGGTTTTAGGACTCATCTAGAATGTTGTATCCCAGTCATTACTTTTTGAAAAACCCAACATCGTGACACATAATCAGAAATTCCCCACTCTATAACACCCCAAAAAAATGTTCTTTAAAATAGTTATACATATGGGTGCTTGTATGGTGTATATATAAATTCAAGAAATAATAACTATCTAATAATTTCTATTTTAGATAAGGTATAAACAAAACACATATCCTACATTCAACATTCATAACTTCATCTTCATATACATAGTTAAAAATTTACCATCACTCATAGATTTACTTTTTTTCAATATTTTCATCATCAGAATGACTTGTTTTTTTCTTTTATAACAAATGTGGTTTGGATATCATTTGAAAAAGTGGTAATGTTCCTCTTCCATAATAATTCTTAGCTCCATATTGACTAAATCCAAGAATATTAGGTCCTTATCAATCCAATATTTTGTTATTACTCAATGATATTTCCTACCCAGTTTATTATCCACCTTATTTTCTTTTCATCGATGGTAGTTTATTGAGTAATAATAATTTATATGTAGCTCGAGCCATTGTATTTTATTTGTTTTGAGTTTTTTATGTGAGATGATTTATTTCAAACACATGATATTTTTATATATCTCACATATTTAAAATTATATATAGTTTATAAATATCTTTAAAGAAAATATTTTAGATTCTAATTCAATATCATGGGTTGTATTTTTTTTCTGAGCCTTTAACTACCTTGATACATATGTAATTACATTTTAATTTGACATATGGAAAAATCATATCCCATCATTGATGAATCACTATAAAAGAGAAATCCATTTTTCCTGCTGGTAGATTCAAAATAAATGTATTCACCGATAACCTATTTAATTATAAAAAACGGTATTTATATTTCATTTTCATATGAATTTAACACAATTACATGTGATATTGGTTAACTGGTTACTCGATAGGTTAAAATTGAATACACATTACGAAAGGAAATCTACGAGACTAATGAATTTATGAACCTCAGTGATGTTCATTGGTTTAAGACAATCATGGAATATATTTTTATTCAAAGGATCAACTGAGATTCCATCATTTGAGAAATTGTGTCAATGAAAAGGAACATTTCAAATAAATAATTCAAAAAATTATAAATTTCCTATATAATTATTTTATTCTGATAGTCTCAAAAATGATCCATAAGTGATTATAATAGTCCTCATTTCATTATAACTTCACTAAATTATCGTCAATAACTACAAAAAAAATTATTATATGAATTGAATAGACTTTTCATTAGATCAATGAAGATAAAACGTTTATTTTTACATCCAAATGGGACTAAAATGAAATTTTTTTCCATTCATCATTCTAAATGTTTTCTTCAATATATCTAAATTCTTTATTCACAATTATTCATACCTAGAATGGGAGATCGATATTATAAAAATAACGAGCTCTATGATATTGATAAAATAAATCATCAATGCATGTTAAAGGATACATTTTCATTATCGTAAAAGCATTGATTTCCCTAAAATCAATTAAAAACCTCAGAGAATCACATTTTTTAATTAAAATAACATGGTCTCCCCTAGGTGACACAATATGATATAAAAATCCCAT
This sequence comes from Viscum album, assembly GCA_963277665.1. NCBI lineage: Eukaryota > Viridiplantae > Streptophyta > Magnoliopsida > Santalales > Viscaceae > Viscum > Viscum album. The sequence goes on from OY728119.1 coordinate 1,920,139,079, forward strand.
ACTATAAAAGTCATATAATTTTTAATTTCACTCAACTAGTTTTATAGTGGTAATTCAATAGGGAGTTCTTGATATAGGACATTCATTGGGGATAAAATCAAGGAAAAAACTCTGCATAATTCTATATTATATATCCTATAAATCCCCCAAGAAATAAATCTATGTGATCCTATAAAGTAAGTACATCCTCTATTTTTACATTATCTTTTCTAAAAGTTGGTTGTGCCTAATTATTCATAAGACCTTTTTGTGGTGGGTTTAAGTATGATTTAGGTGAATCATTCTCCCCTCAAAAGATAAGGATTTCAAAATCATCATCATCTATAATATGATAATTTTTTTTAAATTATGTTTTTTCAAAATAATTTGAAATCCAATCCATACAAATGATTATATCAAAATCAAACATATGTATAATAATCATGTCTTATAATAGGGAATCATTATAGCTTATAATGGGAACTAACTAACACATTATTTTTATGGTATATTTATAATACGAGTTTTTATTGACAACATCATCCCTTAGTTTCTTGGGAAATATTTAATTCTCATAATAAACATAAATTATGTTAAAGTGAGAAAACAAAAATGAAAAAAAAGTTTGATGTCAAATTATATGCATAATGTATATCCCCCACATCATTGGGAACAGATAACCCAACTTTAGTGATCACATATGCTTGCACTTTTACCCTTGGAATTTTTGGGGTTTGATCGCTTGACACTTGGGTAATTAGTGATAGGAATTCCCTATTTATAAATAGTTCAAGAACTATGAATAAATTATTTTTTTCATCCAATTTAATTAAATTTCTAGATTTCCTTAATCTCCAAACTTGTAACAAACTCACATTCCCATTATACATTTTATTTAAGGCTTAATTCCAAAATATTCACATGATGGAAAATGATTTGTTCCCTTTATCTTAATTGATTCTTTAACTTTTTCATGGGTCTCACCTAAACCCTTATTCTCTTTATTTCTATTAAAGAAATAGGATCTATAAAAATAATTCTCTTTAATGATATCCCATTATACAATTTAATCATAATATGAAATTTTTCAGAAACTAGTGCCCTTTATAGTTTTTTAAGGCCTTAAATGAAATGATCAATATTGCTCTTTAGATAGGAGTATAATCCCTATAAAACCTACAGAGCCTTTTAATGTTATCCAAATACACCATAACACATTATTCATCAATTTTCATTATGATTACAAATATTATCTTTATTTTAATTCATTTTAGATGTTAGATATTTTTTTCAACGAATATGACTTCTAAATCTATCGACAACGTCTGTTCTACTTATTCTTCCTCCTTAGAGTACTATATTAATGAAGATCATTGAATATACTCAACTATAAGACAATTAATTTTAAACATAACATTTTATATTCCATGATAACCTAATATGAGAATAAATTGACATGAAACTTGATCCATTGTTTATCTACCAATATATTAGTAGTTCCAATAAACAATTGAGGCTTTTTTGGCATGAAAAAAAAAACAATATAAGTGTATGAAGTCATTGAAAAGCATGTTTCTCTATATCAAAATGGTTCATTGAAATAACATGTTAAAAATTCCCTAAAATGGACATGATATACTCATCTCTACCACTAACTATATTGGATTTCATAGTCAGTTAATCCCAAAAATTTACTATAAGTATAGATTTGGGTTATTCTATAAGGCAGAATCAGTAAATAATGGAACACACTGATGTATCTCAAAATCATCACAAAATTGATCCATAAAATAAATTCCCTCTATGGATAAAAAGTATAGAATAGTATATGGGGTTATCATAGTTCTCATGATATCTAATTTTATATAAAATCTACATCCCAATTTTATCTAAAATGTTTCCCTGATAACAATTATAATATGACCAAATCTATTAACTGGTATCTAGTGTATTATTTATTACATTATTACAAGATACAATAATCACATCCTAATGGACCGAATAGTTTTATAGTATTGAAGAACCAGATACATACATGATTCCTTTATTACATTAAGAATGTAAAATACATAAAATAAGAAAATTATTGTATCTTTGATATTATTAATTATATTATTCTTCATATCCTATAGAAATGATAACAAATAAAAGGGTGATCTCAGATACAAAGTTAGTGTTATCTAAAACAAAATATATCATTACTAAATCATGTACATTCAATATGTAAAGTACACTTACTGAAACACAATCCATTTCACAAATATTTGAGCACAACATGATTCTGTGGATAAAATTAATTCATTAATCTCATTGATAATAATAAATGAACTATCAATGAGGTAAATTCATACTATTATACACACGATCTCAGAAATCCTGATATCATTATAGTCAAGACCATGTTGCAATACCGTTTAAACATATGTGTAAAAAATAATTGAATTTGGAAACATTATTTGTTTGATGATAACCATCAATGAATTAAGGTGAAATATAATTCTTCACCCCACCCATTAGTACATGTGAAATTCATTCCTCCTTTGAAAAATGATTGATTTAATTCATGAATAATATTCTTTATTAAAAAAATATCCATATTCGGTAATGAATATTAATTTTTCAATAATTCCCATGCCAATACAAAACATTCAAAGTATAACACCATATGAATGAAGGTTATACAGATATAGAAATAATCACATCCATGACTCAATGAATATTAATATTTAAGTGAAATGTAATAACCAATGATAAAAAGTATGTGAATGTTTCGAAGGATGGGTACACTAAATCATATAACCATTGCTGATTATATAAAATAAATGGATGTTTTCTGTATGAATAAAGGTACCATTAAATGATCATTAAGAACATTTTATGAAAATACAATTTTTGTATTTTAAATACACTTTTGAAAAATAAATAATTCCAAACTATTAAGGATTTTTAAAAAAAATAACCTTAAAAAATGTAAGGTTTGCATAAAAAAATTTGAATAGTAATGATAGGGGTAAATTAATTTCATTATATATTAGTTTAAAACATTCCATTCACACTTTTGTAAGACAAGTACCTCATTCGAAATTCAAGATGAAGATTCATTTCCATCCATTTTAAAAAAAATTCAAGAATGGTGAGAATTTTATTTTGATAAATAATTATATAATTTTAAAAAAATATTAAAAATATGGATATGGGAGAAAATATATCTTATAAAAATATATATAATTTCAGTTTTCATTTAATCATTTCTTTTCTTTATTAATGTTCCAAAAACATTAAAAGTTGTAAGAAAATATGAAAACCATTATAAAGAGTAAACCTGAAATAGAAATTAATAGTCATGAATATATATATATATATATTCTTGTTAAATACATAAAAGGGGATGTGTATAAAAGACATAAATCTAAAAATATATATAATACAAAATATTGCTCAATGGAATGTAAATTGGGACAAAATTCCATTCATCACATTCGACATGCTTCTTAAGTGATTTAACCTCCTATATAATACATATATATTTATTAAAATGAAATAAAATAATAACAATACATGATATATAATTTTTTTATGATCCATTTATACCCTTGTATCAACTATTTGTTAATGCCATTTTTCTATTACAATTATTTATGGTGTAAACTGCTTTATTTTTCATATATGTTTTCATCTGGTTGATCTAATTCTTATAATTTTATTATAATTCCATCATCTATATAATTTTATTAATAATATAAATATAAAATATTTTCAATATATATATTTTCATAATAATTGATAATATATATATATTGAAAAATGAATTAAAATGTTCATGAAAATCGTAGGTCGTACGTACACATTACCATTGTTTTCACTTTTTTATGGATGAAATGAAAGAAATGAGACAAATAAATAATATTTAAATAATAATTTTTATTTAATATAAATTATATAAGGTCATTAAATATATCCTTATTACCACCCATGAAAAATAAAAATAGAATATGGACCACAACAGATCGTGGAGCTGGTAGTCCACACGTACACATTAACAATGTTTTCATTTTCAAAAAGATTAGAAGGTAAGGGGGTATATATGATATTTTAATTAAATATGATTTAATATTTCCTAATTAACTTATTTATTCATTGTTTCAATTTTTATAACAATTCATGAGAAATTTTAATGAAAATAAAATTACATCGCTATGTTGAGACGGAAATCCACACATATGCATGAGTAGTGTTTTCACTATTTGGATGGAAATAAATGGAATATGGTTTTATGAAAATCATAATAACTGATTAATATATTTAATCCATTGGATTCAATATATTATTATGTGTAAAAAAAAAATTTATGTACAAGGATTAATAAATTTGATGGAATCAGTGAGATAGTTACCTCTTCATCAGTAGACTTCCTTAAGATCTCTTCTTAAGGGACCTAGGATTGGAGTTTTTTAATGAAAAGAAAGAATATAAAATGTATAGAGGTATTTATTAGAGATTTTTAATGGAATTTTTAATGACATATGGCTTAATTTTGTGTAAATATGTGAGGGATGATATTCCCTTTTATAATTATTACATCGGGCACAGTTGATGTTTTTAAGATGGTTAAATTATAATAATAATTATCAACAAAAATGCACCCTAATGGAAGTATATTTGATCCTATGGTATGATATGGGTAAACATTCATCAAATAATAAAATTTTTAATGATTTTTGTAGTGTTATAAACTTTTTTTTTTGTTTAACCCCTTAGTTTACTTATTTTAACATTCACTATGGTAAAATATTTTTCATTATTAAAGAGTTATAATTTGAAATATAAGGTAAATATTGAATTATCAATGGGTATGGAATGATGTTATATACCATTTCATTCCCCCATTTACATTTATTATATTTATATTATTTGTAAATAATTTATTAATATATTATTTTGATAATTTATCGTTATTGTCAATTTTGACATTATTCATTAAATTTGATATTATGTACCTGAAGAAAAGGTTTTATTATGAATATAACTATTTTAAATATCACTAATAATTCATAACAATATATAAAATTCAGGGAAAAATATAAATTACAAAAATAATATCACTTTTAATATTTTTAATATTAGTTATTATATTTTTCTACCGATTGAATAAATATTATATTAGTGTTCTAAATTCATTTAATGTTACTATTTATCCACTATATATTATAAATAAATTATAATAATTAAAATATCTTCCTTTTGAAAAATATTGTTATTTATAATCATTCATAACATTCTTTTTCATCTATGTGGATACATCCTTGTTTTTTAAAACCAAGTGTGTGACATTTTCTCACTTTCCTTGATTTTAATACAATATTTGTCATTTTCATTAACAAGTATCCATAAAAATTATCCATCTCAAGAGTAATATGATAGGGGATGAATTAAATTCATCTAATATTATTAAATATAAAATATTACAACTTCATAAGTTATATATAACCTAGTTGAACCCGATTTAACCTTTTCAGAGGTTATGATTTCTACCAAAGTTAAAATTAATATTACCCAAAAAGGGCATATGTACCAAAATTTCAAGATCATAATTCTAAATATTGAATAAATTTTTCAAAATTAATTTTTTATATTTTATATTAATTATTTTTAAAATATGTACACAAAAAGTGATGAAAATATCTTTTTAGAATAACATAGTTGTAAGTATAAAACTTGATTTATTCTTATACTATCTATAGTAAAAATATATATAAATGATAAAACATATGATTAAATATATTATTATTATATTTAAGCAAAACCATCCACCAATACTGATAGATTTAATTTTAAAAGATAATCAGACATCATGCACATATAAAAAACTAATTTTCAGGAAAAATATTTCCATTACTTTCAAATAGTTTTAATTTTTTCTAATAAACAATTAATTTATTCTATAAATTTTAAAAAATCATTTCATATTTTATTTATTCATATTCATGCGCAAAAATATTTATTTCCATGTTATACTGTGGATATAAAAAAATTATTGATTACAGTTTTTTTAAAAACATTGTTGTGTGAAACACAAGGTATTGAAGAGAAAAAATTATTTAAAAAGAAAAAAAACCTAAAACCATGATCTATTTAAATATAAAATCATTAATTTCATAAAATATCTTATCACTATAATTTTTATTATAATTTTTTCTATATTGACTTTAAAAAATTGGCATACTCGATATTACAAATTATTAAAATGTAAATATTGATCAATATTTTTAATGGAATTTATGAGAAACTGTCCTAGTAAAATATATAAATATATATTCTAAAATATGATATATTATACTCTATAACTTCAACACGGGTGTTTAACTTTTCTGAATAAAATTTTTTAGACTATATGGTGGTCATAGTTGTTTGTTTTTATATAAATTCCATTATTTTGATTCATTCCCAGTTTATTAAAAGAAATATTAAAATATATTTATCAACTGCATACCTTTATTCTAGAAATTTTGAAAAAAAATTATTTTTATTTTATTAAGATAAGATATATACACATTTACATAATAAACATTTTGTTTATAAAATATGAAATTTAATAATTCCTTGAATAATTATATTTTTCATATTTGATTTATTATAAGTAGATTAATATTTAGGAAATATATATATATATATATAATTTTTTAAAAGTCAATTTTTTTAAATATAAAATAATTATTTTTCATTGTATTATTAAAAATATAATTTTCATTATGAATTATCTCTTCCTCTTTTGATTTATATATAGAATAATTCATTACATATTTAACCCTGTGAATTATAAAAAAATGATTGCCATTTGGAAATAAGACCAATTTAATTTTTATCCTTAATAATATTATATAATAGTTTTTTTGTTTAAATTAAACTCAAACATACATAGTGTTTTATATTAATATATAAAAATAAAAATAATGAATGAGGAGTTTGATATGAATTTACCATTTAATATAATTTATATTTTCCCTTAAATTTATATATTTAAAGATAGAATCCTTTTTTCAATACATATATAATCTGGTGGCTACCCTTATCCGTGGTCATGCTATATTTTTAAAACTCTTGAATATAGAACATGGTTAACCATGGACATTTTTTTGGGAGTGTTTGGTTATGTTTTCCATTATTATCAGTCACTTATTATATATTCTTTATTTTTTACTATGTTTTAAATTATGATAATTATTAGAGATTTTTTTGTTTTTGTTAATTAAAATAAAAGAATGAATAAAAGAAAAAAATAGTTATGGTTTACATTCAATTAGTTTTATCATTTAAATTTTTACAAATCACAAAATTCAACGAGTAAACTAAATATCATTTATCTATTTTTCAACCCCAATATCTTCTTTTGCGTGAGAGTAAAAACTAGCTGGAATATCCTGTAGTAGATCATTAAATCGCTAATTTGAAGTTCAAACGAGGAAATATGGTATAGTATTAATGGAAAATGGTGTGTCAATCACATCAACCAATCATCAGGTTCAATACCACACATAACCAGAGAAATATATAGATAAATTAAACATAAAACAATATGAATGCCATAATAACTCCCCTGAAAGGACCCAAAACAGGATACCACTCAATAATTTGGGAGTATAAGACCACTAGGTACATAAAAGTGCCCATAGAAACATAAATTGATGATGGTATAATAGAATCATACATAAATGTGCAGAACATTTAATTAACATCAAATGTATTAGACAAATAAAATTATAACTATTGTTATAGAGAGTTCAATTATCTACAAATTGGGAGGTGAAATATATTTTTATAAATCCAATCACATTCATTATAATACTCCTAAAATTTGTTTCCACAACCTTTGAGATCCTCATTTATATCATATCTACATATACAACATGAGGTTTGTGACTACTTAAAATTGTACATATCAAATATTCTTCTCCCAAAAATTCTTTATTTGGATCATGGTCCACTTTTTTAGATGTATATACAATATTTGGAGTATGGAATAGCATCATTCGTGATTTGGATGAACTAGGGAATGTGTTTTTATTTAGATATATGCATTTGTTTGGGAAATTATAATATAATTTCATATGGGTACTCTTAAATTCTATCATTTCACATAAATTCTCCATACACTTCTCCTTGTAACCTTGAGGATACCCTAACATGGACTTTCTGAAACTTGGGATGATTATGATACAAAAATGTTTTACCTAAAAAAGTGTTTAAATATCATGAAGGTACTAATAAATACTGGATTCATACCTCGATAATGTATGTTGTGTAACTTTGACACTGTGAAGGAATTATTGGTTTCCATAATAGAGTCATGTCAACACACTTACATAGCCTTTAGGCCCTTGGGAATGAGCTTTGGGAACAATCATGATGTGGTTACCATGATGAAAAACCTATGGATTTTTTGGACGAATTTTACAAAGCCCGTTAAAATATTATAGAACCATTACACGTCATCAATTCACCTTCATACAGCCTAAGCATTGCACTAGTTACCAATAAACAACTAACTCATTGTGTAAGCGTATCATAAAATAATAGAAATGTAAAAAAAACCAAAACCAAAACCCACAACCAGTACATTTTAAATGAAAAATAACAATAAATTCATTAAAATAATTATTTAGTCAGTTTAACATTAATATTATTATTCAATATGTAGAAATATATATATATTTTTCAACAATTAAAAAATATTATATATAATATTTATTCTAGAAATTAAAAAACAAAATAGAAAAGACATGGTCTCATCACTTCCCCACACATAATCCAATATTTGTTGTCATGTTTACATGGGCTAAATTTTTTCCAATTGAATACCTTTGTTAAATAAATTGTACAGAATTGTTTTTGGGCTAGAATCTATACATGTATACCTTTATTTATTCCTCTCTCCAAGGATCCTGACACGACTAATCAAATTACAAGTTCCTTGATACTACCTTAGTGAAATCTAGATAAATCATCAATACCTTTTTATATAGTTTTATAATTCCCCAACTTCTTTCATCACGTTTTCCAATTATAACATATTTCCATTTTTTTTCAAACATGTATGTGAAAATAATTTATATATTATTAAAGATAAACATTGAAATAAAAAACACCTAGATTTTAGGTGTCCCCCATGACTAATTATAATAGTCAAGGAATATATGATACACTTAGAGAATTGACTCATAGGACACTCTAACTATTATTTTATTTCTAACACACACATGTGTTTATAATAACCTTATATTACTTATAACTCAATTCCCTTGTGCTAGAATTAATACGGTATATATAATCTATCCAGAAGTATTATAAGGATACTCATTGAGGTGTAATTTTTTCATAGCGATAATGTTACCCAGGATCAAGTTCAAAAATAGGATTTCCAGAATTTTAAAATTTAATTTCATATTATCCCCATTCATTACGAAGTTTCTCCTCAGATCCAAAAAAGGGGTATGGATGATTTTAATGTGACTTAGTTATTTTAGTAAGTGAAATGATATAACAATTTATATTTTATTTCTTATTTTCGAGTACATAAACACAATAAAAATTTAATAAATAAAAATATATGTACATGTAATACTAATAGGTCCTTCCCTATAGACACTGATTTGTGAAACAACACTCAACAATTTAATATCATGCTAATATAAATGACAAGAATTATAAGATTTTTCTATGTCAAATTTAATGACAAGGGTGGAAATGATCTTTTTTCACTAATAGGGAGATTCCTTATTTTCCATAAAAGAATTTAATTCAATCGATACTTATTATATAAATTTAGAAGCTATAAATAAAAGTTGACATGTAAAAGATATATTTTTTTAATAAATATAAACATGGAATTTTAAATAGAGTACGAAAAGTGTATTGTTTTTTCCTAACTAATAGGGTTTATATTTAGGTTATCCTTATATAGAAACATTTTCGGTCATCCTAAATCTTATGGGTATTGGGTTTCTTTAATTTAAATCACAACATTATAGTGGTTCCTTTTTTCCTTTGGTAATTTATGTTTCTTTTTACTAGGACCTCATGGTTAGTCTATTTGGACATTCCATGCCTTGTTAAGTGAGTATTATATAAAAATATGTGAGAAAAGTTAGGTTAGGGTGTTCCTCTGCATTAGTGATAGTTCATTTGGTTTCCTCCCAGGGTTCGTTCTTTACTTTATCTACTTCACAATTTTCATCTCGGGGAAAATAATCATATAATTCATGTTGAATATAATTTAAACAGGTTTTCTCAATAGTAAAATTCATAGGTTGATAAATAGAATATTTTTATTTTTTATTATCCTGAGAGAAAAATAGGAGAATAAAATATTCTTTTACTTCCTATATTATGTATTCTTGGTAGTTTTTTTGATGGGCCTTCATTGGGATGCTCCAAAGGTACTTCACATTATTCCCTATACAAATCAATGACTCTTTTTTGTTATTATTAGACAAAGGTGTCTACATATCCTCCAAATTATCATTTCAAATGTACTACCTTCATTCTAGAATCATTATCCAAATATTCCTGAGATTATAGCCAAAAAAATATAACATTTTACTCTTCATTTATATCCTCTTGTGTTTAGACACATAAACATCCCACTGAGTCATCATAATATTTAACATAAAAAACATCTTTAATGTGAGGCTACCTACCTTAAATATAATGTAATCTTTATTAAAAACCACCAAATCAAATAAATTTAATTCTTATTATGAAATATGTATGGGAGATATATTAGTCGGTACATAGGTTTTTGTAAGACTAAAAAAATTAGAAACAAATAAATCTACATGAATAATATCAGGATTGAGATCCTTTTCCATATAGAGGACATTGTAGATTCCATTTATATTAATAAATGGGCACTATATCATTTCATTAATTATTACTACCTTTTTTTCATCATAATCTAGATGATACAAAAAAACACAAAATATTTATCATTAAAAGTTATCGCATGAAATTTATAATGCAATTCTAAAGACATAAAAATAATATATTCAAGATTTTTGAACATATGCCTATAATGGTTTATATTTTATCATTTTATTCTCCATAGGATTACCCTAATGACATCTGTGATGTATGGGAATTATATGGTTCTCAATTACATACTCAACCTATTTTATTTCCTCCTATACTAATTCTATAATCTAATTTAGGCCTTTTTTTTGATCTTATCCATTTAATCAGTTTATCCCTCAACCATGATCATAGTGATTTAATCATCATTATAAACTCATGAAATTGAATCATGAATAAAATAAATATATTTTAATTCATTAACCTTTATTTTGATGATTTTCCCACAAAACCAACTTTTTGGAGTAATATTTTAAAAATCTATTTTTATTGTAAGGGTGATTTAAAAAATGAGATAATTTAATTAAAATAAAAAAAAGAATCAAATTGTTTACAAAATAAACTGTGAAAAAAAATAAGCTAACTCCCCAAAAATGGTGTAATGCTGATCTTTCGAATTTCATGAGCTCCGATTAGAAACTTTTTCAGGAGCGATAACATAATGTGACGAAGAATACCCACTGTTTCATGGAACTCATGTTGCATGTATTATGACTTTGGGGGATTATGCATTAAGAATATTGGGTGCTTTAATGACCCGTTGGAGGCCTCTTTTTTGTGGAAGCTCATGAATTGTAATTCTGAAGCACTTGGGTTTCTATGGGCCATATTTCTATACAAACTCAAGGAAAGAGATTCCAATTATTTTTTCTCATTGGTGTGGCCTGCTTTTAAGTCTGTTTTTCCATCTATTTAATCCCATTGTAGATTTCTTGTCTTTTGGGACTATTCCATACAGTTTTGGAAAGGGAATTGGACTCGTACCCCCTTGATAATTCTCTTTTGGGTGATGAAAATATTCTGAATCTGGATATCTCTATAAGGGACTAGTTATGGGGCATGGTGAACCTACCAGACCACATGGTCTGCATTGTGGAAAATTATGTTTTCTCATCAAAAAATGTATTCTGGTATTGGGAACCTTCTATGAATGAATTCCTTACATCCAAACAATTTTATAATAACTCTAACTGCAACACTCTTGGTTTGAAGTGGCTTGGCAATATGAAAAATACTTTTATCAGACCCTCTCGCCCCATTCTTGATTGGAGACTGGCTCATTGGAAGCATCCCATGGACTGGTTTCTACAAGCATGTGGAATTTCACTGGGCTCCTGATTTTCTCTCTATCAGCGACACAGAGATGACATTAATCATCTATTTCTAATCTGTTCCACTACATCTTCAATATGGAAATCCATTTTAGATAATTTCGAAGTAATTCTACCTTGGGTCTCTTCAACTCGTGAGCTTCACATGAGATGGCATGAGCTAGTGCTCTCATCCTTTCTCAAGGATCTGTTCTAGGATGTTGTGGAAGAAATAATCCACTTCCTATGGTCTTCCAGAAATAGGATGATTCATGATAGCCTCCACTTCACTATTGCGGCTGAAATTTCAGCTATACTTACTAATTTCTGGGAATCCATCCCACCTTTGAAGCACTAATCCTCAATCTCGATACATGACTTCACTGTACTCAATAGGATTGGTGTTAGGGGTATACCTCATCCCCCTCATGGTATGCTCGAGGTTTTCTGGTAGCCTCCTTTTGTGGGATGGATTAATGTTAATTATTATTGTTCCTCAAGAGGTAATCCCAGCCCCTATGGCCATGGTGCCATTTTTAGAGATCAGATGGAGGTTGTCCTTGGCTGTTTGCATGGTTCTTGTGGCCTTGTTTCCTCTATCAAAGATGAAATGATTGGAATTATGTCAGTAGTGGAGCCAGCCTACCAACATGGCTGGAATAATATATGGCATGAATATTACTCCACCATTATAGTCCTTGACATTATGACCGGTTTTTCTCATCTATCTTGGAATCTTATGAATCGGCGGAACAAATTCGTGGATCATCTATCATCCATAAGCTATTTCATAACTCATTTCCAAAGGGAGAAAAATTTTGTGGCAGGAAGTCTTGAAAATAAGGGTGTTAATGGCATTGACTTCTCATGCAGTGATGTGATCTCTGACGAACTTATCTATTTTATTCAGAGGGATCAATGTAAAAATCCTTTCTTCAGACTCTTGTAATATTTCCTTTATTCCTTTTTCCAATAAAATAGGCTTTTAATTTATGGGAAAGTTCTCATATTATCATTAAAAATAATTTTTGTTATCTTTATTTCCCATGGAATGTATGTGTCATCTCCCCACAATTACCAATCATTAATTTGTTACAATTTTTTGTAAGAGTGAATGTAATATTAGTTATGTTTTGGGTTTTTTCTAAAAATTTGTTTATATTAGTTTATAAAGGAACATAAAATTAGAAAATAAATGTAGTTTTCACTTGGGTGAATTCTAATTTGTTCTATTGTGAAGACTTCCCAGATTAAGTAGTCACATTATTATATTGTTACTATATACAATATATCATATACCAAATGATAAAATAACATATCATTCATAGTAAACAATATACATACAACAATAAAAAATATATTTAGAAGCATAATATAAATGAAATAATTTTTTTTGAGAATGTTATTTTTTGTCTATCATATCCTTGCATATGAATCACAGTACACTCTTGAGAATCGTGGGTAAACGAAAAAAAGGGTAACCCCAATTTCTCAGTAAGAATTATTTATATTCTATGATATCTTTATTAAATAAGGAATAATCAAAATGGAAAATAAAATGACTAAAAACACATTCTATTTAATCAATAACTAGATCATAATTAATAATATGACAATAATTATTGATTATCATGAAAAATTAATTTAAACAATCAAATGAGAAATACAATAAGCCATGGATAAAAATATTATTCATATAATCACATAGACAACAATTACATATTTCATCATGATGAAATTCATAATATTATAAATCTTAAACATACAATCGAGTCTTTATTCCACGACATCATCAACATATTATTACGGTGTCATGTAAAAAAATATAATAAAAATAGGTAAGGCTGCTTCCAAATACCCACCCTTATTTTCCTCAAGGGACCAATCGATTAAAAGAGTAGATATATAATTCTATCCCCGTCCTATATCTAACTATTTCCAATTCACACATCATATGAATATGTAATACAACAATGTTATTGTTCCTTATAATTAATAACTATATAAATTTTAAAAACATAAAATGTAATGTATATATAGACCCCAAAAAAACATTTCATAAAAATTCAAGAGAAATATGTTGGATGGTATCATTGGATTATAACCTCACTAAGGAATATGCATGATTAAAGGATGTTGACATATATGAAAATTATTTTAAAACATCACTATAATATTTCATGATGAAAACAACATTTTAATTTTTAAATCAATTAATGAAAATAAAAATATTACCAAAATATTGTGTAACACATTTTAAATGAAAATAAATTTCTAAAATTTGAATGGTTTATACCAAATATATATTATTAATTTTGATGTGAAATTACATTTATAATATGTATTTTAAAACAAAGATTTCATTCAAATTTTTTGAAAAATAAGAAATTACTTCATTTGAAGAACAAACAGATGTTTAACTTGAATAAGTATAGATATTTATATACATGGGTGAAAATAACATTATACATTTTTAGGATATTTTTAATACATTTTTGAAAAGATTTTAAGGAATAACTGGAAATGGATGTAAAAATCCCCAACCAGAACTAAAACAAGGTCAGTTTTCTTTATAAAAATTATTTCTATATCATGAATACATTAGAAAGGAATATGAATTAAAAAATATAATTTATAAAAATAATAAAAACATAATAATATATATTAGTTTTATTATAGAAATTTCACACAATTCCCCCAACAGAAATTTAAACATAATCAATTCTAAATAATGATGAGATGTGTGAAATAAACACTTACCTCGATTCTGACATTCTTCATAAGTGTTTTCAACTCATTTATAATAAATATATATTTATTATATATCTATTATAAAAACCTTATCATGTATATTGTACCGTACAATATTTACTTAAAATATCTTATCACCCAGTTTTTAATAATTCTTTATTAGAATAATCTTTTCCATTTATTAACTGTTTCATTTTTTATGGATATTTTGGTTCCAAAGATCAAATAATTGTACATTGATTATAATTACTTTTTCCACATAATGGTAAAAATTATATACATATATCAAATATATTCGTTGTATTCATATTTAGTTTTATCTATAAATGTTATATATATATATATAATTAATTACATCATTTATGAAGGTGGTAGGTCGTACATACACATAAATATTGTGTCGATTTTTTATTGATGGAAGAAAATAAAGGTAAATATTATTTAACATTACATAAAAAAATTATAAAATAAATAATATATAAATTTATTAAATCCATTATTGTAACCATCCTTGTAAAGTGGTGATGAAAAACTAATTACATCATAATGTGGAGATGGTAAGTCATGCGTTCAAATGAAGGATGTTTTATCTTTCTATAAGATGTAATGAAGGTTCAAATGTAACAAACCAATGTTTATAAATTATATATTTTTCTTCAAATGATTGTGGATTATATTATATTATGAAACATTATACACATATAACACATATAGTAACCAAAACACATTATTTTATTATGTCAAATTATTACACTAGATGAAGAATAAACATATTAAAATGTGAATTATTACAAAGGTAAACAAAGTTATAAAATAGAAAAAATACAATTGGAAAATATGGATCTCCCCTATCTACTTGAATAAAGCCTCCCACAATTAAACACTATTGAAAAAAACAAACTATTAGTAAACAAATCAATATTATAGAAAATTGAAATTTATAATCTTGAGATGCATTGGGTTGGTTATTGAATGAAGAAATGTAGAGATATTTATTGAATTTAATTTGATAGTTTGAATTTTAATGTGATCATTTGAATAAAAACCTGACCATTGGGAACAGTACCCTATCTATTAGGAATAGTAACATGACCATTGTAATATTAATTTTTCATAAAATAATGATTATTGATATAAAAATCTATTTTTCATGATTAATTTAATTTAACATAAATATTATAATTCCAAAAAAAGTATCATTATTAAAAAAATGAAAATATTAAGAAACTTTTTATAAACTGTGTTATAAAGTATTACAGAAAAATAATAATTTTTATATTTATCATTTAAAATAAATTTGCTAAAAAAATATTTTTATTAAGTGAATATATTTTTTTAATTCAGCATATTTAAATGGTCCATGGGTGATCTTTTGGTACATAAATTATGTTAATTTTAATTTGAATAGTAAAAATACATTTTCTCATAAAACTAGTGTATCATAAATTACATAATTCATGATTTAATAATGACTAATTAATTTCGAGAAATTTTGGTTCGAAAAAATTTAATCTAATTTTATAAATTATTCATCTAAATAAAATATACTTAAATTGAAAACTGAAAAAATCATTTTACAAAACCTAAATTAAAAAAATTGATCTCTTACAATAATAATTTTTCATTTTTACACTTTCTTTGCTAATAAACTAAATTATTCTAATTATAATGTTGTTTAAAGTCAAAAAAAATTTATATTAACTTTTTATATTATTTTTATTGTAAAAATTTCATTATTCCATGTTTTAATTTTGATAAAATATTTATTTAATATTTTCTTATATTAGTACCAATATTCTCTTGTATAAATTACCCATCTCCCTCCCTTTGGAAACCCACCACTCCCTCTCTTATAAAATTTAATAATATTCCAAAATCCTTCATATAAATTCCCTCATAATACCTAGGGATTTTATTGATTAAAAAAAATAAAACAGTAATGTATTGTATGTTTTTTCTCAGAGAATATACATCGAGTAAATAATGATTGTCTATAAAATCTCTTATCTTTTTCATCATTAATTTCTTTTTTCCAAAATCCATTCAAAAAAACATTTAAAATTAATTAGTCATTATTTTATCATAATATTACTAATTTTAACCTATATTATATATTATAGTTATGAAATATATAAATATAAAACATCTTTATCTCACTCTTTTGACAATGTCCCATCAATGGTCGGTTAATTTTCAATGAGGACATTGATAATCCTTTCAAAAGACCTACAGTAGGTTAAAATAAATTATTTACGATATGTAAATGTAAGAATATATGTACTTCGTGCTGCTATAATTTTCTACACTTATGTATAAATGACTCTGAACAAAGTAGAGAAGTCCAATAAAAACATGAACTATTTTTTGAGAAACGTGATATAAAAATAAATTTGTTTTAACCATGGAAATTATCACATATAATCAGATGACTATAATTGATGAATAATGACCAAATATAAATTATACATTTATTGATAAATATTATAATAAATATAGGTCTATTTTTTTGGACATGCAAACGCGATTAAATAATACGGGATTTGAGGAAAGGGGATTCAAGAAACCAACCCCCTTTTATTTGGTTATCAATCATTTACTTCCCATTTTGTATGGATATTCCCCAAATTTTCCTAAATATCCTTTAAATATTCATCACTTTTATTTTGTGGAAATACATGTTACCATATCAATTTATTATCAATTTATAAATATTTTCCCAAAATACATTTAATTCTAAAACTCATCGCTTACTCCTCTTGAGTTGTTTCTTTTTCCCTCAATAATGATGATTTTTTTCCAAATATGTTTTCTCATTTTTATTTTTGAAACCCCATGTTTTTTAATGAAATAATTCTTGACGAAATCCAAATGAAACTCGTTCATCCCCATGTGTTATTTAATGATTATTATTATTATACCCTTGATGTGGTGTGCATGACTATGTAAATATTATTAACTGATCGAAGGGTCCTGAATTATATATCCCTAAAATGAATTATGTAATGTGATTTATATCCTTATAAAATGTGTATCATTTTTGAAAATGTTACTTTATTTTTTCAAAATGATGGAGTTATGATTATTCACATATTCTATGCGTGAACACGATGCAAGCATTGATCACAACTATGCGTTCTATTTAACCACTGCAAAATGATGTAATATTTTTATGAATTTCCACATTCCTTGACATTATAAAATGTTTCCCTCCTTGTTATGATTATTAGTATATGATTATGTAATGATGTTTTTTATTATTCTCATCCATGTTATATTGATTCGAGTCCCTTATTAATCATGTTACTAGACTGTTATCTCACCCATTTCATTGGTGTATATTGTCACGTCAATACATTTACCTAGTAAAACATGATATTATATAATTTTATAGATTAGGTATTTAAAAAAATTATGTTTTATTATGTATAAGTGATATATGATCATAATTTTATCATGATACTAAAAATTCTAATCCTTTAATGTATAACTATTATGTTTTAATCATAATAATGATGTAATATTCTTGTAAGAAATAGTGAGGTTGATATAGTTATTTTCAAAGGTATGGTTTAGTTATTTTTTGAATTCGGATTACATAACATTATTGAAAACCATTTAAATAATCCTATGTTAATGTTAATGCGAAATAATATTTGTTACTAAAAATATTAAATATACGGGTCCCCTAATATTTTTTGTTTGTGTTAATTTCAAAAAAAATTAAATTATATATTTATTTCTTGTTGAAATATGTTTTTTTGAAACCATTTCTATTTTAGAATAAATTTTTAATGACGAGAACTAAGGCCAATATCAAGTTGGAGGGACAATGCAACTATTTCCTGAACAACATCCCCAATTCCATGAAAGGTGGAGTTCAAAAGTTTAGGGTTATTACTACCCAATTTTCTCAAACTATGAATAATACATGAACCATCTGGAATTTACCACTTATACAAATAGAGGCAAACTATGTATTTTTTATTTTATGTGGCTTCAAATACCAACATTTCATGGATTGTTGGATCCACATGACACAAAACAGTTGGTTAACTTCGAGTAGATCTTTTTTGTACTCTACTATTCTAAGAAGTGGAAGGTGGGTTTGGCTATGTATCATTTATATAGAGATGCTGATTAATATTTGTAACTTATTAATATCACGAATATGTTGGATTAAATGGAAGAGATGATGTTGGAAATATTTAATTATAAATCTCATACTGAGCATTTCTAACATACTCCTCAAAATATACAGAAATATAATTCATAGTTTTAATGATAATTAAAATGGAATCTACCATGCATTTTGAGGAAAACATCACAAGTCGTAAGATATATTCCTTTGGAAATTCAATCAATAATTATGTCAAATTAGATATGATCGTTAGTGGTTTAAAATAAAACCATCAAAACCCCATTGCTATCTAAGATGCTATAAGTTATGAATATATTTTTTGATATAATTTTAATGTATATATTGTGTGTATATAATTGTACCAATGTTATGATGATAAAAAGAGAAGAGTGGATTTTCATGCTGGTGGGTAAGGTGATAGTTGATGAAAGTGGATCCAACCAACCATGTAACAAAAATGTTGGAGTAAACATAATTAAATTGCCTCATTGAACATGTAAATTATTTATGTGTGTGATGGAAGGCCATCAAACTCATGAATGTTGAAAAAACATGGATAATCTGTCTAACATGGTTACATCATGGATTATACCTTCAAATGAACAACATGTGGTTCAAAAAAGCAACTATATGGAGCAAGGGAACTATATAATTCCAAGTACTAAACTGTGGGTCCTTGAGGGTAATCATCATCAGCAACCAGAAATGCTAAAGGAGAAAGAAAAATCTTATTCCACCACCGATGTTATAATGGAGCATGAAAATGATTTCTTAAAATGTACATATTCTATTCTCTCAATAATTAATTTGTTTATTTTATTATGGTTCTATGAATTCATTTATATATAAGAGATTCTCTAGGAATTTTTAATAGAATCCCTAATACCTTGATGTATTTATAATTTCAAAATGACCAAGTGGTGTGATAATTGCAACCCGTGTGTTGGGATCTTCTACTTTAATCATACGTCAGAATATTATTTTATTGAATCTTGTAATCCTTCCCTTTGTGTAATTAAATGCGATAGTAGACATGGATTGGATCACATTATATTGAGCATGTATCAGCAATTAATATAATGAAATATATTTTAATTTTTCAAACCATCAAATATCCGTATAAAAATTAGAGTATGATAATAAATATCCTTTGGGAGTTCCCTCAATTGTCTGGGTGTTGATACACTATAAAGAAGAATTAATTTCCCAACTGATTATGTTAGTGGAAGGTATCATCCTAGAGCAAATTTCTATTTCTAGTGAATACGATAATGTATTTAAAAAATAGTTACATGGACTTCCCTCAGATATTGAAGTAGATTTCTCAATATAACATATACTGGGAGCCACTCCCATCCCCAAATTCACTTACAAAATGACCTTCGTTGAACTAGATTATTTAATGAAGCAGTCATGAGAGAATTTTGATAAAGAGTTAATATTCACCATCTCAGGGTACACAGGTAGTCTTTTCAAGAATATTGATTTATCAATGGGGATATGTATCATTTACTAGGAGATCAAAAATATCACCATAGAGAATTGGTCTCCTCTTGCAACAAATGATGATTTTTTTGAACAACTATAAAGAGATCAGTACATCTCAAAAGTTGATCTTCATTCAATATCCTCAACTGAAGGTAATGAAAGGTGACATCTAGAAGACATTTTTCTAAACAATGTATAGAAACTATGAGTTCGTGGTGATTACCTTCAGACATACTAATTTCACAAGAATATTCATATATTTATGAATAGATTCTTTAAATACTTCCTTATCAAATTTGTGGTAGTCTTTATCTAAGACATTCCAATTTACTCCATGAGGAAGGAGGTACATGGAAAGAATATATGGATTGTGTTGGTGACATTGAGGGGGTATAAATGTATGATAAGATTAGAAAATGTGAATTTCTACTGACACAATTTTCATTCATGGGTAACGAGATCACAAGTGAGATAATTTTGATGGACCCCTAAAAGACCAAGGTAGTTAAGGAATACACGAGACCCACTAGTGTCATGGAAATTTATTGCTTTAATGGAAAAGAATGGTAATATTGATTATTTGTGACTAATTTCTAATGATTTTATAGCCCACTAACAAATTTTACTCCAAAAGGGGTAAAGTATGTATTGATGGAAGAATGTGGGGAACTATTTAAGATGCATAAGAAGAGACTAATCAATGAACCTATACACAAACTAACAACAAGTGGAGAACTTTTAATTATATAATATGATTCTTTGAAGAAATTAGTGGGTTTTGTACACATGAATTATGATAATGTGATAGTTTATTTATTACGATAGTTGATGATCTATGAATAAAACTACCTAAGACATGATATAGAGTTTGAAATTGTGATATTTTCCATGAAAATATTCCATAACTACCTCTATGGTGAGAGTAGAAACATATATATGGATGAAAAGATACTAAATCATATATTCAAAGAGAAGGAACTCAACATATATCAATGAATATGGTTATTTGTAATCAATTACTATTTTCCCCCATTAACTACCATATGAGAATGCGAACAAGGTAGCTAATTATCTTAGAAGAAACAAAAATACTACACTATCCATGATGGGGAATGAGAAAGACCCCATCTTGATTGATATAAAAATTATGGATTTGGAAATCATAATACAAGGGAATACATCAAACCTTGATTAAATGATTTCCAAACCATATAATTATGAGATAGTATTTGATGCATAAATGGATGATTTTTATGAAACTTTCACTTGGCCACATCCTATGTGTTAAATTGTGCTGTTATGATTTCAACTGACAATATAGATTTCCAAAGTTTGGTGGATTTCATCACATTCAATGAAGAAGTCTCCTCCTTGATCAAAATAGGATAATGGGATCTCAGTTCCTCATTCCCTAGAATCATCCATGGAACGTATCACTTAATCTCGGCCTCCCTCATATAGATAAGTCATTTTTGTTGAACTTGTTCCCAATTCAATCCCTTTTGGGACACTAGTTAATAAAACTAATTTTATCTCTACATTATTCCTATCTATGTAGGAAATTAACCTTCATTAAATAAAAGTATTCATGTTGGGAGTCTATGGAATGTTTGGATGCTCAAAATATTGTTCTCCAATATTCATTCTCAACTGAGGGATTCTCATGAGGAACATTGTGCATGTAACCATGTAAATAACACGTCTACTATGAGTTATCTAACATCCAAAGAATATATCTTTTACTGAATTAAACTCGTGAATCCCAGGATTTTTATGTGGTATCAAATTATATTGGTGTATAACATCCAAGGGTTTGAAATCAATAATCTCTTGATTTCCATGAGGTAAAAGTATGAGATAAGTCATGGGTTTTACATCTTGTGGAGAAGGGAATAGGTTGATTAAAATGCATGATAGAGATTGATCAAGGAATATGGTACATGAATTACCCTCTAGAAAATATATGATGGATGGATCATGATTCTATTTGAGATGGATCAGGTGGGTGAGAAACGGAACAACTCTTGAGTTAAATATGGGATGAATGAATGAGAATGTCCACTGAGATAGATCCAGGTATTTTGTGAACCATAATTCCCCTTGAAATAAAGCTGGTATGGATGGATCAAAACAACCCTTAAAAGGGATATGAGATGTGTCTCCAATAAAAGGGAAGATATCACACCATGAATATTGATTAGAACACTACTTATGGTGGATCAGGGATGCATGTACCATGAATGTAGAACCAATGTTTACCATTTTTTTTGATTGAACCTTATAGAGGCATCCAATGTACACTGTTTATAAGATAGGGATCATAACCCATTTAGTTCAATACCATATTATATGGTCATATAGAAGGACCTGTCCATGCAGTTTAAAATCTAGGGTAACGATGCTTGCATTACAAAAGATGTGTCGATGAGGAATGGGGTCAGAATTATGCATTAATGCTACATGAGGGTCCTGGAGGATATGTGATCTCTGAGGTGATGGGCATGAGCTTAATGGGAATGTAGCCCAAATAAAATATGTATATATGAAGACGTTGGGTTTATACCTCGGGGATTCTTCCTACGTATCCTAGTAACCTTGGGAGTCAAATCCTACATTGTTCAAAATGGCATAGGGAATATAACTAAGTAGGAGGAATAATTTAATATCTGGTTAGGGATTATTCATTAAAGAAACCCATATAGTGATTATGGATGTTAGGGATTATGAGTATGAGTGGACCATTGGAGTTGATGTTAGGTCTTATATCTATAGAGAAGCATCGTAGTGAAGATTGGGTAGGTTTCATGGTTAGTAATAACCTATGAGCTTTTTTTGATTCATGATCTGTGTGAGAGACAAGTGGGACCAATAGATCTAAAACAAATCATTCAAAAGATACATTAATGGGAGACTGTGTGGGGTATATGTGTAGAATATATCCATGGATAATGACATTCCTTATGATGAGGATCTAATTACATGTGAGTTGGATCTCATTACTGGCAAGGGTAGGCATTTTTTGTACAATATCAGGCCATATACACATGAATAATCTTGGACTTAATCCATAAGGAAAGGTCACAGTTTTACGTAATGTTTAGATGAAGTTAGGATATGATGTTTTACATCATGCTTCTTAGACGTATAAGGCTCACTCTTCCTCCCATGGACTTACGTGACCATATCTCATGCACCCTTTTTTTGGGGAACAACATTAGCAATGATAGTGGAAATGATTGGGAGATGTTTCCATCATGAGGACTGCATTATCATGCCTATGTTTAGAAGAAAAAAGTATTAACATACCTATGAGGAGAAAAAATATAGGTGGGAGTCTCGTTCCGTACGTGATGTGCAGTGGGCCACATGAATTGGTGTAAAAGGTCATAAAGGGACTCGAGGTTTGGATGAACCGATCCTAGCTAGGTTTGGGGGATCTAAAAACTCAACCATCATGAACAAGGTCAAAAAAGGGAGGAATTTTGGAGTTTCCCAAGTGAGTTGTTTTAAAAATAACAGGTCCTCGTAGAGAGGTGATTCTTGAAGATCGGGTTCTTTATGGAGTCCAGTCACTTTGAGAAGTTGCTGGATTAGAAAATCATGATGAACCTACATTAGGTAGAATTTTTGGTTTATAATATGAGTTCTTCGTGAAGGCTAAATGATTTGCGAGGACTCAAGTACATCATAAGGACTTCTTACATCATAAATGGATTAGGCCATTGCAATGTGCATATCCACATGGGGTGGATGATTTCAGTAACAATATAATGGGGGTTTTATGAAGACCGTGTGTCTTGGATGATTCAATTTTGGCCTAGTTCATGACATTCAATTGGCTCAATAATTGAGTGTAATTATGAAGATGAAAGGTTTTGTTTCTATCACTAAAATTGTAGACTTAATGGGTATTCATAGAAAATGTGTCACACAATGATTCGAAGTGGTTTTAGAATAATTAATGTGTTTTTGAATGTGTATGACTCTATAGGACTCTTGAAGGAGAACAATCAATTCTTTGTGCTGTCACAAAGAACCATCAGAATTGTAGAGGAACACCACCCCAACATGGTGTATTCTCCATGGAAATTCATGGTTGGGATCTTTGTGAGATCTGGTTGTTCATGGAGTGAAAGGGTATCATTAAATAGACTCCTTTATATGGGTTTTATGCTATTTTGGCATTGATTGACTATGAACCAGATGTTTCTTCCTTGAATCATCCCATGTAATCTATTTTGATGCCTACAAATATCCCACATTAGAAAAGTAGCCAATAGGAAATGTATGGTTATATTATAAAGTGAAATCATCAAAAAAAATTCAATCCCCTACCTGTTGTGAATTTCATTTGTGATTATTACACATGATGCTCTTGCATGATGATCACTGACATGAAGGCCATCACAAAACTCAGAAGGTCATACGCCTATAAATACTGAATAGGGTTCCCTCAAACACCCAAATCTATATCAAAAAAATTATTTCTTATTAATTTTTAGCAATCAATTCAACTCAACGACCATACTTTTTGAACAATACTTTAAAGAACCGATCATCCAAAATTTGTCTCTATAAATTCTTCATTGTGAATCAGACTCCATGAACTATATGTCCATGAAGAAAGACACATGATCAAATTCATCATGAAACGATCATCATGAACAGGCTATGTGAACATTATTCTCCAACTAGACATGGAAAACATATATTTATCGAATACAATGTTAAATCAGGAATTCGATGAATATGCTACTCTGAGGGAATACATGGTGAACAACAACATGATTGGGTAGTGCATCTAATGTTCCTCTTTCCATGAATTAAATTTTTCACTTGTATTGAAGGCTTAAGTATAATATCATTTGCAAAATAGTCTGACACTTCCAAATTTGGTTTTTGTGGTGGTTGATTCTTCTGTGAGGAGAAAATAGATGAAAAAGACTACTATTTCAAAGGAATACATGGGAAATACTAGTGGGATGGGGCCAATGCATGACATATCTATAATGACCATTAGTCTCTATCAATGGAACTTATCAAAAACAACATCAATAAAATCAATTTGGAGAAGCTAGTGTAAAATAATCCCCTTCCCTACATTAAAAACCCATCATGGTTTGTTTGGGGGATCATCTGAAGGTGTGGAATGACAACAGGGATCTGGTATAACAATGTAACGTAACAGGTTAGTGGGTTTGGGACAAATGAATGTGTGCTTCAGTCATTCAATTCATGGAAGTGTTCAAGGGGTGGGTCTTTATATACTATCATGGGCATCATAGTTCAATAATTTTTGACCATAAGATATTAGGCATGAGATGCTGAGGAGAAAATTAGTGTGGACTAACACATTTCACTTGCATTATGGGGAGGTCAACATCATCTTATGGTAATTTCCCCAAATCTACAGGATTCGGATCATAGGGTTTATGTATGATTTATACCCCGCCTCCACAAACACAAATTTATAATTAATGGGGGTACAAAGAGATTCTAGCCGTTCAAGAGAAGATGCAGCTTGATCTGGTGTAGGGAACCAGTGAATAGAAGCTGTGGATGAAAGACGTTTCTTTTATGTAATCGTGCATATATTTCATGCATGAACTAATGAAATAAATTTTCAAGGTTATAATCTGATAGATATGTTACCAAATCGGCCACAAATGCTTCATGGGGGATACTAATTAGTAAATGAGATACCAAACTTGCAGATTCTAGATGTGATGTAATGGAAGCTATGGGGGTATAGTGTCAATACTGAGGCTTATCCCATTTTCAGTATAGAAATATTTTTTATGGCATTAATTTTTGAAAGGATTCTCCATGTAATTTATTAACACATGTGGGTACATTCCAGAACATTATTAAAGGTGGGGATTTTGGTGAAAGGTTTATGTGTCAACTAGTTCTTTCTGTTTGTAGTGAAATTATACTACGTACATCACCACATCAATGAGGAGAAGAAAATACTTAATGTTAGATGGCCTTCCAACATTTTTTACAATAGGGTGGTTGTACATATTGGAGGATATGAGTACCCAATCCCAATTTCCCCTCCATCAACAAACGTACAGCCTATGATTCTGAATATCGTGGGAATTATCCCATTCATGATGGGTTCAGTGGATGTTCTGAAGATGTTCATGTTGTTAGAGAACTTCATATTTCATCCATTTCCCATGTTGATGAGGTTGGATACTGTTGAATTTTTAAGAACCATAGAAAAAAATATCATACCTTATGGCCATTAGAGGTGGGGTACTTGTAGAAAGGGTCGACTGCATGCTAGTTTATGACTCATATAATCAATACCTGTTTTTATAGAAATTCATTTCATTGCAGAGATTGACACAAAATGTGCACTGTGAGATGTTTTATAAGTGCCACATTTTGTGGTTAGGATGTTATGGTTCATGTTCAAACATGAAGATGGAAATATGTGGAATGTGTTACCACTATTGAGTTTTGGGAATCGGCTTAATCACGATTATATACAGAGTTGGTAGAGCATGTATCACGGGCTTATGTGGAGGCAGTGGGACACCCAAGGCAATGAAGGGGTGGTCCCTCAACCACAAGATCACCACTGAATTTTGTTTGAAGGGCTTTGTGGTGGTAGTTTGATTTATTAGATAGGATAGTAATAGAGGTTCCAGTAATTCCAAAGCCCGGAGAGGCAAGCGATGAAGGGTTAATAGTAGTAGTACCGAGATCTACATACATTGGAAAAAAACATAAGAAGAAGGGGAACCATCTGGGGTGGCCCCTATGACATTTTTCTAGGATACCACAAAGTAGTTATGCCACATGGACATTAAAAGTGATGTTTTCATACCAAAATTATGGGAAAACTAGAACTCTTATATGTAGTTTGACAACACTAATGTAATGTGGATCATCACAAATGGAATGGTATGTACATAATCAGTACTATTCATTCCAAATCTAGTTTCCTCATGTCTTGGGATGAGATGCAACAATATTTGGCTGAGCCGGGACACCTGGTCTATTCCTGGGTAACTGCGTGTTTGCTGACCAACAGGGTGAAAGTGTTATTGTACCAAACCTCTCCACAAACTATTAACAACTAAACTAAAAGTTTTTGGTACTTTTCATGAGAATTCGAGTGACTCTTGGGGAATTGAAACTTATTGGTGTGCTCTTATTGGAGTACACTCTTCTTCCAATTAGGTAGATAGTCATAACATATATACCATAGATATAAAATGTTGCTTATAACTATTATCTAGATCATTTTGTTCATATTCACAGGAATCAATTACATAGGATGAAGAGGCCCAAGATAGGCCTAAAAAAGGATACAGGACCAAAAACAATGAAGGTTCATATGTGGGATCCCTTTTCAATGTTTCATCTATAGGATATCAACCATGGGTGACCATAATTGGGGAAACAAATGCGGAAGGAGCCCTACTAGGGGGATACATATGAACCTTTAGGAACTCCTCACTAGAGTATACAGTTCACATATGTTTATTTCCTCATCCACACAATTTATTATTTTCTTTTCCATCTTATACTTGGACGCCTTATTTTGTAATGGCAGTTCCAACTATTTTTAGGACTCAACCATTAGTGACAACACTCACATAGGATCTTCTTGGGGCTGAGGTGGTGATAGTAAATGATGCTCTCCTACCAGTGAATTTAAATAGTCTATGGTGTTTTGGATAACTATAGTGATCCTATTGGAGGGGACATCTAAGACAACAACTTTAATGGAGGGAGTCGAGACTAGGCCCACTCTAGGGTTTTCCAAAGGAACTGCCATGTGTAACTGATCATAGAGGCTCTACTGGACATGGCTACTAGAGACAAAAAATTGATGAGGGAAGTAGAAATGGAATATGTTTTTTAGGTAACTAGTGAGTCCAAATTTATTGTGCCTACCCAAAAATTTGTATCAGTTGATGTCGTGAGTGTTGAAGCTGATGTTGTGCTAGTAGAAGTGGTATCTATGGATGATAGGATGATGTTTTTCACCAACATGATACCAAAAGGGGAAGAAGTGGCTTATTATATAGGTGGATAGGTATATGCGGAGTCACATATAGAGATTATTCTCCATCCTATCACATAGAACGAACTAAACCTAGATTTATTTTTTAATACCATACTGGTCATCTTCCATTATTCCTATCATGCACCGCCAAAATATTTTGATGATTCTAGTCTAGTGGTTGTAAAGGATAACTGGTCTCTCTATTGAATGGCCTGGAGGAATGTGCATACCTTTATTATCTACATACAGATATCCTAACGAACAGAATGGGGTAATATCCTTACCATAGGTAGGTTAGTATAGGGGAAAATGGGGTGAAATATAGAAAACATCACAATATAGAAAAGGATTTCCTCATCGTTTGTACTCATGAGGAATTAAATGATCATGATCTGAACCATAATAATCCCATATGTGAGTGATTAAAATCTCATTAGAACACTAAAGAAGAAATTGACCATCTAGAGGGGTTCGGATAAGAGTATTCCATGATATTTGCAACTCATATTTAGATCATTAGTAGTGTGAGGGTTTAACTAGTAGTGGTTAAGGTCAAATAGGTAGAGGCCATGAATGAATAAGTTGTGTGTCATTATGATCAGGACTAGATGTGGATTTGGATTGATGTTTTTTCCCGAAGGATGATAAGGAGATAAAATACATAACAGTGTGATAGGGAATCTTGGAGGCCACCAAGAAAAATATGGTTGAACATGATTACTATATTCAATAGGAAAATCCATAAATGATAATGTTTTCATTTCAGAGGGTCCATTATATTGATGACCCTATGAAACATTAGTTTTTGAAGTTTACATGCTCAAACAGATTTCCATAATTTATTGTTTTACATATATAGTACAATTTAGGAAACTAATAACAAAAAACAATGATCACATGGTTCATTCCTAGTGTGATAACCAAGGGGCATCCATATGATTGTTATTCATATAAGATTGATGAATAATCATCGATCACTTAGGGTCACCTATTGCTAACTTACCATAGAGGGAGTTCATCCTGATAATGGCTATGACTGGAAGACGAGTCCCTCATAACAATTAACATTCATTTTGAATGTTATCTAGTTTATGAGATGGATAATTACATGGAAAATTAATTATAAAAATGAAATTGGGAATGGGAAGTGGGAATATTAATTCCCAATATCAAGAACAGATAAAGAGTGTCATGGCGTTATAAGATAATAGATGACCTTGTTGGAAATAAAGAATATTTATCATCAGCTGGGAATATAGATAGAAAAATGAGAGTAGACTGATGGTCATGTTTGAAACTTGAGACTTGTCTCAGAATTTCATCAAATGCCTCCTCGGGTGTGTAACCAGGATTACAAGTGAGTTATATCGCAAAAAAAATCTGTTAGTGGTGTCCCTTATGGGATGGAGGATAGTGATGATCCAAATAAGCAGCACACGAAGTGTGGAAATGGAGAGATGAAATGTTCAAATGGATTCCAACACTCATGGAATTGTTCCACTATGGATTAAATCACATTGTCGTTGGAGTATTGTTTTGATAAAATTTCATACACTTTTCATAGAGAATAATCATCTCAAATGTCATGTCATATCTGAAAACATTAACATTGTGATAGATGATCAACAATGAATGATTGTGCCTCTAATGTGGGGACCACGTATTCCTTATAGCTTTTAATCAGACAATGACGAAGATAGATAGGGATTTGAAAATCATATAATGAAAACAATGTATATTAAATTTCAAATTTATATAATAATGATGTATCTCATCGTTTAATGTAATGTGATTTAGACATTGCACACATTTTAAGGTCATACATCCGGGACCAAATAAAACAGAGTAAATTCATCATGAATAGAATAATGTTTCTTAATTTATGTTCATATAGTTTTTAACAAAAAAAGAGTGTCCCGATAGGGATATGTTTGGAATGATAGGAACATCCCCATATGAATTAGGTACATGGATGACAACATTGTACAACACTCTCATAGGGGAAGAACCCACACAAATTTTAATGTCATGATGATTAGAAATAGATTTCATGCAGCTTTACCACATTTGTAACTTTCCTTCCAATACATCTAATCCCACGTGATCCATGATCAGCTATGAAAAAAATAATGAATGAATTTACAAAACATATGGAAGTATGAAGAATGGGTATGAAGGAGATGAGTTTGAGCATGTCCCAATGACTGACATACTTTCTCGACATGTAGAGGAGCATAGTGGATGACACAACTGGTGTTAAAATTCCAAAAGTATAGAAGGAGGTAAAAAATAAGTAAATAAATAATTTTGGGGTCCATATAAAGGGTTAGAATGGGTAAGTATTGACTATTGACCATATTAGAAACATAGGTAACACAATTACATCAGTATCGAATGGGGAGAGGAGAAAATGAATTGACTATTGACTATGTAAAAAACATAGGATCATCTATTTTCTTCTATAGATCCATTTGTTTTTCACCCGGGATGGTAGGAAATCCATGTAAACACACCATTTCTATTAGGTATTCCCATATTGATTACATGGATGGTGGAAACCAAAACTGAGAAGGACTCAATCTGTGGGGTTGGATTGAGGGAATTTCTATGCAATATTCGAGGACCTAGATTCATTTCCACAATGAATATTAGAATGATTATTGGGTATATAAAAAGGTATGATCAATCCATCTAGGTTGGGGAGTATGCCATCATCTCACCTAATGAGGCATCTCAATTTTTTCAGAGGTAACCAGTTCATCTCAAACTACTCACGAGGCATCCTGAGATTGATCTGGGTAAGGCCACAATTTAAAGTTACGCACTAAGGATACCTCTCCCTTATATAAGTCTATAAATTCGCATCATACTATTGATTTTTCAACGTAATTTCATGCGACTTATATCATTAATAATGTGTGTGAGGCATTTTGAGGTCATTGTAAAAGATTCTCTAGAGGTAAACCTATAGTTGGGCCCAAATAAATTGTATAGCCACCACTATATTTCCCATGAGGATGGGAATCAAACCATCTGTTGTTCTAGGAGGGTATGCACATAGTTTTAGGTTATCCATTCAGGATGATGGACAAATGGGAATTTGAGGATGTTCATGTCATGTGAGAGTTTCAATCGAACATGAATGATCCCAACAGTACCAACACCTCATGAAGTGATTTTAAAAATCGATGTAGTTATTTTATTATCACATTATCTAGACTATGGAAATTTTTTTAATGTCATGTTGGTGAACCTAAAGGGATTATCATTTTATAGTCATATCATATGAAGTGTAATGAGTGTTTTCTTATAGGATGGATGTGTGGAAAGAAATTGGTATGACCCAGTGTGGATGAGGACTGTGGAGTACTGATATAATACAAGTAACAAAGAGAAAATTGAACACAATTTAGGTTTATAACGACTGAAACAAAAATGAGGTCATGGGATGAAGGGTAGATGATATTATGGCTGGCACCAAAGATAAAATGTTTGGACATCACTACATATACCATGAGGATAGAAACTAAGTAACACATTGTTCTAAAAACATGGAATAGTAATAGATCAACACTATTGAGGGAAATCCTCTGTGATGAGTAAATTGAGGTATCCCATGATTATCAATGTGAATCCCTTGTTTCAAAAATCATGTGTGATTTTTAACCATATTGTACCAGTCGTACAAGGGGTTAAGAACCATCAATCATGCATTTATGAGGTATCACGAACATGTTTAGGGTTGGACCATAGTTTATCGCCCTGTGTTGTGAACAATAACTGCTAATTTATGGACATATATTTTGGAATATAATTGATTGAATGTCTCAGATGGGAATTTGTAGTATAGTGATGTTAATGAGGAAAATGGAGGACCAATTCCACATGATACATCTAAGAGAAAATCCCACCTTCAGGAAGGATACCATCTCACTCAATAGGGATTTGTGGGCAAGATAAAGACTAACTCTCGGTGAATGAGGACCAAAGAGTGAATTTCCACACTACAAATCTCGTTTTAAGGTCATGGATCATTTAAATAATGATGGAGGATTCCAAAAATGATAATATGTGGGTGGTGGAGGGACATGCTTGAAATTTGTGAGGAACAACCAGGCTTGGTTCAATGACACACTTTCCCATAAAGGCTCACACACAGTTCAAATTCGTGATGTCCGGACAATATTTCTTAGATTAATGTGATGGATATTATATATTTTCATGAATATTTTAAGGTAATGTTTGATAGACCATAGGATAGATATTACATTGATATTATAATGATTAACCTTGTGAAATTCTTATTTTAAGGTCATAGATTTTGGCCTATTGACCCAGTTTAACATCGTGTGCCTAAGATATATTATCCTTTTGTGAAATACTACTTGAGGAACATGAAATTGGTTGGAGTGTGATAAGAACTTTTTTCATGGTTATAAAATACTTTGTGTCAATGTAATAGACCTTGTTAATGATATAACATCCTTCCCACATGGGATCCATCTTTAGTGGAATCATACCATGTATCAGTTGTGTCTGGTGGGCCAAAATCATGTAACCCTAGTAGTAAGATCGGAGGAAAACCTTCTTGTTCAATTCCATGGATATATTATTCTAGATCTTATCAATATTGTGAAATACCGAAAGCATGTCCCTTTGAGAGATTACATCTTATCTAGATAGACTTATTCCAGTATTTTTTGAATCTTCTGGTAATTAAAAACATGCCCGAGTGATGAAAATTAGACCTCGATGGGCAGTATAGCCTATGTTCCATATACCAGGTAATATGGAGCCACTTAGGTAGAATTCGAGTTTTCATCTAGTAATAATAAAGATAAATAGGGAGATTTTCCCAAAAAAATTATTGTACTAACCCACCATCTTCTAAAAAATGGTTGATATTATTCTTGTTTAATTCCATAATCATTCCATTCTCTTGATCAAGATAGCATGAATTGGGGTAGGACATATATAATACATGGCGTGCAATCTCTTCAACTCATAATACAAAAATATGTTGTCGTTATCATTGAGAATGGTGTGAGGAACTCTAAATCAATTTATGATGTGGGAGCTTCAGAATTCGATCACAGATCCAACCTTTATGCTTTTGAATAGAATTTCCTTTTCCCACATAGAGAATCAATCCATCACAGACAGAATGAATCTAACATGGTGATCTATTTCTAGTGGATACATTCCCACAACATTGATCCGTTATATAGTGAAGGGATAATAATACATAGTGGTGTATAAGAGCTACGACAATCGACAAAAAAATATGGAAGTAATCTAACATGTGTGACGCCATTTGGAAAATATAATACATTCAAGGGATTGTGGTGGGCTAGAATTAGCCTAGCCTTCGAATATTTGAGGGGGAATCAGTACCGCATAATGTATAATATAAGGCGCAACATGAAGTTCTTCTATAACATATGGAATTAGTCTCCTTGGATTTAGTGGAGTATAATTCCATCAAACCCTAACTTTAGGAGTCTAATCGTGGTCAGGCCCACTATAGAGAGTGAACTACACAGTATGCTGGAAGATTCATTCATGATCATTTGGATCTGGTAGGAGAATGACATGCCAGAGGTACTCATGAAAAGAGCATATTCAATTAGAGGACTCTTATACCAATGAGGGGGTTATGATTTAGAAGCATTGGTAGCCACTTGTTTTACCAACATGTAGTCATCATTATCTAGGAAGATGGGAGTGATGGATCTTTGATGTTCCATATGAATTAATATTTTATCCTGGCCAGTTTCTATAAAAGTAACTTCTATTCTAGCTAGATAGTTTCATATACTATTCTACGACATAGGGACACAAGTCAAATCTGGCTGAGAAGGGAATTGGTCCATCATTTGGAGAGCGTGCTCAAGTAAGGGTGCAAGCTATGGATTCATGATGATATAGTATCCATTACTCTATTTGAGTAAAAATTTGGATTCTACCTTAATGTGCTTGTGGGGGGTGATCAATCTCGAGATCAAACATGAGACCATTAATGATAGACTTATACTCTGCCTCATTATTGGTGCGTCATAATGAAAGAAATAATGAGTAGGGAAGAAAAAATTCTGAATGAGTGATGAAGATGATCCCAGGTCCTACTTTTTTAATCGTGGGGTCATTTTTCCTTATACAAGTTAGGCACCATGAGGCACTACGAATATTAAACTACCGGATTTTCACAACATGATCTATTTAGAAGATGGATTCATATACAATTTAACATCTCAGGAAAGCTCTTCGAGGGAAGGTTGGGTAGCCAGGAAGTCTTTGAATGTCTTAACCATAATGGATTTCTACCGAATTAATTAATGTTGAACTATGGAAGGATTACAATCTATAATGGAAACCAACCTATCTATATTGAGATATTCATGATATAATTTAGAGGATACAAATGGGACATCAGATAAATCTCATGATGTTGATGATAGTGCAGAAACTAATGCATTATTCAAACATGTTTGAGTCATCTCTCATTGATAGGGGAGTATGTGGCCACCTTGTAGAGAATTATATAGTTGATATAGTGAAAAATATTCTCTCTTCCATTATTGTTCCTCTAGAAGATAAGGGTGTCGATGGATCTTTCCAAGGTTATCATTTAGTTCAGCAGTGGTTTCTTAGAAATGGGTCTCATCAAAAAAATAGTTGATATTTGTTATTTTTATTCAAGGTGGTCGGGAAATTCACATCATAGTGGTATGTGGTACCTTTTTTCATATTCTATGAGAAGGGACTACATTTATTGTCCATATTCATGATTAATTGTTTTATTTAGGCCAAATGTCCTTGATGGCCTCAAATATAATAGCTGTTTTTTGGTGGAGGCATCTAGATGATGGTATATATATTCTCTATATCAATCCCAGTGTCATTGAATCAAAAGATGAATCCATGTATAATCATTAAGGTAAAACCTAAGAAACAATTAGAGGGGTATATATTAAAATTTCAAGAGAAAATCAAGGAAAAAAACTTATTAAGATCACTGATATGGTCCTAACACTGGTGATATTTGACCACCAAATCATCCACATAGAATTCCATTATCATCCTAAGGGTCCGTTTGGAGATCTTTTGAATGGATTTCTGAAAGTTAGCTCATGAATTCTTCAGACAGAAAGAAATTACCTAAAAGAAAATGATTCCATGTGGGACTATGATGGTAGTAAACTTGTCGTAATTAGGGGCCATCTGGATTTGATTTACCCAGAATATCAATACATGATGAAGAGAGACTAGAACCCAATTGTGGTATCGATAAATATCTCTTTCAACTAAAGGGGGAAAATAATCCCTTAAAAATTGGTGGTTGAGATCCCAAAAGTTGATATAGACTATGATATTCCTATTCTTATTCATAATGGGAAATATTTTGGCAACTCAAATGGGCTAATAAACATTCATTATGATGTATATTTTATAATATTGTCTTCATCTACATCATCCATGGCACAATGATAATGGTAAATGTTTTTGGAATGATTATGAATCTATAGTGACTCACCGGGGGACCAACATGGTGGATTATGACATTAGGGTTTATCCAAAAAATCTCATCATAACTCTAAGAAAATAAATATTTTTGTTTCATTAGGAAATTTAGATAATTTATTTGTCCCTATGGATTCATGTTTTCACTAATACTCATTGGCCATGAAACGATCTCAATGCCAAGATTCACCTGAATTATGTCATATGCAGTTTTGGACAAACCCTCTTCAAATGCGGGATATGAAACTTCTAGAAAATCTTCACCATCTGAGGAAGGGGAATTCGTGGTAAGGGTCTCATCTAGGATGACTGACTTGGGAGTAAGGCTAATGCTTTCTGGCATAGATACATAATTTTTTCATGGAGAAACCTTATCTACTAAAAACCTCACGAAAGAGGACCTGAATTAAATCCCATCATGAAATTACCTCAAAAATCAATGCTTGATATGAAATTAGTTATGGAACACAAGAATTATTTGTTTCAAATCGGCTCTACAAAATAGGTGGGTGTGACATTCAATGGTGTCCAAAGGGGATGACTCTCAATAAATCATGGTGGATGGGGCTTCTGGTACAACTAGTCTTGGCCTGTGTAGGGGTATTATGTAAAAACTAGAAATTCCTTTTACATTGGGACATGATGACCTTTCTACAATAAATGATAGATAAACTCACAATGTATGGTTTATTTTCTTCTATACAATGAATTGAGATGATGAATGCATCATCCAAGTCTACACATAAGATTGATGCAATAGTTGTGCACTCATCCTTGTTCGTATGGAATTTTTTCCCCTCCCTAATGTATTATATGGAGGCCATTTGGAGGGATTAAAAGGATTTGAATTAGGATGAATACCCTAAATCAAAACTAATCAACTTTTGAGGGTGTAATTGAGTCATTTTTGATAAAAATAGGGAACATTTTTAATGAATATGAAGCCAGGGTATACCCATCAACGCATTGTCATAGGCATACTATGAGAAAAAAATGAATTCAGTGATTTATATCAATCCATCAAACATGGTATTTAATTGACTCCTACCACACTCTCACCGATCAATCCTGTAATAACCCTGGATGTTTCTGTCATATGGACTCAAATATACTTCGATCAGCCCCAACCAATGGAGCAATTATGCAAGGATGAGATTAATCCTAGATACTTTGTCAGCAAGATAGGGATGGATATCTAATTCATTGAACATGACAATGATGAATATATGTTGAATGTTACCCTACACTAGTGTGATATTCTCTTCACGAGAGAAATATATGATATCTTGACACTCCTTGTGCTCAACCTTTTCGGCATAGACATTCTATATGGTCGTTACATTTTCATAACACTAGATGGGGCTCTTCAGGTCTTCCATTAGGGCATCACACATTTCATTGGACATGAAAAGTTCCTTGAGGATCAAGATACTTGGAGGTATGCTGAAAAGGTACTTTATTATGTCTTACATCCATGCAGGATGCACATTTACTCCTACAAATGGTCTCTCTTTGACAGGTTTTAAAATAGGTCCAATCGGCTATACCACTATATTCTGGATAGTGCTGAGAATATCTCCCTTCTCATTAGCTTACTATCCTAGAACCCCAATTTGTTTAATTTTTTCTGGATTATGAATTAATTTAGATATACATAGGTGATCACTATTTCGATGAAACTATTATTCTTGGTCAATTTTCCTAGTCAGCTATGGAAGGGAGTCTGACAAAGAGATCTCGAAGGATTGTGTCCACTAAGATGAATTCTAGTCCTACTACCAAGTTAAGTAGAATGAAGATATTCGATAGAAGAGAAAATGTAGGTATTTCTCTAGTTTTCATGTGTTCGACCATTCCTTCATCAGCATCAGACAGAGGCATACAAAGGATTTATAGGGCACTCCTCATCATCCAAAAGTTAGAAGCAATCGATTAACTCAGAGGCATTCAAGGAATAAAACTCATTCTCATCATCAGAGGGGGATCAGAGTGCTATATGTAAGTTGGGCATGATCCGTAACTCTATATGAATGAAACAATAAAGGTTGTATTATGATTTTTTTCATAGTAAAGTGAATCTACTTTCTATTGTGTCATCGGTGCCTACTGTACTAATATTTTTAGGGCTACGATGTTTATGCATATTCGTCTACCAGGTGTGTGATGAAGCCATTCGAAGGGTATGGTTGTCCTAATCATCCATTAATGACCCCAATGGAATGAAAAACTACTCTACCAGAGAACCAATCATCATACATATGATCATAATGGTTGGAAACCTAATTCCATTCACTGAAACCCTCCATGTCACTGTCAGGCTCTGTAGATATGTTTTTGAATTGTGTCGGAACATTTCAAAATTTGACTATAATTTTATCCCTATAGTCATAGAGCTAGTCCATTAACACATAAAATTCCTTGATAGTGTGTAAATATATTCTGTGGTATGGGAAATGATCCGGGTCGTCAGTGTGTTTTGATTCCTGGAACCTTCTGCATTATGAAAACCTTATAATCCCCAAACCTATTCCACACTGTAATTAAATAAATACCTTTTATCCTTGAAGGAATAGGATGGATTCTTATTGCCTATAAAGGGTGATCTTAGATGATAGACTAGATCGATGGATGGATTCTAATGAGATTTGTGAGCCACATTCTCTCTTCTATGTGTCTGCATTTGGCTAAGAAGAACGTTGTGATTCTACACTGGTTGAGTTGGTTCTTGATAAAGCCGTTGTACATGGAGTGATTCATTAGGTGATGTGGATGACAACTCATGCGGATCGGGATTCCCCACCTTTACTATAGCAAAAATATTTACTTTTCCAGCTCTTCCCACATGATGTAGAAGTGGTAATGGTTGTTCTTGATTGGATTTCTACAAGGCTTCCTCCATAAATTGGATATTTTTATAAAAATTAAAAATCATTCCTGCGAGTTTTAGATTGATTAATATAGGTAATATATTTGTCTTGACATTTCCCATGAACATCATAAATAGTTTCTTTTGGGTTAGTGGCATGTCAGGTGGATACATAAGTCCTCTCTATTGGTGAAACAATATGTCACTCG
The DNA here is from genome assembly GCA_963277665.1 of Viscum album. NCBI lineage: Eukaryota > Viridiplantae > Streptophyta > Magnoliopsida > Santalales > Viscaceae > Viscum > Viscum album. Next base: position 1,920,178,272 of record OY728119.1, read on the forward strand.
CTCATAATGATTTTTTTCACTTCTAGATGTCATCAATGCTTATATTTCATGTGTTTGAGTTGAATTGGTCAAGTATCTCTCTGTGATGGTATTCCAACCTTGTGATAGACCCTATTGGTAACTGGATATATGAAACAAATGTAGTCACTTCCTATTTATGAACAAATTACAAGAGGTGGGAAATCTCCTCCCCCTATAGCATTACCAACATAGGCCCACTCCATGGGATGATGTGGGATAATTTATATAAGGGGACACCCATCCCATCGATGTGGTAAAGCATGGGTTCCCAAAATCTAGGGGTTCTCACATGACATCCAGCCATGTCAGGTATGTCCTTCCATCTGGTGGGATTTCAACCTATTATATTTATCAAAATTCACAGTGAGTAGTCAGAGTGGCTATCAAATCACACTCGATAGGATCCATGTGTTAACAAGGATTTCTACCACTAATGCATTGAAAGGATTATCAACATGGAAATCAGGATCAGTGACACATGGAGTGGCCCAATCAAGGTCTCAAAGAATGTGATCATGTTTCTAGGGTGGATTTTTTTGACTTATATCATGGGCACCTTCTGTAAAGTCCCACCACATAACTATCCAAATACTCAACATTACTAGGCTCAATTGGAAGAAAATATCCATTTATAAATTGCAGCTTCACTATAGGAGGATAAATGGGATCCCCTTAAAGAGTTTCATACTCATGGTCTTGATCAAAATGGATTTCAATGACGATCCTTTTATGGTCCATTTCCCACTAGACAAAGGTTACATCTACGAGATCATCTATTTTCATTAGTGAAATATCAAGTGGATAATAGGGATGAGAGGTAACAACCTATTATTTACCCTTATTGATGTTATGAATTGAGGGTAGTGTCTCATTGGGGTCCCCAAGGAAGAGCTCCTACCTTTTCTGGAGGGTGATGAATCATGCATGAGGGTACACTAGGTGTTTTATAGCCCCTAGGGGAATGATTTCCCTATCAGACCACACATCGACAAAATTATCCTTCTATAAATTAGAGACAACCATGTTATCTAAAACTATACCTAGAGAAAATTTCACTATATCAATGGGTTGGTTATGTTATGATAGGATATGGCTAAATCAAAGAACTGCATACTATCCTCAACCACATATTTTCAGATACTGAGGTGAATCTTCCATGAATCTACAAATCACTATGATGTTCTTGACACATATTTCTTTTAGGATCCGGTGATATTTGGGTGACATAGGGTGTTTATCCATAGGGAGTGCTCACAACTCAACCATTCGACACTGGTGATCAATGTTTCCAAAGTGATCCATAACTCCATAGTAGACCAACTGATGGTGGAGAAAATGGTGCAGTGTCTCACATATGGGTTTTTAAAAACACACAATCTAACAATTAGTAAGGGACTACAAGATGTTGAATTTGGATGTTTCATTTGGCCATAATAAGACCAGTAACTCATTAACATCCATAATATTTTTGCAGGATTTCATGTTTAGAGGTAGGGAACTATTCTTAGTTATCATGTGTTTCATTCAGTGAAATCTATGAAATGGATTGTGGCATTGACATGAACTAGTGAGATTCCTCATTGGATGATATAGGAACCACTATGTGAGTTACCACTACGTTTCATGTTGGGTTGCCTCTTTATGGAGGTACCAACTTCATCATCAAGTCATTATAGGATTGTGTGCCTACCACCACCTCATGCGTGATGACATCATTGGTCATTTGTGGATATACTACATTCCCATAATCTATGTCATACAAGAATAGTTCTCCATGATCAAGGGAAGGGGTGGAGGGTGACTCTAGTATTGATAGACATAGCATCACTGTGATCCCTATGATGTGGTGTCAAAATCCTCATCCACATGCATCTATATGCGGATGGATCTGGGATCATGTATACTTCACCTTTCAGAACGGAGAATATCACCTTTCAAGTTCCTTCCATATAATATTATTTGGGAAAATTTGGTGAAGGATCCATCATTGATTTTCATACCTCTAATAATATGATAGTTTTATGGTGTTGAAAATTACATGGTGCATCCCACAATTTTTCCTTCGGCGCAGGTGGTTCCCTCTTCTTCTCTAGGTTAGTTTTTTATGGAACAGAAATTATTCATCACTGGGAGGACCTCAATGCTGGTTTCTGAGGAAGTAGGAAGGAACTAATATTTTATCAATGTTGAAGTGTGGAATACCTCTATTCAGGTTGTTTGGGATAATGTGGGGTCCTCTGTATCATTTTTCATCGGAGTAGGGAGGACCTATATGATGACTTGATAAGGAGCATGGAGGGACTCAAAATGAAACTTGATGATGTGGGGATGACCTATGTACTATTTTTCGATTAATTGGTTGAAGAAAGTTTCTATGATTGATGCAAGAGCCGGGTGGGCCTTCGCTTGAACTAGGAATAATGTGTGCTGGGATTCCAGGAAGATTTCCTATGACACTAGGAGGGCCTCCATGTTGACTAGTGGTAGTGGTACAGAGAGGACCTATATACCAATTTTCTAATAGGGGAGGACCTACACATGAATATTTAATGGAGGGATTACTACCTTTACTCTGATTTTGATAGTGAAGAGGACCACTACCTAAGTTGTTGGGGGCATGGGGAGGACCTCCACACTGAAACTAATCATCATGAGTTGGCCCATAATGGCTATTTATGGTTCCATTGATTGAAATATTCGATGTATCCTACCTATGGGGTGGATAAGTACATGAAAAAAACTATTAATGGATAGATACCTACTCTGCTTTCTTGAAATCTGGCAGAATGTGATGGTGGTGGATGGGGACACTAGAGTCATTGAAGATGACGCCCCTTATTGATAATTATCCAAGGCATGCACCCAATGATGATGTTAGGTTATATAGAATGGGGCTAGTAGAGAAGGTTTATAGACCACTATTTCATTGACCATAAGGACCTACCATTGCTAGAATTAATGAGGCCCTGCGGGAGTACTTCTTGGCCGCTCCAGTGTAGTAGTTATAGTCGAGGTGACTCAAGAATCCCCCAATTCCTTATTATATATGAGATATTCTTATGACTATTCATAGGAGATGATCCCAACGAAGTTCTTGGCTGAAATAGGGAGGGTTTTCTCCTTGGGAATCTCTTGGGGGTGTAGGTTTTAGTGAGAAACTGAATCCTCTTGGTCCTGGAAGGCCATATCTTTGCAGGAAAGAGCACCAACCTCTCATACATACACATGAGGGTGTCCATCATCCTCTTCTGTATGACATAAAAAAGTGATATATGGCATGGTAATACTATATATTTTGTCGTAATTATTATTATAATGGTGGTGGTGTCATATTGGATTTCCATATTATCATTTTTCCCACCCTAGTGCCTACGGGTGTTGGGTGGTCGATTACTTGTGGTCAATGTACTACATTGCATGTTGATTCAGACATAAATATATGTATAAGGAAATTAATTTTATAATTCTCCAGCATCATCCAAACATCCAAATGTGTAGAGGTATTCATGCTGAATAAGTTTCACGTGGATGAATCCGAAATGTTTACAACCCCAATTTCGTGTGAGTTCCTTGTTGTGACCACCATTTTTTGGTTGGCCCCAACAACAGATATCTGGATCTAGTTACATGATAATATTTTAATGTGCTGAATGCTACTATTCCCCATGTTTAGGAAAATAGTTTCACATTGGGTTATCCATTTCTATTTCTACCACTCTCGTTAGGTAAACCATCTATGTTTTAATATTTTCTAGCATGCTTCTTACCCAACATTCTCACATTTTATAGGTGGGACACATTCATCACATCTAATTTGGATGATTTCTTCTTAATAAAAAAATGATTTTTGGATGTTGGTTGATCCTTCCATGTATTCCTCCCTCAAAATTATCTCTTATTTTATGTAATCCTTGAAGATTTATTTAATGTTTGTGGAACTCATCCTAGGTGTCATATCTTTATGAAGATTAGAAAATTACACTTCATTTTTATCAACATTGTTCCCATCTAGGAAGTTCTTTATCCTTTGATTAGGAGAGTGGTCACATCTTGAATTTTTAGCATGTTTTGATGTTGGGAACATTGGTCACCTAAATTCTTCCTCATACAAGGAACTCATGGGGGCATATTATGCTTGGAACCTAAGGCATCTCTTGTCTCTCATAATGTATCTAATGTTGAAACCATATACCGTTCGAGGATTTAACCTTGATATCATGTTTTTCCTTAGGAAGTATATTCCATTAGTGAATATCTTCCAAGGATTTATCCTTATTCATATCATGCTTTACAAGAGCTAGCATCATGAGATAGTTAATGAGTTTTACATCTTGTGGGGTCTGAAAGAGGTTGATTTGAACAACCCTTGGAGAAGGATCAAGGGGGTATGTACCAAAACGCCTTATGAGGAAAATCTAGGATGTATGGATAAAAAATATCCTTGATACGTATCTAGGTGGTGTGAATAGAAAAACCCATGAGGAAAATATGGATTGGATGGATCAGAACACCCCATGAGATAGATCTGATAGTTTTGTCCCATAAATAAAAGATGTCAACCATAACGGTTGACCCAAACCCCACATTAGATAGATCAGGGAGATACAACCCTTGAATGGATCATCGTAGTTTTCCATTGGTTGTGATTAAAACTAATAGAGTAGTCTTAGGAACACTATTTATAAGATGGGGATCAAAACCTACATAGTTTGATACATTGTTTATGGTCATGTTAAATGATTGTTCCATGAATGTTAACAACATTCAGTATTGATGATCGAATCATAAATGAATCATCGACAAGGTATAGTGTGGGGATTATGCATTGAAGATTCCAAATGTACCTAGAGGAGATGTGATCACTGAGGTTATGACTATGATCTTACCAAGAATGTGGCTTGGTTAAAATCAGGATGGATGAAAAGTTTAGGTTTTTTCCTCGAGAATGCATCCTAGATATCTTATTTCTTTTGGGAATCAAATCCAATGTTATTTGTAATGGGTTGGAGATTATACCTATGTTAGAGGTCCAAAGTAATATCTGTTTGGAGAATAAACTTGGATACTTCCCATATGGTGAGTATGGATGTTCGGTCTTACATGTAGGAGGGTACCATTTGAGTCGAGGTTTGGGATTATATCTATAAATAAGACTCACGGTGGTGATTGAGTGTATGTCATGGTTTCAACTGACCTATAATCCATCATGAGTCATTCTCTATGTGAGAAAAAAGAGCATGAAGTAGACCAGAATCTTATGTCCTCAAAGAATAGTCAAGGAGAGTTTTTGTTGGTATAATGCATGGAAGATACCCATAGAGGATTTCATTCCTTATGTAGAAGATATAATTACATGAAGGGAGGATATCATTCCTAGTTAGTATAGGAGGTGTGGGTACCGACCTATTCCACTCAATCATGGAGAATTATTTTCTTATTGTACAAGGTAAGATCATAGAGTAATATCATGTGTTGAGTATGTTTGGAAAAGGAAAATTTTACATCATGGAGATAGGAAATGGAGGACTCACTCCTCATCACATCGTCTTACATGACCATATTTAATAAACCATTTGGTGGGGGGAATCTTTAAAAATGTTGAAGTTTAATGGTGGGTAGGTATGGTCAATCACAAGGTACATGTACGCATGCATATGCTGAGAAGAAAAAAGTGTTATCATAACTATACTAAGAATAAAATGGAAGGATGGAGTCTTGTGGAAATATATATGTGTATTGATCAATATGTAGAGTGAAAAATTCCACATAGGGTCTTAAAGAGTAGTAGAACCGATCCCAGTTGGGTGTTGGGGATATGGGGACTCAACCTTCGTTAATTGGTATGAACTGATGGATAGGAACATATAGTGGTGTAGGAAATATGTTTAATGAATCTAAGGGATTATTAGAGAAGATATTTGTGAATATTAGGTTCTTATAAAAGGTTAGGTTCTTTGCGTTGGATGATAATTCATGAATCATGTTGACTCTTCCTCATGAGGAATTTCTAGTTCGTGAGATGAGTTCTTTGAAACGGTTGAATGCTTCATGAAGCCTCATGTGACTCATAAGGCCTTATTATTTTAGGATGGTAATAGGTCATAAATAAAGGAATATAGACCATGTCTAGAGGAATTCATGAACATAATAAATGGGGCTTCATAATTCCTAGTTACCTTTAAGGATCCATTTTTTGTGTGGTTGGTGATGCTTAGGAGGTTTGTGGATTTGGAAAAATTCAGATGATGAATGGTCGGGATTCTATCCATAAAATAGTGGAATAAAGGGGTATGTATATGCATGGGGTTTCGTAAGTATTAGCTGGATTAGGAATATATTTAACTATACATAGGTGATCACAATGTAGTTGAAATAATCCTTATCAGTTAGTTAGCACGATCAACTGTGGTGCTGTGTTTGTCAAAGTGGTTTAGGAGGATTGTGTCCACTATGTTTTATTCAAGACCTGCTACCTATTTCAGTATCATGAAGATCTTAGTTAGAATATATATCCCAGTTATTCCACTAGTTTTCATGCCTTCGACCATTCCTTCAATAACATTGGGCATGGCATCCACGGAATTTGTTATCCACTCTTCATCATCAAGAAGTGAGAAGAAATCAATTAAATAAAAGGCATTCATGGAGTAAAAAGTAATGATCATCATCATAGGGGGATTATAGTTCTAGATGTTATCTGGAACTAATCCCTTACTCAAGATTCATTAAACAATCTTGTTTGTGGGATGAATTTGGCACTGTAATGTTAATCTAATTTCTCTTGTGTCATTAATGTCTACTCTTATTAGATTTTTAGGGTTGAGATTGTGATGAATATGGGTCGACCAAATGAGTGAAAAAGGCATTTAAAAGCACGGGATGACCTAATAATCCTTGAATTACTCCATTGGAATGATTATCTACTCCATAAGAAAACCAATCATTATACATATGATTCTAAATGTTTGAAACCTACTGCTATTCACTAAAACCCTCAATGTCACTCTCAGGCATAGTAGATAAGTTTTTGAATTGTGTCTGACCATTTCCCAATTAGACTGAACTATTATCCACAAAGTCCTGGTGCTAGTCATTGAACACATAACATTCCATGATAGTGTGTAAAAATATTCTGTGGTATGTGAAATTATTAGGGCGGTAAGTGTGTTTTTATTCTCAGATCCTTCTTCATTATGGAAACTTTATAATCCCAAACTCTAGATCACTGTGTAAATAACTAAGGACTTGTGTATCCTTAAATGAATAGGATTGATTCTTCTTTCCTAGAAAGGGTGATCTTATATGATAGACCTGATGTGGGGATGGATCCAGATGAGGTGTTCGAGCCACATTCTCCATACAAGGTGGATGTATTTGAAGAGGAGGCTCTTTGAGATTATACAATGGGTGAGTTGGTTCCTGATGAAGATGTTGTACGTGGAGAGATTATTTAGGATAAGGGACTAAAAACACTTGTGTATAAAGAGTCCCCACCTTTACTATCATGGATGACTGTACTTTGGAAGCTCTTCTCACATGAACTTGAAGTGGAAATGGTTGTTCCTGCTTGGATATCTACAAGGATTCCTCTATACATTGGGACTTGTTATAAAAATCAAAAAACATTCATGGGTGATTTTTAGTGATTATTATTGGTACGATATTATTCTTTACATTTCCCAAGGACATCCTGAATAGCATCTATTGGGTTAGTGGCATGTCGAGTGAATACATAAGGCCTTTCCATTGATGAAACAATATGTCACCCACTCATCAATATTTTTTTCACTCCTAGATGTTGTCCATTACTTCATTTCATGTGTTTGAGTTGAATTGGTAGAGGAACTATCTGTGAAGGTCTTCCAAACTCATAATGGACCCTATTGGTAACTGGTTATACGAAACAAATGTAGATCTTTCCAGTTTATGTACAATATATCATAGATTAGCAATCTCCTCCCCCAATGGGGTAACCAACGTAGGCCCACACCTTAGGATGAAGTGGGGGAAATTATATAATGGCCAACTGTCCCATTAAGGGGGGTGAATCTTAGGTTCCCAAAATCTAGGGGTGCTCACATGACATCCACCCCTATTAGGTATGTCCTAACATCAGGTGGGATTTCAACCGGTTGCATTTATCAGGATTCATGGTGATCAGTGGGAGTGGCTACCAAATCACCCTTGATAGGATCCACGTATTGATAATTATTTTTTACCACTTATTCCTTGATATGATCATCTACTCAGTAAGCATACTCAGTGACTCATGGAGTGGCCCGACCATGGTAATGAAAAATGTGATTATACTTCTTGGGGGGATTTTGTGACTCATATCTGGGTCAACTTCCAAACAGTCCCACCACATAACTATCAGGATATGCAGTATTACTAGGATAAATCGAGAGAAAATATACTAGTAGGAATTGTGGCTACCCTAGAAGAGGAGAAATGGGATCTCGTCAAGGAGTGTCATAATCTAGGGCCTGATCAAAACAGAGTCCATTGATGATCTTTTTATGGTCTACAACGCACTGAAGCAAGTTGACAACTAAGATATCATCCATTTTATTTGGTGAAAATGTCATGTGGATAATAGGTAGTAGAAGACACATAATATTATTTACCCGTATTAATTTTTTGAATGGTGGGTAGTTTCACATTGGGGTTCCCAAGGGGGAGCTCCTACCTTTGCTGGAAGGTGAGGAATCATGCATGAGGGTACACCCAGTGTTGTACTTCCCCTGGGGGAATAATTACCCTCTTAGACCATGCATTGAAAAAAATATGTATGTATAAATCAGGGACAACCATGTTTTCTACAACTATACTTAGGGGAAAATCCTCTATATCAATGGGTATGTTTGGCTATGATAAGATTCGGCTAAAAGGAAGCACTTTATACTATCCCCAACCGAAGATTTTCACATGTCGAGGTGTATATTCTATGAATCTATGGATCACAATGTAGTTCTTGAAACATATCTTTTGTAGGATCTGGTGATAGCGTGGTGACATAGGGTGTTTGTCCACATGGAGTGCTAGAAACTCAACTATTCAGCACTAGTGATCAATGTCATGAACGTGCTCCTAGACTCCAAGGTATATGAACTGATGGTGGAGAAGATGGTGCAGTGTATCCCATAATATCTTTTAAAAATACACAACCAAACCCTTAGTGGGGGTCTCCAAGATATCGAAATTGTGTTTTTTTATTGGCCTATAATAAGACCATCATCTCATTATATTCCTAAATTTTTTATAGGATTTTATTTTTGGAGGTAGGGAACTATTCTCAGTTATCTAGTGTTTCATTCGGTGCCAAATAATAAATGGGTTTCAACATTGATGCAGACTGGTGAAATTCATTTTTGTATTATAGTGCAACTGCTACGTGAGTTACCACTACGTTTCATGTTGGGTTGTCCCTTTAGGGAGGTACCAACTGCATCATCAAGTCATTTTAGGATTGTGTGTCTACCACTGCCCCAAGTGTGATGGAATTAATGGTCATTGGAGGATATAATAAATTACTATAATCTATCTCATCCTTGAACAATTATAAATGATAAAGGGTAGAGGTGGAGTGTTCCTCTAGAAATGATAGAGATAGCTGCACTATGATCCCTAGGAAGTGGGGCCAAATCCTCATCCTCTTAAATCTATACACAGAGGGATCTGGGATCATGTGGACTTCACCTTCAATAATGGAGAATATCACCTGTTTGGATCTTTCCCCAGACTATAATTTTGAAAAATGGTGCGAAGGATCCATCATTAAGTCACATTCCCCCACATATTATGAAAGGTTTATGGTTATGAAGATTACTTGGTGCATCACACATTTTTTCTTTCTTCACATGTCGTTCCCCCTTCTTCCATAGGATTATTTTTTAGGGAAGGATAATTCTTCATCACTTGGAGGAACTCCATTCTATTTTCTTATGAAGTAGGGAGGACCTCATATTTTATCATTTTTGTAGTGGGGATGACCCTTATTCAAGTTTTTTGGGATAATGTGGGATCCTCTATATCATTTTTCATCAGAGCAGTGAGGATCACTATATTGACTTGTGAAGGAGAGTAGAGGGACTCACTATGAATGTTGATAAAGTGGGGATCACCTCTGTACTAGTTATTGATGATGTGTCAGAGAAAATTCTCTATGATCGATGATAGAGTTAGGGCCCCCCCCCCGCTTCAACTAGGAACAATGCATGGAGGGGCTTCAAGAAGATTTCCTATGACACTAGGAGGGCCTCTGTGTTGACTAGTGATAGAGGTACTGAGAGGAACTCCGTACTTCTTTTTTAATAGTGGAGGACCTACACTTTAATAGGTAATGGTATGATGAGGACCATTACTCTGATTGTGAGAGGGGAGAGGACCTCTACATAGGTTGGTGAATGGATAGGGAGGACCTCCACAAAAAACTCATCATCATGTGTTGGCCCATAATTACTATTGATGGTTCCATCAATTGACATATTCATCCTAGCCAACATATGGGGTTGAAAACTAAATAGTCCCAACTACTCATGGATGGATACCTACTCATCCTTCTTGGAATCTGGTGGAATGTGCCAATGTCGGAAGGGTCCAGTAGAGTCTTGGAAGATGATGCCCCTTTTTGAGCATTCTCCATGTCCTACCCCCGAAGTTGACGTTAGGTGCTATGAAATGTGGCTAGTGGAGATGGTGTATAGGCCACCTTTTCATCAACCATAGGGACCAACCATTTCTGGAATTAATGTGGCCTAGTTGGAGCACTCCTTGGATGCTCTTGAGTAGTAGTTGTAGTCGATGTGACTTGGGAATCCCCCAATTTCTTATCGTATAGGAGAAAATATTATAATTATTCATAGGAGATGTTCACAAATCAGTTCTCTATTGAAATGCGGAAGGTTTCCTCCCTACAGATCGCTTGGGGGTGTAGTTTTCTGTGAGACACTGAAGCCTCCTAGTTCTGGCGGGCCATATCCCTTGCGGGAATGATCCCCTTCTACACATACATACATACATACGAGGGTATTTATCTTCCTCCTCTAGATGAACTCAAAAAGTTATATAGTGAATGGGAATAGTACATATTTTTTCATAATGATTTTCATGATGGATGTGGTGTCATGTGGGATTTCCACATTAACATTTTTCCTACCTCGGTGCATATGGGTGTTGGGTGGTTGGTTTCTTGTGGTCAGTGTACTACAAAGCATGTTGATTCAGCCATCAATATATGTATAAGGAAATCGATTCCACTATTCCTTAGGATCATCCAAACATCAAAATGTGTTGAGTTATTCATGATGAAGATGCTTTATAAGGATGAATCCCCATCATTAACATCCCCAATTTGAGGTGAGTTTCATGTTGGGCCCACTATTTTAATGGATGGACCAAACATCAGATATCTAGATCTGTTTAATTAATAATTTTCTAATGTATTTAATTCTACCAGTCTCTATTTGTAGGAGAATATTTTCACATTGGGTTCTCTATTCCTATTTCTACCACTTCCGTTAGGGACACCATATGGGTGTTAATATTATCTAGCAAGCTTGTTACCGAACATTACACTTTCCAAAGGTGGGAGACATTCATCACTTTTAACATTGACGATTTCTAATTAATAAAAAATGATGATGGTATGTTGGATTCACTTACATTGGATCCTCCCTAAAATAGTCTCGTATTCCTAGTTTTCCACATATATTTATGTCATGTTTGTGGAACACATCCTAGGTGTTGTCTCTTTATAGAAAATTGGTTAATGACACTGCCTTTTTCTTGACATTATTCCTATATCGGTAGGGTTGATACCTTTGGTTTGAAGAGTAGTCATGTCTGGAATTACACTGACTTTTTCTTGACATTATTCCTATCTAGGTAGGGTTGATACCTTTGTTTTGGAGAGTAGTCATGTCTATAATTATTAGCATGTTTGAATGCTGGGAACATTGGACACCTATATTTGTCATCATACGAGGCACCTCATAGAGGCATATTTCAAATGGAATCTAAGTCATATCATGTCTATCACAATGTATCTAATTTTAAAAGAGTATATCTACCAATCCTTTGTCATATATCTCAAGTTTTTTCATCGGAAGTTGATTCCATTGCTTCATATATTCCAAGGATTTAACCTTATTCAGTTCACACTTTACATGAGCTGGAATCATGAGATATGTCATGAGTTTTATGTCTTGCAGTGATAGTATCGTGTTTATTAGAATGCGCCATGGATATGGATCAATAAGGCATGATCAAAAATTTACCATGAAGAAAATCTGGGTTGGATGGATCAAAAATACACTTGATACAGATCTGTGGGTGTAACCCAGAATACCCCAAGAGGAAAATGTGGAATGGATGGATCCGAACACACATTGAGATATATCTATGAGTTTTTTCCCATAAATAGATGATTTCACACCATAAAGGTTAATCAAAACACTATAGTATGTTGATCTAAGAGTTACATACCTTGAATAAAGAAAACTAGTTTACCATTGGATGTGATTAAATCTAATTGAGTAGTCCAACACACCCTATTTATTATATAGGGATGAAAAACCCATATCTTTTGATACATAGTTCAAGGTCATGTGACATGCTAGGTCCATGAATTTTAACAACATTCGTTATAGATGATCATAATGAAAAAGAATCATTTATAAGGGATGGTGTGGGGATTATGAATTGAAGATTCTCAAGGGACCTAGAGGAGATGTGATCCACCATGTGAGGGGAAGGATCTTACTAAGGATGTGGCTTGGATAAAACCAGGATGTATGATGATTTTAGGTTTTTACCACAAGGAGTTTTCCTACATATCCTATTAGTTTGGAAATATAATCCCTTATTATTTGTAATGTGTTACTGATTATATTTATGCAGGAGGCCCAAAGAAACATATGTTTGGGTCTTAAACATGGATACTTCCCATATGGTGAGTGTGGATGATGGGTCATTCACATAGTAGCGGACCATTGGTTTTGAGGTTGGGGATTGTATCTATAAAGAAGACCAATGGTGGTGATTGAGGGTATTTCATGATTTCAAATATCTTATATTCCATCATGAGTCATTATCTATGTGAGAAAAAACAATGTGCAGTAGACCATACTGTCATTTCTGGAAAGAAGTGTCAAAGAGAGTTGGTGTAGTAATTATTCATGGAAGATAACAATGGAGGATTTCAATCCTTGTAAGGATGATCTCATCACATTAGGTGTTTATCTCATTCCTTTTGAGTGTAGGCAGTGTGGGTACTGTCCAATACCACTCATTTAGGGAGAATTATTTCCTTATTGTGCATGGAAAGGTCATAGATTAATATCATTTGGTGAGGATGTTGGGACAAAGAAAAATTTACATCATAGATATAGGACATGGAGGACTCAATACTCATCATTTATGCTTACATGACCATAAATCATACACCCTTTGGTGGGGGACATCATTAATAATGTTGTGGTGTAATGGTTGTTAGGTCTGGTATATCACTTTGTATGCATTCTCAATACTCTAATGAGAAGATACAAGTGTTAACTTATATATACTATGAATAAAAAGGAAGGTGGAGTCTTGTGGAAAACATTATGTGCAGTGATCCATATGAATAGGTGGCACATTTCACATAGGCTCTCAAGGTGCAGTCGAACCGATCGCAGTTTGGGGATGTGGATCTCAACACTTATCTATCATGAATAGGTAAGAACATAATGTTAGAAGCATAGAGAGTCCTATGATATATGTTTAATGAATATAAAGGCTTCTAAGAGAGGATATTTGTGGATCTCAGGTTCTTCTCAATGGTTAGGGGCTTCCCAAAGGAGGAGGATTCATGAAGCATGGTGACCGTTCCCCAAGAGGAATTTCTAGTTCATGAGAGGAGTTCTTTGAAATGGATGAATTCTTCTCGATGTCTCAAGTGACTCATAGGGCCTTATTACATTATCATGGTCATAGGTCTTAATAAAGGTCATCTACACCACGCCTAGAGGCATTAATGATCATAATAAAGGGGGTTTCACAATGCATAGTTACCTTGAATGATCCATTTTTTTCTAGTTTGTGATGTTTATGAGTTTTGTGGATCGGGAGAAATTCAGTAGTTAAAAGGTCAGGTTAACATCCAAAAAATAGTGTATTGAAATGGTATTTATATGAATGGGGTTTCATAAATATTATATGTGGTTCAAAAATAATATTGGGGATTTACGAATGGGAGTTTCTCTATTGGAATCCTAAAAGAACACCTTAAATTGTTTTTATAGTATTGAAGTTCCTTCATACTCATAGAGGAACACCACCACACCTTCACACGTTCGTAGAGGGAAATTATCATCCAAGATCCTCATGATAACTATCTATTCAAAATGATGTAGGGATTCATAAAAATGACACCTATAGTGTTTTATGGAATGATTTTTCTTGTATTGTCTCTAAATCATCTGTTTGTTCCTTAAATCATATCACGGAACTTTTTTAGGCACTAATAATGATCTTTAGTAAGAAAAAAAGTGAAAGTAGTAAATTATGTCAAGAAAAATGAGTTCCACATGGATAAGGGAGAATTTCACCATCCTAGAAGTACCAAGAAGTATTGTGATCATTGAGAGAACTTCTCTTGTGTAAAAATAATGAAAGATATGGTGTAGTATTTTTTAGGAGATTGTAATAACTGCAAGTTAAAGTAGAGTGATAGAATTAAAAAGGCATGATGAAACTATTTCCTATACCCATGTGGATATGGGAGAATTTCACCATGTATGTTGGAAAATATATCCTGAATAGGAATTTAGGAAAAAATAAAATCTTGGTTGTAGTGGATCAACTCACCAAGACTCTCCACTTTGTAACTATTCAAGAAGATTTCACACAAGAATAATATTCCACGAAATATATCATTGAATTTTCCAGGATATATGGGGTTCCACATTCAATAGTCTATTATCATTATCTATGGTTTACCTATAAACTCTAGATAAGTATTAAATGTTTTTTGAAAACTAAATTAATTTTGTACCCACTATCACCCAGAAACTAATAGCCAATATATCAGGACTATTCATAAACTAAATGACATAATGAAAGACTACTCAGTGTAATTTAATGCTGGATTCTATCGAAATTTCTCATTAGTTGAGTTCTATTAGAATTACAGCTTCAAATTGAGTATTCGAATTTCTCTATATGAAGCTCTATATGGGAACAATGATAAAACTACAACTTGTTGTAATGGATTTAGTGAATGAAAGCCACCAGACTTGATCTTGTAGAAGGGATGACTCATATATTCTAAGACTTCCAACAAAAAATTAATGCTCCTTGTGTCTAAAAAATTGATATGTTAATAACCGATGAAATGAAATGGAGTTTGAAGTTGTAGATTATGTTTTCCATTAAATATTATCATGTATGAGAGTTATGTGTTTTTGTGGATGCGTTGAAAAATAAGGGCAGTTCCTCCATTATGGATTCTGAATCTGCTCCATCTGGTAGGATCATTAGAAAAGGGCATATTGCTCATGTTGTGGTGAACCAAAATGTTGTTAAAGAAATAGTGAATCTGTGTATATTTTCCAAAATTTATTGGGTTCTAATTCCAAAAGGGGGGAAGTCGTGGATGTTCAATGATCTCACATAGAGGATTACAACAATATGGGGGTTTGCTGATTGGAAAATCAAGGTGATGGGTCATGGATTCAGTCATATTGTTTTTTCATCTGATGAACTTAAAAGGCATGCGTGGAGTCTTGGGTTAGTTCCTTTAAAGCATGCATTTCTTTGAATTCATGAATGGGACCGTAATTTTGATCTGAATTCTATAAAAAACACATATTCTCAGATATGGATTAGAGTCTGAAATATTAATTCGATATATTGGCATCCACAGATATTATGGTACATTTATTTGTCCGTTAGTAATCAAATTAGGTTGGATAAGAAGTGTGGCAGCCCCTCCTTTGGTCATTATGCTAGGATTTTAGTTGAGGTTGATAGTACAGTCACTCTTGTGGAAGAAGTGGTGTTGACCACTAAGGATGATATCCTTACTCATGGGATCCTATATCAAAGGAAGCCCAAGTTTTGTTCGAATTGTCATTTATTTGGACATGTGGTCTCGAATTGAAATAGACATAAAATTTTTAGTCTCCACAAAATCAGAGGGCATGAGTTCCCAAACTGCAAGAGAAATAAGGGAAAGGTTGTTGGACCTTATCCCTCTAAAGTTAAATGTAACTAAGGTAATTAGATTGAGAGGGTCACTAACTTGGGGGGATCTAGTTCTGAGCTCTGTGTGAGATCCTGATCAGGATAAAGAGCCCGCTGCATCATCTGCACATGTGGCTGTTAAAGATTCAGATCCTTTGGCCCTCTCAGGTCCTACTCATCCTGTCCCCTCAATGATAATGCCCATAAGGACAAGATGAATGATGAGCTGGTTCATACTACCTGTGATGATGTATCAGATCTGGTCATTTCTACTCCTTTGGAACCTGTTTCTGTAGATTCTATGTTCAATAAGGAAAATAATGATGATGTATTAAAGCAACTTCTCCTCCCATCCAGTGGTGGTGGGGATGGGGAAGTAGATCAGAATTCTTGGAAGTAGCCTAGAGAATTTTTCTGCTACATCCCGATAATGTTGGGAAGAGAACACTCCCTGTCACTTTTCATGCTCCTGGTGAATCCTGGAACAAATTCTCATCCCTTTGTCCTGAGACTTCTTATAATGATAGTGATGAATTGTCTACTTTGAATTGAGATTCAGGTGATCCCACCCATGTTGAAATAGATACTGTTAAACCTATTGAAAACCTGAAAAACGATGATGATGGGCCTAACACCAGTGTTGGCGCAAAAATTTGGAATGAAGGAAAGGCCCCAAGATGGTTCCATGGACTGCCTCACGAAGCCCCTTCGTGGAGTCCCCAAGCACCGCAGACTCCGCGAATCCAAGAAGGAGTAAGGCTCCATGAACGCATGTGACGTTCGTGAGCCCTCTGTGGAGAAAAGAAGGAGGAAGGATTCACGAATTCATTTGACGATCGTGAGCTCGCAACGAAGCAAAGAAGACGGGAGGCTCCGCGAGAAAATTTGACATTCACGAGCCCACCGTGAAGCCCATGAGGCGGGATGCTCTACAGCCCTAGTTGATGTTCGCAAGCCCGCGACGAAGCTACATAGACCCTCTTCACACCGTGTGAGCTCCGCTCCATGGTCCCTCTTGCCTATAAATACGGGACTCCCCCTGAGCTCTCCGGATGGTTAATCTGACCATTCGGCTTCCCATCTCCAGAATCGTGAAGCACTCATCCACTCGGGGAACCATGACCTGCGCGCGATACTTTTGCTTCAAGAAGTCCCTCCCTATTTTCTCGTTTTGATCCCCTCTTCTGAGAGGGATGCCTTTCGCAAAGCCTAAAGGATTTCACGAAGGAAGGGGATCCCCAAGGGGACCCGGGTCATCATGAAGCGTTTATGATTCGCGAATAACCCTTCATGTACACTTGATCCATTTTATAAGGCAGTATCACTGTACTTCGCAAAGCACATTGCTTCTTGACACCTTGCTCCACTTTCCTACACAAAGCTGTGCTCCACGAATGTCCTTCCACTTTGTGAAGCACCTCCCATTTTCACCTCTACCCCATGGTAAGGCTAAGGTACCCTACTTTGCGAAACACACCCCTTCGCAAATTCCCTCCGCTACGCGGAGCAACAGAGCTCCATAAGGACCCTACCTATGGACCCCTCTGCTTGGAAAATCCTTTTCTCGTGCGACCCTTCAGGTTTGTACAATGTGATTTCAAAGTCCACTGGACAATACTGACCATAGCATTGCAGCGCCTAAAGCTTATTTGCATAGGAACACTAATGGATATTTTTCTACGCATAGCGATGCTAACGTGGACCCCTCGATGGTTCGCTCCATGAAACCCCCTTAGTACGGTGCTGTCGGTGCCTTCCCTCCCACAAGGAGCGGAGGGTACCGGTTATGTAAGTCCTAGGGGTGCGGATTAATCCCACCTCATCCGAGCTACATGATGTTAAACTGACAAGAACCTTCGTCCTCAATACATGACGTCAAACTGTGACCTGAACCCATGCCTCACATGTAGGGTCCCCCCACCTTGGTCATTTTCCACACCCCATAGTCTTCACAGGGGATTATATCCTCTTTCTTGGAGTGGAGTTTGTCCGTGGGGAATGGCAGTCATTTTGGTATAAGCACCTAGCTCTTCTTGTAGGAGGTAGCACCCCTGCTTCTCCTCACTTCATCTGTGACAAGGCCAACAGAGGGTGTGATAGGGGATGGGGATTCCCCCCTCTTCGGTCCCAAATCCCTCTTACACTAATCTTTGTCACCATTGGGCCTCCATCCTGTAGTAAGTCCCAATCTCTCCCTCCTTGGGCCACTCCACGTGTAAGCCCAACTCCACATCCCACGGATGCACCTTTTGCGACGTGATCGTCTGGCCTCTGCTGCTTCTTATTTCTCACAATGAGCACGACTAACGTAGGCTTATAGTAAGCATCGACCAAGACACCACTCCCGTCCCACATAACGTTAAACTATATCCCAACTCGTCCAGCATGATGTCAAACTGTGTGCCTGAACTACATGGACTTTGATCAATGTCAAGGCATGGTATGTAGGAAGCCTCCACAAGGTTCAATCCCAACAACCATTGGACCTGACTATCTCTGTGTCGGTGCACCAAGACCCCATAAACACCTTGGGTAGCCTAGAGTATAATCCCCACACCATGTTGAACAATTTGGACTTTGATCCATGTCAAGGCATGGTACGTAGGAAGCCTCCCTGAGGTTCAAGCCCATCACCCATCAGACCCTCGATCCATCTTCACATCGGTTCATTAACACACCCTTTATTGAACAATGTTGACTTTGATCCATGTCAAGGCATGGTACGTAAGTAGCCTCCCTGAGGTTCATTCCCATCACCCATCGGACCCCCGGTCCATCTTCATGTTGGTTCACCGACACACCCCTTCCTGAACTACGTGGATTTTGATCCATGTCAAGGCATGGTACGTAGGAAGCCTCCCTGAGGATCAAGACAATCTCCAATCGGACCCCCGGTCCATCTTCACATCGGTTCACCAACACACCCCTTCCTAAACTATGTGGACATTGATCCATGTCAAGCATGGTACGTAGGAAGCCTCCCTGAGGTTAAATCCCATCACCCATTGGACCCTCGATCCATCTTCACATTGGTTTTCCAACACAACCCTTACAGAACTACGTGGTCTTTAATCCAGGTCAAGGCATGGTATGTAAGAAGCCTCCCTATGGTTCAAGACCACCGGCCGGTTGTTTCGACACCCTTCACTACGGTTCGCCCCCATCCTGCATGATGTTAAACTGTATCCTGAACTATGTGAACTTTGATCCATGTCAAGTCATGGTATGTATGAAGCCTCGACGAGGTCAATCTCAACAACCATTGGCCCTGATTGTCTCCGTGTCGGTGCGCCAAGCCCACATAAACTTCCTGCAAATCTTAGAGTGTAATCCCCACACCATCCTAAACTATGTTGACTTTGATCCATGTAAAGGCATGGATCATAGGAAGCCTTAATGAGGTTCAAGCACATCACTGATCATACCCTCGGTCCATCTTCACATCGGTTTTCCGGCACACCAGTTCCTAAACTACGCGGTGTTTGATCCAGGTAAAGGCATGGTATGTAGGAAGCCTCCCTGAGGTTCAAAACTACCATCCACCAGGACCAAGGTCCTTATTCATGTAGGTTCGCTGACACATACCCACACCTTTCAGAACTATGTGGATGTTGATCCATGTCAAGGAATGGTATGTAGGAAGCCTCCCTGAGGTTCAAGCCCATCACCCCTCGGAACCCAAGTGCATCTTCACATTGGTTCACCAACACACCTCTTTCTAAACTATGTGGTCTTTGATCCATGTCAAGGCATGGTACGTAGGAAGCCTTCCTGAGGTTCAATCCCACCACCCGGTTGTTCCGACCCCCTTAATGTCGGTTCGCCCCCATCCCACATGATGTTAAACTGTATGCCCGAACTACATGGAATTTAATCCATGTCAAGGCATGGTACATAGGAAGTCTCTTTGAGGCTCAAGCCCAAAACCATAGTCCATCATGATTCTTACCCTGGCCACCACATCCTGGTGAGATCATGCCACCTCATTCCCCTCCACAGCATTTGGGGATCCGCCCACATGTTGGCCCCAATATCGGTGTTCCCCCAGGGGGATCCTCATTCTGATCCACACTAATCAGTGTTATGATCAGTCTGATCCATCTGCAATGGATGTTAAACTCATGGTATACCTTGTGTTAAACATGGGAAGCTGAGGAAAACCTCAGATACATGCCTATGGCATAGGATTTACCACATTTGATGTGGGATGCCTCGGGCTTCCGTGCCCCCGGGAAGCCCTATAACAAGGGACAAAAAAAAAGACACACTAATCTCCAAGGTCCAGAAATGCTAGTGATGCCCAGAGTGACTACTCCCCAAAGCGAAGGTTGCTGCCCTGACCGGACCCCATGGAATGTCCTGACAGAAGCAGTGTAATTAATGGGTGTCCCTGAAAATACAGTATCAGGAAGAGTTTCAGGAACAACATATTAAATCTAGGAGGGTGACTCGGACTAGGTGACGAGTTCCGAGGAAGAATCCACAGAATGGAGAACCGACATCCTATCATCCCGTTTCGATCATGGAGCTGATGTCCCTGAATAAGGAACGAATGTTGCCCGCATTTGGAAAGTGGGAATGCAGGGTAACAAAAGCTGCGCGTGTCACGCTCAAGCAGACGGACACGCACGCCCCTGTGAAAGCGTCGGAAACAGAAATGGTGAACCCGGCGTGAAGTTCTTCACCTAAATATATAGATTAGTAATGCTCATGGAATCCAGGGATTGACGTGTCACGAGATCCATCTATTTGGCACCGGGTCCCGCCATGAAAATGGTGAGCCTGGCATGAAACTCACCAGAAGTTGGGGCAGTACAACATTGGGCGTCCCGTTCTGTGACGTTTTCAGGGTGGATCCCTCTCACTGCCCACAGAAGATGGGATGGTGCTCGGGCACAAGTTGTCGATTTACTTTCCTCTGAGCACTGAAGAGTCCACCTACCTGCTTCTCAGGAATCAAGTTATTGCCCTGGGAACGTGATCACTGCCTGCTCGCCTATGCAGGGGCATATGAAACACTAGTACAGCCGCTCTGCGTGGATCCACTGCTGACACAACGATGTATGTGCCCACAACTGTGGGGTTCCAACGCCCCATATCCCCATCATAAGTCATCTAAAGAAGGGTGATTAACGAAATTGTACTTTGTTAGAATGAGAAGGGAATAATGCTGGCCTGATGTATGGCCCGCCTGGACCTGGAGGCGTCTAGGCCCCACCGTCAACGCCACCCCCGAGGGCCACGCAGGAAGACCCTGCTCCCGACCCCAAAAATCAATCATTTCGGGAGCATGTCCCCAGAGTGCTTTGACGAATCACTACCTTATTCTGTTGAGGTGGGTGACGTCCAGCCAAGATCGGTCAGAGTCCTGATGTAGAGGCTCCCAGTGAGGGCCCCCACACGGCTGCGTCGGCGTCACCGCCCTGCCTTTCCGTAAGAGAAGGTAAGCCACGCCCCTGCGCCACAACCACCGGCATGTCTGACCCGACGCCAGCATCGGGCACGAGCTGAGGAATTCCCACTAAGGGGCATCAAAATCGACAAATACTGTGGCCTGAGCCTCCACCAACACATATCATCAAGTCCCTGCACACACTGATCAGGGGAGCTCCTACACCCAACCGGGATAGAGGCCCCAATTGCCCCACTGGAAGGCTGAGTCGACTCTCCTGGCCACAGCCACGAGAGGGGGGTGTCGTGAACCAACCTGCTGTGATGCAACCCCATATGGAGGTCCTCCTTATACCACCACCACTATAGGCGTAGGTCTTCCCGTCTTCGAGGCTCGGCATGGAGGTCTGCCCTGTGCCACCCCCATTCCAAATGAGGGTCCGCCCCAGGGTTCCGTCTCTCTCCAACGTGGGGATCCTCCTTATGTCCTCTCCACAGCTGGCGAAGGTCCTCCTCGCCCCAGAAACCAGAGGGGTGAAGGCCAGCCTTGCTCCACTCACACAAAGCATGGAGGTCCTCCTCATGCTCCAACTAGTTCTAGTAGAGGTTTTACCTGCTCAGGCATTGTTCATAGAGCTCCTCATCATTTCCCCTTTAATATTTTTCCTAGTGCTCCTTTCACACTGACTGTCTCAAGTGGAAGTCCTATTCGCCCTGGCACCAACATGGTCGAAGGAAAACATGTCGAAAATCATCCCTATCCCATGGAGCCACCCAACGGAAGGAAACCTGGTTTTCACTACCACAAGAAGAATCATGGGAAGTCCCGGACTGAGATCAAAATAGTCTACTTCTCAGACTCTAGAGTGGAGTGAAACTCATCTCAGGAACCCTTCCCTCACTCATCCAAGTCAAGGGTCGGGATAGGGACAAGGAACATTATCCTGGTACTTCCAAAATGCGAGGTCCACAAGATTCCCACCTCCCTCCATAGGTTTATCAAAGAGGATGAATATTTGGCGACCCCATAGGTTACGGTCGTCCAATCACCACCATCGTCACCAGAAGAGATTTCTACCTCCACGAGAGATCACCGAGAGCTATTCTGGGGAATAATGGTAGGCGAGCAGTATCGTGACCCACGATCGGCAGCCCTGGACCCTGAGCCAGAAATTGTGGCAGTCAGCCCATCCTATTACGACATTGCGGCCAGGTCACTACACTCTTTAGCGGACAACCCTTGAATCGGCGGCCAGTCAGCCTGTTTGCCATATTCTCTTTGGTCTAACCTATCGTCCTAGCTGTCTACCTTAGTACCAATACTAGTTCCTCAACCACCCCAGTTGGTGAGTGGGGAAATCAAGGTCTAGACCCTGAAATTGAGTCAAGGAGATTCTGGAGCATTCTTGCAGCAGACTACTTCCCTGAGGAGTTTTGGCCCGTAGTAGTGCAGTATTTCTACATACCTGAGTACATCACCCCAGGGAATGTTGAGTGTCCTTGATACACCCTCTGGGAAATGTATTTCAGTCTCTTTCATCAATTCATGGTGTATCCAAGTACCGAATCTCATTTTGAGGACATCAGCGAGCAATGTCGTCTAGTCAATCTGGCAACACTCCCGGTGGCCCAGCACCCTAGGTCACTAGGCCATCGTGAGGCCCTCCAGCCACATTGCATTACGAGTATTAAGGTACTTCTCAATATCATCAGGGATGTAACCCCCCAGGTGGAAGTCTGTGGCTGGGGGCAGTATGCTACCCTCCCCTTCAGCCCTATCCGAAGGCAGCCCAAATTGCTATTTGATATTGAGGACATGCCCCTGGGAAGGTTCACAGTCCACATGGCTGATGTAGGGGACAAAGATAATGATCTGGAGTTTCCTGATGGAGACGTACCCTATGAGGGTGTCCCACCACTATTTGACACATCTGGGAGGATTACCCGTCAGCAGAGGAACCTCCTAGGTCTCCATGCGCCCACCGAGTCGTTGGTGCTTGGCTAGAATTCCAGTAAGGGAAAAAATAATGTCGAAGATGTAAGGAACTATGAACCATCCTCCTCAGTGCATAAGACGGAAGAGGACCCCGAGAAGGCCGCGTTGGGAAAGCAATTTGCAGAGAAAAAGAGGTTGGTCGATGAAATCTTGGATGAACACATGATATAGTGACGACCCGACTATGGAGATCCTTGGCCGGGGCAGTAGGGGAAGAACAACTTCCCCAGTGAGATTCCTTCTAAAAACCCTGATCATGCTACTTCCGCTGATAGGGTTGAAGCCGGAACTCACGACAAGAGGGCACGGTATGTCTCAACAAACCCTCCCAAACGGTTCAGCAATCGAAGGAATCCATCCCGGGTTCCCCCAGCTGCCCCTCAGACCATTCCACCAGTCCTTCCATGAGCCAATGAACCCGTCTACCTTGTTGAAGAGCCTGAAAATGCACTTGTGGTTAAGGATCCCCATCAAGATAGGTACCCCATCCCGGAAGATCCTATGACAACACTCATTTCCCTCTTTGAGGCATTGGAAATGCGGCAAGTGGCAATCCCACCAGATGGCAAGGCATACCCGGCCTAGGTGGATGATTTGTCAGCACCTACGGGTTTCGGGAATCCCACATTCTCCCCCTTTAACTGGACGAGGGACCCACTGCCACACCTGGCCCACATTAAATTGAGGTACGAGCCCATTATGGTGACTCTAGAATAGCAGGAGGCTGCCGGGCTCCGCTGTTTCGGTCAGACACTGTAAGGGCCGACATTTGTCTATTATAGCCAGCTGCCTATCAGATCTGTGATAAGCTAAGAGGACCTTCACAGACAGTTCCTCTACCAGTTCAGATCTACCACCAGGAATAACAGCATCGTAGACCTCTCCAAGTGAAAACAAAGGCCTGATGAGCGAGTCGCGAACATTATCGCCTGATGGAAGGAACTCATATATTCCCTCGACATGCCACTGTCTTAGAAGAAATTAATAACGATGTGCATAGGGAATGTAAAGGCGGAACTGGTTCCCTCCCTAATCACCCAGAAAGAGTATGTTTTTATAAAATCTTCTATGTTTTACTTATTCTCTATCATTTTTTCCAATTATATTAAAAAAAATTAGAAAATTTTCTTGATAGTATTTTAAAATTATATTAATGATTATAAAATATAGTAACTATAATAACTAGGAAATATTTAAATTTCAAACTTCCCCTTCACTCTCATTTGACAATATCCCATCAACAGTCGGTTAAACGCCAATAAAGACAATGAAAATCCTTTTCACCAAACCAATTGTTAGTTATAATAAGTAATTTATGATATATAAATGTATAAATGCATTTATTCGAATATTCTATATTTAATGATTATTTTCCATGAAAAAAATTGAAAAAGTTGATGCAAAATGGTCTATTATTTAGGAAAATACGATATCAAAATGACTTTCCTTTAACAAATGAAATTATGAAATATAATCAAACTATTATAATTTATAAATTGTAGTAAAAAATAAACATTTTCATCAATGATTTAATATTTTTATGTTTAATATTCAGGAAGCTCAAAAGTGATGAAATAAAGTGGGATTTAAGTTAATGGGATTCTCGAACCAAACTCTCTTTCTTTAGGTTATCCATATTTTAGTTCATTTTTGATAAGGATATTCCTCTAATTTTTCATAAATATCTTTTTAAATATTCATGAATATTATTTCAGGGATATATATGTTATGACCTATTTTTTTAATCCATGTATAAATTTCTTCCAAATATACATTTCTTTCAAAAGCCCATATCTTATGCCTCTAGAGTTTTTTCTTCCTCACTCAAGAATGATGATATATATGCCAATTTTTTTTCTTATTCATTTTATAATTCTAGGTTTATTCATGAAATTATTCTTGATGTAATCTGGACAAATTACCTTCTTTAAAATGGGTTATTTCGTGAAATAAATTGTTATAAGTTCTAGGTGGCATGCAAGATTATATAAATATTATGATTTGATAGGTAGAAAATAATTATATATCCCTCTAAAGCATTGGGTAATGTGATTTATATATATATATATATATTATGTGTATTATGCATAATCATGATGGATTAATTTTTCACAATTATTATGTAATGATTCATTAGATATTTTATGCATAAACATGATGTTAGATGTATTCACAACAATTATTTTTATTGACCACAGTGACATGATATTTAGTTTTTATGAATTTACACATTTAATGACTTTATAAAATGTTTCCTCATGATTAAAAAGATGATATTTTACTTATTATATGATAAAGAGGACAATGTTCTCCCATGTTATATTAATTCACGTTTCTTATTAATCCTCTTACTACACATTCAAATTACCACTGTATTGGATGTATTTCATTGGGTGACAAATTTTACTAAGGAGAACATGATATTTTAGAATTAAAAAAGAAGAGTCATTTAAATACAATTTATCTTTATTATGTTTACAAGATGTATGTTCAAAATTCAATCATGATACTAAACCATTTGTTCCTTGAATGTATAACTATTATGTTGTTTATCATTAAAATAATGTAATAGTTATGTTGGAATAGTAGGGGCTCCAGAGATAATGGTTGTTACATAATCATAATAAAAATTGACCATATTTATGATACTAAATTCATTATTTCATAAATGATACCATGGATTTATTATAGGTAGAAGAAATAAAATTGAAAATGCCCAGTTATCTTTTTTACCTCTTTGTTGAGAAACCTCTTTTAGATTATACCATAAGATTTAATGGCATGATATCTTGGAAAAAGAAAAATATTTAGGATTTATGTAATGAATATAAAAAGTATTTATTTAAGATTATGGTTCATATATAAGGATTTAATGTTTTTATAAATAGAAGAGATTATGTTCCCTTTTAGAAGAGTGGGGGAACTCACAGAATTACTTATATCATTATCTTAATATAAATTAATTTTTATATTATGATGAATCACAACTGACTTATTTAAAATTTAGGATAAGGATAAGTCTATTTATTCTAATTTTATTAAATTTATTCATGTTTATATGATGGTCTAACTCTTATCTCATAGTTTTATCCCCTTATTAATCTTTCTGAGAATTAAAAATATATCAAGGTTTTCCACTATTTAAGGGTCAATAATGTTACCATAAATTTAAAACTGACCCATATGTGTTCCATGGATGATATATAAAACCATATCATATTCAGTTGTTTGAATATAGTATTTTTATGAATTTTAAAAAGTTTTATTTATCATTGTTTGTTATAAAATATCAGTAATGTCATCATTGGAACCTTTTGATTATATTTAATTTATATTTATCAAGATAGCTATGGAAATAAAATCTAAACCTTTAAAAAATAAATAATTTTGTATAAATATATATATATATATCATTTTACCACATTATTTCATCAAAATTGAATTACCTTTATTATTTATAAACATGTTCATTTTATTTCTCTATTAATCAAATTAATATTATGTTGGTTATGCAAACAATTTCTGATCATTATTCAATCAATAAAAAAATAAAATAATAATTATGATAAAAAATTAATTTATCTAGAAATTTAAAAAAATATATGAACTTACCCTCTTTTTATCCTTTTCTAATTTTTTTTGGGAAATTACACTCAATACATTAATATTTTTTTATTCTTTTCTAAAAATATTTTAATTTTTATAATCAAAAAAAAATTGAAACAAGTGAATCAATATTAGATACATAGATTTAGATGTCTTAACAACACCAATACATTGGTAAATTTAAATTTTTGAGACACTTTAGTGCCTTAGTCTAATGTTTTAACCAACATGTTCCTATTTTATCCTCACCAAGGTGACAATTAATTATTATATTTATTATTCATAATGAAGACGAATATAAAGGAAATATTTATCTAAATTTTTCATTATGATACCCAATATGGTATGTAGTTTTCAATATTCAATTCAATTATGAAATGAAAATTAATTTAATATTATTCCATCAATACGTGATGAGTAACTATTTTCCAGAAAAAAACTGGTTTCTGATGTATAAAATTTTTTATATCAAAATGAAATATAAAATTCTATTAAATGTTTATAATTATGTTGTCAATAATATATTCGAAAAAAATTTACTTTAATTAAATTTCTATTAAAATGATTTTTTTTAATTTCTTAAAATGAAAATTTGTTTTTCAATAATAATTACTATTTTTACTATTTGAAGAATTGTTAATATTTTCATTGGATTTAAAAAATTAAATCTGTGATAATAATAACATTTTTAATCCAAAAATAATGAGATTTTTCAATTATATTTTCTAAAAGATTCCATAATTAATCAATATATATTTATTCACAAAAAACAATAAAACAATTTGTGAAAAAATATATTTTTAAAGCATATAATGAATATACAATAATTATATATTCATCATCTAAAACCATCCAAAAAATGTTTCAAATTGTAAATTTCTATTCATTCATCCTCATTAAGGGATTTTTTATAAATTTATAAAAAAAATAAATTTCAATTAGAGGTTGAGTTACACGTATCACAAGCTATCAGAGAAAAGTTTTTTCAAGAAAAATATATCATATAATAATGGGGTGTTACATTATTCCATATGTAAATAAAATTTTCTTTGATAATTTTATATAAGTCATCAAATGTTAAACCTTTTTTTGAAACATATATCATTAATTTTTATGATAAAATTTCGATTGAATAGTTAAATTTTGACCCATAAAGGTTACCTCAAATATAACTTATTTATGTTCCTATATAAAGAGAACATTATTGGATATTTATAATATAGTTGTAGGTGATAAATCTAACATGAAATTACTTATTGAGGGAAATATATATAATTACATAGAAAAATATTAATGACAATGAAATCATAATTCTTTGAAGGTTGATCAATAAAGCTAATTCATTAGTAATGAATGTAATAGGATAAAATTATTATTTCAAGATCCCTTTACTAGATTTCAGGAATTAAATTACATATATACTAAAAGAAATATTAAATATGATTACTAAAAAAGTATAATTTTACCATTTAATCAATTTCAACTCAAATTTCATTTATTTCACCAAAAAATGATTTTTCAATGTGAATGTTTCAGGCATAGATCACCAGAATCAATATCCTTTGGATCAGAAAATAGAAACTGAATAATAAGTTATTCCCTCTATATTTACTAAAATAAATTTTTTATAAAAATATAAAATAATTATACAAATGAATAAACCTATAAATAAATATGCAATACATTAATCTCTAAAATTAAACAATAAAACCAAAGGTTTAGTATAGATAATTCCATAAACAAAAAACAGTATATCCCAAATACCCCCATTCACCTAAAAATATAATAAAATTGTGAACATAATGGTCATTTAATAACCTTTATCATACATATCCAAAAATATAATTTCATTCTACCCAAATAATAATCTGTGTTATACCAAATGTTATATAACACTCAACCAAAAAAACATCTCCCTATTTTTTATGAATCACCTCAAAAAAAAAGTGATTTTATTTGATAGTATTATTTAGAAAATAGAAAAATTATTATACATCAAAATATTTATGTACAAAAATTTATAAATATCTTGGATTCCACATAGTCAACTAATATAAATTATTCCCTTACCACTCTTTGGTATTCAGTTCATACCCCACAACCTTACTAGATGTGAATTTTTTTCTTTGCCTACATGTTTTCATTTTTCTAAAACTATATTAATATAATTCCAATAATGTTCCCAAAAAAACAATGAAGATACTCAAAAATTATATTAATAATCAAATAAATTTTTAACCACTACAGTTTTCTATACAGTTTTTTTTATACAAAAGTGAAGAATCATAATTGAATATTATTGCATTAACACAAATGATAATTTTAACCCTAATGGTTTTTATTAACATTAAACATATTTCCACATAATATAAATAAATTATTCTTAATATAACCTTATTTTTTTAATTATATTCTAAAACAAAGGGATTTATTTCCATAAATTTCCTCCAAAATATACTAAACCAAATTAAACTCATATCACATAAAACCTAAAAAGGGTTATTTATGATTTTATCCTTATGAATAACCTTACACTTATATTCCCAAGTAAAATTAGTTTTATCCCACAAAACTATGTCATATCATATGTTTATGTTGGTATTATTCTCTCATTCTAACAAATTATTTATAATGAAAATGTGAATTAACCCAAGAATATCCCCCAAGACATTTGAATTATGTGAATATAAAGGGCTTGTGAACCATACACTAGATTAATAACCAACATATACATGATAAAAT
This sequence comes from Viscum album, assembly GCA_963277665.1. Lineage (NCBI taxonomy): Eukaryota > Viridiplantae > Streptophyta > Magnoliopsida > Santalales > Viscaceae > Viscum > Viscum album. The sequence goes on from OY728119.1 coordinate 1,920,208,252, forward strand.
TTTTTTGGGGATATTACAACCAGATTCATATATACCGCAACCATGCCCACTTTAAGTATCTAGAAAGGTATATGTTTCATGGAAAACCAAATAATATATACCTAACCAAAAATTTAGGATCTTATTATATAATTTAATTGTCCAAAAACTCTATCGTAAGGTTATTTTCCCAAAACTATTTTATCCAAAATCTAGTTCGCATTGTTTCTACATAGATTTAACTGATACCAAATATAAATTCGTCAACTGAATTATCCCAAATTCTGTGGTTACATTATTATATTGGAACTAGATAAAAGTTATCACATCCAATGGTAAAAATAGTATATTAATCTTGGTAAACTATATACCTAATTGAATCTAAAATATTATTAAAAATTTAAAATAAAATAATGTGTTTTTATTTATAATTTCATTTTCAATATATCGTATCCTTTAATATCAATCATATTATGCTTATTGTCTTCCATGGAAAAGGGGAAAAAATATGGTTGGGCATAAGTGCTCTGTAATAGTTATGTATAGGGAAATATATCACGAATAAATAAGGAATGACCATTATGGGAAGGTAAATTAGTGAAAAAACTTTTCATTAAATTAATAACTAAACTACAAAGAAGATTATGGAAGGAATAAAAGATGGTAAAAAATTAAATATAATTAATCACATGAACCTGAAATATATCCTTAGTTATCATGGATATTTAAATAATCACTTGGACATCAAAAACTTATTTTATTATTATATATTAAAAAATTATAAAAAACAAAATATTTCTATCAAGTCCTCATGAAAAATAATTATAAAAATGTCATCAAGGCCTCATGCTATGTTATATTATATTAATGGGTATGGCCACACCTAAATTCCCCACTTGGATTACCATGTGATACCTCTTTTGTGTATAATAATGAAATATAATTATGGGCCCCATCAATCACTAAATTTATCCAGTGCACTCATCATTTCAATAAAAAAATACAACTTAGTCAACATGTGTCATAATCAACAATTATTCATATTGGAAAAACAATAAAGGTAATTCTAATACTTTCCCTATTATATCTGATCATAAAATATATATAGAAATATGTTAGATCATATCATTATATTTTAAACTCAATAAATTATAATGTTATTTAATGTATGATTAAATAATCGATAAAAACATTTAAAATATCACTAGAATATTTATTCATGAAAATATCCTTTTAATTTTGAAATCACATATTTTAAATCCAGATATTTCTATAATATTATGTAATATATTTTCATAGAAATTATCTCTAAAAAATTTAAATTATTCTTCAAGAAATTGATTAATGAGGATGGTGGGAAGTTACATTCTTTAAGTGTGTGTTAAAAAATATTCTTTTCAAAAAAATTTAAAATGTCAAATGTACATAATTCAGAAAATGTTAATAAGATTACATGGGAATTTTTTTATAATGATAATAACATGGATAAAAACTAAATTAATAATTAAAAATATAATATTAAAAATTTGAAAAAAAATTAATGAAAAATTAGAACTGAATGAAATTATTCTTGGACAAATGAAAAAAATAAATTTTCCATAAAAATATTATCTATATATTTTAATAAAATAACATATGACAATTAAATTATATTTTTTGATTTATATAAATAAATATAGTAAAAGAAAATATATTTCATTTAAGATTTAAATTTTATATAATCCACCCAAGGGATACTTAAACATAAACAATCCTGAATAATGATGAGATTGTGAAAAAAACTGTTACCTCAACTGCATAATTATTTATAAGTGTTCGAATGTCATATATAATAAATAGAACATTATTTAATATATATTATAGAAAAATAATAATAATATATATCGTACAATATATGATTTTCTTATAACATATTTTTACCAATTTATTAAAAAATATTATTGACCTCATCTTTTCCAGACATTAACCATTTCATTTTTCATATACGTTTTGGTACTATAGTTCCGACTCTTTTACTTTGATCCTAATTAAATATTTGAAAAAAAATTATCCATGATATAAATATATTATATATTCATTATATAAATATTTATTTCTATTCATAAAAATTTGATATTGAAAAATTAAATACAACATTCAATGAGACTGTATATTGTATGTACACTTAAACAACGTACACATTATTCAAAGGATGGAAAGAAAGAAATGTGAATAACAATTAACTTATAAGAATAATGATTATATCTTAAATACCAAATATATTTATGAACACCATTAGTATAATAATCCAAATAATGTGGTGATTGAAATAAAATTACAACACTACATGTAGATTGTATGATATTCATATGTAAGAGTAATGTTTTTTCATTCCATTTGAAAAATTATGACGGATAATGGTCATTAAGTCTTCATAATAATTATTTAATATATTAAAAGTAAAAAATTAATTATTTTTTAATGGTTTCAATATATTTAGATGATGTTTTAGAATAAAAAAATTAAAAAAGACTCAATTTAGAGTTATAAATCTTCATTGAGAAACCTCGTTTATATTACACCAGAAGCCCTAATGATGTGGGATTTTGGAAATAAAAAAAATCTATTGGATGTAATGAAGTAATATAGGAAGGTATTATAGTAGGTATTTTTAAAGATATATAACTCAAAATGTCTATTTAATATAATATAGGTTGCTCTATTTTATAAGTGAGGGGCACTCTTATAATAACTAAAAGTATTAAACTAATTTCTTGTAATTTCTATAATAATGTGACTATAAAATTAAATATTTATAATTTATTATAAGAATAATTCTTAATACCAAGATTAAATAAAATTTATATGTGTTTTAGTTGGGTTTTAACCCTTATCTCTTAGTTTTAACAACCCTTTAATATTTTTTATAATCACCATAATATCAATACTGTCAAGAATGCAAGGGTAAAAAATGATACCAAAAAATGAAAATTAAGCTATAAACGACCAATGGTTGATATTTTAAATGATATCATATTAAATTTTATGATGATAGGTTTTTTATGAATTTTAAATCATTTAATAATATACTGTTAATTATAAAATATCATTATGGACTTTTTGGAACTATTAATTTACATTGAATTTAAATTCATCATTATAGCAGTGAAATTTGAATATAAAAATTTAATGCATCCCTAAAATGTAAAATTTTTTATTTAAAATTATTTTTACATAATAATTCAAGATTATTTTATTACATTTATTTTTTTAATTCATTTGTTTTATTTCTTAATTAATTGGAAAAATACTATGTTGACATTCGATAAGAATTTAATGAAAATACCCAATTAATAAAAATTATTAATAAATTAATATGAAAAATAATTTTCTATAAAATATAAATTTATAACTGAACATATCCTCTTATTTTCCTTTTGTAAAAATTTGAAAGATATTAAAATCGTGATAGTGAAAATTTTCATTTATTTTATTCTAAAAATAAATCAATAGTTATAATCAAAGTAAAAAAGGAACCAAGTAGAAATATAATATAAACATTCATGTATATGGATGAAAAAGGTATAAATACTCATTTTAGGGAAATCTAAATTCCTTATCCGGACATTTCAAATATATTTTATCAATTTTTCTCCTGTCTTGGTCAAAAATAGTTATCAAGGTCATAATTCCAAATGAACAAAAATAAATGGGACATATTTTAAAAAATTAATCATATTGATTTCAAAAATAAAATCTATATTTCATGATTGAATTAAAATTTATATTAAAATTTAATTTTACATTAAACCCCCAAAATGTGTCAAAAAGTCGTTTTTGATGAAAAAATGTTTTCTGATGTTTAAAGTGTTTTATAACAAAAATATGACATAAAATTATATAAAATGAAATTAATTAGATTCTTAATTATATAGATTAATTAATATTAATTTTTTAACCATTTTCAACAAAAATTGACTCTTCAATGTATTAAATGAAAAAGAATTTTGAATAATTATTTGTATTTTTAACTACTTTTAGAAAAATCAATCGTTTCTAAAAAAAATCAAAAAAAATTACTATATGATAATTATAACATTTCTATATTAAAAAAAATTCAAATGAATTTACTTAAATTTTTTAGAATTAAATTATATTATTTATTAACATTAAGAACAAAAAACCCTTTTTTTAAAAAATATATTTCAAAATCAAATTGTGACTTTTCTAAAATTATAATTAAATAATAGAAAACACTAGAATTTTATTAATAGTGTTTATTCCTTTCCATTACTCCAATTTAATGACTATTTTATAATGGTATACTACACTACAATTCCATTAATCATGGGGTTTCTTGTATAACAAGATATAAATGAAAATATTTTTTTAAGAGGAATGCATCATAAAATATTATGGTGTTACATTTATTATCAATGGCCTATTTCAATTTTTATAACTAATACCATTTATATATAAATATTACCTAGTGTTCTATAATATTTTTGAATAAAAACTTCTCAAATACCTCATGCATATCACTAATTCATTAATTCAAAGATCAATAATTCAATGATATAATAGTAATGTTGGAAAATTATTAATCAATAATATATTCCATGTGTCTCCTACACTCTTACATGGGACCATAGAAATGCTTTGATATATAAAATTCAGAAAATAAATATTACCACTATGATTTACATCATTCCACTCGCAATGGTTTAGTTCTCCATAATCAATGAGTATAAGATCACAAGGTATATCATAATGTTTCATGAAACATAAGTAAATTAGGTAACATGAGAACAATACATATATGTGAGTAAATGTATATTGAAATTAAATATAAATAATATAAAATACATAAACCAATTAGCGGAAGACAAATCATCTTTAATCAGTGAGGATTAAACTTGTTATAAACATCAAATAGCCTACATTATACTCATAAATTCAGTTTTATAAGCTAAAATATCCTCCTTTAGATCATTTACATATATACTTCTTGAGGTTAAATATTCCAATAGCTGGGAACATATAAAATCAGACATTCTTAAACATTATTTTACATGATATTTGTCTTCTTATTCTTCTAGAAGTACAATGTATATGGTAGTGGATAGAATATTCTGTAATTTTTATGAACTCTAGAATGAGTTTTGATTATGTTTTTTTCCACTTTTTGTTAAATTATAATTTAATATCATGTATGTAAACTAATATATCAATACTATCCATATAATACCCATACATAACTCTTGAGAACCATAGTGGTACCCTGAAATAGCCTTTAATAAACATAGGTTAATTGTGATATAGTGGTGAATTACGTTGACAAATCGTTGAAAATATTCGTGGCACAATGATATAGTGGCTGGATACCTTAACATCGAGTCTGATGTGATCTTAATATTACATAGGCACTATATGTTACCTTGATAAGGATATCTCATTACATTGTTATGGATTTCAGGCCCTCAATCATGACCTTTACATTACGGTGCATCTTTAATAAATTGGAACAACACCTATGGAATATAGGGATGACCATTACAATTCTACTTGGAATGTTAGATAAAATTTATATATCTAAAATTTACCTTCATTCTGCAATATTAGTACCTGATTACCCTCAATTATAATACTTCTTGAATACGTTTAACTTAAAAATATAAAAAACATGAATATAACAAAATTACATGTTGTGGTCAATGAAACATAAAAACATAAAAACAATAACAAACACAATTAAAATCATAATTTAGTCTATTTTACATTATTTTAATTTATTAATAAATGAAATAATAACAAATTCATATATGTACACACTATTATAGAATATATTTTATAATAAAAATTAAATCAAATAAATAGAAAACAATTGGATTCATAATTTTCAAGTAGCCTTATATTGACTATTTGTATGGTTTTCAAACTAAAGGGAATTTAATAATTAAAATTTATGTCAAATAATAAAAAAAAGAAAATATGAATGGATTAATGTGAGTATTTAGGAAATATATATTTGTTTAATATGGTATGTATATGAACAAATTGTTTTTCAATTCAACATTTCAGTTAATTTAATTGATGGAAATATTAATTTTAAATTTTATACTTTTTAAAATGTTCAAACCTTGAGTCACATGATGAGAAATTGAAAAATGACCATAGATTTATTTTAAAGTGTTATAAGATCCTGTCGTGTAATTTTTGACATGTTTGAATAAAAAATACATATATCCAGTATGTTATTCTATTAGAATATCCAAGAGGTTGATTTAATAATTTATAAGTGTATTTATAGTTAAAAAATTCATTTCATGTTCAAATTTTTCGAAGGAGTTAAAATTGATGTGAAACTATATGAAATAATAATTATTTCATTTCTAAGAACAATATGTATATAAATCAAATATTTTTTATTGGAACGAACTAAATTGTTCTTTTACTTAATAAAAATGTTTTAATGATAAAAACATATGTCAAATTAACGAAGTATATATAATCATCAATGATTTATGTTTAATTTTACTAAAATTAGATTTGATTAATATTTTATGTGTGTGAATATATTCCACATCAATTTGACATTTCATTTTGTCATAATGATGAAAATTTTATTTTTCTGTTAAAAATTTGAAAAGGTATATCTCAATATAAACCAGAGGAAACAAACACATATATATGTAAAAAACATAAATTTTTTATATTAATATGTGACATGTGGGAGAAAATCTTGAAACAATCTATTGTTTTATTTGGTCAAAATCATAGAAGGTGTTTTTTTTTCAATAAATTTTATTTTTATAGATGTAAATTTTCATCACACTCAAAAATATTAAAATAAATTTTCATGGATGTGACATTATTTTATAATTATAATTTATTTACATCTTAGGTTTAGAAATAAACCGTTTGCTAATATACCATGTTATTTGACTCGAATGAATAAGAGTATTTTTATTCAATTCAAAAAAAATTAAAATCATATCATACATGATCAGAAAAAATAGAATCAATTTTATTGACGTTAAAATATTAAAAATATTCATTTATTAATGTTTGACATTTAGGAACAAACATTTCATCACTCTAATGATTTTTCTACTCAAAATAGTTATGTGTTTGTTTTATAATTTAAAAATAATTTAATGCTAAAAATGTGTATCACATGATCAGAATTGGGAAAAAGATTATATTCACATAAATTGTTACAAAATGATCATTGATTAATATGTGTTTTTTATGAATAATCATTAAACTAATAAAACATTTTTTAGTTATTATTGGGGATAATATAGCATTTATATTTCAAAAGTGATTTTAGACTCAATAACATGCATTATATGCTCATATGTATGGAGAATCCTCAAATTTACGTTCAATATTATGAAAATGATTTTAAATTAATACAAAATGTGTATAAAGAACACATAGATATAGCATTTTACATCATCAGAACTATTATTTTTTAATTTAAAACTATTTTAATGGTAAAAACTAGTTTCAAATGCACAAACCAATGGAAATTATTTTTTAAAAGATTAAAGTTTTTGAAAATTATTCTTAACTAAAAAGTGACATGTTGGAATGATGTATTCATCTATCTGGTGTTGAAATTGATCAAAATAATAAAAATTTTATTTGGAAAATTTAAATTCAAGTCTAAATATAAAATAACAATTAACACACCCAAATAATAAAAAAAATCTCAAAATTATGTAAAAACATAAGAAAAATTATTTTTTTGTATGATTTGTTTAAGAATAAACTATTTTATAATACGATATTTTGGATGGATGAAATGAAGGATAATATACATTTTTAGGTAAAAATTATTTTATAGTAATGAAAAATGATTAATATGAGTTTTGTAAAATCATATTATACTATATTAATTATAATGTGTATAGAATTGTTTTTATTAATATTTTTTTATTGAGACAAATTATGAATCAATATGATATAAAATTTAAAAAATATTGAAAAAATCATTTAAATGTTAGTTGTTCAAATAATCGAGACAATTATATTACATTTGGTATGGTCAGAATGATTAGAATAGATGTTTATAATATATAACTATTTATATGGTTAAAACATATCGTTCATGATTAAAAAAGTAGATCAAATTGATGTGAATGTATAATTAAATGGTATTTACTTAATATTTTATGTTTATGAATAAACTATATTTCAATTAGAATTTCATTTCTTACAAGACTAAATACTAAAAAACTGTCTTTTAGACGAGATTTTACTATTTAAATCATATATTAAAGGACAAAAATAAATAAAACAAACTTAGTATGGAATAAAATTGTATTAAGGTTATTTTTGATGAAAATATGTTTTTTTTGGAAAAAACATTTCATAAATACGATTTTTGTTTGGTTAAAATTACCAATATAATGGTTTTTAAATTGAATAATGTTTGAATAGATAAAAACATCCATCACGTGATAATACATATAAAATTATTCCTAATCAATATAAATATATCTGAAATGTATTGTTCATTAAAATTTATATATAGAAAAAAAATCATTCAACTTATGTTGAGTTTTATTAGATTGACCAAAAGAGGGTTTTAAAAATTAATAACTATTTTGAAATTTAAAATATTATATCACATATAAGAAAATTTAAACAAGAGAAACATTATTTGATGATATGGGCCCATAATATTCAATCAATAGTTTTTATATAAGAATAAACCACTTATCCATCCAATATTCCTTTTGGACTGAATGAAGGAAAATGAATTTTTATAAATGAAAATGATTTTAATAGTTTAAAACATAATTTTCAAATACTGAAACTAAGAAAAAATTAGTATGTTGATGTGAAAATTTTGGAGAATTATTTTTGAGTAATACAGAACATTAAATATGAAACACATACCAATATGATATTCAATTTTTTTGATATGACTAAAATTTTCCTATGCTAATTTAAAAAATTCTTAATGTTAAAAAATCTCAAATCATGATAAAATATTGGATTGAACTGAAAGTTTAAAAAACCATAAATAATTAATAAGAGATAAATAAGTTTAATCTTGGAATAATTTCTACATGTTGTTTGGTTATCATAAATGATATGTGGTTTTTTATTTTTAAAATTTATTACAATGTTAGAAAAACTTTTATGCACTCAAAACGTGGAAATTGATATTGAATTAAAAAAAAGTGCATTAAAATTATTGTTCATCAAAATTTGGAATCTAGAAAAAAACCGGATTAAAATGTAAATTTGATTGAGTAATAATGACTGAAATTTCATTTTTTCCAATTATAAAATTTTATAAAAATTGAAAAAGTGAAAAACATGATCAAACAAATAAGAATGTTCGGTTAATGAAAAAATTTTAAATAGTGTCCATTTATTAATATGAGACATATATTAATAAATTGTCTATAAAACTATTATTTGGTTTAATAGGACTAACTAAAAGAAAATATTAATAATTTATAACTATTTTTTAAGTTAAAAATGCATGTTAGGTACTCATGTAGACAAATAAAGAAAATATATATGTGACAGTATTAATTTTTTTAATATGTGATATGCAGTAATAAAATTAAAATCAATACAACATAGTGATTATTTATAAGGATTTATGGTTACAATTTAACATTTAATAATTTTTTACTTAAAAACATGCATCACATTTTCCAACCAGAAAAACATGATTTGATTGAAGTGAATGTGATTGAAAATTATGATTGACAAATACATGGAATGCATGAATAAACGTCACATTAACATGAAATTTCATTTTTTTAAAAATAACTGAATATGTGTTATTATATTTAAAAAAATTTCATGATAAAATCATTTATAAATTTCTAAAACTAGAAAAATGATTGTATAGTTATAAAAATATTATCAAATGATTATTAATTAAAATATAATGTTTAGGATAAAACCTCTAATAAATATAATGTTTGGTTTGATCACAATGATTATATGTTAATTTTTAAAATATAAACCATATTTTAAGGGAAAAAATGAATTACACACTCAAAGTAATAAAAAATGATCATATTTAAGTGGAAATATTATAAAATGTCATCATATTAATATAAAACATGTCTGTAGAAATTTTTAATCAATCCACCTTTTTTAGATATAATGTAACAAGAAAAAGTATACAAATTAAATTTTTTTAAAAAATAATAAATGTGTCCCATTTTAACATAAATATAATGAGTTTGAATTTACCCTAAAATTATCGAAAGCTGTCATTGTTTAATATTGGACATGTTGAAAAAAATTGGGTATAAATATGATGCTCAGTTTTTTCAAAATGTATAAAATCTTTCATTAATAATTTTAAACTATTATTAAAGTCAATTTTTTCATTTACTAAAATTGAGAAAATTATCTTAGGTTTTATTGAAGGTCTAGGAAAAATATTATTTTTTAATATGTTATATATAGGAACAAACCACATGTCAATCTAATAATTTGTCAGGTAAAAAAATAATATATGTTTTGTATTTTAAATTTTAAAATAATTTAAAGGTTTCAAAATTTATTCATATTCTCAACCTATATAGAGAACCTATAGTTGATATAAAATTTCAAGAAAATTATCAATGAATATTATGAGATAGGTAATAGCATATCATGCTTCAATTCAAAGATTTGTTTCTATAGAATGATTGAATGTGTGTATTTATAATTAAAATTCATTTAAAAACTACTTATGATGTTGTATATCTATCAAATGAAATAGATTTATCTTTATAGATTGTAACAAATATTCGTATCCCATTTTTAACTAGTAAGAATGGGAATCCAAATGTTCATTCTCTTAATTAAAATTAATTTATAAAATTGTTTATAATTATGTAAACCAAGAAAAAAACTGTTTCAATCTTCAATTTTATTAAAATTGTTTATTTACCTATTTGTGAAAAATAAAAACTATATTCACATAAATATAACATGATAATTTTTCAAAATGAGAACAGAAAAATAATTTTTTCAAATTCTCTTATAAAACTATTTAAAGTGATCTATACTGGTAAAAAACTATAAATTTCTTTAATTGTTTTAAACTGAAATCTTATCTAACATTTCCTATAGGAATGAATCTTTAATTAATTTCAGTAGTTATATTCTATAATCATTATAATTTATTTATTATATTTCGTATTATTTTCTTATTTTGTGATTTCATGTTGTTAAAATTTCAACATTGTTTGCGGTTTGTGTTGGATTACTAATTATATATATGGATGCAAACATTATGGTTATATTATTGTTCACATTACTAGATTATATGGTAGGCCAAAAAATGTTATCTAAAAATTTATATGGTCATACCACTAATATCCATGTAAAAATTTAGATATGGCAATGATTTGAATAGAATACTGGATATATCTATTATTTAAAATGAAATTGAACCTAAAGATGCATAACTATTGTTTTAGAACTTTGGTATTCTATAAAATATATTATAGAATATTTTATATGGTTTTATAAATATGAAAATACAACCACTACTAGCATGTAGTGGTTATATCATTTAATAGGGTAGTATACCATCACAGTTTTTGAAATATGGTTATATTTAAAATTTATACTAATATTATATAATCATGCGAATATGTATTCAGTTGATGTCATTTTTTAAAAAATTATCTATTTTTCAATATTATTGGCATGATCTTATATGATTGTACAAACCATTACATCACATTATATTCTTGTTTTTTTCTTTCTTTTCTTGGTTTGGAATCTAAGAAATTTTTTCCCTTATAGTAGTGCAGAAAATATCAACAAATATTTAGTCTGGTTTCCAACATCTCACCTTACTCTACATCAAATGAAAGTATCCATTTTTTCTGGGGGATTCCATTAAGTGATTCACAAGATCATTCAATAGATAACTCATGGATTATTTCATTAATATTTTGATTCCATGAAAATATTATCTTCCTCTAATACCTATTCTATTAAAATTCAATTCTAAATAAACTCAAAAAAGAGACATGATGTATTATACTTGAAATTTTTTAATTTCATTTGATGGATAAAATTATAATAATCTTTTACTCACACACATCACACTACACATGTCTCACTTATAACATATGATTTTAATCATATACTCATGATTTAAATAGGTATGAATATGGATATAATTATTTCACAATTAAATTATGAATATGTAAATTTGAGATGTATATAGTGATAGAATCCCAACTATTTTTTTTATCTCCATAAAGTTAGTGTTTCCCAATTTCCAAATCAATAAGTTTATTCTTTCCAAATTCATCTTGAAAATACAGAGTGACACAGTCATTAACGAGAATGTCTATTTACTAAAAACAAATAATAAATTTTAAAAATAAAAATAAAAATTTATTTTGTATCATATTAATTGAAACAACATTAGAAAATCTATGTATAATTAATCATAAATATTCATTTAATTTTTTTATTCAGACTAATCAACATGTTTTTATTCAAAATAAGTATTCAATGTCAACTGATTTACTAAAAATCATTATCCTCATTTCCAGTAACCTTCACTAATGTATTATAATTAATTATGATATCCATGAAAGTCCCATACCACCATAATTTATGTTTCAAAATATGTTTTTTAATTGTACATCATGACTTACTATCCTTATTTATATGTTGTATTGATAAATCCATTTATCATTGAGAAAATTTTCTTTCTCCTTTATAATCCTTGAATCTTTAAAAAATAATCTTTTTATTTCATCATATTCATTTAGATAGAATATTATTTTTCATGTTGATTATTTTTAGTCTATGTTCCTTATCATGACCACTCAAAATATATTTTTTATAATCTCAATAGGTATGTGGAAATCCTTACCTAATACTAACTAATGTGGATACATTATAATTTACATCATATAATTTTTTTTGTATTCCATCAATTCATCTCAAAAAATTATGATTGATTAATTCCAAAAAATAAATAATTTCTTATTTATAAGAAAATTAAATACATTATTGGATGCTTTGACTTGTCATCATATTCATAGGTGGTAGTTTTATTTATTATGTTTACAAACACTCTTTTTTATGAGTTATCTTAATTTAGTATTTAGAATGCATTCCAAGGTCATATATGAGGTATACAAGAACACCATACTAGTAAATAATATTTATCTTAAAAAATATGACTACAAAATATTTCATGTTCTTAGGTAAAGAAATGGAATAAATTTTAATAGAAAAATAATAAATACAACCAATATATATTCATTTCATGTGATTTTGGGAATGTAATAGTGAAACACTGACAACACACAGAAAATATCTGATCCATTAGTATTCTAGTATGATGAATTTTCTTTATTATCCCCATTGTTTATAATTTGACCCTTATATCAAGGTTTCTTATTCTATTACTCCCTTGAAAAGATTATATTCATATAAATCAGTTTGTAACACTTTCGTAGTAGTTTTATAACTTCCATAATTTCTATCGGATGAAAATGAATGATAATAGTTGAGTATTGAAAAATTTTCCCCTTCATCAGCCAATTTATTATAATTATATTTTCTCATTGATTGATTAAGAAATTATATTAATATAAATAGTATTTCTTCTTGAACTTGAGCTTCTCACATTTATACAATGACATTACCTTATTTTACATTGAATGAATGATATTTGGAAAGATTAACATACCATGGTAATACCCTCATATTGATACTAAATAGATGAAATTTTCAATTATTAATTCTCTATACAATCGCTAAAACTAATAAAAATTCATTTTAACACATATTTTCTCAATAGAAAACTCTCAATCTAGTTCTATGATTATTATAGTTGATATTAACACAATCATCAATTTTTTCAAAATATTTTAAACAATCCTTGTAAATTTTTATCATAACACCCTTCATTAGGATTTAACATAAGGAACATTCTATTATTGAGAATTACTTAATGAATCTCTTGAAAAATAATTCATGACACATTAAAATCCTTACTAACATCACCAAATTTAGAAGTGGTAGTCTCGATATCACTTATATTTTTTTTGTTTTCAACTTGAATCACATATTTGGATGTTCTATACCCCAAAACAATACATTCAACTTCTATTAAAATGGTTTGTTTGTTTTTTGTAATCATGATTATTTATTCTCACCAGTTTGGAAATTTATACATTTTATCAATTAATTAATCAAAATATTATACCATCATGGAATACTCATGCGTAAGAATATTAATTATCTTATCCCATAAATTGGAAAACATTAAAAATCCTTCATCAGTAAAATGTTTTGGGAAAACAGACATCCCCAATGTAATTATATTATAAAAATGGGTCTCAAATAAATAATATAATGTTACATTTAATTTTTATAAAGATCAATTAATACTTGATTATATCCTGATTTAAAACCAAAGAAGAATAATTGTGAATACCTAAAAATACTTTCAATAATTTAATCAATAACATGTGTAGAGAATTAGTATTGTGTTTTTTCTTCTTTTGTTATAATATAATCAACAAAAACTCTCATTCTTTTTATTATTATTGGGTATATATATTCCTTATTTTATTAGATAACAATAAATCCGCCCTTCATTAGTACCACATGAATGGATTTCACCCATTAATTGTGTCTGATTGGGAATCTCAATATATAACATTTAAATAATATCACCCCTAAAATATTAATATATATCTAAATAAAATAATATTTAGAACTTGAATGTGGGTTTGGTATCATCACAAATTTTTTTGTTTTCTATATAGAACTAAATATTACCTTAATTTTAGAGATTTTATATGAAATATTAGTCATTGGTTTTTTCAAAGCATATAAAAATTGAACTTCTTAATATTTTTCAATGTTATCCACCATAAAAACCATAAATTTTTCCCCCAAAATCTCAATACCAAAATTTTAGTATTAATTTTATAAATTATATTTAATATGGTTATTACAAGGATGGATTATAAAATTCTATTACCACACCCAGTTATTCAACTGGTTTTCCTTTGAAATTTCTATGAAAACAACCTTGAAAATGGATACCATTCTCTTCAATCACATTTTGTTAATATTTCATTTCTATAAATATTTTATATTCTTTATCTAATTATATAGTTATTTTATCTTTCATACAAATTTATATTACTTATAAATAATAGAAATAGATTAAAATGACATAATCTAATCATATTTTTTCAAACTAAAATATATTTAAAAAAATATTCACTTATATAGAATGTCATCTTACCTTATTAAAACCTAAGTATTGGTCTATCTATTTAAAGGACTATTCTACTAAATATCTCTAGAACCTATTTATCTATCTCTGTATTATGAATTATAATGGTAGTATGTGGTATTTTCATGAAAATTCATATATATTATTCTTCAAGGAAATATGAGTTATGTTATGTATATATCTTCAGGATGAAAATATATTTATTTAGATTATTTATCTCCCAATGAATCATATAGTAACACTAGAATGATGGTTTAATTGATTTAGTCTAATTCTACAAAATTCCGTCAACATAATTTTTTTCCTCAATACGAGTTTTCTAACCTATATCATAGTTAATATTAAAGGATCGTTATATTCATTCACAAAAACAAATTCACACCATATGAAATTTGAAAAGGAAATAGAGTGTGTCCATGGATTTTTACAAGTTTTGAATCTAATGTGGGAATATACTCCTTATTGTGTTTGTGTCTAGCTTATGGCATAGATATTTCTATATAATTAGAAATAATTACTATTGGTGTCAAAAAGTATTTTTCATTACCCAAGAGTATGTCACAAAGAAATACTTAATATATATTTATAGGATTTTTTATAATATCCCACATGTTTATAATGATTAGACATACAAAATAATAAATATTTTATACTTTATATTTATTCTTCTATTCAAATACTTCAATAAAAAGTGATTATATTCCTATAATAGATCATAATATATTAGAATCAATAATTTCGACCTTTATCCATGAATATAATCTTCATGATCTTTTTTAGTACATAAATATTCATTCCTTCCCACTTACTCCAAGTAGCATAATTTTCAATATTATACAGAATATATGTTGTTGGAATTAATCATTGTATTCTAGAATCCATAATTTTATAATTTTATCCTCTTCAATTAATTAAAAATTAGAAAATTCAATATTTTTTTATTATATATTGGTTTTCCACACTAACATATTATTTATTAACATCCTTGAACCAGATAATGATTTTACAGAACAAAATATTATAGATCCTCGATATCTTTAGCCCAAAAAACATTGAAACATGAGTTTGGATTCTCCCTCTATTATTCATACTCAATTAATCATCATTGGTTTTCAATTGAACTAATTTTTTTTAATAAAAACCAATCTCATAAATCAAATTTTCGAGCTTTATATATATATTGTTGGTCAATATTTTACAACCACATTAAATTACTCTAATAATATCAATATATTAATTTTTTTCGAGTCTCTATGAAATATTTATTTCAATTATCTTAAATTATATTATAAATATCAAATAGTATCATAAAATCAACTCTGTCAAATTTTTATCATGAATTTGAATTCGATATCATCTCCGTGAATTTGACTTCAAAAAATTGCTTTGTGAAATCACATGGTATCTTCAACTATTATAACTTATGTAGATATAATATGATATTTTCATAAACATTATTATTACTTCACATATGGTTTTTCAATTTACTCAAACAAATTTTAATCATTTGTAGCCATTGGATATTCAATCTATGTCTTATAATCCTCTTAGTCTTAGTGTGTTCTATTTTTATTTCACTAATACATTGATCCAAATATGTCGAATAACATCTCAAAATATCTAGTTCTAATTTTCTAGGATTATAACTAATTCCATATTAAATATGAATAGAGTCAAATATCATCAAAAATTATATAAGAATTACATCTGAATCTGTGTCCATTAATCACACATTCATTGGTGTGAAAAAATTAATTTACATAATAAAAATAAAAAAATCACAAAATTTCTAACTTACTGTTATCTAGAAATAACCAATTTAATTTCAATTGATTTATCTTATTGATTTACCTATCATACACACTCCAATTCCATTTCATTTACCTTAATTTATTTTACAATTCCATTCAAACTGATATAATTTATGAAATAATATTCAACTATTACATATCATAGTGAATCTTGATAAATTTTTTAAATAATAAAGGCTGATATATTCTTAATACATAGAATTATACCTTAGTAAAATCCCATATTAAATAATCATTATAATTGAATTTAATTTTAATATTTATTAGACTTCATTAACCCTAAAAAAATTCCTTCATAATCAATATTAGTCATATGGACCACCAATCAATTTTTTTTTGACTTTCATAAGTTGATATGACCTCCCCTTATATTCTGAGGTGTTAACATCCAAAACACCACATGTTATTCTTATTAATAAATCAAAATTCTCTATATTTAACTTTTCTTAGTCATTTATGTTTTGAACTGTTTAAAAATTTTCATAATTGACTGGGGGTTTCAACCATTGAAATCAAATATATAATATGTAATCAAACATTTGGTTTGTTAATGTCTCCCCATTAAATATGTTAACAATGTCGAATTTTTTTTAAGAAATTAGTGATCTAATAAGTTTTTATTACACCATGTTGGTCGGAGTGGACACTCAAGAGGGGGATGAATTGAGTTCCAATTAAAATTTCTGTTTTAAAATTTTTTCTTAAAAACCCCCAAATAAAATACTGAATTAAACTGTAGTGAATTTATATCAAAGTAATGGTTCTGTTGGGTTATCAAGGGATTGATTATTTCCCAGTTAATCAAAACAGAAAGGTTGATTAACTATTGAAACCAACATATTGATTTACAACTAATATAAACACTTGAAAATTTAATTATCAAAGTGACTTTAAAACAGGTTTGGTTTTAAAGTAATTAGCAGTTGAATAAAAGAATAAATTTGAAAGATATATCATAACAGATTTAACCAAGAGGTTCAGTCTCAAGGTGAGAATTAGTCCTCTCAAAACTTTATATAAAAGTGATCCACACCCTGGATCGGGGATTACAATAGTATACAACTGTCCAGGTCCAAGACCTCTACAACTGTTATTCGTGGGAAACAAAAACAACCGCAACCATCTGTCTAGGTCACACGACCCCTACCACTATCCCAGTGGGAAATAAAAGATATAAGAGTGTTGAGTGAGGATTTAAAAATCCTCCAGTTAAAGCATAGGAGAAAGTGTGTGTGTTAAATATAGCAGATAACACACACTGCTCAATATGTAAAAAGATAAATCAGAGAGCAAATATTTAGAGTTTAGAAATTTCTCTAGTGATTTTCGTGTAGATCTGGACTCCTTTGATTGATCAGAATTTGCTCTGAGTCCTCTTCTGGTTTTTGTTTGGAATACAGAGTATCGTCTGTTTCCTTGACTTCCAGGTGTAGAGACAGAGGAGATAGTAGTCGATGAAGTTCTTGTGTTATGTTCTCATTCTCAGCTCATCACTGGTATGCAGTAATGAGTTATTTGTGTATGTTCGGTCGTCTCTTTTCATTCATGCTTAGTTGTTCTACCAGCACACCTCGTGGTATGTATATCTCTCTGTGTATTCATCTATATCTATCCTTCTTTGTAGTAGCACATCCTTCCTTTATTTAAAGCACGTGATCCGGCAAAGGATGATTTACTTTTTGTAGGTACAAGGTACGGCTCCCTGAAATCCAAAAACACACATTAAATAAATGTCAGTGTATTAAAATATACCTGATATGACCATTGGTTAGATTAAACAGAGATAAAGAAATTAAAGCAGTGTCGGGTTCTATCTCTAGAACGGTGGTTCTGGATATCGGTAGACTTGTGATAAAGTAGGTGTGAGTATTAGTAGACTTGATGTGTAATGGTAGCTGGTCTTATATCGGTAGGTTTATATTGGTAGGCTTTGCATAATGGTGACCTTCGAGTATCAGTAGCCTTTGATGTAATGGTAACCTTCTTATATCAGTAGCGGTAGCTCTCTCTTGTATCGGTAGATCTATATCGGTAAGTCTGTCTTTGATATATCGGTATACTTCCTTTGATAACAGTAGCTTCAACATATCGTTGGTCTTGTGTGTATCAGTAGCTCTGTTCTGTAACGGTAGAGGTGGCTCTATCGGTGGACTTTCCATAACAGTGGACATTATCATATCGGTAGCTCTCTCATAGCGGTAGCTATCGACTTCGATGTAGCAGTAGGCTTGAGTACTGGTGAGCTTGTAACTGTAACTCTATCGGTAGACGTGTTGGACCGTCTTGGTAGACTTTGATGTAGCGGTCAACATTGAGTACCGGTGAACTTGATGTATCGGTGAACTTGATGTATCAGTGAACTTGATGTATCGGTGAACACCGTATCGGTAGCTCTATTCGATATCGGTAGCTCTAATCCATAACGGTGGTATCAGTAGTTCTATTTGATATCGGTAGCTCTAATCCATAACGGTGGCTACTGTTCTGTATCGGTAGCTATAAACTGTTTAAGCATTATATTGGTAGAATGTGTTAGGTCAGAGTACATATATTCAAAAGACATATATTATGCATAATTGAAAGTAAAAAAATATAATAAATCATATTGGAGATGCATCAACCATAATTAAGATATAAATAAAATAGAGTTGGGATTATCAAAATATAAATAAAGAAACTAGATTCCCAGTGGGTTCAACAATCTCCCCCTTTTTGATAATCACAACTTATGAAAAAAAAAATTGAAATAGTATCAGAGAAAAAATATATATCAAAATTGATATAAAAAAATAGTATCAGAGGAAACAGAAAAGATGGAAAAAGCACAACGTTTCTTTTGTTTAAAAAATGCCATATTTTTCAAGTCTCGGTTTCTCATTCCCCCTTTGTGTGTTTCTCCCCCTTTGATAACTCTTTAGGACTCATTGCTTATTTGCTCTCATTTTCTCATTTTCTCCCCCTTTGTGATTATTAAAAAGAAGGGTAGCAGAGAAGAGATAACGATTATCAGAGAATAAATGACAATGTAACAGAAAAATAGTAAAGTAGATATTGAAAAGGAATTTCATTAATATAGAAAAGATACACTGATAAAATCAGAACAACAAAACAAAAAAATTGAATCCAATCAAAAATATCTAGAAACGCTCAATCCTCCTCTAGAACAGGTTTCTTTCCCTTAGGATCAGTAGAGGTTGCAGGTGCAGGGTCGGTAGAGGGTTTCGGAATAGCTGAAGGCACAACTGGTGGTTCAGCAACAGAAACTGTACCGGATCTGAAATCTGAGCTCCTCTAAGTGATCATTGGTGTCGAGCTCCTTATGGCTTGAACTGAAGTCAATTGAGGAGTACTCCCAGAGGCAGAAGCAGGAAGTGTAGGAGGTACAATCACTGGTCTGGAAACCACATGCAGGAAGGGAAGCAACATGCTTCTGAAATCCATTATAATGCTTCATCCTCTCTCCATTGCAGACACAAAATCATCTCTATTCTTTATAAACTTATCCAAAGTAGGAGTAAGATCCCTAAGCTTACTAACTTGTTCCCTGAAGTCTTGGGTAACTGGAGGAAACATCATATTTTCCATCAAGAGCTTGAAATGGTTGGTCATATGATGTTTGGTATAAAACATTTCAAAATAAGAATCCACCTTATTCTTGATTGCCTCTTTAGAAGCAGTAGCTGCCTGTAGGTGATCACGAACAAAACTACAAACTTCCCTAGTGGCAGCAAGTATCTGAGTATCTGATGCACCACCGGGAGTGGCCTTAGCCAACTCTTCTTGAATAATAGTGTGGATCTGGTCAAGGTTCATACTTGGGATGGATGAGGGAAGAGGTTTCATTGAGAAGGCCACTGTCTCCTTTAAAGATTGAGTCAGACTACTAACTACCTTCTGAACAAGTTCATCCTGACTGTTCAGATGTTCTTGCACTGACTTCTTAAAGGTCTCAAAAACTTCCACAAACTGTTTGAACACTTCTTTGATGTAACAAATGTTAGGGTGCACTTGGGTTTGAGAACTGTTCAAGGCAGTCAATGAAGCAATTGATTTTCTAAGAGAAACTACAGCTCCTGTCCAACTCTCAATCTGAGTGTGGCACACATTAAGTTCATCCATCATTTCTTTCACAAGACTGGACACACCATATGCAATGGATAACTCAAGTGATTGCTCCATGATTTTCATCACTTCAACCATAATGTTATTCATATCTGTCTCTAATTCTCTTATTTCTTCTTTTAATTCACCTTTTAAGGACTCAAGGTCCTCCTTGGTTTCCACATTTTCAGCCACAGGGGGTAAGGTGAATGATTCCTTTTGAGGTTGGTCTTCCTCATCCGAATCTTCATAAGAAAGTCCAAGAATCATATATCCAGGATCTGATGTCCAACCTTCAATGTCATATGACAGTGATACTGAGCCAAGATTATCCCCCTCACTTGGAACATTCTCCTGAGTTTCTCTTCCAACTGTTCTTCCTGAGGTAATTCTACAATTTCCTCTACAATTGCAGCAGATTCAATAACCATTTGTTCTGAGTCATTAATGACTCTCTCATCAACAGGTGCTACTGCTATGTCTTCCTAATTAGGCACTGTCATGACTGTATTGACTATTAGAGGACTCAAACTGAGCTCTTTTTCAACATTTTACTCATCATCTGCTTCACCATCAGCCTCCTTTTCTCCATTAACATTATGATCATATGCGGTTGCATCATCCTCCTCAGAGGTATCCTTGATGACAAACTGGCATGCTTATTCTCATTCTTCTGTAGTCTATGTATCATTTTCCTTCAAGAAAATTTCTCTCTTTGGTAGTTCTTTTGGAGGGCCAGCTTCTCCATAAGAAATAACTTGATGCACAAGACAAGGGGGTAAGTCTAGGTCTCCTCCTTCCTCAACTGAAGTCTCTTCCTCCTCAGCTTCATCATCACTGTAGACCGGTTCTATCTCATATGGTTCAAGACTAGGATCCCTCACATCCTTTGGTCTATAAGGATGATCCATAAGAGTAAACTTGTCATAGATTTTTCCATCATCAATCACCCATGATTTCTTCCAAGGATTCCAACTGACATTCATGTATTTATAGACAGTTCTTTTAATACAGAAGTTTTTCTTAATCACTACCAGCTCATCCTGAGTTCCAGCAACCTCTTTCACTTTTAGCATCATAGAAATCAGCTTTGAGAAAAATAGTGCATTTGATTTGGACTTCGGTCGAGTCATCTCTTCTACTTGAACCATAATCAATATACATAGATTGATTCTCACACTGTGCTTCAGCAAATATAACAGATATATGTCTTGGAATCTCAAGGTAGAAAAACCTCCTCTTCTCGGACTAACAACATAATGAATATATTTAAACAATAGCTTATATTCTCCTACCATCTCTGCAGCAATCACCTTTCTAGGGGTCCCATTTCCTATAAGCTCCAGCAAAGCATCTTCATATTGAAACACATCACTGGTCGAAGGAACAAGCTTTGAGTATAACGAAAAATATCCTTCATGTGGAACTCTTAAGTTCCTAGCCCATTCCACTGAAGTAAAAGATTCTTCCTGACCATTTACCACAGAAATTATTCTGCTTTCTTCTACAGACTTTTCAAAACGAACAAATTCGTAGAACTGTTTCACCAGTCCTGGATAATAAGGTCTGTTGTTATTCGCAAAGCATTCTAGCCAACCTTGTTCTTCTTACACTCTTAGAACCAAGGACTTGCTCTACATAAGCTTTTCTACACTCACCTCTTTTTCAACAACAATCTCTCTCCTTGAGAGATGCTTGTTTACTGGATTCCTTCGAGCTATACTTCCACTTCCACTTCCACTGGTACTAGCATTTGTTACATTCTACCTTTTTGCTTGCGTCTCATCACTCACATCCTTGACTTGGGGTCTATTGACGCGGTTCATTACATATTCGAGGTTTAGGGTTTTGTGGCAAGAGAGGGTTAGGTTGGAGGGATTCGAACAGACGAGTCCGCGGTGAGGTTGAGTGAAGTCTAGACTCGGTTTAATATCATTTAGGATCCATAAATAAAATAAATCATATAAAAAAAATCGATGTCTCCACTTTAAAGAAGTTTAAAACAGCCTGAGATGTACCAGTAAAGTCTCCTAATGGTGAGGTCTTCTAGCGGTGCGGATTTTGAAATGGTGAGGATTTTATAACGGTGAGGATTCTCTAACAGTGAGGATTCTCTAACGGTGAGGAGTCTCTAACGGTGAGGATTCTTATACGGTGAGGATTCTCTAACGGTGAGGTTTCTCTAACGGTGAGGTTTCTATGACGGTTTAAGGGTAAGTTGTCATTCCTAATTCATGTCTAATGAAACTTACTACTTCTGAACTTAAAGGGATAGTGAATATATCAGCTAATTGAAGTTCAGTGCCTATAAATTCAAGTGTTATATCACCTCTTTGATAATGATCTCTTAAAAAGTGGTGTCTAATATCAATGTGTTTGGTTCTAGAGTGAGACACAAGATTCTTAGAGATGTTGATCGCACTAGTGTTTTCACAATTGATTGAAACATGTTTAAAAAAATCCATAGTCCAATAAAGTGTGTTTCATCCACAGAATCTGTGCACAGAAACAACCAACAGCTATATACTCTGCTTCAGCAGTAGACAATGCAACTGAGTTCTGTTTCTTACTACACCATGATACTAGGGACTTTCCAAGTAAATGAAATGTTCCAGAAGAACTTTTTCTATCTAACCTGCCTCCACCAAAGTCATCAGCTGAATAACTAGTTAGGTCAAACGATTGGCCTTTTGGATAAAACAAACCTAAATTCATAGTACACTTAAGAAATTTAAAAATCCTTTTAACAGCCAGTAAGTGTGATTCTTCAGGGTTAGCTTGAAATCTAGCACACATACACACACTAAACATCATATCTGGTCGACTAGCAGTAAGATAAAGTAAACTCCCAATCATACCTCTATAATTAGTTTGATCTACTGGTTTACCAGTTTCATCAATATCCAATTTACAAGTGGTACTCATAGGTATATCACTTTCCTTAATACTCTCCAAACCAAAACGTTTTAATTAATCCTTAGTATATTTACTTTGATTTAAAAATAATTCCAGCTTTAGTTTGAAAAATTTGAAATCTAAGAAAATACTTAAGCTCTCCCATTAAGCTCATTTCAAATTCATTTTGCATAACCTTTGAGAAATCAGTACATAAATTATTTTTCGAAGATCCAAAAATAATATCATCATCATAGATTTGTACTATTAATACACCTTTTGAAATTATTTTTATAAAAAGAGTGGGATCAACAATTACTTTTGTAAATCCTTTTGAAATAATAATGTATGAATGTCTATCATACAAAGCACTTGGAGCTTGTTTTAAACCATATAAAGCTTTAGAAAGTTTAAAAACATGATTTTGAAAATGAGGATTTGAAAAAATAGGTGGTTGTTCTACAAAAAAATCTTCAACAATAAAACCATTTAGAAAATCCCTTTTCACATCCATTTGATAAAACATGAAATTTAGATGTGATGCAAAAGCAAGTAAGATCCTAATAGCCTCTAATCTAGCTACAAGAGAAAAGGTTTCCTCATAGTCAATTCCTTCTTCTTGATTGTAACATTGTGCAACTAGCCTAGCTTTGTTTCTAATGATGTTTCCAGATTCAATTACTTTGTTTCTAAAAACCCATTTTGTGCCTATGCTTATGGTGTCCTTAGGTCTTTCTACTAATTTACAGACTTTGTTTCTTTCAAATTGATTTAGTTCTTCTTGCATAGCTATTACCCAAAATTCATCATTGATAGCATCATTGATATTTTTAGGTTCTAATTGTGAAAGAAAAGATTGATGTTCAACCTAATTTCTTAGAGAATCTCTATTGTGTGTCCCTCAATCATGATTTCCTACAACAACATCTAAAGGATGGTTCATTAGAATCCTAGTTGGTCTTGAAAAGGTAGGACTCGAGATTTCAGGTTCATCTACAGGTTGAGGTTCAACAGAAGAAGGTTCTGGGATATTTCCAAAACTGGATGTTTTAACTACAGGTCCGCTGCCTTTATCATTAAGGTTCAAAACAAAGAGATCATCTTCAAGATTTTCAAGAAAGGTCTTAGGTTCATGTGGATCAGTTTCATCAAATTTTATGTGAAAAGATTCTTCCACACATTTGGTTCTCTTATTGAAAACTCTATATGCTTTACTAGAAATAAAGTAACCTAGGAAAATTCCATCATCACTCTTGGATGAAAATTTGTCAAGATTGCCTTTTGAGTTTAGAATAAAGACTTTGCTTCCCAAAACTCTGAAGTAGTTAAACTTAGGTTTCCTATGGTTCCACAACTCATAAGGGGTCCTCTTAAGAATAGGTCTGATCAAGACTCTATTGATAACATAACACGCTGTATTGACAGCTTCAGCCCAAAAATACACAGGTAGGTCATATTCATTAAGCATAGTCCTAGAAATTTCTTGCAGGGTTCTATTCCTTCTTTCTACTACACCATTCTGTTGAGGTGTCCTAGGGGCAGAGAAATTGTGACTATAGACACTGTGTGAGAAGTAGGACTCAAAATCATGATTTTCATACTCACGACCATGATCACTTCTCAAGGTTTTAATCGTAAGTCCACTAAGGTTCTCTAAAAACTTTGAATATTTAACAAAGTAAGAACAGGCTTCACTTCTGTGAGCTAGAAAATATACCCAAGTATATCTAGAAAAGTCATCTACAAGAACATAGACATAGTGATTCCCATTTAAACTAGAAACTCTAGAAGGTCCAAATAAATCCATGTGAACCAACTCGAGAGGTTGAGAAGTTGACACTTCTTTCTTTGATTTAAAGGAAACTTTATGTTTCTTTCCCTTTTGATAGGGATTACAAACTTTGTCTGCTAGAAATTCATGTTTGGGTAGGTCTCTAACTAAGTTCTTCCTAGGATGTTTTCTATGTGAATGCACATTGCAGTGTCCTAATCTTCTATACCAAAGCCAATAATCTTTATGAAAAGCATTTAAACAAGTAATATTTTTCTTAGCTAATGAATTTAAATCAACAGCATAAACATTTTCATTTCTTAAAGCAGAAAACACTAAAACATTTTTAGAATTAAAAACATTGCAAGAATAATTTTCAAATTTAACATAAAAACCATCATCACATAACTGAGAAATACTTAACAAATTGTATTTAAGTCCATCAACAAATAAAACCTTAGAAATTAATACTAAGTCAGTGTTACCAATCTTTCCTAAGCCGATTATTTTTCCTTTTGAGTTATCACTAAAAGTGAAAAAACCTCCATCAACTGTGTCAATGCTTTTAAAGCATGAGAAGTCTCCTGACATATGTCTTGAACATCCACTGTCCAAATACCAAGTATTTCTACAGGATCTCTTTAAGAACGTTCCCTACAAAACAGATTTAGGCAGGAAATGATTTTGGTACCCAGATTTTCATGGGTCTAGACAGGTTAGCCAATAACACTTTAGGTACCCATATTTGTCTAATGGGTCTCATAAACTTTATAGAATCAAAAGATTTTGAAAGGTAAAGCTTATTAGATCCGTAAATATGAATATAACTAGTTGAAGCATATAAATGTCCAGAACTAGAACTAGCAGTATTCTGTCCAGATTTATGAATGATTCTAGTTTTGGTAGTTTTCCTTTGTCCAGGTTGGTATCCTATACCAGTAGTGTATCTAGGTGCTATTTTCTTACCTAGAATTTGAGTAAGAGTATCTTTACCATTGTTAAATTTCTCTAAGTCTTTCTTGAGTTGTTCATTAGATAATTTCAGTTCAGTATTCTTTTTAAGCAACTGAGCATTCTTTTCTACTTCAATATCAAGATCAGATTTATGTTTAACAGTGAAAGCATATTGTTTCTTTAAACCTTTGTATTTTTCTTTCAGTTCATTACAGATTTCTTCTAACATATCACAATATTAAAATAGTTCAGATTTTGAGATGTTATTAGAGTCAGAATCATCTCCAGAATAATATAAATTTAAAGTAGGAGTTTCAGATGTTACCTCAGATGTGTTTGTCATGAAACACATGTTTGCCTTATTTCTAGATTCAGTTTAAGAAATTTTAGATTCACTAGAGCTGTCCTCAGAAGCACTCCAAGTAGCATTCATGGATTTCTTGTACTTATTCTCCTTGTATTCATATTTCTTCTTGTACTTAAACTTTGTACAGTCTGCTTTTATATGTCCTTTTCTTTTGCACTCATAGCAGACAACCTCATCTGTTTTGTCAGATTTATTCCAATCCTTTTTCCAATGACCCTTGTTGTCATACTTATTTTTGTAATTCGATTTTCTGAAAAACTTCTTCTTCCTATAGAACTTCTTAAACCTTTTGGCAATGTGAGCCATCTCAGCATCACTATCAGAAACGCTTTCACTGTCTTCACAGCTTGAACTCTCATTTATATCTTGAAGCTTCTCCTTATTCTTGTTCTTTGAAGTTGTAGTTTTGAACATAACAGACTTCCTTCTTGGTTAATCATCTTCTTCTTTTTTCACCTTAATTTCTTCTTCATACATCATCATCTTTCCAATTAATTCCTTGACTGACAGTTCTCCTATATCACACGATTCTCTAATTGAGACAGAAGTTCCTCTCCATCTTTCAGGTAGGCATCTCAGAATTCTCATAATTTGTTCCTTTGATGGAACATCCTTTCCCAGAGAGATCATTGTGCTGAAAATTTCGTTGAACCTGAGATACATGTCAGAAATGGGTTCATCAGGCTTCATCTTAAAATTATCATAATTAATAGTATAGGTGTTCAATCTCATTTTTTTAACATTAGTTGTTCCTTCATGACAAACAGCTAAGGTATCCCAAATTTCATATGTAGTTTTACAGGCAGATATTCTGTTAAATTCCTCATCTCCTAAAGCACAGTACAAGGAATCCATAGCTTTGCAATTATTATTGTAGGTAGTCTTAGTAGCTTCTTTCCAATTAGATCTAACAGTAGTAGGAATTTTATATTCTGACTCAATAGTTGTCCAAATATCAAAACCCATGCTTTCTAAATGAATATTCATCTTGATTTTCCACTAAGCATAGTTAGTGCCATTGAAAAATGGTGGTCTATTGGTAGCAACACCTTCAAGTCTATAATCCATGATAGCTTACTTAAAGAAAAGATTTTAAAGAGATAAAAATTTAGAAATAACAGAAATTTTATGAACGTTAAAATATAACTAAAATCATAGTTGAAAAACAGAGTACTTTTAGAAAATATTTAAACAACCTCTGATACCAAATTTTGGTCGGAGAGGACACTCAAGAGGGGGGTGAATTGAGTTACAATTATAATTTCTGTTTTAAAACTTTTTCATAAAAACCCCCAAATAAAATACTGAATTAAACTGTAGTGAATTTATATCAAAGTAAAGGTTATGTTGGGTTCTCAAGGGATTGATTATTTCCCTGTTAATCAAAATAGAAAGGTTGATTATCTTTTGAAACCAACTTACTGATTTACAACTAATATAAACACTTGTGAATTTAATTATCAAAGTGACTTTAAAACAGTTTTGGTTTTAAACTAATTAGCAGCGGAATAAAAGAATAACTTTGAAAGATATAGCACATCAGATTTAACCAAGAGGTTCAGTCTCAAGTTGAGACATAGTCCTCTTAAAACTTTATATAAAAATGATACACACACTTGATTGGGGATTACAACAGTATACAACTGTCTAGGTCCAAGACCTCTACCACTATTATTCGTGGGAAAAAAACAACAACAACCAGCTGTCCAGGTCACATGACCCTTACCACTATCCCAGTGGGAAATAAAAGATGTAAAAGTGTTGATTGAGGATTTACAAATCCTCAAGTTAAAGAATAGGAGACAGTGTGTGTGTTAAATACAGTAGATAACACACACTGCTCAATAT
Organism: Viscum album; assembly: GCA_963277665.1. Classification (NCBI taxonomy): domain Eukaryota; kingdom Viridiplantae; phylum Streptophyta; class Magnoliopsida; order Santalales; family Viscaceae; genus Viscum; species Viscum album. The sequence goes on from OY728119.1 coordinate 1,920,237,219, forward strand.
GTAAAAAGATAAATCACAGTGAAAATATTTAGAGTTTAGAAATGGATCTAGTGATTTTCGTGTAGCTCTGGACTCCTTTGATTGATCAGAATTCGCTCTGAGTCCTCTTCTGGTTTTTGTTGGGAAAACGGAGTATCGTCTGTTTCCTTGACATCCTGGTGTAGAGACAGAGGATATAGTAGTCGATGAAGTTCTTGTGTTATGTTCTCGTTCTCAACTCTTCACTGGTATGCAGTAATGAGTTATTCGTGTAAGTTCTATCGTCTCTTTGCATTCACGCATATTTGTTCTTCCAGCACACCTCGTGGTATGTATATCTCTCTGTGTATTCTTCTATATCTATCCTTCTTTGTAGTAGCACATCCTTCTTTTTTTTAAAGCACGTGATCCGGAAAAAGATGATTTACTTTTTCAGGTACGAGGTACGGTTCCCTGACATCCAACAACACACATTAAATAAATGTCAGTGTATTAAAATATACCTGATATGACCGTTGGTTAGATTAAATAGAGATAAAGAAATTAAAGAAGTGTCTGGTTCTGTCTCTAGAACAGTGGTTCTTGATTTTGGTAGACATGTGTTACAGTAGGTGTGAGTAACGATAGACTTGATGTGTAACGGTAGATGGTCTTGTATCAGTAGCTTTATTTCGGTAGGCTTTGCATAACGGTGACCTTCGAGTATCGGTAGCCTTTGATGTAACGGTATCCTTCTTATATCAGTAGCGGTAGCTCTATCTTGTATCGGTAGATCTATATCGGTAGTTCTGTCTTTGATATATCGGTATACTTCCTTTGATAATAGTGGCTTCAACATATCGGTGGTCTTGTGTGTATCGGTGGCTCTGTTCTGTAACGGTAGCGGTGGCTCTATCGGTGGACTTTCCATAACGGTGGACTTCAGCATATTAGTAGCTCTCTCATAGCGGTAGCTATCGACTTCGATGTAGCAGTAGGCTTGAGTAATGGTGAGCTTGTGACTGTAACTCTATCGGTAGACGTGTTGTACCATCTTGGTAGACTTTGATTTAGCGGTGAACTTTGATTACCAGTGAACTTGATGTATCGGGGAACTTGATGTATCGGTGAACTCCGTATCGGTAGCTCTATTCGATATCAGTAGCTCTATTCCATAACAGTGGTATCAGTAGCTCTATTTGATATCGGTAGCTCTAATCCGTAACGGTGGCTACTGTTCTGTATCGGTAGCTATAAACTGTTTAAGCATTCTATTGGCAGAATGTGTTATGTCAGAGTACATATATCCAAAAGACTTATATTAAGAATAATTGAAAGTAACAACATATAATAAAGCATATTGGAGATTCATCAACCATAATTAAGATATAAATAAAATATAGTTGGGATTATCAAAATATAAATAAAGCAATTATATTCCCAGAGGGTTCAACACACCCCTCTCTCTATATTGTTGATAATAACTGCAATGGTTCAAGAGTGAGGGAATATATCACTCATCAAAATAAATCATTTCATATTTTGAGCCATATCATACATTAATCAAAAATAAAAAAAATATTCCTTGATTTAATGTTTATTCCACCTTTTTTAAAATTAATTACCAACAAATTAATAAAATATAAGTAAAATTGAGACATAATTGTTGTAGAAAAATTGTCTAGATATCTTACATAAAATATTAACCATAAATAACTCTCCATGTTACACCAAATAGGAAATATTATTTGAGGGTTTTTTATAATATTTCATGAAATATTATTATTATAAATTATTAAATATATTTAATAAATTAAAATCACATATCACTCCTCTAAAGATAATTTTTTTACATTCCATCACATAAAATGTCTATCCCAATTATTTTTAAAATTTATTTTTCTCATAATGACAGGAGAATATAGTGAATGTACCTCATCAATTAATATATTCAATTTATAAAGCTTCAACAACCAAAATACAATTTTTAGTTATTATATATTTTTTTATATTCCATGCTTATATTAAATTAATATTGGAAACATCAACTTTAAAATTTTTCCATAATTTAGGCACATTCACTTTAACTCTTATTTTTTTTGAATATGAAATTCTAGATCATACCAAATTTTTATATTTTCATGAATAACAGTTATCCACGAGTTATAAAACTCAACACCTCTTTAATGGGTAAAATCCATCAGACTCATTTATCATTATTAATTCCAATTAAATTATTTTGACAATATAATAAGTCATCCTTGTTAAATAACTCTAAGATGATTATCTCTTTCATATAAAATTTATTCATAGATTTTTAGTTCCTATTATAATATACCCATTAAATTTCATCACCTAAAACTCCCTTCACAATGAAAATAATCCCAATATATATGGGAAAAGATTAATTTATCCTTTTCTTCATAGATAGAAAAAAATGTTGAGATATTTTTATTAAATATAAAAATCCTTTTAATTCATCTCCATATTTATGAGGAATCTTAATTATACCTATAGCATCCCGTCTTTTTATCACATAAACTTTCATTACATTTTACAAAACCGAGGATCTTTAAGGTTTAGTGTCTTGGAAACCAGGAACATAAAACATGAAAAGAACAAAAACACTCTTCTTAAACACTTGAAAGGATTCTCCTTAAGTTCATCCTAGGTTCATTACTGCATCTCATAACCTGGGGAAATACATCAAAAGAAAGGGTGAGCAGAAAGCCCAGTAAGGGAAACAAGAGAAACATTTTACATGTGAACTTGAGATACTTCAATAAGGACATGAAATGAAATTTAAGGCATGTGAAAGAAATAAAGAGATACATCATAAAAAAAATAACATTTTTCATAACTTGAAGATGTGGCTGCAACATTTAATATTGACAATCGTTTCGTTTCACCAAGGTCCATCCCCAAGGTGTCGTTAAAAATTACCAAGGTCATTCACCAAGGCATCGTTAAAATTGTAATCTCTAGTGGTTACATCATTACCCAATGCATTGGAGCGCTATCAGGGCGCACCCTTAAATTTGCCTTTATTATCATGTGATCCACATATATCATCATCAAACATTTCATAAATAACCCACATAGCATAAAATAAATGGGTCTCATTTCATAATCATAGCGTTTTAAAAACTGCTTTAAAGACATGATCTTTACGTCACTTTAAACCCACGGAAAGGGAAAGCGGGTCTCATGTATGTAAATACCAGAATTTAAAATGGAACATTTTGATATATATGTGAATACCCTTGTAGAAATAAGAGCTTTGAGTATTCACTTTATAACATAAAATAATTTTTGAGAAAAGAGAGAGGCATTTTGAGGGGAAAATTCTGCAGCATAACGGCTATGTTTCGGGGTTTTAGAAAACATTGAAATGAGAGGGGACATGGGTCACCCTTTCATGAATGATCCATAAAACAGTAGGGTGAAAGAATAAGAAGGACATATGGACGTGGTAATGAAATTTTAGGGACATACCATTTGAAATGAAAAACATGGAAGGAAAAAAAATTAGATTTCTCTTATGAAAATTCTGCAGCCTTACGGCGTCACTTAACATCAAAAGAAAATGATTTGACAAGATCAAATAGGGTCCCTCATCATATGATCATAAGAGATAAGTATGATAGATATAGAGATAATTCCCCAACATAACAAAAAGGAACTTGAAAGAATTGACATGAAAGTAGAACTTCAAAACGAGAAGGGTGAAGAACCACTTAAAAATTCGACAGCCTAAAGGCGCCACTTAAAACATCAAAATACTGAATTGAAGAGATCAAATGGGGTCTCTAATCATATGAACATAAGAGTCCAGTATGATATATATAGATATCATACCCCAATATAAAAAAAGGAACTTGAAATAATTGACATGAAAGTAGAACTTCAAAATGAGAAGGGTGAAGAACTACTTAAAAATTCGGCAGCCTAACGACGCCACTTAAAACATCGAAATACTGAATTGAAGCGATCAAATGGGGTCTCTCATCATATGATCATAAAAGATAAGTATGATAATTTAGAGATCATACCCCAACATAATAAAAAGGAACATGAAAGTCTTGAATGAAAATAGAACTTGAAAACGAGGAAGGTGAAAGAATCCCTTAAAAATTCGGCAGCCTAACGGCACCAGTCAAACATTCTTAAAACGAATTGATGAGAGCAAGGGGGGTCTCCCATCATATGAACATGAAATAGGAAGTATGAGGAATATAAAATAACATCCTCTAACATAAGAACATGGAGTATAAAAGAAATGACATAAAAGAGATTACTTGAAAAGAAAGAGAGGGGTCAGATCCCTTACCTTAAAATGTGACTCTTAAACCTCAAAGGTTGGGACCTTGAGGGCTTGGAGGCACCTTGGGAGGACTCCTTGGGAGGTAATGAGACCATAAATTCGTTGGGAATGAGTGGGGAGTCGAATGGATGAGAGGAGGGCTTGGTATTTATAGGGAAAGTGAGGGGACAAGGCATTAATGGCCAAAGGACACCTCACATGTGCTTTTCTCAAACCCATGTGCTCTCCCTTGTCATTTATCATGGAGTTAGGCCACATGGGGCCCCCAAAACAATAATCCATCACCCTTGGCCGGCCAACCCTTAAAAGATCTCATGACATCATCATGACACAATTATGATGTCATTAAACATACCGAAACCCTAAAACTGCATTTTTACTATTCACTGAAAAATTCATCTTTCTCAGAAAAATCCCAAACTTTCACCTTAACTAAATATATATTCCCTAATTAAATTTATGAACTCCATTTTATAAAAATAATTTTCTAAATATTTTTAATTCAATTTTTAAATAAATTCACTATTCACCGAAAATTCATTTTTTTCAGAAAAATCCCAAAAAATTACCTTAACATAATATCGATGCTCTGAGTTCAAAAATGAAATCCATTTTCTAAAAATAATTTTCTAAATATTTTTAATTAATTTTTTTAATTAAAAAACACTATTCACCCGAAAAAACTAATACTTGAATAATAATTAATGAAACCGTTATTTAACCATTTTATCGAATCACATTACTTAATCAAGGTGCCTAGATTATTTTAAAACTTTCTTTAAGTGAGATTACTAATCCATTTGGTCACATTACTAATCCTAAGCGTAAAATCACTATTCACAATTTACTATTAATCAAAAATCAAGTTGATCTTATTAGACTCTAAATTTCGTACTGGACATAATTGTAGAAGACCATTTTTTGAAAATCATTACACATTTTTAATTATTTAAGGTTTACACAACCATTTTTATAATATCCTTTTTCTAAAATTCATCAAAAATATGCATACTATATTTATCCGGTCATTTCAAAATTCATAACTTCATCATAAGAAGAAATCCCAATTTTTATTTAAAACAAGGATTACACAAGGCAGTTACGGTCTCGTTACATAGCCCCTTATAATACCAGCATAGGACCTAAGAGTAAGGTGTGCTAGGGTGATAGAATCTTGGGGCGGCTCAGTCAACATTGCCCGAGTAGTAATTTCTATCAGTTTGAACTTCTCACGAAGGCGATTCCGTTCAAGCTTCACATGATGAAGCTCGGCTTGGATTTGATCCAGAGCAAAGCCCAATGGTGCTACCTCTTTCCCAAGCTCTGTTAGATGGGCTTCGATCGGTCCAAGACTACTAGGTGAGGCCATCGAACCTTCTTTCTATAATAATTAACCAAGATTAGTTGTATTTAGAGACAATAATCAAAACATTTTGTTCACAATGGTCATATTGACCGATGGTCATATAACAATCAAAACCCAATGGAATCATTTTAATTATAATCTTGTTTATCAAATAAAACATTTTTGTTGAGTATCAAAATAAAATAAAATAACACATGAAATTAGGAAACAAGATTTATTCAAAATTTCGGGTCGTTACAATCTTCCCCCCTTAAGAAATTGCATCCTCGCAATTTTTTTAAAATTGGGTTTTGAAATTTCATTGAAAGTCCCACATCGGAAAAAGAGTCAGTAACACTATTACTTTAAAAGAAATAAAAGGGAGTACAAAGGCCACCCGAGTTTACTCACACTAGGGTTCCATGTAGGAAAACATGGACATGGAGGAGAAAACAAAGGGTCGAGTTCTGAGGGAGAGTGATAGAGAACATGATTAGGAGAAAGTTAACCATGAGAAAATCTCAAACTTATGATGTGTTTAAACGGTCTTTGATTACCTAGTAGGAAACGTAAACCAACAACGTTTTTGTTTTACGTTCCTTTTCATAATTTTGAGGAATTCATTTACAACATAGAACAAAAACATAAGGAAATATACTTATCTTCATGTAGAGTTTCATCCTTTAATAAGTTTCTACCCAAAACTAATCTTTTCTCCAAACGATGAGCATTCAAAACTACTTGGTCTCATCAAAATACAAGAATAATCTTCTAGAGAATCACATAATCCACAAAAGATCAACTATCTATTTCTTCTATCATTAAACATTATCCCAAAAACAGAAAGGGTAAGGTCAAAAAAAACTCTCCAAAAAGAAATAATCCCATAGGAATGGAAACTACTTTTAAATCATCAAGTTCCATGGTACTACCCAAAGTTCATCATAGTGCATTCCGTAAATAATGGTCCTTAAGATTCCTCAAAATAAACCAAACTAAGATTGAAACCCAAATACAAGAAAGATTTGATAACATAGTCTTCCAAGGTAAACTTTATCATTCATCTCCAAACAACATCAACCACTCCTAACATCTTATAAAAAAAGTAACTAACCTAAACATATTTACCCCAAGATAGGTTAATAATTTCCATAAGTAACCTAAATTACTATAATTCCAACTTAAATTCATCGATTCTTCAAAATATAAGTCAACCCTACTCTTCAAAGAAAATATTGTAGTAGTCTATTTACCTCGATCATATAGGGTCCCCAAAATAGTGAACATCTTCCAAAATAATAATCAGCTTTTAATCCCCTAATCATCTCTTTCATATTAATATGGAAATCATTGCATTTCCTATCACATTGGTTATTTAGACATGTTCTTCCATCTCCCACCATTAGCTATGAAGAGAAATTATAATTAGAGGCTTAAATACTTAACCAATAATCATGAAAAGGAGCTTAAATCATATAAGGATAACTTGTAGAAGAAAAGTATACCCTAACTTGTGATCCCCTAGGTTCCAATCTAGGTTATCCATGATCATATATTCTTATGTGAATCTTTATTTTATTTTATCTTTGTTCCTTTAGTAATGGTTCATACTAAGCTTATGAATTTACCAAAGCATATCCCTCGGGAGTGTCGTAACCAAGAGTGCAGCAAGGCCCGTTGTCGTGTACCAGTTCCCGTTCGAGTCTAGCTCAAAGCGGTGTTTTCAGGTTTTACCCCTATTACATCTGTGCCAGAGCCACCTCTACCTGCTCGTATCTAGACAGGGATGTGTTTGCTTGGAAACCCCTTACACAATACTCACCAAAATACCAGGAATATTTCCTATATTTAAACTTTTCTATAGGGTTCTTCCTAGTGTTTTCATATCCTAATTTCCACAAATAACTAAACCATCCTTTGATACCAACTATAGCATCCCGTCTTTTTATCACATAAACATTCATTACATTTTACAAAAACCGAGGATCTTTAAGGTTTAGTGTCTTGGAAACCAGGAACATAAAACATGAAAAGAACAAAAACACTCTTCTTAAACACTTGAAAGTATTCTCCTTAAGTTCATCCTAGGTTCATTACTGCATCTCATAACCTGGGGCCATACATCAAAAGAACGGGTGAGCAGAAAGCCCAGTAAGGGAAACAAGAGAAACATTTTACATGTGAACTTGAGATACTTCAATAAGGACATGAAAAGAAATTTAAGGCATGAGAAAGAAATAAAGAGATACATCATAAAAAAAATAACATTTTTCATAACTTGAAGATGTGGCTGCAACATTTAATATTGACAATCGTTTCGTTTCACCAAGGTCCATCCCCAAGGTGTCGTTAAAAATTACCAAGGTTATTCACCAAGGCATCGTTAAAATTGTAATCTCTAGTGGTTACATCATTACCCAATGCATTGGAGCGCTATCAGGGCGCACCCTTAAATTTTCCTTTATTATCATGTGATCCACATATATCATCATCAAACATTTCATAAATAACCCACATAGCATAAAATAAATGGGTCTCATTTCATAATCATAACGTTTTAAAAACTGCTTTAAAGACATGATCTTTACGTGACTTTAAACCCACAGAAAGGGAAAGCGGGTCTCATGTATGTAAATCCCAGAATTTAAAATGGAAAATTTTGATATATATGTGAATACCCTTGTAGAAATAAGAGCTTTGAGTATTCACTTTATAACATAAAATAATTTTTGAGAAAAGAGAGAGGCATTTTGAGGGGAAAATTCTGCAGCATAACGGCTAAGTTTCGGGGTTTTAGAAAACATTGAAATGAGAGGGGACATGGGTCACCCTTTCATAAATGATCCATAAAACAGTAGGGTGAAAGAATAAGAAGGACATATGGACGTGGTAATGAAATTTTAGGGACATACCATTTGAAATGAAAAACATGGAAGGAAAAAAAAATTAGATTTCTCTTATGAAAATTCGGCAGCCTTACGGCGTCACTTAACATCAAAAGAAAAAGAATTGACAAGATCAAATAGGGTCCCTCATCATATTATCATAAGAGATCAGTATGATAGATATAGGGATAATTCCCCAACATAACAAAAAGGAACTTGAATGAATTGACATGAAAGTAGAACTTCAAAACGAGAAGGGTGAAGAACCACTTAAAAATTCGACAGCTTAACAGCGCCACTTAAAACATCAAAATACTGAATTGAAGAGATCAAATGGGGTCTATCATCATATGAACATAAGAGTCCAGTATGATATATATAGAGATCATACCCCAATATAACAAAAAGGAACTTGAAATAATTGATATGAAAGTAGAACTTCAAAACGAGAAAGGTGAAGAACTACTTAAAAATTCGGCAGCCTAACGACGCCACTTAAAACTTCGAAATACTGAATTGAAGCGATCAAATGGGGTCTCTCATCATATGATCATAAAAGATCAGTATGATAATTTATAGATCATACCCCAACATAATAAAAAGGAACATGAAAGACTTTAATTAAAATAGAACTTGAAAATGAGGAAGGTGAAAGAATCCCTTAAAAATTCGGCAGCCTAACGGCACCAGTTAAACATTCGTAAAACGAATTGATGAGAGCAAGGGGGGTCTCCCATAATATGAACATGAAATAGGCAGTAGTATGAATATAAAATAACATCCTCTAACATAATAACATGGAGTATAAAAGAAATGACATAAAAGAGATTACTTGAAAAGAAAGAGAGGGGTCGGATCCCTTACCTTAAAATGTAACTCTTAAACCTCGAAGGTTGGGACCTTGAGGGCTTGGGGGCACCTTGGGAGGACTCCTTTGGAGGTAATGAGACCATAAATTCGTTGGGAATGAGTGGGGAGTCGAATGGATGAGAGGAGGGCTTGGTATTTATAGGGAAAGTGAGGGGACAAGGCATTAATGGCCAAAGGACACCTCACATGTGCTTTTCTCAAACTCATGTGCTCTCCCTTGTCATTTATCATGGATTTAGGCCACATGGGGCCCCCAAAACAATAATTCATCACCCTTGGCCGGACAACCCTTAAAAGATCTCATGACATCATCATGACACAATTATGATGTCATTAAACATACTGAAACCCTAAAACTGCATTTTTACTATTCACTGAAAAATTCATCTTTCTCAGAAAAATCCCAAACATTCACCTTAACTAAATATCGATTCCCTAATTACATTTATGAACTACATTTTATAAAAATAATTTTCTAAATATTTTTAATTCAATTTTTAAATAAATTCACTATTCACCGAAAATTCATTTTTTTCAGAAAAATCCCAAAAAATTACCTTAACATAATATCGATGCTCTGAGTTCAAAAATGAAATCCATTTTCTAAAAATAATTTTCTAAATATTTTTAATTAATTTTTTTAATTAAAAAACACTATTCACCCGAAAAAACTAATACTTGAATAATAATTAATGAAACCGTTATTTAACCATTTTATTGAATCACATTACTTAATCAAGGTGCCTAGATTATTTTAAAACATTCTTTAAGTGAGATTACTAGTCCATTTGGTCACATTACTAATCCTAAGCGTAAAATCACTATTCACAATTTACTATTCATCAAAAATCAAGTTGATCTTATTAGACTCTAAATTTCGTACTGGACATAATTGTAGAAGACCATTTTTTGAAAATCATTACACATTTTTAATTATTTAAGGTTTACACAACCATTTTTAAAATATCCTTTTTCTAAAATTCATCAAAAATATGAATACTATATTTATCCGGTCATTTCAAAATTCATAACTTCATCATAAGAAGAAATCCCAATTTTTATTTAAAACAAGGATTACACAAGGCAGTTACAGTCTCGTTACATAGCCCCTTATAATACCAGCATAGGACCTAAGAGTAAGGTGTGCTAGGGTGATAGAATCTTGGGGTGGCTCAGTCAACATTGCCCGAGTAGTAATTTCTATCAGTTTGAACTTCTCACGAAGGAGATTCCGTTCTAGCTTCACATGATGAAGCTCGGCTTGGATTTGATCCAGAGCAAAGCCCAATGGTGCTACCTCTTTCCCAATCTCTGTTAGATGGGCTTCGATCGGTCCAAGACTACTAGGTGAGGCCATCGAACCTTCTTTCTATAATAAATAACCAAGATTACTTGTATTTAGAGACAATAATCAAAACATTTTGTTCACAGTGGTCATATTGACCGATGGTCATATAACAATCAAAACCTAATGTTCTCATTTTAATTATAATCATGTTTATCAAATAAAAATTTTTTGTTGAGTATCAAAATAAAATAAAATAACACATGAAATTAGGAAACAATATTTATTCAAAATTTCGGGTCGTTACAATACCCCCACAAATTCTTATTTTCTAAACTCAAACATTTATTGGTGGTTTTTAAATTATGTTGCCTATAATATCCACTTACTGTGGAACTTTCATTGTCACATAAACTGGAAAGGAACATGAATTTTTATATATATTAAATATTCATTGATACTTTAATAAAATCATGACAATGAGTCATGAAATATATATTACCATGTTTTAAATTATACTTTTGTGAATATTTATTTTTCACACCCATCATTCAATCACATGAATTCCTTAATAATCATCTCAATTAATTTACATGCTTATCCTATACATGTAGTAATTTTATGTAATTTTTATTAGTGTGATAATATTATTTTAAAATTTCATATAAATTTTCATAAGGACTTAAATTACCTATTTTTAGGTAACATATCTTGTATTTCAGGATCTTCTTTGGATATTTCTTCCACCAAATATTTTTTTTCTTTCTCTCTCCGATTGATTCACTTTATTATCAATGATTTCATGATTTAACATTAATTTTTAGGTATTTATTTAAAATTACCATGATTTTTTTACTTTCTTTTCATAATATAAACATTTCATAATTACTATTGTATAATCCACTACATTCTTCTCTGTAACAGAATAATATTTTAAAAGTAAACATTATTCCACATCAAGGGCATGAAAATGAATAAATATTTTTATATAAATATGATTTTTATCTCCATACAATTATAGAGGAGGGAAAAATGATATTATCTAAATTATAAAAAAATATATTACACGTGTTTATAAAATTTATTCATTGGTTACTAATTAATTATAAATAAAAATAAAAACATATTTAATATAAAGGATATATTATTTAAAAAAATTCCATTTCATAACAAAATTTTATCTTAATAAAAAATTAAACATTATTAGTAAAATATATTATTCAAATTTATATATTATATATTCAATATTTTTTAAAATCATCTAATCTGTTTGATAGGATTAAGATAGGAAAACAATGATATTTTAAGGACAAAATAAAATATTTTTCTAAAATGTAAATTTTCTGCCTTTTGAGGGTGAACTTATTTTATAACTAGATTTTGACCCATTTATAAATTTTATTTAAAATTTTTTTTCCAAAACATTTCTAACATTTGAATATTTCACTTTGAAAACCTATTTGTTTATTTTATCTATGAGGTAAATTTTAAATAAAATTTTTCGAATTATATGAATTAAATTAGGTGATATTGATTTAATATTTTTAATTATAATTAAAAATTAGGTTTTATCTTTATTTTAATTTTTAGGCAAAAACTTTTTACCATGGTAAAAAAATTTATTTACTAATAAATAGGTAAAAAAAGAAACGGGTCAAAGATAAAAAGGAAAATAATTAAAATACATAGAAAATAAAAAAATGGTTGGTTGAGGTATTTATTGACCCTAAACAGCCTCTAAAATATTAATTTTCATCCTAATTCTTGGAAGTTAATTCCACCTATATTTGGTTGTATGTAATATTAAAATAATAATCATTCAATCACTTTAACACACCCTGTATCAAGTACATATACCACTCCACACCACCCCTTTCACGTCATAATCATTAATGATAATGAAATATCATCAAAATTTTTTTTTCCCCACTTTCCACATGTCTTAATACAACTATTATCACCAAAAGTACAAATACATGGCCTCCAAGGGTCTCTCAAGGAGGTGTTATTCAAGAGATAATTGTCTCAATGTACCTCTCTTAATTTATATTCTTCTTTTATTTTTCCCCTCCTCCTACATCAACAATGTAATGATAAATCTAGACTATTGTATATACTAGATTATTATGTTTCTTTTGGAATATATCTTATCCATTTTTTTCTCATCTCTTCTTATTTAAATAAAAGAAACTATTGTCCGAATTATGTCGTTTTAACATCTCTATGAATAATTATTTCACATTTTCCATTACTACTTTATTCGATGGACATAAAAGTTTCATTACAGATCAATGAATTTGAAATATATTTATTAAAAATAATTTCATGCTCTTTAACTAATACACACACACAATATTAAATAAAAAAACTAGTTCAAGATGTTAAAAAAAAGATACAAAATAAAATAAACCTTTGTCATTTCTGTTTTATCTAATGAATCATCCTCAAGTAATAAATAAAAATGATATGTGGTACTATTAACACATTTTTAAGATAATAAATACTAATTCATCACACATATAGAGTTGCTATTTATTTTTATAGGAAAATCCATAATATTATCATGTAAAATTGACAATTAAATGATGAAATGAGAACACCTGAAACCATGAAAATAATGAAATATTATTAATGAACTGGTTATTATTTATTATAAATTAAGAACAGAAGGTATTATTAATATTATAATAGTTTTTTGATGAGATAATAACCTTTTTTAAACCATTATACATGAGGTTTGAACATGATAGAAAGAAGTCGAATGTGAGGTATGGGATTTCGTAACCCTATTTCCATTCATTTGGCTAAACTTATACTTTTTTATTTTCTCTTAATAAGTGTATATGTGAAAAAAAAATTAATGCCTTTTACTTTATTTCCAATTGTTTTATATTTATAGTTGATACACATATTAAATTCTCTTATAAAATTATTATTTTGTTAAAATGATATTTATAAGAGACATTCATTAAAAAATTATCTTTTGAATGTTTCATTAAAACTTGATTTTTAACATGTTTTTCCTTTTTTAAATTGATAAAAAAATATTTTTACTACTACTTTATGATTAATAAGTCATTTTCACTCATGTTTTATATTCTAAAAAAATGATTGAATTTATTCTTTTTTCCCTTTTTCTAAAAGTGGTTCTTTTTTAATTTTATGACAAAAATATAGAATGACTATTTGTTATCTAATATGGAAAGGGTGAGTATTCCCACCATCATTAAACATTAATTATTTGAATCTCAATTTATAATATTCCAAGGTTATTTTAAAATAATATTTTCTGTTTGTTCATGTGAATATTTTCTCTGAATATGAGATTTTAAAATGAAATGGTTATTTTTAATGTAAATATTTTTGTAATGAAATTATTCTTGTTTTAGGATAGTGATTTTGTTCTTGGACTTTGTTAATTTTGATATCTGGTTACATGAAAAAGAAAGTACGTGTGTTTATGTGATAAAAAATGATGGGTTATTACATGATAAACTAATAATTAGTGGTTACGTGATCAACCAATGATGAGTGGTTCCATGATAAACCCAAAATGCGTGGTTATGTTATATCCTCCAATGTATTAGGGACTCTTGAGTAATACATTAACCTTATTGGTTACACCATTTTAATGATGTGTTGATCCCCATTATAGATCATGGGTGGGTCTAATACATCTTATATGAAGGGTGATCCTCGTTATAGCTCATGAGAAGTGGGTGTGCTTGAAATAGATTACAAGAAGGGATGAGCCCCATTATAGATCATTAAAAACAAATGACCTATATATAGATTATTCAATGTTTAACCCCTGTTATATTTATTTATTTGATTTTGTAGTGATTATATTTTTTGTAGACAATATAGTCATTCCATTTAAAAACATTAAAAGGGTTTTATGAATGTGGTGCTATATGTTTTTAAAATGGGGTTTATTTTTATTACATGGGGTTTAATGATTTTATACGTTTTAAATGTGTGTATATTTTTATATTAATTTTTTATATAAATATCCTAATTAACATTGAGATCAATATTAATATTTTGTGGATTTTAATTTTCTCATTATACAAATTTTTTCCATTCATTAATGCCCCTCACATACATATTGTTCTCATACTATGTTTTTAAATGTTTTTCAAGTGGTAAAGGATGATTAGTGACGAATATGAATAAAATATTAAATATGTAATGGTATTTCATGAAAGGAAACAATGATTTATTTCAAAAGGATTTCATTTGGTAGAAAAAATGGATACTGAGTATAGGTTTCCACTTTTTATTTATGGGTGTACTATGTAAGGTTTTTTCGTAACTCCAAAAACTATTAAAATAATTGTATTTCTGGATGAATTAAACATAATAATAATATAAAATCTCTAGAATATTTACTTTTTAGGGAAAGTTCCTTACTATTTATCAGAGTATGGTTTATATAAATTTAAATATTAGTTTGTGTTCTAAAGAGTTTTGTATATCAACATTAGTTTATAATCATACAGATGACAATAATTTTAGGGCCTTAAAAAAACCTTTTTTTGGATTTATATTATGAAATATTTAGGGGAATAACATTATTTTTGGAGACATTCATTGTCTATTTAATTTGGTGTTTTTAAATTTTGGGATGAAAAATGAAAGGTATGTGAAACCATTGATGATAAAACATATTAAGGTTATTTTTTAGAATCATTCCCATATTTTTTTATTTTTAAAATAATTATAATAATATAGTTTTTGAAAAGGGATTTAAAAAAATATGGGTGAAAACATTTCGCATCTGAAAACGATTTTATATTTGAACCCACAACTGAAGGGAGGCAGGGGTGCATCACCTACAACTGGCCTCTGTGAATTCGTGGTTAGTATAAAATTTTCGTTTAAATTAAAAAATTATATGTATGAGAAATATTTTGATTTAAGGAGAATAATTTTTATTATATATATATAACCTTGGGATTCGAAAATGATTTTTTAATTGAGTGATTAATAAATTTATAAAGGATGTTAATTATTTCGGTTGCCCTAAATAACAAAGTAAAATAGAATATAATGGTATTTTATTTAAGTAATAATGGTTGAATTATATTTTTCATGAATCTATTATTTTATTTTGTCTTTATGGTGATTTATAGGAATTAAAATCCTATCGTAGATATTATGTGATTTTGGAATATATATTGTGGAGTTAGAATTTTATTGTTATTTATGTTATTTGGAGAAAAATTAAAAAAATCATCTTAGAAGATTATTTAATAAAATCATTCAATATTTATGGGTTTGAATCAAAGTCTATAATATTTTTGATGTATTTTATGGATAGTTAATTTTTTAATGATCTATATATATTTTATGGTATTACTATTAAATTTTGGAGATTAATCTATTTTTTAATCATATAAGTCATTATTATTTTTGGGGACTTATCTTATTTAATCCTAACCAATTTTGTTTTTGTTAATATATAAATAATTGAGGAATAGAATGTTATAATTTTATTGATGTTTTGATCCATATAAGTTAATTATGATCATTAAAGTATAAAAATTCATCATGAATACTCATCATTTTGGGAAAATATGGGATTATGGTGTAAATTGACTAAAAGATAAAATTCAACATTCCATGTAAAAATGTTTTCATATTTTCTTAGTATATATCGTCAAATAATTCCAAAATTATAAAAAAAATACTTTGAAACATGGAAATTATCCACTAACATTTATCAATGGCATTTTAACCAATCACCTATTTATGGTTTTTTAGTTTATAACTTTAACATATACATGTTCTATATTACTCTATATTTTCCACTGATATTTATTTTTCCCTTGAATTTCCATGTTTTACTACACGGAAACATAGAATGTGTAATATCATGTAACCTTCATACTTTCCTTCCTCTCTTTTCAAAATGATGTTTAATTGGTTATTTTAACAATGTGGTATTTTTAAAAGGGTATTTTGAAAAGTAAACCCCCCAGTTTTTTATTCCGAGTTCAAATTGCAAAGACAATATTTATTAAAGGGGTATAATGTAAAATCCTAAGATGTGAAAGGAAAAACAACATCACATCCACTAGAAAGAAATTGCTAAATATTATTATTTAAATGTAATAGTTATTATGCGACCATTGGAATAGAGGGAATGTATTAAATTAAATAAATTATGAAAATATACTTTAATCATTTTTATAATATGATTTAATTATTTACCAAGTAATTATGAATAAATATAAATACCAATTGAATTTAAGGGATGTGTTTTTTTATAAAATAATACTATTTTAGGCCCATAATGAAATTTTATCTTAACAAATTATATTAATCACATATAGTAAAATATTTTAATGAAATTTGAAAATTATATATTCAATAAATTTTTAAAATTCATCTTATAAGTTTAATAGGATTGAGATTAAATTATAGCATATTTTATGTATAAAAATCATTATTTTTTGAAAAAAAAGTTATCGGCCTTCTCATGGAAATATTTTTTTAAAACTAAATTTCCACAATTTTTGAAATTTAATTTTAAAAACAAAACTAATTTTTTGAAATATAAATTTCATAACTATCCTATAATGATTTTTTGATGTTTTTCGTTAAATTTTATTTTCTGAAGAATGGTGGAAAATACAATATTTTATTTAAAAACAACATTTTCTTCTAATATATTAATACTGGTATATTATATTTTAATTTTTTATATAGTATAATTTGTTAAATAATAAATAAATAAATCAAATTTAGGTCATTTTAATTAATTTTAAATTGTAATGGGTAATAAAAACATTTAAAACTATTGTATATATCAATTAAAAAACTGTATTTTCATTTTTTTGGGGAATTATTTTTACAAATAATATTGCAATAATTTTAATTTGAATTTGGTAAAATGGAACCAATAACGGGAATCCGATGGTTGAAATTTTGTTGTAATTTTTTTAAGAATAAAAAATTCACCATGGTAAAAAAATTATTTATGATGGTATAGGTAAAAAATGAAATGAGTTATGTTTAAAAGATAATGGATTAAAATAACTTAAACACATAACATTTAATAGATTTTTAAGGTATTTATAGTCCCTATATATCATCTAATGAATTAATTTTTATAAAAATTCATGTAAATTAATTATTTTCTATGTGGAATCCTTTAATTATAAAATAATCCTTATTTATTAACATAAACATTACCCTCCTCAACTAGAAATATCAATCCTCACCTACCCATGTCACCTCTCAGTCAATAAAGCTACTAAAATAACTTCCCAAACTTCCCCTCGTCATTATTTTCATTTTTTAGTGTTACGTTTCTCACCATAAGACTCAATCTATGGTCCTCAATGGTCTTTAGAAGATGTTTTATTTATAAGGTAATTTTCTTAATGTACTTCTCTTAGTTTCTTTTCTTCTTCTATTTTCATCATGACTCCTTCATCCATAAGGCAATGATAACTATAAAATAATCTATATAATATAATCTTATATTTATAATGTAATATATAATATACAATTCATTTATTATCTCCACTTATTTAATTAATTTAAACTATTCCCCTAATTGTGCCGGCATACCTTCTCTGGGAATAATGATTTGCCATTTTCTATTATCACCTTCTTTGCTGGTCATAAAATCTTCACTTTGGTTAAATAATATTTAAATAGGTATATAATAAATTATTTCATGTTTTAAATATAATATACAAATATCATATAAAATAATATGAAACTAGTCTATTCTGTTTTAAAAAAATATCCAAACTATTCCTAACATTTAACATTATCATTAATATTTTGAATTGGACCTAAGTAGGAACAAAAAATTATGTATAGAACCATTAATAAATCTATATGATCATTAAAACATCTTAATTCAACTTCTGATATTTAATTTTAATTTATAATAATGTTAATAATTTTATAAAAGTAAAACAATGCATGAAATGATAAAATGAAAACACCCAAACCAATGAAAATAATGAAATTGTATGAAAAATTTGGATATATTATGTTATATAATCATCACCTATGGTATTATAAATAAGAATATAGTTTGGTAATAATTAATAAAATTATTTAAACCATTACACAGGATGGTTGAACAAGTTTTAATGAAGTGGAATGTGAGGTAAGGTATTTCATAAACCAATTTCCATTATTTGGGTTAAACTTATCCTTATTGATTATGACTTGATAAGAATATTTGTGAAAGTATGTCCAAATATATTATGTTGGATTTAAAATGTTTTTATGTATATTTAAAAAAGATTCATATATTTTATTCATTTTCTTAATTCCCATTTCATCGAAACAATATATATAAGAGACCTTCTATTGTGATTATAAATTTACTATTTTCATATATCTCTCTTTTCTTCCATGTTTTTGTTTTCAAAAATTGATTGAAAAATATTTTTACTATTATTTTATAATTATTTTAAGTCATTTTAAGTAATTTTTTAGTTTCAATAATATGTTTCGAAATTATTCTTTTTCATTTTCTAAGTAATACTTTATGACTTTTTTGAAGAAATATTGATTGAATAACTTTCTAACTTATAAAGAATTATAGGATTTGTACACCTATATGAATAATTAATTATTTGATATTTACATTCCAATATTAAATGGTTATTTATGAATAAACTTTTGTCCTTTTTATGTGTGACGCTATTCTAAAAATATAGGATTTTAAAATGAAAGGTTTATTTTCTTTATGAATATATCTATAATACAAGTATAAGTGTCTTATGATTATGATATAAATCTTGGACATTGTTTGCCTTGATGGGTGGTTATGTCATAAACCAAAAATATGTGCTTATGTCATAAACCAATGATGGTTGGTTACATGGTAAACTAAATTTGGTTGGTTACGTGATAATCCAATAATGTGTAGCTCCATGATAAACCAAATACTAGTTGTTATGTTATAACCTCCAATTCTTTGGGTACTCTAAATTTAGAGTTTATCTGTTTTAGATACACATTATAAAAAATGGTTTAACTTATATGGATAGTGGATCCCCATTATTGCTCATGGAGAAAAGGTTATCCCGATATAGCTTATATGAGGGGTTGATCCCCATTATAGGTCATATGTGATCCTGATGTGGTATATATAAACAGTTGAACCCCATTAAATATAATTAAAAATGGGTGAATATAATATATATTATAAAAAGGTTTGATCCCAACTATATCTCATGGGTGATCCAGATGTAGCTTATATGAAGGCTTATCTCCATTATACACTGTTTTAAATTTTTAGAGATTATATTAGAAGTCATTAATATGGTTACTCTATTTTATTAATGTTTTCAATGTGTTTTATTATTATGATGCTCTATGTTTTCAAATAGGGCCTTTATTTTCTTTCTATGGTATTTAATGATTTTATATTTGATAAATGTATGTGTGTTTTCTTGAGAAAATGATTTATTTCAATATCTCTATAAAAGGTGAGACAAAATTAAATATTACGCGGTTTTTCTTGTTTTTGATTACACTAACATTTTTCCTTTATTTTATATTCCTTACTGATTTTTTCCTCAAAAGTTGCTATAATCTTTTTTAACATTGTATAACATTATTAGGGAAGATTATGAATAAAATATTAAAAAAATTCAGATATTTCAAGAAAAGAAAATAGGTTTTATTATAAATTCGTTTCCTTTTGAGGAATAAAATGGATACTGAGTATATGTATCCACTTGTAATTAATGGGTTTACTATGTAAGAGTTTGTCATAAATCTCTAAAACTATAAACATTAAATAAATTTGGGAATTAAATACATAAAATTAATTTTTAAAACCACTATAATATGTGATTTTTTAGGCTGGTCCCTTATATTGTTGATTAATTCATTATTATTATCATTTATTCCTTAGGATCTAAGGAGGAATCACCATTTTTACTCTTATTAATTTTCTATTTCCTTTGATTCATTATTTAATAGTAAATAAATTACTCTTGATAGGTGTAACCCCAAACCCATCATCAAAATGATAACTTTTGTTAAATCATTCATGAAGTTCCCATTATATCAAAATCTATTTTAGGAAAATATATTTTACTTATTTAGGGTAAATTTCTTTATTTTGGAAAGAATTTACAAAAGAATTTTTTTCTCCCCCTTATTTTGAGACTGTTATATCTTTCAGTGATTGATATGTTATAAAAACACCCAATAAGATTTTTTATTGTGTTTTAACAACACAAAAAATGTAAAAATCCCTAATTTTTTCCATTGCAAAACATTTTGGATAACATTATCTCATTGTTTCATCTATTTCTGTACAACCTTCTTTAATGATATTATTTTAGAACTAAAATTACAACACATACTTATATCCACCTCATTTAGAGTGATGTGTTTCTCAAAATTCATCTTTTCCCAACTTTACATTTAATGTAAAAATATAATATATATTATTCAATGAATGATAATTAGTGTATATGATATTTTCATAACATTGGGTTATGCTATTCAGTGATATTGTATTATGTATCTATTTAAATTTCATTAATCATCACTATTCACATGAATGAGTCTATTTATATGTAAAATTGTTTTTAGAAGCATTCATGGTATCACTTAATGAAACACCTAATTGGAAAGTTTTAGGTTGAACCTATTCAAAATTTATCATTGTAACTTAAATTCCAAAAAATATCTAATTTGAGGGTATTTTTATCAACCTCATCCAAACATTATCACAGATAAAATTATTTCAATATCTTTTTAGTGTGGTATTCATGAAACATAGAAATTTGTTTTATGTATTTTCCAATCTATTGCACCCTTTTAGCTATGATTTCTAACATAGATTTCATGAATTTTAAAAAATATAAATGTGTTTCTCATGTGGATAAATATTCTACTGAGAAATTTAATTAATCAATATTTTCCAAAAACAACTCCTTTACAATTCATCTTTTTTAAAGGAAAACATTTCATTTCATTGTAATACAAATAATTACATGGATTTGGATAGTTTAACAAGAGTATTGAAATTTTCCATAACTTTGGTTAATTCATTCTCCACATCCTTAGGTTTTAATTAAAACATTGTTTAATCATTATTTATATCCATAATAAAAAAATATAAGTTTTAACCATAATGGGAACATTTTCCAATTTGGAACCTCTTGTATTGTTTCATATATCATGGCCTTCTTTGTTATATATGTAATATTCACTGTCTAATCTATACATACTGATAAATGTGGTCTCTTGGCTTCATATAAATTAAACACCATGTGGAAGGAATATATGGATATATTTCTAGAAATAATGAATTAATACATAACTATTTACTTAAAGAAGCTCCATTTATCCATGTCTAAGTCAGGATTTATTATTTTGATGAAATTGTTTCTTATGTATCAAATAAAATTCAAAAATCGATGACTAAATTTTTATATTTTTGTGGCTATATCCGTAATTTTTATGGTTTCAATCCTCTATGCCTATCCATTTTCTATCTTATTTTGATCTTCTAAAAGGGTTCTTTAATTGTTCTAATGGTATTTTGTTATATATCTTTTCTATTAGTGGTCAGAATAAATTGTTTCATTGGGTTATAAATATAACATTAATAGTTCCAATAGGGGGGAGAGAGTGTCAATTTATTTTTCTTGGGTGAAAATATTAAAAATATTCATGATATTTTTCTATAGGATTATTTTTATGGAACCTCTTTATGGGTTTGTCTCATTAAAACCAAATATGATAATTATGGGGATGTTATAGCATGTATAAATTGTTTATGAACATGGAGGATTTCATGTGTATTTTCATTAATACTCTCTAACACTCCTGAAAATGAAACATGGGTAGTGGGTAATATATAAATTTATTTTAGAGGGATTTTTTTGTATAAATTTTATATTTTTTTCAAGGGTTTAGGTCTTTGAAATCATTATTTCTTAAAAAATGATATATATGGACATTAAAATGTAGTTCTATTCAAGGAAAAACTACTTATGGAGAATGATTTTACTTTATATAAACTCATTATTGGATTTTATATATCACTAAATCCAATGTAAAATTATCTACAATAATTTTATGTTGTATAATAGGTGATCGATGCCCAATCTATGATTGGAAGAACACGTATGGCGTAAGGAGATCCCTATAAAAATGTGACTTCTCCCTTAAAATGTCTTATGAAATGATTTTCCCAGTGTAATTTCTATAAAAATGAGTGGTATCTCCTTTGCCTATAAATATAGTTGTTTTATATATTTTTAGGTTGAGTATGAATGTCAAATGTTTACTAATAGTAGATTGGTGACTGGAATATGGTGATATTTTGGAAACATTATGAATATTCTTTCTAGGAAGGATGATTTCATAGAACTACAATATTCTTTGATAATTAGTTGTATGAATCATCATGTGAATTCCATATTCCAATTAATAATAGTTTATTCGTTCTAGGTAATCCAAAATGGGTGAAATGAAGTGAATTATAAGGTTATAGTCCTCTCTCTGAAGGGAACTTCCCACCATTGCCTTACTATTTGTTGAGATCTATTGTTAGTTATCAAGGAGGTTGTTTCATATACCATTCATCACTGGATTTGGATGGATTATCTACATAAATATCATCACATTCTATGAGGTATTAGGGGATTATGGATATGATGGATTCCACCAAATATCTCATATAAACTAAATATAAGATTTCTAGCATTCAGTTACTCAATGGATGGTGCAGGTGAGGTAGGAGACTAATGAGGTTCTTTCATTTTATCCTTTTTTCTACATGAATCATTTAGACACTATCCATGTTGAGGTGAAGGTGTGTCAGTTTATCCTAAAACTGATCCATGGGAAGAACATTAAACTTTCCTACGTTAACCTTGATGAGGAAATAAATATTAAATTATTAAAGGATGTGGAAGAATCCCATTATTCAGTATGGTATCTAATAATATTTTACTTCCAAGATCTAATGGGTCACTACAATAATTATCACCTATAGCAATGAAAACATATTGGTAGAATATATGGACCTCCAAGGTCGGGTCAATAGAGATTTGTATATCTTTATGTTCCATTAAATTCATTATTTTCATGAAAATTGTTCTCTAATGAAAACACTTTTTGTATCCTTTCTTTTCAACCATGATGATGGTGTTTATATTTTATTTTTATCTTACAATCATATAATCATTACTTTATAAAATTAATTTTAAATCTTTTTGATAACAAATGTATCATTTAACTTCATATAATGGGTCTACAATATATTATATAAACTTTTACTCCTTAGAGATCAAGTATGACTCTTCTTGAGGATCATCCACATTGGATTTATTAGAGTAATTACTAGTCTAAAAACCATAAATAAGTTTTAAATAATATTTATTCAGGATAATTTAACTTCCATAAATTTTTATCCATTATTTTCAATGTATTTGTCATGGTTTCAGTCACTATCTCCATGTTTGTACAAAAGGGAATGAATTTTTTGTTTTTTTCTAATACCTCTCAATAACATTATCAAATATCCCCTACATTTATTGATGTTAAAAAAACTAGTATTAATATTCTTATATATATATATACTATCAAAAGAAACATGGACTAACATGATACCACATAATGTTCCCAGTGGATTGTGTAGTCACAATGAGAGGGGGTGAGTTATTGTAGACCAATTTTGATAATTCCATTCATCATTGATTTTTACCCATTTTTAATATTTGAAACTTTATCTCAATTAAGATGCATGGATCTATTTTTATCCCCTTCTAATATTTACACCATATGCAACATGGACACTAAATAGAAAACAAATAATTGAATTTCTACATTGTTGGGTCCTAATATGGGAGTATACAACTTTTTTATATTGATAAATTGGGTTCTAAAGATTTTACACTATGGTCCAAAATGATTAAACCGTTTTTGGGATGGTATCATCCTTTATCAAAGTGGTTATCACCCATAAATCCTTAAATTATCCTCATATGTTCCTTATAACATCTCATTCTATATTACAAGGATATCTCAGACTGAATGTGTTTAAAGGATTTCCATTAATTATAATCTCCACTCTAACTACATCAAAAACCAATGATGATATTCCTATGAGACATTTAAATTTATTATGATTAATATATTCTCTATTAGTTATAAAACTCAACATTTATAACATATTAATTACATAGTAAATTAGTCTTATCAGTTCTTCAGAGTATCATTACATCCTAATCATATGAATAATGTGAATTTTTTATCTCACAATAATCTAAAAAAAATGTTTCTAAAATTTCCTATTCCTTATATATTTCAACATATAAAACATCTATAGGTTTTTTAAGGGATATTGGTTTTTCTCAAAAACATTTTGTTTCAAAACTTCTTGAAACCTCCTAATAAATATTAATGACTTTATCATTTATATCCATAAAATATGTGATAAAAATTATCATTAAAACCTATAAAATGTATTTTATTTATGTTTTTTATAATCAACTCAATAATGTAATTTATTTAATGAACTCTTCATTTATATATCTATTTTTTATCCATTAATTATTTTAAAAATATATATATCTTATTCCTTTTTAAATCTCTCAAAAACAATGAAAATTGCTCTGATAAAATCATCACCTTAATTCATCAACATATCCCAAAAAATTGATATTAAATATATTTTAGGATTACATAAATCAAATCAATAATTAGGAATTCATGTTTTATATTATATCATCATTAAGTCAATATTACCATCATCACCATGACATGACATCACATAAATTTCATGTGATTTCCCTATCCTTCTCTCTAGATTATAGTTCTCTAAACACGTTTCATACATATTGGATTGAATACTATCTATTTATTCTCCGACATAACTTCATTATAATAACATAACATAGAGAAAATAGGGTTTCACATTCATTCCCAAGACCATTTCAGTTTAAAGAATTAGAAAATTAGGAAAGATATAATCTAGTAAAACCCATGTCATTATCATCTAATAGATATTTTTCCAATATATAAAAAACTACATAATCCAAAGAGAGTATTCAATACCTCCCATAATTTCTAATTATAATATTTAATGTATGTAATATCGTCTATAAAATGTTTCTTAATAACATGATAAAACAATAATAGAAGAAGGGTTGAGCTCAAATTCCCCGTGATGAAAACAATATAACTAGGTTAATCATGTCATAAACATGGACTAATTATTATTACATGAATACGAAAACAATTTGAAACCATATTTAATTGAAACTCGGAGAATGTTTTACTAATTAAAATAACTTCAAACATGGATATCAATTATAATAATCTGATAATATTGGAATACATAATGTTAGATATCCAAAAAATTATTTGAAGACTATTTAATAATACACTATCCTTTTATAGGGAGATGCATACACAAAAATCAATCATGTTTTGTCTTATGATACCTCTCAATTAATTGAGGAGAAATATAGTTGAAGGCCCCACTCTTCACTAGTTTATAAAAAAATGAATTCACTATTATATTTAAAAATATTTTTCATATCCTTCCATAAGTATTTTTTAAAGGAATAAAACATGGATATCTATATATTTAATTATACAAATTTTCAATTCACTGTCTACCCATGTTGGAAGTCAATAATCATTAAGAATATCAGTACATTTCCCCATTTTAATAAAAGGGATTAAATAGACATAACCCCTCCATAAAAAAAGGTGGGTGGTCAAAAAATACATTGTCAACATTTCAATTATCATCTTTATTTGACAAATAACAAACAGAAATCCAATAATATTCCTAATCGAAATATTATAACATTTTTCTAGATGAACATCATCTAATCTGAATTATGCAAAAATATTATGTTCACACTAAATAAAATAATTACTATATTGCCAAGTCATTACTAAAATAACATGATCATAATATATTCAATGAAATATGGTGTATTTTTTCCATAGAACCAAACCTCACTATAATAATGTAACCTCACATGGAAGATGAAATAAATTAAAAAAAACATGAAAAGGGAAGGTGTCAAACAATTAGAAAAAATCTTCTCTCAAAAATAATATTGTTTGATATTGTGACTTTAATCCCTCAAGTGATTACATATATATATTGGATGATAAACCATGTAACATAATAGCCACAATAATAAATCCTTTTGATATTAAAATGTTAGTGGAAATCAAAACCAAAAACCTCATTTATAAATTAAATTTTACCATTGATGTAAAATAAAAATTTACACATCTCTCTCAAATGTAACATAAGAAAAAGTGATTTGAAAATTGTTAAGATTGATTAATTTTAAAAGTAATCTATAATAGTTCAATAATGAAAATAAATAATATTTAACTTGGATAAATAATAATAGGAATACAAAAAAATTTAAAGTGAAAGGGAAACCCCGTTTTTTTCAAAAATACATTATTTGAAAATTCACATTCATTGAAGTGTGAACAAATGTTTATATATATTAAAATTAATTTCCCCAGGTTTTATTATAAATTACCATAAAATAAAATATTATATTGGGATAACCCATTGCTAGAAAAAAAATAATCATAACATAACAATATAACTAAAGGAAAGGTTACTTGTGTTATTAATATTTGATACAAACATCATACTGGATGAGTCATAAAATATTTAAATAGGGGTTTATGTAGATAAAAATAAAAAATTAGATAATAAGAAAAAATTTAATCAATATATATATATATATATATATATATAACATCTTATACAAAATAATTTCAAGTGAACAATCATAACTCAATGGATGAAAATTGAGTTTTTAAAATCTCTTATGATATGGATGACACATAAGTCAATATAAATTTGATGATTGGAAATTTATTTGTATCTATTTATCCAATTAATTATATTTAAATTGTATATATACGTTTCATTTGATATTATATAAATAGAAAACCAAATAATGGAAACATGGTTCATAACATTTATCTTGTCTCAGGGAATAAGAATTGTGACAAAAAAACTTATAGCCTGAGTAACACTTTAATAAAAATCCCATAAAAGGATAGCCATATAATTCACTAAAAATAACATGATTAATGATAAAATTATAAATTATTCAATATATACACCACATAAATGCAATGATTATCACAATTCAAAACATTTCATAAAGAGAGTAATT
Organism: Viscum album; assembly: GCA_963277665.1. Classification (NCBI taxonomy): domain Eukaryota; kingdom Viridiplantae; phylum Streptophyta; class Magnoliopsida; order Santalales; family Viscaceae; genus Viscum; species Viscum album. The sequence goes on from OY728119.1 coordinate 1,920,265,066, forward strand.
TGAGATAGAACTCTTTCCTTGACCTCGATTCATTCTGCACTTATACCAAAGGTCCTAAATAATTAAATTAATCTCATGAAATGAATATTTAATAACCTTATTAATATATATAACTATTTATACTATTTATTTATTTCCATTTCATATAGACATATATATTATTGTTATTAAGTTTCTACCTATTTTAAACAATGGTGTAACTAATATCTATTGTTTTGAACTAGTTTTGTAAAAGAATACTGGTATATATTATTTTTAAAAATTTGATAATTATTAGATCATAAAATTTTCTCAAATTTGTGTTGAAATATAATTTATAAGTGTAGAATTAAATCTCATGGTATCTTTGGTAAACGTAATATCAGGATGAAATCGACAATGAGCATGTTTCAGTTATTCTTAATGAAAAATGGTGATTTCGAGAGAAATTGGTCCAATGTGGATATAAAATTACCAGAACCTAAAAAGCATTATTTAAATATTTATGTCATATAGAATCATTAAATAAGTTCTCATGGTCATTAATTAGATAAATTAGGACAATTTTTCATGAATAATGTTAAACAGAACCAAATATAAACCTAGCAATATTGATGGTTGATTATGATGTGGATTGTCTGTAATTTCATTATACCATGTAATTAATCACCTAACCTATTTTTTCATATTTTTATATCTCATATTTATATATTATTATTAAAAGGATATTATTTATATAATTTCATTACATATAAATTGGAGATTCTTTTCCTATTAGTTAGCCCATTTTAAATTATTGAAATAATGATAATATTTTTTTATAATATAATTAATTACTTCTTAATTTTTCATACCATAAAAATAATAATAAAAAAAATTTATCATATAATATCAACCTCCTGAATATCCATGTAATTCAGTGATGAAGTTAAAAATGAAAATCAATCATTCAAATGAGAAAGAACTCTCCACATATGCATGGTTGACATTTACATATTCCATAGAACATGAGAAATAATAAACATATTTTATTTAATCATAATCATAATAATCTTATATATTTTTTTTTTTTAAATTTACATTCAATATTATCCTTGTATGGTTGTGATGTAAAATAACATCTTATGTCGTCGTATTAGAAATCAACACAACAAATGAACTGCTGTTTTGTTTTCATTAATAAAAAAGGTTAAAGGTGATTAATCATAATTAAAATAACATAACGACATTTATTACATAAGAGTTATTATATCATTATATATATATATATATATTAAAATAATAATTTAATATGAAAAATAAAAAAATCAATTAAAAATTATTAGTTATGTTGATATCTTTTAGATTTCAATGGAACATCCCATGTAAATGGATGGTAAAGGAAAATATTTTTTTACAAAAAGATTAAGTGACTAAAATATTATGCTAGGATAATAGAAAATTATTATATTTTAGGGGTAAATTGTTTTTTGGAGATCCATTATTGGGTTGTAAGAGGCCCCTTGTATAAACGGTGAGAATGACATTTTTTTAAATATTTCATCCTAATATAAAGGGAGAACCGATTAAACATGTCATGTCGATAAAAAAAATTATGATTTAATTTATTGTGGTAGATATAATATTTATCCACACTATATACAGTAAATTATATAAATTTTAATCATGTTTTGATCCCTTTTCCCCTTGAATTATTACTTTTACCATTTTATCTTTTACAACTATAAATATTCTTATCTAAGTTAAATTAATGTTTATACAAAAAATTAATGTGATCCTTATTAGATAATGTACATCCACAAATTATAAATGTGAAATTAATTTCAATTTATCCAATTTATAAATTCTATAAAAAATAAATTTAATATAAATAATGTAAATATTTCTTACAAAATATTATATTGTTATGGGTTTTAAAATTAGAACTAATAATTTTGAAATTATAAATTCAATAAATTATATAAGTTTTCTCATAGAAAAATGTTTCATGAATTTCCATTTCATAATTATATATTAATAAAATAATAATTGTTTTTTGAAAATGGTATTTTTATTAAAAAAACATTTTAGAAAAAAACAAATAAATTTACATTAAGAAAATTTTATTTTTTAAATCCAAAAAAATTTAATTTTTTGATGTTAATATTCTAATTTTTATAAATTTAAATTTTCTTAAAAATGATGAGACATAATGAAAAGTATTTTTATAGTAAAATATAATTTTTGAATAATAATCATTCTCATTCATATTTCATATCATCCAATATTTCAATTAGTATTAACTAATTATTCATAACAAATAATTTTTTTCATAATTAACCAAAAGATTATTGATATACAAATGTAATAAAAAAGCAATGAAATATTAATAAAAATACATTTCTATGTATGAAAATTTTCATATTTAGTAATTTTACTTATAGAGATTAAATTTAATTTACATTAAAATTTTCTTTTATTTCGTTTAAATAAATACATCATAACGTTTTTACCCCTAATCTTTACCACTATTTCAATGGCTTTGATTTTATAGTCTTACATACATACTTATATTTTATCTAAATATTTCATTATTTTTTTATGGTTGATGTTTCATGTGGATAATGTTATTGATACATTAACATATTTATAAGTAATCATATATTAAAATATTGGGGTTTTACATACTATGTGGACACTCTTATCATCATTTAGTTCTCTAAATTCCAAAGAATTTATATAACAAGTTAATTAATGTCATTCTTCTTTAATTTATTATTTTTACTAATCCTATAAAATTATTAAATCTTCTCCATATATTAGATATTTTAATTATGTAATAAAAATCTTTTGAGATTATAGGGTTATTTTTCTATTTCTATAATACATTACCAGTCCTCTTTCATATGGATTCTTATGTTATTATCTTCATGTCCACTTAGTTTCATACCAATTCATCATTCAATTGTATTACCAATTTATATTATTAACTTTGAATCTCTTAATGTCACTAGAAGACAAATCCATTAATGAAACCTGAACCATCTTTACTATTTTGATTTGGTTCAACAAGTAAAATTAGTATTATTGAGCACTTCCACATCAATTTCAATAGTCATTGGCTACTTAATTTAAATTTATGTGTCTTATATCTTTACTGTATATAAATTCTAAACATATATTTATTCTTCTATTGTGAATTTTACAATTCAAATAAAATGGTTAACCATTAAATACGCATATCTCAAACATAATTATCTCATTTCATATTGAGTTATTTAATGAATCATTATCTATTTTATCTAATAGATACTTCTCTTCCTACATCAATAAAATACCATCGTCTATTATAAGTAAAATTAACATCACATTCAAATATTAATCTATTTATTTACCTTTAGAATACAATTTTGATTCATTGTATTAATAAATTAACTACACTCATAATATTTTTTAGTGTTATCTTCTAAAATTATATTTTAACTCTCTCTTTATTTTATATTTTTTTCATCTAAAATACATTTGATTTTACTTTTTATTATAATATTATTCTCTATATTTACCAATTCATTCTCAGTAAAAATACAAACCATTTGACACGTATCATCATCCCTTCGATTTATCCACATTAACCTATAATTATATCATAGTCCACTATTTATTCTTCCTCCTGGACAAACTAGGGTTTATTAGTGGTAGGGTCCTCTATGTATATCCTTTCATGCCTCTCTCAATTTTTCATCACATTTGAAGATATTTTTGAGTCTTATACTTCTTCCTAGTAGAGTTTTTGGGATTTATTGATGATGGAATTTTTATTGTATATTATCCCTTCCTATTTTTTAACTTTTTAATTTAATGTTTTCCCTACATTTTTATAGATCATTTTCCTTGTTATGTTTTTATCTCAATACCATTCCCACTCCTCTCCTAGTTCTTATATTCAACTAGATTAAAATCTACCTAGTTAATTTTATTATCTTTGTTAAATGATCCTAACATAAAGATATATGATGTTCATTCTTCATTATAGTGTTTATAATGACTTGAATCTCACCACTATGGTGATTTTTTTTAATTCTCAACCTAACACTTATCATCTGTATATTCCAATTTTCTAGTTTTGTGGATATACTATCCCTTATTCTCATTTTTATAATTAATTGAACAAGTATATGTAATATTGTGTACGCAAGTATTCTATCTCTTCAGTGATTTGGTGGAAATGGTTTTTCCCCTTAGTGTTGATGTTATAAAATGTTGGCCTTACAGAGTTGGTTTCTCTTATATTTAGTCTCTATTCAGATGATTAATTCAACACATTAATGTTTCCTTTATTCAATATTTTCTATTTGTTTCCTACTATATCATTGGTTTGATCTATCCTACATGAAAAACAAATCACTTCTAATCATATATTTGATTGGTTTTTGTGATTTTTGTGTTTCATTTATTGGTGATTTGGCTCCTATAGTTGGAAATATCATTATCCATTGGTTGGGATACTAGATATCCATATGAATATTTAATAGTGATGATAAATTCATTTTTCCTAGGACTCCAATATATTGTTACCTAATCCTTTTAATTCATTTTATATGTTATTATTCAACCAATGTGGTTTAGTTTTTCATTTGTTATTATTTTTTATGTTATATTGTAATATAGTCACATAATGTGTGTTAGACTATTTCATGTGATCCCACTTAACCATTAAAAGGGATTTATTTATATAAGATAAATAAATGAGTTTTTTAGGATCATCCATTGCGTTCTTCAACTATTTACAACATTTAAAACATAAATCACTATCCATTAGGTTCTTTTTCTATATCTCCATTACTCATCATAAACATTTAGAGGGATGTAGTTGATACTATCACCTAAATAAAAAACATTTAAATGGTTTTTCCCTAAAATTAAAATGTAATTTTGAGGTTACCTTTTCTTTAAATTTTATTGGGTTTATCTTATGGATAAAAAATATATATTCCTTATTTATTGGAACCATTTAAAAATATCATGATTTTTTTTATTTAAAACTTTTTGCATCAAAAAAATTAAATTTTATGTTATGATAGATAATTATACTTTAAATTAAAATTTAACTCTAATATTATAAAACATTTCAATAAAAATGCAATAATTTTATTGTTTTATGATTATTCAACTCTCTATTTTTCTTTAAAAGTGGTACACGTGGATTATAATTATTTATTCCAATGATAAGTAACATAACACTCATTCTACCCTGATTATCCTCCTTCGAGTATATAGATATTTTCACTAAATATATGAATTCATTCGCAATAAATTATCTATGTAATGTGTCACAATATATTTTATTAATACCTTTTAATTAATTTATAGAATATAAACATCCATTACTCTCATTATTTTACCCCCTCAAGTGGTAATTTCCATAAAACCATTCCTATGATTAACAAGTATTGTACATGGAAAATTCATTTATTCCTAGGGATATTCTAGATTTCTAATTCCCCCACAAAAAATTTAAATGTTTTGAATGAATTATTATGAATTTTGGGAAAATTTATCTATCCTTTACTCAGAAAAATTTATTTTCGATTATGTGTATTGAAAAAATTCCAACATACATAACAACTAATTTTAAATAGAATGTAACTTTTATAAGATCTAATAAATTTATTAATAGGTTTTATTGAACATGAATCATGCTACCCATATTCTCCTAATTTGTTTATACATTTATAAAAAAAACTAATGTTATCATTTAAATTAAAGTGCTCAGTCTAGTTTAAATTTAACATAATATTTCCACTAAAGGTTAGAAATTATCTCAAACCAGTATTAATTGAATTGGAAAATGCATCTAATTCTATATGGTAATTTCCTCTTCAATTCCCCATGTAGTTAAGTTCATTGACATAATATAATGAATTGGATGTTCGAATTTAAAAATAAATGTAAATAAATTCCCTATTCCGTTAAATCCCAATATAAAACACATATCCTTTTTTCATTTTGTTTTTTCTATAATTTTCTATTTATTTTAAAGATCAATACTTTATTTGTTCACATCATCTATGTTAGTGATTTTATTCACTATAGCTCGCATTTCCCGAACTAACATTGTTGAAAATTAATAGCATGATTTTTAATATCACATTTATTTTTAATTTTTCATCAATTTCATAACATATAATAATTCGTGAAATAAATTTTATATAGTTATATTGATTATTCAAATATTTAGAAATTTTTTAGTAAAAATTAAAAATGATTTATTTTTAATAATATTGGGTCTCCAAAAATTATATGCATTGATTTAAAAATATAATTTAAAAATATCAAAATTTTATTTTGATAAAAATGATATCATTATTGAAATAATTATATAAAAATTATAAATTGGGGAAATATTTTTAATGTTTTGATATGATTTTTATTTCCGTGAATATTGAAAACTACATGTTCTTATAAAATCGTCATTTATTTAAATAAATAAAGTTATTTAAAATTTATATTTGATGATAAAGTAACATATGTATCATTTAATTACAAATAATATAATTAATTACATTAGAGTCATTATTGTTCAAGATTTTTGGATATGTTCATTGTTGGGATTAAAACACATTTTTCTAAAAAATGTTTTCATTCTGTTTTATGAAAATATATTTAAATTTATTTCTTCCACATATAGGAATTGAATACTGATAAATGTATCCCATATATAAAATTGGGGGTTTAAAATATTGTAAAAAAATACCTTCTATATTTTTCATAATGAATAGTAACTGTTGTAATTATTTGTCACATCGATAAGGGAAAATCGGTTAATTAAGGTAAAAAATAACATAACAAAGACTAAATATATCAATAAAACATGAATTTAATAAATATTTGGATTATTTCTATAACATAACCATCCAATACTATATGTAATGGTAATTTATTTTAATTTTACATTGTAAATTAATTTTATACTATTATAAGAGAATAAAAATTACTAAATGGCAGTCTCTTACCTCAAAATACTGATTATATTATCACAATGGGATACATATATTTTTTGTAAAATTCATAAATGTTACTTTGAGATTAATGGTATTCTTTATGATTTTATTTTATTTTTAATTTTTATTCATAATCTAATTACCCTGAATTCTTACACAACGATGGTATAATGCTTGTACAAGAAGTAGAAAATGAAGAATAAAATATTAAAAATGATAAAAACCATTTTTTATTAATAGTGTTCCATGAATGTTATAGATATATATAAAATATCAGTTTTATGTTAAAATATTATATATTCTAAATAAATTTTTACCATTATGACTAGATTTTAGAATTAGATAAATAGATCCAAAAATGAAATTATTGATATTTAATAAGAAAAGTATTAAATGATTTATAATTCATAAAAACTATATATTCAAACATGTGAATCCTGTGTAGTTTAGAATATACAATATTTTACATTTATATGTAAATTTTTATATTATAATATATTTGTTTATCTCGAATGGTTACAAAACATTAATACTGTAGTAATTATTTAAAACGATAATGGCAATTCAATCAAATAGATAAGTGTGAAAACATCACATAAAATATTCAAAAATAAATTTTATTAGATTATATAAACGTATAATCATCTTATTTTATTAATATATATATTTTACTCCAAATTAAACTGAAAGTTAATTTATATTAATTTTACAAGTAATGTAATTTCAGTAGTGCCCCTCCCTTCACTTATAAATGGGAACCTCATCTATTTTTATCCTCATATATTTTGAGCATACTATCTTAAAAAATAATTAATGAAAATTTCTCCTAGAATCCATCCCCATGTTTTTGATTTATTATTTTTTGTGAAATATCAGTCATTAATAGATTACAGTGTATTAAAAAAGAGGATATCTGAATAAATAGGAATATTTATTAATTGAGAATTTTCATTTTTTTTCAAGTACCTCCTTTAAATATTATTCAATAAAAATAATATAATATTATTTTTATCATCCATATAGATATATTTTATTTTTTTAATTCAATAACCTATATTATTCTTCTTATTCCATTACATGTTAAATTAAACCATCGTTCGTGTGTATGGAAGACTACTGCCACACGAAGAGATTTAATTCATTTTCCATCACAACCCTTTATGGATGGTTATAACAATAGATTTAATGTAAATATATTAATATGCGGACAAAATTTTATTTATTTGAAGATAATATATCTTATATTATCTTACATTTTCATCCATTTAAATATGATAATGTTATTTATTAATATATATGTATTATCACCTCTATGAAGTGATGTGATTTGATTTCATCACTAAATCACATTTATGGTATATATAAGTGTATTTAAAAAGGATATATTATAACAATGATATAATAATAATTATTTACCTATTAAATAATACTTACCTTTTCCCCTCATCTTCATTGAAAATGGAATCATTAACCACTCGTACATACGACCTACCTTCTACATGATTATAATGTAATTTATTTTTCATAACCATATTTCTTGGTTTTGTATTTGAAAGTATAATTAATTTATATATATGATAATAATCTTATGATAATTACTCTGGATATTATCTAATGAATATCACATTTTCCCCAAAAAATATTCTAATGTCAATTTGCAGTTATAAACCGAATTTCTACAAAACACTAGCTGTGTACTTAACTAATTATATAATTAAATATATCAATGAAATAAAAAAAATCCACGGTCTTATAGGTAAATTAATAAACCTTGATTTTTTTATTAAATATTCAAAAAATTAAAAAATGTTTCTTTAACATTATTTTGAGGATATACATGGCATGTCTGGATTCAAGATAATGGATTTAAAATCAATTCCATTTCATTGACCCATGTTTTAATGTTATAAAAATATTTTATTTTTTATGGTGTATATAACACCCTTTTAAATTTACTGTCTATAACCCTTAATACTTCATGGTATTCTAAGTTACAATTATTTTCAATTATTCAAATAAGATTTTATTTTAATGTGACAAAAATTGTAAGGGTTTCCTAACAAATTTTTATTTCATTGGGTTATATACCATCTCTAATTTCTTTATAATATGTAAATATTTTTTTGCTAAGTGAAATTTTATTGATTTATGTATTAATTAAACATTTTATTTGTTTATTGATTTTTTTTTCACATTTTATATAAATTAATAAACTCCAATATCAATGATATGACCATTGTAAGGGTATTTGTCTCAAATATTTCTTCTTTGTGACATATGTTTATATTATGATCCTATATTTTTTATGATTTGTATATAATAACCAATAAAATTTTATATAATAGATATCCTTAGATAAATTATATTTTATGTTTTATTTAATGTCTCTGTTTCATGGCGTTAAGATTTATATGATACTAAATTGGTAAGGTTTTCTATGATATAATCTCATCTTATTATTGGATTTTATGAGAAACATATTCATATGATAATGATATTAAAATCTTATTTTATTAAAACACATATCTATCCTCTTATTAGTAATGTCTTTTTCAAGAATATTTTCAATTTTCATTCTTATTGATTAATGAAACCTCCAAAACGTATCTTTTATGTGATACCAAACATGTATCTTCTTTTCGATTGTGAATATTTAAATTCCATATCAATATTTTCTAAAATGTTTTAAATAATGTTATTTGATTAAAAAATTAATTCATAAAGATATTTTACATTTTCATTTAATATTTTTTAGAAGTATTTAAAAGTAAATTTATTATCATTTTCTACATGGGTCACTTTTGACACTCTTCACAAAAGATTAACAAATATTTAATTTTTAATGTTCAAAACATTAATGTATTTTACCACAAATAATGATGTTTCTTTATTGGATGATTTTTTATAATATTCCATGATATATATTTAATGAAAATATTTTTCCTAATAAGTAAAATTTTTACTTTTTCAATGTGAATTTTAAAGATAAAAAGGTATTTTCTCAAGATTTTTTTAAATGATATTTTACTTGTATTTATATTCATCAATGACAACCATCATTGAATTTACATATGATCCAATGGATATATTTTTTAGTGATTCCTTCATTATTCATTCTCTATTAGTTTTTTTCTTGTTTCGTAGATATTTCCTTGTGTAAATCAAGATATAAACTAACAATGGTTATTATTATCTTGAAAACTAAAAGAATGTAATTATTTTAATCATTATATGGTACTTGGATGTTATTGATGAAAGTACGATTGGGGATTTAACCCAAATCCTTAAAGGGAATTTTTATAATATGTTATAAGTGGATCCATTATTTCCCTCTAATGCATTGGTTAATGATGATTTATTTGACTAGATATAAGTAACTCCTATGATATGATACAGAAAAATGGTTTATAGGTTATTTTTATGGGATTATGGGTGTTTACCAGGAATATTTATCCCACAAATATGATTTATTATAAGGGGTCTATAAAGATAATTTTATAAGATACAAAAATGTTTTATCAATGGTTGTTATAATTTTTATTTGGTTACTTTGATCGAGATTGACATCCAATAGGTCGTCATTGTTAATTCTTATAACTATGTTATTCATTAAATAATTTTACCATGTCACATGTTTAATGATCCACATTTATATGGATAAGAATAATATTATGTTATTCTCATTCCCCAAAATGTTTTCTTCATACCCCAATTCTCATATCTTTCTCATTGATGGAATTAAATTGTTAAATTTTATGTTTACCCTAACAAATAATTTAAATTCACACTTCATATATATAACATCCCTAGACTGGTTCCTCCTAACATTATTAGTCTAGGTTTTTTTATATAATATTATGTGTTCTTACTCATGTTCAATAGTCTACTGACTAGGAATGATAGTGTATAATATATAGTGGGGAGAATAAACCAACCTTTATAGAGTGGAAACAACAATGAAAAATGGAATAAAAAATATAAATAATTGATAGAAAACTATAGAAGAATAAAGACAAACTGAACCATCCAATTAATTATATAATTATTTAATGATATAATGAATGGAACTAAACTTCAAGGTTAAATTCATATATATATAGACTAAACATACATGATAGAAGACAACAAAACCCCGATCCTGAACACCATGTTGGTCAAATCTCCAATCTCAAACCCTACTAGAATTAAATCAACCAATGTATGTATAATTACCCTTGTTTATACCTATATCCATGAAATCATCATGGGTACCAAACAGTGGTCTAAACAAGGAGTCAGTACAAGTCAATAGTCCACAAACAATAGTGACCAATCAAATCCTTCCTGACTATATATGTGTTCCAAAAAGTGATAATGTGTGTAATTGATTTAATTAATTTATATTAAACATGTAATATATCTTATGATCCTAAATATCATGGTTGATACCTTAGGATAAATCATCCTACATTATCTCCATGCTTGAAATCTCTATTTATAGTATATCCTCTTCCATCATGATAGATTTCCAACACCATATTTTATCAAAAACCAACTCTACATTACCACAGGTAAAATGGAGTCAATCATCAAGTATAAATTAACAATGTATCTTACCATTATATTCTCCATACATATCAATCATACCCTTAAGTGGTAATGAATATTTGGAACCATACCATTATGTTGTAAATAACAATGAATCCTTTCCTAATGTATCCCATATAGTGTCTTTCCGCCTAAAACACAAGCACCACATATAACAAGACAAAATATAAAATCATTATATAAAATCCTAACCGGAGGAATCAATCATTATATGGTCATATCATAGAAGTAAAATAGGAAATACATATGACTATACACCAAGAATAAAATACATGTAATCAAAATCCACAATGTTCAATTCATCCAATTTCCAATTATCTAGAACATTTCACTCGATAAAATCTTTTTATATGAAGATTAATAAATGAAATCCACATCTAGCCATGTTATAATGTAATTCCAATTATATTTCATTTAACTGATTTTAGCCCATGTGATTCTATTTTAATAAATCACCATAATCCACTTGTTATGAAAATTCATAGTAATTATCCAATTCTCAACCAATTTCCATGTTTTCATAGGGTCCTAGGTTCAACCATTCCATGTTCCTATCAAGGCCAAAGGTTATAACACCTCTCACATGGATTCATATCTATTCACCATAGAAGTATATCCAATTAGATATAAAATATGTTTAAGCATATGAAATCTTGTCAAAGTATTGTGTTATCAGTTTAGGTAGGTCTTATACATCGAGTATTATAATGATCATGATAAATTTATATATTGTAATAATTGAAATAGAAATTGCAGAATTTTTTGAGATCACCTACCTCAAAATAGGAGAACATCTTGAAAAAATACCAAACTCTATGGTAGTGACCATATTATACATTCTTTCAGACACTATGTCTACAAAACTGAGATCCAATGGATCTTAATTTGGGATTGAACTGGATTTTTTGAGGTAACCACTAGTTGATATTATATCACCACAGATAGATACCTAGAATTTGGGGGTGGAATCAAATAAAGAAGGGCTTCCAAATCCATTGGTATTATCTCAGGGGTGTCTATGGATTGAATGAGAGTTATGGAATTAAAATGAGTTGGATGGTTTTTGAGGTATATATAAAATACATTTAAAAAATAATACCATGATTCATCCACCTAGGCCCTGACATAAAACTTGTCAACATCTATAGTACTATGGCATAACATAAGAGGCCACATCACAACCTACCCAATCAAACCACATTTAGATAATATAATGTATCCCTCAATTTAGATCCAATATAATCATGAAGGGCCTATAGTGAACCCAAAAACAAAACCACCAAATATCAAACCCCCACCCCAAATATGGCTTCCCTATAGTCTATATCCATACTGTAGGGTTGTCAAATTTTTCAAAACAAACTAAATTCATTCCAGTGGCCCTATCTACATAGCCTTAATTTTCAAACCATAGTGCTCAATCACCCAATACCATATTTTTATTACATGATATAGATATAAAAAATGGTATAATTTTGGAATATACACCTCCCATAACACTATTACATAGCCTCAATCTCTATGTTTTAGTGACCTTCCTTATGTTGTATTAGAAGGTTCTATAGCATATAATCCTCTATAGATGATATTTATATGCTAAACTCCTCATTCATCCTCCAAGAACAACTGACACAGACTCAATCTTGACAAATAAATTAAAAATTTACACCAAATGGTTTAATTTTTTTAGAAAAACATTAAATATGATCACACAAGGAAATAATATGGGTTCTGACAAACCTCCAACACATAACATAATAACACTCAGTTGAGTTGTGCTCCCAAGCATCACGGTGGGGATCAAACAAAAAAATATGGTCACTTTGTACACACATCATACTCCCTCTTTTGGAATCATATTCATGGTTTCCATTCCTATACTACAATCATAAAAAATTTATAGTCTTCCTGTAAATATTCTTATCACTGTATCCCCTGATACAGATTTCATTTTCATCAATGGATATATAAACATAAAACTATATATCATCAATTTCTATCACATGAGAAGGGTCATGATGATATCAATAAATTTGTGACATCTTAAATATTTAATCCATAGAACTATATAATTGGATAAGGTATAAATGTTATGCCACTAGACTGACTATTTTCACTATATTTAAGGACCCAATAAACTTAAGATATAGCTTCCCTTTCATTCTACTATGAAATTTCCCCAGCCTATGTGAAACTCAAAGAAAAACATGATGAAAAAAACATGCAGTATAGGTTATATAAGATGGATGGAGTAGTATTTATTCTATCTCTTAGTGGAAACTAACCACTTTCTAATCAGTTGAACCTATATAGATGTCTCCATTATGATACTATGTCTATTGATAACTGGATATCCATCATCTTGATAGAAAAGTGATGAATGTCATATAATTCCTTAAAATTACTAGAATATATCTATTTGGATAAATTCCTAAATTCTATTATTTTATATGAACTATGTGAGGGATAAATGATGTTTCCAAAAACCATCAAATTGAATAATGCAATCTTGTAACATATCATTGAGAACCTAAATTATCTTCTCAAATTGGTCATCAATATCAGGATGATATGATACATTTGAAGAACATATTGTCCCAATGGATTCTAAAGTACCATATAGTATAGAGAATTGAAATTATTATCACAATAATAAATGATAGTCTTCATAACCTTATATAGAATAACTATTTCTTATATTTAGAGACTTCCCAAATCATCGATATTGAAAATCCACTTAATAGGTATGAAGTACGTTTCCTTTGTTATTTTATCAATAATAAAACATAATTTATCATTATTGTAGTCCTTGATAAGAAATCGTATAATTAAATCAATATTGACATCATCCCACTTCCATTCCTGGATGGGAAAAGTCAAGAATATCCATGTTGGCCTAGGATACTCATCATTCACCAGCTGATAGGTGGAAAACCTACCAAATATCCTATTATATAATTTTTCATCGATGGAAAATGGTAATTCTTAGGGAGATCACAATACATTTTTTAACTAGAATAACTATCAATTTATAAGTATGAAACCTCATCATCATCACCTATCTCAATCCCATAATAACCCATACATATCTATGGATAAATAACATCACTTATTCAAATGGGCTATCATAATGGTGAATCCCCACTATATAACATATCCCCCATGTATAAGCAATCCTGGTTAGATAAATATCTAAATTTACCCTGTCAATAAGCATAAGTATAATAAATATCAAAGTAAGATAAAATCATATTTGGGACTCCTGGATACCTATATTTATTTTTCTGAGTGGAATCTATCACCACTAATCATAAGACTCCCAATCTAAGAATTTATACATAATGTGGCCCATGAAATCAGTAATGAAGTTTCCTTTTCCTGTTGTTTAAATGAGCATAATGTCAAATGAAAATAAATAATGGACCCACCTCATCTGACAAAGGTTCAGATATCAGTGATAAAGGATCCACTTGTGGATCTTGTGACCCATGTACACCTTAAACCACTCACTCAATAGATAATATGCTCATCATCTTAGGGAATTTAATTCTATAGGTAACTCTATATTGTGATTGTGGTAATTACCTTCATGTTATCTCATTACCTACAGATCCACCAATTGAACATTCAACTCACATAACATTACTAGTTAAATTCATTGTGGATGTATTGAAACTAGTTCTTCTCCAGGTCCCTACTCAATCACGTACTAAATATCCATAATGGTTTCTTATAAAAGGAATTCCCCATAAATAACATCATTAAAAGTATATTACTAGATGAAATGTATCTTATTATATTAAAATATCATCTAGTAAAATGATTACTATATAATCCATCAGAAAATTTAGTCTACATTGAATAGGTCATGGATGGCCAACCTAATTATCCAACACACCCTGATGGGTTTAGATTCCTTCTTCTGAGATAAAATGACAAATTTCCTCTTCTAAAAGTAATCTTTGGACTCGTAAAAAACTATCCCATCGACTTATAAAATTCAAATCAAGACAAATCATTTCCATCATAATTATCTCCCAAAGGAACTGGTAAGCCACTGGTTTAAAGAGAACACCTTTTATAAATTAATACCCTTTTATTACATGACTTCTAGTGTGTCAATGGTCCTAACTGCATCCAATATCTCCAAAAAGAACCAATCAATAGGAAAAATTAATATGACAAAAATGTATGTGAATCATATGTTTCAAAAAAACAAAATAAAGAGTATATGATAAAAGAATTGTACCTTTGATGGTAGAATGTATTTCTTCTAGACTACTGGATGTTTTCACATAGTATATACCTAAGTCAGTCCTATACCATGGGCTTCAATCCAACTCCCATGTGTTATTCCATTTAGATTTTATTACTAATCCTACATTAGGGTAGAATATCACCTGACTTGTTGCAAATCTCCTATGAAACTACAACTACCATCCTTCTTTGAGAGTACATTATTCTTTCCTAGATTTAAGTTTCTATCTTAATACCCACCTATTTATTGAATAAATAGAAATTAAATAACATTTTTATATGGAAAAACAATACATAAGAATTAAAGTCCACTATATGATCAAGTGAAACAACATCCCATAATGAAAACATTATAATATATTACATTTCTGAGATGGTTTCACACTACCTTGGATACTCTATACATTACTACCCTGGTGATAATATTCATAGGATTGATTTATTCCACAAGAATAATAGATACCTTATCACTCTTATAAGACTACCTAGCCACTTCTTAGATTGAATTTAAATTTAACTTCTTTGAAGAGAGCTTGATTTATCATGTTCTCAAAACTTGTCACGTGGAATAATTTCTCACATGACCTTATCCAATAATAAATCACATATATTAAATTTTCTTCTATGGAGGACTAATTAGATTCCAAGGACATAGTAAAATTTTAAATATAGGTAAAGAATCCATGTTTTTCCATCACATACATGATCTATTGTGTCATGTTCATGAACTCACGAGCCATATCCTCCATCAATGTATCTAGATAAAATTATGATAACAATTTCCCATAACTTCTTTCTATGATAACTCCTAAAATATCTTGGATTTCACCAAAATATCTAACAAATTCTTGTATGCCCTCAAATCATGAATGAAATGATTTTGATATTTCTAGATATATGTGTCTTAATGGTCACAAATATCATCCATACAGCCTATATACATATCTTAAATTCCTTGGGGATCCCTCCCAAGTAAATGTAACAGGATTCTATAACTCGAACACCCTTTCCATCATATATATTTGTAGTATGGTTAAAAAATTCTCCATCACATTAGATTGCATTATCCTCAATAAATCTTCATTGAACTTATTATCCATATGTCTTTATGGTGCTCCAGGAAGTTTGGATTAAGCCACATTTTGGGGGTGATGACAAGAATTATCATGGTTCTTTTTTCAAAGATGATAATGATTAATTTTCAATCAAATGATTAATACACTCTATAGAACATAGGTTAAAAATCAATGTCAACCACAACATCTAAAAACTATAGAGAAACCCTAGATAATGATTCCTTCTCACATGGATTAACGTGTAAATTGGAATAAAATAACGATTTATTCCATCCGTATTAATCAATCATATTATAGTATTTCATAATTTATAAGGTATATTATGTCACATATAATATATATGTTCCTAGAATTATAAATTCATTCCAACATATGTCCCCACATGTCTATCAAGAATCTTGTATACAATTCTCATATTATAATAGTCCATGAGTAAAATATTATAATACAGTAACATAAAACAAAAGGTGAATCACTGTGGGTATAATAACATAAATAATATAACATATAAAAAAACATGAACAAAAAACCATACTTGTGCTCTCTGAATTCCCTAATACATGGGTTAACTGCATTGAAGAACAAGCCCCTTACCAATCTTTAATACATCCTCATATCCTTTCGACCTTCAAAAATGGTATAGAAATTGAAAACAAACCTATTCCACAAATACCACATTGTATCATCCATATCCTGGTACCTCCTCACGTGACCTAGTTGGGTTGGTTACTTAACCACATACATGCCTCCCAATATTCCATAGGCTTCCCAACTTGTAGTGATGGTGTAAAGAATATATTGGAGAGATAATATCCTCTAGTAAAAAGTAATAAAAGTGTGAAATAACATAAAACATATAAATAATCAATAAAAAAATATAAAGACATAAAACTTAATCAATCCAAATAATAATTTAATCAGCCAATGAAATTCTATATAAAACTACATTTCATTCATTAAGTCATTTAAATAAATACATAATTGAATTGATAGAATAATCTAAAACCCTAGTCTTGACAACCATATTGGTCTGGTCTTTGAGCTCCTACCTAACTAGCAAGCAATCAACTAACATATGGACCCTTAAACATGTCCATGCTGGTATCCTTGAATTCTTTATATGTACAAAATGGGCACCCAAATTGGGATTGAGTATAACTTTTTTGGCATTCACCTATGCTGTATAAATTGGCGTATTATTTTAATATAGTAATCTTATACCTGTAATAAACCTATAGAACCTTGATATCATATTTGATACAAAAGGTAATCCAAACCCACTTCAGCACCATGTTAGATATTACTATGAAGGGAGAACCCTCCTGTATTGGGATGGATCTCATTCACCATATAGTATCATAGATGAGGGGAACCCACCATTAAGAATACAATAATCTCACCATCAAGAATCCATTAACTATCCATATTAACCAAAATTTGTTTTTACACATCCATCTTACAATCTAGAGGTATCTAATACTATCAATATTTACCATAGGTGGTACATAACCAAGATCCATCCCCTTAGGCATCACATACGGTTTTATTCCACACCAAACAAAAGATTAAGTCATAATAAAGAATAAATCAAAATTTCATGTAACATCCCACCCTTAAGAATCCATCGTAATATGGTTACCTCAATGAAAAATTCTAAACAAAAATAAACATGCTGATACAACAATCATAAAATACATTTCTTCGTTAACCACATTGTTAAATACATCCAATTTTCAATTATATATCCATTTTCCATCCATAGAATCAGGTTTACATATACCATAATAAATTCAAGAATATCTAATTATGTTAAAATTATTGGCCTATAAGATCCCATTTAACTGATTTTAATCCATGTGATTATATTTCATCAAATAAACATGGTTCAAATGATATGAAAAATCATATTAATAATAGAATTTCAACTGAATTACTATGTATCTTATATATCTAGGTTTAACTAAACCATGTCATAATCAAGGTCAAATGTGGGAAAACATTTAGGGTGGGAAAAAGTCTATCCAAAATGAAAATTGATTAAATGATATCCATGATAGGTATAAGGATATACAATTTAATCAAGGAATTATTTTATATATTTAGTTATATCATAAAAATTCTATTCAAACATGATCAGAATTAATTCATATACCAGAGGAATTGAAATAAACCAGAGGTTATTATTTTAGGAAACCTACCTCAATGGAGGGGAAGTTGCAGATGTTCTCATGATTTATGAGAAAGAAATCAAATTGTTATTTCATTGAGAATATCAGCCTAGGATACTAATATACAATTGGACATTCAATTGGATGGAAATTTACTTCTATACGTCACCACTAGAAGGGATTAGATCAAAAAAGTTAGATCCAGATAAGAAGGGTGTTCAATCAAATGAGAAAGGGATCCAAAATAATTCAGAATGATCTCTAGGGTTTCTATGATTCAATTGGAAGAGATAAAATAACTTAGTTTATAGGGTTTCATGTCATTTATAAATATATTTTAAAATATTATACCATAGAGAAGCCTCCCTAACAATGACTTTGAACATGATGACAATGGTCGGGCTTTGGAATATTACTAGAGATAACATCATAGTCTTTCTGGTCAAACCACCTTTGAGAAACAAAGGGCTTACTTGGTGTAGACCTTATATATCTATTAAGGGGCTATGAAATAGCCTAAAAAACGAATATTTATATCCCAAAAACACCTAAATATGTTTTTACATAGCTGAGATCCCTAACACGGTGGTGTTGAATTTAGTGGAATTGTCCAAATTTCTTCATAGGGCCCTTGTATTGTAGCCGCACCCTCCATACCACAACACTAAATCAGACTATATCATAGACATCCTCCACACTATAGGTATAAACATAAAGGAAATACCTTGGATTATCATACCCTAAGGACCCACTCCGCAACCTAGATCTTCAAAAAAGAAAAATATACCTTATGGAATAGAAAAAGGCTCAGTTGGGTATAATCCCATATATCTATGATTTTATTTCTAAAAACATTATACATTCTCTATGAATAACACACTAAGAATTAGGATCCAAAACCAAGGTTCATACCAAAAAGAAAATGTTTTTGAACAGATTACAAAACATTAAATTGTATCATACCTAGAAAAACATGTGGGATCTATCATTATGTTTTCATTTTTTCCCCAGGTTATGAAAAATTATGTTTCATAAATTATGTTAATAAATGTTCAGTTTTGAATAATTTATTTAGAGGTGATGAAGAATTATTGTGAATTATAAAATAGATGGTATAATATGGAAAATTAACTTTTAAATACTTGGTTAAAATCATGTAATGATTTTTTATAATTCTCTATAACTATAAAAATAAAAGGGCCTTTGTTGTAAAAGAAATTTAATATTTATGTTTGATGATATATGTTTTGGATTTCTACTACTGTTTCATGTTTAAATGTATGAAATCTTGAAATGTAAATATTATGTCTTTAACATTGGATCCATGTGTATGTGTTTAGGTCTATTATAGTTTATAGAATTGGAGGTTTTATATAACATTATAGACTATGATGATTTTATGTGAGGTAATATTAAGGGTTATGGATACCATAATAGGTTTATATGTTTATGGATAACCATAATTTTTTTTGTATATACACAACGTTTTAGGTTTTATGTCGTATTATTTTAAGGCGACAAAAGTTAATTTGGGAGAGGTTTTACTGGGTTGAGATATATATAACCCATAGAATTAAGGTGATTGAATATTTATGAATAATTCAATTAAATTATTGGATATTTTTTATAATGTGAATGTCGTAAAAATTAGGCTGAAAAAATCTCTTATATTGAGGTCATAGAGGTTAATTAGGATAAAATATTAATTATTTTTTTAATGAGTTAATTTGATCATGGGGTGTTATTAATGAATTTTGGACATTAATGTAGTTTTTCTAAATATGATGGTTTTTTATTTTTTGTATTATCATATTATTTAATAAAAATTTTGGTTTTGGTCAATATTGGAGTTATATAAATTTATACTTTTATATACCTCATGATTAAAAATATATTGATTATAGTGCATTAGGAATTAAATATACATAATAATTATTTATAAAAAATAATGAGATGTAGGTGGAAACTATATGAAATATAAAACATAATTATTCAAATAAATATATAAATTTAATTAAAAAAAGTTATGTATATATATTGAGGTTAATATTATAGATGGTAATGGAATTATTAATAATTAAGAAATGTATTTTGATGTAAAATGTTTATCATAATATATTCATTTATGTTGAATAAATGGACCTTTTCACAACTCATTTATTTATGGGTTTTTTCAATGACATTCTCATGACCAATTAATTATTTTCAGTCAAGTTTTTATTATCAATATTCTCAATCACTCTCAATCATTTTTTATAGATTATATTTGGCATGCATGTCCATATATGTTCTTCTGAGTAATGTTATCCTTTTTAGAATTATGATTATGCGTCAATCCATATGGCCATAGTATTTCCTTTTTATTCATTTAAAGAAGTATTTTTTTATCCATTATTATGATATGGGGATATAAAACTGTTTTTTTAAATTATTTAAAAGCTTTCCCTATCATTTTAGTACAGTTTATCTTTCACTCTATGGAATTTATTTTGAAAATGTTTTAAACACAATTTATAAAGAGGGAAAAAAATTGTGAGGATGAAATTTCAAAAATGGGTGAATGCAACCCATGTATTGAATATAGTAAATAAATTTAAATCCCTATTAATATTCATGATTTATATATTATATATTTTTATTCATTATAGTAATAATTTTAAATTTTCCAGTCAAAATGAAGAAAAGATTATTTTGATTGAAATTGGGTTTTCATTCATTATATAGTTTTATTTTAAAATATAATTCACAAATTTTATAATTTTAATTGAATAAAAATAATATAATTTTCTAATTTATTATATCCAACTTATCTTAGAGGTTTTTTTATTTTTTGGATGGATTTATTTCTAATGGAATAGAGAAAAATATCAATTTTGTAATATTATCAATTTATTTAAGTGAATAATGTAATTTTAAAGAACCATTTTATATTAATGTAAAATAAGTATATATTATTTTTAAATAATCTACTTAATTAAATATTATTCATCATAATACCTCATTTTTCTAAAAGTTAATTTTTGGTCTAAAGAAACATTTTTCTACAAAACTATTTTTCATTTTATTTTATAAATTATTATCTAAATTGATTTAATCCCCTTATAAGAATTGAATATTGAAAAAATTATCATTTTTTATAGTCATAATGTTAACATTTAAAAATTTATTCCATTTCTATTTTGGTCATAATGAATTATAATTGTAGAAAATATTGGCCACCTCATTAAGGGTAAATCAGGTAATTATTACAAAATATTATATGATAAGAACTAAAAGTTACCACAAATCATAACATTGATGTATATTATGATTGATTATATACCATACTAATAGTATAATATAATTTATTTCCATTTTTTCCTTTTTTAAAAAATGACTTATATATTACATTATGTGATGAAAAATATAAAATATCACCCTCTTGCATCTAAATTTCTATTTTTAGTAAACATAATGATAAAATTTAATATTTAAAGTAAATTATCTATTATTTTTAGAATAATAAAAATTTATTTTTTTATTGTTAATTTATTTTAAATTTTTATATAATAAATAATTTCCTAACTGCATATGTAATATTGACAAATTTCTTTTGCAAGAAATACAAAATTTAATTAAATATTTTTTATAACTCTAAAAGAATATTATCGAATGATTTATAATGTTTAATTAATTTTATAAATATATTTAATATAATAGGTATGTTTTAAATGTATATATTTCGATTAAATTTTTATATATAATAAATTAATATCAATGTTAATGAATAGTTATAAAAATCAAAATCACAATATTTTATAACAAAAAATATTTAATTAAATTATTTTGAATTCATTACATTAAATTATTCATAAAATTTAATTCAATATGATTTTATATATGAAACATGATCTGTGTAATGGTAAAATTTCCTTTTATAGTAACTTAATGAACCCCTAAAGAGTTATGAATATTCATACTGAGGAAACCGTCAAATGCGTGGATTGGGGATAAAACAAATAGTTAATGGTTAAAATATCACCTAAAATTGAAAATTTTAATTTAATTTTATTAATTAGTCTCATAATCATAATATTTTCTATATATATCAATTTTTCCACTTTTTCATGAAAATTAGTTTATATAAATTTAATAAATAAAATAATTCCTAAAGTTCCCCTCCCCTCACTTATTAATGGGAACCTTATATCCTCTCACACTAACACATTTTGACCATACTATATCAGAAACATCCAACCAATAAACTTTCCTTCAATCGCTCACCATGTTCTATATGTCTCAATTTCACCATAATATAATCCAAAAAAGTATGAAGTTGTATAAAAAAATAGGATGTCTGAAGAATTATTATATCATTTTATTGAGATTTTTTGTTTTATTTATAATTCTACCTCATTCAGATCTTTTTAAAACATTATGAAATAGTAACATTGGTTTCTTAAATATGCGTTAATTTAATTTTTTTTAATTTAATAGAGTATATCCATATCATTAATCGATCAAATGGGAAATTAAAGCATCGTTTTTTGTACGGTAGAGTACCGCCTCATGAACTGATGTGATACTTCTTCTATCAAAACCACTTATGGATGGTTATAATGATATATTTAGTGTGTATATATTATATTAATGAAGTAATTATCATTATTTATATATAATATATTTTAAATTTTCATACTATTCCATATATTGTACAATGATATTGTCGTTTGTGCATGCATGTGGAGTACCACCACCACAAAGAAATCTGATTTGTTTTTCATCGCCACTTAACATAGATTATATATATAATATTATTAAATAAAAAATATGAAATATATGATATATTAGAAACTATTTTAAGATAAAATAATATTTACCTTCTTTCCATCAAGTTCATTGAAAAATGAAAACATTAATCATGTGTACGTATGATCTATCATCTCCATGATTCAACGTAATTAATTTTTCATAATCATCATTCATGGATGTTTAAAAGTGTATAATTAATTTTTAAATATGATAATTATTTAATTTTTACTATTATATTGTCAATTAAAAAAATATCTTTAACCACGATCATCATACTGAAGTCAATTTAATTTTATGAATTGAATATCATCAAAACACCAGATGTGGACTTACGTGATTATGTTATTATATATATAATTTAAATAATTGAAAATAAATGTTATTGATAAATTTATATTACATTAATGGTTTAAAAAAAATAAGTAATTGATATATTTTTATTATGTAGTAGTTAAAGTAAAAAGATGGATGGTATGTATTTGAGGTTAGGGACTTCGACTCAATTTCACTTCATAGAGGCATATTTCAATTTTATAGAACTAATTCATTTTATGTGGTTTATAGAATTAACATTTCTATATTATATCAAGAATAAATAACAATTTATTGTGTTTTATATTTATATTTCATGTTAATTTATACCAGGGTTTTTTAATAGAATGTTATAAAATTAATAAGGGTTTTTTCTAACACAATTTCCATATTTGGGGTTATATAATTTCATTATTGATGGTAATATATCCTAATTATGTGTCAAAGAACTTTCTTGATGTGTTTTGTAATTATATTTTTTGTGGATTTAATTTTTTTACAAATAATCAATCCATTGATTAATTATCAATTCAATTATTTGATCATAGTCGGAGTTATTAGTCTAAAATTTTCATTATTTTATGAATATGTTTATGTTGTGGAACTATACAATGTTATGAGGTGTATATAACACCACATGAAATTTTATATAATTTATATCCTTATTTTAATGGTATTTCATGTTTCATTTTAATTAATCTATTTTATTTGATAAATATTCAATAGATACTATAAAGTTATGGTTTTTACGATACAGTCTCATCATATTTCATAATTATTAATGCCCAAAGTAGATTTGGGACAAGTAATAATATTATTTTTATGGAACCACATGCCTTTTATAATCATCTTGTTTTTAATTTGGTTTACATTATTTTATAACATTTCATTCCACAATTATTGAAGAAACTTCATGAATGTTGGTTATATGTAATCCTGCTCTTGTATCTTTGTTTAGATTGGTAAATTTTCTGTTTCATGTCAATGTTTTCTAAAATGGTTTAAAGAACATTTTTTTCTAAATAGAAATGATTTTATAATGTTCATATAAATTTTCATTAACACCATTTTAAATGGATTTTAATGTAAATTTCTTTACATTTTCTACTTGGGCCACTTTTGACTCTCTTCACAAAAGATTGAAAATAATTTTTAATTTTTATCATTCATAAAATTGACATGTATTTCCAGCATCATGACTTTTATTTTATTCGAATCTTCCCTTATAACAAGACAATGTATATTTCAAAGGGAAATAAATTTCTAAATATAATGTATCATTATAGTTTAAATGATTTTTTTTAAAAAAAAATTGGAAATGTTATTTTCCTCAATAAAATATTTAATAATATTTTAATGGTATTTATATTCATAAATGACAAAAAACATTTATTTTACATATCCATAAAATCTGTTACATTTTAATAACTATATAATAATTCTATATCTTGATATATTATAATTATTTCACACAGACTATCACAAATACCAATTCATTTTAACATGTAAATCAAAATATTAATGAATAATGGTTATTGTTTTTTTAAAATGTGAATGATTTTAGTAATTTATAGCATGGTATGGTACATGGAAATTGTTGTTGAAACTTGTAGTGGAGTGAATCTAAATCCTTATGGATGATTTTCCAATATTTTATAGGTGAGTTCATTAGAGACCTCAAATCCATTTGGTAATAATGATAGAGTTGGATAAATATAATTAAGTTATAAAAGATGAAAAATTTAACTAGTTAATATGATACTCCTATAAGATTATGGGTATTGACCTGGTAAGGATATCCCATATGTAAAGGATAATGTAGGGGTCCTAAAAAAGATAAATTTTAATGATACCAGAACATTTTGTCTATGCATTTTATGAGTTTTGAATGGTGAATTTGGTCTATATTGACATCACATGGCTCTTAGTTATTTATCATTTTGACCTTTTCATTTTTTAAAGATTTATTCCATGTCATATATTTAAAGATCCATGTTTTGATGGGAATAGATTCTATTATGTTATTATAGTGAACCTTTATTATACCACAACACCCTTATTCACATCTACTGTCCACTGATAAAAATCAATTTTTAGTGAATATATTTTCACTTATTGAGCATTTAAGTAAGAAAAAATTATATTTTCTATTTTCAAATGTTTTTAAGAATGATAGAAATATAATTATGTATTTAATGGTTTTATTTTGGAATAATTTTATGGGTGATGTGGAAGATTTATTATAATATAAGAAAATATAGGTATAAATAAATCTGAGACTTTGATGAATGTAAAGGCGGTGATTGGTAGTGGTGGTGGAAATGGTCATTGCCTCAATCCATATCATACTAGATGGGTGTATTATTTACTTCTTACTCAGTGTATTTGCGTCAACCTTTTATTCCTTTGTCTATCATTAATCATCTTTCTTCTTTACCCTCTCTAAAACATATCCATAAAGTCCCATATCTATTCAAGGGGTTTCCTTCAACAACTCCTCTTAACGTCAAGATTCAAAAAACTATTTTCCATTCTGAATCTAATTTTGGTGGACCACTTTATGTATAATCATCAATTTCTCAATTCATTTGATAGTAATTTTTTTTGTTTTTGGTTCTATAAGAACATACAACAGTTATTTATTTTTGATAGATGACTCATAATGATTATTTTTTTGAAGGCTGAATTGATCTAGGGATTTTTTTAGTGATCCTTGAATCTGCAAAGGAGCTCTTTTATACATTTTCAGGTGGTATAACCGTTTCCACATCAAGATTAATTTTATAACAATTAAAATGAGGGTTAGTTTCTTAGAGCATCGCTTTCCAATCTAGAATCCTTCAAACATGATAATTCTCAAAAATATGTTTGGTAATTTTCTATGTTTGATTGGTGAAACTAGTATTTTTCACCCAATATCCCCAAAATATATTTGGTGGATGTTTTTTCTTCAAACACCCAAGTGTAATTCATATATATTTGTTTTGGAGAAGAATTGTTTTGTATGAATAAGTTGTATTCAAGAACTGGGTGGATTTCTATTCTTTGGGTAAGATGTTGGGTCACATGACGATAGTGTTTTTATGAAAAAGAACACATTGTGGGGTCTGGATTTACCCATTTACAATATTATTGATAATGTAATGAATAGTAGAGTTCTTTGATTCATTGGTCTAAATCCCAATTCTGGTTTAGTCATGATGGAATAGACCGCAAATGGGGATTTCCCATTATGATGAAGGAGGATTTATGGGACAAAATAATGAATTTATTTCATCTAATATCATTAATATTTTGTTTAATTGGAGTTAAATGGATATGAAACCCCACATTATGAGAGTTTTTAGGTAGAAAATGTAAAATCCAAAAAAATATGATGGCAGGATAACCCGAATATTAAGGAGGATTGGGTGAAGGTAATTAGTATGATGATCATTAAATGGATCTCATCACATACAAATATTTGTATACATTTTCTAGGAATTTAAAATAATGGATACATTCATGAATGTAGATATTCTCATGTGATTTCCAATGAAAAATGTACATAAAGCAAATATTTTTAACTTCAACACACATATTCTGGATGATAATATGTCTATAGAGAAAGGTTCCACTGAGGTAGTGTTTGGAGATATATATCTTGTCAATCCATAAATAACATGATAGTGTTTTTTGAGCCAAATTTATCAAGAAAATGAGGATAACTAAGGGAAATAATGTAATTTTGGACTCATGCAGATGTATTATGAAAAAAGGATTGAATGTGACAGTAAATAAGGTCTATTATAATTTTCCAGAGCCAAAAAAGACAAGGTATAGTAAAAATACATGGAAAGTAATGTGGAAGAATTAAAATCCATCATGGATAACTAAGGTGAAAATATGTTTTCCACTTCTGAAGGCTAAATTTAGAATGTCAGGGAATAATGGAACTAATGAAAAAGGGTAGTCAGGTGAAAACATTATATTTATAGTTTAGGTATAGGAAGGATTATTGTCTTTCAGTGATTATGATAGTATATCCAAGCCCAAATTGATTAGTGTCATTAATGTATCAATGATTTAGGAATCATATATTTAGAAGGATTTCATGCAGACAGCAAAGAAGGAGGAAGAAATCAATGATAATTCATTGAATATTGTATTTCACTTATAGGATAATGTAATAGAGGATGTTTTATCTATAAATAATTAAATAGAAATTTTTAACAGAATCAAAGAGAGAGAGAGATCAATGTTGAAACTATATTGAAGATCTTCGCATTGAAGCAGCATGTCTAAATTTTATCTTTAATCAATGGTCTTATCATGGATGACCCAGACAAAAGGTAACCTGTTTTCATTGAAAATTATATATGGTTAATGATTCGAGTAATTTTTATCTTTTTTGGAATGATCATATGATTTTTATATAGTTTGGAGTCATTTTCTCTAGGATCATTTTAGGGTGTACAATTTTACATTAAAATTTATTTTTTAAATTAAAAATTCAATTTCCAATCAGTAAAATAAGTTTGGTATAATAGTAAAAAAATAACATCGAGACAAATTAATTTTCATATAATAGAATTTCCCATTTCTCTAAAACTCTAAACCTAAAATTTCCTTCGGTATATAAGTGATCTGATATCTTAGTTTGAAATTATATGTTTCAGATTACTAAAACTAGGTCTTGTCTATCAGTATCATTTCCGAATATGTAATAATTTTCTTTATAGAAACATATTTGGGAGTAATAGTTTAGTGATTTTATATAATTATTGCATTTATGGTTCAAATCCTCTATCATATTCTCTAAAATATCCCCTAGAATAAAACTCACCAATTGTTACTCTAGTTCATTAAATATTTCGTAGATGAATTTCACAAGTAATAAAGGAGGAAAATGGTGATGTGGGAATTGTTTACTATAGTCTCCAAATTCAATAAAATGTTCATGAAATGGATTAATTTCATTCATTACAAATGTATATTTATGTATAACTTATTTTTTCCTTTTATGTTAGATAAAATTTATATATCAGTGAATTATAAATTTCCTCCCTTTAAAAACTTATTTTTTCTCATTACTATAATTACTCATTCCAATATCATATCATAATACAATTAAGAAAATTCCAAAATATAAGTTAATATTTTGGCATAAATATGAAATAGGATGGATTAGAAAATACCCTTGGAAAATGAAAATCTCAATTACTTGATGATAATTAATCATTTTCAATAAAAATATGGAAAATATGTTACTCTAATATCATCTTAGATTCTCATTATATTATTATTTTCAATATATTATATGCTTCTTGCTAAAGTCTTGTGTAATTACACCTCATTACCATGTATTATAGTAAGTACGTTAATTTTCAATAATCTATTGGTTTCATAAACAAATAAAACTATTTAATGTATCCTAAATTTATCTACAATGAATAAATATAAGAACTTATTAATTGGGTATAAGGAATTATAATTTTATTTTTTAATTAATTTATGTATATATATAAATTTATAATCAATGAATCAAATAATTATTCCAAAAAATGGATCCAAACATGCCCAGTAATGTGAATTTGTGATAAAGACATCCTATTCCTTTTGACGACATCACTACAACACATTAATATTGGACATTAATGTAATTTACTTATCTATATTTCTAAATAAATTCATTATTTATAGTTTAATTATCAAAATATAATGTGTATCCGAATTTAGGTGGATGGGATTGCATCAAATTAAAACTATTTGAATGTATCTATCAAATGACTGTATATTATGTGTGATATAAAATAAATGCGTACTAGTCAGGAGAAAAAATTGTGAAATATATTAATGTTTTTGATACTAATACAGAATACACACAATTCCTCAAAAAATTATTGAAAATTTACTAACATAATTGATGCAATCCTATTGTAGTGCATGAAAAAGGAAATTTTATTTTTCTCATAAAACATAGAATCTGGCTAAGTCGTCACACCTAAGGATCATATCATTCTGTCCAGTCAATAATTTCTAATTCCCATAATCCTATTCTTTTTATATTTTTATTATTTATTGAAAAAATTTCTATTTGGTTTTGAAAAATATTGTAATAAAATAAAATAACACCATCCTAACATGCACATGAAATAGATAAGGAGGGTTAGAGTGAACATCTTTGTCCTATTGTTGGTCTCATGTGTTTTTTCAATATTTAATTGTTTTTTAAATTCAATTTGACAATTATTCTGATGAAACTTCGTGAAAAATTTAATTTCCATTGATTTATTGATTATTTTATTTTAGCATTCCTTCGATGAAACAAAACTCACCTCCTCCAATAATATAATAGACTAACACCTCAACTGAGAATGTAATTCCTAAAATACCCAGTCTACTATATGTGTTTCATCCCATTAGAAAACCCCACCTCCACCACATGAAGGGTTTTCTTGATAGAATGGAGAGAAAAAATAATTAATAAAATAAATGGAATGGAATTGGAAATAATATTTTGGTGGAGACCTTCAAACCTATGGAATACTCTCGCATCCAACATACATTTATTTAAAACACGATGAATTGAATAAAAATAATTTTGAACACTATAAAACTCCCCAAGGGCCTAGAATAATGTTAGTAACATTCTACTAGAAAGTGAAAAGTGGTCATGATGTAATGATATTAGAGGGAGATATAATGAGATTAGGTATGGAAGAGAAGAACTAATGGAATAATTTTAGGGAAATAATTTTATAATATAAGATGTATGTTTTACAGGGGGAATGAAAAATAAAATAAAATAAAACAAATAAATGAATATGAAGCATAATAGTCATTGAAATCCTCTCCACTAGTGGTGTGAAACACTCTTTCATCATTGGTGAACTCCTCCTTATATAGGCCAAGGGGTTTTCATCCTTCCGAATTCATATTCAATATCATTTAAAAGTCCCTATAAAACCTCCTATAGATTATATGAAATGAATTTTTTCTCATGTTAGACAACTTTAATGACTGAATTTTGGAATGGTTTCTTCTATAAATTTTTTCATAAATTTATTCATCGTTGGGACACCACACATAATCTACATCTTCCTGATGCGGAAACATTTATATTGCATTTACTCAGAAAATTTATACAAAATAAGATTAATCGCTGGATTTCCAAATTTGATTTCAGATACATTTACTGCCTTTATTTTGGTTGAATAATGTGGGGATATATTTATGAAATTTGGTATCACATAACTATTCCTTTTCATTTTCTAATTTCAACTCTATTTGGATTTCCATTTACATAATATTATCCCATATTCAACAGTCTCCAAATCTATTCACATATTTCAAGGCTTGACTTATGAGAATAATTTAAGCCTTTAATTGTGGGATTTAGATATTGGTCTAGAAATATGAAATTAATATGAATTTGTATTTAATCATAGGAAATCAATTTTATTAATTAAATCATTGTACAAAATGTTATGACTGAAATACTTAGATAAATTATAACAGTTAAATTCCAAAATTATTCCATTTTTTCAATTATTCCCAAATATATACTAAAACCATAAATTGTGGAAATTGACATTAAAATATCACTAATTTTGATTAAAACTATTGAAGTGTGTCTAAAAATATTCATGGAAATAATGTATGTTAACATTCACCTAATAACATTAGTACTCCATTGATAAACTCTTAAGAACGCTGGTATATGTAAAGTTCCCCATAAGGTTCCATATTAAATTACTTGAAAATAGTTAACATTCATTCATTTTTTATATAAATATACCATGAGCACCATGGTTTCTATAATAATCATGGATTCATTTCACTTTTTATAATTCTCAAGATAACATTCCACTTTTTCTTGGCCATACATTATTAAGGTTCAATTGAAAAGTGATAATGTCATTTAAGAATTATTATTAATATTAAATATAGATAAAATATTTCTTTAATTATTTTAGACACAATAATTAAACACTCAAAATAATTTTATCTCCAATAATTAATTTCTAGTAATTATCATATTATAAAAAATATTCCCCAATTATGATGGTGCAACTTCCTCCTCTTACATAGTTTCATATTCCTCATTAAATCAATGAATAATTGAAATTACACATGGATTGTGGTTCTTATACATTTCTATGTGATCCATTATCATCCTTGATCATCTCCACTTTATATGATATTTTTAATTAATCAATTTACACGAATATTCTTCCATATATTGACCAATATATTCATAACTCATCTTTTATTAATTTTCCTTGGGATTCTACTTCCATTGAACATGATCACATGTCAGAATTATTTTTCATTGGGATAAATATTAAGGATTATACATCTTTAAAGGGTTACTTGATTTAATAAGATAATTTATACAGAAAGATTCCCCTTTTATAGGTATTTCATGTGAACCGGTTGAATCATCTACTGTTCCAATGGATTTCCCTTATCTTTATTCCTTTTAAATTATTCGTCATAGAAATTATGGTTCATCTTAGATAATTGGAACCATTGATTTAAAATGTTTTATTGAGATTCATGTAATTCAAACTTCTGTAAATATCATTTTGATATAAGTGTATCATATACGATGATTTCAAAATGTTCCAATGACATAGATTATTATATCCTCTTATCAAAGTGGAAAAACACCATGGTCCTATGATATAAACTTTGTTACATGGAGTATATGATAATATATTTTAGTCTCCTTTTAAATATATTCATTCTGTTCCTATGATATCCAATAATAACTTGAAACACACACTTATTCTCAATCAAGATTAGATATTTTACCCTATAACTTCTTCTAAACCAATATAATCATTCATTAAATTTGTTAATATATTAAACAAATAATGTTAATATAACTATAGCTTTAGTAAAATTAATTTATATATAGATTATTTATCATATGATATACAATTTTCATGACCCCCCAGAGAACATCATAGGTCAATCAAAATATGTCTGTATCACATGAAAATTTTCATTAATATATATGATATTAACCAATTTTCATCAACAACAATCCTTTACTACTTTATTATTTCATTTTAAATCCTCTAATATTAGCATCCCATAAAACTTTACTCCATAATAAATAGATATATAGTCATATAATAAATATAAATTACAATGTGGGTTGCAATAACTCAATGTTGGAGTCTTTTTTTTCAGCTATTCAGTTCATAGAATTGATTAATAACAATGATTCTCTCATGTCTCTTCATGTTAATTTATTCATATCCTATTTATTTATCAAAATACTAATGATGAAATATTCATTTGAAAGTATCAAGGATTCTATCTTCATTGTATACAGTTTACAATAACCCCAAGTTATTGAATACTAAATCTATAATCATTCTTATATTTTAATTATATCGAATCTATCCTAATTTATTAATCATTTTTAATGACATAAAATATAACATCTAAGTATCCATAAGAATAATATTTAATTTTATACACTTAAAATTTCCTAAATAATAAATTTCCACCATTAATTACCAATCTAATACTATTATTCAAAAAATGTAAAAATAAAATTACTTATTATATTAAATAAATATAATAAAAAAACAAACTAAATTAATAAAAATTCTATATAAAATCATAAAA
The DNA here is from genome assembly GCA_963277665.1 of Viscum album. Taxonomy (NCBI): domain Eukaryota; kingdom Viridiplantae; phylum Streptophyta; class Magnoliopsida; order Santalales; family Viscaceae; genus Viscum; species Viscum album. Next base: position 1,920,298,843 of record OY728119.1, read on the forward strand.
TCTATATTTTTCACTCATATTGTATGTTAAAATATCATTTGTAACATTTTCATGTATCTTGGATAATGATATATGCACCAGACCCATTTCATGCTCTCTAATGTGATGATGTAGGATTTGAATTTTAATCCAGTTTTTATGAACATTTAATTTTAATTTTTTATAATAGTATGAACATGTAATGTAGAAATTTGATATCATTAATTAAAACATATTATAAACTTCATTGAATTTTATATTTGATAAAGAATCAATAATATAAATAGTGAGAGAAATGTTTGAATATATTCATGGTAGATACTTTGTGATATTTTCCATGATGAAAATACTAGTGGTGGAATGATTGTGAATACACAATATTTTGATGTTAGTCATTGAAGATGTTTTTAATATTTAATGTCTAAAATATAAGTAATTTTATTGGATGAATAAAATACATAAGGGGGAACTATTCTTTGAACATTAAGGATAATTTTTATATCTAATATATAGTATAAGGAACCATGACTTCATATTGGAAGCTAACTGGGTACTTTCTGAGGTTGGGATTGAAAAACGTATCCCATTCTTCATCCAAAAGGTCATATGTGGGCAACCACAAGGTATTTAATATATACCGGATCTCAATTGTCTGGACAATGGATCATAATGGTTCTATGTATTTATTTGAATTGTATGTTTTGTATAATCTTATTAAAAAACATTATATATATTTTATTTCCTTCCACACATATGATCATGGAATCGAGGGGACCCCCTATATTTCAACCTCTTATCCTTATATATAGGGATAGGTAGTAAATTCCATTAAGATATTAGATTCTTGATCTCTTGATGGAAAAATGTACCTGGTAGTGAGTCTATAGTGGCGTTACCTATTCATATTTTTTTTCATTATATAGAACTATATAATTTTAAATAGATTTTTATTTCATTATGGAATAGTTTATTGAATTTAGTAATTTCTATATTTTTAATTAATTTCATTGATTAATGAAACTCTATTAGTTATCAACAATGAAAATTATATAGTAAATGATAATTTATCTATCATTTTATGTATGTGCAAATACACATAGAATAGGAATAAAACATAAGGGTGAAAATAGAATTTATACGTGGTTTCTTACTTAATAATTAATTTATTAAAACATTTCGGGGTTGGGATAGTCATTCTAAAAAGAAAAAAAAATACATGGGGTAGCTTAGTAATTATTCCTAGGATTCATAAGTTGAAATGTGATCTAAATTAGGAAATAGTTATTAGGGTTAAATAAATTTAATATAACGGGTAATTATAGTCATGTGACTATATTAGAGTATTATAATGGGTTTATCTAGGTATATTGAGTGACAGTGAGTCTATAGTGGCGTTACCTATTCATATTTACCTGGAAGTGAGTCAATAGTGGCGTTACCTATTCATATTTTTTTTCATTATATAGATCTTTATAATTTTAAATAGATTTTTTATTTCATTATGGAATAGTTTCATTGATTTTAATAATTTCTATATTTTTAATTAATTTCATTGATTAATGAAACTCTACTAGTTCTCAAAAATGAAAATTATATAGTAAATGATAATTTATCTATCATTTTATGTTTGTAAAAATACACATATAATATGAATAAAACATAAGGGTGCACAAAGAATCTATAAGTGGTTCATAATTAATAATTAATTTATTAAAACATGTCGGGGTTGGGTTGGTCATTATAAAAAGGAAAAAAAATACATGGGGTAGCTTAGTAATTCTTCCTAGGATTCAAAAGTTGAAATGTGATTTAAATTCGGAAATAGTTGTTAGGGTTAAATAAACTTAATATAATGCGTAATTATAGTCATGTGACTATATTAGAGTATTCTAATGGGTTTATCTAGGTATATTGAATGACAGTGGGTCACCAAGAGGGATCAATTGTGTGTTATTGATTTATATATATATATATATTATAATAGTATTGATTTTTTATGATGATGAATTAGACTATTGGGTCAATTTGGATATACACCACTATGTTTGTTATGAAAAATATAATTTGGGACATGTTATATGAGATTGGGGGATAATGTAGTGTATTTAATAAATGTAGGGACATTATGTGCTCTAAGGGCCAATGCAGGGTACATAAACCTGATAGCCAAGCTATATAAGTGAGGGGTCTAGTGTCAGCTATGTGGACCATGTGGTAATGTCATGTATCCATAGGACTATGAAAGTTTGTGTAGACCTAAGGGAATTACTATTTATGTTAGGGGTCTAATGTTGTTTATATATATCAAAGTGTCATGCTACATGGTCCTTGGAATGAGCGAATGGTATGTAGACCACGTGGTTATTGTATGTGTTCTATAGGCTATTCCATTTAATGTGGATTCGGAATCAGGATATTTTGACTAGGTTATGTATGAATATATTTTACTAGTGGATCATGTTATATTATAATAAGGAGAATTTCCGTGAATATAGATGGGCACCATGAAATTTGGGTTTTTGGGTTTTTAAATGTACAAAGACTAAGGGTCCATGCTCGATGGTTCATGGGGGGTAGTGATGGATGTAAAATATGGCTCCTTAACAAATTATCCATTAAATATGAGTTATACAATATCTAGTTATTTTATTGTATGAACGGTTCAAGCATTATCTAAAATAATTAGGGTTTAGTATTATGGTGTCTTGGTTGAGACAAGAAAATATGACTTCAATTTTATAAGCATGAGTATGTCATCATATCACATCAATGTATAGAATATTAAAATATTTTTTAGAGGCCTATTGGTTAAATCATACTTTGTTTTTATAGTCACACCTTACACATGAACATTTTTAGTATGTGTGGATTTAATATTTTTGGGTTGAGGTAATAGTAATAGATATATTACTTGGAAATGTTGATTGTGATAGGATATTTTGGTTTAATGACCTAGCTTGTTAAGTAAAACAAGCCCCATATTTTTTATTATTTTTTTTTTTGGTTTAATATGTATATATAAATATACTATAATAAAATTCTAGTAATTTTAATAATTTTTATGATTTTTATAAAATTTCAAATCATTCTAATATAGATATATCATATTTTAATTTATATATGTTATATTTCTTCAATTATATTATATTTATGGTTATTTTTATTCCTTTTAATATTGTTTATATTTCTAATGGTATAATTTTCAAATCATTTATTTCACACACACTCTACTAATCAAAAACCATTGGTGTGCCAGGAGGCCATTCATGGATTTTTAGGATTCACTGGTCCAGTTTTTTAAGATCGTGCATTATGAATATGTGTCACCAGAAAAATTACCTCCCGAATTTTCATGGTATTCAACACAAAAAAATAATATTTCTTTGGGTAAATTTCATGCACTTATTTATTAGAATACTTATTTAAAAAGTTTATAATTACTTGATATATTTATATTATGAAAATTCACATAAAATTATCTAATAATTACCATATTTTTGTTCAATGTATTATTTTTTCCAATATATTTGTAATGATTATTGAATCTCCACATTATATAATAATAAATATTAGTTAGTTACTACTAGAAATGTTATCTTTATTGATCCCAAAACATGTTGTATTGAATAATAAATATATTGGTACTTTGAAGTCCAAATAATATTTTTCATATCAATTTTATACAAAACATAATTTTAGTGATGGATTGTCTCTAATATTATGAAACTCAAAATAGTTATAGTTCAAAATAGGATACAATTCTTGAGAGGGGGATAAACATATTATTCATATATGAGATAAGTTCCAAAACAATCATGCTTAGAACTATCCTTCTCAAAACATGTTCATGATACTCTTATTAAGGATGTAGATAATATGAAAAAGATAAAATATAAGGATCTTATAAGAGTATAATATGTACTAATTATATAAGAATATATTAAAATATTTTCAAATGAATAAGCAATATGTTTCTTTGATTGAGAATTGAAATTATATATTTAAATCATTCCGTATAAAAACATAGAGAAAGAAACATTATGTAATAAATAAGATATATCTTTTAGATAAAAAGATTAAAATTCTATTCAAAAGTGGTATTATTATTTGTAAATAATGATGATGTGTTACGATGAATTTTTACAGGATGTAGATAAACGAATTAAAATATTGTCAATAAAAAGAAAATTTTGTAAGGACAATTGTATCCTAATGTTGACAATAACAACTAGGTCTTTAAGAATACATATTGAGGATAAAAAATAAATTCCTCTCATATTTAGTATATATATTCCTCCCTTATTCATAGATTAATAATCCTCAAATAAATTATCCTCTACTGAATCATCCTCTGAGGAAGAATATATTTTCATGTTCATAAATGAAAATCATATTATTAAAGTGGGTGTAACAAAGTATATATCCTCTAATTTTCATTAATAGAATGATTTATCATTTAATAAATAAAAAAATTGGGAGGTTTTTATGGATGAGTACCTCGTTATTAGAGTGATCATGTTTAAAATAAAATCATAATTTGATAAAAATCCGATTTTTTATTTTTGGAATATCTTATAAAGAAAAATTGATCATGGAATATGTATTAGTATGAATTTTTATTGTTTATAATTCAATTATATATTTTCTATTTATGTAATTTGTTTCTTTTTAATAATGAATAAGGTTAGTGTGGATTTTTCACTTATTCAATGTGTTGGATACCTATTACTTCTTATTACGGTTGTGTAACTATATAAATAGGGAAACAACTAATTTTGGTAACCAATCAACATTGCCTCGTTTAATTTCCTATTTAGACACACTCATGGAATTGTATTAGAGTTAATACAATGAAATTATCTTAGGTTCCAAGTGATGTTATGATATTTTTGAGGCATGGAATCATTTTGGTTTCAGTCTACCACACATTGATTTCCATTTGATGTAAATATTAAAAGAAAACTTTGGTTCTAAATAGGATTATCTAACTCTCATATGAGTGATTCTGTATATTTTTTTTCATCAAATCATTCTATGATTTGAATGAATTTTGATTTATATTTTGGTAGACTAAAGGGAAACATCATTATCTTATTGGATGCAAGTTAAGTTCCATATTTTTCTTTGAAATTCATTTTTGGACCCTTATTATATACTCTTGTCTAGATGAAATTCTATATATACTGAATTTTTAAATCCATTTCATGTCTAACCATTAAATACTATACTTAAATACATACTTATGAATTCACAAGACTCATACACATACAAGGATTAAGATGTAAGTGATACACTTAATCACATTCTCATGCCTAAACGACTCTGCATATGACTATATTGGATAGAAAAAAACCTCCCCTATATGGTAGCTGGAACATTAATGATGAGCTTCATTATTATTTGTATTCATGTAAGAATGAGATATCTATGAAGGATAATGTTTTTTAATTGTATATTAACTACTTAACAATTATAACCATGAGTAGGGATAAATTTTCCACTCATCTTTTTTGTGTATCTTAAAGGCAAGGGAATTAATAATAAGAATCAAGATTCCAGAATTAGTAATTTATGTCATTTTTTGTGATGTTTTTAATTTATATAATTTTAAATCTCAACAAATAATCTATCGAATCCTCTAAAAAGAGTTTTGGTCTTTTTTAGTATGTTTTCACAATAAAATATTTTAGTGAAAACAAATTTCATCTCATGTTTATCCTGTACTAAATTTTTTTTCTAAGTACTTTTTTTGTGGTTATAAGTTGGTCCCCAAACTCATATCACATATTGTTTTAGAAAATTAGGAATTTTTGTACTTTTTTATAATGGGTTTTGACTTATTAAACCATGGGATGTTCTTCATTTATTTTCAAACTGAAACTCATTAGTATTATCTGTAGAGATAGAAATATTTTATTAGTTGGTGGTTTTGGGTTATAAAATATGATGTTAGACTATTGGAGATAAAATTATCCAGATAACATGTGCTTCCTATGTATTAGGATAGGTTTAATTATATCTATGATGTGTTGAACACATCATCTATACATGAGTGGTTCAAATAGTTCCTAACTACTCCCTTTATAGGAAACATTTTCATTGGGTTTCATACATTGAGATCATTTTAGGTATAATGGTTATTTTTCAAGATTTTATACAGAGGGACCATTTTATTTGATTAGAGAACTATTAATTGTTCAAATATAATATATAGTGATAGTTATGAGGCATGACCTTTAGTTATTATGTATAGAGGAAACAACTCAGACATGTGTAACTAACTGTGCATTTTTGTTAACCTTAAGGTATATTTATGTTATTGGAATCAATGTTTTATCCTATATGATTATTTTTCATTTTGTCTTATTAATTGATTCATTTTACATGATTCCTTTTGTTTTGATTTTGATAATTTTAGTTTTTTATTGAGAAATATTACATGTGTACATGACAACATTTGTGTACATCATTTTGATTAATGAGAGGGAGATACAGTATTAGAGAACCCTATATATACTTTTATATTTATCTTTTATATTTATGCTCATTTTATTATCATGAATTATTTTATGTATCTTGTCTTCGATATTAATTTTCAATGAATTTTCTAGAGTAAGGTTTAGATGGACCATGACATTATTTTAATTGATAGAGAATAATTTAGGAATTTTAGGCTTCACCATGTATCAATTCAACCATTGGTTCTTTATAGGGAACATTTTAAAGATATGTTATTGGGGATTTTTTTGAATGATATTCTATATAGTTTTATTTTATATTACATGTTATTTTTTAATATTCAATTTTCTTTTGTTTACCAAGGATTCTATTTTTTAAAAATTTATATTTTTGAGTTGTTGAAGAAAATATTGACCAAAGATCTCATATTTTATTTATATCTACGATGAATTAATATTTTATTTTGGAATGATTTGACAGAGCATATTGTATGACGTTATTTGAAAATTTTATAACAATTTAAATTTTATACATTATATGTAAAGGAACCTTCAATTCAATTAAATCTATATTAAATTTTTATCAACACAATATTTTTTTACAATGTCTTAGGGAAATATATTTTAAAATATATATATATATATGAATTTATTTTCGTGACTTGGATTACCTTGAATCTTGATCTATAATTTCCAGTGAACTCAAAAATAATTTCTCAATTAGTAAATTCTGATGAAAAATATAATGGACTAATCTAAATTATTGGATAATAATTTCCAATAAAAACATCTCATCCCCCTTGTCACATCGTCATTTTCCAAAACATTGTCATAATTTTTTCACATACAGATCTATCCCAAAAATAACACGGGGAAAAAATAAACCCATAAAATAAATAGATTAAAAATTATCACATGTAAATCCTAAATAAATTAGAAACATAAAATATGATCGAAGAATATATGTGTTATAATCTAAAAACCTATCTAAACCCATGAACACACATAAAATATAAATCCAAAAATGACCATGTCTTCTATGTTCAATATAGATTAACCTATATATCTTAACATTCATATGATATAACTTTGTATTTAACCTCTAAACCATGATACATGACATTCCTATAGATCTAATGTAGAAAAAGATAAATAAATTTATTCACCAGAAATAAATAAATATTAAAAATAAACACACATTTCGTATATAGTTTTAAAAAAATTTCAATTTAAAATATTCTTTAGATGACAGTATGATTTTGGTTAATAATGAGTTTCAATTTTAGGAATCCAAATGGAATTTAAGTATTTTTCAAGCTATATTTTATTTTTTTATTAAAAAATTATATAATAATATTAGATACACAATTATTTATTTTGTTGAATATTAATTCATGAATATATTTTAAAATTATTTATTTATATGATTTATTAAGTAATTTTTTCTTAAAAATGATCTTTCATTCATTAATCGATATAGATCCATGTTGTTCATGGCCAAATAGGTATGATAAATAAGTGTTAACAATATTTCTATTGTGAAACATATATAGTGTTGTCTTTCTTAGATGTGTCTAGGTTGGTCATACACATGAATCGTAGAAGAAGTTGCATCTCTACGTATAAGATGATATTCTTTATCATCATATCGATCTTATTTCGATTATATCAATTTTTCATTCAGAAAAAAATAATTTGTTTCACTTTGTTAGTATATGTCATATTTTTATTTCAGTTTGTTAATGTGAATGGAAGGAATAATGTATTATTAAAATAATTATTTTGTCTTGATTTACTTAGAAAATTCATAGTTCAGAACACCTTTTTGTTAAAAAAATCATCTTAACAATGTAATCATTATAGTGTTCAATCTATTTCCCACTTTTTTTATTTACTATCATCATTTATTAGTATAAATTGTTGGTCAAGAAATGTTTAATATCTTTTATTTAATTTTCATTCAGATTATTTAGGTTGGGATGTTATAGAATAGTATCAAATTATAGATGTGTAGTTGGATCATTATTATCATATATATAGGTATTTTGAAATTTTATATGAAACCTCTAGATTGAAAATATAATCATATTTGTAGATAAATATTCAGTTATAATTGATATTTGGGGTTTTGGAGATGTGATTTAACCTTCATAAATTTGTTTTAACATTATTTTTTGTAAGTTGATGTGTATTGTACATGTATGCCCAAGAAAGAAAATGGGGCTTAAGTATTATCTAATAAGATAAATTAATAATGGATTATATAATATATAATATTATATCCATTTGTATATGAATTCAATGAATGATTTATTTATAATTTTATAGAACATATAAAAAGATAGAAAATATTTTTTAAGAAATGCTTTTAAATATTTTAAAAATCAATATTATTGGGTAATGGTTTAAATAATATTTTTTTATTGAAAATTAATTTTTGTATGTATGTGTATTTTATTCTCAAATATACAAATTATTTTTTTTATGAAAATATTTAGGGCCATTAGGGTTATTCATTCTATCAAGCATTAAAATATTAGAAATTAAAATTCTCAATCAAAAAAATTAGTACAATGAAATATAATAGCCTAATGTATAATCTTGATCCTTGATGAAACTCTAATAATAAAATTTCCTAGAATATAAAAAATAAATAATTTATGAATCTTTATATTCTAAATTAAAATAAGAATAAAAATAAAACAAAAAATTAATGAAAATTTAAATTTCTTTCATTATTATCCATATATTTACTATCCATTGTATAAAATTAAATCAATATTATCCTAACTCAATCAATTTTTTATTTACAAAATAACCAATTTGATAAATATAGAATTGATATGTAATATTGAATGAAGAAAATATTTTATCATAATTTCATAATAAAAATACCTAGTTACCTTGTTTTCGTCCCTCATCTATTAACACTTTACTCAGTGAATTTATGCACAATGATGTATGAAAAATCATCTTAGAAAAATTGCAATCTAAATAAAATATTCAAGATAATTAAATATATAATTACATAATTATCATTATACTATAATTTAATTATCTCTTAAAAAAGTCTCTTTTGATTTATAGGTGTCTTTGAAAACATATAAATTATCTTCCATCAAAATTTTTTATGAAATTATTTTTATTTTCAAGTATTTATTATATAGTTAATCCATGTATTACATTTCATTATTATTGGTATTATAGTTTATATTTTATAGGCTTCTAAATTCATGTACTTGAAACTTTTTAAGCTTCATGTATGTTGTTATGAAAGATTATAAATTATTTTTTATCAACAATTTTTATGAAATTCTTTTTGTTCTCAATTATTTTTTATATATTTAATCCATGTGTTAAGTTTCATTTATATTTTTCTTATAGTTTGTATTTTATAATATTTCAAAGTCATATACATGAAATAGAATCCCAAATCAGAAATGCAGAATGTTAAGCGTAGGAAATGGAGAACCAGAATCCCACATCAGAAATGTAGAATGATTTCCATGGTAAGCTCTCTTATAAAAAGGAGATCTTGTGAGAGCTCCTGTCAGAATCTAGACTCTTATAAATGTAGTACTACTGGATTTTAAATAGTGGATAAATTCTATTGAAATTTGTTAATTTTTAATTTATTTTTATTTTTTGTTTTGTTTTGTTTCTATATGTATAAAAATAAAAATAAATTTTTCAGAAAACGTTATTTTCTATTTAAAATCCACTAGTACTATCATTACAGCAGTCTGGATTCTGACAGAATCTCTCACCCAGAGCCCTCTTTTATAAGAGAGCTTACCCTCGAAATCATTCTGCATTTCTAATGTGGGATTCTGGTTCTCCATTTCTTACGCACAACATTCTGCATTTCTGATGTGGGATTCTATTTCAAGTACGTGACTATGAAGGAATAAAAAATAAAAACTATAATACAAATATAAATGAAACTTAAAAAATATATTAAACATATAAAAAATAGTTGAAAACAAAAAAAAATTCATAAAAATGATGATAAAAAATAATTTATAGGTTTTCAATACCACACACTTGATACTTAAAAAGTATCAAGTATGTGACTTTAGAATCCTATTAAATATAAAATTAAAGACCAATATAAATGAAAAATAATAAATGGATTAAACATGTGACAAATTGTTGAAAATAAAAAGAATTTCAAAAAAAATGTTGATGGATAATAATTTATATGTTTTCAACAACACCTACATGAAACTAAAAAATGTTTCAAGCACGTGACATTGATAGCCTATAAAATATAAATTATAAAAACAATATAAATGAATCATAAAACATGTATTAAACATATAAGAGATAGTTAAAAATAAAATTAATTTTGTAAAAAAATTTGATGGAAAATAATTTAAAAGTTTTCAAAATCACCTACTTGAAACTTAAAAATGATCCAAGTTTGTGGCTTTGAAATACTATAAAATATAAACTATAAGACCAATATCATTTAAATATAAAACATGGAATAAACATATAAAAAATTATTAAATGATTAAATAAAAATTATTAAAAATTAATTATATAATAATTAATTAGTTAATTAATAATTATTAAAAATTAATTATATAATAATTAAATAATTAATTAGTTATATAATGACTTTTCATAATTACGATTTAATAATTATAATGAAAAATTATAATTTATAAATATATTACTAACTAACAAATTAACTATTATATAATTAATAAATATATTTCCAATTAACAAATTAATTATTACATAATAAGTTTTAATAAATACTAATTAATAATTATAATTAATAATTATAATTTATAATTCTATTAGTAATTAAATAATTATAAATAGAGCCTCGACCTTATGTTTCTTAACAAATTAAAAAATTAACTATTATATATTTAATAATTACATTACTAATTAACTAATTAATTATTATATAATTAATGATTAATAATTACTGATTAACTGACTATAAATTATATAATTAATAATTATATTACTAATTAAATAATTAATTTTTATATAATTAATAATTATATTTCCAAGTAACTAATTCATTATAAAATAATTAAAAATTATATTACTAATTAAATAATTATATTACTAATTAACTAATTAATTATAATTTAATTAATTATTTATAATTAATAATTTACTAACTAATTTTTATACAATTAATAGATATATAATTGATAATTATATTATTAATTAACCAATTAATAAATAATAATCAATAATTAATAGTTATAATAAATAATTATAATTAATAATTATAAAGAATAATTATATTACTAATTAAATAATTTATTATTATATTATAATTTTTAATAATTACTAATTAATTATTATAATGGATAATTATATTACTAATTACTTACTTAACAATTATAAAATTAAAAATTATATTACCAATTAACTAACTAATTATTATATAATAATTTTAAATAAATAATAATTAATAATTATAATGAATAATTTAAATGAATAATTATAATATATAATTATATTACTAATTAACTAATTATAAAAGGGGCCCCACATCTATCGTTCTCAAAAAATTAACTAATTAACTATAATATATTTGTAATTATATCACTAATTAACTAATTTGTTATTATATAATTAATGATTAGTAATTACTAATTAACAAATTACAAATTATATAATTAATAATTATATTAAAAATTAACTAATAAATTATTATATAATTAACTAATTATATTACTAATTAACTAATTAATTTTTATATAATTAATTATTAATAATTACTAATTAACAAACTAATTATTATATAATTAATAGTTATATAACTAATAATTAAATTAGTAATTTGTAATTAACTATTAATAATTATAATGAATAATTATAATGAATAATTATAATGAATAATTATATTACTACTTAACTAATTATTTATTATATAATAATTTTTAATAATTACTAATTATTATTTATACTTAATAATTGTATTACTAATTAACTAATTAACTATTATATAATTAATAATTGTATTACCAATTAACTTATTAATTATTATATAATAACATTTAATAAATACTAATTCATGATTATAACAAATAATTATAATTTATAATTATAATACTAATTAACTAAGTATAAAAATTGTCTCGGCTCTATCTTTCTCAGATAAATTATCCTCTACTGAATCATCCTCTGAGGAAGAATATATTTTCATGATCGTGAATGAAAATCATATTATTAAAGTGGGTGTAAAAAAGTATATATCCTCCAATTTTCATTAATAGAATGATATATCATTTAATAAATATAAAAATTGGGAGGTTTTTATGGATGAGTACCTCGTTATTAGAGTGATCTTGTTTAAAATAAAATCATAATTTGATAAGAATATGATTTTTTATTTTTGGAATATCCTATAAATAAAAATTGATCATAGAATATGTATTATTATGAATTTTTATTGTTTATAATTCAATTATATATTTTCTATTTATGTAATTTGTTTCCTATTAATAATGAATTAGGTTAGTCTGGTTTTTTCACTTATTCAATGTGTTGGATACCTATTAACACTGTCTTATTTAATTCCCTATTTAGACACACTCATGGAATTGTATTAGTTTTAATATAATGAAATTATCATAGGTTCCACGTGATGTTATGATATTTTTCAGGCATGGAATCATTTTGGTTTCAGTCTACCACACATTGATTTCTATTTGATGTAAATATTTAAAGAAAACTTTGGATCTAAATAGGATTATTTAACTCTCAGATGAGTGATTCTGTATATTTTTTTCATCAAAGCATTCTATGCTTTGAATGAATTTTGATTTATATTTTGGTAGACTAAAGGGAAACATCATTATCTTGTTGGATGCAGGTTAAGTTCCATATTTTTCTTCGAAATTCAATTTTGGACCCTTATTATATACTCTTGTCTAGATGAACTTCTACTTATATTGAATTTATAAATATATTTCTTGTCTAAACATTAAATACTATACTTAAATACATGCTTATGAATTCCCAAGACTCATACACATACAAGGATAAAGATGTAAGTGATACACTTAATCACATTCTCATGCCTAAACGACTCTGCATAAGACTATATTGGATAGAAAAAAATTACCCCTATATGGTAGCTGGAACATTTATAATGAGCTTCATTATTTTTTGTATTCATGTAAGACTGAGAGATCTATGAAGGATAATGTTTTTTAATTGTAGATTCACTACTTAACAATTAGAACCATGAGTAGGGATACATTTTCCACTCATCTTTTTTGTGTATCTTAAAGGAAAGGGAATTGATCATAAGAATCATGATTCTAGAAGTTGTAATTTATGTCATTTTTTGTGATGTTTTTAATTTATATAATTTTAAATCTCAACTAATAATCTAGAGAATCATCTAAAAAGAGTTTTGGTCATTTTTAGTATGTTTTCACAATAATATATTTCACTGAAAAAAAATTTCATCTCATGTTTATCCTATACTAAATTTGTTTTCTAAGGGATTTTTTGTGGTTATGAGTTGGTCCCCATACTCATATCACATATTGTTTTAGATAATTAGGATTTTTTGTAATTTTTTTATAATTGGTGTTGACATATTAAACCATGGGATGTTCTTCATTTATTTTCAAACTGAAACTCTTTGGTATTATCTCTAGAGATAGAAATATTTTTTTAGTTGGTGGTTTTGGGTTATAAAATATGATGTTAGACTATTAGAGATAAAATTCTCCAGATAGCATGTGATTCCTATGTATTAGGATAGGTTTAAATATATCTATGATGTGTTGAGCACATCAACAATACATGAGTGGTTCAAATAGTTCCTAATTATTCCCTTTATAGGAAACATTTTCATTGGGTTTTATACATTGAGATCATTTTAGGTGTAATGGTTATTTTTAAGGATTTTATACAGAGGGAACATTTTATTTGATTAGAGAACTATTAATTGTTCAAAGATAAAATATAGTGATAATTATGAGGCATGACCTTTAGTTATTATGTATAGAGGATACAACTCAAAACTGTGTAACTAACTGTGCATTTTTGTTAACCTTAAGGTATATTTATGTTATTGGAATCAAAGTTTTATCCTATATGATTATTTTTCATTTTGTTTTATTAACTGATTCATTTTACATGATTCCTTTTGTTTTGATTTTGATAATTTTAGTTTTTTATTGAGAAATATTACCTGTGTACATGACAACATATTTGTACTTCATTTTGATTAATGAGAGGGAGATACATTATTAGAGAACCCTTTATATATTTTTATATTTATCTTTTATATTTATGCTCATTTTATTATCATGAATTCTTTTATGTATCTTGTCTTCGATATTAATTTCCAATGAATTTCCTAGAGTAAGGTTTAGATGGATCATGACATTATTTTAATTGATAGAGAATAATTTAGGATTTTTAGGCTTTACCATGTTTCAATTCAACCATTGGTTCTTTATAGGGAATATTTTAAAGATATGTTATTGGGGATTTTTTTGAATGATATTCTATATAGTTTTATTTTATATTACATGGTATATTTTAATATTCAATTTTCTTTTGTTTACCAAGGATTCTATTTTTTAAAAATTTATATTTTTGAGTTTTTGAAGAGAAAATTGACCTAATATCTCATATTTTATTTATATCTATGATGAATTAACATTTTATTTTGGAATGATTTGACAGAGCATATTGTATGATGTTATTTAAAAAATTTATATCAATTTAAATTTTATACATTATATGTAAAGGAAACTTCAATTCCATTAAATCTATATTAAAATTTTATCAACACAATATTTTTTTTACAATGGCTTAGGGAAATAAATTTTAATATATATATATATATATATATATGAATGTATTTTCGTGACTTGGATTACCTTGAATCTTGATCTATAATTTCCAGTGAACTCAAAAATAATTTCTCAATTATTAAATTCAGATGAAAAATATAAAGGACTAATCTAAATTATTGGAGGATAATTTCCAATAAAAACATCTCATCCCCCTTGTCACATAGTAATTTTCCAAAACATTGTCATAATTTTTTCACATACAGATCTATCCCAAAAAAAACACGGGGAAAAAATAAATCCATAAAATAAATAAATTAATAATTATCACATGTAAATCCTAAAGAAATTAGAAACATAAAATATGATCGAAGAATATATGTGTTATAATCTACAAACATATCTAAACCCATGAACACACATAAAATATAAATCCGAAAATGACCATGTGTTCTACGTTCAATATAGATTAACCTATATATCTTAACATCCATATGATATAACTTTGTATTTAACCTCTAAAGCACGATACACGACATTCCTATAGATCTAATGTAGAAAAAGATAAATAAATTTATTCTCCAGAAATAAAAAAATATTAAAAATAAATACACATTTCGTATATAGTTTTAAAAAAATTTCAATTTAAAATATTCTTTAGATGACAGTATGATTTTGGTTAATAATGAGTTTCAATTTTAGGAATCCAAATGGAATATAAGAAGTTTTCAAACTATATTTTATTTATTTTATTAACAAATTATATAATAATTTTAGATACACAATTATTTTTTTTAATATTATTTCATGAATATAATTTAAAATTATTTATTTATATGATTTATTAAGTAATTTTTTCTTAAAAATGATCTTTAATTCATTAACCGATATAGATCCATGTTTTTCATGGACAAATATGTATGATAAATAAGTGTTAACAATATTTCTATTGTGAAACATATATAGTGTTGTCTTTCTCAGATTTGTCTAGGTTGGTCATACATATGAATCTTAGAAGAAGTTGTATCTCTATGTATAAGAGGATATTCTTTAACATCATATCGATCTTATTTCAATTATATCAATTTTTCATTCAGAAAAAAATAATTTGTTTCACTTTGTTAGTATATGTCATATTTTTATTTTAGTTTGTTATTGTGAATGGAAGGAATAATGTATTATTAAAATAATTATTTTGTCTTGATTTATTTAGAAAATTCATAGTTCAAAACACCTTTTTGTTAAAAAATCATCCTAACAATGTAATTATTATAGTGGTCAATCTATTTCCCACTTTTTTTATTTACTATCATCATTTATTAGTATAAATTTTTGGTCAAGAAATATTTAATATCTTTTATTTAATTTTCATTCAGATTATCTAGGTTGGGATGTTATAGAATAGTATCAAATTATAGATGTGTAGTTGGATCATTATTATTCATATATATAAGTATTTTGGAATTTTATATGAAACCTCTAGATTGAAAATATAATCATATTTATAGATAAATCTTCAGTTATAATTGATATTTGGGGTTTTGGAGATGTCATTTAACCTTCATAAAGGTGTTTTAACATTATTTTTTGTAAGTTGATGTGTATTGTACACGTATGTCCAAGAAATTAAATGGGGATTAAGTATTATATAATAAGATAAATTAATAATGGATTATATATTATATAATATTATATCCATTTGTATATGAATTCAATGAATGATTTGTTTATAATTTTATAAAACATTAAAAATGATAGAAAATATTTTTTAAGAAAGGCTTTCAAATATTATAAAAATCAATATTATGGGGTGATGGTTTAAATAATACATTTTTATTGAAAATTAATTTTTGTATGTATGTGTATTTTATTCTCAAATATACAAATTATTTTAGTTTTATGAAAATATTTAGGGCCATTAGTGTTATTCATTCTATCAAGCATTAAAACATTAGAAATTAAAATTCTAAATCCAAAAAATTAGTACAATGGAATATCATAGCCTAATGTATAATCTTGATCCTTGATGAAACTCTAATAATAAAAATTCCTAGAATATAAAAAATAATTAATTTATGAATGTTTATATTCTAAATTAAAATAACAATAAAAATAAAACAAAAATTTAATGAAAATTTAAATTTATTTCATTATTATCCATATATTTAATATCCATTGTATAAAATTAAATCAATATTATCCTAACTAAATCAATTTTTTATTTATAAAATAACCAATTTAATCTATGAAGAATTGTTATGTAATATTGAATGAAGAAAATATTTTATCATAATTTCATAATAAAAATACATAGTTACCTTATTTTGGTCCGTCATCTATTAACATTTTACTCAGTGAATTTATGCAAAATGATGTATGAAAAATCATCTCAGAAAAATTTAAATCTAAATAAAATATTCTAGATAGTTAAATATATAATTACATAATTATCCTTATACTATAATTTAATTATCTCTTAAAAAAACTGTCTCTTTTGATTTATAAGTGTCTTTGAAAACATATAAATTATCTTCCATCAACATTTTTTATGAAATTATTTTTATTATCAAGTATTTGTTATATATTTTATCCATGTATTACATTTCATTATTACTAGTCTTATAGTTAAATTTTATAGGCTTCTAAATTCATGTACTTGAAACTTTTTAAGCTTCATGAATGTTGTTATTAAAGATTATAAATTATTTTTTATCATAATTTTTTTATGAATTTCTTTTTGTTCTCAATTATTTTTTATATATTTAATCCATGTGTTATGTTTCATTTATATTTGTCTTATAGTTTGTATTTTATAATATTTCAAAGTCGTACACTTGAAATAGAATCCCACATCAGAAATACAGAATGTTAAGCGTAGGAAATAGAGAACATGAATTCCAAATCAGAAATGTAGAATGATTTCCAGGGTATGTTCTCTTATAAAAAGGATCTCTAGGTGAGAGCTCCTCTCAGAATCTAGACTATTATAAATGCAGTACTACTGGATTTTAAATAGTGGATAAAATCTATTGAAATTTTTATTTTTATATTTATTTTTGTTTTTTGTTTTATTTTGTTTCTATATGTATAAAAATAAAAATACATTTTTCAGAAAAAATTATCTGCTATTTAAAATCCACTAGTACTGTCATTACAATAGTCTGGATTCTGACAGAAGCTCTCACCCAGAGCTCTCTTTTATAAGAGAGCTTACCCTCGAAATCATTCTGCATTTCTGATGTGGGATTCTATTTCAAGTACGTGACTTTGAAATAATATAAAATAAAAACTATAATACCAATATAAATGAAACATAAAAAATATATTAAACATAGAAAAAATAGTTGAAAACAAAAAAAAATTCATCAAAATGATGACAAAAAATAATTTATAGGTTTTCAAAACCACACACTTGATACTTAAAAAGTATCAAGTCTGTGACTTTAGAATCATATTAAATATAAACTTCAAGACCAATATAAATGAAAAATAATAAATGGATTAAACATGTGACAAATTGTTGAAAATAAAAATAATTTCAAAAAAAATGTTGATGGATAATAATTTATAAGTTTTCAACAACACCTACATGAAACTAAAAAATGTTTCAGGAACGAGAAATTGAAAGCCTATAAAATATAAATTATAAGACCAATATAAATGAATCATAAAACATGTATTAAACATATAAGAGATAGTTAAAATAAAAAGAATTTTGTAAAAAAACTTGATGAAAAATAATTTATAAGTTTTCAAAATCACATACTTGAAACATAAAAATGATCCAAGTTTGTGGGTTTGAAATACTATAAATTATAAACTATAAGAACAATATCATTTAAAGTTAAAACACAGATTAAAAATATAAAAATTATTAAATTATTAAATAAAAATTATTAAAAATTAATTCTATAATAATTAATTAGTTAATTAATAATTATTAATAATTAATTATATAATAATTAAATAATTAATTATTAATATAATGACTTTTCATAATTAAGATTTAATAATTACAATGAATAATTATAATTTATAAATATATTACTAACTAACAAATTAACTATTATATAATTAATAATTATATTTCCAATTAACACATTAATTATAACATAATCAGTTTTAATAAATACTAATTAATAATTATAATGAATATTTATAATTTATAATTCTATTACTAATTAAATAATTATAAATGGATCCTAGACTCTATCTTTCTCAACAAATTAAAAAATTAACTATTATATATTTAATAATTACATTACTAATTAACTAATTAATTATTATGTAATTAATGATTAATAATTACTGATTAACTGACTATAAATTATATAATTAATAATTATATTACTAATTAAATAATTAATTTTTTTATAATTAATAATTGTATTACTAAGTAACTAATTCATTATAAAATAATTAAAAATAATATTACTAATTAAATAATTATATTACTAATTAACTATTTAATTATAATTTAATTAATTATTTATAATTAATAATTTACTAAGTAATTATTATACAATTAATAGATATATAATTGATAATTATATTATTAATTAACCAATTAATAAATAATAATCAATAATTAATAGTTATAATGAATAATTATAATTAATAATTGTTATGAATAATTATAATTAATAATTATAATGAATAATTATAATGAATAATTATAAAGAATAGTTATATTACTAATTAACTAATTAATTATTATATTATAATTTTTCATAATTACTAATTAATTATTATAATGGATAATTATATTACTAATTACTTACTTAACTATTATAAAACTAAAAATTATATTACCAATTAACTAATTAATTATTATATAATAATTTTAAATAAATACTAATAAATAATTATAATGAATAATTTAAATGAATAATTATAATATATAATTATATTACTAATTAACTAATTATAAAAGGGGCCCCACCTCTATCGTTCTCAAAAAATTAACTAATTAAATATTATATATTCAGTAATTATATCACTAATTAAATAATTTGTTATTATATAATTAATGATTAGTAATTACTAATTAACATATTACAAATTATATAATTAATAATTATATTAAAAATTAACTAATAAATTATTATATAATTAACTAATTATATTACTAATTAACAAATTAAATTTTATATAATTAATTATTAATAATTATTAATTAACAAACTAATTATTATATAATTGATAGTTATATAACTAATAATTATATTATTAATTTGTAATTAACTATTAATAATTATAATGAATAATTATAATGAATATTTATAATGAATAATTATATTACTAGTTAACTAATTATTTATTATATAATAATTTTTAATAATTACTAATTATTATTTATACTTAATAATTATATTAATAATTAACTAATTAACTATTATATAATTAATAATTGTATTACCAATTAACTTATTAATTATTATATAATAACATTTAATAAATACTAATTCATAGTTATAATAAATAATTATAATTTATAATTATATTACTAATTAACTAATTATAAAAATTGTCTCGGCTCTATCTTTCTCAAATAAATTATCCTCCACTGAATCATCCTCTAAGGAAGAATATATTTTCATAATCGTGAATGAAAACCATATTATTAAAGTGGGTGTAATAAAGTATATATCCTCCAATTTTCATTAATACAATGATTTATCATTTAATAAATATAAAAATCGGGAGGTTTTTATGGATGAGTACCTCGTTATTAGAGTGATCTTGTTTAAAATTAAATCATATTTTTATAAGAATCCGATTTTTTATTTTTGGAATATCAAATAAAGAAAAATTGATCATAGAATATGTATTAGTATGAATTTTTATTGTTTATAATTCAATTATATATTATCTATTTATGTAATTTGTTTCTTTTTAATAATGAATTAGGTTAGTGTGGATTTTTCACTTATTCAATGTGTTGGATACCTATTACTTCTTATTAGGGTTGTGTAGCTATATAAATAGGGAAACAACTGATTTTGGTAACCAATCAACACTGTCTTGATTAATTTCCTATTTAGACACACTCATTGAACTATATTAGTGTTAATATAATGAAATTATCTTAGGTTCCACATGATGTTATGATATTTTTGAGGCATGGAATCATTTTGTTTTTAGTCTACCACACATTGATTTCCATTTGATGTAAATATTTAAAGAAAACTTTGGTTCTAAATAGGATTATTTAACTCTCATATGAGTGATTCTGTATATTTTTTTTTTCATCAAAGCATTCTATGATTTAACTGAATTTTGATTTCTATTTTGGTAGACTAAAGGGAAACATCATTATCTTGTTTGATGCAAGTTAAGTTCCATATTTTTCTTCGAAATTCATTTTTGGACCCTTATTATATACTCTTGTCTAGATGAACTTCTACTTATACTGAATTTATAAATCCATTTCATGTCTAAAAATTAAATACTATACATAAATACATGCTTATGAATTCCCAAGACTCATACACATACAAGGATTAAGATGTAAGTGATACACTTAATCACATTCTCATGCCTAAACGACTCTGCATAAGACTATATTGGATGGAAAAAAATTACCCCTATATTGTAGCTGGAACATTAAGGATGAGCTTCATTATTTTTTGTATTAAGGTAAGACTGAGAGATCTATGAAGGATAATGTTTTTTAATTGTAGATTCACTACTTAACAATTAGAACCATGAGTAGGGGTACATTTTCCACTCATCTTCTTTGTGTATCTTAAAGGAAAGGGAATTAATCTTAAGAATAATGATTCCAGAAGTAGTAGTTTATGTCATTTTTTGTGATGTTTTTAATTTATATAATTTTAAATCTCAACTAATAATCTAGATAATCATCTAAAAATAGTTTTGTCCATTTTTAGTATGTTTTCACAATAAAATATTTCAGTGAAAACAAATTTTATCACATGTTTATCCTATACTAAATTTGTTTTCTAAGGACTTTTTTGTGGTTATGAGTTGGTCCCCATACTCATATCACATATTGTTTTAGATAATTAGGAATTTTTTTACTTTTTTTATAATGGGTGTTGACATATAAAACCATGTTATGTTCTTTATTTATTTTCAAACTAAAACTCATTGGTATTATCTCTAGAGATAGAAATATTTTTTTAGTTGGTGGTTTTGGGTTATAAAATATGATGTTAGACTATTAGAGATAAAATTATCCAAATAACATGTGATTCCTATGTATTAGGATAGGTTTAATTATATCTATGATTTGTTGAACACATCAACTATACATGAGTGGTTCAAATAGTTCCTTACTATTCCCTTTATAGGAAACATTTTCATTGGGTTTTATACATTGAGATCATTTTAGGTATAATGGTTATTTTAAGGATTTTATACAGATGGACCATTGTATTTGATTAGAGAACTATTAATTGTTCAAAGATAAAATATAGTGATAGTTAGGAGGCATGACCTTTAGTTATTATGTATAGTGGAAACAACTCAGACATGTGTAACTAACTGTGCATTTTTGTTAAACTTAAGGTATATTTATGTTATTGGAATCAAAGTTCTATCCAATATGATTATTTTTTATTTTGTTTTATTAATTGATTCATTTTTCATGATTCCTTTTGTTCTGATTTGATAATTTTAGTTTTGTAGTGAGAAATATTACCTGTGTACATGAGAACATTTGTGTACATCATTTTGATTAATGAGAGGGAGATACAGTATTAGAGAACCCTATATATATTTTTATATTTATCTTTTATATTTATGCTCATTTTATTATCATGTATACTTTTATGTATCTTGTCTTCGATATTAATTTTTAATGAATTTCCTAGAGTAAGGTTTAGATGAATCATGACATTATATTAATTGATAGAGAATAATTTAGGATTTTTAGGCTTCACCATGTTTCAATTCAACCATTGGTTCTTTATAGGGAACATTTTAAAGATATGTTATTGGGGATTTTTTTGAATGATATTCTATATAGTTTTATTTTATATTACATGTTATTTTTTAATATTCAATTTTCTTTTGTTTACCAATGATTCTATTTTTTAAAAATTTATATTTTTGAGTTGTTGAAGAAAACATTGACCTAAGATCTCATATTTTATTTATATCAATGATGAATTAATATTTTATTTTGGAATGATTTGACAGAGCATATTGTATGACGTTATTTGAAAATTTTATATCAATTTAAATTTTATACATTATATGTAAAGGAACCTTCAATTCCATTAAATCTATATTAAATTTTTATCAACACAATATTTTTTTACAATGTATTAGGGAAATATATTTTAAAATATATATATATGAATGTATTTTCGTGACGTGGATTACCTTGAATCTTGATCTATAATTTCCAGTGAACTCAAAAATAATTTCTCAATTATTAAATTCTGATGAAAAATATAAAGGACTAATCTAAATTATTGGAGAATAATTTCCAGTAAAAACATCTCGTCCCCATTGTCACATACTCATTTTCCAAAACATTGTCATAATGTTTTCACATACAGATCTAACCCAAAAATAACACGGGGAAAAAATAAATCCATAAAATAGATAAATTAATAATTATCACATGTAAATCATAAATAAATTAGAAACATAAAATATGATCGAAGAATATATGTGTTATAATCTAAAAACATATCAAACCCATGAACACACATAAAATATAAATCTGAAAATGACCATGTGTTATATGTTCAATATAGATTAACCTATATATCTTAACATCCATATGATATAATTTTGTATTTAACATCTAAACCATGATACACGACATTCCTATAGATCTAATGTAGAAAAATATAAATAAATTTATTCTCCAGATATAAAAAAATATTAAAAATAAATACACATTTCGTATATAGTTTTCAAAAATTTTCAATTTAAAATATTCTTTAGATGACAGTATGATTTTGGTTAATAATGAGTTTCAATTTTACGAATCCCAATGGAATTTAAGCAGTTTTCAAAATATATTTTATTTATTTTATTAACAATTTATATAATAATTTTAGATACAAAATTATTTATTTTGTTGAATATTAATTCATGAATATAATTTAAAATTATTTATTTATATGATTTATTAAGTAATTTTTTTCTTAAAAATGATCATTCATTCATTAATCGATATAGATCCATGTTGTTCATGGCCAAATAGGTATGATAAATAAGTGTTAACAATATTTCTATTGTGAAACATATATAGTGTTGTCTTTCTCAGATGTGTCTAGGTTGGTCATACACATGAATCATAGAAGAAGTTACATATCTATGTATAAGAGGATATTCTTTATCATCATATCGATCTTATTTCAATTATATCAATTTTTCATTCAGAAAAAAATAATTTGTTTCACTTTGTTAGTATATGTCATATTTTTATATCAGTTTTTTATTGTGAATGGAAGGAATACTGTATTATTAAAATAATTATTTTGTCTTGATTTATTTAGAAAATTCATAGATCAGAACACATTTTTGTTAAAAAATCATCTTATCAATGTAATTATTATAGTGGTCAATCTATTTCCCATTTTTTTATTTACTATCATCATTTATTAGTATAAATTTTTGGTCAAGAAATGTTTAATATCTTTTATTTAATTTTCATTCAGATTATCTAGGTTGGGATGTTATAGAATAGTATCAAATTATAGATGTGTAGTTGGATCATTATTATTCATATATATAAGTATTTTGGAATTTTATATGAAACCTCTAGATTGAAAATATAATCATATTTATAGATAAATCTTCAGTTATAATTGATATTTGGGGTTTTTGAGATGTCATTTAACCTTAATAAAGTTTTTTTAACATTATTTTTTGTAAGATGATGTGTATTGTACACGTATGTCCAAGAAAGTAAATGGGGCTTATGTATTATCTAATAAGATAAATTTATAAAGGATTATATAATATATAATATTATATCTATTTGTATATGAATTCAATGAATGATTTATTTATAATTTTATAGAACATATGAAAAGATAGAAAATATTTTTTAAGAAAGGCTTTCAAATATTTTAAAAATCAATATTATTGTGTAATGGTTTAAATAATATATTTTTTTTGAAAATTAATTTTTGTATGTATGTGTATTTTATTCTCAAATATACAAATTATTTTAGTTTTATGAAAATATTTAGGGCCATTAGGGTTATTCATTCTATCCATCATTAAAACATTAGAAATTAAAATTCTAAATCCAAAAAATTAGTACAATGAAATATCATAGCCTAATGTATAATCTTGATCCTTGATGAAACTCTAATAATAAAATTTCCTAGAATATAAAAAATAATTAATTTATGAATCTTTATATTATAAATTAAAATAACAATAAAAATAAAACAAAAAATTAATGAAAATTTAAATTTGTTTCATTATTATCCATATATTTACTATCCATTGTATAAAATTAAATCAATATTATCCTAACTCAATCAATTTTTTATTTATTAAATAACCAGTTTAATCTACGAAGAATTGATATGTAATATTGAATGAAGAAAATATTTTATCATAATTTCATAATAAAAATACATAGTTACCTTATTTTTGTCCCTCATCTATTAACACTTTACTTAGTGAATTTATGCACAATGATGTATGAAAAATCATCTCAAAAAAGTTTCAATCTAAATAAAATATTCAATATAATTAAATATATTATTACATAATTATCCTTATAATATAAATTAATTATCTCTTAAAAAAAGTGTCTCTTTTGATTTATAGGTGTCTTTGAAAACATATAAATTATATTCCATCACCATTTTTTATGAAATTATTTTTATTTTCAAGTATTTGTTATATATTTAATCCATGTATTACATTTCATTATTATTGGTCTTATAGTTTATATTTTATAGGGTTCTAAATTCATGAACTTGAAACTTTTTAAGCTTCATGTATGTTTTTATGAAAGATTATAAATTATTTTTTATCATCAATTTTTTATGAAATTCTTTTTGTTCTCAATTATTTTTTATATATTTAATCCATGTGTTAAGTTTCATTTATATTTGTCTTATAGTTTGTATTTTATAATATTTCAAAGTCATATACTTGAAATAGAATCCCATATCAGAAATGTATAATGTTAAGCGTAGGAAATGGAGAACCAGAATCCCACATCAGAAATGTAAAATGATTTCCAGGGTAAGCTCTCTTATAAAAAGGAGCTCTGGGTGAGAGCTCCTGTCAGAATCTAGACTCTTATAAATTCAGTACTACTGGATTTTAAATAGTGGATAAATTTATTGAAATTTTTATTTTTAGTTTTATTTTTCTTTTTTGTTTTGTTTTGTTTCTATATGTATAAAAATAAAAATACATTTTTCAGAAAAAATTATCTGCTATTTAAAATCCACTAGTACTGTCATTATAGCAGTCTGGATTCTGACAGAAGCTATCACCCAGAGCTCTCTTTTTTAAGAGAGATTACCCTCGAAATCATTCTGCATTTTTGATGTGGGATTCTGGGTCTCCATTTCCTACGCACAACATTCTGCATTTCTGATGTGAGATTCTATTTCAAGTATGTGAATTTGAAAGAATATAAAATAAAAACTATAATACCAATATAATTGAAACTTAAAAAATATATTAAACATATTAAAAATAGTTGAAAACAAAAAAAATCAGAAAATTGATGATAAAAAATAATTTATAGGTTTTCAAAACCACACACTTGATACTTAAAAAGTATCAAGTATGTGACTTTAGAATATTATTATATATAAACATCAAGACCAATATAAATGAAAAATAATAAATGGATTAAAAAAGTGACAAATTGTTGAAAATAAAAAAATTTCAAAATAAATGTTGATGGATAATAATTTATAAGTTTTCAACAACACCTACATGAAACTAAAAAATGTTTCAGGAACGTGACATTGAAAGCCTATAAAATATAAATTATAAGACCAATATAAATGAATCATAAAACATGTATTAATCATAAAAGATATAGTAAAAAAAGAATTTTGTAAAAAAATTTGATGAAAAATAATTTATAAGTTTTTAAAATTACCTACTTGAAACTTAAAAATGATCCAAGTTTGTGGCTTTGAAATACTATAAAACATAAACTATAAGACCAATATCATTTAATGTTAAAAATTGATTAAACATATAAAAAATAATTAAATTATAAAATAAAAATTATTGAAAATTAATTATATAATAATTAATTAGTTAATTAATAATTATTAATAATTAATTATATAATAATTAAATAATTAATTAGTAATATAACGACTTTTCATAATTATGATTTAATAATTATAATGAAAAATTATAATTTATAAATATATTACTAACTAACAAATTAACTATTATATAATTAATAATTATATTTCCAATTAACAAATTAATTATTACATAATAAGTTTTAATAAATACTAATTAATAATTATAATGAATAATTATAATTTATAATTCTATTACTAATTAAATAATTATAAATAGAGCTTCGACTCTATAATTCTCAACAAATTAAAAAATTAACTATTATATATTTAATAATTACATTACTAATTAACTAATTAATTATTATATAATTAATGATTAATAATTACTGATTAACTGACTATAAATTATATAATTAATAATTATATTACTAATTAAATAATTCATTTTTATATAATTAATAATTATATTACTAAGTAACTAATTCATTAAAAATAATTAAAAATTATATTACTAATTAAATAATTATATTACTAATTAACTAATTAATTAATTATAATTAATAATTTACTAACTAATTATTATACAATTAATAGATATATAATTGATAATTATATTATAAATTAACCAATTAATAAATAATAATCAATAATTAATAGTTATAATGAAGAATTATAATTAATAATTATTATGAATAATTATAATTAATAATTATAATGAATAATTATAAAGAATAATTATAAAGAATAATTATGTTACTAATTAATTAATTAATGATTATATTATAATTCTTAATAATTACTAATTAATTATTATAGTGGATAATTATATTACTAATTACTTACATAACTATTATAAAATTAAAAATTATATTACCAATTAACTAATTAATTATTATATA
The DNA here is from genome assembly GCA_963277665.1 of Viscum album. NCBI lineage: Eukaryota > Viridiplantae > Streptophyta > Magnoliopsida > Santalales > Viscaceae > Viscum > Viscum album. Next base: position 1,920,327,207 of record OY728119.1, read on the forward strand.
ATAATTTTAAATAAATACTAATTAAAAATTATAATGAATAATTAAAATGAATAATTAAAATATATAATTATATTACTAATTAACTACTTATAAAAGGGGCCCCACCTCTATCGTTCTCAAAAAATTAAATAATTAACTATTATATATTTAGTAATTATATCACTAATTAACTAATTTGTTATTATATAATTAATGATTAGTAATTAGGAATTAACATATTAAAAATTATATAATTAATAATTATATTAAAAATTTACTAATAAATTATTATATAATTAACTAATTATTTTACTAATTAACTAATTAATTTTTATATAATTTATTATTAATAATTACTAATTAAAAAAACTAATTGTTATATAATTGATTGTTATATAACTAATAGTTATATTAGTAATTTTTAATTAACTATTAATAATTATAATGAATAATTATAATGAATAATTATAATGAATAATTATATTACTAATTAACTAATTATATATTATATAATAATTTTTAATAATTACTAATTATTATTAATACTTAATAATTATATTACTAATTAACTAATTAACTATTATATAATTAATAACTGTATTACCAATTAACTTATTAATTATTATATAATAACATTTAATAAATACTAATTCATAATTATAACAAATAATTATAATTTATAATTATATTACTAATTAACTAATTATAAAAATTGTCTCGGCTCTATCTTTCTCAATAAAATTAACTAATTTACTATTGTGTAATTAATAATTATACTAATAATTAACTAATTAGTTACTGTATAATTAATGATTAAATATTACTAATTACCTAATTACAAATTATATAATTAATAGTTCTATTTCTAATTAAGTAATTAATTATTATATTATTAATAATTATATTACTAAGTAACTAATTAATTATTAAATAGTTAATAATTATATTACTAATTAACTAATTATTTTACTATTTAACTAAATAATTATTATATAATTTATTATTAATAATTACTAATTAAGTAAATAATTATTATACAAATAATAGTTATATAATTAACAATTATATTAATAATTAATAATTAATAATTATAACTGGTAATTATAATAAATAATTATAATTATTAATTAGAATGAATAAATATAATTAATAATTATAATGAATAATGATAATTTATAATTATATTACTAATTAACTAATTAATAATTATATTACTAATTAACTATTTATTTATCATATAATAATTTTTAATAATTGCTAATTATTAAGTATAATGAATAAATATAATTTATAATTATATTACTAATTATCTAATTAACTATTATATACTGAATAATTTTTTAACTAATTAATTGGTTAATTATTAAATTATTAATTATTAATAATTACTAATTAACTAATTAATTATTATATAATTAATTTCTAATTATGTTAATTTAATAATTTAATAATTTTTTATATGTTTAATCCATGTTTTATATTTAAAATATATTTGTCTTATAGTTTATATATTATAGTATTTCAAAGCCACATACTTGAATCTTATTTATGTTTCTAGTAGGTTGTTTTAAAATCTTATAAAATATTATTCAAGAAATTTTTTTACAAAATTATTTTTATTTTCCACTATTTGTAATATGTTTAATCCATGATTTATGTTTCATTCATATCGGTTTTATTATTAATATTTTATAGCCTTTCAAAGTCACGTGCTTAAAACATTTTTAAGTTTCATGTAGGTGTCTTTGAAAAATTATAAATTATTTTCCATCAAATTTTTTTATGAAATTATTTTTATTTTCAACTATTGGTTATATGTTTAATCCATGTATTAACTATCATTAATATTGGTCTTGTAATTTATATTTTAAAGGATTCTAAAGTCACGTACTTGAAACATTTTATGTTTCAGGTATGTGGTTTTGAAAGCTGATAAATTAATTTTTATCAGAAATTCTTTTTGTTTTCAACTATTTTTTATATAATTAAAACATGTTTTAATTTTCATTTATATTGGACTTATAGTTTATATTTTATAGTCTTTGAAAGTCACGTACTTGAAATAGAATCTCAAATCAGAAATGCAGAATGTTCTTTGTAGGAAATGGAGAGCTAGAATCCCACATCAGAAATGCAAGAAGATTTCTAGGGTAAGCTCTATTATAAAAGGGACCCCTGGGTGAGAACATCTGTCAGAATCCAGATTGATGTAATAGCGGTACTGCTGGATTATAAATAGCAGCTTAATTTTTCAGAAACTATTAATTTTATTTATATTTATATTTTGTTTTGTTTATATATATATATATAACATAATAAAAATAAATATAAAAATTTTTAAAACAAAAAAAAGTAATATATTGTTTTAATTTTAGTAGAAAGGCGGAAACAGGGTTGTCGCCTTTCCACAGAACCTGAATGGTGGTATCTCCTATGCCACCTTTGCACATTAATAGAAGGGCGGCATCAACAATGCCACCTTTGTTTCGTATTTAAAATAAATTATTTAAGATGCTTTCCAAAAAAATATAAAAAGAAATCCATTTAAACAAATTCATTGTTGAGGTGTGATTTTTCTGTACTGGATTTTGGTTTCTTTCTAGTTTGTTAGGGTATGATAATGACTCATTGTAGTGTGATATTATATGGAGGGTTCAATGGATTTTTTTTCTTCATTTTTTGGTTGTTACTCGCTTGATGGGGAAGGAAGATGACTTGGTGCGATTCTTACAGAGGCTCTGGCAACCCCCGGTGGTCTTCGTTGTCTGGTGTGATTTTTGCACAGTGATGGTGATGTATTGATGGATGGCGATGAAAATAGTGTAACTCATGATAGCTATGATTAGCGACTAGAATTTGGGTGACGCAGACGGATCTCTAAGATCTCCTTTGGTGTTTAGAAACTGTTTGGTTTTTAAATGAGAAATTGAGTAGTGTTTTTTTATTCATGTCCAGTATATAGGTCACTCCCTATCCATTATGCGGTTCTCGATAATCAAATAAAAATTAATTTTTAGTTGGTAGTATTAATATCCTTAAATAATTTAAAATCAAATATTCACTTATAGTAAGTAAAAATTTCATTCTAAATAAATTATAGCATAATATACATATATTTCTTCAAGAACATGATTAAAAAATAAATTCCAAAATAATATAATTTTAATTTCATAAAATCAACATTATTTCAAAATTTTTTATTTCAAAAATATCTAAAATATCTTTTTTTTAATTTTCAAATTTTTTTGGTTTTTTGATGACTATCAAAAATACCTATTTTTCAAATATTATTAATTTTATGAAATTATCAAGATATTATTATGATTTTAAAGACAAAAATAAATTTTTATTGATAAAATATATAATAAATAGGTAAAAAAATAAACATTAAAATATAATTTTCAATTTTTAAATATATGTCAATCATTTTGGAAATCTATGTAATGTTTTTATTCAAATTAAAATTATATTTTTTCCTTCTCTATTAATAAATTATTCACAAGGTTTTCTTCAATTTTTTGTCATATTAGAAAGAAAAATAAATATTGTTTTATTAAAATAATCCAATTAATTCCATGTGGTTTTACATTATACATTATTTTGTTATAAAATCATTTTTATTCTTAAAATATGAATTTTTATAAAAAAATTTTTGATAATTTTTGTGAAATTATATTAAATTTAATTTTTACAGTTTCATGACTTTGAATCTCGTAAAATGGAATTAATATTTGGAATAAAAATAATTAATATTAGTTAATAATTTCTACTTAATTTTTTGTCATAATTAATTTCTACCATGGTAAATATTTATCACCCTGTTTAGGGATCAAATGTATCTAAAGGGTTATAATAAAGGGATAATGATTAATGATAATAATAAAAAAAATCATAAACATAATTAGTTGGTTTTATTTAGACAATATTTTTTAACTATAATAATTTGGGTTCACTTGACATGAGTAAGACATATATTATATAATACAATTTCAAGTGTTTAAAAGTTTTACTCATTCATTGATTATAAATGGAATCCTCCTCCAGAACATTATATACCCTAATTAAGCCATATGTATCAAGAATAACATTAAAAAATACATTGAAATATATATTTAAATTGATATTGATGTCATTTTCTCACCAAAAGGACACTTCAGGAAGGATCATGGTGTATGTCCATGGAGATGATCAAAGGAAGAGGTATGTGTTCTGACAGATCATTTTTATGTTCCATTATTCAAAAAACGAAACCAAATATTCAAATAAAATTATAATATAATTTAATGAAAATTATATATATGTATAATTATATGTATTTATTATAATTTTTTATCCATTTTCTATCTCCCATCCATCTTATTGGAAATGAAAAATCACAAGTTTGTACATACATATTGTGGTCTCTACGTAGTAGTGTAATTCCTTTTTCATCACCACCGCACTAGGATGGTCATTAATTTATAATTAATGTATATATATGAAATTTATGAAAAAAGTATTAGTCAATAAATTAAATATATCATCTACCTTCATACCCTCTCATTTATTGAAAAATGACAATGTCACTCGTGCAGGTGTGTGTTTGTAAATTCCAACATCCATGAAGCGATGTGATATGTTTTTCATTTAACAATTGAATGAATGATAATAAGGATGTATTTAATGAATATATGTTAAATTGTATGATATAAATATGATTTTATAATAATTTATTACTATATACATTCTTTCACTTCCATCCATTTGAATGATGAAAATGCCATCATGCGTACATTCAGACTAAAGAATCCATGAACAATGTATTTTATTTTTTAAATTACAAAATTAATTGGATTATTATAAAATTTTACAAAATGAATAAAAAATTTAATAAATAAATTAATAAAATTATGGAGATAATTTATTCATTTCAAAACATATTTTACCACGACCATCATACAAAGGTATTTTTATATAAATTGTCCAAACAAACATAAGAGGTTGATGTAAGAAATAACTAAAAAATAAATGGATTAAAAATTAATATAAAGTGAATAAAAAAAATGTAATATATATTTAAAATTTTATAAAATAATTATTTAGTTCATTGATTATTCATCAGGATATAATACATCTGAACAATAAGGAGTCCACGGTCCATGATTTTTAATCTCATTTCCCCTTCATTGAGACATATTTTATATTATGCACTTAATTTATTTTTTTAGGGGTATATAAATCCCCATTCACATATTATATCAGGAATTCATATTTTTTCTTAGTATTCAATTTTTAATTTTTGGTATTATATTTAATTACAGTTATAATCAAATCTAAATAAATCCATAAGGGTTAATTCTAAAATTTCACTCTTTCCGGGGATTATTCACATAGAAATTTATATTAGAATATTTATATAATAATTATATTATTAAACATCAAATATTTTATTCACCTTATGTTATTTATTGGGTTTTTATTTTTTCTTCTAATTTTTACAACATTATATACTTAAAGACTAAGAAAATTTGCTTTAAAAATTGAACATATTTCTCTTTTTCAATAGGGAATCCTCCTCATATATATCCATATTCTTTAATTTATTTTATATATGTTTTTATATACTTTCTAATATTTATTAATTTTATTTTTATACAAAATTTGACATGGCATATAATATTTCCAAAGGAATATTTTGAAAATATTCCAAATAATTATTTTTCAATTTTTAAAAACATTTTACAAGAATATTATTTTAATAAATTTGAATTAATGGATTATATAACCATCCCATCCTTTATTTAAGATTTAGATTCTGTTTTATGTTTATATATTGTATCAAAGAAAACGATTTTATAATAATTTATGAAATATGAATTTTTATATTTAATTTAAAACGTAATATTTTATTAAAGGTTGAAAATAATTTGTTAAATTATTTATAGATCTATTTTTAAGTCAATGTTGCAAAAGATTTATGGAATATTATTTTTTTGATGTATTTATTCCATTTTACTCTCTAATTTTATAATATATTCATTGAATTAAAAACTATCTTTTATGATGAATTGATGATTTTTTATCTTTTAATTATTTATGTATTATAAATTATTTTTTTATCATTCACATTATTATTATCATCATCTCTATCATTATCCATTGTTTATATGAAATTTATTTTTTTTAATCTTGTACATATTTTTAGTATCATGGAAGTATTATGTATCATTTCTAAAATGTCAATATTTTTTAAGAAAATACTATTTTAGTATTGAATGTCTGTTAAAGGATGATTATTATGAAATTTATGTAATTTTGTGGGGAAATATTAGTGTTCTATGTTATTGATTCAGTACAGATACATAATTATTGATAAGGAATATTTATTATATACTATATAGTAGATTCAATATATAATGAATGTATTTAAATATGTATGTGAGGTAGGGGTAATTATTGATCCCACCACAATGAATTAGCAGGTCTCATGAGAAAAAGAGTTGTCCAAATTAGTTGCGTATTTTTAGTATACATATGAATTCATTAAAAATTATTTCCAAAAGGAAAAAATCTATTGTTCATGATTTATTTGAATTAGACCTTGATGATAATATCATGAATCCTAAATTTTTAATCTGATTCATTAAATATTTCATTTATTTTAATACATGTAATTTTTTTGTTGATATTTTCTGTGGACATATTTTTGAAGTTCATATTATTGGTAAAATTTTATATCTATATTTTCCAATCTATCATATTTTTTATTAAATATATACTCATAATGAATTTTGTTGTATTGTTTTCCTTATAAAGAATCTGAAATCAACCATTATAATGTTTTCCATTCTACAAGAATAGAAGAAGAAATGTGTTAATGATATTCAAAGATTATTTGTTTATCATGATATGATTTATTTTTAACATGTAATATTGAAATCATACATATATATATATAGACTCCCATGATTACTAAACTCATCTGTAATCTTTGATGTAATCCCTTTTATATTCTATTAATGAAATAAAGATAACAATTGGTATAGGTTCTAGGAGTTGGTATTATTATTGTTGGTACAAAGTAATATTTTGTAAAACCCTTGGGAACTATATTTTGGAATAACATATCTAACATGAACATTAAGATAATGTCTTGTAATATTCAAAATATCTATGTTATTTTTTCTTTTACTAAATATTTAGGATTTTAAGATCTCATTATGTGTTGGAAATTGTTTTGATATGGGTCCTATAAGAAAAAGGGTAATCATATCATCATCCATAGTTACTATATTTATTTACCTTATGATAAATTCAATTGAATGGGTGTTGTAGCTGAGCAGATCACAGTCAAATTTGGGGAAATGTCCTAGGATAAGGAAAAGAACCTTGGCCATATGGGGAAACCGATTTCTCAATATAATGAAGCACTTATGTTTGGATACTTTTTATTATTAAACCCTCAATCCATTAATTTAAATAATAATCTATTGGTATATTTTAAATTGATCACATCAAATGAAATGATATTCCTAGATTTGGGATATTATGTAAGGGAAACGGTTATTCTAGAAGTATATTATATAAAGGGATATGTTTATAAATGGTGGTCATTAATCATTAATACTGAAAAAGATTATGAAATAGAGTGTATGTAGTGGATAATAATTAAATTTATATTCTCAAGAAAAAATGTCTTCAAGAATGATGTGCAAAAATGAAGATAATTTCCTAAAACTAAATCAATAGGAAGAGGAATTTGTTACTAAATAAGAGTTTATCCTCACATGAATATCAAATAATTCAATGGATATATACTAAATCTAGAATGTAGGATTGATTATATCATTTATAGGATTATTATAAACACATAAATGTAAACTTTCCGCAAATGATTTCATTATATGAATATATATTATCATATTCCATTAGGTCAGAGAAAAAATATTATAAGTATTATATAATTAATGAAAATAAAAAAATAAATGGTTTAGATGAGAACCAAGGGAAAAAAATACACTAAAAATAATAAATGAATGATGATATTTCTATAATATGATAATTTTGGTATGAAATATCATGAAATATTATTTTATAAACCTGGAGTTTTATCATGTATTGAGATCAGGATTATCAAGTCCATGAATGAAAATTAAAATAAAATAAAATAATTCATCCAGTTATTTAACTATAAGGTGATGGAGAATTATTTGAGTCAATTCCCCTAGCATCCAAGGAACCTATTGTAGAAGAACCCAACTGTGAAATTCTATACTTGTGTAGCTACAAAAAACAAATTTTTTTTATAATAAATATGATGTGGTAGGTACATTGATTTTAAATTCCATAATATCTAATGATTTATTTGATTCTGGATCTTATCACTACATTATATATTCCATGTTATCCAAGATGATTAAATAAATCATAGGTTTTAATAATAAATGAGGCTTTGGCCCCAACCGTTAAAAAATCATATTATCCATATGAATGAAGTTTTGAATCAAGAATAATTATGAGAATCCTTTGCAAATAGTATATATTAGTAATCCCCAATTACACTGCATAATCATAATAAAATTTCAAATTTCTTTATTATACATATGTTTAGATTTTATATAATCTTTAATTGGATTGGATTCTATAAAATAATTTTAAATTTTAATTCCTACACAAGGAAATTGTGATTCGTAAAGGAGATTTGGAATCTCTTTTATTTAGAAAGGATAATTCATCATCTGAATCATATATGTATTCACCTTTAATAGATCACCTTAATAAAATTATTGTAGAAGAAAATCACTCACAACATATAAATTGGAATGGTAATCATGGAATATAATATGTGCCGACAATATAGGAATACAATGATTTGTTTCCTAGAGACATACCTTGATATCCACATCATCATGATGTTGAGTTTTCTATTTAAATACCATGTAATTTATAACCAATATTTATGACTATGTACATAATTTACAAAGTGTAATAATTGTAACTAAATAATCAACTACAAGAATTGTGTAATAAGGGATTAATTTTCACATATTTTTCTCTATGGATATCCCCTATTCTTTTTTATGAATAAGTATTGGTGTATGCATTTTCAAATCGATTATAGGGAAATCAATTCCATTCATATAAAAATAAATTATACCCAATCTCACATTGATGATTTATTTGATCAATATTGAAGTGATTAATATTTTTTAATGATTTATATTCATTCCTATAAAAACCCAAGTAATGTAAATATAAATCATTTCATTTTTTTAATTTTAATTATTTATATTTTAAATAATTACGTTCATTAAATGTTTATTATGTATTTTTTAGTCAAAATCAAAAGTCTTTATTTCGAACCAAATTGGGTTGTGATGCTCTATGTAGTTTTATTTCAAAAATACTTTTTTTAAATTATAAGATTTTAATTTTATAATATAAAATTCAATTTCTTATTCATAATCACAAAATTAGCTTTGGAATGTTTTTTACAATTTTCCAAAAATATTATTTTTTGTGGAATTGTGAAAATAGTAGTTTTTATTAAAGACAGTTTTTTATTTTATTATATTAAAAAAGTATTATTTTTTTATTAGTTTTAAAATTCATTTATTTATTTTTTATTAAACATATTCTTATAATATATTTTGAATCAATATTATAATAAAATTTGGGTGAAAATCATTTTGTAAACATAAAAATGATTTTTTTAAAAAAATAGTTTTTCATCATACTTTTTTGGATTAATTATAAATTAAAATATAAAAATTATATGAATTTATTTTGATAAAATGATTTTTATATATAAAATAAAAATAATTAATATTATTTAATAATTTCATAACATGTTTTGATAAAAAAAGTTAAAATAGTACAAATATGTTACCATGATTAAGGTTGAAAGTGACATATTAGAGGTCAATCATAATTGATAGGGGTTAAAATTACTTAGATACTTGTATAAATTTTATTTTATTTAAATATTTATACCCTATATGATCTAAAAATTTTAAATGCTACATATTTTATTCATTTTTCTTCACATATACTATAATATATTTTAATTTTTTTAAATTCCCAATATGTCCCCTTCCCTTGATATAAAAAGATACACCTTGTAAATTGTTTATAAAAAGATAAAAATCATATTAGTTTAGTGATGTACTACTAGATATCTTACATAAATCCCTCCATGTTTCCTAAATTATATGTTTTAATGTTGAATCCCACCTAGGAAATTTTTTGTTCTAAATATAAAGAGGTTGTTCGGTTAAAAGGTATAATTCATAAAAATGAGTTTTTATTTTATTTATTTTTCTATATCATTATAAAATTCCCAAAACATGTTAAAATAATAACACCAATATATTCCACATAGAAATATTTTTTATTGTTAATCTAATTACCTAAATTCATATACTTCCTCTGTCAAATGGGAAATGAAACCATCATTCGTGTTTACGGTGGACTACCCCATCAGAAACCGATATAATTTATTTTCCAGTATATACTTTCATGACTATTTATAACAAAGTATTTATTATATAAATATATGTGAGATTTGTGACATATTTATCAGTATATAAATACAATATATCATTGAATTTCATACCTTTCCATCCATTGAAAAATGACAACGGTATTCATTCGTACGTGTGTATTAACACCTCCATGATGCAATGTGATTTGTTTTTTAGGACCGTATCACATTAATAAAATATATTAGTGTATTTAGAGATACTATATGATATTTATTATATAATAATAAATATTAAATGATAAAATAATAATTACATTGTTTCATCAAATTCATTGAAAAATAGAAACATTACAAAGGTGTACATATGACCTACAATCTCCATGATTATAACAAAATTAAATTTTCAAAATATTATTTCATTCTATTTTTTAAAATTATACTTGATATATAAAAAAGTTAATTATGTAGTTATAATTAATCTAGATAAGTTTTATCACCATCTCTTTTTCTATTTTCAATATACCTAAGTCATTTTAGACATATGATCCTAATATCATCAAAACATATGATGTATTATTCATTTAAGAAGTAATTTTATATAGAAAAATAATAAATAATATAAAATAAATTATAAAACAGAAAATGGTTCTCAAGAAAATAAATAATTAACAAAATATTATTATTCATTATTATAATCAATGCTCGTGATGAGACTAGCTCAAGTTATGGAATACTTATCCTTAAAAGGTGTGTTTAAAATATATTAAGAATTCATTTACTAAATATTTTTCATCAATTATGTTATTTTTAAAATTAATATAATGAAAATATTAAAAAATAAATAAATAAATTATAATGTATATTTTATGTCTATATTTAATTATTTTTAAAACATTTCTAAAGGAATCCTTTTACATATTTCAAATAGCACATTTTGATAAAAATGAAAATAATGAATGTTATAGTTTAATGTATATGGTGTTAGTGGATTTTCTCACCGCTATAAAAATTATTCAATGATTATATTCATTTCAAATATTTCATGTCTTATTTGAAGAAAAACTATCCTTCCATTAGTTCTAGTAATTTTTAAAAAGGGTTTCAAATGGAATGTATATTTTGATACATGGAAATTTTTTCTTATGGGTGAAAATTTTATTTTTATGAGTGTGATGATGAAAATTCAATAATTCCTAGGATATTATTATGTTATGGTTTTGGGGATGTTTTTTATAGTTATGGGTGATCCCAACGTAGCTCATTATTAAGTGTGAGCATGATATAGACCATGATGATGGGTGAGACCTATATAGAACTCCATTGCATTTGGTAATGGGGTGGAGTAAACTAGTTTTGTTTATCATGATAGATTATTGGAATTTATCAAGTATGTTATTCAATTCGTAAAATAGATATTAAAAGTAGTATGAAAAAAATATACCATGATACCAACAAGACTTATCTATTCTTCCATTTTGTTTTTATGGAAGCTCTATTATTTCCTAGGGTAAGAAAATGTTCTCATGTTTAGAGGGATGTTTTTGCTACCTATTTAGGGTAAAATGTATAACATTATGAAAATTAATTCATTTTTTTTCAAGATTTCAAAGAAACCATTATGAGTTTCAATATTCTTTTTAAATTTCTATGGAAATGATTTACCAAAATATTTGTCAAGAGAATTAGATTGTATGGGTACTGAAATCATTATATTGAGTATAAATTTTGTTTTCAAAAAGGAATTTTTGGTGAGTATTCATAGAAAAATATAGATTATTTATTTATTTTTATATGTCTCTAGATGATATTTTTGTGCTAATTTCAAATAAAAAAATCATTAGGATTTATGGATGAGTAGAGATAAGGGTGAAGTCAAGATGAAATTTTTTATTCTATTTAATTTAAAGAAATTTTTTTATGTCTTCAAAATTTTCTATTGTGTGAAAAATAAAAAATGGGTGGAAGTGTACTCCTTGTTATTTATGATTTATGTAAGGTTTATCACCTAATTATCAAAAACATTAAACCTAAAAGATCACAATGGATTTAATAAAATGATTTTATGACTAAATAACCAATTTTAAATAATTCTTAAAGTGAGTTACTTATAGTTGGTATCAGGGAAAAGGTTTAGAAAATTTTAGAGGCTAAGATAATGTAAGTAAATACCATTAAGATATTCTAATTTATGGTTATAATTTTATATAATTTTATTATTACTATATTGATTCATCTAATCTATGTATTTATACATTTTTTACACATAAAAAATTGGGAAGTCAAAGTACTGAGGTACTAATAATATAATATCCTTCATGTTTCTCGGATTAGATTACTCAAGAGGCGAGGGGTGATATGAGTATCTAAAAAAATTTCAGTTCAAAAAGGTGTTCTTAAAAATATTTCCCCTTTAAGTTAAATACAGCCCAGTTAATCGATGTAATACTATTATAAAGGTTTGAATATTTAAATAACTTCTTAGAAGATTGATTATTTCTCAGTAATAATAATAGTTATTAATATTACCTTTGAAACTATTTTACTAAGACAAAGAAATTATAATTCTTTCCAAGACTAAATATCAATGTATGTTTAGTGATTTCGTAATTATATAGAAGTATAATAAAATAGAGAAAAACAACGTATGTAGCATAGAAGATATATAAAAACTGGTTCAGTCTCAAGCCATAACCTAATCCACTCATCATGGTGATCACCTACCACTAAGCATTTTATATAAGTAAACTGGATCCACACCCTGGATCAGGGTTAAACAATAATACACAGGACAGTCCAGGTCGCACGAGGACCTCTTCAACTATTCATCATGGCTACAAACTACCAGGCCACACAGGGACCTCTTCCACACTTATCTGTGGGTATACACAATAGTAAACTAATGTTTGAGTAAGGATATCTTGTATAATTCAGTTTAAAGAAGGATACAGAGTGTGTTATTATATAGAAACACACACAGCTCAAAGTGTTAATAGAAATATACACAAAATAGAAGAATGATTGAGATAGGTGTAGAGGTTCTCTGAGTTTTAGTCTTTATATCTCTAGACTTCTGAGATGAAACAGATGCAGAACTGAGGTCCTCTTCTGAAAAGCAGAGTCTCCCAGGTTGTGTTCTTCGTGATGTTTGATAGTGTGAAGATTTTCTTAGGATTCTAGTATTCTTTGTGTGTTCTTCAGCAGAATCAGGTTGTATGAGCCATTTCATAAAAAATTATTTTGCTAGTACTCTCACGTCCACTAGATTGTTCTTCTGTATCATGTTTTTTCTGCATGCTTTTCTGCCACTTATTTCTGGGCCGCACAACCATTTTTATCTTGAAGTGCATATGTTGGAGCTGACAGGTTGCATGTATTCTAGACCTCATAACTCATATTTTCTAATGATATGTCTACAAAGAAACATTAATTATTTCAGTGTATTAAAATCATTAAATATGACATTTAGAGATTAAAATGGCAGATGAAAAAATATATTAGGAAATAGTGTCACAATACGTCATGGAAACTGTGTCTCCTTCACACAGTGTCTAGGTTGGTCATGAAGTCTCTTAGTCATTATGCCTCACCGTCACATTGTCTCGCTCATGGTGTCTCCTAGTCACGGTGGCTGAATGTTCATAGTGTCTAATGGTTACATCATCTTATAGTCATAGTGTCTTGTTCACGGTGTCTGCTTTACGGTCTCTAGTTCCCGGTGTCTGGATATTCACGATGTCTTTTTCACAGTGTCTGCTTCACGATGTCTGATCCTTCATGGTGTCTAATCCTTCTAGGTGTATGATTTACTTTTCCAAAAATACATAACCAGTGGTAGACTCATGGTGTCTTAGGCATTTCAAAATAACTATATTCATACTTAAGCAATGATGATCATAGAATGGATTAGACTTAATCAATTGTCAAAGAAGGTATTATAAAAGTATGTAAAGGATTGTATAAAGTAATTAAACCTAATATAGAGCAATTAAGATCTTGAATGGATCTTCTTAAATCATTTCAAAACATAAACAATAATACACATGATTTGATGTAATGTACTAGATTTAACAAGGTTTAATATGATTTGTGATCATTAAAACATCATTAGTACATGAGGAGTCCAACAATCTTCCCATTTTTTATGATCACAAACCATGTAGATTTAAAGTGTATATTTGACTCAACTATGGTATAGAGATAAATTTTTCACATTTAGAGATTTATCCCCCTTTTGGGATTATCAAAAATATACAATAAGAGAAATCACGAAATGTGAACATTTCATTAAAGAAAATAAGATCTAGTACAAATAGAAAGGGGAAAAAACGAAAACAATATCATTCCTATCAAAAAGGAGTAGTCACTATTCTTGTTCAATGGTTGGTCTTCTCTTTGCCTTTATCAGCTGTAGTAGAAGAGAAATCCATAGGAGTAGAGATCATGTTAGATGAAGGGAGTGAGGTGGTTGATAGAGAAGGGAATGGAAGGCCATCAAAAACAGAGGGAGCCCATGTTACTGCAGTAGAAGACCGGGGGAGTTGTGGATTAAGGATCACATGCTTAATCTGACTCATTACCTGACTAACAGACTCAGCAGTCGAGGTGAAGGCAGAGGTGAAGGTAGGAAATCAAGGTATGATAGGTGCATCCATAGGAGAAACAATGCTTATACTCTGAACATGAAGATAAGGCCTCCTGAGTTTGATAAAATGCACAATGATCTCTCCACCATACTATATATATTTCTAAAAACCATCCTTTTTCACTATAAAATTGTTCAGTAATCGAGTAAACTCTGTGAGCTTTTGAAATTGGGTCTTGAATTCTTGAGTGACAGGATGAATCCACATATTCTCCATAAGATACTTGAAGTGATTATTCATGTCAATCTTGGAGAAGATTATGTTGAAGTATAAATCCACTTTCTTGGAAATATCTGGCTGAGAATCATTATAAATTTTAGAATGGATTTGGACCAGGTCACGAACCCTATCACTATTCTTGATAACTGCAGAGAGGGAATATTTAATGAAACAACTAAGCATAGTTTGAAGATCTTATTTGACAACATTTTTGAGAAGATCAATGTCTAAAGAGGGTTGAGAGGATTGACTAGAGGCTTCTTAAGAATTGAATGTGGTGGTGTGATATTTCATTTGATTTAGCACTTTCTGAAGACACCTCATATACAGATCAACGAGTTTGTTATGATTTAAAAAAACACTCTCATGTCCTTCACAATCTATTTGTTTCGTTCAGTGAACTTCTAATCTATGGAAGATTAGTGTGGATGAATCTCAGAGACAACATTCTGCATGGTTTCAGGAACAACAGGTTCTATAGGATGAGAAATAAGTACTAATCTTGAATGCATGACTTTCTGCATATCTTCAATTATTCCACTTAGGGGATTCACTTCATGAATAAGAAGTTTGTTCTCAACTCTTACTTCATGAATCTCATGGAGAATTTTTTGTTTTATTTAGAAAATAACCTTCTCCAACAAAAAATTGGAATCCTTCTCACTTAAAATAGTCACAAGAGCATGTTGGGAAATCAAATCTTTTTCTACATTAGACAAAAGGGTAACACAATTTTTTTTTATCATATTTACTCAAAAATGATGGTTGTTCTGATGAAGGTTCACAAATATGTACTGATACAGGCTCAGGTTCCTTCAAAAGAGAAATATTAGAGACATATTTTAGTTGGAACATAGTAGAATTGTCAAGGCCTTTTACTAAAACTTTCTGAGAGTCATCCACATAATATAAATTGGGGAACTTATACTGAGTACTTACAAGGATCAGATCATCCGTATTTCGTAATTTGATAGATTCCAGATCATGGGGTTTCTCCCCCACAACAGTTGCACCCTTCTCAGGACTGAGAGGCTTAGGATCTTGATCTAATTCCACACACTCATCTCGTAGATCTTCACCCATTTTATATCTTGCCAACTGGAAAGCCAGCTCCATCCATTCCTAAATTGAAGGAATGATTTTAGGAAAAAAATGTTCCACTGGGAGTTCCTCAAGTTTAGCCTCATGAACAACTAGCAGCACTTCCACTATAGGTTCTTCCATTGCATTCTTTTCAGTTTATTTGGCAACCGATTCTGTTTCAACCCCGAGATGATAATCCAAATTAACAACATCTTTAGGAGCAGGGACCTCTACTTCAAGAACATCATGAGCAACAAGAGTATTGTCTTCCTCAACTAAAACAGTTTCCCTGGGAGTTACGACAGCTTCTTCTTATTCAGAAGAATATTAAACAACCTCATCGGGTTCCAAACCATGATCACAAATATCTCATGGTCTTGAGGGATGTTCCACATGATTGAATTCTTCATAAAGTCTATCAATGTCTTCATCTGATGCCTTTTTCCATGGGTTTAAATTTATATTCAAACTCATGATAGTGATTTTTGAAAGGAAATACTCAAAATCCTTTATAACTTCTTCATTAGGTCCAACCATACCATTGGGTTAATTCAAGGCTGAGATAATCCGAGAGTAAAACAAGGAGGTTGAATTGGATGTGGCATTGATCAGTTCATACATATGGTGAATGAAATACTTTAAAAGGGTGATCATATGCCCATTTTCCTAAGGTTGATTAGAAACAAATCCTGATATTTCAATGCAGTAAAATCACCTTTTCTGGGGCTAATATGATTCTGAATAAACATGAATAAAAGACTTGATTCTCCATCGAGTTCAGCAGCAATGGATCTCCTCATGGTTCCTTTTCTAGTTAAGGTGTTCAACGCATCCTTTATATGAAAGAATTCAGTAGAAGGTGGTGGTCCTCTCTAATAATCCTTACAGATTCATTCATGAGGTATCCTAAGGCATGAAACCCATATCGTAAAAGAGAATACGCATTTTTTTCCATTGATCCAGCTTCTCACAATGTATCCATCTTCAGACTCAAAGGTGAACTGAACATATTGATAAAACTAATCAACTATCATTGGATATATAGGTCTATCGTCCTTAAAAAACCATTCTATCTGGCCCTACTCTATTAAAACATTCAGAACCGGAGACATACTTGACAGAATCCATTTGTAGCAATCCTTATTCTCATGCATGACAACTCGGTTTACCATATTTGTGTTTAGAGGACCTTTGAGTGCCATCTTGGGTGAAATTTTCTTCTTCTTTGTGGTATGTTTTTCAGGAGTCGATGATGAAGGGCGTTTCATCATTGGCATCCACTGAAGGTTCAAGTGAGTGTGATAGAAGGGTTGTAAGTTTTAAGAGAGGTTACTCATGAGTGAATAGAAGAAATCCCAAGAGGATAATTGAGTGATAATTTTTTTATTTAATCATTTTGGAATACTAAACATCGCAAAAGAAAAAATATAAGAAATCAAAAAATATGAAATGAATAATTACCATGATATGGTTTTTAAATCATAACTAAACACTATAGAAGAGATTTAAAGTGATACATATCGGGTCTTTATGGTGAGATAGAGAATTAATGTTATGGTGAGATAGTAACTGGGCATTACAGCGAGATAATAATACAGTGAGACTATAACTGAGCATTACAGTGAGACAGTAACTGTCAGACAATAGTCATGAAGCACTAACTGGGAGACCATTATCATGAAATAGTATGATATTTACATAAGATATATCATGCCAAATTAATGTATGATGTAGTCTATTCTTTAAGAATTTAATGATTCGGTAAATATATCAGCAAGAAGATACTCAGTACCAAGGAATTCCAAAGTGAGATCACCATTTTGATAATGATCTCTCAAAAAGTGATGTATTACATAAATATGCTTTGTCCTAGAATGGGAAACATGATTTTTTGAGATGTTAATAACACTTGTGTTTTAATAGTTTATAGTTACATGCCTGAATTGATATCCATAATCTTGTAATGTATATTTCATACACAAAATGTGTGCACAACAACTGCCAGCAGCTTTGTATTCAGCTTCTGCAGTAGATAATGCAATAGAATTTTGTTTATTAATACACCATTTTACTAGTGACTTCCCTAAAATGTGACATGTTCTAGAGCTTCTTTTTCAATATAACATACAACCACCAATGTCCGCATCAGAATAACTAACTAATTCAAAGGATTGTCCTCTAGGATAGAACAATCCTAGATTGGGTGTATGGTTGAGGTATTTGAAAATTATCTTTACAGAATTTAAATGAGATTCCTTAGGATTTTCCTGAAAACCAGTACACATAAACACACTAAACATAAGGTCGGTTTGACTAACAGTCAAGTAGTGTAAACTATGAATAATTCCTCTATAAGTGGTTTGATCAACAAATTTTCCATCTTCATCAAGATCCAGTATACAAGTGGTACTCATGGGAGTGTTACTACTTTACGTTCTATCCAATCCAAAAACTTTTTACATGATCTCTAGTATATTTACATTGAGTTAAAATTATACCATCATTATTTTGAAAGATCATAATTCCAAGAAAGAGTTTTAGTTCACCCATTGTACTCATTTCAAATTCATTTTTCATCATTTTAAAAATATCAACACAAATAATTTCTTGAGTATCCAAATATAAATTCATCTACATATATTTCAACAAGTAAAAAATCATTAGAAATCCATTTTATAAAAAGGGTAGGATCAACTATTCCTTTCACAAAAACATTGGAAATAAGAAAAGTACTCAGCATATCATACCAGGCTCTTGGAGCTTGTTTTAAACCATATAAATATTTGAATAATTTAAAATTATTATTTGGAAAATGGGGGTTTGTAAAACCAGGGGGTTGTTCAAAAAAATCCTCAGCTATATACCCATTTATGAATGCACTTTTAACATAAATTTGATAAAGTTTGAAATTAGAAGTGCATCATAGGCAATCTAGATTCTGATGGCTTCATGTCCTGTGACCAGTGCAAAGGTCTCATCATAGTCAATTCCTTCTTCTTGACAATATCCTTGAGAAACCAATCTATCCTTGTTTCAAACTATGTCACTAGACTAATCTACCTTATTTCTAAACACCCATATAGTGCCTATGGTGAAAGTGTCCTTAGGTCTTTCAACATGTTTCCAAACATTATTCCTTTTGAACTGAATATGTTCTTCTTGCATAGAAATCACCCAAAATACATCATTGATAGCATCATTAACATTTTTAGGTTTATGTTATGAAAAGAAGACTTGATGTTCAACCTGATTTCAAATATAATCTCTAGTTTTAGATCCTTTGTTTGGGTCTTCTACAACAACATCTAAGGGATTATTCTTAAGAGATCTAACAGCTGTTGTAAAGGAGGATCTAGTGATGTCATGTTCACGGACATGTATAGGTTCATTGTGACTTTATTTTAGGGAATTTCCAAAACTGGAGGTTTTGACAGATTCTTTCAGAAAATTGTTTGAGGATTTTGAAATGATGTTCAGATTTGATACATCATCCTTCAGGTTTTCTAGAGTGGGTTTAGGCTCATGTGGATCTGTTTCCTCAAATTTGAATTTGATAGATTCTTAAAAACATTTAGTTGATTTATTGAACACTCTATAGGATTTACTAGACATGTAATTTCCTAAAAAGATACCTTCATCACCATTGGGTGAAGAGTTATCAAGATTGTCCTTAGTATTAAGAATATAGAAGTTACAAAAAAAACATTGAAGTAGTTAACTTTGGGATTTCTATTGTTCCATAACTCATAAGGAGTCCTCTTAAGAATGTGTTTGATCAACACTTCATTGATTAGCTTACATGTAGTATTGAAAGCTTCAACCCAAACCTAAGTAGGAAGGTCATATTCATTAACCATTGCTCTAGTAATATTTTTTAGTGTTCTATTTCTTCTTTCTACAACTCCATTTAGTTGAGGTGTTCTAGGGGAATAGAAATTGTAATTATATCCATTTTTGGAGAAAAAAGACTCAAACACTTGATTTTCAAACTCACATCTGTGATCAATTCTTAAGTATTTAATTCTAAGTCCACTAATATTTTCTAAAAACATGGCATATTTATTAAAATAAGAGTAGGCTTTACTCTTGTGAGCTATAAAGAAGGTCCAAGTATATCTATAAAAGTCAACTACAAGAACATAAACATATTGCTTCCTATTTAATCTAGAAAATATTGATGGTCCAAACAAATCCATGTGAACCAGTTCGAGAGGATGGGGAGTTGACACTTCTTTCTTTAGATTGAAGAAAATTGTGTGTGGTTTTACCTTTTGATAGGGATTTCACACTTTGTCATTTGGAAACTCAAATTTGGGTAAGTATGAACTAATATTTTTCTAGTTAACTTTCTAAGGTGGTGAATATTACAGTGTCCTAGTCTCACATGCTAGAGCCAAGTCTCTTTATGAAATACACTTATAAATGAAGAATTTTTATAATATAATGAATCTATGTTAACTGAGTAAACATTTACATTTCTTAAAAGTAGAAAATAATAATTCATATTTAGAATTAAAGATATTGAAAGCGTCATTTTCAAATATAACTTGAAATAAATCATCACATAATTTTGAGATACTAAGAAAATTATATTTTAATCCATCAACAAACAGTACTTTAGAAAATAAAACTGAGGTAGAGTTACCAATTTGGCTGAGGCCAATAATCTTTCCTTTGTAATTGTCACAAAATGTGACCTGTCCTCCATATATTTTTATTATATTCTTGAAGCATTAGTAGTCTCTGGTCATGTGTATTGATCTTCCATGTCCCAAGTACCATGTACATTTACAGGAACTCTTTAAGAATCTTGCTGACAAAATGATCATGCAAAAATAGATTTTGGTACCCATACATGTTTAGGTCTATTAATATTATTAATAAGTGCATTGGGAACCCATAATTGCCTCATAGGTTTCCTACAAGCATTAAGTAATGTAATTTAAAAATAAACTCTATTTGGTCTGGAAAAAATTGAAATTGTAGATAGTGTATCATAACTTGAATTGGATGAATTTTTTCCAGAATAGGCAGTAAAACTATATATCATTGAGTTAGAAAGAAACTTTTTTCTACCAAGGATTCTTTTTCAAGGTTAATAACCAATTCTTGGGTTGTATTGAGAGGAAATATTTTTCCTATCATTTAAGTAAGGGGTTTTTTCGCATTGATAAACATTTCTAGGACATTCCTCAATTGATAATTAGAAATTTTTATTTCATTGTTCACTTTGAGCCATTGGGAATGTTTATCTTTGTCAGTTGTGAGTTCAGATTTAATGGTCATAGTAAGATAATGGTATTTCTTCAATGATTTATATTAATCTTTTAGTTTATTGCATGTTTCATCAAGCATGTTACAGTATTCAAACATTTCTTCATTAGACATGTTCTCAGTGTCACTATCATTTTTAGAATAGTATGAATCATGTACAGAGGATTCTAGTGTTATCTTAGATGTTTTTTTTCATAACACATATATTTGCTTTATTTTCATGTTCATCATGTGATGTTTTTGAGTCGCTTGAACTATCCTCAGAAGAACAATAGGTTTATTTCATTGCCTTTTTATAATTCATGTCCTTGACCTCATATTTCTTTTTGTACATGAGCTTTGTACAGTTAGCCTTGATATGTTCTTTTCCCATACATTCATAGTAGACAATTTCATCATCCTTGTCACTTCATTTCCAGTCCTTCATTCAATTTTTTTGGTCATATTTTCCCCTAAGGATAGGGGTTTGGAAATATTTATTCTTCTTGTAAAATATTTTAATTCTTCTAGTTAATTGAGCCATCTCCTCATCACTATCGGGTAATGATTTTTCACTGGTGGATCTTTCTACAAAAGATTCTTATTTCCCTTGGTCTTGGTGCCTAGAGGTGTTAGTCTTGAATGCAACAGATTTTCTTTTTGGTTTCTCCTCCTCCTTATTGACTTTCAGTTCCTCTTCATATATCATTAGCTTTCCAAGTATTTCTTTTACGGGTAGCCTGTTGATGTCACATGATTCTCTAATAGATATAGAGGTTCCCCTCTATCTGTAAGGTAGACATCTATGAATCCTCTTGATTTTTTCCTTGGTAGTGAATTCTCTTCCAAGCAATATAATTGTGTTGACAATCTCATTGAACCTAAGATACATGTCAGAAATAGGATCATCAGGTTTCATTTTAAAATTATCATATTTGATAGTATCAGTATTAAGTATCATTTCTTTTACACTAGATGTTCCTTCATGGGAGACATACAAGGTATCCCAAATATCATGGGTAGTTTTACAAGAAGAAATTCTAATCATTTTCTCATCTTTTAAGGAGTAGTATAATGCATTCATAGCTTTTCAATTGTTATTTTAGGCAGTTTTGGTATGTTCATACAATGTGATTCTATCAGTAGAACGAATCTTATATTCACCTATAATAGAAGACCAAATTTCAAAACTCATACTCTCTAAATAAAGTTTCAATTTAATTTTCCATTTAACATAGTTGGTTATGTTAAAGAGTGGTGGTATTTTGGTTACACCACATTCCAATTTATTATACATAATAACATAATAGGTTTAAAGAGATAGATATTTAGAATTAACTGAAATTTAAAGATCATTAAAGTACAACTATAATCATAGTTGAATAATATTAAACACAGTCCTAATAAACCTTATTCTGATACCAAATGTTGGTCGTAGTAGATTACAAAAGAGGGGAGGGGTGAATTGAGTATCTATTAAAATTTCGGTTCAAAAATCTGTTCAAAAAAATAATTCCTCTTCAAATTAAAAACAACCCAGTTAATCAAAGTAATATGGTTATAAAGGTTTTTATGTTTGAATAACTTCTTAGATGATTGATTATTTCACAGTAATAATAATAGTTATTAATATTACTTTTGAAACTATTTTACCAAGAAAAATCAATTATAACTTCATTCCATGATTAACTATCAAATTAGGTTTATTGATTTATGAATTACATAGAAGAGCATTAAAAAAGAGAAAACTAAAGAAAGCAGCACAAAAGATATACAACAGGTTGTTCAGTCTCAAGCCGAGACATAATCCACTCCACTTAGTGACCACCTACAACCAAGCAGTTTATATAAGTAAACATGATCCACACCCTAGACTAGGGTTAAACAACACCACACAGAACTGTCCAGGTTGCACAAGGACCGCTTCCACAATTCATCATTGGTACAAACTACTAGGCCACACATGGTCCTCATCCACACTTACCCATGGGTATACACAAGAGTAAAAGAATGTTTTAGTAAGGATATCTTGTATCCTACAGTTTGATGTTGGAGACAAAGTGTTTTATTATAAAGAAACACACACTACTCGAATCTTAATAGAAAGATACACAATAGATTACAATGATTGAGATAGGTTTAGAAGTGCTATGATTGTTAGTGTTTGATGTTTTGGACTTCTGAGATGAAGCAGATGCAGAACTCATGTCCTCGTCTAAAAAGTAGATTAACCTGGCATGTGTTCTTCATGATGTTTGATAGTGTGAAGATGTTCTTGGGGTTCTTGTATGCTTCATGTGTTCTTTTTCAGAATCGGGTTGCATGAGAAAATTCGTAAGAATGTATTCTATTGTTACTCTCACGTCCACCAGCTTGTTCTGTTGTATAGAGTTTTTTCTATATGCTTTTCCTCCACTTGTTTCTTGGCCACACAACACTTTTTGTCATGTAGTGAATGTGTTTGAGCCGACAGGTTGCATGTATTCTGCATGTTTTACATCATATTTTCTGATGATATGTCTATAAGAAACATTATTTATGTCAGTTCATTAAAATATTTGAATATGACCGTTAGATATTAAATTCCAAGATGAAAAAATATATTAGAAAATGGTGTCATAGTATTACATGGAAACGGTGTCTCCTACACACAGTTTCTAGGTTGGTCACGGTGTATTGTAGTCACAGTTTCTCGTGGTCACAGTGTCTCATTCATGATGTCTCATGGTCACGGTGTCGGAATGATCAGGGTGTCTGATGGTCATGATGTATCATGGTCAGAGTTTTTTCATTCATGGTGTCTTCTTCACTATGTCTTATTCACGGTGTCTGGATATTCACGGTGTCTTTTTCACGATGTCTGCTTCATGGTGTCTCATCCTTCATGGTGTCTCATCCTTCACGGTGTCTAATTTACTTTACCATAAATACATAACTAGTGGAAGACTCATGGTGTCTAAGACTGTTCAAAATAATTATATTCATACTTAAGCAATGATGATCATATAATGGATTAGACTTAATCATTTGTCAAAGAAGGTATTCTAAAAGTAAATCAAGTATAGTATAATGTAATTAAACTGAATGTAGAGAAATTAAGATATTAAATGTCTCTTCTTAAAGCATTAGAAAATGTAAAGAATAATACAAAAGATTTGATATAATTTAAAGGACTTAACCAGCTTGAATATGATTTGTGATCATTAAAACATGATTAGTACATAAAGAATCCAACACTTCCAAATTAGATAATATGAATGGTTGGAATTGGAACTGAGATTTTTTTTGAAGAGGTAGATAAATTGAAATGGGATATAAATTATATTGGAATCCTTGCTTGAGAGAACACAAATCATCAACCAAGGAATATGTTTATAGTGGACTATTTTATGAAAAAACATCCTCATCAATTCAATGGATCTTCATAATAAATGGTGACTAATGAATACAGTTAATTTATTCAAATGATATTTGAATTCATGGGTAGTCTGGATTAAAAAAAGGTATGTATTGTTAATTTCTATATTGAAGAAGAATTCAATAAATGGTGTTCAATGATTTATAGTACAAAAAAATATAATATACTAACACTATGTAATGGGATAAATTTAAGAATCCTTTCCATTTGATGTACTTTTGTGAGTTTACTCGACATAGGATGGAAAAGTAATTCATGGAATTGATATAGAAGGAGGATGATTTAGTGGCTACCTATCAAGAAAACATCAAACAATTAACATGGTATGTAGTAACATCTCGGATCATGATTTTAAAATTAATAAATTTTCTAATGATTAAACCCATGATATTAATTATATTTTTCCACAGTCAAATAAAAATGTTATGGGAAACGTTCATTATTTTTTCTGTAGTTGGAAATGGAGTTTTTGAAGATCAGGTTTTTTATGAAATGTTTAAAAGTCGTAAAAGTGGTATAAAAATTGGAAGATTCCATTGAGTAAATCCTGATGTAATAAAATCACATTTTCAGGTTGTTATAGTTTTGATAAAAATTACAATTGGGAATATATTTTGAATTTAGGATTATGATTCATATTTGTTATGTTGGGAAATATGGATCATGATTGAAATGAAAAATATCTTTGTAATGGTAAGTCCAATTATGATAAATAAATATTAAATTATTTTAAATTTAATAATATTTTATATTTTGAAGATGAATTTCAAAAGAAGAGAATGAATGATAAGAATAAGAAATGATTTTAGAAGAAGGGTGTGGTAAAATACTTTGTAACTACTTCAAGAAGATATTGGGCCATCGAACAAAGTTGTAACAATTATATTAACTTTTTATTCATATTATACCAATGTTGTAATTTATTCCGGGTTTACACATCCATTAATATAGGATAAATTTCTTAGCAAAATCAAAATTATACCTTGACAAACGAATTCATTTATTTTGATAAAAAACACTTGGGGGATAGAACTTAGCAAACCATATTTTACAAAGACCATACTCTTTCCATCTGGGGATGTATTTTAATAAAAAAAAAATTTTCCTTACAATTATAAAAATTGACATTTATCTTTGTAAGGATTGGATTTATGTTTATCAGGGTATTATAGATTGTAGGCCCAAATTTGTTTTTTCCAAAATCTTTTTTTTTGTTTCATTATAAGAATCAATTCCAAAATTTGACAACATATCATGAATCTATGAAAATGTTAAGCTATGGAAATGAAATTTATCTTTCATATATTATTGAAAATAAGGTAACAATTTATATTTATTATTTGATTTTTAGAAATGTATATATGGACGTTTTTCATGATGATTTATGTATTATTATTCCTAATATGGAATTTTAGTTTTTTGTTGAATTAGTTCCAAATTAAAGGTAATTTTATTACACCATTATCAAATGGATCATGTCATACTTATGGAATTGAAAAATTGGTTATAAGAGTTCATTAATAGGTATTTCATTTACCCATATAGATAACTATGGGGTTCTACTATATTTTTTATTAAAAAAAGGTTACGTACAGTTTTTCAATTATTATATAGTATTTGATAACATTATTTTTATCAATAAATATTTGTTTTATCATATCAATTAATTTTCAGATCTACACTAGGGATCTTATTATTTTTAATTGTTTAATGTCATATATTAGTACCATCAGTTGAAGGTGAAGGAGGATGTAATCCCTAAGAAACCATTTTATAATGGGTATATGGATTATGATTTTTTAGTTATGAATATTAGGTGGAAAATTTATCTACATATATTCATAGATTATATGAATAGATGTCTCAATAAAAATTTCAATAAGTTTTTTGTTGTTTTTATTAATGCTATTTTACCACATTCAATAATTTATGAGGTTCAATAAAAAAATCTACTAATATTTATGAAAATCATAAAATAAAATAAGTTATATATAAAATTTAGTAATTCTGATTTTTTGTTACATCAAATTTTAATCCATTGACATATCGTAAATATAGACTAAATAAGTATTTATTATACAAAAAATAACATTGTAAATGAAAGGGAAATACATATAAATGTAATAATTATTTTTAGTTATATTGGATTAATTGGATATTATTTGTATTATTTTGTAATCATTAAATGGTTTTCTTGAACACTATCCATTATAACTTGATAATGATTTGGATTCATCTGGACAATGGAATCTGATGAATTTTTCTAATAATTAAAAATAAGATTACTGAATGCTCAAATTTTTCCCCCTAAAAAATAAATTTTGTGAATTTATTACATAATGTGATGATTTGTTAAAGGGAATAGGTTTTTTAATAACAAATTTCCATGATAATTCTTATTCTTCACATTAATTAAAAACTCCTGAGAAAAAATATCTTATTCATGACCATGAACTGGAAGTTGTAGTGTTTATTTTAAAATTGTAGATGAAATTTTTATTTTTAGTAAATTATGAAATATATAATAATGGTGAAATTATAAAGTATATTTTCACTTAAAAATAGTTAAAATGAAACAGATGAGATGGATGTAATTGATAAAGGATTGAAACTGCAAAATTTATTACCATTATGGAAATGTAAACAAAATACCTGATGCTTTGATTTGGATAGATAATTATATATTAACTATGATATGTATGGAAAATTATTCTTCTTATAATTAAGTAATTATTGTTTTCTAAAGTGCATTGTGTTGCATTTGTTGTCAATGAGGCATGAAGTTGTCTTGAAATGAATGGATGTCAAGGAGTCATGATGTGAATGTCAAAGGATGTGATGGTGATGGTGATGAAGGAGAATGGCCATGGTACCAAGATGCATGTCACTTGGGAGATTCACTAAGTGGCATAGGAGATGTGGTTGAAACATTCTCTAGTAAAATCAGACGATTGTTGAGCTGTTCTTAGAGTTCCAAGAACTTGTATCAAGATGATACAAAGTCACAACATGATTAGAAGACCATGCATTGTCACTACAATGCATGAGGAGTTGAAGAAGCAAGATGATCCATCCACAACCATTGAGTGGATGAAGTAGATTGAAAGAAGTCCATGCACTAACACTTAGTGCATGTGAATCTGAAGAAGTTCCAATTGATCTCTGATTAGATCAATGAAGATTCATTGAAGAATTATATGTGATTCATGAGATTCAGTTAAAGAAGTCCCTCCTAAGTATTGAACACATATGGAAGAGGAGATGAAGAAGATAATTGATGATGAACCGTTTGGAATTCCATTCCTAAGTAATGAATATACGTTGAAGATAATGGAGGAATTTCAAATGAAGAAGAAGAGAGGAAGAAGGCTTGGAGTGGCTTGGCATTTGGCTTATACTCATGGAGGACTTTGTTTTTGACAAAGTCTTATTCTATACTTTGCCAAAAAATATGGCCAGCCCGTGAGCACCTTGTGGGTTCAACCCCAAGGCTCATGTGGGCCTAAGGCGCCACGCCCAAGGGGGAACCCGTGGGGCGAGCTCAGGGCGGCAGGGGCGCACCCGCAGACACCACAGAGGCGCTGGGGCACGCTCGGAGGAGCGCAGGGGGCCGTGTATAAGCCCCCGAGGGCACGCGGTGGTGAAACCCGCGCGCCGGAGGAGCATAGTGGGCGCTAGGAGCGCGCCCGCAGGAGCAGAGAGTGGGCGCAGAGCGCGCCCGCAGGGAGAACACGGTGCGGGGCGGCACCGTGGAGGGACAAGATTCAACTGGCGGGTTGAGGCAGCGCCAGGGTTATAAGCCGCGGCAAAATCCCGCGCCGTTTCGATGTGGGACGCGTATTTTTCACCGAGAGCAAATCTCCGCCGTCCGAGCAATCGCGCGCTCGATCTGGACCGCTCATCTGATCCGCCGTGCCCCCGATTTAATCCGGCCGTCCGTTGTCTTTCGATCACCAGATCCGACGGCTCCCAGCTCATCTCCTTCGCCAAGGACACCCCGAAGCCACCCGCAGCCGCCGTCGAACCAGAGGCCACCCGAGCACCGATTTCGAGCTCCGGGCCACCATTTCCAACGCCGAAGGCTCCATTGAGTTCGTCTGGATGTACTGAACACAACCATGCGTAAAAATGGGAGTGCATGCAATGTATGGAGATTTTGGAGTTCGGCCGAAGGAAAACGAAGTGCCGAGGCCATGAGGATTATTGTTGTGCATGGTTTGTGCCAAAACAGAGGTCGTGCATGCGTTCTAAATCGCATGCACGAGGAGGAAAATAAGGAAAGAACCCGCGGTGGAAACTGAGGAGAAAAACGAGATTTTACAGAAACTTGAGATCCGAAAATCTCGGTGGTTCAAGATTTTTCTCACGCGGATAAACCACCTCAGCCTCTGCCTATAAAAATGAGGCCGAGCCCTCTGTGCAGCTTGCTGAATTTTTGAGAAGTCCCGCGAGTGCCTTGCCTCGTGAAGAACAGCCTGCGCGCCCCCTGCGCGGCAGTGAAGCCCGGAGCCACCCCTTGGCTCCGTGAGATCCTTTTGCTCACTTCTTGTGCAAAAGAAGAATGAGGAAGGGAAACGCGACCTTGCGCGCCCCCCTCTGTGCATCGCGCCCCCTTGCGCGGTTTGCACTTGCGCGCCCGCGGTGCCTTGCACCCGTGGCTTGCGCGGCCCTTGTGGCTTGAACCTTCTGCGGCAGGCAGTGTTGGAGTAGAGAAGGACACACCCCCTTGCGTGACTAGTTTGTGTTCAGGTGTGTGCAAGTGAAGGCCGAGACACTTGTGCTTGTGTGCCAAGTGAAGGAAGAATACCTACGGGTGGGTTGCATGCAAAAGAAAACAAAGAAGCCGTAGCCCTTGTGTTGGTATTCGGGTGTGTGAAAGAGGAGGCCGAGGCATGCCTTGTGTGTGCAAGTGGGTGAAGTGAAGACCACACATTTGTGTGTGTGTGCAAACTTTAAGAACCACCTACGGCCCAAGTGTGTGCAAGAATAAAGGAGTAGGCCAATATCAAGTGTGTGCTAAAAGAATATTATTTGTGTGTGCTAAGTTAGGAGGAAGAGCACACTTGACCGTGTGTGCATTTGAAGAGGCCGAGGGTTGTGACCTTGTGTGTGCACCAAGTGAAGACACATTTTGTGTATGCAAAATTGAAGAACAACCTACGGGTTAAGGGTGTGCAACAAGAAGAGGGAAGAGGCCAAAGTCAAGTGTGTGCAAAACAAAGAACAATTTATGTGTACATAAACAAGTGACAAAGAAGGCCGAACCTATGTGTGTGCACAAGAAGTGTGTGCTCACTTAGAAGAAGAGGAGAAGACCCACACAAAGTACAACACACTTTTAAGTGTGCAAACAAATAGAATTAAGTGTGTGAAGATTGTGAAGAAGGTGTGTGCTTAAAGTGACTACACCCTTTGTGGGTCTACTTCACCAAGAGGAAGAAAAGGAGAGTGCATGCATGCATGCATGCACGTGCACACGTGAACAGTGCTAAATCAGTGGTGTGCAACTGAGACTGGACCAGACCGAAGATAAAGATATTATTTGTCTGAGCATTCAGTAATTGGAGAGAAGCCGGGGCATCCTTAGAAGAAGGTGATAAAGCCCGAGCAAGATGAGATGACCTGCTCACCACAAGTGATCAGAAGAAGAGCAAGTCCAGCAGCCTTTATCCCAGGCTGCTGAGGATACTTGAAGAACTTAAAGTGAAGAAGAGCTACTCGTGTGACTCGAGGAGCCAGGAGAAGACCCTGTGGGACTCAGGGAGAAGAAGTCTTCAGTGGGATTCTGGAGCAGGCCAGTGGGACTCTGGTAACACTGTGGGACGCAGTATAAAGACCCTCCTGTGGGACTCAGGAGAGATACAGTGAGACTCTGTATCGACCATTGTAATTTTAACAGGTTATAATGTAGAATCCATGCTGAGAGAGCATGGCAAGGATGTAGGCCTTTGGTGCCGAACCTTGTAAATCCTTGTGTCCTATGCCTTTTCATTACTGCATTATCCGGGAAAGGTTGAGAGATACAAGAAGAGTGGATCGAGGCTTTAACCAGCCATAGAGGTTTAATTGATTAAGAATCAATTAGTAAAAAGTTTTAAAGGATCACTAATTCACCCCCTCCCCCTCTCAGTGATTCACACTGATCTGGGCACTTCAATTGGTATCAGAGGGAGGTTACCTCTAAAAGATCCAAGAGAGTCTATATGGAGTGCAGATTTGTGGAAATGAAAGAACAGCCTCAAATGGAGATATCTGCCAAAACTCAGAAAAACAGAATGAAGAAACAGGCAAAGAAGATGAGGAAGAAGGTTGCTGCAATCAGAGAAACTCCTTCTATGGAAAGAAATGTGAAAGTCACATCAGATGACAATTCCTTTTATCATTCTTCTGATGAAGCCTGCTCTAGTTGTGATGAAGATGGAAGAAACAATGATCTTCTAAATGCAATCAAATATCTTCAGAAGAGAGTCCCCAAGGAAGTTGCAATGTGTATAGCTACTGGCCTCCTTGATCTTCAAGAAGAAAAATTACAGCTAGAAGATTAAGCCAATTCTCTGGAAGTCCAATTGGCTAAAAGGGTTGGCATAACCAACACTCTCAGAAGGCTGGTGAATGCCAAAGATGAAACAGTTTCCCTTTGCAATGAAAGATATGAAGACACTGCTGAAGAATTGCAAAGAAGCCTTTCTGAGAAAGACATCTTTATGATAATGATCAAAGATGTTGTCCATGCACTGGAAAAGAGGCACAAAGTGTCAATGGTTGTCAGGGATGCTCAACTAGAAGAAAAAGTCAAAAGGGTGAAGGAGCTTGACAACTCATTGCTTGAAATGAAGCAGATGCATGAAGACCAGATAAAACAGCTGGAAGAGAAATGGTAAGGAAGGCTAAGAACAGTTGAGGATGAGAAGAACTCCCTCAACATGAAGTGTTTAGAATTAGAGGTGATATTGAAAAATCAGCAATCACCCAAAGCCAAAGCCTCCCAGTCAACTGAAAGGAGAAATGTTGCTACTCAAGTATGCTTTGAGAAGGATGATTCTAAGAGAAGGACATCCTCTAGTAAAAGTGCAACATCTTCTAAGAAGAAGGTAACATCCATACCATCTTGTACTGATGCTTCTAATAGTGTTTCTACTAAAAGTGCAGGATGGAAGAATAATTACAAACAAATATGGATGAAGACAGTAAAGAAGCAGAGCTCTCCTGAAACAGCACAACAGGTCAAGAAAAGTACCCTAAAATCAGAAGGACTGAAGAAGTCAAGATTTGTGGGTCAATGTTGGTGTTGTAATAAGTATGGGCACTGTGAAAAGGATTGTTGGTACAATCCACTAAATGTCAAAGCACAAAGGAAGCCCATGCCTAGGGGGAGCAAGCCAGAAGAAAAGAAGCAGCATCCACAGGTCCAGAGACATCTGTTTACTACTAACAGATTTGGATTACTTGACAACATCTGGGATGGTTGCAAAAGTGGTCAAAATGATACATGTCAATCTCCAACTGTATCCAAAGATGAAAAGAAGAGAAGATCACTGAACCTGGCTAAAAAGGAATCCTTGGGAAGCAAGAAGAAGAAAGCTGAAAAAGCTTCCAAGAAGATATTGAAAAAGGAAGATAAGTCCTTGGAGTCTGAGTCCAAGAAGGGTGATGCATCCGGAAGGACCACCAAGAAATGCTTCTTCTGTGGAAAGAAAGGACACATCATGGACCTTTGTAAAGAAGCCATGAAACTAAATAGAAGACAACTGAACTCCAAAATACAATCAATCCATAAGAAGAAGGGATTGATTGAAAATAAGTTGCCTAAGAAAGGTAGCTTAACAGCATCAAAAGAACCATGTGGAACTTCCAGAACTGGGGCCACCCTTCCAAATGATTTACTTGTCATATGGCCACATCAGTTGCAACTTGCCAAAGATCTGCAGAGAGCTGAAGATGAAGTTCTGGCAATTGCTAAAGCAAAAGGGAAGAAGAAGGTTTCACATGAAGATGTTTTGAGAACCACACCAGCACAATCATCAATGAAGATCAAATGTGCAAGTGTGAAGAATGGTGAAAATGGGACATCTCGGTTGAGAGAATCTTCTCAACATTGTTGTTCACATTGATGAACCAAGGAGGTTCCATCTTATTCCCTTATACTATTGGTATTTACATGTGCTGACATTGCAGGGAATTGAAGATGATGATCATTCTCAGCTGGAGGATGGTTTGGACAGAATGGAGTGCACCCCTTGAGGGGGAGCCAATCTGGAGAAGATGGGATTCTGATATTTAATTCCATCTTGAGAAAAGTGAAGGTATTCCAATCATACTTTCATCGCTTGTTTCTTAATTGAGGCTATCTTGTCAATTAAGGGGGAGTATGGATTGAAGACAAATGGATGAAAGGGGGAGCTTTATCATTGCACTGAACTTTATAATGAGTTTTGTGAAGTGTGTGCAGGATTTAGCAATTCATTGAATATCTGAAAAATTTCAAGCCACTTGAAGCATGATCTCACATGTTATAGTGAATGTGGACAGCATTGAGTTCCTTGGTCACATCACTCTTGTTTTCTACACCGGGTTAGCCCAAGTAGACTTAGAGCTGATTTACTAAAGGTTCATTGCTCAAGTGAACATGTGACATCATCCCTCTCTTAGTGCTTTTCAAGAAGATGCTATTCGAAGGGAGGAAGAGATATTTGTGAAAGAATACCACACCACACCTTTGCATTTGATTGCCAATAAGGGGGAGAAAATATTGGCACACATATTGACCCATTCATATGTGCTAAAGGAGTGTATTGACAACAAATACAAAGGGGGAGATTGAAGTGCATTGTGTTGCATTTGTTTTCAATGAGGCATGAAGTTGTCTTGAAATGAATGGATGTCAAGGAGTCAAGATGTGAATGTCAAAGGATGTGATGGTGATGGTGATGAAGGAGAATGGCCATGGTACCAAGATGCATGTCACTTGGGAGATTCACTAAGTGGCATAGGAGATGTGGTTGAAACATTCTCTAGTAAAATCAGACGATTGTTGAGCTGTTCTTAGAGTTCCAAGAACTTGTATCAAGATGATACAAAGTCACAACATGATTAGAAGACCATGCATTGTCACTACAATGCATGAGGAGTTGAAGAAGCAAGATGATCCATCCACAACCATTGAGTGGATGAAGTAGATTGAAAGAAGTCCATGCACTAACACTTAGTGCATGTGAATCTGAAGAAGTTCCAATTGATCTCTAATTAGATCAATGAAGATTCATTGAAGAATTATATGTGATTCTTGAGATTCAGTTAAAGAAGTCCCTCCTAAGTATTGAACACATATGGAAGAGGAGATGAAGAAGATAATTGATGATGAACCGTTTGGAATTCCATTCCTAAGTAATGAATATACGTTGAAGATAATGGAGGAATTTCAAATGAAGAAGAAGAGAGGAAGAAGGCTTGGAGTGGCTTGGCATTTGGCTTATACTCATGGATGAATTTGTTTTTGACAAAGTCTTATTCTATACTTTGCCAAAAAATATGGCCAGCCCGTGAGCACCTTGTGGGTTCAACCCCAAGGCTCATGTGGGCCTAAGGCGCCACGCCCAAGGGGGAACCCGTGGGGCGAGCTCAGGGCGGCAGGGGCGCACCCGCAGACACCACAGAGGCGCTGGGGCACGCCCGGAGGAGCGCAGGGGGCCGTGTATAAGCCCCCGAGGGCACGCGGTGGTGAAACCCGCGCGCCGGAGGAGCATAGTGGGCGCTAGGAGCGCGCCCGCAGGAGCAGAGAGTGGGCGCAGAGCGCGCCCGCAGGGAGAACACGGTGCGGGGCGGCACCGTGGAGGGAGAAGATTCAACTGGCGGGTTGAGGCAGCGCCAGGGTTATAAGCCGCGGCAAAATCCCGCGCCGTTTCGATGTGGGACGCGTATTTTTCACCGGGAGCAAATCTCCGCCGTCCGAGAAATCGCGCGCTGGATCTGGACCGCTCATCTGATCCGCCGCGCCCCCGATTTAATCCGGCCGTCCGATGTCTTTCGATCACCTGATCCGATGGCTCCCGGCTCATCTCCTTCGCCGAAGACACCCCGAAGCCACCCGCAGCCGCCGTCGAACCAGAGGCCACCCGAGCACCGATTTCGAGCTCCGGGCCACCATTTCCAACGCCGAAGGCTCCATTGAGTTCGTCTGGATGTACTGAACACAACCATGCGTAAAAATGGGAGTGCATACAATGTATGGAGATTTTGGAGTTCGGCCGAAGGCAAACGAAGTTCCGAGGCCATGAGGATTATTGCTGTGCATGGTTTGTGCCAAAACAGAGGCCGTGCATGCGTTCTAAATCGCATGCACGAGGAGGAAAATAAGGAAAGAACCCGCGGTGGAAACTGAGGAGAAAAACGAGATTTTACAGAAACTTGAGATCCGAAAATCTCGGTGGTTCAAGATTTTTCTCACGCGGATAAACCACCTCAGCCTCTGCCTATAAAAATGAGGCCGAGCCCTCTGTGCAGCTTGCTGAATTTTTGAGAAGTCCCGCGAGTGCCTTGCCTCGTGAAGAACATCCTGCGCACCCCCTGCGCGGCAGTGAAGCCCGGAGCCACCCCTTGGCTCCGTGAGATCCTTTTGCTCACTTCTTGTGCAAAAGAAGAAGGAGGAAGGGCAACGCGACCTTGCGCGCCCCCCTCTGTGCATCGCGCCCCCTTACGCGGTTTGCACTTGCGCGCCCGCGGTGCCTTGCACCCGTGGCTTGCGCGGCCCTTGTGGCTTGAACCTTGCGCGGCAGGCAGTGTTGGAGTAGAGAAGGACACACCCCCTTGCGCGACTAGTTTGAGTTCGGGTGTGTGCAAGTGAAGGCCGAGACACTTGTGCTTGTGTGCCATGTGAAGGAAGAATACCTACGGGTTGGTTGCATGCAAAAGAAAACAAAGAAGCCGTAGCCCTTGTGTAGGTATTCGGGTGTGTGAAAGAGGAGGCCGAGGCATGCCTTGTGTGTGAAAGTGGGTGAAGTGAAGACCACACATTTGTGTGTGTGTGCAAACTGGAAGAACCACCTATGGCCCAAGTGTGTGCAAGAATAAAGGAGTAGGCCAAGATCAAGTGTGTGCTAAAAGAATATTATTTGTGTGTGCTAAGTGAGGAGGAAGAGCACACTTGACCATGTGTGCATTTGAAGAGGCCGAGGGTTGTGACCTTGTGTGTGCACCAAGTGAAGACACATTTTGTGTATGCAAAATTGAAGAACAACCTACGGGTTAAGGGTGTGCAACAAGAAGAGGGAAGAGGCCAAAGTCAAGTGTGTGCAAAACAAAGAACAATTTATGTGTACATAAACAAGTGACAAAGAAGGCCGAACCTATGTGTGTGCACAAGAAGTGTGTGCTCACTTAGAAGAAGATGAGAAGACCCACACAAAGTACAACACAGTTTTAAGTGTGCAAACAAATAGAATTAAGTGTGTGAAGATTGTGAAGGTGTGTGCTTAAAGTGACTACACCCTTTGTGGGTCTACTGCACCAAGAGGAAGAAAAGGAGAGTGCATGCATGCATGCATGCACGTGCACACGTGAACAGTGCTAAATCAGTGGTGTGCAACTGAGACTGGACCAGACCGAAGATAAAGATATTATTTGTCTGAGCATTCAGTAATTGGAGAGAAGCCGGGGCATCCTTAGAAGAAGGTGATAAAGCCCGAGCAAGATGAGAGGACCTGCTCACCACAAGTGATCAGAAGAAGAGCAAGGCCAGCAGCCTTTATCCCAGGCTGCTGAGGATACTTGAAGAACTTAAAGTGAAGAAGAGCTACTCGTGTGACTCGAGGAGCCAGGAGAAGACCCTGTGGGACTCAGGGAGAAGAAGTCTTCAGTGGGATTCTGGAGCAGGCCAGTGGGACTCTGGTAACACTGTGGGACGCAGTATAAAGACCCTCCTGTGGGACTCAGGAGAGATACAGTGAGACTCTGTATCGACCATTGTAATTTTAACAGGTTATAATGGAGAATCCATGCTGAGAGAGCATGGCAAGGATGTAGGCCTTTGGTGCCGAACCTTGTAAATCCTTGTGTCATGTGCCTTTCCATTACTGCATTATCTGGGAAAGGTTGAGAGATACAAGAAGAGTGGATCGAGGCTTTAACCAGCCATAGAGGTTTAATTGATTAAGAATCAATTAGTAAAAAGTTTTAAAGGATCACTGATTCACCCCCTCCCCCTCTCAGTGATTCACACTGATCTGGGCACTTCATTTTCATAGTTCTTTTTCATGTAGGATCTACCAGTATTTGTTTCAATTTTTGGTGATATCATTTTTTTAGACACAATTAAGAATGCTCAGTAGGACGATATTGTTTTATAAGAAAACATAGAATCTTTCAATAAGGTTTATTTACTAAAGTAAAATGTTGATGAAGAATGTGTTTTCAGGTTTTAAATCTGGGTTTTTGTTCCAATTTATTAATTGATAGGGAAATTATTGATATGTGAGGTTGAGTGTTCTTCGTTTTATGAAAATCCTAATAATAGAAAAATGTTTAGAGATCTCTGATAACATTTCTAGAGGGAACAAATAAATAAATATATTTATAATTTTAACATGAAACATTGTAATTTAAAAAAAATAATGATTAACTATACATACAAAAGGTAATGTTCCACCATTATCGAATTTTAGTATGGAAATTATAGAATATATTCATTGATTTTATTGTGTGATTTACAAAGAAATCGTAAAGTATTAATGCAATTTTGGTAATTGGTGATCAATTAAATAACTACCATAATATTTTTCCATTCAAGATAATATTTATTATGTAAAATTTCACAAAATTATGTTAAATAGATAATTAGATTACATGGAGTCACACTCTCTATTGTACATAACTGTTAACCATGTATTATGTGAAATTTTTATAAAATTATTCATAGGTCATTGGGTACTAAATTAAATTTGACTATAGATTTCCATTCTAAATATAATTGATAGTAAAAGTAAAAAATTTAAACATTGTTGGACATTATTAGACCATTATCAATGGACTATTAGGGAATTTTTTATTATCATATACCTTTTTAGAGTTCTCTTACAATAATTTTTTTATTAAATTATACAGATCGATCCTTTTGAGTCATTAAATAATAATTACAGTTGGAATCTATCTTGATGGGATGAAGTGGGTGAAAGGATTTTTTGGACTAAAATTGGAAAAAAATTGTTGATAATGTGATGATGATTTAGTATAAAATTAGAAGAACGTATAGAAACCAAATATGTTATGTAGATAACCAAAGGAACATTCTTTCATTTGTGGTAGGTGATAATATTTTTCTCGAAGTATATCCATTGAAAAGTGATATGTTTTTTTGGTAAAAATTCAATGTTATGTCCATGGTTCATAGGAACATATGAAATTATATTGAATATTGGATCATTTTCCTATTTATTGGCCTTTCCTCCATGGTTATCTTAGTTATATGATGTATTTTGTGTTTCATGACATTAAATTATGTGCCAGATACATCTCTTGTTTTGATCCCTCAATCAATTCAGTTTGTAGAAGCCCTTTATTATAATTAATTCCATTTTCTTATTCGTGACCCTAGAGAAATATTTTTTTGGAGTAAATTTATTTAATATGATATTTTTTCTTTAAAAAAATAGGATTGGTGAAGAAACATGGGAATTATAAAATTATTTAAATGAAATATATCCCCACATGGTTAAGTAGTGAATGAAATTCTGAGGACACAATTTCAAATGGTGTAAAGAATTTAATTTCATATGTATTTTTGTTATAAATAATTTCTATGTCTTATAAATATTTAATAATTTTTTATTATATATTATTATTATTTATAATAATATTAGGTAATTTTTTAATCAAAATGAAAAAAAATTATTTCTAACCAAATTGGGATTTCACGCATTATATGGTTTTATTTAAATGAATAATTTCTAAATTATATGATATTAATTTGAAAAATTTATATCCATTCTTGAATTAATCTTTTAAAAATGGTCTTATGTTGAAATGTATTGAATTTTTTAATAATCATTGTTTTTTAATGAATAGTGAATATACTATTTTTTTAACTGCCTTTATTTTTCAAGTTTTTACAAGGAAAAATTATATTTTTTTATTTTTAGAATTTAATTAGTTATTTTTAAAAAACATAATCAAAATAATTACTATAATAAAAATTATACTTTAATTTCGTATGAAAATTTTATTATGCTTAAAAAATACTTTTTCATAAATATTGTTTTTTATCATTTTGTGTGTGTTTATTTTTAAATTAAATTCTATAAATTATATAAATTTAATATGATATAATTAATTATATAATTTCAATCATCATAATTAATATTAATCTATAGTGGCATGTTAATATTTTTATAATTAATAGTAAAAACAGAAAAAAATTGTTACCCCGGTTATGGTTACAACAGATTTACTAGGGTATAAACATAACTAATAATGGTTAAAATGAGATATATAAGTGTCTAAATTTTATTTTGTGACTAAATTTAGAAAAATGTTCAAATACTCTTGATATCTGGTCCAATTTGGAATCATTTTCCTTTAGGAAGACATTAATATATTTTATTATTTTATTAAATTACAATTATTCCATCTCCCCCACTAATAAATATCACCACATATAATTTTCCCACACATCCAAAGCCTTTTGGTTTTTAAAATCACATCTCATATACCTTCTTCAAGACCCTCAAAAATTTATATATTCTATTGTTTCATTAGAAAAATATAACCATTAAAGATTTTGGTATAAACCGAAATTGGTTTTCTGAGGATGAAGTATAATTATTAACTGAGTATTTTTTATATCATTTTACATATCTTTCAAATATTATTCATCCATGAAAAAATAATAACACTAGTATATCATATATAATAATATATTTCATCTTTTATGTAATAAACTATATCCATATCCTTCTACAATCAAAAGGGAAATGAAACTCTCATTCGTGTGTATGGTGAAATACTACCTTATGAACCGATCTAATTTGTTTCCCATCACTACCTCCCATGGATGATTATAATGATGGATTTAATGTATATATATTTTATTCAAGATATATTTAAATTATATAAATATAATTTTAAATCCAATTCCTTACCTTTCCATCCATTGAAATGTTATGATATTATTCGTTTATATGTGTGGATTACCACATCCACAAAGTGATGTGATTTTTTCTTAGGACCACATCACATATATGATATATATAAGTTTATTTAAAAAAATAATCATATATTTATTATATAATATTAATTTATAAATATATAAATATACATACCTTGTTTCTATCATTTTTGTTGAAAATGGAAACATCACTCATATATATATATATATACGGCTTACCATCTTTATGATTGTAAAACAACTAATTTTTCATAATCATCATCATGGTTGGATTTATATGTATAATTTATACAGAGAATATATAATTATTCCAATATTATTAATCAGTAAATTATTTAATGATGTCCTCTTTGACAATAGTAAACATAAGAAATCCATTTTAGACCTATGAGCCAAATATTATCAAAGAATATGATGTAGACTTAATTTACTAAGTAATTCTATATAATGTGGTAACTAATAAAATTTATGGAAAAATAGAAATTAACAATTATGTTTATTAAATTAAAAAAACAAACATAAGTTTATTATTCATGAATATAAGGAATTTATATAGTGATTCCGACTTGGAATAGGGGACAATTTATCTTAAATATATTGTTTTAAAAGTAATATAACATTATTTTATAAATCTATTTTTCAATGTTCATATTCATAAAAAATTTTCAGTATATATATTTATATGATCATAATTGAATTAAAATGGAAATTTAAAATCTATTTTGACTTCATATAAATGATTTTGAAAATGAATATTTATACATATTTTATATGGAACATTTTAAGAGAAATGGAGAATGAATTTTCTATCTTAATAAATTCAACATCAACTGTTTTTCCCTCTATTGTATCAATTATTTTATATTTGTATTCCTTTACAAAATTCAATGTCCGTTAAAATATAATTCATTATTATTTTTAGTGTGGGTATTTTAAAATGGTTTTTAAATGTAATTTATATTTGGATATCATGAATTATTCTCTTACTGGTGAAAATAATATTGTTATAAGTGAGATAATGGAAATGAAAAAATTCATGTTTTATTCTTACATTATGGTTCTTCTTAATTTTTCAAGATGATTTTTGAGCTTGATATAGCCCATGATAATAGGTGACCTTAGTACTCATCATTATGTTGAGTGATCCCAATATATCTCTCCAATGAATTGGTAAAGGGATGAAGTTAACAGGAAAGGTTTTTTATAAGATATTATAAGAATTTTTTGCTGTGTTTTTTCCATTTTTAAGAATGATTATAATATTGCTAGGAAAATAATTTCGCTTTTCAACTAGATGGTTTACATATGATTTTTATGGTATTTCATGTAAATCATTTGATTTTACAAGGTCTGCCAATGAGATTAATTTTAATGGTAACTTTATGCTACATCTCAAGGGTGTAATTTATATGTTAATAAATAGGTTTTCATGAGTTTTCCACAAGTAAAAATTAACCATTATGAGTTTTAAATTTCTTTTATGATTTCATATGAAATATTTTTTTAAATTATTTCTCTATATAATTTGATTTCATGTGTATGAAAAGGCTTATTTTGAGATCAGTTTATATTTTGAAAATTGAAACAGTTATGAGTATTCAGGGACTAACAATTTTCTTTATTTCAATTTATATATCCATTACTAAGGTTTTTTTTATTAATCATGTGTTTTAAAATGAATTTAATTTGGTTTTAAAGATTAATAGGTAAAAATATGAGGTCAAGATAAAAATGTAAAGATATGTTTTGAAATGAAAGTAGGTTATATAATAAATGTTTTGTATTGTGGGAAAAGTTAATTCTAATTAGAAGTTTCCACCTTCTGATATAATATTAATTTAATGATTATGACATAATTATCTAAAACTCTAAACCCAATTGATATTAAGAGATTCAATAAAATTATTTATTTTCTACAAAATAAATATTAATGGTTGTTTAATGTTGGTTCTTTATAGTTCTGGTCATTATTAAATATGATTCATGAAAGCAGATTTTCCAGGTACATAATTTTTCATTAATTCTATTTTGATCAACTAATTCACCCTTCATTATTATGCATTTGGTGGATCAATGATTAAAATATAATCTTGATAATTTATCAATGTAATTTGTTTATGATGTCTTGGTATACTATAAAATATATATAGTTAAAAAATTCATTTTAGAACCATTCTTGAAACTCATATATGGATATATTTATATAATAAATTTATTATGTGAAAATTATGTATTCTAGAAATTTCATTTATTGTATATATTACCACCAATGTTGTAATATTATTTGATCCTTCAAAGATAAAGGTTATTAAATAATGTCTTACACTAAAAACATAAATGTTATATTTAGTTTTATTAGTTTATAATGTCATGATGTAAAATTTATTCAAAATATCCTAGATAGCTCATATATGTATCAGGATTAAAGATAGTAGGGTAAAGTTCATTTGGTTAAAATAAATTATAAAAAACTAATAGTTAAATATATGATTGGAAAATAAATTTATATTAAAATTACCATCATGAAAATAGTGTTCTAAGATGTATATGGATGCTTTGAAGAAAGAACCCAGATGTATCCTTAAAATTAATAAATGTGTTTTTCTTTAACATTGTGATAATTAAGGATTACTTTAATATAATTAAGCCCCCCCTTGGAATCTCATGTTGGTAACCATATTATTTTCCATTAAAATATGGATGTGTTATCGTTATGGTTAAATATGTGAGATATATAGATATCAAAAAACATTGAAATACATAATTTCCTAGACATAACTAAACATTATACTAGTAAAATGGTTTTACCTACCTATAGATATTGATTTCTCAACAAAAATCAAGCTTGGAAAGGAAAATAATTTGATTGATACTTTGATTAAAAAATAATATGGATTTCTTACAAAAATAAAGATTGAAATTGATCAAATATTTATGACTTATGAAAATATAGATATGTGAATATTTAGGCAAGATGAATCATCCTTCCTTTTTTTAAAAATATAATAATAACATTATTAAACAAGTTAAAAATTTCATAGTATGAAAATAAGATTTTACAAAAGAAAATTAATGTCATGAAATAGGGAAATTTGGTAGATGA
Source organism: Viscum album (assembly GCA_963277665.1). Classification (NCBI taxonomy): domain Eukaryota; kingdom Viridiplantae; phylum Streptophyta; class Magnoliopsida; order Santalales; family Viscaceae; genus Viscum; species Viscum album. The sequence goes on from OY728119.1 coordinate 1,920,370,521, forward strand.
TTTTTATTAAGACCGTGTTCTAAAATTCATAAATAGGTTATATATTCTATAAATACCTAATCTAAATATATAATTACTTGATGAATCCTATCACACAACAATATTTTTGCTTTTTTATTATTATATTTATTTTATATTATTTGGATTTATTTTGAGTATGAGTTGTTTTTTGCCAAAAAAATTAATGTTTTATGAGTGTGAAAGGGTCTTACTTAGTAAAAAAATTCACATTTTTCTGGATATTTCATTATATAATTTCAATTATAATTTTTTGTGTATGGTACAATTAACCATGCAGGGTGCTAGGAAAAAATAGTGATAGTGTTTTTATAAGTTTAGTGATGGTTGCATAGTCACTGTATAGTTAGGAAATCTAACGAGGTAAACCATATGTGTTTCTAAGTATTAATTTTTTTCTATTATTATTATATATCTTTTTATACCCTAAATATATACCCCTATCCAGCTCACACCATCACATAACACCCCCTCCATGATGACCCCCCAACAATCTGACCACATCTCTCAACTAACTACCAATCCCCCTTCCTCATCATGCCTTTCACATAGTATAGTTCTCACAACCATATGGTGACCTCATCATTATAGCCTCCCATATCCCAATGTCATGTAGAAACCCCATCCCAGTAAAACCACTTCTTCACTCTTAGTTAGTCCTACCACTCCCATATATCCTCTATTCATGAAAATTAACAGTAAAATATATGTGTTTTAGGGTAATTTCTCCAAGGTATGGTCTCTATAGTCCCACTCATCATTGTAGGTTTCCTTTCACTAGTAGTTTTTTCTATATAAGTATACCATAAGAGTTTTTCGATTGATATGAGGTTTGTGGTTTTCATGGTTCTCTATAAGTGAGAATTGTTCTCTTTACTTATTATAACCTTCTTCATCAAAGGTGACACATTCCAAATCAATCATCATTGACATGAGGTGGGAATCACTTGTCCTAAGAATTTAATTTTGGAACCATTTACTATATGGGATTTAATTCTTATATTAATTTTTGAATAATTGTATTATGTATGTTAGTTAGTATTCGAATGAACATAAAATTCTATTTTACCTTTATTCACAGTAGTGGATATGATTAATTTCCTAAAATATTAAAATATGGATTTAAATTAATTTAGATCACTAGAGGGTTATAGAACATAATTATTGTGTTTTTATAAAAAAAATAAAATATAAGAGAAATAATTTATTTCTAAATTATTTTATTTGGCATTTTAATTGGTACATTCAATAATATGTATTTATATATAATTTAAATTACTATTTTGAATTAATTGAATTGTTTTGAAAAATTTAAACCCCTATTGTGTTTTACAATAATGTATTGGGTAGTGTTTTAGGCATTAGGTGATTTTAAATTAAATTAGGTTTATTTCTAAAGATATTATAATAGTGGATTTCCAAAATCAATTATAATAGATATGATGGATTTTTTTAATTCCACTATAAAATATTATAATATTTTTGAATTAAACAAAATCCATGATATAATTGAATTGACGTTTTATTATATTTCAATTGGTGGTATAAAATATTTTCTTTTTTGTTTGAGAAATATAATGTCTTAAAGGATCATTTTTTCCTTATTAACATGACGTGTTTCAATTTTGAAAAACACATGGAAACCATGGGTATTTAGGAGGGTCAATTGGGATTTTTTCTCTAGACATATGTAGAAATATTCTACCATCCCTATACTTTTAATTATTCTACTGCATAACCTAAAATACATGTGACATTGATTCTAGTAATCATTAGTACTTTGCAATGATCATTCATGATAGACCATGCCCATGAATGGTATTATATTTTTTGGTCACATAGTGTATGAGTATCCAAGAATGATAGGTCCTAAACATAGTTTCAATAGGATTTCCTTGGTGCTTATATTTACTTATGTTATTCTAATATTGTGGTAATTTATTTTTTATTGCCTTTCATTCTGGTTCTGATTTTTATTTATTTTTTCCGTGGTTTTTTTCACTTAATTTAATAGTTTCAAATGTATTTAAAAATAATTTTAATTAAAATAGTTTGGAAAATACTTTTAAATAGTAGGATTTATATAATAGTTTAGTAAGACATAGGAACAATTTATAATTGATTTTATTCATTTAAAACTAAAAGAAATGGAATTTCATTAATATTTGTATGTTAATACAAACTATTATTTTGAATCTGAAGAAAAATTTTATAATTTCCTTTCCTAAAATATGGAATATTGATCTCTTATTAATGTATTTTCATATGATAATTTGAGCGGTGTCATACTATTTATTGTCATTCACATTCCAATATTATCACATTTTAGTTTCATTCCATTATCTGATTCTTCTTTCTCTATTTGAATGTGTCCAACTACAGTATAGATTTGTGAACGTTGGGGTTTAGATATTAGATTTTATTTTATTTTTCTTATTTATAATGTGGTTCATAATACATGATTTAGTACGTCATTCTTTTATATTCATATAGTTTCTTTCCATGTGATCCCAATAATTAAATTCTTTACAACCTTCAATTATGGTTATTGGTGGATTTCCTTATTTATGTAGACACTAGGTGATTTATGTTTTACAAAATTATTAGGGAGTTTGGGTGAGAGAGAAGGGTTCATATATATGTGGGGGAGTTCAGAGGTTGATCTACGAGATTTATTTCTACCTCTATTATATCTAATGTTTGTACTATTTTATTTTTTGTATCAATTTTATTAGAATGGATTTCCAACATATGAATTGTTCTTTCTGGAATTTTGCTATATTAATTTTCAACTTTAACACTAATAAAGGGTAAAACCATCCTCAAAATTTATATTTGATACATTAAACAATTTAAATCAACTCTATAGGATCATGGATTCCCCTCAGGTTCATGATAGTTCAGATAAGGTGTATGATGGAGGGAAAGCTATGGTATGTTCTTGAAAAAACTCACAACATAAATTTCACTATAAACACTTATAGAACCAAAATGTAAACGGATTTAAGAGAACATTTTTTGAAGAATAATATGGAGTGTGAAATTGTTGATTATGTATCAAGAATATTGGTTTTTCAATAGTAAACGCATGAGAGACAATATCCTAAAATAATTATTAAACCTCTCCACATTCTTATATGGATGTGGGAAGGCATTACTAGAGACATTATAATTGTATTTCAAAGTAATATTTAATGATATTATTTTACAAGGGTTATTATTTATCTCTTTACAACCTTTTCACATTTCCACACTATAGGGCATGATCTTCCTCTTGAGCTTCTCAAATGGAAACATATCAATGATTTTGTGATAATTAATGATAAAACTATTTTTATTATATCTAATCATGACAAATTTTTTAAAATAAAATTATATAAAATTCTTTATAAGTCTCTCAACATAGAGATACATTTGAGTATTTCTTATAATTCATAAAAATATGGACCTTCCAAAATGACCATTTAAACTTTAGAAGATATGATGAGGTTGTGCTCATACGACCTTAAAGTTATGTGGGAACCTAAGAATTTTATGATGAAGAATGAACAATATTTATTTATGATTTCAAATTCTAAAATGTTTTTAGGATGAAATTTTTTTAAGAGGGGAGGAATATAATACCCACGTTTATATTATAGTTTTAAGATTATCATTCAAAAGAATCTATAACATAATATACATATAATTCTAAAAGAATGTGATTAAAATATAAATTCAAGAATTATAGGAATTGATTTTACTAAAATAATTTTAATATTTTAAATGATAATTTAAAGATTATTTAAGTTTAATTTTTCAGATTTTTCAGAAAAAATTTGATTTTTGGATGAAGAGTGAAAAATAACGATTTTACTGACACTATCAATTTTAAAAAATTATCAACTTATAATAATGGTATTAATGTTAATGTAAATTATTTAATTAGGAAAATATATTCTTAATAATTAATAATATTCATTTAATATTATAAAGTTCTACAAATAAATATATGATTAACATTTCTAAAATTTAACTAATGTTTTTTTGTCAAATAAATAGTATTTTTTGTTCTTCTCATTTAATAAATAATTTAGAAAATACAATTATATTTTTGTTCTATTTTAACGATTAATAAGTCTATTTTTATTTAAATTAATCCAAATATATCAATGGGAATCTACATTTTACATTACTTAGGTTTAAAATCACTTTTATTCTTAAAATGATCATTATGTTCAAAATGGTTTTATTGTCTTTTAATAACATAAATTAATTTTTTTTACCAAATCTATAAATGTAATGTTTTATAAATATTTAAATATTTATCACCATAATTAAGGTTAAAGTGAGTGGAAATGATTAAATTAAGGTATTATGATTCCATATAACCCAAAAAATATTGGTTAAATTTTATGGGTTGGTATTATTCATACCTAAATCTCTATTTGTTATATATTATGTCAATTTGGGTCCACATTACTTGAGTAATACATTAATTTTATTATAAATTTTCATGAATTTAGGTGTTTTACACCCACATAACATTTAAAAGTGTAGCTCATCCAATCACATATCCCCACTTATTAATACACATAGCATGACCAATACCAACCAAAATACCTTCCATCATCATTTTTTCTTTTTTTATATACTATTATCAATAAAAACCACTTCATGATTGATTAAGGTGTAAAATAACAGTATAGGTAATATTTCCTACTAAGATTTTTTAAGATCCATTATTCTTAAACATCATAGAAATATTTTGTAACCATATTAACATAATAAAAAAATAAATATTTAATATACATCTATTTTTTATGTTAATGTTGAAAAATTTTGTTATCTTCATTCTATCCCATGTAAAATGAAATCATTTCTCTTACGTGTTTAAGTATTAATGTCTCCCCAGAGAGTTGTAATTTATCTTTCATCACCACCTCACATGGATCATTATAGAAATATTGTTTATTATTTTACATTATATTTATGAAATAGTTTTTAATCTATAAATATAATACATCATCTACCTCACCATAGACCCATTCATTGAAAAAATGGTAACAATGCTCGTGAATACATGTGGACTACCACCTCCATGAAGTAACATGATTCATTTAAAATTTTAAATTTTCTTGGATAATAATCAGGACAAATAAATAAAATATAATAATAATTATACATATATATATATTTAAATTTTAATTATTATATACTTTATATCTGTTATGACCATTAATAAAATAAAAACTTCATCATGTGTATGTGCAGACTACCACCTCTAGGAATTGTGTATTTCATTTTTAAAAAATTCTATACAAATAATAAAAATTTTATTCAGGAAATTATTTACATTTTGGATATGAATTTTCCATTTCATATCACCATTAAACATGGTGATCATAGAGAAATTGTTTTTAAGAAATTGACTGGACAATCTGAAGTGGTGGACATAAGAAATAAATAAAAATTAATATATTTAAAATGATTATAAAAGGAACTTAATATTTTAATATTGATGAAAAATTAATTCATAAATTATTTGAAAAATTTTAGATTATTATTCCTGATCATATAACGTTTTTTACCATGTATGAATCTATGTTAAGGTTTTTTCAACTCAATTACACTTCATTGAGACCTATTTTATATTACATACTAAATTTCTTTTTTATAGTGTATCTATTAGATCTTTGAAATGTTGTATCACTAATTACCCATTATTATCGGTATTTAATGTTTAAAATCAATATATATCTTTTAAGGGGGTTTTAATAACTATTCTATTAAATCTATAAAGCTTTATTTTAAAATCTGAATATTATTCTTGATTATTCATATTTTAATTTACATTGGACAAATTGTATTCATATTTCCTTCTTAAAATATTCATATTTTATTCTTATATGGTTTTTTTTGGGTTTATGAAATTTCCTTTAATAATTCTCTCTCTTTTGTACTCAATTATTAAATGAATGGTGGTTTATCAAAAAAGGACTTCATGATATTTTTTCAATGAGAATGTTTCCCTTTCATATAAATTTTCATAAAAAAAATTATAGAAAAAACTTCTACATTAAAATTATAATGAATGTAATTATAATACTAACATTTGATTTATTTACATAGTTTTGAAATGAATCATTTTATTATATTTCCAAATAACTCATTGTTGGCATTTAATAAAAGTGTAAAAGGATTGTTATTTTAACATATAATGCATGAATATATTTTTCAAGCATTACATATATTATTTTAAATTTAGATTAACCTACATTTTTATCTAATGTTTGAAAAAAAACATTTTCGATTATTCTCTTAATTTTTAATTTTTATATTAAATTTCAAACGAGTATTTTTCTAAATTTTGGAAATAATATTTTATATGACGTATAACTATATTTTTATTCCAATGTTTTAAATATTTAATGAAGGTTATTCTTAAGTTTTCACATTCATTTTTCTCTATATAATTTAAAATACATTCCATTATGTAAAAACCATAATTTCTAATGAATTTTTGGTCTTCTATAATCCTTTATTAATTTATAGAATAATCATTATTTTGTGATCATTCACATTCTTGTGATCATGTTCAATATCATTGCCTTTTATTCATCGGAAAATGTTTTTCTACATCATGTCCATATTTTCAATATCATGGATGTTATACATATAATTTCTAATAATTTGATATTTTATTAACCATATATAATTTCAGTATATGGTGTTATTAGAAGGAATCTTATTGAGAATGTTACATTATTTAATGGGGTAATATTGACATTCCATATTCTTTATTCAATGCATATATTTAATTTTTGTTAAGGAATAACTATTATCTTGTATATTTTTTATTTCATATGTGAGGATGGAATTGGAATTATGTAAGTGATTGATGGGGACTGATTACTGATAACCCCTCGATTAATCGATTGGTTTCAAGAGACAATTAATTGGGAAAATTAGTTCTGTGATTTTATTATTCTTACCCCTTTATTAAAATGTATGTGCGTATGGACTTTAATGAATGGTTCATGATGTTTTATATGGAATAATTTATGGTAAGATCATAAAATAATCCATTATAGATTTTCTTCATTAAATATTTTAGTTATTATAATCCATGTGATTATCATGTCGATATTTTCAACAAATATATTCTCAGTCTCTTGTAATTGATTAAATGGAATATATTTTAAATATCCACTCTAGGATATTGTTTATTATTTATTATCATTCCATATAAACTCATGTCATGTTATATTATACTAATTCCATTACATGACATATGATATAAGTCCCCAACCACAAACATTACATAATCATGAGTTATGTCATGAATTCATAATGAGTATTTTTCAGGATTAGAGTTTTAAAGAATTAATCCATATATATTACATAATAAACCAAAACATTAAATGTGGATAGTTACACAGAGTATCCACTTTTTCCACCAAAGGAAACACTTAAAAAAAACAAGATTTATTATTCTTGATAAAAAGATTCTTGACTTATTCCCTTCCCTTATCCATCCTTATACACTATAAAAAACATTTCATAAATTGGGGAGGAGAATAAAATGTTTAGTAAGGAATAGAAAATATGGTCTAAAAAATTTAGTCCATGAATATTTATAACCTAGGAAAACATTTTCACAGAATCATACTTTTCACCCATAAAATATAAACTATTTAGCTTACATCATGTCATTATAAGATTCATATAAAACATCAAAGAAACCTAAAAAAATAAATTTAACATGAGGATTTCATATCATACCTACATTATATATTTCACAGCTATATAGGTAGCAACCTTCATGGTTACATTTAGAATACCCATCAAAATATATACCCTAAATCTCTTAGGAGATACATTAACGTTTACCTCTATTAGATTACCCAATGAATTGAAGAGATATCAGGGACACACCTACCCCAAGTTTACCCTGGAGCCACCCGTGTACATTATAAATTCCCAATAACCATAACATAATCAAAACATATGATCAAACTTAAATGAAAAAAATAAAATTTCCACATTGCAATCACCTAATATCATTTCAACATATTGATATAATTAATTCATTTTAAAATTCAAAAAATAAGAGTTTAATAGAATTTACACTTTAATAACCTCATGTCCATATAAATAAATCCTAAAAACAATTTTGAAAACATGGACATTAATGATAATGATTTATAAGAATAAATATTTAAAACATTTAAAATAATTATTCAGTTAAAGAATCTCTTACCACTTGAGAAACACTTAAAAAAAATATTTATAGAATAAAATTAACTGAAACATTAAATATAATGAGACAATATTATGTCATGATATAACATGTCAATAATGTTTTATATAAACCATATATAATAATAAATGTGCATAAAATCATGCTATGCCTCAATGAAAGGAGATTGAGATGAAACCCCTTACCTTAAATCCAAATCGTCACGTATGTCCCTTATTCTTCCGGAATAATAACATAAGTTAAGTTATAATTGTTTTATAACCATTTTCATGTTTATTATTACTTTTATATCACCTATTACCTATTTATAACAATCAAATAATTATTCAAGTTCATATCGTTCGTTTGGTCGATATTCAGTACATGTGTCCAAAATGAACATGTTTTGATGTAAATTGACTTTATAGTCAAATTTACATCATCTCCATAATAATATTAATCATTATAATATCATTTATATCAAGTATATATATATTTATAATGTTAAATAACATTTGTATATAATAAATGGAATGCATCGTTCATGGAGATGGTAGGTCGTATGTACGCATGAACACTACATTCATTTCTATGTCTTCTTAACGGAATGAAAACTAAATGATAAACATGATTTCTATAATTCCAGTATAATAACTATGTTATATATGTTACAGAAGTTCATTAATTACAACATTTATATGTTCCTTGTATTCCATGATCAATTCATATCACATTGAGGGCCGGTAGACTGCACTTCCTCAAATGAAATTATCTTATTTACACATTATGGAAAGTATAAAGGTATACCACTATAGGAAAATTGAAATTTCGAAGTGGTTATTTTGGGATATGGTAGTGGTTTAAACTGACGCTATATTCTTTTGTGGTGGTTTCTGAAAACCACCGATAAATTATATGTCTGGAAACTATTGGTGGTTGTTAAAGCAGTTTAGCGGTAGTTTATGGGAACTGTCGTATTTGGCGCATTTTTTGCAGTGGTTTTTCTGGGAAGGAGATTAATTTTTTTAGAAGCGGTTAAAAACACCACAAATAGAAAAATACCAATATTTATCAGCAGTTAAAAAATCGCTTAATGTATTGTTACAGTTAGTGGTGGTTAAAACTGCATCCAAAAAGTTGATTTATAAAAAAACCAGTTTTTGGATCCCATATACTAGTGCCCTAAAAAACCATTCCAAGAATACCAAAACACAAATGGAATAAATACTATAGTAAATATGAAAATATATGAATAAATAATCACAACGAAATGCATCATTATGTGACTAAAGGAATTCAGATAAAAAACTGTGGTCGTTAGACCTTTAAATAAAATTATAAACAAGCATGTATGTCACATTTCACGAAAACAGTGTCGAACCTACGTTCAATCTATTTCATCTACAAAGGTTCCAACCTTTACATAACCATTCATGTCAAAATACATCCCACTATCATTGGTGCTAACTATTCAAAAAACTCAGGCCTCCCTACCCATACCTCATCAACCAATATCCATCACAAGATCAAATAACATTATATATAAAGTCATGCAACTAGAGAAATAAAAAGACAAAAAAAATAAAATAGAGTCAATATGGAATCTAGTCCATAAAATAACAATCCATCCATTCTACCATTATTTAATTTTCTCTGAGATATAATTTTATTGGGTTAATTATTAGGTTGTTTTTTGTGTTTTAGGATTTATAGAGCCCTCTAAATGGTTGAATGATAGGTGCATGGTTATGGGAAACCATGTGGTTCTACCTAGAAAACCATGTGGATTGATTGAAGAAGGATACTAGGTGGGGCATGCTATGAACATAGTTAGAGATGATCTTGGATCAATAACCTTGAAATATAAGTGTCTCATAATTGAGGAAAAAATAATTGTTAGCACATAATTTACCAAATTAGAATATTCCTTCATTGATGATGTTGTTTAAAATAATATTCAAATAAGCAATAATGGAGGGAAATGAGTCTCAGGGAATCTAATAAAGACCAAGAGTATAATGAATAACATAGAAAGTTGAAATTTTTGATTTTCAGCATTTATAAATGTTAGAAATAGAAATGTTGTGGTAAATGAATTGGGAAAAAAATGTAGGATAAGTTATTATAATGAAAAAATGAATTTTGGAAAAATTAATCATAAAAAATGAATCATCACAATAATGAGTCAACATATATGGTGCATACCAAAATATATAAATAAAGGCAAAAAAACGAAACATTAGAAATAAATAAAATACATAAAAGAAAACATAACAAATCTAGAAAATGTTAGGTCATGAAAATGTATGGAGGAAACTATGTGCCACACATGATACATATAAAAACTAGCTATTACAATATTTGTCCAACATATCAACAGTACTACTAATCATTTTCCATTTATGAATAAATATCATCACCCTCTCTACCTCCATCTCCACTTCATGCTACCACCTGTAAAAACATAATATTGAAAATTAAATAGTGTTTTATATTTATATTTAAACATAAAACCATTAAAAATTTGATAAAATAATTATTTTTAAATTATTTAGATTTACCTTTTCACCACTAGTCGATGCAATAACACTGGGGGGATATATGATCTTCTACTGACACATATCAATCTATGCTTTCTGAAATGTGGATATCTGAACCCCCTAGTCTTAAACATTGTTTTGTAGAGAAACAATCTCTATATGAGAATCTCCGAGTATGGACTGACTACAACAAAAAGTAGATCTATCTAAAATCCTCGATGGCCTAGCGAAGACCTCTGATGATATGGGTCAAAAACCCATCATGCACACTCTACCATGATGCTCCTTCCAAAGGACATTAGCAACCAGGTCATCCTCAAAGACTGAGAAGGACTACCCAGGATGGTCATCCCATATTTCATTAATTTTTACATATAAATAAAATATCAATATATATTAACATATAAAAAATGATAATAAGTTATTACAATGAAAAAATGTGTTCACACCCCAACATCGTTGGCAGGCTCATTACAAAACTTCGATCAGATTTTTTGTGAGCATCCAACCACAATTCATTTCGGGATGCTTCATACCCTAAACACTATGAATAAATTAAACAAAGATAAATAAAAAAATTAATATATTAAATAGATAATATTTTCTTATAAATATTTAAACTAATGAAAAGATTACCAGAGTTGATTGGATTCTAGAAAATCATTTTGACCCCACAATGTGAGGGATTATTTGCTTATCCCACCACGATGCATTCTTTCTTGAGATATCCTGAAATAAATATTATCTAATTTAATAGAAATTTATTCAATTTCATCTTCTCGTCATATACATGTATAAATGTAAAATGTGGTTAATATAATAATATATATTTAAATACTATCTACTTCTCATCATGATGTCTATCAACAAAAACGTTCCACTATTCATTGGGTACCACATTGGGTATGTTCTCATATATTTTTTGAAAATTCAAAAAAGTATCATTGACATCAATTTACAATCTCCATTGGAATTCATTCCATTTCATTCCATGATTTTTTCAACATCCACTTTCGTGCTATCACATCAGCAACTATAAAGTGGAAAAACATATGTATACAGAAATTTGTTTTGAACATATTAATAACATGACATTCAATTACACCATAATATATTAACACTACCTTTATTTTCAAATCAAAAACATAATTTTTCCTACATGGAGGCTTATGTATCCAATCATCATAAGAAATAGGAAGGGAAACAAGCTCTACTACTAGCGAACCTATAATTTTGAAAAGTAATCTTGTGACGTCATCCATGGGGACCCCATATAAATCAAATAGGACAACTATCATCTCTCTATTAGTATTCCACACATCATGAATTTTTATATTTTTCTCCATAGTAGAATTTTCTTCATCTTTAATGGGAAATAAATCATTATAAAAAAATTACAATAAATTTATTTATATTAAAATTTTACCTATAACTATGACCCTCCAGTATGTTTGTGATGAACTAGATGTGGCACGCCACTTCCCCGCTGCTGAGACTTATGAAGGGGAATTCAATGACTTGTATTATAAAAGGATGCTCAAAAAGGGTGTGAGAGATGGTGTAGGGTGAGATGGTGTAGGGGGTAGGAATATAGTGGCTTAGATGCTGTTGAGAGGAAGACATATGGATCTTCATCTATCACAATAGTGGCTGAAACAATGTATCACTTCCTCCATGGAATTCCTTTCATTTAATAAAATAAAATTATGTTCAGAACATATATATCGAAAAAAATATGCAGAAAAAAATTTAAATATGATAATAGATGCCCAATACTATCAAAAAAATATACATAACAATTGTAATTAATAACTTCACCAATGAAATAAGTTGTTGCTGAATAAATAAAAAACCATACATGCAATCATTTTCCAATACAATAATGTCAGTTTATTACTCCATTAATTCATCCACTTTATTCATCCTTGCTAGACTAATATTTTCAATATCACGAAGGAAAATTAATTATGCTTCTTGTTGTCAATGAGATTCAATTTCAGAGGAAAAATCTTCCACTGCATCACCTATATCATACAAATCTATTTGTATTACATGAGAAAATTCACTTCACACTTCATCCACAACATCATTCACATAATATATCAATTTTTCATGGAATGATAAGATAAATGGATCATGTAGTTCATGATCACCAACATCCATCAAGTGAGAGAAGTTCAAAGAAGTAAATTTTAATGAATCTCTTTTAACACCTCTGATAATATCGTCCCAATTAAATTTGAATAAAACTACTAAAAAAATTCCCATGGTAGTTTAATTCAATAATATCAGTCAGCTTTCATTAGTATCCCACTTCAATAAATGCAAATATACCACTATTCTATTTTTTCAAACCCCTTTCTTGATCGACTGTACAAAATCTAAATCCTTTCACGTTGTAAGCCTCAAAATTTCTAACTTGTTTTAGAGGACCTCGAGCTAGAAAAATCAAATCATCTAATAACTCTACTAGGGTTTCAGTATTAAGGATCTAAAAAATGAAATATACTATATGTGGAAAAATAATTTGAATTTATTGTAATATTTATGAATATACACGTCTTGTAAACTATTATACATTATCTTTATTAACAGATTTTGTTATATAATTATAATTTCGTGTTCAGACTGTCATTTGCCTATTTTTTTGTATAATAAACTCTTCAATAAATCGATCCGAAAATTCGTTATTCAACAACACATATCTATGTGCCTATAATAATTCAAATTCTATCAGTGTCACAATTTAGGTCCTCCCAGCTGATATGCCAATAGAAGAAAATATTTTTGATATCTGATGTATTTGAAATTGTGGTAATGTGTCATCAACATGTCCAACTTGATTAAATATTTTCTAAATATCATACAATTATCTATAAAAATAGGTAACACACTCATCAGCTAAATAGCCTTCAGCAATAGAGCATTCTGGTTGAGCATTATTTCTCACGTATGGTTTGCAATTCCCAATATATATGTGAAATAAAGTATACATAATTATGAATTATATTAAGTGCCAAAAATTGTATACGTAACTAGAAAATATATAAATAAAGTACCTATCAATTGGATACATCCATCAATAATGGATAGGGCCTCCTAATTTAGCTTCCTTAACCAAATGCACAGTTAAATGCATCATGACAGAAAAAACGATAGAGGAAATATAATCTCCATTACACAAACGTTCAAAAAAAACATCTCCTAGAGGCTGTCAATCTGAAATGGATTTAGATATTTCTCACATAGTTTTTTAAAAAATGTACATAATTGGAGTATAACAGTAGTAACTTTTTTAGGTAATAATGTACACAATGCCAATAGTAGTAACTGTTGTAAAAACTATGAGAATCGTGACATTTCAATCCATGTAACTTAAGATTATTCAAGTCAAGGCACCTTAAGATGTTACTTGAATACCCATAAAATACATTCACATTATTTAAAAATAGAACGAATTTACCTGTATCCCTATTTTTCATTGAAAAAATTTCCAAAGAGTACTTTTCATTCTCATCTGGCCAGAGATAACATTTTATGTTCATTACTTATAAGTCTTTGCGGGCATTTAGATGACGCTTTGACTTTCCATGCATTGTAAGCAATGTGAAAATTAAATTTTCACAGAAATTATTCTCAATATGCATCATATCATGATTATACTGCAACAAATTATATTCCCAATACAGATGTTTGAAGAATATACTTTTTTTCTTTCATTGTTGCTTTCTGATTTCACTTGACGATGCACATTGAACCTGTTTCCCGCTATCATTCAAATTATGAAACTTCCAAAATTATAGTTCAACATTTTCAAATTTTTATAATATATTAGAACTTGTTTACAACTTTAGATGTGTTATAATATCAATGAAATCGTTAAATTTTTATCTATTCTGCCAAAATCTCTAAAATGCATCGAGCAATCTTTGAAGGAACAAGAAGCACCAATTTCTACTGTGAGGTATCCATTTGGACTCCAAATGGAGGTAACAAATAAGAAAAGACAAACTTGTGTAAATGTTCCAACCAGATAAATTCCTAAGACCAAGGATGTCACTAATTTTTAACAATAATGCAGCTTGCACTTTGGACACTGTTTTTGAAGAAGCATTAAATGTATCAACATCATTGCTCTATAACTCCTGTAATTCTTCAATCAATGGTTGAAATTATGAATCAATATCACTTAAAAATTTTTTTAGGAATAATCATCAAATTGATAAAATATGTTTGATGAAAACACTTCCATGGAGGTAGATTGTAAGGGATCAAAACAACTGGCCAAATACTATAACTAGTAGTCAAAGTCGCAAATGGGTTGAATCTATCAGCAGCCAAACCCAATAGAACATTCCTAGGATCAGACCAGAAATATAGATGTAATGAATCAAATGTATTCCAGGATTGTGAATCTTATGGATGTATCATTATCCCATCATTCTTATTATCTACAGAATGCCACTTCAAGTGTTCGGCGGTTTTCGATGACAGGAATAATCTTTGAAATCAAGGTTTCAATGGAAAGTAATGATAAAACTTTGTAGGTGTTTTCCCTTTATTCTTATTCATGAATGTATGTTGATTTAGACTTCCAACGTCACCCATTGACTTCCATATAGAGGAAGAATTTTTTTTCAATTCTGTCTACATGACTCCTCTTTCCAATAAAGTATACAATAATTGAGACATGCATGTATATTTGTATAATTTATACCAAGCCTGTTAACAACTTTTTTCAAATTATAAAAAGACTCAGGGATTTTTTTTATTCACGAAATGCATCACACAACAATTCCAATATCATGGACATTTCATTATTTGTAATTCCACGCAGACATTGGATATGGTACAACATTAATAGAAAGGAAGGCTTTGAATATTTCAAACATAAACTATAAAACTCTTGATTTCCATCGTCAACTAAATCATGAAATGTATTTTCCTCTGTGAAGTTTGTTCTTCCATTTGTCTCCACAATATCAAGATGAGGATCCAATGATATGTTACAATCTTGATCTGGTTGTGTTACTGTCTCAAAAACATCACTTGTCACATTTTAATTTGTAGCACCTTAATCTATTTGTTCTATTATGTTTTGATGTTGATAGTGGTGTCTGGAAGTTCCAAATGCATCATTTATGAGGTTTTTTATTTCATTTTCCATTTTCAAAGAAGTTGGGAGCTCATTCTGTGTATTAACATCAGTGCTCAAACTTTCTGTAACGTTTGATTCTCCATACCAAATCCAACCCAAATTTTGACCATGGAATTTCTTCAGTATTAAATGTTCATAATCTTCAACTATCTTGAACAATCGTTTAAATTTACATTTAGGACATGGAAATCTCATTCTCCATTCAACAGATCGATTGGAAATTGAAAAATCTAAAAACTCCATAAAACCATTAATATACTGCAGTGTTTTCCTCGATAATTTAATCCAGCTTTTATCCATTTATATCACAATGTGCCTACACAATATTAAAAAAAATTATTACACATAGTTACCACTAAATAGAGAATGATATTCATATATACGAGTTAAAAATATATATAAATATGTTACATAAGGATTTCCTATATATATACATATGGTAAATCACCCACTAGAAAACCAAAGTACATATGTGCATGCATGTTTGTGCTTATACACATGTGATTACAAAATCATTTAAAGATACAAGAAGTCAGTGGGTATTTTCATAGGAAATATACATTTTAAGAAGATAGTGAGTATTTTCAGATATATTAGAGCATGTTCAGCAATAGTAATAAAGATAAGAGTTAATTTGAAGCATTATGTTTGAAGTCATCTTATTGGGTATTGTGATATTTTCATGTTGATCATTCTAATATAGTAGCTAGTTGAATTAGAAGTATTATATTCTATAATTCATTAGAGTATACTTAACTGAAATTCATGCAATGTTATTAATTATATTTAGTGTAGGTCATTGAATTTTAGTTGATGTGAGCAAGTGATGAATAAATTTATTCTTGGTGGCTCAAAGAGGATGATCGATTGTTGTGTTGTAGTGGAAGCCTAAATATATTGTGATATTAATCATTGTGTTTGTATTGTAATTTTGAAAAACTAGGGGGATTCAGTATAATGAACATTTGTGGGATTCTAGTATAATTTGGGAAAAGGTTGATACCTACCCATCAAGGTTTAAGGGTGACACCTAACCATCCCACCTGTAATTTTTTATTGACTGAAAGTGTATAATTTTCCTCTCAGATCATCCCAAACACAACAAGTATGTAGTCACCCACATTGGGGGAGAAACATGTAAAAATATTGTGTGTTGTTATTCATTTTCTTGTTTTCTTGCATGTGGTATACATGTGGTTGTAAACAACAAATATCCATTCACTCTAACATTTTTAGGGGTTTGATTTAAAATGGGGGTTAGATAATAGAAAACAAAAACTGGTAAAAACTTCTGGTCACTAATTCACCACCCCTCTTACTGTACCTGGATGATTCACTGGAAAAATCAATTTACTATATCATAAGGTATTATATAAATATTTTTTATAGTACAAAATAGAAAAAAGAAATTCATGCTATAAGATTATTGGGTATATCATTTCTTACAATATACAGATATCAAATTTCACTAACTTGGCATATTATATTCTATTACATGGGAATATTTTAAAGCATAGAATCATAATGTACAATTCATATATCTTGATATGAGTCAGTGGAATCTAAACGTTAATATATTAAAATATAAATCATTCTTACATGTAATATATCATTAATAATTATGAAAATAATGAACATAATAGTTTAGAGCAGGAATAGTGGGATATAATCCATTGTAACCACATTCCATTTACTCATGTGTTATGTAACACATGATTAAATTTGTGGAACTCAAGGATTATCCTTGAGGGATATTACATGGACATGATCATAATGATATTTGGTGGTGTTCAAGATTAACATGCCTACTTCTAACTCTCTAATTTGGAGAGCTTTATTCTTCTTCTGCCTTTATTGTGTGAAGAACTAACATGCCATGAGTGATAGAGAGAATATTTCTTGAAATTCAGGTGTTTCCTTCTATTTTTCGATACACCATGGAGGAGGGTGTATTTTATTTTTCTCTTAATGATATTCATCATGAATTTTTATCAAAGACAGTGGCAGTAGAGGTCAATGATGTAATTTTAAAAAATGTTCATTAATTGATGTTTATATAGGATTTTAGGTTTCCTTCTCGGTATATAATGGGAAATGAGGCTTATTATTTCCTCTTTTACATAATTAATTGTAATCAATCCTTATATACCCATAATAATATTCTATGTGACATTATATATTCTAGGATAACATTAAACATTAGTATAACCTTCCATATTCTTGGTTGATACTAAACATTATCTTACCCATCCATCTTCCTGGATAAATTTAAAATCCAGCAAACCCTTTTGTCTTTTTAGATGATAATAAAAACCAATGGAACCTTTTTTTCTTTTTAATGGAAATCCCTAAATGTGGGATTTTTGAACACTGTATATAAGGGAACCCCCTCCCCATGATGTGGTCACTATAGACAGAACCACATCAGGGAAGGATCTATTTCCAACCAAGATGGTAGAGAATTTCGGAGGGCGAAAACCTGATCACTGGTGGTTCAACATATAAATTCATTAACTCAGGTGGGTTCTATCTCATTTTACCCACTGAGTTGGGAACCAGGTGACACAACAAGATGGATGGATAATGAGGGAAGTAGAAATGAACCTAAGAAAGGACTCCCAAGAATCAAAACCTGCACCTTCCAAAGAAAAACATGGTTATTCTCCTCACTTTCACCATTATTCGACCATAGATGTGAAAAAAATTGTGTAAGGGTTACGATCTCCTCCCACTTGGGGCCCACACCAGGCCCAGAGAAAGGCATATGTTCCCCATCTAGGAAATGGATTTTATGTCTTCCTCGATGACAATAAAATACGGCATACCACTCTATCATTATAGATGACTATAAACTCAAACCTATAAAATTAAGCCTTAATAGTTGAGATTAAACTCTATAATAACCCTTTAAGCCTTTCTGGATGGCCTTAAACTCAATTGCAACACTTCTATATTTCGATAAAACACTAACCTTTAGTGTGGAAACTTTATATCATACTAGATGACATTAAAATTCATTGTAACCTTCTATATTTCTTTATTTTAGGAAACTATAGCATAAAAAATAATGAATTTATAATCACTAATAAACACCAGTGTAGCATTTAAGAATTTTTGAGTGAGAATATATCCAACTCAACCTTTATGTCTTCATAGATAACATTAAAATCTAGCATAAAAATTCAATATGTTGGATGAAAATAAATGCCCGTATACACACATTTTTGATTTTTGAATAGCACCAATCTCTAGTATACTCTTAATTCCTTTCCATATGGATTTAAAGTTGGAAATAATTCTCATACCTTCTTATATGGATTTAAACTATGGTGAAACTATCATGGCTTCATGGATGCTGTTAAATTCTAGAGTGGATTTTAATATAGACATAAATTATAGCATAAAGACCCCTCAATATGTGATTAATGTTTGTTACCCTATCATTTGGTATGAAAGGTTTAAATTTTAGGAGGTGTCCATCAAATTCAAAAAGAAGTAAGATTCAACCAACATTAAAGAAACCAACCAAAAATCTTACCTCAACTGCACTATAATGTTATGAAAACCTACATTGAGGGTGAAAAAGGTAGTCAATGGAAGAGATGGGCAGCGAGGCGTGCTGATGGGTGGTGAGAACCATCACCGGTGTTATGAAGGCAAGCTAGGGTTCGGGTCCCACAGGGGTCAAGGGAAGAAGGTGGGGTCGCAGGGGTGAGGGAGAGATGGGGGTTCAGGGTCAGGTGTTGGGGGAAGTGGTGCTAATGGGAAGTGAGAACCATCACTCGTAGTATGGAGGTGAGCTAGGGTTCGGGGATCATGGGGATCAGTGGAAGAAGGTACGATCACCAGGGTCGGATGGAGAAGGGGGTCGGGGTCGCAGGGGGGGGAGTGTTGCTGCTATGAAAAAAGGGTGTTTAGTAGATGTTTTTAACAACCCACAGCTAAAATACGGCCTCTAAAAGTGATTTATGTTGTAGTTTAATGTATATAAAAATTTATCATAGAGATGATATAAATATAATATATATCGTATATAAATAATGTTCCATCATAATGGCCACGATGAGATGTGGTTGGAGAGAATCAAACAATCATTATTTCGTGAGACTTTAGTTCACCGTACACAGAAACAATATGTTCAGATCCATTAGATCAAGGTCTATGTAAGGGTAGTTTTTTTAATTGAAATAAAAAAATACTAGTATTTTTATTATATTGTTTTTTTAATAATATAATAATAAAGGTAGATAAAGTGAAGAAGGAAATAAAATAAAGGATCTTCAGAGAAGACGTTACCTCTAAATCGTGTAACTTCTATTGATTTGAGCCAAAAGGATTTATTAAGTTGCATTATGGTTTATTTAAGGATTATAATAGTATGGTAAAAATTTTGGGAGATTATCTGAGTAAATTTTTTAATGTCCAAGGGGATTGAGAGGTGTGACTAATTGGGTAGAGTTGGTGGCCTTTTATTAGAGGGGGGAGGGGGTCTTTAGTAGTATTTTGAAATATTATTTTATTATAAATTTATTTTTGATTTATAATAGTTCCAAAGAGAAATATTATGAGAATAATATGATAATCTGTCTAAAACCTCCCACCCAATAGGTTTTAGACAAGTTTAATTCACAAAATTCAACTTGTCTTTTACATTTAACCCTTAGTTGAAAACAATTACTCTTACCATATATTCTTGTATTTCCATAAAATATGGTTACTATTGTTACTATAAAGTTCCAATAGAACAGAAATTGTATCTTTACTAACATATTTAACATTATATAAGTCACTTTTCCTAATAATGTATATTATGTAATATTATATCATTAAATAAATTGGTATTTGTTTGAAAAACTCATTTATATCCATTTTGACAGTATTTAATAACTGATTTTTGCTTATGTTTTAAAAACATGATTCCTTAAAAAAAGAATTATATAAAAGATAATATTTCATAATCTTTCAGAAAATTATTTTATGGCATCAAAATGTTCAAATTTCATTTATTTTAATATTTTTAATATCATTTATTTAAATAATTCATTAATTAGGTAATCACTGCATCATAATTGTGTAATAAATAAATATATATATTTATTGTCTAAAAATTATATATAAAATACCATGATTTAGGTAATCATTTTATATTTATAATGACAATTTATAGTCAGATAGATCTATTATATAACCCTATATTAATTTTTTTTATAAATTATACATTTTTATGTTATATTTATCTTTAAATTAATTATTTTATCATGTCATTATCACACCCATGAGGCTCTATGGGGTCCTAAAATCGAACTAGGGATTCCCATACTCATAAATATTTCATAAAATAGGATTAGAAATGTATTGGGGTAGTTTTATATTATTATAATATTATTTTTTTACACTTATTACCAGATTTACCTTTTAACTCTGGTAATTAAAAATAAATACTGAAGTTACTATTTTAAATGTACAAAAATCAAAGGTACTTAATTACAAAATTTGGACCTTCTGATTCCATATATGGAATAAAATTTTTCAAAATTCAAAAAATATAATTCATAGAAATTAATTTAAAATTAATTCTTGTTTTCAAATCCAAAACGCATATTTTTATGAAGTAAAAACTATAAAAAATTAACATGTGTTTATGTCCAATTTAAAACTGAAATTACATTAATTGACCATAATTATATTAAATTATAAAATCATAATCCGGTTACACTTTATAAATGACTAAAATGTCTATTTAAATGTATAAATAAATTAGATGAAAAGGCTGTTTTGAATTAAAATGTAGTATTTTTTATTATTCATAAAGAAATGAACTTTATTTTAAAATTTAAAAAAAAATTAACTAAAGTAAATTTTTATGTCCCTCTTCTATAGAATAATTTATCACTGTCAGATAGATCAAATAAAATTGAAAAAAATAAGATTTAACAAATGTTCTCCCTCAAAATGCGGTAAACCATCATTTTTAGAAAAATACTCCTTTTTCCCGAGAATTGAATTTGTTCTTATATAATATATAGAAAACATATAAGATGAAATTAAAAAATTACATTTAATATATAACATTTATTTTACAATAAATAAAATTATGTAAAGAGTGATATGATTTTTTAAACACAGTTATTTTATTTTTAATTTTTTTTTTCAGAAAAACACTCACTTTATATGCAATTAGTATTTATTTCCATTTCTAAAAAATTTGGTAACAAATGAGTCATTATTTTTACATGAATAAACCATATCAATGTAATTATATTTATAGTATTCATTACCACCAATATAATGGCTTGGAATTGACTACCATTTTAAATTATAATAATATTATTGTTTTATTTTTCAGTATAACTCAATGTTGTGTGAAACGTAAAATTTCGGAGAAACCCGTTGGTGTGTGTCGAGTATGGGATCATACAATGCATCCCCTTTAACATAAAATTAATATTTAATTCAAAAATATTAATAAGTATGAAAAAATATATAATTCTATATATACATGGGTTGTTACATCGTTCCCCATTTTGGGAATTGCGTCCTCGTAATTTTAAAATTGGGCTTAGAAACTTCATTGAAAATACCAAATTAGAAAAAGAGTCAATAAAAATTTAAATTTAAATGAATTAAAGATAATGTCAATGGTCACCCATCATAAAACACACTAGGATTTCATGTAGAAATAAATGGATATGGAATAAAAACTTACCATCTTGTTCTGATAGAGATTGATAGAAAGCATGATCCAGAGAATGTTAACAACCAGAAAACTACAAACATGTGATGGGTTCAACGACCTTTCATTTCATATTTGGACAAGTAAATGGAAAAGTTTTTTGTTTTAATATCCTTTCCATAAAGTTGAGAAATTAATTTATGAGCTTCAATAAGAACATAAGTAATCATACTTACTTTTCATGTAGAGTTTCATCCTTTAATAAATTTCTGCAAAAACTCATTTTTTTCTAAAATCTATGAGTATTCAAGATGACGGTGTCACATATTAAGTTCTAGAATCAACTTCTATTGAATCGAATAATCCTCAAAAGATGAAATATATATTTCCCCTATCATTATACATTAACTAATCCAAGAAATTTTTAGTACAAGATCATATAATCCCCCCAAAAAATAATCCTTTATTAGTATACAGACTAATTATAAACACCAAAATTCAACAGTAATACCTTTTTTACATATACTATTCAACAAAAATAATTTCCTCAAAATTAATCAAAATTATCCAAACTAATACTGAAACCCAAAATTCTGAAGTATTTGGTCCCATAGTCTTCCATAGAAAATCTCCACATTTATCTCTAAAAACATTGACTAATTTGGATTTCTCATACTTAAAAGTAATTAACCTATTAAAATATTCTCTAAAATAAGTTCTTTGCATCCATAAATAATATAAATATCCATATGTCCATAATAAAAACATTGATTCTTGCAAAATAATATTTAACCACTACTCTTCAAATAAAATCCCAGAGTATTCTATTTTCATTATGTATATAGTATTGCCAAAATTGAGAATATATTACAAAATAAAATTTATCACTTAATCACCAAATCTTTTTCCTATTCTAAGGATATTCATTTGAAAAAACATAGTTTCCCAAAATCAACATATTATTGATCCATAAAATCATTTAACAAAATAGAGTAAGCCATACTGACCAGGGACTTCTCGTAGGCTTGTGGTAGGCGATGCACCATGTTCTCCCTTTACTAGTGGGTCTGATTCCTATGGCCTTGCTGGATGTGACATGTTGTCACATATATTATGGTTTGTCCCTTATATATAACTCAAAAATAACCCTAAAATGTTTTTAATTCAAAATATGTCTTATACCTCTCATTTTAATCCCAAATCATAATGACCTCAACATCATAATTCATGAAGTCTTATATATATTGAAAATTTTATTATTTCACCTCTATATGATAAAATAAAACTATTCCCTATTGAATGGAAATCATACCTTGATCATGGTGTCCACCTTGTTTCATTATCATCTTGTGCACATATGTAAACGGTCCATTCATTGCAATATAGATTTAGAAATTCGTCAAAATAATTTTCTTCCATTACCCAAATACACCTTGTACAACCTGGGTCATATGGGTGTGCACAGAAAAATATTTTTTTGAAAATAATCATGTATGAAATACAATTTCAAAACTTCTGATAAAAATGATTTTTATAAAATAGTCAGACTGAGTTTGATTTGAAAAATTAAATTAATGTCCCTTTTAAAATACCATAAGAACATGATGGAATAGTATATTTTAAAAGAATGTATAAATAGGTTTTATAAGTGTCTCCTTATTTAGAACCTCTTTCAAAACCATAATATGATTCAAAATCTGGTGATATGGTAAAATATCATAACAATCCTTGATAATATTTAATTGTATTGAAAATATAAGAATATTAAGATCATTGGATTTGAGTAGAAAAAACTCAAGATACAAGATGATATTAAGGAATAGTGCATGTGTTTGATATGTCAAACAATATCTTTCAAGTGATTTCTATATTATAAAAATTTTCAGAATCATCCGAACATGAATTTTCAATAAATATTTGAAAGAAAGTCATTAGGAAGAGATAGTAATATTGTTTAAGATCCTCCTTCCATTTACAACTGGTCTTCCTTGATCAAAAAAAAGTAATAAAATAAGGATTTAGGTGAGATAATAGACCTAGAGATTAACCATGTGTTTACCAAAAACTCATACTCCCGAAATATTTCTAAACAATTCCTTTAATAACAACTGTAAGGCTCCAACATTAAGGCTCCAACATAACATAATCTTCTGTTATTTTAAGAATTCACATTGAGGATTTCTTCGTGATTATATTTTTGGGGAATTGGGCCGTAACTATTAAATAATAGACCCAAACATTACAAGTGAATAGTTACACTTAGTATCCACTTTTCCACCAAAGGAAACCCTTTATACAAAACATGATTTCTTTTTCTGGATAAAAATCTTCTTGACATATACCATTCTATTACCCATCTTATACCCTATGGAATTCATTTTAAAAACATGGGATGGGCATCAAAATCTTATTAAGGAATATAAAATAAGGAATACAACCATTCTTCATTGAATATTTAAAACCCAAGATTAAATGTTTAGAAAAAAAAATACGTTTCACCCATAAAACATAAGTAATTTTGCTTACATAATTTATCCATAAGATTCATATAAAACACAATAGAAATCCTAAAACATAAAGTAAAATTATGGAATCCATATCATAATTACATTGTAGCTTTTCTATGAAACTTAGTTAGTAACCATCATGGTTATGTTTGGAATACCCATCACAGCATATACACTAAATCTATTAGGGGAAACCTTAACTTGTACCTATGTCATTTTTTCCAATGCATTAGAGATTTATCATGGGCTCACTGACCCTCTATTTATCACAAAATGACCTGTATACATAATCAATTCCAAATAATCATAAAATAATCCCAAAAAATTAACAATCATAAAGGAAAAAAATAAAATTTCCACCTTCCAATCACCAGATGTAATTTCATGATAATGAAATAATCAATTCATTTAAAACATTAAAAGGCATATTATTGAATCAAAATGTCCCATTCCACTTTGAAACATTTGAAAGTTATTTACACCTTAAACCACTCACGTACATATAAATAAATTTGAATTTTTTTTTGAAATCATGGACATTAATGATAATGATTTAGAAGAATAAATATTTAATACATTTAAAACAACGTTTCAGTTAATGAATACAGTTCCAATTGTGAAACACATGAATAAAAATAATTAAATAATAACATTAAACAAAAATTTGAATATAATGAGACTATATTAATTCATTATATAACATTTCAAAAGGGTTTTATATACAGCTTGTCGAATTATAAATCTTCATGACATCAAGATATGCCTCAATGATATGTGATTGAGATGAAGCCCCTTACCATGAATCCAACTCATCACGTATAGCCATTTTTTCATACTAAATAACAAAAATAATAAACTTTATACATGTTTTAGTACCTTTTTAAAGTTTATTAATCCTTTAATATAAATATTTACCTTGTTATAATAGTCATATAATTATTCAAGTTCATAACGATTCTTTGGTTGATATTTCGTACTTAAGTTGAAAATGAACTTGTTTTGATGTAAATTGACCATGTTTCCAAAATTAAATTATCTACACTATGATATTCATAATTTTAAAATCACATATATCCAATATATATGTATTTATAATAGTCCAAATCACTTTGAGATGATAAATAAAATGCACCGTTCATGGTGATGGTAGGCCATATGTATGCATTAACTCTACTTTCATTTCTCTGTCATCACAAAGGAATGAAAAAAATGATACATATATATTGTATAATTAAATTATAATATATATTTTATATATGTTACATAAGTTCATTAGTTAATTTTTTTATACATTCCATGTTTGTCATGAACGAGTCATATCAGGTTGGGGGGGCAGTAGTCTGTACTTCCTCCAATTAAATTATCATATTTACAAATTATAGAAAGAATAAAATTAATCTATAAATAATTAAAAATTCAGAATAATAGAGAAAATATAAATATATTATATATCATATATAAGTAGAGTTATATAATAATGGCTACGTTGAGAGGTGGTAGAAGAAAATTGAACAATCATCATTTTTTGAGGCAGTGGTTCTCCATAAAGAGAAACAATATGTTATTATTCATTAGATGGAGATGTTTTTATGCTTAGTTTGAATCCTTCACATAAAAACATACTAATTATACCGGTTTTATTTTGTACTCATATAAAAATAAGAGCATAGGGAGTGAATAAGGAAAATAAAAGAAAGGATTATGAGAGAATATGTTACCTCTAAATTAGGGAACTTCATTTGATTTGAGAAAAAAGGATTTATTGAACATTCTAATGCCCAAGTTAAGGATTCTTGGAGTTTCTGACAAATTTTGAGAGATTATTTGAAGAATATTTTGATAATAAAATGGTCTTTAGAGGTGTTATTAAGTGGGTAGATTTGGTGGCCTTTTATAAAAGGGAGGAGTTGCACTTTAGGAATGTCTTGAAATATTATTTTATTATAAATGTATTTTCGAATTATAATATTTAAATGAGATATATTCCTAGTATAATATGATAATGGGTCTAAATCCTCTCAACTAATAGGTTTTATACATTTTTATGTCATAAAATTAACCTTCCCTTTTTAACTTTAACCCTTAGTTAAAAACAGTATCTCTTACCATGTCTTCTTGTATTTTCAAAATTTGTTGTCACTATAGTTAATATAAAATGTCAATAGAACCACAAGTAGATTATTAAAGAATTTTTTAACATTATTTTAGTCATTTCTCTAAATCATATATTTTTATAACTATTATACCATTTAATGAAAATGTACTTTTTTTAAAACTCATTTAGGTCAATTCGGACACTTTTTTAATTGATTTTTGTTAAAATAGTAAAAACATCATTACTTAGAAAAAATAGAATTAAATGAAATATAATATTTTATAATCATTTTAAAAATTCTTTGATAGCATAAAAATGTTCATATTAGAATTATTTTAATATTTATAAAGTCATTTATTTGTATCTTTTATTAACAAGGTAATCAATGTATCATCATTGTGTCATAAGTAAATATATTTATTTAATGTCTAAAAATTATAAATAAAATTCCATGATGTAGGAAATATTTATATATTTATAATTATTATTAATAGTCAAATATATTAATTTTATAACCATATATTATAATTTTTATAGTAAAAGATACATGTTTATGTTATATTTCTCTTTACGTTAAATTAATTCTTATAACTTGTCATTATCACACCCATGTAGCTCCATGGGGCCCTAAAATAGATTCAAATATGCCCATGGTAGGAAATATCTCATTTAATTGGACTTGTACATATCTTAGGATAGTTTTATATTTTTATAAAATTATTGTTTACAATTATTTACCAGATTTACCCTTTAACCATGGTAAATAGGAATAATTATTGAATTTACTATCCATAATGTCGAAAAATACAACGTACAAATTTAAAAAAATTGTAACATATAGGTCTTCATATGGAATACATTTTCACAAATTAAGAACACATAATTATTATAAATTAATTTAAAATTAATTCCCATTAAAAAATATAAAAAGAGGGTTTTTATGAAGTGGAAACTATAAAAATATTGGCTTCTGTTTATGTCCAATTTAAAATTAACATTACATTAAATGAAAAAAATTGTATTAAATGAAAAAAATAATATTAAACTTTGAAACCAATTAAAATTACTATCTAAATCTATAAACAAATTAGATGAGAATGTTGTTTTGAATTAACATGCATTATATTTCACAATTCATTAAAAATTGATCTTATAAGAAATCTACAAAATATTTATCCAAAGTAAATTTTAATGTCCATATTATGTAGATGAATTTTATTTTTCCAAATAGAACATATATAATTGACAGAAAAATATTTAAAAATGGTTTTCTATGAGAAGGTGGTAAAATTGTATTTTTATAAAAATACATATTTTATCTGGAAAATTGAATTTTTTCTTATAATATATTTTGAAAATATAAATGATTATTTTAAAAAAATAAATATATTATATAAAATATATTTTTTATTAAATAAAAATCCATAATCGGTGATATTATTTTATAAGCATTATTAGTCTATTTTTAAATTGGATTTCATAAAAACACATCATTTATATTCAATTAGTTTTTATTTCCATTTGAAATTAATTTTGTAACCAAAGAATCATTATTTAAATATGAGTAAACCATATTTTTATAATTTAGTTGATAATATTAATTCACACAAATAAAACATCTTGTCATTAACACCCATTTAAAATAATAATAATATTATTGTATTATTTTTTAGTATAACTCATTTTTGTGGGAAACATAAGATTTTGGATAAACCTATTCTGGCATGTTGAGTATCGTATTCAAAAATGAATTCCCTCTAACATAAAATTAATATCTTATACACAAATATTAGTAGATATTAAAAAATATTATTATATAAATACATGGGTTGTTACATCTGATCTCGACAATTTTTTATGATTTCTTTTCCATACGATATGAACAAATAATATTTGATTTACTTTCAAGGTTTCAATAAATTATTTCATTTTTTTTATTATTCCAATACAATGTTGAAATAGTATATGAATATCGTCATCTAATATGGTTAAAAGATTCTTGTAATCTATGAATTGCTTCCTTCTGTTTTGTATTAATGAAAAACATTAAACACCATATATGGGTTACAAGAGTCAAGATTATTACTAGAAAACAGATTTTTATTTTAAATGTTTTTAAAAGATAGGGTTTAAAAATTACCCCACACATAAAAAAAATTGATCCTGAAAAATATATCATCATTCAATTAAATATAATGAAATCACTAATTGGGAAACCATAAATTCATCCTGCACATAACTAAAATGTTATTATGAAAATTTTCAAAAAAACTCATCTAAAATTGAGATCCAAATCAAACATCCCATTTAAATAAAATTATTTAACCTCTCTTCTCATTCAATAACATCCTTTAATATTTTCCTTAATAGTCATGAATACATGATACCAATCATACATAAAATAATTTCACTCATCATTAAATGATCATTAATTAAATTTTCTTAATCTTTAAGTAAATTGTTTAAACAATTTGCATGAAATGTATCTAAATATAATCTTTAGATACCAAGTAAGACTAATATTAATGAAATTTTATAATTTTTCACTACTGTTAGGTTTAGGTATAATTTCAGGAAAAAAATAAATAATGCTCAAATAGGATTATATAATCTTAATTGTAATGTATACTTACTAGTTTAAACATTAATGAATTCTCATTATCCATTCACCCTTTTCATAACAATCACCCATATCAACTATTTTTTTCTTTTAATCTCATTGTATCAAAAGTAAGATCAATGAAAATAATTAATCATTCTCCCTATATTCTTCAATTTTTTTATTTCACCTTTTTAGAGAATATCCATTTTAAATAATATTAAAAAAACACATGAACCTTCATCCCATAAAAAATAGTATTTCATCATATTATCTCATTTAAATATTATTTTTCTAATAAATTACTAAAATAAGATCTTTCTACATAATTATCATATTCATGATCATGAACAATTGTCTGTCTTGAGTATGAAAGGAAATATAATCTTGTAAGTTAGCTCTCTTAATATGATATTTGAGGTTATTAAATGATTGAATAAGGGTAAAATTAAAAATAGTAGTCTCATTTGTTAAATGGATAAAAAAATAAATGATGTAATTAATCATTTAAATATTAAATGAATCATATAGGTTCTAAAAAAATATAAAGAAAAATTAATTGTTTTTTAAGAATATATATTCTCTCAATAAAGAGCATGCTATAAATTATTTATTAATAGAGTTTAGAATAACTCTTAAGTATATGAGCTTAAATATTGGTAAATCACTCAGGGAATGAGTAAAAATATAAAATATTCCGTATTAATTTCCAAGATTTTCATTTAAAGAAAAGAAAAAAAATCATCTATTATTTCACAATTAAACTCCAAAATAAAACATGTTTTTAACAAAATTCTCTTCCGTATCACAAAATTATATTTCAATGGTAATTTAGAATTTCCCAACTAAAGAAATGTTTAAATCCAATGTATTTATATCTTTGGTATCATTAGGGGAAAAAGAATCAAGTAGGGTCAAAATGTATGGCCGCCACACTTGAATTAAACACTTTCCCCAAAACATATTAATTATAAAATAGATAACCTATTTTGAATAAAACAATGAAAATAAATTTTTCAAAATTCACAGATTAATTATATTATTATTTCATGATTAATTACGACTTATCTCCGATTTAAATTTGACTGAAAGGAAGTTTTCCATAAAGTAAATTTTCAAAATGATATGAATTTATAATCCAATAAATATCTATATTTAATGTTTTTTGATGATGATTTTTATAGTAAACTTATATTCAAGAGGGTATATTAATAGAATAAAAAAGTAGTTTACATTTGAATATTCATATCATTCTCACATGTTTTAGAAAAAAATTCAAATGACAATATTAAATCAGCTCAAAAATATAAAAGAAATACACGGCTAGAAAAATTCAAGAACCAAAATAATAAAATGTGAAGAAAAAATATCAGAATATATATGATCTTATAATCCTCAAAATTATACACAGTCATTTAATAAATCACCACATATATATCCTTTTTACTTAGGGGGTTTTATAATAACATCATCTCTATAAATTATATTACAATCATATCATTATTATAGTATTCATTTTCAGTGGGTGGTCTATTCAATGAAACGTTCTATACACCCAATTATAGTACAAGTGTAGTCTCCATTGATGGTATCTGATGAGTGGTGTGATCATGAAAAATTATATGATTTTTAAGATATGTAATTGTGATACAAGATCAATGGGTTATTTTGGGGAAACATTAGAGGTAAGAATGGTCATCTTCTTAGTACAGGAATCAGCTAGAGGAACATCCTCTAGAAAATAAATCCCATTGGGGAAATATATCTCACTTAATGTTTAATAAATCATACAAAATTCACAGAAATAACTATATTTCACATCTCTATTTCATGGATATATAACATTTAGACATTACAGAACTCTATGAAGCATGGATATATTGCATGTTATATGGAACTGCCATAAATTGGTTTTGGGGTGGAATATGGGATACCTCCACTGTTGAGTAAGATATACCTCCTAGAATTTTTTTAAATCAACCATTATTAGTGGTATTGTATATAGTGAATTAACTAGTATATAATTATTGGTGAAATGGTGAATGGGTGGTGGATTAAATGATATTTTCGACATCACATGAATCATTCATTAGAATACCATGATGTATTCAATGGAAATATATAAAAACTGATACATAGTATTATTTGGTGTAGAAGGGGTCGTAGGATCTATTGTATTTAGTGATTTAGATCTTGGGGAATATTTACGTATGTGATGATAACTACCATAAGAGTGTCTCACATTATTTTTATCGTTTTCTAAGGAATACTCCTAAAACTAGACATTCGTTGTTACTTATTTATAAAGATAAATAATATTTTATAACTGTTGTAAATATACACACTATACATTTCAGAATTATGTGAGTGGAAATTTATACATAAAAACTCCTAATTTTTTCAAATTAGGTGGTTAAGCTTCCACCCATAACCATTTCATTCATCTTTTCCCATACCCTATCAATGTGATGAACAATTTACTTATGTATATTTAATATCATAAATTTGATGGTATAATAAATAATGATTACATCAAACTATCCAACATAGACCTAGCTATATTATTTTTATAATCATGATTGTATAATGTATTGTTGAGGTATTTATGTCTCATCACATTTAAAAAAATTAATCTTGGTCTTTGAAAAATCCTGTGAAATAGTTGGGTTATTTATCAAATCAATCCATCTTCAAAATGCGATGTCCCTCTAAACATTTTAGAACAATTTAAAAAATTCCCTAATATTCACAATAACAATGTTCCAAATTCTATGTAGCAAACTAAACTCACCTAACACCATGATATAATAGTTTATATTTAACTAAAATTCTGAATCACTACAGTAATACATAAATATGGATATGAACATAAATGATAACCTCACGTTAGAATCCCATTTCACTTTTAACATGTGTTCCATCTTAAATGATTTAATTGATGCTGGATTTATGATTATCTATGAAAATATTATCCATTATTTCCATTTCCATAATCTTTAATGTTTTTATTTATTTATAATCATATTATTTATTGTCACATTATTGGATTATTTTTTAAACTGAAGGCATGGGTAATGTTTGGAAAAGATGAAATCATTGGTACAAAAATATTATATGAATGGTTGGGATAATGATGGTTGTTTTATGATTTTAATAGGGATTTCAAATATTTATCTTGGGTACTAATGTATTTTGAGATTATTCATTATCATTTATATTTATGTAATTTTAGGAGAGGAGGTTAATAAATCAGATTCTTCTTCTAAAAGGAATATCAAATATGTTTCTTTAATTGAATGATTTTGATAACAATGAAAATTAGAGTTCATGGTAATTGTCATAATTTAATAAAGGATTTAGGGGGTAATTGTTAAGTAAGGTATCAGTTATGTGGGAATCATGTTAAAATTATAAGATAAGTGAAATGGGGGGAAAGTTGAAGATGAATTGTTGTGAGAAGGGTGTAATTCATTGAGTATAGGGTTAGGAATCAATACCTAGGGGGTTTAAGAGGTGAAAACTGGATGAAAGAGGTATTGAGATTGGGAGAATGAAAAAATTATCAAGTTCTTTGACCCTGACATAGTTTAGGGGTTGGTGATAATGATTCTAATGAATCATTTCGCATTGGGACATACCTAGGTTAGTTATTTCATGATTAATTAGTGGGAATATTTTGTTTTTAACACATTCACTAACATAAAATCACATTTTACTATTTAATAACATTCTTTGATTTTTCATGTTATGTACGTTTTCAAATTTGTTACTTATAAATATGTTATGGATTAACTTATAAAAAGTATTATTCTATTGTTTGATGGATCTAGGAACTGAAAAACAATTCATGTAGATTTTTTGATGTGTCCAATTCATTATTTATAAAATTACATACTTGATTCAACCTTTTTATTAATATAATTAAATTATTGAAGGGGAATTATGGTGTAATATATGTTCTTTAATTTTTCGTGAGTAATACTTTCCTTAGAACTATGTGTGTTTCATTGTAATTGTTTCTTTTGAAGTTTCCTTTTCCAATTTTGTTGGAGATATGTGTGGGGAATTTTCATATACAACCATGTTATCATTTCAACTAGTTTGAAGTAATCATTTCAATACAACTATCACATGTTAATGTAACCCAATGATTTTAATTGGTAAAATTTTCACACAACCTATTTTACCATATAATAATTATAGGATATGTTATTACTCCAATGTAGAGACCAAATTATGATATTTTATGGAAAAAGTATTATTTTTCAATAAATATACGTTTTTCATTGACTTTAGATTCTTGTGTTTTTTATTTCTCGTGATTCAATCATCAATCCCAAATTTCATTGATATATTTTAGTTACATTTTTTTAGAGAAAAAATATGATATTTATATGGATTTTGAATAGGATTTGAATCATTCTCTAGGGAGTTACAAAAATATGAAAAACACATTCTAAAATTCTAAACATGATTTTCATAAAATAAAAATGGAAAACAAAAAAAGCCTATTGACATAACATTTGTCCTTATAGTTAGTAGATTATTTATGTTTAAAATCTAAATATATTGTATTTTGTTTAATTAGAATTTAAATAAAAGATGCACCCAAAATAAGAATTCACATTAAAGTAAATAAAGTATTTTTCATTTAAAATGGATTATGGATCTAGATTCTATTAAACATATACTACATTATGTGGGTAAAATATTAGTATCTATAATTTATCTATCTAATGTGACATGATTATTGAATGATATAAATGTGAATCTAAATAAAAAAGACTTATATTATATATTGGTGTATATTCTTCTATTAAATCTATTAGTTTTTTATATATTTTATTTCATCGTTCTAAATAGTTAAATTTTCCTTGGATTTCACACTGATCTATTCTAGATCACCACATTCTAGTATCCTGTTATTTACAGCAAAATTTTCTCAATAATTGACTACCTTAATAACTGAATAAAATTTTTTATATATCCTACCAGAAAATGGAATGGTTTTCAAAATAATGAGAAGAATTGAAACATACCAAATATTGTTTTTAATGATGTTATATTAGACTTAAACATTATAATAATTATTTTAATGTTTTTCAATCACATGTAAGTGTTTTTCTCAAAATCTCACATGATTTAATTGTTTGAGTAATCCCTCAATCTACTTTATTAAGGTTGGTATAAAGTAGTCATGTTATAAAGGTTTCCCAATTTTCAAAGAATACATCAATGAAAATAGATATTTAAATGGGCACCATGATCACTAGTTAGTATCTTAATATTTCGTAAGATTAAGAAGGTATTATTTTTCAAAACACTTATCAATACCCTTTCAATGATGAAAAAGGTGGAGTCAACATTAACCCCTTTAAAATATATTTTCTACATACTATGACAATTTATCATCTATTACACCAACCTCCTTTAATAATACCCCTCTTATACTGATAATAACATAAGTAGTGACCACACATCCTACCTATAATATGATATGGGTTAGTGACAAACTCTAATTATATTGAATGCATAAATTGGCGGAATTACCCTCAATATTTTATAGGATATGGGAAAATATTTAATTAACTACTTGTGATAAATGAATAAAACAACCCAATATATAAATGTATTGTCACGAATAGTGGGGAAACTAAAAATATACCATATGAAATACCTTTAATGTTGCCGCAGACACCAGAAAATCCTAAACAAGCACTACGAGCTAGTAATAACCATAATGATCAACAAAAAAATCATGTCAACCTAAAATGTATATATATATGGTAATAATTGAGGAATAATTAGTAATATCCTCCAAAAAACATCTGATGAAAATGTGGAAGAAGCATACCAATTCTCACTAAATAAATATAAAAATAAACTCATTGCCTAAATTAGGTGAACTATATCCTAAAATAACTAAGGATCACTCATGAAGTGACATACATAATTAGGTATTCAAGATACCAATGTTTCAAATTGTATGTTTCATTAAAATTTTGTTTAAACTACATTTACATTGTCTAATGGAATTCCTCTCAAGAGTATGAAAGGTCCCAAGTGTATCCTAGGATTCGAGATTCCAAAAGTGGAAAAAAATATATTTTATTCATGGTTAATGGTTGTTTAAAGGTTATAACTAATCATGAGCCATAACCGAGTGTCCTTCTGAAGGGGAGTCCATATTTTGAATAATATTGGAGGAGGGACTAAGTTACCATGAAATTCAACCCCTCTATGATATAGTCAAACTCATGACTATTTCACGGTTTGTTAAACCATGTGGGTGTCGCCCAAAAATCGTGTGTCGTGGTATCTCATAAATAGAAGAGAAAACATAGTTGGCGCACAGTATGGAAAAATCATGCATCAAAACCTAGAATCTATTAAAAATAGGAAAAATGGTCATTTTCTTTTAGATATTTATTCATTTTTACCCAATTTCAACCTCATTTTATACCTCAGTAGCCATGGTGTGAACTCTGAGATCTCTCATATTTCAAGGATCAATCCATTTCAATTCTGAGGTGATTGGAGTCCTGTTTAGTGATAATAAAAATTCTATTTATGTATAAAATTCCCATTTCTTCTATTTTTTTGAATATGAGTTGGTTAGTTATATCTCTCAATTTGAACCCCATATTCCCTCATTCCAGGGAGTTCATCATTTATTTTCTTTTTGGAACACTCTAATTCGATTTAAGGGATACAATTTGATAAGTGGTTCTCTAAAATATTTAGTTAGGTGGTCTATAAGTCATCTCACTTAGTCTTGATGTTGTTTTTATGTATACAATTTTTCCATTATGATGTCACAATTCTCATCTATGTTGTTTAGTAAGGAAAATATTTTTATCTTTGAAATTAAGTGTGACACCCTTCAGAAACCCTATTAGGGACGTCGATTATTTCTAGATCTGGCCTATAGTAACATAGGGGTGTTCCAATCCCATGATAATGATGAAATTAGTTCTGAAATGGAGAGATCGATGTTTAATGAGATTAAAACATGTGTGTTAATTTTTTATGTTATCCTTGTAGAAGGGATTTCTATGTTAACATGAAGAAGTTTAATGGGTTATAATATTAGAAATTGAAAATGTGATATGTTATTAAAAGGGCATGTTCATGTTTTTAATTTTTTTAATGAATTTTTATTGGATGTGGTTATGGACAAATGGTAATATGGAATTGTTATGTAATTGATTTAATGAGGTAAAATGGGATTAATCTATTAAATGTTGATGAATTAAAAGTTTTATTCCAATTGTTGTTGTTTTTTGATAAAACATTTATTCATGATAAACCTTGTGACATGTGAATAAATGAAATGGGTAAGATGCTGGTTTGGGGAAATCCACTTAAGGGGTTCTCTGAACAGATTCTCTAGGAACCACCAATTCATGTCATGGTTTGGATTCTGTATGGATGCTCTATGCTTCTATAGTTGGATACGGTATGATACATGGATTGCGAATCCATTGTATGATAATTTTAATTGAATGGGAACCTAGACTAAGTCTCTAAATTTTAATGATTTATACATAATTGATTAATTATTAACAATGATTCATAAAGGGTTTTACCCCCTCATCAGATATGGTTCTCAATTTCGAAATGGGTCAAATCAGGATGGGTGATTCCATAATCATGGAGGAACCCGTGAGCCCATTGTAAAAATTAATTACCATTTAATTATGAAACGTGATTTATTTACTAAAAGTATATTATTTATTTATACTTGTGGATACATCATTATTAGACTAGATATTTCTATACAAATCACTTCTGGTGGCCTATTATGTAGTACTCAAACAATTATCGGACCATTGTTGGTACCTTAGTAGACTTCATGGTTTCATGTTAAGATTGTGGAAATATCCCAATGTTCTATGGATAATTTTGGTATATAGGATACAGCATGGATGAGGTGAACCGACTAATTTTAGGAACTATTTTTAGATTTTAATTGTCACTTTATTTTAGGTTCCTTTGGAACACGTAGTTGTTATGACGTGATATACTTACATTATTGTTCTGTGGGCGTTAACCAATTCTAGAGAGTTGATTATATGATTGATGGTTATTGCTCTTAATATTTTGGTTATTTTTTATTTTTATTATTTCTATAATGTTACTCTCATAAATAGGTTATAGTGTCCCCATGTAGATGATAAGACAGGATCTACTAGTCGGTAGCCTCTGGATTATAGGGATGTTCGCTTAATGTCATGTGGAAAAACAGCTTGGGGAATAGATTTAAAGGATCCTTGTTTATGATGTTACAATGTGGTATCAAATGAGTTTATTTTATATTTTTTACTATTATGGAATGGTATAAATGATATTAGGATGAGTTAGTCCTTGGAAATGAGCTCATGCATCTGAGTATCTAAACAATGTCATGGGAGAACTAATGTTCCCATGGTGGGTTGTTGTTCAAAATGTTCTGTTATTATAGTTGGATTCTTTTTCACTGTCAGCGATTCAATTATTGTGTGGAGATATAAATTAATGATATTTTACTCTTGGGATAGTATGAACTGATATAGTATATGAATTTATAATTTTAGGAACTCAATGTTGAATGAATCTTGTATCATTTAGGTATGACTAGAAAATATGGTTTTGGTAAGATCATGGGAAATAAAATTGTTTTCATTTCATGGTGGGAATAAATTAATTGTGCCTAATAAATAGGTTTTAGTAGGTTTAAATTTTAATGTTTTGAATTGAAACTTTTAAAATGGTTTCAAATTAAAATATGGTAGTGATATAAAGTTGGTTTTCCTTATGTTATCTATTGCATAGGATATGTACAGTTGAGGGGAGTGTGAAAGGACTCAAAATGTTATAAATAAGATACCACTTTTGATTTAATTAAATTTATTATTAATTAATATGGTTATAGAAAACTCATGCACTTATTTTTTTATTATATGCAATGGGATATAAAATATTTTCAGGTTTCTTTACCATTTTTTCTATAGGAATTGAACAGTGATCACATGGTTATTATAAATATAGGTTTTAACAATACAATTTCCATAAGAAAAAGAAGTGATGGCCTCAACCAGTAGTAGCATACCCTTTGAATCCCATTTATCATATCTTATTATGGAGATACCATCTTTGGACATTTCCCTTGACCAATCCAATGCTCAGATCTAACAAATTAAGCATGAGAGAAACCATTTATGGGAGAAGTTCAAGCTCATCGAGATCATGACCCAAACCATGTATGCCAAACCACCCCATGAAAGTCCCACCGTCGCATTCCTTACACATAGGGTGCATTATAGTTTATTAAATTCATATGTATCAGGATGATAGAAATATTTATATGTAAATTATTATTTATAGTATAATAAATATATTTTCATCCAATTATTATTACTTTGTAAATGATGATTATTTTGATACAGTAAAGAACAAATTGTATTTTTGGTTCATATTAAAAAGTAAAGTTATGAATTTAATAAATTAATTATCTTTTTAAATAAATAATATATTAATAAAATATTATTATTAAATAATTTTTATCAAATCTAAATGATTATATAATCATATATACTATTTATAATTGTTGGAAAAATTTTAAAAAAACCATAATTACATAATACAAGTTGATTTTAATTTTATTATGAAAATTAAAATATTTATAAAAATATTAACATAAAATTAATATTATTTCTGGAATCAGAGCACCAAAATTATCTAACTGTGAATTTTTCATAATTTTCTGAGATAATCAAATTTTCGGGTGAATATTATACACCGTATAAGTAAACATTGTGTTTTATGACATCATAATGACCCAAAATTGATATAATAATTAATATAAATGGGATAAAATACCAAATAAATATTTTCCATATAAAATAATGTGACTTTGAGATTATTTAAAATATGTTTTAAATCCATAATTAATCATCCAAAACCTATAATTTATTTTAAGGTTTTAAAATCATTTCTTTATGAATTTTACACACCTCTACATAAGAAAGGGAATTGTTTTAATTATTTCAGACAATGGACTTATAAAAAATACAAACCACTCCCATTTGGTTGAAACCACAGGAAAACCATGGGATGGATTGTAGTTTTTGATATACTACTA
Source organism: Viscum album (assembly GCA_963277665.1). Classification (NCBI taxonomy): domain Eukaryota; kingdom Viridiplantae; phylum Streptophyta; class Magnoliopsida; order Santalales; family Viscaceae; genus Viscum; species Viscum album. Next base: position 1,920,410,455 of record OY728119.1, read on the forward strand.
TATCAAATCCCAAACCTAAATAATAAAGAAATCACCTTATTTTCCAAAATAAACCCAAAAAATTCCCATTTATCTTCATTGAAACACTTTGGAGCTTGATCACACTCTATTATACCCTTCCTAGAGCCCTCCCAAGGTTCCCTTAACCTCTAAATAAGCCTTTCCCAAGCCATTGGAGTCAAACAAAAATGTAAGTCATCTTATACTCTATTTTTATTCAACCATATCTTCATTATGTTATGATTAGTAATTATTAATTTATTCATCTTGGGATATTTTCTTCCATATAAAAAACTATATTTTTTCTTCATAAAATATTATATACACTTTCACTCTCATTAATCATCCCATGATCATTATGTATACCTATTACCTTGCTGAAATTTCATAAGGGACTTAACTCTTCTCATTTCTTTTCAAGAACTTCTTTTATGTTATGTCTCTTAAATTCAATTTTATTATGTTATAATATGATATTACATTTTATATTTTTGTAATTTTAATGTATAAATTATAATATTTTCTTTCACTCTCATTAATCCTCCCATGATATTTTATTCACACGTGTTATCGTGTCTAAATACAGTAAGGATTCTTTTCTTTATTTAAGGCTCTTCATTACTATATGCAAGATAATTATAAATTTATAATGATGGTATATTATTTTACATTTCCTTATTACTAATAATTTTTTTCCTCTATGATTATATACCCTTTTCTCCCTTATCAACCATTTTTATGAATCTTTATGTGGTGTCATTCTGCATCTGAAATTTCATATCCATCTTCTATGCAAAAACAATTGTGTAGTGAATACCAAAAAAAATTCCTTGAAATTCTGTTCTTATTTATGCACATATACATTTTTATTGTGTACATACATATATTTATTCCACCCTCCTTAATATTTGGATAAATTACATTGATGAATGAATCCATGTTTTATTATCTATTTGGAACACTTTACCCCGAGAATGAAATAAATATTATTACTGCAACCAGATAGCTCTCCAATCAATTGGGTAATATTTAGTATCATGATATAGCACATTGGTATTAAGAGTGAACCTAATCCCTCTATGGAAATGTTTCCACCATGATGTCTTGGTGGGTCTCTCGTTGACCTGTATTTAAGACTCAGTGATTTAGGTTGTTCCCACATTTCCATTTTTATGATAGTCATGTTATATCATAACTTATTGTTCATGTTATTTTTATTCCTCAATTATTATCCTTTTGTAAGAGGTGTCACTTATTCTATGTTTATGGCCTTATTTCTTTTTATAGATCACCCATTTCTTCTGTATGTCCCTAGGTTATCACATGATGTTTAATGTTTGAAGGAGTATTTTGATCATGTTAATGAAGTTTTCAATAAATATGTTGCATTCCTAGTTTTATGTTTTAATTTTATGTAGCTATTTCCTAAATGCATGAGACTACAAAATCATATCTGTTGTATTAAGTGTAGTCTAATGTAAGAAATCATTTATTAATGTGTAATAAAGAGAACAATTGTTATAGTTGGTATTAGAGGAAACATTTAGTTATTTGATGTATTATTATGAAAGACCTCTTGTCAATGCTTTAAAGATAAGACTGTGTTTACAAAAAATCCCAAAATTTTGGTAAGTATAGAGAAATTAGTTTATTGAGAAAATATATCCTTATTGGGATAATTCAACTATATGTGGATATGTAACATATGTAACTAGAACTAACAACTATGAAAAAGTGTTCTACGACAGAATCGAAGTAACCTGGTACAAAACAATGGGTCTTACTGTGCACATAGTTTCACACTCTATGAGGATATTCTTTGCAAAATTCAAAATCTTATTATGAGTAATTATTTGATTAAAAAAAATCCCATAAGAAAAGCATGTTAGGAAATAGCTCATGGATAACATAGATTTAAGCCTATAAATTATTATGTTAAGGAAATAATTTAAATTTATAATTTTCCTTTTAATTTAATTGGATTCTTTTTTATGGGTTTTTTTGTTATAAGATACTCACACATGGCATTCCTTTTATTCAAAATAATGACTGGAAATAAGAGAAATCGGGTAAGCAATCAATGTGATGGACATTGAGATGACTGGACCAACAAGATTCAAAAACCAATAGTATAATTAATCATGAACTTAATGATAATATAATCTCATCTAACTGAGGTTATGAATAGAAACCTAGATTAGGAGGATTGTAAAAACACCCTATTAGATATCAATATGAAATAGAGATATTTCGGTGAAAAATTCCTTCTCCTCTCAATAGATCCTATGATAGCTTAATCATTGAACAATGGATCAACACCATTGAGAAGATATTCTCCATACATCGATGTTCTGAATAGGAGAAGTTTCTTATGGATTTCCATCATATGGATGGAGATGCTGACCATTGGTGAACAATAATCAAGAATATGAATCCATAGGAAGAGATCGAAGAAATTGATTGGAAGAAATTCTAGAAGATGTTTTTTATAAATATTTTCCCTTCACCCTACAGCTTAAAATCAAAATGGATTTATTTTCACCCAATAAAAAAGTTTATTAATCTATATGGGTATACGATAAAAAATTAAAAATACATGCATGATACTCTTCTATTTTTGTCGTTACAACTGGGAGCAATATTGATGGCTTATTTTGAGGGATAAATCATAGTCAATGAAAATCCCAATCAATCCTTCACTTTGATAACTATGAGGAAATTTTCTAGTCTACCCTTAGAGTTGGAATGGAGATCGATGAATCTCAAGGGTATCATGGGGATAAAAATTCTCAAATAGAGTTTAATTATGGTGTCTGAGTTGGGAAATATATTGGATTCTTGAATTTATAACATCCCACTAGTCAAAGGTGTGGAATGGAGAACCCCAAAATTTACCTAATGGGGATGAATATTTGTTTAGATGTGGGAAGGATGGGCAACGAGATAACTTCTTTCAATAGTAGAAACCAAGTAAAGCTTGGAGAAATGAATGCTCTATTCATCCCTCAACACATTGTTCATTTACGTATCTCTAATGAACCTTGGAACTTTTCAAATCAATTTCATATTTAAATGGGTTTGAAAGACAACCAAAAACCTATAAAGAATCAAGGGAATTCTTTTTTTCCATCATAACAACATAGGTTGAACCTAACAACGAAGTGTTCAAAGGTATGCTAGTTATTAAATCAAAAATGATGAATATACTTTTGGATCCTTGTTCAATGAATTCCTTTATATCAAAAAATTTTAGTAGAACTATTCAAATATCACAAAAAATAATGGATTAATATCTATCCGTGAAAAATGAAAAAATATGGAAACTTTTTCAACCCATGTATATAACTCCCACCCTGTAAATTTTATTGGGATAAATTTATAAGAATTCATTTTCATACTAACTTTGGTAAAATTTTATGAAATTTAGGGAATGCATTGGTTTCTATAGATATAGATTATATAAATTTCAATGAGAACAAATCACTCCTTGTATTGTGAATCGACCACATATTATGTACCAGTTGAAGGAGGGGGATGAATATTCTTTAGCACCATAATCATAAGAATGTATATTATTTCCCTATGAGAAAGCGTATCTAGATAAAATTATTGATTATAAGTTAAAACATATCATCAAATACATTCTTATTTGTAGGTAATACACTGATTTGATTCCCAAGGAATTTCTTAGTCTTCCTCCTAGCTTAGAGGTTGAATTTTTAATCGAGCATATACCGGGGGTATTTCCATTATCTAAGACTCCCTATAGTAGGGATGTTGTGGAAGTTAAAGAGATAAATAAAAAACAACATGAGAACCTAGATTAATTGTTTATACACCCAAGTGCTTCACAATAGGGTGAACCAATCCTCTTTATGAAGTAGATGTATGGGTCAATGTTTTTTTCGTTGATTATCTTGAGTTCAAAAATATCATGGTAAAGAACAAGTGTCATTTTACATGGATTGATGATTTATGTTATTAGATTTGTGGAGAATAATACTTATCCTAGGTGGATCTATGGTCGGGATATTACCAAGATAATGGGAAGGAGGAGGATATCCCCTTGATTTCTTTTCATATAATGTATGATCGCTAAGATTTCATTGTAATTCTCATAGGAATCACTAACGCATCAAAAATATTCATGGAATTTTTTAATATATTCTTTAAATACTAGTTGAATCTTTTTTGGTAGTATTTATAGTTGATATAATATTATACTTCAAATACAAGGAGGGGTATCAAGAGCATCTAAAACTGTACTGAAGACCTTAAGAAATGAGAATCTTTATGGAATGTACAAAAATTATGAGTTTTCTTGGATGAAAGTCTCATTATTAGGGAATATCATCACAATATATTGGAAATATATGGATCCTAATAAGAAAAATAAAATTGTAGGATAGTCAATGAAAATTTATATGATTGATATTTGTATTTTCCTTAGAGTATCTAGACAATATCACTGATTTTTTTATAAAATTAATGTGATTTTAAAACCCCCTTACCAAGATAAGTCAAAAGGTAGTAATGTTTTCATGGAATGATGGTTGTGAAGAAAGATTAAATTATTTTAAAATAAGTATTATGAATTCCCATATTCTCATTCTACCCATAGGTCAAGATATTTTTGTAATTTTTAGTGATGAATCAAATAATGGATTAGTCTATGTGTTGATGAAAAATTACACTGATAGCCTATGCTTCAAGAAAGTTTAATGTTCACAAACAAAACTAAACAACGCATGATCTAGAGTAGGTTTCAGTGATCTTATCATAAAAAATATGGTGACACGATCTATTTGGGGATAAGTGTGAAATTTATATAAATAAAAAATGTCACAAATATATAATCATAGATAATTATTTGAATATGCGCAAATGATGATGGTTAGAGTTGATCAAGGACTATGACTGCTAAATTCACTACCATCCAAGTAAAACAAATAAAGTGGTGGTTGATCTATGTATAAAAGATCTAACAATTTTATTGTTGATGGGAATTTAGAAGGATCCAATCTTCTTAGAATTTATGTGGGTGGAAATGCTAATCATAAAGAAAGTGACATCATCAATCCATTCACAAATGACATCTCAACCATCTCTTCTTGAAAGGTTAATGTATGTTTAAAATGATGTTGTAAGAATTTAGAAGATAGTGGAAATGATAATAAAGGTAACTCCTCGTAGATCAATGTCAATGAAGAAGGAATTTTGAGATTATGGTCATGGATCTATGTTCCATCAAATCAAGAGTTAAATACGGAACTATTAGATTATTCTCATAGTTAGACATTCTATATTCATCGAAGAATCCCAAAGATGTATCAAGATCTATAATAGAACTATTGGTGGTACACAATGAAGATGGAGATCACTAAGTATACATCAAAGTTCCTATTATATGTCAGTAAGTGATGGTTGAAAGGAATAAATATAAGGGGATGATGAAACCATTACCCTTACAAAAATGGAAACTAGATAATATCATCATGGCATTTGGAACCAGACATATGAAGATATCTAAAGGAAACAATGCTACATGGTTTTTTGTGGGAATTCTTACAAATACTATACACTTCATTGCAACTCATGGGATTTATCACTAGATAAAATTGCATATATATATATATAAGAGAATTTGTTTGGATGTTTGGAGTACCAAAATAATTTTTTTCAGATCATCATAAAATAGTAACCTCAATTTTTGGAAAATTATCAAGCCTGATATAAACACTAATCTTAACATCTATGTGGCTTATCACCCCCAAACTCCGGTTCAATCTGAGTGGACTATCCCAAACATCAGGATATGTTGAGAGCATTATCATTTGACTTCAATGGAGGATGGGCCCAATGTTATCTTATTTTTGAGTTCTCTTAGAAAAAAAATTCTATTAGAGCATCCAAATGGATCCCTATGAATCTCTTTAGGGAAGAAGTTGTAGAAAACCTTCATGTGATGGTGAAGTTGGGGAACACAAACTGCATGGTCCTAAAATGCTCGAAGATATTTTATAGAATGATAAGACTATTTAGAAACATGTAATGACTGATAAAAATTGACAAAATATATTTGATGAAAATAATCGATGAGACCTAGAGGTTGATGATGGAGACCTAGTATTACTCTGCATATCTTCATAGATGAAACTGATGAGATTTGGGATGAAGGGAATTATTAGTCCAAGGAACATCGTCTATTTTGTGATCTTGGATCGAATTTTAGTAGTGTCTTATCAAATATCACTCCCATTGAAAATAACTCTAGTACAAGATGTATTCCATGTATCTCGATTTAGAAAATACATAACAGAACCCTCACATGTACTCAATCTTGAGCTGGTACTGTTGGAGAATTAGCTTTCATATAAAGTGCATCCAAAGAACATGTTAGATCATATGGAAGAATTATTATGAAATAAGAAAATGAACCATGTCAAAAAAAATTCTAAAAACCACATGTTTGAAGAAGAAATGTGGGAACCAGAGGTAGTGACGATAAAAACATACCCACATATATTTTGACATGATAAAAGAAACTTTTTCAGGTGATGTTTTATAAGGTATGAATATTTTAACAACACTAACTATTTTATATAAAATTCCCCTTTTTATTTAACAAAATTTCTTTTTATATATTATGGTTATAGAAAACAAATTCACTTTTTTTAGATCCAATTGGATTTAAAATAATGTTTACTATATTTACAATTTTTATTATAGTATTTAAACAATGATAACTTGATTAGTATAGATATATGGTTTTATCATTAAAATAGACACAGAAAAAACAACTGATGGCCCCAACCAGTAGGATCATGCTCTATGAAGGCCATTTATTAGTTCTTCTAGGGGAGATAACATCTTTGGTATTTTCCCTTGACCAATCCCAAGTTGTGATCTAGCATATTTATAATGAGAGAAACTATTTACGAGAGAAGATTAAGCTAACTGAGATGACATCCCAAACAGTGTTTGCCAAACTGCCCCATTAATGTCCAAACATCATGCACCACACTAATCGAGTGTATACATGTGTACTAATGGGATATGTATAAATACCCAATAAATAGTAATATGTGCATTATTTTTATAGAGTAGGGAATATATTTTCTTCCTATTATTGTTACTTTGTAAATAATTTTTATTTTGATCCAATAATGTACAAATGGAATTTTTTGTTAATCTTATAATTCAATTAACAAATTTATGAAATTAATGGACTTTATAAATAATTAATATTTTAATAAAATTTTATGATTAATATTTTTTTATCAAATATAAATGATCATATAATCAGATGTAATTTTTATATGTGTTGGAAAATTGTTATTGTCAAATAAACCCATCATTCATTAAAAAAAATTAATATTATATTAAAATTCAAAATTCAAATATTTTAAAATTTATTTAGATAAATTGAATATATCTTTTTGGAATCAGATAATTGAAGTTATCAAATGATGAATTGTTCATAATTTTCTAAAAGAGACTAATTTTTAGGCAACAATTATATATCATATAAATATACATTCTATTTTATGACATCATAATGACCCAAAAGTGATGTAATAATTACTATAAATGTGATCCATGTCAAAATAAAGTTTTTTACTTTTAAAATAATTTGATTTTATGTATATTTTATTTATTTTGTAAGGATATTATGAATCCTCAAAACTAATCATATATTTTATGATTTTAAAATCATTTTTTAAGAGTGTGACTCACCTCCAAATATGTAATGGAATTATTTTAATAAGTTTTTCCCTTGGACTATAAAATAATAGAAACCACTAATTTTTTTAGAAAACATGGGAATACCCATTGTATTGTTTGTGGTTTTCTATATTTTATTATTTAGAGTCCAAACTAAAATAATAAAAAATCACCTTTTTTCTATACAAACCCACCCAAACTCCCATTTATCTTCAATAAAAATCCTTGGAGAACAATCAATATCTTCCATTGGTAGATTCCATACAAGTAAACCCAAACATATTAATAATACCATCCCAGACCTTTGAAGTCCCACACTCAAGTGATATATCTTCCACTCACTTTTCTATTCATGTAATTGTTTTTATGTTATTCTTCCAAATTTTAATATGTTCGTATTGGGATATGTTCGTATATATCCCACATACATTAATTTTTATTTATACATGATGAGAAACCCTATTAACTCTTATTAATCCTCACATGATCTTTTATGTATACCTGTTAGCATTCCTAAATTCTGTAACGAACTTCTCTCTTCTAATTTCCTTTCAAGAACATCTATTATGTTATGTCTATTAAATTCCATTTTCTTATGTTGGATTTTTTCCTTCCATATTCCCATTAATGAAAATTTAATTTATAAATAATTAGATCCATTTCCACTCTCATTAAACCACCCATGATATTTTATGGACACCCATTACCATTTATAAATATATTTATAATTCTTTTTTTATTCAAGGTTTTCCATTACATATAAATTTTATTTCCAAATATCTAGTTCTAGGATATTCATTTACATTTCACTTTTACATTACATTTTATTTATATGTGATGATAGACCCTTACTCTCTCCTCAACCATTTTTATGAATCTTTAGGTGATACTGTTATTGTTGGGAATTTTCATTGTTATCTTCCATGGAAAAACAATTGTGTAGTGAATATCATACCAATTTCATGTCATGGTTGTTCACATTTATGATTATATACTTTTGATTGGGGACTTATATATATGTATTACACACTCTATAATCATGTAGTAAATCATGATGATGAATGAATACATGTTTTATAATCTATGTGGTACACATAACCATGAAAATGAAATGAATATGATGGCTGCACCTAGAAAGAGCTCTAATGCATTGGGTAATGTTTAGTATGATGGTATGTCACATTTGGATAAGAACTGAACCGAATTCCTCTATGGGAATTTTTAAGCCGTGATGTCTTTGATGTTTTATCCTTGAAATATGTTTATGCTTCAGTGTTTTATGTTGTTTCCATGTTTCCCATGTTATGATTATCATTCTATATCTTGAATCATTGTTTATATTCAATTAATTATTCATTTATAAACCATTTTCTAATGTGTATCCCAAATTCTATGTATATTCCATTACTGGGCATTATATCTCACTACTTCTTTTTTATGTCACATCATTACCCCATGCATTTTTATGTTTGAATTAGTATTTTGATCATGTTAACTTGGTTTGAAATAAATATGTTTTATACCCGGATTTATATAGTTATGTCATATTCCCAATTCATAAAGACACTAGACTTATCAGTAATTAGTGTTGTTTTATGTGTAGTCTTATGAAAAAAATAACATATTAATGTGTAATAAATAGAATGGTTGATATATGGTGATAGTTTTGTGATTATATATGGTGGAATAATTTATATTGAGTTGTATTTTTAATATAATGTTGACCCCCATTTGGGTAGAAAAATTTAGGAAAATATATGTTCGGATCTGGAGTTATGCTTTGGGTATTGTAGAGATATTCCACCTTCATGAGAGATTAAATTAGGGTGATAAGATTATATTACTGAGAATAAATCTCTAGTAGTTGGATGATATCACTATTTGATATTGGGGGACAGGATAGAATGGGTTTTTTGTGATAATTATAATAGTTTTATTCCTTTTATGTTATGATATTAAAGGAGTATTGGGTTGATTGTGTTTGATCTAATAAGGGAGTTCCAACTGTAGAATCATTCAAATTTTATTGAAGATGGTAGGTCTGAGGCATTTGAGATCTGAATAGAGTCTATCGAGACTATTCTGGATCATAGATATTCTCCTCTAGAGAAATAAGTCATGTTGGAAGCTTTATGTTACAAGGTACAGTGAAGTGTTTGTGAGACATTTTGGATCATTCTGTGTAGTTAGAGAGAATGGTATGTAATGACTTTGTAGATAATTTTATGGAAAACCTTTATCCTAATACTCTGAGATTGAAGAGGGAAATAGATTTTATTTGTTTTACCTAATGAATTATTCAAATGAGGGATTATTATCATCACTTCAGTCATTTGAATAATTTATCTCTAATTCTATTAGGTGATTATAATATAAGGACAAGATATTTTCGAAATATACATAAAGGCGATATAAAGTCCCAGGTGAATATATTTTAATCAAAGAAGACTGTTTGGGTTGTAGAAAAAGAACTAATTACAATGGGGAACCTAAAACCATATTATAGTGGAGGGAAGAAAATTTTCTTTGGGAATCTTTGTAGTACTACTTCTTATTGTAAGAAGAACCATTATGAGAATGTACACTAGGTTGGTGGAAGACAGAGTAACCAGGGGTGATAATCGGTTTCCCAGTGTAGTGATCGACATCCCTTTTATTAGTGTGGTAGACCATGTAACATGTGTGGTTAATTTTCTCAACCAAAAGTAGAATTATAATAATGATATACTATATGTAACATATATAGTCTTTGAAGGAACCCTCAATTGAGGATTAATGTTAGTGGACCTTGCCCGCTGTAGAACACCAAAATGGGATCTTCTACCATGTATCATTCGGCCCATTCGAGTTCCACTGACTATACCTACTTGGGTTGAAGATGTGTAACATAAATAAAAGAGAATAAATATTAGTAGAAATGTTTGTTATAGGGGACTCAAAAAAGAGATTAGAATAGAGGTATTGGTCATCTACATATTGTTCATTAGCACCATATGGTAGGAAGGTTGGTGAATTGACTATCAGTGGTATGATTCTTATACAGTCTACACCTACTAGTTAAATATTTTATATAGAATACTATAATTATTTTATTTTTTCTTGTTTGGAAATTATTTTGAGTCTAGTTGTGGAGCTATAGTATGGGATTATATCGATTGGAAGACCATTATAGGTGTGATTAAAGAAAATCTATCTTTATATATGGGTTTCCCTTGAGGCTCGTGATTATTAATTCCTTTAGGATTTCTTCATACATGGGATTTTAGGTTCAAATTTTTTTATAAGTATTTTCATGTTGGTATCATATAGTGGACATTATTATTTTTACCATAGGATAGTTAATTTCATGTTTCCTTATAGGTAACACATATTTCCATCATATTGAATGTCTTAACCCAGTGGGCCTTGTGGGGATAGTTCTGTAACAACAGGGTGATATCAAAACCCATGATATATGTACATTTCTAGATAATGTAGGATAAGAGATTAATATAATACCTCTAGTAAGAAACCAGTTTAGATACGTATTTCTAGAGGAGTTCTCAGTGATTCTAGCTGAGAGCAAGGGTAATCTTATGTTTGAGTTCACGATTGAGATGATTATAATGACTAAGATAGTTTCTATTCAACCATATAGAATGGAAACATAAGAACATTAGGATATTAAGAATCAATTGGAATATTTGTAGGAAAAGTGTTTTATCTATTCATGTTGATCACCTCACTAGTTTTATTATCCAATAAGACCGATGGAACATTGATTTTGTGTTCCAATTATCAGATGTTAAATGGGAAGATGACTAAGAACTGACATTATCTACTGTGAATTTATGCTATTCTTGACTATTTAGGGGGGGTTTACTATTCTATAAGATTTTATTGAGATGTTGGTATCATTATTTGAGGGTAATACCTTTTGATTACCACTGACTCTTTTTAGAATAAGGTATTTCTTGTATGTGTTTTTAGTGATTTCGTTCACATTGAAAAAATGGTTATGTTTATGGAATGTAAGAGTTGAATATTTCACACTTATTGAGAACAATTTATGTATTTTAGTAATGATGACATCTTTATATACTAAAACACTAAAGAATATCATGAAAAAAATCTTGAAATCATCCTAAGTACACTGAGAGAGCATAAGATATACACTAAGATATCTATGTGTCACTACTAGATTGGAAAGTTATTTTTAATAAGCCACACTATCACATTGAAAGGTTTTTATGTAGTCCCTGAGAAGACCAATGATGTTTTTGGAGATTTCTTAGAAGTTTTTTATATCTAAATTTTTTGGGTTTTATGGATTATATTCTAAGGTTCATCACACAATTTTCCTACTTGTCAGTGCCACTCTAGAGCCTGACCAAGAAGTGTGTTAAAGATTAGAGGTATGAACCATCTGATAATATTTCAACAAATTAAAGAGTATTTTTACCAAAACCATGACTCTTCTATTAACTAAACTGGTTGAGGGGTGTATTTTTTTGTTGTGATGTATTTGGAATTTTTACTAGGGAAATATTGGTGTAGGGAGATCGAGTCATGTAATATGAATCATGGATATTGAGACCACATGAATGGAATTATCTAACATGTGTTCATGAGTTGGTCCTAGTGCGGTATGCCTTCAAATATTGGGAGAATTATCTCATCGGTGATAGTTTTATAGTGTATAATGACAAAAAAATCCTGAAATACATAACTTTTAAATGATATATACCTCTCTATTTTTTTATATGGGTTGATTACATATTGTCATTTTACATTGAGAAAGCCTATACATTGGGGAAATAAATTTTTTTATTATTTTTTATTAGAACACATGGCCGCAGGAGGTAAAGAAGTATAATTTTAATTTTAGGATAATGGACTTATTCACTGAGATTCAAGTTGTTGTTCAGGTGGGATAGTAGTGGGTGACCATCGTGTCATTATCTATTATTACCATGATTTTGATATGGATAAAACAAAGTATGAGGATTTGGAGTACTTAGATTTGATGGACAGATTTAATAGTGGGGATCTACCACCTAGCTAGTAAATTTATTATGATGATATTATCAACATTAATGGATGAATTAACATCTCTACTTATATTGACGAGGAGCTGATATGTGATTTTCAGGCATCAAAATGGGTGGTGTAGCCTAGTATGACAGAAAAAAAATCATTTCCATAATAGAAAGTATTAATACCTTGGAATGAAGTAATGGATTCTAGTGTTTTAAACATCATACTACACCAATTAAAAAGTAAATGATGGATATCAACAACTGACTATGATTTTGTAGTTTCTTCGCATTCTAGAATGGATGTGGAAAAATGTTACCATAGAAATTGTGGTATGTTATGTTTGGATTCCTCATAGAAATGATGGGATATGGGTGATTATATATTTTTTGTAAAAGGTATACCATTTTATATGGATTCAAGAATAATTTTAAATTTACTATTTGGGTGAATTATATATTCAAAACAATGCTAGCTCTCACGGGTTACCTTATTTTTTAATTTTGGATCTTGATTCCCATTTTACATCATTTTTTACAAATGGCTTAAAACCTTTTAAAAAAAAGAGATTTTGATTACAGATTATCAAAAACATATGGATAGCTAATTAAAACATAATATTTTGGTGTTAGAGGGAATATTATGAACTTTTTTTCATAGAATTTGGTAGAACATGCGAAAAAACAATACTCTTTTTATGCTCTATTATAGGAATTATAATCATTTAACTAATTAGATATCCCCATAAAAATACCTCAATGGTATACCATCTAGATATCCTCTATTCATGATGGATGTGGGAGAGTTAGAGTTGGTGGGACCAAGTCTCGAGAAGAAGACATTAGAGCATGATCAGTTAATGAAGAAGAATACGACTACATAAAAGAGTATATAGAAGTCATATACTAATATACATTTTTAAAACATTATCTTGTAGTGGGAGACTATGTTTTTCTTCTGGTGTTTCCAAGATTACATCACTATCGAATTCATAAGCATGGTATGTTAGCACCCAGGTATGTCAGGCAATTTGAGACTATGGAGTGGATCATACTAGTCGAATATGGGTTGGATCTTCTATATAGGTATGGTTATATACACATTATTTTCATGGGTTGACTATTCATCAGTATCACCCAACCATTATCATATGATTTATGTTTATTATGTTGAGATTCGAGTGGATGTGTCCTTTGAGGAGAATTCGATTAATGTTATATATCATAGTGAGAATGTTTTTTTGAGTAAGGTCACGTATTTTCTCCATGTTTTTTGGTAGTATAAACATTTTATTGAAGAATATTTTGAGATAGATAAGCTAATATGAAATCCCAATGGCCTTACCTTCTTTCTTTATCATCCTAGGGATTATTTGGAGAGTAGATCAAGGATATTTTTTATTTGCTGGGATTTTTGTAAGATCCTAGTGTTTCATGAGATAACTGTTCATTCATGTTTTGGTCAAAATCTTAGTAAATTGATTAATGGAATGCCTCTCTAGAGTTGTAATGTTCACCAGAGTTTACTAGGGGATCGATACACCAAAAAGGGAACATAGGATATATTGTTAACGGTCAAAATATAATACATAGTTAGTAATAATCATTCTCTTTAATCATGTAGACTAGTGGAGGATGGTATATTGTTAATATAGTGTGTGAGGAGGCCCAATGATACCATTCACCTTGGATCCTATTGGAAATATGTAGAAACATAACTACCACATGGTTCTTCAAATATTGTAGGTTTACTTAAAAAATAGTGCAACCTGATTTCTCTTAGACAGAGGATACAAAATGGTTGGGGCACTATTTTGAAATTCATGCTACTAAATAGTTCATCTCATAAAAATTCAAATAAAATGACTATTTTACCTCATGTTAATTATAATATTTTAGAAAAAAATATGCACCATTTAATTCCTCTTCTTCCATTGGAAAAACTACGATATCTCCCCTCTTCTAAGGATCAACCTCCTTTGATTATTTGGTGTTTGTAGTTCCACATAGTCAGAAAAAAATATCCATGTAAGTATAAGAGTCTTGTTTATTATTTTTATAGGAAAAATCATTTATTTAATGTTTCTATACTTCATAGCCTCATAATCTCTCTTTTTATGTGGTTATGTACATTAGTTTTGAGGGGGTTTCTAGTTTGAATGAGGGAATGACGATGGAATGATGATTGTCCAAAATCATATGTTAGGTAGTCTAAAATCCTTCTATCATATTATTCATTTTTTCCTATGAATATGGAAAATTCATTTTTTTTCAGGTGGCACATTTTATTCCATTACTAAGGAAAATCATTTGAGCATTTAAATGATGTGTGAGACCATTCAAGAACATCATCTCTTATGTTGATGACTAAGAGACTATGCCTATAATCACCCATGTGGTGTTCCACACCCTTGATAAAAATTAAAATAATTATGAAATATTTAATTATTTGGTTTATAATATTATAACACGTGTACATGGGATTATTATGTTAACATTGAATAATGGTTGTATGTATTAACTTGAGAATGTTAAATTGGTTTTGAGATAATTATATGTAAAAGCGATTAATGGATTAATGTGAATATTCATGTTGTTAAATAGTTTGAATCTCTGTTAAATCAGTGTGGTTGTGAACTAATGGTAATTTTAAAAAGTTATGGAACTAAGTTAAATTTGTCAAAGGGATTGTAATAGGGAAATTTTGATGATTGAAATCGTTTACCATTGTTTTTATTGAATAGTGAGATGGTAATTTATAATGAACCACCAAAAATTTGAACAAATACTCTAGGTTGGATGCTGGACGGATTCTCCTCACCTTTGGTGTGGGCTAAACAAAAGCTTTAGGAACCACTGAATCATTGTATAGATATGATAAACTGATTATATATGCCGCACCAAGGAATTGCATAGTCTAGATGATGCATTAATGCTCCAAGATCCTTTTTTAGTAGAAGTCATGTGTACCTAGACTAAGGCTCCAAGGTATAATTATTTATATAGAATCGATACCTTCCTAGAGTAAGTCTCCAAAGTAGAATTATTTACATAGAATTGGTTAAAAAATTCCCTTGAGATTTAATGTGTTTGAAACCCCTCAGGGTATAATTTTTAGAATTCTGACTTGGGATGATGTTGGTTTGGTGGCACAGGTGTAATTGTAGAACCCCAAATCCCATGGGGATAATTAAAAACTTTTAAATTATAAAAATGTTTTAATTAATAATTTCCGAATAATCATTAAAATCTAATTAAAAACTATTATTAAGCTGGATTTTTCATTATTAAATATTTTCTTTAGCCTAGTGAATTGTACACAATCCCTTCTTGGGATGACTTTAGTACCCATATGACTTTATATTTATATGTCTGTATAAGGGAAAATGTCCTATGTTAGAGGAAAAATTTAGGGATGTTGGGAAAAACCTTTATGAGGGTACTATACTGATATCAAGACCCATTTTTTTGATTTTCAATGTTTCTTTATTTAGGGTTCCTTTGTTTCATATTATTGTTATCATGTAACAAACTTATTGTATTAGTTTCTACAGAATTAATCATCTATAGAGAGATTATCATATTATTCATTATTATTGATAAAACTACATTGGTTATTGTTTAATTTTATTTATAGTGTTATTTTACACTCATTAGGAGGGTATAGTCTCCCCGCATACCTTATTAAACCATCGATACTGGTCTTCAATGATTAGAATATAGGTAGATGCACCTGAGCTCATATATCTAACCATCTCAAAGAACCATTTTAGTGGAACCTAGTTCGGGATGTAATAATGTAGCACTATATAAAAAGTATATATATAATGTTGCGACCTCACCTCCTCTTTCCCAATGAACTGATCTCCCTAAACCACAACATTCCCCTTCTCAATGATTTGATGCCCTCTATAAGTCTTATTGTATATTCATGAAAAAATATCACATATATATCATCATCTCATGATACAATTCTTATTTCTAACCATAATTAATCCACATCATAATCACATACCCATGAACACATAGTATGTTCAAGAGTATTCATATCCCAGTATGTTTGAACTATATATTAATCCATTATAGATTATGTATAAATACACCTGTAAAACCCATAATAAATTATATCCCGATACTAGAATATGATCTAATTTTACTCTATTACAACCCACATATGAATTTATAATGATTCTAACAGCCATTATATCCTTTATGATCACATACCTCATAACCTAAGCTGCAACTAATCACATATACCTACATACCATGATATGTATATAATAGAGTACATGGAGGGTGGATAGTCGATCATCTAAATCCCCAAGGACCCAGATATTGGGAAGACACCCAGAGGACATGGAAAATATAGGTATTGGATTACCAACTAAATCATGTGGTGGAGTGTGAGAAAAATTATAACACAATGATAGTATATTTTACAACTAGTCTAAGGGGAGTTATCATACCCTAGAATCAAACTATATTTAACATCCCATAGAAAAATATTATTAACTTCACTTGGTCTAGTTAAATAATTCACATATAATCATACAATCATTATATTTAGTCATCATTTATAATTCAGTAATTTTAAAACAATAATTTTCTCTACAGAACCACATCATCTATTTTATTTAGAATTTAATTTAAACATTACAATATACAGAATTGTTATAATATAAAAATGGATTCCAAATTTCATCCATGATCTTAGATAATGTATTGAAACCAAATCCATATTTCTCTAATTACAAATCAACAACAACATTGACACATATTACCAGAAGTTCATTTATAATTCATTAAATTTTCATAATCTCATGTATTATAAGACTCAAATAATTTCATTTCAAGTGATAGATATACAAAAAGGGAATAAGAAAACCATAAAATTTAAATGTAAAAATATTATATAAGAAATAATAAAAACCAAAAAAGGTTCTCATTTTATTCAATATTCATGGATACATCCCTCATTCCTTTCCATCACCAAGATCATGTAACTACCACCAATGGGGAAAAATACTCATCCATCTATATTAAAACAAACCATACATGTTTTTTATCAATCAATGAAAGTGATATGTCATATTATTATATAAATGGAATGAAATCCTATTTTTAGTATGAAGAACTGAATGATTAATCAATGTTATACCAATCATCTATAAAATCCTTATGAAAAAGAGAGGAAAATTTAAAAATATCCCCAACCATTTATTTATTGGAAAAATATTTACATTTCCATATTAAACTAACAAATTTATTCTGAGTATATTTTATTAATTATAATATAAAAAATAGTACCTAATAGACACTATAGTCTTAAAATTAATTTTTTCAAAGGAACATCTTTAATATTAAATAGTTTTTAGAAAAATGGTAAATTATATCATGTGCCTTATTCATTATTCATTTCATATTAACATATTAAAATTATTTTCTATAATCTAATCATGTTATATATGTAATAAAATATAAATAATCGTTGTAATAAATCATTTATTCTACTTATAAAACACAAGATGAAACTAGTATGAATACACCATAATAACATGAAAAAAACAACACACATTTTAATTAATTATAAATTATTTAATTATATATTATTTTATTCATTGGAAAAATTCCACAATTTAACCATTAAGATAAATCATTCTAATACCACATCAATATATTAGATATAGAGTGTTTTATGAATCTCCTACCTTAGGAATATATTCAAAATCCCTGTAGAAGAATAGGTGACAAAGAGATCACAATAAAGCTGGAACATGTATGTGAATCCTCACCAACCAAAAACAATTAAATCCTCGTGAAAACTATAATAAAAAAATAATGAAACCATACTTTCAATATAGTCACAAAATATCAAGAATGAAAAATAGGGGGAACCAGGAATTATAGATATGAACAATCCTGTGTTAAAACCAATTGATATCTTGAATCAAGAAACTATAAGCTTCTTAATGGGCTTCAAGAATATCTGAAGAAACACCTATGACCTAAAAATTCGTAAGGATAATGAAGTAAATAATAATAATTTCAGTTGGATTAAGAATTTATAATGCTTTATGAATTGTAAGGTGTAATGGAATAAAAATTATTGTACATTCCATAATGGGGATAAGATAGATTAAATCTCAATATCCACATATAGATAACCTATATCTCTCATTATTTAATTCACATTCAATATTGTAATATGATATGACCAAGTTATGATCACACCGCGACCAATGAACTATGGATCAACAACACCTCAATAGAAAGAGCCTCAAAACGCAAGTTCCACATCCTTATATTCCAAAATAAGTTTCCAAATCATGATATTCCCTCTACGAAGAATTAAATAAACTCAACCAAATATCCTCTGTGTTGCAAATAAACACACTACACCCTGTCCAAAAAAAGAAATGGTAATAAAAATTTAATTTTAATAAAAATGTAATATTTTGCACTTAATATAAATCCTCATGAATGCCTTCATAATCTAAAACATATCCACCATACCATAACTCCACATCCTCTTCAAAATAGGTAAATCTTATCTTTATTCAGTTTGTGCGATATTTTCAACTTACTATACGGGAGTGAAAAAATATAAACATACTTATAACAATAATATTGGGTACATATAAGTGCATGAACTCAACAACATATTCTTTAAATGGTATAGGACCATTACAAACATAGTGATCAATGTTAATTAGGAACCTCTTTCACTATTTAAATGTTAGATATGGAGAAACCATATAAATTTTCAAATAATTAACAGTATATAGAAGCCATTTCCTTGATATTAACTTTTCCTTGTACTATTATTCATCCAATGATTGATCCCTTGTCATAAAATATTGAACATATAATTCTATATTTTTATATATAGTTATCAACCTAGTTTTCTAAATGATTTATATCCATGATTTCAACATCAAACACCTAGATCAATATATCTAATGAATTAATTGGGGATTGGCATATTTCTATTTAAATTCGTATTTTTTATTATGTAATTGATATATACTACCACTGTGGTAACTAATATATATTTTTTAAACACAAATAGTGTATTTAACAAAATATGTTATAATTTTTTTATAGTAGTGTTATTTAATTTCACCAATATAATTATTTTGATTCAATGATTGATTTGTGGGAAAATTCTAGCCCTAATATTTTCAAAAACTACTCTAACACCACAATCATCTACATGACCCATTATCTGAAAGGTTCCATCCAAATATGAGGGTACCATTATTATAGAAGTTTCCAAGATTTTAATAAATTAATAAAAATCCGTAAAAATATTATAAAATGAATATTTAAAATCATTTTCTAAAACATGGCTGAGTAGATGAACAATTTAGGAGAAGTATTTGACCAAAATATACTATAAACATTAATTTCACCAAAACATTCATATATCTCACACAATTGTGTATTTGGAAGATTCTTATATCACAATTATTTTGAGAGGATTAAAAACTATTCCATTTTTTTTAATCCATATTTCATGAATATTACCTTTATTTAATATAAAAGAACATTTCCCAAGTCAAGAATAAGAATGTATCTTCACATAATTCCAAGACCATATTTAAATTTTTAGAAATTAATTAAATAATGGAATATATTCATAGAAAAAATCCATAGGTTATTATATAAACTCATCCACCATACCCTGAAATATATATATCTTACATAACCAAAAAATTTCATGTTCATGCATCCTTAAAAAAATAACCACTAAGGGAATTTTAATATTATGTTTCAATGAGTTTTTGGGGATAATGGATTTTGGTTATAACCAATATATCTATGATGGAATCTATAATATTCACACATGTCTCATAATTACAACATTTATTCAACAAAAGTAAGGGGAATGTGGTCCTTCATGTCACAACATATGATTTTAATGTCTATATTTATTTAAAACAATCGAGTGTGCTTGATAGCTTATTTCACACCTAACACTAAACTAAAATGACCCTTGATATATTTTATTTATATATAATATTATAATTAATGATAAACATTAATATATTATGATAATGTAAAATGAAACATTGTTAAAAAACAACAATATCAATAAAACCACAGGTAAAAAATACCACAAAAATGAAATCCTTAACCCAATGGTTTTCATTAAAGATCATACATGTGATTATAACTATTTAAATAAGAAAAAACATTATAAATAAAATATAAATTTTGAGAAATATTTAAATGAATATGATAAATTATTCTAGTTATATATGAAATAATGAATATAGGAATTTAATTTGACTATTATATATATATATATATTTGATATATGGTGTTTGGATACAAGGTTGTTTGATATAGAGTCATTTTATATATGGTCATTGGATATAATTGAATCAATTAGGTACTTTTATGTTTTGTAATTATTGGTAAAAAGATAAAAATATACTATTTTTCAGGCATAATAGAAAATCATTGAATGGAATAAAATGGTAAAAAATTTCATAATGTTTTATAATAAAATATTTATTTTTATTGATTATATTTATAAAATATTTAAATTCTTTATATAATTAAAATAAATTTTCTAATACTAATGTATTGATAATATTTAATGGTTATAAGATATATAAAAAAATGTACTTATGTTCATTTAAAATGGTAATAATTTTTAGAATTTGGTTTAATTATTTAGTGTATTTTTATATTAATCCTTGAATTATACACTATTAAAGAGTTTTCATAATGAGATTTATTATTTATAAATATTATAAAAGTAATTATTATCCATTTAATTGTTTATATTATTTTCAATAGGTTAAATATAAATTTAAGAATTAAAATAAGTTACTATGGAAAAAAGATAGTCACCTTAGTAAAGGCTAAAAAATGTAAGAGTTTAAATAAGGGGTAAATACCTATAATATAATTAATTACTATCATTAAATTTTTGAATGAGGTATTTATAAAAATACACTTATCCTATATCAATTATTTATTTATATATTTTCATTTTAATTTTTAAAATGGTCACATTATATATTATGGCATGGGTATTTCATAAAACATTACCAGAACTAACCTATAATAGGATTCCTCCTCAACCCAGTTTATCACACACCTTTCCATAATTTCAACATTATTATCTAGCCATATTAGATCCTTAATAGTTCTCTCATTGATCTTTTATCCCATAGTAAAAATTAAAATTCATAAATCCCTTATTTCTAAGAGGCTCTCTAAGGGGAGATTCAAGTCATCAATATAAGTACCATCACAAACTAAATCACTATTACATTTATTATTCGTCATACTATTAGTGAACCTAATTTATATAATTAATTAAAATTATTTCTTAAATAATTGAACTTTTATAAAATCAATAGTATTATAATACAATATTTTCTTCTTAGTTATTCTCTGGTTAAAATGTGTTTTTTATTTTGGTTAATTTTACCACATAAATGAATAATGTTCTAAAATTGACATCATGAATGAATAAGATAAATTAAATACAGGTAGTAGGATGTAATAATTATTAATTTAATATTTTATATAATTTTTAAATGGTATTTTATATCAGTATATTCATTAATAAAAAAATATTTATTAAATCAAAATTCATAAAAATGATATTTTTAAAAATTCTAGGTCAACCATTACCTGCCATTCAATAAAATGAACATGGGATAATATAAATAAATAAATAAAATAATAAAATATCCATTATCATTCTATAGGTGATGAACCCATGTTCACTATAATGGATCAAATCCTCCAAATAAAATTATACATTAAAAACACGACAATTATCACAAAAATATAAATTTTAAAAAAAATTAACAAGATGTTAATAATTAATTATAAATGAATGTTATTCAATAAAATATATATGTATAAATTTATTATATACTAGAATAATATACCCAATGTAATTATACTGGGAGATATAATGAGTCATACAAATTAGAATTCCGTGGTAAGGGCCTTTCATCTCAAATTCCATTCTTTGAGATATGATTGGTGTTTATCAACAATTTTAATTTATATGTTTTATATACTACATATTTTTAATATATATAAAAATAATATTCTTATTAATGAAATATGAAGTTCAGTTTCAATTTATATCTTCTAATATATTTTTATTTAAAATCTACTAATGTTGTATTTTTTTTTCTAATCCAATTTTAATATCACGATTACCTATATTTAAATTATTATTAGGGTGTTTTGATTGTTTTTTATTAATAAATAACCATATATTTTCTCCTAATATTTTTATTTATATGTTTTAAATGTCTTATAATGATTTTAGATTTTTTTATGTAGACAATTGAACATGAAATATACTTATAAGTGGGGTGACCTTATCTTTTCATTTAAGTCAGAAATCATCATCACCCATAATCATTATATTTATTTTTTATAATCATATTTATTAATAATTACATGATTTATTATGGATATCTTATATTGGCCTTGACATTCACTAAATAATTATAAAAGGAATAATTTTTAACATTTTCTATATTAGTTATGTCCTACATACATTGACATTCATTACAAAAGTATGAAAGGAAAAAAATTAAATGTATTTTGCATGAATTAACTTTCCCCTCATAATATATATTTTTAATTTGTTATATTTACTTAGAAGTTATAATAGTTTCCTAAATTAAATACTACTTTCATCGTTTCATAAAATATTTCTTCTGAAATAAATGGCATTTAAAATGTAATGGGTATTTATTATTATTTTTTAAGAATATTTCCAAATGTTATTATAAATGGTATTTATTCTATTTAAACGTACATTAAAATTTATTTTTCTTTAATGGGGATAATATTATATTATATAAACCACTTTATTTTTATGTATGGCTGATGATTATTTATAATGTATGTTATCCTAAAACCCATTTCATTCTATCGGGTTAGTTATGATATGATGGAATTATGGATGTTTTATGTTCACATAGAAGACAACTTTAAAGTGTTAATTATATTATTGTTGGTCCTATTATATCTCCATATAATTAATTGGGTAATAAATTATCTCATTAATTGATAGGTAATGTTGTGTAAACCCAAACCCCTAGGGGAATTTTTGAACTATGTGATGGGTTGGTTCATTATGGACAGGGAATGAATTTGGTATAAATTTATATCTCATGATAAGACATGTCATGTATTGTGGAATAAAATCACTAGATAATTGGAATATTTCCCCTATTTTATTATTATCTTTGTTTTTCACCATTACATAGGAAATAATTTACTATGCTTATTTACAGGCCACATCCATAAGCCTAAACTATATGTTATAAACCACTCATTTGTTGTGTTTTCATGCCTTATGATAGTTGATTCATGTTTCCACCCTCCTATGACTCGTGTATTATGTTATTATAGAATCCTAATATAATTATTGAAGAATTAGGATACATGTTTTATTGGTAATGATTTCTTTATGTAGTTATTGTATTCCATGATTATGTTCTGATTTCCAAATTCTCATCTAATTCTCACTCACGATATTTGATTGATATATATTATGTGCACCACATATTCAGAATCATAGCTCACTATTTTTTATGTTTCCATTTACTAGGTTATGAATGTTGGTATTATGTATTATATGTTTATAATGGTATCATGTGTAAATTGTATTAATGGGAAATATTTAATAATAATAGTATAATAACATGAGTATGTATCTAGTCTACAAATAAAATAACCCTATTAGTTTTGGGGTGAGTATTATAATTTGATACAATGAATACAAATTTGGAATTATGAATTTTCTACGTAAGTTAATGTAGGGTCATCTCACTTCACCATCACAATATTATTCTTTAGGTAGTTAATACATAATTTTATCTAATCAATATTTGAGTAGCGATCAACTCATAATCCTTATTCGCTACTATAATTTATCATTTAATTGATATAAATTAGTGAGAACATTCCCATTCACTATGGGATATAGATTAGATGATTCCATCATCAATGAGTTTCTATACATCCTTTTTCACAACATCCTTCAGTAGATATTTCAACTTCCTTTACTAATTTCTATAGTTATTTCACATTTCATCATTTATAACATTTCATCTACAATCATAAGGTATAATAGATTTTATATCAATAATTATTCATTTAACAAACATCTTCCTTTAATTAAGACATTAAAATCTAGTGTTCATTTTCTTTTAAAATTTATCAGTAACAATCACTAGTAAAGTCATTTATGTACCCCATAAATTAATACATAATGTTACTCAGGTGATTTTCAAAATTCAACTTGGGTGGCCTTAAATTGAGAGACTCAAATATATAAAAATTATCTTAATAAATTTTCCACTATTCTTGTATCCTTGGCTTGAATATATTCCTGACTATTTTCATTATCATTATTATCAACATTTGTGTCTTGGATTTTCCACTTCATTGTCAATAATTTTGATTTTATTTCAGGATGTATAAACTCAAATTTAGTAGTGATAATTTTATACAATAATCTAGATCATATTCATGATTCACTTGCTTTATTAATTCAATGTTTTATTTGTTCTCTCTATCCTAGAATATCAAAGATCCTTGATGAATACTAATTAATTGTTTACCCATGGGAAGTAATGGTAATAAAATGGTGATTAGTAAATATTCTTCCCCCTCAATCCAAGTTATAAAAATATAAATATGGAATATAAAACATCCAATGATTATAAATACATATTTTAGAATGAAAATTTTCTATATTATAGAGTAATCCCCGGGTATAAATGATTTCATTATGGGTATATATTAATCTAGCCAAATTATCCAAAAAAATAGATTCAATAGCATGTGATTTATAGCCACCCCTATGTCACAAAGAGATGTCCAAAATTTCCATGATAAAATAGTGTTTAAAATTTATAATCTACCTAGATCCCAATGTTTTTGTGGGATATTCATTTAAAAATAACTAAGCACTCATCACAAAAATAAATCAGTTAATGTCCTCTATATTCATTTTTTAATGAATATTCTTATTGAATTTGGTGTGTGTAATCATTTGGTAAACATACATGGGAAAAACATTCAAGTTAATCTATTTAAACATATCTATAAATATCTAAATATTATCTTCCATCATGTCTTTATGTGTCCTCTTTGGAAAGTCATGGGTGTCTAATATTATTTTATTTGAGGCGTCATTGAAGTGTTAATTTTTCCCTTATTTTCAAAATTTAAAATTCCTTACTTAATTTCTTCATAAATTCATTACTTTCTTCTTTAAATTTATTTACTATAGTAAACTCCTTTTCTTAGGTGGGGTTTCTTTATTTCATTTCCCTTTTACTGTTCAATGATTCCACATTCACCTCCTCAATTGGAACATTGGGGTTGAATAGATATATATAAATTGATATCCTATATAATTATTAAAATATTTATAGCAATTGATTCTCAATATTCATAATATCTGATAAGTGAGTGTTCAATATAATTTCTTATATTTTCATATTCATCTCAACCAAAGTAAATAACTATTCACTTTCTAATGTATTTTTCCACCACTTTGTGGAAAAAGCCTTGAGACGCTTAAGATTTATGGTGATTTTATTAGGGTGGGAGAAAAATCATTTTGGTTATTAGTGCTTAAAATAGTTTTGAAATGAGGTAAGAGTATATTTATCCTTGGAGAAAACTGGGTATACATTAAGCATAATTTATTTTTTTATCAAACAACTTATTTCTCTCGACATTGGGTAAGATTCCCTGATATACATTATTTTTTAGTGGTTTTCAACAAAATGGTTTACTTATACCACTAAAATATCAAATCCTCTATTTATATATTATTTAATAAAGCTTATAAATCATTTTATAAGTGTGGTATTCATGATTTTTGGAATAAATTATTTATATATCAAGTGGTTCTCTAGTACTTCATATAAATAGAAATTATTGCTATTATTTAGACTTAGTTTCCACTTTAGATGGTTGTATTATACTTTACTAAAGTTTATTGATTCCCCTCCAAGGTGGAACTTATTTTCCTTTCAATTATATTTTAATTCTTGGAAAATAATTTAAAAGTACTTATATAATAGTTGGTTTCATTTTCATCAGATGTCCTTTGTCAGTTTCATCATAAATAACTATAGAATAAGGTTAGGATGAAAATTATAAAATCTAAAGATATAACCATAGGATATCTTTAGGATTATGGAACATTATTAACATATTTCTAAATTATTATATTTCCATAAACATTGAATATATATACTTTTGTAAGAATATTTTAATATTATTATTAAATTTCACCATTATCTTGGGTGGGAAATAATTTTCCAAAAAACTTATTATCTGGTGTATTACATGTGGTAATCAATCCTATTAGTAATCTTTTTTTATGATCTATGTTTATATACTTTAATTAAAAAAGAATATTCCATTATCTTTATTTGATCATAAAAAATACTGTTACTCTTGAAGTTTAATCATTTCTCTAAAAAAGATGATATATATCAATATAGGACCTCAACTTTGATTAAACTCTACTGTATGGTGTTTTAAATCATTTAATGAATGTTCAGTTTCAGATCAAAAATATCTTCTAGATTTTTTGGCATCAAAATATTTTGGGTATCCCCCATAATCAAGTGAAGTGTGCGGTTTATGATTATCGTCTTTCATTTCAACCTTGGAAGATCCTCAAAATGTTATCCCACTACTTCCTAAATTTCTAGAAGAAAATTTATTTCATATAAAAATGATCATTTGATATTTGAATAGTATCTCACAAAATATGTATTAAAATACATTAATTTAGTATGATTAAAACTCCTTGATTGTTTTATAGGAATTATACAATTTTACATGTGATTTTTATATCAAAAACAAGAAACATCACCTATAAAAAAAAGTAAATATAGAAAAAGAAATAAATATTTAATAAATATACCAACTTATAATTATCAAATCTAAATCAATAGTGTATCTATGGGTTCCAAATAATTGAATTGGAATCATTTCCATGATTTATGAATTATTGAATTTTAAATGTCCGTAAAGAGTTTTTAATTTGTAATTCTTATTCAAAAAAATAAACTTCATTATCAAAGTATATCTCATGTCAAATTTTATCCCATGATAAAACCAAAATAACAAAAAGTTAACAATTGTAACAACACATTTTTTTAGGGAATCTTTATATTCTAAATTAAAATCAAAATGGAAATAATACCAAAAATACAAAACCACTACTGGAAAAACAGGTATTTGCGACGGGCTATTTGCGACGGGATCCCGTCGCAAATAGCCCGTTGCGGAAAACGCCGTCGCAACTAAACTTATTTGCGACGGGACCGTCGCTACAGACTTTTTTTGCGACGGGCATTCTCCCCGTCGCAAATAGTATTCCGTATTTTTTGTGAAAAACTTTTTAAACAGTTATTGCGACGGGCCCGTCGCAAATACCTTTTGCGACGGTACCCGTCGCAAATTGTTTTTGCGACGGGACCGTCGCAATAACGTTTTTTTTTTAAATAAAAAAATTAATAATACTAGTATTTGCGACGGTAACCAGGACCCGTCGCAAATACTATTCATAGTAATTGGGACGGGACCCGTCGCAATTACTCTTTTTTAAAAAAAATAAAAAATTATTAATAATACTAGTATTTGCGACGGGCATAGTATCCCGTCGCAAATACTATAAAAAAAATAAAAAAAATAAATTATTAATAAATTATTTTAATTAATATAATAATAGAATTATAATTTACAAATGAAAATAATAAATTATTTTAATTACTATAATAATAGTAGAATTATAATTCAAAAATAAAAATAATAGAATATTAATAAATAATTTAATTAATATAATAATATTATAATTATAATTCATAAATAAAAAAAATATTAATAAGTTATTTTAATTAATATAAAATTAATAGAATTATTTTACATTCAAATATTAAAATAATTCAAGTATTACAAAAAAATAATTAAATTATAATATTATAAAATTTTAATATATATATAAAATTTTAATATATATATAAAATTTAATATTATAAAATATAAATATTATTATTATTCATATTAATATTGTTATTTAAAAATATAATATTATTAATATTTTATAATGAGACAGAAACTACGAATAGAAAAAAAAAATTTGATTTCACAAATTTTATAACAGAAATACAAACTCTAATCTGTAGGAGGGGGGGAGGTGGGGGATCTGCAGATGGTGGTGGAGGAAACTCCATCCCTAAAGCATGAGTGAGTCGGCGCATGTACTCCATCTGCTCCTAATGCTGCTGCTGCCACCGACTCGTCTGCTCCTCGTACAGCTGCTGCTGGCGTCGACGCTCATCCTCATGCTGCTGACGTATCTGCTCCTGCTCCTGTCGGAGACTCTCTATCTGTGCAGTCTGAGATCGCAACTGCTCCTCATACTGTGTAGAAGAAGATGCACGAGCTCCCCTCGAGCTGGACGCCGACATCGCAGCACTGCCATAATAATCTCCGGGAGTCAGTCGAGAGCCGATACCAACTACCCGGCCCTTCTCGAAGGCATACTGGGTGGCCTGCATCCATGCCGCCTCATCAAACTGACGGGCAGTGGTCTGATCTGATGACTCGGCCTGACTCTCAGGCCGGGCCTGTGCCGCTGCGGCCTCATATGACTCCTATAGTTGCAATTTAAAATTAAAATTGTGAATATATTATATGCAGTTAATTTTTAAACTTGAAAACAAATAATACTGACCACGATGTGATGCTGACGATCACCTCTGAGCTCCCCAGTAGCAGGATCACTATACATCCTCCGATATACGTCGTACTCTGTAATATCGGGATGCTCGACAGCCTATAAGAATAAAAAATAAACTGTTAATATTTATAGTTATATAAAATATTTATAAATAATGTACGTACCAGATGCTGTCTATGAGTACTGAAAGAACGACTCCCAGCTCGATGAGTCACCTCCTGCCTCCCCCGATTCTGCCTCCCCACCGATGATCTCCTCTGAAAGGCACCACTCAACCAGTGCACACATAATCCATCCCATACATGGGATTAAATGTACTCTGGTCGGTGTGCTCTACATGACTCCTCAAAATCTGACACTCCTTCTTTCTTCATCGCATCTTTTCTTAAATTGTGCAAAAACTGACGAAGGCGATCACGCATGGCCACCTCCCATGCCTCGTGGATGGCGTCACGCATGGTATCCTCGATCGGATACCATAAACCCTACAAATAAATCAAAATATCAAGTTATAAATGAAATAATTTTCAAAATAAAAATTATTTATTTATGTACGTACCAACCAATGGCCGAACATGGCCTGCTGCACATCAATGGGAATCTGCTCCCATGTGGTCCACGGCTGAGAGAAATAGTTGCGCAAAATAGCGCTGCCCTGTCCGACTGTTATATGCGAAAAACTGAAAAAATAATAAACATTTATTATGTGAATAGATTAATGAAATCTTAGTCAAATTCACAGGTTATTACACAGGTTATCACACCTCCGGGTGCGCGGATCAAACCCAAGACGTGGACGTCGCTCGGGGACGGGGTCAGGAATCATCAATCGTGCAAGACCGCGCCCCCTCCACGTACTCCCTGGAGCGCCTGCAGGCTGAGGGTCATCTGCCAGCAACTCATCCGCATCGAAAGGCAGGTCAGCCTCCGCCAACTCACGAAATGTGTCCTCGTCCATCTGAAACAGAAAATGTTAATATTAGCAAATAATTGATAATTACTATTATATATACATATATATACATATTATGATTGTATATAAATACCATGGAATTCTATAAGTGTTCATCTTCATCATCATCTTCATATATGTCAATGTCATCTTCATATTCCTCCTCAACATCATCGATATCCATTCGAGTTGCAGTTGCTTCATCTCTTACCATTTCAAATTCATGTGTGACATCATTAACATCATCGTCATCACCGACTCTTAAATGTGGGGTGTCGTCATCGATACTCATATCTCTTTGTAAAAAAGATTGATTTTGAGTACTCTCTTGAAAAACTTCAATTCTTTGCACATCAGTGAAAGCACATTCACTTTGACTAAACTGATTGTCTCGAATTTTGATTTTTATTACACTCCACCAATCAGTCAAGTCTCTTGATGTTGCACAGTACTTTGCATAATAAACTTGATATGCCTGTTGAGCCAATAAGAATGGTTCATTTACTGCGAGAACACTTTTAAATTTAATATCGATGATTCCATGAGTCGGATGAACACGCACGCCTCTCTCTGTATCCAACCACCGACATTTGAACATGGTTATGTAATGTTGTCCAAGATAACAGAGTTCAATGATTTCATCAAGCATGCCATAAAAGTCAACTTCATTTTCTCGATGATGAGATCCTCTCAAGCTAACTCCACTGTTCATTGTTTTTTTCGATTCCCCATATGCATGCGTGTGGAATCGAAATCCATTCACCACATATGCATTATAAGTTTTAACAAGTTTGGAAGGTGGGTTACTCAATACACAGAGCCGTTTGTCAATTTTATCAGCATGTCGAGACACCTGAAGATTTGTGAAATAATTATCAATATAGTAAACTATACATTGAATGAGTTGCTAAATGATAAAGAATTTATGTTACCAGTTTTTGAAACCACTGAGAGAAATTTTTCAGTCGCCGTTCTTCGAGAGCAGCTGCTGTAATTTGTGGAATTTCTTTCTTGATATGATTATCATACAACCTATAAAAACCAAAGTTATTTACTGTAACATAAATGATAGAATAAGTGATATAAACACTTACAGTACAACTGATGTCATCTCTTCACAGTTGAGCAGAACATACGTATGAGCTCTATGATGTTAATCATCTGAAAGCCAGCGTTCAGAAACTCCACCAAAACCAAGCTCTGACTGGTTGAAAACAGATAATTGATTGTCGATTTCATCAATATTCCTCTCATTCCGTCCCATTCGGTTGTGTTTTGAAGGATACTCAGATTCAAAATAATGGGAGCAGAAAAAAGATATTTCCTCTTGCAAATAAGCTTCTGCAATAGATCCTTCAACAGATGCTTTGTTGCGTACTTTTCTTTTCAATTTTTGCATGCATCTTTCAAATGGGTACATCCATCGAAACTGTACCGGACCTCCACATTTGGCTTCATATGGCAAATGTAACATCAAATGTTCCATTGAGTTGAAGAAAGACGGCGGAAATATTTTTTCCAGTTTACATATAATTACAACAACATCTTTTTCAAGTTTTCCTAGAGCATCATAATCTTCCGTAGCCGCACAAATTTCCCGAAAAAAATGAGACATGTCTGTTATGGAATCCCAAATCACAGAATTCAACAGACCTCTTAATCCAATGGGTAGAAGTCTCTCCATTATAACATGACAATCATGACTTTTCAATCCAGTAATATGACCATTCTTTACACATCTACCCAAATTGGAAGCACAGCCATCTGGACGTCTCAAATCTGCAATCCACTGACAAAATAATAAACGGTTTTCTTTAGACAGTGTATAAGCTGCTTTTGGTTTCAGTAACCTTTCTGTTCTGACATTCTCAAATAGTTCCAATTCTGGACGCCTGCAAATTTGGGCAAGATCTAAACGTGCATTTACATTGTCTTTGCTCTTTCCTGGCGTATCCAAAACTGTATGAAACAAATTATCAAAACAGTTCTTCTCAATATGCATGACATCTAACATGTGTCGGACCAACAAATCAAACCAATATGGCAAATCCCAAAATATGCTACGTTTAATCCAATTGTGTTCTTTCCCAAAACCAGAAATTTTCTGTTGGTTTATTGTGGGACCAAAAGTGATGGGAGGTAATGAAAATACAACCGATTTTAACTCCGAACCTGATAGCATTTTTGGAGGTCCATCCCTTTCAGCTGTTCCTTTTCTGAAATGAGATCTGTTTCTACGAAAAGGATGATCAGCTAGAAGAAATCTGCGATGACAGTCAAAATAACAAGGTTTCTTTCCATGAATGAGCATAAATGCTTTGTTCTCTCCCATACATTAAGGACATGATTTCTGACCATGTGTACTCCAGCCAGATAACATCCCATAAGCCGGGAAGTCACTTATTGTCCACATCAATGCTGCTCTCAGTATGAAATTCTGTTTCGTTGCAACATCATATGTACTGACACCAGTACTCCACAATAAATTTAATTCATCAATCAATGGCTTCAAATAAACATCAATATTTTTCTTCGGATGTCCTGGAATTAGTAAAGTCAAAAAGATATATGGCTCCTTCATCAACATCCATGGAGGTAAATTATACGGAGTTAAAAAAACAGGCCAACATGAATATTGACTACCATAAGATCCAAACGGACAGAAACCATCAGTGGAAAGGCCCAGTCGAACATTTCTAGCTTCTAAAGCAAATGATGGATGCACTCTATCAAAATGTTTCCATGAATCACCATCGGCTGGATGATTCAAGCTTTTATCGGTTGAAATATTCTCTTTATGCCATGACATCATTGTCGCTGTATTCTTAGACATGAATAAACGCTGAAGTCTGGATGTAAGCGGAAAATATCTCAACTGTTTTACAGGAATCAAACCAGACTTCCCGTGTTGTCCTTCTTTATATCTCTGTTGCCCACATGTGGGACAACTATCCAACGACTCATTTTCCCCTGAATATAAAATGCAGTCATTTGAACATGCATGAATCTTCTGACAAGTAAGTCCCAAATTTCGAACCAACCTCTTACTTTCATAGTAATTTGCAGGTAAAACATTTCCTTCGGGTAACAGTGTTTTCAGCAAAGAAAATATCTGGTCAAAACATGTGTTTGACATTCCGTTATCTGATTTGATAGCCATAAATTTTGCAACTGCTTCTAATTTGCTCATCTTGCAGCCAGGATATAATGCATCCTCAGCAGACTTCAACAACTCATAAAATTCAGACGGTCCCAACTCAGGATTTGAAGCTATATCAGCCGGAGTTTCTGTATGTTGAACAGATGAACCTGCAACATCATGTACTAAATCTTGAAACTGGGATGGATCCGGAATCAAGTTGGTATCATCTGCTCTGGAACTGCGTTCACCGTGTTGATACCAAAAAACATAATCTGCTTGAAAACCAAAACGCAAGAGATGTTCCCCCACTTTGTCAAACGTGTCAAACGTTCTCAATGCACATTTTCTACAAGGGCATTTTATCTTTCCTTCTGAAACAAATTCTGAATTCGATGCCGCAAATGATAAAAAAATCTCCACACCCTCTATATATACTTGATTTAAACCAGAACCATTTGGATTTCTACGTTGATTTATCCATATGCGGTCATCTAATAATGACTGTTGACGACCTCGTTGTTCCATATTTTTCTATAAAATATAAAAGCATTACTGGTTTTGAATAATTTGTTAGAAAAAACACTCAAGCAAGGATTACTAATTATTACAATTTATTACTAATTATTACAATTTATTACTAATTATTACTATTTATTACTAATTTAGCAATACTTAGCAATACTTAGCAATACTTAGCAAAAGGAAAACTGCTTGAATAATGAAAGGAAATTTGATAATCATCGTTGTGGAGATGGTTATAAATTTTCCCTTCATTATCCAAGCAGATTTCGTTTACTAAGTGTTCTTGAGTATTCCTGAGTATTCCTGAGTATTCCTGATTATTTGTGAGTATTCGTGAGTATTCGTGATTATTCGTGAGTATTCGTGATTATTCGTGAGTATTCGTGAGTATTCGTGAGTATTCGTGAGTATTCCTGAGTATTCCCGATTATTCCTAATTATTCCTAATTATTTGCAATTATTGGTAATTATTGGCAATTATTGGTCATTATTGGCAATTATTACTAATTATTCCTAATTAATCCTAATTATTCCTAATTAATCCTAATTAATCCTAATTAATCCTACTTATTCCTAATTATTCCTAATTATTACTAATTATTCCTAATTATTACTAATTATTACTAATTATTGCTAATTATTTCTAATTATTGCTAATTATTTCTAATTATTGCTAATTATTTCTAATTATTGCTAATTATTTCTAATTATTGCTAATTATTGCTAATTATTGGTAATTATTTCTAATTATTCGTAATTATTGCTAATTATTGGTAATTAATACTAATTATTGGTAATTATTGCTAATTATTGGTAATTATTGCTAATTATTGGTAATTATTGCTAATTATTGGTAATTATTGCTAATTATTGGTAATTAATACTAATTATTGGTAATTAATACTAATTATTGGTAATTATTACTAATTATTGGTAATTATTACTAATTATTGGTAATTATTACTAATTATTGGTAATTATTACTAATTATTCGTAATTAATACTAATTATTCCTAATTAATACTAATTATTCCTAATTATTGTTAATTATTCCTAATTATTACTAATTATTGTTAATTATTCCTAATTATTACTAATTATTGTTAATTATTCCTAATTATTACTAATTATTGGTAATTAATACTAATTATTGGTAATTAATACTAATTATTGGTAATTAATACTAATAATTGGTAATTATTACTAATTATTCCTAATTAATACTAATTATTGGTAATTAATACTAATTATTCCTAATTAATACTAATTATTCCTAATTATTACTAATTATTGTTAATTATTCCTAATTATTACTAATTATTGTTAATTATTCCTAATTATTACTAATTATTGTTAATTATTCCTAATTATTACTAATTATTGTTAATTATTCCTAATTAATACTAATTATTGGTAATTAATACTAATTATTGGTAATTAATACTAATTATTCCTAATTAATACTAATTATTGGTAATTATTACTAATTATTCCTAATTAATACTAATTATTCCTAATTATTCCTAATTATTACTAATTATTGTTAATTATTCCTAATTAATACTAATTATTGGTAATTAATACTAATTATTGGTAATTAATACTAATTATTGGTAATTAATACTAATTATTGGTAATTAATACTAATTATTGGTAATTAATACTAATTATTGGTAATTAATACTAATTATTGGTAATTAATACTAATTATTGGTAATTAATACTAATTATTCCTAATTAATACTAATTATTGGTAATTATTACTAACTATTCCTAATTAATACTAATTATTCCTAATTATTCCTAATTATTACTAATTATTGTTAATTATTCCTAATTATTACTAATTATTGTTAATTATTCCTAATTAATACTAATTATTGGTAATTAATACTAATTATTGGTAATTAATACTAATTATTGGTAATTAATACTAATTATTGGTAATTAATACTAATTATTGGTAATTAATACTAATTATTCCTAATTAATACTAATTATTGGTAATTATTACTAATTATTCCTAATTAATACTAATTATTCCTAATTATTACTAATTATTGTTAATTATTCCTAATTATTACTAATTATTGTTAATTATTCCTAATTAATACTAATTATTGGTAATTAATACTAATTATTGGTAATTAATACTAATTATTGGTAATTAATACTAATTATTGGTAATTAAGACTAATTATTGGTAATTAATACTAATTATTTGTAATTAATACTAATTATTCCTAATTAATACTAATTATTTGTAATTAATACTAATTATTCCTAATTAATACTAATTATTGGTAATTATTACTAATTATTCCTAATTAATACTAATTATTCCTAATTATTCCTAATTATTACTAATTATTGTTAATTATTCCTAATTATTGTTAATTATTCCTAATTATTACTAATTATTGTTAATTATTCCTAATTATTACGAATTATTGGTAATTAATACTAATTATTGGTAATTAATACTAATTATTGGTAATTAATACTAATTATAGGTAATTAATACTAATTATTGTTAATTATTGGTAATTATTACTAATTATTCTTAATTATTGATAATTATTAGTAATTAAATGAATAATTATCAATAATTAGAAATAATTACCAATAATTACAAATAATAACATTATTAATATATTTTATTATTAATATTAAAATAATATAATTTTCTAATTTATATACAGTTCTTTTTTCATCTGTGCGTTTTCTATCTCCACATACAAATAATACATGTGAAGACAGCAAACACACAGATGAAAAAAGAACTGTATATATATAAAAAATTATATTATTTTAACATTAATAATAAAATAAACTAATAATGTAATAATGTTCTTATTCTTAATTATTGGTATTTATTACTAGTTATTAATATTTATTCTTAATTACTAAAAATTATTACTAATTATTCCTAATTACCATATAAACAATACTTATAATTTAAATTTATTAAGTAATAAAACAATGTAAACATAATTAAATTACAACTAATTAATAATAATAGAAACTAATAAGAAATTAAAAATAAATAAAAAATTAAAATGAAGATAAATACCTTGAAAATTGATCTGTTCTGATCGTTCTTCAAAACTTTAATATCAGCTCCGGAGAAAAAACTTAAACTGGAGAAAAACTCAACTCTAGAAATATAATTCTGAGAGAGAGAGAAGATAAGGAATGAGAATGAAATGAAAAAAACGGATGGGGGTATTTATAGGTTAGATTAGTTGCGACGGGCCCATTTGCGACGGGATTCCCGTCGCAAATAGTATTATTTACGACGGGACCCGTCGCAAATACCTTAGCCAACATTTATTACGGTCAACCGGTAAATAGTTATTTGCGATGGGTCCCGTCGCAAATAATCCCTGCCGACATAGTATTTGCGACGGGGGAATATTCCCGTCGCAAATACCTTTTACCGCCGCCGGTTATTTGCGACGGGAATATTTCCCCGTCGCAAATAAGTTTCCCGCGATTTGGCGCGCATCGCGGGAAAACTATTTGCGACGGGGAAAGCAATCCCGTCGCAAAAGCCTCCTTATTTGCGACGGGGAAATACCCCCGTCGCAAATAAGTTTTTAACATGACTATTTGCGACGGGAATAAATCTCGTCGCAAATAACCCGTCGCAATTGCTCATTTTTCCTGTAGTGAACTATTCACTTGTTATGAAATATTATTTCAATTAAATTATTTTATAATGGTTGTTTGGCTATATATATATTTTAATTAATATAAGAATTAAAATTATTCAATTTATTACCTGAGTTGTTAGGAAACTTTTATACATTTTATTTAATTAAATCAATATCAAATAATTTTTTCATGACCCAACCCAGAGGGGCCCATTTTGTGTCTACCTAGAGACCGCCTCCAATAGGTCAGGGGCCAGTGACTAGAACTGAGTAGAAATTCACCAAAATTCGATAAATTATCCTAATGTACCTATATGCACGAACACATCATCAAGACACAAATGCTGAAATATAATAACGAAATATAAGAAATGAATGAAAAAAAACTATATCCAAAAACCAGAATACAACAATGAATACTTGAAAGTAAACGGGGAAAGAACACATTCCCACCAAAACTGTCTATGAATAAAACCTACAAAACATGGTGATGTTTTCCCCATGTGATCCCTATCTAGAAAGGTAATTTTAAATGGTCCTAAAAATCATCCTCAAAAAACCTAACCATATTTAACCGTAGGGAAATGGTTCTAGGACTGCTATCTAAAGTCGTAGGAGTGAACCTCCACTCTCTAGCCTTGATAAGCACCGTTAGGTCCCAGTTTAACTTGGACTCTATCAATGGGTCGATCATCTGTATAAGATTCGATGCATGTGGGAAGATACCGCATAGGGGTGAGTAAAATGATACTTTTTAGTTCATCCCAAAACGAAAATGTAAATACCCCAAAGGAAAATACCATTAATGAAATACACTAACATCACCACAATCGAATATACCATACATGTATAAAAAAAATTAAAATATACCCAATCTAAAATCACCAACTAGATGTAAGCCATAACCAATTTCTAGCCACATGATTCTGCTCGAGGCACGCTCATTTCGAGAGAACCCACTCCTCGGTCAACGATATCATTGAAGACATTCCCAAATTAGTCTATATCAGTTTGGCCATTACAAAATTAGAATGTATTGGTTAAGGAATATCATATACCCCACAAAGGTAATAATTTCAAGACATGCTGAGGGATACCACTGATCATTCACAAATACACTAGGGGATACCACATACCCAATCTGGATCAATTTTCAATGTAGGGTATCATGGTCAAACACCCCGAGGGTACTAGGGATCAAACCTTAACACTCTGGGTGACAACACACACCCTATGGATGTGGACTACTATGTGTAATATTAGCACACTTTTCATGGAGGTTACGCAATTCCAAAGACTCCACTATGGGTGATAGAGGACCTGACTCTAGTCCTAAGGGTGGATTCTCGACACTATCTTGGAATCGACCTCTAGAAGGGATTATAGTCTATTGATTTGAAAGTAATGCCATATTGAACCCTCTAGGGAAGGAAAAATGGAATAATGTTGACCTATATTGGTCCATGTAACAAACACACCACATTATGTCAAAAGGACCATCTCAACATTAGAGACCTAATGTCATATATGGCGCATCAAACGAATGCTATATTTGAATGTTATGGGGGTATGATGTTTCAAAAAACGGGGGTTCATTGGGCATGTGGTTTGACTACATGGTTAGTCCACTGACCTCGGCAGTTGACTAGGCCCTATATTTCATGGCCACATAGCTGATGGATCGGTCATGGATTGATTCGGACACCATGTGTCTGTCTCAACCAGCTGGGCCTAGACCATCTTCCCTAAATAGGCATGCTCACACGTGGGCCTCCTGACCTAGCCTATGCAATTTCTGATCACCTCCCACATAACATACATTGTCTCTGGTTGCGTACCATGTGGTCGCTAGCCCGCTGCATCCCATAGCTCCTCTGTGTCCTGGGTCGCACGTCACGCTCTTCCAAGTCATCATCTCTAATCTACCATGTACCATGCAGCACACATTTCACCTCTATCATCTTCCATGTTCGCCACCTCTAGTATCCCTACCACCACTATGCCACCTCGCTGGACCATTGTGTCAGACCCAAGCCGGTTGTCCCACCAAATATCACTAAGCGACCATTGATTCATGAATTTCAAAAATGATGGAATATCTATGATTTAGGTGCCCATATCTACACAAATATAGACAATGTTTTGGTTTTCTTCAATTTCAGGGGTCTGGTTGAATTTGGAGCCTCCAGACAAGTCGAGCTGTAACCATGAGTGTGTAATTACCTGACCCTAGTTATGTAGAGTTTTTGCATTATTACATAACATTCTCATGATCACAAGATATCATGTCTCAAAAGACGGATCAGTTTAGTATCCTTGGAAGTAATACATGCATTCATAAGTTTTACATTACATTATGAAATGTAAAAAAAGAATCTTTAAGACTCCTTTGAACACACTCATATCATTTTTCCTATCGCTGCAGGTCAGTCATAATATACTTCTTTCCATCCTTGATAAAATTAAAAAAAATAAAGGGGTGAGCTTATATTCTCTGTAAGGATAACAATATAGATGAAAGTATCATAAACAAGCATAAAAATTTAAGGTATTGTATAAGACTAAAACACTATCCTTTTAAACATAAACTTCAGCAAAATATGGAAAAGATAAATCAAATAGGATCATTTACTTATTCACATGGATATTCTAATAGTCAAATAATCAAATGTAATATCAATAGCTAATCTCATAATGATGGAATGCATAATGTGGAACATCATGACCACATACTCAAGGCCTCATGCCAAGATTACAATAAAAATTCAAGTCCTTGTGCTAAGACATAGTTTGTATCATGATATCAACTGATTCCTCGAGGGGCTATAATAGGACCCACTCATCACTTACTATGTCTAATGCATTCCACATATTAAAAGGGTCAAACATAACATAAACATTAATATTAAACTAACATAAGAAATTTTAATACATTAAGCATTAACCATTAATGGCATAAAAATAT
This sequence comes from Viscum album, assembly GCA_963277665.1. Taxonomy (NCBI): domain Eukaryota; kingdom Viridiplantae; phylum Streptophyta; class Magnoliopsida; order Santalales; family Viscaceae; genus Viscum; species Viscum album. Next base: position 1,920,451,203 of record OY728119.1, read on the forward strand.
CCCATCAAAATTCAACCATATCATACAACTACCAATATTATATGGAATATTTTATCATAATAAATCTACTTCCTAAAAACCAACAAAATATGTTCACATAGATGAAATAAATCCAAAATATATTTTAGAGAAATATATCATTCTACATTGAAATCATTTAAAAGTATCATAATTATAAATGAAAATATTTATTTTCAAAATATTCATATAATCTAGGGAAGCTTCAAAGGAATTATAACGGTGGAAAAATAGTTGCACATGGATTAAAAGTTAAAAACATTCTTTCCTTAATTTTTTGAAAATATCAAAAACTAACTAGTTTGGAAAATGATCGAAAAATTACTTTAAAAACATTTTATAAAATTCAAACAATGGTATAAATGAAATTAACCCATAGTCTAGGAAATAGTAAATTTTTTTGAATTACATTTTTATGAAACATGGATGTGGATGATAAAGAAGTTTCAGTAGATACTTATTTGTAAATAATCTCAGATGAAAAATAGATTGTAAACAAATAATTACCTTGTACCTTTCCTTAGTCAAGGGTTTTCTAGAATCCAGTATAATATTAAAATAATTGTTATGAAATTATACAAGAACCACAAATATAAATATTATATCATATATAATCCTTTAATATTTATTTGTGAATAATATTTCAGTAGTATCATTGTTTCGGGTGTTAACTGATTCATTTTTATTTATATGGTTTGTTATGTATGTCATGTTATTTATGGATAGGATATATTTGATTCATATACAGAATGATATTATGTTCAAAAACTTTTTTTATAATTTTCAAATGAAAATAAATCTTTAATGGTTATGATGGAGAATGGAATCTCATCGTGTCGTGGAGATGGTAAACTGTACGTAAGCACGAGCGAAAATACCATTCTCTAATTTGTGAAATAATATGTAATTTGGTGGTATATTATATATAAAAAATAATTCACATGTTATATTTACTATTTAAATCAATTATAATCATTATTATACCCATCCATATAATGATTTGTTGAAGAACACACAACACCACGACGTGGAGACGTTAAGCCATACGCACGCATGTATGGGGACTTTTTAATTCATATGATGGAAAGATTAATTAATATGGTGGTACAATATTTATAATAACATCAAAGTAGGTATAAGGTACTTTAGTTATTATTTTTTATAGAAAAAACAATGATATGGGATGTGGAAGAAGAAAATTTCTTTGAAAGATGTGATGAAATAATTAACTCTTTTTCAGGTGATTCCTTTTGATTTGAAGAAAAGGGCTCCATAGAATGGATTTCAGAACCCAGTAAGGCCTATAGGATGAATTAAAGGTAGTTGGGAGGATATTTGGTCAGGGTTATCTTGATCCAAATGGCATTGTAGTTTTGAATTTAACAGAATGAGAAAGACCCTTTTATAAGATTGGTGAGGGGCACCTTAGGAAAAGCATGATATATTATTTTGTTATAAAATTATTCTCAGTTTATAATAGCTCCAAAATGATTTATTTCGAGGATAAGAAGTTTATGGGTCTAAATAATATTAACCAATATGTTTTACACAAGTATAGGTCTCCATTTAAACCATATCTTTTAGATTTAACTCTTAGTAAAATAGTTCATCTTTTACCATTTCTTCTAGTATTTTTATAATACAAGGTTAATATAATTACTATAAAATTCCAAATGAACATACAGTGGATAATTACAGAAATATCTAACATTATCTATGTCATTTTTATGTATTATTATATATTTAGGAGTATTATATCATTTAATAAAATAGTATTTGTTTTAAAAACTCATTTATGTCAATTTTGACACTATTTAGTGTTTGGTTTTTGTGAAAGTCATGAAAATTTTATTACTTCGAAAAAAAGAAAGTTAATAAACCCTATCATGTCTTATTCACCTGGACAATTCGTGGATGGAATCAAAATATTCAATTTAAATTTTTTATTATTTGAAACCTAAATTATTTTAATCTTTCATGAATAAGGTAATTTCTACATCATTATTGTATCATAAATAAATTTAATTATTAAATGTTTAATGATTACAAATAAAATTTCATGATATATGAAATTTATTTATATTTCCAATGAATATTTATAGTAAAATATATCTTATGTATTAATCTATATTAAAAATGGGTTAGTTAGTAAAATTTTAATTTAACTCTTTTAACACTTCTTTAAATAAAATATAATAAATGTCCTAATCTAATCCATGTGGATCAAAAATGATAATATTTATTTCCTAATGTGGATTTTGGTTGAAATAAATTTATCCAATAGAATTAGGACATGTACGGGGGTAATTTTATATTATTATAATATTATTTTTACTTCAATTACTCTATTTACTTCTAACCATGGTAAATAAAATTCAAATGTTATTATTCACCAAATATTAATTTTCATCATATTGAATCACATTTTACTTATTAATGACAACTGGGTCTATCGGATTTTTGAAATTCAATTCATTGAAGCGGTAAAATTATGTTTTTTGCGGATTTGTAAATGTTCATAGAAGTTGGGCAGAAGATGTTAAAAAGTTCAATAAAATTTTATATATCTAATCTTATTATAAAATGACTCCAATGAGTTAAATTGTACTAATATAGGTATTATGTATCTATTTTGACAGTAAAATAAATTTAAATTACAAACAATTATTTAAATAAAAAGTTTTTTTTAAACAATAACGTAGTGTTTTCACAATTCATAGAAAAATTGAATATTTTATGAGAAATACAAAAAAATCACACTAAGATAATTTTGATATTCCGAATCCAAAAAATAATTTTATTTTGAAAAATAAAATTTCAAAAAGTGGTAATTACTATTCATAACTAATTTTTAAACGTATTGTTTGATTGGTCGTGGTGTGCTAGAACTCAGGGTTGCGTACTACACAAAGTTTTGTATTATTCAAAGAAAAACGTACTGTAGAAGCTTGGGGTGTTACATTCATCCCTACTTCAAATAATTTTATCCTAAAAGTTTCTTTATTATTACTGCATAAAAATATTTGGGTGGTTCTTCCTCATATGTTCCATTGGTTCCCACATTGCCTCTTCCATTTTATGGTTTTCCAAAAAACATTTACCAGGCGAGTCATCCAGTTTTTCAACACTTGCTCTCTGGTATCAAGAATTCTGATAAGCTCTTAACAATAAGACTGATTAGGTTACTGTTATATTTTTGTTCATAGGTGTGTACATGTGTTGTTCCAGGCATTTATTTTATTAACATTGATACGTGGAACACGTCATGATCTTTGGAGAGACTTAGCGGCATTGCCAAACAGTAAGCTAGTAGTCCAATTTGTTCTAGAATTTCGATAGGTCTGATGTGATTTGGACTTAATTTACCCTTCTTACTGAATCCTATAACACCCTTCCATGGATATACCTTTAAGAAAACATGATATCCTACTTGAAATTCTAAATCCTTCCTTCAGTTTTTGGCATATCACTTTTTCCTACTTTGAGCTATTTTGATGTGGGTTTGGATAATCTTCACATTTTCCATTATTTCCTCAACATATTCTGGGCCTAAGAGTTTTTTCTCACTAATATCACCCCAAAAATTTGGTGCACGACATCTCTTTCCATATAATGCTTTATATGGTGCCATATGAATACTTGAATGGAAGATATTATTATAGGGAAATTCTATCAGAGGTAAATACTCATCCAACATACCTTTAAAGTCCAGTGAGATGGATCTCAAAATTTCATCTATGGTTTTAGTAGTCCGTTCTAATTTTCCAACAATTTGAGGGTAGTAGTCAGTGCTCAAAAAAAGTTTGGTATCTAGGGATTTCTTAAGACCTTTATATAATCATGATGTAAAATGGGGATAAAGATCAGAGAAAACCGATAAGGGAACACAATGAAGTCTAACAACTTCATTAATATATAATATTTGTAACCATTCAAGTGGTAAATAATTTATTATATGATGTTAATGTCATGACTTTTTTAGACTATCAATAATGACTGACACTACATCATTCCTTCTAGGATTCATTGGTAACCTCATGAAAATGTCGATCGTAATATCATCCCATTTCCACTCAGGTATGTGAAGAGGTTTCATTACTCCTCTAGGATGTTGTCTTCTAGCCTTCACCTTTTGACAAACCATACATCTTGACACATAATCATCAATATCCCTCTTCATGTTGTCCCACCAAAAATGATCCATCAAATATATATACATCTTAGTGCTATTAGGGTGTATAGAGAAATTTGGTCTTTGATTATCATCCAACAATTCCCTTTTTCGATATGTTATATTACGAACACAAATCCTCCTCCAAAATTTTAAAATTTTATCTTCATATACAAATTCAATCAATATCCTATCATTAAAAGCTTTAATTTTCTATTAAAACACTTCATCATCAGTTTGAGAACATTTTATCCTCTAAAGTAAAGATGGTTTCACACCATTTTTAAAAAGTATTGATGTTTTTTCTTCTATGATTATTTACAGATACATCATTACTAGATCCATTAATATAGGATCCCTTTCAACTCTCATATTGTTCAAAACTCCATGATCCTTTCTTCTCAAAGCATCTACTATCCTATTTTCCTTCCATGAGTGGTAGTGTATTGTGAAATTATAATCATTATGTAGTTTGTGCCATCACCATTTCCTCATGTTATGTTCTTTCTAATAGAAAATATATATCAAACTCTTGTGATCAGTATATATCTCTCATTTTTCACCAAATAGATAGTGTCTCCATATCTTTAGAGAAAATATTATAGCTGCTAACTCAAGATCATTTGTCAGATAGTTTGGTTCATGAATTTTTAGCTTTTGGGGTGCATAAGAAAGAACTCTATCATTCTCCATAATTACACAACCAAGTCCTTTCTTTGAAGCATCTCTATAATTAACATACCCAGCATTCCCCCATGGAGAAGTCAAGATTTGATACTTGATTAATATTCTCTTCAATTATCCAAAACATTCTTCACACTATTTTTTCCAAAAAAATTTAACCCTTTAACATGAGATCATGGTTAATGGGTTATCCAATTGGGAAAAATTATGGATGAAACATCGATAGTAACCTGAAAAACCAAAAAACAATCTACCTCAGTTATACTCGTCTTTTCTAGTCATTATTGGATTTCCATTGTCATTGAAGGATCAACATAGATTCCATCCTTAGAGATAATATGTCCAATAAAAGAAATATCCCAAAGCCAAAATTAACACTCTCTAGAGATCCCATATAATTCATTTCTTCTATGATTTTTCAGAATAGTGTGCAAGTGATTTTATCGATCTTCATATTTTTTGGATTATAACAATATATAATCAATAAACACCCCTAAAAAATCATCATGATATTCCTTGAAAACTATATTCATTATATCCATGAAAACCGATGGTACATTAGTCCATCCAAAAAGGCATTATTGTAAACTCATAATGCCCATACCTAGTTTGAAATATTGTCTTTGGATTGAATTACTTCTTCACACACAACTGATGATATCGATATTGAAGTTCAATATTTGAAAAATATTGAGCTTCAGGATGTTGATCAAATAAATCATCAATGTGAGGTAGGATTACATGTTCTTTATTGTTATATAATTGATCTCCCATTAGTCAATGCATAACCTCATTGATCCATATTTATTTATAACAAAATGAGAAATGGATTCCCATGTAGAAACACTATTTAGAATAAATCCTTTATTAATCAATTCCTATAGTTTTTTCTTTAGTTCCACTAATTCCATAGTGTCTATTCTATAAGGGAACCTCGATATGGGCCTTGAACCAGGAATTATGTCAATTGAACACTCAATTTCCCATTTTAGAGATTATCCAGGTAAATCCCATTGAAACACATCAACATATTCTTTACAACAGGTAAATCCACTATTTGAACATTCTTTTCCTCACCCATAGTTATTTCACTCCCTTCCTCCCCAATAATTGAATTTAGTAAAGATACAGTGGGTGGATCTAGTTGAGAATACAATGGCAATGTTTCTGAACTATAGATATGGGATTCATTATCATCATAAAAAATGTGACCACATTATTCTTTAAAAAAATTTAACATCATGGTTCGAAAGACAATACATACCAAGGATTATATCAAATTAAGTCATGGGTAATATAGTATGATCAGTAGATAAATCACGTTTATATATCATAATGGTAACTGGTTAAAAAACATTGTTTTTATGACACTTCGCTTATGAGTTTTGACTGACAACTCCCTTATTACGTCGAATTGGAAATATCTAATTTTCTTGGAAAAATACGAAGATATGAAAGAATACATTGATCCAGAATAAAATAAAGCACTGGTTACATTTTTTGAAACAATTAAAGTACCTGCCACCACATCTTTAGGAACATCAACCTCGGCAGTAGTGATCACATAAGCATGGCCTTGCTCCCTTGGCCATTTCTGAGGTAAGCTTCCTTGATGGTTATGAATTCTATTTTAATAATTGTCTATATCATTAAAATTTTATTATTTAACTTTAACATACTCTTTATTCCCCATTCAATCATCATCTTGGTGTCTTTTTTCTCCACACATGTAAAAAACTCACATCCCCTTTATTCATGTAATAGGGTGTTTCTTCCTACAATTACTACAAGATGGAAATCCAACTTTTCCCTTCTTCTTCATACTTACTTTTTCAGAGTGTTCAACTGATATATTCTTCTCTAGATTCAAATTAAAGTCGTAAGAATTATAGAATTCATTTTCTATCATGATAATAGATGGGACTATATCTTCGTACAATGAGAAGGATTTTGAGACTAATGCTCAACTTAAAAATGGTTTTAACCCATAAATGAATAGATCAATCTTAATTTTTGGGTTAATTATATAATATGCATCATTACATGTTAACCTTGCAATGATCACCTCAAAATATGTGACATTTTTATCCTCCTTTTTCCTTAGACTCTTAGATTTCCTTTCCATATCATCTTGATGTTCACATGGAAATAATTTTCCAGGATATGATATTTAAACTCCCGCCATTATATATTTGGTATTTTTTCATCCTATTTTGTGTTTTGAATTAATGAACAACATTGATCTTCATCTCCTGAGAAGTGATAAACATACATGGCAACATTTTCCCTTTCATTACTCCCCAAAGCATGAAATATTTTCTCTAGGGACCTTATCCATTACTCAGCTACAAATTAATTTGTAGTCCTATTGAATATTGGTGGTTTTTTCCTTGCGAATCGGTCTAACATTGGTCCTCCACATTTTGGATCATGGAGATCCATACGAGTGAGTTTATTATTCATAACCTGAGTGAGTTTTCCCAATATGGTTATAAGTTGTTCAGTACCAGTTGCATCACCAACTCCATAATAATTATCTTGAATATGATGGGAATCTCTACATGGATTATTTGTGTTGATATAGTTTCAATTCCTTCTACTAGGCACCATTTCTAAACAATGGAATACAACAGATTAGATTATGATTTGTAATATATAATTCAAGAATGGTAACATACATAACAAGAATTGAATTTTTTTTTCATATAGTCCATAATAAAAAAATTGATTTCATTAGGGAAGTATTTACTCATAAATTATTCCTAATGGTTTGTATATAAAATTTATATTATTTTAAGAAAATACCCTCGGAGTGTCAAACCTTGTGCAAAGTATGGCATGTTTTCGTGTACCAGGGTACCCCAGGTCATTTCTGAAACTCTATGGTAGAGTTTTCACTCCTAGGTAAATTTGTTCTAGAACCACGTCCACTTATAGTATCCATACATGGATGTATTTCTTGGAAAAAATACAGAATATCTATATTACCAATTGTTTTTGATTTGCATCTATAATAATCATCAAAGCCTATCTTAGGGAAATATTCTCTAATCAGTGTTTATTCAAAATCGTGTTTCCAAGCTTTGTACTAAACTTCATCTAATACCAACTGTAATGTCCTGACCCTAGTTATCCAGAGTCGGTGCATTATTAAATAACATTAGCATGATCACAAAATATCATGTCCCGAACGACCGGTCATTTTAGTAGCCTTGAATTTACAAGATACATTCATAAGTTTTACATTACATTATAAAATGAAAAATGGAAACATTGTTTCTCCTTTGAACAAAATAATATCCCTTATCCTATCCCTATATGTCAGTCATAATATTATTCTTCACATCCTGGGGAAAATAAAATATATGAAAATGGTGAGCTTAGATTCTCACTAAGGATAACAACATAATAGAAACCATCATAAATAAGCATAAATATTTAATGCAATTTATAAGACTAAAACACAAGAATTTTAGACATAAAATTCAGCATAATAGGGAAAATAAATATCAAATAATTACATTTACATATTCATATGTATATTCTATTAGTCAAATAACCAAATGTAATATCAATATCTAATCTCATAATGATGGATTGCATAACAGCGAACATCATACCCACAAAGTCAATGCCTTGTGCCAAGATGTAAAATAAAGATATTCTCAAGGCCTTGTGCAAAGACACTAGTTTGTCTCATGAGACCTACCAATGCATCGAGTTGTTATAGCGGTCCCCACTCATCACTTCCCAGGTCCAATGCATACCTCATATGAAAAGGGTGAAACATAGCATAATTATTATTATTAAACTAACATACGAAATGTTAGTACATTAACAATAAACCTTGAATGAAAAAAACCTCACATCCACAGTCAGACACGTCATAAAACTATTAATACAATATGGAATATTGTATCATAATAAATCAACTTCATAAACCCAACAATATATGTTGACATAGATGAAATCAATCCAAAAAAACTATTTGAGAGAAATATCTATTTTTACTTTGAAATCATTTAAAAGTTTAAAAATTTTAAAAGAAAACATTTATGTTTAAAATATTCATATAACATTGTAATGGAAGCTTTAAAGGAGTTATAACAGCATAAAAATAGTTGCACCTGTGGTAAAAGTTAAAAAACATTCTATCTATAATTTGTTTAAAAGGTCATAAAGTAAATTGTTTGGAAAATGACAGAAATGTTCCTTTAAAAACATTTTTTAAAAAGTCAAACAAACAGTATAAATGAATTTTACCCATAGTCTAAGACATATTAAAAGTGTTTTGAAAAATATTTTTATGAAACATAGATGTGGATGAAAAATAAGTCCTAATAGATATTTATAAACAATCTTGGATAATAAAGATATTATAAAATTAACCTTATCCTTGTACATTTGCTTAGTCAAGGTTACAATAACCTACAGTATAATAGTTAAATAATTAATATTAAATTATAAATTAACCACATACATAAATATGATATCATATATGATTAACTAATATTGCATTGCAAATAATATTTCAGTGGCATCATTGTTTCAGGTGTCAACTAATTCATTTTCATTTATACATTTTGTTCTTTAATTCATGTTTGTTATGTATATTATGTATGTGATTCATATCTAGAATTATATAAATTTCGAAAACATTATTGTTTTATCATCAAATGAAAATTATTCTAGAATGGTTACGATGGGGAATGACATCTCATCATGTCGTAGAGAGGGTAAGTGGTATGTATGCACGATCTATAATATCATTATAATGATGGTTAAATCATATGTAATTGGATGGTATATTATATATATAGAATAATTAACATGTTAGATTTATTATTTAAATCAATTATACACATTATTATACCCATCCACATAATGATGTGTTGAATAACATATTACACCACGATGTGGAGACAGTAATCCGTACGTACGCACGTATGGTGACATTGTCATTAATAGAATGGATAGAATAATGAATATTGTTGTACCATATTTATAATAACAACATAGTATGTATAAGGTATTGGGGTTAATATTTTGTTATGGAAACAACAAAGAAAGGGGAATTGGAAGATGAAATGAACTTTGAAAGAGGTGATGAAATAATTACCTCTTCTTCGGATGCTTATTTTTCATTTGATTAAAACGGATCATAAGTTGTCTTTATGATCATGTTATGGACTCTAAGATGAAGTGACGGTATTTGGGAGATGATTTAGGTAGGTCTTGGGAGATCTAAATGGCTTTTGATATGTGAATTTAAGGGAAGATGAAGTACCCTTTTATAATAGAGTTGAGGGGCACTTTAGGAAAATCTTGAAATATTATATTATTATAAAATATTATCTATTTTTAATAGCTCTAAAATAATTTATTTCAAGGTTAAGGTTTATATGGGTCGATTTCCTCTCAACCAATATATTTTATACATGTTTCGGTCACCATATTAACCTTATAATTGAGATATTACTCTTAGTAAAATAGTTTAACATTTACCATGTCTTATTGTATTTTTTTACATGGTTAATATATTTACTATAAAAATACACGTGTACCTAAAGTGTTTAATTAATTAAATATATAACATTATATATTTACTTTTTCAAAATCATATATTTTTAAGAATATTATATCATTTTAAAAAATAGTATTTTTTTTAAAATCTCATTTATTTCAATTTTGACACTATTTAGGATTTTGTTTTTGTAAAAGTCAGAAAAAGATAATTACTTCCATAAAAATACATTTAATCAACACTAACATGTCATAATAACATAATAAATTCGTTTATGGAATCAAATGTTTAAATTTACATTTATTTTAATATTTATAACATCAATTATATTAATCATTCATTAAAAAGGAACTTACTGCATCCTCATTGTTTCATAAATAAATTAAATTATCTAATGTATAAAATTTATAAATAAAATACCATGATGTAGGAAATAGTTTTATCTTTCTAATTTATATTTAAATTCTAATTTATCTTTTTCATAAATCTATATTAAAAGTGTTTGAGTAATTTGTTTTTTGAAATTAACACTTTTAAAACTTCTTTAAAAAAATAAATTTCCTAATCAAATCCAAGTGGATTAAAAAGGAAAATATTTTTTGTGGTTTACATTTTTCTAAATAGACTTATACAATAAAATTATGAAATGTGTTACTGTAATTTGATATTATTGTAATATTATTTTTACATTTAATTACCCTATTTACTTTTAACCATGGCAAATAAAATTCAAAAGTTACTATTCACAAAAACACAATTTTCATCCGATTGAACAATATATTACTTACTGATGCCAACCGTGTTTGTCATATTTTTGAAATTCAATTCACTAAATAGTTAAAAATACTTTTTTTTCAATTTTAAAATGTTCTTATTAGGTGGGTAAAAGATGTTAAAAACATCAATAAAATTTTGTATATCTAATCTTATTATAAAATGACATTAATGAATTAAATAGGACTGATATAGGTATTATGTATCTATTTTGACATTAAAATAAATATAAATTCAAAATAATTACTTAAATAAAAAGTCAGTTTTATACAATAATGTACTGTTTTCAATATTCATCATAAATTGAATGTTTCAGAAAAATACCAAAAATTCACCCTAAGCTCATTTTGATATTATGAATCGAAAAATTAAGTCTGTTTCGAAAAATAAAATTAATAAAATTTCAAAAAGTGCATATTAATATTCATAACTACTTTTTAAAGGGATAGTTTTATGGGTCGTGGTGTGCTACAACTCGAGGCTATGTAAAACACAAGCAATTGTATTATTCAAAGAGATATGTATCAAGGAAGATTGGGGTGTTATAGAGGGTACAGTGGAAATAACACCAATAAAGAGGGAGATAAAATAAATAATAACACTATAATGAATATACCTCAACCTTTGTTCATTTCAACCACAATCCATTATCATTAGAATGACGATGAAGATCAAATAGGAAAAGTCCATGAAATAATCCCCAAAATTTAATAATCATCCGAAAATGATCAAATCATTGATAAATCTATTCATGGATTGACCCTCTTTCTTCGTGAAAATAAAGAATGGGGGAACTGAACATGAAATCAACTGCCATACCTCGATTCGAATCAATCATTGATGAAGGTTCGTTGTGTCGTCGGTGGAAACAACAATATTCTTTCAATTTGGTTGCATGTCAATCTTCAGTCTATGATCCATCATTTTTTTGAGGGATTTTCTCTCGACATCTAAGAATAATTATAGGGTTTATGGTGATAACCTTGAATTCCTGACAAAGGAGTAATAAAAAGAAATGTATTGATGCATCATACAAGAATTTATATAAATTATTTAATGATGATTACATCCTTTTCAAGCTTTTCAATAGAAGACCTATTTAGACCTAAGTAATATCATTCCTATGGTAAATATACCTCTTCTAGATCCATGTTTCCCTCAAATATTTTATCTAGGTAACCGTTTAATAGTTTATCTACATTTTCAGGATTAACGTTCAGACATGATATTAAAAGAATAACATTTTTCAAAACAATTCTTTTTTATAAAACGTGCCTTGCAATCAAACATCGTGTCATCACCTAGTCTTGAAATCAATTCAAATATTTTCAAAAAATATTAAATAGAATGTACAAGATGTTACATTCTCCCGACATTGGGGATTTATGTCACCAAAATAAAAACAAATCTACATAGATGAATGAGGCTACTAAGCCAAAATCTGAACATCACACTCCCTTGTAATCTCCTAGAGATTACTATGATACCACCAGACATGCACCAAAGTAATCAAACACCCATGAAGGATCATCTCCTATCGATCCTCGATCTCTATAGGTTACTCTACAAAAGTCACCTCATCCTCGATGTCCATCTCTCCATGATAAATAACATATGATTGGTCATGCACGTACCTCCTCCACTACATCACGTGGAAGATATCGTGTACCCTCTCTAACTATGGAGGTAGATCCATGTAGTACACCACCTCTCCAACTCTATATAGTATAAGGAAAGGTCTAATGAACCTCATAGATATCTGGTCACCCCTACTAACTCTCAATAATCCCCATTGAGATGAGTCATGAAGTAACACCTGATATCCTTTCTTGAACTAAAAAGGCCAATGATTCCATTTAGCATAGTACTTATTTCATATTTTTATAGTATTCATCTACTCCTAGATGATATGTACCTTCTCTCATTTAACTCACACCAACTTTGGCCCCTTGAGTACTGACTCTCTTAGGTCAGTCTAGCAAAGTGGGGACGGTAAGGGTTCCCGTAAAAGGCCATGAACAATGCCATACCGATGTTGGAGTGATATATATTTTTGTATGAAATCTCCACCAGTGGTAGGTGGTCCTCCTAACTATGAATAGAATCTATCAAGCATGCCCACAATATTTCTTCCAAGACCTAAAGGGTCCACTCAGTCTGGTTGTCTATTTGGGGGTGAAATGATATGCTCAAGCATAAGTGAGTTACAAAATCCTCCTCTAATCCCTTCCATGATCAAGATGTAATCTGTGTAACATGATCTGAAACTATAGTACATGGAACACCATGGATTTGAGTTTTCTCCTTCACATAGAGGTATTTCATACTCACTACAAAACTCTTCTCTCAAATAGTTAGGAAGTAGGCTGACTTGGTGATTCATTCAACGATAACTGAGATGGTATTATTCCCCATTAGAGTATGTTCTTAAACCATCATGAATTCCATCAATATCCCATCCCACGTCCATTCCAGCACCACAAGGAATTGGATTAAACCCACTAAAACCTGGTTCATTGCCTTCACTTGTAGAAAATTGAGGCATCAGTTGAAAAAAATTGGTAACTCCCTTCTTTATCCATGTCCACCAAAATAGTCATCAATGGTCATGATAAATCTTATCCACACCTCGATGTACCACTAAAGAGGATGTATGGAACTCTCTCATAACCTCCCCCACAATTCAATTGGTGTAACTATGCACCCTCTAAAAATAATGATGTGCTCCCCAACATCGAATATCCATCACGAGCATATCATATGGACAAATGAGCATGTAGTGTCTCCTAGTCGGTATTCCATATTTGTGCCTCCCTAACTCGTTGTAATATTGTAGGGGTAACAACCATCAACTAGAGGTAATCTTCTCCATCTCCATAAAAAAAGGATAACGGCAGTTTGGATAACTGCTCTGACACCTCATTCAGTACCAGTGAACTACATCTCTTGCTGAGAAAATCTGCCATCATATTCCACTTCCCAATATAATAGGTAAATTAATATTCTTAGTCCAAGAAGAAATATATCCATCACCACTGTCTCAAGTTTATATTCTTCTAACAGAAGATATACTTTAGACTCTTATGATAAGAGTAGACAATAAACCACATTCCTATCAGTTAGTGTTTCCACATCATCAATTTGAAGACTACTGCTACTAACTAACGATAATGGGTCACATAATTCTTCTCATGTAGTTTGAACTGGCATGAAGTATAGGAATTCACTATTTTCACCTACATCAGGTCACAATAAATCATAGTTCCTAATGGATCTCAAAACACCATAGTCTTCATTAAATATTTTGGAAATATCAATATGGGAGAGATCATCAACCTCTTCCTTAGCTCTTGAAATTACTATTGGAACATAATTATCCACATGAAGGGTTTCAACTTTCATTTCAAATCTTTCAAGTGTGATTACAGTCTAGAGAAGGTGGTAACAAACCTACGATCGTACCATATAAATCCAAGGAAACACCACACCACTTTAACACACATGGCGGGATCTCTTGTAATAATTGTTTCAACGTATGCTGAATCAACTGCAACTCCATATTCTAAGATGACATGTCCTAGAAAAAGGTACTCTGGAATGTAGAACTGATACTTCTAAATATCCCAATATAGTTGGTTCTCTCAGATCATATCCATGATCATCCTCAATGGTCTCTCATTCACCTCCTCAAACCCCAAGTACACTAGGTTGGAATGGATGAAGATGACCTTGAAATGGTCTAAGTAAACCTGAAATATCAGGTTCATGAGTCCAATGAACACTTATAGGGAATTAGTCATGAAAAATGTTGTCACCAAGTACTCATAGTGACCATAATGACTCCTGAAGTTCATCTTCAATATATCCTTATCCCATATTCAATGCTTTTGATAGCCTAATTTGATATCAATCATCAAGAACGACTCAACACCTTTCATCTAATCAATGGTTTCATCCGTCATGGGTAGTGGATACTTGTTCCTCACGGTCACGTGATTCCAGTGCTTGTAATCATAGAATAACCTCAACCTCCCATCTGCCTTCTTGAAAATCAAAACTTGGGTTTCGAAGGGTGAAACATTGGGTCTCAGAAATCCCTACCACTACAATTCCTACAATTTCACCATAATCTCATGAAGCTATATGTGATTCGTCGAATATGAAGGTGTAGATATCGAAATCATCACATGGAGTAGATAAATGAATAAGACCATCTACCTATAGGGAGGTAAACCTGGAAATTCATCATGAAAGACACCCTCATGATCCTCCACCACTACCAAAACCTATGGAATCATACCATCCACTACACCAAGGGTGAACCTATCCATCTAATGAGTAATCAGCTGCACCATACTTTGTGTGAATCCATCCTGTGTTGCGTGCATTTCCTCTTAACAAACAAAGGAAAACGTAGTTCCATCATGTCAGAAATGATGCACTCTATGCCTAAAATAGTCCATCTACCTCTGATTCCCAAAAAAAGGACTGTGTCAATATAGGAATGACAAGAACATGTTCTTATCAAAATAATACCTAAAATATAAAAGATACATATCATAACTGAAATCTTCCTGGGAGCACCGAGGTCGTAAGCCTCTATGGCCAGTATCTTGCCTCATCCCTATCCATTAGCTCCCTGAGCCTAATGTGGACCACCTAGGGTTGTTGTGGCAATTATACAAACCATTGACCACCTCCTACTACCCTATATACTCCTCTTCCATATACACCACCCTATGGACCACTCTATTCCTATTTTTACCTCTTCCTTGATAATTTTTTGAGCTTCCCCTGATCAGCTATATGATGGGAGGGGAAATCTCATTGCAGATGTCCCTAGTCACCACACATGTAACTCTGTATTTCAATAAGATGAGTTGAGCCTCCCTAAAATCCCTACATTATTGGACCTACACCATGGGATTTTCCCTTGAGGAAACTGACCTACACGGATCATTGGGACTATCATCAGCTACCTACGGACGAGGTCTCAACTATGCGGTGCCCACTAATCGCTCCCAGTACGAGTGTCTTCTCCACTAGATACTCTAAAAAACAAAAATATCCCTTGTACCCCAAAATAATTTGGAATTCCAATGTATACCACTAATTCCCTGATGTCCTAAAGTAATACCTTCTTAAACAACTGAGTCATGAATAATTGGTGTTGCACCTTGTGTAGAGAGCAGCATAAAAGATTAGTAATCATCATGAAATACTCATACATTTTCATACTACCATAATACAGATGCAGAATCTATTTTATGGAAATGAATCACCATATGGCCATATATAAATCATATCTGAAGAGATTCTTGAATCCTTTCAATGATGTAGTTGTATTTTTGTAATATTGTATCACCAAGATCCACCATCGCCCAACGGCACTCTGATGAAGAATTCTAGTGAGGACTACCATGTTGTTGATAGGCATCCTCACAAGGAATAAAACATGAGTAAATTCCTCTATCCAATCTATATCCAACTAGGGTTATTGATCACCCTAATACCTGGGAGGTCACTTCATGTAAAACTCACACAACTCTGTCAGCCTACATGAAACTTCAGCTGGTAGTGCAGGTATTTGATACTACATTATGGGTGGTGGTACATTTTGTAAACCACCCTAAGGTAATATCATGGGTAAATGCCCATGTAATGATGCCTTATCCCTAGGAGGATCGTCCTCATGATCAAGTAGTTGAATCCGTGTTGGCATTCTATGTGGTGGAATCCTGAAATAAAACATGATGTATAATGGTTAAAAGATCATATCTGGAAAGATGACTCAATAAGGGAATGGGAAAAAACCATTCCTATATGACGCATGGACCTTATTTTCACCAAAACCATTGTTTTTATGTATGTGTAAAAAATAAGGTAATCAGAGTCCTTTTGTATAGAAATGTTGGCCACCACTCGAACACAGGAGTCCTTGGCCTGATAAATGAACTTGAAACAGTCAACAATCGTTCCCCAAACCAACCACATAGACTATTGGTAATCTCCCCTTCTATAGGATAAAGAATGTTGACTGGCACTAAGTATTCATATCCCACAAATTGGAGGCGTTATTCTATAGTACCTATATTCACGCACACATCTCTAAGCCACAAATGATGAAATATAAAAACACTATTTAATCAATTCAGGAAAACCACTTTATCCAAAAACAAGAGAACAATAATGAATGTACTAGAAACTAAACAAGTCTAGAATACAATCCCACAATTAGATTTTGTAAACAAAACCAACAAAACACGATGATGTATTACCTGCATCATTACAGTCTAGGCAGGTGAATGAAAAACAAACTAAATCTCATCTGTAGAAAAACCTACCTGATCCAATATGAAGGAAATGGTACTAAGACTACATTATAAATCTATAGGAGAAAACCATATCTACCTAGAGTTGTTGTGAACCACCTGGTCCTTTCCCACAAAGGTCTCTGTATAATGGTTGATCATTTGTAGAAGATAAGATACAAGTGGGAAAAGATGATGCAAGGGTGAGTAAAATAATCATTAATAGGACACCCCAAACCCATAAATGAAATACCAAGAAGGAAAATACAATAATGGAAATAAAATATTATCTCCCCATTGGTATATGTATTTCACATATGTGGAAAAAATATCCAGATATACTCAATCGAAGACTCACAATCTATAGGTAAGCCACAACCAATTTTCAAACACCTGGTTCTGCTTGCACCATGCTCATTCCAGGATAAACCACTCCACAGGCCATTATATCATCAAAGACACTCATGAAAAGTCCTAGCTCATTTGGGAAGATCCAAAATTAAAACATATTTGTCAAGAAATATCATGACACCATAGAGGGGGGATCAAGCCCAGACATGCTGAGGTTTACCACAGATCATGCCCAAATACAGAGGGGGTATCCCGTACACAATATGGATCAATTCATAACATAAGAGATCATGACTGAACACCCTAAAGGATACCACAGATCATGACCAGACACTCTAGGGGATACAACGTTCCATACTGATATGACTCTATAGGTTGGAGATCATCTCACTTCTCACAGAGGTTACATGTTTCCATAGAATCCACTATGGGTGATAGAGGATCACACTCCAGTCCGAGGGAGGGATTCC
Organism: Viscum album; assembly: GCA_963277665.1. Classification (NCBI taxonomy): domain Eukaryota; kingdom Viridiplantae; phylum Streptophyta; class Magnoliopsida; order Santalales; family Viscaceae; genus Viscum; species Viscum album. The sequence continues at coordinate 1,920,469,506 of OY728119.1, forward strand.
TATCTCAATCTGGGGCTGTTCATATATAGGGTATTACAATTTAGTGTTGTGGTAATAGTACCATACTGAACCCTTTATTAAAGGAAACAGTGAACGCTCTCACCCTATGTTATCCTAAGATATAAACTCACCACATTATGTCAAAAGAACTATATCTACATCAGGGTCCCAACACAATAGATTGATCATAAAACAGACAACAAATTTGTATGTTATGGTGGTTTGATGTTTGGAATTATGGGGGTTATTGGGCCTATGAACTTATAGTAGCGGTTGACCGTGACCCAGTTAACTTCGTCATGTGGCAGCTGGATCGACCACGGCTCACGGTCGACCGTTGTAATGACCCAATGATTTATCAATGGAAATTCATTTTTTATAAATATTTCACATAATCACATGAAATCAGAACATAATTAACTAATATGTACTATGTTACCTTTAATCATGTGTTTTTCACTTCTATGATTTGAATATTGAAAATCTAAGATACATGGTTGGGAAAAGTAAGTTATTTGGAGTCTAATATGGCCAACATAATTTTTGGAGAGTAGTAACATACCATTATGAATAGTAATGTTACCCTTATAAATAGTTACAAACACTAATGAATAGTTACCTTATTTAAGATAGTATAAAAATATGATTTTGGTTGGAGTACGATATACCTATATCTTTGAATAAGAAAATAAATCTTTTAAAATTGATATTTTTCAAGTAAATGGTGATATTAATTAAAAATTAAATTAATAGTATTTAGGAATTTATTTTTGATAAATGGATTTTATTTTTTGACTCTACACAGCAAATAATGGATAGGGTGAATTTCAGGGATTTTTCTGAAATAATTGAATTTTTAGTGAATAGTAAAATGCATTAATTTATTGAATTAATACATTATAATTTAAATCCACTATTCTTGATATCATAAGTGCTGTAAGAACCCAAATATAGAACTCAAATTTATTTATTACGATTATTGGTCTTGTAATCATCACTATTTCTTGTCTTATGAAAAACCAATGAACTAACGATAATAATATAAAAAAACCCCTCCTCTCATCCACTATAAATACCACCCATACTTCTCTCTTCTCTTCACTCTTATCAAGCCATGTTCCTTGCCTATATTCTACCCAAATCACTCTTCACAATCCTCCCCCATGTCCAACATACTTTATTCTCCTCAAAAGACCAAATCGACTCCCCTTAGGAGTCTCTCAAGGAAGATTGAATCAAGAGGTAAATTAAACTTTTCTTTTCATTATTTTACTTTTCCTGTTCCTTTGTTTTTTTATCAATAACTGTCGTCATCCAGATGTTGTAAAAAAGAAAAAAATATAAATTTACTAGAATTTTGATATGATAATGGAATAATTTATTATCATATCTTCTTTACCCTTCCTTTATTTGAGTATTAAAGACACCATACGAGACGTGTTAATTTACAACATTCAAGAATGATGGGTTTTCAATTCAACATACCATATTAAATTATAATCCGGAAAAAACATTCATGGTTGAACTAGACAATAATATATTTCCCATTACTCATCTATGGTTCTAGAATCCTTTTTTACACATGGTTTTGGTTTATAAAACAAAACATGTTCTTTGTTGTCAAAACGGCCACTTAACCTAAAAGGTTGTCACTAAAGTTTTATATAATGATTAAACTAAACACCATGTCACCAAATTTAATTTACACCCATTTAATCTCATGGATGTTCACTAATTTCATATAAATTTAATTCTAGTCAAAAACTTTCATCTTATAGGTTTATCTGTTCATGAAAATAAGTAAATTCAACATAAATACCAAGAAAACAAACGGACCCGAACAATGAAATTGATCCACATAACCCACCAAAAAAAGTTCATGAATTAAAATAAAAAGGTTATAATAAATCATTTAAATATATAATAGGTTTTTTACTTATTAATTAATAAACCTATCTTGTTTATTCTGGTCATCAATAACAACGAGAGTACACCAACGAACTTAAGAGAAGGGATCCTCTCCGTTTCTCTTTTATTCAAGAAGTTCCTCTACGAAATTCCATTTTTTGTTTAATACCTAATGATGGGGTATGATTTAAAACCTCAATCATACTTCTCTAATTATTTATAAGTGATGAGAAACACCTTTATCTCTCATGAATCCATCTTAAGTACACATGATACCATGATGATAATCTATAAGGTATATTACACGAATCTCTTTTAGTCTTTAATGATTCATTATCTCTGATTCTACCTAAATGAGGTTATATATTCTTATTATTTTAATCTTATAAACTCTATTTTAATGTTCAAAAATCATTTATCAAGTCACATTCATCATTCTATTTTAGGGATATACATGTTTTTCAGTGATTCTCTTTACAATACTTCCCAATAAGAAAACCTGTTTTGAGGGAGCTTCCTGAATTCGTACATGATTTCCAAAGCAATCGATATTATATTTTAAGCCACCATTTTTTTATAATATCATTAGTTTTATTATTAATACCTTCTTGGTTATATTCTGGTTTTATATAAATGATTTTTTCCATTTTTATTTTAAAGGCTTTGAAGTATTTTCCTTACAATCACAAAAATTGTTTTAATGATAAAATTTCTTAAATACATTGCATACATGTTGCCACTTCTACTTGATATCAATTACCATTAAACAATACTATTTTATCTAATTAATTACCATGTATATTTTAGTTTCATTTTTTCATAGACACTATTATAATATGCCCATTTTTTACGTTTTATGGCAAGATTGTGGTACAAAATTCATTCCATGGGTAACCATTATGATTATGTACGGTTGATTGTGTATGGTTATTTATGTGGATAAAATATTCATGAAAATTTATGATGTCTGTGCCCATATAGATCTCCAATGAATTAGGTAATGTTATGTCTCATGATATGTATGTACAATGGTCTTGGCAGTTAGCCATGGTTTGTCCTATTATGTGTAACAGTCTAGGAAGTTTTCCTTTTCTTGTGCTACTTTGGGAAATAGTCTTGGAGATCAACCTTTACTCATACTAAATTCTTTTTTTTTGTTTTTTCCAATTTTCAATGATTTTGTATTTATATGATCCCATGTTTATATGTAAGGATTACATATGTTACATGTTTTTTTATATCATCATACCATGCCTTGTATCCCATGTGCTAATGATTTGTTCTTATGGTCATTTCCTTACTAGGATATTATATCATCCCTTTTTCCATTTTATTCATAGGTTATCCTACGTAGATTTATGAGAACAATGAATGATAGGAGCTCATTATGGAGTTTAAATAAACAGCTGTTTTACTAATTTTTGATTATGTACCTAGTCTTCCAAGACACTAAACATTACAATCCTTGGATTTTAATTTGATGTTTAGTTATTCTTAAAGTCATGTAATTTAATATGTAAAATTATAGGGTCTCTATAGTTGGTATTAGAGGATGGTCTAGTAATATTTGTTGATTAGGAATAGATCTCCTTGGTGAAAACCTTAAGGATGAGACTTCATATAAGAAGACATCCCAACATTTTTGTAAGTATAAATTAAGTTTTTTATCAAGAAAATATATCCCTGTATGGATAAAAATAGGTTGAGGTGGCTCTAGCAAAGATACCAAAGATTGAAAACTATAACAAGGATTTTTGGGCTTGACCTGGGGTGTCCTGGTACACAACATTAGGACTTTATGTACTCCTGGTTTGACACTCCTGAGGGAAATGATTTGGTAAATTCATGACCTTAGTACAAACCATTATTAAGGGTCCAATGAATCCCATAAGAATATACATTATGAAATTGATCAACGATTAACTAGATTTAAAATTTTGGAATCACAAGATAGAATAAACTTCACTTTTACATGTTTATCATTTATGTCAAATTTTTCCTTTTTTAAGTTCAATAACTACGTTTTCAATCCCTCTAATTGTACGTTATATTTCACAGTTAATAGAATGAAATATAAGAACACATTCCAACAGCCAATGTGATAGGAAATGGGAATATTACTCTAATGATATGCTAGATATGATTGGAATTAGTGCTCAAAACATCATGATAGTAATTGCCCAGCTAGATCATGTTATGAATAAAAATTTGAAAAATGTGGGACACCCTCCTCCTCCAAAGAAATATCATGTTTTTGTATAATCCTTCAGGCTTAAAAGGCCTCTAATGTTTATCTGATCTTATAATCCCGTTCTCATGGAAGAGTGGATTAACTCCACTGAAAATATATTTTCTATCTTCCAGTGCTCGGATGAAGAGAAAGTTGTACTGGCGGTCAGCCATTTTTATGTGGAAGATGATCAATGGTGGCCTCTGATCAATAATACTAGGTCCCAATAAAAAATAGATTCCATGTATTTGGAGGAATTCATGATGATGTTTTTCAATAAATATTTTCTACAAACCCCCATCTCAAGATGAAAGGAGAGTTCCTCGATATCAAGAAGAAGGAAAATTAGTCCATCAAGGCGTATTAAAAATAAATTACAAGGCTTGAAAGGTACACCTCTGGATTTGTCATGAACACTATAAGAAATGTGGATAACTTCTTTAGTGATCAAAAGCTAACTCTATAGAAGTTGTTTGTTATTAGAGGCTTCGATGGTTATGAAAATATTTTCCGTTGTGCACAAAAGGATGAAATTGATATTGGAGACTCACAAAGGTCTCATGGGTCGAGTTACAAGAAGCGTAAAAAGGATAAAAACTTGGGTGGGTTAACAAACAAATCCCATGATGTAAAGAAGCCGGAATATCCCACTTGAAAAATTTATAGGAAGAAGCATCATGGGAACTATCTAAAGGGAACCAGTAACTACTTCAAATATGGAAAGATAGTACATCTGGCCCTGAACATCCAAAGGGATATGAAAAGCCCAGCTAATGTTGAATAATAATGGAAGGTTCAGATCAACACACAACATGTAGTGTAGTGTTACAACTTCAATAGTCATGGGCATTATTCAAACAATTTCCTTAAGACAATGTTTGGTGAAGTAAATCATCAACAACCTCCAAGGAAATAATGAAATTATTATGCTATCACTAAAGCTGAGTTGGATCTAGACATTGATGTAGTGACATGTATTCTAGTTATGTATTCAAGAATTGTGAACGTAATATTTGATTCTAGTTCTTTGAATTCTTTCATATCATGAATTTTTAGTAGAACTATTTTAACACCACCTCAAAATTTGGAGGAAAAGTTATTTGTGAGAATAACATGTGTGGAAATCATTGCATCCGTGGTTTATAACTTCTTTTGTTGATGTTTTTGGATCTAACCTCTTTGAAAATCATTTCATGCTTCCTTTAGTGGAGTTTGATGCTATATTGGGCATGGATCAAGTATCATTATACAAATACAATATCAAATTTCTGGAAAGAGAAACCACCCATTGCATCCCAAAGCATCCTCTAATTCATTACAAGTTTAAGGAGGAAGATGAATCTCTTATAGGATCATTGACACAATTTTGGATATTAATTCCTTGTGAGAAAGCATGTATATGTCAAATGATTGGGAAAAAGGAGAGAATCATGTTTGACGAAAAACCCATCATGAGGGATTACACTGATGTATTTCATGAAGATATGATTGGTCTTCCTCCTGACTGAGAGGTTGAGTTCTTAATTGAACATATTCATAGATATCTGCCTATATCAAAAACACCTTATAGAATGGACATCGTAGAGTTGAAGAGCTGAAGAAGTAGTTACAAGAGAATTTGGATAAGGGTTTTATATGCCTATTATTGTGAACTGTGTTGCATTTGTTGTCAATAAGGTGTCAGGGATTGAATGGATGACAAGGAGTGTCAATATGTGAATGAAAAAGGAAGTGATGGTGATAGTGATGATTGGAGAATGACCATGTTACTAAGACGAATGTCACATAGTAGAATCACTAAGTGGTATAGGAGGTAATGTTAAATCATTCTCCATATAAAATTAGACGATTTTGGAGCTGATATTTAGTTCAAAGAACTTGTATCCAGAAGATACAATGTCACAACATTGTTAGAAGTCCATGCATTGCATTAAAAATGCATGAGGATATAAAGTTTATCCATCCACAATCACTAAGTGGATGAGGAATTAATAAAGTAGATCCATCCACGTCACTATGTGGATGAATTGAAGAAGGTCCATCCATATCTACTAAGTGGATAAGTGATGAAGTGAAGGAGATCCATCCATCTTACTAAGTGGATGAAGTTAAGATGAACCATCAACAGCTACTAAGTGGATGAAGTGGTTTGAAGAAGACAATGCACTATCTCTTAGTGTATGAGGATTTGAAGATGATTCAACCTCATCTCTGATTGGATTAATGAAGTACATTGAATAAATATTTGACTCAAGAGTAACGGTTGAAGAAGAACCTTTGGGAATTCCCTCCTAAGTAGAGAATATACGTTGAAGAGGAGATGAGGAATTCTAATGAAGAAGTGGAGGTGAAGAAGAGGATAATGTCATTGAAGTAGACTTGTTCCGACTTGATTATTAAACCAAGTATAAAAGAAGAGTATATATTATAAAATATATATGCCAACTATTGGGCCAGCATTAGGGACTCAACCCAAGGCACATGTGGGACTAGGTCACCACGCCCATGGGGAAACCGCATGGGCCAGCCCAATAGCGGTCGGGCCATGTGTAATCCCGAGCCATGCGGAGGTCAATCCCGCGCAGCGTGGGCACCAAGGGCACGCCCGTAAAAGAGGAAGAGTGGGTTCTAGAGCGCGCCCAGAGGAGTATAGTGGGCGCACAAGCGCGCCGGCAGAGAACCGGTGTGGGGCGGCACTAGAGGGGGGAGATGAGTAATATGGTGTAAGGGCAGCGGTGGATGTTTGTTAAACCGCGAGAAAGACGCTACTTGTTTTGATGTGGGACAACATTTTTAAGAGGCAGATCTGATCTGCGCCGTCAATCCGATCGTGCATCTTGTCTAAACTATCTGATGCATCTGCGTCGCTATGTTATAATCCCAGCCATCCATGATCATTAAACTCATATACAGTGGCTCAGGAGATTGTCTTCAACCTCTCGCCGAGCTGAGGAAACCCCGCGATGCCTCTTGCGAACTAGAAGCACCCGAGCGATGGAGAAGAAGCTCCCGGCGACCTCGGATGAAGTTGAGGCCTTCATTGTGTTTGTATCCCCTTCACGAACACATGCATGCATTAAAATTCAAATGCATGCAACGAGATAAAGAATTCGAACATGGCCAAAGAAAACAGAGTTGTGAGGCAGTGTGTTCTTGCATGGATCGGTCTTGAAGAATTTTTGTATGCATTCGTAGACGCCTGCACGAGAAGGAAGGTGAAGAAAAATGGACCCGCGTTGAATAGAGAAGATAAAAAACATTTGAGGAAAATCTTGAAATCCCGAAGTTTGTGGAAAAACAAGATTTAGTTACATAGAAGATCCGATGCATCCTCTGCATACAAAAGGAGGATTCGATGCCTTGAATAAGGCTGCTGATCACTTGAGAAAAACAAATGTCCCACGAAGCTCTGAGAAACATGAAGAAAAGCTCTGCGCACAACCTGTGTGGAAGAATATCCCGGAGACACTCGAGGCTTCGAGAGAGCCTTTTGCGCAACCCCTGCATGAAATAAGTTAAGGAGTAGGCCACCCTATGCGCTCCCCTTGCGCGACAGGGAAGATGCTGAGCCGTGCGAACTTGTGCACCCCCTGCCCGCAACCCATGCACGGTAGCAAGTTGACACAACATGCGCTCCCTCGGTGCCCACGAACTCTCGCAGCAGGAGGAAGCCACTGAACCAACTGTGATGTAAGAGGGAGCTTCTACACATGCGCGGCAGAAGGAGTATCCACACCACCTGCGTGGTAGGAAGTGCTCCTGCACCTACATGCTTATTTCTCCCACACCCTGTGCAGTTGAAGGCAGGAGCTGGTCGCCTCCTTGCGCGCCCTCTTTTGAAGTGGTGCTGAAGTGAAAGGCCACACCCACTTGGGTTCGTGTGTGTTATCACGGGTTGAAGAAGGAAGGCCATGTGTGCATAATGGAAAAGGTGGCCCAAAGGAGCACACGTGTGGGTGAAGGGTGCATGGCCAAGGCCCTACGGGTTGTGTGTGCTAAAAAAGTGAAGAGTCCATTACCTTAGTGTGTGCACATGTAAAGTGCGCACACTTTGAAGAAGAATAAAATAATAAATGAAAAGAGAAATGTGTGTGTGAAAAAAGAGTTTACACCCATTGAGGGTTTTATCACACCAATAAGAAAAGGGGAGTTCATGCTTGCATGCATGCACATCCACATATAAATAAAGTATCATTTGTGTGTGTGCATTTGAGATGTCCATGAACACAAGTTCTTGATGATGATTGAGATGCCTTGAAAATGTTGCATGAAGAGTCAAAGATTCCATGAACTAAGTGCATGAAGTTGAATTAAAGAGAGACTGAAGCCATAATGAAGTTATAGACATCATTCATCTATGTTTTCAGTCATTGAGAAGACCAAGAAGATTGATTGGGCATACTCAGTGCAAGAACATATTCTCCCATCAAGATTCTTGAAGACAAAGTTTGTGTCATCCTGAGAAGAAGGAGATAAATACCGAGAAAATAAGAGGAGTCCTGCTCACCACAAGTGATCAGAAGAAGTGATCAAGGCCAACAGACCTTATCCAAGGTAGTTGAATACTCTTGAAGAGATTTAAAAGAAGAAGAGATACTTGTGTGACTCGAGGAGCCAGGAGAAGACCCCTTGTGAGACATAGGGTGGAGAAGTCTTTGGTGGAAGTTGAAGCAGGCCAGTGGGACTCTGGTACCACTATGGGATGCAGTATAAAGACCCTCATGTGGGACTCATGATAGGTATAGTGTGACTTTGTACTGACCATTGTAATTGTGAAAGATTATAGTGGAGAATCCATGTTGGGGAGTTTAACCAACATGGCAAGGACGTTGGCCTTTGGAGCGAAACCTTGTAAATCCTTGTGTCCTATGCCTTTACATTTACTACATCACTCAAGGAAAGGCTGAGAGATACATGAATAGTAGATTGAAGCCTTAACAAGCCATAAATGTTTAATTGATGAAGAATCAATTAGTAAAAAGTGTAAAAGGATCACTGATTCACCCCCTCCCCCTCTCAGTGATCACACTAATCTAGACACATCAATTGGTATCAAAGGGAGGTTACCTCTAAAAGATCTAAGGGAGTCTTTATGAAGTGAAGATTTGAGTAAATGAGTAAAGAACCTCAAATATAAATATCTTCCAAGACTCATAAGAATAGAAAGAAGAAACATTACAGGAAGATGAAGAAGAAGCTTACCAACAACGGGGAGACACCTTCTACTGAAGGTAATCTAAAAGGTGAAACATGTGATAATACATATTATTTTATGATGAAGCCTTCTCAAGCTGTGATGATGGGAGATCAGTTAGTGATCTACAGACTACATTGAAAGATCATCTGAACAAACTCCCTAGAGAAGTGGCAAGACACATTGCTGCAAACATTAGTTCTCTTTAAGATGAAAAATTAAAGCTTGAATAAAAATATAATTCCATGGAAGAAGAATTGGAAAAAAGGGTTGGGATATCCAAAACTCTCAAAAAACATTTAAATGAAAAGGATGAAAAAATTTCCCATTGAAATTAAATAATTGAAGATGATAGTGAATAATTACAAAGAAGAATTTTTGAAAAAGAATTTTTTGAGATACTGTTCGAAGAAGTTTTCCATGCACTGGAAAAGTGGAATATAGCGTCAATGGTTGTCAATGATGCTCAACTAGAAGACAATGTAAAAAGGGTAAAAGAGCTTGACAAATTATTTCAAGAAATGAAGAAGGTGAATGAAGACCAAATGAAACAACTGAAAGAAAATTGGGAAGGAAGGATAATATTTTTTGAGGATGAGAATAACTATCTAAACATGAAATGCTAATAACTAGAGGTGATATTGAAAAATCGGCAATCACCCAAAGCCAAAACCTCCGAGTCAACTGGAAGAAGAAATGTTCCCACTCAAGTGTGCGTTGAGAAGGATGATTCCAAAAGAAGGACATCCTCTAATGAAAAGGAAACATCTTCTAAGAAGATGGTACCATCCATACCATCTTGTACTCATGCTTCTAAATGTGTTTCCAAAAAAAGTGAAGGATGGAAGAGTAACTCTAAACAAGTATGGATGAATAAGATGAAGAAAGAGAGCTCTCCTGAAACAACACAACAATTTAAGAAAAATACCCAACAACCAGAAGTACTCAAGAAGTCATGATTTGTGGGTAAATGTTGGTGTTGTAACAGGTATGGGAATTGTGAAATGGATTGTTGGTACAATACTCTAAATGTAAAAGAAAAAAATGAAGCCCATGTAAAGGGGAAGAAATCCAAAGAATAAGAAGAAACATCCACAGGTTCAGAAGCATTATTTTACTGCAAAAAGATTCGGAATGTTTGCTAACATCTGGGGTGTTTGAAATTTTTTTCACAAGATTGATACATGTCAATCTCCAAATGTATGCAAAGCTAAAAAGAAAAGAAGATCACAGAATCTGGCTCAAAGAGTATCCCTGGGAAGCAAGTAGAAGAAAGTTTAAAATTATCTCAAGAAGATTTTGAAAAAGAAATATAAGTCCTTTGATTCCAAATACAAGATGGGTGATGCATCCAGAAGGACCACCAAGAAAAAATGATTCTACTATGGAAAGAAAGGTCATACCAGGGATCGTTGTAAATATCCATGGAACTAAATTGAATAAAATTGCACTTAATAGGACAATCAATCTAGAAGAAGAATGGATTGACTGAAAAAAAAGTTTCTTAAGAAAGGTAACTTAAAATCATCAAAGGAACCATGTGGAACATCCAAATCTGATGCCTCACTTCCAAATGACATATTAATCATCTGGCTAGAAGATTTGGAAATAATGAGAAAGGATGAAAATTCACATGCCAAAGCTAGTGCAAAAGGAAAACAAACGAATTCAGATGAAGATGAAGTTCTGTGTGTGAGGTGAAATAATGTTGTTCATTTTAGTAATAAATGAATGACACTCATTCCAGCTCAAAAAGAATTCTTCAAAAGAATGAAGATTACACCCGGAGATTCTAGTGCTCAGAAGGCATTTAGAAAGAATGGTGTCACACACAAAGAAGTTGAATAGGTGTTAAGATCCACACCAGCACAAACATCATTGAAGATCAAATGTGAATGTGTGAAGAATGGATAAAGTGGAACATCTCGGTTGAGAGAATCTTCTCAACCATGTTGTTCACACTGATGAACCAAGGAGGTTCCATCTTATTCCCTAATCACATGTATATACATGTGCTTACATTTTAGGGAATTGAAGATGCTGATCATTATCAAATTGAGAATGGTATGGACAGAATGGAGTGCACCCCTTGAGGGGGATCTAATCTGTAGAAGATGATATTTTGAGATTCATACCATCTTGGAAAAAAATGAAGGTATTCCAATCACAATTTCATCACTTGTTTCTTAATTGTATTTAACATTTCAATTAAGGGGGAGTAATTCATTGAAGACAAATGGATGAAAGGGGGAGCTTTATATTTGCACCTGAACTTTCTAATGAGTTTGGTGAATTATTTGCAAGATTTAGCAATTCATTGATATATCTGAAAAATTTCAACCCCTTGAAGCCTTAGAATGATCTCACATGTATAGTGAATTTTGGACATCATTGAATTCCTTGCTTGCATCACTCTTTTTTTCTACAATGGGTTAGCACAAGTATACATATAGATGATTTTCTAAAGGCTCTCTGCTAAAGTGAACATGTGACATCATCCCTCTCTTAGTGATTTTGAATAAGATGTTATTCAAAGGGAGGAAGAAATATTTCAAAGAGAACCACACCACACCATTGCATTTGATTACCCATGAGGGGGAGAAAATCGTGGCACACATATTGACCCATTCATATGTGCTCTAGTGATATTGACAAAAAAATACAAAGGGGGGGATTTTTGTGTACTGTGCTTCATTTGATGTCAAAAAGGGGTTAGGGATTGAATGGATGACAAGGAGTGTCAATATTTGAATGAAAAATGAAGTTATGGGGATGGTGATGATTGGATAATGACCATGGTACTAAGAAGCATGTCACTTAGGATAATCACTAAGTGGAATAGGAGGTAAGGTTGAAACATTCTCCATATAAAATTAGACGATTGTAGAGCTGAACTTTAGTTCAATGAACTTGAATCATGAAGATACAATGTCACAACATTGTTAGAAGTCCATGCATTGTCTTCAAAATACATTAGGAGATAAAGGTGATCCATCCACAATCACTAAGTGGATGACGAATGAAGAATGGAGATCCATCCACATCACTATGTAGATGAAGTGAAGAAGTTCCATCCATATCTACTAAGTGAATGAGGGATGAAGTGAAGGAGATCCATCTGTCTTACTATGTGGATGAAGATAATATGAACAATCCACAGCTACTAAGTGGATGAATTGGTTTGAAGAAGACCACACACTATCTCTTAGTGCATGAATATTTGAAGATGACCAAACCTCATCTCTGATTGGATTAACGAAGTACATTGAAGAAATATTTAACTCATGAGTAAAGGTTGAAGAAGAACCTTTGGGAATTCCCTCCAAATGAGAGAATATATGTTGTTGATGAGATGAGGAATTATAATGAAGAAGAGGAGGTGAAGAGGCTGATAATGGAATTGAAGTAGACTTGTTCCTACTTGGTTATTAAACAAAGTATACAAGAAGAGTTTATATTAAAAAATATATATTCCAACTATTGGGCTAGCCTTAGGGCCTCAACCCAAGGCACATGTGGGACTAGGTCACCATGCCCATGGGGAAACCGCATGGGCCAGCCCAATAGAGGTCGGGCCATGTGTAAGCCTGAGCCACGTGAAGGTCATGCCCGCGTAGTGTGGGAACCAAGGGTGCTCCCATGAAAGAGGAAGAGTGGTGCCAGAGCGCGCCCGGAGGAGCATAGTGGGCGCAGAAGCGCGCTCGTAGAGAACCGGTGCGGGGCGGCACCAGAGGGCGGAGAGGAGTAATCTGGTGTAAGGTCGGTTGGGGCTGTTTGTTAAACTAGGAGAAGGCCGCAGATTGTTTCGATGTGGAGCGACATTTTAAAGATGCAGATCCAATCTGCATCATCCATCTGATCGCACATCTGATCTGAACCGTCTGATCCATCTGTGGTGCTATGTTATAATCCCACCCAACCACGATCATTAAATATGGATCCAATGGCTCAGGATACTGTCTTCAACCTCACACTAAGCCGAGGACACCCCGCGATGCCTCCTGCGAACTAGAAGCACCCAATTCTATAGAGAAGAAGCTCCCGGTCATCTCTGATGAAGATGAGGCCTTCATTGTGTTCGTATCCCCTTCACGAACACATGCATTCATTAAAATTCACATGCATGCAACGAGACAAAGAATTACAATGAGGCCAAAGAAAATGGATTTGCGAGGTAGTGTGTTCTTGCCTGGATCAGTCTTGAAGAAGGTTTTCATGCGTTCGTAGATGCATTCACGAGAAGGAAGGTGAAGAAGAATGGACCCGCATTGAACAGAGAAGAAAAACATGATTTAAGGAAATTATTGAAATCCCTATGTTTGTAGGAAATCAAGATTTAGTTACGCAGAAGATCCAAGGCATCCTCTCCCTACAAAAGGAGGATCTGATGCCTTAAAGAAGGCTGCTGATCACATGATAAAAACAGAAGTCCCACGAAGCTATGAGCAATGTGAAGAAAAGCTCCATGCACAAACTGTGTGGAAGAATATCCCAGATCCACCCGAGGCTTCGAGAGAGACTTTTGCGCAACCCTTGTGTGAGAGAAGTTAAGGAGGAGTCCACCCTACACTCTCTCCTTGGATGAAAAGGAATAAGAAGAGCCGCATGAACTTCCGTGCCCGCTGCTCGGAAAACTTTCACGGTAGCAAGTGGCCGCACCCTGTGCGCCCTCTGTGCTCGTGAACTCTCGCGGCAGGAGGAAGCCATCGCGCCACTTGAGCAGTAGGAGGGAGCTGCCACACCTGTGTGGTAGAAGGAGTTGTCGTACCACCTGTGCAGTAGGAAGTGCTCCTACACCTGTGCTATTGTTTCTCCTACACCCTGAGTGGTTGAAGTCAGGAGCTGGTCGCATCCTTGCACAATCTCCTTTGAAGTGGTGCTTAAGTGGAAGGCCACACCCACTTGGGTTTGTATGTGTGTTCATGGGTTGACGAAGGAAGGTTGTGTGTGCATAAATGAAAATTTGGCCCAAAGGAGCCCACGTGTGGGTGAAAGGTGCATGCCTAAGGGCCTACGGTTTGTGTGTTCTAAACAAGTGAAGAGTTCATTACCTTATTGTGTGCACAAGGTGAGTGCGCACACTTTGAATAAGAATAAGAGAATAAAGGAAAATAAGAAGATGTGTGTGCAAAAAGAGTTTACAACCATTGAGTGTTTTATCACACCAAGAAGAAAAGGGGAGTGCATTCTTGCATGAATGCACATGCACATGTAAATAATGAATCATTTGTGTGTGTGCATTTGAGAAGTCCAAGAACAATGGTTCTTGAAGATGATTGAGATTCCTTGAAAACGTTTCATGAAGAGTCAGAGATGCCATGAACTATGTGCATGAAGTTGAATTAAAAATGGACTGAAGCCAGACTGAAGTTAAAGACATCATTCTTCTGATTTTTCAGTAGTTGATAAGACCAAGAAGATTGGGTGGGCATACCTAATGCATGAAAAATATTTTCCCATCAAGATTCTTGAAGACATAAGTCGGCCCATCCTGAGAAGAAGGTGAAAAATCCTGATCAAAGAAGAGGAGTCATGATCACCACATGTGATCAGAAGAAGTGAGCAAGGCCAACAGACCTTATCCAAGGCTGTTGAAGACACTTTAAGAGCATAAAAAGAAGTAGAGCTACTCGTGTGACTTCAGGAGAAAGGAGAGACCCCCTTTGAGACTTATGGTGGATAAGTCTTCGGTGGAAGCTGAAGAAGGACAGTGGGACTCTGGTAACACTGTGGGATGCAGTATAAAGTCCCTCCTGTGGGACTCGAGAGAGGTATAGTGTGACTCTGTACCGACCATTGTAATTGGGAAAGATTATAGTGGAGAATCCATGTTGGGGCATTTAACCAACATGGCAAGGATGTATTCCTTTGGAGTCGAGCCCTGTAAATACTTGTTTCATGTTCCTTTACATTTACTGCATCACTCAAGGAAAGGATAAGAGATACAAGAAGAGTGGATCGAGTCCTTAACAAGCCATAGAGGTTTAATTGGTAAAGAATCAATCTGTAAAAAGTGTAAAAGGATCATTGATTCACCCCCTCCCCCTCTAAGTGATCACACTGATCCGGGCACATCACCTATGTGATTCACTGTGGGGTGTGTCTGTCTTCTCCATCAGGAAGAAGGATGGATCAATCTTCCTCTGGATTAATTTTCATGATCTCAATAAAACCATAATAATTAATAAGTATCCCCTGCTACAGATAGTTGACTTGTTCGATAATAATTTTGGGTTTAGTTGTTTCTCTTAGGTGGACCTTTTTTTAGGATATCACCAATTAAATATGAGTAAGGAAGATATTCCCAAGAATTACTTTTGAACAAGTTATGGAAACTATGAGTTCATAGTGATTTCCTTTGAACTCACTAACACCCATGAAATTTCTTTGATTTAATGAATATAGTATTTATATATTACTATAACAAATTTGTGGTAGTCTTTATTGATGATATTCTGATTTACTCTAATTGAAATAAGGACCCTGAGAATTAATTCAATACAGTGCTGCATACTTTGTAAAGGGGGAAGTTGTTTAAAAAGTATAGTAAATGTGAGTTCTAGATGGATGAAGTATCATTCTTGGTGAATGTTATCAACCTCAAAGAAATATATTTGGACCCTTCCGAGACTAAGTCAATTGAAGAGTGCCCTCAAATGATATCTGTAATAGAGATCCACAGATTTATGGGTCTACAGGGATATTATAAAAGATTTGTGAAAAACATTTCATGATTTTAAAACCCAATAACCAAGCTGACCTGGAAAGAAGTAATGTTTGTCTGGACTCAAAAATGTGATGATTATTTCAAAGTGTTTAAAAAGAAGATTATCATTATGCTTGTACTCACACTCCCAAAAGGTAGAGATCTCTTTGTGGTGTACATTGATCCTTCAAACAAGGGATTAGGCTATGTGATAATGAAAAATGATAAAGTGATAGACTATGCCCCATGGTAGTTGAAAATCTGTGAGCAATACAATCCCCCACATGATTTGGATTTGGTGGCAGTCTTCTTGGCATTAAAAATATAACATCATTTTCTCTATGGGGATAAGTGTGAGATATATACTGAAAAAAATATTATTAAATACATATTCATGTAGAAAGATATTTATATTAACCAATGAAGATGGATAGCTCTCATCAAGGATTATGACTTCTAAATCCACTACCATCCCGATAATGCAAATAAGGTGGTAGATTCTCTAAGTAGAAATTACCATGCATCTTTATCAATGATGAGAATTTAAAATGATAAAATATTATTTGATTTAAAAAAGATGGAAATGTGAATAATTATGGTAGGAACATTATCAATCCTTTCTCAAATTATTTCTCAACCATCCCTTAAGGAGAAAATAATGGAAGGTGAAGGAAAAGAGGTGAAAATTATGATAAGTGTGGAATTTATCAAAAATAGGAAATACTCAGAGTTCATGTTTGACGAGGAAGGATTTTTAATATATGGTTCATGATTATGTATACCATCTGATCAAGAGATAAAGAATGAGATTTTCAATGGCACACATTGCTCGACCTTCTCTTTTTACCCAAAGAGCACAATGATTAATCAAGATCTCCGAGAAATCTTTTGTTGGGAAAATATGATAAGGGAGATTGATGAATATACATCATAGTGCCTAGTGTGTTAGTAAGTGAAGGGTGAGAGGAAAAAGTCTAAGGGGATGATGCAACAACTACACATACCAACATTCAAGTGTGAGAGCATCACCAAGAACATTGACATTGGACGACCAAGGACATCTATAGGAAACAACGATACAATGTTTGTTGTGGATTGTCTTAAAAGGACACCTCAATTTATTGAGATTTGAGAGGATATATCATTGAATCAACATGAATGGATATATATCAAAGAAGTGGTATAGCTACATGGTGTACCTCTATTTATTTTGTTAGATAAAGATCCAAGATTTACCTTGATGTTCGGGAAAAGTATCCACCATGCTCTAAGAACTGAACTGAACTTCAGTACGACCTATCATCCTCAAAATGATGTCCAATATATGCATAATATTCAGTCAATGGAATAGACATCAAGAGTCTATTCTATGTAATTCAACGGAGGGTGGGACCAACATCATCCACTGGTTGAATTTTCTTACAACAACAGTTTCTACTGGAGAATCTAAATGGCACCACATGAATCCCTTTATAGGAAAAGGTGCAAGACACTAGTGTGTTGGGATGAAGTCAGTGAGTGTAAGCTATTAAGACCTAAATTGGTTGAATAAATGGCTGAGAAGGTGAAAAAAATTCAGTAGTATATCAAGACATCCCAAAGTCGACAGAATATTTATGCATACAATCGTTGACGAGACCTTCAGTTCAGAGTTGGAGACATTGTTTCTCAACACATATCTCTGTGGAAGAATGTCAAGAGGTTTGTAAAGAAAGGGTAGTTATGTCCCAGGTACATAAGCCCCTTCATCTTTTTTTATTGTGTCAGTGTTGTGGCATATAGAATATTACATCCACCTACCATGGCCAAAGTACACGATATATTCCTTGTATCCCTCTTAAAGAAGTATATATTAGATCCTTCACATGTACTCTCTTCATAGGTGGTACATTGGGAGGATGATCTTTCTTATGAGGAGCAGTCAGTGAAGATATTTGATTATAGAGATAAGGTTTTACTTAACAAGACAACACACTGGGTTAAAGTACTATGGAGGAACCATAATTAAGAATATGCCACATGGGAACTGGAGGAGGAAGTTAAGGAAAAGTACCCACACCAGTTTTTGACCAATAATTTAAAATGAAATTTCAAGGGTGAAATTTCACAATAGAGGAAGAATGTAACAACCTAATATTTTATCAGTGGAAATTCCTTTATTATATAAATGTCATATACTCACATGAAATCACAACACAATGAACTACTAAGTACTATGTGACTTTTAAACATGAGTTTGTCACTACTGTGATTTGAATTTCAAAAATTTGTCATACACCATTGCAATCAGTAAGTTATTTGGGGTCTAATATGACAAACATAATTTTTGGTGAATATTAACATACCCTTAGGAATATTAATGTTACCCTTATTAATAGTGACATACCATAATTATTAGTAACCTTTCCTATGATAGTATATAAATAATATTAGAGTGGGAGTACGATATACCTATATCCTGGAATAAGAAAATAAATGTTTAAAAATTGTTATTTTTCAAATAAATTGTGATTGATATTAAAAATTAATTTAATCCTATTTAGAAAATTATTTTGGAGAAATGGATTTCTGTTTTGTATTATAAACGTCGAAAAATGGTTTGGGTAAATTTGTGGAATTTTTTTAAAAAAAATATCAATTTTCATTGAATAATAAAATACATTAATTTATTGTATTAATGTATTAGAATTTAAATACCCTATTAGTGACATCATAAGTGATGTAAGCACAAAAATATCAAAATAAGATGCATTTATTACTATTATTGGTCATAGAACCATGCCTATTTCATTTATTATATAAAAATATTAAACAAATGATTATAATATTATGAAAACCCTCCTCTCCTCCACTATAAATACCACCCATCCTTACCTCTTCTCTTCACTCCTATAAAGAATTCTTCCTTGACTGTATTATGCACAAATATCTCCTCAATATCCTCCCCCACATATAACATCCCTTTTTTCCTCAAAAAACGAAATTCCCTCCTATTAAGAGTCTCTCAACGAAGATTGACTCAAGAGGTAAATTCCTCTTCAATTTTATTTCTTTTTCTTTTCACGTTCATTTGTTTTATTTAATATCCTTAAACATCATCATGAAATTGTTATGATAGCTCCAATACTATAAATTTACTAGAATATTGTTATCATAATGTAATATGTTATTTTCATACCTCATTTACCATTCTTTTATTTTAGTAGTAAAGTCACCATCTAAGATGTGTTAAAGTTCCACATTCAAGGACGATCGATTTTAAATTTCCATTATCTTCTCCAATTATGTTAATGAAACAATTTTAATAGTTGAACCAGGATTTAATATCTATATTATACCTCATCTAGGGTTCTGTAATCTTTTTTACACATTTCATTAGTTTATAAAACAAAATGTGTTCTTTGTGATAAAAAACATCCAATTAAACCCAAAGGTTGCCACTATTGTTTTATATAATGATTCAAATTCACTCTAAGTATCCAAATTTAATTACCAACCATGTAATATTCTGTATGATTAAT
Source organism: Viscum album (assembly GCA_963277665.1). NCBI lineage: Eukaryota > Viridiplantae > Streptophyta > Magnoliopsida > Santalales > Viscaceae > Viscum > Viscum album. Next base: position 1,920,489,065 of record OY728119.1, read on the forward strand.
AATTTCATATAACTTCAATTTTGGATGAACACATTTATCTTAATGGTTTATCCATTCCTGAAAATATGTAAATCTGTCATAAAGACCAAGAAAACAAACAGACTTGAACAACGAAATTGAACCACTTCACCCACAAAAAAATGTAATTAATGAACATAAAAAGGTTATACTAAATCCTATTAATATTTAAGAGGTTATGGAATTTTTAATTAATAAACCTAATTTGTTTATTTAGGCCATTAAGGACAAGTGGAGAACACCAATGAACTTAAGGTAAGGGATCCTCTCCATTCCACTTTTTGTCAATAATGCCCTCTATGCTATGCCATCTTATGTGTAATCCATAATTATGGGGAATGATTTTTATCCTCCTAATACTATCCTCATGATTTATAAGTTATGAAAAACCCCTTTCTCTCTCATGCTTCCCTCTTAATTACACCTGATACCATACCGATAATCTGTATGGAATTCTACACGAATCTCCTTTATTCCATCATATTTTGTTATCTTTCTTTTTTTTACCTAAATTAGTTCTTCTATTCTTATTATGTTCATATACTAATTTATATGTGAATGTTCTAAACTCATGTATCATCTTCCATTAATTATTATCATTCAGGGATACACATGTTGTTATGTGATTCCCTCTACAATACTTATCCATAAGTAAACCTATTTTGAGGGAGCATTCTGAATTATTATCTAATTTCAAATAAACAATATCTTATATTTTAAGAAATAACTTTCTATATCAAATCAGTATATTTATTATGAAAACCATATTGTTTCACTTCTGATTATACATAATGGATTTTTTGATTTTCAATTTAAAGGCTCTATAGTATTTTCCTTAAAATCGCAAAAAATGGTTTATTACTAAAATTTCGTAAATACTTTACTTACATGCTTCCAGTTCTACATGGAATCACATACCATGAAAAAAAAATTCATTCTATATGTCTATGTATATTTTAGTTCCTTTCTTTCAAGGGCACTTCTATAATACGCCCATTTGATATGTTTTATGACATGATTTTGGTACCAAATTCTTTTCCATGGGAAACCCTTATGATTATGTAAGATTGATTGTGTATAATTATTTATATGGAAAACATATTCATGAATAGTAAATATGGGTGTACCATGATAGAGCTCTAATGCATTGGGTAAATTAGAGTCTCATGAGATGTTATGTGCAACGGTCTTGGTGGATAGCATTTTCTAGTGGTCCTAAGTGAAATGTTCTTAGCGGTTAGCCTTGGCTTGTACTACCACGTGACACAATAATTGAAGTTATCCTTGACTCATACTAAAATTATGTTTTATGTTTCATCAACATTTTTATGATTCCAGGTTTAAATGATTATATGCATATATAATCCCATTTTTATATGTTACGATTCCATATGTTAAATGTTTTTTATATCATCTTGTCGTGCCTTTTATCCCATGTGTGAATGCTTTTCATATGGTTATTCCATTACGAGGGTTTAAGATCATCCCTTAGTTCATATTATCCCTATGATATCCTATGAAGATGTATGATCTTAATGGAAGATAGGCACTCATTATGGAGATTAAATAAAAATCCATTTTTAAAATGTCTGATTATGTAACTAGTCTTCTAAGATACTTGAATTTATGATCCTTGTCTTGTAATCCGATGTATAATTAATATTAAAATAATGTAATATTTTATGTAAAAGGATAAGGTCGCTATAACTGTAACCTGGTCCAGCCACCTCGGGTCCAACATGGGTCCAACCCTGCCTGCTCCACCAGGGTCGGTCTGCTTCTCCTGGCCCAAACCATCTTCATCAGGTCCGACCCATTTCTCCTGGGCCCGACCCGTTTGATGTAGACAGTTCTACTCATATGCAAGCTACTTGGCCAGGCCTATGTGGTCACCAGTTACATCCCACATGGCTACCGCTTCTACTGCTTCCTCGACACCATGTCATGCTCCTCTGTATCCCCAGCTATACTTCACTGCGTATCGTGGACCGTTCTACCAAGTCCCATATATCGTACCCATTTTCGTCATCGTCTTCCATGGCCAATGTCACGATTCCCACCTCCGGTCATCATACTACAACTGCAACAACTCGTTGGACTACCACATCATACCCACACATAAGGTCCCTTCCATAAACCACCGACCCATATCTGATTCTTGGATTTCTGAAATAATGGAATATTTATGAAGCTGGGTTCCAAATATACATAGAACCAACCTCTATTTCAGTTTTCCTCTAATCTAAGGGGTTTGATGGTGTTTTGAGACTCCTAGAATTTCAAGATGCAACCACGAGGGCCGAACCACAAAGAATTCCAATAAAGGAGGAGGGAAAATCATGAATAACACCATGAGGCATGTACCTAATCCTTTGTTTTTGTCAGCCTCAATCCGTTCTAGTTATAATGAGGAATAAGTTCAAACATGAAATCTCTTAGAAACAAATCACAAAATTTAATAATGTTCTTGGAACGGTCGAACCATGGATCAATATATTTATGGATTGAACCAAATTTATCACGAAAATAAAGAATAGAGAAAAGGAACTAGAAATAAAATACCCCACCTTGATTCAGATCAGTTGTTCATGAAGCATTATTTTGTCATCAGTTTTAGTGGTGAGATTCCTTTGACTTAGCTGCTCATCGACATTCGATCCACAATTCATCTTCATTTGTCAGGAGTGTTCTTATCCATATATGAGGGGATTTTCATAGTTAAGGTGATAACCATGAATTTCTGACAATTGAATAATAAAAAGAAAAGTTTCACTATGTCAAACAATAATATCTATAAAATTATTTTATGAAAATTACATAATCAAGGTTTTCCACAAAAGACCCACACTGACCAATGTTAAGTCATTCCTATGGTAAATCCGCTACAAGGAGATCAATAGTGCCCTTGGATTTATGATATGGGATCCTTTTTAAGGGTCATTCCACATTTTCCAAAAAAACCTTACACAGGTGTTATTGAAAGGTTAATATTTTCAAACAATTATTCTGGGAAAACTGGGCCTTAGAATCACATGTTGTCTTAGCACCTAAACTCAAAATCAATCCATATAATTTCTAAAATAATACATGGAAAATATAAGACATTACAAATTATTCCATTTATTTATGAACCATTGAACAATCATAATGTTAAATGGAGTAATATTCCATATTAAATGTAAAATAAGTATATGGGATACTTTCATGACTGAAAAATCTCTTTAACATAATATTTATCCTCTTTTATTAACATATTTATCAAATAATTAGTTGAAAATTTTATGATAAATTCTTTCAATATGATAAAAAATTTAATCCACTATTCTAGAGAAAATTCAATATATAATTATGTGCATGTCCATGTAATATTAATTAATTATCCCTTATGATTAAAAATTCATGATTTATTTAGAATAAACCATCAATGAGTAAATAATCTCAAAAGATTTAAAATTCTTGAAAAAGAAGAACATTTCAATAATATTACACCCGGGAATCATGAATCAAAAATTATTATAAAAAATCAATCCATATCTTCATAAATGAAATTCAAAATTTCCAATATCTCTCTAGAAAAGTAAAATTGGTAGAAGTCCTATTTGAATTAAAATATATATATATATACAATATGAAAAATTATATGAAAAAAATAAAAACAATTCCTAATATGTGTGTATACAATTAATAAGTTATAATTCATTCATAGGCCTCCCCTTATCTCCCTTTCAAAAATTAAATACCTCCTTATATATTGGAATAATCCATATGGTTGGGTTGTGGTCTTCTAATGTTTACATTTTTAGAACGTTCTTATATCTATAATTATATTGAATATGAACATATTCCTTATCTAGATATCCCTGCTGATTTTTATTAGCAATAAAATAATAAACCCACAATATTTAGTGAATTGTATCATGATTGTTTATAATTCATGATGTTCTTCCATCTATATTTTCTGTGGGATAGCTAGTTCCAACATCCATTCAAGTCAACTCTTACATGTGTTTAATAGTGCAATGACTTCTTCCATCTTTCCAAGAATTCATTCATCATTAACTCTTAGTATTAAATATTAAATAAATATTGTGGAATAATAAATACTATTTAAGAAATAATTTTATACATGAAATTATTTTTAAATCTAAAAAGATATCATGGTATAGTGATATTCATTGTCTTTTGATTTTTTATTTTTAAATCAAAATGACCCAATTTTTTCCAAATTGATACTCGTGATTATTCATTAAATATCATTGAAAACGTATATAAGAATTAAGTATTAATATCATTTAATAATAATTTTTTTAATGAAAATGTATTATCAAATTAGACTTATCTAAAATAATTCAATACAAGTCTTATTTTATATCTATATTTTTTTGTAATTTTTTATAATTATGAAATATTAACTTTTTTGATAATAATTCTTTGATTTAAAAATATATTTAATTATAATCATTCATGTGATTTTATATTTAAATTGATTGGGGAATTGTTTTTGGGTTTGAATGTTTTTCAACTTTATTTTTAGTTGAAAAAATTAATAATGTCTGTATGATTTGAATTATCGATATAGGACTCATTAAAATGGGGAAAATTTCCATATAATTTAAAACTTACTAATTTATGATATATCATAGGTTAAATTGTTCATTCTATTGGTATCCAAATTAATTAGATGTCTTTATTTTACACCACATAAAATTTATGCATCTATATTTAATTCCAGAATTATGTTTTTTTCATTGAAATATTATCATTACCATTTGGTGTAATAGATTGAAAAAATATTTGATTTATTTTATAAATGGTCATTTTTAAAATATAATGATTTTAAAAAACATAATATGTTTCTATTATATTGGTTTATAAATCTATTTAAATTTAAATTGATTTCATTACTGAAATTAAGAAAGGAATATGTTATTAAAGTTATTTCTATTTATTATATTTAGAAATGGTTTCAAATATTATGTTATTGTTGATGCTCGTGAGATTTAAGTTAGAAAACCAAATTATAGAGTCATAATGTTGAAGGGATTATGGAAACTCCCAACTAAATGCCTCCAATGTGGACCAACAAACAATGAAACCACACAAAATACTGCCTAATTAAAGGCCCCAAAACATGACCCACTTTAATATGCTACCCATTGATAGAATATGTGAACACAAAAAACCTATGTAAAGTAGTGAAAATAATAATGTACATTACATATCAAAATATACAACAGATGAGTTTCCCTAGATTCAATCTATTCCCCTCATGATCAACAACCCTATTTCTGACTCTGATTTGGTCATTCCTCCTGGCCATCCACCCAATCAGAAAAATCATCACATGCCTAGTTGTGCAACCACCTGTTCCCAAAATTTGTTTAATCTATCCTTTTTAATAAATACCTCAATTTCTTTTTTCCGAAGAGGATATAGAATTAGATGAAAATGAAGGTAAGTAACCTTTTGAAGGCAATTTTCAATATCCTCATATAATTTCATTTTTCATTTCTTTTGTTAGATCTCTTAAATTAGGGATTAATCAATTGACTAGTGCACTAACATTATCCCTATGGATACCCTTTATACTACATGTATCCATATAAGAATCATCAATGAGGATTCAACCACGTGGATTTGTTACTACTCCACAATTTCACAAATCCACTTTCACTACATGTATCCTACACAAAGATTAAGTCTTTCATTGGATTAATAGGAAATCATGGGAAAACCTCATTTACATACCATTAAATCTTGTCCCCATAATACACATCCTACTATAATCAATACCCTTCCATAAAGAACTTATTACACTAATTAGGTACCACTGACCACCTATTTTGTGTATTGTGCTACTTTTTGGTGCATAATCCCCTCCTTTTACAGATGTATATGAATTGTGTATTTACTCAACATATATCCCACATTTTCCACAGAAACCCCAAATAGGTCAAGATGATACCTCTTCTAAATTCTCCACAAATTCATGATAAATATATGAAGCATTCTAGAGATTCTGTAATTTGATCATTAATTCCGTTTATAAAAGGTGTATCCTTCCTATCATCTCAATTAGGTAGAGGCCTCAAAGAATTTAAAATCATACATTCTCATGAAAATTAGGGACTCTATCATATGGACATTAGTGAGACTATCAACAGCACATGTAATCTAATCATATAGACTATATCTTAGATATGATAGGTTTAGGTGATTTTTGGATTCATAATCCATTCATAAAGGATTAAATCAATTGATATGTTAAGATATACATCTACCATTCTAACCACCTAAAAAGGAGTGTTCCACCTTCATATGTCCTCAGTTACTAATATGTAGGAATATACGGATTAAAATAGGTGTAATATCCAACTCTCCATGACTTCACATAATCTACGTACAGGTTTATAAATTCCATCATGGAAACACATATGTGTAGTCCCCAATGATCCTCCATTGTTTCACCTTTCCCAATATATTCATCCACATATAATGGAATTAAAATTCTTATTCATTTTCCAACATGCATAATACAAGACTGCAGAAAAAAATACACATGGAATTATGTAAAATTTCATGGTCTGATCCAATAATAAGACCATCAGTAGTACTTATCATTAAATATGAGCCTTGATTCCTAACAAATAGGATATTTTGGAAGACTCATTGTTGTTCAAACCCAATATCACCAACTCTACAATTTTTATCCTCAGGGGGCCATAATTCTCCTAAACCTTCTTTTTTTCCCTTCCTTGTCATTCAATATTCCCCATGATCTTGATAACCCCTTACACCATGACAATATTCCATAGTGATTCATCCAATTTTACAGACTTTTTATGAAACTATAACCTACCTGGAGGGACGTTTTCCTTCCAATTATCACTATATTTCATTTATTGGTCCATATTCCTCATGAAACCATATTCATATTATTGGATCATAGCCCTTATATCTAAACTAACCAAATCTTATGTGGATATATTCCATTCGATGTCTACCATAAATCACCTCTTATTTGTAAAAAAAATGCCAACTATCACTAGGATCATTTCCACTATAATATAAATTATGAAAGGCCATAAAGAACATGGAATTGTTTTTATTAAATTGACTATAAAAGTTATGACATTCCCCATTATATGGATGTTAACTACATGATTTCTAATTCCTTTAAAAAATCTATATAAGAAGCCCTACTTTTTGGCATGATCCTAATACCATTAACACTCACGTCCTTAATGGATTGAAATAATCTCTACAGAACCTAGCTATGTGTATTTAAACCATAACACCATAAATTGTGAATCAAATTTATGTAAATAAAATATATGGGAACTTTAATACTTATAGATATTTTTATTAATGAGCTAACACTGATATGTAATAAATTTTCACACTGATGAATGATGATGACCAATTTATTAGCATACGAGTAACCAATCATGCACTAGAACATGGAAAGGAATTAGGAATATGACCTGAATAAATAATATAGTCTAATATTAGGTAATTATCCCCTAAACAGTGTGTAATGTGCCTAACCTCGCACCATCTCAACCAACATGTACTATAAGGTGTCTTTGGTAAAGTCTCATTGACCACCTACCTCCAACACCCTGGGTTTTTATAAACCTTTTTAATCAATTATATTTCACTGATTTCTTGTGTTATATTCTACACCATATAAATCATTCACAACTTGAAACTTCACAATAGCTTGTTTTATATGCAAAACTATATTTCTAAAAAACATCATTTAAAATTACATAATAAATATAATAACCTAGAAGTTAAATTACCAATTTTTTATATTTTTAACTAATATTTTAAAATATATGATTAATGAGATAAATTAATTGGTTACCAATTAATGAAAAAATAATATATACCTATTGAATATAATGTATATATTTTTATTTTTATTCTCCCAAATTCATTATGTAAAAATAAATATAATAAATTATAATTAGTGAATGATATTAATTAAATATATATGTTATATATCCAATAAAATATTTTTTTATATTAAATAAATATATTTTATAGGTTTATTATATGAACCAACACAATTTTATGCATAAAAACCCTATATTTCTAAAATGTGTAATTTTATCATCTGTTAATGGAGAAAACATTTTAAATCCAATTATTGATCCTTTTATACATTATATCTAAACAAATATACTTCTTATTTTAAATAGGAATATAAAAATTTACATTAATTGAATTTATATTTATTTTTTTGATGAGTTTCATGTTTTAATAAATAGTAAAATATTATAATTTTTTTGAAAATAATTTTTTCATCAAAATAAATTATAATAATACATTATATTATTGATGGGTTTTAATTTATAATTATATAAAAAATTTGTTTAATATATTTTAGGTCATTTTCTCCAATATTACATTGTGTTTTGGTAGAAAGACGTTTCAATATTTTCCATGTTTTAATCATTGAAAACGTGTTTTATCACCCCCATCATTAGGATTATTTTTAAATTAAATACATAGAATTCAATATTTTGATTTTTAAAAAATGGATTAAATATTTGTAATATTTATGTCCAATTATGTAAATATGTTTCTTTTATTTTTGGGCATTATGAATAGAATCTTAATTAAATCTTTATTAACATGGTTAAAAGATAAATTGAGTAATAAAGTGTTAAAATAGTATTATAAATATTAGAGAATTACCCTAAGAGAATTCATAATTTGATAGGATGTGTGGGTTTTGACAAAAATCAACCTGGTCCGAAATTATAATATTATTGTGCTAGTTGGAAGAGAGTATGAAATATATTAAATTTTATTTAATTAATATTTAAAGAAGTCATATTCATGATTTTCATAAATATAAATATTTTAATATGGGATTATAAAGAGTATATATTTTACTAAATATAATTATTTGAAATATAAAATGATTTTAATTATCATGTTATTTTGTTTTAAATTTTTAGGAAATAAATATTTACTATAAAGGATATATAATGACGAGGCAGTAATTTTTTATGTAATGGAAATATCTAATAAATGATTTTGAAAATATTATAATAAAGATAATTTGAAATAATTAATGTAATAAAACAATTATATATGAAATTGATACTTCAGGGTTAATTTAATATTTTTAGTCTTAAGATATCATATTTTTATGATATTTTTAAACAGACAGGTAATGAATAATGTCAGAATTGACACAAATGATATTTTTATCGAAATAATGTTTTGATAAATTAATTAAAAACATAAAATGTGTTTAAAATAATAAAGAATGATAATATCATCTAATATGTAATAATTTTATCATTTATGGTCTAATTGACAACACAAAAAGTTACAACCTTTTAATATTGACAAAGTGGTCACATTAGTTAAAATTAAAATAAGTTAACTAATTTTTAATCAAAAAGATACTGTTTAAAAAAATATATATATTTTTCAAAAATATATTGGTTGAGGAGATTAATAACTTTTATAATCTTATCATATAATAAATGATGTTTTTGTTTTATTTTTATTGTCATTTAATTTATTATAAATTAAAATTTTTGGGAATTCTAAAACAACCCGTGAAATAAATTATAAAAGGGCTCACCCTCCCTCACTTATTCACATCACATTGAGCCTTAAATCACAAAAATAACCGGAAAATTTCACTTATGAACATTCCTTGAAACATAATATAGGTTCTCATTCTCTTACAATAGAGACCTTATTTCCCCGAAGAGGATATCTAAAGGATATTCTCTAAGGAGAAGTAATTGTGTTTACTGATTCTCTCAAAAGTATTTCTCTATCTACTTCATCTTTATGTGTATTTTAATTTATAAAGTAAAAACTATACTATAAAATATATTTTGAGATGTTAGTATGATTATGTAACATCTATTTTCAACATTTTTCCATCCTAATAAAAAAGAAATCATCATGAATGCATATGTATGGCCTACTATCTCCATGCAGTGGTGTCATATGTTTTTCATCACCACTATAAATGCATGGGTATAATTATAGAAATAATATTTCTATATTTATATTATAATATTATAGTTATTATTTGATAAAATATATACCATCTACATCATTTCCTTTTCATAATTTAAAGAGTGGTATCATCACTGGAGCGTACGTACGACCTACTATCTCAACGATGTGATGTGATTCATTTTCCACAATCACCATTAAATAATTATTATATAAATTTATATGGTGAATACATATGTTATCTAATACCCTAACATCATTATGTAAATTATATAACTATATCCTCTGTTCATTAATTAGGCCTCATATGATAAAATATGTATAGGAAAATAAATCTTTTATTACCCGAAAGAAGAGTAAAAAATAAACATTTTTAACTAAGAAGTTAGTAGATAATAATATATGGTATCATAAAAACAAAAATAGTTCGTTAATAATTTAATAACATTATTTAATCCATTATACAATATTTTTATATACATTTGGTGAAAATTATAATTAAGTAAAGGGAATTTCTTCTCTGACATTTCATTCTATGAGACTTACGCCTTATTCAACACTTGTTTCATTGATGTGGAGTATATACATCCAATGAATGTACTTTTCGAGTATTATATATAGTATTCGGATATTTTAATATCTATATATTTTTATTTTTTACATGAATCATACAATTCTACTTCTTATAATGTGATGAAAAGTTATTTAAAAATCTCTTCCATATTTGGGTTTATATCATTTTTTGTCTTTATTGGTGAATATTTATCTTCCATGTACATATTTTTTAAAAATGTTATCAAAAAAGTGCTTTAATATTATCCTATGTATGTTTAATGTAATTTTAAATAATTTTTAACTTTTAAATACACATTTTAATAGGAATATGTTTTGTTTTCCCATTGAGGTACTTAGTGACTTTTCTGAAAAAAAGGATGAGAAGAATGTTTTATTTTAACTTATACATATTGAATTTAGTTTTATGACTTCTTGCTGAATTTCTTCCATAAATCATCTCTTATAATACCATAATATTATTTTCAAATAAATTTTTTTCATTTTAAAATATTGTTGAAAAGAATATGTTTTCAAAGAAGAAATCATAATATTCTCAATAATTTCTTTCAATTGATCTAAAAGAATTATTTTACAACAAAGGTAAATTTATTTGATGTTACTAATGTTTTAATGGGGATATAATTAAATTTTCCAATTCATATTATTTCTATGAATGGTTTATCTTAATAATGGAATGATATTTATGAAACACATTTTTTTTCATGGGTAATGTTATTATCTAATGATTTTTATGAAATCTATTTTCATTCATGGGTTCAGATATGATGAATGATTTATGTTCATTATTGAGAACATAAGATTGTTTTTCATTATGTGATGATTGGGTCATATATCTCCCTCGAATATATTTAGAAACGATTTATATCTCATGTGATAGACATGGCAGGAATAGGGAGTGAACCCAATTTAGTAAAGGTATTTTTTCACTAAGATGGTCTTTGGAGTGAACCTTGACTAATAATATTACCATAGATGTAAATCATTAATTCCATAATGCTATATGGTGCGAACCCATAGAAATAATATGGCCTTGGTAGTGATTCCATGACTACTATGAAAATCATTTTATATTCTTATTTTTCTACCAAAAATTACTTGTCTTATTTCTATGTTCTAATTAAATGGATTATAATATTTATTTCCTTATGATTCTTATCTTATGATCTATCAATCATTATGAAATGATTCATGTTTATGACCATTGATATGTAGGGTAAAATCTCTTATTTTCCATATAATTTTCTCATACCCTTATTATCCGGATTATGTTTACATGACCCCCTTCATTACCCTTACTGAGCATCTGAGCTGACCCCTTTTTATGTTTCCTTTACCCCTAGTTTATAATGAAATGTAATATTTTTTATGTTATTATGAAGGGTTGTAGTCAAGAAGAACCTATTGGGAGATAATTTAGATCACTAATATACCATTGTTTATCTTTCCATGCTTCCAATGCCACTAGACTAGTATGGTCTTTGGGAATCATTTTATGTAATATATTAACTAGTTCATAAAAGTGATGTTATGTCAATTTATAAAGATATTGGTTCATTATAGTTGGAATCAGTGTAAAATCATAGTTAGCCTTTGGAATCTATGATAAGAAAACTTTAGTGAGAACCCTAAGTACACGTGTAAGCAAAATTCTAAGGATAAGGAAAATGTTCAAGAATTTTGGTAAAGGATTGAGTGATTTTTTTCCTAGAAATATGTCTTTTTAACGATTCTACAAGTGGATGTGACTCTAGAACAGATATAACATGGGTTAGAAACACTAAAAAGGTTTGTATATCTAGACTAGAGAATAACCTGGTACATGAAAATGGTTTTTCTTGCACACATGGTCTAACCTACCTTGAGAAGATGATTTGGGAATTCAAAAACATATAATGAACCATCATAAATTATTTAAATATAAGGTAATTCTAAATAACCAACGATGAACCTAGTGTGTCTTAAATAAGATAGAATTTCAAAATTAAGACGCCATATAAGTTGTATTTCATGACTTTGTGGTTCCTCACTTGGATAACTATTTATTACTATATGTTTTTTGTTTTAGTAGACAGATGAAACTCAAAGTAACCACATTAATGGTGGTTATGATAGAAAATTAATCAACTATTTCTCTAATCAACTGAATTAAAATTAAAGATTGAATGATAAATCTCATTGCTATGCTCACCCATCATTCCAATTATATGAATCAATATGGACTTCCAAATCAGAAAAAGAGGGAACAACATTTTATTGATTCTTTCAATGAGGGAATGTCCATATTCTTTAAGTGGGTCTTCTAATATACTTATTGTTGAACAATGGATAAGTACAACTGAAAAAATATTCTCTATTATCAAATATTCTGAATGTGATAAATTCATACTTTCTATTTATCTGTTATTAGGTGAAACAGAACAATGGAGGAATCTAATCAAGAACTCAATGCCAGAAAATGAAATTGAAACAATGGATTGGGATGAGTTCAAGAAAATATTCTTAAATAATTAATTTAAAAATATTCTACATATAAAAATTGAAGAGTTTCATGTGTTAATGAAAATTGATGATGAATATATTACTTCCGATGAATACAATTTCACAAGACTTGTGATGTACACTTCTTGTATTATCAACCACCCTTAAAGTAAAGGTAATGGGTTATTCGGTGTCATAAAATCATGTCACATAATATTGTTGGTGATAATATTCTTTAGTAGTTATGAAAAGAGTGTGTGTTGTGAAATCAAGGAATAAATGGAGGTTGGAGTTTTGTATTAATCTCACGGTTTTCCAAATAAGAGAAAGAATGATTTTAATAGAAAATATAAAAATTACGGATAAAAAAAGATAACCTTTCCTTATGCTCTATGTTTGTGGAGAGGCATTGAAGAATGTTTCTTAAGGGGTCTAATAATTTTTTTGGTGGTGTAAAGGAACTTCATGATCCATTTTATTTCTAATGTAATGTAAATACATTAGTTATGAATCTGAATGGAGATAAAGATACATGGAATGAATCTCACCACTTCATTTTTTCAAATTTATGGAGAATGTGCGTTATGATAACTAGTTCCTCATCCCAAGGGCTATGGATAATTATTGACACATGAAACCTATTAATAAAATTGATAATGGGAAAGATCATGTAATAATTTACTCTGATTAGGTGTGTGCTAACAATGTGGTTAAAGGTACACATACCACCACCCTTGAACTGCTAGTTTATAATTTGATTTCGGATCTACCCATTATTTTATATCTAAATAATTCTGTATGGGTGTTATGGTTTTACCCAAAAAAATAGACAAATAATTAGAAGTGAAATCCCATAATTGAATGATGATTTCATCTCAAGTCTCTGTTTCCTCATTGGATGATGTTTTTATAGGAATTTGTTACCGATAAATCTTGCCATTCTTCCTATGTTTGAATTTTATGTCATCATAGGAATATATTGTATCTCTATGTATAACTCACACATCAATTATCAATGAAATGAAGTTATGTTTGATGTGTCAAACAAACCGATTATCATCTATTAATGTGATGATAATTATAAAATTCATATAGAGATTAAATCATGTGTATGGGTTTTAATTTCAATTCTGAAAGGTTTTTTTTCTCAAATAGTTTGGGATAAAATTAACATTGATAATATTCCTATTCTTCATGAATTTTTGGATGTATTTCGATAAGAGTTTAAAATTCATCCACTAAAAATATATTTTGATTTCCCAATTTAACTCATACATGGATCTACAATATTTTAAAAGCTTCCATAGAGAATAACCCTAATTGAGTTTCTGGAATTGAAGAAGAAACTATATGGAAACCCTAATAATGGATTAATTCAGAAAAATATGTCACCTTGGGGGTGCACTTCTTCTTTTTGTAAAGAATAAATATAGGTCAATGTGAAACTGCATTGATTATCTAGAGTTAAACAAGATCATAATCAAGAATAAGTGTCATATTCCCCATATTAATTATTTGTTTGATTAACCATGTGGATCTAAATACATTTCCAAGATTGAAATTCGTTCTGGATATCATCAACTGAGTTTCAAGAAGAAGGATATACCCAAGATGATATTTCATACCAAGTATGGGAATAATGAATTTTTATTGATGCTTTTGGTCTCACAAATTTCTATACTATCTTCAATAATTTTATGAATATAATATTTAAGGATTACCTTGATCATTTATTTATAGTATTTATATATGTTATTTTGATATATGAAAAGGGAAAGGAAGGGTGAGAAGACCAATTGATAATTATGATGAATACCCTAATGAAAGAGAAATTGTATAAATAATTAACAAAAGTATGAATTTTAGTAGAAAAAGTTTTTTTGGGTCACATGATCTCATGATATTGTTTTGGAATAGATCCATAAAAGACATAGGAAAAATAATTTTGTCCAAGACTAACCGTAGTGATTGAGATCCATAATTTTCATCATTTAGAGAACTATTATTAATCGATTGTAGAGAATTTCTCGTTACTATCTAATTCATTACAAAGATAACTTGGAAGGGCTCCATGTTCCTTTGGATAGAAGAATGCGGTAAAATGTTCAAGGAAATGTAGAGAACATTGTTTATTTCACATATTTTAACATTACCCTATAATGGAGAATGGATTTTATTCTATACCAATGCATATAATACGGGATTATGATGTGTCTCTAAGCCGAATAATATGGGTATTTCTTATTCCACGAGAATGTTTAAGATTCAAGATTATAAACAACCAACACATTATTTTGATTCTGTCACAGAAAGTATTAATTTAATGATATGGAGACATTTTATTTTTATTGAAAAGTCTGATATTTATATATATATATATCAATCATGAAACACTAAAATATATATTTACATATAATTAGTTTAAAATTCATCATACAAGATTATTAGAACTGATAATGTATTATGAGTGCTCAATATATTATAACCCCATGAAATTGAGCTAGGTGACAAATGTTTTGAGTCAAAACGATCATTCTAGATTATCCATGATGAGGATTGAAAATATCAAATATTCAATGATTTTCAACGGTTGGTTATAGAAATCCTGAAGGAAGGGAAAAAGATTATCCTTCTCAACATAATAGTCAACCCTACATCCAAGGGAAGATTAAATTGGCACATACGGAAGATGTAGAGATGAAATATAATGTTTGAAATATACATTTATTTGATCTTGGGAAGGATGGAATGCTAAGGACCATGAACTGGGTATGTGTTCTATATTTACCATATTTAAAGAGGATCTATTAGAGGAATCTCATATTTATTCATTCCCTATTCATCTTGTAAGTACGAAGATCTATATAGATTTGAAGGAATACTTATGGTGGTATGATATGAAGAGAGATATTGTAGGGTTTGTATCTCTATGATTGGTATTCCAGTAAGTTAAAGTTGAAATTAAAATTTTTAAGGATATGTAACAACGATTACCAATACAAAAATGGAAATAAGATAACATTACTATGGATCTCATCATTGGAATCCCCAAAACCCTTAAAGGGTTTAATTCCACACAGATTTTAGTCTGTCTCCCCACAAATTTGGCACACATCATTAATATCCGAAAATAATTATCTCTTTATCAACATTCTTGGATATATATTAAGAAAGTGAAATGTTTCATTTAGTAACACATTTTATTGTATCTGATCAACATCAGAGGTTTCCCTAAAACTTATGGAGAAGTCTTTATTAATAACTTGATTAATAATTGAGTTTTATAAATTATTATCATTCTCATATGTATGTTCAATATAAAAAAATATTAAAACCCTAATGGATATGTTTTGATCATGTTCAATGGATATAAAATGTGTATGATATCAACACATTTATCTGGTTTTTTTATAAAACAATAGCTTTTAATCAACTATTCAGATGACTCTTTATAAAGCCGTCTTTGGGAAGAAATAGATAGATCTAACATAATGACATGATGACCGATAATTAAATCTATTGGGACATGAGATAACAGGAGATATAGATAACAATGTTTGAACCATTTAGTAGAATATCAAAGCAGTACAAAGTTAGTATAAAAGTTTCTTTTCTAACCGATGACATGATCTCAAATTAGAAGTTGGTGAGAAGGTTTTTCTATGAATTTCACTGTGGAAGATTGTTATGATGTTCCAGAAGAAAGAGAAACTAATACCAAGATATATCATTCCCTTTGAAATTATTGGTCGTATAAGGATGGTAACCTATTGCTTGGAACTTCCTCCAAATATATCTCAAGACTATGATTTGTTCGATGTATATCTCTAGAGAAAGTATATACTTGACCATTAACTTGTACTAAAATACAAGGTCATACTGGTGGAGTAGGATATTTCGTACGAAGGGAAACCAGTTGATATTTTGGTTCATATAGAGGATGTTCTAAAAACCCAGGCCACTAACGTAGTCAATGTTTTATGGAGAAAACCATTAGGTAGAGGAATATATGTGGTAACATGAGTATGTTATGAGGGTGATGTACCCTCATTTTTTGTATTATAGTGAAAAATTTTGAGAGATAAATTCATTTTAAGTGGGTAGAATGTTGAACCCTGCATTTTATGAACATTTTGTTATAAAAGAAATTAAATTTCAATGATGTATTATGTTATAAACTATAGTAATTTAAGATTAAGCTACTTCAATTTAATCTTGTGAGACACAAAACATCTACTTATATTACTATACACAGACGGATGAGTTTCTACAAAATGTCATTTTATTATTATTTATTTAGTATAATAACTTATATATTAAATTCTTTTCTATGAATAATATTAATTATATAATAAAAACAAAACTATATAATGAATTCATTTTTTAATGGTAAATTAGAATAAATAATATTAACCAATTGAATGTAATGGAAATATTATTATTATTATGCTCTCAATGTAATTTTATATTAAAAAAATAATATATTTAAAATTAGTGAATGATATTAAAAAAATATATATTTTATATATTCAATCATATTTTTTTTATATTCATAAAATTGATTTTATATGCATAAGATAAGAACCAATCCAATTTTATGCATAATAACATATATTTCTCTTAAGGGTACTTTTATCATAGTTTAATAGTGAACCCAATTTAATTCCACTTAATGAGAATTTTATTTATTATATTTGAAAAATAAAAAT
Organism: Viscum album; assembly: GCA_963277665.1. NCBI lineage: Eukaryota > Viridiplantae > Streptophyta > Magnoliopsida > Santalales > Viscaceae > Viscum > Viscum album. The sequence continues at coordinate 1,920,506,845 of OY728119.1, forward strand.
CCTATTTTAAAGAAGAATATAAAAATTTAATTTCCTTGAATTTATTTGTATTTTTCTTATAAGTTTCATGTTTTGATGAATTGTAAAAAAACAAAAGGTGTATTAAGAAAAAATTGTTTCATTGAAATAATTTATAATATTACATTGTATTTTTGATTGGTTTTAACGTATAATGAGTCAAAATATTTATCAGTTAATCTAATTGAGGTCATTGGCATCAATTATAAATTTAATTTGGATATAAAAATGTTTCAATTTTTTTCTTGTCCTAAACATTAATAACATGTTATCACACCCTGTTAATGAGAGTAATTTTATATTAATTACAACACATTATGTGTTTTAAATTTTGAAAAACGGATTCAAATTTTTGAATTAGAGGGTCCAATTATTTAAATAGGTATGTTTTATTTTAAGGCATTATGAATAATATCCTTAGTAATTTTTTATTAACATAGTAAAAGTTATATCGTGTAATTAAAGGTAAAAACATAATATTATAAATAATAACAAATTGCACCAACACATGACCTAATTTCATTGAAGAGTGTTTATTGACTAGAATCATCTATTGGAAGAAATTATAAGGTTTTTAAGCTACATGGATGAGGGTATGACATTTATTATATTATATTTAATTAAATGATAAGGATATCATACAAATATATTTCATAAATATATCAATTTTTATATAGAGATATTTAGGGGATATGTTCAACAATAAATAGTCATTTTAAATTTATTTTATTTTATTAATCATTGTAATTTATTATCAATTTTTGGGAAATAAATAATAACCTTAAATAATTATATTATGATGTTGCAATAATTGTTTTAGTAATAGAAATATATAATAAATTATATAGAAAAAACATAATAAACATAACATTATATAATTAATTCCATACAAGAATTTTATGTATTATGTTGAAATATTTGGGATAAGTAAATATATTTTGTTTGATGTTATAATTTTGTTTTAATATTTTTAAATATACTGGTAATGAATAGTGTCAACATTTACTGTAATGATATTTTATCAATATAATGTTTTATTATGTTATTTAAAAATCATAGAACATGTTTAAAAATAAAAATAATTATAATTAAGTATAATTTTTTGTAAATTTTTCATTTTTCAGCTAATTGGAACCACATATGTAATAATTAAAATCTTCTAATATTGAATTTTTTTTTTCTTTACATAAAATTAAATAGGTTCACGAAGGTTTCTTAAAATCATAAGGGTTGAAAAATTCCATTTTTTGCAAAATATCTTGTTGTTGATGGGATTAAAACCTTATATCATTTTATATTCTAATACATGTCATTTTTCTAGTATTTTTATTGATATATAATTTATTATAAATTAATATTTTTTATAAATTCCAAAAGTTCCCCATACATCAATTTTAAAAGGTAACCTCCTCTCTCACACATTTGCATCACATTGAGTCTTAAATATCATCCATCCACTAACCATTTACCTTATCAACATCCCTATTCACATGATTGAGGGTCTGACCTTCTCAAAATACCAACCCTAAGGTCCCAAAGAGGATATCAAATGGAGGTTCACTAAGGAAAAGTTAATCGTCCCTACCTATTCGCTAAGGAAGAGGTTCACTCGTGCTGTATGGGTACAATTCACAGGGGTGGCATCATTAGAGATAGTTATGGATCAGTGTTGGCAGCCTTCTCAGAATTCTTAGGCCCTGGTGATTATCTCCAAGCATAGACCCTTGCTATGATTTTTGGGATCTTGTTATGCGCTCAGCGGAACTTTCTAATTAGAGAGATTGAGACTAACTCCCTTTCTCTTTTTAATTCACTCTCAGACAAGACTTTGGTTCCTTGGTCCATACTTTATACTATCTAACGCTATAAGAGACTAATTAATGGGAATTTTTCTATTCTTCATACATGGTGGGAGGGAAATTTGGTGTGGATATCCTTGCCGCTATTGCATATCAACACAACCGACTTATCATTTTTACCAACACAAGTTCCTTTCCCCCAGAGGGGAGTCACTTTGTTCATGCTGACGCACTTGGCCTCCCCTCATTTAGACCCCCCTAAATATATGTACATTTGTTTTTAGACTTCTGTTATTTTCTATTTTCACTATAAATAAAATAAAAAAATTTATGGTATTATTATTATGAAACAAACATATTCCACCTTTTATACTTTCTAAGAAAAATAGAATCACAACACATGTGTACGTACGACCTATCGTCTCCAAGTCATTGTGTAATATTTCTTTCATCACCACCTTACTTGGACATGTATAATGATGGAAGAAATAATTATATATGATTATTAAAAAATTATATTTATTATGAAAAATTAATTAATACCATTCACTTCCTTTCCATTACACAATTAAGGGAATGATTTTGTCACTTGTTTGTATATACCATCTACAGTCTCCACGATACAACACGATTCATTTTCTATGATCACTATTACAGAATGATTAGATAAATATATATTACAAATAAATATGTTATATAATACATTAATATCATCTAAAAAATTAATTAACTATATCATAAGAACCTGAACAAGGACATATATGACAAAATATTCATAGGAAAATGAAGTATTTAATAGCAGAAAGAAAGGTAATAATGAAGTATTATTTACAAATAGGTGATAAGATAATCATATATGATATCATAAATATTAATATTGTTGTACAATAAGGTGATTTAATAAATTAAATTATTATATAGGAGGTTTTTATTTGTACATTGGAAATTAGAACTACTTTAAGGGAATTTATAGTCTCACTTTTATTTATGTGAGACATGAGCCATATTCACCACTCATTTCTTCTAGATGAAGTATATACCTATCATGAATATACATTATGAGTATTACCCAGAATATTATGAAATTTTCATATAATTATTATTTTCATTGTTTCATTAACCATATGATTCAGCTGATTATAAAGTGCTGAGTACTTATTTTACAATATCTTCAATATATTAGATTGTTTCATTTTAAGTCTTCATTGGATAATATTTATCATAAATGTCTATTCCTTCTAATTTTTCTAAAATAATGTTTGAATATTATACTATGTTTGTTTATATTCATTTTAACACATTTATTACATTATACATTATACTTTGAATGTAATTTTTTTATCATTTCTCCAACAATGTATTTTGTGAGTTTTCCAACAAAAGTATGAGAAGAATGTTTTCTTTTAACTTATATGAAATGGATTGATTTTTCCTATTTACTAATTACATACTTCCATGCATATCCCCTTACAAGACTAAATTATTATTTTCCAAGATAGATATTTATTTTAAAAAAATAGAAATGAAAACATTTTCAATGCAGAAAGTATATTTTTCTCTAGAATGGTTTTCAAGTGGTATCTGAAAATTATTTCACTGTGGAATTCCAAATACACCAATGCATTACTGTAATGATTCTCTATAACCATTGGTATAATCTGGTTAATGATTGATTTTAAAAATATTTTCACCCAACCATTGGGATAGCGTAGTCAATGGTGGGTTTTGATAACAGTTTAATGGAACTATTGGCATAGACTAAGTTTTACCAACATTTTTTGTAAACTGTCAGTAAAGTCTTACTATCCCAAAGGTATTTTAAACACATTTGGGTTGAAAATAACCAAATAATGTGCAGACAAAATGCCTCCAAAACCCGCCCCATCATGAACATTTCTCCCTAAATTTGAGCTTGACTCCAACCATACTTCTGAACCAACTCTTGGGGTGCTAGCTTTAATATTCAACCGTCGATCTCTCTTTGATTCAAGTAATTTTTGTTCTTCCACATTAAATCGGTATGTATGCCTTAATTTAATTTATTTGTTCTCATTCTATTTTTCTACAATGTTTTGTGTGTTATTATCCATTATGTATAGAAGTCATATTTCATTTTAGGTTTTGGTTTGGTTGTCATTTATCTTTATAGAATAATATTCATTTATATTGAAGAGGTTAATATCATGATCCTTGGGTTATTTTATATTTATGGTTTATTAACATGATCTCATTGGTTAGACATAAATATAGTTATATAATTTGTTATCTTAAGAGGAATGACCAGATACTAATGCATTATGAATGAGCCCTTAAATATTTTCTATGAAATATTGCACTCTAACATTAAGATGATGATACCCTCACAATAATTCATTCAATGAAGTGGGGATTCCACCTGATCCACTAGAGTGGGTTTTCGTTCATTTTCATGTGTTAATGGGGATAGAACTGAAATTTACTCTATTACATGATCATTTAGTCATACTCCATCAATCAGTCTGGTCATACACTTGTATGGTTTTGTTTTATGAATTTCAAAATGAGTGTTAGGAATTCATCTCCAAATTGTCTTATGTAGATATGAAGTATTATTATGGAATTTCTATGACTTTATATCTTAAGAATCCAGCCATAATAAAGTATTAGAACCATCATTGAACTCACTAAGGTAGTTCATGACTAAACATTATTTACTATTTGATATATATCTCACAAAACAAAATTGCATGGTATGGTGCACATAATTATTTAGTTCTTGCTGATAGTATTAGACATCTTTGGAGGGTCACCTGAGGTGGTGTGGGGAACTTGATGGGATTATATTATTTTTCTTTTATTCTAGGAATTAGAAATCAATATTATAGTGTTTTATTTTTCTTACTATTTGTGGATAATAATATGGTGATATGAAAGTGTTGGATTTATGGTTTTCATAAAACATATGAGTTATATACCCTTCTCCATTGGAAATTATAGGATAATTGCTTTATGAAATTGTTCTTCTTGAATATCAATGTAATAGTTGATATATTTACTCAATTATGATGTGCTGATTTGATATTTTCATTTTTGGTTGTGACACATAAACCATACAGGAAAGGGGATCGTGTATATTCATCCTATGTGGATGTAGGTTTCATAAGACATTTATATTTATATGTGTGATGTAATTTTCTAACGACATAGGGTTTAGTTGTATAATGTGTCCATAATGAGTTTTATATGTATTTCCTATATATCTTTTTAGTGGAATTACACCCACCCAAACAATAGTGTTTTTTGAGGAAAGAATATATGGATCTTATTTTTGGTTGTTCTCTGATGATGTATATAAATGCAATTAGTGCAATGTATTTATTTTGACACTTGGGGGATGATTTCATAATTTTATAGGTTTGTATTTTTTAAAAGTAATAGAGATAATCATAAGAATATGGTTTATGAATGGAATGATTCAACTTTATTATTTTGATACACTTATGATTGTAAAGGTGAATGAATGTAGAATTATTTCCGTACTTTTAATTTAAATTAATTTATTTAATTTTGGAATCATGATTATATGTAGAGGGAATGATATATTAGATACCTAGACCTATTGGTTTTTCGTGTGGTTTTCGATGAGATAGTTGATTATTATATGATATGGTTGGATATAGGATGGATATAGCATGTGTATGTCCTTTTTGGTGTTGTATTAATACCAGAGTGACTAGTGATCATTTACTAATGCATAACCTGAGTACGATTCCTTAGTATTGTTGGGAAAGAAGCACCAACAGTGGTTTTATCTAGATAAACATGACATGGATGAGAATCATGGTCACTTTCTAGTTAAATGAGCCTAGGTTTTATGTAACGTGACTCATTAGATAACGCGCCTAGCAGTGTGATCAGGTGATATGGGAGTGTACACTCATTTGGTTTTTAAGAACATCAGTTTTAATGAATTATTATTATTTTTTAACAATTGGAAATTCATTGGACGCTTTCATAGCATGCTACACCAAAAGATTTTCAATATGATTATTGGATATCTTACCATTTAATGAATATATTACCATTTAATAACTTCCAAAAATTATGTAAATAAGATTAATTAATTATGTTGGTTCCTCAGTGGATAACTTTTTAATATTTGACTATAAATTCAATAAAGCCTCAAATTAAATGGGTTTATGAAACATATCAGGGAAATCTGTTAATTATGCACATAACACTTTGTTTTCTAATATTTACTTCCACACCTAAGAGAAATATTCATTGGATATTTTTATCTAATATGAGGTATATATTTAAAGATTATTCATCAACCAAAGTTGATCTAATACTAAGTTGCATAAAAAATTAAATACAATATTCAACCTTTATGTTTTATTCTACATTTGATTTGTCCCTATGTTTAATGTATATTTCCTTATCAATTATCTTATTCTTTCGAAGGTTTTACTCTGTCAGTCATTGTTCTTTATTTTTACATATTTTTCTCATGAATAACTACAATAGGTCCAGTTTTATCCTAGACTGACTAGTATGTTGTTATTGTATTAAAAACCTGATCCATGTTATGGTTCATTTTATTTTTTTAAATAAATGTTCTTAGTAGTGGGTTACTACCATGTGGAAAGGAATCTATTATATAATAAAACTAAACCTCCAATTTTTTTTAATTCCACAATTTTTTATTTTGTTTTCTCTTACACTGCCTCAAATAGATATTGATTCAATTATATAATTTCCAATTCTATTTTACAACATGAATCTGCATATTGTTTCGGTAGTGGTTCTATATATATTGAAGAAATATCATTTAATTAAAAATATTTTTGATTTAGATTCAATATTATTGAATTGATTTCATGAAATGACTGATTAGAATTTTATTACAGAATGGATAGAAGTTTTATATAAGAAAGTGATCGGATCACAAAAAATATTCAAAAAAATATTAATGATTTTTAGATTTCTCATTTGAAAATGATTTATATAGTGGTCACATACACATCCCATGTTATAATTGTGGTGGATGACCTTTTTTGAGTCATAGAGAAGTTAGCTACAATATTTCCAAATATGGTTTTCAAAAAAAACTATTATGTGTGGTTTCGTAATGGGGAGAAAATGGAATATCAAAATGCCAATGATCCAAATGAGAGGACTGAATTGAAGAATTTGATATCTAACTAGTTTCCATTTATTCATCCTCATGATAAGGAAAGGATGTCGATTCTAGAAGAATATGATATGGGCACACATGTTGTGTCTCATAAAAATGATGATGTTGACAAATTAAGAAACTGAATGATGCTATAATGACTCCAGTATATCAATAATGTGGTAAAATGAAAAAGATGGAATTTTTAAGTCAATTATTTCATGAAAAAACCATGTATGTGATTTCTAAAACTTTAATCGATTACATTATTACCATCTTGAAGGGATTAATTCTAGATGATGTAGATATTCCCTCAAACCACTATATAGCATGGAAATTTGTTGAAAAACTTGGATTAAAAAAAATCATACTTTATTGAATGAATGCATCTTATTCTGGGAGGAAACTGATAAAATAAAATATTGTTTCAAATGCGGAACAACTTTATAGATTCTAATAGTAGATGAAACACCATCTCGTGTTCCATAAGTGGTTTTTCATCACTATCAATTAATCCCTAGTCTCTAAAATATTCCCATGTCTAATGAAATATCAATAAAAATTCAAAGGAATCATACTGAGATAATGAAGAATAACGCAAAGTTAGATCTCCCTATATATGGATTTTCATGGAAGAGATTTGAGGATTGATATGCTAATTTTCCAAATATTGTTCGTTATGTGAGGTTTGGTATTTCATGTGATGGTTTTAATCAGTTTGTGAATATTATTAGTTTGCACTGAACAAGTCTAGATTCATACACATTTTTAACCTTCCCTGTAACACCCCGAGCTTCCACGATACGCCTCTATTTCAATAATGCAATAGCTTGCACTGTACGCAACTTCGAGTTCTAACACACTGCGACTAATCAAAGTAGCTGTTATGAATAGTAATAACCACTTTTTAAAATTATAGAAATTTTATATTTCAAAATGGACTTCATTTTTGTATTCGTAATATCAATATTATCCAAAGTTGAATTTTTTGTTATTTTCTGAGAACTTCCAATTTTTTATGAATAGTGAAAATTACTTAAAAATTTTTTTAATCAAAATAATTTATATTGATAAATTATACTATTTAGTGGTTTTAAAGTATAATTAAAATATATTTTTACCATTTTATCCAATGGTGGTCATTAGAATTAATTTAACATTGAAATTGGACATAAACAATTGCCAATCTTTTGATATAAATTGTTTCTTAAAAACACGTTATTTGTTGTGACAACGGGAATTAATTAAAGCAACTTATATGTTTGGAATTTTGTAAAATAGACATCATTTTTGAAATAGGAATATCAATTATAGCTTAGGGTGAAATTTTGGCATTGTTCTGAAAAACTTCAATTTTTGATGAATAGTGAAACCACTAAGTGGTAGTTAAATAACTGATTTTTCGTTTAAATGAAATATTACCACTTCTGTGATTTGATTTTAAAAAATCTGACATACATGGTTGTCATTAAGAAGTAAAATGTGGTTCAATGAGATTAAAATAATTTTTGGCGAATAGTAACTTTTAAGTTCTTAATCGCGATTATAGGTAATTAGTGTAGTTTAAGGTAAAAATAATGTTTTAATAATATGAGATGAGCTTGAAACATGTACTACCCTCATTGGATGCGCCATGGCCGACCAAGACAATCCATGGGTCAACTTGGGGACCCCATGGAGCCACTTTAGTTGGAAAATGACATAAATACATTTTATTTAATGTTAAAGTAAAAAAATGACACAAACATAAAATGTTTTACTAAAACAATTTTTACATGGGGTTATACAAGTCATATTTTTTACTATAAATATTAATTGGAAATATAAAAGATATCCTACATCATAGTATTTTTTTTATAATTTTTAGACATTAAATAAATTAAATTATATATGACATCATGATGATGCAGCGATAACCTCATTATTTAATGATTTAAATAAAATGAGAAGATAATGTAAAATCCAAGGCTTAAACTTGTCCAAAGCCTATGGGATGGGTAGATTTAGAACCCTTATCAACTTATCCTCGAATTATATAATTGTGGGACCTCTAAAATTCGAAACTGATTTTATAATAATGTGACTTTTCTTTACTTTCCAAAAGGGCCCCTCCTCTCCACTTATAAAAGGCCCCCACCTCTACCACTTCATTCACACTTTCAAGCCATTTGGCTCGGCCAAACTCTGCCCAAATATTCTCCCAACTTCCCTCCCTTACTCCTAGAAGCCTCACTTTGGTCATAACTCTTCCCAAGGAAGCCTTTGCCTCAAATTAAAAAGAGTTACCCAATTTTTAGGTAATGTCTTCTCTAATGTTGTTTTGTTTTATTTTTCTTCTCCAACCCCCTAAACTCTTTTTATTAATTTCTTTTGTAACAACAACAGTATACTCAATATACTAGGATGTTTTTATAAGAAGTATTAGTGCTACAATTACACACACCTAAATCTAATGGTTAAAGAACATATGGTTTCTGTGGATGGCGAATTTCTGCCTCACGAAACGATGATTGTTCAACACTCATATAACACCTTCAAAGGTGGCCATTAAGATGTCACTATATTCATATATGATATATAATATGTTTATGTTTTACTTATTCTTCTGTATTTTTCATTTATGCCATACTTTATGATTTCCATTATGGGTAAACGCGATAATTTCATTTTGGGAAGTGCGGACTACCGCCCCCTCAAAGTGATTTGAATCGTTAATGTCATATGTGGGATGTATAAAGGATGGAGTAAATGGTATTATACACTATATTATACTGGAATTATATTATAAATTTATATCATTATGATTTTATTCCATTAAATACGAAATAGAAATGAAAGTAGCGTTCATGCGTACGTACGACTTACCGTCTCCATGAACGGTGCATTTCATTTCTTACCTCTAAATGTTACGTAATATTTTAAATGAATGTATATACTGGATATATATGATATATATTACATCTAAATCATGAATATAATTATGGAGATAATGGATATTCTACCACATAAACAACTTGTAATTATAAGAAGTTTATTGTTGACTTAAGTACCAAAGATCGACAAAACGACCGTTATTAACTTAAATAATTACATAATGTTCATATCATAGTAATAAGTGATATAAAAAGGATAATGAAATTGAAAATGGTTCTTAATAAGTTATATATTAACTCTAGTTTACTATTCAGGAGGTTAAAGAATGGTTGAGTCAAGTCAGACACGAGGTAAGCGAACTTCTTAACCCAATTTCTATTCTTTGGGTTAATCTCCTACATTCAAATTATGTAATGATATTATTATGTCCTATCTTGTATTTTTACATTATTTATGTGTACTTATTGTGAATACACATTATAGATGTACTTTATTTAAAAAATGATCTTTTTAAGGACTTCATCTCAATCCCCTTTCCTTGAGGCATATTTGGTTTTATACACAACTTTCTTTTATACGGTGTATAAACCCCTTAAACTTTTACGTTTATTCAAAAGGAATATTTTTTATATGAAGTTTTTTGCTAAATGACAAAAGGGAATGTTTTTCTTTCCGTACTTATGCGGCGACAAGGACTTCTCCGCCGCCGTGACCATTATTTGAGTTTCGGCTTCCTCTACAAGCCATCATTTTTTTTAATGAAAAATAAATATAAAGTTTTAACTTTCTTTTATTTTGGTATTGAAAATGGTTTTGAAAGCGTTTTTATTATATAAATGTGTTGTATTGATATCTTTTGATTGAAATGTGGAAATGATATGTTTCCTTTATGCATGTTTTATGTGATACAATTATGTTATGGTTTATGATATGGTTAAACCTATTCATATGAGGAATGTATTGGACTTAATAAGTGACGGGTGGAGCCCGATATAGCTCCTCGATGCATCCGTAGGTCTCATGAGACAAATAGACGTGGAATTGGCCGAGGCCCTTTCCCAATTTGATTTATGGTTTTGGCCGAGGCCTTAATCATTTTAGACATCTTGGCCGAGGCTTGGACAAAATGTTTCAGAATGTCTGGCATTATACATTCCCTCATTATAAAAGTGGTTATTGATATTTCTTGTGATTATTCGACCAGTAGAATATCCATGTGAAGAAGTAAATGGCATTATTTCATTTTACTTTTTCCATATTATGTTGATGTTCAAGTTTAAAAGGCTTTTGTTTTAGTCATACATTGCCTTAAATGTTTATGTTTATTTATGAAAGCTTCCGCAATATTGTTATCCTTACTGAGCATCTGAGCTCACCCCTTTCAATGTTTTAATATTTTTCCAGGATGTGAAGAAGTATTTTATGAATGACCTGCAGGGATTGTCAGAAGAGGATATTAGTGTGGTCTATGGAGACTTTGTTGTTGTAGTTTTTCACTTTATGATGTAATGTAACGTTTATGAATGTATCTAGTGTTTCCAAGGCTAGTAAACTAATCGGCCTTTCGAGACATGATCTTTTGTGATCATGCCAATGTTACGAAGTATGCACCGACTCTGGGTAGCTAGGGTCGGGGCGTTACAGTTTGTATCAGAGGCAATTTAGTACTAACCTTGGAAGCTAGAGTTAGATAAACTCTGATTAGATCACATAGCCCAAAGATAGGCTTTGAGGATTAGTATAGAAGAACTTCCTAGAATTTTGTTATTGTAGAGATTTTGTGAGTTTTCCGACCAATACATCCCTATCTGGATACGAGCAGGTAGAGGCGGCTCTGGCACAGATGTACCTAGGGGTAAAACCCGAAAACACCGCTTTGAGCTAGACTCGAACGGGAACTGGTGCACGACAACGGGCCTTGCTGCACTCTTGGTTACGACACTCCCGGGGGATATGCTTAGGATAATTCTTGTTTTCTTTACAAACCACTATGAAGGGTTATGAGTATATACTTCCTCAATGAAAACATTTTTATAATTATGGATTATATCCATAAATAGTTCAATTTATGTTAAGTATCTTACAAGTATGGAATTATGTATTTTGATTCATAAACTAATCTAGTTTATGACATTGTTTATAAATGGCGCATAATGGAAGGAATTGAAACCGTATCAATGAACGCACTCCGTGTAGGGATTTCCCTCCTGCTCAAGATAATTAGTGTGGATCTGGAGATACAACTGGTTCTGATCAACTTATTACCATACTGGGACAACTCACTCAAGTTATGAATAATAACATTACTCGTATGGATCACCCTGATCCACAACATGGAGGATCAATGTTAGACCGCTTCATGAGGAAACAACCACCAACATTTAATGGGGGTACAAATCCGTTAGTAGCTGAGCAATGGATAAACTCTTTAGAGAAAATATTCTATGCCTTGGGGAGTAGCGAAAGGGAGAAGGTTGTCATGGCAGTTTACCGCCTCACTAGAGATGCCGATCAGTGGTGGTCGCTGATTCAAAACACAAAGGAAGATGATGACGTATCGAATATGGAATGGAGGGAGTTCAAAGAGATTTTCTTAGAAAAATACTTTCCTCGTGAACATCGAGCAGATATAGAAAGGCAATTTCTGAGTCTGAGGAAGAAGGAGGATGAGAATGTCGCAAAGTATGAGGCTAACTTTACAAGATTAGTGAGGCATACTGCCGATTATATACGTAACCCAAAGAGTAAGATTGATCGTTTATTTGATGGGTTAAAACCATTTCTCTGTCGAGCTTTAGTATCACAATCATTCTCATCATACGAAGATATTGTCTCGTGTGCTATCAAGACAGAAAAGGAATTCTCTAAGTCTTATGACAACAAAGTAAAGCAAGAGAAGATGAGAACGGTGGAACAAGAGACTGATAAAGGGAAAAAGGAAAGAAGGATTTTCCATTATGTGATAATTGTGGGAAGAATCACCCTGGTACTTGCCTAAAAGGAATGGGAGTTTGTTATAAATATGGAGAAAAGGGTCACCAGGCTCGTGATTGCAAGGGAAAGAAAGAGGCTATCAATGTTGAATGCTACAATTGTAGAGAAATGGGTCATTATGCAAATGAATGTCCTAAGAGTCAGGGAAACTTACCTCAGAAAAGGGAAAGGGATCAAGGAAAATCTTATGTTGTGACTACAGTTGAAGCGGAATAATTAATGTATTGGTGTTTTTGGACTCATGGACTATATTCTGGTTATTAGAATAATGTGATATATATATAAGGATTGTACTGCATTACATGTTGTTTTCATTAAGGATTTAATATGATGGAGGTAATCATATTTTTAGTATGTGACAATAAGAAAAACTTTACTTTGTTTGGGGAATCTGAGGTTACAAATGATTTTGAAATTTAGAGGCCTTTTAGAGAAAGTCTGGATGGAGGTATTTTGGATAACAATAAAGGTTGGAATGGATTAAGTTGATCTTTGGATAGTATTGTTTAAGGTTAATGAATTTCTGAAGATTATTTTTAGAATATTATAATACTATAGTTTTAGGAAAAGGACAACCTGCTGGGTGGGGCATAACCCGTCGCGTCGGACAAAGCTGCAGGAATCGAACCCACAACCATAGTGCGACAGGCCTTTATTTCCTACCACTAGCCTACAGGAAGTCCCTGGTTATTTAAAAATAATTTTACTAATCTAAATGGTATGTGTTAACATTTGGAACCTTATACAATTAGGATAAGTATAATATTTTTGGGTTCGATTATCTTTTTGAGTGAAAGGTGAGTTGAAGGTTGAAACTCTAATTGTCAAGCATAAATATATATACACATATCTCTTATTCAATGAATGAATTAATTCTTAAACTTTAGTAAAGGGATATTTAAACAAAAATATGTGTTATCCTAATACCTTATGTCTTATTGAACTGATGATATTTTAAATCAACATAGATTGAAGGCTTTGAGGCCCTCAATTTGACAGTTGATTGTGATTGATGACCTCAATCACTCCCTACAAATATTTACGTTTTTCCTCCAATTATATGTCTCTAATTTCCACCAATGTTCTCCTAATCGAGATCATAATTGGGTGATGACTTTTTCATTTCCCTTTCCCTCTTATTAAGGCTAAATTTTATTAATCTTATTTCCGATGTGGGTTTTCCACAAAGGTATTTTCTATTTTCAACCTTTTATTTTCAATGAAAAATTTCAAATTGTGTGGACGCAATTTATTGAAGGAGGGGAGAATGTAACATCCCGAGCTTCCACGATACGCCTCTATTTCAATAATGCAATAGCTTGCATTGTACGCAACTTCGAGTTCTAACACACCGCGACTAATCAAAGTAGCCGTTATGAATAGTAATAACCACTTTTTAAAATTATAGAAATTTTATTTTTCAAAATGGACTTCATTTTTGTATTCGTAATATCAAAATTATCCAAAGTTGAATTTTTTGTAATTTTCTGAGAACATCCAATTTTTTATGAATATTGAAAATTACATAAAAACAAATTTTTTAATGAAAATAATTTATAGTGATAAATTATACTATTTAGTGGTTTTAAAGTATAATTAGAATACATTTTTACCATTTTATCCAATGGTGGTCATTAGAATTAATTTAACATTGAAATTGGACATAAATAATTGCCAATCTTTTGATATAAATTGTTTCCTAAAAATACGCTATTTGTTGTGACAGCGGGAATTAATTAATGCAACTTATATGTTTGGAATTTTGTAAAATAGACATCATTTTTTAATTCGGAATATCAATTATAGCTTAGGGTGAAGTTTTGGCATTGTTCTGAAAAACTTCAATTTTTGATGAATAATGAAACCACTAAGTGGTAGTTAAATAACTGATTTTTCGTTTAAATGAAATATTACCACTTCTGTGATTTGATTTTCAAAAATCCTACATACATTGTTTTCATTAAGAAGTAAAATGTGGTTCAATGAGATTAAAATAATTTTTTGTGAATAGTAACTTTTAAGTTCTTAATCGCGATTAGAGGTAATTAGTGTAGTTTAAGGTAAAAATAATGTTTTAATAATATGAGATGAGCTTGAAACATGTCCTACCCTCATTGGATGTGCCATGGTAGACCAAGAAAATCCATGGGTCAACTTGGGGACCCCATGGAGAGACTTTAGTTATAAAATGACATAAATACATTTTATTTAATGTTAAAGTAAAAAATTGACACAAACATAAAATGTTTTACTAAAACAATTTTTACATGGGTTTATACAAGTCATATTTTTGACTATAAATATTCTTTGGAAATATAAAAATATTTCATACATAATAGTATTTTTTTTATAATTTTTAGACATTAAATAAATTAAATTATTTATGACATCATGATGATGCAGCGATGACCTCATTATTTAACGATTTAAATAAAATGAGAAGATAATGTAAAATCCAAGGCTTAAACTTGTCCAAAGCCTTTTGTATGGGTATATTTAGAACCCTTATCACCTTATCCTCGAATTATATAAGTGTGGGACCTCTAAAATCCGAAACTCATTTTATAATAAAGTTACTTTTCTTTACTTTCCAGAAGGGCCCCTCCTCTCCACATATAAAAGGCCCCCACATCTACCACTTCATTCACACTTTCAAGCCATTTGGCTCGGCCAACCTCTGCCCAAATACTTTCCCAACTTCCCTCCCTTACTCCTAGAAGCCTCACTTTGGGCAGAACGCTTCCCAAGGAATCCTTTGGCTCAAATCAAAAAGAGTTACCCGATTTTTAGGTAATGTCTTCTCTAATGTTGTTTTGTTTTATTTTTCTTCTCCAACCCCCTAAACTCTTTTTATTAATTTCTTTTGTAACATCACCAGTATCATAAATATACGAGGATGTTTTTATAAGAATTTTTAGAGCTACACTTACACACACCTACGTCTAATGGTTAAAGAACATACAGTTTCTGTGGATGGCGAATTTCTGCCTCACGAAACGATGATTGTTCAACACTCATATAACACTTTCAAAGGTGGCCATTAAGATTTCACTATATTTATATATTATATATAATATGTTTATGTTTTACTTATGCTTATTTATTTCTCATTTATGGCATACTTTATGATTTCCATTATGGGTAAACGCGATAATTTAATTTTAGGAAGTGAGGACTACCGCCCCCTCAAAGTGATTTGAATCGTTAATTTCATATGTGGGATGTATAAAGGATGGATTAAACGGTATTATACACTATATTATACTGTAATTATATTATACATTTATATCATTATGATTTCATTCCATTAAATATGAAATAGAAATGAAAGTAGCGTTCATGCGTACGTACGGCTTACCGTCTCCATGAACGGTGCATTTCATTTCTTACCTCTAAATGTTACGTAATATTTTAAATGAATGTATATACTGGATATATATGATATATATGACATCTAAATCATGAATATAATTCTGTAGATAATGGATATTCTACCACATAAACAAATTGTAATTATAAGAAGTTTATTTTTGACTCAAGTACCAAAGATCGACAAAACGACCGTTATTAACGTAAATAATTACATAATGTTAATATCATTGTAATAAGTGATATAAAAAGGATAATGAAATTTAAAATGGTTCCTAATAAGGTATATATTAACTCTAGTTTATTATTCACGAGGTTAAAGAACGGTTGAGTCAAGTCAGACACGAGGTAAGGGAACTTCATAACCCAATTTCTATTCTTTGGGTTAATCTCCTACTTTCAAATTATGTCATGATATTATTATGTCCTATCTTGTATTTTTACATTATTTATGTGTACTTATAGTGAATACACATTATAGATGAACTTTATTTAAAAAATGATCTTTTTAAGGACTTCGTCTCAATCCCCTTTCCTTGAGTCATATTTGGTTTTATACACAACTTTCTTTTATATGGTGTATAAACCCCTTTGACTTTTACGTTTATTCAAAATGAATCTTTTTTATACGAAGCGTTTTTCTAAACGACAAAAGGGAATGTTTTTCTTTCCGTACTTATACGGCGACAATGACTTCTCCGCCGCCGTGACCATTATTTGAGTTTCGGCTTCCTCTACAGGCCATCATTTTTTTTAATGAAAAATAAATACAAAGTTTTAACTTTCTTTTATTTTGGTATTGAAAATGGTTTTGAAAGCGTTTTTATTATATCAATGTGTTGTATTGATATCTTGTGATTGAAATGTGGAAATTCTATGTTTCCTTTATGCATGTTTTATGTGATACGATTATGTTATGGTTTATGATATGTTTAAACCTATTTATATGAGGAATGTATTGGACTTAATAAGTGACGGGTGGAGCCCGCTATAGCTCCTCGATACATCGGTAGGTCTCATGAGACAACTAGACATGGAATTGGCCGAGGCCCTTTCCCAATTTGATTTATGGTTTTGGCCGAGGCCTTAATCATTTTAGACGTCTTGGCTGAGTCTTTGACAAAATGTTTCAGAATGTCTGGCATTATACATTCCCTCATTATGAAAGTGGTTATTGATATTGCTTGTGATTATTCGACCAGTAGAATATCCATGTGAAGAAGTAAATGCCATTATTTCATTTTACTTTTGCCATATTATGTTGATGTTCAAGTTTAAAAGGCTTTTGTTTTAGTCATACATTGCCTTAAATGTTTATGTTTTTTTATGAAAGCTTCTGCAATATTTTTATCCTTACTGAGCATCTGAGCTCGACCCTTTCAATGTTTTAATATTTTCCAGGATTTGAAGAAGTATTTTATGAATGACCTGCAGGGATTGTCAGAAGAGGATATGAGTGTGGTCTATGGAGACTTTGTTATTGTAGTTTTTCACTTTATGATGTAATGTAACGTTTATGAATGTATCTAGTGTTTCCAAGGCTACTAAACTAATCGGTCTTTCGAGACTTGATCTTTTGTGATCATGCCAATGTTACAAAGTAATGCACCGACTCTGGGTAGCTGGGGTCGGGGAATTACATTCCCTTATGGTTGTGTTTGGAAAAAAAATTCACATTCATGAGTATACTTATATCTGGCCCTTCTGATCCTGATAAAAATATAGGTGTATACATTAAACCTTTAATGAAAAAGACGAATCTACATTGGGATGTGGGTGTGTACACATACAATGCATGATTGAAAGATATATTTCAGTTGTGTGCTTCAATTATATTAATGATAAATGATTTTATTACTTATGAAATAATGTCTCCGTGGGTCATGAAGGGAAAATTTTCATGTCCTATTTTTATGAAGAATAAACGATATAAAATACTAAAATATCACTGTAGTTTTAGTTTTATGGGATATCGATGATTCTTTCTAATAAACCATCCATTTATAAACAATATTTTAAGATTTTACAATACCATGGAGTCTCATGATCCACCTCAATGTATGTCTATAACTGATGTATTTAATGAATAGAAAGATTTCAGTTTTTCATTGGGGAAGGGTCAAATAAAATATAGAAAGAGAAAGAATGTTTCCAATGATAAGATTTACAATTGGAAAAGATGAGTATCTTCTTTTAGTTTTCGTTTTGGTCAAACAATTTGTTATATCATTTCTTAGATGTAATTCACATTAAAAATAATATTTGGAAAATGTTGCTCTTAATTCTTATAAATGACAAGGGGAAGACAAAAGATGATTTACGATCTCAGTGTGACTTGGTGGATTAGGGAATTACACCATAATTGCATCTTATGTCTATCAGTGAAAATAAATGTCATGTTCCATGTGCTTCTTATGTGATGAAACCTGCAGAGAAAAATAAATTTCTGGTTGTACTAGAGAATTTTAAATTTATTGATAGATATTTTGGAGATATATCAAAACGGGTCAACATAATATAGTTGAATATGAAATATTTGAAGAATCATGATTACCACATCCTTATTTATAAATTAATTCCAATAGAAATCCATCATCTTTTGTCCAATAATGTACCAGATTTAGTTATTTAGTTGGTCCATTTAATTAGAGATTATTGTTCCAAGAAGTTTTCCAAGTCTATCTTTTAAAAAATTATAGAGGAGAACCAATTAATTTTGAGTGAGTTTGAGAAAATATTTACTCCATCATTTTTCACATTCATGTTGCATATATAAGTGCATATTCCAACCAAAATAATTGTTGTACGACCTTTTTGATTCATTTGGATGTATCCAACTAAAATAAATATGTAAACATTGATATTTTATGTCTGTAATAGGAATTATCCTGATGGTTCAATCGTGAATGGTTACATGGATAAAGAATGTATGGATTTTTTCTCAATGTATTTGTATGATCTTATTATGGTAATGAACAATCTGATGAGAAATTAAGAAGAAATGTATGAGAAAATTGAACTTAGTTTTCCAAAACTTCCTCAAATATGAGTAATTTTCGGATTATATACATTGACGACATTAATCCTTAATGAGTGAGAGATGGAACATCACACATTGTTTTTCAACTGTGATTTGTATGACTACATCATGTAAGTAAATTGTACATTTTTATATTATCTCCTCTCTGGTATTTTTACATTTCTGTTAAAATATTTCTATTTTTCATTACATGTAATATAAAGAAATGATAAATTGAAGGAATCATTTTTTATCATTAAGAAGGAGATAGACATTTCATATCAATTATCTTTCTACTTTGTTGAAATTGATGGTAGAAATATTACTATTATAAATAAATAAAATAAATATTTAATTAAATTTAATATTTTTTTATATATTAGGTATTTTGCTTACCTATAGACTCAATTTATGGGGAAATAATATCATTTTATTTTGGTCCTAATATTGTGGTTCGTGAATGTAAATCAATTGTGATCAATGGGTACAAATTTATTATGATTGAACAAGAAAAGTACATGAGAACACAACATGATATTATTGTCTTAACTACCATTACATATTGTTATGCCAGTGCATCACATATTAGTACTCATTTTGAAAATGTATCTTATTATGGAGTTGTTGAGAAAATAATAATATTGGATTATTACTCTCATAGTCAAGTCACTATGATGAAAATACGGTGGCTTGATTCTATGATGAGGTATGGAACCTTTATTGATGACTGTGGATTTTGTGTTACTGAAATGACTTACAATCATACTATTAATGAACGATATGTATTGTAATGAATTTCAAAAGATGTTTTTAATTTCAATGACCATATTCATCTTAAATTTTGTGTCATTATCAAAGTAATTACAAGACATGTTTTTGATGAGGGTGATGATGGATTGGAAACCATCCCTACATCCATTGGAAGCAATCCATTTTTCTCTTATGATGCCTCTAATAGCTCAATTTTTCATTGTTCATTGTGAATCTTATGTTTTTTTTTGGAAATATATAAAATCTTTAATCCATGTTTTCAATTTTTTGGTATAGCACGACATGGATTGTTATGGTTGTTACTATTAAAATTTATTTAATATTGTTTAAAAATATTTTGTATCCGACTTGAACTCTATTCAAGCCTAAAAACCAACATTTATAACTTGGTGAACATTTTAATGCTTTATTAACCATGTATAATATTATTGTAACTCTAAGACCCCTATTTTAAATTTCAATGGTTTATTGACCATGGGTACTTGACCCCGGAACCCATGAATCCAAATATTCCCTCTCATATATATTTCTATTGCAGTAACACATTAGTAATCCTTTTATCGTTACTTCAATATTTGTTTTAAAATGTCAGAAATTAAACCTATTGAAGAGATATGATGAAAATGGATGACATACCACAATCGTCACATGGCTGAGATGGGAGTTCCTCCACTACTGCATGTTGTGAGAATTTTATTTCCAATATATATATAACATATAATGTCATGTGATTAATTTTGTTTTAAATGTTTTTGTAGGATCCACCACTGAGGTGATAGTTATTTGACAAGAAGCCTAGTAGTGGTCCCATTACTCTGGTCGGTTGTATGAGGGAAGGCGGTATGGGAGATAGGTCATCTAGTTGGCATACCTAATTAGACTCTTCCCCTCCCACTGGCATATAATCCATCCCATATTCCAACCTCGGTGTGTCTTTAGAGACACAAAAGATATTTTGGTACCCCGTGTTTTCACCACCCTTTTCATCTGATCCTCCTCACATTTCTCTACCATATCTGCTGAATATTCCCCCACCTCCTCCATATTATGCACTTGGCCAACCATCTATGACATCTACTTTAACTTCTACTTCATTCTCTCCGAGCTTCTATATTTCATCTTCTTCGACACCGGCTCTATCACAGTATGTGCCTGCGGAGCATACACTGGGAACCAATCCACCTATAAAGGGTTTTCCTTCAATTTCTATGGATCCATAGATTTTCAATTATTATAAAACCACAGGTATATTTAAGGAATCCAAACAAATTTTTATACAATTACTTATTTTCATTATAATATTTATTTATTTAATATTATTGTTTCATTCATAACAGATACATATACTAATAAGAGGTGGGGGTGGGGGAATACACACATGTTTATATTGTGGAATCTCTACACACTGTTGATGGTGGACTACAACGAAGACAATCAAAATATTGACCAAATAGGGCAACAATTTCAGAGTTTTTTGGCAACGCTTGCCAAATACTTTGACATTATTCCTCTCAACCATATGTCCTGGAGATAGATGCAAATTAATTCAAGGATAATTATTGGGAATAGATATGCGTAAAAAATGTATTTTATTTAATTTAATATATTAATTTTGAATTTATATGAATTAATAGGTAGGTTTTAGATTTGTTGTAATTTCCCCAATGGTGAGGGTGCACGGCCAGCACATCTAATGGAGTTTGAGGAGGATTGAAGAGAAAATAAGAATGTGTTTTATAACGACTGGGGTTCTATAGTTGGAATAGAGTTAGATGTAGTTCCCTTAATGGATGATTTTCCAGTATAATAGTATCAACAAATTATTACTCATTAGACGACTATCGAGTTTAAGTTATTAAACACATTTGAGGTATTTAAATTAAAATTTTCATGTTTTTCATTAATAATATAATTTGAATTATTTAATTTTCATTATGAATCATCTAGAAACAATTATGAAGCATTTTTATTCTAAAAAATACCTCCACACATTGGGACATACTACGATGTTAGATCATGAAACGAAGTGGGTATGATAGTTGTTCATAATTTTTATTTAGGATTTTCACTTTCTATTACTTCTTCTATAATTTATAAAATTTATAAATTTTTCACATAATTTTATTTATGGAATCCATTATTGATAACTTATTTTTAATTATGGTTTCCTACATTCAATGTCACTGTATAGGAAAAAATTGAATATTGAAGGATGTTTCCCTTGAGCAAAACTGTTTTTCTTGAATAGAAGGAAAAAAGATAGAAGTGCATTTAATGAACCAAAACAACAGAAGATTGTGAGTTTTACTTAGATCATTTAATATTTTAATATATATTCTGTAATATAAGAATATATTTATATTTGTAACAGGCTTCTTTATAGGCCCTTGATTCCAGAACCCTGACAATTTTTTTCCCAATGATCACATACATCAGGTGTTGGGAGATGAGAACCCTAGCATAGTATGCTGCTAACCTGAGAAGTGTATAGTTCTAAAGAGGTATTGGACAACTTCAGGTTCCATTTATATTTACACTGAGTTAAAACATTTTAAGGTACATGTAGAAGAGTCTGAAAAATTGCCACACTGGTGGAAGATCGGTATGCAAGGGAAAAACTAAATTTATGAAATAATGAAGGATTTACGTATAGAATGTACACCAAAGGTCAGAAAATATTTTTATGAATATATGTCAGTGATGAATTCAACATATAGTTCACTAAGTTGTAGTTCTATATGTGGGTGAGATGATGTCCTTCATGGAAATAACGATGGAAAGGAAGAGGATGACGACGAGGATGATGGAAATAACAAGGGTGAGGAGGAGGCTGAGGCAGAAGAAAGAGGCTGAGGAGGAGGGAAAGGAGGAAGTCAAGGATGAGGGCGGGGATGAGGTCAGGGATAAGGGTGGGGATGATGATGCCGGAAGGGATGAGGATGAGAATATGTCTGATTATGACATTGATGATATTGATGATGATGAGGGATAGATTGATCTCTTACATTTTTCATTGATATTACTGACATTTGATGTTTGAGGATTTTATGTGATTGAATATATGTGTGATTAAGTAGGTAACATTATCTCTATTTATTTATCTATAAATAATAAAATGTGACTTGATATGGTGTTATAGATTCTATGAATCCTCTTTTTAAATGGTAACAATGATATTTTAAAATTCTCCTTTTACGTACACTCAAACCCTTTTCTGAAGAACATGAGATAAATCATTTTCATTATAATACTTCTATGTCATATTTCTCTGATTAATATTCTTTTAATGCATTAAATTTTGGGACACCATTTCTTATCTAATCTCATTTATAGATCATGGTATACATGATACTTTGTTTTATTGTATTTGTTACCAAAATATTTTGATTTTATGATATATTATGAATATTCATGATTTTTTTTGTATGAATACATTAGGGTATAATGTTTCATGATCCTAGAAGATTTTTTTGAGGCCGGTTGAATTTCATCTAGAGTGGTTTTGAGTTAATTTGAGTGAAATCATTAATTTTATAGATTCATGTAAAAATCTCTAGTACATAGGAATTTCATGTAGCCAAATATATCACATAACTTGATCGAGTCATTACTGACATATTAGTTTCTATATAAATATTAAACCCATAGTTGAGTACGCCACTTTGGGAATATCTAAAAAACCCCACCACTGATTTATCAATATTAAAAGTAAAACCAATTAACTATCACATTTCCCTCAAAAACAACTAGCAAACATGAATCTATATTGGTATTCTAAGACCTTAATCATCAATGATCTGTTTTATATGTCACCTACATGTAGTTCAAATCACCAAAATACCTCACATATGATTGTATCAATAGATTTAAATATATATTATTTCACCTCAAAATAAATATAACCCCATTAGGACAGATTTTGTAACCCATATGTTTTCTTCTATAAATGTTTCACATTGAAATAAAGAAATCTCATCTACCGATATAATCTCATATCATACATCTGGGTAGAATTTTACCAATGTCTATAGTGTCACACAATGATCCTTACTCACCACTATTCCATTAGGCCCTAGTCCATTATCATTAAAATATATGAATATGTTTCTAAATTACCTTATAAAATCCTTTTAATCTTCCCAAAGGGTAATTATATTATCACTATCAACCAACTATATATCACTTGAGATATTTAATCTAACTAAATATTTAATAAACCTTCAGTATTCATCATCATCATTCTCCCACTATCAATCTCCAAAAAAACCCCATCCTCTTTTATTTATTATACTATGTTCTGGTGGAATGTTCATATAATTCCTAAATTCAAAACCACAGAATCAAATGGATGCTGGGGGAGAGTGAAATTGAGGGAGATGATGAGGAATCATACCTAAAAATTCTATATATACACCACTATAATAAACCTTAATCTTGGTGGATTTAATGTAGAAAAAGGATATGGGGAGCTATCGAAATGGACTTCCATATTGACCCCATTAATTATTTTCTTGGATATCACCAATATTTTGTGTATATGTTTAATACATTATGATATAGTGGTTCTATATTTTTTATGGTTGACACAAGTGTGTTTTATTTTGTTACATTATAAAATGTTTTATGATGATTTTTGGGAGGCGAGTTTTGAATTTATGGACTCTTATGTGATATTAATATTTTTATTTCAAAATTCATGTTTTGATATAAAGAAGGATTCAAACTATAAAACTTTATTAACATGGATATTTTAATTAAATAAAACAAAATAAATTTTTAGAAATTTTAATGGTTTTGTAATTTTTGAAATTTCTTAGGCATGTGGGGAGGGGTGAGGGTGGGTTGTGCAACTGTGTAGGGGGTGGGAGTTGGGGAGTGGTGTGCATGTGGGTGGGGTATTTGTATGTGGTGGAGGGGGTGTTCAAGTGGTAGGGGAGTGTGCAGGGGGAGGCTACTAGGGGTGAGGTGGGGAGTGGGGGTTGTGCAGGTGGTGAGGGAAAGGGATGTGCGGGTGGGGGTGGGTGGAGTTGGGGTTGTGTGGGAAGTGCAAGTTGGTGGGGATGTGCATGTCGGTGGGGTTATACATGAGGGATGTGCAGGGGGAGGCCGATGGGGGTGAGGTGGGGAGTGGGAGGATATGCAGGTGTAGAGGGGGTTGTGTAGGTGGGGAGGGGTGCATGTGGTGATGTGCATGTGGAGAGGGGTGTGATTGTGGGGGGATATGCAGCTCGGGGCTGTTTAGGTGGGGAGGGGGTGTACAAGTGGGCTGGGGTTGTGCAGCTGGGAGGGGGGGGCTGTGCAGGTGGGGGACTGTGCAGGGGGCTGTTGGAGGTGAGGTTGGGAGGGGGCTGTGCAGGTGTGGAGGGAGGGTGAAGGTGGGGAAGTGGGGCTATATAGGTGTAGATTGATATGGGTGAGGTGGGGTGGGGGCTGTTTAGGTAGGGAGGGATTGTGTAGGTTGAGTGGGAGAGTAGTAAATAAATATTAACCATGAGACATATAATCCTTGAGAAGCGTGTATAATAATATCTCAATCTCTATCTCATCTAATGTAATCCCATATCAACATTTTCTCATGATTGTAAATGATCGATAATTGGTCTACCAGCAAAATCAATCCCACTAAGATAAATTTTCAATGAAATATCTAGATTCAATCCCCATTATGAATCCACCATTTTTGGAAATGAAAATTTTTAAGTCATTTATCAATTTTAATATCTGATTACATGTGAAAAGTATTATTCAAACTTCTATAACATAGATTTCATCTAATACTACCCAAGACTATGAAAAACAACGCCATATTCAAAACCTGAAACTTGATTTCCTTATACTGAGGTTATCATGATTCATTTTAACATCTATATAATTCATATATTAATGAACTAGCACTGACATCATCCTCTTTGACGGTAGTAGGGTTCACAGAGGAGGATCTCAGTTTCATTAGCTTATATAAGGCATCATCGTCTGGTCACGATTGGCGAGCAGAGGCTTCAGCTGGAGACGACCTCGGATCTGGATGGATGGAGTCTTGGTGTCAGATTGAAACTCATCTTTTTCCGTTTTTTAAAGGCATTGTTTACCTTTTTTGGTCTCACATAGAAGGTGGTGGCTTCAATAAGAGATGACTCAGATTTGGTTGGATGGTGGTGTCTCAGTGGTGGATCCTAGTTCCACTTGAACAGGAGGAGGATTTACCTTGCTTAGGGATGGCTCAGCATCGGCCCCAGTGTGGCGCGGAGGAGGGAGGGTAACTTAGTTTAGGAATATGGTGGTCCTGCGGTCTCTGTATAGGACTTATCTTGGTGATTCATGGTTATTTACTATTTTTGTGTCAATTTGGTCATTCTATTGTTATGTGGAATGTCGATATATGGTTTGTGGAGTCACCTTCTACCTCCTCTCGTTGGTTTCCCCCATTTCTTATGTGTTTCTGGAATCAGACTCTGGTGAGGGGGTATTAGTGATCTTGTTCTAAACAGATCCATATCCAATGTAGCATTTCTATTT
Organism: Viscum album; assembly: GCA_963277665.1. Lineage (NCBI taxonomy): Eukaryota > Viridiplantae > Streptophyta > Magnoliopsida > Santalales > Viscaceae > Viscum > Viscum album. Next base: position 1,920,533,360 of record OY728119.1, read on the forward strand.
CAGAGAGGTCTATATCTCCTCATCAGTGACTTTCCTCTAGAGTGGTGTTGGGCTATACTGTCCTAGGTGACGATGGTCTGGCTTCAAAACCTTGATTGTCTTTTATTTTCTCCAACATCTGTAGTGTGGTGGGATCCATGAGGTGTGTAGCGGGTTGGAATCCATGGCGATTGGGTGTTTTGATTTCTCTTTATGGATGTGTTCTATGTGAATTGTGGTCATGGTTTTTTTTGAATAGTTTGACCCCGAAGGTGGAAAGTCATTACACTCGAACTTGTCTTCCTATATTATTCCCCATAGAAAGATTCTGAGCTATTAGTTCATCTTTGTAGATATTTTCAGACTTGGTTGTATGGGAGGGTATGTCATCAACTGTCATATCATGCATGTGCTTTGACATAGGACACTTTCTTGCTGAATTTCCATGCAATGGTGGAAAACCTCATTTTGTTCAATTGTTGGGGAGGGGCAGATCTAGGTTTCTAGACTGCTTGTACTCTTCCTCTTTTTCCCTTAAGATGTGATTTTTCTGAGTTCATGATATCTTTTGGGTTCCCCTCGTATTCCCATAAAACGGGGATTTATCAATAATAGAAAATTTTGAAGGCCTTCGGGCAGTTGGATGGATGAATGGATATACCTCACTAATCACACTATAACACAGATCATATCTTATTAAAATAGATGAATCATAAAATTTTTAATTTTAAATGAATTATATATGACCCATATATTCCACATCCATCCCCGACATAAAAACATAATCACTCACTAGTTGGGTTAGCTATACATGTAAATCTACACATTCATCACCACTTATCTTATATTAGGGTCATACTAAAATATCTGATAAGCCATGAAGATCATCATTCGATATACACAGATAAATTATCCTATGATAACTATCCCATTAACCTTACTCTAAGGTATAAATAAAAAAATTGTTCATTTACTAACACAGATCAATATATGATCATCATAATCATAATCCCCATTGGTATGGTTCATGATCCCTATCCAATTTCTAGAATTTCAATAAAGTAGGATTATATGGTTATTAAACAGGCTTAAATTACATATTATGACTCATAAAATAACATAAAACCATAATAATTATATGGTTTTATCTATCAACAATTCCAAAATCAATGATCACCACATCTATTCTAAACCATGGGTCATAAACATTATCAGATTATGGTGTGATCCCCGCAATTTTACTACACTCATCTAATATACTTGAGCACCAACCAGTATAGATGTCTATCATCACCCAAACATTTTCACCCATTTAATATTCGAATCTAATGCTCATAGATTTATCCTAAATATTTTAATTGGGAGTAAACATCAAGATATCCAAATCTTCTTCTACACTGTACTATCAAAAGATCCTTACTAACTCCCCATACCACTTCCCACTATAGAAACACACTATCCTATAGGATTCCATGTAATTCCCTTGATTTCATATTCCTCACCTAAGGGTAAGACCATCACAAATTCACATTTTTACATGGTTCCACCTATCCAATTGAGATTGAAAAAGGTCTATAATCTCATTAGAATGTATTTCAACAATACAAATTCATTCTATTTGGAATCTTTGAAGAATAAATCGTAGTCCAATCCTAATGTATTTTACTATTTCTCAATTCAATAATTTTTCTTGGACAAGAATATTACATTCATCAAATACACCCACCTATCATAGTGGTAATGTGTAACACTGACATGAACCATTGAATTATGTACAGTTAACTGCAATTGGATAGTGTAATTACCTTCTAAATTATGGTTTGAATTAAGTATGTATTGAATTATAAATTTAATACACTGTACCTAATTCAAAATTTTGTATGTATTTATAATTCTTTTTGACGCATAAAAAATCATGTTTTCAAATCCATATATAGTGTATTCATAATTCATTATACAATTATCTATATATTCAATTCAGAAATCAATTCTTAATTTTGAATTCAATTCTGTGTTTATTTAATTTCCTTCTTAATTATGTGTTATACTTTAATTTCATTATGAATTTAATTATTTGTTATAAATTCATGAAATTACATAGGGGGAGGCTGCTTCCAGCTATTGGAATTTCAAGAAGTCTATAAAAACTGTTCAAAAATGTTGGCATAAGTTTGAGAAATCATACTCTATACCAAAAATTTACCAGAAACCATTTGTAAAAGTGTACTCTAACAATTTTAAACTATTGTTATAGAACTCTGAATTTAAACTTCACCAATAGTTTACTAAAACTGTTGGTAATATTATATTCAAATGCATTGCAGACAAATATAATATACATGATATTTCAAATTTAACAATGGTTTTAAATGGTTGGTAAAAATTAATACCAACGGTTACAAGAACCCATTTGTATAATGTTCATTCTAAATCCCTATACAAACAATTATTCAATAATTATTGCTATATGTCTATCCCAATGCCTCAGCAGCAAGTGGTTTGGACAGCTGTTGGTATAGTTTATACCAACAGTTTTCTAACCTTTATAAAAAATTTAAAACCATTAGTATAGAATAACTCTCTAGTACAGTTTTTGATCTTAGATAAAATTATTTGATGTTACTTATGTTTTAATGCGTATATGTTTCAATTGTAACATTAATATTCTTTCAATGAATGGTTTATGATTATTATGGAATGATATTTATGAAATCCATTTCTTTTCCTTTGGTTATTTTATGATTGAATGATGATTATGAAACCCATTTCATTTCATGTGTTCCAATATGATGATTGATTTTTGTTATTATGGAATAGATACATATATGGTTTTCATTATTTGATGTGTGGGACCTATATCTCCCTTATATGTTTTAGGTAATTATTTATATCTCATGCGATATACATGGCTAGAATGGGGAGGAAATTAAATTTAGTGAAGGAAATTGTTTGATAAGATGGCCTTGGGAGTGAACCTTGACTACTATCACGGTCATGGGAGTAATCCCAGAAAACCAAGATGGTGTGGAGAGTGAACCAATACTACTAATATGGCATGGGTTGTGATTCCTTTACTACTATGGATGTCATTTTATATTCTTCTATGTCTTCAACAAATTCCATGTCTAATATCTAGGTTATGATTTCAAGGATTATGTTTATTTATTACCTTATGATTCATGTTTGATGAAATTAAAGTATTTATGAGACGAATCCTTTTTATGATCATTGATATGTTTTTTATGATATTCACCTTTCATGATCATGTTCTTATAAAATTATGGTCATTATCATGTTTAAATGCATCCCTTGTTTACCCTTAGTGAGCATCTGAGCTCAACCATTTTTATGTTTAACTTCCCCTAAGTTATGAAGATGTGTATTATATTTGATGTTATTATTAAATGGTTATATTCATGAATAGCCTAGTGGGATATAATTTAGATCACTTATGTACCAATGATTATGTTTCCAAGTTTCTAAAGGAAATAGACTAGTACAATCTTTTGGATTCTTTTAACGTACAATATTAATTATTCTAAAAAAGTTATGTACTACTAATGAATGAAAATAATGTGTCATTATAGTTGGTATCAAAGAAAAAATTTAGTTAAACTTTTTTAAATAGGATGAGAAATACATGGTTATAACCTTATGTAAATGTGTTAGGATAAATCAATGGACAATAGAAATGTCCTAGAATTTTGGTAAATGACAGAGTGAGTGGTTTTTGGGAAGTAGAACCATATCTATATACTATGATTTTGTGTGGATATAGCACATATATAACTAGGTGAAACAACTTGGAAAATGAATTTTGGGCCTGACTCGAGCGTAACCTAGTACATGATAATGGGCCTTGATGTACAACTGGGTTCCCATTCCTGGGGGATATTTTTTGGGAATTCAAAAAAAAATTCCCTGACCAAAAGGAATGATTTAAATATATGTTGGATATGAATAATCTAGTATGTAGCTAAGGTGGAATAGATAAAATATGGTTTCAAAATTAATATACCCTATAATTTGTTTTTCATTTTTATTTGGTTCCTCACTATGATAAATGTTTCTTACCCTATGTTTTTGGTTTTACCGATTGACGAAACCTGAGGGAACTATGTTAATTGTGATTGTGATGGAAAATGAAATGACTACCCTTATCAAAAACTATATGCTTTAAGAAATGGAATAAAAAATTTCATTTCTATGCTCACCCATCTTTCTCAATCTATGCACCATGCGTGACTTCCAAATGAGCATGGGAGGGAACAACATTTTTTTGATTCCTTCATGAGGAAATTTACACCTTCTATTAGTGGGTCTTCTGAATCAAATTTTGTTGAAATTTGTATTAGTACCACGGAAAATTTATTATCTGTTCACTGGTGTTCAAAACGTGATAGATTCATTATGGCAATTTATTGGTTACAAGGTGATGTAGACTAGTGAGGGAATATAACTTAGAATACAAGGCCGGGAGATGAAATTGAACCCATGTATTGGGATGATTTTGAGAACTTAATAATAAATAAGAACATTACATTTATTCTACATAAAAAAAATAGAGGGAAATCTCATGTTAAAGCAAATATTTGATGAATATGTTGGTATAAATGAAGTCATTTTCACAAGGCTTGCGAGGTACACTTCTAGAATTACCATCCAGCCTAAAAGTAATGTTTATTGGTTATTTTGTGTATTAAATTAATGTCTTATAATGGAGATATTGATAAGATACTTTTGCAGCTATGAAGAGATTGTGTGTTATACAATCAAGGTTGAAATGGAGGTGGGCGTTACATATCAATACCATGGTTTCGAAAAGAAGTGGAATATGGAGTTCAATGGAAAGTATAAAAACTATATATAAATGTAGATGAGGATTAATTTATGCTCTTTGTGTGGGAATAATCATGGAAGAAATTGTCTTAAGGGGTATAATAAATGTTTTAATTATGTAAATGAATGATATTAGACATTTTATTAATGATGTAATGGAGAGATGTTAGAAAACAATATGAATTGAGTGAGAGCTTCCTAGAATACACCTCCCACGCTTTAGTGCTACAAGTGTAAGGATAATGGGAATTATGATAACCAGTGCCAAAACCTGTGGTCTCGTGATAACGATCAACATCATTAACCTCTTAAGCTATAGGAAAATGGGAAATATCATGTGATCATTCTTTTTGATGACTGGTGCAATAATGTGATGGTGAACGGTTCACTTACCATACACTCTATATCCACTAATTTAATTTTTAATTTGGGTTTTCCAACTATTTCATATCTATATAATTTTATAAGGGTGTTATGATTCCTCCCAAACTATTAGACGTGGAATTAGAAGTAAAAACCCCTCATGTCACGACCCGTCCACAGGGCCCGTACCGTGACTACCCCAAGCCCGCCTTCCATAGGCCAGGGGCGGGCGACTAGCACCAAATGCATAAATCCCAATAACTGGGAAGGTATTGCCTTTATAAAGTAAACAAAACACCACAGAGTACAAGAGGAAGTAAAACACTAAGTACAAAGAGAAGTTCTGAAAAGTAAATGGGCCAGAATACATGTCTCCCTTGTTTACCCTTATTGTGCATCTCAGCTCACCCCTTTTTATGTTTCCTTTCCAACATGATACGAATATAGGTATTATGCTTGATGTGTCTATGAAGTGTTCTAGTTTATAAAAACCCAGTGGGAGATAATTTAGATCCCTTATGTGCTAGTTCTTATGTTTTTATGTTTTGGAATAAACTAAACTAGTACGGCCATTGGGGTTCTATTTATGTTAGATATTAAGTATTCCAAAAAAGTGATGTAATTTTAATGTATGAAAATAATGGTTATTCATACTAAATTTATGAAGAATTTTCTCCTTGAATTAGAACCCAAATCACCCAGAATTATGAATAAAATGTCATATTTCTCTAATGGGAACAAAACTATTGCACCTAATATGGGTTATTTAACTATAAAAGTGATTGATTAATGATGAGATTTTCACATGATCCAACAATGATGGGTTTTTATATTCTTGTTATGTAGTTATTTCCAGATGATAATAAATCCTATTAATCCAAACCGATGTAATTAATTTGAAAACTGACATATACCTGAAAATTTTCATAGGATGGTACCACACCAAATTGAGATGAAATATCTTCCATGGAGCATCTATAATTCCAAGAGACAAATTTCAGATATTTCCACCTAAATATTATAATATTTATTCTGAATGTCGCAAGTGATACCCTCCTTGTAACACCACAAGATTATAGTTTCCATTAAATGAATTCTATATTCAATAGCGTGCACTACATACAACCTTGATCTTTAAGCAAGATGGTATGATTAATAATAAACACATTATGGAAAATATGTTTAAAGGTTTTATATAAATCTAATGTTAGTTCATCCTTGTATTTAATCAATAAATATTACATCTTTTAATTGATTACTCAATACATATAATATCATCTAAAATCATGAAAAATTTGAAACGGCATTATCCAAATACCCAGTATGATTTTCTCAAGATATGTACTTATGTATCAAGGAGATGTATAATTTTAGGCCTTTATTTTCTCTTAATTTGTCTAAGATATTCATCACTTGAATAAATTATACAACATAATTAACATTCCTTATCAAAAAAATATCAATTTAAAAAGAAAAATCAAATGTTATATCAATGGTTTCCATATATAAAATGATAATAATCCATGTATCCAAGCATTTTGGATAATATCATTCTATTATATCCTGATTAAATAAATATATTCTTCAAAATATGTTGAAACAGATTATAATACTTTCAAAAAGATCAAAAAAAATATTTCTTTAGGAAAATACACTTTTCATTTTGAAATAAATTATTTAAAATTTAAAAATTAATAGATATTAAGAAAATAATATTCATTGTAATGAATTATGGAAACTTATAAAGAAGTATTTAGTGAATGGTGTTGTAATTATGGTGTGAATAGTTCTTTATGTGATGTATGATTAAAAAAATATTTTATTGAAACCATTAGTAAAAACCACCTCATTAATAAAATGAGAGGAATGATTCTTCCAAAACATTTTATAAAAATTATATAATGGGTAGAGATTATTTTCTCAAATAATAGGAGAATATTCAAAAATATTCATGATAATTTTTTAATGAAAACATTCCCACTGAAGAAATAGATTCTCGATCGAATGGAAAACAAATTCAGGTTTCCTGAAAAGAATAAATTTAGTATCTTCATTATAAAAAGAAAATAAATTCAGTGGAAAGAAACCAATTTCCTGAAATAATAATAGAATTATAAAATATATGAATTTTAAAATAGAAATATCATAAAAGTCCCCCAATGGATAATTAAAAATAAAAAATAAAAAATAATAACATAATTAAGAAATAAACACATAGTGTCACATCAATGATTTCATTTGGAGGCATTTTTCTATTTTATAGTGGTATTATAATTATTGCATTGATTTTAAGATTAGTTTTTTAGAAAAAAAATGGTGATTCTTCTAATGGTTATAAGAGATGCATGGTTAGTAGAAACCATGCACCAACCTATAGGAAACAATGAACCATTTATAGTGGGGTTTTCCATGTTTCACATCCAAGAACATGATCCTACAAGTTAAATATGTGCCAATGACAGTAGTTCTGTCATTGATACACTAATATATGCAAGGGTGTTTATCCCCTCTAGGTAAAAGTTATGGCCCCTTTTCCCTAGGATAGAGTTGGTGCATGGTTGGTGTGAAGGTTTTCAAACTCTGTTCCACGCCCATTGAATTAAAAAGGTTGAAATTTCAATTTTACATCTTTAGATATAACAAGAAATCCACCCTTACATAGTCCATTATTTATTCTCATCCCCATGCACACCTCCCCCACCGTATTCGCATTGTAACTCTTTTCCTTGGTGGTTTTAGTGTAGATCTGTCTTGAATCCCCCAAGTATACATGTGCTCTATTGTTTTATTCCTTCTTCTTCATTTCCTTATCTAACTCTCTTGGTTTATTATTTATCAAATGCATTTGCTGACCTAATGTGGGTTCAATATTGATTCCTTGGGTGATATATTGATGTATATTATGTGATATTACCTTTATAGTGTCTTTTTATTGAGTAGTTGTGGTTTTCCACCTATTTTCAGAACATGTTAAGTGAAAGGAATGTGGATCCGTGACTTAACGTTTTTGGAAGACTCTATTATTCTTTCTATGTTTTTTAAATTAGTTATTGGGATTTTTTATTGGGTAAAATCACGTTTTCATAGGGTTTTGGTTTTCATATGGGTTTGAAAGGGGTTTTCCTATTGAAAAAATTGTCATTTTCCTGTTTGTTTCCTTAATAGGATGTGTGTATATGGAAGAGGTGATTCATGTGATATAGGTGATGTGATTTGGAACAATGGTAATCCTTGGTAACAAAGTATTTAAGACTATTCCTAGTATAACGGGCAGTTTGGAAGGGCTATGTCATAGTTCCCGGAGCAGGATTGATGCAACAACACAAAATAAACATATGATGATGATTAGAGACTACTAGAACATATGATGTGAATACCCTCTAGGGGATTAGGCATAATGATTTTTTGGGATTTTTTATTCCTATAACTAATGTATGAGGACCCTAGGAACCCAATAACCCAAGAATATTAGGAATTACCTATGGTTCTCATGTCATGTGATATATATTGTGTGTCTTGTTATCATCATTTTTTTCTTTCTTTTTAAATTTCAATGTGTATTTTATATAGCTTTTTATTTATTTTATATTATTTTAATAAAAAAATATAGAGTTTATTTTCATAATAATGTTATATTAGGGAATCCATTTTGGTTGTGTTCTACTATGCATTGGCTCACACCCAAATAATACCCTAGGGTGTTTGTAAACCTTACTATGTTTTACCCATGTAAAGATACGATTTTCCGTGATGGTGGCCATGGATCTAGTTTCTCATGGTTCTTAAAACTTTAGGTGTTGGTGGTGGTGAAATGAGAGTGTTAATTCTCTTTTTTTATAGTGTATTGGTTTTATTGTTGTTTCCCCTCCCCATTTCTGCATTTTTTTAATTGAAAGTGTAAAATTATTTATCTTATAACAATTGTACTTATTTTTTTCATTGTTATTTTTTATGATGTGATTTGATATTCGTGTGGGGTGATTATGGTTGTTTTTATGGGAAATATCATACCCAAATATGATGTTTGTTGTCTGGAGACTAGTTTCCATCCTATAGGGATCAATAAATCCCATCAAGCCCTGCCATGTTCCAGATCACATTTCTGGTTGGATGGAATCCTGACATGGATCATGAAAAAATATTATTAGAGGATGTTTTCCCTTTCTTTGGGTTATGATATTTATGAGAAGTATATATATGATGGAGTTATGTTTTGTAGTTCTTGAGGTTCTTGTTGTGAGTGGTGTGGTATGCCAACACACTCATAATATGCCTTGGGTCACCAGAGGATGTTTATGATTTTTTTGAAATCTCCACCATCATCGATGTAAAGGCTACAAATTGTGAAAAAACACCAGACAAGGGTTATGTGGGTTGACTCAATGTTGTTATTGTTAGGGGTTTTTTAAAATTTCGAGATGTAGTTTGAATTTTTGTGGTTTCTGATTTTTTTTGGATATTGTGTTGATGGTTTAGTTTGTTTTTCAAATGGTGTAATATTATGCCTCCCTAGAGATAACCATTGAAACTGAAGGAAGAGGCCTATGAGGGTTCTCCCTCATAATTTTATTGGAGACTACAAGAAGTAGTGGTTTGCAATATCCAGGAAATTGATCAGGGAGTGGGAGCTGGTCCTTCTCATGTTAAGAAATCCAAATAGGTTCATTAAAAGGACCTAGATAAGGAGTTCCTCAAGAACAAGAATAATTACATTTAGGGTGGTATAGATCACCATGAAGATAAGGATTGGATTGAAATGATTGAGATAATATTTTGGTTTCTTCCCACAAATTGATTTATTATTGTGAACTATGTTGTGTTCTTGTTTAATGTACAAAGTTAGAGGTTATGAGAATTAGTGATTTAAAATAGGAAGAACGAGTTGATGGGTTAGAAGTACTTCATGGTTTTCCATAATGGGAAGTATTTATCTAATTCCTTGGCCTTTTCTATGACCTGATAGTTTCTATATCTTCATCATGGGGGTCATACTATGTTGGTGTATGCCAATATATTTTCCTAGTTGGTTTGGAAGTAACTCGAGGTGGATTCCAGTTAAAAGATAATGGATCAATGATTTTAAATGGGCTTATGGATGGAAATCTTGTCTCATGTCATCTTGTTCACGTTAAATACATATTTTAAGGTGGTCGTTTCAGCCCTAATGGTAGAGATCAAACTAGTTTAAAATCTTGATTATGTGGGGGTGTTTCATCAAAGGGTCAGGGAATCAGTGGTTTGACTTAATAAAAAAAGAAACCGGATGAGTAAAAAAAGGATAAAGGTGGTATATCGTGACATTGTTCCCTAAATCCCACATTAATTTCTTTAGATGTTGAATAAAACGCGTTCTATAAGTGTGGAGGGGTAATATAATACGAATTTATCATGTTCTTCCCCATTTAGACTATGCCATCAGTGTGTACATATAGGGAATTTGTAGAAGTTTTGTAAAGTCACATGCGCATATTTGGGTGGTGTAGGTTTTGCACCCTCGGGGGGGAATGTCAGCCCAATTATAATCATCCAGGATAGAGGGTTCTCTATTTGGTGGTTGTGGAAGTAGAGCTAGGTCTACTTATGTATAGAGTCATATTAATGTTGATTTTCACATTAGTAGTCATCCTCAGTCTCAGTTATAGAATAGGAACCTTCATGATATGGATTAGGCACCATTGGAATAACATATAGGACCTTAAAATGTTTAAGGTACTATTTTTCTTTCTTCTTTTACACTTCCAGCATTTTTTGTAAGGGTACTTCTAATTCCCTAATTGTTTCATTTTTTTAAATTTTTGACATTTATGACTCTTCTAATTCCAATTATGATGGATTTAGTGACATCTCTCACTAAAAGGATAGAGATGGGTGTCCATGTTATGCTCTCAACTTTTCTAGGGTTTAGCTAGAATGGGATTTCCTAGTCTTGGAAATGGAACAATTTGATTAGATCCTTAGTAAATATTGGATAGAGTGTTTCCCAGGTGACATTGATTGTTAACGTCTACAGCTATACTTTTTTAACTTAATTGATGTACCCATGTTTTCCAAGATGAATGGGTCCCCACCTACGATGTGTTGGACATCCACTTTCAATAATGAGAAATCTTATTTTCTAGGTCTTGTTTCTCATGATTAGGGAAGATGTTATAGGTTATTATGGTGGATTGCGTCTGATAAAGAAGAAATTTTCAAATATTTTACACGGTAAATCATTGTTTATAATCCTACAATAGACTTATATTATGGGTAATTCTAACATATTAGTTTTTTGTGTTATTTTGAGCCTAAATGCATAATGGTCTAATTCTGCAATTTGAAGATATTATTATCACATAGGTATTTTTATCATTTCTCATAAAATATATTTCTAAATCTTGTGATTCAAATTTTTTTAGCATCCAGATTTTATTTCCTTCAACTTTGTCTACTGGACCAAGATATGATTAGAACATTTAAAGGTCTTACAAAATCAATCATTTTTATGAAGTTTCAAGGCAGATAGCGTGGACCCTACCACTGTAAAAAAACCACAACTCGGCCTTCACACATATTGTTGAGTTTTTTTCACATGGGACAGCATGAGGACACATAGGGATGTCTCTTCGCCATTTTGGGTGGAGTTTGGAATTCATGAAAGCTACCATTGGATGTTATATATTTAATATAAGCTTCCTGGAAGCTTTTTCCAAAAACAGAAACTGACAATTAATAATTACTAACTCTTTCATCAAGTGTCTAAAGGAGCTGAACATTGGATGGTGAATGACCAACATATTTATCAACAACATTGAATAAGGTTTACATGTGTGAAACGACAATTTAATGGGTCAACAATGCACAATATTTCAGAGGACAAAATTATTCATATAAAAGGAGGCCCTCACCTCCTTCCCAAATCATCTCATTCTCAATCCATTCCTTCAAGGCACCAATGAGGAAATCTCCCTCGATGTAGGTCAGCCACAAATATTCCCCCTTTCTTTTTAATTTATTTATTTTCTTTTTTTTCATTAGTTTTCAATTGTAATTTATATTTCAAATAAATTTATGCATTGTTTTTATTATTGATTCCACCCAAGCACCCTATTTTCTTCTTATTATCTTACCATCTTGAACTATAATACTCATAATCAGGAGTAACTATTCCGAGGAATATTCCGAGGGAGTAATCAAGTTCATGAACCCTAGACAATGTTTTTAATATTATATGAGTTAATTATATGGAGAAATTATAATGGGTTTAATCATCACGGTGGTTGTCTAAGGTTTATCTTCTTAATCTATACCCATTTTACCTTGATTGAGGAGGTGAATGAAGGGTGCACTTCATGATCACTATGTGGAATTTTCATTCATAACTGTGGTAGAATGAGGTGTTCACACATAAAATGGAGTATGTTCACTAAGAATATTTGATGTCGATCAATGATGGTGCTCCCTGAAAGTTCTCTTGCGAGAACTTCTATTCTTCACTAATTCATTTTTTAGCATTTCATATTAATTTAAATTGATTTTTTTTAATTTTCTTTATTTTCATAAATTCCATTTATTTCTAAAAAAATATAACAATATAATGAAATTATTTAGGTGAATTAGATTATGTGAGTGAATAACTGAGAAAGATTCTCAAGTGAGATGACTCGGGTCAGCCACTATGTTGCCCTAGGAAAACATAAAAATACGCTTTTTTCCAAGCCCTACGACAGACATGCATCAAAACCAGCACCTTTTCCAGGGATCCAATTAGTAATTTACATATCCATTTCAATTTTTACATTTTAGATTTATTTTCATTTAAAATAAAAAAAATCCATAAAAAGTTTAATTTCCATGATGTATCCAAACTACAATTACTATTAATGGAATGACTACTCATAGGTGCAACAAAAAGAAGAAGAATCTGCTTTAGAATACAAAGGATCTCACATTAATGAACTTTATGAGGCCATAGAAGGACTAAATATTCAAATAGAAAGGCTAACAGAATATGACCATACTACCCAAGAGCAACCTGACCCTGGGCCGAAGTAAGAACCTAAGAAAGTGGTTGATGAAATTTCATCAGTCATCATTGAAAATAATGAACCAGTAGAATTAAATGTTGAGGTTCCTAAAAATTAATTTGTCCTTACTCATCCATTTATTGGAGAGATAGATGAAAAGGTTTTAATTTCTGAGCTAGATGGGGGAGATCAATAAGAACATGATTAATTTTGGAATGAATGTGGGGAACTACTGGATCTCCCCAAGACTTGAAAAGAAGAAAAACCAGCAACACCAAAGGAAGAAACCACCTGAGTGGTGGAATTTGATGTTAATATGGAGGAGCTTGACTACCTACATCCATCCAGTGAAGATTAACTCCAAGAAGAACATTCAATTGATGATTATATTAATGCCAAACCAACTCATGGATATATATTCTTGAACTCAAATTTTATTAATTTTTTTGAAACTAATTTGAGTATCCATCCTAATTATATTGATTTTATAGATTTTTCCAACTCATACTACACCATGAAGGATGATTTGGAAAATGATACACAAGTTGATGAATTCCAGGAGCTTTCTGAAGTCATTGAATATCTACTGGAAGACCCCTATCATGAATAGATCCATGTTTCTGAGCTAGAGGAAATTATTCTAGAGGTTCAAGCCCGCATGAGTCCAGCATTGGAAGACAATATGGTTGCATGAGTAGCAACAAAATCTGAGGAGGTTACCTACTTCATCCAACCCCCACCATGAAAGGTGTACCAAATTGTGAAGGTGGTGGATATGGTACACACTATCCCGGTAGTCCCCCTCAACAAGAACAAAAAACTTTAAGCTAGGAAGAACCACATGTGGTGGTTCAAATCCATGAAGATTCATCCACTAACAGATTATAGATAAAGCTGGTATTTCCCTTTGGAGGCAGTAAAAGATTCTCGGGCCCATGTGGAGGATCATACCAAGATTTATCCTTTACTTTCTTTATAGTAATTTAATTTTCAATATTAGGAATTTAGATTTCAAATTCAGTATTAGGAATTAGCCCAACATACTTCCTACTGCCTCTTTTCATTTTGAGCCTAAATGAAATAATCCTTGTGATTAATTGGTAATTTTTCTCTTGTAGTATCACGAGAGAAAAAGGAATCCCTAAGAATTGTAGGAATATGACTAAATCTTTAATTAAAAATAGAGTTCACTTTTTATGATTTTCATTTAAAACACTTTCATTTTGTTGGTCAAAAATATATATTCTGATTTTATGAATATTATTATCACTTTTGACAAATCAATTTTTTTTGAAAGAGTTGAATTGATTTTTTAATTAATGAATTATAAATTATTGTTGATGTGAATTCTTTTTCATTGAAATTGATTTTCTAGCATTTTTATGTGTTTGAAATTTTTTTGAAATCCTTTCCCATGAAAAACAAACTCACAATATTTTTCCAATCCTATGAGGTATTCTAAACCACTTTTACATATTCTTCCTAATACCAAATCCTTCTTGAGGGAAACATGAATTTTGTGTGAGAACCAGATTTTGTGAATATTATCTTTCATATCTATGGATTTCATGAAATTTATTTGAAATGATTGAGGAATATATTTGGATATCCAAATTTTATCTTGAGACCCACCTTTAAATTTATCCTTCATAATCCCTTAGATGCCATGACTTTATTTATAGGCTTAAGCCACATTACTAGCCAATTTTACCTTATGTACCCAAAATTTTAGTATTTTTTCATGGATATTTCAAGTTTTAGTTTGGGTAAACTACCTATCTTATCCATTCATTTGAATGTGTATCATTTATTGGTGGTGCGATTTGTGTGTCAATATTTTGGGTAGTGGATAATAAAATAATTGGCCATGTGTTTTCATTTCATTGTTCTTTAATTGTTTCATCATTTTATCCTTCAAAAAATGAAAAAATGGAGATGAGCATGAATTTATATTTGTAAATTATTTTATGACTCATGTAACTCTCAAAAATAAGAGTCATGAATTTTCATTCATTCATTGTATTCAATTTCTATCTCATCCTCCATGAAAAAGAAAAGGAAAAAAAGAAAAAGAAATTAAAGTTGTGCCTTTCTGGTGCTTTAAAAAAAGGAAAAATTTAGATAATATAATTCATTATAATAACATATTAGCTCATTTACCATGTCATAAAATATGTTTGGTGTTGTTTTTCACATTTTAAGAAGTATTTAGATAGTAATATAATGTTTTATCACTCGAATTAATCATGCATTGTACATAAAAGTCCAACCTCCTCTTTCTAGCCTGAAACATTTTTTCAATCATTTTCCCACCAACCCTATGCCATAGTATCATTAGAACTATCAATTAAAGACCTCATGATTTAATTCATTTTCATGTTTCATGTTATGGATAAATGAAAATTTTCACAGGCCTATGGTGGTAGAAGCAATTTCCAAGTTCGAGCATAACTCTAGATTTAATTTCTCTTGAATGAAGAGTGATATCAAAATTCAATGTGAGATAATATGTGATTGGGACATGGATCGATTTTGGAGGATGAAAAATTTTAAACGATTGAAATGAAAATGAGAGAGAATTTTTTTCATAGATGATACATGATGGAAATAAATTTTAGATAAGATCATTGATATTTTCTCATTTTTGATTTTTTTGTGGATTTTGATTTTCATATAAGATGATTTCCCAAGAGTAAAATGTCTAATTGTGGAGGAGTGATGAAGCCTAAATTTTCATATAAGTTATAATGTAATTCATTTTTTATAATCCCACCAAAGTGTTACTATATGGGTAATTGTCACATTTTTAGGTTTAAGAGTTATTTTGATCCAAAACGAAAAAATGACCTAATTCTGCAACTTTAGCAGATTGTTATCGTATGGTTATTTTGGATATTTCTCATAAAATATATGTCAAACTTTTTTGATTCATTTTTCTTATCATCCAGATTTTATTTCTGTCATCTTTGTCTTCTGTACCAGGACTTTCTTCTTTTATCTAAAGAGAATAAAATATCAATGATGTTTATGATTTTTCCGGGCATACAACATAGACCCCACCACTTTAACGGAACCACAACAAGGCCTTCACACATCCAATTAAGGTGCTTCCACCCATCCACGCTCTTTTATTCTTCTCACTATACCATTGTGAACTATAATACTCATGATCATGAGTTACTAATCCGAGGAATATCTCGAGGGAGTAATGGGGTTATTGAACCCCAAACCATGTTTTTAATATTATTTGTGTTAATTATAAGGATAATTTATAGTGGGTGTAGTCCTCACTATAGTTTTATAAAGTTTATCTACTTAATCTATAACTATTTTCCCTCGATTATGGAGGTAAATGAAGTGTGCCGTTGGAGATTGCTAAGTGGAATTTTCTTTCATAACCATGGTAGACTAATGTGTGCACACATACAATAGAGTGTGTTCACTAAGAATATTTGAAGCTGGTCAATGATGGTTCTCCCTGAATGTTCTCATGGGAGAAAATAGTTTCTTTACTAATTACTTTTTGTTTAGAATTACATATAAATTTAAATATTGTTTTTGAATTTCATTTATTTTCATAAATTCCATTTATTTCATAAAATATAAAGAAACAAAAAGAAGTAATTTAGGTGAATTATATTTAGTGAGTAAATAACTGAGAAATCTCCTCAAGTGAGACAACACTCGTAAGCCACTATGCTACACTAGGAAAACATAAGAATATTCTTTTTTCCATGCCCTATGATAGGTGTGCATTAGCGTCCTATGGTGGAAATGTTTCTAATGGTATTCCATGTTGATTTCTCAGGTATTACTATGAATAAGAATATGAAAATTAACATATATTTTGATCTTGGAACACAATCAATATCTCTTCTCCCTTATCATATGTCCCCTACCAAGTTGACAGAAGTAACGATATGTCTAAATTATTTGGATTCTACTTTATTAATTCCCATAAGTATCTCACAATGGGCCACCATAGTCCTATTTGAAAAGAAGAATAGTGGGTCTCTCTAGATCTATATAGATTACTATAATATGAATAATTTAATGACAAAGAACAAATATCTATTTCCTTATAATGATAAACATTTTGATCAACTCAATAAGAAATTTGGTTTTCCATGATTAACTTCTATTCTAGGATTCACTACATTAGAGTTTTTGAGGATAATGATCCCAAGAAAACTTCTCAAAGAATGTATGAATATATTGAGTAATGTTTTCATGCCTTTCAGGTTGAAAATACTATAGTGGTCTCTATGGAACGCATGGAATGGGTGTTATATAAACACCCAGAATCATTTGTTTTGGTGTTTCTGGATGAAATATTAATTTACTCTGGGGCCAAGGAAGAGCATGAATTTCACATTACGATCATTTTGGGCACTCTTCGATATCACCACCTCTATGATTAGATCTCTATGTGTACCTTCAAGAATAGGGAAGTGAATTTTCATAGACATCTTATTTCAGGACATGGGGTTTTTTTGGACACCAAGATGATCGAATATGGGGTGTCCGGGGAGAAATTGAATTTTTTTCAAAATTTGGAGATTTTTTCACTAGGAAGGATACTACATGTAGTTTTTTTGAGACTTATCTCATATTATTTATCCCATGATTGAACTTACCTATAACAGGATAAATTTTTATGCATCTTAGAATGTGAGTAACATTTTAAGGAGCTCATGTAGTGGTTCACCAATACCATAATTATTATCATTATATAACTTATAAAGGGTGACATAGTATTTATTGATTCCTCAGTTGTGGTTCAGGGTTGTGAGTTGATGCAGGATGATCTTGTTGTGGAATTTGGTTCTCACCAACTCCAACCACATGAGAGGAATTACCCTACCCATGACCAATAATTAGTTGTGGTGATTCATGAATTCAAAACATAGAATCACAATATTTTGTGGGAAAAATTTGTAGTCTTGTTGGATAAAAATATCATGGCCTACACTTTATCCAAAAATGATATGAATTTGAGATAGAGTAAATGGGTCTATTACCTACTGCGGTTCAATTATTAATATTATGTATACCCTGAGTAAAGGTAATGTGGATCAGTTGTGTTTACCAAGAATGATATGGTGAATTATTTGAAAGATCCCATTGATTGGTGGAGTTTAATTATATATTTCACAAAAAATAAATCTTGATAATAAGGAGTACAATTGAGGTACATTCTTTTCTAGTGTTCAGATGATGCCCTCCCTATTGTAGTTGATTTTGTAGAAGTAGTTAATTATTGAGATTTTTTAGTATTATATGTAGTTTATAAATGGTGGGGATGTTCCTAGAGAGTTTTCATTGATTCTCGAGGGATTTATTTCATTTAAGAGTCATTATGTTGTTCTGTTGACTTTTTCAAAGGTGGTGATGTGGGATAGCCAACAGTATTAGGGGATCATTCTTCATGAGACCACCAAAATATCTTATGATGCGCATCACTACTAGTGGTTTCTGGGTTAGAGGTGGGATTTATTTGTCATAATATCATAGTGTTATACATATTATAATGCTAAATTAGATCACTAGAGTCCCATTAGTTTACTTTATCAACTGCCCATTCCTACCTGAATCTGGGATGAGTTCTCCTTATATTTCATCATTATGGAAGTGACACTTGGTACACCATCATCTTGGTATGAAATGGAAAATAATGACAAGGTATGACGAACCTTTTGAGACGATGGAGAATGTTAGTAATTTAGAATGATGATTATGTACTTAATATTAGATAACATAAATTCATATTCTGTTCCATGTCTCATAACTGAGGAAGTATAATCTTGACCCATCTCACATGCCGCATTAGGAATATTTAGAGCTGTAATTTTATTTATCTTTGTTTGAGTTACCTATGTGGATTTCATATTTCCAAGATAATGTTACTCTAATGAATATGTACTATCATTATAGGTTCTTTGGTAGAAAAGGAATGATGAGAATGGGACATGGGAGGATAAGTCTTTTGAAGAAGAGTAGTACCAATTTTTGGTCTCCAATCAGATAGTAGTTCAAATTTCTGAGGGAATAATGTTTTCGCTGTAGGGAGAATTGTAACATACATTATTTAATTTTGAGGTATTTTTCTATTTTATTTTTGTCTTATCATTAATAAAAACCATTTCCCATGAGTTTTTATGAAAATGGTAATTTTTGGACTATAATCAATTGTAAGATATTTGGGACACATTTTGTAGAAACCATGATATTTCCCCAAGGAAACCATGAGCCTTGGAATGTGGGAATGTCTACGACCCCGACCAAGCACATGGGCATGTAATCTAACTGAGCACTTGTAATAGTAGTTATTTCAAAGGTACATGCCTAGGTCCACATGCATGAATCCCCTATAGGTAAACCTTATACCTTTTTTCCCTTGGATAGAGGTGCCACACAATTAGAGCATGGTTTGGAAAACCATGTGTCCTAACTAAAATTTTAAAAAAAATTAAATTGAAAATTTTTCCTCTTTGTATTTAACACCAAATACACCCATACACACCCCATTTGGGACTCTCTACCCTAGTTGTTCCTACCCTACCTCGTGGATTTATTGGGCCTCAATATCATGATGGGTTTGAAGTGTATATTTAAAGAATCATTCATGTCAGCCTCTCCACTCTTTTTTTCCTACATCGTGATGATTTTTTTCTTCATCCCTCTTCTATTCTTATTTATCAATCTGATTAGTTGACACAATATGGGTTCAATATTGATTCCTTGAGAGATATATTGATGGTTATTATGTTCTCTTACTATTATAGGGTCTCCTTGCGACGTGGTTATGGTTTCCCACTAGTTCCATGAAGTTTCTAGCTGAATAGTAGTAGGTTCCTTGCTTTAATATTGTGTGATGGTTTAGTATGATTTTTAGGCTTCCAAAATTAGTTATATGGATTTCATGTACTGCTGAAATTTTGTTCTTAAATGGTTTGGTGTGCATAAGGGTTTGAAATCGTTTTTTATATTTGAATAATGGTGGGTGTCATGTGTGTTTCTTTTGTGGAATCTTTATATGTGAAAGAGGTTATTTTGTAATTTAAGGAATTAGATTTAGAAAGAACATAATCCTTGGTAACTCAGTAGGGTATACTAGGTCTAGTATGCTAGGTGGTATGGTAGGGTCGAGTCTGGATTACCCTAGCATAATTGGCATTATATCACTAACTAAACCTATGATGATGATCAGAGACAACTATACCTTGCGACGTGAATCCCATCTATTTGATCATCCCAGTGAAAGATGTATATTTTGGTGATTATTATCACTAATATGTAGTTATACTTGGACCCTACTTACCCTATTACTATAGGGATTACCCAAATTGCTCATGTGATGTTGTGTATACTGTTTTTCTTGTTGTTTTCTTATTTTCTTCATTTTTTAATTTCAATGCTTGTTTCATTTAAAATGATTTATTTGATTTTATTTTATATTATTTAAAGACTAGAATGTTGATTTATCTTATAAATTTATATAATGGAATATCTTTTTTGGTATCATAATAGGCATTGACTCATACCTTACATAAACCATTGGATGTACACTATATTTTCATGTTTGACCAAGGTAAAGCCAAGATGTTTTTTAGTGGTGAGGGTGGATCCAGTTTATAGTTATTTATGTTCTTATAGGTGTTGGTGGTGGAATCCTGAGTGCATTTAACCTAGTGTTTCATGGAGGCATGGTTGTGTAGCTCTTTCGCTTCCCCATTATGAAATCTTGGTTTTTGGTATAGAGTCTAAAAATAATTATCTTGTGATTGTTATACTTGTTTTGGTCATTATTATTCTTTATAATGTGTTGTGATAATCGTGTGAGTTGATCATGGTGGTTTATTATGGGATAAATAATTCCAAAATGGGATTTTTGATTCTCGTATAATAATTTTAAGCCCATTGGGATCAACAATTCCATTTGAGCCATACCTTGAACTACGTCGGGTGTCGGGTTGGATGACAGCCCAGTATGGTTTGTGACACTTATCACTTTAGTCACATAATCCTCTAAACCCCATTGATGAAATATTTTAAGTTATGAATATAAATAAAAATAATTAATAAGTATTCAAGATATAACATGAAATATGGATAGTATACACACCTCAAAAACATAAATCGGTTCATTAGATCAGGTGTGTCTCAATGAAATAATATTAAATAGAAGAACCCTTCCATCAAGTCCATGTTTCATCATAAGTTCATAAAACGTAAAATATAATATATTTAAATCGATTATATTTATATAAATGAACATTTCACATAATTATAATATCACATATTACCCACTTATAAAATTTCAACACCAGTTCATTAATAATTCATGATTAAAATAATTATTTTTGAGTGTTATTTGATCATTTTTCATATAATTTTCGGTTTAGTTGTTTAGATCCTTGAATAATTTTCAAGATTCAATATTGTAAATAAATTTAAAAGTGATATAAATAGTAAAAATATATTTAGTATTTACATATTTAGAATCATCCATGAATGTCGTGCATAAAAAATGGATCACATTGCTTCTTGGAGTTGGTAGTCAACATGTACACACAAGCGACGTTATAATTTTTAACAGGCGGATGGGTAAGAATTTATATGATATTTTTTATTTATAGGAACATAATCCTTCATAATTATAATATATAATTTTTATTCCCATCTTTAATATTATCCAAGTGAAATAGTGATGAAAAATGAATTGCACTACGATATGGAGATAATATTTCTTATGTACGCAAGAGTCAGATTTTCATTCTCTGTAGGTTGGAAAGAAGATCAAAAATGGATATCCCATATTCATAATAACATCCAGGTATATTTATGGAACTTGGTTAATTATTTTAAAATGGTTAAAAAATATTTAGAGCATACAGAAGAAGAAATAAATTTGAAATCGTTGGTAAAAATGATTAAAAATTATTTGATGGACCTTTTTAATATCCACTATTAATAGACCATATAAAGGTATTTTAAGGAAAAAAACCTATAATCCAAGTAATTGTACGTTTATTAGATAATTTATTACATTTTGGTCAATCTAGGTGTCTCAAAGTGTTGTAAATATGTCAGATAAGGGGTGACTTCTTATAGTGATAGAAAATAAGCACATAGTTTTAATTAAAATATTTAAATTTAGAAAATTAATTATAATATGAATTTTGAAACATGAGGCCATAATTCAAAATTTAACATGGGATATGGTTGAAATACCTTAATCTAGTATAATTTAGATAGGTTTGTGTGTCATTTTATGTAGTATCTTTGGGTTTAATCTCAATGTTATTCAAATTTTAACATTAATCATGGTAACCGATTTTTATATATTAAGGGGTCATTATATTACTTTTAAGTTAAAAATTGGACCACAAAAGGATATTTGATGAATATTTTGACAACTTATCATCCTATTTGTACTATTTCATGTATTTTAAATTTTTAAATAATTTAATAAAATATATTTAACATTGGATACTATAAAAATCGTTTTAAGTACAGTTAAAATAATTTCATTTTAATGAAATCATGACAGTATTTTAATTTGAATATAATAAAATCAGCATTTTTCATACATTATAATTAACTTTAAAGTTAATTCATATACATAATAATTCATAAATACATTACTTTTACTATTATTAAAATTATTTAATTTTATATTTCCACTACATTCTCAAACATTGTGTCAACATTTTATAATGAACAAAGGTAATTATGTAATAATTAAAATTTTTAAATAAATTAGAATAATTAAATTAATTTTATTATTATAAAATTTACCTTTAATATTCAATATCAACATAATTTTATTCCCATTTGAACAAATTTGTGAAATTTATATGAGGGAGAGTATCATTTAAAAATTTTATTTTCATAAAGTATTATCTAAGTCGCTATAATTAAAAACAGATCAGAGTGGAAATAATTTATAAAATTCGATAAGGATAGATAACCTATAATAATAATATTTTGTAATGGTATGTGTTATGTATATATTAAATCTACTTCACATTTGTTTTATCATTAATTAACATGATTTACCATTTAATGTGGTCATAACTATTTATCATACTTACTATTCACAATGACATAAAATAAAAGGGATATATTTAAGAGATTTGAACCTCCAAATTTAAAATATGGAATCCACGTTTCAATTTTTATTATTATTTTTAAAATAATTTTAACATAAAACTGTAAAAAATGACAAACAAATTCAAATAAAAATAAATTTTCAAGCATAAGATGATCCTACATTAAATATATGGTTAGTAATCATCATTATTTGAATTTAAATTCATATATTTTCAAATATAATATATAAATTTCATTTAAATCATTAATTATAAAAAAAATATTTTTAATTATTTAATATAGAAATACTTTCTTAAACATAAAAATAGTTTATTGAAAAATGATTTTTTAAATATGAATATTAATATTTATAAAAATAATTTAAAACGAGGATACTAATTTCATTACTTATATAATTTTATATAAAATTTATATTTTATCAAATTAATAACAAATAAAATATATAATGGTACTTTTATCATAATTTATTTAAGTAAAATAAATGACAGTTTGAAAAAATAGAAACTTTTAACGATTCACTAAAAAAACTTTTTATAAAAAAACCAAAATTGACACCCAATGAAAATATTTAAATTTTGATTTAAAAGATAATATTTTTAAAAAAAATTAAAATTTTAAAAAATGGAAGGTTTTTAATAAAACATATGTTGATAAAAATTAATAAATTCTATTTTTTAAGAAAATATATTTCTATAAGAAAAAAATAAATTTATAATCTTTCCAAATCTAGTAAACACCATTATTTGAAAGTTAATATACTATTTAATTTAAAGAAATATCACATATTTTTCTACTCATTCATTAATTTGAATAATGTATTATGATAAAAAATGAAAAAACCATGGAAATATTTCTTTATAAAATGTATGATTTTAATCATGTCAAATAGTTTTATATAACCAATTTATATATATTATATCCAATATCTACAAATTCCAAACTATAAAATAGGTCCAATGGATATATAATACCAATGTAATTATAAAACAAATTATTTTATTATCATCCTATATAATCTCATATAAATCAGTAAAATCATTACTTCTCTTTTATCATGCAAAAAATGGATCAATTTCTTTTTTATTTATCCATAGTTTGGATCAGGGTTATGATCATCATGGTAAACCAATGGGAAAAATATTATATGATCATTACATATTATATATTTATTTATTAATTCAAATTGTATATCTTATATAATTTACTATTATATAAGCCACAAATGTATCTATTTTTATCTTTAGTTTTATTATTTTATCTCAATAAAGGAATCACAATTCATTTTGTAATGGTATCACAATATATCAAACATAATATTAATTTAAAGTATAAATACATATTAGAATATTAGGGTATTAAATCAACACAAATCTTCCATATCATAGAGGATCAAGAATCACCACCTGTTTCTCATATCATAGTTGATCAAAAATATCAAACCGTTTCCCGGAGTGGATCGAGAACATCCACATTTTCTCCCTAAAAATTTCATGATATATAAGTCGTTAAACAATGTGTTTAGGAACTGAAATAAAACTAAAATTAAATAATTGTAATAATCCATACTTTTTCGAAAATATTAAAAACTCATCATTTCAAAATATCTAATCCCAGGGAAAAGAAATTTGTTTCATAAATATCTCAACATAGATTAATTAAATTATGGGAAATATATTGTTTTCAATGAGTAATCATCAATATAAGTCATCCAAAAATGTAGAATTAATAATAAGATCATATGCTTAGTGAATCATAAAAACACATAAATTATTTTTATATAGAATAAAAATATCATAAAAAGACATTTTGAACCATTCTATAAAAAATGAGAAGAATATCATTTTATTTTGAAAATATTTAATCTAAAAATTCAATGATAACTGAGAAAATATTTTTCATTGGAAAAAACCATTGAATATTCTTGAGGAAATATCAATATAAATAATGGCCATGATAGCTGGAAAATATATTCATCCCGTATATGTTAAAATAAAAAATTCTTTCACAAATTTTTAAAATGACAAAAAATGGATGGTTTGCAATAATGTTTCTTGAAAAGATTAAAATTTAAAAAGAAATTATTAATAAACTCAAAGTGAGTTACATTGAACATATTGAAACATTCAAATTATGGGTAATTACTTTCATAAAACAATTTCTATGATCATAAACATGGGAGAAAATGTTCCTTGATAATAAATAAAATAGAATCATATATTCTTTAAAAACATTTCCTTGGTCATTTTACATTCTGATAATCATCAATGGTTTTTTTATTTTAATAAACTGTCAAGGGTTGATCCCTTGGCTGAGCCTCTCTGGTAAATTATTATTTTTCCTTGTATATAGATTTGGATTTATTTATTAAACATGATTAAAAATAATTTTCTGGATTTTATAATGTTATTTAATTCCAAAATATTGTATTAAAAATAAATTATTTAATTTTTGTTATTAGGTAGTTGAAATAATAAGTGTTCTTTTATTTTTTGGAATAATGTCTATGATTCTTGTGTTTAGTAGATTTATTTTTTTTACAGTGATTTTTCTTTTTTCATTTATGAAATATTTTTCATAATTTTAGGGAAATATTTATTTCAATAGAATCATAAGAGGGAATTGAGAAATTTTTACAATAAATGATTTATGTACCATGTTTTTATTTTTATCATTTAATAATTCAGAAAAATTTCTTGTTGAGAAACAATTAAAAAAAATCAATTTGTTTTTTGGAGAAATAATATATTTAATGTATTAATTATGTATTTTTATAATTATATTATATATATTTTATTATCTGTTGTTTGAATTTGTTTTTATCATAGAAATCAATTATTTCATTAATTATTTATGGTTAAAATTATATTTTTTTAAAAAAATGCATAAAATTTAATTTTTTTATATCTTTTGGAAAGGTATAATTTATCATGGCATATCACTTTTTGAAGGCATTACAAGTACCTTAAAGGATTTCTAAATAATCCATTGTCACAGAAGTGATCATTCATTTTTTTCTTATGCTAATGTATAAAAGATACAATGTTAGTATAGTGAAGGCACATCAAATTTAATTGTACTACAATAGTGGACACATATCGAAACATTCAATGTTATAGACTTATCGCATGAAAACTAAGTTATCACATTAATTGAATACAGGTTATTCTTCCTTCAATTTATTTGATGTCATGAAAGGGGTTTAATGGTCGTACCCCCAAAATAAACTACAAGAATGAAGGTTTTAAAAACCATGTGAAGTAGAGCCACATTCAATTGTGTGACAATGTCTTAGATGAAAACTGTATCAAACACTCATGGTTAGTTAAGTAACTATTAGAGAAATTAAACTAACCAAAAAAAAACAAAGAATCTTCCATGATATATAATTACCTAACTACAAAAATGAAAACACATTATTCTCATATTTTCAAATTAATTTAATCTATATATACCACACATCGGCAATCTTCATGAATTTATATGGAGAACTAATATGAAGGAAAATAAATGGAAACCAATCCCTCTGGAAGATGTACTGATATTATTTCGTCATGATTGAATATTTTATATTGATATCTTCAAGTATTATGGTATCAACCGTGTTCCAAATCAACCAATCAAGAAAGAATGAATATAGGAATAAATATAAAATTACATTAAAAAAATAAAATCCAAGAATTTTGTTATTTATTGTGGCTCATACAGATTTAATGAATCATGAATGTTATAAGATATAATTTTTTTAATTTTTATGTTCAAGAAAGATTTTTTTTAAAATTGTTGAAGAAGATGGATTTGATTTGACTTTTATATTATAGAATAAAGATAAATTACTAGCAGAATGGGGATACCTTATTGAAAAAATAGAACTATGCGACTGTTTCTCCTCTGTTAATGCAGAATTAAGACCCCATGATGACACACAAACCATTTAAAAATAATAGCCTAATATTAATAACTCTTTTTATTCCTTTTAAATCCTATAAATATTTTAAATAATATTTTTGGAGTCATACACATAATAAAAACACAATTTTGGGACCTGTGTGTTCTCATCGTTGATATAATATATATATATTAAATATATTGTATCACACATGAACAATTTTTCTAAAATAATGAAATTATCCTGGAATAGATCCCCATATGATAAATTTTTTACAATTATTAAATGAATAATCTGAGTGTGACTCAGGGAATGACAAAATTGATTTTTTTTCTTAAGGTGTTTGACTTAAGAGTGTTTGTGGGTGGAATAATAATTAAATAAAAATTCTAATTATTTTATTATTTATTTAATTTTCATGACCTAACTCACCCCAATTTAAACTTAGTTATCAGAATATCATAGGCTTATCCACAAAACCCTAGGGATTTGGGAGGTTTTAATGGAGGATAACCTTGAAGAATAATAATGGATTATGTTTCATAGATCGTTTTGTGATGGAGTGTATGGATCTCACCAATGATAGTGATGTAAAACCATTCATCACCAGTTAACAATCCAAACATGATGTAGATAAATTTTCATATTTCTTTAATCCCTATTTTTTATCCCATGATTAACATGAATTGATTCCTAAAAAAATTGACTCTAGGTTTGATTTTTTTTAATTACAATTATTGTTTTATCTACCCAGAAAAAGGAATGTTCAATGAATTTTTAATCCCATTTTTCGATATTTCTCCATCAACTGATTGAGGCCAACCCTAATAGTGGTTAGTGTTTATTCCTTAATTTTCTATTTTTTATTTTCTCTAATATTTTTAATTAATTCATCATTAGTATTCTATTTATTTTGAAATTTGAAACATACTAAGAAGTTGATCATTGTGAAATTCAACATTCAGACAATATATCATTTATATGGATTTTGGTTTAGGATTAGAAGAGTGACTGAGGTGTGATGCAGTGTGGTAAGATATTAGACATGGATCAAAGAATAGATTGGATGCTAATATTTCTCGATTTGTAAATGCAGTAGTGTAGCCTAAGAGAATATGTTCCTGAGAATATTGTATAGAAGGAATCTAGCCCCTTGTGATGGATCATGTTTGATCAACACCATAGCCATTTTCACTAAAAAAAATTCATTTCTAGATAGAAGAATTATTCTACATGGGTGGATATGAGTTAAACAATCTGGAATTTATGGATAAATATTAAGTACATGAAATGTAGTTCGAATGAACACCCATCATGTAGCCTCCTAGTTATGGCATCTAGGGTTTCACAAAAATTAAATATTTTACACTATGTATACCGTATAATAACTGATTGAACTAGTGTTTGTGGATTAACATGTACCCCTACAATACATGGGTATATTCAAAACCAGATACATAGGCATGACTATAGTATACCGGTACTACCAGTACACTAGGACAAACATGACTAGAATATTTAGACACATCTTGGTACATGGGCACGACTAGTGTACACCAACTTTTATTGAAGTGCATGGGATGAGCCAGAGTAGATAGGATGACTCAGGGTATCTAATATGAGATGTGTATAACCTATAAACATAATTTACATTTATATAGATATGATGAGGACCATATTCTCTTTGTTTGACAGTAGTGTCTATATTGTGCTTTTCCTTGTTCTATATTAATTAGGGTATAATGGGGAATCACATACTAAACATTAGATGGGGTCCCCTATATGGGTTTATTATGAGATAGAGCCACGAATCACTCCATTTAGTATGGTGTGTGATACTCTATCATATTCTTCCACTGTTTGTGTCTGAATCATATTAACGTTTATCAGTTCATGAGATCACCGTCATATTGGGTTTACATTAGGTAGGGTCAGGAATCCCTCATAAGCCATGGGTGATATCTCTTATTGAGGTATCTTCATCTACATGGATCTATTTTTTACTACTTATTGGTGCGGCCAATTGATAATGACCTCTTAGATGAGTCTCATCAGTTTTATGAAGGCCCACAGAGTGAGTTCTCTTACACAATCATTACCAAGAATCCACAAGTTAAATCCTAGGATGGCATTGTGGTTGTGACCATACATTGAGACTCTATTTCTATTATGACTATATAAGAGTTATTTTTTGTCTCAAATTATGATTTACATTAATTCTAATGATAATATAACAACATATTTTATTCTTTGTGTTTGGCGATTTTAGGGCATCCTACTAGGTATGTACAAACTCACACCTATATGGTATCTTCCTGCATATTCCATGTATTACATAGATGATAAGATTTTATAGGTATTCTTAAATATATTAGAATTATGAGGGTCATAAATTATCTAGATAGATCATATTTTTTTCAAGGAGATTCATTTTGTAGTATTCCCCTCTTTTTTAGAAATTTGGACTCTCTTATAGTGTTGGTAGGATTTTAATTGGCCCTTTATGCTTTCTCTTACATGTGACTTAATCATATGTCTTATATATGGTATGCATTAATTTCATTTATATTTGATCACCTTTATTCGTTATACTTATGAATAGAGATATGTGAGTGTTTGGGTATGTATATATTAAGGTAAATACCCCCATGATTATTATATTTCTACTTGGTACTAGTGCATATCCCCCGACCTATTAGATGTGGGGTTGTGTGATAATTCTCATATTACCATTATCCAGATGAGCATTGATAGGCCAGGCTGTGAAAAAATGGCATCATAGGGGATTTTTCCTAGGTCTATAGTTTTGAGATTTTCTATCTAGGAGATTTTGTTTAAAAACTAGGTAAAAATTGTTAATGTTTCAATAGTTTGTCTCTCAGGAAAGGGAATTCAGTATTGGTGCTCAAAATTCTTGACCTGAGTTTCCTTAAAATAGTTCATTGAGATGGTTTACAATAATGCATTAAGACCACCTCCTCATATGTCATATCATGTAGACAATCAATGAGGCGCTAGGCTGTGACAATTGTGAGATTATTCCCTAATTTATGAGTAATAAAACTGTGTAAATAACCAAACATATTCCATAACATAAAATAAATAGAATAAAAAAGAAATAATTACAATATAGGTTTTAATAAATAATGAAATGTTGTAAAGGAATGAACGGCCTGGCCTACAAACATCATTGAACAACCACCATGCTAATAAAATAAGTAAGAGTCAATAAAATATTACAAAATAGTACATGTCTCTACAACACACACTATATTGTAATACATATTGATCATCACAAACATAACTAAGTCATCCTTCTTGATCATTCTTAGGCCTCATCCCAATCTAGACGTACAACCATGTGAATATTAGTTTGGGTACCCCAATACAACGGTAGTTTGAGCATGGTGTTAGTAAAAACTCTATAGGTCACCACCAACGTTGTCCAATACATAGAAAATAAATGAAGTGTTTGTATATGTTATCTAACCATCAAAATATCAATAACAGTATTAGATAACTTGTTAAGACATACAAAAAGGTAAAGTCATACAAGTATTTCTAATTAAATGTACTATACCTTCACGAAATACAACTTGAAATTAATATTAAACTAAAATCACAGACGGTCCATGGGTTCATTATACAGATCAATGATACCAAATTTTTCTAATTTTAACACCGTAATATTAAATGAAATATTTTTTTAAAATTAAATTAAATTTATTTGATAGCTTATGTAACACGAAACACCTAGTTTAAATGAACTATGATATACATATGAAATATTATTTTTTAAAATAATATTTATCTCCAAGTTATTGGATTTAAAAATATTAATATTAATAACTAAATTATTGAATAATTACGGTTATATATTTTAAATAATTTATTCCTTTTTTATCTATTGATTATAAATAAAAATATAAAACATTTTACAGAATATTAAATATTTTTATAAAAAATAGTTTTTATGTGTGAAATGTATTGGTATATTATTTAATAACTATTGAATTATGATTCTAATTAAACATATACATTATATATTCAATATAATGTTATAAAATTATTTGGATTATATTTTAATCATTGTACAAGAATAAACAAAATTTTATTCTTAAAAATGATTTTTTGTAAACGCTTTTTTCCCATGTTCCACCCTTATTTTAAAATTAATAATTACTACTTCCATAAATTGAATTTGAAAAGATGGATTCCAGATTTGGAATAAAGAGTTTCAAAATTTTTTAATATGCCAATTTTACTTTCGTTCAATATGAATAGTAACCGTTGTAAAAATTATGACCTAAGTAAAGGGTAAATTTGGTTAATCTAGATTAAAATTTTGTGATAAGGCCACAAATTTTCATCTTAATTTTATTTTGATTAATTTAATTTGAGACTTACTACCTTATAGTTGAAATTGATTAGTTTAAAGGACACTTTTACATGATAATTATTTATATTTTCTTTTAATACATAAATGTTACAAAATTCCACTCTCTTTTTATTAAATATTCATTATGTGTCTGTATAGGGAAAAAATTAGTGATGAATGAATTGTAATATTTATTTTAATTAATAATTAATTTCTATTAATTATGGTAATTTACTTCTAATTTTTATGTATTATATAATTACCTTAAATGCATACACAACACCAAAATAGTATTCTTTCAATTAATGAAAAAGTTAGTAAATAATATTCAAAATATCAAATATTATATAGTTTTATAAAGCTATTTTGGACCATGAGATTTATAGTTAAATATTACATTTATTTTTTTATTAAATGTTATATTCAAATTCCAAATATTTATTTATGTATTTTATATAAAATTAAATAAACAGTCTCAAAATTGAAAATAAAGATATTTTATAAAACTAATATATTATTAATTTAATTATCTATAGAAATATTTTATAAATAAGATAAGTTGGATGTTATGTGGTGTAATATTTCATAAATTTTCTCTTTATGGGCCGTTTTAAAACCTTTTTTGTAAATATTACAACCCTTTAATTGTTACCATAGTTAAAATTAAAAATGGATTACTAAAGGTTCATTTAAATGAAATTTTTTAAAACGACACAAAAAATATTCCAAACTACATTGGATGATGGGATTAAAACCCTATAATACATATTCATAAAATAATTTTCTATTTGGATGAATTTTTCTTGAGAATAACTTTATAACATTTTAATATTTTGATAAATTCCAAATGTTTCCCACACCTCATGTATAAAACAAAAATGCATCCCTCGCTTATTTACACACCATTAAGCCTTATATCTCAATTAAAACATTCAAATTTATATTTTAAACTTATATTTTCACATTATAGAGGTTTTATTCTTCCCAAAATACCAACCCTAGATTCCATTAGAGGAGATCTAAAGGAGTTGTTTCAATGATGAGGTAATTTCATTACCCGGTCACTTTCTTTTTTACTCTTCTTTACCTCCTCTAATGAAATTATACTCATCATAAAATAAAAATTTAATAATATTAAATATTTTTAAATGTTATTATGATTATTAAAAGACAGTTATATACACCCTTTACTATCAAACATGAATTGAAAGTATCACTTGTGCATGGTTACAACTTACCATCTCCATATCATGATACAATTCATTTTCATTATCAAATTTTATGGATGGGAATTATTTAGGGTTTAATATTTATATATTGAATTTATTAGATACAATTAATTTTGTAGTTATAATTTCACATATTCATCATTAATATCTTATCCTTTGGAAAATAATGATGCCATTCATGCATAAGTACATACTACCACATCCATAAAGTGATTTAATTCATTTTTATATTTTATTTTATTTCGATGGTAATGACTAATAATTTGAGGAATATATACGATATATAAGATATAATAATTATCCTATAAATGTGAATTAATATTTAGCATTATTTCATTCAATCCATCTAAAAATAAAAATAGCATTCATATGTACATATGACCAACAATCTATTTGAATTGTGTAATTCATTTTTCATTATCCAACATGTATAGTTGACTATAAATCTTTATATAATGTATTTATATTATATTTATATAATTATTAATATTTTGTAGATGATGTAACCAAGATAAATTTACAAGTTCCAGAAATAATGATCTGAAAGACCCAAGATAAATAATAGAGTGAACACCTAGAAATAACAATTTTAATAAGGGATTATTTACAAGAGAGGGAGTTGAAATGTTATAAAGGGAACATATATGATATTATATGTATTAAAATGACTCTGTAATGGAGTTATAATAAATTAAAATTTATCATTGTAAGATATTGTATTTATTTTTATCTAAGGGGAACATTAGGTAAGGGTTTTTTTTCAAAATCTCATGGTTTAATGGGATTGATTTTGAATATACATCCAATTGTGAAATATTATAGTCTAACACAAAAGAAAAAATAGTTATTTTCTTAACTTCTAGTAATATATTTAAAATAATTTTTTTTTCTTTTTCAAAATATTATTTACACAAGATACTCGAAATATGTTTTAAGGAACATTGACATCATTTCTCTCCTAGATTAAATTTTTTTTTATTCCATATCCTTATTTAAAAGAAACTTTTTCAATGTAATTTTTAATATACTCATATGATGTTTTATCTCATTTTACCCATGTTTTATATTTTACAAAATGTTTTTAAAACAATCAAAAATTCATTTTTAGATGAGTTAATTTTTATCCTTTTATTTAAATAATGTAAAAGGAATATTTTTATATATATATTTCATTATTGTATTTTCCCACCATCATAAATAATTTTTCCATTGAATCTTGAACTGCAATTTTATAATTCAATTTTGAAGTAAAATTAATTCCTTTGTATTTTCACAATGTTTTTATAATTGATTTCAAAATGGAAATTTTATTTTCCACAAGAATGTTTTAATGATAATTTAATGGTATTTCTATTAAACAAATAAAATAACCCATGATTTCACTTTTGATTTAATAGGGATATGATCTAATGATATCATCATTATTTTCTACTTTTATGGTTTATTTTTTTATGACAATATAGTTTTTAATCCCACTTCATTTCCACATTTTATGCTATGATGAAATGATAAAATGTTTATGAAACCCGAATATTTTTCATGGGTTATGCTATTAAGAAATACTTACAAAGACCATTTATTTTCATGGAATATTATCTGATAAATTATTTATGATATAATGGAATACACAAATATTATTTTCATTAAATAATGGGTGGGACCTCAATCTCCCTCTGGTTCATTGGGTAAATATTGATATCTTATGAGATGAAAATGAATAGAATGGGGTGTGAACTCAGTTCAGTAACAGACTATGTATAATAATATTGTCTTAGGATAAATCTGTGACTACAACAATGGTTTGGGATATGAAATCATTACATTATAATAGCCTTGGTAATGATCCCTGACTAGTAAGGAAACAATTTTCTAGGATTATAAATTTACCACAAATAAAGGTATTAGGACTATGTTAAACATTCATTATTTATGTTCTCTAATTCCCATATTATTCATGTCTCAGGAATTATCATTATTTTTTACATGTCTCAAGATTAAGATATTTGATAATTAGGGTACTGTTTTAAAACATTAGTATTATGTTCTTATACACTTATTCACATGTTATTCTTATGTGATCATTAATATCACCCTTTCTTACCAATACTAAGTATTTTAGATCACTCTTTTATTATGTTTCATTTCCCTCCATTATGAAAAAAGGTATTAAGTATAATTATTATAACAGGGGATCATGTTATGAATATGTAGTGAGATATTATATAGAACTATTATGAACTAGTTTTTTATCTTTTTATATTTCCAATGATACTAGAACATTATAAAATTTAGTTAATAACTATGTTTTGTATATTATATTAAAACAATAAGATATAAGATCTATATATATAATGCTTCAGGTCTCCATAGTAAGTATTATAGGAAGTTTTAGTTTACCATTGAAAACTAGGATGAGAATACTATAATGATAACCCTTAGTATAAGTCTATGTATTGGATAAAATCCTAACGTTTTTTCAATTATAATGAATGAACTACAATTAAACTAAGGTTTCAAAGAAGAGAGTGTAAATATTGAGGAGTTATATAAATTAATTTTCAATATTATGGGGTTTCCCCCCATGATATTGTTTTCTCAAGCTATGATTTTTGGTTTTAGTTAATGGAAGGAACTCAAAGTAATCATGTCAATGCTTAATGAAATAGAAAATGCAATAATATTCCACCTGAGAAACTAAATTTTATGTAATATATAATGCAACATCTTGTTCATATTATAACACAACTTTATCAAGATATGAATCACATTGTTCTTCCAAATGAGAAAAGTAATGAAGAAAATTCTATTGAGTACATCCAGAGGCATCATCCACATTCTTTTAGTGGGTCCACTAATCCAATATTCATTGAGAAATAGATCAATACCAATAAAAAAATATTTTATATTATCTATTTTTTGGATAATGAAATATATATTATTATTGTCTATAATTTTCAAGGGTAATCAGATCCAATCATAAACATAAGAAATATTAATAAACGGACTTTGTATATTGGGATGAATTTAATAAATTATTTAAAAATAAATATTTTTCATGTTTTGTTATTATAAAAATAGATATGGAATTCTATGAGTTGAAATATAAGGATGATGAATCTATTGGTACCAATGAAAAATTTTTATTGTACATGTGAGGTATGATTCTGATATTATCATCCAACCTGAATGTTAGGTTGATTGATTATTCAATGTACTAAAATCGAGTTTCCATATGGTGTTATCCTTAAGGGAAATTAGAAGATATGAATAACTCATTTGATTTTCAATAAACATGTAGAAATAAATTGGAGTTAACCAAAAATCAAATGGTTTTGATGAGAAAATAAAATTACAATATGATGAACATTTTAAAAAACATGGAGAGTAGAATATGATATTTCATTTATGCTAAAAATGGGGAAGGAATCATGGGGGAATTTTTTATAAGATAATTGGTAGATTTTATAAGTGTGGAAATTAAAGTCATCAGGAAATTGAATTTCTAATTTTGGGGAAGATGTAAGCTAATTATTAGAATATGGACAAAGCATCAGAAAATACACCACCCACACTCCATTGTTTTAAATTTTATGATTATGTGAATTATGTTATCATATTCCCAAATTCTAAGGATAATTATGATGATTGACATCAAAAACATCTTAAGTAAAGATACAAATATAAATATCATGTGATTATTATTTTTAACAAGGGTTATGATAATGACATGGTGAAAGGTCCAATTACCAGCCACTCACAATATATTAATTTCATATTTGATTCTTGATCTACACACTTTTTAATATCTATTTACATTTCTAAGTGTATCACAAAACCACCTCTAAATATAGAAATTGATTTATCTTTAAAACCCCATAATGGTATGAAGATCTCCTTCCATGTATATTATTCTTCTTTTATTGATGTTTGTAGAAATCTATTTCTATAAAATCATGTCATTCTTTTTATAGTTTAATTCAACAATATTTTTGGAATATATTAGATTTATTTACATAAATCATACATAAATTCATGTGTAAGGTATGTTATATTTTATATTTTGAACCATCCTATGATTTTCTATCACTATGATGACAAAAATGAACATCTGAAGAATATTACATACTTCATTATGGGTCATGATTTATACTCATAAGGGGATTTTATCTTAGATGGTTTGGGTGAAACTCATAATCAATATTATTCATACTGTGTGGGTGTTTATTGATGTATTTCTTAGAGAATTTTATGTTCATTCACTGAACAGTGAAGTTGAATTTTCAGTATAACTCATACCATGTTCTACAGCTATGTCAAAGACTCCATATAAAATAGAACCCATTGAGATGTAATAATTAAAGAAGAATCTAAAGGATAATCATTAGAAAGGATTAATTTGGAAAACTGAATCACTATGTGGTGCACCAATTCTATTTTAATAAAATAATTATGGATCAATGGAACTCTATAATGATTATGAAGAACATAACAAAATCACTATTAAGTGAAATTCTCATCTACACCATATTTTTGACATATTTGTTCAATTTTTTAGAACTCATTACTTTTACAAGAATAGTATTCATTTTGGAGATCACTAAATAAGGGTCCATAGTAATACAAACAAATAACAATATTATATACAAGATATGTACAGTATGAATGTATAACTATTCCATTTGGAATTACTCATTCCCCTATTATATTGTTGGATTTAATGAATACTGTCTTTAGTGAATACCCTGATAAGTTTTTTGTAGTCTTTATAGATGATATTATTATATATTCAAAGATAAAGGATGATAATTAAAATCCATTAATGATTATTTGTAATACCCATATGACGGATAGTAATTATGAAAAAAATTCAATTGTGAAATTTGGATTGGTAATTTTATATTCTTCTCTTATATAATCTCAAGTGAGGGTATACGTGTAGACAATTTAAATATACAAATTATTGAACATTGTCCAATACCAACCACTATAACTAAGATCCATAATTCTCTCGGTTTTGATAGATATTATCAGTGATTTATGGATAAATTCTCTTGGATATCAAATCCAATGACCATGTTAACATAAAAGGGAGCCATGTTCCTTTGGAAAAATTATTATGATGAATTTTTAAGGAAATAAAGATAATGTTATCTATAAAACCTATGCTTACACTACCCTTTAGTGGAAAATGGGTTTTAATATATATTCTTGTCAAAAATAAGGAACATGGATGTGTCCTCATGAGGATTGGTATGGTTATTTCTTTTGTCTCATGACAATTAAATTTCCATGATAAAAATTACACAACTCGTGATTTTAATTTTTCTATGGTAATTGTTTTTTGTAATGATATGGAGGAATTATCTCTATGGGTAAAGGTGGGATATATATATTAATAAAAATTTATATTTTCACTAAATGTTTCTAAACATGTCCCAGAGAATATTATTCAAACTATTTATATATTATGAATTCCCAATACATTACCAGACTCAAAAAGTGAATAAAGGAAATGATCTGAGTCGAAAGGATCATTCTAGCTTATCAACAAGTTGAGATCTTGTTCTATGGATTTCAATTATGGTTGGGATTAAAACCTTCATTTGGTGGAATTTTCATATAAAAAATTACTTTTACTCCTATATTTTGATAGATCCTTCTGAATCCTCACATAGTCCGATTTATAAAACTCTATTGTTCTAAAATGATTTTAGAGAATGAAATCTATGTAACCATGTCATTATGAGAAAATATATTATAGGGTTAATGTTAATCAAAAACACATTTGAGAATATCAGAGTCAACAAAAATAATTACTTCAAAAACTTATCAAATATCTATAGTTTATATATTATTGAAAAGGTATTCCAATGAATACCTCCCTAAAATAGGCTAATGGTATATAGAAATAAGTTAATTATAATCATAAAGTATATCATTACTCATGAGATTATTGATCATATTACGATGGTATCTTTTCGATTGGTGCCTCCACCAAATCTCTCTTAAGTTTGTAGTGTGTTCCTTATATCTTTCCTAAGGAATAATATACATGATACATAACATGTAAAAATTCAAAGGTTGTATCCCTAGAGAAAGATATTTATTATTAAGAACAACCAATAACTATTCTCGATCATGTAGAGAATGTTCTATGAAAGAATTCCACTCGCATGAACAAAAAATTATGGTCAAACCACCAAGTTAAGGAAGATATGTTGGAACGTGAGGATGTGCTAAGGAAAAAGTACCCCGAAACTATTTGTATCAGAGTGAAAAATTTAATAGTTTAAATAAAATTTAATGATGGAATAATTTAATTACATGATATTTTAGGAAATGTAGTTTTTTAAAAAAAATTATACAATATAATCTACTACACACAACAACGAGTTTAGAAAAACAACATCCTAAAATTAAAATATTATTATTTGAATTTATTGGTATCATATTGATATTGGATTGGATAGTATGAATAAACCTTAATAAATTATAAAAAATGTATGTTTATATATTTATCAAATTAATTCATTGGAAATCAATAAATTATAAATAAAAATAAAAATCATTTGAAAAAAAATAAATTTTTAATAAAAATAATCTTTTATGCATGAAAATTATTTGTATCTTAATTTATCCCTATTGGTGAATGATTTTAATGAAATTTGTAAAATATATTTTCAATTAAAAAATTATTGTTCATTTAATATTTTTTTAAGCATGGGACAATAATAGATGTTGTTTTATGGATAAAATTTATTTTTCTAAATAGTTGATTCTGTCACATGTTCTATGCTTATATTAAAATTAATTTCTTATACATTTTGAAATTGAATTTGAAAAATCGATTTCCATATATTGATCATGAGGTTAAAATTTTTAAATGTTTCATTTTTTGTTAATATGAATAGATACCATAGTAAAATTTATAGCCTTAGTAAAGGTTAAATCAGGTTAATCTAGATTAATAATAAGTTATAAGGCCAAAATATTTCAACCAAATATCTATTACATCATTTATATGGGACCCTTATCACTTAGTCTCGATGTTTATTAGTTTAATGAAAACATTTCTAAAACATTATCTATATATTATTTAAGGACTATAAAGCTACAAAATGTCACTCTCTTAGTTTAAAATATCCTTTATGTGTTAAAATATTGAAAAAATACATTATGAATGAATATTGACATTAATGTTTTGAATAATGAAATTATATTTATGATGGTAATTTATTTTTATTTTTTAGGTTTTATATAATTAACTTAAATTCATATACAACACTATAACAATATTTATTAAACTCATTGAAAAACTAAATTATTTTGAAATAATATAAGATATATAATATGAGTAAGTAATAGTGTTCTATAAATTTTATACGTACATATGATATATTATTATCATGTTAAAATAGTATATCTGAGTTCCCAATTTTTATTTATGTATTGTATGTAAAATTAAATGAATAATGAAAAAATTGATAGTAAATGTTTTTAATGGTTGGGGTCGATGCCTCGTTTTATTATTAAAGAAAAGAAAAGACCTCTTTTAACTGGGTAGAGGGTGACCCATTATATATCCCGAAGGCCAAGTGGGCTTGTATCCCATTACATAGCCCGTAGGCCCAAATTATTAGCCCAATTCACATTTTGGTAATAGTAACCCACATACTACAGTACCCACACAATACCGCCACCACTACAGTTCCATGTCGCTGCTGCAGTACCCGTCGATCTAGAGTTCTGCCACTGATACAGTACCGCTACAGTATTACTACAGTACCTGCCCCCAATAGGGTTTCAACCCCCTTTTTAAATTTAGGATTACGGGGTGATTACAACTATGCCAAACCCCAAATACACAAAATTGATAGTAATGGTATTTTATAATATTTATATCTTATTAAATAATTTAAAAATATATAAAAAAATTAAATAGGACATGGTTCATAATATATAGTTACAACTATCATAATTTTTCCATTTATGATCCAATTGTAACCTTATATGTGAAAAATTAGATCCCTTTAATATAGAAAAAATTGTTACCATTGTTTAAATTCTAAATTTGTGAACTAAGGTTTTATTAAAATTAAAATGTTTAAAAAGGAAAAAAATTCTAAATACGATTGGTTGATGGGATTAAAACCTTATCCTAAATTTTTTTTAAATCACATTAAATTTGAAGACTTGTTTCTTGATAATTAATTTAATATAATTTAATCTTTTAAAATATTCGAATGTGTCCCTCACTTCAATTTTAAAAGTTCGCATCCTATATCACTTAGTTACAAACAAATTTAGCCTTATATATCCACAAATATCTTCTAATTTATCTTTTAAACATCCCTGTACATATTTTATAAGATTTATTATTCCCAAAATACCAACCCAATAGACATTTGGAGGAGATATAAAGGATTATTTTAAAAGAGTAGGTAACCTCATTACCATGTCACTTTCATTTCAATTATTATTTTACTTCACTAAATATATGTTATTTATAATAATATAATTACAGCAGAATCCTAAATATTCTGAAATTTTATTTTTTTATTGAAACACCATTATAGAAAATATATCCCCTCAAAAATGAATTGTATGTGTCACTCATGTGTACGTATGAATTACCATATCCACATAGCAATTCAATTATTTTTTCATCACCATATATTATGGATGTGTGTTATAAAAATTTAAATGTTTATATAGGATATTTAGGATATAGTAATACATTTTAATTATAACTACACATCTATCTACTTTCAATCCAATCGGTTGGGAAACAATATTGTTGTTTTTATGCACGTGTGGACTACCACCTCTACAAAGAAATGTTATTCGTTTTTCATTTATATTTTAGATAGATGGTAATGAGTAATATATTGATGATTATATATGACATATATTATTTTATAATCATCTATTATGGGTGAATTAATATTTATCTTTCTTCAAACCATAGAAAAATGAAACCAATGTTCATGTGTATGTACAGCCTATCATTCCCAGGAATGGTGTAATTAATTTTTCTATCTCCAAATTGTATGGATGGATATAAATAAGTATATAATGAAAATATATGGTATTTATTTCATGATTAATATTATGTATATGATGTTCCCACGATAAATCTACAAGTACTAGATCTGTTAAGCTGAATTAATTTCAATAAATTAAACTGTTACCACCCGAAAATGATGATTTTAGTAAGGAATTATTGATAAAATGGTGCATTGAAATGTAATCAAATGATAATATATGATATTAAATTTATTAAAAATTATTTTTTTATAGAATTATAATTAATATAAATTTATTATAAATTAAATTATATCGATTTGGAAAAAGGCCAACTTGAGGTAAGGGTTTTATAAAAAATGTCATTATTTATCAGGATTTGTTATGATTATGCCGTAGACGATGAAATATTATGATCTACCAACCATGAACAAATTTTAATTTTTTACCCAATAGTTATTTATTTAAAATAAAATTTTTCCTTTAATTTTCCTCTTCATTTGTATTCAAGAGAACGATATATTTGTTTCCGAAAAATTGACTTCATTTCTCTCTTCAGTCAAAAAATGTTTTTCTTCCTTATCCGTATTTTATAAAAAAAAATTTGTTAATATTATCCTAATACCATTTAAGGTCATTTTACTCATTTTTTAACTTTTTAAATATTGTTTTACATGGATATTCTTTTCTTTTTAGGAACAAGGTACTTTTTGACATTTTATCAATAATATGAAGGGATTGTTTTTTAATAAATCTAGCATGACATAATTTACCACTATCATGACTAATTTTTTATTTTAATATTCTGTTACAATTTTACTATGTTCTATTAAAATAATATGATTTCCTTTTTTATTGTTCTTTTTTATAATTGACTTTAAAATAGAAACATTGTTTTCCTCGGGAATATTTTAATTGAACTTTAATAGAATTACTATTCGTCAAATAAAATAACCCATGCTTTCACTTATCCTTTTATGGGGATATGATCCAAAGATATCATATATATTAATTCTCTATATGTTTTATATTTGTGATGAA
Source organism: Viscum album (assembly GCA_963277665.1). Taxonomy (NCBI): domain Eukaryota; kingdom Viridiplantae; phylum Streptophyta; class Magnoliopsida; order Santalales; family Viscaceae; genus Viscum; species Viscum album. The sequence continues at coordinate 1,920,576,221 of OY728119.1, forward strand.
AATATTTTTATAAAATCCATTTCCTTTCCATATATTATGAAATGATGAAATGTTTATGAAAACCTTTTATTTTCCATAGGTTATGCTGCAATACATTTTTTATAAAACCCCTTTACATTCATGGATTTTGATATGATAAATTCACTACGATCTTACGATACACTTATATATGATTTTCATTAAGTTTTGGGTGGGATCTATAACTCCAACCAATGAATTGTATAAATATTTATATATCATCATATAAAAAGGACGTGAATATGTAGTGAACCTGGTTTAGTAAGGGATTGTGTCCACCATGATGGTCTTAGGAGTGAACCATGATTACTATGATGGGTTGGGGAGTGAACCCATTACAATATGATAGTCTTGTAAATGACCCTTAATTACTAAGTAGTTGAATTTATATTCTTATTTTTATAACTAAATGTATCATTCCAATGTAAAACATTCATAGTTCATGTACATTGATTCCCTTACGATTCATGTCTTATGGACAACCAGGATTTATGTCATTACATAATATTGTAATATTTTATATGAATGATATGGTTTTAAATTGTCAATATATTTTTATTCAATCCTTTTGATCATGTTATGCTTATATGAAAATTGATATATCCCATGCCTACCCTTACTATTTATTTGAACTCACCCCTATATTATCTTTCCATTACCCGAGTTATGAAGAAAGGTATTAAGCATGATAGGTCTAACAAGGGTTATATTTATAAATATATATAAATATATATGGGGGAAAATGTATAAGTTTTATGAACTAGTTTTTTCTAAGTCATTGTTTCGAAATATGTTAAACTAAGTTCTTTATTCATGGATCATTATGTTATGTTATGAATATTTATCTACATATTTGTAATATCTATGTATTTAAATTTTGTGTCCCTGTATCAATGTCATAATATCTCTGGGTAGGTTCCACCAAGTATATATATGTATGTATGTGTATATTATATATATGTAAAAACCTATATATATATATAGATTTATATAGATACATTTTCCTAGATAGGACCCAAGGTGTGAAACCAAAAAATATTTTCATAAATACATTAGGGTATAGATACTTTTATATCGGGCCACAACCCAATCAACCAGATAGTGATAAGAAACACCATGCTCGACAATCCAAATATAATATCTAAGCCTTCATATCTAACATCTCAATCATGGTGCATGAAATGTTATGTCCAAAAAACAAATAATGGGGTGAATCCCCATTTCCAACATCATATTTATGGGGAATGAAACACCATATAGAACACCATAGACCAAGGGGTTATGATAATCATGTTCAACAACCCTAACCAAGACCTCTCAGTGATAAAGAAACATGTAATGATAAATGAATGGATCCTAGTAAATATCTCAGGTCATCCAAATATTATATCAAATCATGATTGGATAATCATCCCAAACCATTATGAATGTCTAGAAATCATATATTCATCAATAATAATCATGTAAAATAACAAATAAAATGGTTAGTGTAGACTAATTCATAAACCCACCACTACAAGAACATCCCTTATGATTAAAAAATTGGTGTAGGTTATTCATTGAAATCTTCCACCATCTATACCCACACCCCTAACACACTAGTTTGGTTTTTTCAAACACCTAGAAACACAATAGGTTTCCTTAAATCATAACAAGTGATTTTCATCCAACCTAGGACCCAATATGTTCATAAAAAATTATAGTTTTATATATTTGGATCCAACAAGTTAGTATTTAAAACATAGTTCAACACCTGATGCACTATGGAATGATGTCCCATAACTACACAAAATGGGCTTCATGGACATACAAGCAGCATGAATTAATAATACCATAGAAATTTCCATGAGATGGGTCATGACCCATTCTAAGTGACATTTTCCTTCTAGGATTTTCTATAAAAACAAACCAGTCTTGTTTTTTCGATGGTTTTTTCACATATTCCTCTACAAATACTAACATGTCACAAAAATACCATTATCAACTCCTTAGAGGTCTAAAAAATACTTGGTGTCAAGATGGTCAGGTCATGATACTAGCACAAAGGGTTAGTATTTAATCCTGGAGTTTATTAAGTATGAATATCCAATTTAAATAACCTAAAATATAAATGGAAGAAAATAAATAGGATCCCTAACCTTTATGGAAGATCCCTATTATTCAAATACTAATGTAAACATGTATGGATACCATAGGTCTGGTACAATATACCACCAACATTTTAAGAAGGTATCCATTTATATTTCAAACACCCAAGTCTTATCTAAGATCATTTAAGGAAAATAGGGTCATGTCTCAAAAACAAACCAAAAAAATCAATTAATTATAATTAAATTTTAATTAATTCATTAATATTAATAACAAAAAAACTAAACAAGTGTATATAAAAATTGTTAATGACTACAAACATTAATAAATGATCTCATCACATAATCACAACATAATGATCACAAGAAACCATAAGTACATAAATAACATTTAATGAAGTATAAAATCAAAGAAAAAACCTCAAGACAAAAATACAAGCAATTGAACTTTAGCTTTAGATATTTAAAAGTTCACTACATTAACCTACATTGTTGAAATAGACATTGTAAAACTACAGAAGGCCTCTCAAGTAACAACTTTCCTAGGAGGAGTGAAACACCTAACACATGTATTCAACTCCACTATGATTTGGTGGAATAAAGAATAAAAACCCTAATTTAGGAATCCAATCATAGTGGTAGATGTAATAGAACACTAAAGGGGATAATGGATTCAATTTCTTGCATCAAGGCTTCCAATTCACATGACTGCATTTGATTCTAACCATGAACAATGAAGATCTCGCATAGGGGAAAGGAGGATGATGAGGGAGGGAATAGATGAGGCCTCTGTGTGAATGATGGTGGTAAATAATGTAAGGATTTTTAGGTTTCATAGGAGGTAAATTCTAATTTTTCTTTTTTAATGAGGTTTTTTATTAGGCCACACTATTTTGAAAACCGAACACTTACTGTGAAGTCTTCGCTATCTGAATAACTTCCTTGTCCCATAGTTACAATGCATAGTTAGGAAAACCATGAACCAAATGTGTAAGTACCTATACCCCAAAGTATTGAATTTCATGAATATATGGCCCTTCTTATATGCTTAATCCAATAGAGTGAGAGGAAAAACTGGGTTTCACATTTAGGCTGCATGGTTTTCAATAACAATGTGTCGACCATGCTCCATATGGTGAATTTTTTCAAGACACCAATTTCATTCCCTTAACCCCCAAAATTAACCTAAAGCCTCCCAAATACTTTTTGGCCAGGAAAAACATTTATAAACATTATTTATAGGCCCCCAACCCTTCTATATTCCATTCCTAGTCTCTAATCATAATTCGACACGTCTAGTAAAGGAAAATTAAAATTTCGACATAAATTTACAACTTGGTGAGACATGGTATGTTACAACATATCCACCATAATGCTTCTAATCATCCAGAAGTAATATGGGGTATAAAAAAAACCAATCCTACCTTGATTGTGAAATCCATCCCAATGGTTTTTTTGCATCTCTAAATTCCCAACAATCTTCTGAGTTCTATTTTAAATAAACAACATTTAACTCACCAAAACATGATCAAACACTCATAATAATTATGAAAACATAAATATGAAACATAAAAAATCATATCTAAGATGACTGACAATGGCATAAATATTTGACTGTTCAAATGGCCTATAGATCTCCCCAACATAGGTTATTTCTTTTCAATATCCAATTCTGATCCATGGTACTACCACCATCAGAATTGGAATAATAAACCCACCCCTAGAATCATAATGATAATATTTTCATGATTCATAGCTCTATAAACATAAAAACATATGAGGTAACTAATCATAGTTACAAATATGACCTAAATTGTGAAATTCCATTTAATCATTCTCAACCTGGTCACGCTGTCTTTTTCATGAAAATCCATGATTGATTATTAGACTGCACTTGTCCCATCGCAACTACATGCCCATTGTGGTTCCTCAGTAACCATACAAATCAATTTTATAGAACTAAATATGAACCATATTTTTTAGATTATTATGGAAAAATCTCTCCTTCAGTAGGCTATGCATCAACGAACTCTGATTCCATTTATCTATAGAATCTCAAATCCAAATGGCCATTTGATGACTAGACTCAAACTCACATTTAGGATAATATGTTAACCACCATCAAAATAAATTCTTGATCAACATAGATACATCCTCTTCCCCTTCATGACATAACCACTAGTATAGATTGAAATCCAATCACTCTCATGCAACGACTAAAATGTGACCCATAACCCATTCACACTTCCAAAGAATGGATTCCATGGAAAATTTTGAGTTCCAAATTACCATGAGGGTAACCAAAATTAAGGAAAAAAGGTCCACTCCAACTATACAAATTATATTACACTACTCCTTGAGCACAACTCCCATGGATCTTCATTCCACAAAATAAAATATAAATTTAGAATGAAAAATAATTTAGTGTATATTTGACACCCATTTAGCATACTCGGGATGATTTTAGGATATTGTGAATAATTATCTCTAGTATAAGAGTACACTAAGATTCCATAGATAGGTGTTTATTGATATCTCCAAGACACAAACTCATCAAACCAAGTAATACTCACCCTTTCACAACTTTAGAAGCCACATCACCTAAAAATGTGTGTACAGGTGTATCCATGGGTCTATTAACTCATTATAGTTTATTTATTATTGATAATCCCAATATAAATGAGTTATATTCCTAATTTTTCATTAATCTCTATCAGTTATCCATGCAATATTTATTTGAAACTTCTTTCCTCGTCTCGTACACAACCACTCCAAAATTTACTATTTTAATAGAATCTTACATTATTGATGAATTGAAAAATATCTTATGAAATAGGTATACAATCCCATACCCCTTTATTTTCATCACTGCAGTAAAAATACAAGGATTCATTCATTGACAAGGCCATGCTGACATTGATAAATGACATGTTAGTTTCATTAAGCCCAAATCCCTCATGGAAATCCTCTTTGTAATTTGAAAACTCACCCATACCATGATTTATCCCTCAACTGATAGTCACATGGTATCAATCCAGTGATCATTGTCTACCCATTCCCTACATATTACCAAAAAATAATTATCTAGTTAGTATATTCAAGCACCGAAAGAGTCCTACCTATTGAACTTAGTATTAATATAATATCACCCTATGTTCTTTCTTATAAACATATTTCATCAACCTAACACTATCATAAGACCCAAACACCTCTCATGAATCTATATCAATCTGATCATACTACTAATGTCACCACCTCAAAGGTTTATATAAACTAATGTAAACCCATCTTACATGTTTCCTTTAGTTAAACAAAATGTCAACCTATAAGGCTCAGAGTCACAACTATGGGAATCCAGGTCTCCCACCTATCCCAAATGAACAAGGATGATAACATTGTCACTAGGTCCAACCACATATCCTATACATCAATCCTCTCACCAATGTTTCATCTCATTGGGTGGCATCCACACACCCATCTCAGTATAAGAATCTAACATTCTTGTCACCCCTCTCTATGGAAGGTAAGAATAACAATTACATATAATGATAAAAATCTATCAACCATTGTTCAATTATATAGATTTTGAATTCCCAATTTATTATGGAAAACACACTATAATTTTTAATTTGATTAAAATTTAACTATTTCCCATTTAAATATACTAATATAATGAAGGAATCTTATGGAAATACATGCCATGTATGGGCATATCAGCATTGATCCCTTCAGACTATCCTCGTAAAGAACTGATCTCTAGAGGATCAAAATATCGAGTTGAGGATAATGAAATAATCCTCAATAGGTATTAATACAAGGTAATACCCTCTTGAGGCTTCTGTCTATTGAAAATATTCTAGGCACCTATCAGGATGGATCTACTGGATCTGACTACATAATCCTAAAAAATGTAGGTTATGTAAAATATCCAAGAAATCGTGATGGGAAACATTGTGTAAGTTGTTATAATCTTTTAATTAACCAAACCATAATGGGATGTATCCTACATTGGGTCTTTAAGAAAGGAATCACCTTTGATACTTGACCTTTAGGGGAAAACAGGCTTTGCACTATTCAGATAAGTAAAATGTCATTCCATGATATATAGGAAAACAACACATAGGTTTTCATTGACAATTTATGTAACCAAACATAAAACAAAGAGCCAACATGGGGTTCATAACTTAGGAACCATGTACCCTATTGGCCTACAAGGGTCACTCGACCTCCCATGAATGAAGAAGGAGTCATCAACCTCACTAATCAACCTTCCATAACTGATCCATAGATACTTCCCTTAAAAGTAAATATGTATATATATTAGCCTAACTGGGTAGAATGAAACCAAAAATATATATGGTAGAACACCATTTAGCTTGATTTTAAAACATTAAATAGTCTTTCTTATCATCACTAGTAAAATCACACACCAAAATTCATATCATATGTGTAACTTATGTGCCGAATATAATGAATGACACACTTCTTACCTTTTCTAGCCAAGAGTCAAAATCAGTCACCAACCACCATCCAACAGGTTGACAAATAAAAATCTATTATAAATCAAAAAAACAATATATAATTTTCTTAAATTGGATAGATATTCATATACAACTATAAAAAATATCAACAACAGTAATCCCATAAACCTATCAATCAGAACATCCCACTAAAACTGGTGTTCTCGATGGACTAGGATAATATCCATCATACATTTTACCACATTAATAATAATCTTATCTACCATATCCCATCCTATAATACAAAATGAAAATAAAAAAATAAGATACCAAATTATTAGACCTTGACCAAGATTCCATAAAACTAGTGCTCTAAGCTGATTCACCACAATTCCTTGAGCACGCCTCCCTATACAGTAGAGGCTACAGACTAGTAGTGATGAATTATAATATCACACTAGGGAGGATACAACCTAATATTAGATTAATGAAATTTTTTAAATAATCAAACATCGTCCATAGTATGAAATAAATAATGTGAAAAATAAATAAATATAAAACAAGATGAAATAATAAAATGAAATGTAGTAATGTCTTGAATGACCATGTTATACATACAAACTTTATCTCCCGCTAGGATGATCACATAGATAGTATTTACTAAAATTAATATAAATAAAATTAAAATTATCTATTAAATACACCATGTCATACCACATAATGATCTCCACATACATATCCAAGACATCCAACATGAACAGTCTCAGGCCTCAGCCTAACCTATGCATAAAAACAATCTGATCAGGGTGTGAGTACACAATCATAAGTGAACCACCAATGTGGGCACAAACATATCCATAAATTTAGTGTATGTATATATTAAATCCCATTAACAACTTTTTTGTTTCAAAAGATTCCATCCAGTTTTCCAACATGCAAATCATCTTTGTTGTGGGGGTGGTTCACAGTGGAATACCACTACATCTCATTTTCCACAAAGACACTATTCGGAGCAAAGCCCTATCCAAATCCTCATCTGTGTACTGAGGTTCATGGTCGATGGTTTCTATGGATCATCCCTATATCTCAGTATGTGGACCACTCTTGGTCCTTTTCAAAAGTTGTCATATTTGACATTCTTCTTCAATTTTTCAATCGATCATGCATTTTCCACATTATCAAATTTGTGAGGGTATTTTGTTTCCCAATTCCAAGTTTTCAAGACCCTTAAAATTCCCCTTATATGAATGGGTTCTGATCGAGAAAAAAAATACTATTCTAAGGAAAAAATTGGTCCTGAACTGAACTGGTTTGTGGTACAAAGGGGGACCCGATGGGGGCCACACCTATATTTAAGAGAGTCCAAGTTATTTTTTTTTCACCGGATATTCAGAGAACTTTGTGCTGTCTTTTTTCCATTCTACTTCTCTTATTCCATGTATTACTCCCTTCTAAAAATCCTTGGTCTGTGAATGGGGATTTTCATTTTGTGAACAGAAAACCCTTCTTGGTATCTCTCTTCTACGAATTATCTTTTAAATCTGTTAAGTGAACATCAATTCTGTGAATGGTGAGTTTGATCTTCCACGTAGTGAGTGTCATACATGGGTTATCTCCTTCCATAGAATTAATTTTTAACTCACAAAAAGCACTTCAAATCTCAAAATTTTGATCACAAAATTCCACGTAGAATGATTCTTACAAGGTTTTCTTACCTCGCAAAATGCTCAGATCATTAGAAAACTCCGTGTAGGCTAGTGCCTAATGAGTTTCGTGAACTCTCAGTTCACTAGGAATGTATTATGAAAAACTTTTCTAGGTTTCGGTATGTAGGAAACAATGTTATGAAGACGCCTTTATTCAGTTCCCAATTTTTGGCCTTTTTCGCAAAGATTTTATTGGACTAGCCTTTTGTACATTTTGTTTGTGCAGAAAATATATGGCTCTTCCCCTTATATGAATTAAGTGACCAAGATAAGGATGTACATGGTCGAGAATAATGAATATATCCTTCATTCCAACATCATTCCTCTACAGGGTACCCTTAGAGATATAATCTCAACAGTGTTTATAGATTATCTAATATCTATCCAATTCCTTTTTATCAACTTTGTCTTCCTTGACAATATTCCTTTTCCACCTTTAGTCTTGATCGACATCACCATTTTCGAAGAGACATCGTTAGATTATGACTAGATGAGTATTCTTTCGATGAGTGATATCACAACTACCTCATGTCAGAAAACATAATTGTTCGGAATGGATCGATGAGGAAGAAGACAACTCAATGTCTTTTCACTACATCTTCTAAATCAATTGTTCAAGATTACCATATTATTGTTAATTTTTAATGAATCAATCCCAACAGAAGGTGGAGATCCCAATGGGATATCATATTTGGAGGTTTCTTTTCTAAAGAATGGGAATGGGCCTTCTGGGTTCACCAAAAATTTCATGATTTCTATAATTTTTTGGAAGATGTTAGTCTTTATCACGCAATTTGGGTCTCCAAATTTTCCCTCTATTCACCCAGTGAAATATATCCTGAGTTTCTCAGTTGCTGATTACCAAGTACTAACACCTTTAAAATGTCCCACAGAGATGTGAGAAATAGTTTATGGGATTTCTATTAGATGGGTGGATTTCTTATCCTTGGTAACATGTCCAATGAATTTTGTCTTGAGGCCATGAATTCAGACAATGATGAACTAGTATATCCATTGGTGAGATATTTAATAGGACTAGAAAAGGGACTTCTTAGTCATCCTATTCATTCATGCTCACTAATTTCATTTGAAAATTGGATGGGATTGTTTCTTTAGGTGAGAGTGGAAAATCACAATGTCCAATGTTGCCAAACTCATCCAACTCAATAGTCTTGGAAAATTCCTGGATCATATTGTGCTACCCTTGAGGTTATTCAGTACCCCACATGGGGCTACAATATTCTATTAGATATATAACCCATTATCATATTTCGTGGATTTCATTCTTTGATTCTTAGTGTATGCCTCTACCCCGATCACGATATTTACACTAGTGATAGATCTTGTAATCAAATGAAGGTGGAAACATTGGGAAGGGGAAAATTATCAAATTAGCCATCCTTACCCTTTCACGAATGAATGATATTTTGGGGGAATATATAGTAAGGAAGTCCTTCACCTCATCCCAATAGAGAATTTTCAATTTTTATGTTTGGATAGAATATCATTTTCACTACTATAAATATCATCACACTACAGTGGATTGTCCTTCGAAATTCCATACAAATTTACTTAATATTACTCTTACATTCCCCATGTTATTCAGTATTGAAAACATGATTTCTTTACTAAGTGATTTTTATTATTTTACATTTCTCCCTACCCCATACTTTACAAAATATTAGTAGATGATGGGTGAGGATCTTTAAGGGCATGTTCATACCTCATCACACTCTGGGATGGGATCCTAACTGCTCGTAAAGACATGAACACCATCTGTGGACCCTACATTCCCTACATGAATTCCATGAAGTTTGAATGATTGTAGCGGGTCGCATTATTTTTGGGCTTCTCAGGTTAAAAGATAATTTCACCCAATAATACTTCATCAAAAATGGTTGATGATGTTGTGGGAGGACTCTGAAATTCATGTCGTTATTCCTCCCATAGATACCTCTAGTTACTTATTATTGGACTATGTCCCACAATGGGTAACATGTTATCCTTGAAATATACTAGCTAGTCCTGCCTAACTGGTGAAAAGACCATTGATTATTTCCAATCCCCTATTACATGTTCTAGTTGCACTATCTTTTCCATTCCTATTTTGACAACTCATTCAATTATTGACCGCATTATGTCATATGGGGATTTTTTCTAATGAACTGATCATTGTGGATAGTGATTTGGACCTCATACCATTAGTTTATATGTATCGTGGTCCTAATAACGGTGGAATGAGTGGAATGTCCATGAATACCCCTAAGGCCACAACCAATTCCATGAACATAGTTCTAGAAACTAACCCACATACTGAGAGGGGTGGCTCCCTCACTTGGGTATCCTAACCAAGGGTAGCTCCGTATTATATTTTTCCATTTCTTAACTACATACGAATAGTATCAAATAAAACGATTTAGGGTTTCAATACTGTCCAGAGACATCAAACCATGTAGATGTGGGAATGGATTCAAATCAGTTCTATTGTTCCTAAAACTCCTCAACTAGATTTTTTGGAGGAAGAGGACACCTTTTGGTAGCTATTTACTTACTTGGGTCCCAATGGATTTGACTACCAACATCAGCACCAACATGCACACTAGATTTTTGTAGTTATTAATTATCTTGATACTCATGAAGACATCATTCCTTATTTATATTATTCCAACCATCAGACAAATTCTTTTTAGGATCTTACTGATAAACAACATCACCAAATGGATGGGGTGACAGATTCTCATTACCATTTGATTTCCCAAATCGAATAGTTGCAGGAGTAAGATCCTCTTGTGGCTAAGATAAAAGATCAACTAGTATCAATGAGTTCCAACCTAGTATCCATTAAATATAAAATGTGGGAACTTGGTTTCATTATGATGATATTATGTCCATTGGTTTAATCTAAAACTACACATAGAAATGCTTTTGAGAAATCTCTTCGCGGTCCATGCCACAAAATCATTGATCTATTATAATGAGATAGGAATGATTTTCTATAATAATGTTAGATTTTATTTAGCCATTATTTTTATTTTTTATTAGGGAGAGGCTCCAGGTTATGGAATTCCTCCTTATCGACATTAAATAAAATGAAAATATTTTGTTCCTCAGTGATTATACTTTACCATTTCTTGTAGTGTCGATCAGTCATGATCATGTGTATTTTAAATAGTAATTTCAACTAAATGTTAATTTGAATTGCAATCTGGGATGAATAAAATAATCATATAATTATCTAATGTTTTCTTAAGCTTAGGGGCTCAATGAGACTAGTTTGAATCTATTTATGGTTACCTTGTAAACAAAAAAAAATTGTGTCTTTTTCTTACTAACCAAAATTTTTCCTAATCCCCATTTAGCATGGGATTTGGGGGCATATCTTTTTTTATAAGGAATCACTTAATGATTATTCAACCTAACATGATTTATGTCTCTTGAATTTTAGGCTCCTAAAAATTTTCCCTAAACCATACATAGCATAGGTTTAGTGAGATGGTAATAAACTCTTATCGTTGGTTCCCTTTGTGGTTTTTCATCCAAGAGAGTGTTGTTTCTATGTTTACTGACTAACTTAGTGGCCCAAAGGACTAAAGTTTTATTAATTTTGGATAAAACACTTTTTAATGTAAAAAAGGGAGAAAACCTCACAAGACTTCAAGGACATAAAACATCAACAGAAGTTGCATGACTAAGCTCGTAACTAAGCTACATAGACATACCCTTACTTGGTATAATAATCAGTACGGAAAACCGCCACCAATGCATGACTATTCAGCAAGATGTCTCATGTAGAGATGCAAGAGCCTGGTACTGATGGCAGAGCCATACCCTCTCAAACATCCAAATATGTATAGTCATGCATAGTGAATGCACCTGCACTAATCTTCTTCTAGAGAAAATTGATGTAGATTGTAGAGACCCGATGCTTGACGTACATGGGCATTACATTATTTTTGCGGAATACTTAATATATAACAGAAACAGACACACAAGGATCGTAATAGTTTAGTGTCTTTGGAAACATGGAATATAAACTTCTAATCATGTTGAAATATCTTCAACAACTCATATAATGATCTTCCCCTTTGTGTTTCCTTACTTAAAACCTTTCTTCATTTCCTGGGGATATTAAAACATAAAAAGGGTGAGCTCAAATGATCATTAAGGGAAAACATAGAGAGCATAAAACAATCCATAATCATTTGAAAGAAAAAACATGAACATGAAATTTAAACATCAAAATATTGAGCAAAGACATAAATCGTGGAAGTACGTAAGGAATATATCATAATGGAACATCATCCAGGATAAAATATAATGGGAATAAAAAATGTAATTGTGGAAACCATTCATTACATGTTATGATTTCCATAGTAGCCAAGGCATTGCTGCGAAGACCATCTTAGTGGACAAAGTCCCTTTGTGAATCGAGTTCACTCCTCGTTTCAGTCTTGTAACACTGAACCGGATTAACTTATCTTTATAGCCATGTTTATCTCATGAGATATAAATCTTTACCCAATGCATTGGAGGGAGATATAGGTCCCACCCATCTCATAATGAAATAATTCTTACATGTGCCACAAAATAAACATACATCATTCATAATAACCCAACGAATAAAATGGTTTTCATAAACATCATCCCATCATCAAATAATCCATATAAAAGAAATGGATATCATTTCATAATCATAAAAGTGAATCCATGAATATCATAGGTACTTTATACTTGAAACATACACATATGAAATAATTTCATCATAGATGGAAAATGGATTTGATAAAAAAACATGAAATGAATTCTTGAGGAAAATATCCTTTCTTCTTCAAAATCAATTTCTTTTCACAAAACATCATGCAATTTTAAAAGAAAAATATTTTGTTGAAAATAATCATGAAATATTTTGGAGGAAGGATAATGAAAATAAGGCTTTATAAAACCGTAAAAAGTCGTTCATGCCGTATAATTTAAAAAACCATTCTTCTCGTACTTTTTTCAGAAAAGTCAAAAAGTACCTCGTAATGTAAACAAAAGAAAGATTCCTTACATACCATGTAGTAAAAGTCAAAATGGGTAAAAAGGACATTAAACATACATAAAAATACATTTAGAAATCATGGACATGGATGATAACAATAACCCCAGTAAATAATTATGTATAATCAATCTCGGATAAAAAATGAGATTTGAAAAATTATCCATTACCTTAGGTCTGATATGCTTCGTATGGATCCGAACCTCCTCTTTCTCGTTGTGCCTCCTTTAAATTTTCTCTTAGGGCACTAAAATTGGTCTTTGAAGAAGACCAGGAAAACTAAGATTTTATAGGTAAGTGGAGAAGAGAATTTGGCAGGGGTTGGCTGAGCTTGAAGGCTCAAAGTGGTGTGAGGAAGAGAGGGAGGAGGTTCCCTTTTATAAGGGAGGAGAGAGGCACCTTTGGAAAAACTAAAAATATTCTTTTATTATAAAGTCATATCTGGTTATTAATAGATCCAAATTTATTTATTTCAAAGCTAAGGCGGGGATGGGTTGAAATACTCTCATCCAATAGAATTTAGACAAGTTTAGGGTTCTATTTTAACCATATCATTTATATTTAACTTTAAGTTAAATAATTTTACTTTTACCGTGTCTTTTTGTTTTCGTACACTATAAGGTTAATAAACTTACTATAACAAGCCAAACAAACCCCAAGTTGTTTATTATTAATATATATAACGTTATCTAAGTCAATTGGCTGAACCATAGATTTTTTTAAAATAAAATAACAATTAATATTATAATATTTGTTTTAACAATTATTTTATGTCAATTTTGACACTATTTGGTAATTGATTTTTGTGAAAATCATAACAGAACGATTAGTTATATAAAAGTTAAATAAATCAATACTGACATGTTATATTGACATATAAAATTATTATAATTCATAAAAAGTCTCAAATTACATTTATTTGGGTATTTATATCATCAATTATGTCAATATTTCATTAATAATATATTTATTGCATCATCATTGTGTCATAAATAAATTAAATTATTTAAAGTCTAAAAATTAAAAATAAAATACCATTAAGTAGGAAATCATTTTTTCTTTCTAATGAATATTTATAGTCCAATTTATCTTATGTATAACCATATATAAAAAATGATTTACTTATTAACCATTGATTTTAACTATTTTATCCCTTCTTTAAATAAATTAATATTAAATGACCTAATCTAATCCAAGTGGGACTAAATGGTCATATTTTATTCCTAAGGTTGGTTTTGGTCTAATTACACTTATCCAATAGAATTAGGGCATGTGTTAGGGTAATAATAATATCATTTTTACCCTTAATTATCCTATTTACTTTTAACCGTGGTAAATAAAGGTAAAATGTTACTATTCACCAAAAATTATTTTCATCTCATTGAACCACATTTTACTTACTGACATCAACCGTTTGTCTCGGATTTTTTAAATTCCATTCACAAAAGCGGTAAAAATATTTTTTATGTAAATTTGCAAATTCTCCTAGGAGGTGGGTAAAAGACGCTCAAAAGTTCAATAAAATTTTTATATATCTAAAATTATTAGAAAATGCCTCTATTGAATTGCATTGAACTTATATAGGTACTATGTATCAATTTTGACCTAAAATAAATTTAAATAAAATAAATAATTATTTAAAAAAAAGTTGGTTTTTAAATAGTAACCCAATGTTTTCACTATTCATTAAAAATTGAATGTTTTCAGAAAAATACCAAAATTTCACCCTAGGAAAATTTCGATATTCTGAATCCAAAAATGAAGTCCATTTTGAAAGATGGAATTTATAAAATTTCAAAAAGTTTTTATTACTATTAATAACGGCTAGTTTTAATAATATTATAGTAGCATATTGTTGTTTAGTGAAACTCAGTATTTCATACATCACATTCTATCTAGGAAGGTCGCGATTGCGTGTAATGCAAGCCAAGTTAGGGGCGTGTGTTGTGCAAGACTCTTTTGTTGTTTCGTTATAACAGATTCCAACCATTTTTCATTTATACATTGAATATATATATATATATATATATATATATATATATATATATATATATATATATATATATATACACTGAATGTTGCGTAGAATGACTATTATCAAATGAACTTGAAATTGTGTGTAACACAATCTAATAATAGTGTTTCGTATACTGCAAGCTAATACAGTGTTGCGTATAGCACACGATAATTTTGTTGTAGCATAAAACACATGACATCAAATAAATTAAAAAGAATACTTATCATAAAATATCGGGTTGTTACATTCTACCCCCTTAAAATGAATTTCACCCTCGAAATTTTTCGGGGTTATACATGGTTTTCTACTTGAAAGTTTCTTTAATTGAAACCCACATCATAAAATGAAATACCAAAACTTAGGTTTAAAAACTAATGTATGAAATGTAATGGTTACCCAAATTAACTAGTCACTGGGTTTCCACATAGGAGAACATAGGCGAAAATATGGATATGGAAGAAAAATCTAAACATCATGTTCTGATGGAGAGTGGTAGAGGACATGGCTATGAAAAATCCAACAATCACAAAGCCATAGATTTGCGATGATCTAAGGTACCATCTGATTAATCGGATATAAGGGAACTAGGACAACATTTTTGGTTTTCAAGATCATTTCCCTAAAGTTGATGAATTAAAAGAAATACATACATGATTTTGGTACAATCTCACTGTTGTTCGTGAATTGAACAATTTCCACTTCATCCCTTAAAGAAATGAAGTTGAATTTGTTATTCGTGATCTGTTAGCAGATCATGTGATAGAATTATAGGTCATTCCATCTGTTTCAAACAAAAGGATAGAAAAAGTTATAAGTCCATATTATGTTTAGATTAATCGTATATTGTTCCAAAAATGAACTTATACTTCATATATCATACCTCTTAATAAAAAAACTAGTTTCTACTAACCAGGGACCTCCAGTAGGCCAGTGTTAAGTGATAAAGTCCAGTCGCACTTCAGTTGTGGGTTCGATTTCCATAGCCTTGTCTGACGTTATGGGTTGTCGCCCATCCTACAGGTTTCCCTTTTTCTTAAACTACATTACTATAAAATCCCATCAATAATATCGCAAAAACTTCTATCCTTAAACAATACTAACTTATGTTCAACATAATCTATTCCAATATTTAGGCTTATCCATAATAATGTGGTCCACTCTCATAATATAGTGAAAACGACTACCATATATTTCATATAACAATCATGTTAATTCCATTGTTGATCCCAATATATCATAAGATATGTATTGTTGGTCACATTCCAAACATTGTAAGGCCTTAATCATGTATTCTCTTGAAAAATGAATACCCATTGAATCTTAGTGAAAACACAAGTGATGTAAAAAGTTAACTCTTCCCACATACCAAACCCCCAAAATTCTATATACTCAAAGCATGATATAACTATTTCCTTATATCAGTCCTAAGCTCATCAATACTGTCAAACATTTCATTTTCTCCTTATCCCTTCATTATGAGCATATCATCTTCTTTCTAAAAATAACTCAATCATGTTCCATGGTTACCGGTAACATAAAATTATTGAAAACCTCAATAGACCAATACATAAATATTCCAATATTCCATGATACTATATACAACATTATTTTGGAATCCCATTACATAAACAATTAATCATTCCACCACATCGTTTTCATATTCAACATCGCCAATAGTGATCACATGTGACTTCCCTTTGTCATTTGCCTTAAGTGGTAGCTCATGTCGATCATCATTAACCCTTGTATTAGGGAATTGATTATCATAATTCCCCATTTCATTTCACTTGAAGCATTGAAGTGTTAGTGGTGCGTTCTCTGCAGTCTTTTCTTTAATCACACCATTAGCAACCCTTTTTCCATTACATCGACACTCAGCTGCTCGATGACCTTTTTTCCACACTTAAAAAATTTTATAGTACCTTTAATACAATCTCCACCATGATTATTTCCACACTTTTGGCATAAGGAAACATTCATCTTCTTTTCACCATTATTTTGAGATTTCTCCTTGACCTCCATCTTTCGTTTCTTGTCAAAACCATGAGATGGATATGTAACACCAACTTCCATATTTACCTTGATATCACAACACACAATTTATTCATATCTACTAAAGTCTCATATATCTAATTCCCTTCGAAGATTTGGTTTTAAGCCACTGAAGAATCGATCAACTTTACTTTCAAGTTGGATGATAAATCCAGATGCATACCTTGCAAGTCTTGTAAAATTTCCTTTGTATATACAAACAAATTCATCATCCTTTTTCATTAGTTCAAGAAACTCCTTATCCATCTTTATTCAAAGAATACAATGGATGTACTTATTGAAAAATATGTTCTTGAACTCATCCCATTCCATGGTCTCAATTATATCTCTTGGCCTTGTATTCTTGATAAGATTCCACCATTGATCAGCTTCACCTTCCAAACGATATACTACTAAGATGACTTTATCATTTTCAGAACATTGAAGAACTGAAAATATATTTTTAGTGGTACTAATCTATTTTTCAGCAACATTTGGATCATAAGACCCACTGATGGAAGGTGGGTGTTGCCTCATGAAGGACTCAATAGAATATTGTTCCCTTCTCGGCTCATTTGGAAGTCTAGAACGATTCATATCTTGTGCAAGTATAGAAATAAGATTTTGCACTCCATCTCCCATAACATTTATTTTTTCAGGAGGAAAATCATTGCATTTTCCATTACATTTATCAAAACGGTTCCTTCCGGTTCCATCCATCATCTAGAACCCAAAAAGAATAGTGTGAGAGGAAAAAATCATGAAAGGGAAAACAATATAATAAAGGTTGAGTACCTTAAATATTTAACATCTTAGGTTACCGTAATTCTAGTACTATAACCTATACTTATACTTAAACATAGGGACATCCCTAGACATACCTTAGAAATATCTCTAGGTATCTCACTAAAGTTCTCGCATCCTAGTTTCCAAAGGTTGACTAAACCTTTCCTCTGATACCAACTGTAGAGACTCGAAGCTTGACATACATGGACATTACATTACTTTTTTGGAATACATAATACATAACTGAAACAGACACACAAGGATTGTAATAGTTAAGTGTCTTTCGAAACTTGGAATATAAACTACTAATCATGTTGAAAGATCTTCAACCACTCCCATAACGATCTTCCCCTTTTTGTTTCCTTACATAAAACCTTTCATTATTTACTGGGGAAATTAAAACATAAAAAGGGTGAGCTCAAATGATCAGTAAGGTCAAACATAGAGAACATAAAACAATCCATAAACATTTGAAAGCAAAAACATGAACAAGAAATTTAAACATCAAAATCTCGATCAAAGACATAAATCGTGGAAGTATGTAAGTCATATATCATAATGGAACATCAACCATGATAAAATATAATGGGAATAAAACATGTAATTGTGCAACCATTCAGAACATGTTATGATTTCCATAGTAGCCAAGGCATTGCTGCCAAGACCGTCTTATTGGAAAAAGTCCCTTTCTGAATCGAGTTCACTCCGCATTTCAGTCCTGTAACACTGAACCATATTAACTTACCATTCCAGCCATGTATATATCATGAGATATATTTCTTTACCCAATGCATTGTATGGAGATATAGGTCCCACCCATCTCATAATGAAATCATTCTTACTTGTTCCACAAAATAACCATACATCATTCATAATAACCCAATAAATAAAATGGGTTTCATAAACATCATCCCATCATCACATAATCCATATAAAAGAAATGGATATCATTTCATAATAAGAAAAGTGAATCCATGTAAATCATAGAGACTTTATACTTGAAACATACACATATGAAATAATTTCATCTTTGATGGAAAATGGTTTTGATAAAACACTTGAAATGAATTATTGAGGAAAATATCCTTTCTTCTTCAAAATCAATTTCTTTTCAAAAAACAACATGCAATTTGAAAAGGAAACGTTTTTGTTGAAAATAGTCATGAAATATTTTGGAGGAAGCTTCATGAAAATAAGGCTTTATAACCCCGTAAAAATCCATTCATGCCGTATATGTTAAGAAAACATTATTCTCATACATTTGCCGGAAAAAGTAAAAAAGTACCTCATAACGTAAACAAAAGAATGATTCCTTACATACCCTGTAGTAAAAGTTAAAATGGGTAAAAAGGAAATTAAACATACATAAAAACACATTTAGAAAACATTGACATGGAGGATAATAATAACCCCAGTAAATACTTATGTATAATCAATCTCAGATAAAAAAATGAGATTTGCAAAATTATCCCTTACCTTAGGTCTGATATGCTTCGTATGGATCCAAACCTCTTCTTTCTCGAAGTGCCTCCTTTAAACTTTATCTTATGGCACTAAAATTGGTCTTTGAAGAAGACCAGGACCTGTAGGATGTTTCTAAGGAAGTGGAGAAGAGAATTTTACAGGGGCTGGACGAGCTTGAAGGCTCAAAGTGATGTGAGGAAGAGTGGGAGGAGGTTCCCTTTTATAAGGGAGGAGAAAGGCACCTTTGGAAAAACCAAAAATATTATTTTATTATAAAGTCCTATTCGGTTTTTAATAGCACCAAATTGATTTAATTCGAAGCTAAGGTGTGGATGGGTCGAAATCCTGTCATCCAATAGAATTTAGAAAAGTTTAGGGTTCTATTTTAACCTTATCATTTAGATTTAACTTTATGTTAAATAATTTTACTTTTACCGTGTCTTTTTGATTTCTTACACTATAAGGTTAATAAACATACTATAACAAGCCAAAATAACCCCAAGGTGTTTATTATTAAAATATATAACCTTATCTAAGTCATTTGGCTGAACCTTAGATTTTTTGGAATAAAATAACAATTAATAATATAATATTTGTTTAAAAAATTATTTTATATCAATTTTGACACTATTTGGTAATTGATTTTTGTGAAAATCATAACAGAAATATCAGTTCTAAAAAAGTTAATTAAAAAACTACTAACATGTCATATTAACATAGAAAATTATTGGAATTCATAAAAAGTCAGATATTCATTTATTTTGGTATTTAAAACATCAATTGTGCCAATATTTCATTCATAATATAATTATTGCATCACCATTGTGTCATAAATAAATTAAATTATTTAAAGTCTAAAAATTAAAAATAATATAAGATTATGTAGTAAATCTTTTTATCTTTCTAATGAATATTTATAGTCGAATTTATATTATTTATAACCATATATTAAAAATGATTTACTTATTAAACAATGATTTTAACTATTTTAACCCTTCTTTAAATAAATTAATATTAAATGTCCTAATCTAATCCAAGTGGGCCTCAATGGTCCTATTTTATTACTAAGGTTGTTTTTGGTATAATTAAACTTATCCAATAGAATTAGGACATGTGTTAGGGTAATAATAATATCATTTTTACCCTCAATTATCATATTTACTTTTAACCGTGGTAAATAAAAGTAAAAAGTTACTATTCAACAAAAATTATTTTCATCTCATTGAACCACATTTTACTTATTGACATCAACCATGTCTCTCTGATTTTTTATAATTCCATTCACAAAAGCGGTAAAATTATGTTTTCTGTAAATTTGCAAATTCTCTAGGAGGTGGGTAAAAGACGGTCAGAAGTTCTATAAAATTTTTATATATCTAAAATTTTTATAAAATGACTCTAATGAATTGCATTGAACTTATATAGGTATTATGTATCAATTTTGACCTAAAATAAATTTAAATAAAATAAATAATTATTTAAATAAAAAGATGGTTTTTAAATAGTAACTGAGTGTTTTCACTATTCATTAAAAATTGAATGTTTTCTGAAAAATACCAAAATTTCACCATAGGCTAATTTCGATATTCCGAATCCAAAAATGAAGTCCATTTTGAAAGTTGAAATTTACAAAATTTAAAAAAGTGCTTATTACTATTCATAACGGCTAGTTTTAATAATATTTTAATAGCATATCGTTGTTTAGTGAAACTTGGTATTGCGTACAAAACACGCTATCGAGCAAGGTCACGATTACGTGTAATGCAAGCCAAGGTAGGGGTGCGTGTTGTGGAAGACTCCTTTGTTGTTTCGTTATAATAGATTCCAACCATTTTTCATTTATACATTGAATATATATATATATACTCAATGTTGCGTAGAATGACTATTATCAAATAAACTTGAAATTGTGTGTAACACAATATAATAATAGTGTTCTGTATACTGCAAGATAATACGTTGTTGAATATAGGACACAATAATCTTATTGTAACAAAAAACACATGACATCAAATAAATTAAAAATAATACTTATCATAAAATATCGGGTTGTTACATAGATAGCCTGGACACAGCCTTCCAAAATCCAGATAAAGAACCATTAGTGTAAATCCAAGGAAACAAAATCAAAATTCCACATAACTAGACCTATTTAATCAAAATAAACACACTTTCACACTAAACCAACTCCCAACATCAAACATCCTCAAAACAAAAATAAATCAATACCTCATTCTATCCAAAATCAGTCAAGAATACAAATTAAAATCAAATTGAAACCAAACAACAAGCATGCTTCCAACTTTTGATCGAATGGAGACTTCAGCATCAAAACCATGGCTTTTTCAGCAATAGAAGTCTAGAGCATCATATACGCGGAAGCTAAAGCCCCATAAATTCAACACCCAATCAAGGAACCAACAAAATGTGAATCCAAAACTATCACGCATACTCATCCAAAAAAATCACCGCAACCCAAACCAAAACTGTTGTATGAAAATGAAGGAAAGAGAAATATCTAATATGCCAGGAGTCTCGCTGCCAATATCCCATCTTCCCCAACTATAATGAACTAGAAGACCACCCGAAAACACCAACAACACACACCAGTGATATGGCGAAGACCTCAGGCCACTGGATCTGGAAACTCGATCACCGACCAGCACTGGGTCACCATGGAAGACCCATTCTAGTAACGAAGTAATCAAGTGAGAATCTCTTAAAGATGACTTTCCTTTGGTTAACATGCTATTTTTGGACCATTTATATAGAGTTGAAAATGAATTGATAGCATAGTTAACCAATGGTGTATTGAAGACAGTGGCTCTCTATTTCTGATGGCCATGAAATTTTAGAGAAATTTTTTTTTGTTTCTTGTTGAATACCACATTGAGTGGCCTATTGAGGGAGATATGTGTAATAATTTGGGGTAATTTACATTGGTTATAGTCTAGAAACTAATCCCACATGAATTTGTCTATAGTAAAGGGGGATACTTTGTGGTGTAGTTTTGACATCGTACAACAGGTTCTTTTTAGACATATTGATAAATTTCATTTTTATTCTAACAATAGGGGGTAATCAATTTTCATTTTCCATGATTGTTCGACCACTAATGTCTTATTACATTCAAGCAAGGGGAATGAGGAAATATATAAACTATAATCCATGGGTATTTTGAAAACGTGGAATGAAGTGAGACTTTAACATAATAGGAGGGTAAAGATATTGGAAGAGCCTCTCCGGAGGATTAGTTTTCCTTTGGATGATAGTAATATTTTTGGGAAACATATGAAAAACTATTGGGGCATAATGTTCATAGTTAAAATAAGGTGTCTTCATGCCACTATATGTTCATTTCCAATTTCCATGGTTGCTTATGGGGATTCGTACATTTATAGAAACAGTGCATGGTTTTTGAATATTGGTTACTGAACATGAAGAGGGGGAATTACAGGTTAAAGTGTATTGGGATTAGGGGAAGATGTTCTTCCCAAACATGTGCTAGTAGGTTGCCTACTCAGGTCTATCCCCAGTGTGGGAATGGATGGGTCAACATTCATTACCAGATAGAACAAAAATATGAGTCTCATGTGTCACTATTTATCCTATGATGATAGAAATAATGATGAACATTTTTCTTTTATGGATTATCATAATGTGGATTGTTCATGCATATTAAGGGGGATTTTTTTCCCACACACTGTTACCTATGAAGCGACACCCACATTGAACATTCCTATATAGATTCATTTCATTAATAGACACATGGGGGGACATTATTCTTCATTTATAGGCCCAAGAATGAAAATTTATAATCGAGAATTATGTAGTTTTAATTTCATTCAAATGGAAATTAATTTAGTTGATCCAATTAACTTAAGGATGATCAGGTCGAGGTTCTACAACACGTTGAAAATGTGGATAAGAATAATAGTGTAAGTCATGGTTTCAAGGGACCTCAGATCAGGAGAGATGATGTGGGGAAAGAAATTCCTATAAGTGTATGGTAATTGGAAAATCTTATCCCAGGGGTTAATTTTACTTTGGTTGACATTCCTTTTTTTGTGGGCATCAATTTAGAGCCATCGCAGAATTGTGTGAATAGTCATGTAAAGGTTTCCACAAAATATTGGTTGTCCATCTTTCATGGCCCTGGAGGTATATGAAGATTAAAAATAAAAAAATAATGGAGTTTTATTGGTGAAAATTACATTTTTTGATATATTATAAATGTTCAAGTAATGGTCAACCAAAGAGTTCTAAACTCTCTTACATAGATATTGGTCGTACATAGGGGTGAGGAATTTTGATTCCCTTGCTAGAGTGGGAACTGTTTTGATTATTTGGTTTTCTTAAAATTAGGGGCCCTATATAGGTTTGACCCATGAGTAGGATGTACGAAATTTAAACTATATTTTGGTTACCTTCCAGTTTAATGTAAAATGTTTAGGACTTTAGGTTTCCCAATATGGAGGAGAAACCTTTAATATTCCTTTTAAATTTATCCCAGTAGGATCAATCATTGTTGATTTATTTTCCCATGCTCTATGGGAACATCCCCATAGAAAATCATAATCTTGTGTGAGCTATTCTCGGTGTGAGAAACAATAGGCGATAAGTGTTTCTCTCCACCTCTTAGGGATGGAATGATCAATGAAAGGAGAATTATTGGGCTATGTAGTTTAACATCATTTAGTGAGGATGTTGTCGACTTGATGTGAATAAGCTAGTTTTTTCGGTCAGTGCAGTTTTAAGTCTTGGGGAAATCATGTTTACAAGAGAGTTTAACATCCTAATGTATAGAAACAATAACAAAGGAATCATGTGTAAATATGGGCTAATCGGGCTAGGATATCCCTAGTACACCCCAGATGTGGTCAAGGGAAGAATATTTAAAACTTGATTCAAGGAGCCTGAAAATCTATAAGGATAATGTGTTGCTTCAAATTTAGTGGGCTTAAAGAAATAGGGAAAATGCTCTCATGAGGATGAATTTTCCTTGGGTTGATGTGCCATTTTTGTGGGAAACATATGCATAGTCACTAGGGAATTGTGTACATAGTCAAACAAAGTTGTCTACTAGAAACTGCCCTCCCATATCTCATAGTCATGGGTGATTAATGGGATTAAATATTTCCCATGGCATGGAATTTCATGGATTAAAAGGGGATGTCTTTTTATTTGAAAAATATGTAGAAAATGATTAGTTTTGAGGTACAAAATCCTCTACCTAGACCAGACTCATATGTAAAGTGGGTATTATATTTTGACTAATCCTTGTCACTAGAATGAAGGTTAGAGTTATTCTTAATATATTTATATTTTCATGCTGGAGATAGGGGTATATTATTCCCACATAGCTAGAACCAAGAAATCATAGGGTTCACAACATATCTCATCATGTCGAGAATCAAGCCACATGTGTTTCTCAGGATACCACACAGTTTTAATGTCCTATGGTTAGAAATTCATTAGACATGTCCTTTAACTTCATGTGGCTAGGATTATTCTTGTAATACCCAATGAAACTCTGATATATACATAGGTAAAGAGGCATTGTTGACATTATATGGTGCGTAGACAAGGATAATGATCTGAGCATCACTACATATCCTATAGACGCAAGAATCAAGACACACATAGTTCTAAGGATCCCCACACTTGTTGGACTCAGGCATACTAAGGGGGGATTTTTTACCACACTTTCAAGATGATGGTCTTATCATATTCTTATATAATTTTTTCACACAGGGAAAGCCTTACCACCATTCCAAAGATCACATGATTTAGAATTGTTGTGAGAATCAAGGATCGGCGATGATTTCCCCTATAGTGAAGGAAAAATAGAGAATATAATAGAGGAAAGTCATGTCATGTGATAGCTAGACCATGTCTTTAAGGTCAAGGTTTCTCTACGTATCATTCATGGGAAAAATCAATCCATACATAGTTATTGTGATAACCATCAATTTAATGGAATACTGTAATGAATTAGGAATTTCCATGCCTATGTCATACCCATATTCAAGAAGATGAATTTTTTTCATAGAAGATAGACTAGAATATGTGATCTAGGAATCAATATGTATCCTATGATGATATAAATACAATGATACATTCCTCTAGAAAAGTCCCTTCATGCATAGGATTAGATCATAGACAAGGTGGGGGATTAATTTTTGGTGGGGGCTAGACCAAGATAGGGGATCTAGGTGTCACTACATATCATTAAAAGGTAGTTATAAAGCCACACATGGTTTAAAGACACACTCCCTATGCTGGTATGACCCATATGCAGGATGGGGTTATTTTTATCTCTCTTCACAGATATATAAACCATGTGCAATGAATCATTTTTTAGGACACAGTGATCAACATATTGTTTAATTTCATGTTTTTAGGACAATTTGGACCTGAAATTTTATGTGGTGAAGCAAAGACTATTTGGCCATGTGGTTTATCATCATGTTGTTAGGAAAATATATCCATGTAGTTTAACATCATGTTGGTAGGAAAATTTTTCCATGTAGTTTAAGATTATTCAATTAGAATGATTTAGTCATGAAGTCTAATGTCATGTAGTTTGGATGAAATTTTTATGCAGTTTAACACCATGAAATTAGCACAATATGGCCATCCAGTTTAACATCACACTGTTAGGACGATTTGGCCATGCAGTATAATGCCATACGGTAAGGTTGATTTGGCCATGTGGTTTAACGTTGCCCATATAGAACTATTTTACTGGGAATTTTATGGTTGTAAATTTTGGATGATTTGGACACATATTTTTACGTAGTGCAGTTAGGATGATTCTACCATGTATTTTAACATAATTTTTTAAGGATTATTTGTCCATGCAGTTTAACATTATTTGGTATGGAGGATTTGGCCAGGCAGTTTAACGTCGTGTGGTTAGGGTGATTTGGACATGCAGTTTCACATCTTGAGGGTACAAATATTTGTCCATATAGTTAAAATTTGTGCAGTTAAGAGTTTTTTTTATCATTACACAATGAATTTCACCAAGAAGCTAAAATTGGTGGGAGATGTGGTGTGTTATCAATCCATTGAAATAAAGTAATTTACTCTGTTGGTGTAGACCTTGTGTATGTAATATGGTCCTTCCCATTCTCGCTCCAATTTTTTACGTTTCATTCTGAGTATCATTAGATTTCTGAGTAAAAATACTATATCTGTTTTAAGGATACAATGAAGGAAATCCCTTTTTTTGAAGTCCTGTGCGATTTGATTCTGGTAAACTTCAAAATGGTTCAATGTGTGCAATATTTTCTCATCTAACCACTCTATATCATCGAAATGTTTCAAGAACTGTTCATGTGTGGAACTTTGATCGTAGATGGCCACACGATGTGATGAAAATTGAAAATTTATGGGTAGATCACCATTCATCCCATATACTAATAGTATGGGGTGTCTTGAGTGGTGGTTCATACCGGGGTCCGGTAAGCCCACAAAGGTCTGAGGATATTATTTGGACATGATTTCTTTTCTATTTCTACCAACATATAGATTATATTGCATATGGTCTTTTTAAAGGATTACATCTTCCCATTTTCCGTCACATGGTAGTACGATTAATGGTTTCCCATTACTCCATACTCTTAATATAGCTTTTCTAATGAAAAAGAGTAGAAATTGGTTCCATTTTCTATTAGTATTATATGAGGGAAACCAAATCTGGTGATGATGTTGGCTTTCAATCAGCTCACAATTCATCTTTCCACAAATTATTTGAGGGGTGAAGCATCTGCCCATTTAGAAAGGAAGTCAGTTGCTGCAAGAATATATATATTAATAAGGTGGTGTCTTGGTCAATTACCAAAGTAAAAAATTTATTATTAAAACAAAAAATTTCAGGAGTCTAAAATAATTGATTATTTTACAATCACTATAATAAAGGTGTAATAAACCAATAGGGAGGACATCCAACCATGTGGTGACTGGTTGAATCCTGTATTTTCAAGACTATCTTCCAATGTATTCCCCTCACAAATGTAATGTGTAATAATGTAGTTGAAGTCCAAGAGAGAATGAAGGCAATCCATCCAGCGTGTTATAAGACGCCACGTGAGGTGCATCCCACCATTCAAAATAGCTTGAATGATGGTAGTCGAGTCACTTTCCATCTACAGGCTGTTCCAACCCTCTTTCGTGGAAATGTAGATAGAATATATCAAAATCATTATTTCAGGATCTAGAGCCAAGGATATTCCACAAGTTCCATAGAAACATTAAATAATATTCCCTAAGTGATTTCTATAAATATCTCCACAACTTAGAGGCCCCGAGTTTCCATAATAAGCACCATCCGCATTAACATTAAACCTGAATCAGATCAGAGATTTCCAGAATACATCAAAAGTGTGTCTAGGTTGAGGATAAATACCATTAACCTTAATCAGACACCGAATTAAAAACTCATTCATAGTGTGGTTGAAAAATCCATTTTGAATCAAAGAAGCATTCAGAATGGAAATGGGGGAAAACATCTAACCTCCATGTACAAAAAGTGAGTTTTTGTTATGAATAATAACATTTTTATTATACAATAGTTCATGAATAAATTCTTAAATAATAGATAAAAATGCCCTTGATTTGTTGAGGGCCTTCAATATCCATACAATGTTGAAGTCGAGAGTTGATTGAGTCATTAAGTAACCATCTACACTCAAAAAGATCAAGCACATGTTTCCACAGAAAAGTAATAGTAACACATGAAAGAAAAAGATGTTTAATGTCTTCATGATGTTAGTTACGAAGATGACATCTAGGGAAAAGTTGGATCCCAAAATAGTGAAGACAATTGTCAGTGGTAACCCTCTTGGGGGAAATATGCCAAATTATAGTGAATCTAGAATGTTTTAACCATAATTTTTCTAAAATTTTAATCGAAATAAAAGAATTTATAGAATTAATAAATCCATGGTTGGAAAAGGTTTTGGATTCGAGAATTCCATTATGAGAAGGTACCCAAATTAAAAAATCATCATTGTTGTAAAATGGGTATTTTTCAATGACATAATTGATGTTGTCGAAAAAATTAAGTTTCGGAGAGCTAACAACCTTCTTGATAGTACAGCTAATATGATCAAGAAGTTGATTATGTAAAATTATAGATATAAGAGGAGGATTAGCCCATTTTTCATGCCTAAAATTCATTAAAGAGTCTATTTTTACCAACAATCTAGAGTTAGACATGATGTTGGAAAAACATTTACTGGATGTCCAAATGGAAGAGATCGTGTAATTAAAATTTCCCTAGTTCAGTTTGTCAAGAAATCTATTTTAATGAAATAAATGAAGTCATAGTTGTTATGAAAAAGGTTCAAAGTCAGTCTATCTTATATGGCATCATTAAAGAAAATGAGTTTATTTATACTGAGACTACCCTTATCCAAAGGTTTCCGACATGTAGACCAAGGAACAATCCCCAGTTTCCTTTCAAGCATGCTTCCTCTCCGAACAAAGATTTTTATGGCTACATTAATTCTTTTAAGATGACCGGAAAGGCTTTTATAAATCATCTAATCATAGAACTTTTTAGATATAATAGTTGATTTGAATTGTTTATCCATAGAAAGATGATAGGTTCCCATTACATACATTCCTCATATATAAAATTTCAAGGAGTATTTGGCTATGTGGAGTAACTATGGGGTTTTGTGGATGAAATTTTCATGAAATTGGCAGGAATGGGAATTTGGGGTAAATTTGACACAACACAACATCATTTTAGTCCAATAGTACCAAAGCCTTCAAATTTTCTATGAGAGCTGGGGAATCAATTTATATGCTCCAAATGATCCAACATGTACCTCTTCTAGGACGATATCAGTTTCTTCTCTATTGATGCACCTGAGGAGGATCCTATCAAGTGCTCTCTTATAATTTATGTTTTGCTAGTTTGTGTCATCAAACATGATGTAGTTTATTTCCCATCCCCATATTTGTTCTCTTCCACCCCTATATAGTGGGAGTTCTCCTTTTTAGAGGTAATTGTTAATCATAGTCATCCAGATATTGGTATGACCATAGGGTTCAGTGATGAGACTAACCTCATTGATTTGTTGCATCATGGTCTAAATGAATTGCAGGACAATCTGAAAATGGGAATTACTAAAAACTATTTCGTTTCAACTTGGGTTGGCCAGATCCATGGCTACATTTTCCAATATGTCATTTTGAGCATTTCACATCCAGGGTACAGAAGATTATGTTAGCACTAAATGGAATTCTTCCATCATTTCTTGAGAATAGTTCATCAAAGGGATCAGTAGTCACCACTGGCATACATGATGGATAGTTCCAAATCACTTTTTATCTACAGGTCTCCGACTTCCACATGGAGTACTAACACCAAGCCCGTAATAAGGGCCAGGTATTCTGCTTCATTATGTGTACATCCATCTAAAAATAAGGAGTAAGGCATCACTACACTTTTTAAGGAAATGAGTTTGACTCCTAAACCCACCTTATTAAGCCAAGGGTCTTCCATTATTTTTCCTATCAGGATTTTGGAGGAATTGTCGATGTGAATTTCCCCAATATGAGAGTTCTATTGAATAGAGAACACTTCTTTATTTAGAAAATCAACATCTAATGGGTTACCTCTATTGAGGGATGATCTTCCAAGAAATATGTTAATCCTTGTACTTTAACAAATTTCAATTGTGTGAACCATATTTTGAACTCTCGCAGGATGACCGCCCAACGTGACATGCATCCAGTTAACATTGGATAATAGAAAATATACTTGTATGGGTTACTACAGGAGACCAAATGGACCTCGTGGTGCTGCATGTAATGCCTCAGCTTCTTGATCACAAATATTAATGCAAGGTGTCTCTTTTAGAAAAATATAATAACATTTTTTAGCATCGATCATAGTGAAGATGAGGTAATAAAGACAATTACTAGTGTCCAAATCATTCATCTATGTGATGAAGGAACCTATGGGTCGCTCAAAGGTGGCCATATTTATAATGATAAGTCTTCCTTCAATAAGAAGCATTAACAGTTGTGGGATTAATAGATATATATTGATTTTGTCATATGCACCCTAACAATTGTTAGTTCATGGATATTATACACCTTTCATCATCAACATAGTGAAGGTAATGAATTTTCCTATGAGGTTGGCTATGAAGTGCCGAACGTAGTCCATATGTCCCTAGTGTCTGATAGACATAGTAAGGTTTTCAAGGACGTGACATTCCATGTATTTTCTTTTTCTTTTCAGGGTTCACCTCGATGCCACAATGGCGTACAAACAAAGCTGAGGAATATTCACAAGGTAACACCAGATGCACGCTTTAGGGGTTTATTTTAAGACCATGTTTTCATAGTTTTTTGAAGACTATTGTAAGATATACCAAGTAGTCCAAGTGATGTTGTAACTTAACCACCAAATTTTTATTATAAATTTGAGTGACCTTTCCAAGAACGGGTTTGAAAATTCGATGCATGGGGCACTGATATTTTGTGCCGACATTTTTCAAATCGAAAGGTAATAAATTTTACAAAAACACCGCATAGAGAGTCCTAAATGCGGTTGGTTCATCATTACCTTAGGACATTAAAATTTTGTAATAACCTAAATATACTTCCATGAAAGAGAGGTCATATTATCGGGTACTTTTATCAACTAGAAATTCGGTGATGGGGACTGGGAAATCGTTTTTCAGGCAGTGCCAATTGAGATCACAAAAATTAATGAACACTCTAATCAGCCAATTTTTCTTTTGGATGGGGATAATATTTTCTAACCAGATGGAGTATTGGACCTTTTGAATGAATTTAACAATAGTGAGATTGTCGACTTCACTGTATGTTTTGGAAGAATATGTCATGTACGTCCTTCTAGCATCTTTCTTATAACCATGGTGGTGTTCTATAAATCCTAGGTGGTGAGTGGCCACCTTTGGATCAAGCCCTAGAATTTCTATATAATTCTATATGAAAATATCTTATTTTTTCTTAAGTAAATATGTTCATACCACTTTCCCCTCACTAATTAGAGTGGATCATGGGTTTTCTTCCATACCCATTTTTATTTCCTTGAGTTCATCATTTGTGGTAGAGACACCTTCCTCAAATGATGGAGGGGAATCCCTTAGGTGTTATTCTTTCACCTCTAAATCCTCATCATATTTTTATTCATATTATAATATTGATATAAAAATTATGAAAATTTATCAATAGTTGAGGGAAGAGTTTCAATATGGATGTCTGGAATGTAAGGCTGCCTCTTCTTCCTCTTCTACCTGCATGGGCTTCTCTGGAGAAGGTGAAGTGAGTGGTAGAAGAGTTTCCTCATATTATTTTAGTAATGAGACACCTCCTCCTACCTCAGTGGGTGAGGAAATGATTTTATGGAGTTTTGATGACGGTTTGGGGGCATTATTATTTGAATCTCCACCATTATATTATGAGTTAGTTACATTTTCAGCATTATCAGGCTCAACAGTTGTATCTTGGATCATGTGGACCGTTGACTGTGAATCTATATTTAGACTTGTTCACTCAATACAATTGATGGAATGTATATGTTATTCCAAAAACTACTTTTTGGGATTGGTGGAAAACATTTTCAAACTATTCCTACCAGTTACCCAATCAATTTTATCAACTGAGGGTTGTTTCCCCATTAGTTCATAGAACCCGGCATCAATATTGTGTGATTCACAAGGGTCAAATGGGGCCTTATCGGCATGCAGTGTCTCCCTCTATGCATTAATGATATATTTTAGGCACTAATTGTGAGAGTAATTGATCAATGTTGATTATCTCAAAGAATTACTGGAAGGTAATTGAATGTTGTATTATTTCAGGCCACTAGAAATAAGGGGTTATCTACAAGGTCATAAAATTTTGTTTTGAGAATAATTTAGCCTAACAGCTTCAGATTTATGTTTTCATATCCCAAGAGAGTTGTGGTGTAGGGCGTCAGATCATCCTCACTGTAGCCAACCAAACGATGTTTCCATTGTGGTATGTGATTAACTCATGATCTATTTTCAATGAAATTTTTTCTTATATCGGCCCCATTTATCTATCTAGACAAATATAAGGGTTTGATGTGTCCTTGTATGATGGAATCATTATATTGATCCATGAAGGTGATAACTATGTGGATTTATTTATTGTTGGTATATTTTCGGTATAATTCGGTAGAGGCTACCTCAAATTTGAAATCCTAGGGACTTATAAAGGATTCGATGAGTTCCTCGCTAAGAACTTTAGATAGATTCAGTGCATCCATTATTGTTATCTTAGCTGGTACCAAAGATAAATGTTATAGAATTTCTTGTTTCTGATCTAAAGGGAAGTGATTATTTTCTTGGGTGATCAATTTTATAGTTTTCTAGGGTCTTGTGTAATTGATGATGATGGGAAGGACATTGGGATCAGATCCGGAGGATACTTTGTCCCTTTTGGATTTGGTTAGACAGGTCTTCTCACTTATGGAGGAAAATTAGTCACATGTTGTTCCCCTGGTGGATATTCCAGAAGGATTGGAATAGGGTGGTTTCATATGGGGGAAATAGAATTTTTCAGTCACTATTGGGTCCCTAGAGTTTCCTTCCATGGGTTTCTAATACTCTAATGGTTTGAGTGTGGGTGCATCCATATGTTTTATTTCTACCAGGGAGGCATCTCCCTTGATATAGCTAGAATCTACAACTTCTTACTCTAGCCCCTTAATTGTGTGTGAGGACTTCTGGATGATAATCATATTCATCATTGGATAAGGGATCAATGATGAGTATGGCATTGATGGAGAAATAAATTAGCTCCTCTTTTGATGAGGAATTTTCCTTATCATTTTCCTCTAGTGGAGACATTTGACGGGATGATTCCCAATGTGTTTTTTTGGTTGGTAACTGATTGTATTCATTAATTTGATAGTCATAAATAAAATACTGTAAAATATAAGATTGTCTTGGTTTCATGTTCATCTTCGTATAAATTCATTATTCATATCAAATTGGACTTATGTTTTGGTGGTCTACTCTCAGAGGATAGTGGGGCTATGTATGTCGGATGATTTTCGACAATAGATATTGGAAGAATAGTTAGTTTATTTAAGTAGACTTTGAAGATCCATTGGGCTTGTTTGATTTCATTTCTATTCCATCCAGTTACCAAATGTTTTCTCGTCTGGGGTAACATCTTTTTCCCACTCCCCTTTATCTTGTGTTTCTGTGGGAGAAACATATTCCACTTGTGTTGTAGGTGGACCTAGATTGACTTGTGCATAATCTATCAACTTTTGTATGAATTATTTGAAGATTAATCACACATGGATGTTGTACCCTAGTATCCGGTGCAAGTGAATATAATTTGGATGATCATCATGACCTACTTCATGATCTGTCTTCGACTCTGGATGTCGGAGCATATTGAAATTCATGGAGGATATGAAATAGCCATGGACATGGTCATCCCATGAGGAATACACTTTATTTCTTCATTACTAGAATTTATTTCTCTGGGGGGCCCTTTGGTCATACTGATGAGGTGGGTGTGTATGATATCATCCAGGGGGATTCACATGGTAGGGTGTGGGCCTTGGAGCTTGGGCTAGTGAAGTGGGTGGCTAAAGCGTGACCAAAGACGCTTCCAAACATCCTGCTATTTTTACTGGGACTGATGAGGCTTCTTGAAACTTGAGATTTTTCCATATCAAGTAATATTATATCCTTTGGGATATAGTGGGACGAACCAAAACACACTTGTGTACTTCACCAGGATCAGTGGTGTTCACCACTCATCACAAATAATATAAATTCACCTAGAAAGCATCTTGTCTTGGGGGAGTATCCATTTTTGGGAGTAAGTTAGACATATCCATTGTAGAATGATGTCTGAAACTCTCTCGTTATCTCACTATTTTCAGTTCATGTGATCCCTGAATATGGTTTTTGGAAACATTTATCAGAACATTAATAGGAAAATCCATAGCGTGTCCTCCCAACATTTTATCAAATTACCAGGAAAGCTGGTATACAACATGAAAGTTTACCCTTGTAGGGTTCGTATGAAGAATCTAAGCATCATTGCTTCATTTTTCTCTGATTTTCTCATCATGGGATAACAGTAATATGCATACAGAATTATAAGTTTCTCTGAGTCACCCAACCCATTGAAAACTAGGAATACATGGTTCTTTAAGAATGGAAATGGTGGGACATTTCACACCTATTCGGGGTCGGTCTTCTATTCAGGATGTATCAGAGCTAGTCATCCATACATGGATTCCTATCGATATGTTAATGGATTGATGGTTATCATAATCCCTTGATTCTTATCTAGTTGGACTTGAGAATGAGCGGGTACAACATGGGAAATATTGGATGTGATGGCTCCACTAGTACATTACATGGATACCCAGCTAGGGATATCCTTTGTTTATTTTCATGGAAATGCTCCATTTTCACCCCCAATGGAGAAAAATCATGATATTTGTTCGGCACATGGTTTAGGATGACTAATGGTCCTAGATCTACCTTGAACATTCATTCCATATATTCATCATCTATTGGAATGACTCCTAGTTGCATAGACACCTATGGCAGAAGTGTGTACAAACTCTCTACCGGGGGAACAAATCAGGTTATATGGATTCCTTGAGGTTGCTCAATGTTGAATATTTTTATCTATTTAATTACCTCCTCTTATCAGTATAATATCTCTTCGAGTTCTAGGGACACATTATCATTTGGAGGGTAAGGTGGGTTGTAGACCTTTCACTTATGCTTCTCCCTATTAGGGATTTAAGAGGGGGGAAATGAAGAATTTGATGAGGGAGTTCCAAAATTTAAAGCCGCTCTTTGGTTCCAGGTGTGTACACATTCAGGATCGATGTGGACTGACTCTAGGAGGGAATGATCTAATCTTTAATTCTCATCATTTTCAATATTTTTTATGATATCTGAGACAACATTCACTAAATCATATCACATTGCGGGTGGCGTCGACCATCCAAATAGTAGGAGAGCTTCTTGTGTCCCTTGTTGGTGTTTCTCCATCAATTTTGTGGTACCCTTCGGGTTTTATGATGAGGAGTGACTTGAACAGAGCTGTGGTCTAACCTTGAAATATGACTTCATCCTAGGGGACATGAATCATGTTTTGGGGTAGAATGGGAAATCTATCTATTTTTTGTTCTCCCTATACAGGAGAAGACGGATGTCCACTGGTTGGGAATTTGAGGTAAAATACCCCCATCCCAACAGGATGGGGATTCTCACATTCCATTATCATCATTCCACAACCCAAATTTCTAGGTCTTATAAAGTAATTTTGTGTTAAAAATTTACCTAGCCCTGCAGGATTTGGTTTCTCTTATATTTTGGGGGATGCTGCAACTATCGTCACCTTCTTGATTTCCATTGTCCCAATGCGGGCATGATCCAGATATGGTGTCAGATCTGTATATGAATAATTTTCTTACAAGTACATGATTTTGGCACATTTACTAGCTTCCCTTAAGATAGAGGCCTGCTAAATGGTAATAGTGTCTTAGTTTAGGAGTTTTCCAATGGCTTGGTCTCATCAGCCCTGATGCTTTTGAGACTTACTCAACACTAGTTCTTATCAATCATTCCAACATTCTCAAACATGTACATCATTTTGATAACATCTTGGGATGATGACATTTTAGGATTCCATTTACAATGGTTTTTTCTAGATGGGACGTGGAGTGAAGTGTACAACTCCCTATTCTCCACATCATTGGATGCGAACACTAAATGGTGCATCCCCATTGAGGAAATTCAATTTCTACAGTGCATGGAGGTAATGCAACTCATGTATTTTCTTTTTTCATTTATTATTAATGATACCATGGGGATTTAATGGATTCTAGGTCAATTTTCTAAAGAATCTCTTCTAATACATGGTCTACATACCCATCATAGCATAGATATTTCATTTTAAATGGGTGGGGAGTTTTCCATCCATTAATTCTAGTGTTGTTCATACAATATTCTAAATTTTTTGGAATGTTGAATATATGAGTGGTTGTAGGAAAGAACATAACATGTATATTTCCATTATTTTTTTTACATATGATAAATGTACAATTTTATTCTTTTTCCAAGTCTACCTCTACCAGTTTTTCCCCAATTTGATGCTTTGTGATGATATCATTCTTAGTAGAGAGGCTGGTAGACATTTAATTGATTCATGAATGGTATGAGGGTGGCTCAGAGAATGAGCATGGCCTCAGGCCATATCATAGATGAGTAAGGTTATTACATTCCATTGATAGGGTTTCTATCATTTCTAAACTTATCCTACCAAGTGCCACAGAATAAGACGGATTTGAGAAATTTAGACCAGTGGGGGGAGGACATTCTTAATAGTGTGAAATTTAACTGCAGGGAGGGCCTTTGGAATTAGTGTTGTGATGTGGTGGACTAAAATTGTGGTTTAGGTTCCAAATAGAAAGAGAGTATCTACGATGTATACCCTGGTATGACCTTTAGGGAAGATTGAAACAATGGGAGGACCTTTTTCATTTTGATGCCATTGAGGGGAGGGCCATCACAATCACTGTTATTATGAAAAAAAACTACCATCATAGCTATGGATGAATGGATAATATTTGCAGTGTACATTCTGGGAAGGACCATCAAGAAGTACAACAATGAAGGTATTAACTTTTCATTGCATGGTGTCAATATGGGGAGGGCCTTCACGGTGACTGCAATCGTGGCATGGACTTCCATAATTGCTTGACATCTGACTGTAGGGAGAGATATATATGTGGCATATACTCAGTGGAGGACCATCAGGGTGGATGACATAAAGGGAGATATTTATTGCTATATGATCTTCTAGTCAAGTCTAGGACAAAACTAAAAATCATTAGGAGAGGGGTTCTCTTGGTTGATCGTTTCTGGCCCATGAAGTAATCCCCCATGTGTGCTCTAGGGATGACCTTCATAGCTATTAGTAGCAACAATGATGAGAGGACATTCACAAATTCTACTAGTGATTCTATAATTTTTTAATGAATCAGTAATATTTTGAGCCTCTATTGATAGATATCTTACTTAATCAAGAATTCCAGTTTCCAATATTGAAGAATTATGAGAGTGATCTTCATTTTCCAACTGCCTTTCGCTCCATTCATTTTTTGTTATTCTTTTTTCGGAAAATGAGGATGCCTATTGTTTATATGGGCCTTCATATATTTGTCCATATTGGGTTGGTTCTTAATTTTTCATTGAGATACTCCGATTATATTCTTGATTTTGGGCCGAGATATTTACCCTCTCATGAGTTTCCATGACATTGGACTATTTTACCTCAATTGGAATTTGCATTTTTTTCATGATTCGGTGGAACTTGTATCACAGAACATATTTTTCAACCCTCATAGACTGTATAACGAATGCATGTATTATTTGTAGTAACCGTCAATTTTTGTGGATGAATTACCCTACCCATGGAGATGTGATCGTGGACATGACTCATCACTATTTAGGTCAAAGTGATGACATATTGATAGGTTTAGAGGATATGGTATGAATTTTACATTTGATCCTCCATCATTTACAGGATTTTCCGAAATGTGTATTTGGCTGGAATGATTATAAAATCCCATTCTGATGATGGATCAAGATTTTGTTCCTGCTCTGGTCCTCTATGGGTTACTAGTGGGTATTGACCATTCTCATGTGTCGGGTAGAGGAATGAGTCAGTATTGGACTCATAGTTTTGATATGCTGACTTCTTTCAATAGTTTCCACTACATTTGAATGATGGGATTTATATTTAAGGGTTGGAATGTGCATCGGCCCTTTTTTGTATTTGTATTAGGGTCTCGGTATTCATTTGTAAAAAAGTACTCCATTTATATTTTCATTCCAAATTGTTTTTATGGTGGGATTCATTGTCGTAGGGTTGAATTTTCATCAACTTATTAATTTACACAATATTGGAATGGTGTTCCTTATTTGAACTGGCAGTGTTTTATGACTGCCATAAGTTTTCATCTCTATTTAGATGGTGGGATTATTGGGCGTCAGTAGGAATATTTACCTTCTTGTATCCATTTTGGCCTATTTTTATGACATTCTTATTGTTCATTGAAAATATTTACATCTACCAATAATTTTCCTCCTTTTTTATGTGGTGGTATTAGTGATAATTGGAGATGATTTTCTATAGCTCATATTATGCCTTTATATATCCATGGTGGGATTCACAAGAGGGAGCATGATTTTTTATCTTCTCACTGGTCGCCACATTATTTCTATGGAGGGAATTATAAGAGGTGGTAGATTTTTATATCTACCTATGGTTTGACATCATGTTTGTATGGGGAATACCCTCATCCAAAACGTGGGTAATGACTGGCTCTTAATTTTTTTCTTACCTCCCTTGGTGGGTAGCCCGATGGGACTATGTCTGTTGGATTTAAGTTGGTGTGCTCGGTATGATATCCTCTTCAGAATATGGATATTGGTTTTTACTCCACTCATGGTGACATCCTATAGTATATTCCTTGGAGAGATGTTCTGATGCATCTGGGATGAAGTCATTGGAATCAAATTCATCCTCTATCCAAAGCTATGAGAGGGGTTTGTTGTTTTTATCCAAGGAAAGGCTAGCAAAATGATTTGATATGGCATGTGCGGCCTTCTTGAGCTGGGTTGCCTTCCAGAGAAGAATATTTCCCTAGAGAGTTTTCAATGATTGGATGTGATGTATTGAATCCTCTACTAAAAATATATTATAATTTTATGGAACTGATTGATCATCACATTTGAAACCCAACATTGAAGATGATGGGTAGGTGACGAATTTTTCTTCTTTATAGAAGACCCGCCCACCCACATGGTCGTTAAGGTGTGTGTTTGAGCTATTTGTTGGGATGCCATTTGGAATGAGGGTTTCCCATATAACTGGATGCAATATATCTATGACATAAAAAAAACAAAACCTCTTAAATGTACAATCACATGATCCCGTGCATAATTGATGATATTTCCTACCAACCATTATTTTGAATGCGAATAGTCCTTGAGGTGGGGGGGCACTACCTTGGTTAAGAAATCACATCAATTTCACCATTTTTTTCCCAATTCAGGTCGTATCATAGAAATAAAAATGGGATGACGAATATGAACCAATTGCCTATTATTGAAGACGGTTTTATGTGGGCATTACCATTTTTGTTTTGTCCTGATTAGCATTGTGACCCTTTTTGGTGGGCATGATTGTTGCACTATAACTGGGCAGTATATCCTTATTTTTTCATGATGGAGTTTCCACTATTTAGTGGTCCTGAAGAGTGATTTAAGGGGTTTCAATGTTTGTGAAATAAGTCCACATTGGGTACGATGTCCTCCAATGTTCTACTGTGAATTTATTCATGGAGCCCAAAACACCTAACAACCCTTTTATCCATTATTCTGGGACCTTATTTATAGAGTAGGTTCTCATTAGATGATTTGGCCAAAGATACTTAATGACACCATTGGTCTATAGGATGGGAGTTTAGCCTCATTCCACCCTTGGGGGTGAATTAATGCATACTCAATGAATCTCTTAAAGAATTAAGTAATGTTCATATGTTCATGAATCCTTAGTTCCTTCCTAGGAAATATTTTGTGGATTATCCCAAGGATTAAAGATCAATCAGGGATACACACAGGTCGGGAATGACTGAGACAATCATATAATAAACCTTGTAATGATGTGCTTTGGTGCTTATCATCATCTAGGGCGTGGAGAATGTTTTGATGTCGGGATCGAACCCAATGGGATTCTTAAGTTTACTTATGATAGGAATCTTATTCCTTGTATTTCAGTGTAACATTACTTCAAACATCACCTTTAATGATCATGAGACAAGGACTTATCCATGCAGTTTACCGTTATGCTGCTAGGATGTCAATGCATAATATTTCTAGTCAATATTTCATGATGGAATTACCCCCAAATAGGGCTAATTTCCCAAAAAGATATATGGCCTTCTAGTAATATATAAAACTACGATGGATATTTCTTGGGAAATACTATGGTAATTTAGGGTATCAAGATTGAACCTCATAGTTTCTTCCTATGTATCCAAGTTACCTTGTAATCAAAGCCATTGTAGATCAGAATGAGCTAGGACTTACACCATTGAGGCGGACAGTATGTGGAAGAAATTATTGGGGCTCAAATATATGGGATTCCCATTTGAGAGAAATGAGTCTAGATTTACTCCTAAAGAGGATTCACGAGTGATTTTGGGGGAAATATATTTGGTCTAACTTTAAAATAGAATATCCATTGAGCTCATGCCTTAGGCAGGTGTCCTATGTATCTTAATCAGAGGTGAAATCAGAGTTCTCATAGTGCAATTGTAACACCCCGAGATTTTATGAGAATTATTTTCCTTCATGTCTGTTTTTTGTATGCTACACCAAGATTATATTGCGCTATACGCAACACCGTATTAGCATGCAGTATAGTAAACACTATTCGTGGCTTGTGTTACACACAATTTGATGTTCGTTTTTTGGAAATTATTCTACGCAACATTAAGAATAGATTTTGTTTAATTTTTAAATGAAATAAGTTTTGATTATGTTATACACAACACCAAATGGAGCTTTCACTACACGCAGCCCAGACATGGCTTGCATTACACACAATCAAGACCCTCTTTTATAGCGTGTGTAGTACGTAATACCATGTTTCATTAAACAAGATATTATTAAAATATTATTATGAACTAGCCGTTATGAATAGTAATACCCACTTTTTGAAATTTTATAAATTTTATCTGTCAAAATAGACTTCATTTTTTAATTCAGAATATCTAAATTAGCATATGGTGAATTTTTTGTATTTTTCTGAAAACATTCAATTTTTTATGAATAGTGAAAACACTATGTTACTATTTAAAAACCGACTTTTTATTTAAATAATTATATATATATTAAATTTATTTTAGGTAAAAATTGATACATAATACCTATATAAGTTCAATGTAATTCATTTGAGTCTTATTATAATAATTTTAGACATATAAAACTTTTATTGAACTTCTCACCGTCTTTTACCCACCACCTAGGAGAATATGAAAATTTACATTAAACTTAATTTTACCACTTTTGTGAGTGGAATTTCAAATTTTGAGAGACACGATTAATATCAAGGAGTAAAATGTGATTCAATAAGATAAAAATAATTTTTGTTGAATAGTAACTTTTTACTTTTATTTACCATGGTTAAAAGTAAATATGGTAATTAAGGGTAAAAATTATATTATTATTACCCTAACACATGTCCTAATTCTATTGTATAAGTGTAATTCGACCAAAAAAAACCTTGGGATTAAAATATTACCCTTTAGGTACACTTGGATTAGATTAGGACACTTAATATTATTTTATTTAAAGAAGAGTTACAATAGTTAAAATAAATGTTAAATAACTAAAACATTTTTAATATAGGGTTATACATAAGATAAATTTGACTATAAAGATTCATTAGAAAGATAAAAATATTTACTACATGAAGTTATTTTATTTATAACTTTTAGACATTAAATAATTTAATTTATTTATGACACAATGATGATGCACTAATTACCTTATTAATGAAATATTAACATGATTGATGTTATAAATACCCAAATAAATGTAATTTTAGACTTTTTATGAATTAAAATACTTTTATAGGTTAATATGACATGTTATTATTGATTCAATTAACTTTGTTCGAAATAATAATGTTGTTATGAATTTCACAAAAATCAATTACCAAATAGTGTCAAAATTAACATAAAATAGTTTTTGAAATAAATATTTTATTATTAATTGTTATTATATTCATAGAAATATAATGTTCTGAAAAATGACTTAGATAAGGTTATATATATTAATAATGAAACACTTGGGGTTCGTTTGGCTTGTTATAGTATGTTTATTAACCATATAGTGTAAGAATACAAGAAGACACAGTAAGAGTTAGTTTATTCAACTTAGAGTTAAATCTAAATGATATGGTTATAATTGTAACCTAAACTTGTCTAAAAAATATTGGTTGAGAGGATTTCGACCCATACCCAATTTAGCTTCGAATTAAATCAATTTGGAGATATTATAAAACGAATATGACTTTATTATAAAATAAAATTTTATGTTTTTCCAATGGTGCCCCTCTCCTCCCTTATAAAGAGGGCACCCCTTCCCTCTTCTCTTCACACCATTTTGAGCCTTTAAGCTCAGACAACCCCTACCAATTCATCTTCTCAACCTCTCTAGTTATATCATAGAGGTTCTGGTATTCTCAAAAGATCAACTCTAGTGCCCTAAGATGATATTTGAAGGAGGTGCGTCGAGTAAGAGATAATCTCTTCTACCAACTCTTTCAACTTTATTTCTTCTTCTACATCCTTTTATTTAGTTGTTTCATTATAATGTAATAACAACAATATTACTTATATACTGATATGTTATTATAAATATCAAAAAACCATATTTCAACTTTTATCCATCCTATGGAAAATGAAATCACAGCGCATGCGTACATATGGAATACCGTCTCCACGTCGTGGTGTAATCGGTTTTTCCACCACCACCTTACATGGATGGGTATAATGCTGTAAATAATAACTATATATGATTATTATAACATCATACGGATTCTAAGATATTATATAATCCACTCCAATTCCATTCAATAAATATTGGAATGATATCATCGCTCGTGCGTACGTACGGATTACCGTCTCCACGATTCGATGAGATTCATTTTCCATGTTAACAATTAAAGAATGATTATAAATTATATATAATAAGTAATAATTATATATATGAAATAATAATGATACTTTAATTATTTATATATATATACATGTATGTCATCTACTTAATTCCATTCAATTCAATAAGTAAACGAAAAACAGTGTTCATTTGTACGTACTACCTACCGTCTCCATGAACGGAGTATTTATTTCTATTTACCGATCTATTATATATATGTATATTATATATATATATTATATATAAATCATGTTTTATATTCTTGAATTACATAATCATGATCTAATTAATCATATTAATAATTACAAGTCAAAACACGGACGATAAATGAAACGATTTTACCCAAAACACTGCTTTAACATGGAATTGACAAATGAACGGATAATATAAAGTCATAAGTGAATCATATATGATATTATAAATATTATTATGGTTCTGTTATAAGTTAATAATATGTTTAAACCCACGATATAGGAGTCTTGGACACATATAGAAGAAATTGGACATAAGGTATGGGATAATTATTCCAATCTCATTCTTATCTGAGATTGTTTATTCGTAAGTATTTTTTGGGGTTATGTTTATTATCCATGTCAATATGTTCTCAATATGTTTTCAAAAAATGGTTACTTTTCTTCCATGTATGTTTAAAGTCATTTTTACCCTTTTTTACTTTTACCACATCGTATGGAAGGAATCTTTCTTTTGTTTACCATACGAGGTACTTTTTGACATTTCTGGTAAAAGTACGAGAATAATTTTTTTTAACTTTTACGGCATGAACAGATTTTTATGGTTTCATAACGACTTATTTTCATGAATCTTACACTACAAGATTTAATGAATATTTAAAGAAAACATTTTCTTTTAAAATTGCATGTCATTTTGTGAAAATAAAATGATTTTGAAGAAGAAATGATATTTTCCTCAAGAATTCATTTCAAGTGTTTTATCAAAACCATTTTTTATATAAGATGGAATTATTTCATATGTCTATGTTTCAAGTATAATTTCTCTATTATTTAAAAGGTTTCACTTTTCTTGTGATGAAATGATATCCATTTTTTTATGGATTA
Source organism: Viscum album (assembly GCA_963277665.1). Classification (NCBI taxonomy): domain Eukaryota; kingdom Viridiplantae; phylum Streptophyta; class Magnoliopsida; order Santalales; family Viscaceae; genus Viscum; species Viscum album. The sequence goes on from OY728119.1 coordinate 1,920,620,708, forward strand.
TGTTTTGATGGGATGATGTTTATGAAACCCATTTTATTCCTTGGGTAATGATGAATTATTTATGTTCATGTTGTGGAACAAGTAAGAATGATTTATTTATGAGATGGGTGGGACCTATATCTCTCTCCAATGCATTGGGTAAAGATTTATATATCATGATATAGACATGGATGGAACGGTAATTTAATTAGGTTCAGTGATACAGGACTGGAACTAGGAGTGAACGTGATCAGAAAGGGACTTTGTCCACAATGATGGTCTTTGCAGAAATTCCTTGGCTACTATAGAAATCATATAAAGTGCTTAATGGGTTTCCACAATTATATGTTTTTTCCGAAGCTATTTTATTAGGATTTATGTTCCATTGTGATATATGCCTTACGTACTTCCAATATTTATGTCTTTGCTCATGATTTTGATGTTTATATTTAATGTTCAATTTTTTGCATTAAAATGTTTACGGATTGTTTTATGTTCTCTATTTTTACCCTTACTGAGAATTTGAGCTCACCCTTTTTATGTTTTCTTCTACCCAGTATATAAATAATGGTTTTAGTTAAGGAATCAATAGGGGAAGATCTTTATGGGAGATATTGAAGATCTTTCACCATGATTAGAAGATTATGTATCCGAGTTTCCAAAGACACTAAACTATTACGGTGCTTGTGTGTGTGTGTTTTTTATGTATTAGGTATCCCACAAAAGTAATGTAATGTCCATGTATGTCAAGCTATGGGTCTCTACAGTTGGTATCATAGGGACGTTTAGTTAACCTTTGGAAACTAGGATGTAAAAACTTTAGTGAGATCACTAGAGATATGTCTAAGGTGTGTCTAAGGATGTCCCTAAGGTTAAGTATAAGTATAGGTTATAGTCCTAGAATTACAGTAACAATTTAGAATTAAACCTAAGATGTTATATATTGAAGGTACTCCCCCTTTATTATATTGTTTTCCTAGAATGATTTTTTCCTCTCACACAGTTCTTTTTGGGTTTTAGATGTTGGCCGGAACCCGAATGAACCGTGTTGATCAATGTAATGGAGAATGCAATGATTGTTCTCCTGAGCAACCAAATGTGATGGGAGATGGAGTGAAAAATCATATTGTTATACTTACACAAGCTATGAATCATTCTGGATTTCCAAATGATCAGAGAAGGGAACAATATTCTATTGAGTCCTTCATGAGGAAACATCCACCGTCCTTCAATGGGTCTTCTGATCCAGTTGTTGCTGAACAATTGATCAGTACCATTGAAAATAGATTTTCCATTCTTCGCTGTTCATAACATGAAAAAAGTCATTTTAGATGTTTACCATTTAGAATGTGAAGCAGACCAGTGGTCGACTCTAATTAAGAATACAAGGCCCTAAGATGAAATTGAATCCATGGAATGGGATGAGTTCAAGAAATTGTTTTTCATTAAGTACTTCCCTCGTATTCTTCGATCAATGATTGAAATGGATTTACTTGATCTTAAGAAAAAGGATGATGAATCTGTTGGTATATACAAAGTGAATTTTACAAGGCTTGCAAGGTATGCATCTGCCTTGATCATCCAACCTGAAAGCAAAGTTGATCGATTCTTCAGTGGATTAAAATGAAGTCTTCGAAGGGCATTTGCTTGAAGAGACTTTAGTAGATATGATGAAATTGTGCGTTGTTCTATCAAGGTAGAAATGGAAGTTGGTGTTATATATCCATGTCATGGTTTTGAAAAGAATTAAAAGATGGAGTTCAAAGAGAAATCTCAGAATAATGGTGACAAGAAGATGAATGTTTCTTTATTCTCATAGTGTGGAAATAAGCATGGTGGAGATTGTCTTAAAGGGACTAAAAATGTTTTAAGTGTGGAAAAGAAGGTCATCGAGTAGCTGAGTGTCAATGTAATGGAAAAAGGGTTTCTAATGATGTGAATAAAGTAAAGACTATATAGAACGCACCACCAACACTTCAATGCTTCAAGTGCAAGGAAATGGGGCATTATGCTAATCAGTGCCCTAATCCAAGGGTTCATGATGGTCAATGTGAGCAACCTCTTAAAGAAAAGTATAAAGGGAAGTCACTTGAGATCACTATTTGTGATTTTGAGTTTGAAAATGATGTTGTTTAATGATTAAGTGTTTATTTAATGGGATTTAAAAATAGTATCATGGAATCTCATTTATGGCATCGTGAAATTTTGGAATATATATGTATTGGTTTTCAATAATTATATGGTACCGGTAACCATGAAAAGTGATTCAAATATTTTGGAATGCAGATGATATGTGCATAATGAATGGATAATAAGAAAATAATATATTTGATAGTATTCATGAGCTCATGATTGATATAAGGACTAAGTGATATCATGGTTTGAGTATATAGAATTTTTGGGATTTTGGTATGTGGAAAGTGTAAACTTTTAACTGCATTTGATGTTTTCTCTAAGGTTCAATGGGTATTCATTTTTCAAGAGAATACATTATTAAGGCATTCGATTGTTTGGAATATGACCAAAAAGACATATCTTATGATATATTGGCATAAATGACGGTATTTACATGCTTGGTAGATGACCTCTCTTTCAATCAGTTTCCTTATACTGTGAGTTTGGGTAAGCCTAAAGATTGGAATTGATTAAGTTAGACATTAGATAGTATTTTTTAGGGCTAGAACTTTTTGATATTATTATTGAAATATTATAATAGTATAGTTTTCGAAAAAGGACAACCCGTAGGAAGGGCGACAACTCATCGCGTCGGACAAGGCTGTGGGAATCGAACCCACAACTGAAGTGAGATAGGCCTTCATCGCCTACCACTGTCCTACAAGAAGTTCCCGGTTAGTATAAACTAGTTTTATTTTATTAAGCAGTATAATAGATGAATTATAAGTTCATTTTTGGAACCATATACGATTAATCTCACCATATATGGACTTATGTATATAACTTTTTCTAACGTTATGTTTGAGATAGATGGAATGACCTATCATTCTATCGCATGATCTGCTAACACTTCACGGAAGACAAGTTCAACTTCATTTCATTAAGATATGTAGTGGAAATTTTTCAAGGCACGAGCACCAGTAAGATTGTAGAAAAATCAAGTAAATATTTCTTTTAATTCAACAATTCTTCACCTTTAGGGAAATGATCTTGAAAATAAAAAATGTTTTCCTAGTGTCCCTATATCCGATGAATCAGATGGTACCTTAGATCATCAAAAATTTATGGCTTTGTGATTGTTGTCTATTTCATAGCCATGTTCTCTACAACTCTCCATCAGAACTTGATGGTTATATTTCTCTTCCATATCCATATTTTCACCTATATTCTCCTATGTGGAATCCCAAAGAAGAGTTACTTTGGGTATCCATTTTGTTTCTAATGTTCCTTTTTAAAATGATGTTTTAGTAATCCTTTTTATGATGTCAGTTTCTATGAAAGAATCATTCAAGTAGAAAACCATTTATAACCCCAACGAATTTTGAGGGAGAAATTAATTTTAAGGGGGGTAGAATGTAACACCCTGAGATTTTTTGAGAATTATTTTCTTTGATGTATTTTTTTTGTACGCTCCACCAAGATTATCTTGCGTTATACGCAACAACGTATTATCTTGAAGTATAGGAAACACTATTCTTGGCTCCTGTTACACACAATTTCAAGTTCATTTTGTGGGGATTATTCTACGCAACATTAAGCATAGATTTTTTTTAATGTATAAAAGAAATAAGTTTTGATTATGTTATATGCAACACCAAATGGAGGTTTCACTACTCTCATCCCTCACATGGATTGAATTACATTCATTCAAGACCTTCTTCGATATCGTGTGTAGTACGCAATACTATGTTTCATTAAACGAGATATTATTATAATATTATTATGAAATGGCCGTTATGAATAGTAATACCCAATTTTTGAAATTTTATAAATTTTATCATTCAAAATGGACTTCATTTTTGAATTCGGAATATCGAAATTATCCTAGGGTGAATTTTTGGTATTTTTTCTGAAAACTTTCTATTTTTGATGAATAGTGAAAACACTGGGTTACTATTTAAAAACTGATTTCTTATTTACATAATTTTTTATTTTATTTAAATTTATTTTTGGTCAAAATTGATACATAATACCTATATAAGTTCAATTTAATTCATTTGAGTCATTTTATTTTAATTTTAGATATATAAAAATTTTATTGATCTTTTCACCGTCTTTTACCCACCTCCTAAAAGAATTTGAAAATTTACATAAAACATAATTTTACTGCTTCTATGAGTGGAGTTTCTAAAATCCGAGAGACACGGTTAATATCAAGGAGTGAAATGTGGTTCAATAAGATAAAAATAATTTTTGGTGAATAGTAAAGTTTTACTTTTATTTACCACGGTTAAAAGTAAATAGTGTAATTAAGGGTAAAAATAAAATTATTATTACCCTAACACACGTCCTAATTCTATTAGATAAGTGTATTTTGACCACAAACAACCTTAGGAATAAAATAGTATCCTTTAGGTCCACTTGGATTAGATTAGGAGACTTATTATTATTTTATTTAAAGAATAGTTAAAATAGTTAAAATCAAAGTTTATGAACTAAAACATTTTTAATATAGGGTTATATATAATATATATTAGAATATAAATATTCATTAGAAAGATAAAAAATTTCCTACATAATGGTATTTTATTTATAATTTTTAGACATTAAATAACTTAATTTATTTATGACACAATGATGATGCAGTAATTACCTTATTAATGAAATATTAACATGATTGATGTTATGAAAACCGAAATAAATGTAATTTTAGACTCTTTATGAATTAAAATAATTTTATTGGTTAATATGACATGTTAGTATTGATTAAATTAACTTTTTTATAACTAATAATTTTTTTATGATTTTCACAAAAATCAATTACCAAATAGTGTCAATATTGAAATAAAATAGTTTTTAAAACAAATATTATATTATTAATTCTTATTATATTCCTAAAAATATATGGTTAGTAAAATGACTTATATAAGGTTATATATACTAATAATGAAACACTTGAGGTTAGTGTGGCTTGTTATTGTATGTTTATTAACAATATAGTGTAAGAAAAAAATAACACACGGTAAAAGTTAATTATTTAACTTATAGTTAAATCTAAATGATAAGGTTAAAATAGTAAACTAAACTTGTGTAAAACCTATTGGTTTAAATAATTTAGACCCATAACCACTTTAGCTTCGAAATATATCAATTTGGAGCTATTATAAACTGAATATGACTTTATTATAAAATAATATTTTAAGTTTTTTCAAAGGTGTCTCTCTCCTCCCTTATAAAAAGGGCTCCACTTCCCTATTCTATTAACACCCTTTTGAGCCTTGAAACACATACAACCCCTTCCAATTCATCTTATAAACCTCTCTAGTTATATCATAGAGGTTATGTTCTTCTCAAAAGACCAACTAAAGTTCTCTAAGAAGAAGTTTAAAGGAGGTGCGTCTAGTAAGAGGTAATCTCTTCTACAGACCCTTTCAAGATTCTTTCTTCTTCTACTTCCTCTTCATTAGTTGTTTCTTTATAAAGTAATAAAATCAGTATTACATATATACTGATATTTTTTTATAAATATCAAACAAACCTATTTCAACTTCTATCCATCCTACAGAAAATGAAATCACTGCACGTGTGTACGTATGTAATACCGTCTCCACGCTGTGGTGTAATCAGTTTTTTCACCACCACCATACTTGGATTAGTATAATGGGTTAAAGAATAACTATATATGATTATTATAACATCATACTTATTCTGTGATATTATATCATCTATTCCAATTCCATTCAATAAATATGGGAATGATATCATCGCTCGTGCGTACGTACGGATTACCGTCTGCACGACGCGATGAGATTCATTTTCCATGTTAACAATTCAAGAATGATTATAAAGTATATATAATAAGTAATCATGAAATATATGACATAATAATGCTACTGGATTAATTTATATATATATATATATATATATATATGTCATCAACATAATTCCATTCAATTCCATAAGGAAACAAAAAAGAGCGTTCATGTGTACGTATGGCCTACCGTCTCCATGAAAGGTGTATTTGTTTCCATTTATCGATCTATTATATATATGTATATTCTGAATATGTATTGTACATAAATCATGTTTCATATTCTGGAATTAATTAATCATGATCTATGTAATAATATTAATAATTAAAATCAAAACACGGACAATAAATGAAACGATTTTACCCAAAACACTCCTTTAACATGGAATTGACAAATGAATGGATAATATAAAGTCGTAAGTGAATCATATATGATATCATAAATATTATTATGGTTCAATTAAAAGTTAATAATATTTTTAAACCCACTATACAAGTGTCTCGGACACATAGGGAAGAAATTGGACATAAGGTAAGGGATAATTATTCCAATCTCATTCTTATCCGAGATTGTTTATTCATAAGTATTTGTTGGGGTTATGATTACTATCCATGTCAATATGTTCTCAAAATGTTTTAAAAAATGTTCAGTTTTCAGCAACGTATGTTTAAAATCATTTTTACCCTTTTTTACTTTTACCACATCGTATTGAAGGAATCTTGCTTTTGTTTACCATATGATGTACTTTTTTACTTTTCCAGTAAATGTACGAGAAGAATGTTTTTTAACTTATCCGACATGAACAGATTTTTACGGTTTCATAACTCCTTATTTTCATGAAGATTACTCTACAAGATTTAATGACTATTTTCAACAAAATCCTTTTCTTTTAAATTTACATGGAATTCTGTGAAAAGAAAATGATTTTGAAGAAGAAAGTATATTTTCCTCAAGAATTTATTTCAAGTGTTTTATCAAAACCATTTTTCATATAAGATGGAATTATTTCATATGTGTATCTTTCAAGTATAATTTCTCTATTATTTACATGGTTTCACTTTTCTTATGATGAAATGATATCCATTTTATTTGTATGGATTATTTTATGATGGGATGATGTTTATGAAACCCATTTTATACTTTTGGTAATGATGAATGATTTATGTTCATGTTGTGGAACAAGTAAGAATGATTTTATTATGAGATGGGTGGGACCTATATCTCCCTCCAATGAATTGGGTGAAGATTTATACCTCATGATATAGACATGGATGGAACATTAAGTTAATCTGGTTCAGTGATACAGGACTGGAACAAGGAGTGAACTCGATTCAGAAAGAGACATTGTCCACTAAGATGGTCTTAGAAGAAATGCCTTTGCTACTATGGAAATAATATCAAGTGCTTAATGGTTTTCCACAATTACATTTTTTTCATCCCATGCTATTTTATCAGGATTGATGTTCCATTATGATATATTCCTTATGTACTTCCAAGATTTATGTCTTTGCTCAAGATTTTGATGTTTAGATTTTATGTTCATGTTTTTGCATTCAAATGTTTATGGATTGTTTTATGTTCTCTATGGTTAACCTTACTGAGATTTTGAGCACAACATTTTTATGTTTTCTTTTCCCCATGATATAAAGAGAGGTTTTAGGTAAGAAAACAAAAGGGGAAGATCTTTATGGGATATGTTGGAGATCTTTCACCATGATTAGAATATTATGTTTCTGAGTTTCCAAAGACACTGAACTATTACGTTCCTTGTGTGTGTGTTATTGTTATGTATTAATTAATCTGAAAAAGTAATGTAATGTCCATGTACATCAAGCTATGGGTCTCTACAACAATCCATTTGGGTATTATACACAAGAGGAGGGAAATTCTTATGGATCCATGAGGAGGATCTCGAGTCATGATGATTTGATGGTTTGGTTTGGGCTAACACCTAGGAGGATTCCCATTATTTGGTGTAATACAGATGTCATGATCTCCACTAAACTCTAAGCCCATGTGAGTCATGATCATTTTGTGAAACAAAAGGAGAATGTAGATATACTGATTTCATGTACCAAATAATTTTTTGATAGACGGTATTGGAGCCCAAAGGGAGAGAGAGTGAGAGAGAGGGGCTCTAAATGTTCTAATATTCTCTCCCATGTAAATATCATGGATAGACATGCCTAATTATTTATGCGGATGTGTCTCAATCTATACCTGAGAGGATTATGTGAGCCACCTCCAATGGAAAAGGATAGGCACGTACTTCAAGGGGAGTACCATGAAATGGGTTTGTGGAAAGAAGAGAAGCATTGATCCTCATTTAAGGGTAAAGAAGGCTTGTTACCTTTGAATTTGAATTATCCTTTAATGAATAGAAAAACTATGGATTACCATTGATCCCAATAATGGGGAGGTTCATATGATTATTCAAACATTAGGACCCATGATACCATTGGAACTTAAGTATTAAGACATTCTGGGGGTCCACAATACTGTGAGTATTGCACACGTAACTTTGTTTACAATGTTTATATAAACACAGAAGTATATGATGACACACTCGATGATTTTATCATACATTTATACTTTATTTAGAAGAAGAATTGTTCGGATTCCAATAGACAGTTTAGTGGAGGGGATCCAGAGGATGGGAGGGAAATATAAGGGCATGATCAGGATTGGTCGTTGGAAAGCGCGAACATACACCATTTTTCGTACCATTTAGACAAGCAGGTTTGGGTACCCTCTGCAAGGAGAATTTCTATATAGGGGAGGGATAGTCCGCGTACTAAAGAGGTACGCACCCTTAGGATATGTTAACATAGATTTGTTCTACATATTGTTGGATTCCATTTTCATTTCAATTCACTACGCGGTACAAGGTTTTGTCCGTATAGAGATACATTATGCGGCACACAAGATTGAAGATGGGGCATTGATAATATGGTTCACGGGATGTTCATATTCAAAGGTCACATGGTCATGGTTCTTCATTTAGGTTCATGACCAGTTCATTACTATTATTATGATTCCATCCTATCATGGTATGCAAAGGGTTCATACCTACTGGAAACCATTCACAGTTATGTATCGATCATTTATCGTCGATGTATTACATCTGTAATATCCATGATCTCAAAAAATGCATTCCCCCTTCTCAGATCCCCTTAGGGTCCTTTTATAGTTTTTAGGGGAAGCTTAATCTATACGGCACATGATACATTTTTTTAAGCCCTCAAAGAGATCACCAATCCTATGGATGACCCGGTCCATCAAGGATCTCAGGGATCTGGGTCACGACAATTGTAGTTCGCGGTGGGAGCCATAATTTCCATCTCAATCCCACAGAAAATGTGTCTTGTATATGGGACGCCTTTATCATTTCCTCACATGAGAAGTATTTTGGTTTGTGGGGGTTGTTTACTGCGACATACCGCTCCATCCTATTTTTTGGAATGACATCATTCTCGATCGAGATGGCGCTGACATCCTTGTCTGCGTACTGTAGATCATCTCTAAATCTTATTGTGAATCATTCATGGAACCTATTATGTATACCACTCTTGGTCCTTTTCCATAGTTTGATTATTCATAATTCTTCTTCAAATTTTGAGTGGAACATGAATTTTTTCCCGTTATCAAATATGTGGGAGTATTATATTTCCATTTGCGATGTTTTTAGGATCCTACATGGATGAAAGAGGGCATGTGAATTTTTATGTTCATTTATAGAAGAGGAATCTACACATATTTCAGAGTTATTTGAAACCATACTAGTAAGGTTTGTCGATGAATATGATAAATCAAATATTTTAATTACTCTTACCAATAAAATACCTAAAGTCGTGTTTGAAATGTATATAGAGGAGTATATTGCATGAAAATTTTGGTATTTAGAATTTAAGGATAAATTAGACAGATAAATTTCATGGGAGGATTTTAAAATATTTTTAATCAAACAATTCAATCATCATATTTTTGGGATTTCAAGAAAAACATAATGTTTAGTGTAAAGTAGGAGAACCATATAGTGAAAGTGAGGGTATCTAAATTTATGAACATATTATTCATTTCACCTGATGTTTTTGATATTGCATCTTAGAAGGAGCACATTTTGGAATTGGGAATGAGGTAGGACATTTAATAAAAATTTCCATGATTTGTATAAAATATTATAAATATATGGTCAATAGAGTGACAATGGAAGAAAGATAAATCTATGTTATTATTTGTAGAGGAATTATGTTGATATGTACATTATATAGATTGAAATATAATACTTGGAACAAGAAGATAAGGAACTCCTATTTCCATGTTAGTGTGATGAAATAGAATATGATGGTTGGATCAGTGATTATTCATCCAAAATGAAAGGGTAAAACTGGATGATTTTAATGTCATTCATTCAAACACATAAAGTTTGATTTTATGACATAACCTACTACACTCCATAATATTAAAAATATAGGGAACCTTTTTTGTGTTTATCATAGTTCTCCATGGTCAAGAGTTTGAGACACAACTCATATTTTTTAGACATTGTATGATTTTATGGGATGATAGAAATAGAATACCTCTCATTATATGAAATAAGGTATATTTTTTAATTTTTTGAATTCCATAACTACTTATGAAAGGGAAATATTTAATGTTCCTATGATGAATAATGTTCAAGGTCTAAAAAGTTATATGGAATAGTGAATGTGATTTCATATGATCATTATTAACCATTTAATATGATAGGTAAAATTATTTTGAATTCTACACTTATGAATTATTTTTTTGATATGACTTCATCTCATTCATTTATTAATTTTTTATGTTGTTTTTATGAGTATTTTTGTTGATCTAGTTTCTCCTATTTTGAAACATCAATCTCCTCTTGGTCATAGAGAAATTTTAGACATTTTGTATAGAGTATGTTCTATAACTATTGATGGAGATGAGTTGATAATTTATTTATCTATTCTTGTAATTGATAGCAATGATATAATAATGGGTACATATTTTTTGACATTGTTTGAGTAAGACATCGACTATTATACCTGAAGTGTTAGTTTTACAACTAATGATGGTGTAGAGAATCACTTTATAGGAGATTTAAATATAAATCCACATGAAAAAATTTTCTTTGAACAAACAGTTCGAATGATCTGATACTGGTTGACATATTTGAGCTTAGAATCAATGGAATAGATCAAGAATAGTAGTTTTCTAGTTGTTATTGATCTATTTTCAAATGTTTTTCCAAAATGTTATCATGGTTTACATCCATAATAGAAAAAGATTATATATTTACATAATTCTATGGATGTTTCCTATCTCACATATATCATATCAATTGATAGAAAAAAAATTAATATACTTGAATGTGAATTTGGGAGAGTAGGATTGTAAGGAGTTCATTCGACCTAACACATCTCCATGGGAATCAATAGTCTGGTTTGTGAAAAATAAGGATTGAACAGCTCGATTGAGTGTGGATTATCATAATATTAATGAAGATATGATAAGTAATAGGAATCTACATACATACCTTAATGAATTTGTTCTTTAATGGAGTTTATCTCAGTGGATCACTAAAATTTACATGCGATCATGATATCAATAATTGTTGGTTAAAAAATTTTATATTTCAATGAAATCTTTCTGGAGTACATCTAGACATTATGAATATTTAGTTATGAATTTTCTTCTTAAAAATGCACTATTTTTTAATTTATTGATGAATTAGGTTTTTTAAAATATCAAGATACTTTTTTCATTGTCTTTCTAGGTGAAATACTGGGGAATTCTCAGAAAAGGGTTCACCATGAGCATCACATGGTGATAGTGATTGAAATTTTACGAGATCATCAAATGTATTCAATATTATCAATGTTTCATTTTTGATAAAATAATTACATTTCCAAACACATTTTATCTTTTAAAGACAAATTTTTGTGGATGTAGAAAAGCTAAATGAATTTATCTCTTAGAAACCAACAATGAATTTCATCGAGAAGTGCTGTTTCTTTAGTCTTTCTTGTTATTATTGTTTTTTTGTTTAGGATTTATCACTAAAAGGTTTGAACGTAAAATTATTGATGAGAATAATATACCATTACAATGTTGAGGGGAATTTCATAAGACTTATTTTAATCATAATTTTCACCTTACATTAAGAAAAATATGGATATTCCCATAATTAGGACAATGTTATGTGGTGTACTATGATTCTTAGAGATCATAGTTGAGTTGTGTTCTCAAGAAAAAGGCCATTTTGTTGCTTATGTCTCACATAAGGTATGGTTTAATGAGAATAACGAATTAACCCATTATTTATAGTTACTGACAGTAATCCTTATTTCGAATACTTGGCCTCATTACATCTTGGGGAAGAAATTTATATTTCCCAAAAATCATGGGATCATGACACAAATTTTCCCAAAAAGGTGTATGAATCTGAGATAAAGAATTAAATAGATTATCTCATAATTTTCTACATTGTATTGATACATAAACTAGTTAATGTATATTCTATGGAAGATGAATTATACCAAAGAACATGTATTCATTTGGAAAATAAGCATTAGATCAGTAGCAGTTGATGTCTGCCCTAACCATCATCAAGATAGAATGTGAAGACCCAGGTCATGTTTTAGTTTTATTTCTAGTTTTTTTTCATATTTGGTTAAAATATCTAAAGAGGCACACACGTCTGATATTGAATGTATTAAAATAAGTTCTAAACTCAATGGTGGGGAGACCATTCAGGGATGGAAGCAAGAAATGAATTTCATTTTTTGGTTTTGAGATTTGATAGTTATACCTATTTATTTTCAAGAACAAAATCATGATTCATACCACAATTCATGATGGGTAGATCATCCTAGAATTTAGAAGGTTTAGAAGTCATTGAAATCATAATTGTGTTGTGTGTACATGAAAAGGAAGGTTGTTGAGTTTGTTATGATATTCCTAAAAATTTATTATGTCTTGGAAGAGAACTAATGGAAAGTGGGTATATTACAATCATTACCAATTCTAATTTGGAAGTTGGAGACGATAGTTATAGATTTTTTAAAAGTTCTCCCAAGGAAGGTTTTGAAACATGTTTCCATAAGGGTGATAGTTGATCATATCATAAATTTGGTCATTTCTGTAATTCGCCGACCCCAGTTACCCAGAGTTGGTGCATTATTTTAATACATTGGCACGATTACAAGGAATCATATCCCAAAGACCCGATAGGTTTAGCAGTCTTTGAAAAAAGAATACATATATTAACTTTACATTACAATATGAAGCATAAAACACAACATAGATTGATCATTGAGAATTCCATATTTCCCTTTATCTTAACCTTGTAGATCAATCATAATACACTTCTTAGAATCCTGGGAAAATAATACATAATAAAGGGGTGATCTCAGATTCTTAGTAAGGGTAAATTATTTTGCGGAAGCTATAAACTTATATGGAAATATGTTTAATCAAAACAACATCCTTTTAAACATAATCATGAACGTAATATGGTAAAAAAATGATACATTACCATATAAACATGCACATGGAAATTTTACACGTCGAATAATCACATGTAACAACTAATTTCACAATGAGGGAATGCCTAATACCGGACATCATTAACACATAGTCATGGCCTCATGCCAAGAATACAAATAAATTTTTTTCGAGGCCTTATGCCAAGACACTACTTTGTCTCATGAGACCTGCTGATGCATCGAGGACCTATAGCGTGCTCCACCCATATCTTACTAAGTCCACTTCATTGCTCATATGAAAAAGTTGAAACATAACATAAACATTCGTATTAAAACGACAATAAGATATGTCATTACATTAACCAGAAACCATGAATGGTATAAAAATAGAACATCCAAATTCAAACATATCATAACTCATTCAATAAAACATGGACGATTTTATTATAATAAATCAACCTCAATTAAAAAAATATCCAATAAAGGATACTGACAAAGTTGAAAATGCGAGTAAAACTTTTTGAGAGAAATTACCTTTATTGTAAAATCCTTTAAAAGTCACACATTTATAAAGGAAGTAAATTAAAAGATATTTTTGAATCAAAGTGTCCCATACCACTTGGAAACTTTTGAAAAGAATTATCATTTTATAACATTCATGTCCATATAATTAAATCCTTAAAATCATTTTGAAAACATGGACATTAATTAAAAATGTTTAAAAAGATAAATCATTATAAAATTTAAAATTATGATCATGATAAAGGGTACTTTTCACAAATCCTTAAAATATTAATTTTGAAATCATCTTTATGAAAATGGACATGGATGATAAAAGTGTTCCAGTAAATACTTACACCTAAACAATCTCGGATAATAATCAGATTGAGGAATTAACCCTTGCCTTGATCATTCCTTTAGTCGATGGTATGTTAAACCTCCTATATGAAGACTGTAGTATGTTATTAAATTATACCAGAACCATATTAATATTTATTTTATCATAAATTATTCATTTATGCCTTTATATTACCCATTTAATAATAATTTCCTTGTTAAATTAACATTTCGAGTAATAATCGCTTTCTTTATCGTATGTGTTTTAACTTGTTACTCTTGATTGTATCTCGTAGATCATGATTTAAATATTTCCAGAATATAAAACATGATTTATATATTATATATATTTATAATATAAATATGTATAATAGATATATATATGAAATGGAAAACACCATTTATGAAGACGGTAGTCCGTACGTACGCATAAACATTGTTTCCGTTTTCATAATGTATTGAACAGAACTAAGTGAATAAAATATATGTAATTAAATATATATATATAAATAAATAAATATATCTCTATTATAATTATTATGTCATAAATTAAAAACATATTAGTAATATATATTTTTATAATCGTCAATGAATGGTGAATGTGGAAATGAATCTCATCGCATCGTGGAGACGGTAATCTGTACGTACGCACGAGCGACAATATAATTTCCATAAAGGTGTGGAATTGGATTGTTTATTAATTTTACAGAGACATTATCATGTTATTTTCATTATTTATATACATATTTCTCATCATTATAACCATCAAAATAACATAGTGTTGAATAACAAATTACACCACGGCGTGGAGATGGTAAGCCGTACGTACACACGCATGGTGACATTATCACTCATAAGATGTATAGAATAATGAATATAGTTGTGAAATATTTATAATAACATCACAGTATATATAATATATTGGATTTATTATTTTAGAATGGAAATAACAAAGACTGATGAAGTGGAAGAAGAATGGAACTTGAAAAAGGGTGGTCAAATCATTAGCGCTTCTTCAGGTTCTTTCTATTGATTTGATCAAAAGGGATCCTTAGTTTGGATTTCTGATCAAAATGATGCCTCTAGATTTAAGTTAGGGAAGTTGGGAGGACATTTGGGCAGGGTTTGGCCGAGCCAAATGGCTTTGGAGGTGTGATTTTGAGCGAAGGGGAAGTGCCCTTTTATAAGAGGGGTGAGGGTCACTTTAGGAAAAGATTAAAGTATTAATTTATTATACAATAATATTCGATTAATAGTGTTTATAAATGAATTTATTTCTATACATTGGTGGTTATGGGTCGTAATATTCTCCAAAAATAGGTTTTAGAAAAGTTTAGGTTAGCATTTTTACCTTATCATTTAGATTTTACTCTTAGTTAAGTAGTTTAACTTTTACTGTGTCTTCTTGTATTCTAACTATATATGGTTAATAAAAATACACTAAACTTTTATGAGAACCTCAAGTGGCTAATTAATGACATATTTAATATTATTTAATCCCTTTGGAAGAACCTTATATTTTTATGAAAATTATATCAACCAATAATATAGTATTTGTTTTAAATATTAATTTATTTCAATTTTGACACTATTTGGTATTTTGTTTTTGTTAAAGTCGTCACAACTTGATTACATAGAAAAAGATACATTTAATCAACCCTAACAAAACATATTCACCTATAAAATTTGTTTATGTCATAAAAATTTGAAATTATATCTATTTTAATAGTTATAATACCATTTATTTGATTATTTAATTAATAAGGTGATTGATGCATCATCATTGTGTCATAAATAAATTTAATTATATAATGTATAAAAATTATAAATAAAATACCATGATGTATGAAATATTTTTATCTTTCTAATGAATATTTATAGACGAATTTATCTTATGTATAACCCTATATTAAAAATATTTTATTTAATAAACATTGAATTTAATACTTTTTACTCTTCTTTAAATTAAATAATACTAAATGCCCTAATCTAATCTACTTGGACCTAAAGGGTCATACATTATTCCTAAGGTTGTGTTTGGTCCAATTACAATTATCCAATAGAATTAGGACAATTTTTATGGTAATAATATTATTATTTTTACCCTTAATTACCTTATTTACTTTTAATCGTGGAAAATAAAAGTAAAAAGTGTTTATTCACCAAAAATTATTTTTATCTTATTGAACCACCTTTTACTCCTTGATATTAACCATGTATATAGTATTTTCTAAATTCTACTCACATAAATGGTAATCTTATTTTTTATGTGAATTTACATATTCTCCTAGGAGATGGGTAAAAGACGGTGAAAAGTTCAATAAAATTTTTATATATCTAAAATTATTAAAAACTCACTCAAATGAAATAAATTGAACTTATATAGGTATTATGTATCTATTTTGACCTAAAATAAATTTAAATAAAATAAAACGGTTTTAAACTATAACTCAGTGTTTTTCACTATTCATCAAAAATTGAAAGTTTTCAGAAAATTACCAAAAATTCACCCTATGATAATTTATATATTGAAAATCCAAAAATGATGTCTATTTTGCCAAATTCAAAATATATAAGTTTCATTTATTAATTTCAAATTAATTCTCGTTGTCAAAACAAATAGCGTGTTTTTAAGAAACAATAACTATGAAAAGATTGACACTTTTTTATGTTTAATTTCGATGTGAAATTAATTAAAATGACCAATATTAGATTAAAGGTAAAAAATATAATCTATTTATGCTTCCAAAACATTAAAATTTATATTTTAAAACTATAAATTATTTTGATTAAAAAGGTTGCTTTCAGTTAAAATATAGTATTTTTCACTATTCAACCAAATATGAAAGTTATCAGAAAAACACCAAAAATTTATTAAAACTAAATTCTTATGGACCTATTCTAAAGAATAAGTTTATTTTGTAAAATTTAATATATAAAAGTTTCTAATTTTGGATTTTAAAAGGGTTCTCCCTTAAAAGGCGGTAAAATTGCATTTTTTGAAAAATACTATTATATGAAAAAATGTATTTGTTCTTAAATTATCTCTAAAAAACTCATAATATGGATTATATAAATATATGGATTATATAAATTTCAAAATGAAGTTAACACTATTTATAACGGCTTTTGAACGGCTAGTTTGGTATGTTGTGGTGCACTTGAACTCAGTGATGCATGTAGTGAAAGTTATTGAATTACTTTGAAGAAATAATGTACTTTGAAATCTTGGGGTGTTACATTCTTCCCTCTTTAATAAATTGCAACCTCAATATTTGAAATTGTTCTTCAAAAAGAAAAGTTTGAAAATTATAAATTCATTTGTTGGAAAACCCACATAGGAAATTGGGTTAATTAAATTTAGTCTTAATAAGAGGAAAAGGGAAATGAAAAATTCACCACCAAATTATGATCTCAATTAGGATAACATTGGTGGCAAATAGAGACACATAATTGGAGGGAAAATGTAAATATTTATAAATAATGATTTAGGTCATTAATCACAACATATCAATTAAATATATTGACACAAAAAATCCATTATCAAAACCATTTTCAATACCAAAATACGTAAAAAGAGTACATGGTATTTATTTTTGTTTTATTTAAAAAACATTTTGGCTTCTTAAGGAATCTAGAGATCAAATAAAACTGATGGTGGGTGAAAGGCCATTTTCACCACCTACATTAAAAAACATTCCTTTTTTGTCGTTTATTAAAACACTTCATAGAAAAATATTCCCATTGAAATGAAAATTCAATGGGTTTTATACACAGTATAAAAGAATATCATTTGGAAATCAAAGGATGCCTCAATGAAAGGATATTGTGAAGAAGTCCCTTAACTAATGTTTATGAATTAATTTAATCATAGAATAAGAGGGAAATATATATATATATATATACATGAAAATTATAGTTACATCCTTTAACTAATTCCTAAGACAAACTCATATTTCACTCCAAAAGATTTAAAAAAAATATTTTTTATCCTAATCATATATGGTTCCAAAAATAATGAATTTATAATTCACCTATCAGACCTTTTAAAGAAAAAATACATTATACAATCTAGGACATCACGTGGGTAAGTGATAGGTGATACACCCTTGACTCCCTTCGGTTGCGGTTTCAAGCCTCGTGGCCTTGCCGGACGTGACGGGTTGCCGCTCGACCTCCGGGTTGTCCTTTTTATGGAAAACCAAAAAGAAAATTAACAATAGTATCCAATTTAAAACTTAATCCATTATAACGATTAGAATTATCCAAAATACATATATCAAAACTCTCATTCCAAAGTTTATAATGAAGTTAAACATAATGAGGATCCTTTTTTCCAGGTAATAACATGTGAACGCCTTCATCATGTATTCTTTTACAACACCGCAACATCCTGAATTACCAAAATAAACCATCTCTTATTCCAAAATCACTATCTCATTATCAGGACCATATTAAGGATTACCTTTCATTCGAAAATTTATTTTACAATATTTGTAGCTTACTATTAAATCACTTTTCCTAGAACCATATAATCTCAAATCCTCAATAAAATAGTTCTACTGTACAATCCTTCTTTATATCCCTAATTCATGTAACCATTATACTATTGATACAACACTCAAATGAAATAATTTATAATAAAAACATAAGAACACTATTCTTTATTCTTCATCTGAGGTAGTATCATAACTTTATAATTATCCAATAACATCATTTGTGGTATACTTTTATGAATGGGACATTGATTCACGTAGTGTCTCAACGCCTTGTATATAAAGCATTTTACATTTGAAAACTTTTTCTTACCATTTAAATCACATAAATGTTTTCCTTCTTCTCCACACTTGTAACAAACTCCCATTCCCATCATGCATTTACCAAGGTGATTCATTCAACATTTATCACATATTGTAAAATCATTCTTTCCCTTATTCCCTTTATCCATATTTATTTCTACCATCCTTTTCTTCTCTGGTTTCCCTTCCAAGCCATAGGATTCATAGAATTATTTACTGATCTTATTAACAAATGATTCTATTTATTCATAAGATGATAATACATGGGAGACTATTTCCTTTCTAATTTTGTATTAATACCATGTATGATATGACCCTTTTTACTCCTTGGATCATACTTATTGCTTGAGTTCTCATTCCTTCCACTGGGCACCATTTCTAAGAAATGTCATACACTAGGTCAGTTTATGAATCGCAATTCATAATTCCAAATATGTAAAATACCGAACATAAGTTGAACAGTTTATGGATATAATCCATAATCACAAAAAAATTCATTGTGGAGGTATATACTCATAAACCCTTTATAGTTGATTCTAAAGAAAAAGAGAATTATCCAAATCATATCCCCCAGGAGTGTTGTAACCAAGAGGGTAACAAGGCCTATTGTTGTGCACCAGTTCCCGTTTGAGTCTAGCTCAAAGCGGTGTTTTCAGGTTTTACCCCTAGGTACATCTGTGCCAGAGCCACCTCTACCTGCTCATATCTAGACATGGATTCATTTTCATAGAAAACATACAAAATCATTACATTTCAAAAATTCAAGGAATTCTTTCTTTACTAATATTCAAAATCTATCTTAGGGTAATTTTCTCTAATCAGAGTTTATCTAAATATAGTTTCCATGATTATTGCTAAACTTCCTCTGATACCAACTGTAATACCCCAACCCCAGTTACCCAGATTCGGTGCATTATTTTAAATCATTGGCACGATTACAAGGAATCATGTCCTGAAGGACCGATCAGTTTAGCAGTCTTGGAAAATTGATTACATACATTAACATTACATTACAATCTGAAGCATAAAACACAGCATAGATAGTTATTTTAGAATTCTAGTTTTCCCTTTATCTTAATCCTGCATATCAGTCATAATGCACTTCTTGGAATCCTGGGAATATAAAACATAAGAAAGAGGTGATCTCAGATGGTCATTAAGGGTTAATAATTTAGTGGAAGCTATAAACACTTAAGACAAGATTTTTAATAAAAACAACACCCTTTTAAACAAAAACATGAAAATAATATGGTATAAATAAATGAAACATTA
This sequence comes from Viscum album, assembly GCA_963277665.1. Lineage (NCBI taxonomy): Eukaryota > Viridiplantae > Streptophyta > Magnoliopsida > Santalales > Viscaceae > Viscum > Viscum album. The sequence continues at coordinate 1,920,641,015 of OY728119.1, forward strand.
CCATATAAACATGCACATAGATATTCTACTAGTCGAATAATCATATGTAATAACTAATTTCACAATGAGGGAATACCTAATACCGGACATCATTACCACATAGTCAAGGCCTCGTGCCAAGAATAAAAATAAATGTTTTTCCAAGGCCTTGTTCCAGGACACTAGTTTTTCTTATGAGACCTACTGATGCATGAAGGAGCTATAGCAATCTCCACCCGTCACTTACTAAGTCCACTGCATTCCTTATATGAAAAATTTGAAACATAACATAAACATTTATATTAAAACTAGCATATTAAATTTCATTACATTAACTATAAACCATGAATGGTATAAAAATAGAACATCCTCAGTCAATCATATCATAACTCATTCAATATAACATGGAAGATTGTATTATAATAAATCAACCTAAATTTAAAAAAACATCCAGTAAAGCATGCTGACACTGCTGAAAATAATGAGTAAAACTTTTTGAGAGAAATAACCTTTTTGTAAAATCATTTAAAAGTTACACATTTATAATGGAAGTAATTTAAAAGAGATTTTTTAATCAAATTGTCCCATACCACTTTGATACTTTTAAAAATAATTATCATTTCAAAGAACTCATGTCCATATAAATATATCCTTAAAATCATTGGGAAAACATGGACATTAATTTTAAAGGTTTAGAAAGATAAATCATTAAATCAATTAAAATTCTGATCATAATAAATGGTACTTTTCAAAAATACTTTAAATATTAATTTTGAAATCATATTTATGAAAATGGACATGGATGATAAGAATGTCCCAGTAAATACTTATCCATAAACAATCTTGGATAAAAATGAGATTAAGGAATTAACCCTTACCTTGAACATTCCTTTAGTCAATGGTACATTTAACCTCCTGTATGAAGACCGTAGTATGTTATTAATTTATACCAGAACCATATTAATATTTATGTTATCATACATTATTAATTTATGACTTTATTCTATACATGTAACAATAATTACCTTGTTAAATTAACATTTCAGGTAATAATCACTTTCTTTATCGTATGTGTTTTATCTTGTTACTCTTGATTGTATCACCTAGATTGTAACACCTGAGACTTTTATGTTATATAAATCATCAAAGGAATCTTTTTCTACACAACACTTGCTTGGCTTGCTTTACACGCAATCACGACCTTCCTCGATAGCTTGCGTCGTACGCAATACCGAGTTTCACTAAACAACAATATGCTATTAAAACTAGTCGTTATGAATAGTAATAACCACTTTTTGAAATTTTATAAATTTTATTTTTCAAAATGGACTTCATTTTTGGACTCAGAATATCGAAATTAGCCTAGGGTGAAATTTTGGTATTTTTCTGAAAACTTTCAATTTTTGATGAATAGTGAAACCACTAAGTGGTAGGTTAAAAACTGAATTTTGCATAAAACATAATTTTACCACTTCTGTGAATGGAATTTCAAAAATCCGACAGACACGGTTGATATCAGTAAGTAAAATGTGGTTCAATGAGATAAAAATAATTTTTTTGTGAATAGTAACTTTTTACTTTTTTTTACCGCGGTTAATAGTAAATAGGGTAACTATGGGTAAATATGATATTAATATTACCCTAAAACATGTCCTAATTCTATTGGAAAAGTGTAATTCGACCAAAAACAAACTTAGGAATAAAATATGACCATTCAGGCCCACTTGGATTAGATTAGGACATTTATTATTAATTTATTTAAAGAAGGGTTAAAATAGTTAAAATCAAAGTTTAATAAGTAAATAATTTTTAATATGGGGTTATACATAAGATAAATTCGACTATAAATATTCATTAGAAAGCTAAAAATATTTCTTACATAATGGTATTTTATTTGTAATTTTTAGACATTATATAATTTAATTTATTTATGACACAATGATGATGCAGTAATTATCTTATTAATGAAATATTGACATAATTGATGTTATAAACACCAAAATAAATGTAATTTGAGACTTTTTATGAATTCCAATAATTTTCTAGGTTACTATGATATATTAATGTTGATTTAATCAACTTGGTTCGAACATATAATTCTGTTATGACTTTCACAAAAATCATATATCAAATAGTGTCAAAATTGACACAAAATAGTTTTTAAATCAAATATTATATTATTAATTGTTATTTTATTCCTAAAAATCTAAGGTTCGGCCAAATGACTTAGATAAGGATATATATATTAATAATAAACAATTTGGGGTTCTTTTGGCATGTTATAGTAAGTGTATTAACAATATAGTGAAAGAAAACAAAAAGACACGGTAAAAGTTAAATTATTTAACTTAGAGTTAAATCTAATTGATAAGGTTAAAATAATATCCTAAACTTGTCTAAATCATATTGGTTGATAGTATTTAGACCCATCCCCACTTTATCTTCGAAATAAGACCCTTTGGAACCATTATAAACCGATTTTGACTTTAATATAAAATAATATTTTGAGATATTCCAAAGGTGCCCCTCTCCTCCCTTATAAAAGGTCACCTCCTCCCCCTCCTTCTCACACCAAATTGAGCACTCAAGCTAGCCCAACCCCTGACATTTTCTCCTCTCCACTTCCCTAGAATAATCCTAGAGGTCCTGGTCTTCTTCAAAGACCAATATTAGTTCCCTAAGTGGAGGATTCAAAGAAGAGTTCCAAAGAAGAGGTAATATCCATTACCGATCTTTTCAATTTCTTTCTTCTTCAACTTCTTCTTCTTTAGTTGTTTCATGATAAAGTAATAACATCAGTATTACTTACATACTGATATGTTATTATAAATATGAAACAACCCTAATTCACCTTCTATCCATCCTACGGAAAAATGAAATCACCGAGCGTGCGTACGTACGGAATACCGTCTCCACGCCGTGGTGTAATCTATTTTTCCACCATCACTTTACAAGGATGGGTATAATGGTGTAATGAGTAACTATTTATGATTATTATAAAGTAATATTGATACTGAAATAATATATATATACTCCAATACAGTTCCACGATCATAGGAACGATATCATCACTCGTGCGTACGTACGGAATACCGTCTCCACGATGTGATGCGACTTATTCTACATGATCATCATTACATAGTAATTATATAAATGAATTGAATGAATAAATATGATATATGTTACACTAATACCATTCTGGATATAAGGTATCTATAACCTTAAAAGAAGAATAAGAATTTATTCGACAAAACACGCATAAGAACAAAAGGCAATAAAGACCCAAGTAACAAGTAACAATGAAATATTACTAACAAGAAGCTAAGAATATGACCATATATGATATCATATCAATATGTATGACTCTGGAATAAGTTAATAACATTATTTAAACCATTATACAGGAGCTTCGGACACGTACAAAGCAAATCAGACCTAAGGTAAGGGAAATATCACAATCTCATTTTTATCCGAGATTGTTTATTCGTAAGTATTTACTGGGGTGTATTTTATCATCCACATCCATGTTCTCTCAATATGTAATATTATTTCCATCCACCTACAATTTTTTAAATCCAATTTTACCCTTTGGTGAATTTTTAGTAATAGTTATGAAAGGAATCTTTTGTCGTTTTTCGTACGAGGTACTTTTTGACTTTTTCGACAAAAGTACGAAGAATGTTTTTTTTAACATATACGGCACGAACAGATTTTTACAGTTTTATAAAGCCTTATTTTCATGAAGCTTAATCCAAAAGATTTCATTAATATTTTCAATAAAATCTCTTTCTTTTAAAATTTCATGACGTTTTGTGAAAAGAAATTGATTTTGAAGAAGAAATGATATTTTCCTCAAGAATTCATTTCAAGTGTTTTATCAAAATTATTTTCCATCTAAGATAACATACGGTTATGTTTCTATCCCTATTATTACATTGATTTGATTATGTTGTGATGGAAATATTTTTATGAATTCCTTTATCTTATATGAATTGTTTTATGATGTCATGTTGTTTAAGAATCCCATTTTTATTACATGGGTTACGCTATGATGTATGGTTTATGATTATGTGGCACACATAAGAAAGGATTCATTATGAGATGGGTGGGACCTATATCTCCCTCTAATTCATTGGGTAAAGATTTTATATCTCATGAGATAGACATGGCTGGAATGGTAGGTTATACCGGTTCAGTGAAACAGGACTGAAACGAGGGTCACTCGATTCAGAAATGGACTTTGTCCACTAAGATAGTCTTGGCAATGAGTCATGACTAACAAGAAATGATTTTCCATGATTATGTGTGCATGACACAAAGTTTCAAGTTTTATGTTATGATTATGGGGATCTCATTTTCACTTCTATGATTTATTCCATGTTAAGATATTATGATCTCTTTTGCAGGTTTTGATTTTCAAAAAGATATGATATGATTTTTATTTCCTTTATTTGCCCTTGCTGAGCATTTGAGCTCACCCTTTTATGTTTTCTTTTCCCCAGGTCAGGAAGATGGATATTAAGTAGAATATGCTAAAAGGGACCCTAGATATGATGAAATAAATGGGAGACACTGTAGAAGATTTATGAACCAGTTGATTATGTTTCCCAGTTTCTAAAGACATTATACCTATACGGTCCTTTGTGGTTTTGTCATATGTTGTAATAAGTGTGCTTCAATTTTGAAGTATTAACAATGTATGTAAAGTATGGGTCGTTATAGTTGGTATCAGAGGAAAGGTATAGTCAACCTTTGGAAACTAGTATGTGAAAGCCTTAGTAAGAACCCTAAGGATAAGTCTAAGCATAGAACACAATCTTAGTGTTTTAGAAATGGCCATGAATACCCTAGGATAAAACCTTAAGTGTGAAATTTTATCCTTGATTATGTGGTTTTCCTATTATAATTAGTGTTGCTCACACTATTCTTCTTGGTTTTAGTCAATGGCTGGAACCCGAAGGAACCGTGTTAATGCGGAATGCGATGGGCAATGCAAGGATTGTCCCCCTGAGCAACCAAACGATATGGGAGCTGGAATTCAAAATCTTGTAGCCATGATCACACAACTTTCTCAAGCTATGAATCATGCAGGACTTCCAAACGAGCAAAGGAAGGAGCAAAATTCTATTGAATCCTTCATGAGGCAGCGTCTACCTTCTTTTAGTGGGTCTACTGATCCATTAGTTGCTGAACAATGGATTAGTACTACTGAAAAGATATTTTCAGTTCTTCAATGTTCTGAACATGATAAAGTCATCCTAGCAGTGTATCGTTTGGAAGGAGATGCTGATCAATGGTGGAATCTTATTAAGAATACGAGGCAAAGGGATGAAATTGAGTCTATGGAATGGGACGAGTTCAAGAACTTATTTTTCAATAAGTACTTCCCTCGTATTCTCCGAACAAAGATGGAGAAAGAGTTCATTGAACTGAAGCAAAGGGATGATGAATTTGTTGGTACCTATGAAGCAAATTTTACAATACATGCAAGGTACGCTTCTGGTATTATTATCCAACCTGAGAGTAAGATCGATCGATTCTTTAGTGGCTTAAAACCAAGTCTTTGAAGGGCGTTAGCCATAAGGGACTTCAATAGCTACGAGGAAATCGTTCGATGTGCTCTCAAAGTCGAGATGGAGATTGGAGTAACCCATCAGTCACATGGGTTTGATAAGAAGAGGAAGATGGAATTCAAAGGAAAATCTAAAGAGCACACTGAAAAGAAGATGAACTTTCCCTTATTCTCAAAGTGTGGAAAGAAACATGGAGGGAGTTGTCTTAAAGGGACAAGTAAATGTTTTAAATGTGTAAAGGAAGGTCATCGGGAATTTGAATGCCGTGATAATGGGAAGAAGATGTCTAATGACGCAAACAAAGGAAGGGATACACAGAATGAACCTACTACACTTCAATGTTTCAAGTGAAAGGAGATGGGGCATTATGCCAATCAATGCCCAAATCCAAGGGTTGATGATGATGGTCGACGTCAACAAAATCATAAGGCTAAAGACAAAGGAATGTCACATGCAATTTCTATCAGCGATGTGGAGTACAATAACGAAGTGGTGAAAGGTACACATACCATCCACTCTAAAGTAGCAAATGTTTTATTTGATTCTGGATCCACCCACTCTTTTATTTCTAAAGAATTTTCTAAGGGTATCACTGTATTACCTCAACAATTAGATGTTGAGTTAGCTGTGACAACACCTAATGGCACAACAGTCGCATCAAAAGTTTATAATTCTTCTCCGATCGAAGTTTGTGGGAAAGTGCTTCCTGCAAATCTTGTGATCCTTCCTTTAGTGGAATTTGATGTGATTCTTGGCATGGATTGGCTTTCTCTACATGGAGCTCATATCAATTTCCAAAGAAGGGAAGTCACATTTCATATTCTAGATCAATCTACGATCGTCTATCAATGCAAGGATGAACATAACCTTCCGGTGGAAATTCTGTCCATCTTATGGGTCTTGATTCCACTAAATGAAGGTTATTTATCTCAAATGGTTGGTGAGAATCTCATGATTAAGAATATGCCCATTGTACGGGAGTTTGATGATGTCTTTCCGGAGGAATTACTGGGTCTTCCACCAAATCGTGAATTTGAGTTTTCAATAGAACTCGTACCGGGTGCTTTGCCTATTTCAAAGACACCTTATAGAATGGCCCCAATTGAGTTGCAGGAATTGAAGAAGCAACTCCAAGAGAATCTTGATAAGGGATTCATACGCCCTAGTGCGTCACCTTGGGGAGCACCTGTTCTATTTGTTAAGAAAAAAGATGGATTAATGAGACTCTGCATTGATTATCGAGAACTTAACAAGATCACTATCAAGAACAAATATCCTCTCCCACGCATTGATGACTTATTTGACCAACTACGCGACGCTCAATACTTTTCCAAGATTGATCTTCGTTCAGGGTATCATCAATTAAGTGTAAAAAGGGAGGATATACCAAAAACAACTTTCCGTACAAGGTATGGACACTATGAATTTATAGTGATGCCATTTGGTCTTACTAATGCCCCTGCTTTCTTCATGGATCTAATGAATAGAGTCTTTAGAGACTATCTTGATCAATTTGTGGTAGTTTTTATAGACTATATTCTTGTCTATTCAAAGATCAAGGAAGAGCATGAAGATCACTTGAAAATTATATTGAAGACCCTGAGAAAGGAGAAGCTTTATGCCAAATTTACCAAGTGTGAATTTTGGCTTCAAAAAGTTGCATTTTTGGGTCACATAATCTCAAAAGAGGGGATATCTGTGGATCCAGCAAAAACAGAGGTTATCGAAAGATGGTCAAGACCAACAACAGTAACTGAGATCCGAAGTTTTCTTGGTTTGGAAGGATATTATCGACGTTTTGTAAAAGATTTCTCACGATTATCTAATCCACTCACCAAGTTGACTCGGAAAGGAGTTAAGTTTGTCTGGACAGAGGAATGTGAAGAGAATTTCAAGGAGTTGAAAAGAAGGTTATCCAGTGCACCTGTGCTCAAACTGCCTTGTAGTGGAGAAAGGTTTGTGATCTACAGTGATGCATCCAAGAAGGGATTGGGGTGTGTTCTTATGCAAAATGATATGGTGATAGTTTATGCCTCACGACAGTTGAAAATCCATGAGCAAAATTACCCAACACATGATTTGGAGTTGGCTGTGGTAATCTTTGCATTAAAGATTTGGATGCATTACCTTTATGGTGAAAAGTGTGATATTTATACTGATCATAAAAGTTTAAAGTATATTTTCACACAGAAGTAGCTGAATATGCGTCAAAGAAGATGGTTGGAGCTGATTAAGGATTATGACTACTCAATCCATTACCACCCTGGGAAAGCAAACAAGGTGGCATATGCATTAAGTCGACAAGACCATGCTAGTTTATCCATGATGAGGATCACAAAAGATCCAATATTTATGAATTTACAAAGGATGGATCTTGTAATTATAATGGAAGGGGAAAAATCTTATCTTTCTCAAATGAATGTTCAACCATCTATACATGTGAAGATTAAAGAGGCACAGAAAGAAGATGTCGAGTTACAAAAGAAGGTGAGAAATGTTCCTGAATTCAACCTTGATTGTGATGGGATAATAATGTTCAGGATTCGGGTTTGTGTTCCTTACATCCCTGAATTAAAGAAGGAGCTGCTGGATGAGGCTCATAGTTCTTCATTCTCTATTCATCCTGGAAGCACGAAGATGTATTGGGACCTGAAAGAGTACTTTTGGTGGGATGGCATGAAAAGAGATGTTGCTGAATATGTCTCTCGATGCTTGGTTTGTCAACAAGTTAAAGCTGAGTGACAGAAGTCTAAGGGGATGTTACAACCATTACCCATACCCGAATGGAAATGGGAAAACATCACTATGGACTTTGTCATAGGACTTCCTAAAACATACAAAGGCAATAATGCTATCTGGGTCATAGTTGATCGTCTTACAAAGTCTGCACACTTCATTCCTATTAGAGACGATTTCTCTCTAGATCAGCTTGCCAGGATATATGTAAAGGAAGTGGTAAGATTGCATGGAGTACCACTTTCTATTATATCTGATCGGGATCCGAGATTTACCTCGAAGTTCTGGCGAAGTCTTCAGCATACTCTGGATATAGAGTTGAGTTTCAACACTGCTTATCATCCCCAGACAGACGGTCAGTCTGAGAGAACAATTCAAACCCTATAAGATATGTTGAGAGCTTGCTATATGGATTTCAAAGGAGGTTGGGATCAACACCTACCTTTGGTGGAATTTTCTTATAATAATAGCTTTCACTCCAGTATTCAGATGGCTCCTTATGAAGCTCTCTATGGAAAGAAATGCCGGACTCCGACTTACTGGGATGAAGTTGGGGAAAGAAAGCTATTAGGACCTGATCTCGTTGATGAAATGGCAGAAAAGGTTAGATCTATTCAACAACACATAAGAGCAGCTCTGAGTCGACAGAAAAGTTATGCCGACAACCGAAGAAAAGACCGAGAGTTTGAAGTGGGTGATAAAGTGTTCTTACGAATATCTCCCTGGAAGAGGGTTATGATATTTGGAAAGAAGGGGAAGTTGAGCCCTAGATATATCGGTTCTTTCGAAATACTGGATCGTGTTGGGAGGGTAGCTTACCGATTGGCGCTTCCACCGAATCTCTCTCAAGTTCACGATGTGTTCCATGTATCTCTCTTGAGAAAGTACATACCTGATCCTTCACATGTACTCAGCTCAGAAGTTGTACCGCTGGAGCAAGATCTTTCTTATGAAGAACAGCCGATAGAGATTCTGGATCATAGCGAAAAAGTCCTACAAAACAAAACCACTCGATTGGTGAAAGTTTTATGGAGGAACCACCAACTTGAAGAAGCTACATGGGAGCTTGAGGATATGATGAGGGAGAAGTATCCTCATCTGTTTGTTACAAAGTGACGAATTTCGAGGGCGAAATTCTTTTTAAGGGGGGGTAGAATGTAACACCTGAGACTTTTATGTTATATAAATCATCAAAGGAATCTTTTTCTACACAACACTTGCTTGGCTTGATTTACACGCAATCATGACCTTCCTCGATAGCTTGCGTCGTACGCAATACCGAGTTTCACTAAACAACAATATGCTATTAAAACTAGCCATTATGAATTGTAATAACCACTTTTTGAAATTTTATAAATTTTATTTTTCAAAATGGACTTCATTTTTGGACTCAGAATATCGAAATTAGCCTAGGGTGAAATTTTGGTATTTTTCTGAAAACATTCAATTTTTGATGAATAGTGAAACCACTAAGTGGTAGGTTAAAAACTAATTTTTGCATAAAACTTAATTTTACCGCTTATGTGAATGGAATTTCAAAAATCCGACAGACACGGTTGATATCAGTAAGTAAAATGTGGTTCAATGAGATAAAAATAATTTTTTGGCGAATAGTAACTTTTTACTTTTTTTTACGCGGTTAATAGTAAATAGGGTAACTAAGGGTAAATATGATATTAATATTACCCTAACACATGTCCTAATTCTATTGGACAAGTGTAATTAGACCAAAAACAAACTTAGGAATAAAATATGACCATTTAGGCCAACTTGGATTAGATTAGGACATTTATTATTAATTTATTTAAAGAAGGGTTAAAATAGTTAAAATCAAAGTTTAATAAGTAAATCATTTTTAATATGGGGTTATACATAATATAAATTCGACTATAAATATTCATTAGACAGCTAAAAAGATTTCCTACATAAGGGTATTTTATTTGTAATTTTTAGACATTAAATAATTTAATTTATTTATGACACAATGATGATGAAGTAATTATCTTATTAATGAAATATTGACATAATTGATGTTATAAACACCAAAATAAATGTAATTTGAGACTTTTTATGAATTAAACTACTTTTCTAGGTTACTATGATATATTAATGTTGATTTAATCAACTTGGTTCGAACATATAATTCTGTTATGACTTTCACAAAAATCATATATCAAATAGTGTCAAAATTGACACAAAATAGTTTTTAAATCAAATATTATATTATTAATTGTTATTTTATTCCTAAAAATCTAAGGTTCGGCCAAATGACTTAGATAAGTATATATATATTAATAATAACAATTTGGGGTTCGTTTGGCATGTTATAGTAAGTGTATTAACCATATAGTGAAAGAAAACAAAAAGACACGGTAAAAGTTAAATTATTTAACTTAGAGTTAAATCTAATTTATAAGGTTAAAATAATATCCTAAACTTTCCTAAATCCTATTGGTTGATAGGATTTCGACCCATCCCCACTTTATCTTCTAAATAAGACCCTTTGGAACCATTATAAACCGATTTTGACTTTAATATAAAATAATATTTTGAGATATTCCTAAGGTGCCCCTCTCCTACCTTATAAAAGGGCACCTCCTCCCCCTCCTTCTCACACCAAATTGAGCACTCAAGCTCGGCCAACCCCTGCCATTTTCTCCTCTCCACATCCGTAGAATAATTCTAGAGGTCCTGGTCTTCTTCAAAGACCAATCTTAGTTCCCTAAGTGGAGGATTCAAAGAAGAGTTCCAAAGAAGAGGTAATATCCATTACCGATCTTTTCAATTTCTTTCTTCTTCAACTTCTTCTTCTTTAGTTGTTTCATGATAAAGTAATAACATCAGTATTACTTACATACTGATATGTTATTATAAATATGAAACAACCCTAATTCACCTTCTATCCATCCTACGGAAAAATGAAATCACCGCGCGTGCGTACGTACGGAATACCGTCTCCACGCCGTGGTGTAATCTATTTTTCCACCATCACTTTACAAGGATGGGTATAATGGTGTAATGAGTAACTATTTATGATTATTATAAATTAATATTGATACTGAAATAATATATATATACTCCAATACAGTTCCACGATCATAGGAACGATATCATCACTCGTGCGTACGTACGGAATACCGTCTCCACGATGTGATGCGACTCGTTCTACATGATCATCATTACATAGTAATTATATAAATGAATTGAATGAATAAATATGATATATGTTACACTAATACCATTCTGGATATAAGGTATCTATAACCTTAAAATAAGAATAAGAATTTATTCGACAAAACACGCATAAGAACAAAAGGCAATAAAGACCCGAGTAACAAGTAACAATGAAATATTACTAACAAGAAGTTAAGAATATGACCATATATGATATCATATCAATATGTATGACTCTGGAATAAGTCAATAACATTATTTAAACCATTATACAGGATCTTCGGACACGTACAAAGAAAATCGGACCTAAGGTAAGGGAAATATCACAATCTCATTTTTATCCGAGATTGTTTATTCGTAAGTATTTACTAGGGTGTATTTTATCATCCACATCCATGTTCTCTCAATATGTAATATTATTTCCATCCACCTACAATTTTTTATATACAATTTTACCCTTTGGTGAATTTTTAGTAAAAGATATGAAAGGAATCTTTTGTCATTTTTCGTACGAGGTACTTTTTGACTTTTTCGTCAAAAGTACGAAGAATGTTTTTTTAACTTATACGGCACGAACGGATTTTTACGGTTTTATATAGCCTTATTTTCATGAAGCATCCGCCAAAATATTTCATGAATATTTTCAATAAAATTTCTTTCTTTTAAAATTGCATGACGTTTTGTGAAAAGAAATTGATTTTCAAGAAGAAAGGATATTTTCCTCAAGAATTCATTTCAAGTGTTTTATCAAAATTATTTTCCATCTAAGATAACATAGGGTTCTGTTTCTATCCCTATTATTACATTGATTTGATTATGTTGTGATGGAAATATTTTTATGAATTCCTTTATCTTATATGAATTGTTTTATGATGTCATGTTGTTTAAGAATCCCATTTTTATTACATGGGTCACGCTATGATGTATGGTTTATGATTATGTGGCACACATAATAAAGGATTCATTATGAGATGGGTGGGACCTATATCTCCCTCCAATGCATTGGGTAAAGATTTTATATCTCATGAGATAGACATGGCTGGAATGGTAGGTTATACCGGTTCAGTGAAACAGGACTGAAACGAGGGTCACTCGATTCAGAAATGGACTTTGTCCACTAAGATAGTCTTGGCAATGAGTCATGACTAACAAGAAATGATTTTCCATGATTATGTGTGCATGCCACAAAGTTTCATGTTTTATGTTATGATTATGGGGATCTCATTTTCACTTCTATGATTTATTCCATGTTAAGATATTATGATCTCTTTTGCAGGTTTTGATTTTCAAAAAGATATGATATGATTTTTATTTCCTTTATTTTTCCTTGTTGAGCATTTGAGCTCACCCTTTTATGTTTTCTTTTCCCCAGGTCAGGAAGATGGATATTAAGTATAATATGCTAAAAGGGACCCTAGATATGATGAAATAAATGGGAGACACTGTAGAAGAATTATGAACCAGTTGTTTATGTTTCCCAGTTTCTAAAGACACTATACCTATACGGTCCTTTGTGGTTTTGTCATATGTTGTAATAAGTGTGCTTCAATTTTGAAGTATTAACAATGTATGTAAAGTATGGGTTGTTATATAGATCATGATTTAAATACTTCCAGAGTATAATACATGATTTATATATCATATATATTTAGAATATAAATATTTATTATAGACAGATATATGAAACGGAAAACACCGTTTATGGAGACGGTTGTCCGTACGTACGCATAAACACTGTTTCGGTTTTCAGAATTTATTGAACGGAAATACGTGAATAAAATATATATAAGTACATATATATAAGCATTATTATTTCATATATTACAAACATAATATTAATATATATTTTTATAATCGTCGATGAATGGTGAATGTGGAAATGAATCTCATCGTGTCGTGGAGACAATAATCCGTACATAGGCACGTGAGACAATATAATTTCCTTAATGGTGTGGAATTGGATGGTATATTAATATTACAGAGACATTATCATTTTATTTTCATTATTTATATACACATCACTCATCATTATATCCATCCAAATAACATAGTGTTGAATAAAAATTTACATCATGACGTGGAGATGGTAAGACGTACGTACGCACGCAGGGTGACATTATCACTCATAAGATGGATAGAATAATGAATATAGTTGTGAAATATCTATAATAACATCAAAATATATATAAGATACTATATTTATTATTTTAAAATAGAAATAACAAAGAAATAAGAAGTTTAAGAAGAATGGAACTTGAAAGAGGGTGGTTCAATCATTACATCTTCTTTGAGTTCTTCCTATTTATTTTTTCAAAATGGAAACTTATGTTGGATTTATAATCATACTAAGGCCTACAGGTTGAAGTGAGGGAAGTTGGAAGGATACTTGGCCAGAGGTTGGCCGAGCCAAATGGCTTTGGATGTGTGAATTTGAGAGAAGGGGAAGTGCACTTTTATAAGAGGGGTGAGTGTCACTTTAGGAAAAGATTAAAGTATCAAATTATTATACAAACATATTCGGTTTAAAATGGTTCAAATGAATTTATTTCTAGACTTAGGTGGTTATGGGTCGAAAACCTCTCAAACAATAGGTTTTAAAGAAGTTTAGTTTACCATTTTTACCTTATCATTTAGATTTAACTCTTAGTTAAATAGTTTAACTTTTACAGTGTCTTCTTGTATTCTTACTATATATGGTTAATAAACATACTCTAAACATCCAAGAGAACCTCAAGTGACTCATTAATGACATATATAATATTATTTAATCCCTTTGGACGATCCTTAGATTTTTAGGAATATGATATCAACCAATAATATAGTATTTGTTTTAAATATTAATTCATGTCAATTTTCACACTATTTGGTATTTTGTTTTTGTGAAAGTCATCACAACTTTATTAATTCTAAAAAGAAACATTTAATCAGCCATAACATGTCATAGTCACCTATAAAATTCGTGGATATCATAAAAATTTGTAATTATATTTATTTTAATATTTATAATTCAATTTATTTGATTCTTTCATTAATAAGGTAATTAGTGCATCATCATTGTTTCATAAATAAATTTAATTATTTAATGTCTAAAAATTATAAATAGAATACCAATATGTAGGAAATCTTTTTATCTTTCTAATGAATATTTTTAGAAGAATTTATCTTATTTATCACCCTATATTAAAAATGGTTTAGTTAATAAACATTGAATTTAACACTTTTAACTCTTCTTTAAATTAAATAATAATAAATGTCCTAATCTAATCCACGTGGACCTAAAGGGTCATATTTTATTCCTAAGGTTGTTTTTTGTCTAATTACACTTATCCAATAAAATTAGGACATGTATTAGGGTAATAATAATATCATTTTTACCCTTAATTACCATATTTATTTTTAACCTTGGTAAATAATAGTAAAAAGTTATTATTCACCCAAAATTATTTTTATCTTATTGAACCACATTTTACTCCTTTATAATTACAATTTCTCTTGGATTTTTGAAATTCAACTCACAGAACATGTAAAATTAGGTTTTATGTGAATTTACAAATTCTCCTAGGAGATGGGTAAAAGACGGTGAAAAGATCAATAAACATTTTATAAATCTACAATTATTATAAACTGAATCCAATGAATTACATTGAACTTATATACGTATTATGTATATATTTTTACCTAAAATAAATTTAAATAAAATAAATAATAATTGTAATAATAATATAGTTTTAAACAATAACTCAGTGTTTTTCACTATTCATAAAAAATTAATGTTTTCAGAAAAATACCAAATATTCACCACGACCTAATTTTGATATTCCAAATCAAAAAATGATATCTATTTTACCAAATTCAAAACATATAAGTTTAATTTATTATTTTAAAATGAATTCTCCTTGTCAAAACAAATAGCGTGTTTTTAAGAAACAATAAATATCAAAAGATTGACACTTGTCTATGTTTAATTTCAAAGTGAAATTAATTCGAATGGACAACATTGGATTAGAGGGTAAAAATATAATCTAATTATTCATCCAAAACATTAATATTTATAATTCAACACTATAAATTATTTTGATTAAAAATGTTTTTTATGTCAAAATATTGTATTTTTAACTATTCACCCAAATATGAAAGTTATCAGAAAAACACCAAAAATTTATTGAATCTAAATTATTATGTCCCTATTCTAAAGAAGAAGTTTATATTGTGAAAATGAATGTATAAAAGTTTCAAATATTGGATTTAAAAAGGGTTCTCCATTAAAAGGCGGTAAAATTTCATTTTTTTGAAAAATTCTTTTATTTTAAAAAAATGTATTTGTTCTTACATTATGTCTAAAAAACTCATAATATGGATTCTAAAAGTATAAGGATTATATAAAGTTCAAAATTAAGTTAATAATATTCATAACTGCATTTGAACGTCTAGTTTGGTAAGTTGTGGTGCACTTGAACTTGGTGTTGCATGTAGTTCAAGTTATTGAATTGCTTTGAAAAAATAATTTACATTGAAATCTTGGGGTGTTACAATTTCATTCCCATTAATGGATATTATAAAATGGAGGATCTAACAAAATATATAACTGTGATTTCTTGACCCATCCCGGTGGGGCCCGAGCCGCAACTCCCCAAGCTCACCTCCAATAGGCCAAGGGCTGGTGACTAGCACCGAGTAGGAATGCTACTAACATGGGAGGAATTGCCTATAAACATGTACACACGAACACACATCTCCAAGCCCAAAAAGCAGAAATGTAAAACTACAAAAAGGAAAAGATGCATGCATACCCTAAAACCCAACCAAAAGAGTTCGATAGGAAAGTAATGTACAAGAAGGTAAAAGCCTGGGCCAAAAGTACAAGCCCACCAAAAGGAAGTCTATAAAAAATTCCATCCTATAATGAAAGGTGTTGGGACTACAGTCTGTAGCCATCGGAAGACACCTCGGACTGTCTGATCTCACTGAGTACCGTTCGGTCTGGGTCCACCTAGAATCCAGTCAAAGTCTCACTCGTCTGCACAAGATGCGACACGTCGGGCAAAGCCCGTGCAGGGGCGAGTATAACAATACCCAATAGGACACCCTGAAACCACAAAGGAAATACAACAAGGGAAATACCACAAAGAAAAGATATAGTCATCTCCACCGAGTATATGTCTAGAGAACGTATTACAAGAATATCCAGATATACTCATACACAAACGACCATCGCGATAGCGCCACTAGGATCCAACTCGAAGATTCCACTAAGCACGTAACAAGGAGAACACACTCCTAGGCTTGAAGAGAGAGACATGATGTACTCGTTCTAGGAGAACACACTCCACAGGTACTATGAGAACATGATGCTCAGATGAGGATCACGACCAAGTCATGGGGTGATTCCGACAACTCAGTTTGAGCTGATCCACTAAGCAGAGGAACAGCGCCTGGGTAAAGTTGGTCACGTCGATTCCATGTACTCTACCTAGGGTTCCTAGAATGAATAGAGGATCTGGCTCTGAGTCTCATAGAGGGGATTCCAACTACTCTATTTAGGAAGTCCCGCTGAAGGGATCATACTCTTGTATATAGGAAATGATACCATAACCATCCGGGAAAAGACCAAGGGTACGAACCCAAAGAAAACCAGTCCATGTCATAGAAGACAAGTGGATCAAGCCATGAATAATTTGTTACACAACATGTAGTATGGTCAAACGCTGTGTTCCTTGACCCCGGGTACTACCCATGTAAACAGCATGTGTCATCCATGTAACACCCCGAGATTTTATGAAAAATATTCTTTTTAATTTCATTAATGTTTTGTGTTGTACGCTACACCAAAAGGAGCTTGCTCAACACGCATCCTTGACTTGCCTTGTATTACACGCAATCGCGACCTTCCTCGATAGCGTGTGTAGTACGCAATACCGAGTTTCACTAAACAACGATATGCTATTAAAATATTATTAAAACTAGCCGTTATGAATAGTAAAACCCACTTTTTGAAATTTTGTAAATTTTAATTTTCAAAATGGACTTCATTTTTTGATTCGGAATATAGAAATTAGCTTAGGGTGAAATTTTGGTAATTTTCGGATAACTTTCATATTTTGATGAATAGTGGAAATTACTAAATTTTAATTAAAAACAAATTTTTCAATCGAAATAATTAATAGTGATAAATTATTAATTTTAGTGGTTTTAAAGTATATTTAGAATATATTTTTACAATTTAATACAATGTTGGTCATTGGATGTAATTTCACATTTAAACCAGTTATAAACAAGTGTCAATCTTTTGATAGTTATTATCTCTTAAAAACACGCCTTTTGTTTTGACGACGGGAATTAATTTTTAAATTAATTAATGCAACTGATATGTTTTGAATTTGGTAAAATAGAAATCATTTTTGAGTTCATAATATCAAATATATCTTAGGCCTAATTTTTGGTATTTTTCTGAAAACTTTCAATTTTTGATGAATAGTGAAACCACTAAGTGGTAGTTAAAAAACTGAATTTTTCATAAAACTTAATTTTACCGCTTCTGTGAGTGGAATTTCAAAAATCCGAGAGACACGGTTGATTTCAGTAAGTAAAATGTGGTTCAATGAGATGAAAATAATTTTTGGTGAATAGTAATGTTTTACTTTTATTTACCACGGTTAAAAGTAAATAGGGTAATTAAGGGTAGAAATGATATTATTATTACCCTAACACATGTCCTAATTCTATTGGACAAGTGTAATTCGAGCAAAAAAAAACTTAGGAATAACATATGACCATTTAGGCCCACTTGGATTAGATTAAGACATTTATTATTAATTTATTTAAAGAAGGGTTAAAAGAGTTAAAATCAAACTTTATTTACTAAAACATTTTTAATATGGGGTTATACATAATATAAATTCGATTTTAAATATTCATTAGAAAGATAAAAATATTTCTTACATAATGGTATTTTATTTGTAATTTTTATATATCAAATAATTTAATTTATTTATGACACAAAGATGATGCAGTAATTATCTTATTAATGAAATATTGACATAATTGATGTTATAAATACCAAAATAAATGTAATTTAAGACTTTTTATGAATTAAACTAATTTTCTAGGTTAATATGACATGTTAGTATTGATTTAAATAACTTTTTTCGAACTTATAATTCTGTTATGATTTTCACAAAAATCAATTACTAAATAGTGTCAAAATTGACATAAAATAGTTTTTAAAACAAATATTATATTATTAATTGTGATTTTATTCCTAAAAATCTAAGGTTCGGCCAAATGACTTAGATAAGGTTATATATATTAATAATAAATAATTTGGGGTTCTTTTGGCTTCTTATAGTATGTTATTAACCTTATAGTGTAAGAACACAAGAAGACACGGTAAAAGTAAAATTATTTAACTTAATGTTAAATCTAAATGATAAGGTTAAAATAGGAACCTAAACTTGTATAAATTCTATTTTATGAGAGTATTTCGACACACCCCCACCTTAGCCTCGAAATAAATCAATTTGTATCTATTTAAAACCGAACTTGACTTTATAATAAAATAATATTTTTAGTTATTCCAAAGGTGCCCCTCTCCTCCCTTATAAAAGGGAACCTCCTCCCTCTCATCCTCACACAACATTGAGCATTCAAGCTCGGCCAACCCCTGCCAAATTCTCTTCTCCACTTACCTAGAAACATCCTAGAGGTTCTGGTCTTCCTCAAAGACCAATGTTAGTGCCCTAAGAGGAGGTCTCAAAGAGGCGCTTCAAAGAAGAGGTAATTTCCATTACCGATTCTTTCACATTTATTTCTTCTTCCACTTCTTCTTCTTCGGTTGTTTCATTATGAAGTAATAACATAAGTATCACTCATATACTGATATGTTATTATAAGTATGAAACAATCCTATTTCACTATCTATCCATCCTACGGAAAACGAAATCACCGGGCGTGTGTACGTACGGAATACCGTCTCCACGCTGTGGTGAAATCTATTTTCCACGACCACCTTACTTGGATGGTTATAATGGTGTAAATAATAACTATATATTATTATTTTAAAGTGATATTGATTCTGAAATAGTATACATACACTCTAATACAGTCCCACGATCATGAGAATGATATCATCGCTTGTGCGTACGTACGGACTACCGTCTCCACGACGCGATGAGATTCATTCTCCACTTTAACCATTCATGAATGATTATAAAGTATATATAATATGTAATCATGAAATATATGACATAATAATGATACTGGATTTATGTGTATATATATGAATGTCATCTACTTAATTCCGTTCAACTCAATAAGGAAACGAAAACAGTGTTCATGCGTACGTACGGCCTACCGTCTCCATGAACGGTGTATTTCTTTCCATTTACTAATTTATTATATATATGTATATTCTGAATATATATATATATATATAAATCATGTTTTATATTCTGGAATTAAGTAATCATGATCTAAGTAATCATATGAATAATTAAAAGTCAAAACACGGACGACAAATGAAACAATGTTACCCAAAACGCTCTTTAACATTGAATTTACAAAAGAACGGGTAATATAATGTCATAAGTGAACCATATATGATATCATAACAATGAATATGATTTTGTTATAAGTCAATGACATTATTTAAATCATTATACAGGAGGTTCGGACACTTACGAAGCAAATCGGACGTAAGGTAAGGGAAATATCACAATCTCATTTTTATCCGAGATTGTTTATACATTACTATTTACGGGGGTGTATTTTATCATCCACATCCATGTTTCCTCAATATGTAACGTTATTTCTATCCATGTACAATTGTTTAAATCCAATTTTACCCACCAGTGAGTTTTTAGTAAGAGATATGAAAGGAATCTTTTGTCGTTTTTCATACGAGGTACTTTTTGACTTTTCCGACAAAAGTACGAGAAGAATGTTTTTTTAACTTATACGGCATGAATGGATTTTTTAAACATTATTTACAAGAAGCATCATTTACAAGTTTTCAATTTTATTTTTAATAAACTTCTTTTAGTTTATAATTTTATGACATGTTAAGAAAGGAAAAGTGTTTTTGAAGTAGAAAGGATATTTTTCTCAAGAATGGAGTTCAAGTGTTTTATCAAAATTATTTTACATCTAAGATAATAAAGGGTTCTTTTTTTATCCCTATTATTACATTTATTTGATTATGTTGTGATGGAATTATATTTTTATGAATTCCTTTATCTTATATGAATTGTTTTATGATGTCACGGTGTTTAAGATTCCCATTTTTATTACATGGGTTATGAAATGATGTATGATTTATTATTTTGTGGCACACATAAGAATGGTATCATTATGAGATAGTTGGGACCTATATCACCCTCCAATGCATTGGGTAAAGATTTTATATCTCATGATATAGACATGGCAGGAATGGTAGGTTATACCGGTTCAGTGAAACAAGACTGAAACGAGGGTGACTCGGTTCAGAAAGGGACTTTGTCCACTAAGATAGTCTTGGCAATGAGTCTTGACTAACAAGAAATGATTCTCTATGATTATGTGTGTATGCCACAAAGTTTCATGTTTTAAGTTATGATTATTGTGATTACATTTCATTGCCATGATTTATCCCATGTTATGAAATTATGATCTATTTTGCAGGTTAAGATTTCCAAAAATTATGTGCTTGTGTATACTATGTGATTTATATTTCTTTTGTTTCCCCTTACTGATCATTTGAGCTCACCCTTTTATGTTTACTTTTCCCCAGGATATAAAGAAAGGTTTTATGTATAAAAAAAGAGAGGAATATCTTTATGGGAGATGTTGAAGATCTTTCACCAGGATTAGAAGATTATATTCCGAGTTTCCAAAGACACTAAACTATTACGATCCTTGTGTGTGTGTTTTTGTTATGTACTAAGTATTCCGAAAAAGTAATGTAATGTCCATGTACGTCAGGATTCGGGTCTCTACATTTGGTATCAGAAGAAAGGTTTAGTAAACCTTTGGAAACTAGGATGCGAAAACGTTAGTGAGATCCCTAGAGATATTTCTAAGGTATGTATAGGGATGTCCCTAAGGTTAAGTTTACGTATAGGTTATAGTACTAGAATTACGCTAACGATCATAGAATTAAACGTAAGATGTTAGATATTGAAGGTACTCACCCTTTATTATGTTGTTTTCCCTAGCATGATTTTTGCTTCTCACACTATTCTTTTTTGGTTTTAGATGATGGCTGGAACCCGAAGGAACCGTGTTGATCAATGCAATGGACAATGCAATGATTGCTCTCCTGAACAAACAAATGTTATGGGAGATGGAGTGCAAAATCTTATTGCTATACTTACACAAGCTATGAATCATTCTGGACTTCCAAATGAGCAGATAAGGGAACAATATTCTATTGATTCCTTCATGAGGCAACGTCCACCTTCATTCAGTGGGTCTTTTGATCCACTTGTTGCTGAACAATGGATCAGTACCACTGAAAAGATATTTTCAGTTCTTCAATGTTCTGAGCATGATAAAGTCATCTTAGCAGTATATCGTTTGGAAGGTGAAGCTGATCAATGGTGGAATCTTAGCAAGAATACGAGGCCAAGAGATGAAATTGAGTCCATGGAATGGGACGAGTTCAAGAACTTGTTTTTCAGTAAGTACTTCCCTCGTATTCTTCGAAAAAAGATGGAAAAGGAGTTTCTTGAGCTGAAGCAGAAGGATGATGAATCTGTTGGTATATACGAAGCGAATTTTACAAGACTTGCAAGGTATGCATCTCGCATTATCATCCAACCTGAAAGTAAAGTTGATCGATTTTTCAGTGGCTTAAAACCAAGTCTTCGAAGGGAATTAGCTATAAGAGACTTCAGTAGCTATGAAGAAATTTTGTGTTGTGCAATCAAGGTAGAAATAGAAGTTGGTGTTACATATCCATCTCATGGTTTTGATAAGAAACGAAAGATGGAGTTCAAGGAGAAATCTCAGAATAATGGTGAAAAGAAGATGAATGTTTCCTTATGCACAAAGTGTGGAAAGAAGCATGGTGGAGATTGTCTTAAAGGGACTAGAAAATGTTTTAAGTGTGGAAAAGAAGGTCATCGAGCAGCTGTGTGTCTAAGTAATGGAAAAAGGGTTTCTAATGATGTGAACAAAGCAAACACTGCAGAGAATGCACCACCAACAATTCAATGCTTCAAGTGGAAGGAAATGTGTGATTATGCTAATAAATACCCTAATCCAAGGGTTAGTGATGATCGACATGAGCAACCGCTTAAGGAAAAGGACAAAGGGAAGTCACATGTGATCCCTATTGGCGATGTTGAATATGACAACGATGTGGTGGAATGATTAAGTTTTTATGTAATGGGATTCCAAAATAATGTTGTATCATGGAGTATTGGAATATTTATGTATTGGTCTAATGTGGTATTCAAAGTGATTGAGATATTTTTGGAAATAAGATGATATTCGCATAATGATGGGAAAACGAGAAAATGAAATGTTTAATAGTATTCATGAGCTCATGATTGATATAAGGACTATGTGATATCATGGAATGAGTATATAGAATTTTGAGAATTTTGGTATGTGGAAAGTGTTAACTTCTAACTACAT
The DNA here is from genome assembly GCA_963277665.1 of Viscum album. Taxonomy (NCBI): domain Eukaryota; kingdom Viridiplantae; phylum Streptophyta; class Magnoliopsida; order Santalales; family Viscaceae; genus Viscum; species Viscum album. The sequence goes on from OY728119.1 coordinate 1,920,664,090, forward strand.
TCATGTTTGCACTAAGGTTCAATGGGTATTCATTCTTCAAGAGAATACATGATTAAGGTGTTCACATGTTTGTAATTTAACCAGCAAGATATATCTTATGATAGACGGGGGATAAATTATGGCATTCACATGATTGTTCTGTGAAATTTCAAGTAACCATTTTCTTTATACTATGAGCTTGGACCGAAGTATTTTAGATAAGATTAGAATGGATTATGTTGGACATATGTTAGGATAAAACGTTTTTCGATATTATTGATGGGATGTTATAGTAATATAGCTTTAGAAAAAGGACAACCTGCAGGACGGGTGACAGCCCATCGCGTCGGACAAAGATGTGTGAATCGAACCCACAACCGAAGTGCGACTGGCCATTATCACCTACCACTGGACTACAGGAAGTCCCTGTTTAGTAGAAACTTGTTTTATTATATTAATCAGTATGATATATGAAGTATAAGTTCATTTTAGGAACCATATATGATTAATCTCACTATAGAATGACTTCTGTATATTTAATAACTTTTGCTAACCTTTTGTTTGAGACAGATGGAATGACCAATCATTCTATCACATGATCAGCTAACACTTCACGAATAACAAATTCAACTTCATTTACTTAAGAGATTAAGTGGAAATTGTTCAAGGCACGAACAACAGTGAGATTGTAACAAAATAATGTAAGTATTTATTCTAATTCAAATTCTTCAACTTTAGGGAAACGATCTTGAAAACCAAAAATGTTGTCCTAGTGCTCTTATATCTGATTAATCAGATGGTACCTTAGATCGTCACTAATTTATGGATTTGTGATTGTTTTCTTTTCCATAGCCATGTTCTCTACCACTCTCCATCAGAACATGATGGTTAGATTTTTCTTCCATATCCATATTTTCACCTATGTGGAAACCCATTGATTAGTTTATTTGGGTAACCGTTAAGTTTCATACTTATGTTTTCAAAGATTAGTTTTGGTATTCCTATTTACGATGTGGGTTTCTATCAAAGAAATTTTCGAATAGTAAACCATTTATAACCCCGACGAATTTCGAGGGCGAAATTCATTTTAAGGGGGGTAGAATGTAACACCCCGAGATTTTATGAAAAATATTCTTTTTAATTTAATTATTGTCTTGTGTTGTATGCTACAATAAAAAGAGCTTGCTCAACATGCATCCTTGACTTGCCTGGTATTACACGCAATCGCGACCTTCCTCGATAGCGTGTGTAGTACGCAATACCGAGTTTCACTAAACAACGATATGCTATTAAAATATTATTAAAACTAGGCGTTATGAATAGTAATAACCACTTTTTGAAATTTTGTAAATTTTAATTTTCCAAATGGACTTCATTTTTGGATTCGGAATATCGAAATTAGCTTAGGGTGAAATTTTGGTAATTTTCGGATAACTTTCATATTTTGAAGAATAGTGGAAATTACTAAATTTTAATTAAAAACAACTTTTCCAATAGAAATAATTAATAGTTATAAGTTATTAATTTTAGTGGTTTTAATGTATATTTAGAATATATTTTTACAATTTAATACAATGTTGGTCATTGGATGTAATTTCACATTTAAACCAGTTATAAACAAGTGTCAATCTTTTGATAGTTATTATCTCTTAAAAATACGCCTTTTGTTTTGACGACGGGAATTAATTTTTAAATTAATTAATTAAATTGATATGTTTTGAATTTGGTAAAATAGAAATCATTTTTGAGTTCATAATATCAAATATATCTTAGGCCTAATTTTTGGTATTTTTCTGAAAACTTTCAATTTTTGATGAATAGTGAAACCACTAAGTGGTAGTTAAAAAAACTGAATTTTTCATAAAACTTAATTTTACCGCTTCTGTGAGTGGAATTTCAAAAATCAGAGAGACACGGTTGATGTCATTAAGTAAAATGTGGTTCAATGAGATGAAAATAATTTTTGGTGAATAGTAACCTTTTGCTTTTATTTACCACAGTTAAAAGTAAATAGGGTAATTAAGGGTAGAAATGATATTATTATTACCCTAACACATGTCCTAATTCTATTGGACAAGTGTAATTCGACCAAAAACAAACTTAAGAATATAATATGACCATTTAGGTCCACTTGGATTAGATTTGGACATTTACTATTAATTTATTTAAAGAAGGGTTAAAAGAGTTAAAATCAACGTTTATTTACTAAAACATTTTTAATATAGGGTTATACATAAGATAAATTCGATTGTAAATATTCATTAGAAAGATAAAAATATTTCTTACATAATGGTATTTTATTTGTAATTTTTAGACATCAAATAATTTAATTTATTTATGACACAAAGATGGTGCAGTAATTATCTTATTAATGAAATATTGACATAATTGATGTTATAAATACAAAAATAAATGTACTTTAAGACTTTTTATGAATTCCACTAATTTTATAGGTTAATATGACATGTTATTATTGATTTAAATATCTTTTTTCTAACTTATAATTCTGTTATGATTTTCACAAAAATCAATTACTAAATAGTGTCAAAATTGACATAAAATAGTTTTTAAAACAAATATTATATTATTAATTGTTATTTTATTTCTAAAAATCTAAGTTCGGCCAAATGACTTAAATATGGTTATATATATTAATAATAAACAATTTGGGGTTCGTTTGGCTTCTTATAGTATGTTTATTAACCATATAGTGTAAGAACACAAGAAGACACGGTAAAAGTAAAATTATTTAACTTAATGTTAAATCTAAATGATAAGGTTAAAATAGGAACCTAAACTTGCCTAAATTCTATTTTATGAGAGTATTTCGACCCATAACCACCTTAGCCTCTAAATAAATCAATTTGGAGCTATTTAAAACCGAACATGACTTTATAATAAAATAATATTTTTAGTTATTCCAAAGGTTTCCCTCTCCTCCCGTATAAAAGGGCACCTCCTCCCTCTCTTCCTCACACAACTTTGAGCCTTCAAGCTTGGCCAACCCCTGCCAAATTCTCCTATACACTTCCCTGAAAACATCCTAGAGGTTCTGGTATTCCTCAAAGGCCAATTTTAGTGCCCTAAGAGGAGGTCTCAAAGAGGCCCTTCAAAGAAGAGGTAATTTCCGTTACCGATTCTTTCACCATTATTTCTTCTTCCATTTCTTCTTCTTAGGTTTTTTCATTATGAAGTAATAACATCAGTATCACTCATATACTGATATGTTATTATATGTATGAAACAATCCTATTTCACCATCTATCCATCCTATAGAAAACGAAATCACCGCACGTGCGTACGTACGGAATACCGTGTCCACGCCGTGGTGAAATCTATTTTCCACCACCACCTTACTTGGATGGGTATAATGGTGTAAATAATGACTATATATTCTTATTTTAAAGTGATATTGATTCTGAAATAGTATACATACACTCCAATACAGCCCCACGATCATGAGAACGATATCATCGCTCGTGCGTACGTACGGACTACCGTCTCCACGATGTGATGAGATTCATTCTCCACTTTAACCATTCATGAATGATTATAAAGTATATATAATAAGTAATCATGAAATATATGACATAATAATGATACTGGATTTATGTGTATATATGTGAATGTCATCTACTTAATTCTGTTCAACTCAATAATGAAACGAAAACAGCGTTCATGCGTACGTACGGCCTACCATCTCCATGAACGATGTATTTATTTCCATTTACTGATTTAATATATATATGTATATTCTGAATATATATATAAATCATGTTTTATATTCTGGAATTAATTAATCATGATCTAAGTAATCATATGAATAATTACAAGTCAAAACACGGACGACAAATGAAACAATTTTACCCAAAACGCTCTTTAACATGGAATTTACAAAAGAACGGGTAATATAAAGTCATAAGTGAACCATATATGATATCATAACAATGAATATGATTCTATAATAAGTCAATGACATTATTTAAACCATTATACAGGAGGTTCGGACACTTACGAAGCAAATCGGACCTAAGGTAAGGGAAATATCACAATCACATTTTTATCCGAGATTGATTATACTTTAGTATTTACTGGGGTGTATTTTATCTTCCACATCCATGTTTCCTCAATATGTAACGTTATTTCTATCCATATACAATTTTTTAAATCCAATTTTACCCTTCGGTGAGTTTTTAGTAAAAGATATGAAAGGAATATTTTGTCGTTTTTCATACGAGGTACTTTTTGACTTTTCCGACAAAAGTACGAGAAGAATGTTTTTTTAACATATACGGAATGAATGGATTTTTAAAACATTATTTCCAAGAATCTTCCTTTAAAAGTTTTCAAGTTTATTTTTAATCAACTTCTTTTAGTTTATAATTTTATGACATGTTAAGAAAGGAAAAGTTTTTTTGAAGTAGAAAGGATATTTTCCTCAAGAATGGAGTTCAAGTGTTTTATCAAAATTATTTTACATCTAAGATAATAAAGGGTTCTGTTTTTATCCCTATTATTACATTGATTTGATTATTTTTGATGGAATTATATTTTTATGAATTCCTTTATCTTATATGAATTGTTTTATGATGTCACGATGTTTAAGATTCCCATTTTTATTACATGGGTTATGAAATGATGTATGATTTATGATTTTGTGGAACACATAAGAATGGTATCATTATGAGATGGTTGGGACCTATATCTCCCTCCAATGCATTGGGTAAAGATTTTATATCTCATGATATAGACATGGCTGGAATGGTAGGTTTTACCGGTTCAGTGAAATAGGACTGAAACGAGGGTGACTCGGTTCAGAAAGGGACTTTGTCCACTAAGATAGTCTTGGTAATGAGTCTTGACTAACAAGAAATGATTCTCTAGGATTATGTGTGTATGCCACAAAGTTTCATGTTTTAAGTTATGATTATTGTGATTACATTTCATTTCCATGATTTATCCCATGTTATGAAATTATGATCTCTTTTGCAGGTTAAGATTTCCAAAAGTTATGTGCATGTGTATACGATGTGATTGATATTTCTTTTGTTTACCCTTACTGAGTAGTTGAGCTCACCCTTTTATGTTTACTTTTCCCCAGGATATAAAGAAAGGTTTTAGGTATAAAAAAAAGAGGAAGATCTTTATGGGATATGTTGAAGATATTTCACCAGGATTAGAAGATTATATTCCGAGTTTCCAAAGACACTAAACTATTACGATCCTTGTGTGTGTGTTTTTGTTATGTACTAAGTACTCTAAAAAAGTAATGTAATGTCCATGTACGTCAGGATTCGGGTCTCTACAATCCATCCAAGGTGTCTAAAACTAAACTACACGGCATGTAGAAGAATCAAACGCCGTGTTCCTTGACTCTGGGTACTGCCCGTGTAAATGGCCCGTGTCATTTGGCTTGTCAGATAGAAGGAAACTACACGGTGTGTAGAAGAGTCACACGCCGTGTCTGAGCACTTGGGGCTTGCTCCGTGCACGCTGGCCATGTGCCCGTACACGGTCTCTGTTCGTGTCTTTGTCGCATGTCCGTTTACCAGTACACGGGTTATCCCTTGAATTTGGCCAGGTCTGGCCGGGGAAGGGTATACATGCCATGTCTTTGGCCGTGTACCCAACCCATGTCTGTATAATCCCATAGTACACGCCAGGTGGTCCACCGACGAACACACGCCGTGTATCCCATACAACACGGCGTGTAGTCGGGATTTTTTCAGAAACACTGTCTTCCTCCTCGCGCTGAGGCTGATCTTCCGGATCCCTAGTTTCTCGTCCATTCATCCCAATACTCCGGGGGCTGGTTCGTTTCATCATACGAACACCACAACGGGTGTTTTCAGCTCTTAAATCGGATCATAAACCTCGAATGATCCATCCGAAGAAAAACGCCCAAAACTTGTATCTCCCGATCTACTCCGGATCACCTGCCGAAACTGTCATCGCAAATCTGTGACATCACTCCGGGGTTGGATCTAAAATCTCGGATCATTGCACCAACAAATAAATGCCCAACAATTGATTTCATACAAGAACGCATAGAAAGAAATGAAGAACACGAGGGGAAAAAATACAATAATCAAACAAGAGGGATGAACCTTGATTGTTGTTCGTGACAATTCAGATTCGTCTCTATTAGATCAAAACCAAAACAACCTCAGAATCCCAGCAAAACCCGTCCCACAAGAACGATCGATCCGCGGGCTAATTTGTTCGTTGATTAGTCCGAATTTGTCCCGGAAATCAAAAACGGGGAAGGAAATAAAAAAACATCCTACCGGGATCTGTGGCATTCTTTGGCGAAGATCTGGTCGCCGCATCGTCGTCACCGGTGGAAATTGTCAAGAATGTCGTTGATGCGTCGGGAGGTCTTCTCTAGAGCCTCCAGAGCCACCAAGGGTTTTGGTGTTATGAGGTGTGTAACCCTGGACCCCTGCGCAAGTATTTATTTTAAAAAAGATATGATTTATCTACTGCAGTAGATTTAAAATATTTCTCTGCGGAATAAAATATTTTTATTTAAATATCTTATTACTCGTACGTCCCAAAAGCTAGATTTCACCACTGACCTGCGCCAGCCGATGTTAGGCCTCGCCTAAGGTAAAATCGCTGCATTGAACGCAACAGTGCCTTCAGATTTCTGATCCCAGCGGACTTTTAGTAGTTATTCCATTTTTTTCAAGAAAACCGCAAGCACGTGTAATTTAATTATTTAATTAAATTCAAACATTTGTTCCTGGCTCACTGGGCCTCGGAACTGCATGTCATCTCAGAGCCTGATCTCAAAGTAATTCCCATATAATATTAAAATGATACATGAAAAAATCTGAGACATTACATCACAACCACCTTAGGGATTTTATGTCCCCGAAAATCCAAAACAAAGGCTACTCAAAAAGATGTGGGTACGACACACGAATATGAGCCTCCCGCTCCCATGTGCTCTCTTGGAGATTCCCATGCTGCCACCAGACACGCACTAAGGGAATAGATCTCCCACGAAAGATCTTCTCCTACTGATCCTCGATCTCCACTGGGTACTCAACAAAGGTCTCTCCATCATCGATGTCCTTCTCGCCCCAGTAGATAACGTGCGATGAATGATGCGCGTACCTCTGCAGCTGTGACACATGGAGGAAGTTGTGTACCCGGTCCACTTGATGTGGTAGATCCAAGCGATACACCACATCGTCAACTCTAATCAGAATCTGGAAAGGGCCGATGAACCTCGTAGATAGAGTTCCTCCTCGGACAAATCTCTACAATCCCCGTCAAGGTGAGACCCGAAGGAACACATGGTCTCCCTCCTCTAACTCCAAGGGCCTCCACATCCTATCGGAATAAGACTTTTGCTGACTCTGTGCTGTCTTCATCCGCTCCTGTATGACCTGCACCTTTTCTGTAGTAGCTCTCACCATTTATGGGCCCATAAGTTATGACTCTCATGGGTGAGTATAGCAAAGCGGTGACATGTACGGTTGCTTGTACAGAGCCTCGAATGGTGCCATACCAATAGTGGAATCATAACTATTGTTATAAGAAATTTCCACCAGTGGTAGATGATCCTCCCAGCTACGACTAAAGTCAAGTATTCATGCTCGAAGCATATCCTCCAAGACCTGGATGGTCCACTCTGTCTAACCATCAGTATAGGGATGAAATGCAGTGCTCAAGTGTAACTGAGTCCCAAAAGATTCCTACAATCCCTTCCACAACCGGGATGTGAAACGAGAATCACGATCTGAGAAGATCGTGGATGGAACTCCATGAAGTCGAAATATCTCTTGCACATAGAGGCGTCCCAAGCTCTCTACTGAACTCTGCTCTCGTATGGCTAGGAAGTGGTCCGACTTGGTGAGTCGATCAATGATCACCTATATGGAATTTTGTCCCTTGGACGTACATTGTAAACCCATCACGAAGTCCATGGATATCACATCCCACTTCCACTCTGGCACCTCAAGGGGTTGAGTCAAGCATGTTGGCACCTGGTGCTCAGCCTTTAATAGCTGACAAGTAAGGAACCGAGAAACAGACTCTGTCACACACTTCATCAATCTTGGCCACCAGAACTAACGTTGGAGGTCCTAATTCATCTTTTCCACGACTGGATGCACCACCAAGGGGGATGTATGGAACTCCATTAGAACCTCCTCCTGCAACGTCAATGGTACAATTGTACGCCCTATGAAAAGAACAACGTGCTCCCCAACTTCTGAATATCCATCAGCCACAACATCTATGGATATCTGAGCACATAGATTCTCACAGCTAGAATTCTCGCGTTGTGCTTACTTGACTTGTTCTGAGATTAGAGGGGTAATAACCATCGATTGAAGGTAAACTCCCTCATCTCCATCAACAAAGGATAACTATAAAAAGGCCAACTGCCTTGTCACCTCATTCAGCAACTCGAAACTGGATTTCCTGCTGAGAGCATCTACCACAACGTTCCCCTTCCCAGGTGTGTAAACAATCTCAATGTCGTAATCATGGAAGAACTCAAGCCATAATCTTTGTCTTAAATTTAGATCCTTTTGAGAAAATATTTATATGAGACTCTTGTGATTAGAGTAGATGGTAAACAGCGCACCCATCAGTTAGTGTCACCACATCATCAACACGAAGACTACCATTGCCAACTCAAGATCATGGGTCACATTGTTCTAATCATGTGGCCTCAACTGTCATGAGCCATAGTCAATCACCACTTTCCTCTACATCAGGACCCAACCAAGCCTGGTTCCTGATGCATCGTAGAACACTACGTACTCGACACCCTCCTCCTGTAATCTCAAGATTGGGGCGCTCAGCAGACTATGTCTCAACTGCTGGAAAGCCTGCTGGCATCCCTTGGTGAAAACGAAAGGCTTCCCCTTTCGGTTCAATGCTGTCATGGGTGCTGCATTCCTAGAGAAATCAAGAATGAATCTCCGATAGTATCTTACCAACCCAAGGAAACTTCGTACCTATGTCATGCTCCAGGGTGGCTCCCATGCTAGTAATGCCTCCACTATGGCTGGGTCCACTGCTACACCATCTACTGAGATAATGTGTCCAAGAAAGTGGACCTCCTCTATCTAGAACTGACACTTCGAGAGTTTCCCATACAATTGGTCCACTATGAGTGTGTCAAGAACCATCCCTAGGTGTCTCGCGTTCTCCTCCTCGGATACAGAGTACACAAGGATATCATCGATGAAGACTACTACGAACTGATCAAGATAGGTCTGAGAGATCCGTCTCATGAGTTCCATGAACACTACCAGGGCGTTCTTCATGTTGAAGGGCATCACCAAGTACTCATAATGACCGTAGAGGCATCTGAAAGCCGTCTTCGATATATCCTCATCCCGTACTCGCAACTGGTGATAGCCTGATCGTAGGTCAACTTTCGAGAACCATTGTGCCCCTCTCAACTGTTCGAAGAGGTCATTGATCCTTGGTAGTGGATACCGGTTCTTCAAGGTCACCTGATTCAAGCGCTAGTAATCCACACATAGCTTCAATCTCCCGTCTGCCTTCTTGGAAAATAGGACTGGGGCCGCCCAGGGTGAAACTCTGGGTCTCACAAAGCCCTTCTTATGCATGTCGTCCAGCTGCACTCTTAGCTCATGAAGCTCTACAGGAGCAATCCGATATGATGATGCTGATATCGTTGTCGTCCTAGGTTGCAACTCAATGGATAAATCTATCTCCCGATGGGGAGGTAGTCCAGGGACATCCTCCGGAAAGATGTCCTTGTACTCAGCCACTACTGCTGGAAAATGAAAACTCGTAACATCTGTCTCTCCAAGGGATAGGCTAGCCAACTGATGTGAAATCAGTTGTGCCATCCTATGCACAAGTCGATCCTGCGCTGCCTGGGTCTCTCTTTCACCAACAAAATAGAACCTCATTCCATCACTGCAGACACACAACACCCTTTTTCTAAAATAATCGATCTTGGCATGAAATGTGGATAGCCAATCCATACCAAGAATGACATCGTAAGGCCTCGATGCTACCACCAAGAGGTTCCAACCAAAACTCTCACCTCCAATGGTTAGGTCACACTGTCTATAGTGGTGTGTGATCTATGAATCTTCTCCAGTCTGTGTTTCTAAGCATAAGGGTCGAGTCAACGACTCAAGTGGAATCTCAAGGTCTCAAACAAGATAAGAAGCCAGAAAGTAATGACTAGAACCTGTGTCTATCAGTACGGCAGCCAAAGTAGAAAAGACACAGATTGTACCTCTAATCATTACGGGAGTACCTGGGTCATAAGCCTCTGCCGCCTGCAGTTGTTCCTGCCTCTGTCCACCAGCTCCCTAAGCCTGCGGTGGACCTCTTGGGGGTGGTGGTGGAAAAGGGTCAAAACGCCAACCACCTCCAACTGCTCTCCCAGCTCCTCTACTGCCTCCACCGCCCAGCAGATCTGTCTGCTCCACACGTTGTCTCTGCCTTGGTGGTCCATCCACTGCTTCTGTGTCAGTAGTACGGCGGGTTGGACAATCACGAGTGATATTTCCCCTACCATCACATGTGTAGCATCTCCTCTCTAGAGGCAGGCTGTATGCGCCCTGGGAACCCTGTATGGTAGATCCCATATCCTAGGGTCTCCTCTAAAAACGTCTCCCATACCTTGCTCACTGACGTCGGCTCCCTACTGATGAGGTCTCTGCTCTAGCTCACTCGCTACTGACAACTACCGGCTGTCTCTACTCTACCAATAATCTCTCAACCACCAAAGCCCGCTCGAGCACCCCAGAATAAGTAGGAATTCCTATAGAGATGATGATAGCTTGGATATCTCTGCGCAGGACCCACTAAAAAGTTAGAGCTCTAAAGTACTGATCCCTGACCATATCCATCGAGTACCGTGAGAGGTTGGTAAACCTCGATGAATAGTCAGCCACCAACATGGTTCCCTTATGGAGCTGAAGAATCTACTATATACGTACTTCTCTCAGGGTAACTGGTGAAATATCCTCTCTGAAGAGACGCTCACACTTCGAACATGCAAGAGTCTCTTCGTCGTGGGTCTGGATAACCAAACTCCACCATTGTCATGCCGAACCCTGGAGAAGGCTCGCAGCTAGGATCACCATCTGATCTGTTGGTGTCCTGACCAAACGGAAGACTCTGGTCGATGCCTCAAGACATTCCTCTAGTGCCTGAGGGTCAGGCTCGCCTCGAAACCTGAGGTCTCTCTATCTCTGAAACTCGTGGAGTACGCTCAGTCTGCGCTCCTCCTCCACTGGTACAGCAGGCACTAAACACTGCTCTATAAGTGGAGGGATAAATGGCACACCACCTGATGGTAAAATTGGGGGATCTGGTCCCTGTATCGAATCTTCATCACTGAGGCGGTCATACTCTTGATCGGGTTGCTGGATCCTAGTGGGTGCATGTCGCGGAGGCATCCTGTAATGAAACAAGATGTATCTCAGTCAGTGAGTATATCTGGAGAGATGACTCAAGAAGGACATGGATACCACAACCCGTTCATATATGATGTATGTACCATTCATTTCCCCTGCAACTAGTGTTCTCATCTTCCGAGTCGAAAAGTAAGTTATCAGAGACCCGGTGTGTGGATACATCAGCCTCCCACACCAACACTAGTGTCCCTGGACTGAAAGCCGAACTGCAAACACTTAACACTGTTTCACCAAACCAACTCATAGACTCTCGGTCCTAAGGTAGAACCAAGCACCTCTGATACCACTCAGTCACGAACCATCCTAGTGGGGCCCGAGCCGCACCACCACAAGCCCACCACCAATAGGCAAGAGGCTGGTGACTAGCACCGAGTAGGCATGCTACTAACATGGGAGGCATTCCCTATAAACCTGTACACATGTACACACATCTCCAAGCCCACAAAGCTGAAAAGTAAAACTACAAAAATGAAAAGATGCATGCATACCCTAAAACCCAACCAACAGAGTTTGGTAGGAATGTAAAGTACAAGAAGGTAAAACTCTAGGCCAAATGTACAGTCCCACCAAAAGAAAGTCTGTAACAGAGTCCAACCTATAAAGAAAGGTGATGGGGCTACAGTTTGTAGACATAGGAACACACCTCGGTCTGTCTGATCTCACTGAGTATCGTCCGGTCCTGGTCCACCTAGAATCCTGTCAAAGGCTCGCTTGTCTGTACAAGACACGACACGTGCATGAAACGCTCGTGCATGGGTGAGTATAACAATACCCAGTAGGACACCTCGAAACCAAAAAGGAAATACTACAGGGGAAATACCACAATGGAAAGATGTAGTCAGCTCCACATAGTATATGTCTATAGAACGTATAACAAGAATATCTAGATATACTCATACACAAACGACCATCGCGATACCGCCACTAGGATCCATCTCGGAGATTCCACAAAGAACGTAACAAGTAGAACACACTCCTCGGTCAGAAGAGAGGGACACGAAGTGCTCGTTTCGGGAGAACACACTCCACACGTACTATGGGAATATGATGCTCAGATAAGGATTACGGCCAAGTCATGGGGTGATTCCGACAACTCAGTCTAAGCTAATCTGCTAAGCAGGAGATCGTCACCCAGGTAAAATTTGGTCACGTCGATACCAAGTACTCTACATAGGGTTCCAGGAATGAATAGAGGATCCAGCTCTGAGTCTCACAGAGGGTATTCCAAAAACTCTATTCAAGAAGTCCTGCTGAAGGGAACATACTCCTATATGTAGGAAATGATACCAGAACCTTCAGGGAAAAGACCAAGTGTACGAACTCTACGAAAACTAGTCCACGTTATAGAATACAAGTAGCTCATTCCATGAAAAAATGGTTTCAAAAAGTGTATTATGGTTACACACTGTGTTCCTCGACCCTGGATACTACCCGTGTAAACGGCCCATGTCATCCATCCAAGCTGTGTAAAACTAAACTACACGGCGTTTTGAAGAATCTCACATCGTGTTCCTTGACTCCCGGTACTTCCCGTGTAAATGGCCCATGTCATTTGGCTTATCGGATAGAAAGAAACTACACGGCGTGTAGAAAAGTCCCACGCCGTGTCTGAGCACCTGGGGCTCGCTCCATGTACGCTGGCCATGTGCCCGTACATGGTCTATGTCTATGTATTTGTCGCCTGCCCGTGTACCAGTACATGAGGTATCCTATGTATCTGGTCGGTTCTGGCTGGGGAAGGGTATACACACCGTGTCCATGGCCGTGTACCCAACCTGTGTCTGTGTACTCCCGGAGTACACGCTAGGTGGTCCGCCGATGAACACACACTGTGTATCCCATACTACATGACGTGTAGTGGGGATTTTTCCAGAAATTATGTCTTCCTCCTTGCGCTGCGGCTGATCCTTCGGATACATGGTTTCTCATCCATTCGTCCCGATAATCCAGGGGTTGGTTCATTTCATCATACGAACACCGCAACGAGTGTTTTCAGCTCTTAAATCGGATCATAAACCTCAAACGATCCATCCAAAGAAAAACTCCCAAAAAATCATATCTCCTGATCCGCTCCAGATCACATGCCGAAAATGTCGTTGCACCTCCGTGACATCGCTCCGGGGTTGGATCTACAATCTCGGATCGTTGCGCCAACAAGAGAATATGCAAAGATCGATTTCCTCGAAGAACAGGTAGAACGTAACGAAGAATGCGAGGGGGAAAAAATACCAGAATCAAACAAGAGGGACAAACCTCAATCTTTGTTCGTGACGATTTGGGTTCGTCACCATTAGATCAAAACTAAAACAACCTCAAAATCCCCACAAAAACCCATCTTGCAAGAACGATCGATCAGCAGGCTAATTTTTTGTTAATTTGTCTAAATTCATCGTAGAAATCAAAAACGGGGAAGGAAATAAAAAACAAACATTCTACCTAGATTTGCGGCATTCGTTGGCGAAGATCCAGTCATCGCGTCGTCGTTGATGGAGAAAATCATCAGGAACGTCATTTCTGCGTTGGGAGGTCTTCTCTAGAGCCCCCAGAGCCACCAAGGGTTTCAAGGTTATGAGGTTTGTAACCATGGACCCATGCGTAGGTCTTTATTTAAAAAATAGATAAGAGATACCTATTGCAGTACATTTAAAATATTTCACTACAAAATAAAATATTTTTATTTAAATATTTTATTACTCTTACGTCCAAAAAATTGGATTTCACCACCGACCTGCACCAGCCAATGTTTGGCCTCACCTAAGGTAAAATCGCTGCTCTGAACGCAACGATGCCTTTAGATTTCTAATCCGAGCACCCGTTTAAGAGTTGTTCCATTTTTTTCAGGAAAAACCCATGCACACATAATTTAATTATTTAATTAAATTCAAACATTTGTTCCGGGCTAACCAGGCCTTGGAACTGCACATTGTCTCAGAACCTAGTCTCGAATTAATTCCCTTATAATATTAAAATGATACATAAAAAAATTCGGGACATTACACCTGAAGTGGTATAGAGTCATGGAATACCTATTTCGATAGAATGAGATAGTTATATGAGGTTTCTATCTCATTTCTAGAGATACATAAGGAAATACCTTGAGATATAGTTGACAATGAGAATAACGTATCATCCTAAAATTAATGGAATGTCTTAAAGGGTTATACAAGCATTGTATGTCACACTTCTAGATTATTTAGTCGATTTTTTTGACTCATGGGAGAAGTACATACCATTAGTGCAGTTATATTATAACAACATTTACATATGGATCTTTCTGAATGATTTTATGGGAATCATTTCATTATATCCTTTATTGGGTGGAAACATGTAACACTTCACTGGTTGGAATGAGCCTTATCCATGATACAATATAGAAGATTAAGTTAATTGGGGATCAGATAGACATTTCTTAGAGTTATTTGAATTTAAGTGTGGGATAGCGTCTATGACCATTGCCATGTAATGTGAGTGATAATGTGTTCTTGAATATCTCTCTAAGTATTGGGTATAATATATTTCAAATTTGAATAAGTTATCTACTTGATACATAGTCCCTATTGAGATAATTTAATGGGTTGTTGAGGTGGAATATATGTTAGAATTTCCACCAATGTTTAGTTCAGTACAAAATGTGATTCACCTATCTTAGTTGAAGATGTATCTACCTCATATTGACCATGGTATTCAATGGAATCATGTTGAAATAGATCCAGATTATTTATTGGTGAATGTACTAGTGTATATTATCGGTTGGAAAGGGAAATCCTTGAATATAATAATCATTAATATAGTGTGGATTTTGTGTCATATTGGCTTGATTTACGAATGAACATGGTAATGGGGGAACTAAATGATTGTGAAATGGCCCTAAATCTTTTAGTTAAATGATTTTTTTGTACTTTCTGTTGATGGAAAGGCTAATGGTGGGGAGAATTTATCACCTCTATTTCATGTAAGTAAACCCTTATTAATTATTTTTTCAAGTAGATAAAATTTTTGGCTGATGTTTGGGAGGGTGTGGAGGACTTTTGGATTTTTTTGGACATTTAAGCATGTTCATATTTCGATACTAGTTTGTAAAAACCATAAAACTTCTATAAAAACCATACAAAGTGAGGTAGTGGGATCTGAGTAGGTTCATGGATAGGAACACTACTTGGAATAACCATGAAGCCACATAGGATTTAATATGACTATTGGGATAATGGTATTTATTTATAGTTGGAACATGATTTTTCTAACCATGCAATAAAACAATCCGAGGAGTTCCTTGGTATAGTGTCATGTGCATGATTTTTTCCCGAATTTCCTAACCATGTAATGAAATCATGCATGGAAATAGTGGGATTAAAATATTGTGGATATCACTCAGTTTATTACATTTTCCCCTATTTTTCCTCTATTATTAACCGAACATGGTTTTCACTCATCCCAAAGGCTATCGAGACTCTTCCCATCGACCAGAAAGTGTCAGTTGGAAAATGTTTTTGGGTTAATGGTTGGATTTCCTGGTAAGTCTTTGTTAATGGTTGTTTCTATTTCATATCTTCTTATTCCATCACATATATTTATATATATATTCTGTTAGGGATAGATCAATGTATGTTGATTCCAATTATGATTAGATTTGGATATGTTGATTTTTGGGAATATGATCTCTAATGGGTTTTAGAGTTTCAACATGTTTTTGTTGAAGAATTTGTGTTGTTAATTTTTTTGTCCATTGTTTCTGAGGTATGTGTCTTCAATCTCGACTCATCTTATTATAACATGATGGATTTGTAAAAAATTTCAAGAATTTCTCAAATTTAACATTAAATTTGATGTGAAAATAATGGTAGAAACCCACTTTAGTGATGATTTGTGGACATGTGGATATTGGTTGTTTTGAAATGTGCATTTTTTTATGGATTTATAATGATGTTTTAAAATATTTATTGGTTTTGATTCTGAGAAGTGGTTTGATAGAATGGATTTCAATACAATGGATGATTTCAAGAAATTACAGGAAATAGGTAGTTATGAATAGTTTTAGAATACCTGGATTGGCTTGAGTTTATGATTTCGAATTGACCCTGAATAAGGGGAATGTACCGTTGGGGTATAATTGATGTGACCCAAGATATGGGGTGTGTACCATTTGGGAAAAAGGATATTTTCATCGTTGTGATGAATTGGATAATGGATGAGAAACCACTCAGGGCAATGGAACTATCACTAAAGAATTCATGTGTGGGTGCATGTGTGAATTGTGGAATGGGTATTCCAAAATCTAACCTGAACATGTTAAAATAATTTTTTCCCTTACATCATAACCATTTTGGTTGGAAAACTATTTTTGTGTAAAAATTGTTGTCTTTTATATAAACTGGTAAAATTTTGTAATGTGTGTTAAATATATTGTTATATATATATTTTATAACATATTATATCCTAGATATGTGTGTACATAAGTCAGTAGAGAATAAAAAACAATTTTTCATTACTCACAACTATTTGGGCACAATGTTGCATTTGAAGATATTTTTTATTGGGACACATGTAAATGATAATTTATAAAATTTATTTAGTCATCCATTATGATACATGTGAATGGATTTAGGAGTTGGACCTTGGAGGGTATTGGTATTTTCTTGGTTGGTGTCTTTAGAGTCCTTGAGCATTGATAGTTTTTTGTTCTTATTTATAGTTTATTTGGATCATTATTTCTAATAGGTACTTTGATATTTTGTTTTATGTGTATATACTGATATGTCATACATTGTTTTCATGAATAATGTAGTGTCTGAATGTTTTTCATTATCTTGGTGGTTTGATTTATAATAAAAATTGTAATTATCCCACAAATATTAATGAATCCCTCAATATTTATTTTCATCCATTTTAATCTTAGAGATGTTTCCTTAGTTCATATAGAAAATCTTCCTCAACTCAAGCCTATGAGGTGGGGTAGGATGTTACACGTTACAATTAAGATAAAATTTGAATAATAATTCTCATGAAAGAAAAAAACATTAATGGATATGTATATCCTATAAAATTAATGATAATTACTATAAAAGACATTCAATTGACGTATATAAACAACACGAAAAAAAGAAGTGGTGAATATGGAATGTGTCCAATATAAATAAAAGTGAGGTGGAAATCTGTTTCCCTATGTCACATCTTTTTAATTATTCAATCCGACAATATAATAAATATATTTTAATTATAAATATGTTATATAAACATAATTATATGTATAATACCATATATTATTTTATTATTACCTTTATTAACCATTTATTAATAATTCATGGCTATGATCATGTTTTGGGTAATAAATACTTCATTTATTTCATGTATGTATTGGTTCGAAATTTTTAGTGTGTCTACGATGATCATGGTTCCATCATATCCATAAATTTAACCAATATAAAAATGTAATATATATTCATAATATATATATATATCTGTGTCTATAAATTTTAAATATTGAAAATTAATTATACCGGTCAAGGGGATGACAAATCGTAAGTACACATAAACAATATTTAATTTTTTTAAAAAGATGGAAGAAATGGTAAATATTATATAAAATTAATAGAATCAAAATTATATCATATATATATAATATATTCACTAATTATCCACTATTTACAATAAATTTAAAAATAAAATTAATATCATATCACATCGCTTAAAATAGGCTACAGTCTACACCTACACTGGAGTGACATTTTCATTTTTAAACCAATTGGAATGTAAATAGATAGATGTGATATTATGAATACATAAGTATAATTATGTCATAAATTTCATATAATGTTTTTAAATAAATAATTATATCCATTAGTGAGAGGAGGTTTTTGAAAATGAAATTCTTTGGCTCATGAGGCGCCAGTCATCTGTACTCATGATAGATGATTTTGATTGCAATTTGATGGAATATCCGAAGGATAAATGCTATTAAACTACCATAATTAAATAAATTTAATTTTTATATAATTACATAATTATTTTATTATATTTTATTTTAATTTTAATAAATTTTAATATGTAATAAAACAAATAATATTGGTTATTCATGATATCACTTCTTTGAACAACCACTATAGTTTCACATAAAAACACTTCCTAGAGGTGTATCATAAAAAAAATAAGGCCACTATGAAATGTGGAGGGATGTAAAGAAAGTATATTTGTAGAAAATTACTTTTATAAAGTAATTTGGAACTACAAAATGGGGTGTATAGAGGATTCCCTTTTATATGTGGGGAAAATAACCCACTAGGAAACTACTTTGAAACTTCTCAAAAGAAAACAAATGATAATATGAATCACAAATAAATTTAAATACCCATAAATTATAATATTGTATATTATATGGTATAAATATGAATATAAAATATGATTTAGAAAAGTTCAATTGATATACATTCTGTTATTTTTTTAATCCTGAGTAAACTCATTTTAACCATAACTAAGGTAATTAATATTTCATATTTTACTATTATTTTTGAAAAGAACTAAGTTAAACATCATATGTAATATAACATAAAATTATTCAAAATTTAATATTCATTTTATAAAATTCAATTCCTATAACTGGAAAATTTTAATTTAACATAAAACTCATAGATGCGATGAAAAGGTATGTTTTCAATGAAGCATTTTCATATATATAAATAGCATTCATATCAAAATTGAATGAAAAAAATATTATAGTGAACAATATTAGATTAAGAATTATATAAATGAATTAATTTTAGATTAAGTTTTTAAAAAATAAAATAGAACTTAGTAAATAAAATATATAAAAATATAGTTTTTAATGATATAGATTATTTTAATCTATTAATTAAAATATTATACTTTTAAATAAAATAAACAACATAATATATTATTTAAAAGTTGAATCCATCAAGTATTTCAACTATTTAAAATAAATTTACTAATAGTGAAAAAAATTTATTTGATAAATTATTCCAAAAATTTAATAGAAATCATTTTTCCAAAATAATGTATTTTCAAACAATATGAAGAGTATACAAAAAATTATGCACATATTTAGAATCATATACTTTTTTATAAGAATACCTGATAATGAATGTAAATTATTATTTTATTCAAATTAAATCCATCAAATTTAGTGGGTATTCAAAAATAGGAATAATATAATAATAGTAATAATATAATGTGGTTTATTGTTAATCGGAACTACGTGAAATGTATTCTATCATTATTAAATTTATATGACATAAATATATAATAAATTACGAGGGTTTAAATATCTACACCACTGAAAAATGACACCATTGAAATTATATCACAATGATAGATAAATATATGGATACATCTAGATCATAATATCATCAGGTTCCCATATAGCTTCCTCAAGATTGTTGTTTCTCAAAAAAACATTAGAAATGTATGTGCTCATATTTTGTTATATTTTCAATTTTTGGTCTATATTCTCTAGAGGTTTTTATTATTATGAAATATCATGAAACAGTTGTATGACCTCTAATTTTTGTAAGTTTAAAAGATAAGTTATGTACTTTCTTAAAATTGATACATGGAACACTTTTTGGGTTTAGATATTTTTTTTGGAAGTTAACACAATAAGATACCATCACCACTAAATCAAGAATCATGAAATGGATAATATACCAAGGGATAAGGATTCCTTTTTTATAAAATATAATGACCTTATTCAATTAAAAAATTCATATAAGAACCTTATCTCTAACTATAAATTCCATACTGCATCGACAATTAACAGTTTAACATTCTTGTTGCACGGTGTATCCCTTATGTATTGTTGAATGGATATAGTTTATTTTCCATTAACTAAGATAACTATAGTTAAAAAATAAATATTTCTCCATAAATATTTCAACATGATTATTTAAATAGTTCCTTCCATATAGGGACTCATAAGTATCCTTTAATATTCAAGGGTGAAATCCATTATTGTATGAAAGCTTAGTTATTTGAAGTAATTGATCCAAACCACCAATCAAATGAAAATTACATTAGATTAGTATATCCCATATTTGATGACTTGTTCTTTCATACTGTCCTTTTATATGATGATGGTACATTTTGGTGAAACATAACTCCATATGAAGAGACTTTTGAAGGCTTAATTATAACTTTGTAGTAAAATTTGGATCCCAGTCACATATAATAGAATGTTCTACTCAATGAATCCTTTACACATCATTATTTTATACCCTAGAAATATAATATAGAGAATTCATTTATTGTAATGAAGTGAGATGAATTTTTATGGTTATTAAATATAACCCATATATTTTTTTCCTGTAGATGTTTTTTGGAAATGTGAATAAGAAATACCCCGTGATGTATTCATATTTAAATTTGGTTATGGGTAATTGGTGTAACATCCCATTTTATTTTTTTTCTCATCCATAACCTATCTTCAAACCACGAACTGAGATAAAAACTTTTAATAACTATCATTATACCATCAAACCCAAAATAATCATTCTATTCACTATAAATCATTTTACTTTCATGATAAATATATAATTCAGAACTGTAAGACTCCTCTAATAGATCCTCATTCAAATATGGTATAGATAGAAGACATATAATGTTCCTAAAACATATCAATTCATCACAATCATGGTTGAAATCAGGAATATTTTTCAGCTATGTATAAAACTTTATGCCATCCTTATGAACCGATTTAATCACTAGTTGGATAGATGGTTGAGCCCTCATTTGAAAAATATTATATTTCTTTAATTACATAATGATTTTTAGATCCATATTTTTCAAATGTATAAATATTGGTTCATTTTTTGTCCTCATCATAGCCAATATAGAAATATCATTTCAACTAGAGGAATAATGCAAATTTAATAATATCCCTTGGTGGTAATGTATTGATTGGTCATAATATTTAATCAGTTCAAACCAACATCTGTTTCTCATATTCATCTCCATCAATTTGATTATATATTTTAAAAATTTGTGATCAGTACATATATCAAACATTTCTCCTTAAAGATAATGATACCATTTCATAAATGAAAAAATTAATGTAGAAAACCCCAAATCATGAGATGGGTTATTTTTCTCCTAAATCTTCAATAGTAAAAATGAATAAGTTATTAATATATCATTACACATGATAATACAACCCAAATACTTCTTTGATGAAGCATAATAGATTAAAAACCCTTACCCATTAATGGGTACTGTTAAAACATCTTCTCTACCTTACCTTTTATTTAATTACATGAATTTTTCCTCACATGGAACTATCTAAATGACCATGGTTCCTGTTCAAATTTAATTAGTGAGTTGGTTGGACAACTGTGAGAAATTTTATATAAAGAATCAATAATATTTATTCAATCCTAGAAAACTATAGATCTCTTTCACTATGGTCAGACTATAACAACACTCAATAGCCTAAAACATATATTAATCCATTGAAATAACGATTCTTGAGATTATATAACTAAAAATTCAAACCATTTATATGTAAAATTAAAGCTTTTATTTTTTTCATTTTGATTCAACATCAATTGGTTAATTAGTAAAATTATCAACTGATCTTCACTATCTTCCAAGATTGTTGAATATATATGAAAATCATCAAATGAATAATAAAAAATATTATATAAATAACTGAAAACTCTGTTTATTAAATCAATAAATATTTTTTGGTAATTAATCAAATCAAATTGATCTACTATGTATTGTTTTCATACCTTGTATGGAATTCACTATTGGGTATATCATATATATTAACCCTCAATTTATGATATCGTGAATGAAGGTAAATCATCGAAATGAATTGATATCCATTCAGCTGACCAATCACATAATCAATACGGGGTAGAGGATACTTGTTTTGATCTCTAAAAAATGGGCATTTCCTTTGGTTTCCCTTTATCAGCACAATAAAAAATATCTGATTAAAGAACCCTTTATCAATGATAAAAAAATCACTGACAAAGTTTACCTTTTATCAGCACTATCACTTTTTTTCGAATGATAAGGGTATACATTAGTTGATCATTTTCAACAATAATAAATAGTACCCATTTTCATGTATTTTTGTTTAACACTCATAAAGGCTACCTTTTACCAGCACTTCATTTTTAGTCCTCGTAAAGCGCACCCTTTATATGTGATTTCTTATTAGCCCTAATAAAGGGTACCCTTTTTCAATGGTTTATATTTTTCACTAATAAAGGTCCCATATAAAAACAAATAATAGAACCCAAAAATTTAAAATGATTATATTTAATTAGGTATTAAAATTTTAATAAATAAAATAAACATTAATAAAAATGGGAAAATTAAATATATATATAATAATTATAAAAAATAATAAATTGTATATATTAAATTTATAGACATGTAAAATGAATAAAATGAAGTAATTAAAGAAATAAAAATTTTGAAATAGTAAATTAAGAAATACTGTATTTTTTTATTAATTAAATAATTATTAATATAATTAATCAAATTAAATATATATATATATATATATAGATTATAAAAATTAATAAATTGTATAAGAAATATATATGTTGAATATTTAAAAATATTAATAAATGAAAAAAAATATAAGGAACATATTACAATAATTAAACAATAAAATAAAAATGAATAGATAATATTAATAAAAAATGAATAAATTGCACAATTATTAATTAAAAAAATATTAATAAAAACGAATAACATTAATATATAAATATTTATTAATTATAAATATTAATAAATAATATATAGTAAATATAAATATAAAAAATAAATAAAATGTAATAATTAAAAACATATAAATGTCATATTTATTTTAATGGTTTTTATTGATAATTATTCATTTAAACATTTATTTTAGAATTAAATTCATATATATGTTTTCAATAATATGACTTATATAATATATAATATTTATTTTTTGAATTAATTTAGTCATATATTCAGCAACGAATGATTCGTAATTAAAAATTAGTATTAATTGAAAATTCTAACTAATTGCATCGAGTAATGGAAATAATAATTTTCCATTTTTTTAATTTATAAAAAATTATACGTGTTTTACATTGACATCACATATATATGAGAAATTAATTCATTAAACACACACAAAAATATTTACCTTAATATTGAAATTGTATATCGAAGCACAAACTCTTGATATTTATGTAATGTATTCATATTTTAATATTAATTTTATTAATTACTTATAACATGATACACTTAATATATATTTTCATAGAATAGTAAATTTATTTCATTTATTTTTAGGATTATTATAGTAAATTAATAATTCATTTATAATTTTTTTTATTTTTTTATTTTTTGTGTATTTAATCACTTTCTACTACATGTATATATATTTATATATTTAATATGTCTTCATATTTTCAACATGTATTCATATTTATTTAAATATATATCCACACTTTTTAATAATTAATATTTAATTAATTAATCTTATCCATTTTTTCAATATGCATAATGTGTACTCATTTTTAATTATTCAAGTTCACTCATTTTTAACATTAATGCCATCAATATTATATATTCATTAATACTGTTGTGAATATATTTGAAAATAAATATTTTAATAAATCAATATGTCTATAAATGTATATTTACTATATTTATACATTAATTAATTTATAATTATATTTAAATACATATTATTATTATTAAAAAAATATTTAGAGTTAAAAATAATAGATTATTTATATTTAAATACATTTTAAATTTGAATAAATTTATTTAAATTAGGAATATATTTTATATATTTCTATGAATATATAAATACATTTATTACATATATATATACATTTATTAAATATATATATATATATATAATTATATAATTATATTTACAATTTTTTTAAATATAATTATTTTTAAAACTCCTTTATTAGAGCTATTGTTTTAGTATGAATAATGATAATTTTTATCTTTCCTTTGTTAGATCAAATAAAGAATGTTTTTTGTTAATGCGAAAACATTAGCACTAATAATGTTGGATTGTATCATCTCTAAAAAGTGGGCATAATGATTCCCTTAATCGGAGGTTATTAATTTATCATTGATAAATAGAATCCTTATGAGCTCTTTTTTGGAAGAGTTGATAATAGTGTACCCAATCAATTAAAATAACCATAACCATTCATTGAACAATCAATATATCTGAAGCCTTCAATAGAAGCCACCTTCTTCTACCACACCTCCTCATCAAATCCACGCCCAAATGAAGGTTTAAACAATTTCCAGGCTTGAATACAATCCGGAAACGATTCATGGGTTGAAAGAATCCAAGGATTGAATGAATCCTTGGTATTATGATATCTCTACCTTCCCTCAGATGATTCAATGCATCAATCCAAGGTATGATATTTTTTCCTCCACAACACTTCTTTTTTGTTAATTTGGCAATGTTGTTTTTTCAGTTCATTATCTCTTTGTATTCATTATCTGTATCTTATTTCCTTTTTATATTGAATTTATAATTGTGTTTTTCTATGATTTTTTGTTTTTATTATCACTTTACGGTATTTTTTAAACCCCATATAGCATATTATGAATTACACACACCAATATCAGCCCTATAGTGTAATATGATTAAACATTTTTAACAACCTTCCATGGAAATACATCACACAAAGAGGTTGTTAAAGTTTTTCCGATTTTTTATTTAATAAATTTAAATGAGTTTCTTCTAATAATTTCTTGATGTTGGGGTGCGGTTTGTTTGGGTTTTTTTTATTTCATTAATGGTATTACAAGTAGGTTTTTATTTTTTCAACAAGTGTCCTGAATTTTATCATGTTTTTTATGATATCTTAAAAAAACATCAATATATATATCTTATATATATATATGAACAAATTATTTCATGTAAACACGTATGTATGTTTTCATATGAAATTTAAATATGATTCATTCAATAAAGAGAGCCATAATTTTTTTTCAATTGAAAAATTCATTCCAAGATAGACTATTAATGTGTTTATTTTTAAATTTTGGCATTGAGGCATGTTCGAAACTTTTAAAATTACATTGATTATCATTTTTTTATTTTTAATTATATTTAAAGAAATATGTTTTCAATTTAAAATTCGTTTATGTATCAAGTGTTATGGCCTTGTTTGTACCATGAAATTGTATTTATAAAACATTATCAAAATCTATGGAATATGAACATATTATTTTTGTTGTGGAATGAATTTTTCATTTTATAAAGAGTTTTTATTGATGGGTGTTTGAAGGAAGGTTGAATATATATTTTTGGGGTAGGTTGATTATCGATTGATACGTTTTCTGAAAAGGTGACAATACCCCCTGTTAATATTATAATAAAGTTTGCATGAATGTTAGTGAGGAAAGATAAATAGTAACAATGTTTTCCATATGATATTGTTAGGGTCCCCACATATATCAAAGCCTATATGGGAATCCAACAAGGTAGGCAAGTTGTGGGCCTATGGTTTGTTATAAGAATAGGAACTCATACTCATCCTTATAGGTGGGTTGAACCCAATTATGTCTTAAGTCACATGACGAGATGTTTTGGAAATTCCCGTAATTAAATATGAATATTTTAATACTATTTACTTTTCTATTATTTTTTAAATTTCTACACATTTAATTAAGATCAATTAAAATGTCACTTATTTTTTAAAAAAATTATTTGGTAGCATTGAATTATTTATTTTTCTCACTAAAGATTCGTTTTATTAATATATAGAATTCTCATGAGTATGGTTACCAAGATGAAAAATTAGAACCCTAAAATATTTCCCAATCCTTTATGTATATTTATTCACTAAAATATTAGTTATTAAGGGAAAATATTTCTTAATAGAATTTATAACGATAAAATATTATTGATGTTCAATAAATATTATATGTAATAATTACTTAGGTTACTATATCACTTGTTCTATAAAGTAGAAAAAATGATATAAAATCCTATGTTTGTTGGAATAATTATTAGAAATTTTTTGGGTATTCATAATTTTAGGTCAACATGTATTTGTTCCACCCCCATGATTCTATGATTACAATCAATTTATATGGAATAAATAATTATTTATTAGCTTTTATCGATACATTATTACATCTCTAGTTTATGGAAAAATATTTTATTATTCGAATTGATAATATCTTTGTTTCTTATTTCCATTTAAATAAGTATGTTATATTTTCATTTGATTACTCGATTTATGAAATCTTTGATGACACGTTTTAATATTGGTTGGACTAGTCTTAGTTAGAGTATTTAATGTATTAAAAATTAGATTTCTACTTTAAATATTGATTTCATATATTCCCTAAGGATTTATATATCATTTCCATTCCCCACTGAGACACCTGGAATTAATGGCAAGAATATTTATTCCCCTAGAATATAAAATTAAATAAGAAATGAGTTAATAACATGTTTCAATGATGTAATTTTAAAAAGAGGCAGGGATTACCCATTTCAGATAACATAATGTAGTAAAATTATCATCCAAATCAGAATCACCTATTGAATAGTTATTACTTTACTTTTTCATCATCCAATTAATACCCCATCTATTTTATATTTCTTGAACTACATTGGTTAGTATTCCTCCAATGAATGTAAACTAGTTAGAAAATTTCAATCAACTCAACTGAATGTGAAAAAGTGATGGAGGATGAGTCTCAAGAAAAAAAACAATAATAAATATTAAGGAGATTAAACTGATGAGGAAGACAATTTTATATATCATTCACCAATTGAAAAATTAATATTATAACACCGACCATAGTGGGAAAATTATTTTTTCAAATTTAATTACCCATTTCCATTAAAGCGTATTGAAATTATTTTGCATAATCAAATATTGTGCTCACTTTTTTAGAAATATATATAATGTTCACATTGATAATGAATAAATTTTATGTATTTATTTATTTATTACAAAAAATGAATATTTTAAGGTCATAATAGAATTTATAGTAATTAAAATGGAATCCCATGTAGTGCAAGTATTTTATGTCTCATATCCTATAAAAAAGAACTACTCTATTTTTCTACCAGCGAAAAAAACCTGCCTGGTCAGATGAAAAGTCAATCAAGGGTGTCCTTTAATTCATAGATCAAAATTAATTTTAACCAATTCAAATATAGATAATTAATTTTATATTAATTTGAAAAGAATTAGGCAATTTGGAATCTCAATAGAAAAAATCCCTAAAACAATTAAAAAATAGAGATCAATGTAACGGTAAAAGAGTTTTTAATGTACAATGTTTTTAAAAATTATATTATATGTTATTTACTTAATTAATATAATATAAATTAAATTATTTACTAATCATGCAGAAAATTTCTTTTACAGTTGTTGATGTCACCAATTCCATGGAAAAACAAACTTTAAAGAAGGAAATCATTTTGAAATATGTAAAGGTAATGATAAAATATAGATTCACAATTTTATTGAAAAAACATGTAATGAAAAATAGAATTATTTTTCATTATTCACTACATATTTTTTTATTTTAGAATTTTTTTCTATCATTCATGACTTTGTACACCAAAACATCAATAGAAGTCTTCTTCCACAGTAACATTTCACCTTTGTAGTGTTGTAATTTTTCACATGCCTAAATGTTCCCTCCACTAACATTATAGGAGGAAAAATTATGGTGCCACTAGTTGAACATATATAAAATCCTGACGGTTTAATAGTAATATAATTTTCTATTGAATTAATATTTTTTCTCATATTTTTATATAATATTTTTTTTACTATTTATCAAATAAGAATTTTTTTTCCTATAGAGGAGGATTATTTTATTCTATGTATATGGAATAACATGTTATTTATTAAAAAATTTATCAATTAAAATTTATATCTGCGTGTTGATGGAATGAGTGTTTATTGTTATTGTTTATTATATTTGGGTTTTTTTATTATGCCTTAATTTCCTATATTATATTTCAATTTTATTTTAGTATTTAATAAAACTAAATGGTTCATTTTGATAGATTCTAGACTATTCTAATTAATAGGTTTAAAAGTATAAAAATTTTCATTTCACCTATAAATATATAATTCATAGAGTCCTAAATGATTCATATATAATAATATTCCCCATTGAGACACCATTAATGACAAATAATATTATTTATACCCCCAAAATTTCACCTTTAATAGGGAATGAGTTAACAACTTGTTCCAATGGTATAATTCTCACAAATGGGAGGCATTACCCATATTAAAGAATATAATGGTGTAAAACTATCAACCTCATATGATTCATATCCCAAATAGCTATTATTAATATTTTCTATTTGAGACTGATCCCTAATATATTTTATTTTCTTGTAACTAAATAGAGTGGAAATAATCCCATGGTGACAACTTCATAGAGTAGATCAAAAAACATAGGTTCATGTCCAAAAGATGTAGAGCATGGGTATAAATAAAAAAAATAATATAATATAATTTCCATAGATGAAGGCAATGAGGATGAAATTTGACTATAACTTTGACCATTTAATGAATTCATTGGACAATGCTTACCATTGTAGTGTAATTATTTTACAAATTCAATTTATCATTTCCATTAAAGCGGCCTAAAATTATTTTAAATCAATCAATCATTGGGTTCCCTTTAATATAATTATCTATAATATTCACATGTGAAAAAACATATCTTATACTCATTTATTTATTTATTGCACAAAATGATTTTTTATGAACCTAATAACATATATATGAATAAAAAATTGAATAATATTCGGTGTACATTTTTTATGTCTCCTATCTATAAAACTTGAATTGATTTATTGTATTTCAAGAGACTAAAAAAATTAGAAATTCATATGAAAATTCAATCAAGGATGGGCATTTATTTGGGATATTACAATCACTTCATACCAATCCCAATGTATAAAATGTGTTCTCCCAATTAAATAATCATCCATGATTGAATTTTCATCTGACCAAATAGTATTTTAGTTTATAGTAGAACAATTAAAATATTATATTCTATTATATCGGAGACATAAAATACTGGAACTTGTTATGATTCTCTATCTGTTTCAAATCCAACCTATTAAGTAAATAAAATATTAATTTTTTATAATAAATAAATACATACACACATTATATTTATAATCGAAGGTGAAAGTTATATATATCTAAAATAAAGGGGATCCAACATTTGATTTTTTCATATAATTTTAGTATGATTTCGTGTAAATGTGTACTGGAATTTTGTGAATGAATTATACACTATGGTAGGTTTTATCATCTAGATTAATCCAATTGTGGATGTGGTAAACAACATTCATTTTATCATCTTCATCCCTCAAAAATGTATTATTTTATTTTTTTAGTTGAGAATCATCCTTCATCTCTTATGGATATGAACCTATAGTGTTTGAACTACTATCAAGAGTATTCATCCATTAGATAAATACTGCTCAATATAGTTTAAGAAACATTAAATATATAGGGGATAAGTCTCAATTTTTTTAATATTAACTTTTTAGGAGATGATGTTGATGATGATGAAATTTAAACTCCATTGTGATCTATAAAAGGGGAAATTACATCTAATTTTAAAAATTACAACATTTTTAGTAGTTATTAACTAGTGGAATATTGAAGGTGATATTTTAGGGGAAAACATGTTCTTGTTGGTGATTTAAAGTGTCTCAAAGGTGATATGTTATGATATATGGATACTTGGGGATACTATGAAATCTGTATATTTTTAGCGAATCCCACTTTTGATAATGTCAGTTATCTGACTATGGATTTTCATAAAATTATTAAAATGATCCATCCAGACATTATTAAATCTCCTAAAGAAACATATAATATAAGAAATTAAGGAGTAATAATAAAACTAAATATTAAAAAATTAATAATAAACTCTCATTCAATTAGCATAAATATATAAAAATGTATTGATAAATTAATTTTATGAATAAATAGTAATTCAAAATGCATGAATGGTAATCATAGATTCCATGGGGTGGAAAAAATACATGTAGACAAAAATTGATGAAAACATAATAATATATTCTAACAATTATTAAAAATATGTAGAATTTGATCACCTCAAATATATTTTTTAGAACAAGTGATGCAAAAACCATACAAATTAATACATTTAATATTAATGGTATATCAAATATCGATAATCTCTATAAAATATCATATTAAATATTTTCACAATAAAAACTGATATTTTATTACATAAAGATACTTATAGGTTATGTAAATATTCTAGGGTCTTTGAATATTCCTCTTTATAATGGTATTCATGATGAATAATATATAATAAAAATGAAACATAAGTCATTCAAAAATGTAAATCAATGTAAAAATAAAAATAAAAAATATTGGCCACATTATAATGGATCAATATTACATATGCAGTAATTTAAAAATAATATTCATGTAAACAATAGTAAATGGAGAATATGTAATCTGGAGAAATTCTAAATCATCTCATGATATGAATATTGAAATAATGGGGTTAGAAATCACCTATAAGAATTATGATGAGAATATATGTTTATAACATACTAGATACTCAAAACCATCTTACCTTGTTGGACTCGCATATAAACTTTTATATAAGTGAGGACCCATACAATCTAATTGAGAATACATTGTAAATATCTACCATCCCTCACTAAGAGGAATATGAACCCTAATATGATTGTAAGGTATAAAGTGGTCTCCTTTTTAGAAAACGTATCATTCGAAAGTCAACATAACCCAAACATATATACTCAAACATCCTTCCAACATCGATTAATAAGATCAATTTATTTAAAAAAATATTACCTCATCAAAACTAATAGATTCTTCTTCCATAGATGGTGATAACTTTTTATAAAAACCAATTCATGGTACAGAAAAGGCCATGACAAATTCTACTACTACAAATTTGAAAAAAATAAATATTTCTTTTAATATTATTCAATATAAAAATCTGAGAATCAAGGTAATTTAAAAATTTATTAAAATACTCATCAAATGAATAGTTTTTAAAAATAGATATTAATATATCTCTCGGAATACATTTTTGATCCCATATAAAAGACATTATCATCTCTTTTGATGAATTTAAACTATACACGTTTCTTATGATTACATAGCTACTTAAATAAATGAATCAATATTTTACTATATATATGATGATTTGAAATGCATATATATATATGTGTTGATTTTCATATAAAATATCCTGAAAAAACATAGAGATAAAATTTTAGACGCTTAACATAAAATAAAAATTTCCATGTAATACCACTGAAGAATGAAAATAGAAAAAACCCAAAAAAAACAACACATTGTCTTTTATAAGTCATTACATGAAATAATTTTTTGTTTTTAAAATAAATACCATTGGTGAAATTTTAAAAAACACTTTGTGTGTGTTATTTACCGGGAACGGAGTTTAATAAATTTAAACATAATATGAAACAAGAAAAATATTATTGTGAGGAATTATAAATTTTCTATTGGAATGTAAGAAGAAACCATAATATTTAAATACAAACCATATATCATAGAATCCCACAATTTTAAAATCATTATAGAAGGGAAAGGAGAAATGAATAATGAAAAAATAATAATAATAAAAACAAAAAAAATATTTTTCCAAACAAGAAATTAGTGAGTGAGGTTGAAAAAATAACATACCATGAATAAAATAATTGAATCATCTAAGAGAATATAGAGATATATCCAAACATAGGATTCATTAGATCCATGCATTTATTAGACCATTGAATTGTTTGAGCCATGGAATTGTTCAAGCCATCATTCAACCTTGGATTCGATGTGGGGGAGCATCGACAATATGTGGATTCCACCGAAATCAATGAATATCATGAGTTGTTTGTGACGGGTTAGGGTTCATTAAATAGACTGAGTACACTTTTATCAGTTCTTCTAAAAAGAACTAGTAATGTTCCTTTTGATTAGTGCTAAATTAATACGTAGTGATAAAAGGCATATTTATCATCACTAAAAAGCACTAATTAGATTCATCTATATAATCCCTAAAATATTAACAGTAATAAAGGATTTATAATCATAAATATATATAAATTTTTATGTAATTATATATATTATTAATATATATATATATAAATCTTCTAAATATATTGGTTATTTAAATATATTTATGATAAGATTATAATTATTTAAATAAAAACTTACATATTTATAAATATATATATACATTTTTCATAAATAATATTTCAATATTTCAATATTTATATATTTATATCATGATATATATCAGTATAAATAAATAAATATATATTTAATAAATAAATCTTTTTGTTAATATTAATTTTAATATTAATATCATAAATATAATAATTATTTAAATTTTTTTTATAATATTTTATGTATATATATAATTATTTTATTGATTTATAATTATATAAATAGTTGATAAAAAAACAATTTTTTATAATTTTAAATTTATGAATGTATAAATATAATAAATTTACATTTATATATTTATTTATTTACCTATATATATTTATATTTTGGAATATATTACTAACATTTTTAATTAATGTAAAATCTGAAATTCATGCATGTTAAAAATTAGTGAAATTTAATAAATTATAATGAGTATACATAAATTGTATTAAAAAAATGAATACATTTTATTAATTAAAAATAAATAATATCCAAATTTTTTAAATATGTTGAAATAAATATGATTAAATATTTATATTATTTAAACATAGAAAAATATATATAAATAAAAAATAGAAAATGGTAATTTCATGAACCAGCCTATATACCCTAATACCTTGATAACAGGTCTGGTCCTGACATTGCGTGAAGATCATTCCCAATCCCCACATGTTTGCAATAATAACCTAGAATCAAGAAATATGAATGTGGGAATTAATTTTTCACAATCAAAATGGAATAAAGAGATTCAAGTGCTAATGAAAAATAGAAAAATCTAAATATGAAACTATACCATAATTAAAAAATGAATAAATAACCCATGTACATTATCAATGTACTACAAAATATGATAAATATCCCATGTCCTAATGGAAACAGTAGCTCAAAGAACAATTATCAACTGCAACAACCACCTCCAAGGGTGGTTTTCCACTTAGATTAAATTTGCAGGAGGAAATCTACAAATTTCCAAAGGAATAAGGTGAGTGTGAGCTAAATGCCCAATAGTGTCTCACCAAGGATTCCATAGGAAGATTACAAAATAATTAGTCAAATATGACATTAATTTTTATATAAAAAGGAATAAAATTTGAAAATCAAATTTTAAAAATAATTATCTAAATTTTTAATAATGGAAATGAATTAAACAAATATATTAATAAATATTTCTAATTAAAATGATTATATAAATTCATATGTATTTTTTAAAATAGTTTACAAATAATGGAATATATTAAAAATATAAATAGATAGAAACATGGTCATATTCCATGATGTATGATCATTCCATGCTGTGTGATCCCCACACACTTGAATAACTTATTAGAGAAATATTTCTACACATTACCCTGATAAACTTGTCAAAGATGGCTCATTACTATCCCATCAAGTATGTGGCCTACATCATATGATTAATATGATTTTTTAAGAAGAGTTGTAATGTTGTCCCAAATAAATTACTAACTACCTAGTATTTTCTGTGCTCTAAAAACAATCATTAATGATAATTTATTATATAATGGTTCAAAATAAAATTAAACCATCGTATACTTGTCCACATATGAATTTCCATTCGATAAACACATAAGGTTTTTAAGAAAATCATTCAATTTCTTAGTATAAAACCACTTTGTTTTTTCTCAATACCTTTTAAGACAATTTTATCAAATAAAAGTTCTTTATAAATATCATAAATAAATTCATAATTCAATTTCAAAATTAAAATTCCACATTTTTAATACAACAATTAAATTTCAATAACCTTCCATAAAATTCCACAAACACAACTCAATTTATTAGATGAGGGGGGGGGGGGGTCCAATTTCATTCCAAGTATAATTCAAATCCCCAATTTACAACTAATTATGTTTTCATTTTGTAGCTAAATTAATTTAATATATACAAAATAATTTTAGTTTAAAAATGTAGCCCGTCATAAATGGAACCACCTACCTCAGGATTACAGGATCATGAAACAGAAAGGCCCAAATGGGTTCTCTAATGAAGAATGTCAGCAATTATGACCTGGGAATCAATCTTATATGTTATATTGGAAATAATGGAAATTATATAATCCAACAATAAATAGATCTAAAAAACTATATGTAGAGAGAATAATAGAGTGGGATATAAGGAATAATAATGGAATTCTTAACGTGAGGGGATCCAATGACAATCACAATGCTTTGATATTATTTTCTAATTATCCAAAATTGACCTATGATAGAATCTAAGACCTATGTAAGCATTCTATGACGTTTTAGACTTGAGAATGGGATAAAAAGTGTGGTTTGATAATTTTTAATAAATTTTTGGAATAATTAAAAGGCACATACACGATTAGCTATATAGGGAACCACAAGTTATCAAATCATGTTCCCAATGCATAATATCCTTCAGTTAGAGATTCATTGATTGTCCTTGGTGCATAAATAAATGTTAAAACCGTGGGAAAACCTTTCAAACCAAAACTATTTTGGTTTTCATAGTTTTCAATAGCATGGCGCATGGTTTGGGAATATCGTGCAATAATCATTAAAATCCCAACGACCCTTCAAAATTACTAAAATATCACCTGATTAACCCCTAAATTTTATCCAACCAAACAATGATCAAAATAATGAATTATGAGTAATTGAAAATAGTAATGGGATATTATTAAATCCTCACCATAGAATCATTTCTCTCCATAAATGTTTTTAAGAAGCATCTATACCAAAAAGATAAGGCCAATGGTGTCACATCAATGCCTCTATCTACCATGTCTCATGAGTATCAGAACCATGATTTCCTATAACTCAATACAATGGTATCATAATCCCATGAAGTACCTTGGTTTCAGAATAAACTATAATAACTGGATTCTATGTCATAGACAAATCAACTACAATGTTAATATCACTCCACTCTTGAACATTATATGGATCAGAAAGATATTTTTGTATCTAAGATACATGGAACACATTATTTATTTTCATCATCTATGGAGTAAAGGATAAATGGTATGAAATTCACCCCTTATCCTCAAAACCCCCAAAATATACCACAAAATGAGGAATACGTATCTCTTTATTCCCAATAAATCAATGAGCCAAAATAGGTTAAAATTTCAAGAACACCAGATCAACAATTAAAATATAATAGAATCTATGGTGAATATTATTATAATATTTACACAAGTTATGGGTTTTCAACATTTTTTTATTATTAAATTGAATCACTATAGAAATCTCTTGAACCAAGCTCGATCTAACCGAGGAACCTTCCCTGATATGCAACAAACCCAATAATTATTTAAAAGGATGACCATACAAGACCTAGGATTGACCTATATTGATTGAGGAATGGTAGATATTTTTATATGAAAACAAAAATATCCTTATATGGCCATATTATGCCCCACCAAAGTTATGAAAACAAGTTGAAATAATATCCCCATGAATATGTATATATCCTTCAGTCTGGCCATCTGACCACAGACTGTCTATCATGCTTCGGAGAACATGAGATCCTAGTGCCTCTTTATGGCCTTTCTAAAAATGAGAAGTAAACCAAGGATCCCAATTAGAGACTATAGAAGATGAAATGATGTGTAAATAAATTATCTCCTTTAGATAGATATTTCCATGTTCTTCATCTTTGGATGAATCATGTATGGGTATATAGTGTTCTAATTTAGTCATCTAGTCGATCAAAACCCATATAACATTCCTTTTCCCTGGGATTTTGGAAACCCAGTCAAATATTTCATGATGATATCATCCCACATCCTTGATGGAATTTTATGTGGCTGATGAAAACCTAAAGTTCTCTATTTTTTTCCGTGATATGTTGGAATGTATTAAAATGGGAGAGAGAATACAGAATTCAAAATATATTACCTAAAAAATAGAATCTTCAATACATGTCATTAAACATATTTATGGTTCCCATGGTTTATTACCATTTGTAATTATAGAAATAAACCATAATAGATTTCCTAATTGATAACGGTACCACAAAACAATTATGATAATCTAGAATTTCCTCCCTGGAGAATGACCATCCAACAACAGTCTCCCCACCATAAAGACAGTCTATAATTATAGTGAAGTTATCATTAAGATTTTTTTCATAGAGGGTAAATTTAGAAAATAGTATTTTAATTGAACACTGTCCAAGGAAACATCAACCATATATTCATAGACTCCAATATAAAACTGTCAAAATGATCCATCAAGATTCACAATTCCAAATATTCTTTCATAACATTTTTTGGAAGATTCCTTCTCGAATGAAATATCATGAAATTCCCATAACCAAGGTTATATGTAATGTAAATGCCTAAATACTGTAGGTATTCCACCCAACACCTCTAAAATATATTTATATATATTTTTGAGAGAAGATATAACTCAGGATTTGAGGTTAGAGTACACTGTAAAGCTTTCTACCAAAAGGAAATGTTTTCAACTCCTAAGGGTGTGAATTAGAATGGTGTGTTTATGTTCTATGGGTTGGATAATTATATATATGTGTATTATGATGTTTAGATCCATAATCAATGACTTGATTACCCTATATAAGAACATAAATGATACCTAAGCTAGATGAATCACATAAGACCACATAGCCCTGCCCAATCTTGGGAAGTGTAAACATGAGTAAAGTATTCAAAAGACATTTTTGGTAAATAGTAGAATTATTAAATTTCTCATCCCAAGTATGTTTTATGCCCTTGGATTTAGAGTAGTCATTGGAGAAAGTATCATTGAGAATTATTTTAAAAATAGGATATAATATCCATCTAAACACAAGAATCTCTGAATCAAAAAAACATTTCATTGTTGTTCCCATGTCATAAATACTTTCAACATTTTAGAATCAACATGAATACCATGTCATGACACCACATATCCCATGAAAATAACATCCAAAATATACAAATTTCATTGAGAAATCTTAGACTAAATTTTGTGATTTCTAAAAAATTACATAAGTAACCTCATATGACGCACATGGTCCTCCTTGGATTTGAGTAAAAAATGATTTCATCAAAAAAATAATAAAAATATATTATCAATATCATTATGGAAAATAATTCTCATTAAATCCATTATAACTTATCTAGAATTATATATACAAAATTTCTTGAGAAGGTACTCAAATTGGCCATAGCTACTCTAAAAGGTTGTTTTCCTATTGTTAGATTCTTTTTTTCTCAACAAATGATAAACAGATTTAATATCAATATTCCAAAACCAATTTTCCAATTTAAATTTTTCAAATATATCATTAATCAATGGATGTAAATATTTTTTTTCATAGATTCTATTGATTTTTTATAAATTAACACAAATACAATGTGACCAATCAGATTTCTTCACAAAGAGAATAAGAACTGCCAAAGGTGACAAACTGAAGCATATAAATCCTATCTCTAAAATATCATTCATCTAATTCATATCACATTCATTTTATCTAATTATATATGGTAATAAAGAATAAATACAAGTTTAGTATCAATAACTAAATCAATAGAAATATCAACATCCCTTATCGGTGGGAAACAAGAAAATTAAGAAGAAAAAAGAGTAGGAATATCAATGGAAACTAGTGGGAGATCATCACTCTAGTATTATCAAAACATTTCAAATGAAAACACTAATAATAATTTTACCAAATCTAGATAATAATGTATAAATCTACTCATCTGTGAGCCTTATTCTACTTGAAAGACATGGTACACCCTATCTGGTAAAGTAAAGAAGACCCAACAATGATAAAAACCAATATATGATTTATTGTAAATCTGACAATCCATTCTAAAAACGACTTCATTAAATATCATGTCAAGAATAGGAAAATCCTAATAAAACATAATATTCGATAAAGAGAAGAAATAAGGACTACAAATACCCTACTCTCTCTTTATTTTGAGCAGTGTATAAATATCAATCAAATATGATAAAAGCATCATAAGAAGATTTAGAATACAAAAAATACAGGTTGAAATAAATTAATGAGATGAACCCATGTCAAATAAACTAGTCACTAATGATGAATCCATAGAGATGGTACCTCTAATAGTAGTTGAAATCTTATTTGTTTCCTATGGAGACACCTTGTAACATCCCGGTTCTGGGTGCCACCCTAGGGTGCCCCGTACTTGGTTGGTCACATGGACTCAAGCATATTTCCCCAAATGCCAAAGGTTGCCGGCAAGCATTGAGGCACGAAGACTAATAATGGGAAAAATATTTCATAACTGGCATTTTATAGACAATGGAATAACAATACTAAACAGTAGCAGAAGCAGTAAAACCAAAAAAGAAGTAAACAACAAAAGGCTGATAGAAATACAACAACTACAACATATATAATTGATGAATATCACATCTCTCTAGGAAAGTATCCAAATGCGTCATAGTGGATGAAAAAATACCAAAGCATACTTACAACAGAAAAACAAGTAAACTCCAACAGCATAGAAAGCCTCATCTTGGTCCCATGCTCCCCATCACCAATATCAATCACGTACCTGATGAAGAAGGGTTCTTGTTTGAATCTATACTTGCAATCATATAATCTGTTTGGGTCCAAGAGAATGACCCAAATAGGGTGTGAGACAAATCCCAGTAGGTAACCACCAAAAGATCTATGCCTAACTATTTTTGAATATATATAGCTGGAAATATTCAAAATGATGTAATAAACTATGATATTTTCAAATGTAAACAATCCTATAGTTTACAATTACATTCATTTACACTTATTAATTATTCAAACCATTGAATAATGTAATCATAGGGTTCTAGACCAATCCCTTTATCCCCTATATAATAGTTACAATAGATATATGAGAAGACCATCTAACAACTAAGTATGACTGAGTCCATTCTTGTTCTTTGGACTGGTATACTCGTCACAGTCATTAAATAATTCATAAACAACCCTCTGAAAAAGATCTCATAGTCTAACACATTTTTTTTAACATAGCAATAATCATTTACAAATGACCAACATGGAAGCTCTCATGGTTAATAGCCATGGGTAAACATCACATCAATAACTTATAAACAACCTCTTGGGTATCTCTCATGGTCAATAATCTCAATGTCCACATAGAATAAATAATCATAAACAACCTCATGTGTAGCCCTCACA
Organism: Viscum album; assembly: GCA_963277665.1. Lineage (NCBI taxonomy): Eukaryota > Viridiplantae > Streptophyta > Magnoliopsida > Santalales > Viscaceae > Viscum > Viscum album. Next base: position 1,920,703,862 of record OY728119.1, read on the forward strand.
GCCAATACCCCATGGGTCTACATAATATAAATATTCATAAATGACCTCCTAGGTAGCTCTCAAGGTTAAGAACCCTTAGTCAAAGTCTACACCAAGGCTCTCATAGTCATGTGTCATAAACATGGAAACCCCCATAGTTATCTTGGTCTATATCTCTCACCGTCTATTGGAAGATCAATTCACACATCACATCAAGGAATCCCATTTAAGCTATAACTGCTACATGGATAAAATTCTCATTCACACCAAATGAAATTTCTATAATCAATCAACTCCATCCAAATAATTCAAGGCATGGAAACAATGTATGGATAATAGGAAACCTATGAAGAATGGCCACAAATAGTCAAATAGTGGAACACACCAATGTGATCTCACATATCATGGTATAAAACATTAGGCCTAATGAATAACCTTTCTCAACAAACAAACCATATATGTTATTAAATAGGGTCAAATTCAAAAATACGCAATACCTTAAACATGGGTATTCAGAACTATTTGAATATATTCTCCATAGGCAATAGAAGAAAGGAACAAACAACCAACGTTGATATTGTATGAAGAACACTCTTGAACATCGACCCTTCAATCGTCCTAGAATGACGTAGATCCAAGGGTAAAAATGATCAACCATAGATAACTAAAGAGATATGAGGAATCAAGAAGAATGTATCTAGGGAAAGATATAAATCAATAGTGGGAATCCAATTCACTCGACAACATCTCAATCGGATCTCAGATAGAAAATCATAAGGGGCTCAAAATTCACAGTCGTTCAGCGACTCTACCGTATGAAACACAAGGAGAATAAATTTTTTATGAATTTTAGATGTGACCCCTTTAGATTCATCACTAAAAAAAGAAGATGGTTTTTTCATTTAATGTACATGCCATGTACAATCCTCAATAGGCCCCTGTATTAGGCTGTCTTCCAGGTCACATACATGGACATGTACTTGGTCGTTACATGGGCAGTACATGGCTACACATGACAACCGGGTATACGAAGTGTACTCAAAATTACATGGCGGGTACTTATAAAAATTCCACCTTTCATACCCTTTTCTAAAAAAAACCCATAATAATGATCCATACCTAAAATAAAGATATAGGTTCTTACAAACTCCACCCACCCCTAATGAAATTACTCCTTGAATTGACCTTCCAAGGGTGATGATGAAGAAATTTCAAACAACTCTTGCCATTGGGATCATATGTTGGCCTCCCTCTCCCAAGTATTATCATGTAATCACATGTACTTCCATAGAACCTATACCAGAGGAACAGACCCTCCATATATAACCTTTGGGATATGATCCAAAATCCATATAGGGTGATTCTCGAAGGATAAATCCACCTCCAACTCAACATCCTTGGGTTGAAAAAAATTATACGGGTCTGAAAAGTAATGTCATTGCTAAGAAACATGGAGGAACTCATGCATACATCGATACCTCTTAGGTAACTATAACCAATAGGAGACTGAATCTACCCAAAACATCAATCGACCCAATTTATCTTAGTGAAAGATCCCCCTATCTCTTAATCCTCATGTGTCCTAACCTTCATGTGACACATAAGTAAACCAGATCTCTGACCTCAAAATTTAGAGGTCATCTCTTTGGATTAGAAAAATATTACTAATGAGACTATATAGTATCCATCCTCTTCCCAAATCAACTCCACCTTCTCAGTGGTCTTCTGGAAAAGATGATGTCTCAATATAACAACCTCTAATGCCACCAGCCAACATAGGGGTGATCGCCACAGCCTACCATGCAAAGCCTCATAAGATGACATCTAAATAGTCACATGAATATTATTATTATAGGATAAATCTACAAGGGTTATGTGTCTCTCCCAAGAGACCCTGAAATCTAGGATGAATGCTCCTAGCATGTTCTTTGAAACCTCAATTGTTCGCTCGGACTGGGCAGATGTTAGGGATGGTAAAATGTACTCAGAATTACATGTGTACCCAATAACCACAATTGTCCCCTCCCTACACGAGATGTAAATAGGGCATCCCTTTCTGAAATTATAGAGTGTGAATCCCCATAAAAACATACAATATCTCTAATGTACAACCTTCAAATATCATCAACACTAAAGGATTCCTTAATCAGTAATAAGTGTGCATCATTCATGTGTTTTTCAACAACAATTCAAACCAAATTCTTCCCTCAAGGGGTCCTTGGAAAAACAGTCATGAAATCCATAATGACATCCTTGAATATCATCTCAGTAAAGGGTAACTGTTGTAATTTCTTTATTAGTCACTGATGCTCTGCCTTCACCTGCTGACATGTGGAACATATCATAAAAAAACTAGAAACACCCCTCTTCATACCTGGCCACGAATATTGACGGGGTTGATATTTATACATCTTGGTGACATGAGGATAAACTACCCATGATGAGGTAGGAAAATATTGTATAATCTCTTCAGGTATATATGCGGGAACCCATACACTTACGTGAAATTGAATGACCTCATCATCACCTACAGTCCATGCAGTAGTAGGGTCCTCGTATGACACACTCTCCCATAAGACTAGGCCTTTAGAATTTGATAGTTTCCTCATTCGTACTCGATCTAATATATTATTGGTAACAACTCTAGAAGAAGGAAACATATCCCATGTCTGTCCTATATCTCCAAATGCATCTTGGAGAATAGTTCCATAAGCTACCTCTCACTGTTGGCCTCTTGAACTGTCGTTATCAGAGTCCTCATACTCAACTCATCAGCCACAACTTTTCCTTTCCCAGCCTTGTATGGAAGATAAAAGTCACAATAATGAAGGAACTCAACCCACTTTCACTATCTCGAATTTAGATCACACTGAGTAATGATATACTTGGTACTTTTCGAGTCAGTGTATACCACAAAATTCTCTGCCACAAGATAATATCTCCAATAGTGAAATCCATGCACAATTGTAGCTAACATGAGATCGTGCATCAGATAATTCCTCTCATATAGTCTTAACTACTGAGAAACTTATGCAACGAATCCCCCTACATAATCACATCTTATTACAAGATACCATATTCATCGTAGTAAATAGTGTATCACTTTCTAGCTCTGGAAAAATCAGTTTTGGTGCTGATGTCAAACTCCATTTCATATCATTAAAGGTTGAATCACTAGATTCATTCAACAAGTACATTGCAACATTCTTAGTTAGACTCATTAGTGGCGTTTATAATCAGGAAAAGTCTTGTATAAAGACCATGTAGTAACCATCCATCACCAAAAAACATTGTACCTCAAAGACACTCTTCGGCTGCTACCAATAAACTACTGCTCTCACATTCTTTGGGTTTACTGACACTCATATCATGAGATAATATGACCCTAGATGTGAATACATTCCATACAAAGGTGTAATTTTTAGATATTAGCATAAAACTGGTGCTCAATATGTGTTATCAATACGATCTCAAAATGGATGGCATGGACATGTTGAGTGTGAGAGCACACAAAAATATCATCAACAAAAACAACATAAAAAATCCATGTAAGGATGGAAAACTCTATTCATCAGTTCCATGAAAACTGTAGATGCATTTTTAGGATTGAATGGCATTAACAAAAACCAATATAGAGCATACCTACTGTAAAAGGATGTAAGATCAATATCTGATGGTCTAACATGAAACTAATGATAATTGGATCTCAAGCCAATCTTCCAGTACACCCGAGCTCCATAAAGCTAATCAATGAGATCATCAATCCTCATAATGGGAAAAAAAAATTGAGCATTAATAGGTTTAGATTCATATTATCCACATAAAGTCTGAGGGTAAAATCTAACTTTTTCACAAAAAGGACAAGAGAACCCCGTGGAGAAGTACTTTCTTGGATGAAACTCTTTTCATGCAACTCCTGCAACTACTTCTTAAGATACTTTAACTCTAGTGTAGCAATCCTATAAAGAGTAATGGACACCAGTGCCGATCCTAGCACAAGATCAATAGAAAAATCTACTTCACGTTCCATAGGTAAACCTATAATGTCATCTGGAGTGAAATATCTAAAATTATACACCACTGGAGGAATGTCTATCTGTGAATTCCCCTAGTTATCTAGATATAAACTTGAAATATGGGCTATCATTCCTCTCATCCCATGATTCTTTGGTCCTGCTCTACTTTCATAGACATCTCGTAGGCCCTTGTGTAGAAAAGAATCTCCCTACGTTTATGTGGAACTCACCCAATGGTGATAGAAGTCCAAAAAGTCCTGGAAAGAGACCAACTAGTCTATTCTGAGAATGACATCGGAGTATGTCATCTCTAATACATAGAGGTCCCACAAGAAGTAACACCTACCCACCCCAAGAGGGAACTCCTTTAACTAACATACACTATCCACCCTAATCGACAAGGGAGTTTCTAGTGTAATAATTGCATCATAGGTAATGATACATGACCTGAGGCTCTCCAGAACAGAAAATGATATAATGATATTGGAATCCCATGTATCTTTCAGAGTAGAAGATAAAACTAAGGCAACTAGAATCATATATCTAACTATAGAGGGTCTGGTATCCTTCTCTTGCTGGGTATGCTCTATTGAAAATGTATGACATGTACCATGACCCTATGACCCTGCTTGACTAGCTAGTTTGATCCATCCAATTTTCTTTGAAAGCATGTTTTCTGGATACACCACCCATGACCAGCTCCTCAGCCTGAAGGACTTGAAGATCTCCAGTTCCCTGACATAGGAGAAACTGGTGTTCTTACTCCTAAAGGTGGAGTCAAAACATATCCTCCTTCACCAGCTACTGGTGAGAAGAATTGGAAGAACGTTGATGATGGCCCATCTTTCACCAAGATTGGAACTCAACTAGGTCACTTGGAAACTAAGGTATCATGTTTTCACTTGTTCTACACTGTCCAATGCTCACCTATCTACTTGTTTATACATCCCTCCTAATGTAATTACAACTTAAAGGCTCCCTATGATGATTCCTACTAGTATTCTAAAGAGTACCAGCCCTAGGGGTTGAATAGCCCTAGCTCACAGCTTCCAACTCCCTCAAATTGCGCTAGGTAATTAGTGCCTGATTCACTATAGTCATCCCCAATTTCATCCAGAAAACATTCAACTTTGATCGGATGTCATACCTGACACCATCCTCAAATGTCCTAGCCAATGATAACTCATCACCTTCAATAATAGGCTCAAAGTGCTGAAGATCATTAATGCAAGAAGTGTATTCTTTCACTAAAAGAGTTCCCTGCTCCATGTTCATTAACTCAGAGGCTCGATCATCCCTCAATGTCTCAAGGTAAAAGTAATCACAGAAGGTATTCTGAAACTCTTCCTAAGCCATATCTTGCTGACGTCCCACCTGTGAGACAACATCCCACCATCTCTACGAGGAATCACATAGAATGTATGTCATGAGATTCACCCTCCTCTCTATAGGCTTATCTATATTCTTGAAGAAATAAATCATGACCTTGACCAATGACTCTGTAGCGTGTTTTCCTCTATCCCCTAAGAATGCTGGAGGATGCTACTGCTGGAACACCCTTGTCAACTCCTCCATAGTCGGGGTAGGATGTGCTACTCCCTAAACAGTTTGTATCATCCTCCAAAAGGGTTCATAGAACTGTGCATCATCACCTACTTCTAGTAATATAGCTGGTTCTAAGAAGGGCATGACATGAGGATCTGATGGTAGTCCTTGATCTACCATTTCTAGTGTCAGGTCATTGCCCGACACTTGGCATACAACTAGAGGACATCTTGGAAGTATGAATCTTCAAGGTCAAGTTCCCACCTCAGTTTAAGATTATCATGTAAAACAACTTATAAGTGCAAGAATGGAACATGAGAAGGAATGCATCAATGTTTTACAAAATATGGTTACACATTGTGTATAACAACCACACGGCATGTTCTCTTTAAGCCTTCACATGGCATGTTCCTCTACCAATCCTGGTCTTGTAACACCCTTACTCATGGCATGTTCGTCCTGATACATGGAATTTACTTGAATTTTCCCTCCATCCCAAGTACTTTTACACGGCTATAATGACATGGTTCTCTATTAGGTAACACAACATAGTGTGTTCACACTACACATGATGTGTACCACTTAAGATCCATCTACACGTGTCGTTGGTCAGATGACTAGCTACACAATTTATAACTACATCGCTTGTACAATATAGACATGGCGTATACAAGCTATGTTTCATCCACCCATGTCATTGGTCACAAGTCCAGATACATGGTTCTTTATAACAGGGTGTGTACAATCTAAAAAATGAAATGTTCTTCCAATGTTTCCCTACCTTGTGTCTTTCCCCACACAGTATGTCACACAATTAATGGCTACATGATGTGTACATATGGTACTTGGTGTTTACCTAAGAAAAGTTTTTTTTCATGAATAGAAGAACACATGGCATGTTTTCATAACACTACATGTTGTGTTGTCTGGGTTTCTTGAACTGTAGTCCCTAAAAACATCTCTGGAACCTTAAAACATAAATAGTTTCCCTTATTCATGAAAAATCACGACTAGTGAGAGCCTAAAAATTCCATGAATCAATTTTTTGGCATCCCTTGCACATCATAACATTAATAAGTTTGATTAATTATTAAATATTATCCATAAAAGTGCGACCCCATAGGGGCCATCAAACATCAAGGACCAAAGCATGGCGTCCATCAAACTAAAACATAACAATTTCAAATACCCTATCAAAATAAGAGGTATGATATCATGGAATCTATCAAAATTGTATGCACATCTATCACAACATCTATCATAACAACATTCAATCAGTAATGTATCCTAAATGGCATTAAAATAATGCATAACATGTGATCTCTAGATAGTACCTATATGATGCATGAGATTGAATAGCCTTATCTCATCGGTTCTCAACTAGAATAGAACCTCAATAATATAAATTATAACACCATAATAGAAGTGAATCACCCAATGGAAAAATTAAATCAACAATTAAAATTAAAAAACATGAAAAATTGTAATATTCGAGGTAAATTAGATTTTACCTGTACACTGGTTAGCTACTCCCAAGAACAACATATTCCCAACAACTTATTCCTTCCAATCCTAGTTTATAGGCTCCAAAAAATAAAACAAATTATAAAAGAACCTCTCCTCTAATACCAAATTTTAAGGTCACAGTTCTTAGTGCTGCAAAAGGGTGACCCGAACCCAATTGGTCACTTGACATCTACCACATTTCCCCAAATTCTAGAGGCTTCTGACTAGTATCAATGGACAAGGTCTAATAATGGGAAGCAATGAACTCATTGGCAAAGTATACACAAAAAAACAATAATAAACAATATAAGAAGCATTAATATCAATAATAGATGTAAACAATAGATGACTGATATGAATATGAAAACTGAATCATATATACGTGATGCATGTCACATCTATCTAAGAAAGCATCCAAACAAGTCAATATGATGAAAAACAATATTGAATTAAAATTAAAATAATAAAACAAGTAAAATCTAGTAGCATCGAAGTCTCATCTTAGACTCATGATCTCCAGCTCCAACATAAATCAAGTACCTAATGATGATGGGCTCTTTCCTTTATATGTACCTACATCCATATAATATAATTTGGTCTTAAAGAATAACTGAAACATGGTGTGAGATGAATCCCAATAGGCACCTACAAAAATATTTGTGCTTAACTATAAGGGACAAGATCTCTATTTCAGGTATTGATCATTATTTCGGGTTATTTTTTTGGAAAAAAATGAGATGAGGTTTTTCTAAGTACATGTTGTGTACATTGCAGTACACTCCGTGTTCTTGGTTTCCATGCATAACAGTGTACTGGCTGTGTAATTTCTTTTTATGTGGATGTGTAGGTAACCTGGTAGACCACCTAATGTTAGTACTATTGATGCTAGTACACAGCGCGTACCTTAAATGAACATGTAGTGTACTTTTTCTTTTTTATTTCATTAATCAGACTGGGGTCTCGTGTTATCTCCATAATCATCTTCTTCATCTTGTGTCTCATCTAGGAGAGAAAAGTATAGCCAAAAATATTTCAGCTCCTCCCATTCCTCCATCTAAGCATTGATTCAGATGTTATTAAGTGCATTGGATTCCCAATGGGGAGTCCTCTCTTTCACTAGAGCCTCTCATCCTAATTTTTATTCTCTCAAATGTTATTCAAGGTTGAAATATTATTACCTTTTTTATGTCTACAATGTTCAAGGATGGTTTAATGGCTGACATTCGAGACTGTTCACCAAACCATATCGATTTAGGTGATTTGTGCCTTTCTTCGACTGTCTTTGGATTATATATTCTTATTTTGGCTGAATACCCATGTTGGGGTATTGTTTATTTTGGATTTTGACCCTATTTAACACATGATATGGTTCTGTTTCTTGATTAAGGGTTATTTTTATGTATATGATTGGAAATACTTTTTTATGGGACACCCCATGGATGTGTTCCTTTGTTTGTCCGTTATGGGCTTTTGGGCATTGGTTTCCAATGTGGTGTACCATGTTTACAGGCATTGAGTTGTTTAGGATGGAGTTTTTCGGTTATTTGGGATTCTTGTTTCTATGCATTGATTAAATTGGATCCATGTAGTAGTTTGGAATTCATGTAGCGAATCAATGAATATTGTATGCACACTGATCTTCATTGGAATGTGAAATCCTTAGACCAAGAAAACTGTGGGGTTTATATATTTATTTACATAGGACTATGAGATCCTTGGTGTGGATTTTCATGCAGGGGGTATTGACCAGGACAGCTACTCCAAGGTCATTTATAAATAATTAATCACATGTGGTCCTAGGAGTATTTTCCATGAGATCTCCTCTGGTGGTCATTTGACACAGATTAGTGAAATGTTAAACCAAATGGGTTAGACTATGAGGGATTTCCCAGAGGGTTGTTATGAATGATTGTTTGAATTATTGTGGTTGGTTTCCCAAGACAAAGAAAAATCTTGGAATCAGTCTTACATGGTTGTTTAGATAGTATTTTGGGACGTTATTTTTTTTATTATATAGGGGAATATAGAGCATAGGCTAGATCCTGAGGTTAAATTATTCAACGGATTGAATAATTTATTAATTAAAATCGGTGTAATTTAAAACTCTACTATGATTTATTTTTGAGTACATCCTAGTTTATTGCCTCATTTCTGCTTATTGCCTATTATATACATTCATTGACTGTTAGGCAGAAGTCATTTGGTGGTTTCCTACTAGGGTTTATCTCACACCCTATTTGGGTCAAGATTTTGGACCTAAAAATATTATATGGTTGCAGGTATATATATAAGGGATAGAGACCTTCTTCATATGGTACGTGATTGTTGTTGAATCTAGAGGGAATGGGATCAAGCTATGGTTTGAAATGCCACTGAAGTTTAATTGTTTTCTTTTGTACTTTGTTTATTAGTTTAGTTTCTAGCATTGTGAATTGTTTGGTTGCTTTCCTAGAAATATGTGACAGGAATCATTTATAAATGTGATCTAGTTTTTTATTTACTATCAATCTTCCACTATTTACATTTTTTCCATGATATTTCCACTTCTGAACTTTTTTATCATTTTTAATTCCACTGTCTATTCTCTTCCAATGAGGGTATATATTCCCCAATGCCTTACCTTGGCTATTGCTACTATTCAGCAGCCTCTGGCATTTTGGGAATTCCTCTTGAGGTTATGTGACAAACTGGGTTATGGGCACCACTGGGCGGTACCCGAAACAAGGACAATACAAAGTGGTATCAAAGGGGTTTATTTTTTTGATTTGTCTTACTATTTGGATCCTATAGATAAGTATATTAAGGAATAAATAGTTTATAGAAAGTTGTGCATGGGAGTATCTAACCCGTGTACATGGAAAATCCATGTTTTCTCAAATATTGACATTTCTCTGGTTTTTCCATTTTTATTGTTTTTCTAATTTCACCATTGGGTGACACGATTGTTTGGTTTTGTTATTGTTTATATCATTGAGAGTCTAATTTTGTTCCAACCTGATGAGATGTGGGTATTCCTTCTCATGCATCATATAAAAACTTGCTATAGATCACATATCATGCATTCTTTTCATTCCATTTAGGATGCATTAGTGATTACATGATGTTGTGATAGATATGCTAGATATGCATGTTTTTGTGATAGATTCCATGATATAATATTTCTATTTTGATATGGTACTTTCTATATTAAGTTTTCATTTGGATGATTGAAAAGCATTGGTCCATAAGGTGTTATGGTCCCTCTTGGATCAAAATTTGGTGGATCATGTTTGAAATTTTATTTTATTTTGTTATGTTTGTATACGAATAAGGATGAAAATATTGGATTCATGGGAGTATAGGATCTCATGGGAAAAAATGTGTCTTTCCTTGGAAAAAAAGTAACAATTTTAAGGGTTCCAGAGAGGTTTTAAAAGATTACTATCTAGTAACCCGTGAAGCACGACATGTGGTGTTATGAACAGATTCCAGTTGTTCTTATGTTCTAAAAGAACATACTTTTTATAAGTACACACCGTTTACTGGGAGTACATACTATGTAATTCTCGACCGTGTGACTGACTGTGTGATCAGTGACATGTGGTTGGGAAAATTTTGGTAAAACACGCCATCTATGGATTGTACACATCATGCTATTGAGACCATGTATCTGTACATGTGACTAATAACATGGGTGGATAAAATTTGAGATGTACAATCCACCTACAACATTAACACGTTGTGTTGAATTCAACTTTTTCTGACCATGTGATTAACGACATTGGTGGTTAAGGCTTTGGTAGTATATATCGTGTCAAGGGTGAACACGTTGTGTAGTGTCTCCCAGGATAGAACCATGTGGTTTATCCATGTAGAATAAACCAGGTAAGGAGAGAAAAATTCAAGTACATGCTGTGTCAGAGGAGGTACACGTCGTCTTTATGGGTATTATATGACCAGGTTGGGAAGAGGTGCATTCCCTTGTAAGGCTTAAAGGAAACATGTTGTGGGAATGTTATACACACTGTGCAACTCTGTTCTATAAAACATGAATACTTTCTTCTCCTATCCCTTTCATGTAATTCTTTGTTTCAATCTGTGGAAATATTAAAATGAGGTGTGTGCTTAATCTTGAAAAGTCATGCCACCATGATTTCCTCCTATTGTGAACTAGGTGCAGGGACATGGCTAGACACTAGAAAGGTTATATCAGGGACTACCATCCAATCCTCCCATCATGGTCATCTTGACACCAGCTGTTATAATGGACACAGGTGCTGATTCACAGTTATGTGAAGAATTTTTGAGGATGTTCCATCCCCTTTAGGGAGCACCGCATCCTTCATCGTCAATAGAGGAGTTGAAATGGGTGTTCCAACAGCACCATCCTCCATCTTTTTCAGGGGTTGGAGGACCTCAGACTATATATTCATTGATTTAGGCCACGCTTTCTATCATAAAGTATCTTGAGATGGATCTAGAGAAGTGGGTGAAGCTAGAAATATACATGTTATGTGATTATTCCAAGAGATGGTGGGATGTTATCTCACCGGTGGGGCGTCATCGGGATATGGCTTTGGAAGAGATTCAGAAGACCTTCTACGATTACTTACATCCTGATACATTAAGGTCTGATCTAGCTTGAGGGTTCATGAATTAAGAGAAGGGAAGCCTTTTAGTGATGATGTACTCTTATCATTTCATAGAGTTTCAATGCTTTTCACCTACTTTGGGAGGGGATGAGTTATCACATGATGGTGCGTTGAGGATGGTCTCAGGTATGAAATCTGATCGTAAGTGATGGTTATCAGTATGAATTCAGTGACTACTATAGAAAACTAGGATTTGGTTACCAAGAATTATCTGAGGGAGTTGGGAGCTATGAGCCAGCGCAGTTCTGCATTTAGGGATGGTACTCCTTTGTCTAATAACAGGAAGCACCGCATGGATCCATCACATGGTGATTCCAATAGCAGGGATGTTTATACAGGTATCCATGTTAGGTTATAACAGTATAGGAAAAGTGATCACATGAATCCTCAGTGCCTGAGAGAACTTGTTGAGTGCTGAACTTGCAGCAAGATGGGTCATCATTAGCATTTTTACTAGTTCCTATCACCAATAGCTAGTGAGAGGGGATTAGTTATGACTCCACATTCAGAAGCAGGACCACTAGTTTATCCTTAGTCATGAAACTAGACTTAGTTAGGCCATTAAAGATGAGGAGTAGTTCTTGGTTGTGGTAGTATTTATGCAGGTTTTTAGAAACATTAGAATGGATAAACATCGGGTAGTGGAGCAGGGTCATAGGGCAATGATACATGTCATACCATTATAGTAGAGCAGACCGAGATGGAACAGGATCCCATAATCTCTACGATTAGGGGTAATATTCATGTTTATTTTGTTATATCTTCTTTAATTTTTTATACAGGGGCTTCCCATAGTTTTATATATGTTGTTATTGTTTTGGAGAGACATGGGCTATGTATCTTTACATATAAGTAAGTTATGATGCTAGACACTCCGTTGAGGATTCAGATAGCTAGTGTACATCGGTGAAAGGAGTTACCTATTGAGGTTGGTGGTTGTCCCTTATTATGGAACCTCTATGTCCTAGATATGAATGGATTCGATGTCTTTCTCGGAATGTACTGGTTAGTATCCTTTCAGGCCTTTGTAGACTTCTATCTTCATAGGGTGAGTTTCACGTCACCAGAGGGAGGGACTTTTGTACACATAGTCGAATGGGATGTTAAGGAATGCAGATATGGATCTGAGCATCATGGTTTGGGGGGAATTAAATCACAGATTGCATGTTTTTATCTGGATGACAAGGGGACTTCATAGGTGTACATACCTCTATTGGTGGATCTTTTTAGATATATATTTCTATAATACTTATTAGGTTTAACTATGCACTGAGAGGTCAATTTATTTATTGTGATTATTCCAAGAGAGGCACTGGTGCCCATTACTCCACATAGGATTGCTACACCAGAGTTACAGGAGTTGAAGAGGAAGTTTGAGGATTTACCAGAAAAGGGTTTCATCTGACCCAGTACTTCTCCCTGGTGTTTTCCTATCCTTTTTGCAAATATGTCAAGGTGTACCATCAGACATTGTGTGGATTAACAGTAGCTGAATTAGTTGACATTCAAGAATCAATACCCATTACCAAAGATTGATGATCTCTTTGATCAAATTTGGGGATCACAAATGTTTTTGAATATTGATTTGAGATCTGATTATCATCAGTTCCATGTTAGACCATTAGATATACCTCTTACATCCTTCCAGAGTAGGTATGGTCTATACGTGTATGTATTTATGACATTCGGTCTCACAAACGCACAAGTAGTTTCCATGGAACTGATGAACCTAGTGTTCCATCTTTACATAGAATAATTTTAGGTAGGCCTCATGGATGATATATTGGTGTACTCTCATACTCGAAACGACTGTGCTAGCCATCATGAGATCATATACAGTACAATGATAGAGCAGCAGATATATTCGAAACTAACAAAATTCCACTTTTGGATGGATTATATTTAATTATTTGTTCATATTATCTCAGATATAGGAGTATCAGTAGACCCACATAAGGTGAGAGTAGTAGTTTCCTGGGAGAAACTGAAAAATGTATTTGAGGTACCAAGTTTTCTAGGTAGAGAAAGATACTAAATATTCTTTATTCAAGACATTTCAGGATTAGAAGCACCATTGATGAGCCTGACTAAGAATGGTTCAAAGTACATCTGTTTAGATTCATAGGATTCAGTATTTTAGGAGATGAAATTGAAATTGAATTCAACGATGATACTGGTGTTTACGGTGTCAAAAACGTGTTACACTATATACAATGATGCGTCAGTTATTGGGCTGGGACCAATGCTTATGCAAGGGGAAGGATTCAGTATGTATGGGTCTGGGTATTTGAGGCCACATGAGAGGTGTTAACTGACGCAAGATCTTGATATGGTAGAAGTTATTCATGGTTTGAGTTTTTTAAGACATTATCTTTTGGGAGAGAATTTTGTGGTTTTCCCTGAACATACGAACTTCAAGAATATCTTTAGTCAGCATGATCTTAATTTGAGACAGATAAGGTGGGTTGCGTACCTTCCATATATTGACATTGAAATATCCTATATTCCTGGGAAGGGCACCAAAGTGGCTGATTCCTTGAGAATGAGGACTCAGACAGAGGAAGTTCAATAGGCCACTAGTGAGTGGCAGCTTAGGTATATGTTCTCTAAGATTCATTTGGAGGTGCAAGACATATAGGGGAAAACTTTTCTTTCTTCTATAGTTGTTCCTGCTACTCTTCTGAAGTGAGCGAAGATGAGGAACCTCTCAGATTCTGAAGGCCTATTCTTATATGAGAGTGTGCTCGGAGGGAAAATCTTTCTGGTGGACCAAAGATGAGGATGAAGTATTTCATTTTATTGGGAATTTATGGGTGTCAGTAGACCTACATGAGGAGATTTTGAAAGATTTTCATTCTCCAATTTGGGCAGTTCATCTTGGCATCAAAAATATTTATTTAGATCTAAACCATCATTATTGGTGGATAGGTATAAAGAGGTATGTTTCTTTTTTTATTATGATATGTTCCACCTGTCATCTGGTGAAGTCATAGCATCAGGAACTAGATGGGATTTTACAGAAGTCACCCATTCTTGAGTTGAAGTGGAATGATGTCACAATGGATTTCCATATGGTTTTACCAAGGTCACCTATAGGGAATGATGTAGTATGGGTTGTTATTAATAAATTAATGAGGTTTTCTGATTTCTGGCTAATAAATGATAGTTTTAGTGTTGATTATCTTGTAAGGTTTTAAATCCAAGTGATTTTATGTTTTCATTGGGTTCTGAACACAATCCTTTCAGACAGGTATGCTCATTTTACTTCTCATTTTTGCAAGGGACTACAAATAGATTTGGGTACACATGTACTTCTAAGTACAGTATAACATCCCCAGATAGAAGGCCAGTCTGAGTGAACTATTCATTTCTTGGAGGAGATGCTTCGAACATGCATCCTAGATCATGGGGGTTCCTGGTAAATATATACAACCCTATTGGAGTTTGGCTAAAACAATAGTTTTCAGTTTACCATTCAAATTTCACCTTTTGAGGCTTTGTATGGTAGGCCATGACGATCGCCACTTTGTTGGGTGGAGGTTAGAGAGGTGGCAATGTTGGAACCTCATCTTGTCTAGGATACCACTGAGTAGGTGGAGTTTATTTTGAAGAGGATGGATACTTCATAGTGACAACAAAAATATTATGATGATGGATAGAGATGATATATAGTGATTGAGGTTAGGGATCATGTTATCTTAAATATCACTCTGAGGTAGGTACACATAAGTATTAGGAGGCAAGGAAACAATTCAACGGGGTATGTTAGACCATTTGAGGTTTTAGAGTGTGTCGGGATGATTGCCTATCAGTTGATGTAACCTCAGTGGTACCCGTCCATGCAAGATGTCTTCCATGTTTTTCATCCATGATGTTACTTTTTAGAACCTTATCACATTTTTTGAGCCGAGGAGGTTGAGTTGGTGTTGTATGTTTCCATTGAGAGGCACACTATATGGATTGTGGATCGTAGCATGAAGGTTTTATGTGGCTAATCTTTTCATCTAGTTTGGGTTCTATGGAAACATGGGAGGGTACAGGATGGACTTGGGAGAGGTAGGCAGGCTTTGGATCCTAATGGTTTGATTTGTTTCATGTTTCTTCTCTTCCACTCTTAGAAGGGAAAAGTGGGGATGAAATGACTTAAGGGTAGAATTTTGTAATAACTCGAATATTCATATTAGGTATGTAACTTTTTTAAGTTGTTTTGAGGAAAAAGGAATAAATGAGGTTTTTCTACGTACATGCTGTTTATATTGGAGTACACATTATGTACTCGGTTTTCGCGCATAACCATGTAGTACTGTATAATGACCGAGTACATGGCCATGTGGTTGATGTGGCAGACCACCTAAAGCGGGGTCCATTTGAGTGTAGTACACAATGTGTATGGTAAATGAAAAAGCCATGTACTTTAATTTTTAATTTATTAATCTGAATGGGGTCGCATCTTGCCTTCAGAATCATCTTCTTCATCATGTGTCTCATCCAGGAGAGCGGCGTACATCCAAACATCTTCGAGTTCCTCATGTTACATTGTCCGAGATCTGAGTGAGATTCCACCAAGTGTTTTGGATTCCTACTAGCGAGTCCTCTATTTCCCTATAGCCTCAATTCATGATTTATCATCTCTCTATTGTTATTAATTGTTGAACAATTTTGACCTTTTTTTAGATCTATGACATTCTAGTTTGATTCAAGGGCCTACATTCGGGAGTGTTCAACATACCATAGTGAGGTAGGTGGTTTATACCTTTTTTCTATTTTCTTTGGATTATATTTTCATAATTTGGCAGAATACCAATGTTGGGGTATTATGTATTTTGGTTTTGACCCTATTGAATACTTGAAATGGTATGGTTTCTTGATTAAGGGTTTTTTCCTATGTATAATTTTGTACAACCATTTTTATGGGACACCCCTTGGGTTCATTCCCTTATTATACTATTATGGTCTATTGGGCCTAGGTTGCCTATGATTCATACCATGTTTCCATTCCTTGAGTTGTTTAGGATGGAGTTGTTTAGTTATCTGTGATTCCTTTTTCTATGCTTTGATTAATGATGAGCCATATAATAGTTTAGATTTCATGTAGATCATTTAATGAACATTGTATGTGTGCTGATATTCCTTATACTGTGAGATCATTGGATCAGAAAAACTGTTGGGATTTCCATGATTATTTACACCAGACCATGAAAGCCTTGGTGTACATTTTGACCCAAGGAGTATTTACTGTGATAGCTAACCAGAAGCTGTGTATAAATTATTGATTCCGTGTGAACTTAGGGGTATTGACGGTGTGAGCTTTGCAGTTAGTCAAATGTAACTGATTAGTGATTTTTTAAACCAAAGGGGTAATATAGTGAGAGAATTCCTAGTGGGTTTTTATGAATTATTTTTTGAATTATTGGGGTGGGTCTTCCAAGAAAAAGCACAATATTGGACTCGGTCTAACTAGGTTTTTTTAGATTATCTTTTGAGACATCTGTTTTTTTTATTATACAAGGTTATAGAGAGCTTATGCTAGATCACAAGGTTAAATTATTCAATGGTTTTAAAAAATTTATAAATTAATATAAATACGATTGAAAAGTGTATTATGGGTTATTTTTTGAGTACTTTTTAGTTTATTGCTTCATTTATACTTATTGTCTGCTTTATACATTCAGTGACTATTAGGAAAAAATATTTTGGTGGTTGCCTACTATAATTTGTCTGACACCATGTCTGGGTAATGCTTTTTGAACAAAAATGATAATATGGTTCTAGGTATATATATGGTAAATCTCCCTTCTACATCAGGTACTTGATAGTTGTTGGAGATGGAGATCATGGGACCATGTGGAGGCTTGTGATGTTTTTGGAGTCTAATTGTTTTCATTTGTACTTGGTTTAGTATTTTATATCCATAATTGTGACTTTTGTTTCTAATTTAATAGATATAGGTGACATGAATATTTTATATATGTGCTACACCTATTAATTTACTATAAGTTTTCTACTACTTACTTTTGTTTCCTGGTATTACAGCTTCTGCTATTGTTTATCATTTGTTATTCTACTATGTATACTCTTCCAATGAGGTAATAGTTTCCCCAATTTCTTAACCTTGTCCCTCAATACAAGTCGACAACCTCTGATATTTGGGGAAATTCACTTGAGGTTCTGTGACCAACCGAGTTCGGGGCACCTTTGGGCAGTACCCATAACCGGGGTGTTACACAAAATGTATGTGAATATAAATACTAGGAAATATCCAAAATGATGTAATAAACTATTAAGTAATCAAAATTAATCAATCCTATAGTTTTCAATTACATTAATTTGAATTTATTAATTATTTAAACCATTGAATATTGAAATCCTTGGAATCTAGCCTAAACTCTGTATCCACCTGCATAATAGTATCAATAGGCCTCTTGGAAGAGCATCTAACAACTCTGTTATACCAAGCCTAAGCTTGTTCTTTCGCCATGAATAATCATCCTAATCATTAAATAATTCATAAAAAACCTCTAGAAATATCTCACAGTCTAAATCCTGTGGTTTAATAAATCACTAATAATTTATAGAACGACCACCTGAGAAGCTTTGAAAATCAATACCCCTGGGTAAACATGGAATCAATAACTTATAAACAACCTCCTGGGTAGCTCTCAGAGTCAGCCCGTCTATGTCAACATATCATATATAATTATAAACGACCTACTGGGTAGCTCTCATGGTTAATAACCCCTAGTTCAACATACCATAAATAATCATTACCGACCTCCTAGGTAGATCTCATGGTAAACACCCTTGGGTCATAGTCTACCCCAAGGATCTCATGGTCTTGTGTAATAAACATGGAAACCCCCACAATTTTATTGGTCCAAGGCTCTCACGGCCCATTGTAAGATTAGTGCACACATCTTAATAACGAATCACATTTAATCTATAATTACTACATGGATTACATTATCAAGCCTAACACATGCAATTCATATAATCAATCAACTCCATCCAAACAATTAAAGGCAGAGAAATAAGTTATACCTCATAGGGAACCTAGGACAAATGACCATAAATAGTCCAATAGGGGATTGCAAACATAGGATTTCCCATAAAATGTAATATAACCATATGCATAAGAAATAACCCTTTATCCACAAATAAACCATAGAAGTTATTAAACAATATAAAATTATAAAATAATCAATACCCCAAACATGGGTATTCAGATCATTATGTATATATAAACCAAATACAATAGAATAAAGTCAAAAACCCCAAACATTGATGTTCTATGATGAACACTCTTCAATGTTGGCCCTTGATTTGTCCTAGAATGACGTAGATCTAAAAAAGGATAAAAATGATCAAAACACGATAACTCACAAGAGAGGAGGAATCAGAAATAATTGCTCTAGAGAAAGAGAGAACTCACCGGTGGGAATCCAACACAACCAATGACGTATCAATCAGAGATTTGATGGAGAATATGCAGGGGATCAATGTTCATGGTCATTCTATCTCTCTAATGTTCGAAACATAGGGAGAATAATTTTTTTTTGGAGATGATACGCGACGCCATTCTGATTCATAAATTAAACATAATAGTACATGATGTGCTTTTCAATGTACACACCCTATACATGCCTCATCCAAACCCTTCTTTAAGCAGTATGATGGACCACCAATACATCCAGGTATTCAGTCGTTACACTGCTATTACAAAACTACATGTGGAAATATGATACACGATAGGTACTCAAATGTACATGGAATGTACCTAGAAAATTTTCCCTTTCTTTCCTTTTCCTCAAAACAACCCGAAATAATGATAAATACCTGAAACAGAGAACTGGGTTCTTACACACATCCACTATGTTAAGAAAAATCATTCTGGATTCCTTCGGATGGAACTCCTCTGCATGTGGCGCATCTGATTGTACCACAGTTTTAGTAGGTGTTGATGATCATGTGCCACTATAGGCAGAAGAAAAGTCATGAAATAACATCTTCTAGTGACCTATGCGTTCACATGATCCATATAAATTCAGTGCCTCTGTGAAATCCAACTTATAATTCAATAATTTTCTACACTGCTAATAAATTAGAAGGAATCTCATAGAAACTATAGGAGGTTTAGAAAAACAAAATTTTTAGTACCACGATGAGAATCATCCATCTTCATCTTTACATTACGGGAAATCACAGAACTTCCTTGTGAATAAAATGGAACTCTTGTGAAATCTAATTTACCTTCTAAGTCTATTTCAACCATTAATTCTTTTCCCATCACATCAGAAAACAAACACATATTCAACATGAAACCCTTAGAATTTATATCAAATTGATGTCCCATAATGAACTGTCATGTATCCGTCTTCTCATTCAATACAATCTTAGGTATAGACTAAACATGTTCAACAAAATGATTCACATACTATGTCACGGTATTGTTAGAATTATAATGTTTCCAAAAATATAAACCCTTATCCAACACCTTTGACATTGGATATAAGAAGTCGGTAAATATAACATTGATGACATTTACTCTAATCCCTTATGATTATTCAATGTTACCATTGTGTCCCACAATATCATTCTAGGTAACTCTATCTTGAACATAGCTTATTTAACCATTATTTCATCAGGATTTTACAAAAACACAAATGTAATAATGATATTTATCAACCAAACCTTAGTTAATTAAGGATTATTAGTGCTAGAAAACTCTAGTGGCTTTTTGAGAAGGAACTCCTGAGAAAAATTCTATAAAAAACTCATTGACGTTAAAAATCTTGAGCCTGAATAGGAATGGGTGCAGGTGCCTGTCCCAGCACATAGACCTCATGAAAAATATCCTCAACCATGTTATTGTCTAGAAAAAGACTCACATGTTTATGATAATCAACTACATCATCTATGATTGGATTTAGAAGTCTTCTTAGAGGAAGGATTCTATACAATATCATCATAAATCATTGAACACATCTGATTAAAAATCAAACAGAGAAAAATGTTAAATTAATCCGAACAAATATATCAACATGATTTTGATTTTAGTCTTCCTAAATCAAATGTAGGAAAAAGACTATAACTAATCCTTAAGAAATTAATCGCAATTAACCCCTAGTGACTTAAGGCTCATTGTGGAGAGACCTGTCTGATAACTCAATCACAAATACATCCTATGGCCCAATAATATTTCAAAACTACTATATGAAATCATTGAAGGAGTCTTAATATGCACCCCGGATATAAATTTGTCAATTAACTACTCTAATACCATGGTATGCTGATAACCAGACCGACCCAAACATAGCCCAAAATGAGTTCCCAATCCCCAGGGGTCAGTGATAAGAACCTTCCATAAACCAATATGAAAATGGGAAATAGTTTTTCCTAAACACAATGGAACAAAGAGATACAAGTCAGTATAAACAAAATAAAAATCTATAGGGAGAATTATACCATAATTCAAATAGGTTAGAGAAAACCCAATGTACATTATCAATGTACTATAAAATTTTATAGACAACCCATATCCTAAAAGATATAGTAGCTCAAAGACAAAAGATAAACAACAACTACAACATCGAAGTGGTGCTTTCCTGATTCTCGAACCAAAAAATAGTAAATATATAAACCCCAAATTGCACATGTTGGGTGTGAGCTAATAGAACAGTATAATATCACCATTGATTTCATAAAAGGATGAAAAAATAATTAACCAAATAACACAATTAATTTTTAATATATCGACATGAAATTTCAAAATGATATTTTAAAAAATAATACTTTTAATTTTAATTGATGGAAATAAAATAAATAAATATATAAATAAATTTTATATCTAAAACAAATTATATAAATTCCTAAGACATTTTAAAAAATATTAACAAACCATGAAATATATTTCAAATATAAAGAATGAGAAACATGATCAACTACCAAGAGGTATGATTGTTCTAGGTTATCAGATCCCCAAAAACTCGAATGACTGGTCACGAAAATATGTCTACATGTGTCCCTTAGACATTGGTAAAAGGGGACTCATCACCGTCCCATCAAGGAAATGACATGATTCATATTCATAGATAGAGTTAAATAGATCTAATAGAGTGATTTCCTTAATAACTGACTAGCTACATGGGATTTCATGTGATCTACCAGAAATCAATAATTTGAAATTTATTTGAAAATGGTTCAACATACAATAACCAATTTTAATATATTTCAATATGAAAATTTCCATTTTAAAACCATAGATTTTTTTTCACATCATGAATTTTTTATCCAGATAAAACAAGGATGATTCTATCAATACCATTTAAGCCATTTATTTAAAATAATAATTTTAAATATATTCCAAAAATCAATTTCAAAATTAAATTTCACAATTTAAATTGAACTATTTAAATTACATAATTCAATATTAACAATGTTTCATAAAATTATAGAAATACAATTGATTTTATTATAATAGTTTTATTTAATTTCATTCCAAATCAAGTTCAAATACTAAATTTAAAACAAATTAGGTTTCCAAAATAAAAATCAAAGTAGATCAATTTTAATGGATCTATTTTTATTAAAATAAACATGCCAATATTATATGGAACTACAAACCTTGGAATCATGGGATCATGCAACAAAAATCCAAAAAAGGGAATCTCCGACAAAGAATATTGTAAATTATGATTCTATAATCAAACATAGATCAGATATCGGAAAAATAAGGATTAAATCCTCTGAAAAAAATAGAGATATAAAACCCTTAAAAAGGGAATGACAGAATGGGAGGGAAGTAATATGGAATAAATTCTTATCAAGAAGGGATAAAACAATGATCAGCATGCATTTATTTAAATCTAAAGGGGTTTGGAGGAGCCATAATTTTTCATTGAGAACCGGTAAGACCTTTAAAATTATTTAAGGAAGAGTGAGTCCCAATTGGGGGATAAAAGGGTGTTCATGATTTTTTAATTAATTTTTTGAATAATTAAAAGATTCTTGCATAGTTAGCTGGGTAGGGTAACACAGTTGTCAGACCATACACCCTATCCATTTTCCCATGTAGATGGTGTTATAGAGTTACACCTTGGTGGGAATTGTTTTTCAAAACCTTGAAAACTCTCACTTCCTTAGTTTTCACAATTTTCACTAGAAAGGCTCATGGTTTGTACAAACTGTGCATGTACCGGGAAAACTAGAAAATTCCTTCAAACATTCGAAAATATTTCAAGAATAACTCATAAATCTAACACAAGAAAACCATGTTCAAAAATTTTGTTTTGGAGTACCTGAAAAGAGTTACAAAATATTAGGGGTTAAATTCCTAAATAAAATAAAAAAATAAAAAGTATTAAAAATTAATTAATACCTAAATTGTAAATATTAAAAAAAATGTATTAATTAAATAAGTAATAAATTAAATGTATCATGTTGTAATAAAATTAAAAAACGAGTACTAAAATTTGAATAAATTACATAAATATTTTTTTTATTTTTTTTAAGTAGGATTTCATTTATTACATATATATTTATGTCTGTGTAAAATGTATTCATTATGTTTATGTGTGGGAAATTATTTTAAGATACATTTTATATAAGTTAAATTGAAAAATAAAATGATATAAAAATTTTTCCATTACGCAATGCAATTAGAAAATATTTTTGATTAATAAAATTTTTTAATTTTAAACCATTCTACACTAAATATATTACATATTTAATGTAATGAATAAATATTTTGTACTATATAAATCATATTTTAGGAAATATATATGAATTTATTTCTATTTTAAAAGTATTAATGAATAACTATGTATAAAAACTGTTAAAATGAATATGATTTTAATATGATTTTAATTAATATATTTTTCTCATTTTCTATATTTATATGAAATATATATTGTGTATTACTATTTATACTTAAATTATATATAAATATATATATTATTCTTATTTATTTCTAATTAAAACTTAGTTTCATAAATAAATTTTCTAATAATTTTTATATTTTTTAATTTTATTTTTTTCATTCATTATTATATTTTCTTCATTTTTAATTTTTTTATTTATTTATTAAAATTTATCAATTTTATATATCTATTTTTAATATATTATTTATTAATATTTTAAAAATAAATATATCTCTTTGTTCTTACTATATTTACTATATTTTGTTAATAATTAATTAAATAATTAAATGTATAATATTTTTCATAATTTAATGATTTTAAATTTCTATTTGTTTCATTGTATCATTTTATTCATTATATATATATATATATATATATATATATTTAATATATACTTTTAATTAGAATTTATAATATATATATATATATACGTTAATTTTTCATCATTTTTAAAAATAATTACATAATTAATTAGAATATTAATTATTCTTAAAATTTTATCCTTTTTATTTTTTATTTGTTAATTAATTTTATTTTATTAGGGAAATGTATCGACACTAAAAAACACTAATAAAGGATATCGTTTATCATTACTAGAAATAAAGGTATCATAAAGGGTACCCTTTACCACTGCTAAAAATTATGCACTAATGAAGGGTATCCTTTATGAGCGCTAAAAAATCATGGATAAAGAAGACTATGTATCAGGTCTAAGACGAATCACTAATAAAAGGTCAATTAAATCAGTGATTTTTTTCTATCGTTGATAAAGGATCGTGTTATTAAATCCATGATTTATAATAGTGGATCTATTTCATTAATTGATAATCATTACACTATCTCATTGATACATCTTTCTTCTTAATAAAATGGATTGCTTCACCCCAAGGTGACACAATTTTCTTAATGAATAAAATTTCAAGAGTCTCCAAGATTTTCTTCTTTAATTCTTGAAACTCAATCGGGGCCTTTCGATAAGGATATTTTGAAATATTCATAATACTATATATGAGTTATATTGATAAATCAACTTCATTACTCAGCTTGAAGAGTAATAAAATCTTTTTGAAAGACATAAAAAAAACTCACAAACAATAGGCCTATCATCAATTTTGAGATTCTCCCCATACATTAGGGATAAAGAACACATTGAATAGGAATTAATACAAATACAATAGATCTAATTTCATACAAAAGTTAAAATATATTTTATCATTGATAGACAATCATTAGGCAGTTTGGAAAATAAAACAGGAACATCATTCCCCAAATATTGATGTGGTATTTATAAATAGAATTCCATTCCATTACCCAGTTGACCTAAAATTCCACCATGAGTCATATAAAGATATTAATTGTAATTACATTATCATAAACATAGATAGTGGATGTTTAATAGACATGAGATGTGATCATCATATCATTAAGGGTTTCCTTTATAATTAAACATTTAATAATTTTTTTCCAGCATGATACTCATATAAAGTTACTTGGATATAAAAGAATTGGTAGATCTAGACTCAAATAAGACATTAATATTTTTATATTTGATAATATGTATGCATTTCACAATTTAATTATTTTACCCCACATGAGAAATAATGATCAAAATAGATTTACCTCTTTCTCTCATATTTAGAGGTTATTAACATCAATCATTATCATTAACTTTCATATTTGGGAACTAGTTAAGTAAATGGCCAATCACCATGAACATTAAATAGTGGAGTATTGGTTGTGAATCCTTGGGATATTATTCTATATTCTCATCATTAGATAATTTATTCCCATCACATTGGAATTTATCCGCTCGATGACCTTCCATTCGACACTCAAAACATTTTCTTGTCCCATTATTTATATTTACTCCATGTTTCCTTTAAAAAAAATAAACAATATGGGAATATTTTCATCTCAACTCCTTAGTTATCACAGTTTACCTCCAATTAAATCATTAGTTTATTATCAAAAAACTATAGTTGACAGGTATCCCCAATATCTATTTCAAACCTGATAAAACACTAAACGATTTCTTCACATTTATTAAATTTCCTTATGGCTATCACCATTTCTGGAATGGGTTTTATGCCACATAATAATCAATAAACCATACATTGTGTTTGGATGATAATACTAGAATATTACAAAAAATCATGTAAAATATTTCTCTTAGATATGAATAGAGTCATCATCCTTCTATTATATCTCATGTAATTCCTTCTATATTTCCAAACAAATAATACGAGGAAATATATTTTTAATAATTTTCCCATACACTCATTCCAATACATTGATTCAATTTAACCATTTTTCCTCATATATTTTATAAGAGTCCAACAATGACCAGATTATCCCTCAAATAGATAGAGACCATAATTAATTTCTCATACTCCTTACAATCAATGATGGAAAATATCTTTTCAATGTTATTGATCAATTTATATAAAAATATTGTATTTTTGGAACCACTAAATGAAAGTTGTTGCTTACTCACAAAATGCATAATCGAATATAGATCCCATATATTCATGTTTTGATGTTTGAATTGATTCATATCACGATAATGTTATATAAGAAAATCAATGAATTTATTTATTCCATCTTCATTATGAATTAGATTATTAGGATGAAAGTCAATGCATTTTCATTCATAATAATCATTTACATAGTTCTTTCATGTTATGTCCATTAACTAAAACAAAAATGAATACTTTCCACAACACTAATTATTGTGGAAACAAAATAATCATAAAAAGCAGTTATTGGCTATCTAAATCATGACCCATTATTTTAAATATATGAATCCTTAGTTTTATCTTAGGGAATTCTTGGTCATCATTTATTCGAATAATTCATGATAGTTCATATATAGTTTTTGAGCTTCCAAAGCGTTCCCTCTGGGAGTGTCAAACTTAATGTACATAAATGCCTATTATCTATCTCCTTGGGATGATCAAGTCAAAGTAAAAATATATTAATTAAATTTTATTCTCCATGGGTACAGTATAACTAGGGAGACATCCAATTTTAGAATCTTGTCAAGTATATAACTTCTTGGAAACCACTCACTCTATACATCTCCAAAATTATAAAATATTTTCCTATAACAAAACATATACATAGACATATCCCTTTGGTTATAGATAATGATTTCTTATCCTATATCCAAATTTAATCTAATAATATTATCTAATTCCATCTATAGATACACACACATTCGTACATCTGTATTTCATCTTAATAGATGAATATTTTTTTATTAAATAAAAAAAATTATAGGACAACAATGTTTTAGTGTCTTTGGGAACATGTATATATAAACAACCGGTTCATAGATGAAATCCATCATCTCCTAGTAATTTACCCATAACTATCCACCGTTAAATAAATGTCATACATTACCCCCTTCATCAAAACTAGGGGAATGGAAACATTTTAAATTGTCATATCTTATTCTCAAAAATTATAAACAAGGTAGATATCAACATAACATGATCATACTGGTATAAGAGTGTGAGAATATCATTTTTAAACTATATCATATATATCATTGATAATATACTTCATTTAATTCATAAATTATGCTAATTAATAAGACAATAATCATAATTGGACAATATAAAATGATCGATGGGAACATAACAGTGGCATAAAATGTAGTTCTATGACATAAACATAAGAATTAAAAATCATTTTGTTGATACTTAGGGATTAATTTTAAGGATGTCATAGTTAATGGGTTCACTGCCGAGATCATCATAGTAGTCAAGGTTCACTCCCATGAGTATCAGAGTGGATATAGTCCCTTACTGAATTAGTTTCACACCACAATCAAATCATGTTTATCCAATGAGATAACAATCCTTACCCAATACATTGGATCGAGATATAGGTACCACCCATAAAAAAATTATAACCATATATATGTCTTCCAAAGGATTAATAAAAATTCATCATATTAGAACTAATGAAAAGAAACAGGTTTCATGAATATTTCATCATAGTATAACAAATGGAAAAGAAACGTGTTTCATAAAAATTTCATTATATAATCATAGAATAACCAGAGAGAAATTAATGAGTTTCATAAATATATTGTCATCATAAATAACCATCCATGGATGTAATTAGGATTAATTCATTGTATTATATCTCTAGAAAAGATTTATTAACATAAATGAATGTCAGCATAGATAGAAAATTATTTTGGAAGCTAAGATTGATATTTATTTTAGAAAATATCACTTAAACTATAAAAAACATTTTTTTGATTTAAAATCATCAAAATATATAATAAAATAATTTATTCGAATGTAACCTTTTGAAAAAGTAATGTAAAATTGAGGTCTTCAATTTTCCATTACAAAAGGATGTACCATTTTTATTGTATATATTAAAACAAATATTATATTTACATTTTAAGTAAAAAAGTCAAATATAATTTATTAAGAAAATTACATGAATAATAATTTAAAACACTTTTCTAATAAATTAAAAAATGGATAAAAATATCATTTGAAAATAATTTGAAAATAACAAATATATTCTAAATACGTTTTCTGGCAATAGTATGGATATTGAAGAAATATATTCTTCTACATAGGAGATAAATAGAGTAATTTACATTAAAATGTATATTTAATCTATTGAGTACATAATAATAGGATAATTGATGGTAAACATTTAATTTTTAGAAATAATTATGTCAGATTATAATGCCTGAGTTTTTTTGAGATATAGATAATAATATTTCATCCTCAATAACTTAATCCTAAATAATCCTAATAATGAATGAAATTGTTACATAAAACCATTACCAAGTTTTTCAACATTTTAATAATAATCCCCATGAATGAAGAAAAAAGTAATGAACATATTTATCTTATAATAATCATTTTAATGATCATAAAAAAATTTGAGGATAGTATTTAAACTACACAAATGAAACAAGTGGTGAATATTTCTTGTGTACCATTAAAATAAAAGTTTGAAAAAAAATATCTTATCTTTTCTCACAACATAGTTCATAAAAATTTGAACAACGTAAATAATACATATAGGATATAATAAATTTATAAATATAGTAAATACATATAGAATACTATATATTATTTTCCAATGAATGTTTATAACCCATTTATTAAAAATTACTTATTACGATAATGTTTCATGTAATAACAACTTTGTTTTATTCCCATATGTTTTGGATTGGAATTTTTGTGCCTCTAATATTGATCATGGTAACATTATATACAAAATATTTACCGTGATATAAATATCATATATATTCATTATATTTTTATTTTTAGTAGTCCACAATTGTTAGATACTGAAAATGAATTATATTTTTCATGGAGACGATAGTTCATATGTACGCATTAACATTGTTTCAATTTTATTGATGGAAGGGAAAAAAGTAATAAAAATAATATATCAACTTTATAAAATAATTTTAATTTCATAGATATAATATTTATTCAATAAATATATCATTATTATTATTCATGCAAGATAAAATTAATAACATATCAAACCACATCATGGGGGTAGTAGTCAACATGTAGGAACATGTGAAGTTATAGTTTTCCAATGGATTGTATGGTAAGAAGTTATGTGTGATAATATATATTATTTATGTATATATATTACATTAATATAAATTATATATGTTAAATCCATTATTATATCAATCCACGAGATGCATGATATAAAATGTAGTACATCTGTTCTTGACACCGTAGTCCACCGTACATGTTATCTATAGTTTCATTAACCATTTGATAGTGTTGGATATGGATATAAATTATTAAAATAACATAATAAAATATTATTATACAAGAGATAATTACATTATTATATATCAATATTTGGATAATATTTTAAATATTTAGAAAAATAAATAATATAAAAATGTTTGGTTAAGAACGATACAACATCTTCAGACAACCTCATTAGGATAGTCCAAAAGGGCATCTTTTGATGGTTTCATAAAAAAAATTCTTTTATTGTATGGGGAGGGAATTATGAAAATGAATTTTTTAGGTATTGATTGAAAAAAATTCATTCGATGGGGTAAATGAGAGGGGATATGTGATGTAATTTTATTAGTGTTGAATGTATGCTACATGGAAGATGCATGGAAATTTCTCAAAAGAATCAAAGTTGATAAAGTCATTCCCAAGAAAAATGATTCAAAATTACATTATATTTTAATTAAGGATATTATATGCATGAAATGTATCTATAAATTAGGATTCATAAAATATTATTTTAATCATATCATTATCATTGGAGTTGACCTCTTTTAAACACGTTTAAACCTTAACTTTAATATTTATCTTTTTTTCTATTTTTACTATTGATTATGAAAAAAACCGAGTTTATCATATTATGAAATATACATTTTTAATATTAAAAATATATAATAAATTATATACAACAAAATTCATATGAATGTTAGAATTGAATTTAAAATAAAACTCATAGAAGCGATAAAAAGAGGTTTTCCAAAGAAAAATGTTTCATATGTATGAAATTATTTCATATAATAATTGAACAACAGATTTAAATTAAAGAAAAATATTTAATTAATAATAAATTAATTTAAATAAATTAAATTATAATAAATTATAATTTTAGATTTTTTTTTTCAAAAATGTATTTTTCAATAAGAATTAGTATTTTCACTATTC
This sequence comes from Viscum album, assembly GCA_963277665.1. NCBI lineage: Eukaryota > Viridiplantae > Streptophyta > Magnoliopsida > Santalales > Viscaceae > Viscum > Viscum album. The sequence continues at coordinate 1,920,734,146 of OY728119.1, forward strand.
ATTAACATTTTTTATATTTATTGAAATGTAACAATAAATCGCCGTAAGATAATTTTAATATGTTTATTAATACAACTAAATTAAAATTTCAAATAAATTATCTATATGTGTCAAAAAATAAATTTATTATTTATTCACAATATCCATTTCCTTGAGAAGAATGATTTTTCTGAGAAAATAAAGACTGTAATAAAAACTAAGTACTTATATTTAATTTTATATTATTTTTATCAATCCATTATACATAATTTTAAATATATACTTATTCATAATAAAATTTTAAAATTTGATTTTTATGTTTTAATGGATATGTTTAATTAATAATAGTAATATGAAACCATGCTTCATTAAAACATAGTTTTCCCTGTAATAAAAGTTATAAAAATGATTTTTTTTGGAAAATATATTTCCTAAAATATCCTAGGGTTCTATAATAATTTTAGAAAGAATTTATTTAATTTTTTGAAATTTAACTTCCATAATAGTTTCCATTTCATCGTAGTGCACAATTCCACACTATAGAGTGTCCTCTTGTGTCATAATGAAAAACTGTATTCTATAATTGATATATACGATAAGTTATACACTACCACACATTTGGATACATTCTATCCAAGATTCCATAATTATGTTTTTCCATGGCCTTCATTGTAGAGTATTAGATTCAACATACTATACCATTGTTCCTAAAACCACTCCATAGTGTGTTCATCCACATCAGTTTCCAGATCACATGGTGAAAATTCCATTAAAATGAAATTAAAATTTTAAGTCAAGGGGAAAATTTTGGAATTTATGAGTGGAAATAAATATGTTATATATATATGATATTAATTATGATTGGAATCCAATATTTTCTTATAAATACTTTGTTCCCCCCATTCATCATCATTCTAATTGCTTTGAGTCACTATAGATGAACTCCACATCATATCTTATTCACCTATACTTGAGTAGTGCATGATCATGTACAGTCCTACACTACATTCCCTTCCTTTTCACTATAGTAGATTGCACCTTACATTGTATTCCTATTATTATTCCGTGGTGGTTGTCTTCCAATGAACATTTTTATTGTGGTGAGTTCCTTAAATCATTTTAGTGCCTTTCATTGTGGTTTCACATTGAAACCATATGACTTGCACCACATAGATTTTTTTTCTAGTGAACCCTATACCACGGTCCAACCAACCCATGTCGGTGTCTATTCAAACAAATTATCCCTACCACATCCTTTATCCTAGGACATTAGGTTCCCTCTAGTATCCTACAATAATTATTATAGGCATTTTATCATCTTCTAGTTTGTTTTAGGACATAGGTTGGGGTAATGATGACCATAAAAACACTCGATCTTGACTTAGACAACCATGAGGTAAGAGGTTTCATTCAATTGAGGGCTATGATTATTTAGTTTTTTCATGATGTGATGTATATATTGAAAACACATGATTGAAATATGATTTATGTGGGTTCATGTGTTGTCATGGGTGTCAACGATTATGACCATGTGATTATATGGGTCTCTTGACATTAGTCTTGGTGTTCCTTGTCAATCCTCACAATAAAATGTATTATTATATGTGTTGCATATTCTATTGAATTTTGGTTCATGGCCCAAGTTTTATCCTTGATATTGGGAGTGGTGAAGCACTAACATCCTAAATGGTGGTTGTTGATACACATGTAGAGGGAAAACCAGTTATGGATGATTACCCAAACAAACACTATCAAAATGTCATTAAATAATAGATCATTTATCATTGTATATGGATACGCATATTGATTAGCTATAAGATATCGAAAATGATTCATACATAAAGTGTCTTTAGTGATTAAAAGGATAATCTACTAGATATTAACCTAACATAATGTGTATTATTCTAGTGAAAACCATTGAATAGTTGGGGTGATATATTATACCTTGATGATTATACATTACATCCTATAAAACATTATTGGTAATGAGCCAATGTAAGTTAGGTTGGGGTTTGTAGAAGCTTGGTCAGTGCATGAATACTCAGTATATATTGTTATTTTATTGATAATTTACTTATTTCATCATTTACACTCTTTTATATATTGTCCACATAAAGTATTGATAAAATTGTTTTTTCCTTTTGGGTAATGTACTTACACCCTACTCGAGCATTTCAATTCCTTGGTAGATCTCAATACCAGTTATCCAAGGAAAGGAATGGCCCATATGGTGGGTCGTTGTGTAGTGGATCATGGAGATGAAGGTGACGAGGATATAATTGTAAGAACCCGGGTTTTGCTGTGAAAGACTTTGGAATATTCTTTATGATATTCTATAGCAGCACCTTCAGACGGCGTGCGATTCTGAGCCCCGGAGTGGCCGGAATTTTATTTTTAGTGCGTTCTCACTGAAAACGCCAAATAAATGGGATAAATCCTAAACAGAGCTTCAGATCAGATATCTGAGTGTACGGATGGGTCCGGAATGGGGATTTTACCCTAGGAATGACATAAAACCTGTCGGTGCGGGACGTTTGGACCCCTCGCCCGCTTCTAGAATGTTAAACAGATAAATTAATTTATTTATTTATTCTTCTAATGGTGAAACACTAGTATCTATTAAACAGTGGCTCGGATTGGAAAACTGAGGGCACCGTTGAGTTCAGAGCATACCGTTTACCCTAGGAGGGGAATAAGTTTCGCGGGCACGGGCCGTCTGTGAAAAATGGCCCAAGGGGCGTTTTCGAAATTTGGCGGCCTAAGGCGCTAAGTTTAGTAACTTTTGAACAGGGTCTCGGAATAAAATTATGAGACTGCCGTTGCGCTCAGAGCGTGGTTTTTAGCCTTGGGGAGGCTAAATCCCAACCCCGTCGGGAGTTCGGGTACGGGCCCGCGAGAGGGTGTTTAAGTTAATTAATTTATTTAATTAACCTAAACCCCCCCCCCCCCTCTCTTCTACCTCATTTCCCACTTCCCTGGAAAGCCTCTCCCCTCTCCTCCTCCATCTCCGGCGAGGTGACTCCGGTGAAGCGGTCCAGTGAGGCGCGGCCACCCCAGCGGGTTGACGGCGAAGCGACAGGTTAGTCCCAAGAGGTAGGTGATATTCGTTTGAGTTTTAAATCCCGAACCCCACTTTTGACCCCTATTTTAGCATCAATTTGTTGTGTAATCTTTTCAAAAATTGCATGGCCGTTTAGTACACATTTTACTCTTTCCGTCACTTTTTTCGGAATTGAAATCGGAGTTCGGAGGAACCCGTAGCACCTCGTCGAAGTTTGTGGGATTTTGATTTTGTTCCGGCCGGTTTTGGGTTGATCCGGCGGTCTAGCGATTTCCTAGGGCGGAGCGGCTTCAGCGGCGGTCGGCTGGCGGCGACGCTCATCGGCGGTGGCTTCGGCAACGGCGGACGGCGGGTGTTCAGCGGAGGCGGCAACCGAGTGCCTCGGCTGGGCGCAGCAAGGCGCGGTGCCGTCGGCGCAGGCGGGGGCGACGGCGGGGCGGGGTCGCACCGTGCGACCCCGCGTAGGGACAAAGATTCATGGTCGGTGGGTCTCCGCGGAGGATCGAGACCGGCCTCATGGCTGGACGGCGCGGCGTGGACTCGGAGTCCACGGTCGGGCCACGCGGGTGAGCCGCGGGCCGGCCGGACCCGACCGGTCCTGTCCAGGGGGGAGGAGTTCGCCCCTCTGACTTCGGACACCCGTCATTTTCGCCACGAGTGTCCATTTTGCATTCCGTCTGCGGCTGAATAGACCTGACGCAGAGGCGATCATTTTGAGATGGTTTCGGGAATTTTTAATTCCCAAAATGCGGGGCCTCAGTGGCGTGACACTTACTTTTTGTGAAGTGGCGTTTTTCCGGGGGGCTTGTTCTGAGTGGAGAGGACGCGTCCGACGTCCGATTTAAGCGCCGTCAGTGGAGTTGGAACCCTGGCGTTGAGGCGGAGGTTTCCAGGGTGGTTCCGGGCGTTAATGCCAGAGTTGATGCGTGGGCCCCACGGCCCATCTTTCGAGCTGCGTGCAGCGTTTCACGCCCTTCCCACTGGGCATCCGTTCGGGACGTGTGAGCAGTCGATTTTGGATGTTTTTCAGAGGGGATTGAAATGGTGCCATCCACCCGACCCAATTCGGCACGATGGTGCAGGGCCCACGAGGGTCGTTTGGGCGTCGACGGTGATTTTCTATCTCTACTACCGGGCGACCGTTTTGGACAATCGAGTAGTCCATCTTGTGTGCTTTTTTTAGAGGATCACAACGGTGTGATCCGTTCGTTGAGTTTCAGGACCGGGATGTGGGTCCCACGTGGTGCCGATCATGTGCGGTGCGCCGGAACACATCTTTTTCCCCGGTTACCCGTTCCACGCAAGTAAGCAGTCAATTTTACGTGCTTTTCCGAGAGCTTTGCGATGGCGCAGTCCGCCTGACCTTTTTCGGGGACGTGGTGTGGGACCCACCCAACCTGGCTACGGTGAATAGTACCTTCTTCACCTGTTGACCATTTCGGGCGAGTGAGTAGTCTAACTCACGTGTTTTTCGACAAGGATTACAATGGTGTGATCTGTTTGGCTGTACGGAGCCTCTTGCGCGATCTTGTTAAATGTGGAAGCATGGAAGGTGCTCTAGTGGTGGTTCGCCCTAATTTTTTTGTAGTGGACCCTTGGCGTGTGATCGCGCACTCTTGGGAGAGTGATATAATTGGTCCACGAGATGTGGTTAGTCGTGACTGGGCCTTTGAGGTGGAGCTATTACGTCACGCCCTCGCGTTGATGTTGGGTGTCGTGTGCGAGATAGCCTTTGGTCTGGGACGATGTATACTCTGGGAGTATACGAGAGCGCTTGGAGGTACGTGTGGTTTGTACCTGAGATGTTCGTGTGCTTGGTTGGGGTTGACTTGGGGCCACACGTCGTGTGGGCCCCATGTGCGTGCTGCATTCTGCTTTGCGTACTTTGACCTCTCGTGACGTAGAGGGTCCCTCTATGTGTTTGTTTGACCAGAAGGTTGGAGTTTTTCCCCTGGCTCTGTGCTCGTTGGTTGACCAGCGGAGTTGAGTGGTCTCCCCCTAGTTTTGTCCTCGACGGTTTGGCTTGTAGCGGTGCTAGTGACACCCCGTGATGGAGCAGACACTGCACCTCATTTGGGGTGAGTTGTTCTGGAGTTGGGTGGTCACGCGATACCCACTCCGTGTTCAGTTGGCCAGTGGTGTACCCTTCTGTAGAGATGGCTAGAGCAGTTCTGAGTTTTACCCTCCAGTGGGGCTGGGCAGTGGGTTACTCATCGACTTCTTCGGGTTTACCCTCCAGCAGGGCTGGGCAGTGGGTTGCTCACTGACTTTTAGGGTCTACCCTCCAACAGAGCCTGAGTAGTGGGTCACCTGATGCACTTAGGGTCTACCCTCTAGCAGAGACTGGGCAGTGGGTCACCCGACGACCTCTTAGGGTCTACCCTCCAGCAGGGCTGGGCAGTGGGTCGCCTGTCATCTAGTTCCAGGTCTACCCTCCAGCAAGGATGGGCAGTGGGTCGTCTGTCGACTTAACCCAATTCTACCCTCCAGCAAGGCTGGGCAGTGGGTCTCCTGATGATGTATTTAGGTCTACCCTCCAGCCGGGCTGGGCAGTGGGTCGCCTGATGATTTATTATGGTTTACCCTCCAGCGGGGCTGGGCATTGGGTCACCGAGTATCGTATTATGAATTACCCTCCAGCAGGGCTGGGCAGTGGGACACCTGTTGGCATTCCAGGCTTAGTCCTTTCTACTATTCTAGCTTGTTGCTTTCCTCCGTGATTACTGGAGCAGGACCCATGGTTATACGGGTCGGTGTTGTGGTGGGATTTATCTTTGAGGAGACCTCTCGACTCCAGGGCAGTGACGAGGTGTGGTTTGACTTTCCCTAGAACTCTCAAGTTCGAGGGGCACTTTCCCCACCGAGACACATTCTTGTGACGCGATCTAAAACCGTATGGGCGAGTCAGTGCCGCCCAAATATGATAGTGTTAAGGTGCGGTGATTGAGCCCCTTGGCATGTGGTTCAGTGCAGACGTGCGGGATGCTGGGCATCGATAATGGTGTTTCTTTTGGGACTGTTGGCGACTCATTTTCTTTGGATGAGCTACGGTACAGAGATCCCCTTACCAGCTTGTTCAGGATTCTATTAGAGAATATATATATATGTTTATACCTTGTTCGAGTCCCCACTTCTTGGGCTTGGTTACTCTCCCTCTAGGAGAGGCGAAGACGCGCGGGGTATGCCACGTGCTTTCCGTGTCTAGCTTCTCGTGGTTGGATGAGTGTACTCTCCTGCTATAGGTAGCGAAGACTCGACGGGAAGTTCATCTTCTCACCGTTCACAGCTCCTTGTTCCTGGATGAGTCTACCTTATTTTCACTTATTGGGTTGAGTTGGACTCTCTGATGTTACCCTTTACTTCACATTCGGTTGTACTCCTTTACTTTTACATGTTCGCTCTACTGATCACCCTTCGGTACCTCCTTTGTTTCTCCCTCAAGCCTTCGGTGTGTCCTACTGAGTATTTTTATACTCACTCCTGCTAGGGATTTGCCCGCACATGGGGTGCCCTTGCAGACGACGGATAGGTGGAGCGTGACTTCAGTGGAGCGTAGGAGCTTGGGAGCTTGGAACACGTGTGGTGGTCGTGGCTGGGTTCCAGGTGGGAGACCCATCAGCTGTTTCCTTTTTGATTACCTGTTGTCGGGTTTTGGCACCTTTTCTGGTTGGGAACGTGTTTTTCCACTTTTTATTTTCCAGCACTGTACTTTTTACTGTTAGAGGTCGATGCACGTTGTGGTTTATTTATAGCAGTTTCCCTTTTCTTTTCCTTTTTACTCTTCACTTTTGCATTGAGTTTTCTGTGTGTGTGTGTGTGTACAGGTACTTAGGCAAAGGCCTCCCCGAGTTATTGTGCCTTCGGCGCTGGTCGCCAGCCCCTGGCCTATGGAGGCGGGCTTGGGGTAGTTGCGGCTCAAGCCCGGGTAGGGTCGGGTTGTGACAATGTGGTATCAGAGCTGGTTCGTTCCTTGGGACATTTCGCGGACATCCCTAAAAGGGGAATTGGTTGGTATTTAGGGAAACAGTTTTAACATGTCTCGAGAGTGGTTCTCAGGCTAGGGATTCTAGTGATGGTGCGGCGGCCGACGTATCCATTCACCAGGACCCTGATAACCCGCTTGTCGACTTGGCATGTTGAGACACTTGTTGCAGGGAAAATTGGTTTGTGCATCACATAGGATTGTTTCTTTTACTGTCCTTCTTGAGTCACCTCCCCATTATTGATATTGGTATATTCATATATTCTCATCTGATCGCGGCACTCCTTGATAATGATCAGGATGTCTCCGCGATGACAGCCAGCCAGGATACCAGCTCTGGTTCGTGAAGACGACCCTATGCGCTACGAGAACACAGTCCAGGACCCATCATGCGAGCCCCTTTCTCCGAGTGGGCTGTCAGCAGCACCCCCACATGTTGAGCAGCAGACAGTTTCAGCAGAACAGGCTGAGCTTGAGCGCAGGTTGAGCGTGCTCCGTTAGTTCCAGCGGCAGAGACCGCTGAGGTTCAGTGGTGAGCCAGACCCTCAGGAAGCAGAGGTTTGGCTCGAGGAAGTGGTTTTCCTTTTCAGGCTTGTGCAGATGCCAATAGATCAGAGAGTGGCTTTGACAGCCAGCCTTTTTCTTAGGTCAGCTTGGCGTTGGTGGAGTCTGGTGACTCCGTTTCTTGACGAGACGTCACTTTCGTGGAGAAACTTTTGGTTTTTGTTCCATGAGGAGTTTTTTCCCTCCTGCTTACGCTCTTTTCGGGTTCAGGAGCTCCTGCAGTTTCAGCAGGGAGAGATGACGGTGGCCGAGTACGCGGCTAATTTTGAAAATCGTGCACACTTTTACCCGAAGTTGGTCCGTGGAAACAACATCCGAGAACAGAAGATTGAGCAGGGTCTCTGCTGAGAGATTCGTGTTGTCATAGTACCCTTGGAAATTTCCACATATGTCGGGATGCTAGAGCAGGCGCTGCTGACAGAGGGCATTCTTTCATGTTTTTTGGTTGGTAGTGGCAGTGGGCGCGACGGAGCCGGGACATCTGCCGTAGCTAGCAGGCGCCGGAGGACAGGACCTCGATGCAGGTGGCCTTCCCACTGCCGGTTTCGGAGACGTGGTCGTATACCACTGTGGAAAAAAGGCGCAGGGCCTCAGCCAAGGATGCCCTTCCGTGAGTGGATCCCGGGCCGTGGCCGTACACCACAGTGGCGCCGGAGGGCACCAGGGCAGCCCAGAGAGCGCTGTTTCTATTCTTGTGATGGGCGAGGTCACTTGGAAGGAGACTACGCGACCCGAGTTGCTGGGAGCATCGGGCAGGCAGCAGGCGCACCACCACGGCAGAGGCATCGTCGTGATCGGAGTAGTACCCAGGGAGGTGGTGCTAGCAGAGGAGAGGGAGGAGCTGGTAGTGGGGGATGACTTTACGAGATCTCCCCATCACCACTAGGTGGTCCATGTCAGGCTCCGGGAGCTGACGGTTGGGGTCGCGAGTAGCTGTGATCTTTGGATGTCTACGATCCTGCAGAGAATGGGATGGTGAGAGGTACCCCTTGTGACTCTTCTACTTTTTGCAGTAGAATTGTTTGGCTCTGCATGTGAAAGAATTTTCTCCCTGCTCCTTGTTTGAGATGTTACCAGGGTGACGCAGGGCGTCTAGTGTAACCCTGTGTTGGTAAGGAAAAGGGCGTGAGATCTTTTCCTTTAGTCGATGGTGTTGACCCCTTCACCTTTTGAGCGTGTAAGAGAGCATCGACTGTGAAATCTTGCGTGGCCAGATATCCATGGGTGCTTCACCATATGGATATTCTGAAGGAGGGAATCACTGGGACCTATCCCATTCCCATGCGGTGATTCCAGTCGTGGCGTGTGACGTAGAGGTGTGATCGGGGAGGTGAGCTACCCCCGAGAGCCTTCGGGCCGTTTGAGACCTTACAGAGGGATGGCGAGGCTCTCTACCACCTTTCCCTAACCACAATGTCTGGAGTGGGTGCACGACATCGATAAGGTCCAACCTTGCATGAACTGATCAATCCTTTGGTCAGTGTGTGGTGACGCGGAGCTGTGCGTGGGTTCTTCTAGGTACGGGGAGCCAGGTGTGGGCTTAGTACCCTGTGTTGCTCCCTAGTTTTGATTTTCAGGGACGAATAGCTTGAAGGAGGTAATGATGTAAGAACCCCGGGTTTTGCTGTGAAATACTTTGGAATATTCTTCACGATATTCCTGAGCAGCGCCTTCAGAAGGTGTGCGATTCCGAGCCCCGGAGTGGCCGAAATTAAATTTTTATTGCATTCACACTAGAAATGCCAAATAAATGGGATAAATCCTAAACAGAGCTTCAGATCAGAGATCCGAGTTTACGGATGGGTCCGGAATGGGGCGGGTACCCTAGGAACGACATAAAACTTGTCGGCGCGGGACCTTTGGACCCCTCGTCCGCATCTGGAATGTTAAACGGATAAATTAATTAATTAATTTATTCTCTAATGGTGAAACACTAGTATCACTTAAACGGTGGCTCGGACTGGAAAACCGAGGGCACCGTTGAGTTTAGAGCGTACCGTTTAACCTAGGAGGGGTATAAGTTTCGCGGGTGCGGGTCGTCTGTGAAAAATGGCCTCAGGGGCGTTTTTGTAATTTCGCGGCCTTGGGTGCTAAGTTTAGTAACTTTTTAACGGTGTCTTGGAATAAAATTCTGAGACTTCTGTTGCGCTCAGAGCGTGGTTTTTAGCATAGGGGAGGCTAAATCCCGACCCCGTCGGGAGTTCGGGTACGAGGTCACGGGAGGGTGTTTAAGTTAATTAATTTATTTAATTAACCTAAACCCCCCTCTCTTCTCCCTCATTCCCCCCCTCCCCTGGAAAGCCTCTCCCCTCTCCTCCTCCATCTCTGGCAAGGTGACTCCGTAGAAGTGGTCCTGTGAGGCGCGGCCACCCCGACGGGTTGACGGCGAAGCGACGGGTTAGTCCCAAGAGGTAGGTGATATTCGTTTGAGTTTTAAATCCCGAACCCCCATTTTGACCCAAATTATAGCATTTATTTATTGTTTAATCTTTGAAAAAATTCCATGGCCATGTAATACGCATTTTACTATTTCCTTCGCTTCTTTCGGAATTGAAATCAGAGTTCGGAGGAACCCGAAGAACCTCGTCGAAGTTTGCGGGTTTTTGATTTTGTTCTGGCCGGTTTTGGGTTGATCCGGCAGTCCGGCGATTTCCTAGGGCGGAGCGGCTTCGGCGGCGGTCGGCTGACAGCGACGCTCATCGGCGGTGGCTTCGGAAGCGGCGGACAGTGGGATTTCAGCGGAGGTGGCAGCCGGGTGCTTCGGCCGGGCGCAGTAAGGTGCGGCGCCGTCGGCGCAGACGGGCGCGATGGCGTGGCGGGGTCGCACTGCGCGACCCCGCGCGACGACAAAGAACCGCGGCGGCGGGTCTCCACGGAGGATCGCGACCGGCCTCATGGCTGGACGGCGCGGCGTGGAATCGGAGTCCACGGTCGGGCCGCATGGGTGAGCCGCAGGCTGGCCAGCGCGGACCGGTCCAGACCGGTCGGACCGGCCGGACCCGGCCGGTCCTATCTAGGGGGGAGGAGTTGGCCCCTCCGACTTCGGACACCCGTTATTTTCTCCATGGGTGTCCGTTTAGCATGCCGTCTATGGCGGAGTGTACCTGATGTAGAGATGTTCTTTTTGAGATGGTTTTGGGTATTTTTAATTCCTGAAACGAGGGACCTCGGTGGCGCGACGCTTACTTTATGTGGATTGGCGTTTTTCCGGGGGACTTGTTCTGAGCGGCGCGGACGCGTCTGACGTCCGATTTAAGCTCCGTCAGTGGCATTGGAACCCTGGAGTCGAGGCGGAGGTTTCCAGTGTGGTTCCGGGCATTGAATCTGGAGTTGTGGCATGGCCTCCACGGCCCGTCTTTCGAGCTGCGTGCAGCGTTTCACGCCTTTCTCACCGGGCGTTCGTTCGGGACGTGCGAGCAGTCGATTCTGGATGTTTTTTCAAGGGTATTTCAATGGTGCAATCCGCCTACCCCAATTCAGCCCGATGGTGCGAGGCCCACGAGGGCCGTTTGGGCATCGACAGTGATTTTCTATCTCTATCACCGGGCGACCGTTTTGGACAAGCGAGTAGTCCATCTTGTGTGATTTTTCAAGAGGATCACAACGGTGCGATCTGTTCATTGAGTTTCGGGACCGGGATGTGGGTCCAACGTGGCGCCGCTCGTGTGCGGTGTGCCGGAACACATCTTTTTCCCCGGGTACCCATTCCACGCAAGTAAGCATTCAATTTGACGTGCTTTTCCGAGAGATTTGCGATGGCGCAGTCCGCCCGACCTTTTTCGGGGACGCGGTGTGGGACCCACCCGACCTGGCTATGGTGAATAGTACATTTTTCACCTGTTGACCATTTCGGGCGAGTGAGTAGTCTAACTTGCGTGTTTTTCTGCAAGGATTACAATAGTGTGATCCGTTTGACTGTACGGAGCCTCTTGCGTGATCTTGTTAAATGTTGAAGCATGGAAGGTTCTCTAGTGGTGGTTCGCCCTACTTTGTTTGTAGCGGATCCTTGGCGTGTCATCACGCACTCTTGGGAGAGTGATATAATTGGTCCATGAGGTGTGGTTGACCTTGCCTGGGCCTTTGAGGTGGATCTGTTATGTCACGCCTTCGCGTTGATGTTGGGTGTCGTGTGCATGATAGCCTTTGGGCTGGGACGAGGTATACTCTGGGAGTATACGATAGCGCTTGTAGGTACATGTGGTTTGTACCTGAGATGTTCGTGCACTTGGTTGGGGCTGACTTGGGGCCACACGTCTTGTGGGCCCCATGTGTGTGCCGCGTTCTGCTTTGTGTACTTTGACTTCTCGCGACGTAGAGGGTTACTCAGTTTGTTTGTTTGACCAGTAGGGTGGAGTTTTTCCCTTGTCTCTGTGCTTGTTGGTTGACCAGCGGAGTTGAGTGGTCTCCCCTGGTTTTGTTCTCAATGGTTTGGCCGGTAGCGGTGCTAGTGACACCCCGTGATGGAGCAGACGCTGCACCTCATTTGGGGTGAGTTATTCTGGATTTGGGTGGTCGCGCGATACCCACTCCGTGTTCGGTTGGCCTGTGGTGTACCCTTTGATAGAGATGGCCAGAATAGTTCTGAGTTTTACCCTCCAACGGGGCTGGGCAGTGGGTTACTCATCGACTTCTTCGGGTTTACCCTCCAGCAGGGCTGGGCAGTGGGTTGCTCGTTGACTTTTAGGGTCTACCCTCCAACAGAGCCTGGGCAGTGGGTCACCCGACGCACTTAGGGTCTACCCTCCATCAGAGATTGGGCAGTGGGTTACCAGACGACCTCTTAGGGTCTACCCTCCAGCAGGGCTAGGCAGTGGGTCGCCCGTCGTCTAGTTCCAGGTCTACCCTCCAGCAAGGCTGGCCAGTGGGTCGTCTGTCAACTTATCTCAGGTCTACCCTCCAGCAAGGCTAGGAAGTGGGTCACCTGATGATGTATTTAGATCTACCCTCCAGCAGGGCTGGGCAGTGGGTCACCTGATGATGTATTATGGTTACCATCCAGCAGGGTTGTGCAGTGGGTCACCCAGTATCGTATTATGAATTACCCTCCATCAGGGCTGGGCAGTGGGACACCTGTTGGCATTCCAAGCTTAGTCCTTTCTACTAGGCTAGCCTGTTTCTTTCCTCCGTGATTTCCGGAGCGAGACCCATGGTTATACGGGTCATTGTTGTGGTGGTCTTTGACTTTGAGGAGACCTCTCGACTGCAGGGCAGTGACGAGGTGTGGTTTGACTTTCCCTATAACTCTCAAGTTCAAGGGGCACTTTCCCCACCGAGACACGTTGTTGTGATGCGATCTAAAACCGTGCGGGTGAGTCAGTGCCACCCAAAGCGGATAGTTTCAAGGTGCGGTGATTGAGCCCCTTGGTTTGCGGTTCAGGGAAGACGTGCGGGATGATGGGCATCGATGATTGTGTTTCTTTTGGGACTGTTGGCGACTCATTTTCTTGGGATGAGCTACGGGACGGAGATCCCTTTACGAGCTTGTTCGGGCTTCTTGTGGAGCATATATATATATGTATATACCTTGTTCGAGTACCCACTTATTGGGCTTGGTTACTCTCCCTCTAGGAGAGTCGAAGACGCACGGTGTATGCCACATGCTTTCTGTGTCTAGCTTCTTGTGGTTGGATGAGTGTACTCTCCTACTATAGGTAGCGAAGACTCGACGAGAAGTTCATCTTTTCACTGTTCATAGCTCCTTGTTCCTGTACGAGTCTACCTTCTTTTCTCTTGTTGGGTTGAGCTGGACTCTCTGCTGTTACTCTTTACTTCACTTTCGGTTGTACTCCTTTACTTTTCCCTGTTCGCTCTACTGCTCACCCTTCGATACCTCCTTTGTTGCCCCCTCGAGCCTTCGGGGTATCCTACTGAGTATTTTTATACTCACACCAGCTTGGGAATTTCCCGCACATGGTGTGCCTTTGCAGACGACGGACATGTGGAGCGTGAATTCAGTGGAGCGTAGGAGCTTGGGAGCTTGGACTGCGTGCGGTGGTCGTGGATGGATTCCAGGTGGGAGACCCATCAGTTGTTTCCTTTTTGTTTACCTGTTGCCGGGTTGTGGCACCTTTTCTGGTTGGGCACGTGTTTTTCCCATTTTTCCTTTCCAGCACTGTACTTTGTACTGTTAGAGGTCGATGCACATTGTGGTTAATTTATAGCAGTTTCCATTTGGTTTTCCTTTTTTACTCTGCACTTTTGCATTGAGTTTGCTCCGTGTGTGTGTATAGGTACTTAGGCAAAGGCCTCCCCGAGTTATTGTGCCTTCGGCGCTAGTCTCCATCCCCAGGCCTATGGAGGAGGGCTTTGGGTAGTTGCGGCTCGAGCCCAGGTAGGGTCGGGTCGTGAAAATAATTTCAAGGACCATAGATAATTTTTTAAATTACTAGTCAATTATACTTTTCTTCTTATAATATTTAAAATCTGACCACCTTGGTATCTCTTTATACGTGTCTAAATAATTTTATTTTCACATAATTCAATGATTGTTAATTAATTAATATATTATTTTTTTATTTTTTATTTTACTCATTGAAATGATATAGAGAGTATAATTTCTCCACTATGAGGCTTGGATCCTCAATATTTGTTGACTAACTCATGCATACATGGATGTGAACATGATATCACAGGGTATTATAACTCTGATATGTTGGCTTAGGTCGGGAAGTTACAAAGTTTTATTAGAGGAGGAGGTTTTTTACAGAGTTATCTTAACCCATTTTTTGATTTAGTAATAGGATAAAAAGGATTATGTATTTTTATGACTTGGGTAGGCGAACAATATCATTTGTCATCCAACACTGTATGGTGGACCTTCATGTTCCTATAATGATGAAATTTATATTTTAGTAATATAGTTGAATAAAATATTATTTGGTGATACTCATGAATTTAATATATGATTTTTGATATTTCACATAATAAATAGGGACTTATGCCTAAATTATATATATATATATATATATTTGTGTTGTTGTGATGCACAATATTTCATTAAAAAAATTCCATGAGTATTCTCTCTATTTGGGGTAGTTTTAATGAATTTGTAATATATATTATTCAATGATAGGTGATATATCATTACATGAATTTATTATTTTATTTTATAATGATGTTGTCTTAGTACATATATATGATGAATATGGTTAATGTTTAAGTAAATAGATTAGGGATAGTTCTTAGAGGTATATACTTTGGTTATAATTCAAAATCCTAGAAAATATATACTATGATCCCCTAGTGTGGTTAGTTAGTTTTATTTTTAAATGTTCCATTTCTGTAGTAATTCCTTCTTAGATATGTTTAATAGGACCACTATTTGAGGAAGCCTAGGATATATAGTTCCCCAAATTATAGTTATATATGAAAGCCTCTATCACAAAAATATATTGGCAGAGATGATCTAGGCTATAGATTATATTCATAAAAAAATATTTTAGATAGATATAATTAATGGAGGATTCATTCATAGGAATATTATTTTCCATTATCAGGATTTTTAGCTTCAACATCCTCTAGAAAAATAGGTTATTGGTAGACTAATGGATTTAAGGTTTGGATGGAATTCATTGAATGTATTTGGAAGATAAAACTGACCCAAAAATATAGGATAGTCATTATAGAAAAAATTATATTCCAAATACCTTTATGTTGATGGTGAACGGCAATGAGTCAGGATGGGGGATGATATGGTCTCAAATTGATGACTTTTTAGGAGTTATTTCATTAGTTGTACATTTCTAACACAATAAATCTAGATCACCCAAAGAATTTCTTGGAGTTATGAAATTTTTATACGGTTCTCTCTATGTATTATAACTTTTTAATGGAGTTATATATATTTATTCTTTTTCTAGATAGAAATGAGACCTAGAAGGCTATAATGTTCATTATAAGCCATCAACTAAAGAATATAATTTAGGCTAGGGGATTTAATGTTATAAAATAATCATAGGATCCTCCCATAGACCTAACCATTGATGACTGTCTAGAGGATTCTAGATAACCAATCATACTTTTGGTCAAGGGCATGCTAGTGACTGATCTTTATATCACTACCACGAGAGTTACGTATGGTTGATGGTATAGAAAAGAAGAACAAGAGGTGTATATTGGTAGAATATTGATCTAGAGAATGAGTTATTTATAATCCTTTATGGGATAAATCTTCAAAAACTATTGAATAGAGGGGAATTTATGTACCTCATGTTGGAGTATAGTTTTGTTAAGATAGTATTGTTCCATGGATGGTCATCATCAATGGTTTTTTCCAAAGAGATCTTATAAGGGTTCAAGGAGGTCATCAAAATATAGTATTGGAGAACCCAAATAAGGAATACATACTTCTTAGATGATGAATACTAAAGAATAGGTTATATAGATAAGTTATGAAATTTCTATTTTTACATCAAGTTCTAATAGATTGTAGTGATATTCCACCTACCATTCGAGTTATCTTTTTGAAAACATACAATTTGCAACTTATTTTTTCAATACTAGTGATTCTAATTCCTTCCTTCCTGCATAATTAATCATTTTACATGATCTACTAGTTACATTATGTCTTGAATGGATAACTCTTGGTGCATATTTAGGGAAAATTGTATAGTCTTAAACAATTCAAATATTTCCTAATATTTTAATATTTTTATAGATATGAATGATATTTTTTTAATGTATATAAGAAATATAATATGATGTGTAACACAAAAAGGGTTAAAAGCTTTTGATACAACATAGAAAACTTTTGAAGCTATTTTTTATCTAGTTTTGTTATGGGAGAGAAATTATTGGTGACTAGAGACTGGGTGTTGGGATTAAGCATAATTAGACTAGGCATGAGTATCTCAGGATGATTAAAATATGTACGTTTTCCTTGAACCTCTTAGAACGATTAGGGACATCCCCCGCATCATTTACAATTTCCAGGATTAACTATCAAGGAATCATTCCGAATTAACTCTTTGGAGTCCCTCCTAGTTGAGGTGTTGAAAATGATTTGGAGGTCATATAATGTAAATATTACATTTTAAGACACCTGTATCTTATGGAACTGACTGATCTAAAGTAACTAAATGTATATTAATATGATTTACAGAGGAAGGGATATATCATGATAAGTAAATCACCATGGGTTGAACGTATGTAATTTTACAAAAAGGAAACTTATTTTTTTCATACTTGCAAAAAATAATAAGAGTTGAACTAGGTGTCAATGAGGAACCATTATCATTTTACTTGGATTGATGATCATTTTTACCGACTAAAAGGATCCTAATGGTTATCCAAGATTTATCATAAATCAAGATATGTTTTATTTTTTCACAAAGTATAGGTTATTAAAAACATCATTTTAGAGAATGTTTGAGTTGTTGGAGTACATGGTTTTGTTTTTTTAACTAAAAAATGAAATTATTGTGTTCATGAATCCCAGGAATATGATATTTCATACATACCTCAAACCATTCATCATAATGTTCATTGACTAAATCCCCATCTAGTTTTCAACACCATAACAACATTCTATGTTCCAAGATATCATCTTGATTACAATTCGAGCACTAAAAATATATTCCATGTCTAAAAAATAAATCATGGATTAGAGAGGTTATTTTTTAGTAAATTTGTTTATAAGAAGATTATATCTGGGGAGCTATAAGAATATTATTTAATCATGTATAGGACACATACAATGAATGTAATTGAGATTAGGATATTTTTGGAAAAGAAATTATATAACTGCTATTTTATCAAAGACATCTATATATATTAAGCTTTTATGACAGCATTGATGAATAAGGGAGTGAGGCTCTAGTGGTCGGATTAGTGTGACAATTACATGATTTTGATTAATATAAGGTTTATAGAGGCGATAGTAATGATACTTATTATGTAATTGATTAAATATACATTTCACTGTGATGCAACATATATCGGTCTGGGAGCGGTGATGATGTGGAGAGATAAGGTAGTATCCTATGTGTCATTTTTTATGAACCCATGAGAAGAAATACCCAAAAAATGGATCAAAGATGGAATATACGATCCATGATTAGATGTATTGGAGACACTATATTCTTGGAGGGATATTTTTTGTTTACATTGGCCACAATGCCCTTCACAATATCATCACACATAGGGATCTATATCAGATATAGAGAAACATGGTTGTGCACCTATATATGTTAGACTATTAGATAAATTTATCACAGAAATTGAAATTACAATGATGATTTCATTACCCATAAGACATATGATAACCAAGAGCATCATGATAAGCCTTGTGTAGAGAAATTATAGTTGATGAGCTTGTTGGATGATTATAGTATTAATAATAATGAGTGATATTGGGATGTGTATTTTACTCCATTAATGATCAATTCATCCATTATAGATGAAATTAAGATCACATATCATTCATATTTAAGGTGTGAAGTCATTATAGAATAGTTGGATTTGGGTGGTTTGATGCCCTGATGGTCAATGGATGATGACTATGGGATCTGGGTACATGGGAGAGTAGTAGTTCCAACATCCATTATAAGGAGTTTATGAGACTCTACCATACCTCTAGATGGGAAGTTAACCTTGTACTGAACAATAAGTATGATGACATTATAAAGATTTTAATGC
This sequence comes from Viscum album, assembly GCA_963277665.1. Lineage (NCBI taxonomy): Eukaryota > Viridiplantae > Streptophyta > Magnoliopsida > Santalales > Viscaceae > Viscum > Viscum album. The sequence goes on from OY728119.1 coordinate 1,920,752,367, forward strand.
TCATAGGGATATAGTGGTGGGGTTTTTGGATTCAAATACGGATTCAATACCTATTAGAGGGTGAAGGTAGAGCCCTTGTGACCTAATGCTCTGTTATAACCTCTCCCTATAAAAATTTGTAAGAGTGAGTACACCATCATGTTTTTATATATGGTTAATTAGGAATCATATGATCTATGATGCAGTATTGGATACTCTAGATTGCTTAACATTTACATTGAATTTTTTATGTGATTAGAGAGACCCCCAGTAAAGTATATAGAGAGTATCTATGTTCGTAATATATTTTCACTACAATGATCACCCGAGAAAATGTTATTTGAAATACACCATAATTTTATTGAGTTTTATAATTTCTTGGAAAAATAATTAGGGACACAATAGATATTTCACACGATGAACCATCCTTATATAGACATACTATCCAAGATAACTATATGAATATTAAAAGATATCCTTTGAGTTTTCATCCTTGACATCAGTGGATATTGGGATTATTAAGTCACACTGGTTGAGTTGTAATATAATAAAAATTGGCAACATTTGAATCAGATTGAACATTATTATGTTATATATGTAAAATCTTGATAAAATCTTCTATATTTGCATGATGCGGGAGAGGACACAATTGTGGTCCCCATCATGGTTCAGTAGGCCTATGAGGGATTTTCGATTATTTATAATTAGCTTATCACTACTCAGAGGATAAATTGATCTTATTCTAAGAGAAGGAGGAGGCCAAAGCACTATTTTATTTATGGTTGGGTTTTCATTAGAGTGACTCCTTTGCTAAGGAACAAACAACTAACAAAGTAGGTCAAGGTAACAACTATTTTTGTGGAACCCCTTGAGATCACCAAATGTTAGGGATATTGGAATACCCTCTTGAACGTAATATAAATTGTAATGGATGTCTTGATGTGTTATATTAATCATATATTTATAGAAACATTCTGAATTATTCACATGTTACAGGATGTGAAGATGTTGATTTGGAACAATATGAATAATATTTATAGCATTCATTTCTAATCATAGATTGGATTGAGTGTGTACTATGAGGTATGTTTATACCACATGTTCTGATTAATTGGTACCATGGTAGATATAGGAGTCCAAATGCGATTGAGAGGAATATGTTCGAGCTTAGTATCCAAGATTTTTTGAGTCAAAACCATAGGGAATCTTATTAAAGATGTGAAATATCTCAATGTGAGATAATTTTTAATCCATTGGAAAATTTCTCTTAATTAAAATAATTTCTCACATTTCATTATCATAATAAATTTAAAGGAATAGATAGAGGACTCAAAAAGTGATGGGGAATGATTCTGTGATTTTTTGGAAAGTTCACTTCCAAAACATGGGTCATTATGACATAGAACAATATTCCATTCCCGATAGGGTCCTTTGACCCCGTAATGAAAACATAAATTTCATAGGCAATGGATATGAGACATACAACAACACTTCCCTTATGGATATGCCACAAATTTGATTTATGAATTATCTCTTGTTGCGGCCTTCACCATAGAAGAGTGGATCGTATAATATACATCATAGCACATGAGACCATGTCGTAGCATGTTCCTCTACATTGAATCATCATATTTCAGGTATTAATTCCATCAAATGGTAGTTATGATTTTGAATCAGTGGAAAAAAATTATAATTTATTAGCAGAATTAATGAGGAAATTTATGGATGGTTTTCACATAGATATACTCCCAATAATTTACTATAAATTATATTTTTATCCTCCACATTAAATATCATTCTAACTATTTAGAGTATTGTAAGATGTACTCCAAGGCATAGCCCAGTACCCAACATTGATTTAGTACATGAGCTAGTTCAATCCTACACATAGGCCCTACCATTATATTATGGCATCCTTCACCTTATGATATATTCCTCCCTTTGTAATGTGGTGATCCTTATCTAGTGGAACAATATATAGTTTTATATTACATGAACCATGATTGTTTCTTTCATGGTGGTTCCACTGTAAAACTGTCTTCCATGTGCCATAGTTTATTCCTCTTACGAACCATGCACCATTGTGCACACCTCAAAAACCCGTGTTTTAGTTCTTTCTCATTCTTCATGTTGTACCATTTGTTTAGGTGTCGTGGTGTCCATCTGATAGCCTACCAAAAGGATCCATTTGCATGTGATTGTCTTCTAAGTAGTGTATAAATGTATGTTGGTGTGCTGAAAACCATAAAAAACCATGGCATCAACATGGTCAACTGTGAGGTAGTAGGTTACTTAACATTATGGGATATGTGTATATGGTGTTTTTATAAATGCATGATTACGTTTGACTAACCAATTTATGAAAAGAATTTTATGTGGGTGAATTAGTGACCATGGACTTGAATGATTATGAAAATTTACTATGTGTGGCTCATTATAGTCTTCTTCATGCTCTTTATCATTCCGAATTGTCACACATATTAGTTTGTGGGCCAAATGGACTAAATAATTGTCATTTAGGTACTAAAATGTTCATTTGATGACTTGAGGTTTATAGGTACCCAAATCTAATATTTATAAATGTGGGAACAACTATCCCTATAAAGTGAAAAACATCAGTGGCACATTTCTATACGAGATGCATTCCTGTCATCTTAAAATACTCATGTGGATATCACGGTAGAGGGATGTTTTATGTTTTTAGATTGAAGATAAAAGATATGGATATCAAAAAACATGATATTCGGGTGATTAAAATTATATCATGTCTATGGATAGTCATAATGGAAAATGATTCATTGTGGTGAGAACCACCAACTAGGTGGGGAGAGCTTTGTTACCTTGATAGAGGTACATGACTCAGTAGACATCCTTACCATGAAATGAGAAAAATCATGTGGTCCTGTTGTTCATGGTGGATTGTTTAGTGAAATATGAATCAATATATATATTTTTTTTTATTCAGTATTTAATTATTTTATTATATACATTGTCATATATATTTTTGACTTATGGTAATGATGCATTGGTGGTGTCAAATTAAGTGTTGTAGTCAAGCCCCATTCATGAATTTTATTGTGCTTGTAGATTTCATGACTGTATATCTAGCTGATGGAGAGGCCCAAATGATGGATGGTTGTATTGTAGAGCATGGTGCTAGAGTGGAACAATATAGACTTCCAAATACTGCATGTCTTTTTCACTAACATGTCATTTATTATTTGTTGGTTAAACTTTGTAAAATCATACCACCGTGGGATATCATTATATGTGTTTCATTTATTCAGTTTCATCATTTTATACATATTATTAATTGTTTTTTTACTATTATTTTCATTATTCTTATCATTGAAATGATTTATAGGGTATAGTATCCCATGTGTAAGACATGGACCCTCGCTACTAGTCAACAACAACTTGCAAACATGGAGGCATGAATGGGGTTACAAATCATTCATGATTTAAATCAATGTTTATGGTTGAGATGTTATATGAAAAGAAAAAACAGTGGACGATTTTTAAATGCTGCAAAATAGCTATGGAATATTTTCCTGGCAGAAATAATTTATATGTACATTAGATATGGGGATGTTTCTTCTTTATGATGCACGGTATAGAAATATATACATTATTGTAGTAAAATTTTCCAGATAAAAATTAATGTGTTTAATTGTGGTGTATATTCCATTTAATTGACTTGTTAAGTGGGAGTGCATTGAGAATTGTAGTCTAAAAATAATATTCAATAATTTGGAGCTATAATCCATAAAGATACATATGTATTTACTAGTTGTTTTGATAGAATTGAATCTTTCCCTACGTTGGTAGTTCTCTCATCATGATCCTATCAACATACCAAGAATATAAACAATTGAAATATAAATCACATTATTGTTGTGAATTATTAAATTATGTGGATGTCATCAATCATAATAAATGGGGCCTTTTTCATTTCCCAACAAGCCTCTTCATTTGGCCAACCCTTTGGTATTCCCACCATTAGATTTGGTTTTTTGTAATTGATATTGACCGTTGGATCAAACTTTTGTAATCTATAAATATGGTGCTATGATAATGGAAATGGTGTGATTTTGTGTGGCCATATACTTCTGTTCTATCTTTCTTGTTATATTATGACTGAGACGTTTTACTTCATCATCATTAACCCGAGCAATCGACATCGTCATACGTTTTTGCTTCGCTTCACCTTCAAATGACGAATTTCACAACACGTTATCAGCATGATCGTCCTCTCCGCATTGCACATCGTGATGACGCTACCTTCATCCCCATCATCGTCATAAGAAGAATTTTGTGGGAAAATGGTATGTCACATGTTTTTATAAACATTAATCTTTTGACATACTCTTTCGCATGCGCATCGACTCCACTCATTCGAAGTGATGCATCAAAAATGTGAGTCTTATTTTACATGTAAGATATTGTTACATTTATTTTTCCCCTCTTGATAAATATGAAAATAATATATGATTTCCTTAATCTTTTGCTGCGAGAAAAATAATGAGCTCCTGAAGAGCTGTAATGAATCACGGTTGACAAATTTCACTTCATTCCATGGAGAGAATGTATTTGATTAATAACTGATGTGGTCGATGTCAATACAAACATCATTCATCAAATGAATAAAAAACTACACCACCAGAAGTGGTTGAATGATGAACATCGCATACCCGTCGTACGTCGAGCCGTTGAAGGATGAACATCACGTACCCATCATACGTCGAGGCGTTGAAGGATGAACATCGCGTACCCGTCGTACGTTGAGCCGTTGAACGATGAACATCATGTACCCATTGTACATCGATCCCTTGATTGATGGACATCGTGTACCCGTTGTACGTCGAGAGGAAGTTCGATAAACATCGCGTACCCATCGTACATCGGGACGAAGTTCGATGAATATCGCATACCCGTCATACGTCGAGATGAAGTTTGATGAACATCACGTAACTGTCGTACGTTGAGCCCGAGTTTGATGATCATTGCATACCTGTCATATGTCGATACGAAATTCACTAATCATTCAATGAACCATGAAATTTTATATCTCTTATTTCTCGTTCACCCTTAAGGTGTCATGTTTTATTATGCTATATAAAGGTTCATGATGGAGATGATATTTACTTTGAATATTTGTAAATATTTGTTTTATTTCTTTTCTCATTATTTTATTTCTTATAAAATGTTTTAGAGAAATTAAATATTCTTGAAAAACAAGCGTAAATAAATTTTATATATATTAATCCCCCGAAGTGGATGAAATTGATGAAATTGCTGAATTGAATATTCATGAAATTGTCTTGAAGACACTATAAAACTCGAACAAATAATTTTATTCTATTCCCTGGAGTGGATGAGAATATTTATTGAAAATGATTTATTCCCCGAAGTGAATGCATATATACCTGGTTTTATTGTAAATCAAGTTCGAGGTGAATATGATGTTTTGTGAATGATCATTTTGTTGTATTTTTTATAACGAATAGTAAAAAATATAACCACCATAAGTGGTTTGATGGCAATAAACATTTACGGAGCATAATAAATTTTATGAATATTTATAAAATAATAAATCCCTGAAGGATGATATGAAAATAATGTCCTTTGACATTATATTGAAGAATATCACCATTTATCATTTTTTTTTCCTACAACAACAATATATAGGGAAACATTTTTATATATCATATTCTTATGTATTATAAATATCATCTCATTCAATTCATCTATCCCCTGATGTGGATGTTGTTGTTCATATAATTCATAAATGAAATGATTGAATTGCATAGTTTTGATAATATGATATATATTATGAAAATTATTTTACCACCTGAAGTGGTTAAAAAATGATCATCATAATCAATAAAATTTATATTTTATGCAATATGATCATTATTGATAAATAATAAATTATCATTCATGGATCATGAAATCCGATGAATGAATTCATTCCCCGATGTGAATGTAGTTTTAACTACTATATCTCATTCCTTGAAACGAATGCAATTATTCATGATTTTTTTATGATTTATGATATCATGAATATTTGAGAGTTGATGAGGTTTGATCAAATGATTTATCTTTCATTTGATAAAGTGAATGTTGTTTAGGAATTGTAATTTTGGATGGTGATAAAGTGTGTCGTGAATCCAGAAGATTCTTCCACATTGGTTCTCACTACCACATTCACCAGCTTTAAAAGACGTGGGGGCTCCTATCCTAGGTAGATGTATTGTAAAATAATATTTGGACCTGAAGTTCCAAAATATTTTGGCCAGATGTTTTAAATTATGCAATAATCTGCTTGGTGATGGTCCTAACCCGTTATGACTATATTATGAATTCATCAACCGCCATAAGTGGAAATTATAACGACAAATATGAGTTTTCACAATGAAAGATCTTGAAGATCTAATATGTGTCGATCTTGAAGAAAAATATTATTTTGATTAAATGCTTCAAAAGAACTCATATATGCATTAGTATATGCTCATATAAGTACATTTACCGGTAGAGAAAATTAATAAATGACTCCAGAAGAGAGAATATATTCCTACCTGGTAGTACAAATTCTTAATGCTTTGTTATATCTAAAGTATCAATGAGATATACAAATGGTATTCATGAAAATGAATATCATATGGAGACAAAACAGGTACCTTGATATGTAACAAGCATTCATAAAAGTTATTATAAAGAATTTGTTATATGCAATCGAATCATTAATGGTAAACCAAAAGTTTACTGATCCCGACACTTTAAATATATGACATGATGATTTAGTCCATATGGGATCAATTATAAGGAAATATATTGATTCAAGTATACATGAGCATCGATTTGTTGATAAAATAGTAGACATCCATCAGGGGGAGAATGATGAATTTATTTAATGGATTCATGTCTACAAAATTATCAATGAATTTATTATCATTAAGTCATTATGAATTCCCCTTGTATAATAATTTACCCTGAGGTATCCATTTTTGAGGTAAATTATTTATATCATCAGCAGTTATTATGGAAATAAATTTCCCATATACTTATGAAGAAGTATATTTGGGGCGCACCCACCATGTGATCCATCTATATGAAAGATGCATCCAATAAATGATTGCATGTGTTATTTGCGGCTGGTGAGTATACATTGCATGTTATGCATGTTGATTAAAATAAATATTGAGTATCATATAATATATGGTCCTACAGAACCATTGACATGATGCTCACAACACTTACATGAATGTAAAGTGTTGGAAATCGATAGTCTTATTATACACACCTGATGTGTGGTTGAACTGATTATATAAAATCATTGTTCATCCTGAGTAGAAAACAATAAATATATTTTTCCTTGAAGAGGAAAATTAATATATCGACAACGTTATATCTTTTTAGATATTTTCCCAGAAGTGACACTGGTACCAGAAAAATTTTGAGATCTCAATCAAATGTTTTTGATGATATATTTTCTATGAATGCTTTTAAAACAAATTGATGACAATGAATTTTTATTGATGTCGACATCACAATAATTGGCCAAAATTATTAAAGGAACATATGAAATGTTAAACATATAATGTTCTGGATTGATTATCAAAACTATAAAGACTGTTGAATATCAATGATCTTATATTATTCCTTATTTGGATATTTATATGAATCCCAGAAGGGTTTTAAACGCCTGAAGCATATTCAAAATTAAGGAAGTTTCACCCAATTTGATAAATTATGTGGTGAATTGAATAAGATTTATCCATATCATGTTAAGAAAGAATATAAAGTGAATTTATCATCCCATGGTTTATATGAATCATTATATTCGTCGTATTATTAAAATATTTTGAAAACGTCTAAACTCATGAAGAGTTTTTCAAAAATCAATGACATAGAGGGAATGGACTAGTACTTTGAATTAATAATCCTGAAGATGAAATATTAATTTTTGGAATTGTTTTACCATTAATAATTAAATCTCTTGCTTCCAAGAGTGATAGATTTCATACATAAGGGGTTGATGAAGAACATACCTATCCCAGAAGGATTAAATATAAATTCAAATTTTATTAATCCCTGAAGGATACAAATGTACATGTGCATATGTACCTTGAAAATGACAATAAATCATATTATGATGCATGTTAATGTTCTTCCCCATTTATTGAAATCTAAAGGGTATAAATTATTATTATTCCAAAATTAAAAACTGAATGTTTTGGTTATGAATTGATCATGGACATTCTATGAGATAAATGATGATCATTATGAATGGGAGATTTAATTGTTGTACTCTTTTTCCCTTGGTCATGTTTTTTCCACTGGGTTTTCGTGATAAGGTTTTTAATGAGGAAACACTTAGGGGACTTGATGTTATTGTAATCTTTTTCCCTAATCAAGTTTTTTCCCCTGAAGGGTTTTTCCTTGATGAGGTTTTTAATGAGGCAATCATACATCATAACAGATATCCAAGGGAATGTTATAAATTATTATGGATATCTATAATTAATGGAAATTGTTCGTCTTCCCCGTGAGTTGTAATTTTTACTGAGACCATTCATTATTACCTATGGTCTTCCTCCCATGCCCTGAAGACATAATTAAATAATAATATTAATTGATATCCTGAAGACATAACTAAATGATATAATCAGGGGGATTTAGGAAAGCTGCACACTTTTTCCCTTCATCCTGTTTTTTCCCGCTGGGTTTTCCTGATAAGGTTTTTAATGAGGCAGCATAGCATGGAATCATTTTAATTTGGTTTCACTTGTTTTTCCCACAGGGTTTTTTTAAGTGAAGATTTATATTAGATTCCATGGGATTCTGACATCCAAGGGGGTGTGTTATGAATTATTAAATTATGTGGATGCCATCAATCATAATAAATTGGGCCTTTTTCATTTCCCAACAAGCCTCTTCATTTGGCCAACCCTTTGGTATTCCCACCATTAGATTTGGTTTGTTGTAATTGATATTGACCGTTGGATCAACCTTTTGTAATCTATAAATATGTTGGTATGATAATGGAAATGGGGTGATTTCATGTGGCCATATAATTGTGTTCTATCTTTCTTGTTCTATTGTGACTGAGATGTTTTACTTCGTCATCATTAACCCGAGAAATCGACATCTTCATACGTTTTCGCTTCGCTTCACCTTCAAACGACGAATTTCAAAACAATTATTTGATAGTATATGACTTATGGAATTTTCTTCAATATATAATGATTAAAAATAAAATAATGTCAAATAAATTGATGTTCCTATTTAATTTGAAATCAATTTGGTTTTTAATAATAAACATCCAAATTTCAATAGACTCTTATGGAAGGATGAAAAAAAAACAAATCAAATTATTTATCTATCTTTTTATCAATATTAAACCAATGAGGGATATTTGGGATCAAAAGAGGCTTACATATTTTTTTCTCACTCTAGAGGCGGTGTATAATTTTTATTCATTCTTTTCTCACACTACATTCATTAGGGATGACAATTACCTCAAGATTTGTTTAATTTTTCCCTAATATCTAGGATAAAACCAATTAGAAATGAAATTTATTTAATTAATTAATCTCAAGGTGAAAACTTAACTAAGTGTTGGGATTGATTTAAAAATTTATATATTAAGTTCATAGACTATCAATTCAGTGAAAAACAACTTTTTGTCAAATTTTTTGGTAGGTTTGTCTACTAACCAAATCATGATAAATGTTGTATCGGTAAGAAAAATAACCTAATAAAACCCACATACTATGATAAATATTAATTCATATAAGTTCTAATTTGGTTAATATCATGATACTAGGGTCGTCTATAATATAAAACCGAGCAGATAAATTCCTAAATCCAATAATGAATGAAACATGTTTATAAGTCATCAGAATGAAAATGTCATTATGGTGTACATTATAATGATATCAAACACTTAACCAACACTAACCTAACCTATAAAAAGATTCCATCATTGTATTAATTATGGAATTTGTTATTGAAATGAGCACATTTTTTTATCAATGACTGGAAATTTATTAATATCATAACACTTGTAATTCTATTTTCTAAGAACACCTTTCTAACGACACAATTAATTCATACATTAAAAATAAAATTATATTAAAAAAATCAAGAATAAAAAAAATGAGATTTATAAAAAACAACAAAATGTTGAAATTTTTTTCATGTTCAATCATGTGACTTTAATCCTAGATACATCAATGAGAAATCCAATTCTCAATATAGAAGGAATTTATAGCCTACGCCAATAACTCAAAAATGTGATAACAACCCTAATAAAACTATCAAACAAAAAACATATATTGAATACTTTTATGGAAAAATAAGGAAAATTTACACATATATTTGTAGCTTATGGAACTAAATAAATTGTTTCCTTCCATTAGAAACTAAAATGGATCCCTAAGAAAAATAAAATGATATTGTTAGTTCCATATAAATTTGATGTAGACTAAAGTTAGACATCTCAAATGATTTGATATCTAAACATGAACCTTAAACTAGACCTACTAAATAAAGTTCCATTATACTTCCAACTAATTTATAGAATAATCAAGAAAAAATTCCACATTAAGAGTCTTCCAAAAATATCGAACCCTATAGGATATAATAACCAGTTTATAAAAAGGAATAATTACATAAATGAAAATATAAAATATGGGAGGATCAAATAAAAAATTGTTTCTCAATATATTTCTAAATTTGATAATAAGATACCAAAATCGAAACTACACATCATTGTGGCTAGGCTAATAGTTGAAAATAAATCTAGTATTGAATTTGAAAATGATATCATTAATAATTTATGGAGATTTTATATTAGTTGTCCTTTATTTGATATAATATATAATATTACCAAATATGAATTTTTTTTGATGAAAATATTCTATCAAAACCGGATATTTAAGGGGGTGTTGATAGTGAACCATGGATGTAATTATTCCACCATAAAATAATATGGTTGTCCTATTAAATTAATATATATATATATATATGTACTTTTAAATTTCCATTATCTATAATGGAGTTTTAATTTTAAGACTTTCTGTTATATTTAAGATATTTCATAACGGTGATGTATCATCATATATATCCAAAATGATATTGATAAAATAAAAACCTTCGAAAATTAGGAAACAAATAGCAGACCAAAGCACATTAAAACCAATTGGATTAATTGGGGGATGTTTTTTTATTTGTGAGCGATAAGATTTTACCTATATATTTTTATGTTTTTGATATGAATGATGAAAAATTTTACGCTCTTGCTTCCTTATTTTTTATTTCCAAATTTTTTAATAATTAGAAAGAAATAATATATTTTTTTAAATGTACGATATCAATTGAATTGGGAAAATAATTGCTGAATTTGACTTTTTTTAATACTTTATTTATTAAATGGGTGATCATTCAACCCTCCAAGTCAGAATGATTGATTATTTTCCACTAATTTATTTATATATTTATCAATCAATGATCCACTAATTTGTGTTTCTAAAAATGGATTTATTTACTAATCAAACATAATTACTTGCAAATGTAAATGTTTGATTTGTTTAAGATTTAAGTATTGAAACAACTATCTTTGAGGTTACAATTTTTTTATTCTCTTATGATTTTGTTAAAACTATAGTAACTCATTATTGTGTTGACCATAGTAATGTTTTTATTTAATAAAATAAAAAATTTCATTTCAATTAATTGATAACAATTCTCAATTTTCTGAAGTTTATTATTTTAATTTAGATCATAATTTATTGTTGAATTTTGAATTTTTATTAAAATTCCATCTTGTGCCTAAAATATTGGGTATATTTTTTTTGACTTTAATATCATAAAAATTCACATATTATAGGATTGATTTTAGGTAATAACTATCTTCTAATGAGGCCATAAATTTTTTTCTTAACATGTAAAAATATATTACATTGGCCGTAACCTAATTTTTTTCATAATGATCATAAATATTACTTTTAGAGAAGAATTTACAAGTTTTTAATATCATTTCTGAAGGGTTTTCCAAAATTTAAAAAATTAAATATCAGAGCGCCCTTAAATAGAATATTAAAGGAATATGATGGGACCTTATTGACCATCCTATAATTTTCCTTATTGTGTTTTCATGGGATCTAATTTTAGCGAAAGAAAAAAACATGTCAGGTAGTTATAAGTAATTTAAATCCTAAACTTATAAAGGTGTATAGAAATAAGTGACAACAATAATGTCTACCAGAATTATAATGAAATTTCATATAGTCAATATATTAGTGTAATGTAATGAGTGATTTGAAATTGTGGGTTCTCTATTTCAAGGAATGAGTTCAAGGAGAATTTACATGTTAGACATGTAAACAAATTGATAATGCATACTGATTACATAAAACATAACCATTTGACTAAGAAAAATCGTTTCACTATCCCTTTTCTAAATAATGTCCTTTAACACATTTTTGATAAATCCCATTTCTATTTTCATTATAAAATTTCATTAGAAAAATATTTATTTTGACTTCATGGATCAGAGTGGAATGGTTTTAATGATGATTCCACAATCATATTTTTTTTAGGAATCAACAAGATCAAAAATAAAATATGCTAAGATGTATTTTTTGAATTAGGAATTCATATTGAAATATAAATTCAAAGGGTTGTGAAAAGATGAAATAATGAAATTTTAATTGAATACCCTCTATTTTAGGAGAAAACCCAAAACATTCTCTGTATATTAGGGTAACATTCATTGATGAATTAATTAATGGGATTTTAAATTTGAGACCAAAGATTGTTTATTTTTTAAATTACACTAAAACCAATAATATTTCCCATTGGTTTTAAAAGATACTAGTTTCAATGAAATTGAGTGAAATAATGGACTAAATTTTGGTTGATATTTATTTTTGTTTTCATGTATGTGACCATAGAATTATGAGGCTCATCCTATATTATGAAATATATTATGTTAATTTTTGAATAAATAAATATGTTTTGGTGTGGACATTATACAGAAAATAATCATTATAAAAGTGTTGGACTATGTTTGGATTATTAAAAAATGTTTTTATGTATTTATTTGATTTATAGAGACCTTATAAAATCATCACATTTAAGGAAATACTTTGAAAAGAAATTAGATGAAAAAAATATTATTTTTCTATTTTAGGTAAGTGATGTTTGGTATATGTATTTCATATACTCATATAATAAATATTTTTTTTATAATTTTACATATTAATTATTGTTCGAGATAAATCTAAATGTTTATTATTTATATTTATTGGATTTTAGGATGCTAAATTGGATGCCAATATTTATAAGAGCGCAGTAGTTTGATAGATTTGGTCTATTGTAGTTCATTATAATTTATCAAGAGACACACCTTTTTAATAGGAACATTGATTCTCTTTTGAGGGAATATAATTTCATTCACTAGTACTTCATACCATTCCACATTAAAAATGTAATAGATGGTGATTCAAATTGATTGATTAATTATATTTTTATGAAAAATATCCACCCAAACCTAAAAAATGGAGCATAATATTGGATGATTATCTATGGGATTATGGTAAATGATTGAAAACCCAATTTAGAATGTAATATTCTAGGAATGGTTATGGAATATATTATAATTTACATGTTTTGATAGAACATAATTATATTTTTATGTGAAAATCATAAATTTGAATCTATTTAAACCTATAATCGAAGAAAAATATTCTTATAAGAGTTATAGGATATGAAAACCCTGCTTTTATTACAAACATAAACATGATTTATTACATAAACTGTTCACTTGATACAACATGGATGATCGAGAGGTATAGTGTCTTTTGGGCTTAGGATCAATACATAACAACATGAAACATGAAATACAACATCTTTATTGAAAACGTCCTTTACATGACCAATACATTCCATCGTACATAGCATTGCATGGGATAACATGAGGACATGCATAAGAAAACGGGTGAGCTATAAAGCCTAGTAAGGGAATAAAAATGGAATAAATGAGAAGTAAAATACATGTTAGAAAATAGGAATATCAATAGAGCACAAGAGAAACATGAACATAAAGTCATGATATAGCATGTTAATCATAACCTGGAAATGTGGCGATAACACTTTACATGGAATTATCATGAGCCAAGGCTCATTGCACATGGAGCATGAGTAAATCCTCATTGCACATGAAGCACAATTAAACCCTCGTTTCACTTGAATTAGTATGATTCAACAGTCATTGCACATGACGTATCATGAAACAATACTTTACCCAATGCATTGGACCGCTATAAGGGTGCACCCTTCTTATACATTTCATTTCATGCATAAGTGTGCCATATGGATCGTAAAAAATGGATTCATAAAACATAATAATTTATTCCAAGATAAATGAATGTGGAATTAATACTTGAAAACTTATAATCAATAAGTAAATGTTCATAAATGTGAATACCCTTGATGGAGAAATGGGCATGGTATTCACTACACAATGGCATTGGCTTAGAAAATCGGTGCGATTTCGGCAGCGTAACGGCGTGACATAAGAATTCATAAAAACAATTGATGATAGAGAAAGGGGTTCCTCATAATATTTACATTTAATGGAAAGTAATTAGGTCACATAGATATATGTCCCAAAAATTGTAATGGAATTTATATTCATGATACAAATGTATTGCTTGAATGTATATGAGGAGAGTGAAGTTCCTTTCGGAATTTTTGCATAGTAACGGGTGTACATGGGAGGAATTTTATGAGAGAGAAAGGGTATCCCATAATTAAAACATAAATAGGGAATTTTTAGGGAGGTGTGAAACCATACTCCAACATTCATAATTTAAATTAAAACGGAAAAACAACTTAAAGAAAATTGGACAAAAATGAGAATGGAAGAAAAAAAACCTTACTTGGAAGTGTGCTTCCAAAGGCTTGAGAGAGGCTTGAGAGAGGCTTCTTGGGAGAATGGGGAACCTAGGGAGGATTATAGAGAGTTTAGGTCAGAGGTTTGACAAACTCCAAAGTCTTTGACTGAGGAGGAAGTGGGAGTGTGGGTGGGTTTATATCGGAAAAGTGAGTGAATTCTTTATTATTTAGGTTTGGAAACCCTTACATTAAACTAATCCAAATAACAAATCAGAACATGGTTTTGCCCATGTTTTTTGTCAAAGGGGAGAGGAAAACAATATTTCATAAGGACAAAGTCCGAACTTCTTAAAATAATGTGGTTGCCTATGTAGAGGTGAGTCACACTCCCATGGAAAATAATTTAAAAAGACAAGATGTTTAATAAGTCTTGCGGGGTCCATTAATGCTTAGAAAAGTAAGTCAAACAAACCCAAAATCACATTATTTTAATGGTAAAACATATATTTTACGAACATAAAGTTTATAGTATTTTATTACAAAACTATTGGGCCATTATGATGTAATAAAACACATTATATATTTAAACGATATTTAATTTTTACCCAAAAAATTTGACTGTCTCAGAAAATTATGAAAAATTCACAATTGGATAATTTTGACGTCCTGATTCTAGAAATATCATTTATTTTATCTAAATAATTTTCTAAATATGTTAATTTTCACTTTTAAAATAAAAACAGACATTTATCGAAAATTCTTAGGTTTTGATAGAAATGGCTTTCAAACCTTAATAAAAATTATAATTGCATTCATAAAATTATATGATAAATTATATATAATAAAATTAATTTAATAATAATAATAATATTTTATTAAAATATTATTTAATTTAAAAATCCCTTAATTTAATAAAATATATTTCTTAAATAAATAATAACTAAAAACACTATTTGTACTTTTAATAACTATTTACAAAGTATCAATAATGACAAGCAGGTATATTCATTATTATATACAAAAAAAAATATATATAAACATATTACTAGCGATTTGTTACATAACCCCTTAAAACAGCCGCATAAGACCTAAGGGTAAGGTGCGCGATGGTGACAGACTCTTGGGGTGGCTCAGATAACATCGCTCGAGTGGTAATCTCTAACAACTCCCACTTTTCATGTAGACGGTTCCATTCGAGCCTGACATGATGAAGCTAAGTATGGTCTTGGTCAAGAGCGAAGTCGAAAAACGCCACCTCTTTTCTGAGCTCCAAAAAATGGGCTTCGTATGGAGAAAATCTACTGGATGAGGCCATCGCTTCCTTTGTTTGAGTAAATTGGATTTGTTAAAGCCCTATATTTATACTAATCATCTGATCACTGTTCAATGGCTATAAAAGAAATGGTCACAATTCATAACATAAAAACAAAGTTGACATTTTATATAAACATTTTACATAAATAGACATTTAACTAGATCCAGAGGGATTTCCATTAGTGAAACTTTGTGTCATTACAATATTCCCCCCTTAAGAAATTTCGCCCTCAAAATTTGTTTTTCGCCACACTAAAACAGATGTGGGTAACTCTGCTTCATCATTTCCTCCGATTCCCAAGTCGCTTCTTCAAAATTGTGGTTTCTCCACAACACCTTAACAAGGGGCATTGTCATATTTCATAGAACTTTTTCTCTACGATCTAAGATCTTCACCGGTTTCTCCAAATATGAAAGATCATCCTCCAACTGTACCACCTCAGAAGAGTGTACATGTGAAGGGTCTGGTATGTACATCCTTAAGTGTGATACATGAAAGACATCATGTACTTTGGCCATTGTAGGTGGAAGTGCTAGTCAATAGGCCACAACCCCGACACGATCAAGAATCTTGAAGGGGCTGATGTACCTTGGACTTAACATCCCTTTTTTTCAAAACTAATGACCTTATTCCACAGAGATATTCGTAGAAAAACCATGTCTCCAACTTTAAACTCAAGGTCTCGTCGGAAATTATCTTCATAACTCTTCTGTCAACTCTGGGCTTCCATGATATGTTGTTTTATTTCTTTCACCTTCTCCACCATTTCCTCAACCATTTCTGGTCCATTCAACTTACGTTCACCGACCTCATCCCAACATTCCAGTGTTTTGCACCTTTTCCCATACAGGGCTTCATAAGGTTCCATTTGGATGCTCGAGTGGAAACTGTTATTATTAGAGAACTCAAGCAGAGGAAGATGTTGATCCAATTCTCCTTTAAAGTCTATTGAGCACGCTCTCAACATGTCCACAAGTGTTTGGATAGTCTGCTCGGATTGTCCATTAGTTTGAGGGTGATAGGCCGTAAGGATGTTCAGTTCAGTATTCAGAGAATGTTGAAGACTCCTCCAAAAATTAGAGGTGAATCTTGGATCTCTATCAGATGCAATAGATAGTGGTACTCCATGTAGCCTTTCCACTTCCCTGATATATATCCGTGCAAGTTGATCCAATGATAAATCCTACCGAATAACAATGAAGTGTGCAGTCTTTGTAAGACGATCCACAACAACCCATATTGCATTTTTACTTTTGGTTGTCTTTGGAAGTCTTGTGACAAAGTCCATGGTGATGTTCTCTCATTTCCATTCTGGTAGTGGCAATGGTTGCATCATCACCTTAGACTTCTGCCTCTCTACCTTTACTTGCTGGCATTCCATGCACATTGATGTATATTCAACGATCTCCTTCATCATATTATCCCACCAAACAATTTCTCGGATATCTCGATACATCTTTGTGCTCCCTAGGTGAATAGAGAAATTTGAACTCTTTGAATCATCCAAAAGCTCCTTATTCAGCTCCAGACTTGATGGAACACATATTCTTTTCCCAAATCGCACAATTTCTTCTTCATTAACATTAAACTCCAAGGATTTACCTTTTTCGATAGCTTCCACTTTTTCCTGAATTCCCACATCAACCTTTTGAGCATCCTTTAACACTTCCAAAAGAGACGATTGAGCAATCATTTGTGAAAGTATTGATGATGTTCCCTTATTTATGATTCCCATGTACATCATCATTAAGTCTAAGAATATTGGATCCTTCTCAATTCTCATCATTGATAGAATCATTGGGTCCTTTCTACTTGGGGCATCTGCCACCTTGTTCTCTTTCTTAGGGTGGTAATGAATTGAATAGTCATAATACTTTAGGAGATCTATCCATCATCTCTGGCGCATATTAATCTCTTTCTATGTGAATGTATATTTAAGACTATTGTGGTTAGTATATATCTCACATTCCTCCCCATAGAGATAATGCTGCCATGTTTTCAATGCAAAGATCACCGCCTCCAACTCCAGATCATGCGTTGGATAGTTTGGCTCAAGGATTTTCAACTGCCTTGAGGAATAGGATATGACTTTATCATTCTTCATCATCACATAGCCTAAGCCCTTCTTCGAAGCATCAATGAATACCACAAAAATTCCCCCACTTGTGGGTAAAGTGAGAACATGCATAGTGATAAGCCTCTTTTTCAATTCCTTGAAGCTTTCTTCCCATTCATCACTCCAAGAAAACTTTACTCGCTTTCGAGTTAGCTTGGTACGAGGGTTGGACAATCGTGAGAAATTTCTCTCAAATCGTCGATAATATAATGCTAACCCCAAGAAGCTACAGATATCTGTTACCAATGTTGGCCTCAGCCATCCCTCAATTGCATCCGTTTTGGAGGGATCCACACATATCCCATTGCTTGTGATGATATAGACTAATAATGAGACCTCCTTCATCCAGAACTGACACTTGATGTACTTTTCCTAGAGCTTCTCCTTGCGCAATGTCTCTAGTACAGTTCTTAAATGCTCTTCATGATCCTCCTTCATTTTGGAGTATATTAGAATATCATCTATAAAGAATAACACAAATTTGTCATGTTAATATATAAAGAATCTATTCATCAAGTCCATGATGATTGATGGAGCATTAGTGAGTCCAAAAGGCATTGCTATGAATTCATAGTGCCCGTTTCTTGTACAAAAAGCAGTCTTGGGGACATCTTCCTTCATCACCTTTACATGATAATATCCTGACCACAAATCTACCTTGGAGAAGTATTGTGCTCCACGCAGCCGATCAAACAATTCATCGATCCGTGGAAGAGGATACTTGTTCATTATCGTGTTTTTGTTAAGTTCACGATAATCGATGCAAAGCCGCATTGATCCATCCTTCTTCTTGACGAAGAGGACTGATGCACCCTATAGTGAAGCACTTGGGCATATAAACCCTTTATCCAGATTCTCCTGTAGTTGTTTATTTAGCTCATCAATCTCCACGACAGCCAATCTATATAGAGTCTTTGATATTGGTAGCGCCTCTGGTATAATTTCAATTAGGAATTCAATATCTCTTCTAGGAGGAAGACCAGGTAGTTTCTCGGGAAACACTTTAGTGAATTGACTCACAATACGCATTTATTCAAGGATGGTTTCATCCTTGGACTCAATCATCTGATCCAGATACGCATTCTCATAGGGCAGTAATATCCATGCTTGAGATGATGGTTCTAAAGAAGTTTCATCTTCCTCCTTACACTGGTAATGAATAGGGGTCGATTCTCCATATGGAGTGTGATTTCCATCTCCCGACAATTTATGTTGGCTCTATATAAGGAAAGTCAATCCATGCCAAAAATTGCATCAAATTCTACCAGAGGGAGTATGAAGAGGTTCTCCAGGAAATTAAATCCATAGATTATAACAGGGGAGGACTTATATTCATGGGATGGAATGATTGGCCCATTTTCTATAATCACCGACATCTTCACTTCCATGATTTGTGGTGGTGCTGGGACTATTTTACTAAATGTTCGAGATATAAAAGAATGCGTAGAACCTGAATCAAAAATTATATTCGCTATTCTGTAATGAATAAATAGCGTACCTTTCACCACTTCATTGTCGGGGTTTTCTTCGGTATAAGTGATGTAAAAATCACTTCCTTGCTGCCTTGGAGGTTATTGGTTGCCTCCGAAAACACTTGGTTTAGGGCACTGATTTGTAAAGTTCCTCGATTATTTGAAGTTGTAGCAATGAACAACGCGTTGAGGATCGAACGGAGCGTTCCTCTCCTCTATCATAGCTGTGGGTCTTTCTTGCTGATAGCTAACAGCTAGGTTCCCTTCTATTCCACACTTAAAGCATTTCCTCATCCCCTTGAGGCAATTTCAAGGGTGTTTCTTTCCACACTTTTGGAAAGTGGGGTTCTGGATCTTCTTTTCACCATTGGATTTATCCATCGGACCTACATCATTGAAGTATACCTTACGCTTCTTGTCCCCAAGATACCCCTGTGATTCCATGATCTCCATTTCGACCTTGAGGGAAAATCAGGAAATTTCCTTATAGCTGTCGAAGTCACGGATCACTAATGCTTTCTGTAGGCTAGGCTTCAACCCACCAAAGAAGCGGTCAACTTTTTATTCGGGGGTAATGACAAAGCCAGAAGAGTATAGTGCAAGAATTTTGATGTTCTCCTCGTATGCTCCAACAGATTCTTCGTCTTTTTTCATTAGGGAAAGGAAGTCCCTTTCCATCTTAAGCCAGAGGGTGCTTGGAAAATATTTATCGAAAAATATCTTCTAGGCCTCCTTCCATTCCAATTCCCTGATCTCTTCCTTAGGCTTCATATTTTTGATCAACGTCCATCATTGATCAGCTTCACCCTCTATACGATAATCCACAAGGAGAACCTTCTATTGTTCAGAACATTGAATGATGGAGAAGATCTTTTCAATGGAGTTGATCCATCGTTCAGCGATCATGGGATCAGATGATCCACTAAAATTAGGAGGCCTTTGTCTCATGAAGCTCTCAATAGAAAATTGTTCCTTCTTATGGGGGTTTGGACGTTCCTCTTGACCCATGTTTCTATTCAATGCTTGGGTTAGCTGAGAGAGAAGTGTGAAAAAGTTCATGATTCCCACTCCCATTGGATTGGACATTTAATTAGTATAGTCATCACACTAAACTTCATATAGTTTGTTAGCTGAAGTCCTCCTATTACTGTCCATTGGCTGGAATTAAAGGAAAGTTATGGGTAACCCAAAAAAGGTAATCCAAACACTAAAGCTGATTACTTACAAATAAACTTTTATTTCTTTAACTCGTGAGTCTATAGGCTTCAATCTAGGATTTTCATGATCTAATTTCTAACATATATTCTTAGGGGAATTTTTTTATTCCCTTAATAAGGGTTTATACTAACCTTGTGAATTTATCTAAAAGTATCCCACAGGAGTGTCGTAACTAAGTGTGCAGCAACTTCCATTGTCGTGCACCAGTTCCCGTTCGAGTCTAGATCAAAGCGGTGTTTTCGGGTTTTACCCCTAGGATACATCTGTTCCCGAACCGTTTCTACCTGCTTGTATCCAGAAAGAGATGTATTTATTTGATATGTAACACCCCAAGCTTCCACGGTACGTTTCACTTGGAATAATGAAATAGCATGTGTTGTACGCAACCTCGATCTCTAACACACACCACAAAAAATTAAACTAGAAGTTGTGAATAGTAATACCTACTTTTTGAAATTTTATAAATTTTATTTATCAAAATGGACTTCATTTTTGGATTCGGAAGTTCAGAATTAGCCTATGTTGAATTTTTGGTATTTTTCTGAGAACTTCTATTTTTTATGAATAGTGAAAAATACATAAAACAACTTTTTTAATCAAAATAATTTATTGTTATAAATTATACTATTTAGTGGTTTTAAAGTATAATTAGAATATATTTTTACCATTTTATCCAATGGTGGTCATTAGAATTAATTTAACATTGAAATTGGACATAAACAATTGCCAATCTTTTGATATAAATTGTTTCTTAAAAACACGCTATTTGTTGTGACAGCGGGAATTAATTATAAAATTAACTAATGAAACTTTTATTTTTGGAATTTTTTAAAATAGACATCATTTTTGAATTCGGAATATCAATTATAGCTTAGGGTGAAATTTTGGCTTTGTTCTGAAAAACTTCAATTTTTGATGAATAGTGAAACCACTAAGTGGTAGTTAAAATAACTGATTTTTCGTTTAAATGAAATATTACCACTTCTGTGATTTGATTTTCAAAAATCCGACATACATGGTTGTCATTAAGAAGTAAAATGTGGTTCAATGAGATTAAAATAAATTTTCAGTGAATAGTAACTTTTAAGTTCTTAATCGCGATTAGAGATAATTAGTGTAGTTTAAGGTACAAATAATGTTTTAATAATATGAGATGAGCATGAAACTTGTCCTAATCCTATTGGATGAGTCATGGCCGACCAAGAAAACCCATGGGTCAACTTGGGGACCCCATGGAGTCACTTTAGTTGGAAAATGACATTAATATATATTTATTTAATGTAAAAATTAAATTGACACAAACATGAGTTGTTTTACTAAAACAGTTTTTAAGTGGGGATAAACAAGTCCAAATTTTGATTATAAATATTCATTAGAAATCTAAAACGATTTCCTACATCATAGTATTTTGTTTATAATTTTTAGATATTAAATATATTAAATTATTTATGACATCATGATGATGCAGCGATGACCTCATTATTTAACGATTTAAATAAAATGAAAAGATAATGAAAAATCCAAGGCTTACACTTGTCCAAAGACTATTGGATGAGGATATTTCGAACCCTTATCACCTTATCCATGAATTATATAAGTGTGGGACCTTTATAATCCGAAGAGCATTGTATAATAATGTAACATTTCAATCTTTCCAAAAGAGCCCCTCCTCTCCACTTATAAAAGGCCCCCACCTCTCCCACCTTATTCACACCTTCCAGCCATTTGGCTCGGCCAAACTCTGCCCAAATACTCTCCAAACTTCCCCCTCTTACTCCTAGAAGCCTCACTTTGGGAATAACTCTTCCCAAGGAAGCCTTTGGCTCAAATCAAAAAGAGCTACCCGATTTTGAGGTAATGTCTTCTCTAATGTTGTTTTGTTTTATTTTTCTTCATCAACCCCCTAAACTCTTTTTTTTCATTTCTTTTGTAACAACACCAGTATCCTAAATATACTAGGATGTTGTTATAATATGTATTCGAGCTACACTTACACACACCTACATCTAATGGTTAAAGAACATACGGTTTCTGTGGATGGAGAATTTCTGCCTCACGAAACGATGATTGTTCAACATTCATATAACAACTTGAAAGGTGGCCATTAAGATGTCACTATATTTATATATGATATAAAATATGTTTATGTTTTACTTATGCTTCTGTATTTCTCATTTATGGCATACTTTATAATTTCCATTATGGGTAAAATGCGATAATTTCATTTTAGGAAGTGCGGACTACCGCCCCCTCAAAGTGATTTGAATCGTTAATGCCATATGTGGGATGTATAAAGGATGGATTAAATGGTATTATAAACTATATTATACTGTAATTATTTTATAAATTTATATCATTATGATTTCATTCCATTAAATACGAAATAGAAATGAAAGTAGCGTTCATGCGTACGTACGGCTTACCGTCTCCATGAACGGTGCATTTCATTTCTTACCTCTAAATGTTACGTAATATTATAAATGAATGTATATACTGGATATATATGATATATATGAAATCTAAATCATGAATATAATTCTGGAGATAATGGATACTCGACCACATAAACAACTTGTAATTATAAGAAGTTTATTGTTGACTCAAGTACCAAAGATCGACAAAACGACCGTTATTAACTTAAATAATTACATAATGTTCATATCATTGTAATAAGTGATATAAAAAGGATAATGAAATTGAAAATGGTTCTTAATAAGGTATATATTAACTCAAGTTTATTATTCAGGATGTTAAAGAATGGTTGAGTCAAGTCAGACACGAGGTAAGGGTTTACTTCACAACCTCTTCATTATCCAAGGTTGTTTATACATAATTATCTAATGGGACCTCGTTATCATCCACATACATGTTTCTTAAAAATGTCTTTCAAAACATTTTTACTATTAAATGGAAAATGGGTTAAAGTCATTTATACCCTTATACATTTTTGAAAGGAATCTTACCGTCGTTTTCCAAACAATGTACTTTTTGACCTCTTTGACAAATTTAAGGTAAGAATGTTTTTTTTAACTTATACGGTGGTTGCGGCTATTTTCCGCCATTATAACTTCATCGAAGCTTCCCTAACAATCTTATAAGAATATCTTCAAAGTAAATGTATTATTTTATAATTATGGGACTTTTATATGATTTCAAAAAGGAGAGATATTACTCTCAAATAGCTTTGATTTCATCCATGTCAACATCCTTTGATGGGTTTTAAGTTTAATTGAAATTGATTTATGATACAAAACTTCCATTGAACATTTTGTGAAATATTTTACTGTGGATGTGTTATTTTTATACCATCCATAGTTTATGGAGAAATTGTTGACATTTCGTATGCTAGTTTTAATACGAATATTTATGTTATGCTTAAACCTATTCATATGAGGAATGTATTGGACTTAATATGTGACGGGTGGAGCCCGCTATAGCTCCTTGATGCATCGGTAGGTCTCATGAGACAACTAGACGTGGAATTGGCCGAGGCCCTTTCCCAATTTTATTTATGGTTTTGGCCGAGGCCTTAATCATTTTAGACGTCTTGGCCGAGGCCTTGACAAAGTGTTTCAGAATGTCTGGCATTATACATTCCCTCATTATGAAAGTGGTTATTGATATTGCATGTGATTATTCGACTAGTAGAATATCCATGTGAGTAAGTAAATGGAATTATCTCATTTTACTTTTGCCATATTATGCTGAAGTTCAAGTTTAAAAAGGATTTTGTTTTAGTTATACATTCCCTTAAATGTTAATGTTTAATTATGAATGCTTCCGCAATATTGTTATCCTTACTGAGCATCTGAGCTCACCCCTTTCAATGTTTTAATATTTTCCAGGATTGAAGAAGTATTTTATGAATGACCTGCAGGGATTTTCAGAAGAGGATATGAGTGTGGACTATGGAGACTTTGTTATTGTAGTTTTTCACTTTATGATGTAATGTAAGATTTATGAATGTATCTAGTGTTTCTAAGGATACTAAACTAATCGGTCTTTCGAGACTTGATCTTTTGTGATCATGCCAATGTTACGAACTAATGCACCGGCTCTGGGTAGCTAGGGTCGGGGCGTTACAGTTGGTATCAGAGGATGTTTAGTACAAACCTTGGAAGCTAGATTTAGATAAACTCTGATTAGAGCACGTAGACCTGAGATGAACTTTGAGGATTAGTATAGAAGAACTTCCTAGAATTATGGTATTGTAGAGATTTTGTGAGTTTTCTGAGCAATACATCCCTGTCTGGATACGAGCAGGTAGAGGCGGCTCTGGCACAGATGTACCTAGGGGTAAAACCCGAAAACACCGCTTTGAGCTAGACTCGAACGGGAACTGGTGCACGACAACGGGCCTTGCTGCACTCTTGGTTACAACACCCCCGGGGGATATGCTTAGGAAAATTCTCATTTTCTTTACAAACCACTATGAAGGGTTATGAGTATATACTTTCTCAAAGGAAACATTTCTTTTTATGATTATGGATTATATCCATAAATAGTTCAATTTCTGTTAAGTGTTTTATAAGTATGGGATTATGTATTTTGATTCATAAACTGATCTAGTTTATGCAATTTTTTAGAAATGACACCTAGTGGGAGAAATGGAAACTGTATCAATGCGCGCACTCCATGTAGGGATTGCCCTCCTGCTCAAGATAATTATAGTGGGGCTGGTGATGCAACTGGTGCCGATCAGCTAATCACCATACTGGGACAACTTACTCAGGTTATGAATAATAACCTTACTCATATGGAGCACCCTGATCCGCAATGTGGAGGATCAATGCTAGACCGTTTCATGAGGCAACAACCACCAACCTTCAATGGGGGTACAAATCCATTAGTAGCTGAGCAATGGATAAACTCCTTAGAGAAAATATTCCATGCCTTGGGGAGTAGCGAAAGGGAGAAGGTTGTCATGGCAGTTTACTGCCTCACTGGAGATGCCGATCAGTGGTGGTCGCTGATTCAAAACACAAAGGAAGATGATGACGTATCGAATATGGAATGGAGGGAGTTCAAAGAGCTTTTCTTAGAAAAATACTTTCCTCGTGACCATCGAGGAGATATGGTAAGGCAATTTCTAAGTCTGAGGCAGAAGGAGGATGAGAATGTCGCAAAGTATGAGGCTAACTTTACAAGGTTAGTGAGGCATGCTTCCGATTATATACGTAACCCAATGAGTAAGATTGATCGTTTCTTTGATGGGTTAAAACCATTTCTCCGTCGAGATTTAGTATCACAATCCTTCTCATTATACGAAGATATTGTCTCGTGTGCTATCAAGACAGAAAAGGAATTCTCTAAGTCTTATGACAACAAAGTAAAGAAAGAGAAGAAGAGAACGGTGGAACAAGAGACAGATAAAGGGAAAAAGGGAAAGAAGGATTTTCCATTATGTGATAATTGTGGGAAGAATCACCCTGGTACGTGCCTAAAAGGAATGGGAGTTTGTTATAAATGTGGAGAAAAGGGTCACCAGGCTCGTGATTGCAATGGAAAGAAAGAGGCTATCAAAGTTGAATGCTATAATTGTAGAGAAATGGGGCATTATGCAAATGAATGTCCTAAGCGTCAAGGATACTTACCTCATAAAAGGCCAAGGGAGCAAGTCCAATCTTATGCTGTGACTATAGTTGAAGAGGAATAATTAATGTATTGGTGCTTTTGGACTCAAGGATTATATTCTGGTTATAAGAATAATTTGATATATATAAAGATTGTATTGCAGTACTTTTTGATTAAGGTAATATGATTAAGGTAATCATATTTTTAGTATGTGACAATAAGAGAAACTTTTCATTGTTTGGGGAATCTGATGTTACAATTGATTTTGGAATTTAGAGACCTTTTAGAGAAAGTCTGGACGGAGGTATTTTGGATAATTATTAAGGTTGGAATGGATTAAGTTGAACCATGGATAGTATTGTTTAAGGTTAAAGAATTTATAAAGATTGTTTTTGGAATATTATGATACTATAGTTTTAGGAAAAGGACAACTTGCAGGGTGGGGCATAACCCATCGCGTCGGACAAAGCTGCAGGAATCGAACCCACAACCATAGTGCGACAGGCCTTTATTTCCTACCACTAGCCTACAGGAAGTCCCTGGTTATTACAATATAATTTTACTAATCTAAATGGTATGTTTTAACATTTGGAACCTTATACAATTAGGATAAGTATAATATTTTTGAGTTATATTATCTTTTTGAGTGAAAGATGAGTTGAAGGTTGAAACTCTAATTGTCAAGCATAAATATATATATACCTATCTCTTATTCAAAGAATAAATTAATTTTTAAACTTTAGTAAAGGGATATTAAAACAAAAAAATGTGTTATCCTAATACCTTATGTCTTGTTGAACTGATGATATTTTAAATCAACATAGATTGAAGGCTTTGAGGCCCTCAACTTGACAGTTGATTGTGATTGATGACCTCAATCACTCCCTACAAATATTTACGTTTTTCCTTCAATTATATGTCTCTAATTTCCACCAATGTTCTCCTTATCGAGATCATAATTTGGTGGTGACTTTCTTATTTCCATTTCCCTCTTATTAAGGCTAAATTTTATTAATCTTATTTCTGATGTGGGTTTTCCACAAAGTTATTTTCTCTTTTCAACCTTTTATTTTCAAAGAAAAATTTCAAATTGCGAGGACGCAATTTATTGAAGTAGGGGATAATGTAACACCCCAAGCTTCCACGGTATGTTTCACTTCGAATAATGCAATAGCGTGTGTTGTACGCAACCTCGAGCTCTAACACACACCACAACGAATTAAACTAGCCGTTGTGAATAGTAATACATACTTTTTGAAATTTTATAAATTTTATTAATCAAAATGGACTTCATTTTTGGATTCGGAAGGTCGGAATTAGCCTATGTTGAATTTTTGGTATTTTTCTGAGAACTTCTATTTTTTTATGAATAGTGAAAAATACTTAAGACAAATTTTTTAATCAAAATAATTTATTGTGATAAATTATAATATTTAGTGGTTTTAAGTTATAATTAGAATATATTTTTACCATTTTATCCAATGGTGGTCATTAGAATTAATTTAACATTGAAATTGGACATAAACAATTGCCAATCTTTTGATATAAATTTTTTCTTAAAAACACGCTATTTGTTGTGACAGCGGGAATTAATTATAAAATTAACTAATGAAACTTATATGTTTGGAATTTTTTAAAATATACCTCATCTTTGAATTCGGAATATCAATTATAGCTTAGGGTGAAATTTTGGCTTTGTTCTGAAAAACTTCAATTTTTGATGAATAGTGAAACCACTAAGTGGTAGTTAAAATAACTGATTTTTTGTTTAAATGAAATATTACCACTTCTGTGATTTTATTTTCAAAAATCCGACATATATGGTTGTCATTAAGAAGTAAAATGTGGTTCAATGAGATTAAAATAAATTTTCGGTGAATAGTAACTTTTAAGTTCTTAATCACGATTAGTGGTAATTAGTGTAGTTTAAGGTACAAATAATGTTTTAATAATATGAGATGAGCATGACACTTGTCCTACTCCTATTGGATGAGTCATTGGCTACCAGGACAACCCATGGGTCAACTTGGGGACCCCATGGAGCCACTTTAGTTGGAAAATGACATTAATATATATTTATTTAATGTTAAAATTAAATTGACACAAACATGAGTTGTTTTACTAAAACATTTTTTAAGTGGGGATAAACAAGTCCAAATTTTGATTATAAATATTCATTAGAAAGATAAAATAATTTCCTACATCATAGTATTTTGTTTATAATTTTTAGACATTAAAAAAATTAAATTATTTATGACATCATGATGATGCAGCGATGACCTCATTATTTAACGATTTAAATAAAATGAGAAGATAATGCAAAATACAAGGCTTAAAATTGTCCAAAGCCTATTGGATGAGGATATTTCGAACCCTTATCACCTTATACATGAATTATATAATTTTGGGACCTTTAGAATCCGAAAATCATTGTATAATAATGTAACATTTCAATCTTTCCAAAAGAGCCCCTCCTCTCCACTTATAAAAGGCCCCCACCTCTCCCACCTTATTCACACTTTCCAGCCATTTGGCTCGGCCAAACTCTGCCCAAATACTCTCCCAACTTCCCCCTCTTACTCTTAGAAGCCTCACATTGGGCAGAACTCTTCCCAAGGAAGCCTTTGGCTCAAATCAAAAAGAGTTACCCGATTTTGAGGTAATGTCTTCTCTAATGTTGTTTTGTTTTGTTTTTCTTCTTCAACCCCCTAAACTCTTTTTATTAATTTCTTTTGTAACAAATCCAGTATCCTAAATATACTCGGATGTTTTTATAAGAAGGATTCGAGCTACACTTACACACACCTACATCTAATGGTTAAAGAACATACGGTTTCTGTGGATGGCGAATTTCTGCCTCACGAAACGATGATTGTTCAACACTCATATAACACCTTCAAAGGTGGCCATTAAGATGTCACTATATTTATATATGATATGAAATATGTTTATGTTTTACTTATGCTTCTGTATTTCTCATTTATGGCATACTTTATGATTTCCATTATGGGTTAAATGTGATAATTTCATTTTAGGATGTGCGGACTACCGCCCCCTCAAAGTGATTTGAATCGTTAATGCCATATGTGGGATGTATAATGTAACGCCCCGACCCCAGCTACCCAGAGCCGGTGCGTTACTTCGTAACATTGGCATGATCACAAAAGATCAAGTCTCGAAAGACCGATTAGTTTAGTAGCCTTGGAAACACTAGATACATTTATAAATGTTACATTACATCATAAAGTGAAAAGCTACAATAACAAAGTCTCCATAGTCCACACTCATATCCTCTTCTGACTATCCCTGCAGGTCATTCATAAAATACTTCTTCACATCCTGGAAAATATTAAAACATTGAAAGGGGTGAGCTCAGATGCTCAGTAAGGATAACAATATTGCGGAAGCTTTCATAAATAAACATAAACATTTAAGGCAATGTATAACTAAAACAAAAGCCTTTTAAACTTGAACATCAACATAATATGGCAAAAGTAAAATGAGATAATGCCATTTACTTCTTCACATGGATATTCTACTGGTCGAATAATCACATGCAATATCAATAACCACTTTCATAATGATGGAATGTATAATGCCGGACATTCTGAAACATTTTGTCAAGGCCTCGGCCAAGACATCTAAAATGATTAAGGCCTCGGCCAAAACCATAAATCAAATTGGGAAAGGGCCTCGGACAATTCCACGTCTAGTTGTCTCATGAGACCTACCGATGCATCGAGGAGCTATAACGGGCTCCACCCGTCACATATTAAGTCCAATACATTCCTCATATGAATAGGTTTAAACATATCATAAACCATAATATAATCGTATCACATAAAACATGCATAAAGGAAACATAACATTTCCACATTTCAATCACAAGATATCAATACAACACATTGATATAATAAAAACGCATTCAAAACCATTTTCAATACCAAAATAAAATAAAAGTATAACATGGTATTTATTTTTCATTAAAAAAGGTATGGCTTGAAGAGGATGCCGAAACTCAAATAGTGATCACGGCGGCGGAGAAGTCATTGTCGCCGCATACGTACGACCAAAACATTCCATTTTGTCGTTTAGTAAATGCTTCGTATAAAAAGATTCCTTTTGAATAAACGTAAAAGTCAAAGGGGTTTATACACCATATAAAATAAATTCGTGTATAAAACAAAGTATGACTCAATGAAAGGAGATTAAGACGAAGTCCTTAAAAAGATCATTTTTAAAATGAAATAGATCTGTTATGTGTATTCACTATATGTACACATAAAGAAAGTACAAATACAATATAGGACATAATAATATCATGACATAATTTGAAAGTAGGAGATTAACCCAAAGAATGGAAATTGGGTTAAGAAGTTCCCTTACCTCGTGTCTGACTTGACTCAACCGTTCTTTAACCTCCTGAATAATAAACTAGAGTTAATATATACCTTATTAAGAACCATTTTCAACTTCATTATCCTTATTATATCACTTATTACAATGATATGAACATTAGGTAATTATTTAAGTTAATAATGTTCATTTTGTCGGTATTTGGTTCTTAAGTCAAAAATAGGCTTCTTACACTTACATGTTGTTAATTTGGTCAAAGGTTCATTATATCCAGAATGGTATTCATGATGTAGATATCATATATGTCATATATATCCAGTACATACATTCATTTATAATATTACATCACATTTAGAGGTAAGAAATGAAATGCACCGTTCAAGGAGACGGTAAGCCGTACGTACGCATGAACGCTACTTCCATTTCTATTTCATATTTTCTGGAATGGAATCATAATGATATGAGAGTATATTATAATTCCAGTATAATAACATATATAATATCATTAACTTTATCCTTCACACATCCCACATATGGTATTAACGAATCAAATCACTTTCAGGGGGCGGTAGTCCGCGCTTCCTAAAATGAAGATATCGTGTTTTACCCATAATGGAAACCAAAAAGGTATGCCCAAAATGAAAAAAACAGAAGCTTAAGGAAAACATAAACATATTATATATCATATATAAAAATAGTGACATCATAATGGCCACCTTTGAAGGTGTTAAATGAGTGTTGAACAATCATCGTTTCGGGAGGCAGAATTTCGCCATCCACGGAAACCTTATGTTCTTTAACCATTTGATGTAGTTGTGTGGAAGTGTAGCTCAAATAAATATTATAACAACATCCTAGTATATTTAAGATACTGGTGTTGTTACAAAAGAAGTAAATAAAAAGAGTTTAGGGGGTTGGAGAAGCAAAATAAAACAAAAGAACATGAGAGAATGAATTACCTTAAAAAGTGTAACTCCTTTTGAGTTGAGCCTAAAGGCTTCCTTTGAAAGGATTCTGCCCAAAGGGAATCCTCTAGGATGAGGAGAGGGATGTGGAGAGAGCAAATGGGCAGGGGTTGGCCGAGCCAATGGCTTGAAGAGTGTGGGAAATGAGGTAGAGGTGGGGGCCTTTTATAAGTGGAGAGGAGGGGCACTTTTGGAAAGATTGAAATGTTACATTATTTCACAATGCTTTTCGGATTCTAAAGGTCCCACACTTATATAATTCGAGGATAAGGTGATAAGGTTTCGAAATATCTTCATCCAATAGGCTTTGGACAAGTGTAAGCCTTGGATTGTTCATTATCTTCTCATTTTATTTAAATCGTTAAATAATGAGGTCATCGCCACATCATAATGATTTCATAAATACTTTAATTTATTTAATGTCTAAAAATTATAAAACAAATACTATGATGTAGGAAATCTTTTTAGCTTTCCAATGACTATTTATAATCAAAATTTGGACTTGTATAACCCCACTTAAAAATTGTTTTAGTAAAACATTTTATGTTTGTGTCATTTTTTACTTTAACATTAAATAAAAGGTATTTATGTCATTTTCTAACTAAAGTGGCTCCATGGGGTCCCCAAGTTGACCCATGGGTTGTCTTGGTCGGCCATGACACAACCAATGAGGTTGGGACATGTGTCTAGGTCATTTCATATTATTAATGTATTATTTATACCTTAAACTACACTAATTACCACTAATCGCGATTAAGAACTTAAAAGTTACTATTCACCAAAAAATTATTTTGATCTCATTGAACCACATTTTACATCTTAATGACAACCATGTATGTCGGATTTTTGAAAATCAAATCACAGAAGTTGTAATATTTCATTTAAACGAAAAATCAGTTATTTAACTACCACTTAGTGGTTTCACTATTCATCAAAAATTGAAGTTTTTCAGAATAAGGCCAAAATTTCACCCTAAGCTATAATTGATATTCCGAATTCAAAAATGATGTCTATTTTACAAAATTCCAAACATATAAGTTGCATTAATTAATTTTATAATTAATTCCCGCTGTTACGACAAATAGCGTGTTTTCAAGAAACAATTTATATCAAAAGATTGGCAATTGTTTATGTCCAATTTCAATGTTAAATTATTTCTAATGACCACCATTGGATAAAATGGTAAAAATATATTCTAATTATACCTTAAAACCACTAAATATTATAACTTATCACTATAAATTATTTTGATTAAAAAAGTTGTTTTAAGTATTTTTCACTATTCATAAAAATTTGGAAGTTCTCAGAAAATTACAAAAAATTCAACATAGGCTAATTTCAATATTAGGAATACAAAAATGAAGTCCATTTTGACATATAAAATTTATAATATTTCAAAAAGAAGGTATTACTATTCATAACGGCTACTTTGATTAGTCGCGGTGTTTTAGAACTCGAAGTTGCGTACAATGCAAGCTATTGTATTACTGAATGAGAAGCGTATCGTGGAAGCTCGGGGTGTTACATTCTCCCCTCCTTCAATAAATTGCGTCCTCGCAATTTGAAATTTTTCTTGGAAAATAAAAGGTTGAAAATAGAAAATACCTTTGTGGAAAACCCACATCGGAAATAAGGTTAATAGAATTTAGTCTTAATAAGAGGGAAAGGGAAATGAACAAGTCACCACCCAATTATGATCTCGATTAGGAGAACATTGGTGGCAATTAGAGACATATAATTGGAGGAAAAGCGCAAATATTTGTAGGGAGTGATTGAGGTCATCAATCACAATCAACTGTCAAATTGAGGGCCTCAAAGCCTTCAATCTATGTTGATTTAAAATATCATCAGTTCAACAAGACATAAGGTATTAGGATAACACATTTTTTTTATTTTAATATCCCTTTACTAAAGTTTAAGAATTAATTTATTCATTGAATAAGAGATAGGTATATATATATTTATGTTTGACAATTAGAGTTTCAACCTTCAACTCATCTTTCACTCAAAAGATAATAGAACTCAAAAATATTATACTTATCCTAATTGTATAAGGTTCCAAATGTTAACACATACCATTTAGATTAGTAAAATTATTTTGTAATAACCGGGGACTTCCTGTAGGCTAGTGGTAGGAAATAAAGGCCTGTCGCACTTTGATTGTGGGTTCGATTCCTACAGCTTTGTCTGACGCGACGGTTTATGCCCCACCCTGCAGGTTGTCCTTTTCCTAAAACTATAGTATTATAATATTCCAAAAATAATCTTCATAAATTTTTTAACCTTAAACCATACTATCCAAAAATCAACTTAATCCACTCCAACCTTTATAGTTATCCAAAATACCTCTGTCCAGACTTTCTCTAAAAGGTCTCTTAATTCCAAAATCGATTTATCAGATTCCCCAAACAAAGTAGAGTTTATTTTATTGTCACATACTAAGAATATAATTACCTTCATCATATTAAAACCTTACTGAAACCAACAAGTACTGCAGTACAATCCTTATATATATATCACATTATTCTAAAAACCAGAATATAATCCATGAGTCCAAAAGCACCAATACATTAGTTATTCTGTTTCAACTGTAGTAATAGCATAAGATTGTCCTTGATCCCTTGGCCTTTTCTGAGGTAAGTTTCCTTGACGCTTAGGACATTCATTTGCATAATGACCCATTTCTCTACAATTGTAGCATTCAACATTGACAGCCTCTTTCTTTCCCTTGCAATCACGAGCCTGGTGACCCTTTTCTCCA
The DNA here is from genome assembly GCA_963277665.1 of Viscum album. Taxonomy (NCBI): domain Eukaryota; kingdom Viridiplantae; phylum Streptophyta; class Magnoliopsida; order Santalales; family Viscaceae; genus Viscum; species Viscum album. The sequence goes on from OY728119.1 coordinate 1,920,787,027, forward strand.
CATTTATAACAAACTCCCATTCCTTTTAGGCAAGTACCAGGGTGATTCTTCCCACAATTATCACATACTGGAAAATCCTTCTTTCCCTTTTTCCCTTTATCTGTCTCTTGTTCCACCGTTCTCTTCTTCTCTTGCTTTACTTTGTTGTCATAAGACTTAGAGAATTCCTTTTCTGTCTTGATAGCACACGAGACAATATCTTCGTATGATGAGAAGGATTGTGATACCAAAGCTCGACGGAGAAATGGTTTTAACCCATCAAAGAAACGATCAATCTTACTCCTTGGGTTACGTATGTAATCTGCAGCATACCTTGCTAACCTTGTAAAGTTAGCCTCATACTTTGCGACATTCTCATCCTCCTTCTGCCTCAGACTCAGAAATTGCCTTTCCATATCTGCTCGATGGTCACGAGGAAAGTATTTTTCTAAGAAAAGCTCTTTGAACTCCCTCCATTCCATATTCGATATGTCATCATCTTCCTTTGTGTTTTGAATCAGCGACCACCACTGATCGGCATCTCCAGTGAGGCGGTAAACTGCCATGACAACCTTCTCCCTTTCACTACTCCCCAAGGCATGGAATATTTTCTCTAAGGAATTTATCCATTGCTCAGCTACTATAGGATTTGTACTCCCATTAAAGGTTGGTGGTTGTTGCCTCATGAAACGATCTAGCATTGATCCTCCACGTTGCGGATCAGGGTGCTCCATACGAGTAAGGTTATTATTCATAACCTGAGTGAGTTGTCCCAGTATGGTAATAAGTTGATCAGCACCAGTTGTATCTCCAGATCCACAATAATTATCTTGATCAGGAGGGCAATCCCTACACGGAGTTCGTGCATTGATACGGTTTCCATTCCTTCCACTAGGCGCCATTTCTAAACAATGGCATAAACTAGATTAGTTTATGAATCAAAATACATAATTCCATACTTATAAAACACTTAACATAAATTGAACTATTTATGGATATAATCCATAATCATAAAAAGAAATGTTTTCTTTGAGGAAGTATATACTCATAACCCTTCATAGTGGTTTGTAAATAAAATGAGAATTATCCTAAGCATATCCCCCGGGAGTGTCGTAACCAAGAGTGCAGCAAGGCCCGTTGTCGTGCACCAGTTCCCGTTCGAGTCTAGCTCAAAGCGGTGTTTTTGGGTTTTACCCCTAGGTACATCTGTGCCAGAGCCGCCTCTACCTGCTCGTATCCAGACAGGGATGTATTGCTCGGAAAACTCATAACATCTCTATAATACCAAAATTCTAGGAAGTTCTTCTATACTAATCCTCAAAGTTCATCTTAGTTCTATGTGCCCTAATCAGAGTTTATCTAAATCTAGCTTCCAAGGTTAGTACTAAACAGCCTCTGATACCAACTGTAACGCCCCGACCCCAGCTACCCAGAGCCGGTGCGTTACTTCGTAACATTGGCATGATCACAAAAGATCAAGTCTCGAAAGACCGATTAGTTTAGTAGCCTTGGAAACACTAGATACATTTATAAATGTTACATTACATCATAATGTGAAAAGCTACAATAACAAAGTCTCCATAGTCCACACTCATATCCTCTTCTGACTATCCCTGCAGGTCATTCATAAAATACTTCTTCACATCCTGGAAAATATTAAAACATTGAAAGGGGTGAGCTCAGATGCTCAGTAAGGATAACAATATTGCGGAAGCTTTCATAAATAAACATAAACATTTAAGGCAATTTATAACTAAAACAAAAGCCTTTTAAACTTGAACATCAACATAATATGGCAAAAGTAAAATGAGATAATGCCATTTACTTCTTCACATGGATATTCTACTGGTCGAATAATCACATGCAATATCAATAACCACTTTCATAATGATGGAATGTATAATGCCGGACATTCTGAAACATTTTGTCAAGGCCTCGGCCAAGACATCTAAAATGATTAAGGCCTCGGCCAAAACCATAAATCAAATTGGGAAAGGGCCTCGGCCAATTCCACGTCTAGTTGTCTCATGAGACCTACCGATGCATCGAGGAGCTATAGCGGGCTCCACCCGTCACATATTAAGTCCAATACATTCCTCATATGAATAGGTTTAAACATATCATAAACCATAATATAATCGTATCACATAAAACATGCATAAAGGAAACATAACATTTCCACATTTCAATCACAAGATATCAATACAACACATTGATATAATAAAAACGCATTCAAAACCATTTTCAATACCAAAATAAAATAAAAGTATAACATGGTATTTATTTTTCATTAAAAAAGGTATGGCTTGAAGAGGATGCCGAAACTCAAATAGTGATCACGGCGGCGGAGAAGTCATTGTCGCCGCATACGTACGACCAAAACATTCCATTTTGTCGTTTAGTAAATGCTTCGTATAAAAAGATTCCTTTTGAATAAACGTAAAAGTCAAAGGGGTTTATACACCATATAAAATAAATTCGTGTATAAAACAAAGTATGCCTCAATGAAAGGAGATTAAGACGAAGTCCTTAAAAAGATCATTTTTAAAATGAAATAGATCTGTTATGTGTATTCACTATATGTACACATAAAGAAAGTACAAATACAATATAGGACATAATAATATCATGACATAATTTGAAAGTAGGAGATTAACCCAAAGAATGGAAATTGGGTTAAGAAGTTCCCTTACCTCGTGTCTGACTTGACTCAACCGTTCTTTAACCTCCTGAATAATAAACTAGAGTTAATATATACCTTATTAAGAACCATTTTCAACTTCATTATCCTTATTATATCACTTATTACAATGATATGAACATTATGTAATTATTTAAGTTAATAATGTTCATTTTGTCGGTATTTGGTTCTTAAGTCAAAAATAGGCTTCTTACACTTACATGTTGTTAATTTGGTCAAAGGTTCATTATATCCAGAATGGTATTCATGATGTAGATATCATATATGTCATATATATCCAGTACATACATTCATTTATAATATTACATCACATTTAGAGGTAAGAAATGAAATGCACCGTTCATGGAGACGGTAAGCCGTACGTACGCATGAACGCTACTTCCATTTCTATTTCATATTTTCTGGAATGGAATCATAATGATATGAGAGTATATTATAATTCCAGTATAATAACATATATAATATCATTAACTTTATCCTTCACACATCCCACATATGGTATTAACGAATCAAATCACTTTCAGGGGGCGGTAGTCCGCGCTTCCTAAAATGAAGATATCGTGTTTTACCCATAATGGAAACCATAAAGGTATGCCCAAAATGAAAAAAACAGAAGCTTAAGGAAAACATAAACATATTATATATCATATATAAAAATAGTGACATCATAATGGCCACCTTTGAAGGTGTTAAATGAGTGTTGAACAATCATCGTTTCGGGAGGCAGAATTTCGCCATCCACGGAAACCTTATGTTCTTTAACCATTTGATGTAGTTGTGTGGAAGTGTAGCTCAAATAAATCTTATAACAACATCCTAGTATATTTAAGATACTGGTGTTGTTACAAAAGAAGTAAATAAAAAGAGTTTAGGGGGTTGGAGAAGCAAAATAAAACAAAAGAACATGAGAGAATGAATTACCTTAAAAAGTGTAACTCCTTTTGAGTTGAGCCTAAAGGCTTCCTTTGAAAGGATTCTGCCCAAAGGGAATCCTCTAGGATGAGGAGAGGGATGTGGAGAGAGCAAATGGGCAGGGTTTGGCCGAGCCAATGGCTTGAAGAGTGTGTGAAATGAGGTAGAGGTGGGGGCCTTTTATAAGTGGAGAGGAGGGGCACTTTTGGAAAGATTGAAATGTTACATTATTTCACAATGCTTTTCGGATTCTAAAGGTCCCACACTTATATAATTCGAGGATAAGGTGATAAGGTTTCGAAATATCTTCATCCAATAGGCTTTGGACAAGTGTAAGCCTTGGATTTTTCATTATCTTCTCATTTTATTTAAATCGTTAAATAATGAGGTCATCGCCACATCATAATGATGTCATAAATACTTTAATTTATTTAATGTCTAAAAATTATAAAAAAAATACTATGATGTAGGAAATCTTTTTAGCTTTCCAATGACTATTTATAATCAAAATTTGGACTTGTATAACCCCACTTAAAAATTGTTTTAGTAAAACATTTTATGTTTGTGTCATTTTTTACTTTAACATTAAATAAAAGGTATTTATGTCATTTTCTAACTAAAGTGGCTCCATGGGGTCCCCAAGTTGACCCATGGGTTGTCTTGGTCGGCCATGACACAACCAATGAGGTTGGGACATGTGTCTAGGTCATTTCATATTATTAATGTATTATTTATACCTTAAACTACACTAATTACCACTAATCGCGATTAAGAACTTAAAAGTTACTATTCACCAAAAAATTATTTTGATCTCATTGAACCACATTTTACATCTTAATGACAACCATGTATGTCGGATTTTTGAAAATCAAATCACAGAAGTTGTAATATTTCATTTAAACGAAAAATCAGTTATTTAACTACCACTTAGTGGTTTCACTATTCATCAAAAATTGAAGTTTTTCAGAATAAGGCCAAAATTTCACCCTAAGCTATAATTGATATTCCGAATTCAAAAATGATGTCTATTTTACAAAATTCCAAACATATAAGTTGCATTAATTAATTTTATAATTAATTCCCGCTGTTACGACAAATAGCGTGTTTTCAAGAAACAATTTATATCAAAAGATTGGCAATTGTTTATGTCCAATTTCAATGTTAAATTATTTCTAATGACCACCATTGGATAAAATGGTAAAAATATATTCTAATTATACCTTAAAACCACTAAATATTATAACTTATCACTATAAATTATTTTGATTAAAAAAGTTGTTTTAAGTATTTTTCACTATTCATAAAAATTTGGAAGTTCTCAGAAAATTACAAAAAATTCAACATAGGCTAATTTCAATATTAGGAATACAAAAATGAAGTCCATTTTGACATATAAAATTTATAATATTTCAAAAAGAAGGTATTACTATTCATAACGGCTACTTTGATTAGTTGCGGTGTTTTAGAACTCGAAGTTGCGTACAATGCAAGCTATTGTATTACTGAATGAGAAGCGTATCGTGGAAGCTCGGGGTGTTACATATAAAGGATGGATTAAATGGTATTATACACTATAGTATACTGTAATTATATGATAAATTTATATCATTATGATTTCATTCCATTAAATACGAAATAGAAATGAAAGTAGCGTTCATGTGTACGTACGGCTTACCGTCTCCATGAACGGTGCATTTCATTTCTTACCTCTAAATGTTACGTAATATTATAAATGAATGTATATAATGGATATATATGATATATATGACATATAAATCATGAATATAATTTTGGAGATAATGGATATTCGACCACATAAACAACTTGTAATTATAAGAAGTTTATTGTCGACTCAAGTACCAAAGATCGACAAAACGACCGTTATTAACTTAAATAATTACATAATGTTCATATCATTGTAATAAGTGATATAAAAAGGATAGTGAAATTGAAAATGGTTCTTAATAAGGTATATATTAACTCTAGTTTATTATTCAGGAGGTTAAAGAACGGTTGAGGCAAGTCAGACACGAGGTAAGGGTTTACTTCACAACCTCTTCATTATCCATGGTTGTTTATACATAATTATCTACTGGGACCTCGTTATCATCCACATCCATGTTTCTTAAAAATGTCTTCCAAAACATTTTTACTATTAAATGGAAAATGGGTTAAAGTCATTTATACCCTTATACATTTTTGAAAGGAATCTTACCGTCGTTTTCCAAACAATGTACTTTTTGACCTCTTTGACAAATTTAAGGTAAGAATGTTTTTTTAACTTATACGGCAGGTGCGGCTATTTTCCGCCATTATAACTTCATCGAAGCTTCCCTAACAATCTTATAAGAATATCTTCAAAGTAAATGTATTATTTTATAATTATGGGACTTTTCAATTATTTCAAAAAGTAGATATATTACTCTCAAATAGCTTTGATTTCATCCATGTCAACATTCTTTGGTGGGTTTTAAGTTTAATTGAAATTGATTTATGAAACAAAACTTCCATTGAACATTTTTTGAAATATTTGACTGTGGATGTGTTATTTTTATACCATCCATAATTTATGGAGAAATATTTGACATTTCGTATGCTAGTTTTAATATGAATATTTATGTTATGTTTAAACCTATTCATATGAGGAATGTATTGGACTTAATATGTGACGGGTGGAGCCCGCTATAGCTCCTCGATGCATCGGTAGGTCTCATGAGACAACTAGACGTGGAAATGGCCGAGGCCCTTTCCCAATTTGATTTATGGTTTTGGCTGAGGCCTTAATCATTTTAGACGTCTTGGCCAAGGCCTTGACAAAGTGTTTCAGAATGTCTGGCATTATACATTCCCTCATTATGAAAGTGGTTATTGATATTGCATGTGATTATTCTACTAGTAGAATATCCATGTGAGTAAGTAAATGGAATTATCTCATTTTACTTTTGCCATATTATGCTGAAGTTCAAGTTTAAAAAGGCTTTTGTTTTAGTTATACATTGCCTTAAATGTTAATGTTTATTTATGAAAGCTTCCGAAATATTGTTATCCTTACTGAGCATCTGAGCTCACCCCTTTAAATGTTTTAATATTTTCCAGGATATGAAGAAGTATTTTATGAATGACCTGCAGGTATTGTCAGAAGAGGATATGAGTGTGGACTATGGAGACTTTGTTATTTTAGTTTTTCACTTTATGATGTAATGTAAGATTTATGAATGTATCTAGTGTTTCTAAGGCTACTAAACTAATCGGTCTTTCGAGACTCGATCTTTTGTGATCATGCCAATGTTACGAACTAATGCACCGGCTCTGGGTAGCTGCGGTTGGGGGGTTACATGATAAACCACTAAGTCAGTACTTACTAAAATATAAGGATGTTCTTATTAAACTTAGTCTTGTATCTAAGGCTTCACTAGGGTTTTCTAATACAAATCCCAAAAATAACTAAACCTCTCTTTGATACCAACTATGACAACTCTGCTTTTATTACAAACTTAAATATGATTTATTACATAAAATATTCACTTGATACAACATGGATGATAGAGAGGTCTGGTTTCTTTTTGGCTTAGGATCATTACATAAAAACTTAAATCATGAAATACAACATCTTTATTGAAAACATCATTTACATGACCACTACATTCCCTCGTACTTAGCATTGCATGGGATAACCTAAGGAAATGCATAAGAAAAGGGGTGAGCTATAAATCCCAGTAAGGGAATAAAAATGGAATACATGAGGAGTAAAATACAGGTCAAGAAATAGGTATATAAATAGAGCACAAGAGAAACATGAACATAAAGTCATGATAAAGCATGATAATCATAACATGGAAATGTGGCGACTACACTTAACATGGAATTAGCATGAGCCAAGGATCATTGCACACGGAGCTTGAGTAAATCCTCATTGCATGTGAAGCATGAGTAAACCCTCGTTTCACTTGAATTATCATGAGTCAAAACTCATTTCACATGACGAATCGTGATATTATACTTTACCCAATGCATTGGAGCGCTATAAGGGCGCACCCTTCTTAAACATTTCATTTCATGCATAAGTGTGCCACATGGATCGTAAAACATGGATTCATAAAACATAATCTTTTATTCTAAGATAAAGGAATGTGGAATTCATAAATTAAAATTTATAATCAATAAGTACATGTGCATAAAGGTGAATACCCTTGATGGAGAAATGGGCATGGTATTCACTACACAATGGCATTGGCTTAGAAAATCAATATGATTTCGGCTGCATAATGGCATGACATAAGAACTCATAAAAATTATTGATGAGAGAGAAAGGGGTTCCTAATCATATTTATGTGTAATGTATAGTAAGTATTTAATATAGATACATTTCCCAACAATTCTAATGGAATTTAGATTCATGATACAAAAGTATTGCTTGAATTTAAATGAGGAGAGAAAAGTTCCTTTCGGAATTTCGGCATAGTAACGGGTATACATGGGAGGCATTTAATGAAAGAGAAAGGGACTCCCATCATTTAAACATAACTAGGGAAGTATTAGGGAGGTGAAAAACCATACCCCAACATTCATAATTGAAATTAAAAGGGCAAAAAAACTTAATGAAAATTGGACAAAATGAGAAAGGAAGAAAAAACCCTTACATGGAAGTGTGCTTCCAAAGGCTTGAGAGAGTCTTTAGAGAGACTTCTTGGGAGATTGGGGCACCTTCGGAGGATTATAGAGAGAGTAGGGCAGAGGTTGGACGAAAACGAAAGGCTTTGGGAGAGGAGGAAATGGGAGCTTGGGTGGGTTTATATAGGAAAGGTGAGTGAATTATTTATTATTTAGGTTTGGGACCCCTACATTAAACTAATCCAAACCACAAATCAGATCATGGTTTTTGCCCATGGTTTTTGGAAAAGGGGAGAGGAAAACAATATTTTATAAGGAAAATGTCCTAACTTCTTAAAATAATGGGGTTGCTTATGTGGAGGTGAGTCACACTCCCATGGAAAATAATTTAAAATGACAAGATGTTTAATAAGTCTTGAGGGGTCCATTAATGCTTTGAAAAGTAAGTCAAACAAACCGAAAATCAAATTATTTTACTAGTAAAACATATATTGGCCGAACATAAAGCTTATATAATTTTATTACATCACTATTGGGCCATTATGATGTCATAAAACATATTATATATTTAAACGGTATTTAATTTTTACCCCAAAATTTTACTGTTTTGGAAAATTATGAAAAATTAATCGTTGGATAATTTCGACATCCCCATTCCAAAAATATCATTTATTTTATCTAAATAATTTCTAAATATGTTAATTTTTCTTTTAAAATAAAAACTGACATTTATCGAAAATTCTCGGGTTTTGACTGAAATGGCTTTCAAACCTTAATAAAAATTCTAATTGCATTCATAAAATTATATGATCATTTATATATAATAAATTTAATTTAATAATAATAATAATATGTTATTAAAATATTATTTAATTAAAAAATCCCTTAATTTAATAAAATAGATTTCATAAATAAATAATAACTAAAACACTATTTGTACTTTAAAAAACTATTTACAATGTATCAATAATGAAAAGAAGGTATATTAATTATTATATACAAAAATAATAATAAACATGACCATATTAATAGTGATTTGTTACATAACCCCTTAAAATAGCCACAAAAGACCTAAGGGTAAGGTGCGTGATGGTGACAGACTCTTTGGGTGGCTCAGATAACATCGCTCGAGCGGTAATCTTTAACAACTTCCACTTTTCCTGTAGAAAGTCCCATTAAAGCCTGACATGATAATGCTCAGCTTGGTCTTGGTCAAGAGCGAATCCCAAAGACGCCACCTCTTTTCCAAGCTCCGATAAATGGGCTTCATTTGGAGCAATTCTACTGGATGAGTCAATTGCTTCCTTTTTCTGAGTAAATTGGATTTGTTAAAGCCCTATATTTATACTAATCATCTGATCACTGTTCAACAACTATAAAAAAAACGGTCACAATTCTTAACATAAAACCAAATAAGTTGACATTTTATATAATCAGTTTACATAAAGAGAAATTTAATTAGATCAAGAGAGATTTACATTAGTGAATCTTTGTGTCGTTACATAGGATGTGAAAATAATTTCTTATAAAGATTTTATAATTTATAAGGATAAAAGAAAATATTCCATTAGGAATTGACCCTAGAGATATACTTTAAATAATGAGATAAATATTTGATTTTAGATTCCACAAAAGAATTTAATTCTATTTAGATTTTTCTTCAATGGATTTGAACAATTATTGTTCCACATGTTATTCTGTTTCATTAAATAAAGAATAAATAACAATATAATGAATATTGATTTACAATCAATGGTCTCATATTACATCTATTTAGAGATAATTTTCACATTCATTTGGTAGAGGTGGCTCTACCACGCACTGATTAATATATCTAAGGTCTTTTTATTACATTTCTTGTTAGTATTTTTTGTTATTATTGTTTCTTATTTCATATTTTTAATTGAATAATTTTATTGTAGATATATTTTTTAAAATATGATTGGGGGATCCTTAATTTGATATTATTATTATTTTTTATTTCATTAGTATTTTACATATTGTTTTGGTTTAATTTTTTACCACTTCGTTACTATATTTTGAGTGTTTTGGAAAATATTAACATCAACTTGAATGTGTTGGATATTTTTAAGACCTATTAAAATATGTGAACAAATTTGAACAATGAAACATTGTTTATATGAATAATGAAATAAACACCTTTTCATATTCAATTTTCTAGAAAAAGAAGGAAAATAACAGTAAATTTTGAAACAATTTCCATGATATAATGTCCAAGATTTATATATATTACATGTGAGGATTATAAAAAAATATTTAATATATTAATAATAAAATATTAAATTTAATAAAAATATAATATATCATTTAGTATAATTTTTTAGTGGTTTTTTGAAAAAAAATAAAGTACATTTCTTATAAATGTTTGAGATATTTTTTGGTTAAAAGTTCATTTAAAATTTACCAAAAACTCAATATTACCTCTACAGTATAGAATTCACCATCCATCAATATGTATGAATAATTATTTTCATATAGGAACATTAAATCAATAAAATACCTCTCAATAAATATCTATATGCAATTGATGATCCTGGTTGAACTAATTTGTCTGTTTGGGGGGTGCTATTTTGTGGGTTTTGAAATAAGTGTGGTTACTCTGGGAATACAATATCATTCCATTATGTTATTTTTAAGTGTCAGTAAATGAAGATGTTAGTTACTATATTTTGAATGATAAAATATTTTCAAGGATCTTTGGTTTGATAAATTCTGGGAAATAAGGAAAAATCATGTATGGGAATTTTAATGGGAAAAATATGTGTTAAAAGTTAGAATGGGATGTTAAATTCACTATATGATCCTCAGTGAAACTATTTAAATATTTGAAAATAATTATATTTTTAATTTTAATTCAAAAAGTAAAATTCACATGATTTTAGGTAGAGAGATGAAAATTATTTATTTTTATTATTATTTAAATGATGAAGGCGTGATTATCACATGAACGTCTAGGATGTTGAAGGTAAATATTTATAGAAAGAGATGAGTAGGATTCCATTTATTGAGTTAAAAATATAAATAATAAATTTCTATTAAAATTTTGGTAATATTCATTATTATTTCAGATAATTTATATCATTAAAACTATATAATGATTTCTAACACCCTGGAATTTAATGATATATTTGGTTTCAAATGAATTTAATCTTGATTATATTTTTTATTATATGATATATCAATTTTAATATGTTTTATATGAAACATCATGTTTAGTATCTGTTTCAACAAATCTCAGGATAATATTTCATTACATACAACATAATTTTATGCTTGCACTATAAGAAATAATGGGTTAATTTCCATCACACACGGCACTGAGTTTTGAGAAAACCAATATATATTATTAATATTATTTAAAAGGGACCATGATAACATAGTCATTAAACCATATGATATGAATATTAATAAATAATTTTTAAATAATATTTATATTTTTTTATATAAATAAATCAAATTTATTGAAAAATAAAAAAAACAATAAAGACTTTATGTATTTTGAAAATTCCATTTTATCAAATATTGTTCCTTGTACATATTATTAATAATGTTAATAAATTATAATTTCAGAAATTTTGATATTTAATTTTATATAATAAATGGTTTTTTTGAATTCTAAATTTCAATGATCTCTTATTGTGAATTTTTGGGTAGTTTTTGAAAGGTTTCATTTTTTGCTGAAAAATAAAAAATAATGAATTTTAATTTAAAACTATCTTTTGTACTAATTTTTTAAATAATTATATTATATGATAATATTGTTTTAAATAATAAAGAGTTTATATATATATATATATATTTCCAATTTATGTTATTATAATAACATTCATATTGAAATTGGATATTAAAACTATGTAAACATTTTATAATTTTCACTTTAAAAATCCACTTTCTCAACTAGTCTGAGGGATTAATATTAAATTATAATTTTCTAAATCTCAAATTGTAATTTAGAAAAATGGAGTCCATATTTGGAATAAGTATAATTCTTATTCTATAATAATTCCAAAAGAATTTCCGACCAAAATGAATAGTGAATGTTGTAAAAATTAATTACTGTGGTAAAGGTAAAAATGTGTTTACATGTGGATAAATTAAGAATAATATGGTTAAAATGACCTACCAATTTGAACAGATCCAATTTTCTAGCCCAATGTAGACCCTTATGGCCTTAGGATGTATTTTATTAGTTTTCATGGCACTTTCCCTAAAATTGAATTATATAATAAGCAATGTAAAGAAAAATGCATGGAAGTTTTTTTCTTTTATTTTTAATTTATATAATGCTTTGATATAGGGAAAAAATATGGATTATAAATATTATTTTTAAAGAAAAAAAAAATTTATGATGAAAATTTATTATAGTTTTTTGAGCTGAAATGATCTCTTCAAATTTGTATGAAACACAAACACAATAGTTATTTTGATAATAATTAAGTAAAATTAATAGTATGAAAAATATTAAATATGAATTTAATTGAATAAATTATTAGGTTTCATTAATATTTTTAGATAAATATTTCAATTTTTACTAGTGTGAACATTATATATTTCAATTCCAACATTGTATTCATATTTTTTAAAAATATATTTAAATGATTAATGTAAAAATTGAAATTAATGTTATTTTATGATATATTGAATTTTATTTAATGAATTAAAATTAAAAAAAATATTAAATTCATGAAATATATTATGTAATGATAAAATATATCTTTTATATTCCAATTATAGTAATGTTTTTCATTTATAATGATGATATTAAAAACTAAATAATAAAAATAAATTTAGTGTGGTTATCATTAAAACTGTGTTTTTTCACGTTACAGGCACTTAAGTTAAGATGAATTATCAACAAAAAGATGCAAAATATCCTCAGCTATTCACACATCTCATGCCATTTTTATTGAAAAGCCATAAAAATCACATTCTACCCCTAATATTATAGGACATAGATTGGGAATAAATCTAACATAGGGAGGCTTTTTGTTAACATATGGAGTATGACTGAAGAATATGAAATGTTAATCAAAAAGATTTTTTTTTAATTTCATCCAACATCACCAAAAATTAGTATTATAACATGCTAATATAATAACCTCAATATCATCAATATAATGATATTTTTTTAATAACGTGAAATACAACCATAAGAACATTCATCAAATGGTTTATGAAATCATCATTTGTGCATAGAGCGGATTACCGCCTCGGAAATCATTATTGCTCATTTTTCAATTACCACCTATTGAGCCTCGAAAAAATGAAGGATATACTATTTATATATTATATATGATATATATATTATTTCATTATGGTTCTTTATTTTCTATATCACACATACCATCATATTTTTCATTTTTTTAGAATATGATAATGTTGTTCTTGTGTCTGATAGACTACCTCCTCGCAAAGTGATGTGATTCATTCCCAATTTAGAAGTAATGTGTTAAGGATGGATTTAATAAAAATATATGATATATATGAAATAAAAACTATTCTTTATGGATAATTAATGTCATTTTATTTTATTTCATTCAGTTCATTAATAAAATGAAATCATAATTCATGCATATGTTTGGCCTACCATCTCCAGGAATGGCATATTTTATTTTATATTACTAATTTATTTGGATTAAAATGAATAAATTTAGACTATATATATATATGTGATATTTATAACATGGTTATAATTATATATATTATAGGAGCATGATTAAACTATGAGGAACAAAAATTTAACAAATCAAATCATATACCTGAATCATAACATTAACATGGGATTTCTGATAAATGGTAAATAAAATGTCATAAAAAATTATAGATTGTATTATAAATGTTAATATGGTTCTCTAATATATTTATAATAATAAAATATTTATTTTTAAGCAGTTTCAAATGTGTTCTATGAAATTCAATACAGAAAGTAAGGGATTCTATCTCAATTTTACTTCTATGAGAAACATGCCATATTTTCTACATATTTTATTTATTTGGTGTATATAATTCCCATGAATATATTTTATTAATAATATAATTATTTTTTTGGATTGATGTTACCACACGACATATTTTTTTCCTATGTGTGTAATCAAAATAAGTTTTTATAAAACTCAAAGTATGTTAATTAGTTATTAAAAATGGTGTATTGGTCTGTTAGAGGTCAAATCCACCAACATGGTGAAATATTTTGATTTGATTTTTCCAATTATTTAATTTGGTTAGACTGGAAAAAGATGTTTGACAATATATTTTTAAATTTATATTAATTTAATTAAACAATGCAGTTTCATTGTTTTGGAAATAGGTTTGAGAAAAGGAAAGAAGAAAGTAAAGTAAAACCAATCAATTGGTTTGAGATCAAATTTGATAAGTGTTACTAGGTTTTTTAATATTATCATTAATGTAAAATTGTATTTTATAAATTGGGTTTATTAATTCATGATGGGTCTTGGGGTTGATACGAGGAAGATCCAATAGTCTTGGTATCCCCACAATGATGAAGCCATCCAATATTTCCCTTCATTTGATAATTTAGTGTTTCAATAAATAATATTTGTATGGATACCATATGTTAACCTAATTTCACCTAAAATTTCACATTGCTCATTCCTCATTTATGGTTTTCAATTGAGAAACTTTAACATTACTTTTATATTTACTTGTCAATTGTAATGATAAAATTAAAATAAGGGGAATAGAATATGAAGATTAAATTGTAGAAATCCAAATACATGAATAATGATATTGAAATAAATACTATTAACCCTTCCGGCTTCTAATAAATAATCCTAAAAAATGAGCAAGATTACCCCCACATCATAGTAATGTG
The DNA here is from genome assembly GCA_963277665.1 of Viscum album. Taxonomy (NCBI): domain Eukaryota; kingdom Viridiplantae; phylum Streptophyta; class Magnoliopsida; order Santalales; family Viscaceae; genus Viscum; species Viscum album. Next base: position 1,920,802,083 of record OY728119.1, read on the forward strand.
TAAATTAGTTGGGAGGAAGACACAAAAATAATGCATAATGATGTAACATCTTGACCTGGGTTCCACGCACTCTTTCCCCAACCTCGTCGTTCACAGGACATCAAGTGTGCCACACTATACGATAGAAGATTTCATATAGAAACAGGGGTCTAATATCATTAATGGGGAGTATAAAACATCATTGTTACATAGAAAAAACCCACCAATAATAAAATAAATAATGAACAAATATATAAAGAAAACCATAAATATTCCATTATCAAATGAAAATGAATACAATATATACAATATCATACATAATGAGAAACTTGTCATGCTAATGTACGTTCCACATGTCAACATAAAAAATAAAAATTAAATTCATTGAATACTCCCAAACAGGTTTTGAACCAAGTCTGGTTCCCTCATCCAAGCTCTATCTGAACTCAACAATCAAATACATGGCCTTTTCCCTTATCGTTTCCTACAACCATGAAATCTAATTGAAAACTAATAAGGAAGCTCATGTAGGGTGTGAGTAAATATCATTAGTACACCACCAATAGTGTCTAAAACAATAATCAGTTATTAGAAAGTGTAGGTAGATTTATAAATAAGGAATTACACTACTTAAAAAAAGTTATCACATTATCAATTATTATTTATTTCACCACATAAATCTCAATGTTCTCCTAAACACTCATACTTCAGTATCTACTTCAGATCTTTCTATAGTCCAATGTATTTCCAAGGGTTATAATATCTTATTATAATATTGTGATGATTATTTAATTCACATAAGACAATAACCATGTGCTCATTATTTAATTCTTAAGTTTATACCCATTTTACCATTAAAACACACATAAAATAATCTCCATGTTCCCATTCGTTAATTCATACTTGGATTCCCATGTTACCATTAAAATGCTAAAAATATAAGGACTATTTTCCCATTATTTATTTCAAAACTAAATGACAATGTTATCATTCATAACATCACATTCAAATTACCATGTTACAATTAATTTACTCATAATAATTCTTTAATATATTATCCACCTCAACTCCATTAATAAATTTCCAATTACTTAAATACCATTATTACATTAGTTAATTCAATACTTAACTAATATCATTAATAATATTAATTAATTTGAAAATTAATTAATTAATTCTAATCTATTAGTCAACTAGACAGTTAAATAAGAACACCAATTTTATTACTAATTAAACAATTATTTTATCATGTAATTTCCATAATGAATTCTGAAATTAACATAGTATGTCAATCCTAATTAATTTACTCATGAATTAATATATCATTACACACAACTCAATTCCGCATAATTAATTTCACAATTAATTATCTCAATAATTATCTCAATATCTCAAAAATTATTCTAAAATTATTTATCTCAAATAACATCTCAATATATTAAAATTAATTCTCTAATTAATTCTGTAAATCAAGAACTAATATATATGAATTAATTCTATTATTAATTAACTTAAATAATCCTTCTCAAAATCTCATTATTAATACAAAAATTTATTATTTATATTAATAATCTCATATTCTCCCATTTCACATCTTATCAATTAATTAATTCCCAATATTAATAAATAAAAAATGAAATCAATTTCTAAACATTGAATAGAAATAATCTAATTAAATAATCGTAATTTAAATCAAGAATATATGATTTTAATTATAGACAACCTATCTCATGTTTGACTAGGAATTATCGGTAATGAAAATCCAAAAATATTGACCAGTACAATGACATATAATGTGATTTGAATCAAAACCCCTAAATTGCGAATGAATAAATCAAGATAATTGAAATATAGGTCAATATATACAATCCTAGATCTATATCTAATAAAAACATAAGAATAACCCCTTTCCAGGATGGGAGAAGAAAAGAGAATGAACATGAAACCATATGGGATAGAATCCACTTTCTAGGATGGGTGAAGATCTACAATCCAGGTTTCAAATAGAAAATATTGGAGGTAATAAACGATTAGAATCATTACAGGGGTATCCAAAATCATGAATGTGGGTATAAGGTCAAATGAGGGTTGAATTGGACTCAAAATGGGTGTTTAGGAATTATTAATACTAAATTTTGGGCAAGATAAATTCTTGCGCATGGATTTCTAGGACAGGGAAAAAAATTTCATCTAACCATGAACCTCATTTTAAGGGGACTATAGTTACTCCTAAGAGGGAAAATAGTTTTAAAAATCATGGTCAAACCATTAAAAACCCCACTATCGAGGGTTGTATGTTTTTCTGGGATGAAATGTGTAGTTTTCCCTCACTTTGTGTGAATCGTGCAGATTAGCTTTTTCTTCAATTTTTCCCCAATTTCATACTAATTATCTAAAACATAAAACTCAAATTAATAGTAATGAAAACAAGTGAAAATATTACATGAAATCAATATTGGGTCATCTCTAGTAAATTTTGGGAACTTATAATCTTCCCACCTTAAAATAGATCATCCTCAAGATGTGATCCCAGCCATGTATATGATTCTAAGTCAAAATCATTTGTCTACTGAGCTCACATATATGATTCCCCTTCCAATTTTTCCTCCTAAAAATTCACATGCTTCCAAAATAAATGATCTTTTGGTATGGTCTTTCCACTCAATACATTCTTAATATGATCTAACAAACATCTCATATGCTCCACAAGGGAGACATCTAACTCATGCTCAACATCATCCACCTAGATCACATGAAAAAGGATCGGGTGATACAACTGATGTTATGACACATGGAAAACTATATGAAAAAAATTATATTACTATGAAATATCAAATTAGTATTTTACTAGAAAGATTCTGTCAGCCACCTCAAATGTTACAAGGAACATGGGATCCATCATCCCTATCTTTGTATCCTATGGTGACCCAACCTAGGTGACCCCCCAATTAATATATGATCACACTATATAAACTCTATACCTCATCGATATATATCAAAATATTAATTTTATCTTCTCGGATCCATATCCATATGTTTCTCAAATATTTGTACCTACTCTAATGTCTCATTCTTGATAAATGACCCCAATAACATTAACTCACCTACCTCCATCTAATATATATGTGATCTGCATATCCTCTTATAAATATTAATATATGGTTCCATCGGTATTATAGCCTAAAAATTGTTATTATAGGATAACTCCACTAGATCTATGTGGTTCTCCCAATACCCTCAAAGTCTAGAACACAATCTCACAACATATCATCAAGAACATGTATAGTACAATCTAACAAACCATCTATCCATGGGTGGAAATCTATACTCAATAAAACCCACTTACCCTATTCCTTATATAATCCATTCCAGATGCATAATGTAAATCATGACACATGGTCTGAAACAAACGTCCATGGAACCCCATCCAGACGTACTATCTACTAAATATACAAGTCTCCCAACTGCTCCACTAGAAAGGTCATTCATTTAGGCATATTATTGTATAAGTTTTTTAATATTTCCTCAATAACCCAAATTGTGTAATTCTACTAAGTAACCCATTGGAGAAATTCCAAAATGTCTATTTTCAAGTCATCCAACTTCCACCCTGGAATGGGTAACTTCTGTAGGAAACTTCCAGGTCATTTGTTCTTGGACATAACATGATAATAGGTGTAACATCATGTAATTAACTCTTCCCTATCATTTTTCCTACATGACCACTAAAACTATAATCATATGTCATGGAACATTTTATTTCGCATTTCTGTACTATCCACCTTGATTCTTGAAATTCATGCATCAAAACCTCCTGGGTACTCATAGGCACAAAAAAATTCATTACATAGATGATCTCATCCTCCTTTAATATTTTAAATGAAGCTGACTACCCACCATAAATTATTTGTCTCATGTTCCAACATTACAAATCCTCATTCTTTTTGTCACTGATCATTCTAAAAAGTACATCCACCACTAAAATTAATATGAGACACATATTTTCTTGAATATCATGAACGTATACATTCATCTCAGCTTTTATTGACATCATCTTCGACTAATAACGAGCTTCCAGAGTCTGAGTTCTCCTACTCAAAGCATCTACAACACTTTTCCCCTTTTGGGCGCATATGGCAGCTGAAAATAAAATGATCGTATATACGAAATCTATCTCCGCTGCCATGTATTCAAATATCATTGATAAAATATACACTTCAAGATCTTGTAGCCATAAAATGCTAAATTGTGTTCTCCCAATAGGTAATTCCACCAACACATTAAATCATAATCCTCTACATGTAAATCAATGTCATATGTAGGTTAGTTCGTTCATGAGCCCTCAACATCCAAGACTCTTACACCAAATTTCAGTCCCTATGCATCAACACAGATCTATGTCCAACCCCAGGAGCATCACAGTGCACCCTGTACTCCAAATAAAGCATAGGTGGGATGAAGATTCTTTCATATGTCATTTTATTATTTAACTCCTAGAAATATTTATCAATGGTTTCCATGAAGTAAAACTTGATCCCTTTCAGGTTCAACCCTGATTGCGGTGATTCCAAATGGGATGAGTCCTAAAAAATTGATTGTAAAATATTGTTAACCCTAGAAATATATGGTTATAGAACACATTCTTGGGTTTATCTAAAGAAACCATAGAAATAAAATTCTTTAGGCCCACTAGTATGTGTTCTTATAAAATCATATGATCCAGGAAGAGCATTTGTTAAATACAATTCTGAAACATATATAAAGTGGAATATATGTAATTCTATATTAGTGTAATACATATGATGTCATGATGTTATTCATTATCATTATTAATCTTGAATTACATGATTATTTCATCCACAAAAACAAACAATAATTAATCTTCACGTTTATAATAGAAATTATTTATCAAGGTCATAAAAACTAGTTTTGTATTCTTTATCCCAAAAAACATTTTGACGAACTTATATAAGCCATGCCAACTTATAAAGTAAGTAATCAGTATATCAGATGTTATAAATCCAAATTAATGATACCCTTATATCAATAATATCATATAAAATATAAAATATCCCCTCAAGTGGCCAAGATATCATCAATATATAGAATAGGGAACCTATTTTTCAATAACATCCAGTTTACCTTTTTTTTAATCAATACATAAGCGCAAAGTCTCTTCAACCTTCTTAGAGAATAGAACCAGTAAAAACTGGGGATACATACTTGTATGGATAAATTCATTGTCCTATAACTCTTCTTGTTGAGTCTTTATCTCTTGAAGCCATGTTATAGTTATTCTATATGTTATAATAGAATCTGGTTAAACTCATAGCATATGTTCAATGGTGAATTCCACATATATCTTAAGAGGAATCCCAATGAATTATTTAGTCAAGAAATCCTAAAATATGCCAACTATGTTTGGAAATAAATCTTGATTTATTGAACCATCATCCATCATTTTAATACTATCCTAGGTTGTGAGCTATCCTAGTTGTGGATTAATTGGACCTTCTCGGCTATCCTGTTTATCCCCCTCTCCATGGTGAATATAGTTTTCACCCTTAGGATAAGTAAAATTCTCTATCATATGGTTCAAATCAATATGGTATTGGTACTCTACTAACTTGTCCATTACATGAATTAGGTTGAATCCTGACATGACAAGGATATAGAGATCCCATAGAAAATGATATATTAAAATCAAGAGAACATCCCTTTCCCAAAAAAAATTGACGCTTGATTTTACTCTCAGAGGTGTGTTTACTTCCAAGATCCCATGTCCTAACTCCACCAACTGGCTCAAACCATTCCCACATTGTGAAAGAACAAATAAATGATAGGAAACCATATCAAATAAGAGACTAGAAAAATTAGAGGATATGATAATAGTAACTCTCACTACTGGCAATCCAGTATATCTCTTCATATGTGTAGGCTATACTACATTAAAATATATTACCCATCGTCCTTGTGATGTAGTTCGACTACCATGAGGTTCAACACACTACTGATATGGGTGCTCTTATCAAAATGCAATGCATCCTTTTTCTCAACCACCTCGGCCTGTAGAATTACAGATTCCAGACAAATATGTTATCTCTAATCACCTTCCCACAAACTGGTTATATCTAGGTCATTTAACACTTCTCGTCAGTCACTGGGTCCTACAATGAAATTATAAATTTTCCATATTTTTGTAAAAATGAAACTCTACTTGTGGTTGGGGGAACATTCATTTGTATTTTCCCAAACTACCACTCTGGTGAAATTTCAATCTTGTAAGATCCGAAGAAAACTATCATGTTTCTTCTGCACCTAGCTTCCAATTACCATGAATGACATTTTCATAGAGAAATGTCATACTATTGGAGACACACCTTCTAATCATCCAACTTTAACTATTTGGCTTTTAATGGAATCCTCATTCATTTTCCCCTCAGCTATGAGAGCATGATCCACCACTTCATCACACATATTTGACATAAAGTGTTTAACCTGTAACTTAATATCACATTTAATTCCATCCTAAAAACACATAATCGTAGATGTTCCATCCCATGACAATGCTGGAGTAGTGAATTGAATAACTTTAAAGTGTCTAGCATAGTCCATCAAAAACAAACTCACACGAGCTAGCCTCACACACTTAGAAAACCTCTCCTACATCAATCTATCTCGATAAATGTTATCTTGGAACATCTCCTTGAATTAATTCCATAGAATACCATTAGAATATACAATCTGTACATGAATGTCCACATTCCACCTCTGAGATTGTGCGTTTTGGTGTAGTGAAGAAAGGGTTCGATGACAAACATCACCCATTCCTTTTTTGGAAATGGGTTCCTATCTAAATCACCATTTAAGTTTTTTCATCCCGGTCAACGTAATTGTCCGTTAATGACTGTTAAATTAACCCTGCAGAACTATTGGTCCTAGCGGGTGACTGCCTAGGGTTCAATCACTCATTTAATCTTTCTTTCTCAAATATAACATCCTTGGATAGTCTCAAAAAGGTTTATTCGTTGATACAAGATTTCCGAGCAGCCTTGGTTATGTCATTCATGTACCTGCTTTCCAAATGTTGGCGCTCGTTGGTTGATGGTTCGGCCAATAACAGTTAAGGCCTCCATTTGTCTATAGGATAGGAGGTCCGGATCACAACAAACTTCTTGGAGAGTATTGTTTCTTGTTCCCCGCTCTCTTATATATTTAAGTTGTGTTTATATGTTCCTGAGTCCTTGGTTAATTTCCAATGATTAATTCTATAGGCTGCACTTGGGTTGAAATATCGTTGTAGCCATGCACATGTTTGGTTCCATAGTGGTGATGCAGACATGATCCATTTAACTAGGTCCTCTGAAGATTATTGTCATAAATGGGGGATGGAGGGTGACATGATGTTGGGATCATACCAATAATATGGATTTCCTATGTATCCTTGGGAATGGAATTAGATTCCACGTAGTTCGAATTGTGTGGGGCTTCTACGTGGAAGCTACCCATTTGATACAGTTGATTGGGTGGACCCTTTTGGATGGGAACCCTATTGAGCTCGGGCCTTCTGGTAGGCTTCCTACATATACAAATTTGGTCAAGAATCAGATTTCTCATAGTTGAGATTCATGTGAATGTTGTAACCCATAAAAACTTCTATAGCCCACGCGATTCATGCTCGGTGTGAGAATCAAGAGGATGTGAAAGATTTCACAATGTACATGCCTCCTCTCCTATTGGTGGGTGACGGAGAAACTGTGGCCAAAGAGGTCGAGGTGACCATGGGAGAGGGTGTTGTGCAATGAACCCTTCAATGTGAATAGAAAATGAAGTTCATGTAGCCCAACCGTGGTAGATTGGGGACTTACCTCAGTGGAAGGAACTAGAATATGTTTTAGGAAGGGGAGGAGTCTCATCATTGACAAAAGGTGGGAGCGTACATAAACCCCTCTACGGATAACTATTCCTCATTAAATGGAAATGAGAGTTATCACTCTTAATCCTAAGAATAGGGAGGTTCACGTCACCATCTCAAGGTTTGACTCTGGGTTACCGTGGGAATGTAGCCTCATAGGCATTCTTGAAGCTTAGACTGTTGTGGGTAGGGCCTTCATGACATCACTTACTGTGGGTATGTAGACTCAATGGGGCACGCTGACGCACCCAATGGTCTGACCATATAGGTCTGATGGATTTGGATGAGGCTTTGACATGATTTCCGGGAATTGGTAAGTAGAGGGACTTTGGATGACTGGATGGTAATGGAGGGGTGAGGTTGGAACTAGAAGGAACAATACCCAAAACACCCTATTCTGCATGGTTCTTTATTATGTGGGATGGGGGAGGCTCTGCATACCATAGTGGTATGCATGAATAGGGGACACCCACATAATGATGAGGTATGCGATTGTGGGCATAGGTGGCCTAGTAACATGGTTGTATATAGCTTATCAAACAGATTGGGGTTCCATTAACGTACTGATGCAGTACGCACTGCTAGGTTCAGTCCGTGTAGTGGTCTGATTCACAAACCACCATTTTGAAGGATGGTTCGGGGGATCATCATCTGTGGGGATGTCATCCACGATAATTCATTGGTTTTCAGTTCACCCATTACGTTAAACATTATATTATTATTATTCAATTCCTCTATTTTGTGATTCATGGCCGTATGTACCTATCAAGGATGTGGTTTGCAATTTCGGCTTCACTAATGAATCAAGACTGAGGCCTTTCTCTAAGCTCATTCTTCACACCTTTGAGTCTCCCTCATGCTTTATTCATAATTCTTTCCTCATCCATCTCCCTATATCTCTACTTCTACTATGGTACATTTATAGAGAACCAAATAAATATTGTCTATTGGTTATGTGACACCATTTATGGAGGCCCATTGGATTAATATCTTGAACCACAGAAGACTTAGTCAATCAAGTTTCACAGAGGCTTAGGTTCGAGATAGTGGTTTATAGAGCCTTACCCAATCTCTTCATCTATGAATTGATAGGTTCACAGCATGGTATACAGAAGGTCCTACCGCATATGAGTCTGTCGGTGACATGGTTAGTGGCTTGCCTTGTTCGTTGGCTATCTCCCCATGGGCTAGGGACACACGGAACATTCCGTATACCTATTGGATCGAAATATAGCTAGTCTCCTACACTTCCTAGTTATGGTTCTTGGGACACTAGAATTCCATTGGAAACATGAATCTCTTCATGTTTTTTTTTTCAAATTTGAAACTCGATTCGAGTCCCTTCACCTTTCAAGTCTTATAGATGTACCTTCTCCCTTCTGCAAAGAGATTGTGGGGATATTTTCTTCCCTTGGATGAATTTTCAGGACACTAAAAATGCTCCCATAATAATTGTGTCCATTCGGAATGAAAATGGAACTATTCCAATGTTGAAGCATTCATGAACTAAAATGGTTCACGGTAGAACAGATAGACTGGTAGAAGGGGACCACACCTATATATAGAGGTCCGTGTTATTTGTCTTTTACCATTTATTACTATAAAATGTGATATCGATCTATCTGGACCTCTCTTCTATTTCATAGTGTGCTCTTAGTGAAAATCACGCTCGCGAACTGGTTTGTATGTACCGTGAACTGATATCCCTGCCAGTATTCCCTCCTCGTACCACATTTTGGATTCTAGGAATGGGAATGTATAATTTTGTTACATGAAAAATGGATTTTCTGTAGCAGAATTCCATGCATATGAAGTTTCCAGATACCGCACTTGGATCAGTGAACCTGAATTTTATAAATATTAACAATCCAAACATAAACAATAACTCGTAATTTCTGAACCCGAACTTGATCAATTCCAAAGTTCACAAGCCATCTTTTTCGAATCTTTCTGTTCAGCGACAAATGCTCTGCGGGCCAATTCCTCTCAGATTTTTCACAAAACATGGTTCTATGTGGGGTTACTTCCACGTACCATGAAGTATGTGGGATGTTGATACCACTTACCATTTCTGGAATCCATACGTGGAGCTTCTCGGGGACACATTTTGGTTCCTTTAACCATTTTTCTATAGCCTTTATCAATCAATTTTTATTGGAATGAATTTTCGTCAGCTTCTTTAATCTTTTGGGTAGGCTACATTTAATGATTCACAGGCTACATCTAGATCGATGAAGACAAGGGAAACCATGGTAAAGAATAGTGATGATCATCTTTGAGAACACATAATCCCCTGAGAAAGCTTCTTGATGGTCTTATTGACACCAGAGATCTTCGCTTATCCATTATCTGTATAGTTTCCACTTTATGGATTTGGCTCCTCACCAACGTGCCCAACGGTTTCCTGACCCTGGAATCCCTTTCTTTCTCTTGGAGGCACTGCAAGGTCATGATCATTCTAATATTTCCCCAATATGAGAAATCTTCACCACTATGATTCAAGATAATTTCTTCATATTAAGAGGCTTGGCATGGACTCAGGGAAACCACTGGTGTCGCGATGACATCCCGAGACTAGACCCAAGACTACCCATCTATTATCAGCATCTCCCAAGAAGATTTTATAGGAGGATGGAGCACCATGTAGGATTTTCAGGTCGGAGGATGTTTTTATAATGGCTGGGACTGGACATTTTGGGTACATCAAACCTGTCTAGAATCCCCTGACCAATTAGAGGTAGTAGTCTTGTACCTGGCAGCATGGGATTCTTAGTTTGTGATCTTTTTCCAGGAAAATTTTTCCAGGAGATGCTGAGCCAATGGTCTTCTAGAACCAACACCATTAGATTATTTCATGGAGAGGTGGGGGTCAGTCAATGGGATATCCACCAACTCGGGTGAATCCCTATCCTCAGAGAAATATATGTTGAATTTCTCCCAGAGACACCACATGGAATGATACTAACCCTGTCTGTCTTATGAAAAGCAGTCTACTGGTTATAGTAGAGGGATTACTTGATCATCCCCTCAAGGCTAACTCTCTCATCCAATTCGATGAAATCACTAGATTATTCCTATAGATGAACAGACCCAATATGAGGTATCACCGCAATCAAAATCATCCAACCCTCCAGTCCCACCATATTCCAGGATCTTATCGTGCCACCCTTGAAGTAGGACACGTGGGAATAGGAGCTTAGACCAGACGTTTCACCTATGCTCTGGGTGGCTGGTTTCTCTTCTATATTCTTGAGTGGATGTATTTTACCATCCCATGATGTATATATTGGGGTTAAGGACTTCACATTGACAACGGTGGCCACACTGGCTGAGGGACGACCCATTATTTTGGCCCTTCCTACCATCTCAAATCTTTATTAATTATTGGGATTGATGCAAGAAGTTAGGCCTCAGCATCGTTTTAGCGGACCATTCCAATTCTACTATGGGTGGATGGAAGAACACTTCCCCTATTATGTATACCAACATAACACATGGGTTCCCCATTATTAATTTCATCGTACTCTTCTCAACATTTCTACCCTTCGTCCCATGAATCTGAGAATTATTTATGAGGTTGGGTTGTAAAACGATGCCTCTCATTTTCTTTTTCACCGCATCCTACCCATCATTGATCATTGAGAGTTGAAAAGGGTGGTATCTTGGATGAATGATCATACATCATCACCATTTGGAATGGGATGCTCATTGCTCATATAGAATGAGTAGTCATTTGTGAGCTGTAACTCCCCTACCAGTTAGTAAGAAATTTGAATACCTTCAGTAGATTGCACTGCTTCTAATTGTTAAACTATTGGGATAATCTATGGATTTGGTTCTCCAAAAATAGTGGCTAATGATGATTCACGAAGTTGATTGTAGGGAAATTACTGTTCCTAACATAATGTGGAAAAAATTTCTATCACTGGAGTATGCCCAACTATGTGCAATTTGTTACCCCGATGGGATGCTGAAGGAACCAGTTCAGTGGGTGCAGAGACCCTTAACCATTTATTGCCTCGTCCTTGTCCCAATGAAAATGAAACACATTCTTTCTACCACGAAGAGTGAAATAGTTATGCTTTCCACTTATGACCCTACAACAGCCAAGAGGGATACACCTCCTACTCTGGCCCTTATGGTAAGAAGGTGTTCGGTCCATTGTCAAAAGTGTTTGGGAGAGGTTTCATAAGTACAAAAATTTTGGTGGATGTGATTCATAGTAATCCTCTCTAATGCATATTTCCGATGATATTAATGAGGATGGCATCAGCTGAGAATCACCAATCATCCTGGAAGCTGCAGTTAGTCTTCTGCATCCAGCTCCAGTGGCTGGGCCACCTGAAAGAAGGTATCATATTCAATCTTGGGTGACCTTCCTTTAGTCCCTCATCACTCCTGTAGTGACACTTTCTTCTTACAGACATGTGGAATTAGGGAAGGATCAATGTACTGGTATTGTGTCAAGGCATCAAGCAGTTCGAAGAGAGGCATGGTGCCAGTTACGTTCTCTTTCTTCAGAGACACCGTTGGAAAAGTATACTGATGATGGTGAAAATTTTAAGTGTTTATTCTCTAAGCTGGGTTCTAGCAGTAATAACTATCAGCACTTACACAATTATATTTTACAAATCATTATTTCCTGAGAAGACCTTGCCTCCTACGAGGACAAGATGACCATGTTCAATTCCTCCCATCACTAGTTGGATACCATCAAATATATTTCCAAATAATTTGATCATCTCAAGGCCAAGGAGGTGAAGGCACATGTTATGGTGGTGACCCAAGAAGAGTAGATGCTAGAGTGAGAAGTTCATGCAGCAAGGTTGAGGGAACAACTTGCCTCCTCAGTCGCCCAATATAAGGCTATCCAGAAGAACCGCGAGGACCTTGAATTCATTCTTGAACAGATGCATTCGATGGTCAAGGATGAAATGGAGGACAGAGTTTCTTTGGAGTAGACTTTTGATGGCCCGTGGCAATCACATTTCATTTTTTTGGAAGGGGTGAATAGAGCCTTGTTATAGTTCTGTCTCAAATCATGATTTGTACACTCTTTCTTAAATAATCTAGAGAGACTCTGAATTGGGGATGTTCCTCTATTTTTCATTAACACAAGGGGAAAGATTTTCCATTTAAACATATTTTCTCTATCTCCTCTAATCAGCATCATTTCAATCAAGTATTAATTTTAAATCATGACTTGAAATTAGTAAACTAAAATAATCAAACAGAGATATAATTTTTTCTTGAGCCACATGACTCAGCAAGTATAGTTTGACTATTATTGAGTTTTTATGGAACAAAATACAAACTATTACATATTTTTCATTATTATTACTCTAATTTTTTCCTTGGCCTGCATGGTATAAGATAAATGGGTAATACTGGGCTTTTTCTTAGGATATCTTTTGCAGGTGTTTGAACTAAAAATCTTTAAGAACTTTTTTATGTGGATCATTGTTATTAATAAAATTATTCTTGAATTTTACCCAGAGGTGAATTTATTGGATTTTACCTCTGGGAATTATGACTTCTTTTTTATAGTAGTTTACAGTCCTACCAATAAAAATTATTTATGATGTTTTAGGTCATAAAACTTTGACCAAACCTTGTAGGGCAAGGGACCCATTTTGGGACTATCAGACGAGAACATTCTAATAACATTTAGACAAGGAATATGGATTTTTCTTGAACCTGGGTTTTAAATTTTAAACATTCATGAGGCTCATGAGTCTTTTTGCGCATACGGAGGTAAGAAATGACTCTCCAGGGGACGAATTTTCCTTAGATTGATGGCCACTTTTGTGGGCAATATAAACAGATCCATCGAGGCATGATGTTCATTGTAAATAAAAGGTTGATGCATGACACTTGCCTTCCATTTCTGATGGCCTAATAGGATTTCAAAGTATTTTGATTTATTTTTAAGTTAGGAGCCACTGTGGGTGGCTGGCCAGAGTATTGGTGTTTGAAAATATTAGGGACATTCGTGTCGGCTTTGAGTGGGAAACTGTTCACGCACAAGGGTTTTTTATTTACATGAGTGATGGAGAGTTGGTGAATGATCTATTAAGTTAGTAATCCTTTTGATTTCAGTGGAAATTGAGAAGAAGAAGGTATATAAGTAGTTATCCAGGTGTTTTCTAAATATGGTGTGCGACAGAACATGATTTTTTGTTGAACTTTTTGATGCTGGAAGGGAATCTCCTGGTGAAGAATTTTCCTTCGATTACTGTCCATTTTTTGTGGAAACATATACAGATCCACTGGGACATGATGTGCATTTTCAGTCAATTGTGTTCTCATGACACTGTCTTTATATTTTTGAGGGATATGGCGGACTATGGAGATTGTAAAATTTCTGAATACCATATGTGGCCTTTGACAAGGGATAAACTTGATTATCTAAAAGGGAATTTTAACTACACTTCTTCAAGGATACCTGAAAATGTATTGGATAATTCTTCTTTCATATGAGGATCAACTTCATGCATACAGATAGGGTACCTTTTTGCAACCTCAAATGGGGACCAAAGATGAATCGGGCATACATGAAATCATATGTCAAGGACATGTGTAAGGAGGAATGTGTAAATGATGACATTGAGGGACCATGAATTTGGAGAGATGGGATGAGGCTTGGAAGTCATTGGGAGTACTAAGACAGAAAAGGATGCTCATGGGGATGAATATCCCATTGATTCATGGCCATTTTTTGGGTAACGTATACAGAGCCACCCGGCCATGATTTGCATATTCATGCAGAGGTGTATGTGGCACATTGTCCTTCTATATTAGATGGCCATGAATGGCTATGTAGATTCAAGATCACTCAGATCACGGATTTTGAAATACGGTAAGGGTGTTCCCATACATATTAGGTATATTTTGGCCACTCTTTACTCATGGAATCGGGTTTCCCTTATGTATATTTGACTCTTACACGGGGTGAGGTATTTATTTCATTTTTGGGATACCAGGTCATTCAGTGCCACATGGCCAGAACATGGGGCTCCTCTCGGGGGGGGGGGGGAGGGATCATGACATGCCTTTTAGGGTCGTGCTGTTATGACCGAATTCCTGGGTTATTTGTCCATAACATCTCTTTGGATCTCTCACTGAAATACCTATGATCTCATGAGCTATGATTAGGGTGAGAAACAGGGGATTACGCAGATTTCGCGTTATCACATAGGAATAGAAAAATCAAAATTAGAGGAAAAGTTTTCACCTAAACCATTACTATGCAGTTTAACATCATACACCAATGATGATTTTGTCTTCTTAGTTTATCATCATGCGGTGAGGATGTGATGTCATGTATTTCAAAGTCATGTTGTAAGGACGATTTTCTATCATAAATATCTTCATAAGTTTTTAGGTAAATCGCAATTAGGATGTTCATATGTTTCGTAGACGTGAGCGATGATAGAAGCTATAAACCATAATCCCGAGGGAATCATGAATTAGGAGGGATGAAAGAGGGATATGAAGCTTTTGGGAATACTGAGATAGAATATGAATATTTAATGGACTAATTTTCCTTTGATTGATGTCCATTTTTTTGTGAAACATATGCAGATCCACTGGGGATGATTTTCATAGCAAAGAAAATATGTCTGTGGGACCTTGGCCATTCATCTCAGATGGCCTTGAGTGATTATGAGGATCCATGTTTTCTCGAGGTATGAAGTGTGTCCAACGGAAAATATGATCCTGGGAATGTGAGAACATCTATACCATGATTAACCTTTGAACTAATTGGATCTTCCAGATAGGTTTGACCCATATGTACAGGGGAAAGAAGGATCTTCGGACATTCCATGAGAGGGATGTGCGGAATCTCATAATGCTTAGGACTTGGATACACATAAATCATGAGGAATATTTTTGTTTATTTTCATGTAATAGGACCTATCATTGGATCTTCGTACAAGTATAGCCTTTGTATGGGGGAGATGGGCATTTTATTGTGCTAGGGGTTGGGCTAGGATGCCAAAATCTAGGCTAACTATGTATCCTGTAAGGGCATGCATCAATCCATATGTAGTTTTAAATGTTACCTATAGATGGTTGATAAATATTTAAGGTTATTTGATGGTATTTTATTATGATGGAGATTTGATAGAATGGGATGGTAAAATCTGGTCATCCCTAAGTATCCTTCAAGGGAATGAATCAAGCCATACATAGTTTCGTACATTCCCTATGTCGATCTGGCATGGTCCATGTGTAAGAACAAGTGAGGGTAGAAAATGTGAGGGAATTTTATTTTCATATATGTGTATGGCTAGACCCGGATTCCAAGTCTAAGTGTCACTATCTATCCTGCGAGGGAAAGAATCATTCCATACATAGTTTTGTGAGTTCCTTGTACCAATTTGTCTTAATTCACATACCTGGATATTTTTATTTCATTTTCTATGAGTTCCAGGTCGACCATATCTCTGAAAATTTTTTCTTTATATGAGAGTTCCTTACCACCTATCCCAATCCCACGTGAGTTATACTTGATGATAGGAACATGGAGTGGTCACAGGGCCTCCTTCACAAGTATGGGGAGGTAGAGAATGTGATAGGGGCATTTCAATGTTTGGGGGAACTTCATTTTTTGGGGGGATAGGACTAGATCAAAGATCTAGGAAACACTATATATCCTGCGAGGGTAGAAATCAAGACATGTGTTGTTCTATGAGTTCCCTTCACAAATATATCATGGTTAAGGGGTAGGGGAAATTTTAGATTCCATGTATGTCACCCTACTCCACAGTTGGATTTCATAAGAGAATCCATACCATTGATCCTAAGATCACATGATTTATACTCGATGTGGGAAACAAGGTTTAAAACCCCATGGTTTTGAAAATAAATATAGAATGCAATTTTATAATATAAACATTAAACACTACTTTGTCTCTTCTATGTTTTTAATTTCAAGAAATGGTCATCTAGAGTGGTGTTCAGTAAGTCATTTGGAGTCTGGTAGAACAAACTTGTTTTTTAGTGAATTGTAACATACCCTTATGAATTGTAACATGAATAGTAGTAGGAATAGTAATATGACCCTTGAATAGTAAATAATGATATTATTTTATTTTCTTAAGGAAATATGATAATGGGATCTTAATTAATATTTCAATGTCACATAAAACAAACTACACTTCAAGATTGTTATTTTTCGAATTTACTATGACCTTATTTAAAAATTAAATTAATAATATATAGAAAAATTATTTTTCAAAAATGGATTTCACTTTTGAATTCTACAGGTCGAAAAATGGTAGGGGTGAAATTTTGGGATTTTTCTGAAAATCTTAAATTCTTGAGGAATAGTGAAATACGGTAAAATGCTGTATATTCAATTTATCAGTTAAATACACTATTCATGACATCAAAAGTGATTCAAGGCCACTTGGATCTTACTCACATGCACTTATTAATATTAGGGGTCACATGAAACAACACTATTTGGTTGTCTTGAAAGAAATAATATAATAATGAATTAAATATTAAAATTATACACCTCTCCTCCACTAAAAAACCCCCACCACTACCACTTCTCTTCACACCTCTAATCCTTGAAACTCTGAAATTTTCTACCCAATTACACTTACCTGGTCACTCCCCATGACCAGGAAGCTCTTAGTCTTTCTAAAATAACAAAACCTCTTCCCCTAAGGAGTTTCTCAAGTAGGTTATTTCAAGAGGTAAAGCACCCTTCTTTCTCTTTTGGTTTTATTTCAATTTATCTACTTTTTTTATGATCTCCTCAACTCCTCTCTCTAAATGAACATGATAACTCCAGTAACATCTATATACTGTATTTATATCATTTGATTGGAACAAGCATCAAAAATATTCTTATTCCCTCCATTTTATTTTTCGACGTCCATGAGGTTCCGATTTATAACATTCGTGGACAATGAAGTTTTGTTCTTCAATTTCTTCTTCATTACTGTTCATGAAACCATATTCATGGTTAATTCAGACTATAATATATTTTTTATAAACTAATTAATATTTAGGAACCATAATATGTACATATAATTATGTTATATGACCAAACTAGTTCATAATATTCCAAATATCGCCTAATAATCGAAGTGGTTGTCATCTAATGATTCATCATCATTACATGTATCAAAATGAAAGAAATGAACATTAACAATTATTCATGTTCATTAATAATATATAATTCCAATCCCAGAGATTTATAACCATTACACATGAACTTCAATACTTATGAACAAGTGAATCGAATAAGAAAATAAAGGAAACAAACACTCCAGAAGGACGAAATTCAATACAATAACTTATCAATAATGACATAAATGAAATAACTAGAATTATGGTAAAATAAAAAAATTTCTAATAGGTTCTGAAATAATTTATTAACAAGTATCATTTCATATTCCAGGAACTTAAGTACAAGAGAGGAACACATTTGGAGTTAAGGTACGGGTTTTCCCACCCGAACATCCATTTTCATTTGGGATACGTTTATTGTCTAAATACCTCAATGAAATTCTTATGTATTGTTATGTAATCCTCATATATTATGTGTGAGTATCATATATATGTTTAAAAATGATAATAATTCCTTATTTTATGCGTAGTTACATTTTTTAAAATGAACTTCAAAACTTGTTTCAAAAATACAAAGCCCAATTCAAGGGAATTTCTCAAATTCTTACCAATTTTTAAGGGCACTCTATAATCTGTTTCTGGAAACCATTATCTTTATAAAATCACCCATTTTATTATGAAAATACTATCTTACTTCACTTCTGGTTTTATACAATGTTTTTTCCAAAAAAACAATTCTTTTCAAAATAAAAGAGTATTTATCTCCAAAATTGCTTAATGATTTTATGAGATTGTTTCAACACTCTTGTTGATTCCATAGTATCTATTGGGTTTAATAATTTATGAATTCATATACCATATTTTATTTAATGGATAATGAATAACTCTATTTTGGATGATCTATCCTAAAACCATTCACCATATTATTCTGAATGGTTAGTGTTTTATGTTTAATGATTGGGGAAAGATAGTTATATTTCATATGATAGCTTTAATATGAATGTATTTGTTTTTTTATGTTTATCCCTACTCAAATGAGGAATGAATTGGACTTATTATGTGATGGGTGGGACCCATTATCCCCTCAATGCATCGGTAGGTCTCATTAGACAAATAGATGTGGAATTGGCCGAGGACTTTCCCAATGTGATATGGATTTTGGCCGAGGTTTTAATCACTATATGTCTTGGCCAAAGCCATGAAAAAATGATTCAGAATTTCCGACATATTAACTTCACTCATTATGAAGCTAGTAATTTAATGTTCATGTGGATATTCAACTAGTAGAATACCATGGATTATTTTTTATTATGTTAATATTTACTCAGCTCATATTCCTGCCATAATCTGTAAAAGTTTATTATTAAAGGCATGTGTTTTTAATATTTCACCATGTATAATGTTTATATTATCTTCCAATGTATCCATTACTCTTATAGAGCATTTAATATCACCCTTTCTTATGTTTTATTTTTCTCAGTATATGAAGAAGTAAATTATGAATGACATGAAAGCATAATCTATGAGACATAATGTTTCTAGTGGAATAAATTTGTGTTGTTTTTCCCTTCATGTTGTAATGATCAACTATTTTATGTATTTGTTTCTAATAATACTAAAATGCCCAGTCCTTACGGATTCATATTCCTTGTATTTATGCCTACTTAATCAAATAAGGCACCAGCTCTAGGAAACTAGGGTTGGGTCCTTACAGTTGGTATCAGAGGAACTTTAGTAGAATACTTGGAAACTAGAATTAGAAAATGTAGAATTAGGGAATAGTACCAAAGTTAGTCTTTGAGGATATACATACAATAATGTCAGGGTATTTTGGTAAGTAATAGATTATTTGGATATTTCAAGCAATACATCCTTGTCCAGAAACGAGCAGGTAGAGGCGGCTCTGGCACATATGTATCTAGGTGTAAAACCTGAAAAAACCGCTTTGAGATAGAATCGAATTGGAACTAGTGCACAAAAACAGGCCTTGCTGCAATCATGGTTACGACACTCCTAGGGGATATTCTTAGGATAACTCACATTTTATTTACAAGACATTATGAAGGATTGAAATGTAAAATATTCCTCAAAGAAACCATATTTTTGAATATGGGATTAGCCATTCGTAGGATCTCAATTTTTTTCTAAGTATATTGTTATGTTAAGATTATAGATTATGATTCATAACCTAATATAGTGTATTCAATTATCTAGATATGGCTCCTAGTGGATGGAATGGAAATCGCACGAATGCACGTGTCCCCTATAGGGAGTTTCCTCTGATGTCAGATAATGATGTTAGGTCTGGTGCTGTGATTGGTGCTGAGAAACTCATAACTATACTGGAACAACTTACTCAGGTTATGAATAATAACTTTACCCGTATGGAGCATCCGGATCCACCACGTGGAGGAGCCATGCTAGATCGCTTTATGCGACAAAAACCTCCATCATTCAACGGGACTACCAACCTGTTTGTAGCAGAGCAGTGGATGTGTTCCCTTGAGATGATATTTATCGCTTTGGGATGCAATGACAGAGAGAATATTTTCATGGCAGTCTATAGTCTATCAGGAGATGATGATCATTGGTGGTTCTTATTCCAAAACAAAAAGGATGAGGAAGAGATAGAAGAGACAGAATGGAGTGATTTTAAAGAAATCTTCTTAGAAAAATATTTCCCTCGTGAGAAGCGAGCAGATATGCAGATACAATTCTTGAATCTGAGGCAGAAGGAAGATGACAATGTTTCAAGGTATGAACCAAACTTAACAAGATTAGAAAGACATGTTGTAGAATACATATTAAATCCATGGAGAAAAATTGATCAATTCTTTGATGGCCTAAAGCCATTCCTCTGACGGGGACTGGTCTCCCAAAATTATTCATCATATGAGGATAGAGTTTCATGTGCCATCAAGATAGAAAAATAATTCTCTCAGTCTTATGACTTTATGGGAAAGTAATAAAAGAAGAGGGCTGCTGAAAACCCTAGGAATGGAAATAAGGAAACAGGGAAGAAGGAAAGTGTCGAATTTCCACCATGTGACAATTGTTGAAGGAAACACCCTGGTGCATGCTTAAAAGGAAATGGATTATGCTACAAATGTGGTCAGAAAGGCCATATTTCTGGTGATTGCAAAGGGAAGAAGGAATCCAATGATGTTCAATGATATAGTTGTCGAGAGATGATACACTATGCTAATTATTGTCCAAAACATTAAGGAAATATGAAACAGAAAAGGGCAAGGGATCAGGGACAATATTAAGCAATCACAACTGCAGATCTTGAAGTTCTTAATGACATGGTGGTAGGTACATTAATTGTTTCCTCAAGTTTAGCCAATGCATTATTTGATTCTGGGTAATTGCATTGTTTCATAACTTCCCAGTTTTCTATGAAAATTATATATTTACAATTTGATTTAACAAGTGATTTATCAGTTAAAACTCCTAAGGGATGTATCACTGCTATAATGTTCTGTCAATCAGATCACATTAGTGAAAATAGATGTTCTTTATCTACTGATCTCATCATCTTACCCATGATTGAATTTGATATAATCCCTGGTATGGATTGGATTTCGGACAATGATGCAAATATTTATTTTAAGAAGAAGGAGGTTATGAATTTTGATGACAATCATAATGAACACCTCATCATTAGAGCAGAATCATCACCACCTGATTCTTATCTAGATCCACCCCCAGGAGCTCAACTAAATTCTATTATTTGGGAGGAATTGAATGAAATAATTGTGGGTGAGGAAAGGAATGTTCAAATAAAGTATGTACCTATTGTGAGAGAATATGTTTATGTGTTTCCATAATATTTACCTGGACATCCTTCAGAATGATAAATTGAGTTTTCCATTGATTTAATTACTAGTCCATGGCCTATATCAAAGACCCCTTATAGAATGTCCACAGTTGAATTAGTGGAACTAAAGAAACAAATAGAGCTATTGATTAATAAGAGATTTATTTTCCCCAGTATTTCTCCATGGGGAGCCTATATCCTTTTTGTTAAGAATAAATATGGATCTTTGAGGTTATGTATCGACTATAGGGAGATCAATGCTATAACAATAAAGAACTAGTATCCCATACCTCGCATTGATGATTTATTTTACCAACTTCACGAATCCCAATACTTTTCAAAGATTTACCTTCGATCTGGATATCATCAGTTGAGTGTAAAGAAGGAAGACATTCTGAAAACATCATTTAGAAATAGGTACAGGCATTACGAGTTTACAGTGATTCCTTTTGGATTGAGTAATGAACCCTCTATTTTCATAGATCTAATAAATAGAGATTTCAAGTAATATCTTGATTATTTTGTAGTGGTATTTATTGATGATATCTTGGTATACTCCAAAATCATTGAAGATCATGAAAATCACTTCTGCATCATCCTAAAGACTCTTAAAAGACATGAATTATATGGTAAGTTTAGCAAGTGTGAATCCTGGCTTCATGAGATTTCTTTTCTTGGCCATATTGTCTCTATGGATGGAATCCTATTTGATCTTGAAAAGAAAAAGGCAATCAAAGATTCTCCCAAACCAAAAAACATAACTGAGGTATGTAGTTTTATTGGCTCAACAGGTTATTATAGGCGTTTCGTAGAGAATTTTTCCCGACTGGCTAACCTACTAACGAAGCTCACACATAAAGGGGATAATTTTTTTTGGACAAAATATTGTGAATAATGTTTCCAACAATTGAAGATAAGATTAATCAATGCTCTTATATTGACTCTACCATCATGGAATGATAGGTTTTTTATTTATAGTGATACTTCAATGAAATGACTTGGTTGTGTCCTTATGCAAAATGATAGGGTAATTTATTATGCATCACGACAGCTAAAAATTAATTAGAAAAACTATCCTACTCATGATCTTGAGTTATCTATTGTAATCTTTGATTTGATGAAATAGAGACATTATCTCTATGATAAAAAATTTGAGATTTATAATGATCACAATATTTCGAAGTATATTTTCTCACAGAAAGAACTCAACAGGAGGAAAAGGAGATGGCTTGAACTCCTCATAGATTATGATTGCACCATACACTACCACCCAGGGAAGGAAAATAAGGTGGCAGATGCTTTGAGCGGAAATTATCATGGATTTTTGAACAAGATGAGAGTTGAAAGGGATCCTATTTGTATGGATATAGTAAATATGGATATGGGAATTACCATGGAAGGTGAACCAACAATTCTTTTTCAAGTGGTTACTAAAACATCTTTACTAGAAAGGATAAAAAGTTCTCAGGCTGATGATGATGAGTCTCAAAAGAAGAATAAACTGTGAATGATGGGAGATTGAGTGACATCGTATATGAAGATGGAATTTTGAAACTTGGGAAGAGGCATTGTGTTCCCAATATACCTGATCTAAAAAGGGAATTTTTGGATGATGCTCATAGTTCAAATTTCTCCATTCCCCCTGGTAGCACTAAGATGTATAGAGATTTGATGAAACATTTTTGGTGGGACAACATGAAGAAGGAGATTGCTGATTTTGTGTCAAGATGTATGGTTTTTCAACAACTGAAAGGTGGAAGGCAACATCCTGGATGAGTATTGAAACCTCTTCCCATACTTGAGTGGAAATGGGATAATATCATGATGGACTTTGTCATGGGACTACCAAAGACTCCTAGAAGTAACAATTCAATATGGGTCATTATTGATCGTCTTACCAAGTTAGTACATTTTCATGCTATAAGATAAGATATACCACTTGAACGTCTAGAAAGTGTATATATTAATGAAGTTTTGATACTTTAGGGAGTACCCCTATCGATTGTTTCTGATCATGATCCACGTTTTACATCACGATTCTGGAAAAGTTTTTAGAAGGCCCGTGATACTGATCTTCGTTTGAGCACTGCCAACCACCCAAAAACTGATAGACAATCAGAACAGACTATTCAAACATTGGAAGATGTGTTGAGGTCTTGTTCACTTGATTTTCAGGGCATGTGGGATCATTATTTACCTCTCGTATAATTTTCCTACAACAATAGCTTCCATTAAAGTATACAGATGACACCAAATGAAGCATTATATGGGAGGTGATGTCGTAAACCAACTTGTTAGGATGATGTTGGATAAAGAAAGATCGTGGGCCCGGAACATGTTGAAGAAACAATGGAAAAGGTGAAGATTATCCAGAACCATATCAAAATAGCTCAAAGTAGTAAAAATAGCTATGCTGATAACCAAATGACGGAATTTGGGTTTCAAGATGGTGATCATGTTTTCCTAAAGGTATCACCATGGAAGGGTATTATACGATTTGGTAAGAAGGGAAAATTAAGTCTTAGGTACATCATATCTTTTGAAAATTTAGACCAAATTTCAGCTGTAGCTTACCGTTTTCCAATGCCTCCAAGTCTCTCCAAGGATCAAATTGTGTTCCATGTGTCAACGTTAGGAATGTACATGCCAGACCCAACACATGCAATCACTTATGAAGAAGTGGAACTTGATCCTGATCTATCATAGTGTGAAGAGCCTATAAAGATTCTTGATATTAGAGAACAAGTATTGAGAAATCAGACGACTCGCCTGGTGAAGGTTCTATGGAGGAACCATAAGATGGAGGAAGCCACATGGGAGCCTGAGGAGATTATGTTAAAGACATAATATTTGTAGGTAACATTCTGTGAATTTGGAGGAAGAAATTTTTGTAAGGAGGGGTGAATGTAACACCCCAAGTTATTGAAAATAAATATAGAACGAAATTTTATATTATAACCATTAAACATAACTTTGTCACTTCTATGTTTTGATTTTCTAGAAATAGTAATCTAGAGTTGTGTTCAGTAAGTCATTTAGAGTCTTATAGAACAAACTTTTTTTTTGGTGAATTATAATATACCCTTATAAATAGTAATATGAATAGTTATATTACCATTGAATAGTAAATAATGATCTTATTTTGTTTTCTTAAGGCAATATGATAATGGGATCATAATGAATTTTTCAATGTTATATAAAACTATCAACAATTCAAGATTGTTATTTTTCAAATTAACTATGACCTTGTCACGACCCGACCCAATGGGGCTCGACTCGCGACTCCCCATTCCGGCCTCCAGTAGGCCAGGGGCTGGAAACTAGCTTCGAGTAGGCTATCACACACATGTGAGGAATTAGCCTAAGGTACATGTACACAGGATCCCATAGACATCTCCATGAAACAGTGCAGAGATAAGTAAAACTGAAAAGTATAATGCATGCATACAACTATCCAACAACTAGAGTAAAATAGAAGTACAAAAGGGAAAAATAGGGCCCACCAAAAGCAAACCACAAAGAGCGTCCAACCTGCTCTGAAGAAGGGGAACACTGCCACACACCCGCCAGAGAGCTCCCTCGGCACATCACTGGTAAAAACCCCGGTCAGTCTCGCTCACTAAGCTCCGCCTGCTCCGGGTCCTCCTGGCACTCCGTCAAATGGCCTGTGCTCTTCACAAGACACAAAAATGTGCAGGTAATGCCAGTACAGGGGTAAGTACAATCATACTCAGTAGGCACCCCAAAAAACCCAAACAAAAGAGAGAAATTGAATGGAAACAATCTTCTCATCCCAAGCAGAGGGATCCCAGACGAGAGAGAAACTCCATCTCGTGACTATACTCGGATAAACACAACTAGTCAGCTCTGCTCAGGTGTCTGCCCATACATACACCTTGAACAATCCAGATATACTCAGCTCATGCAACAAGTCACCTGAGGTACCGACCTCGTCACAAGCAACTGTTCACAACCAGTAGATCACACTCCATGATCATTGTTATCACAGATGTCACATGTCCGAGAGATACACTCCATCGGGTTTCTCACTAACATCTCAGACACTCACCGGAGAGACCACGCTCATCAGATACCATCACTGAGGAAACCCCGCTAAAAAAACATAACCACCAAACTCCTCGGATACGGGATCACTCATAGGGTCTGATAGGGGATACCAGAACCCACTCCGATATATGAATCTCACAGATAGGGGATCAATCCCAGGGTCCGCTAGGTAATACCGTGACCCGATCTAGCATACGTAGTTCTCACAGATATGGGATCACACCCAGAATCTGCTGGGGGATACCACAACCCGATATGGAGATCGACAGAAGCACTTCACTCATATAGAGGATCATAGCCTATATAAAGGTGGTCATGATGATACCGAAACCCTATCTGGTATAACTCTTGATGTAGGGGATCGAACCGACAATGCTGCTACCCTATCGAAACCACGCGCTGAGTAAGGGATCACATAACCAACAATACTGCAACCCTACTATACACCTCATGCTGAGTAAGGGATCATATACCCGACAATTCCACAACCATACTGAGTACAACCCACTGTATAGGGGATCATAATCCCGATGATTCCACAACCCTATAGGGTTAACCAGCTTGATAGGGGATCACCGCCCGTAGATAAACGGTCACAGAGATACCATGAACCGATCTAGGGTAGCAATGCTAGAGGATCCCACTCTAGGCCAGCAGAGGGATACCACAACTCTAACAGATTAAACATCAGATTGAGAGGATCACAAGAATACACTATGGTTGTGATGCCGCACAAACCCTTGTAGGAACGAACCAAGGGAGTACCCTCAACCACTGCTGGTCCAAACGTCGCTAACCTGAGAGACCCGCCACAACGCCACACCACGCATCTCTAAGGCCGATACCGAGTCCACCATCGCATTTCACAGAGAAAAACATGCAGGACAGTCTATTTACTCACTCGAAACAGACAACCGGTGAAAAGTTACTATTCACTACAGTTATCCCGTTCGGGGGCCACACAACGATCCCGGAACTCAACAAACAGATCATACCACGGTGATCCCCTCAGAAACTTACACAGTATCCACTACTCACATGTCTGAAACGGAAACCCGTTGAAAAAGGCACTATTCACAAAATACCACCTCAGGCGGGGCCCACA
Source organism: Viscum album (assembly GCA_963277665.1). Taxonomy (NCBI): domain Eukaryota; kingdom Viridiplantae; phylum Streptophyta; class Magnoliopsida; order Santalales; family Viscaceae; genus Viscum; species Viscum album. The sequence continues at coordinate 1,920,829,059 of OY728119.1, forward strand.
CCTCAATCCCGAAACTCATCGAATGGATCACACCATTGTGATCTTCTCAGAAAAAACACACAGGATCGATAATCATCCTCCAAAATCAGACTCATGGTGAAAAAGTTCCTTTTCACCGAAAATGCCAAAAACCCATACTTGGGGGGCCCACACCCCGTTCATAGACCCAAAACCCAAAAAACATCTCAAAAAATTTTCTATACCATTAGGGTCTCAATGCCACTGACGACACGTCATTCAGATGCTCTGGGTAGAAGTTACAACGGCCCGAAGTCGTAAAATTATAAAATCTTATTATTTTATACGACATTTCTAACTCTCGAGCCACGATACCAAACCATTAAACCCTAAAAGCCACACTAGAGGGTTCACCTCATCCCCATGGTCGCATCACCGTAGACGGCACGCGAATCTGACTCTCGGATTGCATGAAACGGTGTTTTAAAAACCTCCATATATGAAAGAGTGGTCGGATCGGCCTGTCCGGCCGGCCTGGACCGGCCCGCCGCCACTGGCCCACCCTGGCCGGCGGCACTCCGCCGTGCAGCACCCGGCGCCACTGCGGATCTGTCGGCTGGGCTGGCGCACCGCCGCCCCGGGCAGTTGGTGGAGCTTCCGCGGACCGCCGGGGGCACCCCGGTGGTCCATTTTACGATCTGAACGCACCGGTGCGACCCTCGGGTCGCAATCTTCCATGTGACGACATCAAAATGAAAACATTTGCAGCAGAAACAATATATGGGGATTAAAACTCAAACCACCTACCTCGTAGGTGAAACGCCGAAGCTTTGGGTGCAGATCGACGTCGGCGACGCCCTGAAGCTAGATCCGCTGACGATCAGCGCAGAAAACAGACGATTCTGGCTTGATTTGACAAAGAAATGGAGGTCGGGAGGAGGGGCGTTTTCGGCCGATGCGCATGGGTGGGAGAGGTAGGGGAGGAATTTATTTTCCTTTTTTTATTTAAAAACATCCAGTTAATGCAACGCCGCCGAATTTGCACCCGACGTGGACAAAGTTAAGGTCACTCCTAGGGTAAACGAGCCATTATAAACTCAACGGCGGACTCGGATTTGCGATCCGAGACTCCACTCAGAAGTTATTGAAGAAGACTCTCATAAATGGACTTTCCATTTATTTATGAAAAATCCTCGGGTGGCGCTTTCCATTGCAGGCCTGCGCCTGCAAAGTTTACACTTCACCCAAGGTAAAGGACACGTTTCAGACGCAACCATGCCCTCAGATTCCCGTTCAGAGCTACCGTTTAGAAGATATCACACCCCATCCATGTGAATAGTATAAAAATACTTAACATTTTTATAAAATTAATTTCAGGAACACCAGGTCTCGGAATCGCATTCCATCTTCGTACCTAGCTCTTGAATTATTCATAGAAATATTCCAAAGTCTGACAGGGCCAAAACTCGAGTTGCTACATCCTCCCCCCCCCCTTAGAAATTTTCATCGCCGAAAAGCCATAAGTACAAGGAAAGAGACTGGAATCTCAACTGGGTCTCATACACCAGCGAGTTCACCAACAAACACCCCTGCCAGAACACATAAGTCAGAGGGAATCATCCACCACACCTCGATACTATCCTCTTTGGGAAGAAATGAATCGCCCACATGGTTTTAATCGCGTCACAAAAACGCGTCTCAGTGGGGGAAGGATCCCTCTTCCTCATGCATTCGAAGAATGTCGAACAACACCCACACAAGGTTTTACCAACGCCCTAAACTAAACTCAAGAAAGAAACAGAAAAAATGGTACCGCTAAATAGTGTCTAACAAACTAATGCAGAAATTATAAAGGAAACAAGGCGTAACTCTATCCATCTGCGGAGTCTCTGGGTCAACAGCCTCCAGGTCATGCAGCTGTCCTCAGCCTCGGCCACCAGCTCCCTAAGCTTGGCGTGGACCTCCTGGGGGTATGGGTGGTGGTAACTGATACTGCCTACCACCTCCTACTATTGCACCAGCTCTATCGCCACGTCTGCTGCCCTGCAGAACTCCTGGCTCGAGACGTTGCCTCTGCCAAGGCGGTCCATCGACTGGCTCCCTCTCAGCAGCATGACGAGTCGGAAAATCTCTAGGAAGATGTCCCCGATCGTTGCAAGCATAACACCACCTGTCCTGTGGCTAACCAAAACTGGCATGCGATCCCGGTGAGCCCTGAGCCTTACATCCTCCATCATGGGATCACCTCCTAAAACATTAGCCACGATCAGGCCCTTGAGTCTGTCGTCAGCTACCAGATGTCGATCCGACTGAAAAAGTCTCATCTCTCGCATTCCCAGCACTAACAGGCGGGATCTGGTTGGCCAGAAAGCTCTCCACCACCAATGCTCGTTCCAAAACTCCAGCATAGGTGGGCAGACACAAGGAAACCACACCTGCCCAGATGTCCATGCGTAAGACCTGCTCGATGTTCTTATCCCTAAAGAATTGGTCTCAAACCATATACAGGGATTAGCGCGACAGTTCCGTAAACCTCGTTGAGTACTCTGACATGGTCATGCCCTCCTGTCGTAGCTGTAGAAGCTCCTGGATCCGCACTTACCTGAGCATCACTAGATAGAACTCTTCCCTGAAGAGCCACTCAAACTCTGCCCACGTGAGCGTCCCCTCATCATGGGACTGCTTCACCAAACTCCACCATCGCCCGGAAAAACCATGCATAAAACTCGCCGCTAGGACCACCATCTGATCTGGAGGTGTCCTCACTAGGCGGAAAACCTGGGTGCCTGCCTCAAGCCAGTCATCAGCTGCCTGGGGTTCTGGATCACCATAGAACCTCATAGGTCACTGCCTCTGGAACTCGTGGAGCGCACTCAGCCTACGCGCAACCTAGTCCTGCACTGCAGGCACAACCAGCTGCTCGACATGTTGTGGTTCAACTGGCAGACCACCTGGAGGTCCATCCTTAGAACCTTCGCCATGGTCCACAACCTCTACATGGGGCAGATCTTTACCACAATCCAACTGCAGAACCCTCACTGACTATCATCATGGAGGAATCCGTAAATACATTCAAGATGCACCACATTCAAAGAGTAAATCTATAAAGATGACTCAAGAAGGACAAGGAAAACCCCAAAATCCCAGTCATATATGATGCTTGTACTGTTTTGTACCTACGACCAGTGTACGAATGTCCCGAGTCAAATGGCAGGTTATCAGAGTCCTGTTGTATGGATACATCGGCCGCTGCACCAACACTTGAGTCTCTGGCTTGAAATCCAAGCTTAAAACACCCTTTCAATTCCGCTATGCAACCCAAACCCAACTCACAGCAAGACCATCTACGCTCTGGGATCCCAAAGGTGGAACCTCCTCTGATACCACTCTGTCATGACCTGACTGAATGGAGCTCAAGCCACGATTCCTCATGCCTGCCTTTAGTATGCCAGGGGCTGGTGACTAGCACCGAGTAGTCTCTCACACACGTGGGAGGCATTAGCCTAAGGTACCTGTACACAGATTCCCACAAACATCTCCATGAAACAGTGTTGAGATACGTAAAACTGAAAAGAAAAATTCATGCATACAACTATCCAACAACCAGAGTACAACAGAAGTACAAAAAGGAAAAACATGGCCCACAAAAAGAAAACCAAAAAGCGTGTCCAACCTTATCTGAAGAAGGGGAATGCTGTCACACACCCGCCGGAAAGCTCCCTCGGCACTGCTCCCAAAAACATCCCGGTCAGTCTCACTCACTAAGCTCCACCTACTCTGGGTCCTCCTGGGACTCCCTCGAAAGGCTTGTGGTCTGCTCAAGACACAAACATGTGCGGGAAATTCCTGTTCAGGGGTGAGTACAATCATACTCAGTAGGCACCCCAAAAACCCAAAACAAAATAGAGCAATTGAAAGGCAACAGTCCACTCATACCAGCCAGAGGGAACCCAGACGAGAGAGAAACTCCATCCCGTGACCATCCTCGGCTAAACACAACTAGTCAGCTCAGCTCAGCTGTATGCCCATATATACACCTTGAACAATCTAGATGCAATCAACTCACGCAACATGTCACCTGAGGTACCGACCTCGTCACTAGCAACAGTTCACAGCCAGGAGAGAACACTGCATGATCATTGTCATCCCAGATGTCACCTTTCTGAGAGATACACTCCATCGGGTTTCTCACAAACATCTCAGATGCTCACCCGAGAGACCACGCCCGTCGGATACTGTCACTGAGGAAACCCCACTAAAACAACATAACCACCATACTCCTCAGACATGGGATAAATCCTAGGGTCCTCTAGGGGATACCACAAACCACTCAAGTATACGAAGCTCACAGATAGGGGATCACTCCCAGGGTCCGTCGGGGAATACCACGACCCAATCTGGAATATGTAGTTCTCACAGATAGGGGATCACACCTAGGATCCGATGGGGGATACCACAACCCGATCTGGCGCTCGACAGAAGCGTATCACTCAGAGAGAGGATCATCTCCCATATAAAGGTGGTCACGATGATACCAGAACCCTATATAGTATAACTCGCAATGTAGGGGATCGAACCAATGATGTCGCAAACCTACCGAAACCACGCGGTGAGTAGGGGATCACATAACCAACGATACCACAACCCTACTATACACCTCATGCTAAGTAGGGGATTGTATACCCGACGATTCCACAACCCTACTAAGTATGGCCCACCACGTAGGGGATCATAATCCTGATGATGCCACAACCCTACGGGGTTAACCAACTAGATAGGGGATCATCGCCCGTGGATAAACGATCACATCGATAATAAGAACCGATCTAGGGCAGCAATGCTAGAGGATCCCACATCAGCCCACCGGACGGATACCACAACTCTAACAGATTAAACATCCCATCAAGAGGATCACAAGCCTGCACTAGGGTTGTGATGTTGTGCAAACCCTCGTAGGAGTGAACTAGGGGAGAACCGTCAACCACTGCTAGTCCAAAAATCACTAACCCAAGCGACCCTCCACAATGCCACACTGCGCTTCACCAAGGACGATACCGAGGACACCATCGCATTTCACGTGAAAAAACGCACAAGATAGATTGTTTACTTTCCTGAAATGGACAACCGGTGAAAAGGCACTATTCACCGCAGCTAGCTCATGTGGGGTGCACACAACGGTCCCGAAACTCAAAATGTCTGTCGTACCTTCAGGGTCTCAAAGCCACTGACTGCACGTCATTTGGATGCTCCGGGTAGAAGTTACAACGGCCCAAAGTCATAAAATTATAAAATATTATTATTTTTTACGCCATTTCTAACTCCTGGGCCATGATCCCGAACCTTTAAACCCTCAAACCCATGCCATAGGGTTCGCCTCGTCCCCAGGGTCATGTCTCCATAGACAGAACGCAAATCTGACACCCGGATTGCAAGAAACGGGGGTTTAAAAACCCCCATATATGAAAGAGAGGCCGGACCGGGGATTAAAACTCAAACCGCCTACCTCGCGGGTGAAACGCCAAAGCTTCGGGTGCAGATCGACGCCGGCGACGCCCTGAAGCTAGATCCGCTGACGATCGGCGCAGAAAATGAATGATTCTGGCTCGATTTGATGAAGAAACAGAGGTCTGGAGGAGGGGTGTCATCAACCACTACACGTGGGTGGGAGAGGAAGGAGAGGAACTGATTTTCCTTTTTTTATTTAAAAACCTCGAGTTAACGCAACGTCCCCGACTTCGCGCCTGACGCAGATAAAGTTAAGGTCACCCCTAGGGTAAACGCACCATTCTGAACGCAACAACGGACTCAGAATTGCAATCTGAGACTCCGTTCAGAAGTTATTCGAGCTGATGGTCGTAAATGGACTTTTCCATTTATTTATGAAAACGCCCCTAGTGGTGTTTTCCACCACAAGCATGCGCCCACATAGTTTACACTTCTCCTAAGCTAAACGACACATTCCGGATGCAACTGTGCCCTCAGATTCCAGTTAGGAGCTATCGTTTAAGAGATATCACACCACCACCACGTGCATAGTATAAAAATACTTAATATTTTTATAAAATTAATTCTGGGAACACTGGGCCTCGAAATCGCATTGAAAAATGGTTGGGGTAAATTTTTGGGTTTTTTTTGAAAATCTTGAATTTTTTATGAATAGTGAAATATGGTAAAATACTGTATATTCAATTAATCATTTAAATACAAAATTCATGACATCACAAGTGATGAAAGGCCACGTGGTTTGAACTAAAATGCACTTATTACTATTAGGGGTCACATGAAACAACACTATTTGGTTGTCTTGAATGAAATAATAAAATAATGGATTAAATATTCAAATTATACCCCTATGCTCCACTATAACTCCCCCCACTACCTCTTCTCTTCACTCCTCTAAGACTTCAAACTCCTCAATGTTCTACTCAATTAACCTTCCCTAGTCACTCCCCACCACCAAGAAGCTCTATGTCTTTCAAAAAGACCAAAACACCTTCCCTTAAGATGTTTCTCAAGGAGGTTATTTCAATAGGTAAAGCACCCTTCTTTCTCATTTGGTTTTATTTCAATTTATCTACTTTTGTTATTTTCTCCTCACCTCCTCTGTCCATATGACCATGATAACTCCAGTAACATCTATATACTATATTTATATAATGTGAATGGAAGAACCATCATAAATATTCTTATTCCATCCCTTTTATTTTTCGACGTCCATAATGTTCCGATTTATAACCTTCGTGGACGAAGAAGATTTGTTCATAAATTTCTTCTTCATTAATGGTCATGAAACCATATTCATGGTTTAACCAGACTATAATATATGTTTTATAACCTAATTAATATCCAGGAACTAGAATATGTACATATAATTATGTTATATGACCAAACTAGTTCACAATATTCCAAATACCGCCTAAAAATCGAAGTGGTTATCATCTAATGGTTCATCCTCATTCCAAGTAACCAATTGATATAAATGAACATTATCAATTATTTATGTTCATTAATAATATATATTTCCAATCTTGGATATTTTTAACCATTCCACATGAACTTCATTACTTAAAAACAAGTGAATCGAATATGAAAATAAAGGAAACAAACTCTCCAAAACGATGAAATTCAATCCAATAACTTAGCAATAAAGACATAAATTAACAATCTAGAAATATGATTAACAAAATACATTTCCAAAAGGTTCTGAAATAAGTTATTAACAAGAATTTTTTCATATTCCAGGAACTTATGTACAAGAGCGGAACACATTTGGAGTTAAGGTAAGGGTTTTTCCACCCGAACATACATTTTTATTCGGGGTACTTTGATTGTATAAATAACTCAATGAAATTATTATGTAATATTATTTACTCCTCAAATATTTTTTTTTCGTATCATATATATGTTTATAAACCAGAATCCTTCCTTATTTTTTGGATAGTTACACGTTTTAAAATGAACTTCCAAAATTTTTTCAAAAATACAGAGCCCAATTCAAGAGAATTTTTCAAATTCTTACATATTTTTAAAGGCACACTATAATATATTTTTGGAAACCATTATATTCATAAAATAACTCATTTTATTATGAAAATACTATCTTACTTCACTTCTGATTTTATACAAATATTTTTCGAAAGGGACTCCTCTATTGAAAATAAAAGTGTATTTATCTCCAGAATTGCTATATTATTTTATAAGACTGTTTCAACACTCTTGTTGATTCCATGGTATATATTGGGTTTAATAATTTATGAATTAATATACCATTTTTTATTTAATGGTTTATGACTAACTCTATTTTGGATGATCTATCCTAACACCATTCACCATATTATTCCGAATGGTTAGGGTTTTATGTTTAATGATTGGGGAGTGATAGTTACATTTCATATGATAGTTTCAATATGAATGTAATTATTTTTTATGTTTATCCCCACTGATATGAGGAATGAACTGGACTTATTATGTGATGGGTGGGGCCCTCTATAGCACCTCGATGCATCGGTAGGTCTCATGAGACAAATAGATGTTGAATTGGCCGAGGCCTTTCCCAATGTGATATGGATTTTGGCCAAGGCCTTAATCACTAGATTTCTTTGCCGAGGCCATGATAAAATGATTCAGAACATCCAGAATATGCACTTCCCTCATTATGTAGCTAGTAGTTGAATGTTCATGTGGATATTTTACTAGTAGAATACTCTTTATTATGTTTTATTATGTTAATATATACTCAGCTCATATTATTTCCATAATGTGTTCATGTTTATTATTAAAGGCATGTGTTTTCAATATTTCACCATGTCTAATGTTTATATTATCTTCCTTTGTATTGCTTACTCTTAATGAGAATTTGAGCTCACCCTTTCTTATTTTTTAATTTTCTCAGGATATAAAGAAGTAAATTATGAATGGCATACAAGAATAATCAAGGAGACATGATGTTGCTAGTGGAAAAAATTAGTGTTATTTTTCCCTTCATGTAATATTGATCAAATATTGTATGTACTTGTTTCCAATAATACTAAACTACTCAGTCCTTATAGATTCATATTCCTTGTATGTATTCCAACATAATCAAATAAGGCACCGGCTCTGGGAAACTTGGGATGTGTCCTTACACAAGGAGTGATTATAGGGTCTCCTTGGAAAGTATGGGTAGATAGGGGCATGATGGAAGAATTTGTTTTTGGATGGGGGAATTTCATTGTTTTTGGGGTTGGTCCTGGATCGGTGATTAAGGCATCACAACATATCCTGTGAGGGTAGGAATAAAGCTATACTTAGTTTTGTGTGTTCCCTTCACCAATCTGGCTTGTTCATTGGGTAGGGACATTTTTATTCTATCCATTATAGTTGGTAGGTCTATCATGCTACTCCATATTTGGTTTCTTAAGAGAATCCGTACAATTGATCCTTAGCTCATGTGATTTATGCTCGATATGAGAAAAAAGGAGTGATTATAGGGTATCCAACAAAAGTATGGGTAGATAGGGGGTATGATGGAGGAATTTGTTTTTTGATGGTGGCTAGGCCAGGATCAAGGATCAAGGCATTATTACATATCCTGCGAGGGAAGAAATCAAGTTTCACGTAGTTCAGTGAGTGATTATGTTGTATATTGTCACACGATTAGATCATTTTGTGTCATTTAGTTTGACGTCGTATGGTGAGGACATGTTTCAAAGATTAATATCACATCTCAAGGATGATTTCCTTATAGTTTAATATCTTGTGTCCAAGATGGTGACTCATAGTTTATGCTCATAGAGTTTGAACCATGGAATTCTATTTCAGTCATTACTCACAGTTTAAGGTTTTAGAGTTTGTAACATGAGTTTATGGTGCATATTTACTCATATTTTAGGGTCATTGAGTTTGGACCATGACATGGAGGTGATATAACTCATAGTTTAGGGTCATTGTGTTAGGACCATGACATCGAGGGGATATAACTCATATTTTAGGGACAGTTAGATCGGACCATAACATAGAGGTTATATAACACATAGTTTATGGTCATTGAGTTGGGACCATGACGGGGATGTGATATAACTCATAATTAAGGGTCATTGAATTTGGACCATGACATGGAGGTGATATAACTCATAGATTATGGTCATTGAGTTTGGACCATGACATAGAGGAGATATAAATCATAGATTTGGGTCATTGTGTTTGAACCATGACATTGAGTTGATATAACTCATTGTTTAGTGTCATTAAGTTTAGAAAATGACATAGAGGTGATATAACTAATAGTTTAGGGTCATTGAGTTCGGACTATGACATGTAGGTGATATTAAATAATAGTTTATGGTTATTTAATTTGGACCGTGACATGGATGTGATATAACTCGTAGTTTAGGGTCATTGAGTTTGTACCATGTATTGGATGTGATATAACTTATAGTATAGGGTCACTGAGTTCGTACCATGACATAGAGAAGATATAACTCATAGTTTAGGGTTATTGACTTCGTACCATGAGTTTGAGTCATTTTTATGTGAAGTATTTCTTCAACAACGTCACATTTGTGGTAGACGTGATGAGATGTCCATCCATTGATACCAGGGCGTATATTCCATTGGGATAGACCCTATGTGTGACCTATGGTCATTCCCATTTTCGTTCAATATTTGGTGTATTCTTCCATAGTATCATTGGGGTTCTGAGGAATAACACCATTTATCCATCGAGGAAATATCGAAGGAGAACCTTTTTTTTTGATGGCTTGTGCAATCTTGTTTTGGCAGATTTCCAAGTTATACAGAGTGTGCATCCTTTTCACATATAGCTTTTCCAATTCATCAAACAGTCTCTAAGATTTCTATTCTATGGTAAGAATATCACAAATGGCCACACGAAGTGATGTAACTTGCATTTTGATTAGTAGTGCCACCTCTTCCTCGTATACTAGTGAGTATGGGGTTACCTATGTGTTAGTGCGACTTAGGGTCCAATTAGCCCACAAAGCATAAAGGGGCTTGTATGGCCATGATTTTTTGTCCTATTTGACCATATTTTGAAGTATGTTAGACAAAATCTTGTTGAAATCCTCTATCTTCGCATTGGTCACTGCATTGTAATGGTACAAACGGTTACCTTTAATCCCATACTCCTATATGCTTGTACAACTCAACAGAGCAGAAGTTGGTTCCATTGTCCGTTGGGATTGTATGAGGGACACCAAATTAGTTGATGATGTTGGCCTTCACAATATTGACTATGTTATTCGCCTTGACATACATTAGGGGTATGGCTTCATCCCATTTAGAAAAGAAGATGGTTACTATGAGTATGAACTTGAATTGTTTGGTTGTGGCGGGGGGATATGGTCCCACAAAGTTCATCCCCTAGCTGGAAAATGGCAAGGAGTACATATCTTTATGATGTAACTTTGGGGGTTGATGTTTTAAATTGGTATGAACATGGCATGAATGAAATTTATTAGTGAATACAACACAATCATGTATCATAGTGGGATGGTAATACCTAAGCCTCCGAATTTGGTGGGGGAGCTTGGTCGCCGACTGGTGTGCTCCACAAGATCTGACATTCATTTCTTTCATGATTTTAGCTGTATCTTCTCCATCAATGCACCTAATAAGGACTTATTCAATGATTATATTTTATATAAACCTTTCATTGTTTAATCCATAATTAAAGGAAAAGTTGACTACTCGTCTTCAGGCCTTCTACCATTCAGACCTATCCAGTGGGATTTTCCCATTTTGAAGTTAATTTTCAACAGGTGACGTCAAACTGGTGGTATGACCATGAGGCTCAGGAACAATACTAATTTCATCGATTTCATACATATTACTCTGGATGAATGGAAAGGCCATCTGTCGGTGAGAAATGGTAATGATTGTCTCATCCTGGTCGGGATTAGCCAATATTGTGGATGATTTTTTTCAAAGAATCATATTGAGAATTCTGTGACAAGGGGACATGTGTCAAAACTGGTTCTCATGTGAATTCTTCCATCAGTGCTCAGATATGGTTCATCAAGGGAACCAATACTTATTTCATGATATCATAGTCACTATTGACTTGTCTGATGACTATATTTGAATCACCCATTATTATTGGTTTTGACCTACATCTATAGTTCCAGTTCCATGCCTACAATGAGGGTCTGATACTCCTCTTCATAGTTTGTATACCCTTATGAAAGAAAGAAATAGTATGGAAAGATGAAATTTTTGAGAGATATGAGTATGACTCCTAGAACCACTTTGTTGAGCTTGGGATCCTCCATCATTTTCCCTTTCGGTCTTCATGAAGCACCATCGAAGTACATTTCCCTTTACTGGCGGTCTTCCCAAATAAAAAACACTTCTTCATCTAGAAGTTCGACATCCAATGACACTACATCTTCCAAGGGGTTCTCAGCCAGGAAGTATGCTAATTTCTAGCCTTTTATGGACTTCTAGGGCACATACCATATGACAAACTGTTGTAGGATGATCGTCCAACATGATAGGCACTGATTTTTTATGGGATGGTTGAGGATATACTTGAGCGGGTTGCAGTAGGACAACAAGTGGACCTCATGGTGTTGTATGTAATGCCCATGCTTTTTAACTACTGATATTAGGGATAGGAATTTATTTTCAATATTTCAATACCAATTTTCAGCATCGATCATTTTTCTGTTGAGGTAGTAGAGGCAATTATCGCTTCTAGAATCATTTTTATGTGTGAGGAAGGTACAAAATTACAATTACAAGGAGATTATGTATAAAATGACCGTTCTCCCCTAGTCTAAAAGTATGAGTATTGGCAGGAATATGATATATCTTTAATGATTTTCAAATGCTTCTTGGAAACCATTATCCCACACATACATAACTCTTTTCTTCATTAGATTGTAGAAAAAGTAAATATTTACCTACTAGGTTGGCTCTAAAACACCGAATGTATGCAAGATTCCCATAGAGGCATCTCAACTCGGTGAGTTTATGGGGTGGGGACATTCCATAAGTGGCTTCGGTCTTCTCGAGGTTAACCTTGATGCCACGATGACAGAGGAAGAAGTTAATACATTTTTCTATAGTAACACCAAAGGTGAATTTCAGGGGATTCATCATTAAACTGTGCTGTCACAATTAGTTAAAGACATTTTCAATATCATCCAGGTGGTTTGAACGATGTCATGATTTTACCACCAGGTCCTCGACATAACACTCAATGCAAATTCACAAAAAGGGATTGAATATGTGATGCATAGCCTGCGAATATGTGTTGTGGAAATTCTTCATAAAAAAGGGAATCACCATGTTATAGAACACACCCTGAGGGGACTTAAAAGTACTGGCTTCGTCATCTTCTCTAGCCATCTGGATCTAATTTTATCCAGAATTTCCATCTATGAGAGGGACGACTTCCTACCCGGCTGTTGTGTTGATCAACTATTATATGATTGGGAAGGGGAAGTCATCCTTTGGGAAATGATGATTAAGGTCCCTAAATTCAAAACAGATTCTAATATGCCCATTTTTCTTTTTGATAGGGAATATTTTTGCCAACCAGATCAGATATTGGACCTCCCTTATGAAGTTTTCTTTAATTATCTTGTCATATTCGGCCTCTATTTTGGCATCATGTGTCAGTTGGGTCATTATATCTACCTATTTATAGCATCAATTATCTTCTGGTTATCCCAGATGAAGTGTGGAGACAACAGGATCAAGGTAAGGCTTTTCCGTGTAATATAGTTAAACACATCTCGATTCCTCTTTATAGAGGATGTATATGCCTCCTGCTCCCCGATAGGCATGTTCACATAGATTTGAGTGGGTTGCGGGTCATTTTTAGTTCCTAGATTTATCTCCTTCTATTCATTGATTGTGGTGGATACACCTTCATGGAATGTAGGAGGGAAATCTTTGAGGTCCTCCACCTCCTCCTCTTATTCTTATTCATCTTCATCATCTTATTCTTCTGATGGAGAATGGATTTTTTAGATGAAATCTCCAATGCTGAGAGAGAAATTATTTGTTGCCTTAGTGTGAGTGACAAGAGCATTTTGATGTCCCAAGGGTGATCTAGGAGCATCTTTGATATGGCTTTTCCAGACAACATTGAAATCAACCCACCTTTCTGTGTCTTTGGACTTTGTGGTTGTAACAGAGACCATTAAATCAACTAAGGTTGTATCGGTCATGTACTTATTCATTCAACATGGTTTATGGGTAGTAAATAGTATTCCCCAAGCAGCTGGATGTGGTCGGAAGGAGAAAACTTCAATCCATTTGAGGCATTGATCCAATCAACTATGTCGACCTAAATATGTTTTTCTTCCGACTCATTGAACCCTGGGTCGATATAATGTGATTCACAAAATTCAAATGTGTATTTATTGGTGTGAAATTTTCATTTTTCCCATTTCCACAATACATGATGCACTGATGGTATAAGGATGGAATTGCAGCATGCTGATGCAGCCAATGCCTCCATAAATAGACGTTGATGTCCGTACATTTCCACACCACCAGGAACTCGTAATCTGATATGAGATCCCTGAGCCATGTATTAAATTTGATTCATCCCAACAGTTTCTACTCACTTTTGTGAGATCCTATTATAGTTATTGTGTAGTGTGTAAAACTGTCTTCAACATATCCCAGTCGGTGAAGCGTTCATGGTGGGAGGAGGTTGACTCGAGATCCATTATCGATGAAGATCCTCTGGACATCATCTATATTCATATTTCTGTAAACATATAATGGTTTGATGTGTCCTTGAATGATGGAATCTTCATCCCTCTCTATGAAAGTGATGATGGTGTGACAGTTTTTGGGACCGGTCTCCATCCGATATAATTTGGCTGCTGCTACATTAGCCTTGAACTACTGGGGACTTAGCAAGTCTCTAATGAGTGCCTCCCTAATATCATTGGACAGACATAACGCATCCAGGATGGATAGATTTGCTGGTATTGAAAATTTCTGTTTTAAAGTATCACACTTCTACTCTAATGTTCGACACTTCTCGACTCTAGTTTTCTCCTTTATAGATCCTTTAGGGGTTTGAGCTTTTGATGTAGATGGTCCAGACTATAAAGCAAGTGTCGGTCGTGCTTCATTTCATTCCATGTTTGTTCGAACTGGTCTTCCTGTATACCTTGTTTGGTTCGATGTTTTTTATTCCACAGAAGGATATTCCAAGATAACTGGGCTTATATTTCGTTCTAAGGGGTAGAAGGAGCATTCCAGTTCTTTTTGTGTCTGTCAGAGGTTTCTTCCAAAAGTTTCCATGATGTTAATGGTTTCAATTGTGGTGTGGCATTGAATTTGATTCCTGCCATGATCATGCCTTCCAAGAAACCCTCATCCTCTGAAGCTTCTTCCTCTATATCTCCAATTGGGGTTGAGGAATCTGAGTTTGTATCCATAATCACCACCAAATAAGGGTTCCAACAAGTGAATAGAATTGATGGAACCAAAGATTCGTTCTAGACTAGACAATGTTTATGTCTGACTGTCTTCTTCTGATGTCATCCTTTGGCGGGGCGGTTCTCGTTATACTGTTTGGCGGGGCAGTGCCTGTTGTACCAAGTCTATTGGAATGTAGTTCAAAAGCATCAACACTGACATTGGCTTTGGTGTTACCTCATCTTCTTCATATTCTTTTCTTCCAATTTATCCATTAGAGGGTCAGAGGGAAAAGGAGTATAGTTGGGTTGTATTGAGAGCTTTTAAGGGCACAGTTGGTTGTTTCAACTATGATTTAAGGATTCCATGAACTCGATTGATGGTCTTTTGGGTCATCTAGTTGTCAAACATTTTCTCCTTCTTAATGAATTTTTTTTATATTCCACTTCTTTTCTTGAGTATGAGGTGGAAACAGACACCCGATGTGCTGGTGGTGGGCCCAACATGACTTGCCCAAAATCCACCATCTTTTAGAGGAGAACCTTGAAAACAAATAATTCCTAGACGGTGTGTCCTAGTATCTGGTGATATGGACAATAATTTGGTTGGTCTTCGAGACCCAATTAATTGGCTCAATTTGGAACTGGTAGCCAGAGCAAATAGTAGTTCATGATGGATATGAAATAGCTGCGGACATGGTCATATAGGAACAAATAATATCTATTTATTTGTTCTTCAAAATGATTTCATTTAGCACCCCCTCGCTCATCCTTCAAAGGTGGGGGTGTATTTTGATTCCCAGTGGGTCCTGAATTGTTTAGTGGGGGCCTCGCAACTAGAACTGGTGTCGGGTGTGGCATAAGCATGATAGTTCCCACTTTAACCTTTCTTGATCTTTTCCCAAGGGGTTATGGGGCCACTCGAGACATGAGGTTGGTCTTATACAAATAGTCTTCTATAATTTGAGAAATGGAAGAGATGTCTCAAAACCCCTTGGTGTAATTCACCAAGATGGGAGGGGTTCTCAATTCACCAAGAAGGTTATCAATGCACAAGGTGAGCATCTCATCTTGGGGTAGTGTCCGGATCAGGGAATAATTTGGGCCTTTCAATCTTATAATGAATTCTAAGACTCTCTCATTATCCCACTACATGAAGTTCATGAGGTCTCCGAATATCCTCTTAAGATGTGTTGAAATGTACTAGAAGAGAAAATATTTCTAGAGATCCCCCAGCCTTTGATTGAATTATCTGGCAAGCTGGTATACCATACTTAGTCTGAGCCATGTAGGGTTATCATGAAGCACTTGAATTTTACTTCCTCTTTCTGCTCTGGAGTTCCCATCATAGGGTGACAAGAAGAAGCGTAGTGCATCAAATGTTGTTACATGTCTTCTGAACTATTGAATAATTGTATTATGGGGTTCCTGATGTTTGGTGGAGGAGAAACATTGCTCACCAATTCAAAGTACAGTTTGCGCTCTAGCTGTATCGGAGCGTTCCACCCATCCATGGATTCAAGTTAAGATGTTATCTACTCGACAGTATATAAGAGCACTTTATTCATGTATTTCAGGCATGATCTTGAGCTTGTGTGGCATTGTTCAAGACTGGGTGTGCTGGAGATGCTAGAATTTGGGGTGGATACCCAGTCAGGGGCATCATTTGTGGGTTCAGCTGGACATATTCCAGCTCACATCCCAGTGGGTGAACTCTTTATGTACATCCAAGGATGAGTTTAACTATCCTCTATGCTTGTATTTATTCATTGGAATGAGTTCATTTTGAATGGGAACCTCTTATGGGTCACTTGTTGATGTTCCGCAAGCGTAACACATCCGGAGAGGTAGCACCCTTGACGAAGCTTGACATTAATTCGCCTAAGAAATTTCATTTCTTCTTCCATCTTTAAAATAATTTCCTCAAGGGTGAGGGACACATTTTCATGGAGAGTATGAGGCGGGTCATAGATGACCATAGATATTTTCTTCTCCTTTTCGGGATTTCGCGTGGGAGGTAGCGACTGATTAGCTGACGGTGCACCCAAATTTAGGATCACTCTATGGTTTCGGGTATGCACACCATATAGGTTGTTGTGGGATGATTCTGGGAGGGAACCTTCATTCTTCACATCCGCTCCCTCCAGATCATTTCCTGTGAGATCTTTGGGGTTGACGTTTAACATGTTCAATGAGGCATACCGCATCGGTGTCGGTGTACCAAGTGCTGAGTGGTAGGAAGGCTTCATGCATCCTTTTTGGGACTTTCTTATTCCATTATGAAGTATTATTTGGGTTTCATGAGAATAATTGACCCAAAGGGAGACCTGGTCTGAACTCATAACATGCCTTTGTCTCAGAGGGTGCGAACAACATGAAGGGGTGGAATGAGTTACTTCTCAGTCCATCGTTCTTCCTAGACGGTGGGACACAAACGTCCACGGTGTGAGCTTTTGAGGTAAAAATACCCCAATCCCTGAAGGGATGGGGTTGTTCCCATACTCTATTAGATTTGTTTCGGCCAGGATTTGTTGGTCTTACGGGGGCATTTCGATTTAAAAATTCCACCAGTACTATGGGATGGGGTTCTTCGCATATCGCAGCAGTAGCCACTGCTATTTCCACCTATTCAATTTCACATAATCCCATACAGGTGTAAGACGAGTATGGAATTAGGCCAGAATGATTTATATGGTCTTTTGAAGACATTATCACTGCTTTCTTGTTGGCTTCCCATAGGAGGGAATCCTACTAGATGTTCTTAGTTTCCTGAATCATAAGCTTCTCGATGGCTTGATTTCTTTGGCCCCGAAGCTTTTGAGACTTACTCCAGACTGATTTTTGGTGAGTACCCCATCAATCCTGATCATGAATTTCATTTTAGTGCTATTTATGGATGATGAACTTATAGGATTTCATTTTCAATGGGGCTTTCTAGATGGGACATGGGGTGATTTGTAGAGCTCCATGTTCTCCCCATCCCTGAATGTGAACTTCAGCCGAGAAGTTTCCAATGAGGTGACACAAATTATACAGTTTATGGAGTAAATAGAATTCAAGGTTTTTATTTCTCCTTTCTGACTATGGCTACCTTGGAGACGGGAGGGCTTCCGGTTCGATTAGATGATGAATCTCCCCTACCATGCTAACTTGGTCCACATACCCTTCATGGGGTAGTAATTTTTCTTTCATCTATCAATCATTTGTCCATATGTTTAGGCGAATGTCTTGTGTGCAATCCCCAGACAACATGGTACACTGATGTGAGATGTGGTCATAGGCAAATACACACTGGTATATTATCGCTAGCTATTTATCTTCTCACAAGAAACATATCATGTTTTTGTTCTTTCGGGGACTCCTCTACTTCATATTCCCAGATTGACTACTTCTTAATAACTTAATTCCATGAAACCAAGATTTTGAGAGCCTCATGGAGTTTAAAATTTTGTGGGGGTGGATCAGAAGATGAGTGTACCCCCAGGGAACCCTTTAATTGAGAAAGAATATCACTCGCTATAGAAAGAGCGCCTAATGTGTCTCAGTCCATTCATCCATGAGCCTCAGCATTATAGGGCTTTCTCACATTTTTTTAGCACATGGAGGACCTTCCTACCAGTATGAGTTTTGATTGTGGGGAGGACCTCTGCAGGTTTGTGATGCAATGGTGAGGTATACTATTACATCTTGATGCTTGTCTAGAGGAATTTTATTTGTGGTGTATACCATGAGGAGGACAATAAGGGAATGCTATATCAATGAGAGGACCTTCTTCCTATTTGATGTCACTAAGTGGAGGACCTTTACACCATCCATAATTACGGGGAGGGCCTTCAAAAATACTGTCATCATGGGGAGGGAAACCATCATGACTTGATACCCAACAATAGGGACAATTTCTTCAGTGTACATCTTGGGGAGGGAATTCAAGATATACTCTAATGAGGTGAGGAACTTCTCATTACTAAACATTACTATGTGGAGGACCTTTATAGAAAAAAAATTCTTAGGGTGGGCCTTCATAATTACTATCATCATGGTGATGACTACCATCATGAATTGACGTCCGAATACAGGGAGAAGCATATCTGCAACGTATATCCTTGGGAGGACCATCAGGATGGACAAATGCAATGGGAGGACATTCTGGATGTTTGATCTTTAGGTCGAGGGGAGTGCTACCCCAATGATCATATGAAGATATGATCTCATGATCGATCATTCTTTTCCCTTAGAGTAAGCCCCCATGGGTGCTCTGTGGAGGACCTTCTGAGCTGCTGGTAGTGACATTGCTAGGATCGAATTCAAAACTACTACTGCCACATCCATTATTTGGTAATGGAAAGAGCAAGTCTTGGACTTTGTAAGTTTTAGATTAATGGAGTCAATAACCCCAGCTTCCTGTAGAGCTGGATCGTGTATGTGGTCTTTATTTTCCAGAACCATTGGTGCTTATCATTTTTTTGCTCTCTTGTGGGTAACTGGGGACATATTCTATTGATAATGGACTTCATATAAGAGTAATTTTCTTGTTGGGTCTCGTGATGTTGTTAGTATAAGCTAACGCACAAATTTATATTTGACAGAGGTATATTACTACCCTAGAGTGTCCACCTAGTTGGCCCGACATCCCCTAGTTGGAACGGGTATTTTTTCCCGATACATTGGTCTGTATATCATGGGATTTTTCAGTCAACCCTCTTGGACTAGAGTAGGGATTCATGACTCTTACTGAGTGACTAAATCATTTGGAGAGTGAGTCATTCCATTAGAGGAAACAGGTTCTTTGGCATGATTTATCACTTTCGTCGATGAGGAAATAATATATTGGCATGCTTAGAGGATGTGGTGTAGAATTGATGTCTACTCTTCCATCATTTTTAATATGTTCTGAGATACATCATTGGTTGGAATGGGTATGAATGCTCATTCTGATGTCAGAGAAGGAGTTTTTCCAACACCTATCCTGCAATTGTTTCCTGTAGATACTGGCTGTTCTTTTATATTGGGATAGATGAATGAGTTTTGCACCAGTTTCCTTCTCCCATTTCCTCCGTATTTGACTAGTGGACTTCATATTCACAAGAATGGATTTTAATTTTGTCACTTTCCACTTAATTTTCTTCATTGTCATTGTATGCATCCACATGAATTTGACTCTTCTCGTATTTGGTTGCTTCCCTATTTTGATGAGGGACTTGAAATGATCCAGCAGGTATTTGTGCCTGTGTATAGATGAGAGACACCCTATTTAGTTGAAGGACTTGTTGTGCACTGGAAGATATTTTAATCTACCTATAGTTTTCCGCTCTTCCTACACAGCAGCACTGACGATCATTAGTAGGAATGTGAATGTGCTCGTATTGGGCCACCCTATTTATCTAGTGGGTTTTGGTCGAGGGGGTAGAGTCATATGTCTTCTTGTTGAATGAGTCCACTTTAGTACGATATAGATTATCGTTAAGAACCAGAGTGATGGTGTGATCCTAGTTAAATATTTTCAACCCTTGGTGCTATGGGCCCCAGGTCTCTGGGACATTGGAAGGTGCCCTCGGTATATGGCCCTCCTCAGCGGGACGAGACATGGTCACCCAGTTCCAGTGGCAACGTTCTCTAACAATGTCCCCTGAGTAGGATCCATATGTAGTTTAGATGAATTAGTCAGTATCAACTTCATCTTCCTCCGTAAGATAAGGGAGGAACACAATGTCACGTTTTATGGACAGGCCCCTGAAATGGTTTGAGATGACCGCCAAGAATGCATGATTTTGGGGTGTCAGTAGCACCTGAAGAGGCAGCTGGAATAACTTTTTAGACTCAATGGCTTATCTGATGGCCTCCATCTTGGGGAGTGTACAATTTTGGTGGTACTCCTTCCAAATCATGTTGGATACCCAGCGTTGAAGAAGCTAACATGGTGAGACTGTCCTAGACTTTTTTGGGGCCCAACCGTCTGCAGGATCACATATGTGCATGTCTACATGGATTGTTGTGATTCCATTTGGATCAAAGGTTGCGATGGAGGAATGTGCAACATACATATATGACATACAGACCAGAAAACATTGTCAATGTAGCATTTTTTTAAACATATGCATATTTGTAAATTCATCTTGCCCCCCTTCCCCTTTTTCTTTTAATGTTGGGAAAAGGGGCATAAGTGGGGTAAGACTTCCACCTTGGTTAATGATTTTTGTTAGGTTCACTATTTTTATTCCACCTCTAAGGTGGCATTTTTTGCGCATACTGGGGTGAACAATGTTGTCTGACATGTGTTGTCTTTTTGTATTTTATCATTTTGGTTGAACCGCCACCTTGTTTAAGGATTAATTCGGGTTCACCATTTTTGTTCCACCTCTGATGTGGTGGGTTTTGTGTATAATGGGACCAAAAAAATGGTCTAACATTTACTGTCCTTTTGTCCATTATCACTTGGGTAAAACCACATCATTGGTTAAATATTCACGTCGAGTTCATCATTTATGTTCCGCCTCCGAGGTGTGGTGTTTTTCATGTACCGGGGAGAAAAAAATGGTCTGAAATGTACTAAACATTTTCTTTTAATCATTTGGGTAGAACCGCCACCTTGGATAAGGATTCGTGTCTGGTTCACAATTTTTGTTCCGTCTTTGAGGTGGTGCATTTTTCATGTACTAGGGTGAACAAAATGGTTCGATCAGTACTATACAATGGTCTTTTATCATTTTGGTAGAACATCCCCATTGGTTAAGGATTCACTTTGGGTTATGCATTTTTTCCCTCTTCTGAGGTGGCACATTTTGGGACGGTGTAGGAATGGTTCGACGGGAATCATCACCCATCCATTTTTTGGAGACGAGTTCCTATCGAAATCACCATTTCCTCTGTTTCAACCTATTTGGAGTCATTCTCCATTAAGGAAGGTTTAATTAACCATGTGGGAACATTTGATACCATCAGGTGATTGCGTGGGGGTCAACCACTCATGGAATCAGTCCCTCTCAGATATAACATCCTCAGATGGACTCTAGTAGGATTATTAATGGTTCCAAGAACACCAAACGACCTTGGAATCCATGATTCATGAAATTTTTTTATAAAGGAAGTATCTCGTTGGTTGATGGTTAAGCAAATGACACTTATGGACTCCATTGGTTGAGTGGATGGGAGGGTCATCCCACCACACCCTTCATAGATAAGATTGTTTCCTGTTGTGAGGCTCTCTTATAGATTTAATTCTTGTTCATATATTCGTGAATCCTTGGATCTTTAATGAAGAGTGTGTACATAGGCTACCCTTGACTTACAAGCTCATCGTAGGCATGCACATGTTTGGTGATACAAAATTTAGGCTGACCTGAGTCATGTAATAAGGAAATATGGAGTTTATCTTCATCTAGGTGAGACGGAGGGTGAATTGATTTTGGGATCGGACCCATCATATGGGTATTCAATGTATCATTAGGAGAGGAATCAGATCCCACCTAGTTTATATTTTTGGTGGCTTACGCGTGGGCACAACACGTTTGACAAACATGAGGGGGTGGACCCTTTTGGATGGGCACCCTATGGATCTCGGGCCTTCTAGTAGGCATCCTATATATCTTTATTTGGTCATTATTCATAGTTACCATAGTTCTGATTCATGTTAATGTTTTTACCATCACAAACCTCTATGCCCACGTGAGTCATGCTTGGTATGAGAAAAAGTGGATGTGAAAGATTAAACAATTCACATGCCTCATCCCCTATTGGTGAGGGAGGGATAGCCCATGACATAAGAGAATGAGCCAACTATGGGAGAGGGTGTAGTTCAATGAACCCTTCAATGTGAATAAAAACTGAAGGTTACATAGCCATGCCTCAGAAAATTATGGACATACCTCAGTGGGAGGGACCCAGAACATATTCTAGGAAGGGGATGTGTCTCATCGTTGACAAAATGGTGGAGCAAACAAAACCCCTTTCGACTGATCACTATTCTTCATTGATTGGAATGGCAAGTGATCACCCATAATCTGGAGAATGGGGAGGTTCACATTGGCATCCCATGGTTGGAATCCATATTACCGTGGGAATGTAGCCTCACATGAAATCATAAATCCCAAACCATTGTAGGGAGGGTGTTCATGACCCCGCTTACCATCAGTATGTAGACTCAATGGGGACACTGATGCACCTGATGGACGGACCGTACGGGTCAAGTGGATTTGCAGGAGGCTTTGCCCTGATGTCAGGGGACTCGTTAGTGAATAGAATATAGAGGATTGGATAGTAATGTTGGGGTGAGATTGGTACTAAAAGGAACAATATCCTAAAACACCCCATTCCACGTACTGATTTCTTATGCAGGATGAAGGAGACTCCGCATTACATAGTGGTATATGGGAAGATGGGACAACCACATACCTATAAAAAATTTGGGCATGGAAGATGTGAACACGTACCATGGTGGTTCGTGGGATATCACACAACTTCAAGTTCCATCAGTGCACTGATGCAGCAGAAAGTGATAGGTTCAGTCCACGTAGCGGTACGCTTTGTGGACCACCATTCTGAAAGAGGATCCGAGGGATCATAGTTCGTGGGGAAGTCATCCATGAGATGTACTTGGTTCACATCTCTCCCATTAGGTTGTCAGTTTTATTATTATTCTTCAATTCCCATATTTTGGGGTTCGTGGATGGATATACCTGCGGATGATGTGGTTTGTGATTCAGGATTTGCAGATGAATTGAGGCTGAGGTTGTTCTCCAAGAACTTTCTTTACACCGTCAAGTCTCCCTCAATCATTCTTTTTCCATATGCCCTCATTCGTCTATCTCTACCTCTACATATAATTTTCTCCTTTTATATAGTATTAGGGAAATCATATATATTGGACAAGAAACACCATTTGTTGTGGCCCATTAGAGAAATATCCAAACCCATGGAAGACTCAGTCAACCGGTGTTTGCGGAGGATTCAGTTCAAGATAATGGTTCATGGATCATTTCCCATTCTATTAATCTAATAACTAAGGGGTCCATGTCTTCGTAAACGGGTGGTCCTTCTATGTAATAGTCATTCAGTGACATGGTTAGTAGCTTACCTTGTTCGCTGGTCATCACCCTATGGGCCAGCAGTTCGCAGATCGTTCTTTGTACCTGTTGGTTCACGATCCAGCTGGTCTGTGTACCCTTCTCGGTGATGGTACATGATCCAATTTAATTACTTTTGAAACTTTAATCTCTTCATGTTTATTCTCAAATTTTTAACTTGATTCCAGTCCCTTATGCTTGCTAGACTTGTATGAGTACCTCTTACCTTTCAAAAAGCGATCGTGAGGGTATTTTCATCCCTTGGAATAATTTTCAAGACCCTAAGACACCACCAATAATTTTTTGATAATCATAGTGTATAATAAATCAACCTAATCATCCTATAAACTGATGGATCTAAATGTCCAAGTACAATTTTGATGGACTCTACCCAGAATTATTCTCCCTCAGGACCATTCTCTACAGTAAAAGTTGGAGGGTGCTACAACTAAAAGTACATCATCAGATCAGACATAATCTCAATAACATGCCTTGGGAATCTTTCCATTAGCTTCATGAAGTGAGTGATGTTCTCTCAGAACTTCTCCCTAATTCCTCACCCGACAAGATCAGTGCCTCAGGATCCACCACGAGAGGATCATCCCTAGACATGTACTCAAGGTCATACACTCAACAAGAATTTTCATGGTGGAATACTATAAAAAAATTTCAAACTTTCTCATTAGGACATTGTTTAAAAAATTATAACATTTGAGTAAGAGGGAAATCAAAAAAATACACAACAATTAATTTCCCAATACTATGCCACATGGTCCAAACAAAGGCACTATCACTACCCTTAACCAACCTTCGCCTAGGTCCAGGTTTACAACGGTAAACACATTCTAATCATTCTCATTTCTCATTTAGATACCACTTTATTCCAATATTGAGTAATATTAAAAGCATTCTAAAATTAATTTTTGGAACTATTTATTCATTTCAATTCAAGAGGAATGGAAAAAAATTTAAGTTTAACATCATACCCATAACTAATTTTCCAGTGAATTCCTATGATAATGCATGTCACAATATCACTATGTTCATATAATGATGCAGGTGATTCAGCTATCAGGCCATACTAGGTCCATGAGTCAAATTTCAGAAAGTATGAGCATAAATAATCACAATACCCAATAAGTGCATCACCCAAGGTGAAATAAAATTCATATGTAACAAGGAACAACAATAACCACAATTTCAACCATATGTACTTGGTTATCCCATGTACATTGATTAGATATAGCCGTGAAGAAGCTCAAAATCAAGAACCAACACTTTCTTGTGTCCAATATACAATTACCATTCAATAATATATAAGAAAAGGAAATGAAGACCCCTCTAATAGCACTTTGTAATGTACCGAATGGGGATTAACACACTAGTTCCCAAAGCTAGCCAATCACATCACCGAATGAATCCACATATGCTAGAGGCTTCCAACTACCAGAGAGGGTGTAATATTATTCATGGGGACACTATAACTAGTTTTTAAAATAGTAAAACATCAATGAAAAAAATAAATAATTGAAAAAATATATATAACCAAACCATAAAAGATTCCAATATGACATGATGACTAAAACTAGAGATACAATATCAAAATGAACAATAAACATGCAATGATAATGTACATACCATGTTTCAAAATTAATTTGCAAAACTAAAAATAGGAAGGAATCCCACATAATTTCCAAAAAAAGGTTCGGTTCTTTCATCCAATATCTATCCCCACTCAACCATATAACATATGACCTTTTTTCCTTATCATATCCAACACCTGTAAAATCTATATGGGAACCGATTTGGTAGCCCATGTAAGCTATGAGTAAAACCAAGTAAGCCACCCTGAACGGTGTCTAAAATAATATATAGTCAATATTAAGTGTTTTAAATTTTTAATGATATAATTATAATGAATAAATAAAGAGTTTTCAAATTTTCAATTAATATTTATTTAACCTCATAAATCCTTGGGCTCTCGTATAAACCTATATTTCAATATCTTCTTTAGCTCATGTCGAAGGCTGATTTATATCCAAGGGATATCCTATCTAAAAATTTCATTGTTATCATCATTTAAATCACATAATATAATGATAATCACCGTATTACCTAATTCATACTAGGATTCACATGTTGCAATTTAAAAACACACAATATCATGACCATCTTCCCATTATTTATTTCAAACATGGATGGTCATGTTACTATTCAAACACACAAAATTGAATCACCATGTTCCCATTATTTATATCACAACAAAATGACCATAATACCATTCATAACAACATATTCATATTACAATGTAACTATTTATTTAAAAATAATTATTTTTACAATTAATTATCCTCATAAAATCCATTACTAATTAAAAAATAAGTAAAATACCAATATTCCATCTGTTAGTTCAAGAATTAACTAATCACATCAATAATATTAATTAATTTGACAAATAATTAAAAACATCAAATTTTTTAATTTATTATGAAATTTATTAATCCCTTAAATTTAATTATTCAACTCAATAATTAATTATCCACACCAATTTCATTATAAATTCAAAAAAAAGGTTTATCACATAATTTTCCTTAATCAATTCCATAATTAATTATGTACATTTATACAAATTAATTGTATCATAAATTAATTATTCATTTTAAAAACTCTATTCCCCATTATTAAATGCACAATTACATATGCGCATAAAAATATCAACATCTCATAATAAATTCTCAAATTAATTATCTCAAATCAGAAGTCAATATCTTATAATTAATTCATCAATTAATTGTCTAAATAAATAACTCAAATATCATAATTACATATATAATTAATTAAATCAAATCTCCTATCTCAAAATCTAATAATGAATTCAATAATTAATTATCTAAATCTATAATCTCAAAACTCCCAAATTCACATCTTCCCAATTAATTAATTTTCCAAATTAATTAAAACAAACAATAACCCATTTTAAAAACATTGAATATCAAAAAAAATTAATACAATAAATTTAAATCAATACTATGATATTTGAATTATATAACACATACATCATGTTTGGAGAAGAATTTATAACAACATAAATCCCTAAACTTTGAGAAGGACAAGGACATAGAAAGAGATAAAAATATGAAAACCTAATTCATGGTTTGATATATGAAGATAATTCAAATATAGATATAAATATAAAATATGAGGTCTAGATGTGATCAAAATATTAAATAACCCCTTTCATGGATGGGATAAGTAAGGATAAAGAATAGGAAACCATGTGAGAGAGAATCCAAAAACTGTTGGGGCATAAATATATATTCAGGCTTTAAATAGTGAATAATAGAGGGTAGGAAGTCTTGAAATCCATATAGAGATATCTAAAATAGTGAAATAGGGATTATGGTTAAATTGGGATCAAATTATTGTCTAAATGCGTGTTCAGGAATAATTAATACTAATTTTTTGTTAGTTAAATTACAACAAATGTTTGGCTATGTAGGGGAATGTGGATTCCCCAAACCATGAACCTAAACTGTGTGCCTATTTTATAGGGGTGTACCGTTACTTATAGGAGAAGAATAGTTTTAAAAATTTAGTTCCAACCGTGCAAAACCCCTCTATCAAGGGTTGCATAGCATTCTGGGCCGGGGTGCATTGTCTGACCTAACCCTACACCCACTGTTCAGTGTCCCTTTATCATTAATTTTTATCAATTTTCATAAAAAATCCCCCAAGGTATAATAAGAATGAATTATACTAAAAATTCGGAATATTTTTAATGAATATTAATCTTGATTAACCTCATTAAATTTCAAGGATATTGAAAATAAAAAGGGAGATGAGCTCGGGGATGACCCTGCACTACATAGCTACCCAATCTGGGCATTCATTATATTGGATATCTCCACATATAAAGTAGATAGATCTTAATTTATAGACATTATATGGGCTTGAGTATAAGTGAATTTAATAAATCATTGGTCTACAAGAGGTCATGGGAGGGTTCCATGTCTTAAAACAAATACAACAAATGAGTTTTGTCTCAATTAGGCCTCTTTAAGACCTATATTACATTATAGACCATTAATATTTTATAAGGAGTATATATATCCCCATTGACATGTAATATATTCAATTTCTATATATTCATAATATTTTATGTTAAATTTTATCTTATTCTCTAATGGGGGAACATGATTCAATATTATAAAATTGTTAATGACTCTATGTTATAATATCATCATTTCTCAAGATTACTTATTATTATTTATTTAGTTATATTATAATATGTTCTACACCTTAAAAAATCTTGTGAAGTTCTACAATCCACAGGTAAGCACCAAAATCATTTCTGAGTCAGTCTCATATGAGCACACCCCGATTTATTACCCCTTTGAACAACGTGGGCTTGATCCCTGTTTATCAAGACTTGGTTTGTAAAGAACCTCCCTGAGGTTCAATCCCATCCAATGGTATGCCCTGCTGTATCCATTTTAGGAAAACCGTCACTCTCAAATACATCTTCATTAGATTTTCTGATATGACAATCAAATACTACTCTCAGGTGCCCCATCCTAGAGTTTTACCCATATGATACACCCTTATTTTTGTTTTGATTAGTCTGATCCGTCTCCAAAAGACGTTAAAAACATGCCATACCCACGGTAAAGCATGGGAAGCTGAGGAAAACCTAAAAGACATTCCAATGGAATATAATTTCTCACATTATACATGGGATTCCGTGGGATTATTTTCCCTCGATAACCCCTATTATAAGGGGAAGAAACCCAAATGCATCTTTGTTCTATGATACAGATATGCAGGTGATGTCCAACATGATTACACACCGATCGAAGATTGATGCAATAAATTGATACCACGGAATTTTTAGAAAAAATCAGTGTAGTTTACCGGCATCCACAAAGATACAGAACATGGAAGAGTTTCCTAAACAATGTTTTAATCTTTATGGGAGACCCGGACAATGTAGCGAGTTCTGAGGAGGAATCAAAATAAGGAGAAAATGACATTCCATCCTCACTTTTTGATCATAGAGAAAATGTCTCTAAATAATTGGCAGATTCCACCTACCATTAGATAGTAGTAATGTGGGGAAATAGGTCAGTGTGTCCTCAATAGATAGATGTGAGCCCTAGAGAAACCTTCAGAAATGGAAATGGTGAACCCGAAGTGAAGTTCTTATTCACAATGTGGTGATTAGTAGCGTTTGAAGCATCAATTGATTAGTGTGTCCCTAGATCAATGTATTCAGCAATACGACAAACCATGAAAATAATGGTCCTTGCATGAAACTCATCATAGATTGAATCATTGAGTGTTAGACATCCCGGTATGCAGATTTTGTCGGCATGGAACCTTCTTACCAAACATGGAAGACGACATGATGCTGGGGCACTGGTCTGCTATTTTTGTTGTTCAACACTAATGGTTGAATCTAAATGCTTTGAAGGACCCATTATATTATAAGAAACTAATCTCCACCCATCCACTAATACAGGGGCCAAGGCAACGTCAACGTCGCAATCCAGCATGGCCTCATCTTATCCCTAACGACCTCCACATCTGCGTCTGCGAGGTACCCATGCCCCATATCCCCATATGAGGTCGTTAAGAGAAGGGTGATTAGTGTCCTCGTATGATGTTATGAGGAAGACAGTATTCACCAACCTGAGATATGGCCTACAAGGAAATAGATTCTTCTAAACCTTTTCGTCGATCCTTCCCCCAAGGGTTGCATAGGGATCCACTACTCCCCCCTCCGAACAACAATAGTTTTGGGTGCCTCTCCCTAGAAGTTTTCAACAACTCCCTCCCCTGTGCCAATGAGGTGAGGGATGTATGAGCAATCCTAATTGTGATCCCTTCCCAGGGGACACCAAGGAAGGCTCCCCCCAGGACGCATCCGCACTGCCACCCTGCCCCATAGGTTGGGGAGCAGTTGAGTTATGCACCTGCACCATTGGCCCCAGTCTAGTTAACTCGACCCCAGCATTAGGAAGAAACTGAGGAGGATTCCCACTAGGGGGAATCTTTGTTAATAGCTACCATGGGATGTAAAACTGCTGACATGTACTAAAAATTACCCATTTATACCTAATAGGGGAATCCATCCGACCAACCACAAGCAAGGCCCATACAACACCATGGGAAGGTTGGGACGACTCTCAAGGTCGCCGACACCAGTGACATCTGTTGTGGGCCAACCCGTGGCAATGACGCCCAACATGGGGGTCCTCCCCATGCTCGAACCAATGAGAGTGCATGTTGGTACCTCTCCCAAGCTCGGTGTGGATGCCCTTCCCATTCATCCAACAGTTTGATCGAAGGACTTCCTCGACGAACAAACATCTAGAATAGAGGGTTTCCTTGCACCTGCAGTCCTTTGTATAGTGTCTTTCCTCCTATTACAGGTCATCGATGCAAAGAACATCCCCACCAAAGAAACCATAAACATGGGGTTTTCCCCCATTTATCATCACAAAACATGAAGGTCTTCATCATCTCAGAAATTAGTGAAGTGGAGGTGTGCCCGCTTCATCGGAGCCCAATCAAGAGGCCTTCCTCGTGTTTAGCTTGACCGATACGAGGGCCCCCATTGTACGATCATTGTTAAGGAAAACATGCATAGAGCCACTACCCATGATCCTATAATTAGTTCCATTGGAGGGCCTACCCACTCCAGCACTTCTCACAGAGGTTCCATCCTTATATCACACAGTAGAAACAATGGTCCTACCCATGTCCCCTTGTGACATATTTCAAGGTGCTCCTCACACCCTAGATCATCCTGGAATAAGTCTTCTCCACCCTAGCATCATTTCGACTAAAGGTCCTCCTCAATCCAAAATCCAACCCTGTCCCAAAGAACCAACCTGAGGCAGGAGGGAGGGTCACTTTAGCCATAAAATTAATACCAAGTGGATTCATACCACAATTATTCATGTCTCATTCTCATATTCTAATGTGGAATGTGATTCAGAAATAGAACCCTCACCCCGTTCTTCTATGTGAAGGGACATGGCAGGAAACAGGTGTATAAGCATCAACCTTCTAGAATGTGAGGTCCACCAGATTCATGCCTCTCTTCACAAATACATCCAGGTGGAGGAAGATTAGACCTCTTTCCTAATCCTGGTTGTGAAACCCTCCCTGTCTTCAACAGGTTCATTCACTATCTCGACCAGATATCATGGAGTGTTATTCTGGTGACCAATTGTTGATGAACCACAACATGACCCACCACAAATAACTGAATCCCATATTTCAGAATCTGTGGTTTCTAGCACATCATATCAGGATGAGGTGGCTATGTCATTGCATTTATTCAAGGACTGCCCAAAATGTAGCGACATATCGGCTCGCTCGCCGTATTATCCATCGGTCGGTCTACCGTCTCAACAATCTGCTTAAGTGTCATTACCGGTCCCATATCCGACCCTAGTTCATGAGTGGGGAAACCATATACTAGATCCTATGTACGATCCAAAGAGTCTTTAGTACATCCTTGTAGTGAATCATTTCCCAGAGATGTTCCAGCCAATTGAAACCATGAACATAAATGCACCACAATCACTTACCTTGGAGGAAGTCACATGTTTTTTCCAGACCCTCTAGGGAACCCTTATATATTCATTATCAGTGAGTAGAATTCCTCCATAGTAATTGAAAATTCTAAGTTATTGACCTTCAATGCGGCATGGTTGACTTGGTTGCCCTCTCTATGGCCAAGCACCCTGAGTCGCCCAGTCACCACCTTACCCTCAAGCTATAATGCCTTAAGAGATTTAATGAGATCTATAAGATTATCAAGGAGGTTTATCTAGAATTATTAGGTCCATGGTAGCTAATAGTATTCCGCCCTTTATTTTATTTCTAGCTGGTGCAAACCCAACTTTCTAGGTGATATTGAGGATATTCCTTCTGGTAGTGTCGTGGTTAACATGGATGACCTATCAGAGGGAGAGAATGATAAAGAGATCATTAAAGGGATCATAACCCACTTGGGGGAGTACCAAAACTATTGGACCTATTGGGAAGGTTTACTCACTAGAAAATAAATTTACTAGGCCTTCCCACATCTACCATGTCATTAGACCTCATCTAGAATCTCAATAAGGGAAAAGAGAATCTTGGGCCCATCAAACCCTCTGACGCGTCAGTATCAATGAAAAATATGGAAGACAATCCCAAAAGGACATGTTTTGTCGACAGCTCATGAAGCATAAGAAAATGGTCAATGAACATCATGCATAATGTGATGTGGAGTAGATACCATACAATGATGATCCTCAACTGGGGCTGGTACTACTCCCCCTAGCAATTTCCCCTGAGTGACTTTGACCAACTTTCCTACTTAGCCTGGGTAGAATACAGTGCTTATGGTAAGAGGGAGTTGTATGTTTAATCCAATCCACATGAATTGTGTGATAATATTCGTGTACCGAGATTGGTTCCCCCAGCCATTCCATAGGTTATTCCCCTAATAGTCCGCAGGTAATCCGAACACTCAGTCCATGATCCACTGGGCCATCTTATCATGTTTATGATCCTTCCAATGCACTAGTGGTCAGGGATCCTCTCCATGATGGGAAACCCCACCCAGATGATTCAATGGTGGCACTCATTACCCATCTCGAGTCATTGGAAACTCAATAGGTGGAAATTCCACCTGATGGTAAGCCATATCAGGCTTGATTGGATGATATTCCAGTACAACTGAGTCTCTAAAACCCATCATTCCCCACTTTAATGGGATGATAAACCCACTGTAGTATCTAGCCTACTCCATCTCAATGTGTGGACCTATGATGGCAACTCCAGTGATGTAAGCGGCTGCTAAACTCTTGTGTTTCGTAAAAAATTGGAAGGGACTGCATTTTTCTGGTAAATCCAGCTACCCTTAAGGTAAATAGCCATCTGGGAAGATCATCGTAGGTAGTTCCTTTATCATTTCAGCTCCACCACATAGAAGATGGGTATTTCAGACTTCCTCAAGTGAAAAAAGAGGCCTAATGAGAGCTTCATTGATATTGTTGCCTAATGGAAATGCCTCACATACTCTATTGATATCCCACTAACTCAAGAACAGATACTGAAAATGTGTGTGGGGAATGTAAAAAATGAACTGGTACCCTCTCTCATCACTCATAATTACCTCAAAGGATTCTAGTATTACACTGATGATCCCCAAAGTCTAGATGAATCCTTTATGCATGCCAAGTAGGCACGCCCATTTCCTCCTGTAGTTCCCGCGAGAAGGGCTGCTAAGGATAAGATCACCGTGGTGGCCCAAATAGAGGCCCCATGCAACTAGAGTTATTACCAGGGAGCCACCCCCATAGCATTTCAGAGGCCCACCACATTAGTTGGAACCTCTGGCCCATTAATGACCACCCCAGAATAGGAAGGCACCCCTGCGTAACGC
Organism: Viscum album; assembly: GCA_963277665.1. Lineage (NCBI taxonomy): Eukaryota > Viridiplantae > Streptophyta > Magnoliopsida > Santalales > Viscaceae > Viscum > Viscum album. Next base: position 1,920,862,406 of record OY728119.1, read on the forward strand.
AATGCCACAACCCAGGTGAGAAAACCAGGTTCCACCTCCTCAGTAGGCTCCTAAAGCCCCTTATCAGGGTCAGGCACCATGATCCTCTTTTCTGGATAGAGGGAATTGGACCAAATCATTCATTAATTCTCAGGTCCCTGATTATATTCAAACCCCCTTGGAATTTGGAATTCTATAGTTTCCAAAATGTTGGAAGTCTGAAGAGGAAAATCTCACTAATCATCCCAATTACTGCCTGTATCATCGGATCCTAGGGCACAACCTCAAGAAGTTAAATGTGTATAAAAACTAGATTCAAGAACATTCTGATAAAAACATAGTTAGGTTAGGCCGTGAAATGGAATATGTGGCATGTGTATTCATATAGCCTGACAACGACATCGACATCGACCACAATGGTGAGTGGCAGCAGGTTCCTATCTACGGGTCTCAAAAATATGAGAACTGTATGGACCATAAGATAGTATCTCATTCCCATGTTATTATCCAAAAGCATTTGAATCTACTTGAGCATTCGGAAGTCATTACGTCACCCACGAAAACTACTTCTACATCAGGATCACAGCCTTCTTCTTCCCAGAAGGGAATGAATCAATAACATAAGGGAAAACAAATCCCCCCATCATTTCCATCATCATCCCATACTCTCAGTGACTTCATGCCTCTATAGAAAATGATAACCTCCAGGATCCATCCACCGGTGGATGATTCTTTAATTCATGACCATGTGTATGCTTCAGTTAACACCGTCGAGGTGGTAAACCCCTATATGGTTTCCGACAACATGTATTTCCCAACAGATCGTCCTAATGTCCCTAACTGTCACCAGTGTCGATGGAGTTGCGGCTATATGAGTCATAGGAAATCCTTATTCAATACTTCTAACCATGTTGATCATGCCACTGAAACTATATAACATTCCATGCTTAGAGATCAGGATGCACGTCCTCCTCACCTGGTATCATCAGAGTTTTCGTCACTGCCATTCATGATACTTGATCAGGCGGACCCACCATGGTTGTGCTATAATCCACCAAGTTTTATTGTTAAATAGACTTAGTCCTCTATCCCTGATCCAGTAGTCACCCCATGAGGTTCGACTGCCGAGATGCGGGACATTCTTAGCATCAGTCAGCCACCATTTCAGCCGGAAGGGCCCGAAAACCCTCCTTCCATAGAGCGACCTCCTACAAATAGAAGTTCACACTTAGAAAGGAAGTATGATGATCTTATACATGTTTCTTTCATCACTATGAGGCCCACTATCCTTAAGGCTCTTCATTTATCAAATGATATTTGTGATGCCATTATTGAGGCTTTAAGAAGCCCCCTACAGTTTGAGACGAATGTAGTAGCTATAAAATCCTTCCAGGTTAAGGAAGCTGATCATATAGAATGTCGAGCCATCATCTCTTTCTATGTAGAAGATGAAGGCTCTCCCATACAGGGGAACATTTGCTCAGTCTAAATCATTGTCCTCTTAAATGGAATGGAAGTTCATCTTTGCCTTGTTGAGATAGGCTCTGGGATCAACCATATCCGACCAAGATTCCCCAAAGGATGGGGTTTTATGGGGATGATTTAAGCCTCTCGGACTTGAAAAATCATGGTTATGAAAGGACATAATAGACACTGGTCAGAAATAGGAACCTGAAGACATAGTTCAGTGGTCTAGTAGCCAGCACCGAGTTCATGGATGTCTTGTAGGACACCACCTACAATGCATTGATGGGTAGACCATGACACCAACTACACATGTAGGTCCCCTCCTTGTATCACCAATGCCTTATGTAAACCCTTAATGGTTGAGTGGGAATAATACATGGTGACACATCTCCATTTGGCTTTGGTGAAGACTGCTATCTGGATGCCGAAAATTACAAGATAAGGGACAAGAAGATCCAGCCTAATGAGATCGGACACACAACGACTACAACTATACCATGTGCAGACCAAGATGATGCCTACAACTTCCTGATCCACCGATTGGAGGCTACCACTCAATATTTGGGGGAATGATTTTTTGTATCTGGAACGATGGGGAGGAACGTTCCTAAGTATAAGTGACATCATAATATCACCTTATATTCCTATACAAATCTGGCCTAGGTGATCCTAGAGCCCCCTACTCTTATAAGGTATCAAGATGTCTTCCCCATGGAAATGAAAATACTTCAAAATTATTTCTATTTTTAGGTAAGAATAAACTGGCTCAAGACAATGATCCATTATTATTTTGACATCATCTATCTTGTCCCTTAGATCGAAGGCCAGATGGGATCATGTTGACAACATTCATCGAAATAGTTTCAACAGCACACAAGTTCCACATTACAGTGTCCATTGTCACTCAGTATAGAACAAGTAGCCCATAGGGATCTTTTGAATTAGAGGAATCACCTCCCACTAAGGTTCCCTCCTCCATAAGTGAATAAGAGGATTTTAAGGATTCTCCTCCCTCTTTTGAAGAAGTTGTCTCCACCATGGTCAATGAATTGTTACAGCTGAACCTCAATAATGAGACATATCCAAAACTGAAATTGATTATAATTTTTATGACTGTTGAAGAGAAACAGTGATACATGGACTTCAAGAATCAGCCTCCAGATGTGTTTTTCTAGAGTATTGATGAGATTATAGGAATATATCCTAAGGTCTCCACCCATTTCATTGGCCTTCTGGAAAATCATCACGGATTCAAATATCCTCCCAAAACGATTCACCCTTATCACGGTTCCTTGGTTGAGACTATGGTTGATAAATTCATCATAGAAAACTTCATCATGTATGTCCAATACCATATATGATTATCCATCATGGTGCATATAAGGAAGGAAGAATAGATAGATCAGAGTTTGCATCGACTTCTGGGAACTCAGTAGTCACTGTCTGAAGGATGATTTTCCTCTTCCTATGACAGAGCTATTAATTGACGTCACTGCTGGGTTCCTGGATCTCTCATTCATGGATGGTTATCCTGGGTATATCCAAATCTGAATGAACATAGAGGATGAAGAGTCTACAACATTCAGGGAACCACAAGGTAATTTAGACTATAAGGTAATTCCCTTGGGTCTAAAGAATGTAGGTTCCACCAATCAGCGTGCCATGAATCACATATTTAGGATGATATTAGGGAAATTGGTGGAATGATACATTAAAAAACTGGTGGTCAAGTCTCACTAGTTTCAGGACAATCTCTGTGATCTCGAGAATGTGTTCAGATTCTTCCAGTCCTGCTATTTGATGATGAACCTCTTGAAGTATGACTTCAGGGTCACCTACAGAATGTTTCTTGGATTCATTGTCAGATACAAACCCATAGGGATCGATCCAAAAAAGATCAAGGCTATCAGCTAGATGTCTTCTCCAAGCAATATTCGGTAGTGTCAGGGCCTTCATGGCCACTTAGCCTATATATGTCAATTTATCACATATATGGTTTTCAAGTTTCATCTGTATTCTAGGATCGTGATGAAAGGTGTTGATTATCAGTGTGTTGAGTAATGTCAGCTTTTTTTTTAGGAAATCAAGCAATAACTATTACAGGCTTTGGTTCTAATGCCACCCATTTTTGGAAAGAAACTATTCCGTTATATAACCTCCCTAGAATGTTCTCTCAACCTGCATTTCTCCCAAAAAAACTATGAAGTAAAAAAGAATAGTCTCTACCATCTTAGCCGCATGATCCTCGTTACAGAAACCATATATTCCTCCATTGAGAAGAGCTGCCTCACATTGGTATTCATGGTGCAGAAAGTGCGACACTACTTGTATCATCCCAAGATAAAACTAGTGTTCCTAGTGGATCTGCTGAAGTATATTCTAAACATCACCATGTTGAAAGGATGTCTAGATCAGTGGGTAGTTATCCTCTAGTTGTTCTGCATCAGGATTGTCCCACAAGATGGCCATTATGGGACATGAATTGGCAGACATCTTGGCTGCCCATCCTTCTCCCAAGGACTAGTCTCTGGAACACGTTTCGTTTAGATGAAGTAATCATCTTGGTAGACCAGGTCATTCCAAGTGGGAAAATTCACTTTGATGGTTCCTCCAGAAGCCATACAAGCACAATACTAAATCCACCAAGACACAATAGGGGGGCTAGAGTAACATCTTCATTACTCCATCACAAGATGTTCTTCCATATTCATTCTTATTGTCAGAAGGTTGTACCAACAATTAGGTAATGTATCAGGCTCTCATTACTAGCCTCGAGTTGGGCCTCGATATTTACGTTCACCATTTATATGTAAAGGGGGACTCTGAACCAGTAATAAAATATATCAACGGTGACTACGTCGTCCGGAATCCATAGCTAGTACCGCTCTTGGAACGTACATGCTTGTTTATTGCCCAGTTCCCATCTCATCCAGAGGTTACTCATGTCCCTCATTCACAGAACAGTCATCCTGAAGGCATAGCTAGCTTAGCTGCATCTCTTGCAGAACTGGTCCAATATGATTTTATTATTCCTCTGTTTCACTAGAAAGTCATCACTCCCGTAACTATAGATAATGATGATAGCCTTAAGGTAAGCCACCTCATCGTAGATTCCTCCACGTCAACACCCTCAGGTTACCCTTCCACATTTCTGGAGGTTACTACCTACTGGGGGACACCCTTTATCGAGTATCTCTAGCATGGTAATCTCCCGGAAGATCATGCCGAGAGTGATCAAATCTAACGTCATGCCTTACAGTTTACCCTACATAATGGTTCTAATCATGAGTAGATCCTCTACAGACATAGGTTCGATGGGGTTCTCCTATTTTTCATTTTAGGAGGTGTGATTTCTTAGTTCTTGAAGGAGTTTCTTGCTAGTTCCTGCAGGGCTCATCACACTGGGCCAAAACTATCTCACTAGATCCCAAATATGGGGTATTTTATTACTACCATGATCCGTGACTATATAGAATTTTCCCAGAGCATCCATGTGTCCCCAATCCATGATAATTTTGTGCATCGGATGCTAAAGCCTCTCCACACTACCAATTACTCTTGGATCTTTCACGGTCTGGGGACTCGATGTCTTGGGACCCTATCCACTGGTGACAACTCACTATTGTGGATTCATCCTGATTAGTACATATTTCATTTCGAAGTGGCCAGAGGTTTTTACAATCTAGGATTTCAAGGCATGTTATATTGTTGAATTTTTGGTCTCCAATATCATCTAATGATTCAATGTCTCTCACACCATCCTCAATGATAATGGAAATAACATTGGGGTAGCTGAACTAAAGAAGTTGTATGCCAAGTATAACATCCATTCTAACCATATCTCCCAATATTAAATTAGAGAAAATGGAAATATCAATGGATTAATCAAAACCATCTCTAAAATTATACATAATATGGTTGGTCGGAACAGGAAGAGTTGGTCGGACAAACTCCCCAGCTCTCTTTGGGCTTATCGGATGATGAATCACAATTCCACTCAGGTGACCTCATACTTCCTGGTGTATGAAACCGAAGTATTAATTACCATAAAGATTCAGTTTCCTTAATTGTGAACAACTATATAAAAGCAAAAAACACTAGATAAGTTATTTGAGATCCATTTTGATAAACTGGATGCAATTGATGAGCATAGGATAGGTGCCCTACACAATCTGGATATGCATCAAAACAAGATGGACAGAGATTTCAATAGGAATGTTATCCTCATCATATTCATGCAAGGTGACATTTTGTTTTCTTTGGGAAAACTGATGATACCTAGTAAGAAACAAAAAAAATGGATCCCAAATAGGAATGACCTTACATAATTCACAAGGTTAATCCTAATGAAGCATACTCCCTAGTTACCATGTATGGTGAGCGTATAACCCATCCCACAAATGCCTAATTCCATATGAAATACTTTTCCTAAGTAAAATGGTCTTACATAACCATAAACTATGATGTCTTTACCTAATGGCGCTAAAATATGTAATCCATCCAAGCTGAAGGATGTAAATCTAACCGGAATTTCTCGCACATGACATTAAAAATTAGGTTGTCCAATAGGAAATAAAACTATATATGGGTTTGCATGACCTTAAATTATCATGTCTTCACCACTTGATGGTAAAATTCATGATTTGTCTAAGCTAAAGGATGTAAAAAATATGTATTACACATTGTGAATGATGATAAACTGAAAAAATGGTTAGCGATCTATGAAAATAAACTAATATCTCTCTACATCCTTTCTGAAAGACATTAAAGTGCAGAACATCTTTAAAAACTATGTGTGGCTTGATTCCCATCCTCATGGGATACGTATGAATAATCAGATGCTTCATCATAGAGTCTGATCCCCAAATAATTTTGGCTGATTGTCCCCTTTAGTGTAGTTCCCTCAGAGGATCAAACACACTATATTGTAAATGTCCTTGGCCCCATCTATGTCGGGTTTTCAATGATCTCACCACATATCCCTCTCATTATCATCTCCTCACACATCCTTACTACATGACATTAAACTACAATAAGTTATAACTACGCATGGACTGATTCCCATACACATGGGATAATAACAAATACCTAGAAATTTTCTCCATAGGCCCATCCTCAAACTATAAGATCACCACCTATTTCTCCCTTTACAACATGATGTTAAATTGCATAGGCATATTAACGCTTCATGTGACCCCTTTATTTGGATTTCCATCATTCATCAAATCCAAATGGACCACCTAATAGCATGGATGTTAGACCCCAGGGCTCTCCTGCCATCTCCGGCTAACGTCGTTGGGGATTTTTGGAAAAAAACAATTACATGTCCCGCATTGAAAATATGGTCAACGGTCAATGCTTATTTGTTTTTCCCCATTTTAGGTCACAAACTATTGATTCCATGTTTTGAATATAGTCGAAATCCATCCTTGATCATTATTTACACACCTATACTTTCAAAATATTGGATATTGTGATTCATTTCATTCTTTTATCCCTTTGAGCATCAGAATTCCTCGAGGAGGGATGTTGGTCTTGGTGGGATCAACCCCACCCGATCTCTTCCCATTATTGTCATGCCCTTATGCACTAGAGAGAACCTTATTTGATTCCTTATTTCCCACACTGATCATGGATCCTATGGGATTAGCAGATTTGGTAATTTAATACCCATATAAATGGTTATGTAATCATATTCCAAGCTTTATGACCTAAAACTAAGATCACCACCGTCCCCATTGCATGACATTAAACTACATGCTCCGTCTGAACAAGAGGATGTAAAACCACTCAAAACTTGTCCTACATGACAATAAACTGAAAACTATATGGGATATTCTATATGTGGCCCAGTTTCGGGTCCCTCAACCATTATGGCCCCCATGCCAAGTTCTAACTTAGGATTGAGCCGTATGTTTTGGACTCTATCTCTTCATTAATTTCAGGATATTTCTTCCACGCTGCATACATCCTGTTGAGACACCCCTATATTTGTTCTTCTCTCTCCATGATGTCAGACTATATCAAATCTTATTGAAATTCATTTTATTTTATTACTATCCTCATGGGATACATAGGAAAACGTGGACATTTTGTCTTCGGGTCCAGCCCATGTTCATTTATTCTTATTCTCGGCCTCTCATCCAGAGGTCTCTTCAGGAATTATGAATGTTATAGTGCATGTGGGATTATTTCCTCATTCACATCGAGTTATTATCCACTCCATACACGATCCTCATTGAGATCCCCCTTCCTATCTTCATCCTTACCGCATGATGTTAAACTGCATGGAATCTCCCGAACTACGTGTGTATCTACACCAATCCTCATGGGATACGTAAGAGTGCCTGAACGTTTTTTCTTTAGGTCCAACCTTATCTCGTAGAAACCTCCTCACCTCATTGGACCCTTGGCCCGATTCCCTCAGGATGGGGGGGGGGGGGGTTTGTGGTGTGGTATGGGCTTATGTAATCATTCACATACGGTTTGAAATTGCCACATCACGTACCTCTCCATCTAGAGAGTTCTTCCTCCCCTATTCTATACTCATCTTTTTGAGTTGTCTACTCTGGAATTGGGCCCCTCGACCCTCTTTGGATGTTAAGAAATGTTCATAGGAGCACTCTCGCTCAGTACCAAGAGTGTTAGAATCTACATAGACCCGTTATCGCCCATTTAAATGCTTCATGTTCTACTTCATTTGGGATCTCATAATATTTCACATTCGAATGGACCCCTGAATGACATGGATGCTAGGACTCAGCGATCTCCTATCACCTTGGCCCAACATCCTAGATAATTTTGATTGAAAAATTGTTACATGTCCCACATTGTGAAGATGGTCAGTGGTCAATGCTCATTTTTTGTTCCCATTTTAGGTCACGTGATATGGATGATGGGTTTCGATTATGGTCAACAGCTATCCTCTATCGTCGCGCCACCCCCATTAAACCCTAAATATTGGTTGCATGATGCACATGATTTTCCACTTTATCATGTCTAAGTGGAATTTCGACACTCTTGGTGTTATCACTTAGTGTTCATTTCCAAATTGAGGAGAAAAGTCCACTATGTGGTTTCATTTGAGGCTCTGCACTATTTTTAACTTTTCATGTATTCCATGTGTTGTAGAGACCTGCTCTTCCCTTGTTTCCCACATTGAGTGTAGCTCACATGGGATTAGGGATTTCATCAAGGTTTTCACCCATTTTGATGAGTTTCACATACCTTGGTGTGTGATGTAAGACCTCAAAGATGATCTATCTATGACTTTTATTCAATTAAATAAACTCCACAAAATCTACAAGAACTATGTATGGCATGATTTCTATCCTTATGGGATACATAGGAACACTCAAAAATCTTGTCTTCAGATCTAGTTTAGGATCAACTAATTATCTCTCCTATTAACCCTATTGGACCTGACTTCCATTGGATTGCATGGTCTGGTATATGTGGGAATATCTCCTCATTCACATCGAGTGTGAAATAGACACAAAACATACATCACATTTAAGTGATATTCTTTCCAACACCTTTTCCTGCATGACATTTAAATACACTCTCAGAACTACATATGGCTTGATACCCATCCTCATAAGATATGTATGAACACCTAGATTATTAATCCTCTAGTTCATCCCACCATTCTTTGACCTTTTCTGGCACCTTGGCCTAAGGTTTCTTCCCCAGAATTGTGAATGTTGTGGTGTGGACCTCATAATCATTCACTTCAGATGTGCTATATCACGTCATGAAAATTTCCTCATAAAACCTCATTTCTTTTGTGTGAATCCAAGACATATGATGTAAAACTACATTGTCTAGTCCTACTTGACTCTTAATTATTGTTTCTTTACTCCTCGATGTTAAAATTCATGGGTTGGTCCTATCGTATGACCCTAAACTATGAAATTATGGTCCTAGTTGCATGACTAAAAACGGCACCGCATTATGATTTCCTCGCGGGAGGGGACATCATTTTTGTTATCTATCATGTTTCATGCCATTTTTCAAAGCCATCACATGGATTGATTCTAATATTGATGCTTATATTAATCATATTAGGTTTTTTTATTTAAAAAAATTAATCCATCATAAAGAACAAAAAAGATTTATCAAAGGACACTTCATTTGGTTTGTGGGCCATACTCGCACAACAGTATTTTCCCTAGCATTGGTACCCTACCATAAAACCTATATATCTACATACAGAATTATCCCCATAATAATGGGTTATGTTGTAACACCCGGGCACATTTCCTCTCGCCCAACCAAACATTAAATTTTCGTCCCTTGATCTAAAACCTCGTTAGGGAGAACATAGTGCGATATGGACTCCTGCTATCCTCATTCACGTCGGGTTTCATAATTACCACACCACATGTCTCCCTAACTATTTACCATATATTGTCCAATCTCTAAGACATTGAAACTAAGATCCAAACATCCTTGTCATAGTACACTAAATTGTATGACATTTTCTAGAACTATGTGCGGATTGATTCCCATCCTCATGGGATACATAGGAATGCCCAAACAATCCGTCCATGGGTCCAACCCCATGATTCTTAAATCCTACCCCTTTTTGGGCCCCATGGTCCGAACACATTTGGGATTATGTGGTGTGGTGAGTACCTCATGGGTACTCATTTTGGTCAGGTTTTTCAACCAACATGCCATGTGTCTCCCTTGTCTCTTCCCAACCTGGTCCATGTTCCATGACTCTAAACCAAGATCTCCCTATGGATATTGCACATAGGGTTTGGTTACTTCTCCACCCTATGCACATTACCTTAAAATAGGTCCCCTCTTAAAGGTCCACTCTACAACATTAATCAAGGAGCATGCGACCCCATGACACTTGCCCTTTTATAGGAATTCGACTTCCTCTGTTTGACACGTCTCATTGGCGTACTCAAATGAATCATGGAAAAGATCCCAAAGTGTGGATGTTTCACATAATGATACCATTGTTTTGTTCCATGATTCATGAGCCCTTTATTAAGATCCCCATCCTATTCCATGACTGAAGGAACCCTTTATGGCCTAGTCTCTTGCCACACAGGCTCACCTACTATCTTTGGCTAACACCCCTGAAGACACCGGATGACATTTGCAACATGTCCTATGTAACACCCCGAGAACTTATGAGAATTATTTTCTTTGAATTCTTTTTTTTGTAAACTACTCCAAGATTATCTTGCACTATACGCAACACTGTATTAGCTTCCAGTATAGGCAACACTATTCTTGGCTCGTGTTACACACAATTTCAAGTTCGTTTTGTGTAAATTATTCTACAAAACATTAAGAATATATATTTTTTAATGTATAAATGAAATAAGTTTTGATTATGTTATACGCAATACCAAACGAAGATTTAACTACACTCAACCTTAACTTGTCTTGCATTACACGTAATCAAGACCTTTTTTCGATAGCATGTGTAGTACGCAATACCATATTTTATTAAACGAGATATTATTATAATAATATTATGAACTAACCATTATGAATAGTAATACCCACTTTCTGAAATTTTATAAATTTTACCTTTTAAAATGGACTTCATTTTTGAATTCGGAATATTGAAATTAGCCTAGGGTGACTTTTTGGTATTTTTTTGAAAACGTTCAATTTTGATGATTAATGAAAACACATGGTTACTATTTAAAAAATGAATTTTTATTTGAATAGTTATTTATTTTATTTAAATTTATTTTAGGTCATAATTGATACATAATACCTATATATGTTCAATGTAATTCATTAGAGTCATTTTATAATAATTTTAGAAATATAAAAATTTTATTGAACTTTTCACTGTCTTTTACCCACCTGCTAGGAGAATTTGAAAATTTACATAAAACTTAATTTTCCCATTTATATGAGTGGAATTTCAAAAATCCGAGAGACACGGTTAATATCAAGGAGTAAAATTTGGTTCAATAAGATAAAAATAATTTTGGTGTATAATAACATTTTACTTTTATTTACCAGGATTAAAAGTAATAAGGTAATTAAGGGTAAAAAGGATATTATTATTACCCTAAAACATGTCCTAATTCTATTGTATAAGTGTAATTAGACCAAAAACCACCTTAGGAATAAAATATTACCCTTTAGGTCCACTTGGATTAGATTAGGACAGTAATTATTATTTTATTTAAAGAAGAGTTAAAATAGTTAAAATCAATGTTTAATAACTAAAACATTATTAATATAGGGTTATACATAAGATAAATTAGACTATAAATATTCATTATAAATATAAAAAGATTTTTTATATATGGGTATTTTATTTATAATTTTTAGACATTAAATAATTTAATTTATTTGTGACACAATAATGATGCAGTAATTACATTATTAATGAAATATTAACATGATTGATGTTATAAATACCCAAATAAATGTAATTTTAGACTTTTTTTGAATAAATATAATTTTATAGGTTAATATGACATTTTATTATTGATTAAATTAACTTTTTTAGAACTAATCATGTTATTATGATTTTCACAAAAATCCATTACCAAATAGTGTCAAAATTGACATAAAATAGTTTTTGGACCAATTATTATAATATTAATTGTTATTATATTTTTAAAAATCTAAGGATAGGCCGAATGACTTAGATAATGTTATATATATTAATAATGAACCACTTGGGGATCGTTTGGCTTGTAATAGTACGTTTATTAACCATATAGTGTAAGAAACCAAGAAGACACGGTAAAAGTTAAATTATTTAACTAAGAGTTAAATCGAAATGATAAGGTTAAAATAGTAACCAAAACTTGTCTAAAACCTATTGGTTGAGAGGATTTCTACTCATCCCCACTTTAGCTTCTAAATAAATAAATATATAGCTATTATAAACCAAATATTACTTTCTTATAAAATAATATTTTAAGTTTTTCCAATGGTTCCCCTCTCCTCCCTTATAAAAAGGGCACCCCTTCCCACTTCTGGTCACACCCTTTTGAGCCTTGAAGCTCGGCCAAACCCTGACAATTCCTCTTCTCAACCACTCTAGTTATATCATAGTGGCTCTGGTCTTCTCAAAAGTCCATCTATTGTTCTATAAGAAGAAGTTTAAAGGAGTTGCGTCGAGGAAGATGTAATCTCTTCTACCGACTCTTTCAAGTTTCTTTCTTCTTCTACATCCTCCTCTTTTTTTGATTCATTATAAAGTAATAAAAACAATATTACTTATATACTGATATGTTATTATAAATATCAAACAAATCTATTTCACCTTCTATCCATTCTACTGAAAACGAAATCACCGCGCACGCGTACGTACGGAATACCGTCTCAATACCGTGGTGTAATCAGTTTTTCCACCACCACCTTACTTGGATGGGTATAATGGTGTAATGAATAAATATATATCATTATTATAACATAATACTGATTATAAGATATTATATCATCTACTCCAATTCCATTCAATAAATACGGGAATGATATCGTCGCTCGTGCATACGTACAGATTACCGTCTCCACGACGCAATGAGATTCATTTTCGATGTTAACAATTGAAGAATGATTATAAAGTATATATAATAAGTAATCATGAAATATATGACATAAAAATTCTACTGTATTTATTTATATATATATATATGTATTTCATCTACTTAATTCCATTCAATTCAATAAGGAAACAAAAAACAGCGTTCATGCGTACGTATGGTCTACCGTCTCCATGAATGGTGTATTTCATTCCATTTATTGATATATTATATATATGTATATTATCAATATATATTTTAAATAAATCATGATTTATATTCTGTAATTATTTAACCATGATCTAATTAATCATATTTATAATTACAAGTCAATACACGGATGATAAATGAAACTATTTTACCCAAAACATTGCTTTATCATGGAATTGACAAATGAACGGATAATATAAAGTAGTAAGTGAATCATATATGATATCATAAATAATATTATGGTTCTGTTAAAAGTTAATAATATGTTTAAACCCACTATATAGGAGTCTCGGACACATATGGATGAAATTGGAGAAAAGGTAAGGGATAATTATTCCAATCTCATTCTTATCCGAGATTGTTTATTCGTAAGTATTTGCTGGGGGTAATGTTTATTATCCATGTCAATATGTTCTCAAATTTTTTTCAAAATATGGTTAATATTCTTCCATGTATGTTTAAATTCAATTTTACCCATTTTTACTTTTACCACATCGAATGGAAGGAATCTTTCTTTTGTTTACCATACGAGGTACTTTTTGACTTTTCTAGTAAAAGTTTGAGAAGAAAGTTTTTTTAACTTATAAGGAATGAATAGATTTTTAAGGTTTCATAACGCCTTATTTTCATGAAGCTTACTCTTCCAGATTTAAAGACTATTTTCAACAAAATCCTTTTGTTTTAAAATTTCAAGGCATTTTGTGAAAAGAAAATTATTTTGAATAAGAAAGGATATTTTCCTCAAGAATTCATTTCAAGTGTTTTATCAAAACCATTTTTCATATAAGATGGAATTATTTCATATGTGTTTTCAAGTATAATTTCTCTATGATTTACATGGTTTCACTTTTCTTATGATTAATAGATATCCATTTTTTTTATGGATTATGTTATGATGGGATGATGTTTATGAAACCCATTTTATACTTTGGGTAATGATGAATGATTTATGTTCATGTTGTGGAATAAGTAATAATGATTTCTTCATGAGATGGGTGGGTCCTATATCTCCCTCCAATGAATTGGGTAAATATTTATATCTCATGAGATAGACATGGATAGAATGGTAAGTTAATCCGGTTCAGTGATACAGGACTGGAATGAGGAGTGAACTCGCTTCAGAAAGGGACTTTGTCCACTAAGATGGTCTTGGCAGCAATGTCTTCGCTACTAAGAAAATCATATCATGTTCTTAATGGTTTTCCACAATTACATGTTTTCTTCCCATGCTATTTTATCAGGATTGATGTATTATTATGATATATTCCTTACGTACTTCCAAGATTTATGTCTTTCCTAATGGTTTTGATGTTTAGATTTTTTGTTTAAGTTTTTGCATTCAAATGTTTATGGATTGTTTTATGTTCTCTATGTTTACCCATACTGAGCATTTGAGCTCACCATTTTTATGTTTTATTTTCCCCAAGAAATAAATAAATGATTTATGTCAGGAAACAAAAGGAGAAGATATTTATGGGAGATGTTGATGATCTTTCACCATGATTAGAAGATTATGTTTTCAAGTTTCAAAAAACACTAAACTATTACAGTCCTTATGTGTGTGTTTTTGTTATGTATTAAGTATTCCTCAAAATTAATGGAATATCCATGTACGTCAAGATATGGTTCACTATAGTTGGTATCATAGGAAAGGATTAGTTAACCTTTAGAAACTAGGTTGCAAAAACATTAGTGAGATCCTTAGAGACATTTTGAAGGTATGTCTAGGGATGTGCCAAAGGTTAAGTATAAGTATAGGTTATAGTCCTAGAATTACGGTAAAAATCTTAGAATTAACCCTAAGATGTTATATATTGAAGGTAATCCCCCTTTATTATGTTGTTTTCCTAGCATGATTTTTGCCTCTCACACTATTCTTTTTTGGGTTTTAGACGATAACTGGAACCTGAAGGAACCATGTTGATCAATGTAATGGACAATGCAATGATTTTCCTCCCTTGCAACCAAATGTGATGAGAGATGGAGTGAAAGATCATATTGCTATACTAAAACAAGCTATGAATCATTCTGGATTTCCAAATGATCTGATAAGGGAACAATATTCTATAGAGTCCTTCATGAGGCAACATCCACCCTCTTTCAATGGGACTTCTGATCCACTTGTTGCTGAACAATGGATCTGTACCATTGAAAAGATACTTTCCATTCATTGCTGTTCAGAACATGAAAAAGTTATTTTAGCTATTTACCATTTAGAAGGTGAAGCAAACCAGTGGTGGAATCTAATTAAGAATGCAAGGCCCCAAAATGAAATTGAATCCATGGAATTGGATGAGTTCAAGAACCTGTTTTTAAATAAATACTTCCCTCGTATTCTTCAATCAAAGATGGAAAAATATTTCCATGATCTTAAGAAAATGGATGATGAATCTGTTGGTATATAGGAAGAGAATTTTACAAGAAATGTAAGGTATGCATCTCGCTTTATCATCCAACCTGAAATTAAAGTTGATCGATTCTTCAGTGGCTTAAAACCAAGTCTTCTAAGGGAATTATCTATAAGAGACTTAAGTAGCTTTGAAGAAATTCTGCGTTGTGCTATCATGTTATAAATGGATGTTGGTGTTACATATCTGTATCATTGTTTTGATAAGAAACGAAAGATGGAGTTCAAGGAGAAATCTCAGAATAATGGTGAAAAGAAGATGAATGTTACTTTATGCTCAAAGTGTGGAAATAAGAATGGTAGAGATTGTCTTAGAGGGACTAGAAAATGATTTAAGTGTGGAAAAGAAGTTCATCGAGTAGTTGAGTGTCGAAGTAACGGAAAAATGGTTTCTAATGAAGTTAATAAAGAAAATATTATAGAGAACACACCACCAACACTTCAATGCTTCAATTGCAAGGAAATGGGGCATTATTCTAATCAATGCCCTAATCCAGGGGTTAATGATGATCAACGTGAGAAACCTCTTAAGGCAATGGATAATGGGAAGTCACATGCGATCACTAATTTTGATGTTGATTATGACAATGATGTTGTGTAACGATTAAGTGTTTATGTAATGAGACTTAAAAATAGTATCATGGAATATCATTTATGGCATCGTGGAATTTTGGAATATCTATGTCTTGGTTTTCAATAATTATATGGTACCAGTAACCATGAAAAGTGATTCAAATATTTTGGAAAGCAGAAGATATCCACATAATGAATGGATAAGGAGAAAATAATATGGGTGATAGTATTCATGAGCTCAGGATTGATATAAGTACTAAGTGATATCTTGGTTTGAGTATATAGAATTTTTGGAATTTTGGTATGTGGAAAGTGTTAAATTTTAACTGAATTCATGTTTTCACTATGGTTCAATGAGTATTCATTTTTCAGGAGAATACATGATTAAGGCATTTTAATGTTTGGAATATGACCAAAAAGACATATCTTATGATATATGGGCACAAATGATGGTATTTACATGCCTAGTAGATGACCTATTTATCAATATTTTTCCTTATACTATGAGTTTGGGTAAGCCTAAATATTGGAATAGATTAAGTTAGACATCAGATAGTATTGTTTAAGTCTAGAAATTTTTGATATTATTTTTGAAATGTTACAATAGTATAGTTTTAGAAAAAGTACAACCCGTAGGATGGATGACAACTCATCACGTCAGACAAGGCTGTAGGAATCGAAAACACAACTGAAGTGAGACTGGACTTAATCGCCTACCACTGTCCTACAAAAAGTCCTTGGTTATTATAAACTAGTTTTATTTTATTTATTGGTGTGATAGATGAAATATATATACATTTTTGGAACCATATACAATTAATATCACAATATATGGACTTATGTATTTAACTTTTGATAACATTATTTTTGAGATAGATGGAATGACATATCATTCTATCGCATGATCTGCTAACACTTCACAGAAGACAAATTCAACTCTATTTCATTAAGATATGATGTGGAAATTGTTCAACGCACGAGCAACAGTAATATTGTAACAAAATAAAGTAATTATTTCTTTTAATTAAACAATTTTTCAACTTTAAGGAAATGATCTTGAAAACAAAAAATTTTGTCCTAGTGTCCTTATATTTGATGAATTAGATGGTACCTTAGATCATAAAAAATTTATGGCTTTGTGATTTTTGGATATTTCATAGCTGTGTTCTCTATCCCTCTCCATCAGAACTTAATGGTTATATTTCTTTTCCATATCCAAATCATCACCTATATTCTCCTATGCGGAAACCCAATGATGAGTTACTTTGGGTATCCGTTATGTTTCTGATGTTCCTTTTTAAAATGATGTTTTAGTATTCCTATTTACAATGTGGGTTTCTATGAATGAAACTTTCAAGTAGAAAAACATTTATAACCCCAACGAATTTCGAGGGCGAAATTCATTTTAAGGGGGGTAGAATGTAACTTCCTGATATTTTATGAGAATTATTTTCTTTGATGTATTTTTTCATATGCTACACCTAGATTATCTTGCGCTATACAAAACACCATATTGGCTTGTAGTATAGGCAACACTATTCTTGTCTCATGTTACACACAACTTCATGTTCATTTTGTGGGAATTATTCAACACAACATTAAGAATAGATTTTTTTAATATATAAATTATATTAGTTTTAGATTATGTTATACACTACACTAAATGGAGAATTCACTACACGTAGCCCTAACTTGGCTTGCATTACATGCAATCAACACCTTCTTAGATAGCGTGTGTAGTACGCAATACCAAGATTCATTAAACGATATATTATTATATTATTCTAATGAACTAGCCATTATGAATAGTAATACCAACTTTTTGAAATTTTAGAAATTTTATCATTCAAAATGGACTTCATTTCTGAATTTGGAATATCAAAATTAGCCTAGGGTGAATTTTTTGTATTTTTCTGAAAACTTTCAATTTTTGATGAATAGTGAAAACACTTGGTTACTATTTAAAACCCAACTTTTTATTTAAATAATTATTTATTTTATATAAATTTATTTTAGGTCAAAATTGATACATAATACCTATATAAGTTCAATGTATTTCATTTGAGTCATTTTATAATATTTTTAGATATATAATTTTTTTTGAACTTTTCACCGTCTTTTACCCACCTCCTACGAGAATTTGAAACTTTACAGAAAATTTAATTTTACCACTTCTGTGAGTGGAATTTTCAAAATCCTAGAGACATGGTTAGTATCAAGGAGTAAAATTTGGTTCAATAAGATAAAAATAATTTTTGGCGAATAATAACTTTTTACTTTTATTTACCACGGTTAAAAGTAAATAGGGTAATTAAGTGTAAAAATGATATTATTATTACCCTAACACATGTCTTAATTCTATTGAATAAGAGTAATTCGACAAAAAACAACCTTAGGAATAAAATAATACCCTTTAGGTCCACTTGTATTAGATTAGGACACTTATTATTATTTTATTTAAAGAAGAGTTAAAATAGTTAAAATCAGTGATTAATAACTAAAAAATTTTTGATATAGGGTTATACATAAGATAAATTTGACTATAAATATTCATTAGAAATATATAACTATTTCCTATATAATTTTTATTTATTTATAATTTTTGGACAATAAATAATTTAATTTATTTATGACACAATGATGATGCAGTAATTACCTGATTAATGAAATATTAACATGATTGATGTTATAAATACCCAAATAAATGTAATTTTAGACTTTTTATGAATTCCAATAAATTTATCGGTTAATATGACATGTTAGAATTTATTAAATTAACTTTTTTTCGAACTAATCATATTGTTATTATTTTCACAAAAATCAATTACCAAATAGTGTCAAAATTGACATAAATAATTTTTAAAACAAATATTATATTATTAATTGTTATTATATTCCTAAAAATATATGGTTCAGCCAAATAACTTAGATAAGGTTATATATATTAATAATGAACCACTTATGGTTAGTTAGTCTTGTTATAGTAAGTTTATTAACCATATAGTGTATGAAAACAAGAAGACACAGTAAAAGTTAAATTATTTAACATAGAGTTAAATCTAAATGATATGGTTAAAATATTAACCTAAACATGTCTAAAACCTATTTATTGAGAGTATTTAGACCCATCCCCACTTTATCTTCAAAATAAATCAATTTTGAGCTATTATAAACCAAATATGACTTTATTATAAAATAATATTTTAAGTTTTTACAAAGGTGCCCCTCTCCTCCCTTATAAAAAGGGCACCCCTTCCCTCTTATCTTCACATAATTTTTAGCTTTAATGCTCTACCAAGCCCTACCAATTACTCTTATCAACCTCTATAGTTATATAATAGTGGTTATGGTCTTTTCAAAAGACCATCTCTAGTGCCCTAAGAAGAAGTTTAAAGGAGGTGTGTGGAGGAAGAGGTAATCTCTTCTACCGACTCTTTCAAGTTTCTTTTTTCATATAATTCCTCTTATTTAGTTGTTTCATTATAAATAAATAACATAACTGTTAATTATATACTGATATTTTATTATAAATATCATACAACCCTATTTCGCATTCTATCCATCCTACGGAAAATGAAATCACCACGCGTGCGTACGTACGGAATACCGTCTCCACGCCGTGGTGTAATCAGTTTTTCCACCACCACCTTACTTGGATGAGTATAATGGTGTAAACAATAACTACATATTATTATTATAAAATCATACTAATTCTAAGATATTATATCATCCACTACAATTTTATTCAATAAATATGGTAATGATATCATCGCTCGTACGTACGTACAGATTGCCGTCTCCACGACACAATGAGATTCATTTTCCATGTTAACAATTCAAGAATGATGATAAAATATATATAATAAGTAATAATGAAATATATGACATAATAATGGTACTGGATTTATGTATATATATATATATGTATGTCATCTACTTAATTCCATTCAATTCAATAAGGAAACGAAAAACAGCGTTCATGCGTACGTACGGCCTACCGTCTCCATGAATAGTGTATTTATATCCATTTATCGATATATTATATATATGTATATTCTGAATATATATTATATATAAATCATGTTTTATATTATATAATTAATTAATCATGATCTAAGTAATCATATTATAATTACAAGTCAAAACACGAATGATAAAAGAAACGAATTTACCCAAAACACTGCATTGCCATTGAATTGACAAATTAACAGATAATATAAAGTCATAAGTGAATCATATATGATATCATAAATATTATTATGGTTATATTAAAAGATAATAATATGTTTAAACCCACTAAACAGGAGTCTCAGACATGTACGGAAGCAATTGTACATAAGGAAATGGATAATTATTCCAATCTCATTCTTATCCGAGATTGTTTATTTGTAAGTATTTGCGGGGTTTTGTTTATTATCCATGTCAATATGTTCTCAAATTTTTTTCAAAAAATGTTTCATTTTCTTCGATGTATGTTTAAATAAATTTTTACCCTTTTTTACCTCTACCACATCATATGGAAGGAATCCTACTTTTTTTTACCATTTGAGGTACTTTTTGACTTTTCTAGTAAAATTACGAGAATAATGTTTTTTTAAACTATATGGAATGAAAATATTTTTACGGTTTCATAACACCTTATTTTAATGAAGAGTACTCTACAATAGTTAATACTATTTTCAACAAAATCCTTTTCTTTTAAAATTGCATGTCATTTTGAGAAAAGAAAATGATTTTGAATAAGAAAGGATATTTTCCTCAAGAATTCATTTCAAGTGTTTTATCAAAACCATTTTTCATATATGATAGAATTATTTCATATGTGTATGTTTCAAGTATAATTTTTCTATGATTTACATGGTTTCAATTTTCTTATGATGAAATGATATCCCTTTTTTGTATGGGTTATGTTAAGATGGGATGATGTTTATGAAACCTATTTTATACTTTGGGTAATGATGAATGATTTATGTTCATGTAGTGGGACAGGTAAGAATGATTTCTTTATGAGATGGGTGGGACCTATATATCCCTCTAATTCATGGGGTAAAGATTTATGTCTCGTAATATAGACAAGGCTGGAATGGTAAGTTAATCTGGTTCAGTGATACAGGACTGGAACGAGGAGTGAACTCGATTCAGAAAGGGATTTTGTCCACTAAGATGGTCTTGGTAGAAATGTCTTGGCTAATATGGAAATCATATCAGGTGCGTAATGGATTTCCACAATTACATGTTTTCTTCCAATGTTATTTTATCAGGATTGATGTTCCTTTATGATATATTCCTTACGTACTTCTAATATTTATGTTTTTGCTCAAGATTTTGATGTTTAGATTTTATGTTCATGTTTTTTCATTCAAATGTTTATAGATTATTTTATATTATCTATGTTTACCCTTAATGATCATTTTAGCTCACCCTTTTTATGTTTTATTTTCCCTAGGATATGAAGAAAGGTTTTAGGTAAGGAAACAAAAGGGTAAGATCTTTATGGGAGATGTTGAAGATCTTTCACCATGATTAGAAGATTATGTTTCCGAGTTTCCAAAGACACTAAACTATTACGGTCCTTCTGTGTGTGTTTTTGTTATGTATTAAGTATTCTACAAAAGTAATGTAATGTCTATGTACGTCAAGCTATGGGTCTCTACATCCGGTGTTTTGAACACGGTAATTGGTCGACCCTCATTTGTCTGTCCCCATTCCAAGCTAACATAATATAGATTAAGTTTTTCGTACATGCTCAAGAGGTATCCTCTATCATCACACTACCATTATTTCAATCCAGATCCTTGAAGCCATGACTCACATCTTCACACATCCTTATTATTAAGTGGAATTCCAACACACTTAGTTTTAACCCTCCACACATATTTGTCTGTTGAGTGGGAAGGTCATTAATATTGGGATTCCACTAACCTAGCATTCCATTTTTCAAATTGTGTTCCACCCCGTACTAGGAAAATCCCATTACTACACCTTGTTTCCCACATCGAGCATGACTCACATGGGCTTAGTGGTTTTGGTAGGATGTGTACTCGAGTGGTCGAACCACACATGCCTATCATACCGCTTGATGTTAAACTGTACTCTGTGAACTACGTATAACATGATTCCCATCTTGAAAGGGGTACATAGGAATGCTCGAATGCTTTTTCTTGGGCCCATCCCATATTTCTCCCTCTCCGGTCTCTTGACCTAAGATTTCTCTCGAGATTGTATGGTATAGTACATAATTATTTGGTCCTCATTCAATTTAGTTATATAATGGCCACACCATCTACCTCCCCCTATTGGGATATCTCTTTGTACTCTCTATCCTTCCATACGATGTTAAACTACATGTGTACTCGAGAACTACCTATGGCTTGACTCCTGACATAATGGGGTACATAAGAATGCCCGAATAGTTTTCTCCAGGTCTAGCCCCAAGTCAATAGACGTCTGGTCTATGGACTAAATAAACTCATCAGGAACATGTGGTGTGGTGTGGACTGCTTATGTCCTCATTCATTTCAGGATATGTATCGTGCCGCTCATTTATTTCCTGTGTAACCATGTTTTGAATACATGACATAAAACTATGGTTCCACCCTGAAGAATTCATGATGCCCCAGGATAATAATGGTATTTTACATATTCCTCTCAAAAGTGGATTTCCCCCACCAACCATATTCTATTAACACTCTTTTCATCAAAAATACATTATTCATGATTCTCATCCTTATATAATACATAGCGACATCCGATCATTTTGCCTCGGGCCCATCCCCAGGGTCATTAACCCTTCTTGTCCCTCGGCCTCAATTACTGTCTATTATCTATGACCTTAAACTAGGATCCCACATTCTATGAAACATGAGATTTAATTCTTATCCTTTTTCTAGGTAGTATAATGCAAAAACTATGTGAATCATCCTCAAATTACGACATTGAACCATGTGTCTCTCATCCTTGTTGGTATGATGTAAAACTAGACGTTATTATATGTCCTCCCCAAAGATGTCCTTTTTGGTGGTAAGTATGATCCCTGATCAGTTCAAGGCACTCACCTAATGTGTTTCCATCACAGTGGAATAATTTCATGTGTTTTGGAATCCATTCAAACAACCCATCACTCCACCCTCCAACCTTTTCATACCATTTATTTGGACCCTCATCCTCTTTTATCCCTGGAAGAACCCTCTAGCAGTATGGATTCTTGGCCTAAGGCTCACCTATTGTCCTAGGCTAACATTCTATAAGACTAATGGATGACATTTTGTGTCAGGCCCCATGTTTCAAACATGGCCCGTAGTCAGCCCTCATTTTTTATCCCCATATTAGGATAACACAATAGGGTTACTATGTTTCAAACATTTTGAAAAGTTATCCTTCAATGTCATTCCAACCTTACGGTGTTCCAAATTTTGGGTATCTAGATTCATAATTTTCTCTTCCATCACTTTGGATTGATTCTAACACCCCTGAAATTTCCACGCTCATGCACTATAGCATGTCGGGAAAAATAAAATTATGACTGTTCTGAGAATGTCATCCTCCAGTCAGGCCTCCCTTTTTATTTCTGGATATCAGGGTTGGTTGCTCAAACCCCAAATATAGGAAACGTTGTTGTCACTATCATTTTCAGATAGAATAATGATGTATTCATCCTTTTTTTCTCACATGAGGCACATCCTACAGTAGTTTAGGGATCAATCGATGGATATTTCAGAAGATTGATAGAAATGTAGAATACTAAAGACAAATAAATGAACCCATGGTTATAGTCAACATAAAAAATCCAATCATGTATGTATGTTTACATTTTTGTATTAATTACTATAAAAAAGGATTATCCCCTCCCATAGATGGGTTGACCTCCTCAATAGATCATTACAGCTCTGAAACTCTTTCACTGGTGGCATCCATGATCCGCTATCGCCTGTTAAGATCCCTCTATTCATTGGTGGTGATGGGACATAGTTTATCCACCTCTATATAGGCCCACTCCTCATCGTGTTGGATAATTACCCTCTCTTCAGATGCTATAATCATCCATTATTCAGATTCTACTAGTTGGGCCTTTAGGCACGAAACGTGTCCCGATTATGTGTCGAAGAAAGTAGAGTATTCCTTTGCACACGCCTAAAGCTGTTGAATCTAATTATCAGCCTCTTGAATCATTTTAATGATCAATGATTTCTTCCTCTTGTAGCCCTCACTAATTCCATGATCATGCTCCATAATCTTCTCTATGATGAATTCTCTGATGAGCATATGAGGACGTTGGGAATCCACTCCTCCAGCGCATAGTTTGTGATTCTAGGAATAAAGCCTCCCCATATAGTCTGTCCATTGAACATGAGGGATCTCACTGATGAAGTGAAAGTTCATCATCCATGACCGGTGACAAATAATTTAGCTATCCACTTCACCAGAAGACATCTCATCTCAGTCCATGGGGTCGGTAGGTTCATAGGCTGGTAACACCTCTAAGATCTCATCAGTAAGATCTTCTTCTAATGACTGATCAGGTAGGTCAGGGCCCATATCATATGATTGATCCATGTTGTCAGATTCCACCTCTATGACTTAATGTTCTGTACTGAAAATGGTCCCGCCTATGATTGGGAGTGTAGTGGTTTTGTCAGTATGGACGTCTACTTTCACAATAATCAGCATTATCTTGGGAATGGTACTTCTAGGAGATCTGATCATCCTTGCCATAGTGTCCCATGCCATTGGAAGGAATGGGAATAAAAAAAGTGTATGGAAATAAACTAACATGATCACTAGATGATAGTTACAAATTTGTTGAAGAATACTTATAATGATCAAACCTTTAGTCTCTCCCCTAAGTTGTTGTTCTGAGGACCCTATGGCATGGTCCACCATATATATTGGGGAAGTCCAATGACTCCTGGAAAACCACCCTTGGTGTTGCGGCCCTCTTAAGCATAGTGATCACCATCATCACAGGTGTAGATCCCAATGTTCTAGCTACTGCATCTACTATTGCACAGGAGAGGGTTTTCTGGATGAGGACCTTCTACATAGGTCAAATGTTAGTTGATAATTCCTCAATGACATGGAAAAAGACTATGGAAATTGGTTTAGGGTTGTACCTTAAGATCCTACACAAACTCTTCTAGCTACAGGTATGAATTTCCAACCTTACCCTCCACTAGAGGGCACCCTCCACCAGCCTCTTCCCCCTAGAGGACCCTTCAGATTCTTTTTTGAAAGGGAAGTTCTACCTCAATTGGGAGGATTCCAACTACAGAGGGGACTCTTGATCAAAAAACACCATAAATCAATCCTTTATTGAACATGGAGCACCCTGAGAGTGCACTAAGTCCTCTATCTCGGTGACATACTTCTCCCCCTCCACCAGAGATGCTATAAAACTGGCACTAAAGTTACCAATCCACACCAAATCCATCCTGATATAGTTTAGTTGGTTCCACATATGGGAACAGTTGAGGAATTTTCTATTGACGTCCAAACTAACCCAATCCTCCAGGAAGACAGTATCCTCAGGCATATCTATATGTTAGAGCTGCTTCACCAAATCCTGGGTGGGTATCCAACGGAAACCCCCAGGTGGCCTTCCCTCTTTAAAAATATGCTCCTTCAGGACCACCAGGTCTGCCACAGCCACCATCCTATCAGTTGGTGTGGGCCTCACAACCACATCTGCCTAGCCACCACTGGATGTCCTCACTGCCATCCAGACCAGACCTCGAGGTTGAGGGAGACCTTATCACTAGCCTGGATAGTTGGATGCTTCATCATCTCCTATAGGTAGGTTTCCTCCCAACACATGGTGTAACCTTTCAACAGCCCATAGAAATATGTGTGCAGAGGTAGCTCATTCTGCATCATCTAATCCTCATGTTTGGACATGATCCAGATCATCCCCATCACACATCAGTGATCCTCATGTTGCACTCCCAAGTAGACCTATAGGGTGAGGCTCTGCCCGTACCAGAACTTCCGATGGAATGATGTGGGGTGTATGGCTCACAGAGAGGCTCATGGTTGACCCCTGACACCAAGACTCCACCCTGAAAGACCAGAGGGTAGGACTGATTCTGCATAATTCCTTATATTTCATCATTGAACACACCTATTGGCAATGGGAATGGGTGGACGTTGAAACCATCTACCTTCTTGACCCGGTTCCGCACAAGCAGTAGGGTCATCTTGGTCGGAAAACTCCCCACCATGTTTATAATAGCCTGTTGGAAGTTAAAAACTGGTGGAGAAGTGGGGTTTGAGTATTTATAGACTCCCCTAATATGTCCTTCTATCAACCCATATAGAATATGGAATGACCCACATACCCTATGTGGCTTTCCCCATCGCTAATATGCATAGAACCTTATAAAGCTTAGCCATCATCATGATCCATAAATTAAACCACCCCACCATCACCAACATGGATAAAATGATTAATATGATCATTCAAAAGCCCATGTTTGTGTCCCATAATAGAATAATCCATCTGCATATTATTGACAAAATTAATGTAGCCATCCTAACCATCTATTGCTACTCAGTGATGATAGTGAACCCTCAATTCTTCCCCTGACTGTCCTCAATGAGTCACCATTAGTGGTGATCTTTGCTAAACTGAACCCCCTTTGAGTTGGATGGAGACCTCACAGGACACTTACCATGTACAAGGGAATTTATCAACTATCTGAACCACAACTTAAAGTGGACATCCATCACTGACTGGTTATCCTCCACAGCACCAGGTCCATTAATTCCATTGCTAATAGTAACATTTGATCTGGGTCCTCCCATGTATTTACAGCCGTGAGGAATTCATTTAACATCACCCCTAATATTGGGACATCGAAGATTTGGTGCACTTCATATAGGAGGATACTAACCTCCCCATGGTGATAATGTGTTGGTCCTCAATGACCAGCTACTCAGCAACCCCGACATCAGCTACTCCAGATGGTAGATATGGAATTGTGAATCCATGATGCCTCATACAGGCCCACTTTCCTCATCTCCACTACAAGTCATCCCAGGAAAAATATTTACTAGTAAGCCTAAGCGCAATCATCTATGAAATTTCCACCCTGTCGTTGATCCCACTCATCAGTTCACACCTTCTCTAGGATCCCCATGGCCACCTTAAAAATAGTTTGGTATAGTGGGGGGGAGTACCTCTGGCTGAAATGCCTTCCCATAAACATTGTTCACATGGTCATACAGTCAGTCGACATTGATGGGTGTGAGGTCCTCCCATGTATGACTTCATCCACCCAAAACCACTAGCATTGACATAATGTACTCCTAAACATGTAGGCTGGCTCATCTATTCTCTCTTTAGGATTGAAAACATATACTCTTAGATTTAATCCATATAGAGATAGACTTTTCAATATGGGTCATTCTTCTGACTCTCTTACAGAAGCTCCACTATGGTCTTTTTGACTGAATGTATCCATATATATTG
This sequence comes from Viscum album, assembly GCA_963277665.1. NCBI lineage: Eukaryota > Viridiplantae > Streptophyta > Magnoliopsida > Santalales > Viscaceae > Viscum > Viscum album. The sequence goes on from OY728119.1 coordinate 1,920,890,028, forward strand.
CCCGATACCCAGGAGATTTTCCATTTCTTCCTTCTGGGAAACAACCTCAAGGACCCCGGTGGCAGCTTCATGGTGAGCCATTCCGTCTCAATGATTTTGAATTTTTTTGTATCGTAGAGATCCTTTGTGGATCATGTTTATAGATATCTATCACATAGACATGTCGTAGAGACCTTCCACTGACTTCGTAAGCACAAGAAAAAGAGAACAGGATCAGAGATTCTGAAGACTCGATGTGCGCTGTAGAGCAGAAAGGCTTGATTTGCAAAGTGCAGTCACAAATTTCGTGGAGCTTTGTGAATTGATATCCAAATCACATGATCATATTGATGATTAAGAAAAAAAGAGGAATCACCCTTCCATATTTATAGGTGAGGATCTTCAATAATTGTGGCATTCGTAGCCGTGGAAAGCATCATGGTGTTCCAAACCCACACATCGCCTCTCCACATCGCAACCGGAATTTGTGATATTGCTTCTTAATTAGCCTATTTTTTTTGGTGATTTACCCTTAAACATAGACGCTCATTTTTATCCTCATCTCCATGTATGTGGTGGGGAAATTTTTGGTTCTAAAATATATGCATAGTAATAGGATTCAAAGAGGAAACCAATGGGAAGGGGATGCCTTGAAAAGCTCCTTCATGGAGCCCTTGAGAACCGCAGACTTTCTGAATCCCCTCGGCACCACATCCAATTCCAAGAAAAGTATCTCTATGTAGTCACCACAGTGTAATGAGGCTGGGGGATCCATGGTTACGATGTAATTGATTGGATGCTCTACACTGATGAGGGAACCAGATCACCTCTGCGATCCTTTAAAACAAGACAGAATGCTCTGCGAGTGGTGCAAAGGGAATTTAGGAGGGCTATGTTCCATGGATGGAATGATGATCAACTCTGCAGTTACAACAAACTTGACGCAATCTATGGATGATCACAGAGCACCATGTTACTTCGCAACAAGATGTATGAGATTTTTACTACCTCTTTCCTATTAATACCCTGCTTCCCTCATACCCAAAGTATAGATTCCTTGAAATTTTTTCTTTTCAGATACCAAATCGTGAAACAACCTCTACTCTATGAAACAATGAGAAAAACTTATCTCTTCATGGTTTCCTAGCATTGTGAAGTACAATTCAATTTTCTCAAATACAAACCCTCTTCATGTAGGTATTCCCTTCATGGATCCCATGATCCATAAGAAAGGAAGGAGATCCCTAATAGTGACTCGGGTCATTGAAAATCACTCATGATTCGTGAAGTAACTTCCATGAACATGTGAACACATGATAACACATGGTCACTGTTATTTAATAATCATATTGATATTTAATTATATTCTTTACAAGGTACCCATGATTTTTGAAGTCATACTCTGCGAATGCTTTTATACTTTGTGAAACATGCTTCATATGCATCTTTACCCTATGCCCAGGCTAGGCCACTAAACTTCTAAAAGAGTACCTCTTCATGGAGTCCCTTGAGAGATTCTTCACAATTCGTTACATAGCCTCATGCTTCTTCACATTGGCATGCTAATGGATATTGATTCTTCACATAGCCACACTAACAGGAGCCCCATAATGGATGACCCCATAACAATGCCCCTCTATAGAATTGATGATTCCTTCCCTTCTACATGGGTATGTGGGTATCAGTTATGTATGTCCAAGGGTTGATGAGTTAACCCAACTCGTCCAAGTTGTAGGGTATTAAACTAACATGATCCATCATCCTCAGCACATGATGTTAATATGTGGCATAACCTTGTGCAATATACATGGGGTCCCCCATCTCAGACATTCTCCATGCCAACTTGTTTCCATGGGAGTGAGATCTTCTTCCGATGGAATGATATCATCATTACTGAAATGACATCTGTCCATGGGGAAGGGAAACCACTTTGATTCCAGACCATTTCATTTCTTATGGGAGGTAACACATATACTCTTCCTATCTTCTTATGTGTCAAAGGCTAGGTGAGAGATGGGCATAGGGACCATCGTTAACCTGTCCCTCCCCCTCTGGGATTTGTCTCCATCTGGCCTACACCTTAGAGTAAGTCCCAATCTCCATCTCCTGGGGCTTCTAACCATGCATTAGCCAATGTTTATTTTTTTTATGAACTATGTGTACACCCTAATTTACTCCCAATGTACACACCTTTCACAATGTGATCGTTATGCCATTGTGGCCTTCTGTTTCTCACATCGAGAATGACTTACATGGGCTTGAGGTAAGAATTGAAAAGAGCATCCTTCTTGGGCCACACTTGAGTGTAAGTCCCAATATACCATTCTAAACTGTGTGGAAATTTATCCATAAACCTTTCCAATAAAGGTACGTAGGAAGCCTCCCAGACGTTTAGGCCCAATAACCATTGGTCCCGACCACTTCACGTTAGCCCACCTTAGTCACAGATGAAGTTAAACTGTATCCCCCATTCCAAAATACATGTAATTTGATCCTTTCATGTATCCAAGCAAGGTATGTAGGAATCCTCCTTGAGGATCAAGCCCAAAACCCATCAGTTCCACCCACTTCATGTCGGTTCACCCCGGTCATGCATGACGTTAATCTGTTCACCCAATTTCTGTCCTATAGGATGATAAAAATTATACCTTTGAACTACATTATTTTTTATACATGTCCCCTAGACGTGGAAGGCAGGAAGACTCTTTGAGGATTAGTCCCAACCAGTGGTATGTTTTTGTGGCCCTGAATAATGGTAAGCTATTTTAGTCGCATCTTATGGTTATCCGTTGTAGTCACTGACCAGTAGTAAGCCATTGTAGTCACCAAACAGTGTTAAGTCATTGTAGTCCCATACCAGCTGTTTGTCGTTGTAGTCTCTAACCAATAGAAAGAGGTTGTAGTCCACAATCAGTGGTATGCTATTATAATCTATTTTGATGGGACCCATGTATTTGGTCTGTCCCAGTTGCGTCATACCTATGCGGGCTACCATCCATGCATAAGCCCTGTTATATTGTTGTGTCGTTGTCCAATGTGTACACACTGATTCTATGCCCCCATCCTGAACTTTGTGGACTTTGATTCCCTATCATAGGAATATGTAGGAAGCCTCCCTAAGTTTCAAACCCATCACTCATGTCCCATAGTGGTCTATACCTTGAGCCCCATGTATTTTGGGAAGTTCATGAACTAACCTGGAAGTTATACTCCCTTAGGGTCCCAACCATGTTTCCATTATCATTGGTCGCCTCCTCAGAAGTCCTGTCACCCCACCAAACTACGCAGAAATTGATTCCTTTCCAGGAGGATATGCAGGAGCCCTCTATGAGGTCCAAGACAGTGGTTACCATCACTTTCACGATGATTCCATCTCATTCCATCCACTTCATTCAAGCATCCATATCCGACAAGATTCTTACACCGACTACCACATCTAGGTGAGATCATGTCACCTACTTTCTCACTCCACCAATCAATAACTGGGCAGAGAAACATGAATAAGGCCCACATGGTCCACAATCATCCACCCAAGAGAACCACCTTGAGATGGTCCTCAATCCACACATATGCCTCGACCAAATCTCTGGGTCACTGTCCTATGTGAACACCCTGATTTATCACCCCTTTGATCTTTGTGGGGTTTGATCCCATCTCTAGAAACATGGTACATAGGAAATCTCCTTGAGGTTCAATCCTATCCAATCTTATGCCCTGGTGTATCCTTTTTAGGGACCCTATCACACTGATATTTTTTATCATTAGACGTTGTGATCAGCCTATATTATTGGACTCTCAGGTTCTCCCTCCTAGGGCTTCACCCATATCATCCATTCTTATCATTGTTCTGATCAGTCTAACCCACCTCTATAAGACATTAAACTCATGGTATAAAATATTTTGAGCATGGGAAGCTGAGGAAAACCTCAGAGTCATGCAAATGGCATATAAGTCCCCACATTCGACGTGTGATACCTCGGGCTTCTGCGCCCTCGATAAGACCTATCATAAGGGGAAGAAACCCAGAAACATCAGTGTTCCAACATACAGACACCCCGGTGATGTCCAACATTACTACTCCCCCGATCAAAGTTTGATTCCCTGACTTGAACCCTTGTAATTTCTAGAATTATGTAGTGTAATTAACCATAATCCCCAAAGATATGGAACCTGGAAGAGATTCATGAACAAATTCATAATCAGTAAGGGAGACCCAGACTAGGAAGAGTGTTTTCAGGAGGAATCTACCAAAAGAGAAACTAACAACACATCATCCCATATAACTGAAGGAGAAAACATCGCTAAATAAGTAATGGATGTCGCCCGCCTTTGGGAAGAGGGAATGTGGGGAAACAGTTCATTGTGTCGTCAACAGATGAATGCGTGCCCTGGTGAAAGCATCAAAAATAGATATGTCACTTTTAGTATTTTCTATTTTGTATGAACTTATTTATTTTAATGTTCTAATGGATCAAAATTTAACAAGGTAGTATTGGATTATTTTTCAATATCATCATTATTCATGATTATTATTGATTACATTTCCCATTGGGTAGTTATTTAATATTTATATCTTATAATTATTATATATTCATATCCTATTGTAATTAATGAACTTTTTAAAGTGATAAAATTATTTTGGAAAACATTGGTACTTATAATGTTTAATGAAATGTATTTAATAAAATACAACATTATTTCTCTCCTAGGTTAAAATTACCTTTTCCTCAGAATCCATGTTTTTTAAAAATGTATCCATTTTTTTTCATTTTTTAAAAGATTTATTAAAAAATAATTTATACATTTTTACATTTTATTGAATTTCTAGAAATGAATTTTAATGTATATTATAAATGAAGTCCCATTTAGATTTTACCAAAAACTGAATGATATTTTTTTTTAAAGTGAGTGAAATAAAAGGATTTTTCTACCATCATGAAGAATAAATGTTTGAAATATTATATTATTTGTTTCTAATGGTTATTTCTAATTAAATATATTTTTATAATTTATTTGATCTTTTTATTCTAAAAATATTTTCAACGTGAAAAATTTATATTCCCAAAAAATGTTTTTGATGAATTGTTTTGGTATTTATATAAACCAAAAACATAAAATCATTATTTTACTTTTGATCCATTGTGGATATACTATATTGATATAATCCTTATTATTTATTTGGATAGTTCGTTATCCATTTTACTAAGTATGTACAATTTGATAACTATTCATGGTATTAATCTTGATGGTTTATGAATATGAATATTTTATAAGTGTGTGTAAAAATAATTTAATATGTCAATTTATATATATATATATGTATATATATTGTAAATCTTCACCCCCTTTATATGTATAATTCAATGAAATTATCATGGTATGGTTATGGCCCAAGTATAGATAACCCCTTAATCAATCAACATGTCTCATGAAATAATTTAGTTAGCCAAATTCGATGGGTTTCTACCGACATATTTAAATTTTCTTATGAACAATAATGAAAATATATTTCAATTGTAAAAAATTATTAATATAATTTTTGTCAATTCCAAAATTGATGTTGATATGATTATTCAATTATTTAGATTATCTGCAGAAAAGTTTCATGAATATGTCTTTATTTCCATGAATTTATTTGATCATTAATTTTTTATTCCATTTTATTCACATATGATAGATTAAATGAAATGTATTTTTGTTATTTAAAATTCCTTATATATAAATTATGATAATTTAATTAGGAAATATTTTACCATATGATGACCCTTACTCGGAATATGAGATCACCCCTTTATTATGTTTCATTTTCCATAGGATATTAGGAAGTGTTTTGTGATTGGTTTTAGGGGATTAACATTTAAAAATAATGGGGTTCTAAATGTTTTTTAAATTTTATGTTTTCAATTTTAATTTGAATTACAATTTTCTTTAATTTTATGAATACTAATAAAGTATTATATCTTTCTAGATGTGAATTTACTTATTTTCATATTTATCATATTATTTTGATAGATACCTTCTAAAAGTTTATTTTTAAATTATAAAAAACGACACTATATCTATCCATAGGATGTTTCTCTTTCATATCTATATTTTCCATCCCACCATTGATTTCCAATATTTGTTGGAATAGTATTATGGATTACATTCTATAATCCTCATGATTATCTTCACCTATTTTCAAATGAAATATGTAATACTCTTTTTATGATTTCGGATTTCCAAAACAAAGTTTTGAATCTATTAATAATGGGTATTCAAACAATTTAAAATTAGATTTTTAATCATGAATTGAACATCTATTTTATTTACTAGATTGTATTTTCGAAGTTATAATATGGTATTTCCTATATCAAAAATAAATGTTTTCAAATTTTTCACTTTTTATTTTTAAAATTAATATTTTAATTTTACCCTTAAAATTGTCTTTTTATGAAAAATTTAAATTCTTATTAAACACAATTTTTATGTTTTTATTCTACGAGAACACTTCTTTACTCTCTAATTTAATTTATATAAAACATTAAATCTATATTTTAATGGATTGTAAATGAATTGTTTTCCTAGATTAATAAAATATTTATTATAAAATTTTTCCAATAGGTCATGTATATTTTTTATATCCACAGTCATATTTTTCTAAAACTCAAAAAAAGTGATTTTCATCTAAGTTATTTTCCTTTGAAATTACTTATGAATGAACAAGGTTAATCAAAAAATGATGCATTCAACATTATTTGTAATACCCAGTGATTTAATTATGTGTCTTTTATTTTTAATAGACTTATTTTTTTCGATATCTTACTTTTCAAGAAACACCAAGTGTAAAAAATGAAATTTTTTAATATTTTAACATAAACAATAAAACATAAAAATTAAATTCGATGGAATAAATTATATTAAATAAATTATAGAAAATAGATCAAACATGTTTATACAAGTATTCATAAATTTCCAATTAATTATAAATTAATATATAAAACCATTTAATATTAAATATGTTTTAGGGATAGGAATTAATTATGCATAATTTATCTTTAGTCATTGGGATTAACTTTAATCAGTTTTAGTAATATTTTTTTGATAAAAATTATATTTATCTTACTTGAGTCTAAATATAATATTGATTTAAATGTTTTATGTTTGTTTTTTTGAATTCATTTCGTATAACTCGTGAAAATAATATTAATGCCAGTCCTGTAGGAAAGACCAAATAACAGGGTTTTAATGTTGGAAAATATTCAAGGTTTCTAATGATTATATATTCAATTTCTAATTGAAATTTTTTATAATGACATAAATTGTATTAATTGATTTATAATTAATATAATGTGACCATAAAACCAATTTAACATATAATTATTCATTAATAATTATTTAAATGAAAAGCTTGTTATTAACTAAAGTGGATTATTTTAATTTATTAATTAAAAAATAATGCTCTTCAAAAAAATCCCAAAAATACAACCTTAGATAATTATTTCATTATAAATTTAAAAAATAAATATATTGCATGAATTTAAATTTTTAAATTTGTCTAAAATTAATTTTATTATTTTTCATAGAAGGATATTTAAAGGAGTTCATTCGATAAAATGATATTATAAATCATAAAAGAACTTTACCAAAAAAATATTATCATTCAATATAAATATGTTTAATTTATTTAAAACAATAATAAATAATATTAAAAATGGGGTGATTAATATTAATGTTACTATATTTAATTCCTATGTTATAATTATCGTGTTTAATGAAATATAATAATAAAAGATGTTTTGTAAAAACATCGTTGTTGCGTGTAACACATGACATGTCTTTGTATAATGTAACATAAAAAATGTAGATTTTTCATGTAACATATTCCATGTTCATGTTTAGTGTTATTTATTCCATGTCCATGACTTTTAAAATAATTTTTTAGCCTATTTCAATGCATGAAATAAATAAAATATTACATTAGTTGAAAAAAAAGTCCATAAAAACATGGGGGGTAACATTATACACCCATTAAAATGATTTTTCCCATGAAATTTGTCACTCTGATAAAAAATGAGGATACTTATTCTTTGTTATATCCTCATGTTCTCAAGTAGCTTTCTATAACATGTTATTTATATACAAAACATTGACCAGGTGACTGGTCATGTTTCATAGAACATTCTCAGTATGATCGAGAATTTCAATAGGTTTCTTCTCATAAGAAAGATCCTGCTCCAGGGGTATAACCTTTGAGGTCAGTACATGTGAAGGATATATAATTTAACATCTCAGTAGATAAACATGGAAGATATCATGGACTCGAAAGAGATTTGACGGATGTTTCAAATGATCAGTTACCATCCCGATATGATAAAGAATCTTAAAGGGACCAATATACATAGGGAATTGTTTCCCTTTCTTACCAAATATCATAACCTTATTTCAGGGTGAGAATCATAGAAAATCATTTTTACCAACTTCAAATTCAATATTGTTTTGATAATTATCAGCAAACATTTCCTTCCTATATTGGGTTTCCACTTTATACTGTGGAATGGTTATAACTTTATTAACCATTAATTCATCAACCTCCGGTCCCAATAACTTTCATTCTATAACCTCATACCAAAATGGTGAGATCTATATTTATTCCCATAAAATGGAACCCTAATATGACATTTGATTTCTTGAGTTGAAGTTATGCTATAAGAAAAGTCAATTAGATGATGGTTTTGGTCAAAACCAACTTTGAAAAATAACGAATGAGATCCCAATGTACCATCTATGGATTGAATTGTTCTTTTATACTAACCATGTAACTAAGGATGATAGGCCATGATGGAAGTCAATTTTTTATTATGTCATTTTTAAATAATTCTCTAGAACATTGAGGAAAACGTCAGATCATGATCGGATACAATTGATTGTGTCACTCCATGCTACCGTACCACTTTGTTAATGTTTATCCATGAAAAGTGATATAAGGAGAGGTATTCATTGATAGAAATGAAGTGTTCTCTTTATGTTAGATGATAGACTCCCACCCTCATAGTATTAAACCCTTTAGAGGTTTTGTGTAGTTCCAAAGAAAAATCAATAGCGATGTTCTCCCACTTACATTCCTATATTGGTAGTGGATGAAACATCCCATTTTACATTTTCTACCATAACTTGTTGGCATAAAAAGCTTCGAGATTCAAAATCTATGATATCATTATTCATTCTATCGAACCTTATGTATTCTTTTTAGTCTCTATTCATCTTCTTACTTCCTGGATGAATAGATAATTATGAACTATGGGCATTCTCTAACATCTATTTCTTCAAATATTGTATGTTAGGGACATATACACAGTTCCTGAACCTTATCATTCAATCATAATCAGTGATAAACTAATAAAAAATTTTAACTTTCTTTTGTAAATATTTATTTTACTTCTTTTCCTCCTTAATCATCACATGGATAAAGGGTTGAATGTTGTTTTGAGAATGATTAGATTTTTCACCTTCCTTTATGATTTCTTGACCCATCAACCAAAAATATAAAAATATTGCATCTTCTTTATCCTCATCGTGGATTTTATAGAATGATCCTTTTGAATCAGAGCATCTACCACCTTGTTCGTTTTCCCTAGGTGGTAATGTATCAAGTAGTCATAATTCATTATCAACTCAAACCATATTCTCTAGTGTATCTTCAAATCCTTCAATGTGAATATATATATTTAATTATGTTATTATTAGTATATATATCACACTAGTCTCTATATATATAATGCCTCTATATCTTTAACACAAAATTTATCCCTGCTAACTCCAATTAAAGATTTGGGATATTTTTCCCATGAATCTTCAAATGTCATGAGGCAAAAGTGATAAAGATATTATTCTACATAATAACACATACTAATCCATTCCACGATGCATTTATATAGTTTAAAAACCCTTCTAAACTATCGGCTAATGTATGAACATGTGAACTGAAAAACCTTCTCTTATGTTCCTGGAAATTTTCCCCACATTCATTTCTTCAGAGAATCATGAGACCCTTCCGAGTTACCATTTACTGAGGATTAGATATTTCAACAAAATTCTCCACCAACCACCAATAATATCAATCTAAACCATGTAAATTATAGAACTAAATCACCATGTTTTTTAGTTTGGAATTCAATTGCCTCTTCCATTGATGGATCTATTTCTATACCATCCCACTAGATTATGTGACCATTAGATGAACCCTTCTGTAGACTAAATTAACACATTGAAACTATTTCATATATCTTATACTTCTATAGGATATTTAATATAGCTCTCAAGTGGTATACACACTCTTAATTACTCTTTTAATAGATAGGAATATAATCTATATAGATTACAAAAAATAATCGAGATAGTCTCTAAAGACACTATTCATTAAATCCATGAAGATAGTAGGGTTTTTTGTAAGACCAAAACGAATCAATATGTATTCATAATGTCCCTACAATGTACTCAATTCATTCTTGGAAATATCCTCTTTTTTATGTTTACTTGATGATATCCTGAATGAAGGTAAATTATGGGAATGTGTTGGGTTCTACGAAGTTGATCAAAAAATTCATCAATATAGGAGAGTGAATAATTATTCATGATCCTAAACCTGTTCAACTCATTATAATAAATATAAAGTCACATTGATCCATGTTAATTCTTTTAAAAGAAATAGTGCATCCTAAGTTGACACACTTGGCTGAAGGAATCCCTTATCATAGTTTTCATGGAGTTCCTTCTTTAATTCCTTCATCTCAATTGGAGACATTCTATAAGGAGTCTTTAAAATTGTTGTGGAATTGGGTATGAGTTCTATTTAGAATTAGACTTATTGTTTTTGTGGAATACTTGGAAATAATTTTAAGAAGACATCAAAAAATTATTTAACAATAGTCTTATCATTTATATTTATTCTCTCCCCAACCATTTGATATAAACAACCATATTTAATGGGTGTTAAGAACCGTACACAAGATATAATAACCACATCATGTTCATTATTATCATTACATGAGTGTTTGATCGTAGGAGGATTGGAAATATAAAAATCAACCTCAAATACATGAAAATTAATGTGTTGTATATGTAGTGAAATCCAATCCATGACTACGATGATATCAAATTCTACCAAAGGAATAATTTCAAGGATTCCAGGAGGCACATTCCCACAAACCACATCAAGAGAGGAATCATATACTTGAGATTAAATCATCCTTCTATTAAGGGTTTATACTACTAATTCCATATCAATTTTTTTGGGGATGAATGATAACACCCTTAAAAAATTATTTAAAATCTTAATAGTGCATAAATACTGAATAAAATATGACAATAGAAGATATAGAGTGGACAAACTGTGTACCTTTCATCACATAGTTATTTAACCCATCACCATAAATAGTGATTAAATGAGATTTTGACTTTTCACATAGCTAAAGATGTAATTGAAATTGATCATCTTCACAAGCCATTGGATTTAGGGAATTGGATAGAATAATCACAATTATCCTTACCCCTATCGCACTGAATCATGGGAGGTTCATTATATGCCACTTTGTCCCCTCCAGAAACATTTGACAACTTATTACAATCACTTCAGCAATGAAATTCCTGATTCCCTTACCTAAGACAAAAAATTCATTATTCCCCTTAAATAAATTTCCTCCAAGATTCTTCCCACACATAGTGAATAATGGTAAACTCACATTCTACTCTTCATTTTTTTAAATTTTCAATTGAACTCTATATTCCTCTTTGGGTAAAATCAATGAGATTGATATGTGCCCCTTGCATCTATTTAAAACTTGATTCCATAATTCACAATCTATTTATAGATACTAATTTCTCTTATGTACAATACCCTTCTAAGAGTTGGATTTAAGACACTAAAGGACCAATAAACTTTTTCTTCAGGTTGGATGATAATTTTTGAAGCGTACCTTTCATTGTTTGTGAAATTATCCTCCCACGTACCAAAAAATCATCACCATTTTTCTTATACTCGGTCAATTATTTATCCATCATGTTACAATGAATATGAGGAAATTATTTATTGATAGATAATTTACTGAACTCATCCCAATCCATGGATTCATTCTCATCTTACTACCTTGTATTCTTGATAAAATTACATAACTAGTATGTTTTACCTTCAAACTTATAGAAACCCAGAATGACTTTATTATGATTAGAACAATGTATAATGGAGAATATCTTTTCTATATTGTTGATATATTTATCAGAAACAAGTTAATCAGAAGACCATATGAAATAAGGTGTATATTTCCTCATGAAAGACTCAACAAAATGTTTTTCTCTCCGTTCCTTATTTAGAATTCGACCATGATTCACAACTTGAGAATGTTGTGTGAGAATAACAATGAAGTTTTTCATTCCATCTCCCATTCGACTCATTTTCTCGGTAGGAAAATTTTTTCATTTTAATTTTCATCACCATTAACATGGTTTATTTGTGTTCCAACAATTTAATAAAACCAAAATAATGGAGTGAAAAATAGAAAACATATTCTTCGACAAGATATTAATTAAATGAAACTTATAGGATGTATAAATAATGAAACCTTCCTTAATATATGACATCATAGGTTTATCCTAGGATATTCATATATAAACTGCATTTAAATACATCATGACTGTTCTTGAAGATTTTGTGAATTTCCAAATCATATCTCCTAAGAGTGTAAAACAAGATGCGCAGCAAGGCCCTTTTTTATGTACCAGAATACCCCGAGTCATGCCAAAAACATCTTTTCTAAGTTATTACACCTTAGTAAATTTGTTCCAGATCCACATCAACTTATAGTATCAAGAAATGTATGCATAACTAGAAAACCATCACTCTACCCATTACCAATATTCCTAGACATTTTTCTATACTTATTCTTATCCTTAGACTCATCCATAAACATGTCCTTAGGGTTATCACATTGGGTTTTTCATCCTTGCTTACATACATTAACTAAAACAATACTCAAATATCAACTATAGAGACACTCACATTTCATAAATTAATATTACATAAGGTTTCAAGAAAACATAAAAAAATTATACAAAAAGAATCCTAAATATCATACTAGTTCTATTCCATTGGAAACATGGAAATAGATACACCGATACATATGTGATCTACAATATATCCATTTTGGTTATTCTATATGAGTACACTTATTAGAAAAATAAAACAAAAAACATATCCTCATAACATGGGGATGGAATCATAAAAAGTAAGGTGATCAAATTATTATTAAGGGTAATCAAGGGATAAAATTAATAATAATCCTGAGCATACGGTTACGAGAACATGATCATGAAAATTTATCATCATACCCTGCATATCAAGGATTATATCCATGAATTATAGAATAAAGATATAATGTTTATAAGACGCAAATCATAAGGAATTAATCATCATAATCCATGAAATCATAACATAGGAATAAAACATAAATTTTGGTAGACACATAAGCATATAATATTATCTCCATAGTTTCCAAGGCATTGATACTAGACCATCGTGGTAGTATTGGTTCACTCTCCATACTATCATGGTTGTCATCGTTTACTCCCATGTCCATCTTAGTATCACTAGTTCACTCATCAAAATGTCTTGGTAGTCGTGGTTTACTCCCATGACCATATTATAAATCAAGGATAATTCCCAAGACTATTATAGTCTATCTAATGAGATATACATAATTACCCAATGCATTGAATGGATATATAGGTCTCACAGATCTCATAATGAAATCTTACATACATGTTCCACATGATCATAAATAATAATATCATAACCCAAGAAATGAAATTGTTATTATAAACATGTAATAATTTAATAATACAAGTAAATAGAAAGTTTTCATAATCATTTCATTGTAAACAAAAGTCATGAAAAGAAGCGGGTTTCAAAATCGTATAACCCGTGAATGAGAAATGGGTTTCAACGTGATCAATCCATTAAAAAATAATTATTTTGAAGAAATAATATGAATAGAAACATAGAGAAATTTCCAAAAAACATCATGAGTAACTCAAATAAATTAAATCACAGATGAAAAATAATTTAGAATGTTATTTTTTAAAAATTTCTTGAATAAACTATCATTTCTCCATCGGAAATTATTTTTAAAACATGTAAACTTTCAGAAAAACATTCTTCAAAAATAACAACAGAAACCTATATATGAAAAATTTGAAACCCTAAAATGTTTTTAAAATAACTTTTTGTTGATAATTTTCTTTAAATATATTTAAAAAAATTCATTAATTTTTTTTAAAACGTGGTATTTGAATACAAATGATTTATGACTATAGAGAGGGATAGCCATATTTTACATAAAAACATCTTCTTAATTATTGAATAGTGGGAAAATGGTAATAATACATAGATATATCTTTAATTAAAAGTGTAGAAGGAAACTCATTAGTGTTATTTAGATATGGATCATAGAATTTCATAAAAGGAAGCTGAAACAGAAATAATATTGAAAAGCAACGAGTTTTCTAAATAGACACTATTATCTTGGTAATATGGGATAATACACTCCATGTAAGATAATAAAATAAAATAAAACATATTATATCATGAAAATAAATAAATTAATTATATGACATGTAAAATGAAATTTTATACACCTCTAAAAATAATTTCAATTCATAATAAAACAAGAGTATCAATGAAGGAAAATTGAGACAAAACTATTTACCGATTTGGTAACTATTGTAACATAAACCCCATGAAAAATATATTTTTAAAATGATTATTGAAGACCAAATAATATATTTATAATATAAATATTATAAAATCATTTTTAGTACATACACCACACAAAAGGAAATGGTGGTGAACATATCTTGTATCTAACAAAAATAAAAAAACTAGATGAAATCACTATACCTTATGTATTGACTCTCATCTTACTTATTCATTCCACTTATATAATAAATATAAATTTATTATATATATTTTATAGAACCATATTATTATATATAATTAATTTTATGTTTTTATTGTGACTTCATATTACTTTCTTGTTAACCATCCTATGTTAAGGTTTTACATCTATAATATTCTAATGGTTCTTTGCGTGTTTCATAATTTTTTTATCAATTGTACTAATACATATACCATCATTCTATAAATTAATACATGATATAAATTTCATTTTTATTAATTATATTTGTATTATAATAATAAATATAATATATAATTATGAAATAGAATACACCGTCCATGAAGACGGTATGCCGTATGTACACATGGACACTATTTCCCTTTTTATTACTGTTTTGATGGAATGAAGTTAAACAAAATATATATATGTAAATGTGTGTATATATATATATTATATTTAATATAAAATTATTATATCATACATATCATAAAATTCCACTGAACCCATCCTTAATACATTTCATGTAGTGTGTGAATTAATCACATTGCTTTGAGGGGGAGGTAGTCCACACTACCCCAAAAACAATTAGTGTATTAACACACAATAGAAGGTAAAAATATATTTGTTTTAAAATAAATATAAAGATAAATGAAAGAACTAATATAATATATGACATTTATAAATAGTGTGACCATCACAATTTCCACCATGAGAGGTAATAAGGAAAATTTGACAATCATGGTTTAGTGAGGCGGTTGCTCACCGTACACGTAAATAGTAATATCATTATCCATTAGATGGAGGTGTGTGTAAGTGTAGGTTGAACCCTTATTTTAGGAAATAATATCATATTTTGGAAACAATTATTTTTATATATTATTGGAAAAAACATAGTGGACGGAGTGGAGAAGAAAAATAAAAGATATGACTTGGGGGAAGACATTACCTATTAATCAGGTAACAACTTTTGTTTTGTGCCAAAAAGAATCCTTAGATTGATTTATTACAAATGTAAGGATAATATGAGGAAGGTAGTTTTGTTGGGATGTATATTCAGAATTTATTTTCAAATATTAAGAGGTTTGGGAGGGTTTAAGAAGTTTCAGTGCTTGTGGGGTTTTATATGGAAGGAATAGGACTCACATGGAATTTTTGAAAACAAGTCAAGTGAACATATGTTATTACATAAAAAAAGTCATAACACACCAAAATTAATCAACAATAGGACTATTATGTCTTAATAATATCCCAAAATGGTGTTGGAAAAGTGTATAGGTAATTTGGGACCTCATCATTAAGGTCTAGTCTGTAATTAAGTTTAATTTGACTTTAATCAATGTGATAAATTTTAATCACTTTTACTAATATTTTTCATAAAAAAATTAAGTTGATAATTTTAGAATATAAATATAATACGTATAAAAATGTTTTTTGTTTTTCTTTTTAAATTAAATTCACCGAATCGGAAAAATAAAGATTAATGCTAATCCCGTAGGCATGAAGAAATACAAGGTTTTTCAAGTAGATAAATATTCAAAATTTTGATAAGATTCTATATTGAATTTTAAAGAAAAATATTTTATGGTGACCTAAATTGTATTTATTGATGTCTAATATATTTAATCACACTATAATAACAATTAATATATAATTTAACATTAATAATTATTTGAAAATAATTCAATTATTGACAAAAAGGAAATATTTTTCACTATAAATCAAAATATGTTGTTCCTTAGAAAAATCCAAAAAATAACCCAATATTAATTTTTGAATTAATAATTTAGAAATTAAGTTTGTTGTATCAAAATATATTTCTAAATTATTCAAAAATTAATTTAATTAATTTTTATATAAGGACATTATAAGGAACTCAATTGAGAAGACAAGTTTTAAAAACATAAAAGGAAATTAGAAAAAAATCACTTTATTCATTACCCATATATTTTATTTTTATAGAAAAATTATGAAAAATATTTTTAAAGTAGTTATTAATTTTAATATTGCTATGTTTAATGGATTGGTTATAATTATCTTTTTTAAAAAATTATAACAATAAAATGTTGTTTCCAAGAAACATTGTTGTTGAGTGTAACGTATGTGAAGTCGATGTGTCATGTAACATATTACAAATCAATGTTCCGTGTAACATACACTAGGTTCATGTTCCGTGTTATTTACTACAAGTATTTTCAATGTGAAATTAATGTTTTCAATTTGAATTTTTTGAAATAAATGAAAATTTTCTTTATTCGAAAAAAGGTGCATAAAAAATTTTGTGTTAAATTATACCACCCTTAAAATGAATTCTTCCCTCATAATTAATCACTCTGGTAAAAAACTGAAGATAATTATACTTCATCATATCATCATGATCCCAAATACCTTTATCAAACTAGTAATTTATTTTCAAATATTGACCAGGTGTGTGGTCTTTTTTTGTAGAACATTTTTGTACGATCTAGAAATTCACCATGTTGCTCCTCGTAAGAATGATCATTCTCTATTGGTATGATCATTGAGAATAGTACATGTGAAGGGTTAGGTATGTACTTTCTTAGGAGAGACACATTGAATACATCATGGAATTTAATGAGATTTGTAAGAAGTTCAAAGAGAAATTCTATCATCTCTATATGATCAAGAATCTCAAAGGGACAGATATACCTTGGAATTAGATTCCATTTTTTCTTGAATCTCATAAATTTATTCCAGTTTATGATTTGTGGAAACACATTTTCAATAACATCAAATTTATGATTACGCCAATGATTATTAGTGTAACTTTTATACCCAATTTTGAGATTCCCTAACAAGCTTATAAATCTTTTCATCTTTCTCAACCATTTATTCAATAATATCAGGTCCCAATAGAGTTTGTTCTCCAACCACATCAAAACACATTGGAGCTCTAAATTTCATACTTTTAAGAGATTCATAGGGTGCTATATGAATTATTTAGTGAATGTTATTGTTATAATACAATTCATTTGAAGAAGGTGTTGATCGCAACGACCATTGAAATCTAGAGAACAAGATCCTAAAATATCCTCTAGGTTTTGAATATCACTTTCCGACTAATTATCTATTGAAAGATGATAAGTAGTGCTGAAACTCAATTTTTTTCCAATTAGTTTTGAAGAGTTCTATAGTATATTTAGGTAATACTAAAATTCTATTCGGATACAATATAATGTTGATCTCCATGAATCCTTACCAATTACTTAATGTATCTCTTGGAGAGATGATCCAAATAGAATTATTATCCAATAGAGATGATGATTACTAACTTAGTATAGGGATCATGTAACGATCATATATCATTAATCCAATTAGAGATTTTGGGTATCCCCATTAAAAAATCCATAGTACTGTTCTCCCATTACCATTCTAGTATGGGTAATGGATGAAACCTTATGTTTGATTTTTTTCTTTCGACCGTAACTTGATGGCACAAAAAGCATTGAGATACAAACTCTCTGAAAAATCATTTCGTTCCATCCCACCATAAGTATTACTAAAAGTCCCTATACATCATCATTCTTCTAGGATGAATAGATAATTAAGAACAATATGCTTCCTTTCACTACTCCTTCAAATCTGGTATGGAATAAACATATAGATGGTGCCCAAACCTTATAATTCCACCATAATCGTGGTTAAAATCATCAATATTTCTTAATTTATTTTTCATATCTTCATTATCATTATGTACCTCATTAATATTTACTTGGATATTAGATTGAAAAAACATTTGAGAAGATAATATTTTATACCTTACTTCAGAATTTCTCAATCCATCCCTTGAAAATCCAGAAATATTGGATCTTTTATGATCCTGATCATGGATAAGGTAGCACGATCCTTCAGATTCAAAGAACTATCGACCTTGTTCACTTTCCCAATAAGTTAATTTATTGAGTAGTCATAATACTTTATAAACTCTAACCATCTTCTACACTTTACGTTCAACTCCTTCTATGTGAATATATATATTTCATAATTATATGATCCGTATATATATCACAGTTCTATCCATAAAGATAATGCATCCATATCATTAATGAAAAAATTAACACTATAAACTCCAAATCCTGAGTTAGTTAATTTTTCTCATGAATATTCAACTAACGCATAGAATAAGAGATAACTATGTTATCTAGAATAAAAACACATCCCAATTCCTTCTTCGATGAATCTCAATAGATTAGAAACCCCTATCTACTCTAGGGTAATGTAAGCATAGGAGCACTGACTGACGTTCACTTCAGTTCATTTAAATTTTCCTTACATTCATCTGTCCAGAGTAACTTGACACCCATATGCATTAACACGACCATGTGATTTAATAGTCATGATAAATTCTCCATAAAACATCTCAAATATCCATCGAAACCAAGAAAGCTATAGAACATAGTCACCATGGTTGGTCTAGGCCATCATTCAATTGACTTTTTCTTAGATTGATCAACATTTTTTTCTATCACATCATATTATGTGACCCAAAAATGAAACCTTGTATAGAAAAAATTCACACTTTTCAAAGTTTACATGTAGCTTCTCTTTCTATTGGTTCTTCAGCATAACGCTCAAATGATCTTCATGATCTTCCATACTCTTCTTTAATTTTTTTAATAGATAAGAACAATATATTTAATGACTATAAAAACCTGATTGTGGTAATATTGAAAGGATATATTCATCAAATCTATAATTATATAAATAGATTTATTAATTCCAAAAGGAATCAATATATATTCATAGTGTCTATACCTTGTATATAATTTTTCAATAGATATATCCACTTTTAGGACCCTCAATTAATGATATCTTGAATAAAGTTTAATCTTGGAAAATTATTAAGCTCCACACAATTGATCAAATAAGTCATCAACATTATGGTTATGATACTTATTCTTCATAATGATCATTTTAAATTATTGATAGTAAAAAAATTGTCACATTGATCCATCTTTATTTTTCAGACAAATAACTGGTTCACTCTAAGGTGGTACACTTGGCCGAATGAAACCCTTATAAATGATTTCCTGGATTTTCTTCTTCAATTATTTCAACTCAATTAGAAATATTCATTAAGGATTCTTAGAAACTAGTGAGGAATCAGGAACTATTCCTATTGAGAACTCAACTTCACATTTTTGTTGAAGACTTTGAAACTCTTCCAAAAAGACATGCACAAATTTGTGAGCAATTGGAATACCATCGACGTGATTCTCTCCCAAACCATTTTAAATAAGAAACTCCTTGGAATGGGTATAGGACCCATATAGTATTTATAATATCTACAAGACGTTTATACTTATCAAAACCTAGATGGATGATCATATAAGGGTTTGAAATATCAAATGGAAGTTACCTTCCTTGATAATTGATGGGGGATTTAGGCACTGAATGGAAATACATTCCTAAGGTGATATCAATGTCTAAAAATTGTAGAATAAAAAGATTTACATGAATAATATTCCTAAAAACATCAAATGGAGAGGAATCATAGACTTGAGATGCAATCAATGTACCATTAAATGATTTCATTGATAATTCCACATATAATTGTTTTTTGGAATGTTAAAACCCATAAAAAATTATTTATATAAGAATGATTGGGTATATCTAGAATCAATTATTACATTAGAAGCTCTACATTGATGGTAACTGTACCTTTATTCACATCATTATTGCACCCCTGATTATAAATATAGATTGCTTGAGGTATATCCTTATAACCCAACTTATGACTTTGTTGACATCGATTATTATCACCAGCACTTGGATTTGGTATGTGGTTTTCATAATTCCCATTCTCCTTACACTTGTAGAACACAATTGTGGTAGGTTCATTTTGTTCAACTTTCCCCCATTCGCAACATTATGTAACTTCTTCCCATAACATCAGTAATAAAATATCTAACATCTTTCCATCCACACTAAAAACATTTATTAAAATCCATTAGGAAATTTTCTCCATGCTTCTTAGCACACATTGAGAATAAAGGGAATCTCATCTGCTTCTCTTTATGGTTTTTAAATTATCCTTTTACCTCTATAATCCCCTTCTTTATAAAAAATTATATCGATACATGACTCCAACCTCAATTTCAAAAATGATTTCAAAATGAAAAATCTATTCATAGATTATAATTTATCATACATCTGACACACTTTTTAGACATTTCTTTGATCCACTGAAAAACCAATCAACTTTACATTTGTGTTAGATCATAATTCATAAAGCGTACCTCGCAAGTCTCATGAAATTAGCTTCATAGGTACCAAAAAATTAATCAAACAATATCCTCAACTCAAGAATGTATTCCTCTATCATAATATATACAATATGAGTAAAGTAATTATTGTAAAAAATGTTGTTGGACTCATCCCCCTAAATGGATTAAATCTCAAATTGCTCCCCAATATTATTGTTATCATTACACCACTATTTTTCATCACATTTTAACCGATATACATCCAAAATAAATTTATCATTCTTCGAACACTATTGAATAGAGAATATATTTTCGGCATTATTGATCCATTGGTTAGTAGCAAGTTGATCAGAAGACCCTCTAAGATAAAGAGTATGTTTACTCATGAAAGACTCAACATAATGTTGTTCCTTATTTTTCTCATTTGTATTGACTCCATTATCTATATCTTCAGAAATATATATGAGAATAACAATGGGGTTTTTTACCCCATATCTTATAGAATTTGGTTTCTTTGGAAGAAACTCGTTTCATTTTCCATCAAAATCACAATAATAATTATTCTGTTGGGTTCCTCCCATTGAATAAAACCAAAATCATAGAATAAGTAATAGTTAACGTATTTAGGAACCCAAAAATCATTAAAAGTCAATTTTTGGAGGTCTAAAATATTATACATTAATTAAACCATGACACCTTATGTTTATCCAAGGTTATTAATTTTAAAAACTCTATTAAATACCCCTACTATGGTTCATTATGAGTTTTTTTAATTTCAAAAGCATATCCCCGGGGTGTGTCAAACATAAAGTGTAGAAAAGACCATTGTTATGTATCTAAATACCCCAACTCAGGCTCAGAACATCTTGTTGGATTTGTTATGCCTACGCACATATATACTAGAGCCACATCATCTTATAATATATTTAAAAGTATTAAATTATATAAATCCACTTACTGTATCCTTAATCAAAATTCCGTGATATTTTTCTATACTTTTGCTTATCCTTTGACTCATCTATAGACTTTTCATTAGGGTTCCAACTATGTTTTTTTCATCCTATATTCCAGAAGATAGCTAAACCATTATACTAATAAATCATATTGAGAACCTATCTTCTCATACAATAAAATTACATAACATTTGCAAAATAAATAAAACATTATACAAATAGATGACGGAAGATCATACTAGTCTAGTGGATATGGAAACATGGAAACATAAACATTGAAATATAAGTGAGATACATTATCTACCATTATGTTCTTCTTGACTATCACACATCATATACACTTCAAACAAAATACATATATTAATAACCATGGGATGTAAACATAAAAAGGGGTGAGCTTAAATTCTTTTTGAGGGTAAAGAAGGGTGATATGTAAGAATAATCATGAGGATAATGGTATGATAACAAACTTATGATAATATAAGATCATTACCTACATAAAAATGATCATATAAATGAATAATGACATAATTATGGGTAGTTTTTAAGACATGAATCACCAGGTAATAAATAATATAAGACATGAAATAATATCATGTTAATAAAACATGGAATTATGGAATACATTTTTATATAATTTCTTCCCATAGTAGGCAAGGCATCACACTGAGAAAAATTTTCTATTATAGGTTCGCTACCCATACCATCATTTATTTATGGTTCTCTTCCATGGCCATCATTGTAGCATGATTTAACTCCTAATACCATCTTGGTAGTCATGGTTCTCCCCTGGCCATTTTAGTAGTTAAGGATTATTCCCAAGATAATTTTTTTAACTCATTATATATAATATTTACCCAATGCTTTGGAGGGATATATATGTCCCACCAATCCCATAATGGAATAATTCATACATGTGAAAAATGACCATAAATAATCATATGATAACACATAAAATTAAATGGGTATTATAAACATGTAATCATATCATATCTAGTGGAATAATACATGTTTCATAATAATTTCATCATAAATATAACCCTTGAAAAGAAGTGGGGTTCAAAATAATATACCGTGTGAAAGAGGAACCTGTTATATCAACACCATTATGAAAAAACATAATCCATTTAGTGAATGAATGTGAATGGAAACATTGAATAATTCCCCTAAAAGGGATTTATAAACCCCGAAGGATTTTATCTTTGATGGTAAATAATTTTTATGATATTTTAAAAACATTTCGTCAGTAAAATACCATTTCCACATTTAAAACACTTTTTTAATAAAACCATTTTGTGAAATGTGTTTCATGAAAATATATTCGAAAATGTATAAAAGAAGAATTATGACCATAAGGAGTATTATACTCACATTTCATTAGAAATAGGATTTAAAGATCTATTTAAAACATTTTTTAAAGCATTGTTTTTCTATACAACAGATTTATGACCAGAGAGAGATGATCATATTTTACTTAAAGACAATATCATAAATACCAAAGAGTATAAAAATGGTACTAGTACGTGGATATATCTTTAATAGATTGTAGAGAAGGAAAATGATGAGTTTTTCTGAGATACATATCATAATATTTCATCATATTAAGCATTAACATCAATAATCTCAATAATCAATGAGATTGTTTCAATATACTCTTATAGCATCGTAACGTGGGATCATACTATCCATATAATAAAATGAAATTAAATGAAGAATAAAATATAAATTCTCAAAGTAAATTCATAATAAAAAATTTAAAATGGATGTTTATATACATTGAAAAATAATTTTGGTGCATAAAAAAACGAGTCATAGAGAAGGAAAATCGAGACAAAACTATTTACCAATTCGTTAAATTTGGAAACTTAAACCTCCAGAAAAAAGTATCATAAAAATGGTTTTTCAATAATCATCCCATTAATTTTAATAAAAATATAATACAATAATGGGTTGTAAATACACCTCACAAAATGAAAGAGTGGTTAACATATCATATCTCTCACATAAATAAAACTAGAGATGAAATCCCTTTACCTTATGTATTGAATCTCTTTATACTCATTCAAAATACATGTATAATAAATAAATATTTATTACTAATCATTTGAAAAAGCACATATTATTATATCCTATACTATATATGGTTATATAATGTCATTATAATACCAACATGTTAACCATTATATGTTACGATTTCACTTCAGATAATATTTTCTTTTCCATGAGCGTGTGTCTTAATTTGTTTTATTGTAGGTCCTTATACATATATAATTAATCTATAATGTAATACATGATAAAAATAATAATTTATATACAATATATTTGTATTATAATAATCTATACAATATTTAAGAATAAAATGGAATACACCATTTCATAGAGATGGTATGTCATACGTACACATGAATGTTGTTTCTGTTTTTATTGTCATATTGAAAGAAAGAACGTAAAAAACATATGTCTATATATATATAAATATTAAAGTATAATTGTTATATCATATTAATCATATAATTTCAATGAACCCATAATTAATACATTAAATGTACTATGTGAATGAATCACATTGCATTGAGGGGGTAGTAGTCCATACATCCTCAAAAGAATTTATTATATTAACACCAACTAGAACGTATAAAAGTTATTTGTTGTAAAATCAATAGTAAAGATCAAATTAATAATAAATATAAAATATTATCTATAAAAATATAGTGACCATCAATATTTCAAACATTATAGGGGGTAATGAAAATTGATCAATCATTGTATAGTGAGGCGGTGACTCTTATTTGTTTGTGCCAAAAGGATTATATGGTTTTAATTCCTCCCAAGGTAAGGCTTTTAGGTGGAAGGGAAGGTTTTGGGGAGTATAGTATGTATATATAGACAAATATTATGAGGTTTGAGAGGTGTTAAGATGTGGAGGGGTGGTGGCCTTTTTTAGGGAACAAAATGGACCACATGGGGTTTTTGAAAACCAATTTAGTGTACACATGTTATTACCTAAAAAGATTCACAACACACTAAAATAAATAAATAATGGATGTTTAATTGAATAATAATGTCCATAAATGGGTTTTTAAATTTGAATAGGTCATTTGGGACACTAAATATTTAGGTTTATTGTAGCATCCCAAGTAAATAAAAAATAATACCTTTTCATATTTATGAATATTTATAATTAAATAGTAATTTTACTTTAAATGGGATGCTATGTTAGATTGCGTACCAGATA
Organism: Viscum album; assembly: GCA_963277665.1. Lineage (NCBI taxonomy): Eukaryota > Viridiplantae > Streptophyta > Magnoliopsida > Santalales > Viscaceae > Viscum > Viscum album. The sequence goes on from OY728119.1 coordinate 1,920,915,346, forward strand.
CACAACAATGGGTTTCATTAAAATTTTATGTTGAACACAATGCTGTTTCAAACTAAAAAAATAGTAATAAAATATTATTTTAAATGGTAGTTATCACCTAGTCGTTGTATTGGCAGGATAGAATAGAACTAACTACAATAGGATTATATATTTTTGTTAAATTGTTTGACGTTTACCCAAAAAAACATAGATGCTTAAAATGTGAATGAATCTAATTTTAAGCACAAATAGTCTAATATTCTTTAAAAGGATAATTTATCACCTTTTGACGGTGAACCATCATTAAATATTGTTTTTGTTACTTTTATATGTTCAATATTACAAAATAATATTCTTCCATAGAACTGGAACTACAAAATTTACTTTGGGTAAATTTTTGGAATTTTTCAGATAAAATTAATTTTTTAATGAATAGAGAAAAATAATGTATTTTAATTCAAACCTGCATTTTATTCTAATTTATTTATATGGTTATATTATCTATTTAATTGGTTTTAAAGTTTAATTATATTATATTTTTATCATTTAATGCAATGTTTTTCATTAAAAATAATTTCACTTTGAAATTGGACATAAACAAGTGTCAATCTTTTGATAGTTATTATTTCTTAAAAACACGCTTTTTTGTTTGGACAATGGGAATTAATTTTAAATTAATTAATGTAACTTCTATGTTCTGAATTTTTTAAAATAGAAATAAATTTCTAATTTGAAATATCAAATATATCATAGGCTTAATATTTTGTATTTTTCTGAAAACCTTCAATTTTTTTATTAATAGTGAAAACACTGAGTAGTAGTTGAAGAAACTAAATTTTTCATTTAAATGAAATTTTACTACTTTTATGAATCGAATTTAGAAAATCCGACATAAATGGTTGTTATTAGTAAGTAAAACGGGGTTCAATAAGATGAAACTAATTTTTAGTGAATCGTAACTTTTGACTTATTTACCACATTTAAAGGTAAATAGGGTAATTCAGGGGAAGAATATTATTATAATAATATAAAATTACCCTAAAATGGATCCTAATCCTATTGGTTGATAAATTTTCGACCCTGGTCATCCTTGGGTCGACTTTTGGACCCCATGGGGACACTTAAGAGTGATAATTACACTTTATGTTAATTAATTTAAAGTAATGACAAAAATGACTAAAACATATATCTCATAGTAAATTAATTTGTATATGGGGTTATATAAGTTATCTCTTCAACTATAATTACTCATTTGAAATATGAAACTTTTTCCTATATCATTTTATTTTCTTATAATTTTTACACATCAAATAAATAAAATTATTCATTACACAATAATGATGCAGCGTTTACCTCATTAATGAATGGTTTAAATAAATAAGATTATAAAAATTAAAAATATATCTGAAACCTATAAAATTATTATTTTATGACATTATTTATAAATATAGTCTTCTTATATTTGAATTTAATAAGTTTTGGACCTTTATAAACTGAAAATCATTATATAATAAAATAATATTTTCAAACTTTCCTAAAGAGACTCACCTCCCCATTATAAAAAGTCCTCACCTATAACCCAATAATCACACATCTCATACCCCTTGGATCGTACAAACTCTCCCAAAATAAGCTCTAAATATCCCCTCTTCCACCAGGAATACTTACCTTAGACATAATGAATTTCAAGAAATCCTTTTGGTTCATACCAAAGGGACTTACCCGATTTAAAGGTAACGTCTTCTCTGAAGTTATTTTCTTTTATTTAACTTGTCCAACCCCCCTAAACCCTTTTTATCCATTTATTTTATTAAAAACCTAGTATCCTAAATATACTAGGTTGTTTTTATGATAAGTATTCTAACTACACTTATACACGCCTCTATCTAATGGGTAATGGACATACTGTTTCTATGGACGACGAACTGCTGCCTCACGAAATGAAGATTGTTCAATCTTCTCCTTCCACCTATTATAGGGGAAATTAAAATGGAACTGTATATATGTGATATATATTATATTTAAATTGACTCTATGCTACATTTTTTTTCATTTATATCATAACATTATGGTGTCTATAGTGGTTAAACACGATAATTTAATTTGAGGAAGTGCAGACTACTGCCCCCTCAAAGTGATAAGACTCATTCATGCCATATTTGGAATGCATAAAGGATGGAGTTACTGAAATTATATATATTATATTATAATTTAATTATAAAATACCTATATATCATTAAGTTTTCATTCAATTAAATACGAAATATAAATGAAAGTAGTGTTGATGTGTATGTACTGCTTACCGTCACCATAAATGGTGCATTTCATTTCTTATCTCCAAATGTTATGTACTATAATAAATACATATATATACTACATATATATGCCATATAATGTAGCTAAAAAATGAATATCATTATGGATATAATGTACCTTTGACCACATGAACAACTTCTAATTATAAGAGGTTAATTTTTCACTCGAGTACCAAATATCGAAGAAACAACCATTATTAGCTGAAATGATTTCAAAATGTTTATAACATAGTTATAAGTGAAATAAAATGAATAATAAACTTGGGAAATGTTCTTAATCAAGTATAAATTAACTTTATTTTGTTATTCAGGAGATTAATGAATGAACGAGTCAACTAGGACATGACGTAAGGGACTTTTTTTCAATCTGCATTGATTGAGGCATATTTTGTTTTATACTCAAATTTATTTTATGTGGTGTAAAATAATATTTTAATTTTCATTTCATAGAAATGGAATCATTTTCTAGGGGGCGTTTTACTTTTTGACGAAAAAATAATGTTTCTCTTTAGTGTAAGCAGTGACAATGACTTTTTCCACCGCCTTGAGTATTATTTGATCCATGGATTCCTTTACAATCTGCAATGTTATTAAAAAAATTTATACCATAATATCTTTTATGTATTTTTTATTGACCATGGATTTGATAATTTATATTTTATTTCAATATATTTAAATGATATATTGTGATTGAAATGTTGAAATGTTATCTTCCCATTATATTTATTTTATATGTTATGATTATGTTAAGGTGCTTGGGAATTGGTACGTATATGTGTCGTTCCATGATAAACCTAAGGTGGGTGAGACCAAGATAGCTCGCTAATGCATTGGGTAATGTGATAGAGGAAAATGTTAATGTTTCTCCTAATAGATTTAGGGAATATATTTGATGGGTATTCAAAATGTAACTCTCTATGTGGCTGCGAATGCTATAACATAAATATTTTATGGAATCCAAATGTTACCTTTATGATTTTTGATTACTAGGTTTTATTAAAAAGACATATGATTTCTAGAGGTATGTTAAAGAGATTATGTAATTTATGTATTGATGAACTAATTTTTTTTCTTTCTTTATTTTATAACCCCCGCTGAGCTTTTTATTCTCATCCCATGTTTTGAAATTTTTTTCACATGAATTAAATACGAATATGGTCAAGGATTGGATAAAGGAAATGTCATGATGTCTAAAACATGGAACCCGACGTGACATTTTTTTTAAGATTTTTTATTTTATGCATTAATGGAATCTAAGTAGAAGTGTCTACTTTGTAATTTTTGAGATGTAATGTAATCGGTATGGCCTAATTCTCTTAAACTCTAAACCTGAAAAGATTCTAAATTTGAATAATTAACTGAATTCCAGATTACGTAATGTTTAAAAAAGGGTACTTATAGTTGGTATTAAAATCCGATCTTGAAAACATTAAGAGTTATAATATTGTTAAATTAATTTCCATAAATTTTTTTAATTAATGGTAAGATTGAAATGATATAGAGTTTACAGATTATCATGTTGTTTCAAATAATATATTTCTATGTTCAGAATGGTATTTTGTAGAGGAAATAGGGCAGTTAGACTGGGATGACATCAGAATGGAGAAAACCTTCCAAATCAGCAACATGATATGGTCTGAATTGAAAGTGATTATTTTATTGTAGGGATGGCACAATTGACTTAGGCTATAAATGCTGGTGGTATCCATGCTCGATATTAGCCAGTTCAACCATAGAAGAACATGTTAGTAATGGATCATTTCATGATTCAATATCCCCAATAATTCAGAGTATAGTTTGAAGTTGTGCTTGTTTAAGGGTTGATTAAATCACTAGAGAAGTTTTTTGATGTCATGGGGTGTTCAAAACATCAAAAGTTTAGTCTTGTTGTTTTCCGATTTGAATGTGCAGCTGATCAGTTATTGTCGATGGTGAAAAATAATAGGGATAGTGAGTATATTGATGCTCTTGATTGGGATGAATTAAAAGGTATGTTTCGTGAGAAATATTTTTCAATGGTAGTTTTTCTTAGGATGGAAAGACAATTCTAGGAATTAAGGCAGGAAGATTACTCAGTGGCTTCTTATGAAGAAAAACTTACTCGACATGCAATTTATTCTCCAAACATTATTCAAGGTATTGATAGTAAAATCAATTGCTTTTACACAAGATTAAACCCAAAGTATCAAAGGGCTTTAACTTCTTGTCAATTAAAAGTAATGAAAAACATGTTCGATGTGCGCAGAAGGTGGAAATGGAATTTGTCGATGATCAGGTGTTGTTTGACAAAAAAATAATAAGAGGTTGAGGTGGCAGACGAAAGAGAAGAACTCTTCAAAAAATTCTGACAGTAAGAACCACAAGTTTACAGTTAACGAAAATTGTGTTAAAAATAATTCTTGGGAATGTATTTGGAATTCTGGTAAGTTCTATCAATGTGGTAAAATGAGATATAAGGCACTTAATTGCACTAAAATTTATCATGGTAATGGTAATACCAAATCTAATTTACGGTCAGTAAAATGTTTTAAGTCAAATGAAATGGTTAATTATGTGAATTAGTGTCCAATGAAGAACTAAACTAAGATAAAGTATCCAGACTATATGTAGAATGGGGTGTTGAAATCCTTTGTAACTACTTCAGTAGATGTTGTTCCATAAAATGAAGTAGTATCAGGTGAACTGTTTGTTCGTTCATATTATGCCAATGTGTTGTTTGATTCTGGTTCTACACATTAATTTATTTCAAAGATGTTTTATAGTAAATTGGGAATTCTATCTCAAGATATGAATACTGAACTTATGGAAAAAAATACTGGGGGGAAATGTTGAGACAAAAAAGAAATCATAAGAACCGTCTGGTCCTTATGTGTAGAAAGAGTATACCTGTAAACCTTATTGTTTTGTCTATAGTAGAGTTTTATGTTATTTGGTGCATGGATTGGATTTATGTTTATCATGATAAGATTTTATAAAAAGATAATGATGTTTCTTTTTAGAAATATTTTCAGTTTGTGTACAATAATGAACCCAAAATTTTGATTACATATCAGGAAGCTGAGAAACTTTTAAAATATGGAAATGAATTTTACCTTGGAAATATTATTGAAAACAAAGGAACTATATATATTAATGATTTCCAAGTGGTAAATGAGTATCATGATGTTTGTATTAATCATTTACCTTGTATAATATCAGATTGGGAAGCTGAATTTACTGTTAACTTAGATCTTGATGCTAATACAATTTCAAAACCTTCTTTTTGAATGGCTCAAATTGAACATTCAGTGTAAAAGAACCAATTACAGGTGTTATTAGTTAAAGGATTCATTCGACATAGAACATAAACATGGGGAGATCCTATATTGTTTGTTAAAAAGAAAGATGGTTCAATGAAACATTACATTGACTATAGATCATTTAATAACATCACTGTTAATAACAATTATCCTTATCCTCATATAAATGGTTTGTTTGATCAGCTCCAGAGAGCTCAGTATTTTTGAAGATTTATTTGAGGTTGGGGTACCATCTATTGAATGTAAAGGATGTAGATATTCTAAAGAACATGTTTTTTACTAGATAAGGCCATTATGAATTTTTAGTTATGCCTTTTGGGTTAAACAATGCAATTGCTGTATTCATGGATCTTATGAATTGAATTTTTTTTTGAGTTCTTGGATATGTTTGTGGTTGTGTTCATTGATGATATTTTGGTTTATTATAAATGTAGAGAGGACCATTAAAGCCATTTAAGTGTTATCTTTCATACCATAAATTAAAATAACCCGTATGGGAAATTTTTGAATTGTTCGTTTTGGTTACAATGATTTTTATTCCTCGGTCACATTGTTTAAAAAATGGCATAAATGTTGATCCTGCTAAAACAATAGTTTTAAAGAATGACAAAGACCCACAAATATTACTGAGATCCATAGTTTTCTTAGATTAGAAGGTTACTAACAGAGGTTTTTTGAAAAAATTTCATGGTTGTCTAGCCCAATTACTTAGTTAACTCGAAAAGGTGTTAAGTACATCTAAAAAGAGGAATGTGATTATTGTTTTAAGCAATTGAGAAAAATATTGGTGATAGAACTAGTTTTGGCATTGCCTTCTAGAACTGGTGTGTTTGTTATCTAAAGTGATTCTTAGTTGAAAGTATATGGTTGTGACCTTATTTAGAATAATCTGGTAATTGAGTATGCTTCTCATTAGGTGAAACCTCTTGATTTATATTACCGAACACATGATTTGGAATAAGCCGCTATTTTTTGCTTTAAATAATTTTAGGAGTCATTTGTATGGAGTAAAGTGTGAAATATATATTGATGACAAAATTTTGAAGTATATATTCACTCATAGAGAATTAATCATGAGATATAGGAGATGTTTGCAATTAATTAAAGATTATTATTTCATGATCCATTACCATCCAAGAAAAGAAAATACTGTTGTTGTTGCTTTGAGTCGAAAAAGTAATGCTTCATTAATCATGATTCATTTGTAATGATATCCTTTGGTTTTTAATTTGATGAACTTTGGCATTGAAGTTATTGGTGTATGAAATTCCAATGTATTATTTCCAGTGTCAGTGAAATCATCTCTTTTAGAATGAATTATGCAAGCTCAGATGGAAGATAGTGAGTTGCAGAAAAAGGTAATGTTTGTTCAAAAGGGTATGTTTCTTGATTTTAATATTGATAATGATTGTGTTTTGAGGTTTGGTAAGAGATTATGTGTGCCTTTCGATTCACAATTGAAGAAAGAGTTTTTATGTGAAGCTCACAATTCTCTTTTTTCACTTCATCCAGGTTGTACAAAAAATGTACAGTGATATTTGGGATTATTACTGGCGGGATGGAATGAAAAGAGATATTTATGATATGACTGTGAAGTGTTTTACTTGTTAATGGGTTACAGTATAGTAGCAGTTACAGATAAGGATGCTTCAATATTTACCATTACCAGAGTGGAAATGGAAAATATATCCATGGACTTCGTTGTGATATTACGAAAGACATCTATATGTAATAATTAAATCTGGGTTATTGTTGATCTATTGGATAAATCAACTCATTTCCTACCTATTTGAGATACATTGTCTCTAGATCAACCATCTCGGTTTTATGTTAAAGAGATAGTCAAGTGGCATGGAGTTCCCCTCTCCATTGTATCTGATCATGATCCCAGGTTTACTTCTAACTTTTGGAAAGGACTTTAGAAGTTTTTGGGTACTGAATCAAATTATTGTTTAGCTATTCATCCTAAATTATATGGGAAGCTAGAACGAACAATTCATACCTCAGTGGATGTGTTACGTCGTTGCTCAATGGATTACAGGGAAGCTGGGACCAACATATTTCATTGGTTGATTTTTTTATAATAACAGTTTTCATTCCAGTATATAGATGGCTCTATTTGAGGCATTACATGGGAAGCAGTGTCAAACTCAAGCTTTTTTCGGATGATGTAGATAAAAGGTAGTTAATGGGATTAGAATTGGTAGAAGAGATGGCAGGAACAGTTCAGTTGATTCAGAATCATGTGAGAGCAACATAGAGCAAGAAGAAATGCTATGCAGATAAATGGAGGAAGGATTTCTCTTTGGAGGAAGGTGATCATGTATTTCTCAAAGTATCTCCATGGAAAAGTGTGATTTATATTGCTAAAAAGGGAAAGTTGAGTCCGAGGTTCATTGGACATTATTAAATCCTGGAAAATATGGGATCACTTGCCTACATAGTGGATTTTCCTCCAGGAATATCCCAGATACACAATGTTTTTCATGCTTAAATGTTGAGAAATTATATGACAGATCCATCTCATGTTTTGAGCCCATAGGTAGTTTAGTTGGAATAGAATCTCTCTTATAATGAACAACGAGTCCATATTATTGACCATAGAAAGCATGTGTTTTGGAAAAAGGTAATTCATCAGTTAAATGTTTTGTGGAAAAACCATATGGTTGAATAGACAATGTGTGAATCTGAAATGGTATGAGGGATAAATACCCCCTTTTATTTGATAATTGAATAAAAATTTCTAGGATGCAATTTATAAAAGGGTGGAAGGATGTAACACCCCAAGTTAATAAATAATTATACATTTTCATATTTATTAATATTTTTGAACTAAATATTTATTTTATTTTAAATGAGATTCTATGTTTTCTGGAATACCCGAAACACAAAAACGGGTTTCTTGGAAATCTTATGTTTCACACAATGCTGAGTCATACTGAAAAATAATAATAAAATATTGTTTTAAATTGTAGTTAACGCCTAGATGTTGTATTGGAAGGAATGAATAAAACTAACTACAAAATGATTATAAATGTTTGTTAAATGTTTTTATATTTATCCAAAAAATATTAGAGGGTTAAAATGTGAATGAATCTAGTTTTAACCACCAATGGTATAATATTCATTAAAAGGTCAATTTAGAATATTATGAGGGAAAACCATTTCTAAATATAGTTTTTATCAATTTTATAGGTTTTATTTGACAAAAATAAAATTCTTCTTTAGAATCAAAACATCAAAATTTACTTTAGGTAAATTTTTGGTATTTATTTGATAAAATTCATTATTAATGAATAGTGGAAAATAATGTATTTTAATTCAAAACTGTCTTTTAATATAATTTATTTATATTGTTTGATTATATTTTTAATTGGTTTTAATGTGTAACTAGATTATATTTTTACCATTTAATCCAATGTTGGTCATTCAAAGTAATTCACATTGAAATTGGACGTAAACAAGTGTCAATCTTTTGATCGTTTGTATTTTTTTTAAAACATGCCTTTTGTTTTGACAACGTGAGTTAATTTTAAATTAATTAATGAAAATTCAATGTTTTCAATTTTGTAAAATAGAAATCTTTTTTTCATTTGGAATATCAAATATATCTTAGGCTGATTTTTCAATATTTTTCTGAAAACCATCAATTTTTTATTAATAGTGAAAACACTCTGTAGTAGTAAAAATGAATTTTTCATAAAAATTAAATTTTACCACTTTTGTGAATTGAATTTAGAAAATCTAATATGAATGGTTGTTATAATTAAGAGAAATGTTGTTCAATATGATGAAAATAATTTTTGGTGAATATTAACTTTTGAATTTTATTTACCTCAGTTAAAGGTAAATAAGGTAATTCAAGGTAAAAATAATATTATATGGGTTTTCCCTAAACATTTTACTAAAATGGATATCTATAAAAACGATTCTAGGATAAGATGAGGTATGTTTGTAAGTGATTTGGGAAGGTATTTTCCAAAAAAAACTATTTAATGGTTTTAAGAACAGAAGAGAGTGGGTGGCCTTTTATAATTAATGTTTACTACATTCAAAATTAATTTTGGCAATGAAATATTAATACCTAACTAGATAATATATTCCATTAGATTTCATAATATTGAACAAAATTCCCGAATTTCATCCAAATTATTTGGAACAATTAATTTCAAATTAATCACGCAGACACGATGAATAAGTATGTTTTTGAAATGATTTTTTATTAAAGTTTACAAGGTTTTTTCAACCAAATTAAATATTAAATATGTTATAATAAACTATAGTGCGTTAATTTATGTATAGTTTAATTATTTTTACAAAACAGAAGATTATAATTGTAATTTATCATTGTAAATATATTTAATGAAAATGATATTTTAAATCAAAATTCAATATATTTCATTCTTCATTAAAAAAAATATTTCAGAAAAAAAAAATTCATTCTATAAAAAATTTTACCTGATAATTTTGAAAATGATGATTATTTTATCTAATATATTTTCTAAAAGTTCGAAAATATGATTTTATTATTGATGAAAAAAATTAATTAGAGCATATGTTTTTAGAATTTTTTTTTGACACATATAAATACATTAACAAAAATTATGTATTTTTAAACAATTGACTTCTTAATAGAAAAAATTATAGAAAATATTTAAAAATTATTTATTACTCTTCATCTCACTAGGTTTAATGTATTCATTATTTTGGTCACATTTGAATAGTATTAATAATATATTGTTGTTTTGTTAAAAATCGGTATCACGTGTAATGCAAAGTCACCAAATACTTCTTATAGTTAAAGCTATTAAATTAATTTAATTCATTAAAAGAAATTTTAAAACATGGGGTGGTACATTCTACCCCACAAAAATGAATTTAAACCTCAAAATACATCACCCTAATTCAAAAAAATGAGAATAGTTCTTTCACATCATATCCTCCAGTCCCCATATACAATCATATTACTAAAATTTAAAAATTAATTTCAAGATGCAATTTTAAAATGGTGTATGTGGTAAGACAAAAAAATCACACCACAATAAAATTTACCAGCCCATTTCAGAGGAATTGGAAATAGTTTGAATCCCTTAACCTATAAAGGCTCCATTTGTAACATCCCGGTTCCGGGTGCCACTCAACGGGATCCCCGATCCTGGTTCACCACATGACCTCAAGCACATTTCCCCAAATTCCTGAGGCTGCCGACTAGCAGTGATGGCCCAGATCTGATAGTGGGGAAACTATGCCCTCATTTGCCAAAGTGTAGCACAGCGGAATATAATAAAAACATACAGCAACAGTGGAATCAATAAACAAGACACATAGCTGGAATAAACAACTATAATAGGTATAACCAACCAATATATAAATGTCGATGCAAATTCCACAAGTTCTAAGAAAACAGTTAGAACATGTTACATAGTAGAGAAATACAATACGATCCAGAGTACAACAAAACGAAACAAAACAGCTGGCAGCATCATGAGCCTAGGCTCGGTCCCATGCCCTCATACTCCTCAACAACACTCTAGTGCCTGTATAGGGACTCTTACCCCTATCCACACCTACAGAAACGTAATCTGTTTGGGCCGAAAAGCAAGACCCAAACAGGGTGTGAGAAATATATCTCAGTAGGCACCCACCAAAGGCCCATGCTCAACTGTGTGTAAAACATGCAAGAATTGTGGAGCAGTAAACAATTCAGTAAGCTAAGCAGTACTAAAATGTAACTAACTTTCCAGTTATATGGCCATTTAATTATTCATTTTAATATTTAATATTAAGAAAAACACCACATTGAATTTTTAATTAAACAGTCAGTGTCCTCAATCAAGTAAAACCACACCGTTAGGTAATCAGAATCTCACCCTCAGGTATTCATAATCTTGCCCTCAGGCATAACAGAATTCTCACCCTCAGGCATACAAAGTTTCGCCCTTAGGCACAGAAGTCAATCCCTCACGCACAAAAGGTTTCCCTCTGGAGAAATAGAACATCTCCCTCAAGCTAATACAGTCACTCCCTCAGGCTAATACAGTCACACCCTCAGGCTATAGCAAAACACCTCCCTCCGACATAAGTAATCGGGCCATGCCGAACATATAAACATGAAATTTGAATACAATTCCTCTCAAGGCAGAAGTAATTCATAATTTAAACAAGGCATACCCTCGGGTATCCTGGCCAAACGGATAAACAGAAGAACACACCCCTCAGGATGGTCCTGGATCCAAGGAATGATCCCAACCAACATTTTATTATCATAATTAACAACCTATTCAATTCTAGGTGTTTAATATAGAAATGGACTCAGCCACACGACACCCCAACATGGGTTCGTTGCACAAAAATTCACAAAACACACGATAATTGAAAAAATTAACACCTAGACACCTACCTTATACGCCAACGAGCATTATACACGAATGCCGGTTTCAGAAATTCCAATGAATGACGTCGATCTGACTAAGAACAAAACCCGCTCAAACGTAAATAACTTTTGATAGGGAAAGAATTGGTATGAACCACACCAGTAGAAGAGAGGGATTACCTGTGCGATTCCAACGAGATCGTCCGAAGCGGAATCGGATCCCAGACATGCGCCTGGCGGATCTCCGAAGGTTCAGTCATCCTCTCCCGAGCTCTCTTCCCGTTCTAAGCCTTTCCTGTGAACAGGGGAGGCAACTGCCCATTTTATGTGATAAAAATTAAGTACATGGTGTGTACTTCCAATTACACGGCATGTACTTCCTTCAATTATATATTCTTATGGCAGCACCGCCACACTGTTCGTCCTTTGACATGAGTACATGGCAGGTACTCCTTACTACACGGCGTGTATTGTCGTCCAGCTGGCGGCTACTCCACCGCCTTACTGTTTTGGCCTGCCGACTGACTACATGGCGATTAAAGGACCACTACACATAAAGTAGTCGGTTCCTACACCATTCATCCATGGCATGGCCACACGCCACATATACCCATCCCACAAGGCCAAAAGTACATGGCGTATGGACAAAGTACACGGCATGTACTTTCCAAAATTCAAGATTTTTCCCCATTTTCCATATTTTCTCAAAAACACTTATGGAAAAGAGAAAAGAAGAATCTCATACCTCAAAATAAGAACCGGGTTCTTACAAACTTCTCCCCTTATAGAAATTCGTCGCCGAATTTCCCTTCCATGTGTGGTGAAGATATAGTCGTGAACAACTCCAACCACTGAGCACGTACGTCAGTCTCCCACTCCCAGGTTTCGTCCTGCACTCGGCCATGCTTCCATAGCACCCATATGAGAGGAACTGAACAGCCTCAGAGAACCTTCGTTCTCCTATCAACCATACGAATAGATGCTCCTCAAAGGACGCATCCATCTGAAGCTCAACCACCTCTGGCTGAAAGGTGTGAGATGAGTCTGAAGGATAGTGGCCGAAGTAAGATACATGGAAGACATCGTGCATAGCCTGGTACCTCTGAGTTACCTGCAACCGATAGGCAACCAGCCCGACTCTCTCCAGAATCTCAAATGGAACCACATTTCTTGGTGAAAGTTTACCCTTTCACCTCATCTGCTTGTGTCCCAGCCTCAGCGAAACATGCAAGAAAAACTGATCCCCGACAACGAACTCCAAAGGTCATCTGCGGCGATCAGCATAAGATTTCGGATGAGACTGTGTGGTAGCCATCTGCTTCTGAATCAACTCGACCTACTCAGAAGTCTCTTGCACAAGACGTGGTCCCAGAAAAGCTGCCTCACCTTCCTCTAACCAGCAAAAAGGTGATCGGCACGACCTACCGTATAAAGCCTCGTATGGTTCCATCTCAATAGTTTCCTGAAAACTGTTATTATAGGAAAATTTGACTAGGGGTATATGCTTCTCCCAAGATCCCCCAAAGTCTAGGACGCATGCTAGTAGCATATCCTTATGCACCTGTATCGTACGCTCTAACTGGCCATCTGTCTGAGGGTGGTAAGCTGTGCTCAGAAGCACCTATGTACCCAGTGCCCACTGAAAACTCTGCCATAAGCAAGATGTAAAACGGGCGTCCCTATCTAAAATGATAGAAAGAGGGACCCCATGAAGACATACGATCTCTCAGATATACAACTTATCTTGCTCGTCAACACAGAAGGTCTCCTTGATCATCATGAAGTGAGCTACCTTCATGAGTCTGTTTAAAACATCCCACACGACATCATTGCCTCGAGGTGACCTCATCAAACCAGTCAAGAAATCCATCATGACATTATACCATTTCCACTCTGGAATGGGTAACTGATGTAACAGTCTTGCTGGCCTCTGATGATCTTCCTTCACCCACTGATAGGTGGAACACCTCGTAACATAACCATCTACACCTCTCTTCATACACGGCCACCAGTACTGACGTCTCAAGTCTCGGTGCATCTTGGTAACCCAAGGATGAACTGACCAAGATGAAGAATGAAAATCCCACATCAGCTCCTCGCGTATATCCCCTGGAACCCATACGCGTCCATGGAAATGTAGAACTTCATCATCGCCTATTGTCTAACCAGGAGGAGGGTCCACACTTGCCACCGACTCCCATAGAACTAGACCTTCTGAATCAGATAGCTTCCTCATCCTCACTCTGTCCAAGAGGGTAGATGTCACAGATAATGAGGAAAGATAGGTCTGCCCCTGACTATCATGCCCCTTCAAATGCATCTCAGAGAACAAAGCCATAAGCTGCCATTCACCACTGGCCTCCTGCACTGCCTGTATCTGAGTCTTCCTGCTCATTGCATTAGCTACTGCATTACCTTTTCCAGGTGTATTGGAATGCTCAAAATCAAAGTACTGAAGGTATTAAACACACCTTTTCTATCTCAAATTCATGTCACGCTGAGTAAAGATATACTATATAATTTTCTGGTAAGTGAAAACCACAAAACATTCTCCCAGCAAATACTATCTCCAACAGCACAACGCATGCACAACCGCAGCCAACTAGAGATCATGTGTCGGGTAATTCCTCTAATGTGGCCTCAACTGCCGATACCCGTACGCAATAACTCGATTGCCCTACATCAACATAGCTCCCAACCCAACACCTGATGCGGAACAGTAAACTATATAGCTCTTCCTCTGCTCTAGGAGTATCAGGATCAGTGGTGTTGTCGACCTTCCTTTCAGGTCCTAAAAGTCTACCTCGTAGGATTCCGACCAAACGAACTTCACACCATTCTTAGTTAGACCTACCAATGGTGCTGCTAAGCGGGAGAAGTCATGTATGAAGCGTCTGTAGTAACCATCCAGCCCTAAGAAACTCTGTATCTCAAAAATGTTCTTAGGTTGCTCCCATGAAACTACTGCTCTCACCTTCTCTGGGTCTACTACAACTCATTCCTCCAAGATGATATCACCCTTCAAGTGAATCTGGTCCATCCAAAAGTGGCACTTGGGGAGCATAGCATATAGCCAATCCTCTCTCAGTGTACTCAATACGATCACAAGATGGGTGGCACGGTCGTGTCGAGTGTGAGAGTACACCAAGATATCTTCCACGAATACTACCACAAAAGTGTCCAGATAAGGATGGATCACATGATTCATCAGAGCAATGAAAACTACTGGCGTGTTCGTGAGTCCGAACAGCATAGCCGTATACTTTTATAGACCAAAACTGCTCTTGAAAGATGTGAGAGGTTTATCAGATGGTCTAACACATAGTTGATGATATCCTGATCTCAAGTCAACCTTCGAGAACACTCGTGCTCCACGAAGTTGATCAAAAAGATCATCGATCCTTGGAAAAGGATATCAGTTCTTAATCGTCAACTGGTTCAGCTTCTGATAATCCACACAGATTCTGAGGGTACCGTCCGCCATTTTTGCAAAAAGGACTGGAGAACCTCCCAGAAAAGTACTGGGTTGGGTAAATCCATTTATCGGTTACTCCTCTAACTGCCTCTTGAGCTCCTGCAACTCAGGCGTGGCCATCCTATAAGGAGGAATGGACACCGGTGCTGCTCCTGGAACAAGATCAATAGAGAAATCCACCTCTCGCTCCGGAGGAAGACCTAAAAAGTCATCTTGGAAGACATCCCTAAAACGATAAACCACATGAGGGAAATCCGTCTGACAAGTCCCCTGGTCGTCCAGATATAAACTCGCAATCTGGGCTGTGATTCCTCCTCGCCCACGATGCTCTGGTCCATCTCGACTCCCCTGAACATCCCATTCACCCTTGTAAAGAAACTCTATGCCCTCTGGTGATGTGAAGCTCACCCTGCGACGATAGCAGTCTACAAAGGCTCGAAAGGGAACAAACCAGTCCATACCAAGAATGACATCATAGCTCATCATCTCTAAGACATAGAGTTCCCAAAGAATGTGACACCCACCAAACTCAAGGGGGCACTCCTTGCACTGACGCACACCAGCCGTTCTAGTCCTCAACAAAGTGTCTAGCATCATGAAATTAGAAGAAGTAGAAACCCAGATCCCAAGGCTCTCCACAACGGCCCCAGATATAAAACTATGTGTCGCACCCGTATCAAAAAGTACTGAAGATAAAACATAAGATAAGAGAATAGTACCTCTTACTATAGAAGGTCCATGATCCCGCTCATGCTGGGTCTGTTGCACTTCATATGCCTGCCCAGTGCCATGGCCCTTCGACACAGCCTGGCTACCCTGAGTCGTCCCGACATGCTGCCTCTGAGATCCTGGTGTCTAGTTACCACGACCCCGACCACCATCTCTGCCTGCACGCCCTGACATATTCCAGTTCCCTGACTGGTAAGAAGCCACTAGTCTTGCTCCCGCATGGGGAGTCTGCACAGAACCACTCTCACTAGTCACTGGTGGATACTCCCTACAAAAACACTGCAGATGACCCATCTTGCTGCAAGCATGTCACTCTACAGGATCACATGGAAACTGTGGTCTCTTGGGCCCCTCATTACCACAGTAGTAGCACCTAATCGGGCCACCTGAAGAGACTACATGGCTGGTACTGCCACCCTATGAGAAATCCATCTGTCTCTTCCTCTTACTATTAGATATTGTACCAGAAACTGGTGTTGAACCACCCTGGCCCACACCACTAGCTTCCCGCAGGTTCCTCTATGTAATCAGTTCCTGCTTCACAATAACATGTACAATAGGCAACCTGAATACATTCACCAGCGCTCAGATGTCATACCGAAGACCATCCTCAAAATGTCTGGCTGTCAACGTCTCATCACTCACCAGAACGAGTGAAAAATGCTGATGCTCGGTGATGCGAACAGAATTGTCCATCATCGACATGGCACCCTACTGCAAATTCACGAACTGTCGAGCTCTATCTGCCCACAACGTCTCAGGAAAGAAGAAGTCATAGAAGACTGCCTGAAAATTTTCCCACACCATGTCTCTGTGATGCTCTGACTAGGTGGTAACATTCAACCATCTCTTGGAGGAATCACGCAGCATGTATGTCGCGACTGTGACCCTCTTCCCTGGAGGCGTCTCAAGATAATCAAAATTAGTTTTCATCTATACTATCCAAGAATCCACAACATGTGGTCCGCCATCCCCTGAGAACGTAGGCGGATGCTGCTACTGAAAGATATGAGTAAGCTCATCCATAGAAGAGGCAGATGGCAGTGCTCCCAGAAAGGTCTGCATGAACCACATAAAGCCTTCACGGAACTGCGCCTTCGCACTTGTGTCCAGTATAGCAGCTGGTGCCTCATATGGCTCTCATGGAGGATCAACTGGTAGCCCATGGCCCACCATCTCGGGAGTATACTCGTTACTGCTCTCTTGGTGAACAATGCGCGGTCATCTCAACGGCATGACACTACAAGGCCAAATTCACGCCTTAGAACAAGATTTATCAAAGACCAAAAATGAAGAAACCACAAAGGGAACAAGAGGAAAAATCATTTCAAGTTTTGCAAAACAATACTACACAGTGTGTATACTAACTACACGATGTGTACTTAACTTCCTTTCCATGCCCAGGTCCTTCTGCACGGCTAAGCCACACGACTCCTATTTGAACAAAAACTACATGGTGTGTATATAATCTACACAGCGTGTATGGTGTTATTTTCCAACTTCCTGTGTCGTTTATAACATGGTTGACTACTCGTCTTGACACTACACGGCGTGTTACACCCGCACACGGCGTGTACACCACCCCGTTTTTCCAGTCACACGGCTAACTCCACACGGTCTGTCCTCGAACAAGACTACCTGGCGTATCCCATAGGTACAAGGCGTGTTCAAGGAATGTTGACACCGACCCATGTTGTTAGTTACATGACCGAGTCACCATGTCCAACTACATGGCATGTTCAGTATCGACACGACGTGTTCTGTAAAGGAGTTTCACCGAGCTGTGTTGTCAGTTACACGGCCAGACTCCGGGTCAACACTACATGACGTGTACATTCGGTACACGGCGTGTTTTCCCCAAGAAATCCCTACCCTGTGTCGCCACTGACACGGTTTGTGACATGGGAAGATACTACACGGCGTGTACTCAGAGTACACGGAGTGAACATAAAAAGTTCATTTTTCTTCCCGAACGGAAGGCCATACACAGCGTGTTTAAAATATTACATGGCGTGTAAACTGGGTTTCCAGACAGTATGCCTCAGAAACTTCCCCAAAACCATGAAAATAACGAAAAAAAACACCTAAGTGTCAAATTCCGACCCGTGAGGGCCCATACTCCCCACGAATCAATGTTTGACATCTTATCTGTGTTATAACAAAATTAGCAGTCAATGATCCGCCAAATTCCAGTAAATGGGGGCCCATACACCCCAAAAACCAAAGTCTGGCGTTCATTCAATAAACCAACTCATACAAAACTACCCTATCACATAGTAGGTAATGATCAAGCAGCTACCACAACAACATGCTTTTCTAACACGTCAACTATCACAACAACATGCCATTTCTAATACACCTACGTGGCATGGAACTATGCATGGCATGTGATTTCTAGCATGTTCCTAAATGATGCATGAGATGGAATACCCTAATCTCATAGGGTTGAAACAAAATTGAATCCACAAATAAATTAAAACAGCACAATCTCAAGTTTGTCACCCAACGGTGAAAACATATCAACTATAAAATTTTCAAAATCACGAAACGTCAAAATACGAGGTAGACTGGATTTTCCTTGTATGCTGGTTAGCTTTTCCTGGGCACATCTTATTACCAACTACCATTCGTCCTATCCCTGACTACGACTCGAAATAGTAAGTCAAAGAAAAGAATCACCTTTGATACCACTTTTTAACATCCCGGTTTCAGGTGACACTGAATGGGTGCCTGGAACCCGGTTCGCCACATGACCTCAAGCGCATTTCCCCAAACGTCAGAGGCTGCTGACTAGCAGCGAGGGTCCAGGTCTGATAGTGGGGAAACTATGCCCTCAATTTTCAAAATGTAGTGCAGTGGAATATAATAAAAACATACACCAACAGCAGAATCAATAATCCAAACACATAACTGGAATAAAGAACTGCAATAGGTATAACCAACCAATATTTAAATGTCGATGAAACATGATAGAAGTTCTAAGAAAATAGTCATAACATGTTACATACCAGAGAAATACAATACAATCCAGATTATATCAAAACAAAACAAAATATCTGTCAGCATCGCGAGCCTAGGCACAGTCCCAGGCCCTCATACTCCTCAGCAACAGTCTAGTAACTTTATAGGGACTCTTTCCCCTATCCACACCTATAGAAACGTAATCTGTTTGGGTCGAAAAGCATGACCCAAACAGGGTGTGAGAAATATATCTCAGTAGGAACCCACCAAAGGCCCATGCTCAACTGTGTGTAAAACATTCAACAAGTGTGCAGTAGTAAAAACTGAAGTAAGCTAAGTAGTACAAAAAAGTAACTAAATTACCAGTTGTATGACCATTTAATTATTCATTGAACCATTTAATATTAATAAAAACACCACAATGAATTTCTAATTAAATATTCAGTGTCCTCATATAAGTAAAAGCACACCCTTAGGTAATCAATATCTCACCCTGAGGCGTTCAGAATCTCTCCCTCAGGCATAATATAATTCTCTCCCTCAGGCATTCGAAGTGTCGCCCTCAGGCACATAAGTCAAGCCCTCAGGTACGAAAGGTTGTTCTCAGGCGAAATAGAACATCACCCTCACACTAATACATTCAATCCCTCAAGCTAATACAGTCACTCTCTCCAGCTATAACAAAACACCGACCTCAGGCATAAGTAACCAGGCTATGCCCAACATATAAACATGCAATTTGAATACAATTAATCTCAAGGAAAAAGTAATGCATAATTTAAACAAGGTATAACCTCGGGTATCCTGTCCAAATGGCTAAACAGAGGAACATACCCTTAGGGATGGTCCTGGATCCAAGAAATGATCCCAACCGACATTTTATTATCATATTTAACCACCTATTCAATTCTAGGTGTTTAATATAGAAATGGCCTAAGCCACATGACACCCCAACATGGGTTTGTGGAACAAAAAAACACAAAACACATGACAGTTGGAATAATTAACACCAAGACACCAACCTTATACGCCAACGAGCGTTATACACGAACGCTGGTTCCAAAACTCCCAAGAACGACGTAGATCTAACAAAGATCAAAATCCGCTCAAATGTAAATAACATTCTTTAGGGAAAGAATTAGTATGAACAACACTAGGAGAAGAGAGGGCTTACCCGTGCGGTTCTAATGAGATCGTCCGAAGCGGAATCAGATCCCAGATGTGCTCCCAGCAGATCTACAAAGTTTCAGCTGTCCTCTCTCGAGCTCTCTTCCCATTCTAAGCCTTCCCTTTGAATAGGGGAGGCTACTACCCATTTTATGAGAGAAAAACAAAGTACACAACATGTACTTCCAAGTACATGGTGTGTACTTCCTTTATTTAGTTGTTCTTCTGGAGGCACCGCCATACTGTTCATCCGTCGACATGAGTACACGACATGTACTCCCGACTACACGGCATGTACTGTCGTCCAGTTGGCAGCTGCTCCATTGACTTACTGTTTTGGCCTGCCGACTGACTACACCGCGTGTAAAGGACCACTACACGACATGTAGTCGGTTCATACATCCTTCATTCCCGTCATGGCCACACACCCCGTGTACCCATCCCACACAGCCAAA
Organism: Viscum album; assembly: GCA_963277665.1. Lineage (NCBI taxonomy): Eukaryota > Viridiplantae > Streptophyta > Magnoliopsida > Santalales > Viscaceae > Viscum > Viscum album. The sequence goes on from OY728119.1 coordinate 1,920,936,099, forward strand.
AGTACACGGTGTTTGGAGAAGGTACACGACGTGTACCTTCCAAAATTCAGGATTTTCCCCATTTTCCGTATTTTCTCAACAACACTTACGGAAAAGAGAAAAGAATAAGACCGTACCTCAAAATAAGAACCGTGTTCTTACACCATTAAAAATAGGATACATCATTATATGAATTATCCATTATAAGGTCATATAAATGAAAATACATCTTGTCATAGGTCTAAATTTACTCCCCCAAATTTACTTCCCATCATTGATTTCATGATACTTGATCATATCCTTTTTTTAATTCCAAAATCTTTGATCCTTTTTGAGATCCACTTGGATATTTTGATCATAAATTCAATGTACCTTTTTTTAGTACAATTATATTGAAGGAATTATACAAAATATCTTCCGTACAATTTATATGTGTAACCACCCCATTAGAGTTGTCATCTTTCTGCCTTCCTAGGTCCACCTAGACAGCATCAAATTTCACCCTCCCCAATAGTTGTTCAGGGTTAAATATCCTACCACCATTAATATCTTCTAACTCATTAGAAAATGCTGAATTTTTCATTCATGGAATTTCTATCTTAAGTAAAAAAATAATCCTTCAATTGAAACTACCAATAGCCTTGAATCATCCATGGTATTCTTTATTTTTAATTCTAACCTCGTGACCATGGGCCTTAATAGATTTGAGTATACATTTAAGTGTCTAGATTTTCTCCATTTATTAATATGAATATTATGAGAATATATTATACCTTTATTCCCATATGATGATACACACCCCACGACCATTATCTCATGGTGATCCAGTTCACATTTTGATGATATTTAGGAGTTGATTCATTGTCACCATTTGTAGGATCCGGCTAGATAATAAGACCAAATATAAATTTTTTTCCTTCTTGTGATGACTTACTTCCAACCTTCAGGATCATATTCCACCTATACATTTCCATTCATGGAAGTGAATCATTTTAGAAGGTGATTTGAGATTGGGGGTTCCCTCAAAGAATAATACTGACACACATGAGAAGAAACTAAATTCTAATTAGTAGTATCCCAAAGATATGAAATCAATATTAAAAAAAATATTACCATTGGACCCAGTGTCATTGGTGTCATCATGAAAGGCTCAAAAATAAATCAACATCCCTTTGTTTCTCTTCTATATATATAAGAAACCTGATCGAAAGATGTTTAAATAGTTGGAAAATATTCCAAGAACACTTATCAGAGCTGAACAGTTGGATTCAAGCCAACAATGCAATACCTCAATTTGGAAAAGAAGTTTTTAATCCTTGGGTTTGGGTTTATATGAATGAATGATTTCTGATGAATACATGAAAATTCTAAAATAATGGTAACCTTTTGCTGAATTTATAGATATTTGGGATTAAATACCTTGTCCCCATTTCATACATACAAAAGATTCCTTTCCCTACAACATACATGTTGAAGAGAACACAAAACATTATTATTAGAAAACCATTTTCATCGAGTGAAGTACACCTTTTATCTCAATTAAATGAACTCCAATGGATACCATGATATTCCCTCATCAAAAAAATATGATGAAATTTGGGGTGAAAAAAATATGAGTTCAGGTATAAAAATATAATAATATACCCACAATGTTTCCTATGATTCTTGGAATCACTGGGTTCTAGAGCAGGAGTGGTAGCCTTAGGATTATAATCCAAAGAATATTAGTGAGTAGGGGTAGTGGACCAATTTAAGGTGAAAAAAACCACCCTTAAAATAGAGAGAATCATAAGATAATCACTTATCTTAGATAAATATCCTAGGAATTGAATAGATTGAATTTATATTAAAAATAGATCAAAAATGGATCTGATCCATAATTTCTATGACCACCAAAAATAGAATACCCAATGTTTCGAAGACATACCTACCAAATATGTCAACAGAAGAATTGATATTTCAAAAAAAAACACCAATGTAAAATCCAATAGTGAAAAATTATTCAAGAACACTAGGAATGTTACGAAGAGAGAACGAATACAATTTATGCATGAATTTACTTTAGTGTAAACATGACATTCAGGGAATCTATAGTGAATATGAGGGTCAATGAATGGGGTTGAAGTGAAACGATGAGATGTTGGATGGGAAGTGGATGGGCCTACTCTCTCTCCCATGGGGAGAGGAGGAATGATGGGTCAGCTATACCGCCACCTACTCCATCGAAGGGGATTAATTAAACCTATGTAGAGGGAGGGATGACAACACTGTTGACTTTTTCCTTATAGCTTCCTAAAAATAGTGGTTTCTTCATAATACAATGAACATGTCGGTGGTATTACATTATATAAAATTCATTATATGATCCATAGTCTACAATTTCTTTTCCACATAAGAATGATCTTTCTCCAATAGTATGACTTCTGAGTTAATTACATGTGAAGGGTTAGTTATGCGATTTGGTAGTAGAAATGCATGGAAGACATCAAGGAATTATGAGAGGTTTGAAGGATGTTCTAACAGAATGGATACAATCCTAATACGATCAAGAATTTAAATGTGACCCATATACATAGGTATCAATATCCCCATATTTTTGAATCTCATAACCATATTTCATGGAGAATATATGATAAATTTATGGTAAAAAATTTCAAATTCTATATTATTTCATTGATTGGAATAACAACGATTCTTCTAATACTATGATGCCTTAATGTATTACTAAATGGATATATCCATATCTAGAGTTTTTTCAGCTATGTGATGTCATAATATATATCTTTCTTCAACTTCATTATAGAACATTGGATCTCAGATTTAGTTTATAGTTTTATTAATAGGGATCAATTAAAATGATTGATTGAAAGATATTTTTTTATGAAAACACATATAGAGAATGTTTTTAATCCCAACAGCCTTTGAATCAAAATGAACAATATCTCAACATATCCTCTAGTGTTGAAATTGTTCATTCATAATGGATATTTTTAAGAGGATAATACATAAGGCTAAAACTCTAGTTGATATGAAGATCTTTCTGAATACTTCACTAGAATATTGAGGTAAAAATCAGATCCTGTTAAAAAATACTGGAATGGGGTAATCCATGCATATGTTCCACTTCATTAATGTATAAATTTTCAGGTAGATCTAGAGATAATTCATATATGATATAAATTAGGTTCTATAAACTAGTACATAAATCCACTATAACCCATATTGATTTATTCTATTTAGATGTTTTGGAGATTCTAATGAAAAAATCCATGGTGATGTTTTCCAATATTTTTTATAGTATGTCTAATGAATGAAACTTCCCCCAAAGACATTTATATTTTATCCTAAACATGATATCTTACCGAGAACATAGATACAAACTATTTGATATCTCCCTTCATTCCAACCCACCAGAATTACACTTTCATATATCATTACATCATCGTACATGCTAGGGGAAAAGATAATGAATAACAATGATCTCACTTTAACAATAATTTTTCCAATATGGTATGGATATAATTTATACAGTGTTCCTAAAAATTATAATTCCAACATTATATATTATAAAATCAGGATCATTTTGTTCCCTTTTATTTCATCTCTATATCTTCCTTGGGATTATATTTAATCATATATTGGATATATGGTAGAACATTCAATTTATAATCACATGATTATTTCCCTTCCTTATAGATTCATAGATCCATCCTTTGAAAATACTAAATTTGGTATCTTTATTGATCCTCATCATGGATTGGACAGAATACTCCTTCTTTTTCAAAGCATCAATCCCCTTTTTCTCTTTACTATGGTGAAAATGTAATGAGATATTTGAATCATTAATAAGTTATAAAATTATTATTTGGTGCATTTTCAAATACTTTTATGTGAATATATGTATTAAAATATTTTTTTTCCAATATATATGTTATATCTTTCTACATAAATATAATTCCTCTATATTTTTAGTGTAAAAATTATAGAAGCTAACTCGAAATCATGAGTTTGGTAATTTTTCTCATGAATCATCAATTATCCTGAGGCATAAGCTATAACGATTTAATTATAAATCTGAACAAATCCAAACCCCTTCATGGTTGATTCAATATATATTACAAAATATTCATAGCTATATGGTTATTTTAGATATTGTTAACTAATTAATCCTCTCTTCAGATCCATGATCTTTTTCTCACATTTTTCTATCCAAAGGAACTTGGATCCTTTTAGAGTTAACTAGGTCATAAGAATATATTTACATGAAAATATATCCACAATCATTTGACAATATCTATCATATCCATGAAAAAATATTGATATAACTCTCTGTAGTAGGTCTGGTACAACATCAATAGCCCCCATCATTGATTGATCAACTGATATACCATCTCTTGAGATTGTATGACAATAAATGAAAATATTTGTTTGTAAATACTTAATTTTTAAATCTTTTCAATATTTTCTCAATAATTAGTGTATTTAGAAAAATTCTAAAGCAATTTTAATTATCTTTCATTTTCTTCAAATATATAATAATATCATCTATAAATATTACCACAATATGATCAAGGTAATACCTAAAGGCTAAATTCATTAAACCAGGGAAGATAAATGGGGTATTAGTAAGGATAAAAGGCATAACTATATATTTATAGTTTTAATACCTTATAAGAAATTATGCATTGTATATATCCTAATTATTTACCCTAAATTGATGATATCTATAATGAATGTCAATATTGGTTATGTATTGAGCTCTATGTAGTTGATGAAACAGGTCATCAATACAGGGAAGTGGATTATTGCTCTAAATAGGGATTTTGTACAAATCATGATAATCAATGTAGAGTCTTATTGATCTATCATTATTTTTATAAAAAAAATTTGTATATCCTATGGTGTAAAAAATATTCAAGGAATCCCTTTCCCTCATTTCTATGGAGTTACATTTTCAATTATTTCAACTCATTTTGGTAAATTATATATAGAGTCATTAAAATTTTTGTGGAAATAGAAATGTTCTCTATTTAGAACATAACACCATTATTTTGTGGTTGATTTTTAATTTCATTGATAAACACATCAAAAATTCCCTCAAAATAGGCATATCATTCATGTAGAGTTTCTACCCAACCAACTGAGACAAAACCCCATAAAAATGGGAATTAAGTCCCATATAATGGATTTAACATCTAACATATCTTCATAATTTTCATTACAATAATACACTATCATATAATGGTTTTGAATATCAATCCTATCATCCCTTCCATGAAAATATATTTTGGATTTATATAGTGACGGAAAATCCATTCACATGACAATATCAAATTCAACTAGAGGATGAATGAAAATATTTTCAAGAATCACATTCCCACCAATGCCAATGATAGGGGATCTATAAGAATGATATTTGATCATTATACAATAATGGCTATTCACTAATAATTTTTCATATTTTATTTACATGGAATATTTATTCCCTTAGAAAAATAGTTAGATAAGAAATAATTTGAATATCTATAAATACAATAATACATTAATATTTATAGAGTAAATGGTATATAAACATTTCATCACACTATTATCACACTCTTTTTTAAAAATAATGATCAGATGATATTTCCATTTTTCACTTGTATTAAGAAGTTTATCACCACTATTTCTATCATTAATCATTATATTTGACCACTAGTATTTATAATACCCATGATCTGTGCATTTCATACACCGAATTATAGCTGGTGCATTCTGTCCCTCTTTCTCTCCATTTATAGGGTTAGATTACTTCTTCCAATCACATCAATAATAAAATTCCTATTGAACATCCCTTCTAATCTTAAATCATTTATTTTTCTTTATAATATAATTTCATTCATGAATCTTCCAACACATTGAGAAGAAAATGTAATCTCATCTTCTTATCTCCATGGTTTTTATATTCTCATTTGAACTCCATCATTATTTTCTTATACACACAAAGATGTTGATATGTAAATCAAACATCAATTTAAACCTTTATTTAAAATCGAACAATCTCTTCATAGATAATGATGTATCTTATTTAAATCACCATTTAGAAAATTGGTTTTAAGACTCTGAAGATTTAATAAACCATACATTTTAAGTTAGATGATATTTCGATAATTGTGCCTCTAAAGCCTTGTAAAATTTCCATCATTGGTACCAACAAACATATATGAATTTTTATTTAACTAAAGGAACAAATTCATCATATATTAAAAATGAATTAAAATAAATTAATTATTGAAAAATAAATTCTTGAACTCATCCGAATTCATGGAATTAATTTCAATTCATATCATCATATTCTTAATAAAAGAACACAATTGATCTGCTTCACCTTCCAAATGGTAGACAACCAAAATATCATTTTCATTTTTTGTATACTATATAATTAGAAATATATTTTCAATGGTACAGATCCATTTACAAGGAACTATAGGATTAGTGGATCCAATAATGGAAGGTAAACATTGTCTCATTATAGAATCAATATAATTATGTTCTATTAATTATTTGTTTATATGTTCATCATTATTAATAGCTTTGGATTTTTTTTGAGAATAGAACAATGATCATTCATTTCATCTCCCATTAAATTTGGATTTAGGGGGTGAAAATCATTTCAATTTCTTTCAAAGTCATCATTAACATGGTTCTTATTGGATGTTTCCAACAAATAAAAAACAATGTTTATGAAAAAATAATCATAATAGGAAACCACATTATTATGAAAAATAAGTTATAAGATGTCAAAATCATGAAACCTTATTTTTTAATCTAAAATACCATTGGTTGATCCTATTTAATTCATCATTATCTTTTAATTTAATCCTTCATGATGGTTCATAATGTGTATGGATCTCTAAAGTATATCCCATGGGAGTTTCAAACCTGGTGTACATCAAAGACCATTCTCATGAACCAGTTCCCAATCAATTCTTGCACATTAGATTGTTTTTGAGGTTGTTTTACCTACGTACTTCATTTCCATATCCATATCAACTTTTTGAATCTTGATAGGGATGTATTTCTAGGAAACAACATTCTCTATCATGTTCCAAAGAATTAAGATATTTTCATATAAATTGACTAATCCATAGTCTTATTATTTGACATATCCTTATGTATATCAATAATGTATTCTCATTATAGTATCAAATTGTTTGAAAAAAATTTAATCTCAGACAAACTATAGAGACACATGTATACCATACCTAGATATTACATAATTATTTATGAATATTCATTATGTTATAGAAATAATTACATAAGAACCAAAATAGATTAGTTCATTTGGAAACATGGAAACATAAATACTAGTCTATAAGTGAATTAAATCATATCCCACTATAATCTTCTTAACTATAACTTTTCATATAAATATTAATCATAATACATTTATCCATAAAATAGGTAATCGAATGATAAGAAGGTGTCAGCTCATATTCTCAGAAAGGGTAAATACAGGTGATACGTAAGCATAACAATTACATAATTTTTAGAGTACAAGAGTATAATATTTGAAAAACAAAATATATATATCAATTATAATAATATAGAATAATGGAATAATAATTGGATGTTCATAATATATGCATCAATAGAAAACAAAAAAACACAAGATATGGGAGAATAATAGGGAAATAATACAATGATTTTTGGTATACCCATAAGAATAGAAAATAATTTCTATATTAATAAGGGATCACTACCAAACCTATCATATTTGAATGGGTTCCCTCCCAAAAGAGACATCATAGTCAATGATCACTCCAATGATAATTATTGCTGAAAAAATTAGATACTAAACCATGTTCACCCATTGTTCCAATTTTATCGTCCTCACGAGATATAAATATTTACCTAATGCAAAGTAAATAGATATATTTCCCACATATCATATAATAAAAATTGTATATAAATTTTTGACATGATCATAAAAATGGAATATATCATAATCCATGATATTAATTGGATACCATAAAAACTATGTGATATCATAAAATATGGAAAATAGAGGGGTCTTAAAAACATTTCCACATAGTATAACCTTTTAAAAAATAAGGTTTCATAAGAATGTACTCATGATATAGCCTATAGTAGTGAAATGGGTTTCATAAAAATATATCTATTATAAAAATTAATAATATACATAAATAAAATATGTATATATTTTTATTTTATCCCTAGTAAGGCCTAGTTAAAAAATCTAATGAAATATTAAATGTAAAATACATTGATCGATCATTTAAAAAAAATTATGTGGAAAATATCCTTTAAAATTTGATAAAAAACTTTTTAAAATGTAAAAAATTACAAAAAACATTTTTATCTGATAAATAATTGAATAATTATAATATAATAATAAAGAAAATTATTTAAATTCAACTTATAAAATTATATTCATTTAGTACAACTTAAAACAATTATTCCATTCACATTTTTGGTGAATTCAAAATGAGAAATCATTTTGAAAATTACAATTAGATTATTTTTTATTTTTTATAAAAATATATAAATAAGTGTAAAAATTTCTTTAGTAAATAATTTTATGAATATTAAAAAAATTATCTTTTTTTGGACACATGGTTTTCGAAGAAAATAGATTTTTCACCAAATAGAGAAATAAAGACAGATTTTAGTATAAGAATATTCCTAATGTTATTATGTAAAATAGAGTGTAAAATGGTAAATATTCATGAAAATATCATAAATAACAAGGTAATTAGAAAATTCATGTGTTTCTTGTGTGATTTTTCATAGGATTTTATCGTCAGAAACATCAACATAAACATTCCCTACCATGATGAAATTGTAATGTTACATCTTTACCACCATGATTGAATTAAATCATAATGAAGATAAATGAATATAATAAAATTAAAGTTAAAATTTAATTTGTATAAAAAATTAATTATATAAAAAGTAAAATGGGATATATATACACCTAGTAAAATTATATTGGCACTTAACAGTACACATGTCTCAAAGAAGGAAGATTGAGACAAAACTCCCAAACTTTAAAAATTAAGTTCCATTATAATCTCTCATAAATAATTTTTTAATAAATATAAGTTTATTATATATCTATTAAATTACCACATTAATATATATAATAAAATATATAAATTTATATTGACCTTTTTTACCAATTTATTAACAATTCTATGTTAATGATAAATTTCTGAAATAAAGTTCAATTTTTTCCTATAAGTTTAGACATGTTATTTTTTGTCTTATTACCTAGAACATGGTTTCATAATATCAAAATGTTAAAAAATATTTAAATTTAAAATATATTCAATCTATATGTACTTGGAGTAATTCAAAAAGTTTAGTGATAGAAAATGAAATACACAGTCCATGGAGACGGTATGTCATATATATACACGAATTTTATTTCCATTTTCTTTCTATATAGAAATAAATAAAAGTAAATGATATATATTATGATTTTATAATAATTTATGTGTCTTATATATCACATATTTTTAATAGAACATTTTTTAATACATTCCATATAATGAATGAAAACAATACATCACTTTACAAGGTTGTTGTCAATCATAAACATGAGTGATGATATTGTATTCCAAAAAAATGGTGAGTATGTTGGTATGTGTGATATAATAACTACAGAATCAGAATAAAATAATAAATATATGATATATATAATAAACTCATCATTACAACTATCCATGAGAGGCATTAATGATAAAATGACTGACGTTAGTTCAGGAAGTGCCAGTCCATTATCTAGATAAATGATGATTTCATAAATTATACGATGGAATTGGATTTAAGAATTGGTAACTAACACAACATATGAAAATATTAATATATAGAAGATAATATGGTTACTATATATGCATGTTATAGTAATAAATTATGGTTTCTGATAATGAAATAATAATAAAAATCTGGTTGAGAATTATACATCTTGTAATAGTATTCTCTTTAAGTTTTAACTAAAAAACATCCTAGGTTAGATTTCTATCCTAACTATAGATTATAGGATAAAGGATGGGAAGTGTTTAAGGGAATTCATAAGTCCTTTTCCATTCCATAACGGTTCAAATGATTGTAGAGTGAAGTAGAAGTGGTGAACTTTTAATAGTGGGGGAGGAAAGACTTAATATTTTTGAAAATAATTGAGTGAACCCATTTTTTACTTATGATAAATGGATAAATAGAAATTTTCATACAATACATAAACATAATAGTATAATTATTTCATGAATTTGTTTTAGAATTGTGTATAGATCAGGTTATCTCGCGTCTTTTTATTTTAACTCTGAAAGTAATTAGATGTTTTTCTTTTACTATTGTACTTAATTTATATTTTTCCACTATTAGTTTTTGTAAAATATTACTGTTATTATTATTAGATAAAATAATCTAAGGGGATTGGAAATATAAAAAAAAAATTTACTGTCAGAAGAATCAAAATGATATTTAAAATTAATCCCAAAGATGTGATGAGAGATATGGGGTTTAAAAGATAATGTAATTATATGTTTATAATGTTTTTATATCAAAATTTATTAAAAAATTATTAAAATCACCAAAATTGGATTAATAATTATATTATTATACTAATTTAATATTATTATAAATTTAAAATATAATCTAACATTATTAATAAATTAAACAAGAAAATAATTTAAATTAAAATTCAATGTATTCACTATTTATCAGAAATAAAATTCTTTTAGAAAACAAAAAAGCCCCCCTATGATAAATTTTACAGTATTATTAGAAAAATTAATATTATTTTATCAAATTTACCTTTTTAAAGTAAAAAAAATTTAATATTATAATTGTTGTAAAAAATAAATAAAATTATTTTTTGAAGAAAATTTTATTTTCAAAACATATATATACTTTACATAGAATTAACTACTTTTTAACATTCTATATTATTTATATAAAACCATTATAAAAAATTTATAACTTATTTATTAATATTCATCTTACGATATTTTAAGGTAATGTTATAATGGTCACAATTGAATAATATTAATAATATATCACAATGATCTATACAATGAAAACTAATTCCTTGATGTGTGTAGAACAAGATATAAATTAAATTAAAATTATTTAAAAAAAAATTCAGAAAACATCCAGGTGTTCTAGTGGGGATCACTAGTTAATGATTTTGGTGTAGTGATGTGGCGATGAAAAGAAACTGATTTATCATGATGATTGGGGGTATAGATACACTATGATCATTGGAAAAGTTATATAGATTCATATTTCATGTATGCACATGTATCATGTTAACAAAGATACCATGAACACATAAATACATAAATTGTATAACAGGTCTGGTATAAACTATCACCACAAAGTATGCTCCTTTAAAAATATTAAGTCTACTAGAAATTGACCATTTTTTAATTTATATGTATATATATCATATAAATAAAAAATTCATACAGTGGACAATAAATAATATAAAACTATAGGTATACTCCTTCATAAATTAGAATCAATGACCTCTACATCACCAAAAGAGGTAATCCCTTCTGTAAAAACCCTAGTTCATGAAACATGTCAACCTGATTTATAAATAGTAGCACTTTAGATCATCCGTAATGAATTCTATCACATATTTATCTTACATAATACATTTATTATGAAAATATATTTGGAGAAGTTTTTTAGTGAGTAATAGAGATTATTGATAAAATATCTTAATAATTCACTCTATATTCCAAATGAAATGTCTTTTTCCAAAAGTGGTTATTGTTTAGACACCATATATTGATGTAAAAATGTTAGTGATATGAAAATATTAAGAACAAAATTAGAACATGATATGAATATATTGGTTAATAATTTTATATATTTACATCATTCTCATCAATGTATCTAATTAATGATCTAATTTTGTTAAAAGAGATGGTCCTTCAGTATATTGTTGTTACTGAGGTGAATATTTACTTAGAAAAACAACTATCATAATATATTATATGATGAAATGAAGATTATATAAGATAATTAAATTATTAATCACCAAGAACAATATAATTGAATTACGTAGGATTATTCATCCTCATTGAAGTTTTTAAAATAATTGTTATTTTGGGATTTGACTATAATATAACATATTCTTTTATGAAATAAATCTTTTGAAAATAAGATTGAATAACAATGAAACCATAAAATAGTTCCACGGTAGAATGTTGATCTTGTATGGTGAAACACATGGATTTGATGCTTCAAGATCTCACCGGTTGTATAGTTGTTATAGATGAGAATAAAAGATTAATTGATAATAATATATTAATTAGAGATGAACTAGATCATAATTTGGTGTTAAAGAAGTCCAATGTAACAAAACATTTAAATCATATTGTGGATTCCAATATGGTGCTAGATGAAACCACAACATGGTGAATAAATTACAACTTTTATTAGGGCATAAATAATCAAGGATCATAGACCGCCCCTATGGTTTTGAGGACTTGTATCACTCACTGAATATCCTTTATGTACTTAAAAAATATTAACAATTAAAATATTAATTTTACCTTATCCATCTCTATATGTTTTAAAGAAGTAAAGAGAAGTTCTACAATATTTATGTTGTCTCCATTAATTTTTTTAAAAAACAAAATCATTTTAAAAAATAAATATATTATCGCACAACATTACAAAAATTTATTCCTTGTGAAATTAATAATAAAAGATATCACATAGCCATGGATTGAATATTATATAAAAAAATTAATCTTGTATGAAAAATTGTTACTCAATCATACTGCGTGCAAATTCAACTTAATAATTCATATAATTATTATAATGAGTGAGGTAAAAACCAAATAATTATTATCATATGATGTAAATTTTTTAATAAATAATCGATTAAACCACTTGAGCTGGATATTAAAATATTAGTTAATAAATTCTCGTAGAGCATGTGAACTAATATTGGTGTAGGTGGACAATATTTGGGGAACAAGTTTCATTATATTAAATTAATTTTGGTCTATAGGATAAAATATAATAATTTACTGACCTCTAAATTTAAATTTATTAGGAATATATATTCAATATTTTTGGTTGATGTTCCATTATGATGAGTAACTATATAATATTAATAATAATTATTATGAGAGGATCAATACTATTATTTCGATTGACTAGATATTTCATGGATGATAAAAATGTTAATTTTTTTTATCACAAGTATATATCATCAATAATTATTTATAGATTAATTTAATTGTTGAATACAACGGAAAAATGGTCTCAAAATTATCCAATATTTTTGTATGTAGTTTTAATAGATTAAATATTACATTGACCAAATAATGGTCGTATTGGTTTCTATTTTATTTATTTTAGGGTCTATGTTGGTCTCAATCTATAGTGGGTTATACATAGAGATTATATATTTGTGTTTTTATATATGAAAATTTCCAAAAAATATAGCATTACATGTTGTATTTATCTTTCAATTATGTTCATGTTTTTCCTCTATAGAAGAGAAAAATATATAAAATTTAAGAACATATAATACAAAACAAAAAACAAATTTCTTATGTTTATGTTCATAAAAAATAGATCCATTTTTATATAGTTTATTCCAATATGAAATCAATTAATTCTTAATATAGTATGTGGTCATCCACTAGAAATGGTTGGAATTTAAAAAAAATGAACGAAGAGTTAATATAATATTGGATTGATGAAAAAATGTGTATGAAGATATATTTAACCTCAATATATATTTTTGTTATATAAGAGTCTATACAATAAAAATACATTTCACACCAAATTATGAAAAGTGAATATGAAATTGAAATATTTGTAAAGGTACTATTAAATGAAAACAAATAGTCAAGGTCATTCATAGAAAACATATGTATGATAGTCATATTAACATACATGTATACATGTATAATGATGATGGACATCGACCATGATCAATTTATGGGTTCTACTAAACTGTTTTAAAAGGAATAAAAATTAGATGTAATTTTTTATAGGAAAAAAATATTGAGTTGGACTTGTATTGGATGTTAATATATTGGGTGTATGTGTCTTTACTCTATTAAAAGTGTTTTTTTAAGAGATGAAATAATAAAAAAGTAATGAGTATTTATGGTGATTAAAATATTATAAACTATTTAAATAAGGAATTATATGAAATATATATTGAGTGTTCTAGGTTCCCCAATCAAATTTTCAGTAAACTAGTCAGGTAAGAGTGGTGTAAAATGTAGAATATTATTCAAATATAAAATATTGGTGAATGAAATGGTTATTTGAAACCCAAAATATATTAATAGGAACATATAATAAGGAATAAATAAAAAATGGCATCATTAGAGGGAATGATTCTGATAGGCCATTCAATAGATATCTATTAATTTCTATATGTCATATGAAAACACGAATCAAGAAACAGGTGATTTTGGAAAATTATGACACCCTGGTGTATTTGAGATAATATTGTACTATTGTTAATTTATGATTACGTGGACCATTGTAACATGGGTAAATGAATTAAACATAAACACATAGATGGTCATAAAATAGACAATTAATGATACATAACAAATTGTAGATGAATGAGAATTTTTCTACATATAGTTATTAAAGTGTAATAAGACATGAGCTGTCTAAATTTAATTAAAATGAGATTTTAATTTTAAGAAATGATTTTTGAAACTATGGTATATTAAAATAATGTGATTTTGAAATAAATTTGAAATATATGTTAATAAAAATATGAAATTGTAATAGAAATTCCACAAATGTAGTTTTAAAAATCGGATATTATTTTCATCGGTTATGTGAACCTTGAAAATAATTAAGGATAAGGTGAATACCATCATGGTTATTAACACTCCCCTTATGAATGAGTTCTTTAATAATCTAATATGATTATGGAGTTTAGGGTCATATGAGAATGATATTTTTTTTACTTTTTATTTTAATATGCCTATAAATATTCCATGTTGTATACTTTAAGGCATATATAATGGAATATTATGTACTTTTAGGTTATATTGTGATTAACCCAACCCATGACACTTGATCTGGTGCTCATAAATTGCTTCTCTTTATTCTGACATGGAATTGAATCTATTAAAATTGAATTAATATTTCAATAATTATAATATAAATATCGAATATTTAGTCAAATGAATTCAATGAACCTTTTATGATAATATTTTATGAGAGTTATGAAACAACTAACTAATAAATACCATTTACTACTGAATATATTTAATTATTTTTAATTATATATGATTCTACTTAATCCATAAGAAATATTCAACATATTCCAAAAAAATCACATACATGAAACTCTACTAGGAATATCATTGTAAATATATTTATTCATAACCAGAGAAAAAGGGAACATAAAAACGGTGATTTAAAAATTCCCAATACGTGAAAAAATATATATATTGATAAAAAGTCATTATCATGGATTGAATAATATTTAATGCTATAAATTATAATCAAATAATTATATATAAATGATCGAATGATCTTGAAACAAATCGATGATTAATGATATAAAAACACAATTAGGTAGTAATAACTAAATTCATTTTAAATACATTATTGTTTCCATCAAGGTAAAAATCGATACATCATTCTTTCCATCAAGGTCGTAACCAATACATCATTATTTCATAGGGTATGAAATCACAAAATACAAAAATATTTTTTCCCATGAGATTAACCTACTCATAAATGGTATATATAACACTATGAATCATCTATATCTTTATTAAGTATAATTCATTCACCATATGAATGATTTGTACATTAAAACATTGCAATATCAATATTCCTTATGAGTCAATAATTATCTTTACTTAGAAAAACAAATACGAAATTTCAATAATTGTTTCCTTGTAAATAAATGGGGTAACATGATAACATACCAAATAATGAATGAATTTGGATGGATGAACAATATAAAATCAATATGGATGAATAATTAATAAATAAAATATTTTAACTAAAAATATATGGATTTTAAAAAATCACACAATTAATAATTTGAATATATTTATATATCATCATCCATAAAAATAATACCATATAATGAAATGGGTACATAGTTATATTAATAATTAATCCAATAAATTAATTCATAGAATCAATGTGAAAAACCATTAATGAAAGGAATGAAATATAGATTGTTCAAAGAGTAAATTTGTTGGATGAAAATTCATGTCTATAAAATATGATTATTTGGATAGAAATAATAAGTGATATTTATTTTTTTGAAATAAAATAACATTACATAATCCCTATAGAGAATAAAGTTAGATGATATCCTTTAAATAATTTCTTCAATCAACTATATGATATATAAAAGGGAAAATACGAATTTAAAAATTTTCATTATGAGTTTTAGGGAAATCACTTTGGAAACAAGTAATATCATTGATGTATAGAAAAAATTAATTTCATAAAACATGGGAATTAATAATTTCTTCAAGAAATGATTAAGAGGTAGAGATTCTAATTTATATAAACTTCCAATATAGAATAAATATATGTTCACAAAAAAAAAATTAAAATAATAATATTTTTAAATGTTGATGAAAATAAGAAATTTATAAAACATAAAAAATTCATTAAATTTTTTTAATTATGATAATGAATTATAAAATAACCTTAATAAAATATTGATTAATATATAATTAAAATTTTAAAAACATATAATGAATACATACATGATAAAGGGAGGTTCCCAACTAATAATATGTGATAGGTTAGGTTACACCTACAAGATTCACATTTGGTAATTTATAAATTATGGGAAATGAAACTTTTAGCATGTATGAAAAATACCCTGAATAAAAAAAATATAATGATATATTTTATAAATTAAAAATTTCCCCCGATGTATTATAATAAATAATAAATCATATATTTAAAATTATATTAAAAAACCCCTTACTGTTTGAGTGGCATTTTAATAAAACACCTTTAAAGAGAGGGTTTGAAATTCATCTTAAAGAAGAATGAATAAAATAAATTAATGACATAACATGTCCTATGGTTATTTTATAAAAAATATAAATATAATGTGCACTATATGAAATATGTCTCATATAATTGAAAATAAAGACAAATAATTCTTATGGATTTTGAATAAATCAAATAGAAACCCATGGAATGATAAAATTTTAAATGATATGTCAAATACCATTAATAATGATCATATAATGATACATTTTTACGGGGTGGTATATAAATCATAAAAATGGGAATAAATTTATAATAATAAATACATTTCATGTTGTGAACGTTAACACAAAAAACCCTCAACTTAATTCCCAACTTCTATTAAAGTTCATCAATCACCTATATTAAAAGTAATCTATCATTATCATCTATATGAGAACATTAATAATATCTATACCAATTTAAAAAAAATTACTTTTTTAATTATTCTATAGATTTATATTATTTATTATTTATTTTTGTTATCCTATTTATGTAATCACGAACTTTTTCAAAAAGTTTTGTAATAGCTGTGTTGTTAATAAATTTTCTAGAAATTTTAATAATTTCTATATAATTAAAGATAATGTAAATGAGGTTATATAATTATTAATAATGATTCAATTTCATTATATTGGGTTTCTATTACAATACATATTGATGAAATCAATAATGATCATGTTATAGTGCTTTTTCACAATCTAAAGCCGGTATCTTAATTTATGATGTTAAAAATATTATTACCATAAAAATTGAAATATTTATATTTTTATATTTTTTATTAACTATAATAATTTTCTCAATTTTTTCTATGATATTATTTTATATAATTTCCCATGTATGTCTTTAGACTGACCCAAATAAGACGATACAATATTAATGGATCATTATTATTATGAATGATTTTTTATTTGGAAAAATATTATTATTAAGGAAAAATATTTAAAATATTTATATTAATTCATGGTGATGAATAATATTTTAATCTAGATTATTAAATAAGAATAAAATTATAATGAAATAAGATGTTTTTTTTCGTGGATGTGTTTATCCTTTAAACACAAATTAAATGTTTTAATGTCTTGATGAAAGATACGTTAATAATATGGATTATAATTTTAAAATTATTATAATAATAAAATTATATGTTTCCCATTTATTATTAAATTTCATATTTATAATTACATAACATGGGAGTTCTTGAAATACTATAGTCGATGTTTTGTGGATGTACGAGTTTGCAAAACACATGAACAACAATTTTATTTTCCAGGAAAGAAAAGTGAAATATTGATTAATAGTTATTACAATAGAATAGTAAATTTAATTATACCTCAAATAAATAATTCAATTATATAATAACTATAATGTTTGATTTATGAATGTAACAATAAATGTTAATGATGATAAGAAAATGTACTCACATTGAGGGCATGGGACTTCCCTTTAAATAATCCTTGGAAATGGAGGTCATAAGGCAATCTACTATCACCAGATGTTATTGGGAATAGAAGGGAATTCTAGGGGATTTTAAGGAAGATTGTTTTTAAGAGAAAATATAATACATGGAGTGATCATGAATGGGTGGAGAGAAGAAATTTTATTAGTCTTAGAATGTATTTTTCCATTTGTAAATATTTCAATTTAATATAAACAGAGAACATGTTTCGCATGTCAACAAAATTCTTGTCTGTAATGATATTGACTCTAGGATGATATAGGGCCTGTAAAACCCTAGAAAAGAATCATAATTGGTTTTTAAAAAATGGTTTTTATGTCCACTATAATTTTATTTTTTATTTTATCATTCTCAGTTCTAATGTGGTTAAAAGACATTACCGAAGAAAATCATTTCATTAATCCAAAAACCAAATAAAAAAAATTAAAAATTAATATTTACATATAAAAATTTTCAAATCCTTTTTATTATTAAAATTTTTAATGAGTATGAAATCAATATTTTGACATTTTTACATGTAATGTGTAAAAAACCATTATCGGAAAAAGTTTACTTTTAAACATATATGTTTTTATGGTGTAAAATAGTAAATGTAATTGATTTCCATGATATAAATTTCTTGTTTAAAACAAAAAAAGAATTTATAGGGAATTAAAATATTTCTAATGCAAAATATTAATAAAATTGTATTAAATTTAATGAATAGGCTAAAAAACTAGTTCTTGTTGGAATATACTATAATGTTCTTAAAATTGAAATTATATATTTTATAGAATAAGAAAATATTTTTTAAATTATTTGATTAAAATATTAAATACTGACATTAATAGTATTTTTTAACACATATAGGTATTATATATATAATGAAAAATTCCTTAAATTAATAGTTTTAGTAAAAAAATTATTTATTCACTATTTAGCCAAAAGTCAACTATTTTAGAAAATATCACATGTTAATCTTAAGATAATATTAACAAGATGAATTTAAAAATGAATATTTGTTTATAAAATTAGAATCATTAATCATCTAAATTCATCTTTTAAACAATAATTATAAAATTATAGTGAAAACAATTTTCATAGGAAAATAATGTTTCTAAAATAGTAATTATTATTATTATTATTTCTTTTTAATTACTAATAAATATTAATTTTTATATATTATTCATAACAAAAATATATTTTATAGATAATATATTTATTTTATTCATAAATCCCATAGAAATAATATTTTTATAAGTGATATATTTTAAATTGTAAATCAGACTTATTAGTTACATATCCATATTAATTTAATTGACAATATATTTTTAATTAAAATGAATTTTTTTCTACATATAATTCATTATTAAATAATTCCAATTTTCTCCCAAATATTATATATTTAAATGTTTACAGTTATTTAATATTTTTTGGGTTCATTTTGGTTTGGTGTTGTATGTCAAACAAGCTATTGAACACACAACATTCTTTAATATAAAATATATATTTTACTATTTTTAAATACTTCAACCTTAAATTAAATCCACCATCATAATATTAATTATAAATTATGAGTAATAGTTTTAAAGGGTATCTAAAAGATAATCATAACATTCATTATAATAACAAATGAGGTTTCTACCTTAATATTTTATGTATTTATAGGAGGCACTTATTTTTCCTACAATATTTCAATTTATTGATTCATATTTCCTTTTAAAAAATTCCCATATTCCCTCCATTTTGAGGTGTGAATCTTCTTCAAGATCCTAAGCGGAATTACCAATTTTTATTTGTTCCTTTTTTTATTTGATGGAAATTAAATCATTTATCCTTTACTATCTTCATCACTAAGACATAAATGTGACTCCATAAATATCTTCATTGGTGTGCTTGTAAATTCAAATTAGTCTACACTATTAATAATAATTCATGGTAAATAGTTTGGAATAATAACATTATTCCTGAGTATAACTAGTATCATGTTAGGTATCCCACTTTATAAATCTCCCAACTGTATAGGAGATCCATTATTTACATAGATACTTAGACACTTAAATATTAGTAATACCAAAACAAATTCATGATGTGGTATTAAAATGTACAGCAACGGAGGATTATTTTAAGATAATAAAATGAATAATTGATCATCAAGAATTGTTTTCTAAAAAATAAAATAATAATACATAGATAGAAAAATAAATGATTTCTGAAAAATATGATATTTATATAATGTACTTACATCTCAATTTTAATATTTTTTTTAAAATAAACTTTTTACAATTCTATAAAATATATTTGAATAAAATAACATCATGTTTATAATCATACTTTTAAAAAATATATTGGTGTTATTTTTTGGGATTTTTATCAAATCAATCATTTATGTACTCAATTTAGGTTATTGGGAAAAATTAATATTGAATTATTACATTAAAACCCTATACACTTACAAGATTTGTTTTCTATAGAAATACACTTTTTCATCCAGTTTGAGAGTGTGATTTTAAATTTTATTCAACCACCACTATGAATTTATTTTGAAAAAATAGATTACATGTTTTAAATAAATATATTATATATAATATTATAAGTTCAAATTAATATTTTTACCATAATGAAAAGTAAATTATGTAAAAATAAATTGAAATGTTGGAGGTAAAATAGATTTACTAGTGGTGAAACTAAAATAATAAGGATTAAAATGACCTATAAACATTTCAAAAAAATTATATTGATATATATATACCTTAACAACTAATAGTATCAATAATTAACTATTTTAGAGGATTTCTCATGTTTAAAATGTTGGTGTAATTGATTTTATAAAAAATGCATTCTTTTCCTCTTCCCCAATAATAAAAGGACACCACCTCCCCTCCTCACATAAAAATTATAGAACCATTTTTAAGAAAATCCCTAACCAAATCACATTATTACAACCATTCCAACATCAGAGATCTATTGGTTTTATTAGAAGTATATCCTAGGATTGATTTTTTATAAAACATAATGAAGGTGTATGAAGAAGATGTTACATTATTAAATGATTGCTTTAATATTGATTATAATTCCACCGTATTACCGTTATATTAATTAATTATTATATAATAATTTATTTATATATCATAGACTAAGCTGTTATAATGTTAAGTCAATTACCTATATCTATTTCATATTTCATCAAATGGGAAACGAAATAGTTGATCGTTTATGTGGAGGAATACCATCTCGTGAACCTATGTAATTATTCTTTATTCCCCACCATTGAATACTATATATAATGATATATTTAAAACATTTAAACTTTATTTATTTGATTATTATGCATTTATATGTTTAATATTATATATATACATTCTTATGTTAAACATTGTTTAAAATATGATAATGTTGCATCTGTGTATGGAGGACTACCACCTCATGAACTGAGGTGATTTTTTTATAAACTATTCACATTGAAATTAATAAGGTCAAATTTAATAAATATATTTTATGAATATGAAATGATATTTATGTTATAAAATTAATACATCACCAAATTCTTTACCCATTCCCTCATTAATGAAAAGACATCATTCCTTGAGCGTATGTTGGGAATACCATCCCGATAAAGCGACATGATTCAATTTACATATCCAAAAATAAAAAACTAATAAAAAATTGCGTTTAATTAGTAAATATTATATTTATTAAATTAATTTAATTCTGGAGATTATGGGACTCTACCTTTTGTATAAGAACTAGAATATTCATTGTAAAACAAAAATGAGAAAACCCGATAATAAACACTTGAAACAATGATTATAATGAAATAATACTAATAAATGGGTTGTAAAAAGTTATAAAAATATTTTGAATGAAGTTTTAAATATGGATAATTTTCTAGTTAAATTTAATAACATTATTAAAAAAATCTATTGGATGGTAATGAAATTGTATCTAAATTGTTTTGTGATACAAGGGACATCGTTGCAATCTCCCATTATTAAGGTATTTTATAAATTTACACTCATAATTTTTTTTTGGGTATAAACATCCTATTTTCCATGTACTATCATGAATAACTAATAATTAATTTTATTTTCACTAATTATTTTAATTGTTACATAAAATGATATTTGTCTTTGAAATTACCAAGTGATAAATAATTGAAAACTCACTTTCATTTAATATGGTTATATTACATCTTAATTATCTATGAAAATTCATATTTACTTAGTGAAAATAAATTTAAATACCATATTTTTTTTAATTTAAATACTTGGATTTACCTTTGATTCATATAATTGATTCATTGATTAATTTTCATTTCAATGTTACGATCTTTACAGGGGTTTATTTCATAATATGATTTTATTTATGATTTTTTATACATAAAAGTCTCATTGAACGAAATTATATGATCATTTCGTAATAAAACCATTATTTTTATTCTCATATGAATATTCATGATGTATTAATTTATTAGTACCAAATTCATTTCATTTGTAATTTAATTGATTTCTTATTTGTTTAATTAAATATGAGGTCATTTCTCACTTCGGTTGAAAATCCATTTTTTAAAAAACTATGTATTCTATAAAATGTCTCAAAAATTATTTAAAATTCCCAAAAAAAAAATGGTTATATAAATTTTCACCCATGTTTGAATCTTTACAACATATTTTTAAAATAATCATCGTGTCATTATCCGAATAATTAAATTTTGGATTTTACAAGAAATGTTAAATGAATCATTGTTTTGATTTGTATGACATGTACAAAATATTCAACACTAAATAACAAAATATTATTTAAACAATTCATTCTAATATTCAATGGATACATTCAATTAAAAACATTTCACAACATTTTGTGATAATTTTAGTTAAAAACCCATTTTCATAGTGAAAAGGTTAATTTTTTAAAGAATTTTTTTAATGACTTATTAATATATTTCTATTAATCAATGGCATAAAATATTTAGTTTACATATGATATAATACAGATATGTATTATTGATACCAGAATTATTATTTATTTTTATGGTTTATAATCATGTTGACTAGGGACTGCATTATCTTTTTTTTCTTCATTAATTATTGTAATTATCATCATTTCCTGGAAATTTTTAATTTATTTTTAGCATTGGACATTATATTCCACATAAATAACCATAGTATGTATCATGTAAATAATTAATAACTAAGACACCTATAATTTATATATATAATTTTTTTACATTGAATGTTATATTATTAAAATGGGAAATTATTGACAATATATATTTTTATGTCAATGGTGAAATATTTTTATAAGGAATATTATTTATTAATGAAAACGGTTATTCTATACATGAGGAAAATATTAGAAATAATGAAATGTATTTGGATGGTTATAGATATCCCCTTGATGTATTTCTTGTCTCATGAGACAAATTTGTTGTCATACCATAGTTAAATGGGTTTTTATATTATATCTACTCGTCCGTTTTAATCTATTTTACGAAATTTATTGATAGAAAAGGTGGCATGATTCCTCGGATCATGCTATCCATCAAATAAGAATATCCTTTATTCACAATTGAATTCTAATTAAACTTTTTATTTATAAATGAAATTATCTCTAGATACATTTCCATTCCATATATATTGATTTAATGATATTAATTTTTAGTTTTATACCATTCTAAATTTATTATACCATATATAATTTAATTTAGAATGATAATAGATTGAAAAAATGTGTTTTTATTTTATTAATTTTTTGTATTTATTATTATGTTTCTTATAAGGATAATTATGTTAATGATTAATTTTCCTTTTTTTCAGATATTTAACATTCCATTTTTATTATGCCTTAATGGTTATTCTCTATTTACTCTTGATTGTTTTCTCTTTATTTTACTCTTACTATGAATTCGAGCTAACACAAAATTTGATTCCTTTCTACGGAATTAGAGAAGTGTAATATGAATGATATGAAAGGATATTCGAGAGGGAATATTTGTATTGTCAAAATATTGATGTAATTTGTTCATTGAAATGTATTATAAGAATCATGTATATATCATTTTTATTAATATGACTAAACTATTAATTCTATCCAGTTGAGATAATTTGAATCTTATGACTGTGTAAAAATAAAATTACTAGCTCTTTCCCACTAGGTTCATTGTCAATTTTATTTGGTACTAGAGGTTTGTTTAGTTGAATCATTGGAAACTAGATATAGGAAAACTTTTATTAGATATGAAATCCCTTTAACATGCTTTTAGAATAATAAAAAAACATCGTTATGTGGTAGTATGTTTGAGATTATATGGGTTTCTTATAAATATATCCCTTACATGATACTAAAAGTTGACATGATTTTAAAAAAGATGAACCTTGGGGTAATAACTATGAATAAGGAACATATAGATTAACTAGATTTTTACATATTATATGAAAACAATACTTATTATTCTCTTACATTGACACTTCTAGGGGATATGGTGTGGATAATACACATTTTCATTATAAACAATTTTAAAGGTTGTGAATATATGATGAAAATGTATTACCTCATTTATGAAAAATGTATCTTAGAATTAAAAATTTTGCATGATTTTGACATCCATGAAATGAATATTGTTTTTCCCAATATGATTATTGTTTCTCACTATATTATTTTTGGCATTATTATATGGATGGAACCAAAAAAATAATGTTATCATTATATTTGAAAAAAAATATGGTGATTATAGGAAACCCAATTGGATTATGGCTAGAGAGAAAGATATCATGATTGTTCATACTTTTTTATCCTAAAATATGATTACAAAACCAACACCTCAATCATCTATTTAATTCAAAAAAAATAGAAGGATGAATTTCATTAAAAGCTATAGTGGTGGATAACATGTATAAAAGAATTCATGATTTACATCATGTCATAAAATAGGAAATAGACACCCATGAATGTGTCTAAAAGGAATGGGAAAAGGTTTTATTTGTATTAAAAAATAAACTAATGAAATGAATTAGTGGTGAAAAACGAGAAGTACAATAGATGGAAATAAATTTTTCCCTTGGGATCTATTTGAAGTAATTTTTAAAAAAAACGGGGAATCTATACATTTTCTGAATCAACTAAAGATTCTAAAGGTCAACCCATTGACTAATAAAAGTCATATGTTGAAATAAAACTGATGAATTATTAATATATTTGGATTCATGATTTAAATTTTAAAAGTGTTTTTTCAAATGGTATATTAATAATATTAAACATGAAACATCTAAGGATTATGAAAACTTTTAGAAGCATGTATTTCATTAAAACATAAGTGTTATGGATACCATTATTGGTATATGGTTTATAATAACAGTAATTTCGCGAAATAAAATTTTGAATTCTTTTTTATGAATATAACATGAGTATGGATATTTTTGGAAAGCCATTATTGGAATACAACCTATTGATTAAGTATACAGAAATTTTATTCGAGGAAGAATTCCATTTTTATTATTTAATGAATTTTTAATATTTGAGGATTATAATATATTATATGATAGAATAATTATTGTTCAATATAATTTTGTATCATTATAATAATTATATTAATATGTTTTTGGTAAAATGGAAAACCAATATATAGTGTGACAAACTATCACATCCAAGAAACCTGCAAGGCTTGAAACCACCACCGAAGGATGATAAGGGTTTTGAAGCTACCATTGTCATAAATGATGTCATGGTTATTATAACATTATTTTTACATAAATATGTTTATGAATAAATTTTTTTTATGAACTACTGGTTTTACTATTAATTTTAATAGGTTAATAAATTGTGCTGACTAGATTTATTTTGGAATGTATTTAGAAACTAATATAACGACTGTTCAATAATTTATGGATATTATGATCGGTTAAAAGTAAAATTTAGTTCATAAGTCACAAAATATTACTTTTTGGATATTAATTTATTGGTCAAAATATGAAATTGTAATGGATAGATGAAAAAACAATGTAAAAAATTGTTCTTAAGAAATTGAAATATATAAAATTTGAATATTTCCATATATTCCTATATATAAAATTATTCATAAAAACTAAGAATAATATCATATAAAAACCATTAAGCTAACACTTTTATGTCTAATTAATCGACGCACATTTTCATAATAATTTATTATGATATTTTTTTCATCGAATTTCTCTTGATCATTCACATTCATATGATCAATGATCAGAAACACCCTCTTCCATTATTTTTGAAATGAACTTTTAATCCATGTCAATATCTCCACATACCACCAATGTTCTTGTAAATGGAAATATATTTATTTTTTTATTCCAAATGAACATTCATACATATATTTTCGTATTTTAAGAGTATGTATTATTAACCCTTTAAATCAATATAGTTTTCAAGAATATACTTATAAATATTCAAACCATCGATTTACAGGTATATATTAAAATTATGAGAAAAAACATTATTAAGTGCAGGGATAATTTAACACCTATAATATTTTAAAAGAATAAAGTTAATTATGATAGTGTTCAATAAATGAAACACAAATCATAAATGATAATCTAACTCCATGAGAATTTATGATAAATTTCTTTTTAAATCAATTAAATATTCTCAATATTATAAAAAACAAGAAACACTAAGTCTAAATGCACCATAACATTATATAATTTTTGGCGCCAAAATGTTGGATGAAAATAATGAAGAAAGAGAGGCCCCTTGACCTGCCTCGTGAAGCCATGATGCGGAGTCCCTACAAGAAACGCATCCGCAGTGAAGAAAAGGAGGAGGTATGCTCCGTGAACTCCCCTGAAGTTTGCAAGCCCGCCGCAAAGCAACTGAGGTGGTATGCTATTCCAATTCCCCTGACATTTGCGATCCTTCTACGAAGCAACAGAGACGGTACGCTCCGCCAACGCCCTTGATGGTAGAGACCCACCGCGAAGCAACCGAAGCCCTCTTCGCACCGCATCAGGTCTGCTCCGTAGCGCCTCTTTCCTATAAATACTAGAGTCCCCTTGAGCCCAATGGATGGAAAATCTGACCTTTCAAATTCTCAGATCCCAAATCACGAAGCACCCTTTTCTCTGCGAACCATAAGCTACATGAGGTATTTTTGCTTCGCAAGATGCCTCCTCCTTGCCTCATTTTAATCCCCTCTTTCAAGAGGGATTCCATTCACAAAGCCTAAGGGCCTTACTGAAGGAAGGGTATCCCTAAGGGGAACCGGGTCATTGTGGAGCGTTTATGCTTCACGAAACACCCTTCATGTACACATGGTCCATTTTTTAAGTTAGGATCATTGTACTTCATGAAGAACCATGCTTCAAGACACTTCGCTTCATGAGGCACCTGTGCTCTGCGAGGCTGTGCTCCACGATGTCCCTTCCACTCTGCGAAGCAACTTCCATGTACACCTCTTCCCCATGGTAAGGCTAAGGCATCCCACTTCGTGAAGCACACCTCTTCGCAAGTGCCCCCCACCACGCAGAGCGACCAAACTCTACAAGGCACCCACCTATAGACCCCTCTTCCTGGCAATTCCTTTTCCCATGAAACCCACTAGGCTCGCACGATGTGATTTCAAAGACCCTTGGATGATACCTCCCATGGCGTTGCTTCTCCTAATGCTTCATCGCATAGGTGCGCTAATGGATATTGCTTCTTCGCATAGCCATGCTAATGTAGAAACCTCGATGGTTTGCTCTGTGACCCCCCTTCAGCACGAAATTGACGGTACCTTCCCTCCCACATGGAGTAGAGGGTATCAGTTATGTAAGTCCTAGGGGTGCAGAGTAAACCCACATCGTCAGAGCTACAGGACGTTAAACTGCCAAAAACCCTCATCCTCAGCACATGACGTTAAACTATGACATCACCCCGTGCCTCTCACACGAGGTGTCTCCACCTTGGTCATCTCCCACCCCTTGGTCTCCATACGGGATGATATCCTCCTTCTAGGAGTGACGTTTGTCCATGGGGAAGGGCAGCCATCTTTTCATAAGCCCCCTAGCCTTTCTTGCGGGAGGTAGCACCCAGGAACCTCCGTACTTCCTCGGTGCCATGGACCAAGAGGGGAAATGGACACAGGGGTGTCCTTTCCCTCTCTCGTTGTGCATTTTCTCCATCGGGACTCCACCCTGAATTAAGTCCCAATCCCCACTTCTCGGGCTACACCATGCATAAGCCCCACTCCGCTTCTCACGGACGCACCTTTCGCGACGTGAACGTCGGGTTCCTAATGCCTCTTGTTTCTCACACTGAGAATGACTCATGTGGGCTTATAGCAAGCACCAACCCTGACCCCAACATACAATCTTAAATACATGGACTTTGATCCATGTCAAGGCATGGTACGTAGGAAGCCTCTCTGAGGTTCAAGCCCATCACCCATCAGACCCCTGGTCCATCTTCACGTCGAATCGCTAACGACACCCATCCTAAACTACGTGGACTTTGATCGATGTCATGGAACGGTACATAGGAAGCCTCTCTGAGGTTCAAGCCCAACACCAATTGGACCAATTTCCATCATCAAGTCGGTCCACCGGTTTCCAATCCGAACTATGTGGACATTGATCCATGTCAAGTAATGGTACGTAGGAAGCCTCTCTGAGGATCAAGCCCATCACCCATCGGACCCACAGTCCATCTTCACGTCGGTTCACTGACAACACCCAACCTGAACTACGTGGACATTGATCCATGTCAAGGCATGGTACGTAGGAAGCCTCTCTGAGGTTCAAGCACAACACCTATCAGACCAAGGTCCATCTTCTCGTCGGTTCACCGGCTTCCAATCCGAACTATGTGGACTTTGATCCATGTCACAACATGGTATGTAGGAAGCCTCTCAGAGGTTGAAACTCATCACCCATCGGACCAAGGTCCTTCTTCACGTTGGTTCATCGGCTTCCAATCTGAACTACATGGACTTTGATCCATGTCATGGAATGATACTTAGGAAGCCTCTCTTAGGTTCAACCCCATCACCCATTAGACCCCCTGTCTATCTTTAAGTCGGTTCACTGACGACACCCAACCGGAACTACGTGGACATTGATCCATGTTAAGTCATGGTACGTAGGAAGTCTCTCTGAGGTTCAAGCCCACCACCCATCAGACCAAGGTCCATCTTCATGTCGGTTCACCAGCTTCCAATCCTAACTACGTGGACTTTGATCCATGTCAAGGAATGGTACGTAGGAAGCCTCTCTGTGGTTCAATACCATGACCCATCGGACACCCAGTCCATATTCACATCGGATCGCTGCCGACACACAACCTAAACTATGTGGACTTTGATCCATGGCAAGGCATGGTATATAAGAAGCCTATATGAGGTTCAAACTCAACACCCATCAGACCAAGTTCCATCTTCAAGTCGGTTCACTGATAACACCCAACCTGAACTATGGGGAATTTGATCCATGTCAAGGAATGGCACGTAGGAAGCCTCTATGAGGTTCATGCCCATCACCCATCGGACCCCCGATCCATCTTCACATCGGTTCGCTGATGACACCCATCCTGAACTATGTGGACTTCGATCCATGTCAAGGCATGGTACGTTGGAAGCCTCTTTGAGGTTCAAGCCCAACACCCATCAGCGTAAGCTCCATCTTCACGTCGGTTCTCGGACACCACTCCATCCTGAAATATGTCGAGTTTTATCTGTGTCAAGGCATGGTACATAGAAATCCTCACGAGATTCAAGCCCACCACCTGGTCCTTCCAACCTCCTTCATGTCATCTCACCAATACCCAGGATGCCAAGAGTGTAAGCCCCACACACATCCAATTCTCAAACTACGAGGGCTTTGATCCATGTCAAGGAATGGTACGTAGGAAGTATATTTGGGTCCCATGACCAAAAACATCGTCCATCCTGATACTTACCCGGGCCGTCACATCTTGGTGAGGTCATGCCACCTCATTCCCCTTCACAGTACTCGGGAAGCCCCCCGTGTGTTGGCCCCAATATAGATGATCCCTCAAGGGGGTTCTTCAATCTGATACATTCTAGCTAGTGTTCTGGTCAGCCCAATCTATCTCCGCTGGACGTTAAACATGAGGCATAATCTATGTTAAACATGGGAAGCTGAAGAAAACCACAAATACATGCCTATGGCATATGATTCCCTACATTCGATGGGTGTTTCCTAGGGAATCTGCGCCCTCGAGAAGCCCTATAATAAGGGATAAAAGACAGACTCATGAATTCCCCAACATCTAGACATGCATGTGATGTCTCAACATGACTACTCCCCCAACTGAAGGTTGTTTCCCTGAATGGACCCATTAGAATGTCCTGACAGAAGTAGTGTAATTAACTAGTGTCCATGAAAGTATGGTGCCAGGAAGAGTTTCACGAACAACGTATTAAATCTATGAGGGAAACATGGACTAGGTGATGAGTTCCTTGGAGGAATCCACGAAACAATGAACCGACATCCCATCAACCTGTTTTGACCAAGGATCAGACTTCCATAAATAAGGAGTGAATGTCGCTCGCCTTTGGAAAGCCGGAATGCGGGGTAACAAAAGCTGCGCCTGTCGATCCCAAGAAGACGGACATGCGCGCCCCAGAAAAAGCGTTGGAAACAGAAATGGTGAACCCCACATGAATGAATTCACCTAAATGTTTAGATTCGTAGTGCTCGAGACATCAGTATAGTGACATGTCACCGGATCCAGATATCTAGAGCTGGGTCCCGCCAATCAAATAGCGGGCCTAGCATGAAACTCACTAGAAGTTGGGGTAGTCAAAACGATGGGCATATCGGTCTACAACATTTTCAGCATGGATCCTTTTACCGAACATGTATGAAAGAATAGCGATAGGGCACTAGGTGTCATTTTCTTTTTCTATCAGTACTAATGAGCTGATCTCCCTGACTTCAGAAGCCCACCTGCTGCATCCAGAACCCGATCACCTCCCGCCCACCGATGCGGGGGCATGGGCATTCTCAACATGGCTACCCACATGGTTCTACCTTTTCTATAACGGTCTCGAATTCCATGACTACTAGGTGCCCACAACCCCTCTCTCCATCACAGATTATCCAATGAAGGGTAATCAATGACCTTGTACGTAGGTACGACGAGGAAGAGGTCATCCCTACGAGGGACATGGCCCACCTAGATTTAGAGTCATCTAGGCCTCGCCATCAACGATACCCCCGAGGGCCACGCAGGGAGCTATTACTCCCCACTAAGATCTTAAACCATTTCTGGAGCCTCTCCCGGAATTCCTCGACGACTCCATGGCCTACGCCAATGAGGTAGGGGATGTTCAGGCCCTCCTAGCCAGAGTTTTGTCCCAGGGGTTTTTAGCGAGGGCCCCCACCAGGCCGTGCCAGCGCTGCAACTCGGTTCACCGAACTGAAGAGAAGGTGTACTACCTACTTACACCACCGGAACTGGCAAGGCTAACCTGATGCTAGCGTCAGGAAGAGGCTGAGGAGGACTCCCATGGAGGGGCGTCAATATCAGTGGCTACTATGGCTCGAGCCACCGCGGACGTGCATCATCAACCCCCTACATACGCTGAGCCGGGGAAGCTATATGCCCGACCTGGATCGAGGCCCCAACCACCCAACGGGCATGATGGGTCGACTCTCCTGGTTGCAGGCATAGGCAGTTGCCACCGAAAACTAACCCGCAACAATTCCACCCACTAGGGGGGCCCTCCCCGTGAAACCACCACGGAGGATGTGTGCCTTTCTCTTTCACTGGCCTGGCTCGGAGGTATGCCACGTGCCACCTTCGTCCCGAATGAGGGACTTTATTGTTGTAGAAACACCTTATATGGGAGCCTCTCCCGTGCTCATTACACTGTTTATGGAGCCATCCCACCTGCCACAGACCGCCGGCGTAGGGACGTTGTACATACAGTCACTCTCCAATGTGAGGACCTTCCTCACATCCCTATAGTAGCCGAAGAAGATCCTATTCGTCCTGTCAACCCGAGGGGTGGAGATCAACTACACTTCACCAATACCCAACACAGGGGTCCTACCCTTGTTTGGTCCGATCAGTATATGGACCTTCCTCACACTGATGTAATCAAGGGAACCAATCATGGAGGTACTACCTGTGCTCCCATCAGTTCCAGTAGGGGTCCCACTTGTACCGGCATCCAGCACTGAGTTCCTCCCCATGTACTCTTTAAAATCTACCTCGGTGCTCCTCGCACCATGGCCCACTCAGGCAGAGGTACTCCCGCCCCAACACTAGTACAACCGAAGGACCTCCTCGTGGCAGGAATTTTTTCTTCCCAAAGAGCTATCCTAGGGTAGGGAGGCGGGTCGTCACAGACACAAGAAGAATACTGAAAAGCTTCAGATATAGATCAATCTTGTCTATTTATAGGATTTTGAAGCAGAGTACAACTTAGCATTGGAACCCTCCCCTCGGCCATCTATGTGAAGCACTGGGGTAGGAACAAGGTATATCATCCTCATCCTTCTAGAATGTGAAGTCCACCGAATTCCTGCCTCTCTTCGTAGGTATATCCAAGGGGAGGATGTTTTGGGAGTCCCATAGTTTCCGACCATGCAGTCACTTCCCTCATCACTAGAAGCACCCTCTACCTCGACCAGAGATAATGGAGATATATTTTGGGGGCCAAT
Organism: Viscum album; assembly: GCA_963277665.1. NCBI lineage: Eukaryota > Viridiplantae > Streptophyta > Magnoliopsida > Santalales > Viscaceae > Viscum > Viscum album. The sequence goes on from OY728119.1 coordinate 1,920,969,177, forward strand.
GGTTGTTGTGAAACAGTGTGACCCACCACAAGTAACCTCGTTCCCTACACCAAAAGATGTGGCTGTCAGCCCAACGTATCATGACATTGTGGCCAGATCACTGCACTCCCTGGAGGATTTCCTGGAATTCGGCGGCCAATCGGCTCATTTGTCGTATTCTACGCCACCCATTTTACTGTCTCATCGGTCTGCCTTAGTACCGCTACCAGTTCCTTAGGCGCCTCTGGTTGACAAGTGGGGCAACACGAGGCTAGAACTTGAATCTGAGCCCAGCAGATTTTGGAACATTCTTGTGGAAGATCACTTCCCAGAGAATTTTTGCCCGATGACAGCATCAAACTTATATGCGCCGGAATCCCTCACCCCAGAAGAAGTCAAGTGCTTCCGTCAGACCCTATGGGAAACACACATCTACCTTCATTGTCATCAGGTGGTGTACTCCAGGAACCAATTACACTTTGAGGAAATTGGAAAACAATGTCGTCTGGTTAATTTGGCCGCACTCCCTGTGGCCCAATGCCCTGAGTCACCAGGTCTCTAGAGGATCCTCCAACAAAAATGTGTCCAGAGTTTCAGGGTACTCTGCAAAATCATCAGTGAAGCTACACCCCACGTGCAAGTCTGCGGCTGGGGGATGTATGATGCTCTCCTCTTCTGCCCTATTCGATAGAAACCCAACTCAATACGCGATATTGAGGACATGACCCCAGGAAGGGTCATGCTCCATATGGCCGATGTTGTGGACAAGGAGGACGACCTGGAATTTTTGGATGGAGATTTACTCCCTGAGGGTGTTCCACCATTGTTAGACCCATTAGAAATGATTACCCACCAGTAGAGGAACCTCCTAGGATTCCGTGTGCCCACAGAGTCATTGGTACTTAGTCGGACTGCCATTAAGGGTAAAGAGCATGTCAGAGCTGTCAAGAACTCCGACCCGTCCCCTCAATGAAAAAGATAAAGGATGTCCCTAAGAAGGCCGAGTTGCACCAGAAACATGTTGAGAAGAAGATTCTAGTTGATGAACTCCTGGCCAAACGCGTAATAGAGCAATGACCTGATTATATCAATCCATGGCTGGGGTAGCAGGATTAGGAACAACTCCCCCAGGCGAGATGCCTCTTGGAAACACTGATCATACCGCTCCCGCAGACAGGGTTGAAGCCAGATCTCATGGAAAGAGGGCGTGATACGTCTCACCAAACCCTCTCGAACAGTGCAGAAATCTGAGGAATCAGCCTGGGTTCCCCCAGCTGCCCTGCAGGCCATTCCACCAGCTGCTCCCCGAGCCACTGAACCCATCTACCATGTCGAAGATCTAGGTAACACACCTATGGTTAGGGATCCCCATCAAGACAATGACCCCCACTCGGACAATCTGATGGTGGCACTCATCGCCCAACTCGAGGAGTTGGAAACGTGGCAGGTGGCACTCCGACCAGATGGTAAGCCATATCCAGCATGGGTGGATGATATGCCCGCACCCCCGGGTTTTGGAAATCCCACTTTCTCTTCTTTTAATGGGACAGTGTAGCTGCCGCAACACCTGGACCACTTTTCCTCCAGGTGTGGCCCCATGTTGGGAACTCCATCACAATAGGAAGCCGCAAAACTCTGATGTTTTGTGCAGACATTGCAGGGCCCTGTGTTTGTCGGGTACAACTAGCTTCCCGCTGGATCGGTGACTAGCTAGGAGGATCTTCACTGGCAATTACTATACCAGTTCAGCTCCACCACACGAAAGACCAGTGTCGCATACCACATCAGAATCAAGAAAATCCCTGATGAGTGAGTTGCGGACTTCATTACCCAGTGGAAGGGGCTCACATACTCCCTCAACATGCCACTGACTCTGGACCAATTACTAACGATCTGCATGGGGAATTTCAAAACAGAACTAGTTCCTTCCCTAATCATTCAAAACTACTTCGGAGGGTTCCAAGACATCATAGAGAAGGCCCAGCGCCTCGAGGATGCTCTGCAACGGTCTAGTCTGGCACGTCCGATGTCACCAATGATTCCAGCAAGGTGGGCTGCCAGAGCCAAGCCTACTGCGGTGGTCCAAATAGAATCCCCCAATCAGATGGAATTGCTGCTAGTAGCACTAGCTCCACTACCCTGCAGAGTCCCTCCACCTCTGGTACAACCTCCTACCCAGCAGCGACCACCTCCGAATCAGAAGGTTCCCCCGCGCAACGCACCGCCGCCACCTAGGCGAGATAATCAGGCTCCATCTCATTGGCAGGCTCCTCCTGCCCTTCGCTAGGGCCAGGCTCCCAAAGCCCCCTATCCTGGAAAAGAACACCATACTTACTAGTTTAGCAAGGATCAGGACCCTGGTTATTTCCGTAGTGCCATAGAGCCTGGGATAGTGCGCTTACCTGAGTGCAGAAGTCCGGCAGAGGTGAAACTCACCGATCGCCCCAACTATTTTTTCTATCATCATATTCTGAGGCACACCCTCAAGAAATGCTATGTGTGTAAAGTTTGGCTCCAAGGCTAAGTCGACAAAAACATATTCAGGTTGGTTCCAGCCCCAGAACAATTGGTGTAACACCTCAAGCTTCTTCGGTATGTTTCTCTTTGAATAATGCAATAGTGTGTGTTGTACGCAACATCGAGTTCTAACACACAGCACAACCGATCAAACTAACCGTTATGAATAGTAATTCCTACTTTTTGAAAATTTATCTCTCAAATTGGACTTCATTTTTGGATTCAGAGTATTTAATTTAGCCTAAGGTGAAGTTTTGGTACTTTTCGGATAACTTTAATATTTTGATGAATAGTCAAAATTACTAAATTTTTATTAAAAAAAGCTTTTTTAATCAAAATAATTAATAGTGATAAATTATGAATTTGAGTGGTTTTAAAGTATATTTAGAATATATTTTTACCATTTAATACAATTTTGGTCATTGGACATAATTTCAAAATTAAACCGAACATAAAAAAGTATCAATCATTTGATAGTTATTATATCTAAAAAACGCTTTTTGTTTTGACAGCAGGAATTAATTTTAAATTAATTTCTGCCACTTCTGTGTTTTGAATTTTGAAAAATGGATTCCATATTTTCAATCAGGATTTTCAAATTGTGTAAATAGGTAACTTTTATTTTTAGACATTTTGAATAATTACTTCTGTAAATATTTTATTTATCATGGTTAAAGGGTAATTCTGGTAAATAAGGGTTAAAAAATAATATTATAATAAAACAAAATTACCCGAAAACGTCTCCTACCCTTATTGGTTGATACATGTTCGACCATGGGCATCTTTAGGTCGATTTTGGGACCCCATGGTGCCACTTGTAAGTGATAGGGACACTTTATTTTAATTAAGTTAAAATGAATACAAAACTGACAAAAGCATATATCTTTTAGAAAAACAATTTTTACATAGGGTTATATATGTTTGATTTTAGACTATAAATATTTATTATAAAGATAAAAATATTTCCTACTTAATGATATTTTATTTATAATTTTTAGACATTAAATAATTTAATTTATGTATGACATAATGATGATGCAGTAATTACCATAATAGTGAAAAATTAAAATAATTGATATTATAAATACCAAAATAAATACAGTATAAGACTTTTAATGAATTAAACTAATTTTATAGGATAATATGACATATTAGGATTTATTTAATTTACTTTCTTCGACACAATCATTCTGTAATGATTTTTACAAAAATTCAACTATTGAATAGTCTCAAAATTGACATAAAAGAGTTTTTAAAAAAAATATTATTTTATTAATTGATATTAAATTCCTATAAATCTAAGTTTAGGAAAAATATCATGATATTTGTATCATTAATGGACCACTTGGGGGTCGCTTGGATGTATATAGTATGTTTATTAACCATATAATATAAAAATACAAAGAGACATTGTAAAAGTGAAACTAATTAATTAAGAGTTAATACTTAATGATAAGGTTAGTGTAATGACCCAAACCTGTCTAAATTCTATTGGTTGAGTGGATTGCGACCTATCCTTACCTTAACATTTAAATAATCCACTTTTGAGCCATTATAAACCAAATATGAAATTATTATAAAAAAATATTTCTAGCTTTTCCAAAGGTGCCCCTCACCCCTCTTATAAAAGGGCACCCCCCTTATCATTAACTCAATCCTTCAAAGCCTTTTGATTCGGCCCACCTCTCCCCAAATAATATCTCAACATCCCTCACTTCATCCTAGATGTGTTCCTTTAGTCAGAAAGCCAACTTAAGGAGCCCTTTTGATCAAATCAAAAGGAAGATCCCAAAGAAGAGGTAATGATTTCACCACCCTTTTTCAAGTTCCTTTCTCCGTCCACTTCTTCATTCTTTGTTATTACCATTATAAAATAATAAATCCAGTATCTTATATATAATTTTATGTTATTATAAATATGGTACAATCATATTCAGTATTCTATCCATCCTTTGAATAACATGTCACTATACGTGCGTACGTACGGCTTACCGTCTCCACGTCGTGGTGTAATTGTTATTCAATGAATTATTATTTGGATGGGTATAATAATGATGTGTAATTAATGTAAATAATAAATGTAACATGATAATGATTCTGTATATATGATATACCATCTAATTATATATAATTTTAATATCAAAATAATGATATTGTCACTCATGCATACGTACGGACTACCGTCTCCACGAACGCGATGAGATTCATTCTCCATCGTATCCATTCAAGTATAATTCTAATTTAATAATTAATAATAGTATCTAAGGACTTGATATAATTATAGATATGATTAAGATACAACCTATCGATGAAAAACACGGCTTATGTAACAAAACATATAAAACAAAACGAGTAAGTTAACACCCGAAACAACGATAATACTAAGATATTATTAACAAATCAATGTTAAAAGATCATATATGATATAATATTAATATATATGATTCTTTTATAATTTAATAACAATTATTTCGCCATTATACATGAGTTTAACCTACCCCTAACCAAGGAAAAGTACAAGGTAAGGGTTATTTCACAATCTCTTCGTTATCCGAGGTTGTTTATCTACTGGGATCTCTTTATCATCCACATCCATGTTTCTTAAAAATGTATTTCAAAACGTTTTTACTATTTTAATGGAATATGGGTTAAAGTCATTTATACCATTTTTTGACTTTTTATAAGAGTTTTATAAAGGAATCTTTCCGTCTTTTTCCAAACAAGGTGCTTTTTAACCTTTTCCACAGAATTAAGGTAAGAATGTTTTTTACTTATACGGCGTGTACGACTATTTTCCGCCGTTATAAAATCGTCGAATCTTCCCTTACAAGCTTATAAGAATGTTTTCAAATAAAATTTTTTATTTTATAAATATATGACTCATAAATTATTTCAAAATAAATAGAGATATTTCTCTAAAAATAGTTTTGATTTCATCTATGTCAACATCCTTTGATGGATTTTACGCTTATTTGATGTTGATTTATTATGATACAAAACTTCTATACTGTATTGAAGGTTTTGTGATATGTTTGACTGTGGATGTGCTATTTTTATTCCATTCATGGTTTATGGTGAAATTATTGACATTTAATATGCTAGTTTTAATTCGAATGTTTATGTTATGTTTAAACATTTTCAGATGGGAATGCATTGGACTTAATATGTGACGGGTGGAGCCTGCTATAGAACCTCAATGCATCGGTAGGTCTCATGAGACAAACTAGTGTCTTGGAACAAGGCCTTGACAAAATCTTATTTTTAGTCTTGGCACGAGGCCTTGGCTATGTGGTTATGATTGTCTGGAATTAGGAATTCCATCCTTATGAAAGTGGTTATTGATATTTCATGTGATTATTCAATTAGTATATTATACATGTGTATAAGTAAATGGAATTATTTCATTTTATTTTTTCCATACTATGTTGAATTTCATGTTTATAAGGCTTTTGTTTTAGTTATACAATGCCTTAATTGATTAATTCTTATTTATGAAAGTTTCCGCTATATTGTTATCTCTAGTGGGCCTTTGAGCTCACCCCTTTTCAATGTTTTATTTTTCCTAGGATGTGAAGAAGTAAATTATGAATGACCTGCAGGGATATTATGAGGGGATAATAGTGTGGAATATGGAGACAATATGTTGTTGTAGTAGTTTTTCACTTTATGATGTAATGTAAAACTTTATGAAAATATCTAGTGTTTCCAAGGCTATGAAACCAATCGGTCTTTCGATATTTGATATTTCTTGTGATCATGGAAATGTTATGTAATAATGCACCGACTCTGGGTAACTGGGGTCGGGGCGTTACAGTTGGTATCAGAGGAAGTTTAGTACAAACCTTGGAAGCTAGATTTAGATAAACTCTGATTAGAGCACATAGACCTAAGATGAACTTTGAGGATTAGTATAGAAGAAATTCCTATAATTTTGGTATTGTAAAGATTTTGTGAGTTTTCTGAGCAATACATCCCTGTCTAGATACGAGCAGGTAGAGGCGGCTCTGGCACAGATGTACCTAGGGGTAAAACCTGATAACACCGCTTTGAACTAGACTCGAACGGGAACTGGTGCATGACAACGGGCCTTGCTGCACTCTTGGTTATGAAACTCCTGAGGGATATGCTTAGGATAACTCTTATTTTCTTTATAAATCATTATGAAGGGTTTATGAAGATATACTTTCTCAAAGAAAATATTTTTTATGATTATGGATTATATCCATAAATAGTTCAATTTAGGTTAAGAGTTTTATAAGTGTGGGATTATGTATTTTGATTCATAAACTGATCTAGTTTATGCCATTGTTTAGAAATGGCGCGTAGTGGAAGAAATAGAAACTGTATCAATGCACGCACTCCGTGTAGGGTTTTCCCTCCTGCTCAACATAATTATAGTGGAGCTGGTGATGCAACTGGTGCCGATCAGCTAATCACCGTACTGGGACAACTGACTCAGGTTATGAATAATAACCTTACCTGTATGGAGCACACTGATTAAAAGCGTGGAGGATCAATGTTAGATTGATTCATGAGGCAACAACCACCAATGTTCAGTGGGAGTACAAATCCCTTAGTAGGTGAGCAGTGGATAAATTCCCTAGAGAAAATATTTCAGGCTTTGGGGAGTAGTGGAAGGGAAAACGTTATCATGGAAGTTTACCTCCTCACAGGAGATGCTGATCAATGGTGTTCATTGATTCAAAACATGAAGGAAGATGATGAAGTATCAAATATGTAATGGAGGGAGTTTAAAGATATGTTTTTAGAAAAATACTTTCCTCGTGACCATCGAGCAGATATGGAAAGGCAATTTCTGAGTCTGAGAAAAAAGGAGGATGAGAATATCTCAAAATATGAGGCTAACTTTACAAGGTTAGCAAGGTATACTGGAGATTATATATGTAACCCAAGAATTAAGTTTGATCATTTCTTTGATGGGTTAAAACCATTTCTCCGTCAAGCATTAGTCTCACAATCCTTCTCGTCGTACGAAGACATTGTCTCATGTGCTATCAAGACAGAGAAAGAATTCTCAACGTCTTGTGAATTTAAAGAAAAGCAAGAGAAGAAGAGATCTACTGATCAATTTGGGAATGGAAATAAGGGGAAGAAGGGAAAGGTTGAATATCCATCCTGTGGTAAATGTGGTAAGAAACACCCTGGTACTTTTATGAAAGGAATGGTTTTCTGTTACAAGTGTGGTGAAAAAGGACACCAAGCTCGGGAATGAAAAGGGGAGAAGGAAGCTACCAATGTTCAGTGCTACAATTGTAGGGAGATGTGACATTATTCAAATGAATGTCCTAATAATCAGGGGAACTTACCTCAGAAATGGGCAAGGGATCAAGTCCAAGCTTTTTCTATCACTACTACTAAGGTAGAAGCTCCAAAATACGTGGTGGCAGGTAATTTAATGGTTTCCTCAAATTTATAAAATGCATTATTTGATTCTGTATCATCACATTGTTTCATATCTTCCTAGTTTTCTAAGAAAATTAGATATTTCCAATTTTATTTAACAAGGGAGTTTTCAGTTAAATCTTATAAGGGAAGTATCATTGCAACAAAGTTTTGTGAATCAGTCCCCATTAGAGCACATGAGTGTTCTTTATCTGCTGATCTCATCGCCATACCTATGATTGAGTTTGATATAATCCTCAGTATGGATTGGCTTTCAGATTATGATGCGACGATTTATTGTAATAAGAAAGAGGTTACGATTTTTGATGATGATAATAAGGAACACCTTATCTTTAGAGCAGAATCGTCACCACCTAATTCTTATCTAGATCCACCCCCAGTAGCTCAACTATATTCAATTATTGGGGAGGAAGAGAATGAAATGACTGTGGGTGAGGAAAGGAATGTTCAAATAGAGGATGTACCTGTTGTGAAAGAATATGTAGATGTATTTCCGGAAGATTTTCCTGGACATCCTCCAGAATGAGAAGTTGAGTTTTCCATTGATTTAATTCCTGGATCAAGGACTATATCGAAGACCCCTTATAGAATTGCCAATGTGGAATTAGTCTAAATAAAGAAACAACTAGAGAAATTGAGTAATAAGGGATTTATTCTTTCTATTGTTTCTCCATGGGGAGCCCCTATTCATTTTGTTAAAAAGAAAGATGGATCTATGAGGTTATGTATCGACTATAGGGAGATCAATGCTATAGCAATAAAGAACAAGTATCCCCTACCCCGCATTGATGATTTATTTTACCAACTGCATGGAGCTCAATACTTTTCAAAGATTGACCTTCGATCTGGATACCATCAGTTGTGTGTGAAGAAGGAAGACATTCCGAAGACAACATTTCAAACCAGGTACGGGCATTACAAGTTTACTGTAATGCCTTTTGGATTTACTAATGCACCCTCTGTATTCATGGATCTGATAAATAGATTTTTCAGGGAATATCTCGATGAATTTTTGGTGGTATTTATTGATGATATCTTGGTATACTGCAAAAGCTACTAAGACAATAAAAATCACTTCTGTGTTATCCTGAAGACTCTGAGAATACATGAATTATATGGAAAGTTTAGCAAGTGTGAATTCTGGCTTCATGAGATTTCTTTTCATGGCCATATTCTCTCTAAAGATGGAATCTCAGTTGATCATTCTAAGACCAAGGCAATCCAAGAATGTCCAGCACCTACGAGTATAACTGAGGTACGCAGTTTTATTGGTTTGGCAGGTTATTATCTACGTTTCGTCCAGAATTTTTCCCGATTAGCTAATCCATTAACGAAGCTCACACTTAAAGGGGTTAAATTTGTTTGGAAAAAAGAGTGTGAAGAATGTTTCGAAGAAATGAAGAGAAGATTAGTCAATGCTCCTATATTGACTCTACCATCGGGGAATGATGGGTTCATTATTTCTAGTGATGCATTGAAGAAAGGACATGGTTGTGTCCTTATGCAGAATTATAGAGTTATTGTCTATGCATCACGAAAATTGAAAATTCACGAGAAAAACTATCCTACATATGATCTCGAGTTAGCAGCTGTGATATTTTCTTTGAAGATATGGAGGCACTACCTCTATGGTGAAAAAATGTGAGATTTATACTGATCACAAGAGTTTTAAGTATATTTTCTCACAAAAATAACTCAACATGAGACAAAGGAGATTGCATGAATTACTCAAGGATTATGATTGAACGATACACTACCACCCGGGGAAGGAAATCAAGGTGGCAGATGCTTTGAGCAGAAAAGATCATGGAGTTTTGAAAAATATGAGAATTGAAAGGGATCCAATTTTCATGGATCTAGTGAAGATGGACATGGGAATAACCACGGAAGGTGAAACATCAATGATTTTTAAAATGGATGCCAAACCATCTTTACTAGAAAGGATTAAAAGTTCTCAGACTGATGATGAAGAATTTCAAAAGAAGATTAAAGCTGTGAATGATGGGAGATTGAGAGACTTTGTGTATGAAGAAGGAATTTTGAATTTCGGGAGCGGACTTTGTGTTCCTGATATACCTGATCTAAAAAGGGAATTGTTGGATGATGCTCATAGTTTCAGTTTCTCTATACACCCTGGGAGCACCAAAATGTATAAATATTTGAAGGAACATTTTTGGTGGGACAACATGAAGAGGGAAATTGCAGATTTTGTGTCAAGATGTATGGTTTGTCAACAAGTGAAAGTTGGAAGGTAACATCCTAGTGGAGTCATGCAACCTATTCCCATACCGGAGTGGAAATGGGACAATATTACGATGCACTTTGTCATGGGGATACCAAAGACTCCTAGAAAGAATGATGCAATATGGGTTATTGTTGATCGTATTACCAAGTCAGCACATTTTCTTGCTATAATAGAAGATCTACCACTGGAACGTCTAGAAAGACTATATATTAATAAAGTTGTGAGACTTCATAGAGTACCCCTATCAATTGTTTCAGATCCTGATCCCTGTTTTACTTCAAGATTCTGGAAATGTCTTTAGAAATCCCTAGATACTGAACTTCATTTGAGCACTGCCTACCACCCTTAGACAGATGGACAATCAGAACAAACTATTCAAACCTTAGAAGACATGTTGAGATCCTGCTCACTTGACTTTCAGGGTATGTGGGATCAATATTTACCTCTGGTAGAATTTTCCTATAACAATAGCTTCCATTCGAGTATTCAGATGGCACCATATGAAGAGTTATATGGAAAGACATGTCACACACCAACCTGTTGGCATGACGTTGGTGAAAGAAAACTTTTAGGTCTCGAACTGGTGGAGGAAACAATGGAAAAGGTGAAGGTAATCCAAAATCACATCGAATCAGCTCAAAGTAGGCAGAAGAGCTATGCCGATAATCGAAGGAAGGATTTGGAATTTCAAGTCGGTGATCATGTTTTCCTCAAAGTATCTCCATAGAAGGGAGTCATATGTTTTAGTAAGTAAGGTAAATTGGGTCCCTGGTACATCGGACCTTTCGAAATTCTATAACGAATTGGGGCTGTAGCTTACAGATTGGCAATGCCGCCAATTCTCTCCAAAGATCACGATGCGTTCCACGTATCTCTATTGAGGAAATACTTGCCTGACCTAACGCATGTACTCACTTACGAGGAATTAGAACTAGAACCAGATCTGTCTTATTGCAAAGATCCCGTCAGGATTGTTGATACGAGAGAACAGGTACTGAGAAACCGGATGACGTGTCTAGTAAATGTTTTGTGGAGAAACCATAAGATGGAAGAGGAAACGTGGGAACCCAAGGAACTTATGATGAAGAACCACCCGAGTCTTTTCATGCAGTAGTATTATAGAAATTTCAAGGATGAAATTATTTGAAGGAGGGGATAATGTAACACCCCAAGCTTCTATGGTACGTTTCTCTTTGAATAATGTAATAGCGTGTGTTGTACGCAACATCGAGTTCTAACACACACCACAACTGATCAAACTAGCCGTTATGAATAGTAATACCTACTTTTTGAAATTTCATCTCTCAAAATGGAATTCATTTTTGGATTCGGAGTATCGAATTTAGCCTAAGGTGTAATTTTGGTTATTTTCGGATAACATTAATATTTTGATGAATAGTGAAAATTACTAAATTTTAATTAAAAACAAATTTTTTAATCAAAATAATTAGTAGTGATAAATTATGAATTTGAGTGGTTTTAATGTATATTTAGAATATATTTTTACCATTTAATACAATGTTGGTCATTGGACATAATTTCACAATTAAACCGAACTTAAACAAGTATCAATCTTTTGATAGTTATTATATCTTAAAAACACGCTTTTTGTTTTGACTACGGGAATTAATTTTAAATTAATTTCTTCCACTTCTGTGTTTTGAATTTGGGAAAATGGATTTCTTATTTGGAATCAGGATGTCAAAATTTTGTAAATAGGTAACTATTATTTTTATACATTTTCAATAATTACTTCGGTAAATATTTTATTTACCATGGTTAAAGGGTAATTCCGGTAAATAAGGGTTAAAAAATAATATTATAATAATAAATAATTACCCAAAAACGTTTCCTAACCTTATTGGTTGATACATGTTCGACCATTGGCATCTTTCGGTCTATTTTGGGACCCCATGGTGCCACTTTTAAGTGATAGGGACACTTTATTTTAATTAAGTTAAAATGAATAAAAAATTGACAAAAGCATATATCTTTTAGAAAAACAATTTTTACATAGGGTTATATATGTTAGATTTTCAACTATAAATATTTATTAGAAAGATAAAAAGATTTCCAACATAATTATATTTTATTTATAATTTTTAGACATTAAATAATTTAATTTATGTATGACACAATGACGATGCAGTAATTACCATAATAGTGATAAATTTAAATAATTGATATTATAAATACCAAAATAAATATAATTTGAGAATTTTAATGAATTACACTAATTTTATAGGATAATGATACATATTAGGATTTATTTAATAGACCTTGTTCTAAGTAATCATTCTGTTATGTTTTTTACAAAAACCAACTATTGAATTGTCTCAAAATTGACAAAAAAGAGTTAGAAAAATATTATATTATTAATTGATATTAAATTCCTAAAAATCCAAGGTTTGGCAAACTTTCATGATATTTTTATCATTAATGGACCACTTGGGGTCGCTTCTATGTATATAGTATTTTTATTAACCATATAATATAAAAATACAAAGAGACATTGTAAAAGTGAAACTAATTAACTAAGAGTTAATACATAAAGATAAGGTTAGTATAATGAACCAAACCTATCTAAATTCTATTGGTTGAGTGGCTTGTGACCTATCCCCACCTTAAAAGTCAAATAATCCACTTTGGAGCCATTAGAATCTGAATATGAATTTATTATAAAATAATATTTCTAGCTTTTCCAAAGGTGCCCCTCACCCCTCTTATAAAAAGGGCACTCCCCCTTATCATTAACTAACTCCTTCAAAGCCTTTTGTTTCGGCCAACCTCTGCCCAAATACTCTATAAAAATCCCTCACTTAATCCTAGAGGCGTTTCTTTAGTCAGAAAGCCAACTTAAGGAGCCCTTTTGATCAAATCAAAAGGAAGAACCCAAAGAAGAGGTAATGATTTCACCACCCTTTTTCAAGTTCCTTTCTTCTTCCACTTATTCTTTCTTTGTTATTACCATTCTAAAATAATAACTCCAGTATCTTATATATAAGTTGATGTTATTATAAATATGGTACAATCTTATTCAGTATTCTATCCATCCTTTGAATAATATGTCACCATACGTGCGTACGTACGGCTTACCGTCTCCACGTCGTGGTGTAATTGTTATTCAATAAATTATTATTTGGATGGGTATAATAATGATGTGTAATTAATGTAAATAATAAATGTAACATGATAATGATTCTTTATATATGATATACCATCTAATTATATATAATTTCAATATCAAAATAATGATATTGTCGCTCGTGCATACGTACGGACTACCGTCTCCACAAACATGATGAGATTCATTCTCCATAGTATCCATTCAAGTATAATTCTCATTTGATGATTAATAATAGTATATAAGGACTTGATATCATTCTGGATATGATTAATATACAACCTATCCATGACCAACATGGCTTACGTAAGAAAACATATAAAAAGAAACGAGTAAGTTAACACCTGAAACAAAGATAATACTAAGATATTATTAACAAATCAATGTTAAAAGATCATATATGATATAATATTAATTTATATGATTCTTTTATAATTTAATAACAATTATTTCACCATTATACATGAGTTTAACCTACCCATAACCAAGGAAAAGTACAAGGTAAGGGTTATTTCACAATCTCTTCATTATCCGAGTTGTTTATATACTGGGATCTCTTTAACATCCACATCCATGTTTCTTAAAAATGTATTTCAAAACATTATTACTATTTTAAAGAAATATGGGTTAAAGTAATTTATACCATTGTTTGACATTTTATAAGAGTTTTATAAAGGAATCTTTCTGTCGTTTTCCAAACAAGGTGCTTTTTAACCTTTTCGACAGAATTAAGGTAAGAATGTTTTTTAACTTATACGGTGGGTACGGCTATTTTCCGCCGTTATAAAATCGTCGAAGCTTCCCTTAAAATATTATAAGAATATTTTCAAATAAAATGTTTTATTTTATAAATATATAACTCTAAAATTAATTCAAAATAGAAAGAGATATTTCTCTAAAAGAGTTTTGATTTCATCTATGTCAACATCCTTTGATGGATTTTACGCTTATTTGAAGTTGATTTATTATGATAAAAAACTTATATACTGTATTAAAGGTTTTGTGATATTTTTTACTGTGGATGTGCTATTTTTATTCCATTCATGGTTTATGGAGAAAGTATTGACATTTCATATGCTAGTTTTAATACGAATGTTTATGTTATGTTTAAACCTTTTCATATGGGAATGCATTGGACTTAATATGTGGTGGGTGGAACCCACTATAGCACCTCAATGCATTAGTAGGTCTCATGAGACAAACTAGTGTCTTGGAACAAGGTCTTGACAAAATCTTATTTGTAGTCTTGGCACGAGGCCTTGGCTATGTGGTTATGATAGTCTGGCATTATGCATTCCATCATTATGAAAGTGGTTATTGATATTTCATGTGATTATTCGATTAGTATAATATCCATGTGAATAATTAAATAGCATTATTTAATTTTATTTTTGCCACACTATGTTGAAGTTTAAGTTTAAAAGACTTTTGTTTTACTTATACACTGTCTTAAATGTTTAATTCTTATTTATGAAAGTTTCCGCTATATTGTTATCCCTACTGGGCATTTGAGGTCACCTCTTTTCTATGTTTTATTTTTCCTAGGATGTTATGATGTAAATTATGAATGACCTGCAGGGATCTTATGAGGGGATAATAGTGTGGAATATGTAGACAATATGTCGATGTAGTAGTTTTTCACTTTATGATGTAATGTAAAACTTTATGAATATATCTAGTGTTTCCAAGGCTACTAAACCAATCGGTCTTTCGAGATTTGAACTTTCTTGTGATCATGCCAATGTTATGAAATAATGCACCCACTCTGGGTAACTAGGGTCAGGGCGTTACAAGTGGTGGGTGTCTTTGTGAGGTCAGAAAGTGGTAACGATGATGAAGATGAGTGGAAGTAGTTTCCCAACTGCGGATCCCAGAAGTAAGATGACTTGATGGCATGTAAAATAGTCGCCCATGCCCATGGTATTATTCAGGCTTTCCTGAGTCAGCAGGAGCCTTCAAAAGCTACAACTAGTGTCTTTGTATCATCATCTCAGCCGACCTCTTCCCAAAAGAGAAAGCGTCGGTGGCGTAAGAAGAAGCAACACGCTCCACCAATGTCTTCGTCATCCCGCACTCTTGGTGGCTTAATGCCCTTTGAGATGGGGATCCCTCCAAGAATCCGCCCAGTGGTGGAATATTCATCAAGTGAAAGTCAGGGGTACTCTTCGGTTAATACCGTGGAGTTGGTAAATCCCTATAAGACTCCCGACGAGGGGGAACTCCAGGCGAACTTCCCCAATGTCCCCAGAAGATTCCAACTTCGGTGGAATCGTGGCCACATGGGTCATCAAGGAATGTCACCTGGTGCTATCAGGAATACCATACACACCACTGATACCAGACAGCAAGCCCAGCGCAGAGCTCAACATGTGCAACCTCCTCATCTAGTGTTCGCAGATCATCTTCCACCGCTGTTTGTGATACTAGATCAGGCAGAGCTGCATCATTCGTACCACATCTAGTCTCTCCCTACAACAGGACAATCTTAGTTGTCCATCTCTCATCTGGATTCTACTCCTCTAGCTTCAATAAGCGAGCAACAGAACATGCCTAGCACTAGCAAGCCACCGGTCCAGCTGGCAGGGCCCGTTGTGCCTCCAATTGCAGTGTTGCCTCCTGTAAGTAGAAGCATGTGCTTGGCACTAAAGTATGATGTCCTCAAGCATATTGCCAACATCCCAGCGAGGCACTATATCCTCGAGGATCTTCTCTTGTCATCAGACATGCGTGAGGCACTCATCAAGGCTCTAAGGAGCCCCCTCTAGTTTGAGACTGAGGTAGCAGCTGCAGAAGCCTTCCAAGATGATACAATTGAGAATGAATAATTCTAGGAAGTTATCTCATTCTCTAGTGAAGATGAAGACCCTCCCATACAGGGGAACATTTGTCCACTATACATCACTAGTCAGTTCAATGGCGTGGAGGTCCGCTGCTGTCTTGTTGACATGGGTTCTGGGATTAACCTAATCCTGACTCGGATACTTCGGAAGTTGGGGTTGTATAAGGATGATTAAACTCCCTCCGACCTAAGAATGTAGGGATACAATAGGACCGAGGAGACCCTGGTCGGCATGATCAATTTGAAGGCCCAGTTTTGTGGCCTAGCTACCAGTAATGAATTCATGGTTTTCTCCTAGGACACCGCATACAATGCATTGATGGGAAGGCCATGGCTCCACCAACATGCAATAGTCCCTTCATCATATCAGCAATGCCTCAAATTCTCCGTCAATGGTCGAGTAGGCGTTCTCTAAGGAGATGCATCTCCCTTCGCCTCTTGTAAATCTCATTATCTGGACACTGACCATTACAAGAGTAATGATAAGAAGATTATGACAAGTGAGGTTGAACCCACCCCGGTTAAAAGTGATCCCTCTGCAGGTCTGGATAACTCCTATGTCTTCCCAATCCATCGAATGGGGGCCACAACCCCTGATATGGATTAGTGTTTTGTTTTTTCTGGTACTAGAGGAAGGCTTATTTCAAAGTCCAAGCGACGATGAAAAATCTCCTCGTACTCCTACACCAACCAGGATCAGGTGATCCCGGAACCTCCTACCCCCGTACAATATCGTGACGTCTGCCCCATGGAAATGGAAATAGGTCATATTTGTTTGTTTCATCAGGCTGGGATTAACTAGCTCAAGCCGACGTGCCACTATTTCTTTGACATAATCTATTGTGGCCCTATAGGCCGAAGACCAGACAATATTGGGTCATCTTCCTTCATCTACATGGTCTCAGTAGCGCATGAATCCCCTGATGTGATGACCACTGCCGCTCAAGTTAGAACCAGCTTCCCATCAGAGTCTAGTAGCTCAGAAGTGACTTCCACCGCTGAAGATCCCTCCACAAGTGGAGAAGACGATCTAGAGGATGCTCCTCCTGGCTTTGAAGAAGGCGTCTCTACCACCGTCGATGAACTGGTACAGGTGAACCTTGGTAGCAAGGCAGATCTGAGTCCCACATTGATCAGTGCTTCTATATCCCTTGAGAAGTAGCAACGTTACGTGGACTTCCTTAAGCAACACCATGATGTGTTTTCTTGTAGTTACAGCGAGATTCCCGGACTAGATCCCCAGGTAGCCATCCACTACCTTGGTCTCCTGACAAACCATTGTGGTTTCAAGAAGCCTCCCAGAAGGATGCACCCTTCTCATGGTGCTATGGTTTATGCCAAAGTTTACAAGCTCATCAAAGACAACTTTATCAAGGAAGTCTAGTACCCCAAGTGGCTAGCCAACGTTGTTCTAGTAAGGAAGAAGAATGGGAAGATCAGAGTCTCTATTGACTTCCGAAATCTCAACCACCACTGTCTGAAGGTTGAATTTCCCCTTCCAGTGAAAAAATTGTTGATTGATGCAATGGCAAAGTTCCAAGACCTCTCCTTCATGCATGGGTATTCCAGGTACAACTAAATCTGGATGGCCCCTGAAGACGAGGAGTCCACCGCTTTCAGGGCCCTCACGGTACATTCTGTTACTAGGTTATGCCCTTCGGCCTGAAAAATTCATGTTCCACTTATCAGAAGTCCATGCACCGCATATTCAAGCCAATTATTAGAACATTGGTGGAGTGCTATGTGGACGATATGGTGATCAAATCTCGTCAGCTCTAGGACCATATAATGGACCTTGAGAAAGTACTCCACTTCCTCTATTCCCGCAACTTGAAGATAAACCCGTTGAAGTGTTCCTTTGGGGTCATCTCCAGGAAGTTTCTCGGCTTCGTTTTCAGATATTGGGGAATCGAGACCGACCCAGAAAAGGTCAAAGCCATCATCCAAATGCCTCCCCTGAGTAATATTCGGAAGCTTCGAGGTATTCAAGGCCACTTAGCCTACATACGCTGATTCATTTCAAATCTGGCTAGCTAGTTTAAGCTCCATTCTCGGCTCATGAAGAAAGGATCTACCAATGAATGCGACAAAGAGTGGAAGACAGCTTTCATGGAAGTCAAGCAGTATCTGCTTCAGCCTCCCATCATGGTGCCACCCATCACTGGAAAGCCTCTAGTCCTTTATGTGACCACCTTGGAATGGTCTCTTGGCACCCTGCTTTCCCATAAGAATAATTAGTGGAAAAAGAACATCCACCACTACCTCAGCTGCATGCTCCTCGATATGGAGACCAGATACTACCCCATCGAAAAGAGTTTCCTTGCACTCGTGTTTATATTGCAGAAATTGTGACATTACATGAAGAACCATGAGGTACAATTGGTCTCTCTGGTAAACCTACTGAAGTGCATCCGGAACCACCCCATATTGACTGGTCGACTAGCACGGTGGGTGGTAATTATCCCAAAGTTTGACATCAGGTTTGTGCCCCAGAATGCTATCTAGGGGTAGGCATTGGTAGACTTCCTAGCTACTCATCCAACCACCGCAGATCAATCCATGGAACTAGATTTTCTTGATGAGGCAATCCTCTCAGTCTATCACACCATCTCATGTTGGAAAATGAACTTCGATGGTGCCTCCTAGAGCCCCATCGGTAGGAGGCTCAATGATCCAAGGCTCAACAGAGTGAGTCTGGGTATCATCGTCATTACTCCGGCGCAAGCTGTTCTGCCGTATTCATTCCTGTTGTCTGAAGGATGCACCAACAACGAGGTATAATATCAGCCTCTTATCACTGGCCTTGAGCTGGCCCTTCAGATCGATGTGCCCCATTTGCATGTGAAAGGGGATTCTGAACTAGTCATCAAAAAGCTCAATGGTGACTATGTTGTTTGAAATCCAAAGCTCATGCCATTGTTGGAGTGCACCCTCCATCTAATGGCTCATTTCCTTTCTCGACCAGAGGTTACCCATGTCCCTCAGTCACAGAATGGTCAACAAGATACTTTGGCCGGTTTAGCTGCGTCACTTGCAGAACCCGAGTAGAATGATCTGACTATACATGTGGCACATCAGAGAGTCATTTCCCCTATCATCTCAGAAGATGATGATGGCCCATAGGTAATTCATCTTACTGCCAGATCCTCCATGTTAGGAGCCCCATGTTCTTGAGATGCAGTGGTTGAAATGACTCCCGAATGGAGAGAACCTTTTGTCGAGTATCTACAAAATGGTTGCCTCCCATCTGATCGGGCCGAGCACGAGCGAATCCGATGTCGCGCGCTGCAGGTTTCCCTACAGAGTGGTCCCGGCCTTGATAAAACCCTCTATAAGTGTGGTTTTGATGGAATTATCCTTTGTTTCATTCAAGGAGTCAATAATTCTTAGGTCATGCAAGAGATTCATTCCAACTCCTACGGTGCCCACCAGGCTGGACCGAAGGTGTCCCATCAGATTCGGAGACTGGGGTACTATTGGCCCTCTATAATCCATGATTCTATTGAGTTTTCCAAGAGGTGTCACGCATTCCAAGTGTATGATAACTTCCTACATCGGCCACCAGAACCACTCCACTCCACCAAGTACTCATGTACATTTATGGTGTGGGGACTTAATGTCATGGGACCCTATCCAACAATGGTATATCACCATTGTAGGTTTATCATGACTGCCACATATTTCTTCTCCAAATGGGAAAAATCATCCCCACTCAAGGAAGTCAAGGCTCGATCCATTTTCAATTTTCTGATCTCCAACATCATCTACCAACTTGGACTCCGTCACGTTGTACTCACAGACAATGGCACCGACATCTGAGCAATCAGGCGCAGGAAAATGGACAGATTGAGGCATTCAACAAAACCATCTCTAACATTTTGTAGATATGGTTGTCTAGAACAAGAAGTGTTGGATGGAAAAGCTCCCCAATTCCCTATGGTCTTATCGGATTATTCCCACAATTCCACCCAGGTGACCCCATACTCACTGGTGTATGGGGACGAGGCCATCCTGCCCATCGAGATCCAGCTGCCATCATTACACAATACAGTCTATGACCAGCAGGAGTCAGATAAGGTTTCTGAAATCTATCTAGATGAATTGGAAGCACATGACGATAGTAGGCTATGTGCCCTTCACAATCTTGAAAGGCATCAGAATAAGATATCTAGAGCCTTCAACAAGAAGGTTCGCCTCTACACCTTATTTCTAGGGGACCTCATATTGGCCCTCCGAGAACCAATGATCCCTGGAAGGAAACCACCCAAGTTGGATCCCAAATGAAAGGGACCTTACATCATTCATAGGGTTTACCCCAATGTATCATACTACTTGGTAACCATGGATGGTGAGCTCATAACTCCGCCCACCAATGCTATGTTCCTAAAGCAATACTTTGTCTGAACCTCATGGTATAACACGAACTTAAGTTGTATGATCTTGCATGACCTTAAACTGAACAGTCCTGCATGATTTAAATTTTGAATCTTCCTTCATGAAATTAAACTTCATTTTCAAAACTACATGTGGCTTGATTCCCATCCTCATGGGATACGTAGGAATGCTCAGACGCTTCATTTTGACCCCAGTCCCAAACTCTTCTCTTCGACTATCCCCCTGGGTATAGTTTTCTCAAATTGTCCTTTCTTGATATGGTGTATGCTTCTGTATCCCCACTCATACAAGGATTATAAGGGTCTCACCTTGTGCCTGCTCCAATTCTTATATCCTCCCACATCTTCACCGTATGATGTTAAACAACATGCCCTTTAAGAACTACATGTGTCTTTATTTCCATCCTTATGGGATATGTAGGAACGCCCAAACATTTCATCTGTTGACCTATCCCAAACGCCAGAATCTTCCCTCCGGGATAAGATGTATGATGGGGGTTCACTTTTTCCACAATTCGTATCGAGACAACCTCGACCCTGCTGTACGTCCTGCTCCCTAGAGATGTTCGCCTCTTTGAAAGATGGGTACATATATGCTTCACCTGCTCCTTGACTGGGATTCCATCACCTTCCGCATCCGTAAGGGCCCCTGAATGGTATGAATGCATTGAATAAGGGCTCTCTCTTACCACTTCATGCCAACACCCTCAAGGATGTCGAGAAACAAGCCGATACAAGTCCCACATTTCAAATATGGTCAGCGGTTGATGCTCATTTGTTGCTCCCATTTCAGGACACTGTAGGGATATTGTGTTGTGAACATGGTCAACAGTTGTCCTGGATCATTGTGATCACCCCTCGATGTCCCAATCTTTAATTGTAGTGTTACATTCTACCCCTTTGTATCTACAAGCGACAAAATTCCTCTGGGCGATGCCATCCATCATGCCCCTTTTCCTTATCATGCCCCCGTCCCAGATTCTGTCTTATGGGATTGTACGGTATGGTGTGGGATTATGTTCTCCTTCATGTTTGGTTATTCGCCATGTCATACACATCCCCATATGAGACAACTTATCCTCCCTCATCCTCTCTATAAGACGTTAAACTGTAAGCTGGTCAGGCCATCCTGACCAAGGCCCCATAGCCTTTTCTGGACCCTTGCCCAAGTTATCTCTCTCACGGGATTGTGCGGTATGGTACAAGATTATGTCCTCATTCACGTCAGGTTATTCTCCATGACATAGACCTCCCTTATTTGGAGTATCCTACTCCCCCCTCGTCCTCACAGCATGATGTTAAACTGTGAGCTGGTCAGGCCATCCGAACCGTGACCCAGCCTTTGGCCCCTTGGCCTTTTCAGAACCCTGGCCCAAGTTCTCTCTTACAAGACCATGTGGTTTTGTACAAAATTGTGTCCTCATTCATTTCGGGTTACTTTCCACACCGTACACATCCTCGTTAGGTTACCCTACCCCCCAGGCTTCTTCAAGACTACATGTGGCTTGATTCCCATCCCTATGGGATACGTAGGACCACCCGAATGGATAGACTTCGCGTCCAGCACCATCTCTCAGAAATCCCCATTTTACCTTGGCACCTTGGCCTACCCTGTCTTCTCTGGACACCTTCAATGACCCTCTTCGGCGGTTCACCAATGTGCTTAACGGTACTCTGGTTTAGTACCAGGAATGTCGGCCTCTACTCGAACATGCTTCCACCCACTTTTCAGGCTTTATGTTTTTCTTCATTAGGGCTTCCATGACATTTCACACCTGAAGGACCCCCCAAGTGGCATGGATGCTAGGCCTAAGGGCTCTCTTACCATTACGGGCCAAGGCCCCCAAAGGTCGCAGACAACAAATCGATACAAATCCCGTGTTGTGAATACGGTCAGCGTTCGATGCTCATTTGTTTTTCTCACTTCAGGAAAATGGGATATGGATGTTGAATTTCTGTCACGGTTAACAACTTTCCTCCATCAAGCCCAAAATGTCAGTTACATGATTCGCATCCTTCTCCACATCATTGTGTCCAAGTAGAACTTCGAAACTCTTAGTACTATTCCTCAGTGCACATCTGCGCGTTAGGAGAACCAGAGTCATGATAGGGGATCCGCACTGATTACCCTTTGGTGTGAATTCCATGTGCTACAATTGACTGTTGACGCTCCTTTCGTCACAGAATCTAAAAATCGGAAAAGGGGAATATCTGAGTCCAATGTGATTCATCCTTTGATGAAACATCAAAAATCGACAAAGGGATGAACAAGGAGAACATTGCCCATAGGTCGCGCAAGTTCCCTCATGGTCGCGCAAGTACACTTGCGCGCCGCCTAGTGGTCGTGCAAGTACTTGCGTGACGCCTTATGGTCGTGCAAGTGACTTGCGCGACCTAAGTGATAACCGCCCGGTAACCACCCAGGGTCTTCTTTTGCCTATAAATAGACCATGTGGGCCCCCCATTAGAGAGGATCTTTTTCCAGAAACTCGGATTGAAGCTCTCGACGCCCAAGTCTCTTCTCAAAGCTTCCGGAACACTTCTAAGGTAATTTCTTACCTAGAACGGAAGATCTAAAGAGAAGAAGGAAGGCCTAAGTGTTGAAACTTATCAAACACTTGCACGCTGACTTATTTCCTTCAATATAACTTGCGCGTCCCTTTTCTGGAAGAACCTCGAGAACATTCTAAAGGGTTTAAAAAAGAGTCGCTCAAGTATTTCATTGCTAGTTGAAAATCGCGCAAATACACTATGTGTCGCGCAGGTATACCTGCGCGACCAACACTTGCGCGCCCACGGAAGACTTGCGCGACTTGCAAGACTTACGCGCCCCTATCTTTTTGGGTGCCCATCTTGCCCATTTTTACCCCTCTTAAGCCATTTCACCTTTCCTTTTCAAGATTCAGTCTTCAAGACACTCTTCAAAGCCATTTATGGCATGATTTCTTGATTTGACTTTCTTATCTGAAAGGAATTCTGTGGAATCTCTCTCAAAGTCTAGTGATTTAAATATCCTTATGTCACTAAAATACGGAGAGTTCATTCATATAACCTCATCCTTTAAGATGAGAGAATCCTAACCTGGGTCTCCTTTTCAGGAATAATCCCCAGTGATAAAACCTTTAATCTGGGCATCTTCCTCAGGAGTAAGCCCCAAATTCATAATGTTCCCAACCTCAAATATGGGCATCCTCCTCAGGAATAAGCCCCAAACCTTAATCCCTAACCTGGGTCTCCTTTTTCAGGAATAAGACTCAGTCATAACCTTGGGCATCCTCCTCAGGAATAAGCCCCAAACCTTAATCCCTAACCTGGGTCTCCTTTTTCAGGAATAAGACTCAGTCATAACCTTGGGCTTCCTTTTAAAGAATAATCCCCAAATCTCCTAACCTGGGTCTCCTTTTTCAGGAATAAGACTCAGTCATAACCTTGGGCTTCCTTTTAAAGAATAAGCCCCAAGCCTCCTAAACCTGGGTCTCCTTTTTCAGGAATAAGACTCAGTCATAACCTTGGGCTTCCTTTTAAAGAATAAGCCCCAAGTCTCCTAACCTGGGTCTCCTTTTTAGGAATAAGACTCAGTCATAACCTTGGGTCTCCTTTTCAGGAATAAGCCCCAAGTCCCCTTAAATTTCTCTTAACCAGTTATAATTTACCTTTGATTTGGGTTTCCTTTTCAGGAGTAAAACCCCATCATAAGTCCCCTCCTAATTTGGGCATCCTCCTTAAGAGTAAGCCCCAAGATTAGAGTCTTCAAATCTCCACGAAGCACATATAACTTTATGGACCCTGTTCATGGATTTTCTCCCTAAAAGTAAATCCTAAACCTTCATCTATCTGGGTAGTCATCCATACATAAGCCCCAAACAAATTCTTATGATTGCATCTTTCATGGCACAATTGTCTAAATTTTACCAATACCTCTTGTTTCTCACACCGAGCATGACTCACGTGAGCTTAGAGTGTAAAAGTAATTATGAAATTCATCTTTGAGCCATCAATCATAAACATCATACTCCATTTCTCGAACTACGTGGGTTCTGATTCCTTTTCCAAAACAAAGGATACGTAGGTAGCCAATTTATGGGTTCGATCCCAACATTGAAATAATCCATGTCCTTCTGAATGAAGATAAACTTCAAGTGCCCCACTGAGTGGCTTTAAAACCAGCCTGGTCATCATAATGACCAAGAGACTTTTATATAAATGTTTTGAAGGATACCATTGACCAAGAATCTCTAAACAGATATAGATGATTCTCTATTGATGAAGAACCTCGAATACATATAAAAGATTCTCTAAATTCCTTGCATATTTAATTATTGATTGTTAAAACTAAAGGAAAGCACATTTTATACTTGGTAATGTAATAAGGATTCATGAACATAACTTAAATCAATAAAGAGAGTCCCGGAGTAGACAATAATTCCCCTCAAAAAGGTGTGATGAGTCCGACCTCCCATCCTCTCGACCAATGCAAATTCCTAAGCCTCATTAGTCCACAAGCTAATGAGCGCCTGCCTTTGGAAAGTAGGTCCAAATGGATGTGGAATCATTGGATGTTTCCGGTTCTACAAACAAACCCGTTAGAAACCGATCGGAACGTTTGAATCTTCCGTCCAGGAGGTCATCCCCGGATTCCGTGTGAAACAAAAATGGTGAACCCGACGTGAATCCTTAACCAAGTTAAAGTGATATTCTTCTTATTTGTTAGGCCCCTTGGGCCAACAAAGAAATCATTTACATGTGCTCATCCAAAAGATGCAGTGGACGGATTCATCTTGATTATGTCTGTTACATGGAACAAGCACTCTTTTCTCAAGATCTTCTGCAAAATGGCTTTCCTTAAATTCACCCCTGTGAATACTGCTGCTGTGAACACCTCTACTGTGAGGTCTGCTGCTGTGAAAACCAATGCTGCTACTCTTGCTGGAACGTCATCCGCCCTGAGGATGACATCACCAACTCAGCATCTTCAACGCTGGGTTTCTAATGCACTGGTTAAGGAGTACCGTCGCAACGGTACTATCCCAACTCTGGAGGCCGCTCGTCAAGCCCTCCAAGTTAACAACTCTACCTGGTCGTCCGGACAACGGCGGCCAACAATCAAGAAGCAGGCGGTGCTGACTACCACCTCCAACCGTTTCGGGTCGTTATCCCCGGAACGCAATTTCCATTCACTCCCTTACTCTGAGGAAGTGAATGAGCAGGTCCCGCAGAACCTTAATTCAAAAAGACAGGAGTCCTTCTCAAGGGATCCCATCAACAATCGCCACCAGACTCGTGCGGTAGTGCGCCCTCAACATGATGAGGGTACCGACTCCAGGAATTCAGCTCAGGTTCCTCGAACCCGAGCAGGCATGATGAACCGCCAGAGACGGAATCCGGTTAACAATAGGCGGGTTGTCATCCCTTCCATCTCCGGAGAAGTCCACCAACCTAACTTGGTGGCAAACAACGAGCAGGCATACACACCTGTTCGTTTTAATTCCACTGTCCAGCAGACTCGTCTGACAGCATCAAGCCTATCCCGCCAGGCAATTAGGGCGGAGTACCATAGGCATGAACATACACCTGCTTATACATCACCAGTTAGTCAGCAGGCTCGTCTGACTACAAATGATGGATCTCATCAACCGCGTTTGGCAAAGTGTAATCAGCAGGCACATACACCTGCTAATACTAATCAGGCCTACCAACAGTCTCGCTTGGTAGCGCCCGGAGAAGTCAGTCGGAAGGTCCCGACGAAAAACAGGAGGCAGACTCAACTCTCTGCCTCCACACTTGAGTACTGTCAGGATTCACTGACAGGAAAAGGAGGACAGGAGCAGGCACATACACCTACTCCAAGCCCGGAATGGACGTATATCCCCGTTCCGGCGGCTGAAGTCACCAAACATATTTTGTCAATGGTGAAAGAGCAGAAGCAAATTCCTGCTCATATTCTGGATGCTTGCCAGGATATCATAACAGCTTCAGCATCATCTCAGGGACAGACACATAAATCTATCCCTATCAATGGAGTGACACATCAACGATTCACTCCGGAACAGACACACACATCTGTTCCAGTCCAAGAGGGTTATGGGGCATACTCCCCCATATCATACGGACAACCAAGTCAGGCACATACACCTGATTTGAGTGGAGATCGTCAGCCTAACCTGTCCATCTTTCCTGATCAGGCACATACACCTGCTCAGAGCAATCACTTTTGTCATCAAGTGGTTTCTAAAGCGAGTAAGAAGGCATCTAAGAAAAAGATCCACCCAGCACAGTCAGGAGATCAAAGGCCAATCTGCAACAAGGCCTTGCTCGATGCTAGAGTTCTTGAAGCCCTCAGACATTTATCTGTCAGAATTCAAGATTCTACTCCCTCAGTTCCCAATAACGGGAACATTAATTCTGGATGTCTTCAACAGACACTTCCTCATGAAGACTTGCTTCATGAAAATTCGGTCAATCTTGAAGTTTCTTCTTCAGATGAGAGCCACAGGAACCCTCTGTGTGGTCAGAAGACCAAGGAGCAAGAGATTTCATCTTTTGTTGTAACCCATCATGACGGTCCTCCTCATGGTGATGAACTTCGCTGCGAAAGTCCTCTCCGCAGTAGTGATTCACGTTGTCTCGAAAATTCTTCAGAAGGCAATGTAGTGACGAGAAAGCCCTCCTATCTCGAGGCACATGAAAACGTAAAACCAGTCATGTCTGATGCTTTACTATCGGCAGGTGAAACTCTTTCTCCATCAGAAGATAGACTGGGGTTCAGGTTATTCTCTGAACCATCCCTGGGTCATTCATCTTCCAGCATGAATAGTGATTTCTCTACCAATCTTGTTGAATCCGATGAAGCTACTAGGAAACACCAACTCTGGTCCAAACAGGTAGAAGAATCTTCATTTAATGATAAAGATGAAATGCTGAACATGAGGAAAAAACTGGAAAAAGGTGAAGTACCAGTCATGTTTTGGCCTTTGGCTGACTCCCAGTACGACATTCCAAAGATGTTGACGGATGATGGAATCCATGATATTCGTCTCAACATATGGAAAACTCTTTGTCAATTAAAGAAGAAGGTATTATCTTACGATGAATATGAAAATCATCTTAAGATAATAGAAGGGTTACAACGCCAGATTGATTTGGCATCTCTATTAGTCTCTCGGTATCCGATGGCTGAAAAGCAACAGAGAACCCTTCAACGTTCATGCCTTGGCGCACTAAGAAAATTGCGTCAGTTAATTGCCAATGCTCCATCTGATGTTCATATCAGAGGATGGGGTGTTCACGGAGCACTACATTTCATAGTGCTTTCCAGTCAGCAAAGCCCGCCGAAAATGGTCTCATGCAATGTTATTGCCCATGGCCGGCCACAGTCAATGGGCTATGTTCAGAATCAAAAGCTTTCTCAAGAACAAGCTTCAACTAGTTCCTCTCAAAATCAAGTATATAGAGAACAGGTTGTTGAATTGCTCCTACATCAAGCAGGCGAGAATATTGCACAAGCCTCTCGTCTGGAGCAAACACGTCATCAAATGATAGATGTTTCGGAAATCATCCAACGTTCTGTTGAACCAGGTGATAAAAGTGGATACAGGTTAATGCATCCAGCTAATTTCCGAACAAAGATTCGCAAGATCAAGAGAGATTTTAAGAAGATCTCAGACATAGCATGTCAAGAGACACCCCAGTTTGCCAGACTGGGGACTTCTCTAACCCAACCCTCAGAGTCAACAAATGGGATTCGAGGAGTTGAGCGGAAGCAGCAGGAACATCCCCAGTCCACCGGACTGGGGACTTTTTCAAATCCTCAATCCCTCCCTCAGAGAAAGTCAGTATTCTCTCGATTAGGGAATAAGCCTCAAGAGGAACGAAGAGCCAAGCTGTCAGGAGATTCTCTCCAAGTGACGGTTCTCCAAGAAATTCCTGAGGGATCATGTCAACGGAATGTCATGTCTCATCATCGACATGGAAGGAGACAATATCACAGAAATGATGATAGAAAGGATTCCATGCAATATGCATCCATTAATGTCATCAATGTCGTTTCTGCTGATTCACCAGATGAGGCTCAATAAGAGGGATCAGTCGAAGAGGTTCCTACTCAAGAAGTTGCGCACACAGACCTAAATGAAGAAGGTGTGCGCACACGTAATCAAAGGCTTACCCAAAATCTGGGTATTCCTTCAAGTAACCCACTTCCCCCTCTCCGAAAAGGATCCAATAAGGGGAAAGGAAAGAATCAGGTTACTTCTCACCCTTCCTCTGAAGGAGGTCAATCGCTCTCATTAGAGCAAAGGTTTGCACAACAGGAGGAAGAAATGAAAGAATTAAGAAGGTTGAATGCAGAACTACTTCAGAGTAGTCTTCTTATTAAGAATGCTGAAGTCCGACAGCCGAAAGAATTTGTTGTAACTAATGAGATGGATCAAGAATATCCTCCTTTATTAGTACAACCATAGAGGTCTAATCCTACGGGTCAAACGCAACAACGGTTGGAAGCACTACCATCAGTTGCAGCACCAACCACCACGTCTTTCCAAGCTCCATTCATTGCACCTACCCAAAACCAAGTTCAACCTGACATTTCTCAAAAGTTAATAACTACTATTGAGTCATTAACAGCTCGGTTAGAATCTATGGAAGGGAAACGGGCGCAAGTTCAACCTGAAAAGAATGTTTACCCTGAATGGGTAGATTCAATTTCTCCTCCATCCAGTTTTGGAAACCCTATTTTCCCTACATTCAATGGATCAGTCGACCCTGAACAACATTTGACGCATTACATGTCTTGTTGTGATCCTATGATGGGAACTCCAGAGCAGCAAGAAGCAGTGAAACTCAGATGCTTTGTGCGAACCTTGCAAGGACCAGCTTTTGTCTGGTATACAAGCTTGCAATCCCAATTAGTCATCGGATGGGAGGATCTTCGTCAAAAATTCCTTCTTCAATTTAGCTCAACTTTGCCAAAAACCGACAGTTTTCGATCTTACAAACTGCAAGCAAAGGGAAAATGAATGAGTCTCTGATTTCATTGATCGTTGGAAGGGATTAACATATCCCTTGAGTTTATCACTCCCTCAGGAGGAATTATTTCCAATCAGTGTGGCAAATTTGCGTGACAAATTACGCACGCCATTGATCCCTGTGAAATACACAGGAGGGTTTCGAGACCTTACTTCAATCGCTCAACAGATTGAAGATTCCCTTATACAGGCTAAGGTTAAATCTCGTGTAATTCCATCAGCTCCAGGAAGAAGAATGGGTAAAGCAGAAACTGCTATAGTTATGCTTAAACAGGCACCTGTACCTATTTCTACTTCAAAACCTTCATCTTCTCGAAGGGCTCCACCTCATGAACGCCAACAACAAATGTTGTTTCGTCCAAATGATCAAAAAGATCAATGACGAAAACAATTTGAGGATATGAAGAGTAAAACATACTCTTTCCGAAGTGAGCAAGTTCCTGGTTACTTCATTTCAGCTCTGGAAAATAATTTGGTTCAATTACCAGTGCCGAAGAGGCCAAACAAGGAAGGAGATGAAGACCGTCCCAATTATTGTCCCTTTCATCAAATGTTGGGGCATCCCATCCAGGAGTGTTTTGTCTTTAAAGAACTCTTACAAAAGATGGTCGACTTGGGACAAGTCAAATTGAAGGGTTCTTCAGCTCATGTAGCGTGTATTACCTCAACATATCCAGAGGAAGGAGGCGAGTGGTAGGAAGTCAAAAGCAAAACTGCAAAAAAATATGATGATTGGATGGTCAGAAAGACAATCAATCAGACCCATTCCATTTTGCGAACACAATTGAAGAAGCCAATTGTGTCTCCTACAAAAGTTGCAGTAAAGCCTCCGTCAAAAGACAAATCCTCAAAAGGGCAGCGCAATTCAAAGAAGAAAGAGGAATCAGGAGAAGATGAGTATGTAGCAAAGCCTAAATTATCTTTGACTCTGGCAGATTTTATGCCATCTACTTCGAAGCCACGGGCACCGTCCCACAAAACAGCACAGCCTAAACAGGTTAACCAGGCAGAGTCTTTATCAGACGAAGAGTTAATCTTTGGTTCTGTTAATATGATTCAATTAACAGATTCATATTCCAGTCTTGATGAGCCTGAATTCCCTGTATCAAATAAGGGAACCCGAGGAAGTTCTAGATGTTCAGGATATAGGGGAAGACGTTGATCTTTCCGAAGCCACTACTCTAATTCTACCCCTGCTAGCACTGTATATGCAGCAGAAACTCGTGGTAGAGCCCTTCAGCGAGCTCAAAAAGAACAAGCAAGTTATTCTGCCAATGGCCAACTCAGTTTCGGCACAGTTATTTTGGAAGACCGATTAAAAGTTCCATCTTCTTTATCTAAGCAAGTAAATGGATCTAATCAATCTAATTTTCCAAAACCAAGGATGTTGCCAACTTCAATACAAGATGCATCAGCTTCCAAAGCATCTGCTTCCAAGGTACCTGCTAAACTGCATATTCCTATTGGGAAACGCAGACCTCTAGATCAAAAGTATGATATATTGAAACACTTGGCCCAAGTACCAGCCAAGTTATCAATTTTGGATGCTTTGAATCTGTCAAGAGATCTTCGGGAAGCACTCATCGAAGCTTTGTCAAGTCCTCAGGAGTTTGAAGCTGAAATTGCTGCAGCTGAAATCTATCACATAGAGAATAATCCTGCAGAATGCCATGCAGTGATATCTTTTACAGATAAAGATGAAGATGATGTTGTGCATGGGAACATAAAACCTTTGTACTTATCAGGAAAAGTCAATGGTATAGATGTTCGAAGAGCTTTCATTGACAATGGTTCAGGAGTCAACCTCATGCCCATTCGCACACTTCGTCGATTGGGCCTCACGGAATCTGATTTATCTCCTTCTACCATGATGTTGCAAGGATATGATAAAAATGAACAAGAACCACTGGGAGAAGTTACGCTCAGAACTCAGTTTGGAGATCTTGTTTCCAATTCAGATTTCATGATTGTTGATCAAGACTCAGCTTTCAATATCTTGCTTGGAAGACCCTGGCTACATCAGCATGCAGCTATTCCGTCATCATACCATCAATGTCTCAAATACTGTTTCGATGGTCAAGTTGGAACATTGTATGGTGATAAGGCCCCGTTCAAGACATGTGAGTCTCAATACATTGAGGCGGAATTTTATCACATGAAGGGAAGAGAAAAATCTACAATGAAGGAAATTACCAAAGTTAATGCTCTATATGGTTTGGAAAAAATTCCAATAAATCCATTTTCACATGTGAGTACAGATTATGTGTTACCTATCAGTCAAATTGACAAAATAGGCCCAAATCAAAATACTCTTATGGAAAGATCCATAATGTCAATTACGGCAATCGAGCCAGACAACATGGGAGAAATTGGTAACTTACCAAGCAGTGATGAAAGCATAAGTGGTGACGTTTTCATTTCGTCTACTGAAATCCAACAAGTCTATACTTCTCTAATCAGGCCATAAGAAGTTATAGCAACACCAGAGGTGAATATTGATGTCGATTCTCAATCCATCAACTCCTCTTTATTTCCCAAAGAAGACCCTTTATCATCAATAGGGTCGGAAATGGAAGCTTCTTCTTCAAAATGTGAAAATTTTGACATCTCTTATGATCATGAGAATTTCGTTTTTTCATCTACTTTGCAAGTAGAAACGGAAGAAATAAAACATGATGAAGAGGAAGGGGAAGATCTTAGAGATGCTCCTCCAGCATTTGAAGAGGGTATCTCTACCACTGTGGATGAACTCAGAGAAGTAAATCTGGGTACAGAGAAAGATCCACGCCCCACTTTAATTAGTGCGGCCATGACCCTTGAAGAGAAAGAGATGTATATTTCTTTTATAAAGAAAAATAAAGATATTTTTGCTTGGAATTATACAGAGATGCCTGGTCTTGATCCTGATGATGCCACCCATCATTTGGGTTTGCCAAAAGAACATCGAGGATTCAAGCAAGCCATGAGAAGAACACACCCAACCTATGCTTCCAAAATCGAGGCTGAAGTGTATAAGCTTATCAAAGCTAACTTCGTCAGAGAAGTTCAATATCCCAAGTGGTTGGATAATATTGTCCCTGTAAAGAAGAAAACGGACAAATTAGGGTTTGCATCGATTTCAGAGATCTTAATCAGTATTGTCCTAAAGATGATTTCCCAGTTCCGATTACAGAACTCTTAATTGATGCGACGGCTGGCTATGAAGTACTTTCTTTCATGGATGGATATTCTGGATATAATCAGATCCGAATGGCCCCAGAAGATGAGGAATATACAGCCTTCAGATCTCCTCAAGGTGTGTTTTGTTACCGGGTGATGCCCTTTGGTTTAAAGAATGCAGGTGCAACATATCAACGCGCCATGCATCGTATCTTCAAACCTTTTCTAGGGAAGTTTGTTGAATGCTATGTAGATGATTTGGTGGTTAAATACAAACAACGTTTTCATCACTTGGCTGATTTGGAAGTCGTATTCCACAAGCTTCGACAACATAATTTGAAGATGAACCCCTTAAAATGTGCTTTTGGGGTAACCTTAGGAAAATTCCTTGGCTTTGTTGTACGCCATCGTGGTATTGAAGTCGATCCTGAGAAGACCAAATCAATCCTTGGTATGTCACCTCCTCAGAATTTGAAAGAATTAAGAGGACTTCAAGGACACTTAGCCTATATTCGGCGTTTCATCGCCAATTTGGCAGGCAAAATTTTACCCTTTACCAAATTATTGAAGAAAGGAGTCACTTACCAGTGGACTGAAGAATGTCAAGAAGCATTTGATGTTCTCAAGAAATACCTCTTGATTCCACCAGTACTTATGCCACCTGTTGAGGGTAGACCTCTTATCCTCTACGTGACAGCTTTAGAGCGATCATTGGGTGCCTTTCTCGCTCAAAAGAATGATGCTGGGAATGAAAATAGTCTCTACTATCTCAGTAGAACTATGCTTGAAGCAGAAACCCGGTATTCAAGTATTGAAAAGTGCTGCCTAGCATTAATCTTTGCAGTTCAGAAACTGAGACACTACCTGCAAAATCATGAGGTCCAATTGGTATCTCGTAATAATCTGCTCAAATTCATCCTTAGTCGTCCAATGCTTACAGGACGTCTGGCAAGATGGGCGGATATTCTACAGCAGTTCGACATTTAGTATGTGTCTCAAAAGGCAATTAAGGGCCAAGCTCTGGCTGATTTCCTGGCTGAACATCCTTCAGTGGAAGACACATATTCAGATATCGAACTCCCTGATGAGGAAGTTTTCTCTATTCAAGAGAGTCCTCAAACATGGGAAATGTATTTTGATGGTGCTTCTAGAAGTCCAACAGGGAAGAAAATGGAAAATCCTAAATTCAACAAAGTTGGTTTAGGAATTGTGCTCATTTCTCCAGATAAGGCAGTGTTACCTTTTTCCTTTTTGTTGTGGGAAGGTGGTACCAATAATGAAGCTGAATACCAAGCTATCATTACAGGCTTGGAGTTAGCGCTTCAAGCACAAGTGAATCACTTAAAGGTTAAAGGTGATTCAGACCTGGTAATCAAACAAGTCAATGGGGATTATGCCATCGGAAAAGAAGAATTAATCCCTTTGTATGATTACGTCAGAGAGTTAATGTCGGAATTCCCTTCAGAACCGACATTTTCTTATGTCCCAAGATCACAAAATGCTCAAGCTGATGCACTGGCTAATATAGCCACAGCTTTAGCAGATCCAAATCAGGATGAAACAACCATCTGTATTGCCCACCGTCGTGCAATTTCACCTTATGTTCAAGTCAGAACAGAGGAAATTAATGAAATTAGTCTCATTCCTGAACCGTATGGTCATACTACAGGATAGATGTCACCTATCAAGGAATAACTTCAAAATGGAACACTTCCACCTGATAGAGCCGAGAAAAAACAAATTCGGCGACGTGTGGTCAATTTTACTCTTTATGATGGTCCAAACCACCTCGAGAAAATTCTCTACAAACGTGGTTTTGATGGAGTTCTCTTCAGATGTATTGATGGTGAAGAGACAATGGCTGTCATAAAAGAAGTGCATGCAGGAGTCTGTGGTTCCCACCAGTCTGGACATAGATTGTCTGATCAAATTCGAAGGCTTGGATACTTCTGGCCTTCAATGATACAAGATTGTGTTAATTTCACAAAGAAGTGTCATTCATGCCAAGTATATGCCAACTTCATTCATCAACCTCCAGAGTTGCTTCATACAGCTAAATACTCATGGCCATTTTCCACATGGGGAATGGATGTGGTGGGACCTTACCCTTCAGCTACGGCCAAGCAGTTTAAGTACATTCTTACTGCTACTGATTTCTTTTCCAAATGGGCAGAGGCAGTACCTCTCAAAGAAGTCAGTTCTAAATGCATTTTTAGCTTCATCAAGTCTAACATCATTACTAGATTTGGTGTCCCTCATTACATATTGACGGACAACGACACCAACTTCTGTTCTTCTGAGGTAAAGAAATTGTATCAAGAATACAACATTAAGTCCAACCATTCATCTCGATATCATGCAGTGGCTAATGTCCAGATAGAGGCCTTCAACAAGACTCTTTCAAATATACTGCAAAAGATGGTTGATAAAGATAAGAGGTCATGGACTGATAAACTCTTTCATGCTTTATGGGCTTATCGGACTACCACTCGCAATGCACCGCGGTCTACTCCATATTCATTGGTATATGGAACAGAAGCAGTCTTGCCAATTGAAGTTCAATTTCCCTCACTCAGAATAGCCATTTGTGATCAGTTATCAACAGATGAGAAATCCCAAAAGCGGTTGAATGAATTGGAACAGTTAGATGAGAAAAGATTGTGCACTTTTCACCACTTGGAAATCTATCAGAATCGGATAGCACGAGCTTTTAACAAAAAAGTTCGTCTTCGTTCATTCATTCAGGGAGAATTGGTATTGGTTATCAGAGTACCAATGATACCAGGAAAGAAGCCTCCCAAGCTTGAACCAAAATGGGAAGGACCTTATTCAATACATAAGGTCTACTCCAATGGAGCGTATTCTCTGATCTCAATGGATGGAGAACACATCACGACTCCAACTAATGCCATATCTCTGAAGAATTATTTTGTATAAACACAAAATATTGTTCCCAGATCCAAAACAATCACATTAGATCATACTTATGTCCTACATGACATTAAACTATTATTATGTCCTATCTACATGACATTAAACTGTACAGAAGATCCTATATTTTGTCCGATATGACATTAAACTATATTGTGTCCTAGCAACATGACATTAAACTGTGTGGCACTTCCAACGTCCAGCATGACGATAAACTGTAAAAAGTCCCCAGAACTGATATCCTCATATTGGTTCACCTTAGTCCTAGCTACATGACTTTAAACTGTACAACACCAGTTCATCCTTGCTATATGACGTTAAACTATACAGCAATGGTCCAGTATGACTTTAAACTGCAACTTCGTCCCACACGACATTAAACTGTGAAAAAGTTCCCTAAACCGTCCAGCATGACCTTAAACTGTATCATCCCTGGTCCAGCAAGACGTTAAACTGTGACGTCCTAACTACATGACGCTAAACTATATAAAAGTCCCTCACGTCCGAAAAGACGTTAAACTATATAATCTCAAAAGTCCAGTATGACATTAAACTGCACCATTCACGGTCCATGCATATGACCTTAAACTATTCACACATTCGTCCAACATGACATAAATGGTGTGTTATTTTGTCCTTAAGGCATGACATTAAACTGCACAGTCCCCCTTTCCTCCAATATGACGTTAAACTATTTTATCCCCATCGTCCTAACTACATGACGCTAAACTGTACAGAAAATCATTGATAGGTCCTACATGACATTAAACTGTATTTTGTCCCTGCTACATGACACTAAACTGTGCAGCACCAATAGTCCTAACTGCAAGACTTTAAACTGCATAGTCCCTTTTTTATGTCCTACATGACATTAAACTGTGCATCGTTAAGGTTGTTATTACCTCTTGTTTCTCACACCGAGTATGACTCACGTGAGCTTAGAGTGAACATCAACCATAACACTCCCTTTGGGCCACTAACCATGTGTAAGTCCCAACAATATTTTTTTTATTAGATCATTGTCCACAAGAACAACTTGATCATTAATTCATTCTTTAATTGAACTACACAGACTTTGATCCTTGCCCACCAGGCTGGGTATGTAGGCAACCTCCCAGGGTTCAAGCCCAAAAACAATCTCTTCACATCGGTTCACCACCATCTCATATGATGTTGATTCGTGAAACCGCCCCTGCAATCAATATCTTTACATTGATTCACTTTCGTCCTTGTTATATGACGTTAAACTATGCAACACTTTTGTCCGGTACGACAATAAACTACAATATTCTTTGATTTCCTCATTTGAGAAGGAACTATTATTGACATTGATTTTTTAAATCATGTTTCATTTTCAAAAGACTACGTGCATACATGGTAATGCCTAAACTTTTTATCTCAGGTTAAACCATCATTGCACTAAAGTCCCCTTTCACCCTTCACATGTACGAACCAAATTTGTACAAAGGGTAGTTCTATAACTACATGGGCTTGATTCCCATCCTTATGGGATACGTAGGAACGTTCGAGTGTCCCTCGAATCGAGTCCCAAGTCTTTTGGGCCTAACCCCAAATTTCACTTTCAGTCCCTTGGCTGAAAAGTCCTCATGAAAACACACACTGTGTATTCATTATTATGGTCTGAATTCTATGACCCTAAACTAAGATCACTCATACTTTCGTCCTGCACGACGTTAAACTACATTTCAAGAACTACGTATGGCTTGATTCTCATTCTTATGAGATACGTAGTGAAGTCCAGGTTTTCAAGACCCAACCACAACATGATTATGGTTTTCATTGTCCTATGTATCTCTATATACATTGGACAATACCCATCTTTATGTGTTATAATCCTAACCATAAAATATTTTCAGATCTTCATAACCCTTTTCATGACTTCTAATCACAAAAATGTCAAACTTCTGAGAATTATTTTGCCTGACTATGCAGCACGTGCCCATAGGTGGCCTTGCATAAACAGTCCACATAACAGACTTGTCAGCCAAAAGATGTTATTCATTTGACCATGCATCCAATGCCCATAGGTGGCCCTGCATATTTCAACCCCCTAACGGGTTTTGTTAAATAATAGTAACTTCATTCTTGGGAAGAATGCCTCTTTTGTCCTTATTTGTCTTAAACGACAGTATATAGGGATCAGCAAAAAATAGCCATCCTTAACATATTTGTCCCATATCTTTTTTTCATGATATGAAAGTATTCAAGTCTATGGTTTATTCTTCTTCCCTACGTTTGGGTCAGACCTTCGTAGGAGTGATATTCATCCAGTTCGATATTCTTGTTCGGAAATATCTCTTCCACATTCAAGTACCTCTTTCCATACAACAAACACTATACTTTAGAAAATTTGAATCTCCATAAACATTCACTAGCTTTTAGCACTAGGAAAGTAAATTTCTGGGAGTTCTTTTGCCTGACTATGCAGCACGTGCCCATAGGTGGCCTTGCATAAACAGTCCACATAACAGACTTGTCAGCCGAAAGATGCTATTTATTTAACCATGCAGCCAATGCCCTTAGGTGGCCCTGCATATTTCAACCCCCTAACGGGTTTTGTTAAATAATAGTAACTTAATTCTTGGAATCTACTTCTTCTAATGCCTTTTAGCTCTTTTTTCATATCATTCCTCAGATTCAAATATTCTTAAGCCATAGTTTACATTTTTTCTCTCATACTTGAGTATGGTAATATGTTTTCCGATAAATTTTCAAGGAATTGAATCAATTTTAATCCATTTCGGTCAAAGCTATTTCGACCTCAAACATTAGCCCATTTATGTCCGGCATGCATGACTTTAAACTGCCCACAAAAGACAAAGGAACTCTGAATAAAAGTCAAGTTCCATCACACTTGCGCACTGCCCTCTGTGCCCTAAAGTCTTGCGCGCCCCCTTTTCCTTTGGATGGATTCAATTTCCTTAAAGTCAAATCCTCATTTCTCTCCGGATCCCACTCTGAGGGGGGACTTTTGTTGACGCTCCTTTCGCCACAGAATGTAAAAATTGGAAAAGGGGAATATCTGAGTCCAATGTGATTCATCCTTTGATGAAACATCAAAAATCGACAAAGGGATGAACAAGGAGAACATTGCCCATAGGTCGCGCAAGTTCCCTCATGGTCGCGCAAGTACACTTGCGCGCCGCCTAGTGGTCGTGCAAGTACTTGCGCGACGCCATATGGTCGTGCAAGTGACTTGCGCGACCTAAGTGATAACCTCCCGGTAACCTCCCGGTAACCGCCCAGGGTCTTCTTTTGCCTATAAATAGACCCTGTGGGCCCCCCATTCGAGAGGATCTTTTTCCAGAAACTCGGATTGAAGCTCTCGACGCCCAAGTCTCTTCTCAAAGCTTCCGGAACACTTCTAAGGTAATTTCTTACCTAGAACGGAATATCTAAAGAGAAGAAGGAAGGCCTAAGTGTTGAAACTTATCAAACACGTGCGCACCGACTTATTTCCATCAATATAACTTGTGCGTCCCTTTTCTGGAAGAACCTCGAGAACATTCTAAAGGGTTTAAAAAAGAGTCGCTCAAGTATTTCATTGCTGGTTGAAAATCGCGCAAGTACACTATGTGTCGCGCAGGTATACCTGCACGACCAACTCTTGCGCGCCCACGGAAGACTTGCGCTCCTTGCAAGACTTGCGTGCCCCTATCTTTTTGGGTGCCCATCTTTCCCATTTTTACCCCTCTTAAGCCATTTCACCTTTCATTTTCAAGATTCAGTCTTCAAGACACTCTTCAAATCCATTTATGGCATGAATTCTTGATTTGAATTTCTTATCTGAAAGGAATTCTGTGGAATCTCTCTCAAAGTCTAGTGATTTAAATATCCTTATGTCACTAAAATATGGAGAGTTCATTCATTTAACCTCATCCTTTAAGATGAGAGAATCCTAACCTGGGTCTCCTTTTCAGGAATAATCCCCAGTGATAAAACCTTTAATCTGTGCATCTTCCTCAGGATTAAGCCCCAAATTCTTAAAGTTCCCAACCTCAAATATGGGCATCCTCCTCAGGAATAAGCCCCAAACCCTAATCCCTAACCTGGGACTCCTTTTTCAGGAATAAGACTCAGTCATAACCATGGGCATCCTCCTCAGGAATAAGCCCCAAACCTTAATCCCTAACCTGGGTCTCCTTTTTCAGGAATAAGACTCAGTCATAACCTTGGGCTTCCTTTTAACGAATAAGCCCCAAGTCTCCTAACCTGGGTCTCCTTTTTCAGGAATAAGACTCAGTCATAACCTTGGGCTTCCTTCTAAAGAATAATCCTCAAGTCTCCTAAACCTGGGTCTCCTTTTTCAGGAATAAGACTCAGTCATAACCTTGGGCTTCCTTTTAAAGAATAAGCCCCAAGTCTCCTAACCTGGGTCTCCTTTTTAGGAATAAGACTCAGTCATAACCTTGGGTCTCCTTTTCAGGAATAAGCCCCAAGTCCCCTTAAATTTCTCTTAACCAGTTATAATTTACCTTTGATTTGGGTTTCCTTTTCAGGAGTAAAACCCCATCATAAGTCCCCTCCTAACTTGGGCATCCTCCTTAAGAGTAAGCCCCAAGATTAGAGTATTCAAATCTCCATGAAGCACATATAACTTTATGGACCATGTTCATGGATTTTCTCCCTAAAAGTAAATCCTATACCTTCATCTATCTGGGCAGTCATCCATACATAAGCCCCAAACAAATTCTTATGATTGCATCTTTCATGGCACAATTGTCTAAATTTTACCAATACCTCTTGTTTCTCACACCGAGCATGACTCACGTGAGCTTAGAGTGTAAAAGTAATTATGACATTCATCTTTGAGCCATCAATCATAAACATCATACTCCATTTCTCGAACTACGTGGGTTCTGATTCCTTTTCCAAAACAAAGGATACGTAGGTAGCCCATTTATGGGTTCGATCCCAACTTTGAAATAATCCTTGTCCTTCTGAATGACGATAAACTTCAAGTGCCCCACTGAGTGGCTTTAAAACCATCCTGGTCATCTTAATGACCAAGAGACTTTTATATAAATGTTTTGAAGGATACCATTGACCAAGAATCTTTAAACAGATATAGATGATTCTCTATTGATGAAGAACCTCAAATACATATAAAAGATTCTCTAAATTTCTTGCATATTTAATCATTGATTGTTAAATCTAAAGGAAAGCACATTTTATACTTGGTAATGTAATAAGGATTCACGAACATAACTTAAATCTATAAAGAGAGTCCCGGAGTAGACAATAATTCCCCTCAAAAAGGTGTGATGAGTCCGACCTCCCATCCTCTCGACCAATGCGAATTCCTAAGCCTCATTAGTCCACAAGCTAATGAGCGCCTGCCTTTGGAAAGTAGGTCCAAACGGATGTGGAATCATTGGGTGTTTCCGGTTCTACGAACAAACCCGTTAGAAACCGATCGGAACGTTTGAATCTTTCGTCCAGGAGGTCATCCCCGGATTCCGTGCGAAACACTGACATCATCCTCCCTTGTTTCCCACACCGAGTTTGACTCACGTCGGCTTTGGTATTGGGTCATGGTCTTCACTTACTTGGACGGTTCACACCCCTTCATGGTCCGAGCTCTAAGACCATGAACTAAGATCTCCACCAGAACTACGTTTGGCTTGATTACCATCCTCACGGGGTATGTAGGAATGCCCGACCACTCTTCTTTGAACCTAGACTAATTCTCACTCTTGGTCCCTTGACCTGGAGAGTTTCCTCTCCAAATTGAATACGGTGTGATGTGGGATCATGTCCCTATTCATGTAGGTTATGTTTCATTACACCATACACATTCCCCGCCTAGCATCGTCTCTGCTATGTCTATGCTTTATGATATTAAAATTCATGATGGGTCCCACCACATGACCCTAAACTGTGATATTATCATCCTGGCCACACGACGAAAAACGACACTACATTGTGATGACCTCATCATAGATGGCGTAACGTTGTGTATTGGTCATACGCCATGCCATTTTTCAATGCCTAAGATGACTTTATTTTTGTGGCGATGCCAGGAATTTCTACCCTTGGCCTATCACTTCACAAAAAAAACTACACACCTTAATGTAAAAATAGGATTTATCAAATACCTCTTCTCTTGGTGTGAGGGCTAGACCCTCGCACCCCTTTCATCCTTTGAACTGGTACCTTACCGTACCATGCCACCTTAAAAGAAATATGTATGGATTAATTCTCATCCTCATGAGATACATAGGAGTGCCCGGGCACTTCCCCGTGGGCCTAGCCTAACATTCGTGTTCGGTCCCTCTACCCGACACTTCCCAAGAGAACACATGGTAAGTAGGGATTATGTCCTCATTCATTCCAGGTTTTGTAACCACCTTACCATGTGTCTCCTTCTCTACTTACCCCTTCATGGTCTGAGTTCTAAGTCCTTAAACTAATACCCTTTCATGAACTACGTGCAGCTTGATCCCCATTCCCATGGGGTACGTAAGAATGCCTTTGCATTTTGCTTCATGCCCAACTCAACTCTCATTTTTGGTCCCTAGACCTAAAACCTCTTCCTGGGAACACGTGGTGGTCCATACCCATGTTTCTCATCGACGTCAGATATTTAAGTTACCCCACCATGTGCGTCATGTGTTTCCTGCCATTCATGGTGCGTTTTGACAAAGAGCCTGAAGTGTGGAGTTCTCATGGAGACATTCCCCTCGTTCCATGACCAAGCTTTGTGAGCTTTCTATTTGGATCCTCATCCTCTTCCACTTCCAAAAGGACCCTCAGATGACCTGGATGCTAGGCCTAAGGGCTCTGCAATGATGATATGCCTAAGGGCTCTCACATTTTATTGGGCCAATTTCCCTAAAGATCTCTGACGATATTTGCAACATGGTCCCGTGTTTCGAACATGGTCAACAGTAGACCCTCATTTATCTGTCCCCATTCCAGGATACCGCGATATGGATACTGTATTTCCTCCATGGTTAACGGTTATCCTCCATCGTCACGCTACCATCATTATGGTTTAGATTTCAAGCTTCATGATTCACACATTTACACTCTCTCATGTTCAAGGGGAATTCTGAAAAACTCTTCTCTATCTCTTCTCGCGTCTAGGTGCACTTCATGGATGAGTTAGATCATTGGGCTAGTATTCACTGAGTGTACCATCATCTTAACCTTCCCCTTCCCGTGTCAAGAAGGTCCCACCATTACATCTTGTTTTCCACACAAGGCATGACTCACGTGGGCTTAGTAGTTTTGGTAGGATGTGTACTGATGTGGCCAGGCTTCTCATCATCCCGCATGACGCTAAACTGTGCCCTCATAACTACAAACGGCATGATTAAAATCCTCATGGGGTACGTAGGAATGCCCGACCATTATGCTTCAGGCCCATACTAATTCTCACTCTTGGTCCCTCGACCTGAAGAGTTTCCTCCGGGGGTACGTGGTGTGATTTGAACTCCAAGTCCTCATTCACATCTGTTTCATAGTTACTGCACCACATGCTCCCTGGGCTCTTCCCTTTCACGTCCTATCATATTATGTTAAATTGTAGGAGGCCCTATTTCCTCAACGCATGACACTAAACTATGGTTCTACAGTTCTACCCTGAACATGTTCAGGATAAACCATATAGATCATGGGATGCACCAGAGCCTCTGCTAGAGAAGATTTCACCTGCCAGTGTTTGTCTATGACTACATTGTGCTTCCTGAACTACGTACGACTTGATTCCCATCCTCATGGGATACCTATGGACACCCAAGCATTTCACCTTGGGTCCAGCCTCACGAATCATAAGATCTTGTTCCTCCACATTTTCGGCCCATGTCCTGACCCCTCGTGAGCGACTATGTAACTGAAACTGTACCATGAACAAGTCCAGGATGCCACAAGATGGCATTGGGAAGAGACGACTCCCTCACCAGAGAGGTCCTATCCAAAAAAAGGAATGATCCATAATCAAACCAAAGGACCCATTCAGTGTGATTCTACCACAATGGCGTAATATCAAGAGTGTTGGATTATGTTCGAACAAACCCTCACTCCACATTCCACGCTTTGCATGCCACTTTTTTTGACCCTCATCCTCTTTCATGTCGAGATGGACCCCCTAACAGTATGGATTCTTGGCCCATGCCATGTCTACTGTCCTGGTCTAGTGTTCCGGAAGACTAATGGATAGAATTTTTGAGTTAGCCCTCGTGTTTCGAATATGGTCAACAGTCGGCCCTCATCCTTTATCCCCATTCTAGTCTAACGCAACAAGGATAATGTGTTTTGAACATGGTAAATAGTTACCCTTTGTTGTATTTCCACCCCCTATAGTGTTCTAAATTTTGGGTATCGTATTTCGCATCTTCCACATCCCTATGTTTGAACTAATCCCAATGCCCCTAGAGTTACCCCACTCATGCACTAGAGCACATAGAAAGAACAGATCAGCGATTGTTCTGAGGTCCTAATATTCTGATCTGGCCTCTCCCATGTCTTCCCAGAAGATTTGGATTGGTTACATAAACCCTGGACACCCGAATCATGGTCGACGCATTATGTTCAGATAGAATAGCATGGTGATCACCCCTTATTCCTCAAATGGGGCTCGACCCGTGTAAACATAGGGGCTGAACACTGGAAATTTCACGAATATAAAAGATGTGTATGAAGACAACCTCAATAGAAAGACTCATACATGCTAAAACATCAAATAAATCAAAACATAAAAGTACATTTGAGAGTTTGTGATCCTTACAATACT
This sequence comes from Viscum album, assembly GCA_963277665.1. Classification (NCBI taxonomy): domain Eukaryota; kingdom Viridiplantae; phylum Streptophyta; class Magnoliopsida; order Santalales; family Viscaceae; genus Viscum; species Viscum album. The sequence goes on from OY728119.1 coordinate 1,921,013,570, forward strand.
CGGGGGGTTTATTCCTCCCATGGATGGGTTGACCCTGTCAAAAGAAAGTTGTAGTTCTTCCACCTTTCGACTTGTGGAATCTAAGAGTTTCTTCTGCTTGATCAACTACCGCTCCTCCTCAGCGGCGATGGGGCGCAATTCATCAGCCTCAGTTTGGGCCCGCTCTATGTCGGCCTGAATAATGGCAATTTCATTGGAAGCTTTCCTTAGACACTCTTCTCCCTCTGCCAGCTGGGCCTTCAATTGCAAGACCTTCTATAATTGTACATAAAGAGAGGATGAGTTCTCATCTTCCTGGATCTGCAGCTACTGGAATTCATCTTCAGCCTCCTGGAGTTTCTTGATGGTTGTCACCTTACTCCACTGCCAGCCCACGCTGAGACCGCGATCATACTCCCGAATCTTCTCTGCCATAAAATCTCGGATGAGAAAATGAGGGCGCTGGGAATCCACTCCCCTAGCACAAAATTCACACAGCCATGTGCGAAGTATGTCCATCTCATCCAACCATAATATCTGGGGGTATTTTCGATAAAGCGTATGATCAGCTTCCATGATCAGTGGGGGGCTATGTCGCTTCCTCTTCGTCAGAGGCAGTTTAGTCCCAGTCTGCACGGTTGGCAGGTTCATATGTGGGGTACGCCCTCAGGAAATCATCAGCGGGATCTGCATCTGGCGTGGGATCAAGCGTGACAGTTGGCGTTGGATCAGACGCGGTGGGACATGGTTCGACCAGCCTTGCCACAGTGGCCCATGCCAATCAAAGAACTGTACGTAACAGAGAAGGGCAAGGATGTCAGTTGACACGATCAACATATGGAAGTAATGAATTCAGTGGAGATGACTTACAAAGATTTAAATTCTGGTATTTCTCCTGATTTGATGTTGACGGGACCCCAAAGCATGGCCCTTCGTATATTGTCGGAAGGTTTGGAGATTTTGGAGGAGCCAGCTCTGATGTCCCAGCCCCACCAGACACAGAACTGGACGCGACCATAGGTGCGGGTTCTGAGGGTCCTACATCATCACCCATCGAGGGCCGAGAGCGAGGTCTATGTATAAGGTCCAACTACACAGTTAAAACGTTGGTAAGAAGTCCATAATGTACTGAGAGCATACCCTGAATAATGAAACTAGGGATGTTACCTTGAGAGCCTTCGTGAAATTGTCAAGACCCGAGTCATGATCACCAACTTCACCTTCCTCCAACAGGCTCCCTCCACCGGCCTCGTTCCCCTCAGAGGATTCGTCTGATTATTCCGGTAGGAGGAAGCACTCACTCAGCTCAGCGGCCGACAGTTGTGGGGGAACTGTCCAATCCAGTAGTAACTTCACCTGGTCTGTCATTGGACGTGGGGCACCACTGGAATGTCCAAAGTCCTCCATCTCATTTAGATATTGCCCTTCCTCCACCGGGGACACTACGAAACCAGCCCGGACCGAGCCTATATCTTGTAAATCCATCCCGAGGTGGTTCAGGTGTTCCCACATCTCAGGCGGGCTGAGGAATTTCCAGTTGACATCCCAAATGTCCCAGGCCTTTGGGAACACTTCATTATTTGGAATGTCGATGTGGCGCAACCATTTCACCAGAGCCTAAGCGGATATCCTACCGAATCCCCACGGTGGTCGCCCCTTCGGATGGCTCTACTCTCCTAGGACCATCAGGTCCACTACCGCGGTTGAATCCACTACCGCTCCCTCACCCTTAGTTGTTGCAGGTTCCGTCGCCATAGCAGCCCACCACCAAGAGAGGCCCTTTCCACCCTCCGACCCCGGCATCGGGATAGGGGAATCCCACCATCACCAACTCAAACGGTTGGCTACTTCAGCATTTCCCCCAAATAAGCTGCCTCCCAGATTATGGCATACTCAATTACCAATCCAAAGGCGGTAGTAGGCGGAGGCAATGAATTTTGCATTTTCCCGTATTCCTATGTGAACATGAGCCATCGTTTCTTCATCACACATGGGTGCTCCTCTTGGAACACCTCCTAGTAGACCTGTGGGGTCAGCCTCTACTGGCACCAGAATTGCATGGAAAACCAGTGTGGAGTATACAGATTGCCAAGAGGTTTGCAGTCCACCCATGCCACTAAGACTACTCCTAGGAAGGCCAATAAATAGGCCTGATGCTATTCCGTCCCCTAAACGTCGTCGGTGAGTACCCCCGTTGGCAATGGAAATGGGTAGAAATTAAACTCGTCCACCTTCCACACCCTGTTTAGTACCAAGTGTATGGTTAATTTGGATGTAATGCTCCTAGAAGAATTCAGAATGGATGGGTGGAAGTTTGACAACGGAGGTGAGATAGGATTCCGATATTTTTAAACCCCCTGATGTGCACCACGATCCACCCATACAGAAGATGGAAGGGCCCGTATATCCTCTACGGCTTCTTTCCCTCGCTAACATGCCAGAGCATCTTGTACAATCTGGCGAGAATCTGGATCCCCATATTGACCCGCCCTCCTGTGGCCAGCATGGATTCCATGATGAATGAGCTGGGCTGCACCCCCCATGTTGGTATCCCTCACGGGTAAGATCCAACCACAAATAAGGGAAGTGATAAATGCCGCCAGTCTGACTATCGGCCGTTGTTCTGTATTAACACTAAAACCCCAAGTATACCATTGGCTATCCTCCAAGAGGTTCCAAAAGGAATTCTCCTTGCCCCTTTGTGCCCCCTTTGGGAATGTTCGATGCCTCGAGGTAAACTATCGATCTTTCAGTAAGGTCAATAACTGCTTGAACCACTTATTAAAGTGGAAATCCCTCACCGCTTATTTATCTTCTCTGGGGAATAATCCCAATAGTGACAGCACCAGCCGCGACATCTGCTTCGGATACTCCCATGCACTCATGGCGGGGAGGAACTCATCGTACATAGCCCCCAAGATCGGGACCACCGAAATCTGTTGCACATCCCACATACTGATGCCAACCTCCCCATGGTGCAGATGAAATGTATTGGTCCTGGACGACCATATGCTCAACAGTTCCAACATCAGCTGTTTTGGTTGATATATGTGGAATTGGGAGGCCCGGGTCACCTCGTACGAACCCACTCTCCTCACATCGGCTCCGAAATCCTCGCATGAGGCACCTACCCAGTAGGCCCATGCCCAGTCGTTTGTGATGTTGCCGCCCTGGCGTAGGTCCCACTCATCATACCAACCTTTCTTCGAATCCCTCAAGGCTTCCTTCAGTATTGTGCGGTACATGGGAGGGGACGTATCCAGATGCAATGGCTTCCCATCAACATTGTTAAGGTGTTTGTGTAGGCAGTCGATGGTGACAGGTGTGAAGTCCTCCCGCACATGACCATCAGTCGCCCGGAACCATTGGCCCTGGCATGACGTTCTTCTGAACCAACCAACTAGTTCGTCCCTACTCACCTAGAGAATGAAGATGTTGTCCCTCAGCCTGAAGCCATACAAGGGCAGTCTCTTAAACAACGTGTAATTCTTATAGCTCTCCGACAGCAGCTCCATCAATGAATTATGGTCTGAGTGGCTATGGACCAAATCTCCTAGAACCATATAGTTTTCCATCTCATCCCTCCATGCGGCGTCTGCAAGAACCCCCAACATAGCTTCTTGATGGGCTATTGGGTTTCAGAACTCAAACAAATTTCAGGTCGGGTCATGAAGCTTGTTCGCAGAGCTCATTCAGGGAGCTCGTTCGCAATGCCAAGTCACGGAGCCTAGAATCGGCCTGCAAGCACACGTTCTCTTGGCGCTGTCACTGAGTCAAAGACTCGCGGTTCGCCGTGAAGCTCGATTCGCGGTGAGAAGACGTGGAAGACGCGAAGCTTCACGAATCGAGAGCGTAAAAGGACGAATTCATAGAGGAAAAGGACAAAATAGAGGTCAGCCCCCAAATTTTTAGAAGGCAGTCTTCAAAGCTGGGCGTCAAGTCCGGCCCACATAGAGCTTCATGGCACGTTGGTCTACGCGGACCCTATCCACCTCGTGCACCCTCTTCGCGAGTCAGCACCGCGAACAACCGATGATTTTGGGGATTTCTCTCAAACATCGACCCTTGATCCCTCTTTGGCTCCAAGTCTGAGGGGGGCATTTTCTGATGCCAAAATGATGTATGAAAAGAATGATGAAAGAGAGGCCTCGCGTCTTGCCTCTTAAAGCCACGGCACGGAGTCCCCTCAAGAAACATGGTCGACGCGCAGCAAGGGAGGTGGTATGCTCCGTGAACGCCCCTGACATTTGCAATCCGGCCATGAAGCAATGGAGGTTGTACGCTCCACCAACTCCCATGATGTTCGCGAGCCCGATGCGAAGAAATGGAGGCAGTACACTCCGCCAACTCCCTTGACGCTCGTGATGTGCTGTGAAGCAACTGAAGCCCTCTTCGCGCCGCGTCAGCTCTGCTTCGCAGCGCCTATTGCCTATAAATACCAAAGTCCCCCTAAGCCAAACGGACGGACAATCCAACCTTTTGACATCTCTACTCCCAAATCTTGAAGCACCCTTTTCTCTATGAACCATGAGCTATATGAAGTATTTTTTCTTCGTGAGATGCCTCCACCTTGCCTCATTTTGATCCCCTATTTCGGGAAGGATGCCTTTCATGAAGTCTATGGGCCTTCTCGAAGGAAGGGGATCCCCAAGGGGACCCGGGTCATCATGGAGAATTTATGATTCGTGAAACATCCTTCATGCACACATGTTACATTTGCTAAGGCAGGATCACTGTACTTTGCGAAGCACCTTGCTTCACGACACTTCGCTTCGCGATGTACCTTTTCTACAGGAGGATGTGCTCCACGATGGCCCTTCCACTTCGTGAAGCATCTTCCATGTACACCTCTTCCCCATGCTAAGGCTAAGGTACCACACTTCGTGAATCACACCTCTTTATAAGTTCCCTTCACCACGCAGAGAGACCAAACTCCACAAGGCCCCCGCTTATGGACCCCTATGCCTCGAAATTCATTTTCCCGTGCAACCCCCCAGGCTCGCACGATTTGATTTCAAAGTCCCCAGGACAATTCCACCTGTGGAATTTCTTCGCCTAATGCTTCTTCACATAGGCCCACTAATGGCTATTTCTTCTTCTCATTGCCACACAAATGTGGACCCCTCGATGGTTCTCTCTACGACCCCCATTCAGCACGGCATTGACTGTACCTTCCCTCCCACGGGGTTCAGAGGGTACCAGTTATGTATGTCCTAGGGGTGTGGAGTAAACCCACCTCATCCGAGCTGTAGGACGTTAAACTGCCAAGCACCCTTATCCTCAGCACATGATGTTAAACTCTGACATCGCCCCGTGCCTCTCACATGGGGTGTCCCAACCTTGGACATCCTCCACCACCTCGTGGTATCCATATGGGATGATATCCTCTATCCGGGAGTGATTTTTTTCCACGTTGAAGGGTAGCCATTTGGCATAATCCCTCTAGCCTTTCTTGCCGGAGGTAGCACCCATGCACCTCCTTACTTCCCCGGTGCCATGGACCAAGGGGGGAAATGGACACAGGGGCATCCTTTTCCTATCCCAGTACGCTTTGTCGTCATCGGGCCTCCAACCTGAAGTAAGTACCAATCTCCACTTCTCAGTCTTCACCCTGAGTAAGCCCCAATCCGCTTCTCACCGTTGCACCTTTCGTGACGTGATCGCCAGGTCCCTACTGCTTCTTGTTTCTCACACCGAGCATGACTCACGTGGGATTAGAGAAATCGTCGACCCTGACCCCAACATCCAATCCGAACTTCATGAACTTTAATCCATGTCAAGGCATGGTACGTAGGAAGCCTCTCTGAGGTTCAAGCGCATCACCCATCAGACCCCCGATCCATCTTCAGGTCGGTTCGCTGACGACACCCAACCTGAACTATGTGGACTTTGATCCATGTCTAGGAATGGTACGTAGGAAGTCTATCTGAGGTTCAAGATCGACACCCATCAGACCAATGTCCATATTCATGTCGGTTCACCGACTTCCAATCTGAACTACATTGACTTTGATCTATGTCAAGGCATGGTGCGTAGGAAGCCTCACTGAGGTTCAAGCCCATCACCTATCGGACCCCCGATCCATGATCATGTCGGTTCACTGACCACACCCAACCTGAACTACGTGGACTTTGATCCATGTCAAGGCATGGTACGTAGGAAGCCTCTCTATAGATCAAGCCCAACACCCATAGAACCAAGGTCCATCGTCACGTCGGTTCACCGACTTCCAATCCGAACTACATGGACTTTGATCCATGTTAAGGCATGGTACGTAGGAAGCCTCTCCAGTGGTCAAGCCCATCACCCATTGGAACAAGGTCCATATTCACATCGGTTCACCAAATTCCAATCCGAACAAATGGAATTTGATCCATGTTAAGGCATGGTACATAAGAAGAACCTCTGAGGTTCAAGCCCATCACCCATCGGACCCCCAGTCCATCTTCATGTTGGTTCGCTGACGAAACCCAACATGAACTACATGGACTTTAATCCAGGTCAAGGAATGGTACGTAGGAAGCCTCTCTGAGGTTCAAGCCCAACACCCATTGAAAAAACGTCCATCTTCACGTCGGTTTCCCGGCTTCCAATCCGAACTATGTGGACTTTGATCTATGTCAGGGCATGGTATGTAGGAAGCCTCTCTGAGGTTCAATCCCATCACCCATCAGACCCCCGGTCCATCTTCACATAGTTTCACTGACAACACCCAACCTGAACTATGTGGCCTTTGATCCATGTCAAGGAATGGAACGTAGGAATCCACTTTGAGGGTCAAGCCCAACACCCATCGGACCAAGTTCCATATTCACGTTGGTTCACCGGATTCCAATCTGAACTACATGGACTTTGATCCATGTCAAGGCATGGTACATAGGAAGCATATTTGAGGTTCATCCCCATCACCCATCAGACCCCCAGTCCATCTTCACATCGGTTCGCTGAAGACACCCAACCTGAACTATGTGGACATTGATCCAGGTCAAGGCATGGTACATAGGAAGGCTTTCTGAGGTTCAATCCCAACACCCATCAGACCAAGGTCCATCTTCATGTAAGTTCTCCAACACCACTCCATCCTGAACTATGTGGGCTTTGATCCATGTCAAGGCATGGTACGTAGGAAGCCTCACGAGGTTCATGCCCACCACCTGGTCGTTCCGACCTCCTTCACGTCGGCACACCAATACCCGGGCAGCCTAGAGTGTAATCACCACACACCTCCAATTCTCGAACTATTAGGGCATTGATCCATGTCAATGCATGGTACGTAGGAAGTCTCTTCGGGGCTAAAGACCAAAAACATCGTCCATCCAGATTCTTACCCGAGACACCACATCCCGGTGAGGTCATGCCACCTCATTCCCCTTCACAGTACTCGGGATGCTACCTGCGTGATGACCCCAATATAGGTGATCCCTCAAGGGGGTTCTTCAATCTGATCAATTCTAGCTAGTGTTCTGATCAGCCCGATCCATCTCCGCTGGACGTTAAAATTGTGCCATACCCTGTGTTGAACATGGGAAGGTGAGGAAAACCTCAGATACCTACCTATGGAAAATGATTCCCCGCATTTGATGTGTGATGCCTCGAGCTTCCGCTTCCTCGAGAAGCCCTATAATAAGGGACAAAAGACAGACACACCTATTCCCCAGCATCCTGACACACCAGTGATGTCCCAACGTGTCTTCTCCCCCAATTGAAGGTTGTTTCCATGACCAAACCCATTGTAATGTCCTGACAGAATCAGCGTAATTAACTGGTGTCCATGAAAGTATGGCACCAGGAATAGTTTCACGAACAACGTATTAAATCTAAGAAGGAGACCCGGACTAGGTGATGAGTTCCAAGCATAAATCCCTGGAAGGAAGAACCGACATCCCATCATCCTATTTCGATCAAGGAGTAGACTTCCCTAAACAATGTGTGAATTACTCCCACCTTTGGAAAGCTGGAATATGGGGTAACAAAAGCCACGCCTGTCATGGCCAAGTAAACGGACGCGCACGCCCCGACGAAAGCATCAGAAACAACAATGTTTGAAAATATATTTTAAATTTGGTGTGTATGAGTGTAAAAAAATAAATTATTAAAATTATGTGTGTTGAAATTTTATAAAAATATTTATTTGTTAAATATTGAAGAAAAAAATAAAAAACATTTGAAACAAAAAGGCTTGTTTCTACAAAAAATTAGTTTGTCTATAAAAAATTATTTTCATGTTTTCACACCTATTTTAAAATTAATTTTGACCAATATTTTAATTTTTTGAATAAATTATCATCAAATTTGAAAAATAATAGTAATATTAATTTATTTTCAATTTTTTATGTTTTTAAATTGATTGATTGTTCGACGAATAATTTATAATAATGTTTTTATCAAAAAAATATATTAATTTTTATTAATTTACATTGTTAAATTATATATTATTTTTTTGAATTAAAAATAGTATAATTATATTATATTAAATTAATATTTTGTTAGTGTAATCAATTTATCAATGAATTTTGACATAAAAATTATACACTTATCATAATTTTCTCATCAGAAACTATCCTTTTGTTAAATCGGTAGGTATAATTTAGAATTGGATTATGAAACCTAATTGAATTTATTATTAAAATAGATTAAATATAAATATTAATAATTATATATAGTATCTATCAATTTCAACATAATTTTCTGCCATTGAGAATTATAAAAGTTATATATTTAAATTATTCTTGTTAAGGTAATGATTGATTTACCTGTGTGGTAATAAAAAATGGTCAGTGTTCAAATGAAAAAAAATATTCTAAATAAAATTTTATTGATATATATATATATATATATGTAGAAATTAACACCTATTACAGTAAATAATTACCAATATTTAGTATTTTGGAATATTAAAAATGTGGGTGTAATTAATTCTTTTCAAAAACTACATTTCCGTGCTCTCTCGCACATATAAAAGGTAACCCCATATACTCCATTATTTAAATGTTAAAATAAATCTGGATCTCCAGATAAAAAAAATTCTTACATACACCATTAAAATAAATATATGTACATTTTTTATCATAAAAACATACTTGGATGGATTTTTTTGCAAAACTAAATAAGTTGTCTGAAGAAGTGGCAACGTTCCTAAAAGGGAATTTTAATTTTGTTTCAACTTAAAAAATATTAATATATATTAAATCGTGATTAATTAAATAACCACTTATATTTAATATAATGAAATTTTATTATGTTAATTTCATTAACAATATCTACATTATTTTCCATAAAATGGGAAATAGAGTCATGATCTTGTGTTTGGATGACTTCCCCTTGCAAACTAATGTAGTTCAATATGTATCACCACCTTGTAAGGAAAGATATAATGATTTAATAAAAACATTTATATGATATATTATTTAAATATATTTCTATACTTCTAATATAACATGGAAGTTTTTAAAATCAATTCCATCTTAAAGACAATAGTGTAGCTCATGTGTGTGGTAGACTATAACCTCATGAAGTGATCTGATTCCCTTTTCAATTAATTTTACATTGAATGTAATAATGTTAAATTTACGTAAAATATGTCACATATAGGATATTATACTTATTTTTTAAAATTAATATATCACCATATATACATTCCATTCATTTGGAATTTGAATGATATAGTCAGTCTTGTGTATGTATAGTCCACCATCTCCATAAATCAATGTGGTTCATTTTCCATTTCCAATTAGGAATAAGGAATCTCAAATTTTATATAATGAGAAAATGTGAAATATAAAAAATTAATATAATTAATTATATAATATTAGGTTATTTAATATACATGAATAAGATGTTTGATGAAAAAATAATCTTGAGAAAATATTGAAATTAACACCCTAAACAATTAATATAATGAAATATTATTAACAAACGAGTGGGAAAATGATTTAATAAGGTCATATATGATATTATAAATAAGAATATAGTTCATTTATAAAATAATAACATTTTTAAAACTAATATATACTATCTTAAATCATTTTATACCAAAAAGATTCATGATGCTATATATTTCCTCACATATTCTTATAATTGATGCATACTATATTTTTATGCACCTAATATCTTCTATAAAGTGTATATTCCACAAATTTTCTTGAAATGTAATTAATATATCATAGATAATGGTATCATAAGTTTGAATTTAAATTATATCATATTATGGTATTTGAGATGAAAATTTCCTAGTGGTAATGAATTTCAAAACTGAACTTCTTTTATTTGGGATATATTACATCTTCATTCCCTTTAGAATTCTATGATTATTTGTTAATATATTTTTTAACTTATTCTGTTTTATTTCAAATTTTTTATTTTGTTTTACATTTGATAAATATAATTGATTTATTTATCACTTCTCTCTTTAATGTTTTGATCTATTTAAGTGTTTATTTCACAATATCAAATCAATCTTGAATGATTATACTAGAATTTTGATTGAAAATAAATAGTTTTAAATTATATAATATATAACTTTAGTTTTCCTCAAATCTAGTTATTCCAAATTTATTCATGTAATACTACCATATTCTTTTATTTTGTAATTAAAATTATTGATTTTTTTAATTAAAAACATCATCCATTATTTATTTGATCAAAAATAATTTTTCTTATTAAGACATGTATTATAAAAAAATTTCAAAAATGATTATTAGATTATGAAAATTATTTATTAATAATTTGGTTTCATTTGTTAATTTTTTTTTAAAATTTTTTGAAATGAATTTTCAAGTTATTTTCCAAAAAATGGTTGTTTGGATTTTTCTAATAATTTAAAATGTAACATTATTTTAATTTGTTTCACATGTCTATAGTTTTCTATAATCAGAACCACCCAATATATAAAAATATTATTTATAAGATTCATATTTTATTTTTAATGAAAATTATTTTCATAACATTTTATGAACATTTGTTTTAAAAAATCTAATTGAAAATTCTATATCCCATAAAAATTCTGTTAATGAATTTTTTTCTATTCATCTATGAGATAAATATATTATTTTACTAATGATCAAATAGAAATATGTCTTATTTATACGACCCCAATTATATCATTGGATGTTTTATGATAATTTTTCCTAGGAAGTTTATTAACATTCTATTTCTTGATTAATTTTTATTGTCATTGACATTACAATGAAATTTCCAATATCAAGTTACCATCAGAAATTGTATTTCAACTAAATATCTATATTACTTATCATTGAAATATTTATTATATAGAAAATTATTCCTTTATAAATGTACTATTTTTTATGATTTTTGTATTATTTACTAGGTAAATTGTTGTCAATCAATATTTCCAAATCAATATGAATATTTAATGATAAGGAAAATAGTTCATGAATTAAATAAATTACTCAACATATGAAGATTGATTTTGAAATGATAATATGTGTTAGGCATGATTATTGATATACACATTATGAATTTGTTGTCTCATGAGAGGAATCAATTTTTTATCCATAGTTAAATGGTGTTTAGGTGTATATCTATCCATCAATTATAAACTATCTTGTTAATGTTATTAATAGTAGATGTATCATGATTCATTAGATCATGTCATCATATAATTAATAATTTACATCCATAATAATTCCGTTAATATTATCACCATGATTTTCAATCGTGTTATCTCTTCATTCATTTTCATTATGAGTTTATTGATGAAATGATATGTGTTTTCACTGTTTATATTTTTCATATTGATTATGCCTTATCTATTAATAATAGTGATTTTATGGATTAATTGAAACTATTGGTTAGTTAATTATGATTATATTTTCATTATTACTTATATAATCATGATTTTCTTGTTATTGATTAAATTAAATGTTTTCTCAGATATTTACCTCATAGTAATGATTATGCATTTTTGATTATTCATTATTTACTCATTATATCCTCTTATTTACATAACTATTACTAATAATATTATCTAACCCTGAATTTTTCCATTCTTATGAATCGAATATGTGTAAAATGAATGTTATTCAATGATATTTATGTGTGAATAATTAAAAAATTAAAAGGTGTTGTAAATTTTCTATTAAAATAATATATGTAGATCATGTATATATCTGTTATACAAAGACTATGAAACTATCTAATTCTTTAATATGTGATTCCAGGAATATTCAACCAATTTAATAAATAATACACCAGATCTTGGATACTGGGGTTCAATTTATTCCAAAATTTAATTTAATGGGAATAATGGAAAGCAAAAGATGTTAGGGAAAATATTATACTTACTTAAAAAAACATCTTGTTTTCTCATGGAGAAGTCTTTATAATGGGAGTACATAAGAAGTAATATTTTTTTTTCAAGAACCATAAGGAAGTGATATAGGATTCTAGGGAATAACATAAATAATATTTTTAGGGAGAGACCTATATTTAGATATTTTATAAAGGGGTGGATAGTGGCCCCTTTTATATGTTCAGTGACCGACATTTTTGTAAATATAACAACTTAATATAAAGGGAGAATATATTTTAAATGTTATGAATAATATAAAATGTAATATAATATAATTATGAAGGGTTTTATTCCATACACTCCTCATCAATTAAATCATTGATCTTTTTAGAGATGTTAGGTCTTTTAGACTTTTAGTTATCATTTTTACCATTTTGTCTTTTATGGAGCTAACACGTTCATACCTAAAATTTTTTTTTCTAGAAAAAGGACCATTATTACATGATATGAAAATTATAATTCAACATTAATAATATATATTATTTATTTTATTTTTAAATGAAAAAGGACTTATAACATAGTGAATTAATATTTAATTAAAAATTGTTTAACCAGTAATAAAACATAATTTATAAAATAAAGAACATTGGGTTGTAAACAAAAATAAAAAATTTTATACCCATAAGTTATCTTATACAATATATAAATTTTATTTGTAATTTTTCCCAATTTATATTTCATTACTCATATTTTATAAAATTAATGATATTTGAAAAGAATTGTATTATTCAGTATTCAATTAAAATAAAATATTTTTAAAAAAACTCATACGACATATAATATGATAATTATTAAAATATAAATTAAATAATGGTATTAATTTTATATAATTAAAATTACAATATTTATAATTTTATTAGATTAAAATAATATATATTTGAAGATATTTTTTATGATATTTCAGGACACTACAGTCTTCTACCATTTAATTAATGTTTGACTTCACAATATTTAATCATCAATTTCTAAAAATAGATAAGGGTATCTGAAACAAATTTGATGAATGATTTAATTTCAAAATTATTTTCAAACATAATATCATATGTAATTCTAGGAGATACATATTTTCAAAGAATTTTTTAATATATTTTGATTATCAACCATTTTAGAAAAATATTATTCATTATTTGGTTATGAGTTATAAGAGACTCTATAAGAACACCATTTTAAAATTATGATCTCTATGTACTCAAATTCGACATTATCTTTTGGAGGATCAAAGGCAAATCAAGTTTCACCCATGTGTAGACTTAGAAAATCAAAATGATCCAAAATTATATATATTATTATTTATATAAACATAGGTCATAACCCTATTGAATTTAGTGAAAGTAAAACAAAATAGATTTATATAGTTGTGTAATATATATGTATATATTTTTTATTTTCAATTATAGGCAATTTTTCCATAAAACCTACTTTCATGTTCAAAGTGGAATAATTGAAAACATGAATTGTTGTATAAATATGAAAAACATCTTCTAATTTGTAAAATAAAATACATATATTCATATTGAACAAGACCATCCAAATAGACTTTAAAAACAATGGTAATACATCTTTTTTTGTTACATTTTAATAAAAAAATTAATAAATGTTAACTTCCAAATAACGTAATATGATATATTTGTGTCTCTAAAATATGGATAAATGATTTGAAATACACATAATAATAACAAATAATATGTTGATAGTTTGATGTATTATAATGTTACATCAATGTGGGATAGACTATAGATTATTTTTTGATTAGTCGAGCAATATATTACAAGGATTATTACAATTAAATCAATAGGGAGGGATAATAGTTTCATACAATATTTCATTCATTACATCCAAAAAATATGACTAATATATTTATAAGTATTATTAATATTTTATTGAAAACACCTATAAAGTAATTATAATTTTAATATATAAATTCAATTTCAATTAATCAAAAAAATATGAACTAGATAATCATGAGTGGGAAATAATTTTTGTACAGAATCAAATTGAAAAATAAAACAAATTCAATAATCTATCTTATGAATTCCTAAATTACCAATAATTTGGACTAGGAAAACATTAGTTAATCATAAATAACTCTCGCTATAATATAGGTTTATTTAATATGGTCTATATTATATTTCATATACAACTTCATGAAAAAAAATCCTTCCCAATAGCATATCAATGGATTTTTATTAAAGAAATAATATCATATAGAGTTTCAATTTTTATGTAAAGTATTATGAATCCTAATTATACACCTCACTGAAATTTTTTTTGATTCATAAATAGCATTTCTCTGGATGATTACCTATAGGTTCATCTATATCATCACGGTGTTCGTATTATAGTATATAAAAGAGAGATGTAATTACTAGGAAAACAGAATAATATCAATGTCAGCAAAACATTATCACGTTAACCTATACATAGAACTATCACTTATACGTATCTCTATGTATTTTAAAACAATTTATCATCCTATGATAAAAATATAAAAACTATACTTCTCAAAAATAATTAAACATTTTTATCATTATTAATAAGGCACCCCAGACCCACACGCATGGATATGAACTATATTTAATAAAATATGATATTAAATTATCTTTATCTTATATAAATTTTATATTCTAAACATTAATACTCATATAAATAAAACTAAAAATAAAATATGATTTATTGAATTTTAGGACAAGAAACATAGAAATCATATTTTAGAAAATTCTGATTATTTCCCCATAATCGAATCAAACTAGTCTCCCTTCTAGTTATCCCATAATTTATAATTATCTCAAAACATATGGAATGAAATCATAATAAAAGTGTGATATTATACACTCAATAAGTGAAAAACATCAAAATATTTCATTAAGGGATAGATTAGAATCATAGGATAAAATATGAGAGGGGGAAAATATCTTATTAAAATAATATGGGACCATAAGTGTTGTATTTGGGTCATGATTAAAAGAATTATAATCCAAAATGAAAAATATAAATCCATGGAAAAAGTTAGTCGAAACATGAGACATTATAATTGACCGAAAGGGTATAATAATTGGCATATAAAAAATATTTCACTGTATTAATGCATATCACATTGAGGAAATATTTAACTTGTACATTTACAGAAAACCATATGAACCAAACTACTTGCATCATAATCTAGAAATAAATATTTAAAAATAAATCTTACCTCACATTCTCACAACCAAATTGATAATAAATATTCATATATAATATTTTAAAAAATAAACACAAGAACAAAACATATGGTATCTTATTAACATATAGGATCATTGAAAATGGATTCCCACATTATGTTGTAAAACAAACATTTGTAAAAATTAATCTATATCACATTCACTCAATAGATTATCATTTATTTTGATATAAAACCTTAAAAAATTCATTATATGGATATATAAAACATTTATGTTGAAAGTAATTTTAATAATAAATCATATTTTTTCCATTATTGTCATGACCCGTCCCTGAGGTCTCATGTTGTGACTACCCCAAAACCGCCTTCTATAGGGCATGTGCTAGCGACTAGAACCAAAAGGTGTATTCCCTAAAACTGGGAAGGAATTGACTTTATATCCTGTAAACATACTCAACCAAGAACACATCATGATACGAACATAATTAAACTATATAGCAAAAAGAGTATTGAATGTAAGAGGGGAAGGAATACAAGCCCAATAGTAAAGTTACAAGTACAACTGAAATACAATACAACAAAAGAAAGAGAAAGACAACTACTGGGTCATCCTCCGAGGTTTCTACCTGAAGGGTATGTATATTTCACCTTCTCATCACTCCACATCTACATATCTCCTCTATGTACCAACATGTTGTATGGTCCACCTCCAGGCGTCGTCTAGTCCTTGTACCCTTAGCCTCAATTAATGATGTCATTCATCTCCACCCAGTATAATAATCTGCGGGCATAACCCATGCAGGGATGAGTATAACGATACTCAATAGGTACCCTGAGACCATCAAGGTTTCATAATATCCAGAAAGTATAAACCATAGAGCATGAAATCAACTGACAACCCTACTTAGATATATTCCCATAAATATACCAAAGTTATCAAAAATAACCATCTCAGTCATGAGGAAACACACGGTCCAACACAAAATCCCAAAGCTCAACTGTTCCAAAAAGAATGGAATACCACAAAGGTAAGTACCACACAGGTACACCACATAGAATAATACCACCAAGGTATTACCACAAAGGAAATTACCACACAGGTATGGACTCAGCTGGCAACAAGTATATCTTAGATACAATAGTAGAGATGATTAGATATAACTACTGTGTCGTCATACTCTATTAAGAGGAATACCCATGAATTATCCCAAGTTACAGACCCACATAGGATCCCAGTACATCATCAGACCCACACAGGATATGTGTACATCGTTAGACCCACACAAGATATGAGTCATCATGAGACCCACACAGGATCTCAGTTCATCATTAGACCCACATAGGATCTTAGTACATCGTCAGACCCACATAAGACCCTAGTACATCTTCAAATCCACAAAGGATTATAGTACATTGTCAGACCAACACTAGATCCAAGTACATCGTCATAACCCCCACAATATCTTAGTACATAGTGAGAGCCACACAGGATCCTCATACATAGTCATACCCACACATGATCTTAGTAAATCATTAGACCCACACATGATCCTAGTACATCGTCAGACCCACACAGGGTCCTAGTACATTTTCATACCCCCACAGGATCATAGTACATCGTCAGACCCACACAGGATCCAAAGCACAGACCCACAAAGGATCCATTTCTCATGTTACAGCCAACTATTGAGTTCCCGCACTAAGCTTCCTTGATTTCGGGAGGATCCACCTCTAAATCCACAAGTCGACACTCACACTCCCAAAAAGTCCAACAAAGAAGTATCTGAAAGGAACACCACACAAAATGGGTCTCAGTGCAACATACGGTGTGTCAATCGGACATATGATCTGTATGTTATTGTGCTTTTAGTCCCGAGGGCCCTGTTGGATTCATGTTCGATCCAACCCGGCCATACCCCAACATTATCCAAAACTCATGTGGGGTATAGTAAAAGTTCCTACTCACTACAAGGTTTCTAGTGCCACTTACGGTTTTTCGAATGGACGATCTTAGCTCAAGATATGGCTGAAAGATCGAAAAGGGGTCGAAGTGGGTCCTGGTTCGGTCCGACCCGGTCGAACCGACTCGGCCTGACCCAACCCACTGGGTCCGGCCCGGACTGCACTGGGTGACCCAACTTGGATGCATGAGGGGGGGGGGGAGTCCCATGACCCCCGCCCTCAAACATTAAAAGGCCAAAGTAGTTTGATTGGCAGTAGCATGCGGGACCCGCTCGGTCGTGCTCGGCCGGCCGAAATAGCCAGTCTCTTCTTCTCTATGTGGAAAGTCGTGCACCTCCCCACCACGGATGCACGAACACCAGCCACCTTCTACCATATTCCCAAGACATGCGACCCGCGACCCCTTGCTCCCATGGCGGCACGTCGTGCGCCGCCCCTCCGTGGCCGACCCAACGCTGACCGCCCTCAATCCACCGCAACGGCTGACAGGACGTTGCTCATATCTGGTGGCGTGGTTACGCCATTTCCTTCATCACAACTAGCCATGGTGCTAGCCGCCATTCCGTAACCCCACCTGTGTCTGTCACCATCCACCTCCATCGTGAAGAATACAAATGAACCACAAGATTTTCCGAGGGGTCAGGCCATTTTTGTTTGGCCCGTACCCTCCTCGTTAGAGTGGTAGAAAGCGGGTCAAGGGAGGTGATACATTGTGAGTGAAATATTAACATTGATCAATTGAAAACACACCCCTAACGTTTTTTCATTAGAGGATTTCACGAAGAATAAGACTAAGTTGTTGAAGAACATCGACCTTTGTCATCTCTACAAGGCTCTCTAGATCTGGGTTCTGGGTTGGTTCCTCATTTATCGATTCATGGTTTCGGGTCGCTCATCACTACCCTCTGGAATCAACTCCATACTTCATGTTTTGGGTGTCGCATCACTTTACCAGAGCTTCATTACTTGGTGAGGCTGTGGAAAATTCCTCCCCCAAAGATCTATATAAATATGAGAGGTGGATTTTATGTAACGATCATGGGATTTATGAAGGTTCATTTAATAGAATCCTTCCTAAATTCCAACGATGCTGGAAGTTAAAATTTGAAAGTCAAGCCAATTAAATTACTTTGGTACAATTAAATGGGAGGTTTCTCAAGGGACTCCCCCATATTAAAGAGGGGTTAGGGTGGTCCCCACCTCCATTACACATGTATAGAGGTTTCAATAAATATAAAAAAAATTGTTCTTTATTTTATTTCAGTTTCCACAATTGTCACAAAAACTAAAATTCACCCTCGACCTACTATGGTTGAGGTGAAGGTCTCCTTAACAGAATACTCGTGCTGCAAGTTCAACAGTGTCCTCATATTTCAATTTTGAGAATAGGTTCAAAAGTTACAAAAACCTGCTTGCATGTTTTACTGAACATACCTGAAAAAATGTTCAGGAATTCATCCCAGGAACATCGGGCCACGGAATCAGATGCCGTAAATTTTTTAAAACTTGTAAAATTTCCATATAATTATAAAAAATATATGGAATTTACAGGTCTTTACATTCTCCCCACCTCAAAGATTTGCATTCCCAAAATCCACATCACGAATACTAGGAAAAAAAGTGGGGTTAATGAAAACAAATCTAAGCCTTCTGCTACTATGTGCTCTCCTAGAGGTTCCCATGCTGCCAACATGAACACACCAAAGGTATTGATCACCCATGAAGGAACATCTCCTATTGATCCTGAATCTCTACTAAAACCTCCATAAACGTTGCCCCATCATCGATATCCAGTTCACTGTGGTCGATGACATGTGAGGGGTCATGCACATATCCCGTCATCGAGGATACGTGGAGAACGTCATGCACTTGGTGATACTGTGGGGGATGTGCTAGGCATTAAGCCACCTCAAGAACTCTGATGAGGACCCGGAAGGTTCTGATGAACCTCAGAGATAACATGCTGCCAGGGCCAAATCTCCGCAATCCTTGTCAGGGTGAGACCAATAGGAAGACATGGTCACCATCCTCAAACTTGAGAGGTCTCTGTCTCCTGTCGGCATAAGACTTTGTCCTGCTTTGTGCAGTCTTCATCCACTCATGGATGATTTGTACCATCTCTGTGGTAGCTCGTATCATATCTAGTCCCATGAGTGCTGACTCCCCTGGGTCAGTCCAGCATAGAAATGATCTGCAAGGTCGCCCGTACAACTCCTCAAAACGTGACATCCCTATGGTAGAGTGATATCTTTTTTTGAATGAAAAAACACCAAAGGAATGTGATCCTCTTATCTGCAATCGAAGTCAAAGAAACAAGCACCCAATATGTCGTCATGGGGCTGAATGGTCTGCTTAGTCTGGCCATCCGTCTGAGGATGGATGGTGGTGCTCAAATGAAGCTGCATCCCGAAATCCTCCTACAAACCCTTCCATAACAGGGAAGTAAAATGTGCATCCTGATCAGTGACAATCATCTAGGGTACTCCATGTATCCGCAGAATTTCCTGCACATTGAGGCGTCTCAAACTCTCTACTGATCCTTGCTCTCTGATAGGTTGGATATCAGCTGACCTAGTGAGTCGGTCAACAATCACCCTGATATAATCACGACCCCTGGATGTATGAGGATGTCCTGTCACAAAGTCCATGGATATCTTATCCCACTTCCACTCTGGGAACTCTAAGGGTTGAAGTAAGCCTGATGGTACCTGATGCTCCCCCTTCACTTGCTGACATGCGAGGCACTGAGAGACAAACTCTACTACTACTTTCTACATTCCCGGCCACCAGTACCGTCG
The DNA here is from genome assembly GCA_963277665.1 of Viscum album. Lineage (NCBI taxonomy): Eukaryota > Viridiplantae > Streptophyta > Magnoliopsida > Santalales > Viscaceae > Viscum > Viscum album. The sequence continues at coordinate 1,921,033,776 of OY728119.1, forward strand.
TCGATGATCCCGGTACTTCTTCACTACTCCTCGATGTACCTCTTGTAAGGATGTGTGGAATTACCCCATCACTTCCTCTTGAAGCGACACTCGTACCATGGTACATCCTCTGAAAGAGGATGACATGCTCCCCAGCTTCAAAAAATCCCTCTGGTGATTTTCCTATCGATATATGAGCACATCAAGTATCGTAGTCAGCTTCCCCACGCTGCGCCTCCCTTACTCACTGAAAAAGTGAGGGAGTGACTGTAAGAGGCTAAAGAAATGATGCTCCATCCCGATCCACAATGGATATCTACAAAGCGGCTAACTGCTCTGTCCCCTCACCTACCAGCTGTATACCAGATCTCCTGCTGAGTGCTTTTTCTACAACGATCCCCTTCCTAGGAGTATAGACTATCTCGAAGTTATTGTCTTGGAGGAACTCATGACAATGTTACTGTCTCAGGTTCAGGTCCTTCTGAGAGAAGATATTCATGAGACTATTATGATCTGAGTAGACTATAAAATTCTCTCCCACTATGTAATGTCGCAATATCTTCAAGGTGAAGAACAATGCTGCTAACTCTAGGTCATGGGTAGCATAGTTCATCTCAGGTTGTCTCAGCTATCAAGAACCATATGTGATCACTTCTCGCTCCTGCTTTAGGACACATCCGAGCCCAGTCCCTGATGCCTCATAGTAGACTACGTACCCCATTTCCTCCTCTAGTATCCTCAAGATGGTGGTACAAGTCAGCCTCTACCTCTGCTCCTGAAAACTCCGCTGGCATCTCTCTGACCAAATGATGGGTTTCCCCTTATTCATCAACGATGATAAAGGTGATGCAACTCTAGAGAAATATTGTACAATCCTATGGTAGTATCTATCCCAACCTAGGAAACTCCATACCTTTGTCACACATCTGGGTGGATCCAAAGAAATTACCACCTAAATATTCACTAGATCCACAGCCACTCTAGCCTCTGAGAAGACATGTCCCAAAAAGTGAACCTCTCAGATCCAAAACTGGCACTTCGAGAGCTTACCATAAATATGGTTCTCTTGAAGTGTGTCCATAACTACCATCAAGTGATAATAACAATCCTCCACAGTAGCCATGTAGATAAAAATTTGATTAATGAAGACCACCACAATGCGATGAAGATATGGCTGGAAGATCCTGTTCATGAGTCCAATGAACCTAGTTGGTGCATTGGTCACACCGAGAGGCATAACGATGAACTCATAATGGCCCAACCGACATCTGAAAGCCATTTTCTACACATCCTCATCTTACACTCTAAGATGGTGATATCTAGATATGAGGTATATCTTCGAGAAACAACATGCTCCCTTCAGTTGATCATAGAGGTCATTAATCATGGGGAGTGGGTACTTGTTTTTCACAGTTACCTAGTTCAGGTGCCTGTAGTCAACACAAGGTCTCAAGATCCCATATTCTATCTTGTGGAACAAAATTGGGGCTTCCCAAGGAGAATCACTGGGCTGGATAAACCCCTTCTCTTGTAAGTCTTCAATCTGTACTCACGACTCACGATGCTCTACGGGAGCCATCTGATACACTGGTATTGATATCAGTGGATTCATGGGGTAAAAGTCAATGAAAAAGTCCACCTATCTCTGAGGAGGTCGACCTGTAACATCATCAGGGAAGACATCCACATACTGGTCCACCACTACAAGATAAAACAAACTCCCCACATTAACCACTCCGAGGGTAAGGCTAGCCAACTGATGAGGGATCGGCTGAAATCTCATCCAGTTATGTCCATCTTGTGATGCAAATGCTCCCTTGTCAACATTGAAGGTAAACCTAGTACCATCTATCTAGACACACCACCCTTTGTTCCAAATATAGTCGATCTGGGCATGGACTATAGATAACCATTCCATATGAAAGATGATGTCTTAAGGACTCGACGCTGGTACTAGGAGATCCCATCCGAAGCTTTCTCCGCCTAGGGTATGCTCACACTGCCATCACTAGTGTGTAATCCTCGAATATTCTCCCATAGGAGTCTCTAGATGTAAGGATCGAGCCAATGAATCCACCGTAATCTTTTAGATCTGAATGAGGGAAGTGGATATAAAAAAGTGACTAGCACATGTATGTATAAGTAATGCAGCTAAGGTGGTGTAGACACATATCGTACCTCGTATCATCTCCAGAGAGCCATGGTCATAGGCCTTAACTGTTGGAAGTTGTGCTCACCCCGGTCCACCTACTCCCTATAGCCTTGGTGCACCACCTAGTGGTGGAGGCAGTAACATCTCAAATCATCACTCACTGCCAGCTGCAAGTCCTACTTCTCTGTCACATCCACCTTCTCCCTGCAGAACACCTCGGTTGAACCTCTGTCTCTACCTTGGCGATCCATCGACCATTTTATGATTATCCAGAAGGTGGGTCAGGCAGTCATGAGCCATGTGACCCTACCCACCGCATTTGAAACATAGCATGCTCCTTGCATGACTGCCTCTATCTCTGGTGCCCCAGAAAACCGAACCTGAGTCGTGCGGTCATCCACCTGTAGGTTTGGTCCCCTTGGACCTTTGTGATATCTATTGGCTATCAGCTACAGAGGACTCCACTACGCGATTCTTTGTGGTGGGTCTCTCTTCTGGTGACTGCTTAGTAAGAAAACTCTCCAATAATAGGGCTTGCTGTAACACCCAGCTAGCATCGAGATGTTGAGAGAAATCATCAAAGCCCTGATCTGTTGCCTGATCCCCTTCTCGATGGTCCATGCCTTAAAGAATGTGTCTTGAACCATATGAGTGGAGTATCATGAGAGGTTGGTGAACCTTTCTAAGTACGGAGCAACAATCATGTTTCCCTACTATATATGAAGAACCTCATGAATGCGCACAGTGCGAAGGGTCACTGGGACAAACTCTACCTGAAATAGGCTCTCAAAGTCTGCCAAGAGAAGTGTCACCTCGTCTTGAACATGAAGCATGAAGCTCCACAATCTTCCTACTGCTTCCTGTAGAAGACTGGAGGCATGGATCACCATGAGGTCAGCCGGTGACCCTACTAGTCGAAAGACTCTCATCACGGCCTCCTGCCAATCCTCAGCTACCTGTGGGTTCATCTCACCCCTAAACCTGGGCGGCCTATGGCGCTAGAACTCATGCAACGCGCTCAAGCATCATGCACCCTATTCTACTTGGGTTGTTGGAATCAGTGGCCAAATGGGTAATGGTACTGTTGGTTCCTCCACTGGTACCACTATTGCAAGAGGGCCCTACACCGAGGCCTCGTCGCTCAGTGGGCTATCATCACGTACTATACTCGAAACCCTAGTTGGTTGTCTTTGTGTAGGAATCCTGAAATGAAACAGGTGCACCACGGTAAATATGTTATACCTTGAGAGCTTACTAAAAGTGTTCACAAAGGAAACTTTTATAAACACACACTTAATCATTGTTTTCATGCACTGAGTCAGAAATCAGAAGTCAGGGTCCTGGTGTATGAATAATTCATCTGCCGCACCAACACTTGATTCCTTAAACTGATAACCACAAACACTAAAACTAACACTATTTCCATTAAAAAAATTAGATTCCAATGTTCTATGGTATAACCGACTCCTCTGACACCAATTTTCCATGACCCATCCCCCGGGGCCCTTGCCGTGTCAACCCCAATTCCTCCTTTCATAGGCCAGGGGCTGGCGACTAGCACTGAAAGGTGTATTATCTAAAAATGGGTAGGCAATGACTTTAAATACTATAAACACACTCAACCATGAATACATAAAGATATGAACACCAGTAAACTGTATAGAAAAAAGAGTACTGAATGTATGAGGGGCCAGAATACAAGCCCAACAGTAAAGGTACAAGTACAACTAAAATACAATACAACTAAAGAATGAGAAATACAACTACTGGGTCATCCTTCAAGGTTCATACTTGAATGGTAGGTACATATCACCTCCTCAACACTCCATGTCAACCCTTCTCCTCTGCGTATCGACATATCGTATGTTCCACCTTCAGGCACCGTCCAGTCCAGGTACCCTCAATCTCGATTAGCGATATTCGTCGTCTGCACCAAACACAACAAGGTGCAGGCATATCCCATGTGGGGCCGAGTATAATGATACTCATTAGGGATCCCAAGACCATCAATGTCTAAAAAAATCAACAAAAAATAAACCAAAAATCATTAAATCAACTGAAAACCCAACTTTGGTATATTCCCGTTAATATACCTATGTTATCAAGTATACCCATATCAATCATGAGGAAACACAGGGTCCAACCCAAAACCCAAATATGAACTATTCCACAAAGAAAAGAATACCATGAATGTATGTATCACATAGGTACGCCACAAAGAATAATACCACCAAGGTATTACCATGAAGGAATGTACCACACAGGTACAGACTCAGCTCACACTAAGTATATCATAGGTACTATAGTAGGGATGATTAGATGTAACTACTGAATTAGCTTACTCTGTTATGATGTATACCCATGAAGGATCTCATGTTACATACCCACACAGGATCCTAGTACATCGTCTGACCCACAAAGGATCCTAGTACATCTTCAGACCCATAGTGAATCTTAATACATCGTCGCCCCACACATGATCCTAGTACATCTTTACACCTATATAGGATCTTAGTACAAAATCATACCTGCACATGATCATTTTACATCGTCAGACCCTCACAGGATCATTGTATATCGTCAGACCCACACAATATCATAGTACATCGTCATACCCACACATGATCCTAGTATATCTTCACACCCACACATGATCCTAGTACAATGTCAGACCCACTCGGGATCTTAGAACTTCTTCTATCCCACACAGGATCCAAGTATATCATCAGACCCACATAGTATCTTAGTGAATCTTCAGACACAGACAGGATCCTAGTACATCGTACAACGCACACAAGATCTTAGTACATTGTCAGACTGACACAGTATCCTAAGCACAAACCCACAAAGGATCCCTTTCTCATGTTACGTCCAGCTACAAGGTTCCTTCACTAAACTCCCTTGATTCTAGAAGGATCCTCTCCTAAAGCCACCCATCTATACTCTAACTGCCACAAGGTGCGACGATGAATTATCTCAATGGAACTCCATATAATAGGGGTCTCAGTGCAATAGACAGTTCACCAATCAGACATCTGGTTTGTATGTTATTGGATCTTTAGTCCTGAGGGCCCTGTTGGATTCAGGTTTGATCCAACCTATCCATACTCTAACATTATAAAAAAATCACGTGGGGTATACCAAAAGGTCCTTCATGCTCCAAGGTTTCTGGTTCCACTTACAGATCGTCAGACGGATGCCCGTACCTCAAGATATGGTCGAAAGATAAAAAATGGGTCGAAGTTGGACTCTGTTCGGTCCGACCAGAATTGGGCCGACCTGACCCAGTTCGGGTTAACCCGGAGCACTGGGTCCGGACCGACCCCCACTGAGAAGCCCGGCTTGGAAGTATGTGGGGGGGGGGGAGTCACGCGCCCCCACCCTTGAACGTCGAACAACAGAATCCGTTTGGTCGCCAGTAGCATGCGGGACCCGCCGCAGGTCCTGCTCGGTCCTGCTCGGTCGGCCGAAATGGCCGGTCCCTTCTCCTCCCGGTGGAACATCATGTGCCACCCCTCCGTGGTCAGCCGAACGTTGGTTACCTTCTGCCATTCGTCGTGGCCAGGCCTGCCGTGACCCCTTGCTCTAACGTCGGCTCATCGTGCACCGCCCCTCCGTAGCCGTCCGAACGCCGACCTCCCTCTGTCCACTGCCGCGGTTGACGGGCCTCAACCCTTCTCCTACGGCATGGTCGTGCTGCCTCCTTTGCCGCGGCCGTCCATTGTGTCGGACACCATTCTTGATCCCCACCGCTATCAGTCGCCATCCTCCTCCATTGCAAAGAATACAAAATAACCTCAAGATTTACAGAGGGGTTGGGCCATGTTCATTTGGCACATACCCTACAAGTTAGAGTAGTAGTAAGCGGCTCAAGGGAGGTGATACAACATGAGATAAAAATTAATGATGATCAATCGAAAACACATCCCTACCTTGTCATTCATTAGAGGTTGTCACAAAGAATAATTCTAAGTCATTGAAGATATTCGGCACTCATCGTCTCCACAATGTACTTCCGATCCAGGCTCAGGGTTGGTTCCTCATTCTTTGATTCATGGTTTGGGGACGATCGCCATTTCCCTATGGAACCGGCTCCATCCTCCAATTGTTGGGCATCACAACACTTTATCAGAGATTCATCGCTTGGTGATTCCGTGCAAAATTCATCCCCCACAAACTCCATATAAATTGAATAGGGGGAGGGTATGTACCAACCGTGTAATTCATGAAGGTTAATTTTATAGGAGGCTTCCTAAATTCCAATGACGTTGTTACTTAATATTTGAATGTCAAGACATTTAAATTAAGTTGGCGCAATGAAATGGGAGGTTTCTCAAGGGAATACCCCATATTAATGAGGGGATCAGGTGGTCCCCACATCTATAACCCATGAAGAGAGGTTTCAATATAAATAAAATAAAACATGTTAATTATTTTATTTTTATTTCCACAAATAACACAAAAAACATCTTTCACCCATGACCTACTGTGGTCAAGGTGAAGGTATCCTTAAGAGAATATTGGCTCTATGAGTTCAACGGTGTCCTCATATTTCAATTTCGAGCACTAGTTCAATAGTTTCAAAACCACGCTCACACATTTTTTTGAACGTACCCAATTTTTTTTTTCAGAAATTCATTCCAGGCAGACCAGGCCTCAGAATCAAGCACCATCAATTTTCATGAACTTGTAAAATTCCCATATATATTTATAAATTACATGTAATTTTGAGTCTTTACAATTATAACATTAAAACATACATAATTTAAGCATAACTAAATTAACATGTTTAAAAAGTTATGATTTACAAAATAATTTGTATCAAATTCGATAAGAAAACCAGAGAATAGAGATGGAGGATTGAATAAAAATTTATCCCTTATGTAACATAAATATTTTCAAATTGTTTTCAAAAATATTCAATAAACCTCAATGAGTTAATTGGATAAATCACCTTGAAAGACATGATAATATTTTCCTTATGACAATTCATAAAAACATTTATAAATTATTTCATTAATATAAAATAAATTAATATTGGAAATTTTTTTAAATATTATACATTAAAAAATTGGTTTTAGATGATAAATTTTATAAAAATCAATGATATTATATTTCATAAAATAAATATCAATTAATAATCCATTTGATATAAATGAATCCATTAAAAAAACATTTATTATGAAAAATATATGAATAATTCCGTTTATATTAAAATTTATCTAGAGTTAAAATCATATTGAAAATATTTAAATACATGTAATGTATATTTTGTTAAGATGAATTTATAAATAGTGATAAAATCCATAGAAAATTATTTAGATTACAATTTTACCACTCTCATAAAATACAATGATATGTGTTACACTAAAAATCTTCTCTAAAAAGCCAAAGTGATATATTTTTATTTTTTAAATAATGATTTTTTAATAATAGATCATTGAAATGATTACAAAGAATATTATAGGAAATTTGTAGTGGATGATAAAATACATGATCATGTAACAAATAAATTCTAATAATTTAAAATACCATTATTAAAAACCCAAAAAATAAAATGGGTTAATAAAAGTTACATTTAAAAATAGCATAAGGAAAATATAGTTGTGACAAACCAACCTAAATCGACACTAATCCGATCACCTGAGACGGTCCGCAGAAAGTCCCGAAGGGAGTTCCCAATACCTCGAGCTGGAAAATAGTGTCAGGTGTCAATAATAACTTGTGGGAACAATTTTTTCCATAATTGAAAGACAAATAAATGATATAATAAAAAATAAACAACATAGAAAACTACTAACATCAGAAATAAGATAAATGCCACATAGCTCAATGTGAAATTATTGGTCACCAACCCACAAAAGAACAACCATTCTCCAAGAACGACCAACAAATCCATGAGAACAAGAGAAAATGGAACCTATAACTGAAATGATAATATTGGTGTGAGAACTGAAATACTTAACTGGGATGCCATGAAAAACCACTGAATCTAATCATTTCCTTTACCAAAATAGAAAAAATACACTAGTTTGAGAATATAGTTATAAAAATAGGGTTTTCCATAAGATTAAAAAACAACACACAACACAACTTATTCAAAAACTAAATGCCATTTTGAAATCAAAATTTCAAAAGTAAGAAAACTATGGAAATGTAATAACAAACAAGATAAACGAGGGAATAAATGATCCCATTATAATTGAATGTAAAAAAAATTCAAAGATAATCATGGGTGATCCTAAACATCCTTAGACTACACTGGATATAATCAATTTGGATCCGCCTATCAGTGTATGGTGAAACCCTTATGTCAATAACAAACTAGATTCCCCAAACCTCACATCACTTGTGGAACATCTCTCATGGCCTGTCTACAAATTCAGGGGTTACTAACCCATCTAATCAGTGCTAGTAAGAAACCATCACTTGATCATCTAAAAACACCCAGGAACCCATGGTAAATGATAAATGTGTAGGTGGGAGGCCCTCACATGCATGAATCACCTTACCTAATGCCACTACAATTGCATTAACCAAACACAGACACCAATATATGACTAACCCTAATGGAAGTCCCTCCTATAAAGGTTCCCCTTGTACACATATAGTCCAAACATCATTAAGGTTACAATCGAGTCATCGTGTCTTATCCATATAAAAACCATTTTAAAAATCCTTTAGAACTCCAACTGGGAACACATAATGTCCACACCAGATCCTCTGCAAAAATTTGATACAAACATCACCTTTGAGTTCAAAGCGCCAAACGGGCCATAAAACTTGAAATAACTAAATTCATTCTAAAAACATCATTCCAACATTGCTTTGATAATTTCAAAGACAAATTGGTCTTTAAATTGAGAATTCAAAAAAACGCACAGAAAGAGATAAATGAACACACCATCTATAGCTCCACTTTAATCTATTTTTTAGAAACCACTCCACATACCCCAAATAAATTTAGAAGATGATTTCTATTTATGAAACCAAGGAATCATTGAAAACACGGCTTTAATTCGACATATTCATTTAGAGACACATCGATGAGTGCACCTAGCACACCAATCAATGTGTAAGCATCTAATGGTACATCACACATCCAATGAGTTGCTCGATAAATATTTCCATAAAATACCATTTCATTTAAAAAACTATAACCAACCATCCACATTACTTTAGTGGGTATGAAACAATCCCCCCTTAAATCCACAAAGCCATTTCCAAAATAATTTAACAAATTAAATAAACAATATCATTATAATAATGTACACCGAAACAAATGTAAAACCAAAAAATATCCACACAACATCACATGGAATAAATAATTCACCAAAAAACCATAATTTCACTATAGAATAACTTTATCATTTAAAATAAACACCCTAGGTTCAATAACTAGATATTCAACACAAATCAGGCTGAAAACCTATTTTTTGATAAGCCAAACCAACTACAAAATGATATATCAATTTAAAGCTTGGCCCCATTATGGTGCGAGCCAAGTTATTAAATTTTATGGAAAATACAAACATAAATGGAAATTCTTTGTAAAGTAATACCTGTAAACCACTATCGTAAAAGGTACCAGGCCATGCCAAACATGTTGGCATATTAGGAATTAGGTGGGGACCACTCATAACCATCCCATACTCATACATGAATACCTATATATATATATATACATTTATCCATAATCCAATTCATGTATTCCATGAACCATGAGGTAATACATAAATGGAGGATAAATATATTATATATATACATACCTTAAGTATATGTATGTGCGCCCAATATTAATGAACAAACTCTCTATAACATAAAAAAGAATCCAAATATAATGCGGTGAAGCCCATAAAACCTCCAATTAATTTATTAGGGACTCATATACACATTAAGATTACCAAATTGGGATTTGAAATAAAAAAGTTGGAGAAAACAGTTACGCCAAGCAATATCATAAATCCATGAGGTGCCCACCCACTTTGCCTTCGATAGTGGATGTCGGAACACACAAAGATATGACATGAGGATCCAATTACAAACCCTTAAAACTAGTAAAACATCAAAAACCACCCCACATGAAAACCTAGGCTTTGGCCGAGACATACCCAGTGATAATGATATGGAAAATCGGCCAAATCAAGGGAGATGAGCACAGAGAAAGTCTACCTCGAAGTTGTGACCCAAAAACCGGAAGAAATCTAGATGTTTCTCTCAAGGAAGGGAGGGTCGAAGGATGGGAGATGTGAAACCATGGGATGGAGGGAGGCGCACCTACAAGATGCACATGGAAGAAGGAAATAAGAAGAATGAAAAAAAAATAATGACAGAAAATAAAAATAAAAATAAATAAATAAATAAAATAAAAAACTAATTAATAATAACAATAATATCAATAATAATGATAATATCAATAATAATAATAATAATCATTATTAGTATTTTTATTATTATATAATCACACTCTTTGACATTATATTATTTTTATATTTTATTTCCATTTATTTTATTTCATTTCTGATCATAGGTAGCCTGCATAGTTGCAACACAAGTACTCTTAATCATGTGTAACCTCGGTTCATGACCCTACTTTGCATCATAAATTAAAAATTTAACCCATACCAGTATGAAATCCAATGTAATGAAAAAAATAAAAAATATTAAAAAATATAATAATAAAATTAATCAGTTTGAGGTCAGGGTGTAAAAATTCCCCCACCACAAAACATTCTACTCCTACAAAGTCACGGAGACAATTATGGGGTCAAACTCCAACTCAATATTGATCAAGGGAAATAAAACCATGAACTTAGGTGGACCGTTCATTCTACCATTCACACTATCCCAATCATGAAGAAGCCATAGTAACTGAATGGAGGGAGAACACGAGGGGTGGGGTGGGGGGGGGGGGGGTTCTCCGCACAATAAGAACTCAACTAGCACAATAATATTAAAAATCCAAATTACACTACGAGGAAATAAACCTTCAATCCAATACGGTGTGACATTAAAAAAGGGGCCTTGGGATCTAACTCAACCACTACACACTCATGAAAAACACCTTCACACAACCAAAAACTGTGTATCTCCCAAAACAATGTAACCTCACATCCTCAGTAGAAGAAAAAGAAAACCATAGCTGGCACTGAGGATTGCCCATACAATCCAGGGTCCTAACACAAGAGGGTAAATCCACAAAAATAAACTTGATATATTCGGTGAACATGAACACAAACCATATATATTAATTTCCAAAAGCACATACATCTCTAAATAACCTACACAAAATCTCAAACCTACCAACATGAGGGATAAGGACACCCTTAATAAAGGTGAACGATTTTACAGAGTCACATTAAAAAAAGATGAGATTATGAAACGTCAAGATTTACAGGTCTCTTATATAGAGAAAATAATCTTACAATAAGAAGAATATTGAAAAGGAGAGTGGATTTGTCTCAAACCCAACACTGGAGACCAAATTATGGGGTAGGTTTTTTCATTCCCTTTCTAGTTTTATGGCTGTTAGTGTGCTTGACTCCAAGGCCTATGGATGGAGCCTTGATGATTGAAGCATCTCCTGCCTCACAATTTGTCACTAATATCCTCATGACATGAATTTACCTTCTAAATGATTCCACATTCATAACTTCCCCAAGAGACCCATAAGACCACATCAACAACAAGAATTTGGCAGATTTTCACCAAACGACATTCAAATTACCAAAATAGCCACACTTTTGGTAATGAACCAAATCATAAAAATAAATCTAGATGAGACCCAATAAAGGATACCCTTCCAAAACGAGCTCTACTAGCACACTCCCCTACTATATGGGGAACCATCACGGGCAACAAGAGACACCAAATTTCTAACTATCTACACATCAGAAAAAACATCAAGTAAAAACACTTCATCCACCTACTTTTCAAATTGATCTTCTGACACTACCTCAAAAGGAAGGAAAATTGACTCCCCAATCTGGTCAAAAAGTGCCTTCATTGTCCATATACCTTTCTGAATTCTCATGATCCCCATTACATTCTTTACCATTACCTCATCATACACAAATAACTAGATAAATGTGGTTTAAAAACATACCATGACACCCCAAAAAGCTTAGATTCTTGTACGACCACCCTAAATCCATCCAAAAATAAACCTCTTAACAAACTGAAAATAGATTGAAACCTCACCACTTTAAGAGTTCTATAAAATAAATTCAATATCCTAGGGAAAATACATTACTTCTACCAATCTGCAACCACCATAGAAAAAGGAAAAAACCAAAATAAACTCAATCCCCCCACTCCATTAGATGTATAATAAAGGGAAACTGAAAAAGACACAAAAAAATCAAGGAACTTTTTAGGTAGCATACTCTAAAAAACAAAATAATAAGAAATAGAGTCAACACCTAACCAAATATCAAACTAAAAGAATATCACAAAAAAAATTATAAACTCATAGACCAAAAAATCATAACCAAATAAAATTTATAACAAATCATATCCAAAATAAAAGCACAAAAACATCACAAAACAATCCTACATTCCCCTTTTGAAAATCATTATTTTCCAAATTAAGGAACATTTTAATTAATCCCTCTTTTGAAATAAAAAATAATTTCCAGTTTCAATGTTCCTTCCAACACATCCACTTGAAAATTCAAAACATAATCAAACTTTTATATTTAAAACCACAAATCACTATAAAATGGAAGCCACTTCTTTTATAAGAAACCATTTTTATTTACAATTGTTTTTGAAAAACAAGATCATTATTTGATTTTTAAATACTCACCCATTGTATCCTATGATCCATTACATATTTGGTTTCCCCACGTCTACTTATCCCATTCACACATACATGCCAACATGTTTTTTCCCTACACACAGACATATGTAAATGACCATAATAATAACTAAGGGTCACACATACCATTTTTTCGTCTAAACCAAGCATTACCAAATTAATTTTCATTTCAAATTTCATAAAAATGTTAAATTTAAAAAATAATTTCCCATCCATCCTCAAAAAATCCCATGGGTTTTCAATTTTTAAATCCATGATTTCCAAATCATGTCTCATTTCATATCTCAAAAAATCACCCAAAAACCAATTCATTCCACTAACAAGAACATAAAAAAGAAACCCAAAACGATTTTACATTCAAATCGACCAATATCAGAACAAGCACCATCCATTATATAATAAAAACAATAACGAAACAATGGTCATTCATAACTCAGCAACATGGATTTGAAATGAATGAACCAATAAAGCTCTTACAACTAGGAGTATCAAAAATCTTACGCTAAGGCTCCACATGGGTTTGTACTACATGTAAGTCTATAGTGAAACACATGCTCACTCTAACTCTTCTCCGGAAAACTCCATTGGAATCTCTCCAACCAAACTATGTGTTTCCCCTTATTCGTCAATGATGATAAAGGTGATGCAACTATAGAGAAATATATCACAATCCTATGGTAGTATCTGTCCAAACCCAAGAAAACTCCATACCTTCATCACACTTCTGGGTGACTCCCATGCAAGTTCCACCTCAATCTTCACTATATCCACCGACACTCTAGCCACCGAGTTGACATGTCCCAGAAAGTGAACCTCTATGATCCATAACTGGAACTTTGAGAGCTTAGCATAAAGATGGTGCTCTAGAAGTGTGTCCATAACTACCTTCAAGTGATAGGCCCACTCCTCCTCAGTATCCAAGTAGATCAGAATTTGATTATTGAAGACCACCAAAAAGCGATCAATATACGGATGGATGATCCTGTTCATGAGTCCAATGAACATATTTAGGGCATTGATCACACCGAGAGGCATAATGAATAACTCATAATGGTTATACCGACATATGAAAGTCGTCTTCTGCACATCCTCGTTTTTCACTCTGAGCCGGTGAGAGCCTGGTCTGAGGTCTATCTTCGAGAACCAACATGCTCCATTCAGTTGATCAAAGAGGTCATTAATCCTGGGGAGTGGGTACTTTTTTTTCATGATTACCTAGTTAAGGCACCAGTATTCAACACAAGGTCTCACGCTCCAATCCGCCATCTTTCCGAACAATATTGGGGATGCCCAAGGAGAAACACTGGTCTAGATAAACCACTTCTCTTGTAAGTCCTCAAGCTGTACTCGCAGCTCATGACGCTCCGTGGGAGCCATCTGATACACTTGTATTGATATCGGTGGATTCTCGGGGTAAAAGTCAATATGATAGTCCACCTCTCTACGAGGATGTAGACTTGAAACATCATCAGGGAAGACATCCACATACTGGTCCACCACTACAGGATAACACAGACTCTCCACAACAACCGCTCTGAGGGTAAGGCTAGCCAACAGATGAGGGATCGGCTGAACTCTCCTCCATTTAAGTCCATCATGTGCTACAAACTATCCCTTCTCACCTTTGAAGTTAAACCAAGTTACATCCATCTAGACACACCGCCCTTTACGCCAAATATATTCGATCTAGGCATAGACTATAGATAACCATTCCATACTAAAAGATGATGTCATAAGGACTCGAAGCCACTACTAGGAGATCCCAACCGAAGCTCTCACCTCCTAGAGTAAGCTCACACTTCCAAAACTAGAGTGTAATCCTTGAATCTTCTCCCGTACGAGTCTCTAGTTATAATAATTGAGCCAAATACTCCACCGTAATCTTCGAGATCTGAACGAGGGATGTGGAAATAAAATAATGACTGGAACATGAGTCTATATATAATGCAGCTAAGGTGTAGTAGACACATATCGTACATCATATCATCTTTGGAGAGCCATGGTCGTAGGCTTTAGCTTCATGAAGCTAATCTCACCCCGGTCCAGCTACTCCCTGTGGACTTGGTGGACCACCTTCTGGTGGTGGCATAAAAATCTCCAATCATCACCCACTACCAGTTATAAGGCCTACTCCTCTACCACATCTGCTTTCTCCCTGCAGACCACCTCGGTCGAACCTCTGTCTCTCCTTTGGAGGTCCATCGACCATCTTCTAATAATCCATACTGCGGGTCAGGCAGTCACGATCCATGTTACCATACCCACCGCATGTGAAACACTGCATGCTCCTCGCTTGACTAGCACTGTCTCCGGTTTCCTGGACAACTGACCCTGAGTCCTGTGGTCGTCCACCTATAGATCTGGTCCTCTTGGACAGTTGTGATATCTGTCTGCTACCAGCTGCAGAATACTCCAAGACATGATTCTTGGTGGTGGGTCTCGCTGCTGGAGACTTCTCAACATGAAAACTCTCCCCTAATAGGGCTCGCTATAACACCCCTACCAGCGTCGGAATGCTGAGGGAAATCATCGAAGCCCTGATCTCCTTCCTGATCACCCACTCGATGGTCCATACACTAAATAATGGGTCCCTCACAATATCAGTGGAGTATCACGAGAGGTCGGTGAACCTCTCTTAGTACGGAGCCACAGTCATGTTTCCCTACTGCAGATGAAGAAGCTCATGAATGAACACAGTGCGAAGGGTCGCTGGGAAAAAATCTTCCTAAAACAGGCTCTCAAATTCTGCCCATAGAAGTGTCACCTCATCTTGAACATGGAGCATGAAGCTCCACCATCTTCCTAGTGATTCCTGTAGAAGACTAGCAACAAGGATCATCATGAGGTCAGCCGGTGTCCCTACCAATCGAAAGACTCTCATCACGGCCTCCAGCCAATCCCCAGCCACATGTGGGTTCATCTCACCCCTAAACCTGGGTGGCCTCTGGCACTGGAACTCATGAAATGCACTCAAGTGTCGTGCACCCTCTACTAATTGGGCTGTTGGAAGCGGTGTCAAAATGGGTAATGGTACTGTTGGTTACTCCGCTGGTGCCTCTATTGGAAGAGGTCCCTATACCGAGGCCTCATTGCTGAGTGGGCAATCATTGCTTACTATACACAGAAACCTAGTTGGCTATCTGTGTGGAGGAATCCTGAAAATAAACAGGTGCGCCATGGTGAATATGTTATACCTGTCGAGCTTAATCAAACTGTTCAAAAAGAAAACTTTTCGAACCACAAACACAATCATTGTTTTCATGCACTGAGTAAGAAATCAAAAGTCAGGGTCCGAGTGTATGAATACTTCATCAACCACACAAACACTGGATTCCCTAAACATATAACCACACACACTACACCTAATTCTATTTCCATTATAAATTTTATAGTCCAATATTCTATGGTAGAATTGACTCCTATGATACCAATTTTTCCTGACCCATCTCCTGAGGCCCTTTTCATGACAACCCCAAGCCCGCCTTCCATTGGCCAGGGGCTGATGACTAGCACTGAAATGTGTATTCCCTAAAACCGGAAAGGCAATGCCTTCATATTCTATAAAAATACTCAACCAGGCACACATAAAGATACGAACACAAGTTAACTCTATAGAAAAAAGAGTACTAAATGTAAGAGGGTCCTGAATACAAGCCCAACAGTAATGGTACAAGTACAACTAAAATACAATACAACTGAAGAAGGTGAAAGACAACTACTGGGTCATCCTTCGAGGTTCCTATATTAAGGGTAGGTACATATTGTCTCCTCATCACTCCATGTCCGAACGTCTCTTCTGCGTACCGACATGTTGTATGTTCCACCTTTAGGCACCGTCCAGTCCTGGTACCCTCAGTCTCGATCAGCGATGTGCATCATCTGCACAAAACAAAATATGGTGCAGGCATAGCCTGTGTGGGGCTGAGTATAACGATACTCATTAGGGACCCCGAGACCGTCAATGTCTCAAAAAATCAACAAAGGATAAACCACAAAGCATTAAATCAACTGAAAACCAAACGTAGGTATATGCCCATACATATACCTAAGTTATCAAGTAGACTGATATCAATCGTGAGTAAACACATGGTCCAACCCAAAAGCCCAAATATCAATAATTCCACAAAGGAAGGAATACCATGAAGGTTTTTAACACAAAGGTATTCCACAAAGAAGAATACCACCAAGGTATTACCATGATGGAAAGTACCACACAGGTACGAACTCATCTCGCACTAGCTATATCATAGGTACATAGTAGGGATGATTTGATGTATCTACTGAATCATCTTACTCTATTAAGAGGTAGAAATACAATGGATCTCATGTTACATACCCACATAGGATCCTAGTACATAGTCAGACCCAGAAAGGATCCTAGTACATCTTCAGACCCACACTAGATCTTAAACATCTCCATACCCACATATGATTCTAGTACATCATTAAACCTACACAGGATCTTAGTACATCATCAGACCCGCACATGAACCTTATACATCGTCAAAACCTCACAGGATCGTAGTATATCGTCAGATCCACACAGTATCCAAGTACATCATCAGAACCACACATGATCCTAGTGCATCGTCACACCCACACAAGATCCTAGTACAATGTCAGACTCACTGAGGATCTTAGCACTTCGTCTGACCCACGTAGGATCCAAGAATATCGTCACACCCACATAGGATCTTAGTACATCATTAGACACACACAAGATAATAGTACATCGTCAAACCCACACACGATATTAGTATATTGTCAGACCCACACAAGATCCTAAGCACATACCCACAAAGGATCCCTTTCTCATGTTACAGCTAGCTACAGGGTTCCCGCACTAAACACCCTTGATTCTAGGAGGATCCTCTCCTCAAGCCACACATATATATTTTAACTTCCAAAAGATTCCATGAATAATTATCCCAAAGGACCGCCATATTAAAGGGGTATCAACGCAATAGACGGTGCGTCAATCAGACGTCTGGTCTGTATGTTATTGGCTCATTTGTCATGAAGGCCCTGATGGATTCATGTTTGATCCAACCCAGCCATACCCCAACATTATCGAAAACTGGGGTGGGTTATACCAAAAGGGCCTTCGCGCTCTAATGTTTTCAGCACCACTGACATACTGTCAAAAGGACGCTCGTACCTCATGATATAGCCGAAAGAGAGAAAATGGGTCGAAGTTGGTCCGTGTTCGGTCCGACCAGACCTAGGCCGACTCGACCCGGTTCGGGTTAACTCGGGCCACTAGGTCCAGCCCGGCCTCCACTAGGCACCCCGGCTTGGCCGCTTGTGGGGGGGAGGGAGTCGTGCGCCCCCCACCCTTGGATGTCGAACGGCCAAAGCCGTTCGGTCGCCAGTAGCATGTGGGACCCGCCTCATGTCCCACTTGTTCCTGCTCGGTTGGCTGAAATGGCCGGTCCTTTCTCCTCCCAGTGGCGCATCGTGCCCCACCCCTCCATGGTCAGTCGAATGATGGTTGGCTTCTTCCATCCACCATGGCCAGGTAGGCCATGACCCCTTTCCCCGACGTCGGCTCTTAATGCACTTCCCCTCCACAGCCGGCCGAACGCGGACCGCCCTTTGTCCACCGCCGCGACCGACGGGCAGTAACTCTTCTCCTATGTTGTGGTCACGCCGCCTCCATTTCCACGGCCATCCATGGTGTCGGCCACCATTCCTGAGCCCCAACAGTGTCAGTCTCCATCCTCCTCCATCTCAAAGAATACAAAATAACCTCATGATTTCCAGAGGGGTTGGGCCATGTTCATTTGGCCAATAACCTACGCGTTAGAGTGGTAGCAAGCAGCTCAAGGTAGGTGATAAAACTTGAGGGAAAAATTAATTTTGATCAATCAAAAACATATCCCTACCATTTCGTTCATTGGAGGATGTCACAAAGAAGAATTTGAATTCATTTATGATCTTCGGCATTCATAGTCTCCACAAGGTACTTCCGATCCGGGCTCAGGGTTGGTTCCTCATTCTTCGAGTCGTGGTTTGGGGTCGCTCATCACTGCCCTCTGGAACCGTCTCCATCCTCTAGGTGTCAGGAGTCATAACACTTTATCAGAGCTTCATCGATTGGCGATGCCGTGAAAAATTCCTCCCCCCAAACTCCATATATATAGAAGAGGTGGAGGGTATGTAACGACCATGGAATTTATGAAGGTTCATTTAATAGGAGCCTTCCTAAATTCCAATGATGTTGTTACTTAATATTTGAATGTCATGCCATTTAAATTAAGTTGGCGCAATTAAATGGGAGGTTTCTAAAGGGACTCCCCCATATTAAAGAGGGGTTCGGGTGGCCCCCACCTCTATAACCCATGTAGAGAGGTTTCAACAAAAGTAAAATAAAACATGTTTCTTATTTAATTTTTATTTCCACAGAAAACACGAAAACTATCATTCACCCTCGACCTACTGTGGTCAAGGAGAAGCTCTCCTTAAAATAATATTGGTTCTATGAGTTCAACAGTGTCCTTAGATTTCAATTTCAAGCCCCAGTTCAATATTTACAAGACCCCACTCACACATTTTACTGAACGTACCTGAATAAAATATCATAAATTCATTCTGGGCACACCAGGCCTTAGAATCGTGCACTGTCAATTTTCACGAACTCATAAAATTCCCATATATATAAAAAAATAACATGGAATATCAGGTCATTACAATTATTATAATAAAACATTCATACATGAAACATAACTAAAATAACATGTAGAAAAAGTTGTGATTTACAAAACCATTCTTATCAAATTCGATAAGAAAACTAGATATTAGAGATGGATGATTGAAAAAAAATTATCCCTTATGTAATATAAATATTTTAAAATTGTTTTTACAAATACTCAAAAAAATACACTGAGTAAACTGGATAAATCAACATGAAACACATGAAGAGATATTCCTTTTGAAAATTCATAAAAACATTTATAAATTATTTCATTAATATAAAATAATTTTATATTGGTAAAACATTTTAAATATTATACATTAAAAAATTGGTTTGAGATGAAAAATTTTATAAAAATCAATGATATATTATTTCATAAAAGAAATGTCAATTAAGAATCATTTTAATATAAATAAATCCATTAAAATCAATATTTTATTATGAAAAATATTTGATTAATTCCGTTTATATTCAAATTTATCTAGAGTTAAAATCATATTGAAAATATTTAAATACATGTAATGTATATTCTGTAAAGATGAATTTCCAAATAGAGATAGAACCCATAGAAAATTCTTTAGATTACAATTTTACCCCTCTGATAAAATACGATGATATGTGATACACTAAAAATATATTTTAAAAAGACAAAGTGAAATATTTTTATTTTTTAAATAATGATTATTTTTAATAATAGATCATTGAAATGTTTTCAATGAATGTTATAGGAAATGTGTAGTGGATGATAAAATACATGATCATGTAACAAAATAAATCTAATAATTTAAATTTCCATTATTAAAAACCCAAATAATAAAATGGCTTAATAAAAATTACATATTATAATAGGAGAAGGAAAATATAGGTGTGACAAACCAACTTGGATCGAAACTAATCCGATCACCCGAGATGGTCCGCTGAAAGTCTTGAAGGGTGTTCCCGATCCCTCGGGCTATAAAATAGTGTCAGGTTTCAATAATAACATGTGGGAACAATTTTGTCCATAAATTAAATAAAAATAAATAATATAATAAAAAATAAAAAACATAGAAAACTATTAACATCAGAAATAAGATAAATGCCACATACCTCAATGTGAAATTATAGGTCACCAACCCACCAAAGAACAACCATTCTACAAGAATGAGAAACAAATCCATGAGAACAAGAGAAAAGGGAACCTGTAACTGAAATGATAATATAGGTGTGAAAATTGAAATACATAAGAGGGATTCCATGAAAAACCACTGAATAAAATTATTTACTTTCCCAAAATAGAACAACGACACTAGTTTGAGAATATAGTTATAAAAAGAGGGTTTTCCATAAGTTTAAAAAACAACACATAACACATCTTATTCACAACATAAATGCCATTTTGAAATCAAAATTTCAAAAGTAAGAAAACTTTGGAACTGCAATGAGGGACAAGATAAATAATGAAATTAATGATCCTATTATAATTGAAAGTAAAAAACTTTCAATGTTAATCATGGGAAATCCTAATAATCCTTATAAAACCCTAGATATACTCAATTTGGAACCACCTATCAGTTTATGGTGAATCCCCTATGTCAATAACCAACTAGATTCCCCAAACCTTACATCACTAGTGGCACATCCCTCCTAGCCCGTCTATAACTCCCGGGGTTACTAATCCGTCTAATCAGTGCTAGTAAGAAATCGTCACTTGATCATCTAAAAACACCCAAGAACCCATGTTTAATGAGAACTGTGTAAGTGGGAGGCCCTCACATGCATGACTCGCCTTACTAAATGCCACTACAATTGCATTACCCAAACACATACACCAATATATGACTAACCCTAATGGAAGTCTCTCCTGAAAAGGTTCCCCTTCTACACATATAGTCCAAACTTCATTAAGGTTCCAATAGAGTCATCACATATTGTCCATATCCAAATTATTTTAAAAAACCTTTATAACTCCAACTCGGAACACATAATGTCCACACTAGATCCTCTACAAAAAATTGAGACAAATATCACCTTTGAGTTCAAAGCACCAAACGTTCCATTAAACTTGAGATAAATAAATTCATTCCCAAAACATCATTCCAACACCAATTTGATAATTTCAAAGACAAATGGGTCTTTAAATTGAGAATTCAACAAAACTCACACAAAGTGATAAATGAACACACTATCTAAAGCTCCACTTTAAACTATTTTTTAGAAACCACTCCAAATACCCAACAAAATGTAGATGATGATTTCTGTTTATGAAACCAAGGATTCATTGAAAATACCACTTTAATTCACCATATTAATTTGGATACACATCTATGAGTGCACCTAGTGCAGCCATAGATGTGTAAACATGTAATGGTACATCACACATCCAATGAGTTACTCGATAAATATTTCCATAAAATACCACCTCATTTAAAAAACCATAACCAACCATCCACCTTACTTTAGTGGGTAGGAAACAATCCCCCCCATTAAATCCACAATGCCCTTTCCAGAACACTTTAAAAAATTTAATAAAATATATCATTATAATAATGTACACCGAAACAAACATAAAACCAAAAAATATCCACACAACATCACATGGAATAAATAATTCACCAAAAAACCCCAATTTTACAATAGAATAGCTTTATCATTTAAAATAAACACCATAGGTTCCATAACTAGATATTGCACACAAATCAGACTAAAAACCAATTTTTTAATAAGCCAACCCAACTACAAAATGATATATCAACTGAAAAATTGGTTCCATTGTGCTGAGGGACAATTTAACAAATATAATTGAAAATACAAACATAAAAGGAATTTCTTTGGTACGTAATACCAGTAAACCACTATCGTAAAAGGTATCGGGTCATGCCAAACATGTTGGCACATTACGAAATAGGTGGGTACCACTCATAACCATCCCATACTCGTACGTGCATACCTATATATATACATTTATCCATAATAAAATTCATGTATTCCATGCACCATGATGTAATACATACATGGACGATAAATATATTGTATATATACATGCCTTACGTATATGTATGTGCACACAATATTAATGACCAAAATTTATATAAAATCAAAAAGATTCAAAATTTAATGCGGTAAAGCCCA
This sequence comes from Viscum album, assembly GCA_963277665.1. Classification (NCBI taxonomy): domain Eukaryota; kingdom Viridiplantae; phylum Streptophyta; class Magnoliopsida; order Santalales; family Viscaceae; genus Viscum; species Viscum album. Next base: position 1,921,056,531 of record OY728119.1, read on the forward strand.
AAAAACCTCCAATTAATTTATTCGGGACTCATATACACATTAAGATTACGAAATTGGGAGTTTTAAATAAAACAGTTGGAGAAAACACTTACCCCAAGAAATATCATAAATCCATGAGGTGCCCACCCACTTTGACTTCGGGGGTGGATGTCGGAACACACCCATAGATGACCTGAGGATCCCATTAAAAACCCTTAAAACTAGTAATCTATCAAAAACCACCCCATATGAAAACCTAGGGTTCGACCGAGACATACCCGGTGATGATGATATGGAAAATCAGCCAAATCTAGGGATAGGAGCACAGAGAAAGTCTACCTCAAGGTTGTGACCACGAAACTGGAAGAAATCTAGATGTTTCTCTCAATGAAGGGAGGGCCGAAGGATAGGAGATGTGAAACCATGGGAGGGGTGGGAGGCACACCTACACGATGCACATGGAAGAAGGAAATAAGGAGAAAGAAAAAAAAAATGAATGAAAAGAAATAAAAGAAGAAAATAAATAAATAAACCAAAAAACAAAAAATAATAATAATAATATAAATAATAACAATAATATCAATAATTATAATAATTATTATTGTTGTTGTTTTTGTTGTGATTATTAAATAATCACATTCTTTAACTTTATTTTATTTTTATATTTTATTTCCATTTATTTTATTTCATTTCGTAACATAGGTAGCCTGCATAGTTGTGACACAATTACTATTAATCATGTGTAACCACTGTTCATGACCCTACTTTGCATCAGAAATTAAAAATTTAACCTATATTGGCATAAAATCCAATGTAATCAAAAAAAATAAAACAAAAAAATAATAAAAAAAATTAATCAGTTTGAGGTTAGGGTGTAAAACATCCCCCCAACACAAAACATTATACTCCAAGAAAGTCACCATGTCAAATGAGGAATCAAACTGCATCTCGATATTGATTGATGGAAATAAGACCATGAAATCAGGGGGACTATTCATTCTAACGTTCACACTATCCCAGTCAAGAAGAAGCCATAATACCAGAATTAGGGGAGAACACGACGGGTGGGGGGGGGGGGGGTTCTCCCCACAAAAAGAACTCAACTAGCACAATAATATTAAAAACTCAAATAACACTACTAGGACATAAACATTGAAACCACTACGGAGTGACATGAAAAAGGGACCTTGGGAACTAACTCAACCACTCCACACTCGTGAAAAACACCTTCACACAACCAGAAACTAAGGTTATCCCAAAACAATGTAACCTCGCATCCTCAGCAGGAGAAAAACAAAACCATAGCTGGCACTAAGGATTGCCCATACAATCTAGGGTCCTAACATAAGGTGGTAAATCTACAAAAAGAAACTTGAAATATTCAGTGAACATGAACACAAACCATATATATCAATTTCCACAAGCACATACATCACTAAATAACCAAAACTAAAACTCAAACTTACCAACATGAGGGATACATACACCCTTAGTAAAGGTGAAATATTTTACAGATTCAAATTTAAAAAATATGAGATTAGGAAAAGATAAGTTTTACTGGTCTCTTATATAGATATGATAATCATACAATAAGAATATCATTAAAAAGTGGAGTGGATTTGTCTCAAACCCAACACTAGAGACCAAAATACGGGCCCAGTTTTTTCGTTCCCTTGGTAGTTTTTTGACCGTGACTGTGCTTGACTCCAAGGCCTATGGGTGGAGCCCTGATGATTGAAGCATCTCCTTCCTCACAATCAGGCACTAACTTCTTCATGACAAGAATTTACCTTCTAAATGATGCCACATTCATAACTTCCCCAAGTGACCCAGACGACCACATCAACAACAAGAATTTGGCGGATTTTCACCAAATGACTTTCAAATTACCAAACTAGCCACACTTTTGGTAATGAACCATGTGTTCCAAAAAAAACTAGATGAGACTCAATAAAGGATACCCTTCCAAAATAGACTCCACTAGTACACTCCCCTTGCTATATGGGGAACCTTCCTAGGAAATAAGAGACACCATATTTCCAACTGTCTACACATTGGAAAAAACATCAAGTAAAAACACTTCATCCACATACTTTTCAAATTTATCTTCTGAAACTACCTCAAAAGAAAAGAAAATTTACTCCTCATTCTTGTCAAAAAGTGCCTTCATTATCCATAGACCTTTCTAAATGCTAATGATCACCATTACATTCCCGGACATTACCTCATCAGAAAAAAAAATGACTAGATAAATGTGGTCTAAAAATAATAGATGACACCCCAACATGGTATGATACATGGATGAACACCTTAAATCCATCCAAAGATAGACCACCAAACAAACTGAAAATATCTTGAACCCTCACCACTTCAAGAGTTCCATAAAATAAATTTGACATCCTAGAGAAAATACATTACTTCTAAAAATCTACAACCACCATAGAAAAAGGAAAAAAAACTCAATCCCACCACTCCATTAGATGTATGGTAAAGGGAAAAGGAAAAATAAACAAGAATCATCAAGGAACTTTTTAGGTAGCATATTTTGAATAACAAAATAATAAGAAATAGAGTCAACACCCAACCAAATATCATATAAAAATAATATCACAGACAAAATTATAAACTCATAAACCAAAAAAACATAAGAAAATTAAATTTATAAAAAATCTTATCCAAAATGAAGTAACAACAACATCACAAAACAATCCTACATTCCCCATTTGAAAATCATCATTTTCAAAATTTAGGCACATTCTAATTTATCCCTATTTTGAAATCAATTTTTTTTTTTCAAAGATCCTTCCAACACATCCACTTGAAAATTCAAAACATAATGACACATTTATATTTAAAACCACAAATAACTTTAAAATGGAAACCAATTTTTTTATAAGAAACCATTTTCCTTTTCAATTTTTTTTAGAAAACCAGATCAATATTTGATTTTTAAATACTCACCTATTGTATCCTATGAACCATTACATATTTGGTTTTCCCACTTATACTTATCCCATTCACACATACATTCCAACATGTTCTTTCCCTACACAAGCACATATGTAAACGACCATAAGAATAACTAAGGGTCACACATACCATTCTTTTGTCTAAACAAAGAATTTGAAAATTAATTTTCATTTCAAATTTCATAAAATAGTTAAATATAAAAAATAATTTCCTGTCCATCCTAAAAAATCCTATGGTTTTACAATTTTTAAATCCATGATTTTCTTATCATGCCTCATTTCATATCTAAATAAATCACCAAAAAACCAATTCATCCCACTACCAAGAACAAAAAAATATAACTGAAATCCATTTGAAATTCACAACAACAAATATTAGACCAAGCACCATTGATTCCAGAAAAAAAAATAAGGAACTAGGGGACATTCATAACTCAGAAACATGGATTAGTAGAGCATGAACTAAGAAATCACTTAACACTAAGATGTCTCAAACTGTACCCTCAGGCTCCATATGGGTCTGTACTCCATTCAAGACTATAGTGAAACTCAGGACCACTCTATAGTTTATCTGCCATAAGAAAACCAAAAGCAATGACTCATATAATGGAATAAACTTGGTGACTGGAGGATTAGAACAAGCAAGAGTTCCTGACGCCCTTCTCGTACCTACATCCCGAGTCCCAAAATTCCAAGTCTCTAACATCCTGCCATCCAAACTAATAATGCGCCTCATCTGATACTATTATTTCACGAACCAAACTAGTTCAACTCAGAACTGATCACTCTAGCTGGTCCGTGACAAGGAATGAAGGGAATTCCCGATTCTCGCGAGATGGAAGCTACTGTCAGGCAACCAAAATAACTTGTGGAAATGATTTCTCCCATAAATGAAAGAAAAATAAAAATAATAATAAAAATTGTACAACACATGAAAACTATTAACATTGGAAAGAAAATAAATTACACATACCTCCATGTGACCTTCTAGGTCACCACCCCACCAAAGACCAACCTTGATCCAATAATGAGCAACTAAACCAAGAGAACCTGAGGAATGGGATCCTGTAACCAAAAATATAAAAAAGGCTTGAGCACCAAAATTCTCAGTAGAGGTACAATGAATAAACTATTGAATCCATATATTTCCATTCCTAAAGCATACCAATGAAAATACATTTAGAATAAAATTATAATATTATGGATTTTTATAAGTTTTCAATACAACAGACAACATATTTCATTCAAAAACTAAATTCCATTTTGAAATCAAAATTTCAAAACTATGAAAACTAGGGTTGTGAAAAGAGTAACTTGATAAACGATGCATGAAAAGATCCTATTATAATCAAAAGTAAACAAACAACGTAAATTATAAACATGGATGATACTAAACATCCCTAGACTTCCCCTGGATGCTCTCGGTTCAGACCCACCTTCTAACATTTGGTGAAACCCTTAATTTAACCACCACCTAGAGGCCCTAACATGAACTCACTAGTGACACATCCCTCCTAGCCTGTCTATAAATCCAGGGTGTACTATCCTTTTAAATTAGTGCTAGTAATAATCCATCACTCGATCATCTAGAAGATTCCCATGAATCCATGTTAAAAGTAAATTGTGTTAGTGGGAGGCCCTCGCACACGTGACTCCCTTTACCTGCCACCACCACACATGCCTACCCTAGGCACGAACACCAATATATGAAAATAAAAAAGGTAATCCCCTGTTATAAAGGTTCTTGTTAAAAGGAAATTGACCAAACATCATTAGGGTTCTAACTTGTCCATCCTGTTATGTCAATATCAAAAATTTTTAAAAAAGTTGAAAAACCAATTGGGCACACATAATTTCTAGACAATATCCTTTAATAAATATCTAGACAAACATAACCTTTGAGTTCAAAGAGACAAACTTAACATGAAACTTGACATAATTAAATGAATTCCCATAACATCATAACAACAACACTTTTATATTTACCAATCCAAATGGCTCTTTAAATCGCGAATTCATCGAAACCCGCCTGAATAACCAAACATGTATACCCTCTAAAGCCCCACATTAAAACATTTTTTAGAATCCAAAAAAAGAACCCAAAATCATTTAGAAGAGAAGAAATATTTAAGAAACAAATGATTCCAGGAAATCACCAATTTTATTAACCATCTTCATTTCGAGACATATCTATGTGTGCACTTAGTGCACCCATGGATGTGTCAACATCTAAGGGAAAATAAGACATCCAAAGATTTACTTGATAACCATTTCCATAATACACCAGTTTTATTAAAAAAACAATAACCAACAATCAATGTAATTTTTGGTGATAGGAAACAACACCCCTAAAATCCAAAAACCCCTTTCGAAAACACTTTAACAGATATAAAAAACTATATCATTACAAAAATGTACACCAAACTAATCAAAAAACCAAAAAACTTCCACAAAACATAACATGTCATATACATTTCATAAAAAAACCCCAAATATCCCAACATAAGATTATTATAATTTAATATAATCACCCTAGGTGCCATAACTATAAATTGTAGACAAATCAGTGTGAAATCCTTTTGTTTGATATACCAAACCAACACCAAAATGATATATCAATGTCATCATTGGTTCCATAAAGGTGAAAACGAAATTTATAAATTTAACTAAAAAGACGAGAATCAATGGAATGCATTATGAAATTAATATGTTGTAACACCTAACTCAAAATAGAATAGGACCATGTCAAACACGTTGGAACTTTACGAATTAGGCGGTGACCACTCGACTCCAGACCTCATTCGCACACACATACCTATATATATATACATATTTCCAAAGTCCAATGCATATATTCTCCACACCATGATGGAATACATACTTGTAAGACACACACACACAGACACACAAACATATATATATACAGGTATCTTATGTATAAGCGTGGGCACCCTCTATCATTGACCAAACTGGCTATCATATCAAAAAGTATAAAAATTAAGGTGGTGAAGACCAACACACCTCTAATTAATTATACAGGGACTCATATACACTATAATATTATCCAATTAATTGTATAAAATAAAATAGTTGGAGAATCCTTTTACCCTAAGCAATGTCGACAAGCTGAGATGAACCAATCCACTTCGCCTTTGACAGCGGATGTCAAAACACACACTAAAATGACCCGAGGATCCCATTGCATGCCCTAAACATAATTAGAGTATTAAAAATCACCCCATTTGAAACCCAAAGGTTCAGCCGAGTCATATAGGGTGATGAAGACATATAAAATAGGCCATATTCGGGGAGAGGAGTGCATAGAAAGGATTTACTTGAGGTTATGACCACGAAACTAAATAGAATTCAGTTGTTTCATTAGAAGAAGAGAGGGCTGATGTAGGTGAAACATGCGACCATGGGAAGGGAGGGAGGCACACCCATGCGACACACATGGAGATAGGAAAAAAGGTAAAGAAATAAAATTATGAAATAAAAAAATGAAAGGAAGAAATAAAAAATTAATAAATGAAAACCCTACATAATTAAAATTATAATAATATCAATACAAATATAAATAATAATATTAAGAATATTAATAAGAATAAAATTTATTATTTTTATTTTTATTATAACATGTTCCTTTATTTTCTTGTGATTTTTTCGTTCATTTGTGGGAAAAATATTTCGCACATGGTATTTTTTATATCCAAAACAAGATATGAGCCGTGGGGATTGGGAAAGCCCATCAGGCCTAGCCGCAGACCATCTCAGGTGACTAGTTTAGGGTCAAACAGGGTTGGTTCATGGAAATAGTAACACGAGAGGAAACATAATTATGATTACATATAAAAACAATAACATTATAGGGTATTATAAAATAATTACAAGTAGAATAAAAAAACAATAAAGATGTTGATAGATATTCTTAACAATAGAATACTTTTTGTGAATGAAATTCAGAGAGATTTTATATTTGTATTAAACATTTATTTTACTTAAGTGATTATGAATATTTATAAATGAACTAAAATTTAATGGTGTAAGAGAAAAATATTAGAAGAAAAATGTTCTAGAAGAATAATTATAAATCAAAAAAACTATTTCCAGATAAAAACACTCTTATAGAATTGGTAATATAAGAATCTAATGAAAATTTGTATGATATTATAGAATGTATATTAAAATACCAAGATATGAATGATATTAAATATATAATAGGGATATTTATTAACAAATTATGTATATAAAAATATGATTGTTCATAGTATTGAACATGTTTCATTAAGTTGAAAATAGGCAAAAATTACCTTTTTTCCTTGTTATCCATTAAATCGAAGCACATTTAGTAAATTGACTTGATATAGCTCATAATAATACAATAACCAAAATAATTAATTAAAATTCAACCATAAGGTAGTAATAACATTATATAAATGATATCATGGTAAAAAATAAGACAAATCTCTATAGAAACTGTAATTTTAGACAAAGAATCCAATATATTTATTCCTACATTCACCAATGACCATGAATGTCTTGTATATAAAAAATAATTATCATAATCACCTATTTCAGATCAATATTAATTTATATAATCATTTAAAAAGTTGTTTATAATTATTATATTCATTTATTTTAGTTTGTGATTGCCAATTCTAAATATCAGGAGTTGGTAACCGTGATTGTTTTGAGCTAGTTTTGTAATAACATCGTATTTCTTCATTAATAACCAAAATTTTATAATTACCAGTTCAATTAATTTATTGAATTTGATTCACTATAACTATTTATTACTTAATAATTTCATTATATTGTATATTTTTTTATATCCTTAATAATAAAATCAATGATGAGCCTGTTTCAATGATTTTTAGATAATAGACATTGATATATTAATTAATGAATTTAATATTAATGATATTATTACAGAACTAGAATAAAATAATTATTTAATTATGTAAATCATATAATAATAATAATTTCATCATTTTAAATAATGTTATTATTTTATATCATTATTCAAGTATGTGGTAAAATCAACACAAATAACAAAATACCGTAATCAATATAAGAGTATGGTTTTAAAAGTGGATTCTTTTGGAATAATCTACATATTAACGAAGAATAGTGACATTATTATGATATTTATAAAGAAATGAGTCATATTTAGTGATATGTTATTAAATAATATGGTTACTAGATGAAAAAATGTGATATTTTAATTTATGGATGCACTAGTCTGTATAGATTAATGTATGAAATTTTTGTTTTTCTTAAGGGATAATTAGACGAGATGTTAATTTCGTTTCAAAAAATACCAAAATAAATTTTTTTAACAAATTATAATTTATTAATATATGATTTGGAAAAATATATTATAAAGTTAATGAGACAGAAGAAACAACATCAGGGAAACATTATTACTTACATTATGAACAATAAGATTCCTTTAGAGGACCATTTTGAATTAGATGACATAAGATGAACTCCAGCTTCCAAAAGACTATGGATCTGAAATGGGATTATTTGGTAATATAATAGGATATACATTCAAGAGGATACTGAAAATTATTCCACCCTTTTGGTGGTTGTGAGATACCCCTTTTATAAATTGAGAGAATATCACTTTATGAATACTAAAACATAATGTGAAGTGAGTACATGTTTCATAATTAAAGATGAATCCCAAATGTTTTATAGTGTATTTGTGATATGTTTTTTTCATCTAAACATGAATTATTAAATTATATAATAATTTTTATGATGGTAACCCCATTAACCCTTTGGTCAACCAATTTTACACTTATTTCTTTTACCATGGTAACTAGTTTTTACCCTTGTAATTTATTTTTAATTCCTAAATATATAATGATATTTATTACATAATTTGAAAAATATAACTACAATTTTTTAAGAAAATTGTTATTTAATATTTACAAATTTCATATAATTAAATAACTAAAATATAAATATATGTGGTTTTAAAATCAAATTTATTGAATCATTTAACCAATATTGTAAAATATCAAAAAAAAAACATTGTAAACCTAAATAACTAATTCTAAATTTATAATTTAACTAATAAAATATTATTTATATATGAAATATGTTTAATAAATTTTCAATTCAAACTTATTGTTCCATAAAAGTCAACCTATTTAAAAATAATTATCTTGAGCCGTATTCACCTAAAAAATCAACCATTTCAGAAAATTATAAATAATTATTACTACTATATTTTTGAAATTATATTTTCAAAAATGGTATTAGTTTGATTTTTTTTTCAAATTATATAATTAATAAATTTAGTTTTTTAAAAAGAAAAATGAAAATTACAGTGTGAACTATTTTTGTGGAGGAATTTAAATTTTTATCTTTATGTGTTCATTATATTATTCATTACAAATTTAGAATATAAATAATGTAAATATATTTTTATATATAGTTTAATATTATATATTTTTGTCGCATTCAATATAAATTAGTTTGTTTAATTTATTATTACTTTAAATAGTTATTAAATAAAAATTATTTTTTAATATTATTTCATATTAATTAGTTTCTATTTAAATAAAATTAATAATATTTTTTTCTATAATTTTATTTACTATTTTGTTTATTCATTTAATTTTTTAATACTTTTCATCTAATATGTTACTAAATATTTTATTCTTTTCCTTGTTGAACAAGGTACATACATAATATTTATTTATGTAAAATATAATGTAAATATTGATGGTTTTATAATGATATTTAACAAAATACTGGTTTTCGGAAGAAGTTAAATAAAACCATATGTAATTTTTGGATGTGCATATGATTTTAATTTAATAACACTAAAAAATTATGAACAATAATTCGGAAGGCCAATATTTTTTATCAATTATGATAGGAAAAAATGAATCCAATATTGAATGGTTGAATTATAAATTAGAAATAAACCAAAATGGAAGTTATAATATAGAAAAAATGATGCTAATTCATTGATATACAATTATGAATAATGTCATTGGTTTCAATATTAAGTATCATAATATTTATACTAATTTTTTTTAAATATTCGTACTAGAAGTGCCTCTTAATATACTTATTTTTATTGTGGAATTAAATGCAATTATTATAAATTTTTGGGAAAATATTTTCATAATTGAATTTTCTTTGATTCTGGGATGTCGTGTGTGCTGATAATGTCAGTTAACAAATATTAAGATTGTTTTCTGACTTATCATGTTTATTTTATTAAAAAATGAATTCAAAAAATTGTGAAATGATTGTGTTGATGTCTCTAATGATTTTTAGAATTTATGTGTTTGAATTTTAGGGTATAACAAAATTTGTTTTTTGAAAAACGTAAAAGGAATGTATTTCAGATAAGAGTCTTTATATGAGAACCAAAAAGTAATTACACAAAGGCACGCTGAAATTTTATTAAGGAAATATATTTAATATATTCAATTTCTATAATAAGTGCATGACCATGAAGGTATTTCATGTAGGGTGAAAATCATTTTTATTATAATTGAGGTGATTTTCAACTAACTACAAAGGGGTAAGCATTATTTAAATATGAATAGAAAGATCATTATGCCAAAAAAGTTCAAGAATGTAGTTTATAGATGGGTGTTTCATGTGGAATATGTATTTATGATTGATAATTATAATGAAAAGATCATGAAATAATTTGTGGGTTAACTAAGAGGTAAACCAAAATTCGTTGATTTCTGGGTTTTTGGGGTTCATTGAATAAATTTATTCTACCAAATCACATCATTAATGTAGAGTTAAATATTTACAATGAATATCATAATGGGTGATTTTAGTAATGAAATAATTGATTTCACTATGTAATAGAGGTATTTTAATGATAAAATATTCCCTAACATACAAATAGATTGAAAAGGAAATGTAGTTCATTAATAGATAAGGAATTTTTCAAAGAATCTAGTCTATGAAGCTCATGTAGTTTAATAAGGATGAGAAGTTCATACAAAAAAATGTTTGTTCAGGTAGGGAAATTTACAAATAGAACAAGAATCTCATGTAGAACAATATCCATTCCTAACAGAGTACAATATTATGATCAATGATCTATGATTTTATATTGAGGATGGACAATTACTGAATAGAAAATTTCCTAAAATAATTTTCTTTACAAGAAAATACAGAAACTATAATGTAGAATTAATCTCCGAAAAAATAGAGGATATTCAACTCACATGAATTTTGGACTAAACCACATTAATATTTATATATTTTTATGCTATAATGTATCAAATAATGACTTAGAATGAGGGCGAATCAATTGTTCAATTTAATAATTTATAATAATTTTAAAAAAATAACCACTAAAACCTATTAGAGATCATTGAATTATCATCTTTTAGTAAGTACCCATGGATTAATAATTAATAATTAAAGTAACAAAAAGAATACTAACAAGGTTTTTCCTCAGAGTGAGAACCTACATCTCTGCTCTAGCCACTCCCATGGGAATATGGAAATCTCCTACTATGTAGAAGTGAATACAACTTGCTCCAACCCCAATTAGACACTATATATATACTAGATTAATGACTATACTAACTAAAATTTCAATAAAAATCTTATCTTTTAGTTCTATGAATAAAATATGGTTGAATCAGCCTAACTGACACAATAAGATACTCCATTTCCCAGTCTGCACTTCTCAAACATTTCTCAAATGATTAGTCTATTATTCTTCAATAAAATAATACTCAGTTTGGTAAAAAACATTTATTTTTATAATATTATAGTTATATCATTGTCTAGAAATATATAATTTACATGAATTCTATATTTATTTACCTTTCTTGATGACATAAAAAGATATATTATAAAAATGTATTGTTCTTCTATTTATAGGAATCTCAAAATAAAAAATGTGAGAATCTGGAAAAAATCCTTCTTAGTCCAATAAAAAAACCCTACAATATACACATATTTTAATTTCAAATTTTAACACTTCACCTCTCTTGAAATAATCATCAATATTCGTGACTATTCACTTTAATAAGCCATCTCAGACATCCTAACCCTTATTATGAATGAAAAAAATCATCATCTCATTATGATGTATGTTTATAATCTCAATGTGACATGACTTCTCCAGATCATTATGAATTGTGTTTCCTAAAAAAATTTATTATGTTTGTAATTTATACTTTGAGTCAATCCGATTAACATTTCTTCTTAGTGTAAGAATGATTGAATATTCGCTTTAGAGATAGTCATATGGAATCCTCATAATGGTGGAATTACCATTATGATTGAATTAAAATTATTACAAAATTCTCATTAAAATTGAATTCTCATTACAATGGAAAATCCACACTGTAACATTGAAATTATTTATACCCCATAATCCATAACTCATTTTGGTGTCTGAAATCATCTGTGTCAGGTATATATAGATCTATTGTAAACATTTTCTTGATTCCTAGAACCCATAAAATCATTAAGATTCCACAATTTATTAAGATACTTTTATCATGATATTTTTCATGAATTATATATAAATAAGATTTGGAAAAACAACTTTTGAATTGTAATTAAATGTATTATGACTTCCCTCACTTTCATCACTTCTTTTATTTCCTACCAAATATCAATATGATTTGTTGCATGTATTATCCCCATATTTCATAAGCCATGAAACGATAGTGTTACATAAATCATATGATGTTTGAGAACTAAAAACAATTAAATAACCATCTGAGTTAGGAAAGAATGTCTACGAAAATTTTAATTCTAGGTATCAATATATTATATTACTCTCTATATCATTATTCTAACTCCCACACTTCGAATCATATGAGTTTCTAAAAAATTAAATGTTGGATGAAACATGAATATCATGCCTATGTTTTTGAGTATGATGTTGCTTCGGATTGAAAACTATAGAGATCATCCAGATTCAATATTAATTAAACCTTCTATGTTTGGTACATCTTTGTCTGAAAACGAATAATTGGAAATAAAAACATTCTCAAAGAAAATAAAATTTCTCCACCATTGTGTTTAGATTCAATCAAGAAGTCACTTTTACATTATTTAAAAAAATAATTTATAATCAATTATTTTTAGAAAATAATAATCATTTTTAATGAAAAACATCACAATGGAGTTCTATTCTCCCACTTTTTTATTTTTACTAATTTTTATTAACATCTTTTTTAACTCTCATAATTTCTTCAGAACTAAAATTTTATAAAAATAGTCTTGTTTTTTGTATTTTTCCATAATACACCATCTTTGAAATGTTTTGTTTCTTGCCACCACACTAATATATAAAATAATTATTTTCAAGAAATTTCATCCCTTAATGATTATAATTTTTTTTGGACTTGTAATAATATACTCCCCCTCAATTATATCTTTTTAATCCCATTTATTTTTCTCTCCCATATTATGTGATAACCACATCGTTTGATTCATTAATGAATGAAAATTATAAACATATTATAAATTAGAATGTGGTTAAATTTCCTCCCCCATTTTCATCATAATTCAATACATGGAGGGGGACTTCATTATTTGGATTCAGAAGTAAATAGAGGGTCCTGAAAATGAAGTTCAAGAATCAAATAAAAAAACACTTCTTCTTGAAATTCTTTTTTGATGACATAAAAAATTTGATATATATTTCTTTTATTTTCTAAAAAAACATATCCAAAATGGGCATTTGATTTTATAATGTAAAATATTATATCCATTTCATCTGATATTAAATATTGGACATAATATATCGAAATATATTTGGAAATTTTATCCTCATAGTGTATATTCAATGATTTAGAAAAAATTCCTTTGAAATATTTTAGCTGAACATTCATCCACAACATATAATTGTAGGCCTAGGTATTTGCAACATATTATAAATTGATTTTTCATAATGTTTTTGAATATTGATTCTTATTATTCCAACTAAGAAAGTATTCAGCCAATAAAAATGTTCCTCCTATAACCCAATTAGAATCATTATAACATGGAAACATCACCCCACAATATATTTTGAATAATTACAAATGTGAATTTATTCCTTGTAATTATTTTGTATTAATATTTTCTTCTAATATATGTGATTATTTTTTATTACATTGAAACCTTTTACAAAAATTCACATTGTAAATAATATTATGCCACATTTATATATATTAATTTACACTTCCAATCTTGTTTAGAAATCCATTATGATTCATACTTTTTATAGACTCATATTTGCACAACATTATCCAAAATGATATTGGAGTAGATACTTATTTGGATTATTCCATGCCCAAATTTTATAACAATTACCCAACATGTCACGACCCGTCCTCGGGGCCCGTGCCGTGACTACCCCAAGCCCGCCTTCCATAGGCCAGGGGCTGGCGACTAGCACCAAGGCGTAAATCCCAACAAAAAGGGAAGGCATTGCCTTTGAAAAGTAATCAAACACCGCAGAGTAAGCAAGTGGAAAAGTAAACACTATGTAAAAACTATAACAAGCTGTGCTGAAAGTAAAAGGGGCCGGAAATACAATCCCAACTGTAAAGTACAACTGAAAGGAAAAACAGCAACTGAAAGGAAAAGCCGCAGTGTCGAGCCGTCCTCTAGAAGTCCCACCTGAAGGGTGGGTACAGATAGCCTCCACAGCACCTCGGTCCAGCCGTCCGCCCCGAGTGCATCCCGCCCAGTGGTCCACCTCCAGGTACCGTCCTCCTCCGCACACCTCCACCACTATCAGCGCTGTCCGTCGTCTGCAACCAACACAACGAAGTGTGGGCATAGCCCGTGCATGGGTGAGTATAAGCTACTCAGTAGGGACCCCGAGACCCCCGATGGTCTCCCGAAATCCACAAAGGAAAGATACAATCACGAAGTAACAACCGAGATGGCTTAGGAATATGCCCATACATATACCTAAGTCATCAATTCCCGTTCGGCTCCAACGTCCGATCCCAAGCACAACCCAGTCCACACAGGAAAGCAAAACGTATACCCCCACAGGATAGCACAACACAATCCAAAAAGGAGAGTAGACAGTAAATCCACACAGGATAGCTCAACACAATCCAAAAAGGAGAGTAAACAGTAAATCCACACAGGATAGCTCAACACAATCCACAAAGGAGAGTAAACAGTAAAACCACACAGGATAGCTCAACACAATCCACAAAGAACAGTAACAGAAGATTCAGCTCACACAGATATACTTCTTCAAATGACGATAGAGATGATCAGATGTAGCCACTGATTCATCTTATCCGTCTAACCCATAAAGGATCGGAAGGTACTAATCCCCCGCAATGACCCACATAGGATCGATCATGAAGTTGGACCCAAAGCTATTAGGAAACTCCTTCTCCATCAAGTACAGTGGTTATGCCGCTACAACCAAGCGCTCCTCCGTCGTGGGTCTTCCGCTACAACCAAGCGCTCCCATGTGCCGCTACAACCAAGCGCACCTCTGTCGTGGGTCTGCCGCAACAACCAAGCGCTCCCCTGTGCTTCTACAACCATGCGCACCTCTGTCGTGGGTCTACCGCTACAACCAAGCGCTCCCCTGTGCCGCTACAACCAAGCGCACCTCTGTCGTAGGTCTTCCGCTAAAACCAAGCGCTCCCATGTGCCGCTACAACCAAGCGCACCTCTATCGTGGGTCTGCCGCTACAACCAAGCGCTCCCCAATGCCGCTACAACCAATCGCACCTCTTTCGTGGGTCTGCCGCTACAACCAAGCGCTCCCCACTGGGCTATCCATAACGCACCGAGTCATTCGATCAGCAGTCGTCAAATCTCAACTGGCTCTAGGGTTCTGCACACAGCATGATTGTTCCGGGAGGGTCCACTCCACGAGCTAAAAGGTCGATGCATCAACTGACATGCAGTACGGAGTTGATGTATCCCAAGGTGTACCATAGTGGTCACTGCCGAAAACCCGGAGGATTCCTGTACTGTCCTCATCATCGTCGCAGTCGAATCCACCGAGGATCTCTGTATAGTCATCGTCATCGAAGTCGCAGCCAGCACTAGGGTTCCCGCATACAGCAAGCTCGTTCGGGAGGGTCTGCTCCACGAGCCGAGAGACTGATACATCAACTGACGAATAGTCCGAAGTTGATGTATCCAAAAGTTCCGTATCGACAACAGGAACTCAACGCAACAGACGGCGCGTCAATCGGGCGCCCGGTCTGAGAGTTATTGGCGTTTTCGTCCCAGGGGCCCGGTTGGTTTTTAAAGCAAAACCAACCCGACCCTACACCACCTGTGTCCAAACCCCGGGCTGAGTGAGCCAAAAGATCCGTCTCACTTAGAGAATCCACCAAAGCTGACGGCACGTCAATCAGACGTCTGTAGCTCAAGATATGAGCGTTTCCGCTCCGAAGGCCCAGTTGGTTTCGTGTACGAACCTACCCAGCCGAACTCCACATGCGTCCAAACCTCGGGCGGAGTGAGCCAAAAGATCCGTCTCACTTAGAGGAATCCACCAAAGCTGACAGCACGTCAATCGGACGTCCGTAGCTCAAGATATGAGCGTTTCCGCTCCGAGGGCCCGGTTGGTTTCATGTACGAACCAACCCTGCCGAACCCAATGTATTCTGAAACCTTGAGTGCGATATACCGAAACGACCGTCTCGATCCGAGGATCGTGTTTCCGCTGACGGAGATTCGTTTGGAGGCCGGTAGCTCATGTTACGAGCATTTGAACGCAAACCTTCTGAAGAAGGGGGGTCAGGGCCCGGGCCGACCCGGCCCGACCCCCCTGGGGTCGGCCGAACCCGGTCCGGCCCGGCCAGGGCGCGGCCCGGCCGGTCGGACCGGACTAGCTCGGCCAGCCCGGCTCGGCTCAGCCGAGTTGCCGAGCGGCCGACGCAGGGGGAGCCGCCACCCCGCGTGACACCCTCGCGGCACCCGCCGGGGGTCGGCCAGACAGCTGGACGCGGCTGAAGTCGCGTCCCGAGTGACGCAGGGGGGAGCCGCCGCCCCCGCGAGACACCCCCGCGACACCAGCGGGCTATCTCCCTGGCGGCTGGATGCAGCTTCAGCCGCATCCCGCGTGCGCCGGACCCGTGCGGCCGCGGGTCCGCGAGCGCCGCCGCCGCGGCCGATGCCGCGGCGGTCTCGTCTTGCGGCGCGCCGGGCGCCGCCGCCGGCTTCCGCGGGCCGCCGGAGTCGCTCTGGTGGCCCGTTTTTCTTCCCATATGCGTCGTTTCTCCTCCCGGGTTCCGTTCTTCACTACGGGATCGTCAGATCGCCCTTGCGTCACGATTTGTCGTCTCCCACCAAATCCGCACAACCACGAAGATCGGTGGAGGGTTGTCGGGCCGTGTTCGTTTGGCCCGCACCCTCCACATTAGATACAAAAAACGGGAGATTTTTATTCCACACAGGAAACAACAATTTTAATAAATTTAAAATTGATCACAAATCCGGTTATGTAACTTTTTAAAGAAACATTTACGGAAAAAAGCGGTAATTCCAAAAATAAAATCCCTACCTCGTTGGTCGTTGTCGAACGCACGTCCTTTGCGGAAATGCTCGTCGCGGAAGGAGGGGATCGTCGCATCATCGCGGAAGGGCGTCGCGTCGTCGCGGAACACGGCGTTCAGTCGGTGAACTCAGCGGACCATGAAACAACAGATTTAATTTTATTAAATCATTAAATCCTTGTTTTGGTAAAACCACAAAGGAGATTAAAAAGAAAATACGAGACTCTTACCTCAAGCATCAGATCGAAGATCGGGGCAGGGAAGGACGTCTCGGATGAAGCGTCATCAAACTCCGAGGGTGACAGCGTTCTTCGAGTTCTTCGCGTTCTTCGCGTTGTTCGCGTTCTTCGTGTTCTTCGCGAAGGAGGATGTAGGCTCAAGAAATTCTTACAAAACCTCTCAACCAGTAATCCTCCCAAAAGACTGATTGGTCTTATTTTATTATTATGCCAACACACGAAAAAGGGTAAGTAATGAACCATCAATTCGTTGAATTAATTCAATGAAAGAAACAACTCATTTAATTTACGAAATAAACCGCCCAATTAAATGGCCTGTTAAGAAATTAAGAAAACACGTCAGTTGACTATCATAATGATGGGTTTTCGAGGGTGTGTTACTTAGCAGAAATAAACGACGTGGCTCATGCGGGCCCCACCTCACAAATATCCTACCAAGAGGGTAGCATATTTCTGGATAGTACCCTATCCGGATCAACTCATTTTATGCTGCTTTTAAGTGGCATCAAGTGGCTTCCAAGTGGCTTAAGTGAAAAAAAAATAAAGTTGTCAAAAATTTATTTTATGTCTTAACTTTAATCCCGAAAATTAAAAACCACACCCGAGCAAACGCAACTCCGGAAGAGGAATTTATAAGTGAATACCGGCGCTACGATTTCATCGGTGCCCTCAGAATTCGATTCCGGGCACCGGTTTAAAAGTTAGAAAACCCCGCTCGTCTGTTCACTGAACGTACCCGAGCCAAACTTCGGAAAATGATTTCGGGCACACCGGGCATCGGAATTAGGTGTCGTCAGAAACTGCACTCTTGTAAAATTTCAAAGAAAATTATGAAAAAAAATTTCCTTGAAATTTACGGGTTTTTACATTACTCCCATCTCAGGGCTTTACGTCCCCGTAAAGATACATCATAAACTAGGGAAACAAATGTGGGTACTGAGCACGCATCTGAGCCTCCCGCTCCCATGTGCTCTCCTAGAGGTTCCCGAGCTGCCATCTGAAGTGCACTAGAGGAATCGATCATCCACGTAGGACCCGCTCTTGTCGATCCTCGATCTCCACTGGGAACTCCGCAAAAGTCACCCCATCACCAAAGACCAGCTCTTCATGGTCAAAGATTGACGTTAGGTCGTGCACGTATATCCTCTGCTGAGATACGTGGAAGACGTCGTGCACCCGGCGCAACTGTGGTGGTAGAGCTAGACGATAAGCCACCTTGAAAATCCTGCTGAGGACCTGGAAGGGTCCGATGATGCCTGGAGAGAACTTTCCGCCTCGGCCAAATCTCTGCAACCCACGTCGAGGTGAGACACACAAGAAGACATGGTTCCCATTCTCAAACTCTAGTGGCCTCCGCCTCCTGTCAGCATATGACTTCTTCCAGCTCTGAGCTGTCCTCATCCGCTCCTGGATGACCTAGACCTTCTCTGTCGTGGCCTGGAGCATCTCCGGTCCCACAAGAGCTGCTAAGATTTCTTCTCTGCCGATAAGAGAAATCTGGTATCATCCCCTGGATGAACCACTTCCTTTTCCTAATACAGTCAATCCCTACATGGATGGTACTATTCCATACCAAGGATGACGTCGTAATTCCTCGACACTACTACCAAGAGATCCAACCGTTACTCTCGCCTCCAAGGGTTGAGTCACACTGTCGGCATCAGTGTGTGGTAACCGGGTCTCCTCCAGAAGATGTCTCACGGTGAGGGTCAAGTCAACAGTCTAAAACGGATCCTCTTAGTAACAACACAAAAAAGGACAGGAATAAAAACATCACAAGGTTATTCATCTTTTATTATTGCAACTTATAATACAAAGACACTACACCATAGCAACAAGGAACTAGAAGTACAAAAGACTTATCCAATAGTCTCGCTCCTGTCCATATTCTCCCAGAGCTCCTTGATCGAAGGCCTCAACTGCCTGAAGCTGAGCTCTCGCATGTCCACCAACTCCCTGCGGTCGGGGTGGACCTCCTGGTGGTGGTGGTGGCAACACCCCGAAGCGTCGTCCACCTCCAGCTGCACGGCCAGCTCCCCTTCCATGGCCGCCTTCTCCTTGCGGTCCTCCTTGATCAAACCTCTGCCTCTTCCTGGGGGGTCCTCCGTTCGTCTGCTGGTCATCCGTATGGCGAGTTGGATAGTCACGAGCCACGTGACCAACCCCGCCGCAGGATTAACACTGCCCTCTCATGGAAAGTCGTTGCCCACCCCGAGTGCCTCGCGCAAACGATCCAGAGTCATGATGTTGACCACCTGTAGGTCTAGTCCTCTTGGACCCCTGCGTCATCTGTCTACTGCCCGCTGCAGAAGACTCTGCCGCATGCTGGCAAGTGGTGGGTCCGGCTGCTGGAGACTGCTCAGCAAGGAAACTCTCCACTAAGAGGGCTCTCTCCAACACCCCTACCTGAGTCGGAATGTTGAGGGAGATCATCTAAGCCCTGATCTCGTGCCTCAGTCCCTGCTCGAAGGTCCGGGCCTGGAAGAACGGGTCACGTACCATATCTGTGGAGTATCATGAGAGATCAGTAAATCTCGCCGAGTACTGGGCCACTGTCATGCTTCCCTACCGCAGCTGTAGTAGCTCCTGAATGCGCACCGCTCGGAGGGTGGCTGGGACGAACTCGGAGTGGAAGATGCTCTCAAAGTACGCCCAGAGGAGAGATGTCTCGTCATGCACCTGGAGCATCAAGCTCCACCATCTTCCTACTGCCGCGTGCAGGAGGCTCGCCACGAGGATCACCATGAGGTCTGCTGGTGTCCTCACTAGCCTGAAAACTCGAACGACCGCCTCCAGCCAGTCCTTGGCTGCCTGGGGGTCCGTCTACCCACGGAACCTAGGTGGTCGCTGGTGATGGAACTCGTGCAGAGCTCCGAGGAATCGTGCATCGTCAGCGGTCGGCACTGGAAGCATCGGGGGCTCAGGGGGTAAAGGTACCGCCGGTGCCTCTACTGTCAAAGGGCCTTGTACCGAGTCCTCGACGCTCGGTGGGCTCTCGCCACACACATCGCTCGGAACCCTCACTGGCTGTCGTCGTGGGGCCATCCTGAAGAGGAAACAAGTGCGCCACGGTCAGAACAGTATACCTGGTGAGCTGACTCAAGTAATTATAAAGAAAACTTGAAACACACGTGCAATCAGTGTTTTCGTGCATTATGTCGGAAATCAGAAGTCAGGGTCCTGGTGTACGGATACGTCGGCCGCCGCACCAACACTGGACTCCCTGGACTAATAACCACACCCAATACGCTAAACACTATTGCTTCACATAGAAGAAAGATCAAAGTCTCCGGTAGAACCGACCACCTCTGATACCAATTTGTCACGACCCGTCCTCAGGGCCCGTGCCGTGACTACCCCAAGCCCTCCTTCCATAGGCCAGGGGATGGCGACGAGCACCAAGGCGTAAATCCCAACAAAAAGGGAAGGAATTGCCTTTGAAAAGTAAACAAACACCACAGTGTAAGCAAGCAGAAAAGTAAACACTAAGTAAAAACTGTAATAAGCTGTGCTGAAAGTAAAAGGGGCCGGAAATACAAGCCCAACTGTAAAGTACAACTGAAAGGAAAAACAGCAACTGAAATGAAAAGCCACAGCATCGAGCCGTCCTCTGGAAGTCCCACCTGAATGGTGGGTACAGATAGCCTCCACAGCACCTCGGTCCAGCCGTCCGCCCCTAGTGTGTCCCGCCCAGTGGTCCACCTCCAGGTACCGTCCTCCTCCGCACGCCTCCACCACTATCAGCGTTGTCCGTCGTCTGCAACCAAAACAACGAAGTGTGGGCATAGCCCGTGCATGGGTGAGTATAAGCTACTCAGTAGGGACCCCGAGACCCCCGATGGTCTCCCGAAATCCACAAAGGAAAGATACAATCACGAAGTAACAACCGAGATGGCTTAGGAATATGCCCATACATATACCTAAGTCATCAATTCTCGTTCGGCTCCAACGTCCGAGCCCAAGCACAACCCAGTCCACACAGGAAAGCAAAATGTATACCCCCACAGGATAGCACAACGCAATCCAAAAAGGAGAGTAGACAGTAAATCCACACAGGATAGCTCAACACAATCCAAAAAGGAGAGTAAACAGTAAATCCACACAGGATAGCTCAACACAATCCACAAAGGAGAGTAAACAGTAAAACCACACAGGATAGCTCAACACAATCCAAAAAGAACAGTAACAGAAGATTCAGCTCACACAGATATACTTCTTCAAATGACGATAGAGATGATCAGATGTAGCCACTGATTCATCTTATCCGTCTAACCCATAAAGGATCGGAAGGTACTAATCCCCCGCAATGACCCACATAGGATCGATCATGAAGTTGGACCCAAAGATATTGGGAAACTCCTTCTCCATTAAGTACAGTGGTTATGCCGCTACAACCAAGCGCTCCTCCGTCGTGGGTCTGCCGCTACAACCAAGCGCTCCCATGTGCCGCTACAACCAAGCGCACCTCTATCGTGGGTCTGCCGCTACAACCAAGCGCTCCCCTGTACTGCTACAACCAAGTGAACCTCTGTCGTGGGTCTGTCGCTACAACCAAGATCTCTCCTATGCCGCTACAACCATGCGCACCTCTGTCGTGGGTCTGCCGCTACAACCAAGTGCTCCCCTGTGCTGCTACAACCAAGCGTACCTCTGTCGTGGGTCTGCCGCTACAACCAAGCGCTCCCCTATGCCGCTACAACCATGCGCACCTCTGTCGTGGGTCTGCCGCTACAACCAAGCCCTCCCCACTGGGCTATCCATATCACACCGAGTCATTCGATCAGCAGTCTTCAAATCTCAACCGGCTCTAGGGTTCCGCACACAACATGCTCGTTCCGGGAGGGTCCACTCCACGAGTTAAAAGGTCGATGCATCAACTGACATGCAGTCCGGAGTTGATGTATCCCAAGGTGTACCGTAGTGGTCACTGCCGAAAACACGGAGGATTCCTATACTGTCCTCATCATAGTCGCAATCAAATCCACCGAGGATCTCTGTATAGTCGTCGTCGTCGAAGTCGCAGCCAGCACTAGGGTTCCCGCACACAGAATGCTCGTTCGAGAGGGTCCGCTCCACGAGCCGAGAGACTGATACATCAACTGACGAATAGTCCGAAGTTGATGTATCCAAAAGTTCCGTATCGACAACAGGAACTCAACGCAACAGATGGCGCATCAATCGGACTCCCGGTCTGAGAGTTATTGGCCTTTTCGTCCCAGGGGCCCGGTTGGTTTTTAAGGAAAAACCAGCCCGACCGTACTCCACCTGCATCCAAACCCCGGGCGGAGTGAGCCAAAAGATCCGTCTTAATTAGAGGAATCCACCAAAGCTGATGACACGTCAATCAGACGTCCGTAGCTCAAGATATGAGCGTTTCCGCTCCGAAGGCCCGGTTGGTTTCGTGTACGAACCAACATGGCCGAACTCCACCTGCATCCAAACCTCGAGCGGAGTGAGCCAAAAGATCCGTCTCACTTAGAGGAATCCACCAAAGCTGACGGCACGTCAATCAGACGTCCGTAGCTCAAGATATGAGCGTTTCCGCTCCGAGGGACCGGTTGGTTTCGTGTACGAACCAACCCGGCCGAACCCAAAGTATGCCGAAACCTTGAGTGCGATATACCGAAACGACCGCCTTGATCCAAGGATCGTGTTGCCACTGACATTGAGTCGTTTGGAGGCCCATATCTCATGTTACGAGCATTTGAACGAAAACCGTCCGAAGACGGGGGGTCCGGCCCGGCCCGACCCCCCTGGGTCCGGCCCGACCCGGTCGGACCGGCCTGGCTCGGCCCGCCCGGCTCGGCACAGCCGAGCGGCCGTGCGGCCGACGCAGGGGGAGGCGCCACCCCCCGTGACACCCCCGTGGCACCCGCGGGGTGTCGGCCAGACAGCCGGACGCGGCTTCAGCCGCGTCCCGACTGACGCGGGGGGGGGGGGGGGGGGGGAGCCGCCGCCACCGCGTGACACCACCGCGACACCCGCGGGGTGTCTCCCTGGCGGCTGGACGCAGCTTCAGCCGCGTCCTACACGTGCCGGACCCACGCGGCCGCGGGTCCGCGAGTGCCGCCGCCGCGGCCGGTGCCGCGGCGGTCTCGTCCGGCGGCACGCCAGGCGCCGCCGCCGGCTTCCACGGGCCCCCGGAGTCGCTCCGGGGGCCCGTATTTTTTCCCGTCTGCACCGTTGCTCCTCCCGGGTTCTGTTCTTCACTGCAGGATCGTCAGATCGCCCTTGCGTCACGATTTGTCGTCACCCGCCAAATCCGCACAACCACGAAGATTGGCGTAGGGTTGTCGGGCCGTGTTCGTTTGGCCCGCACCCTCCGCGTTAGATATAAACAACGGGAGAATTTTTATTCTACACAGGAAACATCAATTTTAATAAATTTAAAATTGTTCACAAATCCCGTTCTTTAACTTTTTAAAGAAACATTTACGGAAAAAAGGGGTAATTCCAAAAATAAAATTCCTACCTCGTTGGTCGTCTTCGAACACATGTCCTTCGCGGAAATGATCGTCGCGAAAGGAGGGGATCGTCGCGTCGTCGCGGAAGGGCGTCGCGTCGTCGCGAAACACGGCATTGAGTCGGCGAATTCAATGGACCATGAAACAACAGATTTAATTTAATTAAATCATTAAATCTGTGTTTTGGTAAAACCACGAAAAAGATTAAAAAGAAAATCCGAGACTCTTACCTCAAGCAGCAGATCGATGATCGGGGCAGGGAAGGACGTCTCAGATGAAGCGTCGTCAAACTCCGAGGGTGACGACGTTCTTTGCGTTCTTCGCGTTCATCGTGTTCTTCGCGTTCATCGCATTTTTCGCGAAGGAGGATGTAAGCTCAAGAAATTCTTACAAAACCTTTCAACCAGTAATCCTCCCAAAAGACTGGTTGGTCTTATTTTATTATTATGCCAACACACGAAAAAGGGTAAGTAACAACCCATCAATTCGTTGATTTAATTCAACGAAAGAAACAGCTCATTTAATTTACGAAATAAACTGCCCAATTAAATGGTCTGTTAAGAAATTAATAAAACGAATCAGTTGACTTTCATAATGACGGGTTTTCGCGGGTGCGTTAATTAGCGGAAAGAAACGGTGGGGCTCGTGCGGGCCCCACCTCACAAATATCCTACCAAGAGGGTAGGATATTTCTGGATAGTAGCCTATTCGGTTCAACTCAGTTTAAGCCGCTTTTATGTGGCTTCAACTGGCTTAAGTGAAAAAAAATAAAGTTGTCGAAAAATTATTTTATTTCTTAATTTTAAGCTCGACAATTTAAAACCACACCCGAGCAAACGCAACTCTAGAAGAGGCGCTTCTAAGCGAATACCGATGCTGCGATTTCATTTGTGCCCTCAGAATTCGATTCCGGGCACCGGTTCAAAAGTTAGAAAAACCCGCTCGTCCGTTCACTAAACGTACCCGAGCCAAACTTCAGAAAATGATTCCGGGCACACCGGGCCTCGGAATCA
Organism: Viscum album; assembly: GCA_963277665.1. Taxonomy (NCBI): domain Eukaryota; kingdom Viridiplantae; phylum Streptophyta; class Magnoliopsida; order Santalales; family Viscaceae; genus Viscum; species Viscum album. Next base: position 1,921,081,690 of record OY728119.1, read on the forward strand.
GGTGCCGTCAGAAACTGCGCTCTTGTAAAATTCCAATGAAAATTAAGAAAACAATTTTCCATTAAATTTACGAGTCTTTACACAACATACTATCAATTAGAGAGGATAATTTATTTTTCATTTCTATGAACACGTAAACAATGGATAAAATTAATTATCTTGACATTTACATGTAAAATTTACTTTTCATTTGTTAGGAAAATATTTTCAAAACATATTATCTATCACACGAAAAAGTTATATCATCTCTATAAACAATTAAAATTAATGTTTCAGAGAAAACATATTTAAAATATACGTTCTTTCAACATTTAAATTATAAAAACGAAACATTATGAAAAACATTTCATACATATAAGACCAGTAATTTAATATTTTTTCCAGCCAATACAAATATTTCATCAATAAAAAAACATTTATTTCAACCTCCTCATATAGAAACCCACAAGGTAGTTTAGTGTAAAATTCTACATCTATTTAACAATTGAGAAATTATAACATTACATATATCTGATATACATTTAGTTCTATTGAAAAACCATTAATAAAAACATTATAATAATTTCAATCCTCACAACATGGGAAAATGATTCATCAAAATCAACACCTACTACAGGAGCATAAGATTTATAATCAGTGATTTTCTTTATTTATTGAACCTTCTCTACATTTATTATAAATGTTTCTATAAACCTATTTTGTTCTAATAAAATTTTACATTTTGGATGTGGAACAACTTCTGTTGTTTCTATTTTCATAATTTTAGCAGACAAATTATTTGTATAATTCAAAAATTATTTATTTAGTATAGCTTGTCAAATTATTTCTGGATTATATTTTGAAATGAGTAAATTCCGATAGTTTGATATTAGCGTCTTTCTGGTCAGAAATGGTTCATATTTAACCCCAATAATATATTCCATATTTAAATGTTTTTGTAAAGTTGGAAACTTCATAATGCCTCATCATACATCACATTCCTCATCACATGATTAATTTTAATCTTCTGTTACTCGACTTTTTTCATCAGTGTAGGGATCACCATACTGATTTTTTAAACCATTATTTCATATACATGTTTCATAATTATTTATTGTGTATTTTAAATAAATATTTTTATAAAAATAAAATATATAAAAAAACCATTACATTATCTACATAATTTCTGAGAAACCAAAAAATTTCCACAACCTCTAACATTTGTTTCAGGGACATGATTTTTGACATCCAAATAAAATAAAAAATAAAAGATATAAATAATAAATTTCATATTATTTATTGATGTATCATTGGTCCTCATAAATTGGAATAAATATGTTCATGAGGTTTTATATATTGAATCATAAATTTCATAACACTTTTATTAAACATTTCACTTTTTAACAAGTTACACAAACAACATATTCTTTTATTTTCATTTTTGGATATTCTTTGTAGCATTCACATTAGATATTATGTTCATTATTTTTTCCCATGGTGTCTATGTCCTTTATGCCACATGTTTCTCTCATATAATGATATCAAATGACATGATTTGTTATATTCTCCAATATGAATGATATTCGAACTGGTTCTTTATCCTTTGGAATAAATTTTCCATCGATCAATATTTTGACTATAGAAGAATATTTATTGATGACAACTACTTCTCCATCATCCAAAAGTTTACTCACATTTTATATGTTCTATTTTAGTCTATGAAAATAAATCATCATTATATTTCAACATTTTACTCCAATCATAGCCATTATGAATCCAATGATTTATAAAGAAAAATTATTATTAAAGGTAACAACACCTAAATAACTATTTCCATTATTTTTTAACATTTTATAATCATTTGTGATGGGTGATGAAAAACCAAAATCAATTTTCACTTGTTGGTTCTTTTTACAAAAACTAATAGATGTCTCATCCACAAAATATATTTCCCCAATTTTCTTCTTCCCACCTTCATTTTTTGACATAAGAATATTCCTCAAGAATGATTTTTGATATGTCTTTTGGTTTGGAAACATTCCTGATCACATATTCCACAATATTCTTAATGATATTCAAATTGTATTTTTCAGAATGTTTCTCACTACTTGAGAATTTTTTTCTAACATTATTTGTTCTAGGATTGTTTCTCATTATTTTTTCATCATTATGTTAATTATATTCGTTACTTTTTTGTTAAATATTTTTTATATTTATCCAATAAATGCTAGAGGCTTAAAATGTGAATGAATGTAATTTTAAGCCTAAATAGTCTAATATTCTTTAAAAGCTCAATTTATCACTTTTTGATGGTAAACCATTTTTTAATCCATTTTTTATCAATTTTATATGTTCTATTTGAAAAAAATAAAACTCTTATTTAAAACAGGAGCTACAAAATTTACTTTAGGTAAATGTTTGGTATTTTTCTGATAAAATTCATTTTTTAATTAATAGTGAAAAATATTGTATTTTAATTCAAAAAAAATTTAATCTAATTTATTAATATTGGTAGATTATTTATTGAATTGGTATTAAAATGTAATTAGATAATATAATTACCATTTAATCCAATGTTAGAAATTATAAGTAAAGTTACACTATAATTGGATATAAACAAATGTCAATCTTTTGATAGTTATTATTTCTTAAAAAACACGATTTTGTTTTGACAACGAGAATTAATTTTAAACATGTTAATCTAAAATCAATGTTATGAATTTGGTAAAATAGAAATTATGTTTGAATTCATAATATCAAATATATCTTAGGTTTAATTTTTGGTATTTTTCTGAAAACCATCAATTTTTTATGAATAGTGAGAACACTGAGTAGTAGAAAAAAAACTTTCATATAAATAAAATTTTTCTTCTTCTATGAATAGAATTTAGAAAATATGAATTACATGATTTTTATTATTAAGTAAAATGTGGTTCAATAAGATGAAAATAATTTTTGGTGAATAGTAATTTTTGACATATTTACCACATTTAAAGGAAAATAGGGTAATTCAAGGGAAGAATAATATTATAATATAATAAAATTAAAATAACATGTCTTTTAATGCTATTGGTTGATACATATTCAACCATGGCCATCCTTGGGTCGATTTTGTGACCCCATGGGGCCACTAATGTGTGATAATTACAGTTTTTATTAATTAATCTAAAGTAATGACAACAGTGACTTAAACATATATATCTTGGTAAATAAATTTGTAAATGCAGTTATATAAGTTATCTCTTTGACTATAAATACTAATTTGAAAGGTAAATATATTTCTTACATCATGTTTTTTTGTAATTTTTACACATCATATTTATAAAATTATTCATTACACAACAATGACGCAGCGTATACCTCATTAATGAATGGATTAAATAAATAAGATTATAAAAATTAAAAATATAGCTAAAACCTATCCAATTATTATTGGATTATTTTTTTTCGAACAATAGTAATCTTCTATTAGACTTTAATAAGTTTTGGACTTTTAGAAACTGAAAATATTTATATAATAAAATAATATTTTCAAACTTCCCTAAAGAGACCCTCCCCACCCTTATAAAAATACCTCACCTCTATCCCAATACTCACACCACTCAAGCCTATTGGCTTAGACATCCTCTACCCCAATAAGCTCTAAATTTCTCTCTCTTCCACCTAGAAGACTTAACTTAGGTAGGAGGAATGTCTAGAAATTCTTTTGGTTCATACTAATGGGAGTTACTCGATTTAAATGCAATTTCTTCTCTTAAGTTCTTTTATTTTATTTTACTTGTCCAACCCACCTAAACACTTTTTATTAATTTATTTTATTACAACACCTATATCCTCAATTTACTGGGTTGTTGTTATAAGAAGTATTCTAACTACACTTACAACACCAATATCCTCAATATATTAGGTTTTTTTATGAGTAGGATTCTAACTACACTTATACACACAGATATCTAATGGGTAAAGGACATACTGTTTCTGTGGACGACGAACTACTGCCTCACAAAACAATGATTGATTAATCTTTTTCTACCACCTTTTAAAGTGGCCTTTAAGATGGAACTGTATATATGTGATATATATTATATTTACATTATCTCTATGATTCATTATTTTTTATTTATATCATACCTTCATGGTTTCTATAATGGGTAAACGAGATAATTTAATTTGAGGACGGGCGGACTACTGCCCCCTCAAAGTGATATGACTCGTTCATACCATACGTGGAATGTATAAAAGACGGAGTTACTGAAATTATATATATGATATTATACTATAATTACAATATACTCATGTATCATTATGTTTTCATTCCATTAAATATAAAATATAAAAGAAAGTAGTGTCCATGTGTACGTACGACTTACCATCTCCATAAATGGTGCATTTCATTTCATATCTCCAAATGTTATGTACTATTATAAATAAATACATATATATATATATATTGGATATATATGAAATATCTTATATCTAAAAAATGAATATCATTTTGGAGATAATGGACCTTTGACCACCTGAACAATTAGTAATTATAAGAAGTTAATTTTTCACCCAAGTACCAAATTTCGAGAAAACAACTCTTATTAGATTAAATAGTTTCATAACGTTTATAAAATTGTAATAAGTGATATAAAAGGAATAATAAACTTGGGAACGGTTCTTAATCAAGTAGAAATTAAGTTAATTTTTTCATTCTGGATATTAAAGAATGAACGGGTCAACTTGGACATGGCGTAAGGGACTTCGTCTCAATATCCATTCATTGATCCATATTTTGTTTTATACACGACTTTATTTTATACGGTGTATAATAACCTTTTAATTTCCATTTCATTTAAAGGGAATCATTTTCTATGGGGTGTTTTACTTTATGACAGTAAAAGAATGTTTCTTTTTAACATAAGCGGTGAAAATGAATTTTTTCGACGCTGTTATTATTATTTGATCCATGGCTTTTTAATAATCCATAATGTTTTTAAAAGGAAAATAAATACCATATACTCTTTTACATATTTTTGTGTTTAAAATGTTTTTGATAATGGATATGTTATATCAATATATTGAAATCATATATTGTGATTGAAATGTGGAAATGTTATCTACCTTTTATATTTGTTTAATATATTATGATTATGTTATGGTTTATGGGAATTGGTACATATACGGGTGGTTCCGTGATAAACCATGGGTGGGTGAGCCCAGTATATCTCTCCAATGCATTGGGTAATGTGACAGAGGTAAACGTGAATGTTCCTCCAAATAGATTTAGGGAATATATTATGATGGGTAATCAAAATGTAACTCTCTACATGGCTGTGAAAACTACAACATAAGTATGTTATGGAAGCCCCAAATTACCTTTATGATTTGTGATTACTATGTTTTATTCATAAAACATATGATTTCATGAGGTATGTTACAGAGCTTATGTTATGTATGTATTGATGAACTAATGTTTTCATTCATTGTTTTATAACCCTTACTGAGATTTTTATGCTCATCCCATGTGTTGATGTTTTTTCACAAGAATTAGAGATTAATAGGTTCAAGGATGGGATCAGGGAAGTTCCATGATGTCTAAAACATTGAACTAGACACGATACCTTTTTAAGAGTTTTTATTTTACTAATAAATGTAAACTGAGTAGATGTGTCTACTTTGTAATTGTTTAGATGTAATGTAATAGGTATAACCTAATTCTGAAAAACTCTAAACCTAAAAACATCTCCATTGTGAATTATTAACTGAATTCTAGATTATATAATATTTAAGGTAGGGTCCTTATAGTTGGTATTAGAGGTGGGTTTTCAAGACTTTAAGAGTTAGAATATTGTTAAATTAATTTTCATGAATTATTTTAAATTAATGGTAAGATTGAAACGATATACCGTTTATAGATTATCATGTTTCTAAGCCTAAGATATTTCTATGTTCAGAATGGTATTATGTGGAGGAAACATAGCTTCTATGATGGGATTACATTTGGATGAAGACAACCTTCCAAATCAGCAACCTGAGATGGTTGGAATCGGAAGTGGGTATTTTGTTGTAGGGATGGCACATTTGACTCATGCTATCAATGGTGGTGGTATCCATGCACTAGATCATCCAGATAAACCATAGAGGACCATGTCAATAGTGGATCATTTCGTGATGCAACATCTGCCATCATTCATAGTTTCATTTGACACTATGCTAGCTGAATGGTGGATTAAATCACTAGAGAAGATTTTTGATGTCCTGGGGTGTTTATAACATCAATGGTTTAGTCTTTCTATTTACCTATTTGAAGGTAATGTCGATCAGTGGTTGTCGATGGTAAAAAATATCAGGGATAGTGTTGATATTGATGCCCTTTATCGAGATGAATTCAAATGTATGTTTCTTGAGAAATATTTTCCAATGGTGGTCTATCTTAGGATGGAAAAACTATTCTAGTAATTGAAGTAGGATGAGAATTCAGTGGCTACTTATGAAGAAAAATTAACTCAACTGGAATGGCATGCTCCAAACATTATATGAGATCTTGATAGTAAAATCAACTGTTTTTAATCAAGATTAAATCCAATGTATCAAAGGTATTTAAATTCTCACGAGTTCAAAGTTTATGAAAAACATGTTCTATGTAAGGAGAAGGTGGAAATAGAGTTTTCCGATGATCGGGTGTTCTTTCACAAACAACATAATAAGAGGTTAAGGTGGTAGACGAATGGGAATAAATCATCAAAAAAGACTGATGGTATGAAACATAAGTTTACCGTTTATGAAAAATGTTGTTAGAAAACATGCTTGGGAATTTCCTTTGAATTATGGTAAGTTTTATTGACGTTGTAAAATAGGACATAATGCTCTTAGTTGTACTAAAAATGATATGGGTAATGGTGAGACTAAATCTGATTTACGATCAGTATAATGTTTTAAGTGCAATTAAATGGGTAATTAAGAAAATGAGTGTCCAATTGAAGAACTAAACTAAGGGAAAGAAGAAAGGATATAAGCAGAATGGGGTGGTGAAATCCTTTGCAACTACTTTAGCAGATTCTGGGCCATCAAATGAAGTAGTATCAAGTGCACTGTTTGTTTGTTTAGATTACCCTAATGTGTTGATTGATTTAGGGTCTAGAAATTAATTAATTTTGTAGAATTTTTCTAGTAAATTTGGAATTCCATCTCAAGATATGAATCCTAAACTTATGGTAATAACACTGGGGGGAAATCTTGAGACAAAAAGAAATCATAAGAACCTTCTTGTCATTGTGTGTGGAAAAAATCTACCCACAAACATTATTATTTTGCCTCTATTAGTGTTTGATGTTATTTAGGGTATGGATTGGATTTATGATTATCATGATAAGATGGACTACAGAGATAATGATGGTTCTTTTCATAATTATTTTCAATTTTTGTACAAGAATGAACCCATAGATTAGATAACATATCAGAAAGCTGAGAAATTAGTAAAAGATGGAAACAAATGTTACCTTGCAGATATTGTTGAAAACAATGGAACTATATAGATTAATGATGTTCCAGTGGTAAATGAGTATCATGATGTTTTTCTTAAGGAGTTAATAGTTATAATACCTGATCGATAAGTATAATTTACAATTGACTTAGTTCTTTCTGCTAATCGAATTTCAAAACCCCCTTATCAAATGGCTCAAATTGATCTTCTAGAGTTAATGAAGCAATTACAAGAGTTATTACTTAAAGGTTTCATTTGATCTAGCACATAAATATGGTGTGAACCTATATTTTTTGTTAAAAATAATGATGGTACATGATACTTTTCATTGACTATAGAGCATTGAATGACATCACTATTAAGAAAAATTATCCTTTTCCTCATATCAATGATTTGTTTAATCAGATCCAGAGAGCAGAGAATTTTTTAATGATTGATTTGATGTAGGGGTATGATCTATTGAATGTAAGGGATGTAGACATTCCAAAGACCATGTTTTCTACTAGGTTAGAAAATGATGAATTTTTAGTTATGCCTTTTGGGTTAAACGATGAAACATCTGTATTTAGGGATCTTATGAATGAAATTTTTTGTGAGATCTTGGATAAGTTTATGGTTGTTTTCATTGATGATATTTTGGTTTATTCTAAATGTAAAGATGACCATTAATGTAATTTATGGGTTATCATGAAATCCTTAAAAGAAAATAAATTGTATTGGAAATTTAGAATGTGTGCGTTTTGGTTACCACAATTTTCATTCCTTGGTCACATTGTTTCAAAGAATAGCATAACTTTTGATGTTTCTAAAACAAAAGTTTTTGAAGAAAGGCCAAGTCTCACAAATATAATCGAGATCTGTAGTTTCCTTGGTTTGGAAGTTTATTACCAGAGGTTTGTTGAAAATTTTTCATGTTTATCTAGAACAATTAATTATTTAACTTGAAAAACTGTTAAGTTCATTTGGAAAAAACAATGTGATGATTTTTTTCACCAATTGAAAAGAAGATTAGTGAATGTTATAGTTTTGGCACTGCCTTCTATAAATAGTGATTTTATTATCTACAGTGATGCTTCATTGAAAGGTCATGGCTGTGTCCTTATATAGAATAATTTGGTAATATCGTATGATTCCCATCAGTTGAAAGCTCTTGAGTTGAATTTCCCAACACATGATTTTGAATTAGCTGCTATTGTTTTGTCTTAAAAAATTTAGAAGAATCATATGTATGGAGAAAAGTGTGAAATATATATTGATGAAAAATGATTGAAGTATATATTCACTCATAGTGAATTAATCATGAGATTGAGGAGATTTTTGGAATTAATCAATGATTATTATTTCAGAATCCATTACCATCCAGGAAAAGCAAATAAAGTGGTTACTGCTATGAGTTGAAAAAGTAATTATTCATTAACCATGTAACAACCCGAGATTTTATAAGATACATTCTTTTTAATTTCATTAATATCTTCTATTGTACGACACACCAAGATTATCTTGCGCTATACGCAACACTGTATTAGCTTCCAGTGTACGCAACACTTTTCTTGGCTCTTGTTACACACAATTTTATGTTCGTTTGATAGAAGTTATACTACGAAACATTGAGTGTATATATATATATATATATATATATTTAATGTATAAATAAAGTATGGTTTGATTCTGTTATACGCAACAACAAAGGAGTTGTTCACTACACGTAACCCTGACTTGGCTTGCATTACACACAATCACGACCTTCCTCGATAGCGTTTGTTGTACGCAATACCGGGTTTTACTAAACAATGATATGTTATTATAATATTGTTATGAACTAGCCTTTATGAATAGTGCTAACTAAATTTTTAATTTTATAACATTATTATTCATCTTACACATTTCTAGAACATGGTATATGAACAAAATAAATTTTTCAGGTAAAATAAGTATTTTTAAAAAAATGCAGTTTTGCCGCCTTTTGATGGCGCACCCACATTAAATCTAGTTTTTGACATGTTTATAAGTTCAATTTGACAAAATAAAATTCTTCTTTTGAATCAGGATATAAAAATTTACATTAGATAAAGTTTTGATATTTTTCCGATAACTTTCATATTTTAATGAATAGTAAAAACACGCTATATTTTAATTAAAAACAACTTTTTTCATCGTAATATCTTATGTGGTTAAATTATAATATTTCATGGTTTTAAATTATAAGTAGAATATATTTTTACCATTTAATATAATGTATGTCAATAGAATTGATTTTACCTTGAATTCGTAGGTTAAATCAATTCAATCTTTTGCAATGTTTTAAAGAAAACCTCATTTTCTTTCGACAACGGGATTAATTTTAATTTAATATCTGCATCTTTTGTGTATTGAATTTGGAAAAATAGATTCCATATTTGGAATCAGTGGGTTGAAGTTATGTTAATAAGCTAATTTTTATTTTCGGGCATTGTGAATAGTAACTACCGTAAATTTTATTTACTATAGTTAAAGGTAAATCCGGTAATTAAGGGTAAGTATGAGATTATAACATTACCCTAACACATGGAAGAAATCCTATTGGATGGCTAAAAGTAGTCCCATATAACTTAAGGGTAGGATTACCTTCATTTTATGGACTTTTGTCCATGAAAATAATTATATTATTATTAAAACCAAAGAATGTGACAACATGTCACTTTCTTAAATCTTATAAGTATAATAATTTCAATTTAGTGATAACCTTCATGAAACTTCAAACATGAATAGTCTCCAGAATTATAATAAAATTATATACATCATATGAATTTATTTAGAATTTTTAGGGATTAAATAATTATCATTTATTATGACACAGACAAGATGCAGTAATTGTCTTATTAATGAAATATTGACATAATTGATGTTATAAATGCCCAAATAAATGTAATTTGAGACTTTATATGACTTAAATTAATTTTCTAGGTTAATATGACATGTTATTGTTGATATAATTAACTTGTTTAGAACGTATCATTCTGTTATTAATTTCATAAAAATCATGTACCAAATAGTGTCAAAATTGACATAAATTAGTTTTTAAAACAAATATTATATTATTAATTGTTATTTTATTCCTAAAAATCTAAGGTTCGGAAATATGACTTAGATAAGGATAGATATATTAATAATATACAAATTTGGGTTCGTTTGACTTGTTAGGGTATGTTTATTAACCATATAGTGTAAGAAAACAAAAAGACACGGTAAAAGTTAAATTATTTAACTTAGAGTTAAATCTAATTGATAAGGTTAAAATAATAACCTAAACTTGTCTAAATCCTATTGGATGAGATGATTTCTACCCATCCCCACTTTAGCTTCGAAATAAGACCCTTTGGAACCATATAAACCGAATTTGACCTTAATATAAAATAATATTTTGAGATTTTTCTAAGATGCCCCTCTCCTCCCTTATAAAAGGGCACCTCCTCCCTCTCCTCCTCACACCAATTTGAGCATTCAAGATCGGCCAACCCCTGACAAAATCTCTTCTCCACTTCCCTAGTATCATCCTATAGGTCCTGGTCTTCTTCAAAGACCATCCTTATTTCTTCATGTGGAGGTTAAGAAAAGGCGCGTCAAAAAGAGGTAATATCCATTACCGATCTTTTTCAATTTCTTTCTTCTTCAACTTCTTATTCTTTAGTTGTTTCATGATAAAGTAATAACATCATTCTTTATTATATACTGATATGTTATTATAAATATGAAAAAACTCTAATTAACCTTTCTATCCATCCTACGGAAAAAGGAAATCACCGCGCGTGCGTACGTACGGAATACCGTCTCCACGCCGTGGTGTAATCTATTTTCCGCCACCACCTTAATTGGATGTGTATAATGGTGTAATGAGTAACTATATATGATTATTATAAAATGATATTGATACTGAAATAATATACATAAACTTCAACACAATTTCATGATCATGAGAAAGATATCATCGCTCGTGCATACGTACGGACTACCATCTCCACGACGCGATAAGATTCATTCTCCACATTAACCATTCATGAATGATTATAAAGTATATATAATGAATAACAATGAAATATATGACATGTTAAATCTAATGGATTTATGTATATATATATATGTATGCCATCTACTTACTTCCATTCAAGACAATAAAGAAAGGAAAACAGCGTTCATGCGTACGTACGAACTACCGTCTCCATGAACGGTGTGTTTCATTTCATTTATCTATCTATTATATATATATATACTGAATATATATGATATATAAATCATGTTTTATATTCTGGAAGTAAGTAAATCATGATATAAGTAATAATAATGTCAAGAACAACAAGTCCATACACTTACGATAAATGAAATGATTTTACCCAAAACGCTTCTTTAACATGGAATTTATTAAAGAACGGGTAATATAAAGTCATAAGTGAACCATATATGATATCATAACAATGAATATGATTCTTTAATAAGTTAATGACATTATTTAAATCATTATACAGGAGGTTCAGATACGTACAAAGCATATCAGACATAAGGTAAGGGAAATATCACAATCTCATTTTTATCTGAGATTGTTTATACTTTGGAATTTACTGGGGTGTATTTTATCATCCAAATCAATGTTTCCTCTATATTTATATCCTTCTACAATAGTTTATATTCAATTTTACCCTTCGGTGAGTTTTTAGTAAAATATATGAAAGGAATCTTTTCTCGTTTTTCGTACGAGGTGCTTTTTGACTTTTCCGAAAAAAGTACGAGAAGAATGTTTTTTTAACTTATACGGCATGAATGGATTTTTAAAACATTATTTCCAAGAAGCTTCCTTTACAAGTTTTCATGTTTATTTTTAATCAAATTCTTTTAGTTTAAAATTTCAAGATATGTTAAGAAAGGAAAATGTTTTTGAATTAGAAAGGATATTTTCCTCAAGAATGGAGTTCAAGTGTTTTATCAAAATTAGTTTCCATCTAAGATAAAAAAACGATTCTGTTTCTATCCCTATTATTACATGTATTTGATTATGTTGTAATGAAAATATTTTTATGAATTCCTTTATCTTATATGAATTGTTTTATGATGTCATGTTGTTTAAGAATCCCATTTTTATGACATGGGTTATGCTATGATGTATGGTTTATGATTTTGTGGCACACATAAGAATGGTATAATTATGAGATGGGTGGGACCTATATCTCCCTCCAATTCATTGGGTAAAGATTTTATATCTTATGAGATAGACATGGCTGGAATGGTAGGTTATACCGGTTCAGTGAAACAGGACTGAAACGAGGGTGACTCGGTTCAGAAATGGACTTTTTCCACTAAGATAGCCTTGGCAAAGAAATGATTCTCTGTGATTATGTGTGTATGCCACAATGTTTCATGTTTTATGTTATGATTATTGGGATTACATTTCACTACTATGATTTATTCCATGTTATGAAATTATGATCTCTTTTGTAGGTTAAGATTTCCAAAATATATGTTCTTATGAATATGATGTGATTGATATTTCTTTTGTTTACCCTTACTGAGCATTTCAGCTCACCCTTTTTATGTTTTATTTTCCCCAGGATATAAAGAAAGGTTTTAGGTAAAAGAAAGGAAGATCATTATGGGATATGTTGAAGATCTTTCGCCACAATAAGAAGATTATATTCTGAGTTTCCAAAGACACTAAACTATTATGGTCCTTGTGTGTGTGTTTTTGTTATGTACTATGTATTCCGCAAAAGTAATGTAATGTCCATGTACGTCAAGATTTGTGTCTCTACAAACCATGATACTTTTGGAATTATATCCCTTGTTTTTTAATTTTATGATCTTTAGCATAGATATTATTGGTGATGGAAATTAATCTATTTTATTTCGGGTGTCAGGGAAATCATCTCTATCAGATAGAATTAAGCAGGCACAGATGCAAGAAAATGAGTTACAGAAAAAGATAGAGTTGGTTCAAAAGGGTATGTCTCTTGATTTTAATATTGACAATGATTGTGTTTTGATGTTTAGGAATAGGTTATGTGTACCTTTTGATTCACAGTTGAAGAAAGAGTTATTATGTGAATCTCAAAGTTCTTCATTTTCAGTTCATCCTGGTAGTACTAAAATGTACAGAGATATTTGGGATAATTACTAGTGGATGGAATGAAAAGAGATATTTCTGATATTATTGTGAATTGTTTATCTTGTCAACAATTTATAGAAGAGTGGAAGTTACTAACAGGGATGCTTCAATCTTTACCAGTGCCAGAGTGGAAATAGAAAATATATCCATGGACTTCATTGTTGGATTACCAAAGGTATCTCAAGGTAATAATTAAATATGGGTTATTGTTGATCAATGGACAATATCTACTCATTTACAACCTATCTGAGATAATGTTTCTCTAGTTTAACTTTAATAGATGTATGTTAAAGAGATAGTCTGGTTACATAGAGTTCCCCTCTCTATTATATCTGATCGTGATCCCATGATTAGTTTAATCTTTTGGAAATGCCATTAGAAGTCGTTGGATACTGAATTAATTTTTAGTATTGCATTTCATACTCAATCAGATGGGCAGTCAGAACAAACAATTCAGACCTTAGAGGATATGTTACGTGGTTTCTCAATGGATTACCAGGGATGTTGGGACCAACATATTTCATTTGTTGAATTTTCATATAATAATAGTTTTCATTCCTTATATATATGACTCTATTTGAGGAATTAAATGGGAAATGGTGTCGAAGTCCATCTTTTTCGGATGATGTAGCTCAAAGGTAGTTAATGTTACTAGAATTGATATTAGAGATGGAATGAAAAGTTCAGTTGATTCAAAATCACATGTGAGCAGCTCTGGGTTGGAAAAAATGTTATACAGATAAATAGAAGAAGGATCTCTCTTTTGAGGGAGGTGATCAAGACTTTCTTATTATTTCTCCATGGAAAAGTGTGATTCATTTTTCTATTAAGATAAAGTTGTGTCCAAGCTTCATTGGACATTATTAAATCCTGGATAATGTTGGATCAGTTGCCTACATATTCGATTTACCTTCAATTATTTCTTAGATAAGCAATGTTTTTCATGTTTCAATGTTGAGAAAGTATATGTCAAATACATGTCATGTTTTGAACCCAGAGGTAGTTCAGTTGGAAAAAAATTTCTCTTATGATTAACAACCAGTCCTGATTCTTGAACATAGAGAGAAAGTGTTTCAGAATATGGTAATTCACCAGTTAAAGGTTTCTCTGAAACACTGTATGGTTGAATAGACAATCTGGGAATCTGATAATGCTATGAAGGATAAATACCCCCATTTAGTTGATATGTGAATAAAATTTTCAAGGTCACAATTTTCAAAAGGGGGGAAAGACTTAACACCCCCTTTTAATAAAGAATTATAAATTTTCATATTTATTAATATTTGTGAACTAAAAATTATTTTTACTTTACAGGGGATGTTATGTTTGATGGTGTACTCGATATTCTACAATGGGTTTCTTTGAAATCTTATGTTACACACAATGGTGATATATACTGAAAAATAATAATAAAATATTATTTTAAATAGTAGTTAACACCTAGTCGTTGTACTGAAGGGAATGAATAAATCTAACAACAATATGATTATACATGTTTGTTAAATATATTTACATTTATCATATAAATGTTAGAGGCTTAAAATGTGAATGACTCTAATTTTAAGCACAAATGGTCAAATATTCATTAAAAGGTCGATTTACAATCTTTAGACGATGAAATATTTCTAAATTGAGTTTTTATCACTTTTATAGGTTTATTTGAACAATAAAATTCTTCTTTACAATCACAGCGTCAAATTTTACATTGGGTATATTTTTGGTTTTTTCTGAAAAAAATCATTTTTAATCAATAATAATAAATACTATATTTTAATTCAAACCTGTCTTTTAATCTAACTTATTTATATGGATTGATTATCTTTTTAATTTTTTTTAAAGTTTAATTATATTATATTTTTACCATTTAATACAATGTTGGTCATTCAAAGTAATTTCACTTTGAAATTTGACATAAAAAAGTGTCAATCTTTTGATAGTTATTATTTAATAAAAACACAGTTTTTGTTTTGACAACTGGAATTAATTATAAATTTATTAATGCAACTTCTATGAATTCAATTTGGTAAAATGGAAATCATTTTTTTATTTTAGAATATCAAAAATATCATAGGATGATTTTTTTGGGTATTTTTCTGAACACGTTCAATTTTTGATGAATAATGAAAACACTGAGAAGTAGTTTCAAAAACTGACTTTTCCATTAAAATGAAATTTTACCACTTCTTTGAATTGAATTTGGAAAATCTGACAAACATGGTTGTTATTAGTAAGTAAAATGTGGTTCAATAAGGTGAAAATAAATTTTGCTGAATAGTAACTTTTGACTTTTATTTACCCCATTTAAAGATAAATAAGGAAATTCAATGTAAAAAAATATTATAATAATATTAAATTACCCTAAAATGTGTTCTAATCCTATTGGTTGATACAGTTCTGACCATGGGCATCCTTGGGTAGATTTTGGAACCCCATGGATCTAGTTAAAAGTGATAATGACACTTTATATAAATTAATTTAATGTAATGGAAAAAATGACTTAAACAAATACCTTTTAGTAAATAAATTTTACATGGAGTTATATAAGTTATCTCTTGGACTATAAAAATAATTTTAGTCAGTTGAGGAAGAAATAAAACATAAAAACTAATTGATGAACATTACCACTTCTTCAGTAATTTTACATATGTTCTCCTTAAACATTTTAATAAAATAGAGTTCTTTAAAAAATGATTCTAGGATGAGAGGAGGTATGTTTGGATGTTATTTGGGAAGGTATTTTCCAAAAAATTATTTAATGGATTGATGAATAGTGGAGATAAGGTGTCCTTTTATAATTTATGGTTAAGAAAGACATGTTATTTTCAAAAAGAATTGATTTCTCTCACAGTAGTCATATGTAAAAAGGGTACAAAATGGATTATTCTGAAAACCAAAAGATTCAATAGTAAATTTAGCTCCTTAATTTTTTTATATTATATTATAGTTCATTTTACCCGTATCATTTTAGTTGGACCCCCATCAAACCAATTTATATCTTAAACATGATAATTAATTTTTACTACGTTCATAATTAATTTTGGTAAAGAAATATTCCTACCTAACTAGATAATATATTTTATTATATTTCATAATATTGGAAAAAATTTCCAAATTTCATCCAAACTATTTCGAATAATTAATTTCAAATTAATCATGTAGATGCAATGAAGAAGAATTTTTTCTACATGAAAATGGTTAAATGTTTACAAGGGTTTTTCATCAAAATTAAATATTAAATTTTTTTATAATAACCTAAAATGGGTTAATTTATGTACAGTTGAATTATTTTTCCATAATGGAAGATTTTAACTATAATTTATCAATGTAAATATTTTTAATTAAAATGACATTTTAAATTAAAATTTAATATTTTTCATTCTTCATAAAATAAATAAATATTTTAGTAATATAATAAAAATTCATCCTATAATAATTTTTATATGGTAATTTAAAAAATGATGCTTATTTTATCAAATATATTTTCTAAATGTTCCAAATTATAATTTTATTTTTGATTATATAAATGAATTAGAGCATATTTTTTGAAAAAATTATTTTTTAAATATTTAAATAAATTAAAGAAAATTATGAATGTTTTTAAAATTGTATTCTTAATAGAAAAAAATTATAGAAAATATTTAAAATTATTTATTACTCTTCATCTCACTAGGATTAATTTTTTCATTATTTTGGTCACATATGAATAATATTGATAATATATTATTGTTTTTTTAAAAATCGGTATCATGTGTAATGAAAACTCAACAAATACTACTTATTGTAAAATATATTAAATTAATTTAATTCATTAAAAGAAATTTTAAGACATAGGGTGTTACATTCTACCCAACAAAAAATGAATTTCAACCTCAAAATTCGTCTCCCTGATTCAAAAAAGTGAGGATACTTCTTCCACGTCATATCCTACAGTCCCCATATACCATTATATTAATACAATTTATAATATATTTTCCGGATTACATTTTAATATGGGGTAAGTGTGAACCCAAAAAAATCATCCACTAAAAAATCACACCACAATAAAATTTACCAGCCCATTTTAGAGGAATTTAAATGTTATTGAATCCCTTACCCTATAAAGGCTCCATTAAAGAGGGGATACTTCATTATTTGTATTATAATTGATAAGGTCATAAAAATAAAAATACATATTGTCCTAGTATTAAATTTACTCCCCAAATTTACTTCCCATCATTGATTTCACGGTACTTGATCATATCCCCTTCGTTAATCCAAAATCATTGATCCTCTTTGAGATCCACATGGATATCTCAATCATAAATTCTATGAACCTCTTATTTTAGTACATTGATGTTGATAGACTTGTACAAGATATCTTTCTTAAAATATAGAAGTATAACCACACCATTTGAGTAGTCATCATTCTACCTTCCTGGGTCCACCTAGACAGCCTCAAATGTCACCCTCCCCAATAGCCGTTCTGGGATAAATATCCTATCACCATTAGTCTCTTTTATCTCATAAAAAATGTCTAATTTTTCATTCATGGAATTTCTAGTTTATGAAAAAATACTCTGTTAATTGAAAATACCAATAGCCTCAAATCTTACATGGTATTCTTTATTTTTCATTTTACCCTCGTGACTATGGGACGTAATGGATTTGAGTATTCTTTTAAGTGTCTAGACTTTATCCCTTTATTAATAGAAATATTCCCAGAATATATATTACCTTTATTTTCATTCAATGATACCCACTCCATAACCATTATCACCTGGTGATCCACTTCACATTTTGATAATATTTTAGAGTCCATTTCATTTTCACTATTCTTAGGATCCAGCTAGATAATAAGACAAAATATGTATTATGTTCCTTCTTATAATGACTTACATCCAACATTCCTGATCATATTCCACCTATAAATATCCATTCATAGAATAGAATCAGTTTTGAAGGTGATTTGAGATTGGGGGTTACCTCAAGGAATAATACCAACACACATGAGAGGAAACTGAATTCTAATTAGAAGTATCCCAAAGACATGAAATCAATATTAAATAAAAAATATTACAATTGGACCCAGTGTCATAGTTGTCATCATGAAAGGATCTAATAACCAATTAACATCCCTTTATTTCTCTTCTATATATATAACAACAAGATTGAAAAAAGGTGAAACAATATTAAATATTCCCAAAATAATTATTAGAGCTGAACAGTTGGATTCAAGCCATCCATATAATACATCATTGTGGAAAATAAGTATTCAATCCTTGGGTTTCAGTTTAGATGGATGAATGATTTATGATGAATATTTTAAAATTCTAAAACAATGTTACCCTATTGATGAATTTATATGTCTTTAGGATTAAATACCTTATCCCCATTTCATACATATGGAGGATTCCTGGCCCAGCCACCTATATGTTGAACAAAACCCAAACCTTTATTATTTGAAAATCATTTTCTTCGAGTGAAGTAAACCATCTATCTCAATAAAATAAACTCTAATGGATCCAATTATATTCCCTCATCAAAAAAATATTTTTACATATGGGGTGAAAAAAATATGAGTTCGGATATCGAAATATAATAATACACCCATGATGTTTCTAATGATTCTTAGAATCACTAGATTCTACAACATGAGTGGTATCCTGAGGAGTATAATCCAAACAATATTATATAGTAGGGGGAGTGGACCAATTTAAGGTGAATACAAAACCACTATTATAATAGAGAGAATTATAAAATAGGAACTTATCTCAGATAATTCTCCTTGGAATTGAATAGATAGGATTTATATTAAAAATATATCAAAAAATGGTCGTAATCCAGAATCTCCATGACCACCAAATCTAGAAAACCCAATGTTTCAAAGACACTCCTATAAAATACGTCATCAAAAGAATTTATATTTCCAAAAAATTCAACAATGTAAAATCCAATAGTGAAAAATCATTCGAGAACACTAGGAAAGTTATGAAGATTGAACAAATAAAATGTATGGATGAATGTACATTAGTGTAAACATCACATTCATGGAAGCTTGGGTGAATCTGAGGGTCAGAAAATGGAGTTGAAGTTCAATAATGAGTGGTGGGATGGGTAGTGGTTAGACCTAATCCTCCTCCCAAGGGGAGAGGGGGAATTATGTGTCAACTATACCATTACCTTCTCCATCAAAGGTGATTAAATAATCCTATCTAGAGGGAGGGATGTCAGCACTGTGAAATTTTTTCTTATATATTCCAAAAAATATTGGATTTTCGTAATACAATGAGCATGTGAGTGGTATTACTTTATAGAACATTATTCGTATGATCCTTATTATCCACCCGCTTTTCTTCATAAAAACAATCTTTCTCCAATAGTATGACTTATGAGTTAATTACTAGTGAAGGGTTAGTTATGTTATTCGTTAGATGAAATACATGGAAGACATCATCAAATTATGAGAGGATTGGTGGATGTTCTAACAGAAAAGATACAATCCAAACATGATTATGAATTTCAATGAGACCCATATATATAGGTATCAATATCCCCATATTGTTTACTCTCAAAACCATATTCCATGGATAATACATGATAAATACCTTGTAAAAATTTCAAATTCTATATAATTTACTTGATTAAAATCACAAAGATTCTTCCAATATTGTGATTCCTTAATGTATTACTTAATGGATATATCCATCTCTAGAGTTTATTCGTCTATGTGAAATCCTAATATAAATCTTTCTTCAACTTCATTTAAGAACATTGGATATCTAATTTAGTTTATAGTTGTATTAATAGAGATCAATTATAATGAATGATTGAAAGATATTTTTTATGAAAACAAATATATAGAATGTTTTTGATCCCAACAACCTTTGAATCCAAATGAAAAATATCTCAACATATCCTCTAGGGATGAAATTGTTCATTCATAAAGAAATTTTTTTAGAGGATGATACATAATGCTGAAACTGAAGTTGATATGACGATCTTTTTGAATACATCACTTTAATATTGAGGTAAAACTGAGATCCTATTAAAAAATAATAGAATGGGGTTATCCATGGAACTATTAAACATCATTAATGTATACATTTTCATGTTTATCTAGAGATAATTCAAATATGATATAAATTATGTACTCTTAACTAGTATGGAAATCCACTATAACACATATAGACTTATACTATTTAGATGTTTTGGAAATTCTAATGAAAAACTCCGTGGCGATTTTCCCATATTTTTTATAGTATGGGTAATGAATGAAACATTCCCAAGAGACATTTTTAGTTTATCCTTCACATGATATTATACCAAGAACATATATAAAAACTCATTGATATCTTCATTCATTCAAACCCACTAGACGTACTCTTTCATATATCATTACATCATCATACATCCTAGGGGGAATAGATAATGAATAACAATGATCTTCTTTTAACAATAAATTTTTCAAATATAGTATGGATATAATTCATATAGTGTTCCTAAAAATTATCATTCCGCCATTATATATTATACAATCAGGAACATTTATATCCTTATATTCCATCTTTATATCTTCCTACAGCACATCCTTAATCATATATTAGATATATGGTAGAACATTCAATTTAGAATGACATGATTATTGCCCTTAATTTTGGATTCATAGATCCATCCGTTGAAAAATACTAAATTTTTTATCTTTATTAATCCTCATCATGGGTTGGGTAGAATACTCCTTCAGTTTGAAATCATCTATCTCCTTTTTCTCTTTACTAGGGTGAAAATGTATTGAGATGTTAAAAAAATTAATTTGTTATAATAATAACATTTTGTGTATTTTCAAATCCATTTATGGTAATATATTGATTACAATATTTTTTCCAATATATTTGTTTTATTTTTCTACATAAATATAATTCCTCAATATTTTTAGTGTAAAAATTATAAGCTAAATCAAAATCATGAGTTCTGTAATTTTTTCGCATGAATCCTCAATTATACTGAGGCATAATATATAACTATATAATTATAAATCTGAACACATTACAATCCCTTCATGGTTGATTCAATATATATTAAAAAAATTTCTAATATATGGGATTATTTCAAATATGGTTAACTAACTAATCCTCTCTTCAACTCCTTCATGTTTTTTCTCACAATTTTCTATCTAAGAAACTTATCTCCTTTTAGAGTTAACAAGGTTATATGATTATATTGACATTAAAATATATCTAAAATCCTTTTATAATATCTATCATATCTAGGAGAATTATAGATATAACTCTCTGTAGTAGGCCCGGGCAAAAATAAATAGCCCCCATAATTGATTGATCTACTAATATACCATCTCTTGAGATTTTATGACAAAAAATGAAAATCGTTGTACCTAAATTACTAATTTTCTAATCAATCCAATATATTATCAATCATTTGGGTATTTCAAAAAATTATAAAGTGATTTTCATGCTCTTTAATTTTATTCAAATATATAATAATATCATCTATAAATACTGCCACAATCTGATCATGATAATACCTGAAGACTCAATTTATTAAACCTAAGAAGATATAAGGGGTATTAGTAATAATCAAATACATAACTATATATTTATAGTTTTAATACCTTTTTAAGAAATTATGCATTGGATATATCCTCATTCAAGACCTCAAATTTATGATATCCCAAATAAAGGTCAATATTGGGTATGTATTGAGCTCCATGTTGTTGATCAAACAAGTCATCAATATAGGATATAGGACTAATGCTCTTAATTCGGATTTTGTACAAATCATTATAATAAATGTATAGTATTATTTATCAAAAAATTTATTTTTACAAAAAATATAAGATCTATCCTAAGGAGTCAAAAATATTCAAGGAATCATTTCCATGGTTTCCATGGAGTTTTATTTTAGTTTACTTAAACTCAATTATGTAAATTATATATATAGTAATTAAAATTTATGTGGAAATATAAATGTGTTCTATTGATAACATAACACCATGATTTTGTGGTTGGTTTTGGATTTCTTTTAGAGATACTTCAAAAATTCCCTCTAAGTAGGCATATCATTGATGTTGACTTTCTACCCAACCATCAGAGAAAAAATCCAATAAAAATGGGAATTAAGTCCCATTAAATGGATTTAATATCTAATTGACATTCATACTTATCATTAAAATAATACACTATCATATAATGGCTTTGAATATCAATCCTATCTTCCCATCCATGAAAATTTAATTTGGATTTATATAGTGATAGATAATCTATTCCCATGACAATATCTAATTCAACCAGAGGATGAATTAAAAGAATTTCAAGAATCACATTCCCATGAATGTCAATGACAGATGATCTATAATAATGATATTTTATCATTATACCACAATGGGTATTCACTAATAATTTTTCATATTTTATTTTTGTAGAATCTTCATTACCTTAATAAATAGTTAGATAATAAATAATTGGTATGTCTATAAAAACAATAAGACATTGATGTTTTTATATTAAATGGCATATAATCATTTCACTACACTATTATCATTCTCATTTTAAAAAAATAATGATCACTATATATTTCCCTTTGTCTCTTTTATTAAGATGTTTATCACCACTATCATCATCATTAAACATTGGATTTAACCAATGGTATGAATAATAACTATAATTTGTTCATTTCAGACACTCGATTATAACTGGTGCATTCTCTCCATCTTTCTCTCCATTTACATGTTAAGATTACTTCTTCTAATCACATTAGTAATCAAATTCCCATTTAACATCCCTTCTAATATAAAATCATTTTTTTTTCCATAAGTCATTTTCTTACATGATTCAACCAACACATTGAGAAAAAAAATATGAAATATCATCTTCTTATCTCCATGTTTTTTAGATTCTCATTTGAAATCCATCATTATTTTCTTATCCACACAAATATATTGATATGTAACTCAGACTTACATTTACATCTTTGTAGAAAATCGAACAATCTCTTCATAGATAACGATGTATCTTATGTAAATAACCATTTAGAGAATTTGTAGTAAGACTCTGAAGATTTAATCAACTATACATTTTAAGTTGGATGAGACTTTGATAATCGTGCCTCTAAAGCCTTGTAAAATTTCCATCATTGTTACTAAAAACACATCTATATTTTTATTTAACTAAAGGAACCCATTCTTCATATATTTATAATAAATTAGAAGAAATTAATTATTGAAAATTAAATACTTGAACTCTTCCCAATCCATGGAATTTATTTCATTTATTTCCATAATATTCATGATAAATGTAAACAATTGATCTGCATCACCTTCCATATAGTAGACAACCAAAATATCATTTTCATTTTTTGTATACTATATAAGAGAAAATATATTTTCAATGGTAATGATCTATTTCTTTGGAACTGTATGATTATTGGATACTATAATGGAAGGTAAACGTTGTCTCATTATGAAATCGATATAATTTTGTTTCATTTATCATTTTCTATATGTTTATCATGATTAATAACTTTTGAAATTTGTGTGATAATAGAGGCAATAAATTTCATTTCATCTCCCATAAAATTTGGATTTATGGGGTGAAAATCATTTTAATTTCCTTAAAAGTCATCATTAACATGGTTCTTCTGGAATTTTTACAACAAAGAAAAAAATCACAGTTTAAGAAAAAATAATCATAATGGGAAACCACATAATTATGAAAAATAAGTTATATGATGTCTAATTCATGAAACCTAATTTGATAATCTATTACACCATAGGTTGATCCTAGTTCATTCATAGTTATCATCTAATTAAATCCTTTATGACAGTTCACAATTTGTATGGATCTCTAAAGTATGTCCCATGGGAGTTTAAAAACAAGTGTACATCATGGAATATGGTCATGAACCGGTACCTATCAATTCCAACTCAATAAAAGGTTTTTGAGGTTGTTTTCCCTAGGTATGTTTTTTCTATATCCATATAAAATTTTAGAATCTAGATAGGGATGTATTTCTTAGAAACAAAATTCTCTCTCCTATTCCAAAGTTTTAGGAAATTTTCATATACATTGACTAATCCATAGTATTATCCTCGGACATATACTTTTGTATATAAATAAGGTATTCTCATCATAGTATCCAATGGTTCGCTAAAAATTTAATCTCATACCAACTATAGAGACACATGAATATCATACCTAGATATTACTTAATTATTTATGAATAATCATTACATTATTGAAATAAACCCATAAGAACCATACTAGATTAGTTCTTTTGGACACATGCAAACATAAATACTAGTCCATAAGTGAGGTATATCATACCCCACTATAATATTCATAACTATCACCTTTCATAAAAATATTAATCATAATACATTTATCCATAAAATAGGTAATAAAAAGATTCGAAGGTGTCAGCTCAGATCCTTAGGAAGGGTAAATGTAGATGACACGTAAGCATAACAATTACATAATTTTAAGAGTACAAGAGTATAACATTTTAAAAACATAATATATATATCAATAATAATAATATTTAATCGTGGAATAATGATTGGATGTTCATAATAAATGAATCAATAGGTAATAAAAAAACATAAGATCTAAAAGAATAATTTTTAAATAATTCTATTATTTTTTGTATACCCATAAGCATTCGAAAATAATTTCCATATTTATAAGTGATCACTATCAAGAATATCATATTGGAGTGAGTTCACTTCCAAAAGAAAAATCGTAGTTAATGATCACTCCAATTATAAATATAGTTTTAAAATTTTGATACTAAACCATGTTCACCCACAATTCCAATTTTATCTTCCCCTTGAGATATAAATCATTACCTAATTCAATGTAAAGAGATATTTTTCCCACCTATCAAATAATGGAAACCATATTTATGTTTCTGACATGATCATAAAAATTAATTATATCATAATCCATGAAATTAATTGGGTTGTATAAAAATTACATGATATCATTACATATGGAAAATAAAGAGTTCTCATAAACATTTCCACATAGCATAACCTATGAAAACATAAGTTTTCATAAGAATTTAGTCATGATATATCCCATAGAAGTTCATATGGTTTCATAAAAATATATCTATTATAAAAATAACAAATATACATAAATAAAAGAATTATATATTTATATTATATCCCTAGTAAGGCATAGTTAAAAAAACAAATGAAATACTAGACGAAAAATACATTGATCGTTCATTTAAAATATTTTCGATGTGGAAAATATCCTTTAAAATTTGAATAAAAACTTTTGAAAATGTAAAAAATTACATTAAATATTTTTATCAGATAAATCATTGAATAATTATAATGTAAACATGATAAAAATTATTGAACATTAACTTATAAAAATATATTTATTTAGTACAACTTTAAACAATGATTCCATTCACATTTTTGGTAAATTAAAAATGATAACTCTTTTTGAAGATTACATGTATTTTAATTTTTAATTTTTATAGAAAAATACAAAGGAGTGTAATTTTTTTTAGTAAATCATTTTACGAATATAAAAAATAATTTACATCTTTTTTGGACACAAGGTTTTTGATGAAAATAGATTTTTCACCGAACAGAGAAATAAAGATGGATTTTATTGTTAGAATATTCTTAATTAAATTATGTATAGAATAGTATAAAATGGTAATATTTCTTGAAAATATCAAAAAGAAAAAGGCAATTATAAAATTCATGTGTTTCTTGAGTGATATTTCATAGGATTTTATCTTTGGAAACATCAACATAAACACTCCCTATAAATGATGAAATTGTAATGTTACATCTTTACCACCATGGTTGAATTAAATCACAACGATGATAGATGAATATAATAAAATTAACTTTAAAATTTTAAGAGTATAAATAATTAATGATATAAAAATTAAAATGGGATATATATACACCTAGTTAAATAATATTGGCTCTTTACAATACACATGTCTCAAAGATGGAAAATTGTGACAAAACTCCATAACTTTACGACTTTAGTTCCATTATATTATTTCATAAATCATGTATAATAAATAAATGTTTATTATATATCAATTAAATTACAACATTGATATATATAATACAATATATAAATTTATGTTGACTATTTTTTACCCATTTATTAACAATTCAATATTGATGATAAATTTTCGAAATAAACATCAATTTGTTCATATAAGTTTAAAGATTTTATTTTTGTTATTATTAACTAGAACATTGTTTCATCGTATCAAAATATTAAAAAATAAATAAATAATATATATATTTCATATATATGTACTTGGAGTTATTCAAAAAAATTAGTGATTTAAAATGAAATACAATGTTCATGGAGAGGGAATGTTATATATGTGCACGAATGTTATTTCCATATTCTTTCTAGATTGAAAGAAATAAAATTAAATGATATATACGATGATTATATAAAAATTTCTATGTCCTAAATATCACATATTTTTAACAGAACATTCTGTAACACATTCCATATAATGAAGGAAAAAGTTACATCACTTTACAAGGTGGTTATTAATCATACACATGAGTAATGATATCGTATTCTGAAAAAATGGTGAGTATGATGGTATGTGTTATATAATAACTCTATATTTAGAATAAAATAATAAATATATAATATATATAATAAATCCATCATACCAACTATCCACGAGAGGCGTTAATGATAAAATGACTAACATTAGTTTGGGAAGTGCTAGTCCCTAATACACATGAATGATGATTTCATAACTTATATGATGGAATTAGATTTCGGAATTGGTAACTAACACAACATATCAAAATAATAATATATGGAATATACAATGGTTATTATATAAGAATGTTATAAAAATAATTTATGGTGTTTGATAACGAAATCATAAAACAATTCATGTTAAGAATAATATATTTTCTCCTAGAATTCTCATTATGATTTGACTAAAAACCATCATAGATTATATTTCTATCCACACTATAGGTTATAGTATAAAGGTAAGGAAATTTGTAAGAGAATTTATAAGTCTTTGGCCATTCCATAAGGGTTCTAATATTAGTAGAGTATTGTAGATGAGGTGGAATTTTAATAGTGGGGGAGGGGAGACTAAATATTTTTGAAAATAATTGAGTGATTCCATTTTGTTTCTTATAATAAATTGGTAAATAGATAAATTCATATACTATATAAATTTAATAGTAGATTTATTACAAGATTTTATTCAATTTTTTACTGGTCTGGTTATCCCGTGTCTTTTTATTATTACCATCTTATTAAATAAATGTTTTTCTTTAACCATGGTAATTAATTTATATTGTCTTCACTATTAAAATTTTTAAAATATTTATGTCATTCTTAATAGATAATAAAAATTAAGAGGATTTGAAATATGGGAAAAAATTAATAATTTAATTTCAGAAGAATCATAATAATATTGAAAATTAATCATATAGATGTTATGAAAGATAGGTGTTTAAATGATAAATTATTCAAATGTTTGTAATGATTTTATATCAAAATTAAATATATAAAATATTATAATCACCCAAATTGGATTACTAATTACATTATTATACTAATTTAACATTAAAATAAATATAAAATATAATCTAACATTATTAATAAATTAATCAAAAACAATATTTTCAATTAAAATTCAATGTAATCATTATTTATCAGAAATAATAATCTTTTATAAAACCAAAAAAGTCACCCTATGATAATGTTTACATTATTATTAGAAAAATTAATATTATTTTATCAAATTTACCTTTTAAAAGTGTAAAAAATATTATAATTGTTCAAAAAACAATAATATTATTTTTTGGAGAAAATTTTATTTTCAAAACATATATATATACATTACATAATACTAGGTAATTTTTAACATTGTATATTATTTATATAAAACCAATACAAATAATATTAATAACTTATTTATTAATATTCATCTTACTATATTTGAAGGTATTGTTATAATGGTCACAATTGAAGAATATTAATAATACATCATGATGCTGTGTGAAATGAAAACTAATTCATTTTTGTTTGTATAACAAGATATAAAAGAAATTTAATTTATTTGAGAAAATAAAATTCAGAAAATTTAGGGTGTTCCAGTGGGGATAACTAGTTAATGATTTTGGTGCAGTGATGCGGCAATGAAAAGAAACTAATTTATCATGATTCATGGCGATATTGATACACTATGAGCACTAGAAAATGTATATAAATTCATATTCCATGTAGTCATATGTATCTTGTTAACAAAGATACCATGAACATATAAAAAACACATATTAGATAACAGGTATGGTATAAACTAACACCTAAAAATCTGTTAGTTTTAAAATAATAAGACATCTAGATATGGAACATTTTTTAATTTTATATTTATATATATCATATAAATAAAACATTCATGTAGTGTACACGAAATATTAGAAAACTACAGGTATACTACTTAATAAATTAGAATCAATGACCTATACATCACCAAAAGAGGTAATGCCTACTGTTAAAACCCTAGTTCATGAAGAAAGTCAACCTGATTTCTAAATAGAAGCATTTTAGATAATTCTTAATGAATTCAATCGCATAATTATCTTACATAGTTAATTTATTATGAAAATATATTTGGAGAATTTTTTTACCGATTAATAGTGGGAATTGATAAAATATTTTAATAATTCACTCTATATTCCAAATCAAATGTCATTTTTGAAAAGTGGTTATAGTTTAGACACCCCATATTAATGTATAAAATGTCAATGGTATGAAATTATTAAGAACAAAATTATAACATGATATTAATATTTTGATTAATAATTGTATTTATTTACATCATTCTCACCAATGTATCTAATTGAAGATCAATTTTTTTAAAAAAGAGGTGGTAATTGAGTGTTGTAGTTACTGAGGAGGATATTTACATAGAAACAAAAACAATCATAATATAATATATGATTAAAGGAAGATTATAGAGGACAATTAAATTATTAATCACCACGAACAATCTAATTTAATTACGTAAGATTATTCACCCTCATAGAAATTTGTAAAATAATTGTTATTTTTGGATTTGACTATAATATAACATATTTTTTATGAAATACATGTTCTGAAAATAAGATTGAAAAACAATGCAACCATAAAATAGTTCCATCATCGAATTTGAATCTTTTACGGTGAAACACATGGATTTGATGCATCAAGATATCACCAGTTGTATAATTGTTAAATATGAGAAAAAATGATTAATTGATAGAAATATATCAATTAGCAATATACCAGATCAGAAACTGGAGTTAAATAAGGCCAATGTAACAGAACATTTAAATAAAACTGTGGATTCCAATAAGGAGTTAGATGAAACCTCAACATGGTTAAGGAATTAGAACTTTTATTAGTGTATAAATATTTGAGGATCTTATAACCCCCTTCTAGTTTTGAGGACATTTATCACTCACTAAATATCATTTCTGTAATTATAAAATATTAACTATATAAATATTAATTTTACCACATTCATCTCTATAAGTTTTTACCTAGTAAAGAGAGTTTATACAATGTTAGTGTTCTATCCATTAATTTTTTTAAAAAAACTACCTCATTTTAAAAAATTTATATATTATCGCACAGTATAACACACATGTATTCCTTGTTAAAGTAATAATAAAAGATATCATATATCCATGGATTGAATATTATATAAAAAAACTTATCCTATATGAAAACTTATTACATAATCATACTTCCTGCAAATTCAACCTAATAATTCATATAATTCCTAAAATTAGTAAGGTAAAAACCAAATAATTATTAACATATGATGTCAAAAATTTAATAAATAATCAATTAAACCAATTGAGTTGGATATTAAAATATTGGAAAATAAATTCTCATAGATCATGTGATCTAATATTGGTATAGAAGGACAATATATGTGGAATAGGTTTCATCACATTAGACTGATATTGGTCTATAAGATAAAATATAATAATTTAATTACTTCTAAATTTAAATTTATTAGGAATATATATTCAATATTTTTTGTGGATGTTCCATTATAATAATTAAGTGTATACTATTGAGAAGAATTATTATGAGAGGATCAATACTATT
This sequence comes from Viscum album, assembly GCA_963277665.1. Lineage (NCBI taxonomy): Eukaryota > Viridiplantae > Streptophyta > Magnoliopsida > Santalales > Viscaceae > Viscum > Viscum album. The sequence goes on from OY728119.1 coordinate 1,921,112,396, forward strand.
ATTTTGATTGACTGGATATTGCATGGATGATAAAAATGTTAAGATTTTTTTATCACTGGGAGAAAACATCAATAATGTTTTATATATTAATATAACTGTTGAATACAAGGGAAAATAGTCTCGAAATTATCCAATATTTTTGTACATAGTTGGAATAGATTTAATATTACATGGACTAATAATTTGTCATAAAAGTTTTTTTGGGGTCTACATTGTTCCCAATCTATTGTGTGTTGTACATAGAGATCATATATTTGAGTTTTTTATATATCTAATTTCTTTATTTTTTAGCCTTACATGTTTTATTTATCCTTCAATGATGTTCATGTTTTTCCACTAAAGAAGAGAAAAATATATAAAATTTAAGAACATATAATATGAAACAAAATTAATTTGTATTATCTTTATGTTCATAAAACATATAGCCATTTTTATATAGTTTATTTAATTATGAAATATATTAATGTTTAATATAGTATGAGGTCATCCACTAGAAATGTGTGAAATTTTAAAAAACATGAAGGAAGTTTTAATCTAATGTTTGATTGATGAAAAATGTGAATGAAGACATATTTAATCTCAATATATATTTTTTTATAGATGATTCTATACAATAAAATTACATTTCATGCCAAATTATGAAAATTGAATCAGAAATGGATATATTTGGAAACAATATTATTGAATGACAATAAATAGTCAAGGTTGTTCATAGTAAAGATTTGTATGATGGTCCTATTAACATACCTGTATACGTGTATGATGATGGTGGACATCGACCATTTTCAATTGTTGGGTTCCACTAAAATGGTTTAAAATGAATAAGAATTTGATGGCATTTCTTTATAGGAAATAAATATTCTTTTGAACTTGTAATGAATGTTAATTTGTGGGGTGAATTTGTCTTTACTGTATTAAAAGGGGATTTTGTTTAAGTGATGAAATAATTAAAAAAAATATTGAGTGATTATGCTGATTGAAATATTATAATTTATTTAAATAAAGTAATATATGAAATAGATATTGAGTGTTCGTGGTTACCCCATAATATTTTTTGTAATCTAGTCATGTAAGAGTGGTGTAACATGTTGAATATTGTTCGAATAAAAAATCTTGGGGGATGAAATGTTGATTTGAAACCCAAAATAGATTATTAGAAACATATAATAAGTAACAAATAAAACAATTACTTCATTGGATGTAATGATGTTGATAGGCCTATCAATAGATATCTATAAATTTCTATATATTATATGAAAACATGAATCATGAAACATGTGATTTTAGAAATGTATGATACCCTAGTTTATGTGGGATAATATTTTACTAATTATAATTTATTATTAAATGCACCATCTTAACTTGGGAAAATGAATTTAACAGAAACATAGAGATGGGCTTAGAATAGACAATTAATGATATATAATATATTGTAGATGAATGATAATTAATATACATATAGTTATTAATGTGTAATATGACATGAGATTTATAAATTTAATTCAAATGAGATTTTAATTTTATGAAATGGTTTTTGGAACTGTGATATAAAAAAATAATGTGATTATAAAATAGATTTGAAATATAGGTAAATCAAAATATAAAATTGAAATAGGAATCACCCCACATGTATTCCGATAAATTTGATAATATTTTCATAGGTTAGATGAACCATGAATATAATTAAGGATAAGGTGAATACCATCATGGTTATAAACACTCCCCTTATGAAAGATTTCATTAATATTATAATAGAATTCTGGTGTTTAGGGTCCTATGAGAATGATATTTTTAACCTTTTATTTTTATATGACTATAAATATTCCAGATCGGGTGCTCATAAATGGATTCTTTTTATTCTGACACGGAATTTAATCAATTAAAACTGAATTAAGATATCAATAATTATAATATAAATATAGAATATTTATTCACATGAATTCAATGAATCTTTTATGATAATTTTTTTGAGAGTTAGGAAACAATTAGCTAATAAATCTCATTTACTAGTAAATATATTTAATTATTTTTCATTATATATGAATCTACTTAATCAATAATAAATATTCTACGTCTTCTTAAAAAATTCCCATACATGAAATTCTACAAGGAATATCATTGGAAATATTTTTATTCATAACCAGTGAAAATGGGAACAAAAAAACAGTGATTTAAAAATTACCAATAAGTGAAAAAATATATCTAATGATAATAAGGCATTATATTGGATTGAATAATATCTAATGATAAAAATTATAATCCAATAATTATATATAAATGATAAAATGATCTTGAAACAAATGGATGATTAATGATATAGTAACAAAATTAGTTAGTAATAACTAAATTTATAGTGATGGAATAAATGATATCGATTTTTTATTTTTAATCATTTCCACATCCAATACTTTATTTTTCCCATCAAGCAAAATACTGATACATTATTCTTTGCATCAAGGTCATAACCAATACATAATTATTTCATAGGGTATGAAAACACAAAATACACAAATATTTTTTCCCATGAGATATACCAATTCATCGATGGGATATATAACACTAAGCATCATCTATATCTTTTTAAGTATAATTCATTCACCAAATGAATGATATGTGTATCAAAACATTGCATTATCAATATGACTTATGAATCAAAAATTATCTATACATAGAAACAAACATATGAAATTTCAATAATTTTTCCCATGTAAATAAATGGCGTAACAAGATCATGTCCCAAATAATCAATAAATTTGGATGGATGAACAATAAAAAATCAATAGGGATGATTAATTAATAAAAATAAATATTTTAATAAAAAATATATGGATTTTAAAAAATCCATCAATTAATAATTTGAATAGATTAATTTATCATCATCCATAAAACGTATACCATATAATGAATGTAGTATTTAATTATACGAATAATTTATAAAATCAATTAATTTAGAGAATTAATATAAAAAACATTAAATGAAAGGAATGAAATATAGAGTATTCATAGAGTAAATTCATTGGATGAAAATTCAAGTCTATAAAATATGATTATTTTGATCGAAATAATAAGTGATATTTATTTTTTTGAAATAAAATAAAATTTCATAATACCTATAAGGATTAAGGTAGATGATATCCTTTTAATAATTTCCTCAATCAAGAATATGATATATATAATGGAAAATAATAAGTTAAAAATTTTCATTATCAGTTTTCAGGAAATCACTTTGGAAACAAGTAATATCATTCATGTAAAGATTAAATGAATTTCAAAAAACATGGGGATTAATAATTTCCTCAAGAAACCATTATGGGGTAGAGATTATGTTTTATATAAATTTAAAACATAAAATAAATATTTTATCACACAAAAAAATTTAACAGAAGAATATTTTTAAATGATGATGAAAAAAAAGAAATTTAAAAAATAAAAAAAATTAGTAAATTTTTTAATGATAATATATTATTATAATATATCCTGAATAAAATTTTGATTAATATAGAAGTATATTTTTAAAAACATATAATGAATAAAGACATTAAAAAGGTAGGTTCCCAACTAATAATATGTGATTGTGTCCTTTACAACTATAAGAATCACTTTGGATAAAATATAAATTATGGGAAATGAAAATTTTAGCGTTCATGAAAAATCATCTGAATATACAAAAATATAATGACATATTTTATGAATTAAAAAGTTCCCCAGATGTATCATGATACACACTAAATCTTATAAGGAAATTAATTTTAAAAAACCCTTTACTGTATGAGTGACATTTTAATAACACCCCTTTAAAGAGAGGGTTTGAAATTGATCTTATAAGATAATGAATAAAATAAATTAATTACAAAACAAATACTATGGTTATTTTATAAACTATATAAAACTATTTTGAACTATATTAAATATATCTCATATAATTGAATATAGAGACAAATAAGACTTCTAAATTTAGAATTAATCAAATTGAAACCCATAGAATGATAAAATTTGAAATGATATGTCAAATACCATTAATAATGATCATATAATGATAAATTTTTAATGGGTGGTATATAAATCATCAAAATGGGACAACTTTCTATAATAAGAAATACATTTCAAGTTGTGAAAGTCGATTAAAAAACCCTCACCATAACTTCCAACTTCTATTAATGTTCATCAATCTCCTATATAAAAATTAATCTATCATTGTCATCTATATGAGAACCTTAATAATATCTATTCTAATTTAAAAACAATTAATTTTTAATTATTCAATAGATTTATATTAGTTATTCATTATTTTTGATATCAAGTCTAGGTAACCATGTACTTTTTTAGAATGTTTTGCAATAGCAGTGTTGTTAATAATTTGTCTACAAATTTTTATAATATCTATATAATTAAATAAAATATAATTGATTTTATATAATAATTAATAATGATACAGTTTCATTATATTGGTATTATATTACATTACGGATTGATAAAATCAATAATGATCATGTTATAGTGTGTTTTCACAATCGAATATCGGTATCATAATTTATGAGGTTAAAAATATTATTACCATAAAAATTGAAATATATAATTTTTTATATTTATTATTAACTATAATAAATTTCTAAAATTAATCTATGATATTATTTTAAATAATTTCACATTTATTTCTTTAGACGGACCCAAATAAAGATGATAAAAAATTAATAGATCATTACGATTATGAATGTTTTTTTATTTGGAAAAATATTATTATTTAGGAAAAATATTGAAATTATTTATATTAATTCATGGAAATGAATCATATTTTAACATATATTATTAAAAAAGAATAAAATTTTAAATAAATAAGTTGTGTTTCCTCCTGGATGATTTTGTCTTTTAAACAAAAATTCAATATTTTATTGTCTTAAAGAATTATTGGCTAATAATGTGGAATATAATTTTAAATTTATAATTATAAATAAATTATACATTTAAAATGTATTATTAAATCTCTAATTTATAAATACATAACATCGAAGTTCTTGAAATAATAAATTCAGTGTTTTGTGGATGCACAAGTGTACAAAACAGACGAACAACAATTCCATTTTTCAGGAAAGAAAAGTGGAATAGTTGTTAATAGTTATTAACATAGAACAGTAAATTTAATTATAGATAAAAGAAATAATTCAATTATATAGTAATTATAATTCTTGATTTAGGAATGTATGAATAAATGTTAATGATGATAAGAAAACATACTCACATTGAAGACATGTGATTTCCATTTATAGGATCCTTGGAAATAGAGGTCTTAAGACAATCTACTGTCACCAGATGGTAATGAGAATGGAAGGGAATTATTGGGGATTGAAAGGAATATTTTTCTAAGAAACAATATAATACTTCGGGTGATCATGAATGGGTGGAGAGAGGAAATTTTATTAGTGGTTAAAATGTATTGTTTTTTGTAAATATTTTAATGTAATATAATGAGAGAACTTGTTTCACATGTCAATAAAACTATACTGTGCAATGATATTGACACAAGGATGATATATGGTTTGTAAAACCCTATAAATTAATCATAATGGATTATTAAAATATGTTTTTTATGTTAACTATAATTTTCTTTTTTATTTTATCATTCTCAGTTCTAATGTGGTTAATAGATTTTACCAAAGAAAATAATTTCTTTAATCCAAAAAAAATTATAAAAAAATTATGAATTAAGACCTAAATATAATAAAATTTAATTCCATTTTATCATAAAACATTTAAATGAGTATGAAATGAAAATTTTGACATTTTTACATGCAATGTGTAAAAAACCGTTATTTGAAAAAGTTTAATTTCAAACAAAAATATTTTGTATGGTGTAAAATACTAAATTCAATTGATTTCTGGGATATAAATTTCTTTTTTAAAATAAAAACCGAATTTATATAGAATTAAAATAATTATAATAAAAAATTTTAATTGAATTTTATTTAATTTAATGAAAAGGTAATAAATATTTCTTGTTGAAATAAACTAAAATGTTCTTAAAATTTTAATCATATATTTTATTGAATAAAAATAGAATTTTTAAATAATTTATTTAAAATATTAAATAAATACATTAATAGTATTTTTTAACACATAAGTATTCTATATATAGTGAAAATTTCATAAAATTAATTATTTTGGTGAAACAATTATTTATTCACTATTCAGCTGAAAGTCATCTATTTTTAAAAAAATATGACAAATTAATCTGAAGATAATATTAACAAGATGAATTTAAAAATGATTATTTTTTTATAAAATTAGAATCATTAATCATTGAAATATAAATTTTAAAAAATAATTATAAAATTATAGTGAAAAAATTTTTTATAGGAAAATAATGTTTCTAAAATATTAATTATTCTTATTCTAATTTATTGTCAATTACTAATCAAATTAATTTTAATATATTATTCATAAAAAATATTTATTTTATAGATAATATATTAATTTTCTTAATAAAACACAGAGAAATATTTTATTTATATATGATATATTTTAAATCATAAATCAGACATATTAGTTACATAGCCATATTAATTTAATTAAAAATATATTAGTAATTAAATTAAATTTTTTTCTATATATATTTAATTATTAAATAATTCCATTTTTACCCATAAATTATATTTCTATATGTTTACAGTTATATAATATTTTAGGGTTCTTTTTGGTTTGGTTTTGTATGTCAAATAAGCTATTGAACACACAAGTTTTTTTTATATAAAATTTATATTCTACTATTTTTACATTATTTCAACCTTAAATAAATTTTACCATCATACTATTAATTATAAATCTGAGTTATATTAGTAAAGGGTATCTAAAATATAATCATAACTCATATTATAATTATGAATGGGGTTTCTACCTTAATATTTTATGTTTTCATAGGAGGCACATATTTTTCCTATGATATTTCAATTTATTGATTCATATTTCCTTTTAAAAATTTCCCATATGACCTCCATTTTTAGGTGTGATTCATCTTCAAGATACTAAGTGGAATTCCCCTTGTTTAATCATTCCTTTTTAAGGAAATTAAATATTCTATCCCTCACTATCTTCATCACATGGACATCAATGTGACACTATAAATATCTTCATTAGTCTATTGGTAGATTCGAATTAGTTCACACAATTAAAAATAATTCATGATAAATGGTTTGGAATAATAACATTATTCCCCAGTCTAACTAGTATCTAGTTAGGTAGCCCAAATGGGAAATCTCACAACTATCTATGGAATCCATTATTTACTTAGATCCTTACATGCTTAACTATTAGTAATACCAAATCAAATTCACGATGAGTTATAAAAAATGCACACCCTTGGAGGATTATTTTATTATATTAAAATGAAAAATTGATCATCAAGATTTATTATTATTCCATTTTATTACACTATTATTAATTTTAAGTGATATCAGTTTCATTCATATCATGTTTTCTTTCAGTAGTGTTCTCTTATATTCCAAAACATAATTCCTCAAAATAATAAATTCTTCACAATTTTGTGCAAATATAATGTCTTTAACCATTGCATATCCAGTGGGACTATCTATATTTGGGTATAGTCATGTGACCACTCATCGTGCACCAATGTGAGGATTTAGTTGATACTCAACCAACCATTTTTATGATGATTAACCCATGTTTAATTTTTCACAACTACAACATCAAATTTCTTATATCCATATAGGGAAACATTTCTAAGAAAACCACAAAATATATGATTTTTAAAAAGATCAGGATAATATCTTGTACATAGACATACTTTTTATATTTATACCTAGGGTTATTAATAAATTTTTCATTCATGTCCCAAATAAATTCAATATTACATTGAATGACCTAATTAGCTATATATACCTTTAAAATTATTGAAAAAATTAACATAAAAATTAGAAATTTATCCCTAACTAATCACGTAACATATAAAAATATCAAATAACTCCTTTTATAAAAACTGTAACATGTCCCCTTGAATACAATGATAATAAATACATTATATACATATATTCTTGGAAATGAGTAGAAGAAACTAAATTTTAATACTTGATTTTTATTGTATCTGTAAAAAACATATTATGTTAATTACATTCAAAATAACATTTTGTTATAGTGTTATACATTTTTAAGAAAATATTTTAACTAATAAATCTCATTTATTAATAAAAATATGAATGTTTTTACACCTATACAAGAAACAACATAAAACAAAATATGTGTTCCAAAACACCTTGAACACACTCCACACATGCTTCAATTCTAAAAATATCTAGTATAATACATTTCCTCATAACCAAGATAAATAGAATAATTGGAAGGTTTGGATAAAATGATCAATAAGGGAAAATATACATCATAAGTTAATAATGTATGAAAATGCCTTGGATAAAATGGTAATGTGATAATGAAAATAAAATAATTTAATATAACTGATATCTTATGAATGAAAAAAATGCTTTGGTAAAAAATTTAAATAAACCCTTGAGAAATAATAATTAAATTCATTTTAATGGAAGGAATAATGGTGACCATATTAGTCTTTTCATCAATGAATCATATATGAAATTATTCATTCCATCATGGAAATATCCAAGGCATCATTCTTTCCATCATGTGTACAAAAAACAGATCATTCATTCATTGGATAAGAACACACTAAATAACTAAAAACCTGGTCTCGGAAGACCAACTGATGAAGTAATGGGATAAATTATACCTAACCCACCCATAACTTATTTATATCCAATGATTTCACTATATTAATGATATGAAAATAGATACATAACATTATCACCATTCTTTAGGTATAAATATAAATTAGTTTTGAGATAAAAACTTATAGAGTATCTGTAATTTTAGGCAAGTTAATAATAAGGATAATAATATCATATTACATTAAAAGAAAGATGGTGAAATTTTAAATAATAAAAAATCATCATTTCTTGATTAATTAATAAACATACATATCATAATAGCATATAAATTTATTTTCAATAGATTATTAATCAATAATTGGAATAACCATATATCCTTGAATCCATAAATCTAACACCATATAATGATAGTGATATTTTATCAAGTATATAATTTCCCAGAAAATTGATTTTTACCATCATGGTAAACACCCATTAGAAAAAATAATTATATATAGATTTTTCATAGACGAAAGGAATGAAAAGTTAAATCATTCATATAATAGAAGATGATTTTTCTAGTAAAAGTATGTGATGGATGATTTATTTGAATGAAAATAAAATATGTATATATATATATACTGAATGTATTGTTTGTCATTTTATAAATGTCCTTGATCAAGAATAAGATATGTCATAGTGGAATTGAATAATTGAAAAACAATTTTTTTTTATTTTAGAAAAGTCATATAAGAATTTTAAAATATATATGTTATTATGAAAAAATTTATTTTATAAATATAAGAGAGTAATAGTTTCTTCAAGAAACCATGAACTCATAAAGAATAAGATTCAATGAAATAAAAATTATGGTATAATTATGTGTTCATAACATAAAAATAGGAAAAGACATTAATTTCACACTTTGACTGAAAAAATAAATAAAAAATTAAAAAATATAACTAGAACCCTTGACTATGTTTAATATGTATAAAATTAACTTCATAAATTATTAAAACGTATATAATTTTTTTTAAGTCATGTAATGAAAAATTAATTATAAAAAAGGTTGTTTCCTAAAAATAGTCATATTTGATAATCCTCTCATTAAATACTCTGGGTAAAATTATTGTCAATGAGAAATAAAATTTTGTATTGATGTGTAAAACAAAAAAAAATATCCCAAAAAATAATGAGTATTTTTTGAAATAGAAAAAATTCTAATGATGGATTATCCTTTAGAAAAAATCATGATTTGAAAATTGGATTATAAAACAAATCCTTAATATTGGACTAAAAATTTAATCAAACCCTATTATATATAGTGATTTTTAATGTACCTAAATGAATATAAATAAATAATAATTCATTACATTGAAACAATAATTATTAATTTATTCAATATATATATAAATGTAGTTTTAAATGTCAAATATGTCTCATTGAATTGAAAAATTAAATAAATAACACCAACAACATTAAAGAATTTAAAATAAATACTACATGAAGGACCCAATACTATATGAATAATAAAATACCATAAATAATTATTTAAAAATTATAAAAAGTATTATGGTTAAAATGGACAATACATATAATTATAAAAAAAGTGTTTAATAATAAATATTTCTGAAGGGGTGAAAATGGGGACATGATGTTTTTACCTAAATTCATGACATCCACTAAATAATTATAATATCTTTTATAATAAAAATATCTAGCCAAATAATAATTTTGAAACCTTATTAATATCCCTATGTTTTTTAAGAATCATTTACAATCATACTCTACATTTATATTAGTTATTTATTATCTGTTTTTGATATAATGTGTGCGTAACCTTGATAATTATAAACTAGTTTCATAATAGTGGTGTAGTTTTTCATTATTCTCCCAAATGTCATTATTCCCAGAAAATACATGGAAATAGAATTAATATTTTCAAATTATTTATTATGTTATAACTACATTCAATGGTTGTTTTTTTATAGTCCATATAAATGCAATTATAAATTAGAATGTACTATTTATTTTGAAAGCACATATGTTGTATATTATTTACGAGTTTTATAATTTACATCACCATTATTGTTAAAAATTAAATTATTTAATTTCATAATAATATCTTATAATTTCAGTAAAGTTGATCAAATAGTCCTCCATGATATTATATATAACCAATGTTCATGTATGTAGTTATAAGGATACAATCATGAACATTTCATGATTAATTATCCATTGGGATTATGAAAGTGATTAAATTTGGAATAATATATTTTCTATAGTATAATAATGATATTATTTAGATAATTTGAATATTGTGAATAATATTATATATTATTTAAAAAATATAATGAAACTAGATGAATAAATATAGGCATTATGTTCGGGATGTGGTAGTCTGTATAAAAAAAGATTAATGTTTTTATTTCTCAAAGAATGAGTGGTAATGAAGTTGGATTATAATTTACCTCTCAATAATAATAATTATATTATATATTTCATGTTTAATGCTCAATTAAACCATTATAACCAACTATTAATTCTGTTAATTTAAAAATAATGGTGTCTTTACGTAGAGGTGGTTCTATGCAAAACAAACATAAGATGGTTTGTTTTCCTTAATATCAAATAGGTAATATTGTTAATATTTATTTCCATTGAAAAATAAAATATGTTATAAAAAACTATTGGAATTATTTATTAATATTAAGATTAAATTTGGAAAAAATAGTAATAATGTAATAAGATAGGAAAAATTAATCGCAATGAGGACTTGGAACTTCATTTGGAAAAAACCTTGTAAATGGAGGTCATAAAAAAATTTATTACCAATTGTGGATCCATTAAATGGGTGAGGATTAAAGGGGACATATAATTTTCTGATTTACATGAAGTAGGATTATTTAATGAGTGGTGTAACACCCCAGGATTTCAGAGTGTGTTATTTCTTAAAAATATTTCAATAACTTTCACTACACGCAACACCGAGTTCAATCACACCATTAAAAGAGGTCATGAATAGTACTAACTACATTTTGAACTTTATATAATCCTTATAATTTTAGAATCCCTATAATGAGTTTCTTAGTCATAATACAAGAACAGATTCATTTTTAGTATTTCACTTTTATCAACTTCTAATAGTGAAACCTTTTTAAATACAATATTTTAAACTTTTTGACTAAATGGGGACATCAAAAATTTAAAATGAAACACCCCAAGCTTCCACGGTACGTTTCCCTTCGAATAATGCGATAACGTGTGTTGTACGCAACCTCGAGTTCTAACACACACCACAACTAATTAAACTAGCCGTTGTGAATAGTAATACCTACTTTTTAAATTATATATATTTTATATTTCAAAATGGACTTCATTTTTGGATTCGGAATATCTAATTTAGCCTAAGGTGAAATTTTGGTACTTTTCGGATAACTTTCATATTTTGATGAATAGTGAAAATTACTAAATTTTAATTAAAAACAACTTTTTTAATCAGAATAATTAATAGTGATAAATTATGAATTTTAGTAGTTTTAAGGTATATTTAGAATATATTTTTACCATTTAATATAATTTTGGTCATTGGACATAATTTTACAATTAAACCGAACATAAACAAGTGTCAATCTTTTGATAGTTATTATCTCTTAAAAACACGCTTTTTGTTTTGACAGCGGGAATTAATTTTAAATTAATTTCTGCCACTTCTGTGTTTTGAATTTAGGAAAATGGATTCCATATTTGGAATCAGGATGTTCAAATTGTGTAAATAGGTAACTTTTATTTTTAGACATTTTGAATAATTAATGCGGTAAATATTTTATTTACCATGGTTAAGGGTAAATTCGGTAAATAAGGGTTAAAAAAATAATATTATAATAATACTAAATTACCCTAAAACGTGTCTTAAACCTATTTGTTGATACATGGTCGACCATGATCATCTTTGGGTATATTTTGGGACCCCATGGATCCACTTGTAAGTGATAATGACACTTTATTTTAATTTAGTTAAAATGAATACAAAAATGACACAAGCATATATCTTTTAGAACAACAATTGTTACATAGGGTTATATATGTTGGATTTTAGATTATAAATATTCATTAGAAATCTAAAAAGATTTCCTACATAATGATATTTTATTTATAATTTTTAGACATTAAATAATTTATTTTATTTATGACACAATGATGATGCAGTAATTACTATAATAGTGAAAAATTAAAATAATTGATATTATAAATACCCAAATAAATATAATATGAAACTTTTAATGAATTACACTAATTTTCTAGGATAATATGATATATTAGTATTGATTTAATTGACTTTTTTCGAAGTAATAAATCTGTTATGAGTTTCACAAAAATCAACTATTGAATAGTGTCAAAATTGACATAAAAGAGTTCTTAAAACAAATATTATATTATTAATTGATATTAAATTCCTAAAAATCTAAGGTTCTTCCAAGAGACTTATATCATGATAGGTTAATCATTAATGTACCAGTTGGGGGTCTCTTGGATGTATATAGTAAGTTTATTAACCATATTATATAAAAATACAAAGAGACATTGTAAAAGTGAAACTAATTAACTTAGAGTTAATACTTAAAGATAAGGTTAATATAAGTACCCAAACCTGTCTAAATTCTATTGGTTGAGTGTTTTTCGACCTATCCCCACCTTAACCTTTGAATAATAAGCTTTGGAGCCATTAGAAACCGAATATGAATTTATTATAAATTAATATTTCTAGCTTTTCCAAAGGTGCCCCTCACCCCTCTTATAAAAGGGCACTCCTCCTTCTCATTTCTTCACACCTTCAAAGCCTTTTGTATCGGGCAAACTCTGCCCAGATACTCTCCCAACATCCCTCACTACAACCTAGAGGCCTTAGTTTGATCAGAAAGCCAACCTAAGGAGACCTTTTGATCAAATCAAAAGGAAGAACCCGAATAAGAGGTAATGATTTCACCACCCTTTTCTAAGTTCATTTCTTCTTTCACTTCTTCTTCCTTTGTTCTTACCATTCTAAAATAATAACTCCAGTATCTCACATATACTGTGATGTTATTATAAGTATGGTACAACCATATTCAGTATTCTATCCACCCTTTGAATAACATGTCACCATACGTGTGTATGTACGGCTTACCGTCTCCACGTCGTGGTGTAATTGTTATTCAATATAATATTATTCGGATGGGTATAATAATGATGTGTAACTCATGTAAATAATAAATATAACATGTTAATGATTCTGTATATATGATATTCCATTCATTTATATATTATTTTAATATCAAAAGAATGATATTGTCGCTCGTGCGTACGTACGGACTACCGTCTCCACAAACGCGATGAGATTCATTCTCCATCGTAACCATTTAAGTATAATTATCATTAGATGATTTAAAAATGATTTTTAAGGACTAGATATCATTCTGGATAAGAATACGATACAACAACCATGGCTTATGTAACAAAACATATAAATAAAATGAGTAAGTTAACACCCGAAACGACGATAATTCTAAGATATTATTAACAAATCAATGTTAAAAGATCATATATGATATCATATTAATATATATGATTCTTGTATAATTTAAAAACAATTATTTCACCATTATACAGGAGTTTAACCTACCCCAAAAAAGGAAAAGTACAAGGTAAGGGTTATTTCACAATCTCTTCATCATCCGAGGTTGTTTATACGTAATAATCTACTGGGATATCTTTATCATCCACATCTATGTTTCTTAAAAATGTATTTCAAAACATTTTTACTATTTACAAGAATATGGGTTAAAGTCATTTATACCCTTGTTTGACTTTTTATAAGAGGTTTATAAAGGAATCTTTCCATCGTTTTCAAAACAAGGTCCTTTTTAACCTTTTCGACAGAATTGAGGTAAGAATGTTTTTTTTAACTTATACGGCGGGTGCGGTTATTTTACGCCATTATAAAATCTTCAGAGCATTCCTTACAAGATTACAAGGATATTTTCAAAGTTAATGTTTTATTTTATAATTATGTGACTTTTAAATGATTTCAAAATGAATAATTTAAGAATTTCAGAAAGGTACTCTTTATCAAAATCAGATTTTTAAATGTTTTAAAGATTTATCTTTATAAATCTTTTTAATTAATGTCTTCAAAATGGTTTTTAAGGATTTATTTATATGGACATGAATGTTTTTAAAAATGTTAATTCCTTTCAAAAGTTTCAAAGTGGTATGGGACACTTTGATTCAAAAATCTCTTTTTAATTACTTCCTTTATAAATGTGTGACTTTTAAATGATTTCAAAAAAAGAGATATTTCTCTCAAATAGTTTTGATTTCATCTATGTCAACATCCTTTGATGGATTTTAAGCTTATTTGAAGATGATTTATTATGATACAAAACTTCTTTATTGTATTGAATGTTTTGTGATATGTTTGACTGTGGATGTGCTATTTTTATACCATTCATAGTTTATGGTGAAAGTATTGACATTTCGTATGCTAGTTTTAATACGAATGTTTATGTTATGTTTAAACCTTTTCATATGGGAATGCATTGGACATAATATGTGAACGGGTGGAGCCCGCTATAGCTCCTCGATGCATCGGTAGGTCTCATGAGACAAACTAGTGTCTTGGCACAAGGCCTTGACAAAATCTTATTTGTAGTCTTGGCACGAGGCCTTGGCTATGTGGTTATGATAGTCTGGCATTATGCATTCCAACATTATGAAAGTGGTTATTTATTTTTGCATGTGATTATTCGATTAGTAGAATATCCATGTGAATAAGTAAATGGAATTATTTCATTTTATTTATGCCATACCATGTTGAAAGTTCATATTTAAAAGGATTTTGTTTTAGTTATACATTGCCTTAAATGTTTATTCTTATTTATGAAAGTTTCCGCTATATTGTTATCCTTACTGGGCATTTGAGCTCACCCCTTTTCTATGTTTTATTTTTCCCAGGATGTGAAGAACTAAGTTATGAATGACCTGCAGGGATTTAATGAGGAGTTAATAGTGTGGATTGTGGAAACATTATGTTGTTATAGTAGTTTTTCATTTTATGATGTAATGTAAAACTTATGAATATATCTAGTGTTTCCAAGGCTACTAAACCAATCGGTCTTTCGAGATTTGATCTTTCTTGTGATCATGCCAATGTTATGTAATAATGCACCGACTCTGGGTAACTGGGGTCGAGGCGTTACAGTTGGTATCAGAGGAAGTGTAGTACAAACCTTGGAAACTAGATTTAGATAAACTCTGATTAGAGCACGTAGACCTAAGATGAACTTTGAGGATTAGTATAGAAGAACTTCCTAGAATTTTGGTATTGTAGAGATTTTGTGAGTTTTCTGAGCAATACATCGCTGTCCGGATACGACCAGGTAGAGGCGGCTCTGGCACAGATGTACCTAGGGGTAAAACCCGAAAACACCGCTTTGAGCTAGACTCGAACGGGAACTGGTGCACGACAACGGGCCTTGCTGCACTCTTGGTTACGACACTCCTGGGGGATATGCTTAGGATAACTCTCATTTTCTTTAAAAATCATTTTGAAGGGATTATGAGTATATACTTCCTCAAAGAAAACATTCTTATGATTATGGATTATATCCATAAATAGTTCAATTTATGTTAGGTGTTTTATAAGTATGGGATTATGTATTTTGATTCATAAACTGATCTAGTTTATGCCATTGTTTAGAAATGGCGCCCATTAGAAGGAATGAGAACTCCAAAAATGCACATGATCCAAAGAGAAGGAAGGATCATATCTTTCATGGTCTTAAGCTAGAATTTATAAGAGAAATAGTCTCCCATGTATTATCATCATATGAAGAAATAATATCATGTATTTTACTGAGTCCTATGGATTTGAAGGGAAGCAAGAGAAGAAAAGGATAGAAGAGAGAAAGATGGATAAAGGGGAGAGGGAAAAGAAGAATTTTCCCATATGTGGTGACTGTGGAAAGAAACACCCTGGAACTTTCCTGAAAGGAATGGGAGTTTGTTATAAGTGTGGAGGAAAAGGGCACAAAGTACGTGACTGCAAGGGTAAGAAAATGGTTTCAAATGTACAATGCTTCATTTTCAAGGAGTTTGGACACTACGTGAACCTATGTCCTAGTCATCAGACTATGCCGCAAATGATGTTATTGGATAATAATCATGTTATGATACTACCACAGATGAAGAGGAATGATTAGAGTTCTTATGTTGATTTTGTCAATTGAGTGTTGTATCAACAATGTACTTGTTATAATAATTATGGAGTATATAAGGATTATAATGCAGTACTATTTCATTAAGGACTTGAGATTGTGTGGAACAAAGAAAAGTGACTCAATAGCTGGATAAATTTTTGGAAAATATATGGTTGAGAGAATATAGTTCTGATACTGAGGCAGTGATTTTGGAATAATATGTGATTATTTTGGATAAATTATATTGGATATTCTTGACTACCCTGGAACTGATTAATGATTTGTATATTCCATCATTGTTGGGGTTTAAAACATTTTTGGATTAATGAAGTATATCCAGCTTTCTATATGGAATAAGGGAGCATGAATGTAATCAATAAGGAATATGGTAATTCAGGATGTTTCGGTGTATTAAAAGAATACATGATGAAGGTATTCATATGCTATTACGGGGTAAAAAGGTTCTACATTATGTTTACCTTACTTATAAATGTTGGACTGTGAGTTTGGATAGATGTATTTTGGATAGTTCTAGTTTGGATTATTTTGGATTGCCATAAAAGGACAACCAGGAGGTCGGGCGGCAACCCGTCGTGTCCGGCAAGGCTGTGAGACTTGAACCCGCAACCGAAGGGCGACAAGGGTGTATCACCTACCACTGGCCCACGAGATGTCCTAGATTAAATAATGTAGTTTTTGTTAAAAGATCTTGTAGATGAATTATAAATTTGTTTATTTTGGAACCCTATACGAATAATGTAAATAGAATTTTTTTTACATTCTATTATCTTTTAGAGTGAAAGATGAGTTTGTGGTAGAAATTTATTAATGGATAAAACTCTAATTATAAAGTAAGTATATCTCCTTATGATCTTAGCCAATCTCATAAATAAATTCCTCAATATTAAGAAAAGCAACTTAGAACAAAAATGTTTTCCTAGATGGTACCTTAAATCATCACTAATTTATGGCTTTTGGATTATTGGCCTTTTCATAGCCATGTTCTCTACCACTCTCCATCAGATAATTGATGGGTATATTTTTTTTCCATATCCATATTTTCTTACATGGAACCCTAGTATGTGTTATTTTCGTTAATCTTCATACTTTCGACTCTTTATTTTAAGTAGAGGCCTCGTTAATTCATTTTTCGATGTGGGATTTCAACTACGATATTTTGAAACGTCAAAAATGTGTTATCCCAATACCCTATATTTTGTTGAACATATGGTACTTCAAATCATCATAGATTGATGAGTTTAAGGACCTCAATTTTATACTTGTTTGTGATTGATGACCTCAATCACTACCTATAAATATTTACGTTTTTCCTCCAATTATATGTCTCTAATTGCCACCAATGTTCTCATAATCGAGATCATAATTTGGTGGTGACCCTTTCATTTCTCTTTTCCTCATATTAAGACTAAATTTTAATAACCCAATTTCCGATGTGGGTTTTCCCACAAAAATATTTTCTACTTTCAACCTTTTATTTTCAAAGAACAATTTCAAATTGCGAGGACGCAATTTATTGAAGGAGGGGAGAATGTAACACCCCAGGATTTCAGAGTGTGTTATTTCTTAAAAATAATTCAATAACTTGCACTACACGCAACACCGAGTTCAATCACGCCATTAAAAGAGGTCATGAATAGTATTAACTACATTTTTAACTTTATATAATCATTATAATTTTAGAATCCCTATTATGAGTTTCTTAGTCATAATGCAAGAACAGATTCATTTTTAGTATTTCACTTTTATCAACTTCTAATAGTGAAACCTTTTTAAATACAATATATTAAACTTTTTGACTAAATGGGGACATCAAAAATTTAAAATGAAACACCCCAAGCTTCCACGGTACGTTTCCCTTCGAATAATGCGATAGCGTGTGTTGTACGCAACCTCGAGTTCTAACACACACCACAACTAATTAAACTAGCCGTTGTGAATAGTAATACCTACTTTTTAAATTATATATATTTTATATTTCAAAATGGACTTCATTTTTGGATTCGGAATATCTAATTTAGCCTAAGGTGATATTTTGGTACTTTTCGGATAACTTTCATATTTTGATGAATAGTGAAAATTACTAAATTTTAATTAAAAACAACTTTTTTAATCAGAATAATTAATAGTGATAAATTATTAATTTTAGTAGTTTTAAAGTATATTTAGAATATATTTTTACCATTTAATATAATTTTGGTCATTGGACATAATTTTACAATTAAACCGAACATAAACAAGTGTCAATCTTTTGATAGTTATTATCTCTTAAAAACACGCTTTTTGTTTTGACAGCGGGAATTAATTTTAAATTAATTTCTGCCACTTCTGTGTTTTGAATTTAGGAAAATGGATTCCATATTTGGAATCAGGATGTTCAAATTGTGTAAAAAGGTAACTTTTATTTTTAGACATTTTGAATAATTACTGGGGTAAATATTTTATTTACCATGGTTAAGGGTAAATCCGGTAAATAAGGGTTAAAAAAATAATATTATAATAATAATAAATTACCCTAAAACGTGTCTTAAACCTATTGGTTGATACATGGTCGACCATGAGCATCTTTGGGTCTATTTTGGGACCCCATGGATCCACTTGTAAGTGATAATGACACTTTATTTTAATTTAGTTAAAATGAATGCAAAAATGACACAAGCATATATCTTTTAGAACAACAATTGTTACATAGGGTTATATATGTTGGATTTTAGATTATAAATATTCATTAGAAAGATAAAAAGATTTCATACATAATTATAGTTTATTTATAATTTTTAGACATTAAATAATTTATTTTATTTATGACACAATGATGATGCAGTAATTACTATAATAGTGAAAAATTAAAATAATTGATATTATAAATACCGAAATAAATATAATATGAAACTTTTAATGAATTAAACTAATTTTATAGGATAATATGATATATTAGGATTTATTTAATTGACTTTTTTCGAAGTAATCAATCTGTTATGAGTTTCACAAAAATCAACTATTGAATAGTGTCAAAATTGACATAAAAGAGTTCTTAAAACAAATATTATATTATTAATTGATATTAAATTCCTAAAAATCTAAGGTTCGGACAAGAGACTTATATAATGATAGGTTCATCATTAATGTACCACTTGGGGGGTCTCTTGGATGTATATAGTAAGTTTATTAACCATATTATATAAAAATACAAAGAGACATTGTAAAAGTGAAACTAATTAACTTAGAGTTAATACTTAAAGATAAGGTTAATATAAGTACCCAAACCTGTCTAAATTCTATTGTTTGAGTGGTTTTCGACCTATCCCCACCTTAACCATTGAATAATAAGATTTTGAGCCATTAGAAACCGAATATGAATTTATTATAAATAAATTTTTCTAGCTTTTCCAAAGGTGCCCCTCACCCCTCTTATAAAAGGGCACTCCTCCTTCTCATTTCTTCACACCTTCAAAGCCTTTTGGTTCGGACAAACTCTGCCCAAATACTCTCCCAACATCCCTCAATACAACCTAGAGGCCTTAGTTTGATCATAAAGCCAACCTAAGGAGCCCTTTTGATCAAATCAAAAGGAAGAACCCGAAGAAGAGGTAATGATTTCACCACCCTTTTCTAAGTTCATTTCTTCTTTCACTTCTTCTTCCTTTGTTCTTACCATTATAAAATAATAACTCCAGTATCTCACATATACTGTGATGTTATTATAAGTATGGTACAACCATATTCAGTATTCTATCCACCCTTTGAATAACATGTCACCATACGTGCGTACGTACGGCTTACCGTCTCCACGTCGTGGTGTAATTGTTATTCAATATAATATTATTTGGATGGGTATAATAATGATGTGTAACTCATGTAAATAATAAATATAACATGTTAATGATTCTGTATATATGATATACCATTCATTTATATATTATTTTAATATCAAAAGAATGATATTGTCGCTCGTGCGTACGTACGGACTACCGTCTCCAAATACGCGATGAGATTCATTCTCCATCGTAACCATTCAAGTATAATTATCATTTGATGATTTAAAACTGATTTTTAAGGACTAGATATCATTCTGGATAAGAATAAGATACAAAAACCATGGCTTATGTAACAAAACATATAAATAAAATGAGTAAATTAACACCCGAAACGACGATAATTCTAAGATATTATTAACAAATCAATGTTAAAAGATCATATATGATATCATATTAATATATATGATTCTTGTATAATTTAATAACAATTATTTCACCATTATACAGGAGGTTAACCTACCCCAACAAAGGAAAAGTACAAGGTAAGGGTTATTTCACAATCTCTTCATCATCCGAGGTTGTTTATACGTAATAATCTACTGGGATATCTTTATCATCCACATCCATGTTTCTTAAAAATGTATTTCAAAACATTTTTACTATTTACAAGAATATGGGTTAAAGTCATTTATACCCTTGTTTGACTTTTTATAAGAGGTTTATAAAGGAATCTTTCCGTCGTTTTCAAAACAAGGTCCTTTTTAACCTTTTCGATAGAATTGAGGTAAGAATGTTTTTTTAACTTATACGGTGGGTGCGGTTATTTTACACCGTTATAAAATCTTCAGAGCTTTCCTTACAAGCTTACAAGGATATTTTCAAAGTAAATGTTTTACTTTATAATTATGTGACTTTTAAATGATTTCAAAATGAATAATTTAAGAATTTCAGAAAGGTACTCTTTATCAAAATCAGAATTTTAAATGTTTTAAAGATTTATCTTTATAAATCTTTTTAATTAATGTCTTCAAAATGGTTTTTAAGGATTTATTTATATGGACATGAATGTTTTTAAAAATGTTAATTCCTTTCAAAAGTTTCAAAGTGGTATGGGACACTTTGATTCAAAAATCTCTTTTTAATTACTTCCTTTATAAATGTGTGACTTTTAAATGATTTCAAAAAAAGAGATATTTCTCTCAAATAGTTTTGATTTCATCTATGTCAACATCCTTTGATGGATTTTAAGCTTATTTGAAGATGATTTATTATGATACAAAACTTCTATATTGTATTGAAGGTTTTGTGATATGTTTGACTGTGGATGTGCTATTTTTATACCATTCATAGTTTATGGTGAAAGTATTGACATTTCGTATGCTAGTTTTAATACGAATGTTTATGTTATGTTTAATCCTTTTCATATGGGAATGCATTGGACTTAATATGTGAACGGGTGGAGCCCGCTATAGCTCCTCGATGCACTGGTAGGTCTCATGAGACAAACTAGTGTCTTGGCACAAGGCCTTGACAAAATCTTATTTGTAGTCTTGGCATGAGGCCTTGGCTATGTGGTTATGATAGTCTGGCATTATGCATTCCAACATTATGAAAGTGGTTATTGATTTTTGCATGTGATTATTCGATTAGTAGAATATCCATGTGAATAAGTAAATGGCATTATTTCATTTTATTTATGCCATACCATGTTGAAAGTTCATATTTAAAAGGCTTTTGTTTTAGTTATACATTGCCTTAAATGTTTATTCTTATTTATGAAAGTTTCCGCTATATTGTTATCCTTACTGGGCATTTGAGCTCACCCCTTTTCTATGTTTTATTTTTCCCAGGATGTGAAGAAGTAAGTTTTGAATGACCTGCAGGGATTTTATGAGGGGTTAATAGTGTGGATTGTGGAAACATTATGTTGTTACAGTAGTTTTTCATTTTATGATGTAATGTAAAACTTATGAATATATCTAGTGTTTCCAAGGCTACTAAACCAATCGGTCTTTCGAGATTTGATATTTCTTGTGATCATGCCAATGTTATGTAATAATGCACCGACTCTGGGTAACTGGGGTCGGGGCGTTACAAGTGGTCATGAAGTCAGGCTGAGGGGTCCCATTTATAAATAGTGAGAATGACGTTTTCATAATATTTTGAATTAATAGAATAGGAACACATTTTTATCTCATATAGTAAATAGAAAAAAAAATATTTATGATTGGGATTATTTATGGTTGATTAAACCATACAAATTAATTTTAATATTTTTTACACATGTTTTTATGTTATTTACTCTATAAATATTCACTCTTATCAATTCTAGTTTAGTAGTGGTAACTCGTATATACCTAATAAAAAATATTTTATGCATGAAAATTAAATTTCACCTATTAAATAATTTAAATTTAATTATTCCAAAAATTATATTATTTTTTAAAGATTAAATTTCGATGTGTAAGGAAACTAAATATTAATATTAGCATGTGCGACGCATAAAAACCCAAAACTAAAAAAATGTACATTGAAGCATAAAATAAATGGATACGGTATAATTATAAATTTTATAGATATTTAGGACATATGATTGTTTATTATAAAAAAATTATATTTTTATTGATTTAAAGTCAATGAAAAAAATATTTTACAAAAACAAATTATATAAAATATTATACTAACAATAGTTTTCATTGGAAAATATTGCGTATTTCAAAAAAAATTAAGAATATGTTTTCTAAATACAACTAGTTATTTTTAAAATTTAAATTTTTACATACTAAATAAATTTTTTACCAATCAAAATTTTTTATACACTTCTATATATCATACAAAAAGTGACAATTTTTCTAAATTTACAGTTTTTTTAAAACTTGTAGGGTTTCACTATTCAACAAAAAAATCATATATATAATATGAAAAAAAATAAATATTAATCTAATATTAACATTACATAACTAAAAATTAGGTTAATGTTTTCAAATTAAAATTATTAATTTTCAGTATTTATCTTCTATGTAATCACCTAAAATTATAATAAAAACAATTTTCATTGGAAAATGGTTTCATTAAATTATAACAATTCATATATTTATTTAAGATATTTAAAAAAAATGTTTAATAAATTTTTATAATAAAAATATATTTTATCCATTATATATGAAATTTCTTTTTAAAATAGATAAGATATCATGTTTTTTCAAAATGATAAATAATAATTCATAAATTAGTCTTATTAGGTATTTATGTTTTAAAAAAATATCTATGCATTTGTAACATACCATGATCCTAAAAGGAAACACAATTTGATGAAATGAACTACTGAGTATTGTGTGGCATTTAAAATCCTGCCATTAAACATATTTTTTTCTAGTTGGGTGATTTGAATTTTTAAAATATGACATACATGGTTGCGACCAGTATGTTATTGGGATTTTGATATGAAAAACATAATTTTTGGTGAATAGTAACCATTCCTTATTTATAGTATCATACCCTTATTAATAGTGATATAGCTGAATGAATAGTAACCTTACCTATGATAGTATATAAATAATTTTCAAGTGGATGTACGATATAAAGTAATGAACCGATGTTTTATCAATGGAATCCCCTTCTTATAATTATTTATTATTGTATAATCACATTAGGAAGTTCAATGAGTTATCATGGAATTAAATACTATGTTATCACAAACATAATTTTTTTACCTCTATGTTTTGAATTTCTAAAAGTGGTCATCTTTAATTTTGTTCAGTAAGTTGTTTGGAGTCTGATGGAACCAACTTGTTTTTTGTGAATAGTAACATACCCTTATAAATAGTAATATGAATGTTAATATGACCATAATTAATATTAAATTTTATTATTATATTATTTTATTATGGTTTTAAGATAATGACGTCCTGGTTAATTTTTCAATGTGATATAAAAGTAGTTGTAGAAAGAAAATTGTTTATTTTTGAACTAATTATGATTTTAATAAAAAAATAAATTAATATTTTTTAAAAGTTTTTTTCTTCAGAAAATGGTGTTAATATTTTAATTATAAACATATAAAAATACTTTGGGTGAATTTTTTGGATTTTTCTCAAAATCGGGAATTTTTTATGAATAGTGAAATACGATAAAATATTGTATATTCAAATTTTCAGTTAAATACACTCTTTATGCCATCATAAGTTATGTAAGAGCACATGGATAGAACCCATGTTACATTATTACTAGGGGTCACTGGAATTAATATTATTCATAGTCTTGAGTGAAAATATTATAATAATGTATTAAATAATGTAAAATACCCCCTCTCCATTGTAAATACCACCCTCATTACCCTCTTCCACCCACACCTCTCCAGCCATGAGCCATACCTATTTTCTACCCAATAAATCTCCCAATTCTCTTTCTCATGTCATATATATTCTAGTATCACCCAAAGGAAAAAATCAAGTGCCTTAAGGAGGATCTCAAGGAGAAGAGATCAAGAGGACTGAAATCCTCTATCTTTCTCATGTGTTTTCCATTCCATTACTTTTCTTTTGTTATAGTCTCTTCCGATTCTCGTATCCAAGAGGCATGAAAGATATAAAAATATTGTATATTATGGATTTTTTCATGTTCATGGAAAATTCATCAACATTATTTTTCTACTCTCCCTCTTTTTTAAGGAATAAAAACATTGTCCATGATGTGTTGAATTTCTGATATCGGGGATGATGTGATTTCAATTTTCATTAATTTCTTTATATATTTTCTTAAATCCATTATTATATTTCAACCAGATAATAACATATGTATTATATCCAATTAAATTTTCTTGAACTAACTCAGGTACATATTACTAAATGATTAAACAAAACACGTTCATTGTGGTCGAAAAATCGCCCGAATTATCCCAAATGATCATCATTAAATTTTAACTAATGATTCGTGCACATGGTATATAATATAATTAAATATTATATCATTTAAAATCATATAAGAAAATTAATAAAATTTAATATTAGGTCAGTATATTTATCCAAATTCTACACGAACATCCATTTATGACTACAAGTGAACATTTCATGAAAACCATAAAAATGAACATTCCCAAACAATGGATTTTGACCGTATAACTCATCCAAAGGCCCATAAAATAACCAAATGAAACCATAATGAACCATATTTAGGTAAAAAAGGTTATAAAATAGTTAATTATTGAGTCTAATTTGTTTATACAAGACATTAAAGTGAATAAATCATTCAGATTCAAGGTGAGGGGAGATTATCGAACCTAACATTCATTCTTCGGGTTCTCCCTCTTTCACTACATTTATGATATGGTTACTCCATAAAATATATTTTTTCATCCTTTTATTACTTAATATGGGGTCTACATGTTATACACATGATTTTATTTCAATCAAAATGTTTTCCCAACGAACTATTCTTTCAAGAACACACCTTTTACATCACACTCAAGGTTAACGGTTCTTGTATCAAGTATGTCATTCTGAATTTCCTTTGGGAACAAAACGTTTATGAATCTATTCTAATGAGATTAAACCAATTATTTTTCATGGGGTATTTATATTCCTTTTTATATATATTCAATATGGTATTCATGATAATGATAATGTTATGATGTGATGGGTACACCTGAAATTATATAGCGCAATACGAATGTTTCAAAGTGGTGGGTGCTCCCAGAATTATACAGCACTCCAATGCATTATGTAATGTGATGAATCTAATGATTAAAATAAAAATGATTCTTGAACATTATGCTATAATTTTTCACAACTATGTGTGGTAGATGACCAATGAGAAATGATGTTTAATTTTTACACATTTCCAATTTCCAAGTCTTTTCTAAATGGTTCCTCTTATGATTTTGATCATATGCCTATGTAATGATGATATTAATTATTCCAATCTCATTTTAAGTTGGTTCATGTTCTTATATATCCGCTTACTTGTCTTTTAGATCATACTTTTTAAATGAATATCTTCATGCAACTACTTGTACTAAAGAGTATTAAAGGGCCAATAAGAAGCTAGTGAAAAGGAATTAAATGAATATTTATGTCTTTTTAAACTCTGATTTTTTGTACTGTTTGTCTAATCCTCCAGAACATACATCAATCAAGGTCTTCAATGTATAATATACTATGTATTTCTGTTTTATGTATTGTATAAAAAACACGTTATTTTTTTGTATTAAATCTTTATGTTCGGGTTTAGGGATTTACAGTTTGTATCTGAGGAACAAACTAGAAAAATTTGGAGAATAGACATTATTATTTTAAAATTTACTTTTATGCTTCTAGATAATTAAGTACACATAAGAATATAGTTTTTATTAATTATCTATATGTAAATTCATAATTATAAGTAGAAATAATGAATTGCGAGGTCACAATTCATTTAAGGGGCGAGAATGTAACATCTCATGATTTTAAAAGTAAACACAATGTGCTTAAATGAACTATTGAGTACTATGTGGGATTTTTAATCCTTCTATTTAAATAATATTTCCCACTTCTGTGATTTGAATTTCAAAAATCTCACATACATTCTTGGGACTAGTAATTTATTTGCTATCTGAAAAGGAAAAAATAATTTATGGTGACTAATAACATTCCCTTATTAATAGTTACATACCCTTATGAATAGTGATATACCCGAATTATTATTAACTGTTCCAATGATAGTATATAAATAATATTCAAGTGGAAGTACGATATAATGTAACGACCTATTTTTTTATCAATGGAATCCCCTTATTATAATTATGCCTTATAATATAATCATATTTGGTGCCATAATGACATATCTTGATAATAGGTACTATTTTATCACTGAACATAATATTTCCACTTTTATATTTTGACCTTCCAAAAGAGGTTATCAATAATTGGGTTTAGTATGTTTTTTGGAGTCTGATGGAACCAACATATTTTTTTTGTTAATAGAAACATACCCTTATGAATAAAAATATGAATAGTAATATGACCCTGATGAATATTAAACAGTATTATTATCTAATTTTATTAAGGATATTAGATAATAAATTTTTTGATAATTTTTCAATGTGATATAAAATCCACTTCAGAATTAAAATTGATAGTTTTTGAATAAAGTATGATTTTATTTAAATATTAAGTTAATAGTATCTAGAAAATTATTTTCGAAATATGGTGTAAGTTTTTTAACTCTACACATCGAAAAATGGTTAGGGAGATTTGTTGGGATTTTTCTGAAATTCTATAATTTTTTATGAATAGTGAAATATAGGAAAATACCGTATATTCAAATTATCCGTTAAATAGGTTATTTTTTAAATCATATGAGATGTAATACCACTTGGTTAGAACTCACATTCCATTTTTACTATTTTGGGTTACATGAATTATGATTATTCATATTCTTGAGAAAAAATATTACAATAATTATTTAAATAATGAAAAACACCAACTCCCCTCCACTATAAATACAATCCTCATTCTCCTCTTCCTCCCACACCTCTCTAGCCTTGAGACTTACCTATGTTCTGCCCAATACACCTCCCAAGGCTCTTCCCCATTTCCTATGACCTTTTGGTCTCACCCAAAGGCAAAAATCGAAGGCCTTAAGGTGGATCTCAAGGGGAAAAGATCAAGTGTTAAGAAATCCTCTTTCTGTTTCATGTGTTTTCCATTCCATTCATTTTATTTTATTATAGTATGTCCTCCTCCTCTTATAAAAGTGGCATGAAAGCTCCTAAAATATTTTATATTCTGTGTGTTCTCATGTTCATGGAAAATTCATCACTATTCTTCTTCTCCTCTCCCACTTATTCATGGGATAAAAACGTTGTCCATGACGTGTTGAATTACAAACATCATGGATGAGGTTATTAAAATATTATTTAACTAATTTATATCTAGACATGAAACAATTTTTATGGTTGAACAAGATTATATTTTATATATTATATCCTACGTAATTTTATCAAACTATCTTATGTACATATTACAAAATGATTAATGAAAACAAGTTCGTTGTGGTCGAAAAAATTAATGAATTAACCCAAACAATCATAATTAAATTTAAACAAATGATTCATCTACATGGTATAAAACATAATTCAATATAATATCATTTAATATATTGTAATAAAACTAATAACATTAGATATCACATCTGTATGTTTATCCATGCTCTACATGAACTTCCATTTATGAATACACTTGAACCACAATCCTAGTAGCACCCTTCATATTCCCATGTAATAAGCTGACGCATCTGCACTGAAAAAATATAAATTATAGAACTGAATAAGTAATATGAAACCAAAAAAAGGTCCCCCTAAAATGTCTAAAGTAACCCACTCCTAATTATAGATTCTAGGTAAAAAAATCTACTAGGTTCTCACACTGATCACACACATAAAGATACACATTGGTCACAACTTTATGTCGCACTACCCTACCTTCTCATGTTCACATAATATCCTATATGTAAAACACTAAATATAAGGCCTCATCCATAGGTTTATATCTAACCAATACAACTCACTCATAATTTAAACATATTTAGTCACAACTAACAATGCAGGGTCTTAAGGTGAAATAGATATCACTTTACTTAAGTGATCTCAACAAACCCAACTACCCATGAACATGGTTAATTGTATCTACTAACTGTGTCCAAATCACTCTCTATCACACCCACATAGAGATATACATATAAAAAAATTATTCATAAATTTATATTAACCAATAAAATTAAATTGAGTTTCCAATACAATTGAATTAGTTAAAAAAAATTATGAACATGTTATAGAGGAACACACTTTATATGATATATTTGGTATTTTATTTTAATAGTATTATTAAACAATCATGTGAATGTAAACATATAATATTTTTAGAATTTTATATATTAAAAAAATAATCTTATATAATGATTAGTTAAATAATATTTTAAATAAAACTAATAGAAGAAAACTAAATAAATTTTAATTTTCTTTTTATATAGATTTCTACTCATAATAATCAAGCCATGTGGAAAAAAATATCAATTTTATATTTAATGGTATAGTGATGGGTGATTATACTAAACACTTATTCAAAAAATTGATGTATAAATATTTATGTTAATTTTAATGAATATAAACATTTAAAACTAAATTTAAAAATCATAGAAAATCCTGAAAAATACAGATTAGTACTACATGACCGATTTTTTGAATGAACACAACATATATATAAATTCCATTACAATATATAGAATAATACAAATAAAATACCTCATAATCAAGTACATCACATGATTTGATGTTAGATATATAGTAAAACTAAACATCATGAACCTCAATCATTCCCCTAGAAACAATGTTTTCAATCAGATTGGGGGGTCCATTCTAGGGGAAATTTCCATCCCATGTAATAAAAACATCCCATATTCGATATAACATTAAAAATAGGAATCCAAATAATCATCTGATACCATTTTTTAACACCCTGATATGTATTCCACTAAACCAGTTCTTTGAGTTGTAGCACCATATGGCCTCAGATATTCCTCTACATATAGTAGAGGTTCTCCACTAGTAGTTTGAGTTTAACATGGTATTGTGGGAAGAAAATAACAACATATCAACATAATGAAATAATATTGATTAAGTTATTCAAATAAACCATGGAACTAAATAAGTAGGGATAATACATCCAGAGAGGTGGAAATTGAAAATTGAAATAAATAGGTAATTCTAAATCAAAATAACTATAAAGATTAGGTTATGCATCTCAAACATTAATAGTATATAAGATACACCTAAACAAAAAAGGCCATGACAACTATAATAAATTATGACAATGGTATCGAGTACATTCATGATTAGAAACACACATTATTTGACCTAGAATCAAACCAATGCCTAGTATCGAGTTCATTACAAATCCTGATACTATTATGAAATAGGGGTAACTTATTGAGTACACAAGTGGCATTATGCTGGGAGCAGGGGTTGAGTATAACATACTAATCCACCAATAATTATGTCCCTAAAAGAAATTTTCTATGATATATTGAATGAGAAATTTATATCAATAAAAACTATATAGTTTAAAAATTTATCAAATTAATAATTAAAAAATTACAAATAAAAAAAATTATTAAATCAAATATTTATTCAAATTCTCCTTGGTGACACCTGACATCGATCTATTACTACCTTTGTCAATTTCGGTGAGTCTCTGATCGTGATAAAAAATTTCTTGATAGTATTGAATGAATATAATGGACATGGTATTAAAAAAAAATGTTTATATGTATTTCAATTATTTAATCCCCTATAATTTGAAATTTTAAATGAAACTACATCAATTTTCTATTTCTGGTCATTTTTTGGTTAATTGTGTGTTTTTTAATTATAAAAAATTAAAATTTGTCATAACCTTTT
The DNA here is from genome assembly GCA_963277665.1 of Viscum album. Classification (NCBI taxonomy): domain Eukaryota; kingdom Viridiplantae; phylum Streptophyta; class Magnoliopsida; order Santalales; family Viscaceae; genus Viscum; species Viscum album. The sequence goes on from OY728119.1 coordinate 1,921,143,504, forward strand.
TATATTTTGAAAAAATATTAGATATGAATCCTATTGGAAAAAAATTATTATTTTTAGAATAATGTGAATTATGGGACTCATTTATTTAAACAAACTGACGTTCAAATTTTATTATTAGGTAGACAAACAAATCATTCAAAATTTGATGATGAAAAGTAATAATTAATTATCATAAATTTATTAAAAAAGGCATTACCTGATCTAAATACCACTAAATTAGGGGACTCCATCTTGAGAGGAAATTTTACAACAACAAATGCATTATGGTTTAATAGAATAGAGAAATATGTTATTTATGGTAGTGTATGAATGCACTATATTTGAAGAATAAGATGAAAATATTATCTCATAAATATTTCATTTATGTAAATTGAGGATTACATTTCATAAATATTTCGAAACGGACTGAAATTTTTAAGGGATAAATATAGCTTGAGTACTAATAATTATATCCAATTCCATGGTCATCTTTAAAGAATTGGTTACAAAAAAATGATGAATAAAACTGAAACATTTTCAATCCAATTTTTTATATAGATATAAATTTTGGGTGACATGAAAAATAAATATAAATATTCATTTCTAAATTATATTATAGAAATTATCATGGAATCACTAATAGATGATTCATTAGGTAATAAGAAATGATTTAATATTTTTTGGGTCTTTTATTGACAAAAATGATATTACATGTGAATCCCCACATCTTGAAATTGAAAACTAAGATCCTTATATATTAAATTTTCTAAATAAATATAAAATCTAAATACATTAAATAGTTATGGTCATTTGGAGTGACCTGAGATACTTTAAAATTTTCATACACCAGTTGTCGATTCCCAAAACAAGATGAAACTAGAGAAATCAAAGGGTGAATTCTCATATCCTTATCCATGTGGTTAAGACTATATTGATAATAAGTTTTCAAATACTTTAATATATACATATTTTATTCCAAATTAATATTTGTGGGAAAATGATTTAGATTATTAGTATGTAAAGGATGAAATTGAATAAATAATGGTGTGTCCAATTAAACAATATAATATATTATATGAATATGATATTATAAAATTTTGTTTAGATAAGTGGTCAATTGTCAGAATATTTTTCATGAAGGTAATTATAGAAATGTTGACACTTCTTAGTTTAATTAACATAAAAATAAAATTTTATTTATATTACCTTTTACGAAATTTTGAATGCATCGGTGATACACATGCATGGCTCGAATGATGTTGACTATGTAACCAAATAATTGGCGGATAATGATAATGATGATTTTCTATTCTCATTACTATACCTCCACACTAGTGGTACATAACTTCCCTTGGTATGTTGATAATATACTATATAAATGTGTTCCTATAAAACATTTCATTTTGATGAGTTATAGATTAATAATGCTCTGTTGGTTCATGTGAATGAATCCACACCCATTTTTATGTTGTGGATAATACATTAAAATTGTCTTATTCTCGAAAATAAAAAATGAATAAACTACATGGGGGGATAAACCATTGTTCATTAAATTTATCCCATTATTTTAATTTTTTTGTAAGTTATTTAAATTTTATTAATGTTGTGTTTCCTTTATTCTTGTATATTTTCATTTAGAGTTGTTGAGAGATTTTCCCAATGATTTTTCTACTAAAATAAACACAGTTATGAATTTCCTCTACAAATGTATTCATATATTATCAAATTTAATTTCACATATTTACTTGAAAATATAAAAATGATTAGTTCTCAAAATATATGATTGGAAAAGAACAACGTTTTTAGATTATAGTTTAATGTGTTTCATTTTCAGCTTTAAATTTTTAGTTTTTTCCCTCATATATTATATTTTTTATAAATTAATTTTTATTTTTTTTAATTTAATGTAATTATATTTATAATTATAATGTTGATGAGAATAAAAATAACCATCTTTATTGATAGAACCTTACATAAATGAATGATTATATGTTCTATGTTAACGATTATAATAGAAAAAATTCAAGAAAAGGCCATTGCCTTTTGAATTCTATTCCCTGTATTTTTTATAATATTGATAATCACTCTCCATGGTGAATGAAAAATTTAAAATAATCATGGAAATAACTCAAATATTTAGTTAAATAAATAATTTATTCATTAACAATAAAATTACTAGTATATTAAAAAAATTCCATTAAAAGACATGTATTTAAAATGATTGAGGAAATTTTTTTTTTCTTGAGATACCATTAATAATAATATGAAATGACATTATTCATCCCACATTTTATATCTAATCCTTGTTATATGTTGGCAGTAAGGGACTACATAATTATTTTTTGTCATTACAAATCAATTTCTTTATCAAATACACTATTTATGTGAATTGAAATATTTTTATAATACATTTGATTAATGGAGATGATTTGTGAATTTATGTAAAGTTTTAGCATATATATGGTATAGAAAAGCCAAATCATAGAGGTATAATGGTTGATAGAGAATGTTGGGATTTATCAAGATCATTTAGTGATGAAACAATTATTTCATTATAAAGATAAAAAAATTTATCTCATTTTAAGTGAAATTGCTATTCTAAAGCTACTGAAATTCACACCACTCTTTAAACATAAAATATATCTCTATGCCTTCAAATAACTCTAGTATATGGATTGAAGTGGAGTGAAACCAGAAATTATAAACTTCAGAAGCTGTAGGATATTCATTTGCTAAATTTTTATGTTATATTGAATCTTATTTTATTCAAACAATAAATATCATAATATCATGCTGATGTGGAAAATATAATCTGGACGTCTTACCATAACAAAGAGTTAAGTCATCTCCTTCTACCTCAAACTGTTCGACAATTAAATCTTAACAAAAATCAAACACCAGAACAAACATATTTATTTTCTACTTATTTATAATTTTATTTATTTGAATTGCATGTATATTTTTTATTTTTCCATGTTTAAGGTATCATTTTTATTTATTTTGATGAGTGGGAATTAGTTTAAATTCAAAACCATGTGTCAGAGGAAAAATATGTGAGGTAAAAATCACTGTTCATGGAAGAATGAAATTAATGTGAATATAATATAAATAAAATAAAAAAATAAAAAATTAATAAATATAATACTCATAATATGTTTGGATTTCTTGATATCATGCATAATGAATTTCATTGAATCATTTTATGAATTATATAGGTAATTTATATTTATTTTTTAATTACTAAGTAATACAAGTGTTAAGTATTGGTGAATTTATATAATTTCAATTATATAATCCTCCAAAAAATTCTTTTTATGTGAAATTAAAACATTTATAAATTTTTGATGAATTTGGACATAAATTATTAATATTTATTTTTTATGGAAATTAAATAGTTTTATCCACTCTTGTATTTTGAGCATAAAAATTTCAATATTGATATAATTTCATAAATTAATATATTTTTTAAACTCATGGCCCATGTGACACATTTTGTTTCATTGGATCATGTTCCAAATCGACCATTTCGAGTCCTAAGAAAATTATTCAAAATTTGATGATGAATCATCTAAAACAATTGAACAACCTTTTATAAATAAATGGTAATCATAGATAATGATCTCAAAATTAAGTTACACAAGATGAAAAATAAATATAATTATAAATAAAAAATTATAATTAAATAACATAATGATATTCCGCCTTTAATTTAGTTTAATAATTCACAAATTCAAGGAAGATGAAGTGACCATTCAACCTTAAAAATTCCACATCAGCAAATAGCAAGTAACTATTAATTGATTTGATGAAATTTTGTGAAATGTTGAAGGGGGAGATCCATCTCAAATAAAAAATCATTTATTTGGAAACCCTATCAAAATTAAATTTTTATATGTGAACCGTTGTAAATCATCAGATGGAAACATTTTAAAGGAAAACATACCAAAATATTATACTATAAATTTATGACTCAAAATTTACTTGAGGGGTTTTTGGAAACATGAAATTTCCTTGAAGGAGGGGATATTATAGATAATATGAGGTCAAATGGAAGTATTATAACCATTTTGGGAAGACCTCTATGTGGTTTTTGGTTGAATAGATCTGAATGAATTAACATTTTCATAGTTTTTTTAATAGTAAAATATTTTCTTTTGAATCATTCTGGAAATTTTTTTCTCGATTAAAGAGGTATATTTATTGAATAATTTTAGATTATTATATTTCTTTCTACACTTTTTAAAAATATGACTATAAATTAGTTTTACTATTTTATAAATTTCTTTAATAAGGTCTCCCTATTTTTTATAACTTGTTTAATTAGATTTAGTTGTTCAATGTTTTTTAAGAAACTAGATCAAATCCATAGCTTGATAACATAACATATCTAAGGACTTCACAAGGGTTATAGTAAATTTTGGTGTATAATATTATGTATTTCGGAATATATTGTGGAATTAAATTATAAAAAATTTTAGAAAATGATGATCGTGGTGTCTGAGGATTGAATCGTATACATTTTCATTACCATCAGTTTTTATTTTTCAAGAAATTTTGCTTTTAAATGTTATCTCTAAATTGAAATTAATGTCTTTTTTTTATTTTTTAGATTTCATAATCTTAAATATTCTTCAAATAATTTATTCCTTTCTAACAATATGGATATTATATAACTTCTTATGCAACCTCCATGTGAGACAACCCCGTGGTCACCATTGTGATACATTTTAAAGGAGAAATTAATTATTGGGGTTTTGTGAAAAAATTCATTTCCCTCATATAATAATGAGGAATATATAGTAACAATAATTCTAGGGAATAAAATTAAATCATCAATACGTTCCCTATTAAATAATTTGATATGTAATCTATAGGGGTGAACATTATCATTCAAATGATCTATTCTATAAGAATGAATACAAAAAACAATACACTACATTAAAAAACCTGGGTTTAGTAGAATATATAATTCACAATTGAGTAATTATTCCCAATAGCATGAAAAAGAATTTTGTGATCTCATCCCATGAATTTTTACAAATGTACAATGAAATAATCATCCAAATTAAACTATGGTATTGATTACCCATGATGTTACTCAGATCCAAGGTGGACTCTCCCCATGGGTTTGGTAGTAATGTATTTTATAATAATACAATTACTATCTAAAGTAATTCTATATAACCAAACCTCAATGTACTTATGTTTGAATCATTCATTAATCGTCTAAGATCCCTATTTGAATGGTTTACTCATGGGATTTCATTCCAATAAAATAAATACTAAATAGTACCATCATTAATACATGACATTAAAATTTATTACATTTCAATCACCGTGAAATAATGTACCACAATTACCATTATAAAATTTTATATCATGGTTATTACATGTTCTAACTATTTATTTATCATGGGTAAACTCCAGCTTATATGTTCACATTTCAATATGTTATTTAATAGTAATACCATCCTTAAAATTCATTATTATCATTATTAAACATATCACACATGGTACCCATCAAGGGCCATTCTAGATTTTAATTAAATTAGGCCATAAATAACATAAAATTTTTTATATAATTTTTTGAAACTGGAAAATATTAATTTCAAATCCAAAGAATATTGATGATTGTGAAATTATTTTTTCAAATTATTATTTAAAAAAATTATTCTATTTGTTTCCATTTAAATATGGTTCAACATTTTATAATAAGAAAAAACATTCATTATATACTATTTGGTTTCTATTCATAAAGGCTATAATATTTCATTACTCAAAACTATGGTCAAATCCATATAGGGAATATAATCCTAATCATCCAGTAAACAAGACCTATAATTAATTATAACATACATTTAATTGAGGTGAAAACAGAATAGAAGGATATAATTATTTTTTGAGGTTATCATTTAAAAAGGAGGTGAGACTACCCAATTGATTATTTTTAAAACAAAACATGACTATGAGAAAGTTTAGGTGAAGGGGAACCATTTTTTATTCCATTTGTATTTCATTTATAGCCTGGAAACTCAATAAATAAGCTCATTGAAGAGTATTTTTAGGAACCCAAACATCAATTATCTATGTTTTCTATCCATACATAAATTAAGATTAACAACCCCATGGAGGATTGTGATATGATCTAGTCACAAAATGTGGAAAACCCCTACAATAAAAATAGAGAAAAAATTGTAATGGTATTCTCGGGAATACTAAATCAAGGAATCATGGAAACCCCGTATTCTTATAGGAATTCCAACATTATACAATGGAACTATAATTGATGTGAATTATCATAAGAACCAATATCAGTTGAAGAAGAGGTGGAGAAGAATTTAGGTTTTGATAGGGAGAAACTAGCATGATTCGTTTTTAAACAACACAAAACCCCCCAAAAAATGGAAGAACGTGGAGGAAGATGGGAGAAACCTCTAGTATGAATGATCAATAGAGAGGTAATAAATAGTGGATTCCTCAAAAGAAACATGAGGGGATATAATTCTATTTATTCCTTATAAAATCGACACTAGATATCTGGTGGCAATAATGAGTGGTTTGTGCCACTCCTAGACAACCTTTTTCATCTCATGTAGGTCCAGAAGAAAGCACATGGATAAAAATTGAGGGTAATTCTATTTCTCGACTCATAACACAAGATAGCGCAAGGCTAAAATATATTTAATGTACCTATCGAGTTTAGTATGATCATATGTGAGGCCATTGGCTGCCTGGTGGATACATTTTATATCCTGAATCACTTAACCTTCCTATTTTTCATTATCCATACTACTAACCATCTATTAACCCCAATTTCCAAATTAAAAAACTAAATTTCGTGGAAAAATCATTAAAATAATAATTCAATTATCAGTTCTTAAATGGATCCATTGAAAGCTACATGAATGTTGGCTGAATAGGTTTACAAAATTTTGTACATAAAATGCGACATTGAAAATAATACATTGAGAAAAAAATCCCATTATCCATGATGTTAGTATGAGTGACTAAAATTAAATATAAAATATGGTATTGAAAATTAATAGTCATGGATTTTATCATAACCACATTCATGTGTACCTATTCATCTCTATTGGAAATTATAGTGATGGCAGTAATGATGAACATGACTTTCATAGTGTTTATCAAAGTGTAAGGACCCATGTTATATATTTTGCTTAAATAACATGTCTAGGATAAATTTTTAGGCGGTTGAAAAAATTATATATTATGAATGAATTTGGATTACACATATTACCCATCATATCACTTTTTTAATTAAAATAAATTATGTATCATAGAGGACAAATAGTCATGGATTACTGAATAAATAATTCTATAATTTAATAGGTGAAATAATATTATATTTTAGCTTAGAGGTGTGTAATTTATTTTTATTTTATATATATTATTATATAATACATATAAATAACAATGAAATTCTTATGAATTTCATCTTATAGAATTATTTTAGACAATAAAAGCTATATGGAAACTAATGATAACATAAAGTAATAATGATGTATGTTACATGGTCATCCATTTCATTAATTTTTTTATTTACTTTAGTATTATGATTTATTATTGTTTTTACTATTATTATATTTTGAATTTCTTTTTATTAATAATTTCTCCTGTTTTTGAAAAATAAAAATCATTTAAAAACCAATATTTTTGGAAATTTTTTTTATTCTATATTAAATATGAACAATCACTTTGAGGTGATGATATAAATAATTCATTTTATGTAGTTTCATCTCAATATTATGTGAGTGTTATGGGAAATGTTTTATTTTGACTTTTCTTATTTTTTATTTCATATAAATAATTTTATTTAGAAACCACATGCTTGTGAAATGTGTAGATAAAAACGATATATATTTGTTCATGTAAGCAGTAGAAGAGAGAAAACTCAATCAATGATATAATTTTATAATAAAGAGATAAAACATAATAAAAGACTTATATTTGTGCTCCCATGAAGTAGTACGAGGATAAATTTTTTTCTTTTGATCCTTAATGTATGAATGGAAATAGATCCAACACATTAAAAAAAATTGAAATTAAAGAAAAATTGAAGGGTTTACCATTCTGATCATTTAGAAACATTGAGTTTTCAATATAAAAATTATAAAACTATTGAAAGAGTATTATTTATAAATGGATGATGCAGGAAAATTTTAAAAATGTTTTAATTACTTTTAACTAAATGAAATAATTTGAAATTTTTATTATTCTTATTGACTTGGGTTTCATCATTTAGTTATATCAATTTAAAAAAAGTTTAATTTTTTAAAATATTAAATTGTATTTTTATTCTACACATTTTAATCATGGAATATGGTTTCCAATCATTCAAAATATTTGTTATAAATTGAAATGAGATTATAATTTGTCATTGTAAAATATTATTATTCCATCAAAAATGACCTAATACATGGTTTTCCTCAATTTGAAAAAAAATATTCTTGTAAGATTTATTGAACCGTATCAAAATTCACAATATATTAGTTTAATCCCATCTACGTGAGGAAATAGAAGTGAAGTAAAGGGTGGATTGGGGGATTTTTATACATGATTTTAAAATTACATTTGTTTTATATTACAAAATTTAATAATTTAATATTTTCTTTTAATTCCCCACATTTGGGCTAACACATGAATATTTATTGGTAAATATTTGGATGATATCTTCATTCAATATTAAAAATTAATATTTTACTATCCATATCTTCTATAATAAATAATATAAATAAATGAATTCTTATTACTTTCCTAAGAACAAATAATTGATAGATACCATATTGGATACCATACATTGATGTCAATGTATATGGTTATGAATAGAAATGAATGAAATCATATATGAATAACATAGGAATAGATCACTGAACGTATGTGTTAAAATCCCATAAAATACTAATGTATAAATGTTTACAATTACTAGTAATGAAGATACACAATAAATTTTTTATTTTATATTTATGAATACATATTTTTTTTAATTATTATAAATGATTTTAACCATTGTATAGTTTGAATGAAAACAACTATAATTTATATAGAACTTCATATAAAAAATATGGGACTAAGAAATAATAGTAGATAAATATTATATGCATATAAATATTTTAGGATGCATCAAAACATGAAATTGGTTGAAATGATTTAAATATTTAGTAAAATAGTGGTTGAGATAATTGGTTTATGAGAAACCAGAAGGGATTAATTATTGGGGGAATATATTTATAGTGAATTAATTGATAAGTCTAATAAATAAATTGATGAAAAATAAAAAGTAATGAAATTTTATGGACAATTCAATACATTTAATGACTCATTTAATAAAAAATACAATATCAAACTCACATACTTCAAAAAATAGGAAATGAATAAGGAAAGTAGAGTTTCATTCATATAGATTCATGTTTTTTGTAGTGAATCCTCTGATTTTAATGTTCAAAATATAGATAAAGAGTTAAAAGAAAAGTTCTTCATGTATAAATCACACATATAAAATAAGTACACATTCTAATAAATAATAAATAAATAAGAAATGTGAATTAATAATGAATAGAATATATAGTTTGACCGATAATAAATTTTATTTAACAAATATTACTTATTAGTTGTGACAATATAAAATTAATACCATGGCAGATTTAATTAATATCAATAATGTAATAATAAGTAATTTTTCCAATAATGTATAAATTGTAAATGAAACACTCTTAGAGTTTTAGTGAGGACAACTCCATGAGTGAAAACAGTAAAAGTATAATGAATTAGAATATATGTATATATATATATAAATGTTTAAATTAGGTTAGTTCTATTAATATGATAATTTTAATAAAAATACTTTATTAATTATTAAAATAGTAACTGCGATAATAAACAAGATGGTTGAGTATCCCTAGACCCAAACTAATGGATATTCTACTAAAAACCCATTATTTAAATATATTATATGATACAATATGATATGAAACTATATTTATGTTTACATCATATCAGATAATACATCATTAAATCTAGAAAAAAATCACAATTTTTATAAATTCAAACATTAGTGTCTTTGAGGACCAGTGACATATGAATTTTATCAAGTTATACCATTGAGAATATCTCAAAAATCGAACAAAACATAAAACTATTATAGACATTTTATATATTATACCAATCATTATAACCAAATGAATGGAAATATTAGAATTTTTTTGAGAGAAAAAAAATAAGTATGGGAAAAATATTCAACCTTTCATTAAAGATTAGGTATTAGTCATATATGAAAACATGAACATGGATGAAATTTCATTTTAAAAGATAATATAACCAAAATAATTTTTTATAGTTAATTATATAAGGACACATAATATAAAATTAGAAAATAAGAACCCTGGATGTTTTTTGTGGTATAATTTTCTTTTATACTTGAGAGAAGGGTTATAATCATCGGTATATAGAAAAAATGGAATGAAACCGAAAAATATAATGGTAATGAATTATAGTTGAAGCATAAGGAATGAAAATAATGTGAACCAAGATACTAATATTATGTTTCTGAATAACCTCTAAATAGATATTATTTTGTCATGATCATACAAAAACATGTGAATAATGATTCCCATAACACATTAACATAAATATATTGTAAAAAAATATCCCTTCCTGATGGTCACACAATTAAAAAGTGGGAAAATATTCTTTTATCACGTTCAGTCAAAAAATATATGAACAACTATTCTCACAACCAGTTCACCCCAATATTCATCATATCATGTTCTATAAAACCATATACAATTCATTAAAGGGATATATAGGACCCAAATTTTCAAAATTATAATAATAAATATGTCTATAGTTATAACATGAAAACAATCATAATTTTCACAATACTTAATTAACCAATGGGAAAGGGACCCGTTTAATGTAAAACATTACAAGATTGTTCTATAAGGTGTAAAGCGAACTTATATATATGGGTTCATAGAAACATATCCACATTATAATATGAGGAATATAAAATAGTTGTCTTCATATATTGACAAAACATTTTTATGTTATTAGATAAATCAATTTTAAAAATATGATTGATGATCCAATTATAAAATGGTTAAGAAATTCTCAAAAGTTTTTATTTAAAATTAAATTTATTGATCATGATTTTTTTCTAATATTATAATTTTAAATAAATATTTTTATGAAGAATTTTTTTATTAATAAATTATGAATTCCTTCCTACAAACACATGCAAATTAGATCCTTTTTGAAATCAATAATTCCTTTAAAAATAAAATATTTATTTTAAAAAACATTTGAATATTTACTTTTCTTTTCAATTTCATCAATAATAAAAATAATTTGGATATTTTTTCAAGAAAATATAAAGTAATATTCATAAATAATAAATCTCATATGTCGTTATAAACCATAAAACTATTCTTTTATTTTTTGTAAATAATGGCAAATAGTTAATTTACAAGTTACATTCAACAATCATATAAAAAATTATGCGAAACCAATTGATAACATTTATTAATAAAATTATATTTAATAATAGGGAACTTTGACGTTTATAATGTGTTATAATAAATTTATAATAACATATAAAACATACAATAATGAAAGGGAAATAATATTAATATTTTAAACTATCATTTTTGAGAACCCGCATCATAAAAATGTATAAAAAAGGAACTTCAAAGGTGGATAAGGGAATGATAAAAGTCAGAAAATATAAAACATAATTGAATTATAAATATAACATAAAACATTTTTTAAAAGGTTAAAATATGGTGTTAAATAAGAAATGATCAATAATTTGTATGGGAATTATTCTGAACTATTTTTAGTTTTTGTGAAAGAAGTTCATTATGGTAAAATATTTTTACTCGAAATTTACATCACAATAGATGGGAAGAAAAAATAAAATGTAGTAAAATAATAGTGTGGATGAAATAATAATTTATGAATTTAGCTCATGTAGAAGTTTTATAACTAACCAAATGTGTATTGATTTAAAAAACATTCTTATAGTAAAGGTTACACAAGAATTAGATAAAGATTAGAAGGAAATACTTAAATAGAAATTCAAATATCATTTCATTAGCCATATTTTCTATAACAAAATGGTATATTTTAGTCAATACAAAATATAAAATACAAGAAAGATTACAATATAAAACATGTCTCATGGAGTTATAAATAGTGACTAATAATCCATACCACCCTTGTATCCTTTGAATTGAATTTCATTTAATGAATGAAAAAAATATAGATCTTGAAACCCCATAAGTTACATGAATATGGTAAAAGATATTCATTTGGATTTACTGAACCAATATAAAATATAACACAATTAATAATAAGAAACAATTCTAAAGTAATTAAAATTTGAGACAAATAGCCCCATACCTTAATTCCTGACATGAACAAAAGTGATTGAACATCCTGTATAAAGAAATAAATATATTAAAAATATATTTATGAACCTAATTTAAAAATATATCCTTTAATAAAATATAATTTTTAATTATTCTCTACATGTATTTTATTTACTTATTATATATTTTCCATATTGGAGTGTGATTAATCATGGTCGTTTTGAACTAAAAGCATATTATTGATGTTGTTCTTTATAGTTTCAATTTTTTATCATTCATGGATAATAAATTGTATAAGAGTTTATGTTTTATAACTATATATTATTTTATAATTTCATTTTTTGTGTTTTTTACTTACGCACCATATTGTTGAAATCAATGATTATCATTCATCAATGATTTTGAATGAAAATACATTGGATTTTAAATTAATGACTTTAATATTTATATTAACATTCCAAAAAAATCCTTATATCCTTATTTATAAAATATATTATCAATAAATATATTCTCGTAGAAAGCAATGATATTATCTCATAACATTATTATTGATGGTTTTTAACTTCCCCAAACATGTATATACATTTATTTATCAATGATTGTGGTAATAAAAGACTATTATTTTGGAATAATATCATTATTATAAATGAGTACTAATATTGTGTGTGTATTTTTTATGCAATGAATCATATTTTAATATATATTAAGAAATAAAAAATTCCAGTAGATGAATAATGTGATAATTACATCATGGAGGTAGTAGTCTGCATAAACAAAACAATGACATTTTCATTCTTATTTTTGGGATTTTGATACGGTGGTTAATATTTATTACCAAAATATAACAAAATATATTATATGATAAATGATAAATTCATCATATACAACTAGGGAAAATATATAAAACCATGATATTTTAAAAGAAGAATGTTGGTTTTGGTAGTTTAATTGAAAAAATATATTGATCATGGAAGATAATATAAAATGAAAAGACATTATTACATAATTATTTTTTAATAAATATGATCTATTTCATACCTTACTGAACATGAAACTGAAATTATAAATTAATGACATTATAGTAAATCGTTATAACCTAGCCTATAAATTGACAATTAGGAATTGTAAAAACTAAATTTTTAGAATTATATAGTTTACAAAAGTATGAAAAAATCATTGGTAAACTATTTATTATAAATAAAATAATAATATATAGATTCAAAAGAATTTTTTTTGAAAAATATGATATTTATATAATGTGGTTTCATCCCCTTTTTAATATAATTTTTAAAATAAATTTTTACTAATTCTATAAAATATATTTGAATAAAAGAAATTCATTTTTGTAATCATAATTTTCAAATTTTCTTAGGGTAATTTTTTTAGGATTTTTATAAAATGATTTATTTTTGTACCCAATTTAAGTTATTGGAAAAAAATTCATATTGAATTTTTACATTAAAACCTTTAACACGTATAAGATTTTTTTTCATTAGAAAATCACTTTTTCATCTGGTGTGAGAGTATAATTTTAAATTTTATACAACCAGCACTAAAACGTTATTTTGAAAATATAGATTACATGTTTTAAATAAATATAATAAATATAATATTATATGTTAAAATAAATATTTTGATCATAATTAAAAGTAAATGTAGAAAAATTAAATTAAAATGTTACAGGTAAAATAGATTTACTAGTAGGGAAATTAAAATAATAAAGATTAAAATCACCTAAATACATTTCAAAAAAAATGATGGATATATATAGACCTTAAAATAAAAAAGTATCAGAAATGAACTATTCTGGAGTATTTTGTCATGTTAGAAATGTTGGTGCAATTGATTCTATAAAAAATAGATTTTTTCCCTCTTCCCCAATAAGAAAAGGCCACCACCTCTACTCCACACATCCCAATTAAATAGCCATTTTTAAGACAATCCCTAACCAAATCACATTATTACACCAATTCCAACATCACAGATCTATTAGTTTTATCAAAATTATATCCTAGGATGGATTTTTTAGAAAACATAATGAAGGTGTATGAAGAAAATGTAATATTATTAAATAATTGTTTTAATATTCATTCTTATTCCAATATATTATAGTCATATTAATCCATATTATATAATAATTATGTATATATCATATAATAAGATGTTATAATATTATTTCAATTACCTATATCTATTACATTTTTCATCAAATGGGAAACAAAACAGTCGATTGTCTATGTGGAAGAATAAAGTCTCGTGAACCTATGTAATTATTCTTTATTCCCCACCATTGAATACTATATATAATGATCTATTCGACACATTTATAATTTATTTATTAGATTATTATACATTTTATGGTTTAATATCATATATCCATTCTTAGGTTAATCATTGTTTTAAATATGATAATGTTGCGTTTATGTACAAAGGACTACAACCTCACAAACTGAGGGGATTTTTTTATATACGATTCACATTGAAATTAATATGGAAAAATTGAATAAAAATATTTGATGAATATGAAATGATATTTATGTTATAAAATTAATACATCAGCCAATTCATTACCCTTTCCCTCATTAATGAAAAGACATCATTCCTTGTGTGTATGTTGGGCCTACCATCACGATGAAGTGATATGATTCAATTTACATATCCAAAATTAAAAATCTAAAAAATATTATATAATTGGTACATATTCTATTTTTTAAATTAATTTAATTCTTGAAATTATGGGACTCTACCATAGGTATAAGAACTTTAATATTCACGATCAAACAGAAATGAGCAAACCAAATAATAAACAATTGAAGCAATGATTATAATGAAATAATACTAATAAATGGGTTGTAAAAAGTTATGAAAAGATTTTTTTATGAAATTTTAAATATGAATAAGTTTCTAGTATAATTTAATAACATTATTAAAACCATTCTATAGGATGTTAATGAAATATTATCTAAAATGTATTATGATATAAGGGACATCGTCTCAATATCCCTTTATTAAGGTTTATTGTAAAGTCAACCTCATAATTATTTTTGTGTATATACAACTGATTTTTCATGTAGTATCATGAATAATTCTTAATTAATTTTATTTTCATTGTTGATTTTAATTATTACATAAAATTATATTTTTCTTTGAAATTACCATGTGTTAAATAATTGAAAACTATGTTTTATTTAAAAGTGTTTTATTACTTCTTCATTATCTATGAAAATTCATTGGTACTATATTAAAATAAATTTAAATACTATATATTATTTTTAATTTCAAAACATATATTTACATTTGACTCATATAATTGATTCATTGATTAATTCTCTTTTCAATGTTACGATCTTTACAAGGGTTTATTTCATATTATCATTTTATTTAGGTAATATTTATACTTGAAATTTTCATTGAAGGAAATTATATGATCGTTTCCTCATAAAACAATTAATTGTATTCTCATATGATTATACATGATGTACTAATTTAATATTACCGAAATCATTTCATTTGTAATTGAATCGATTGTTAATTTTTTTATTAAATATGAGATCATTTCTCACTTTGGTCAAAAATCCATTTTCTTAAACAACTATGTCTTCTATAAAATGTCTCAAAACGTATTTAAAATTCCCCAAATAAAATATTAAATAAATTTCCACACATGTATTAATATTTAAAATATATTTTTAAAAGAATCATCATGTCATTATCCTTGTAATAAAATTTTTTATTTTACAAAAAATATTAAATGAATCATTATTTTGATATGTACGACATATAAAAAATATTCATCCATAAATATAAAAATTGGATTTAACAAATTAATTATAATATTCAATGGATACATTCATTAAAAAAAATTCAAAATATTTTGTGAACCTTTTAGTTAAGAATCAATTTTCAAAGTGAAAAGGTTAATTTTTTGAAGAATGTTTTTAATGACTGATTATTGTATTTATATTAATCAATGGAATAAAAAATTTAGTATACATTTGATCAACTAGAGATATGTTTTATTTATACCACAATTATTATTTATCTAGATGTTTTATAATCATTTTTACTAGGGACTACATTATTATTTTTTCTGGATTAATTATTGTAATCAGCAAATTTTCCTTGAAATATTCAATTTATGTTTTGCATTGGACATTAAATTCCCCATAAATAACCATAGTATTAATCATGTAAATAATTATTTACTAAGAAATCTAATATTTATATATAGTATTTTTTTACATTGGATGTTATGTTATTGAAATTGGAAATTATTGGTAATATATATTCCTCTATCAATGTTCAAATCTTTTGATAAGGAATATCATTTATTAAAGAAAACAATTATTCAATACATGAGGAAAATATTAGAAATAATGATATGAATTAGGTAGGTTATAGATATCCCCTAGATTTATTTATTTTTTCATGAGACAAATTAGTTGTATAACCAATGTTAAATTGGTTTCTGTTGTATATCTACTCATCTATTTTAATCTATTTTATAAATATTATTGATAGTATAGGTATCAAGATTCATGGGATCATGATATCCAATGAATAAGAATATCATTTATTAACAATTTCATTCTCATTAAAATTTCTATTTATTAATGAAATTATTTCTAGATTCATTTCAATTTCATTTATAATGATTAAAAGATAATCATTTTTAGTTTTAAACCATTCTAAATTTATTATGTCATATAAAATTTAATTTTTAATGTTAGTGGCTTAATAAAAAGATTTTTCACTTATTTAATTTTTTGTATATGCTATTACTTATCTTGTAAGGATGGTTAAGTTAATGATTAATTGTAATGTTTGTTCAGATATTTAACATTTGATTCTATTAATGCCTGAATGGTTATTATCTATTTACTCTTGATTGTTTAATGTTTATTTTACACATACTGTGAATTCGATATCACCCTTAATTTGATTTCATTCGAAGTAATTAGAGAAGTGCAATATGAATGATATGAATGGATATTCTAGAGTTAATATTTCTATTGTAATAAAATTAATGTAATTTGTTCATTCAAATGTATTATAAGAATCATGTATATATCATGATTCCTAAGATGACTAAACTATTAAATCTATCAGGTTGATATTACTTTAATATTATGACTATATAATTATAAAACTACCAACTCTCGTCCATTAGGTTCAATGTCATTTCAGTTGGTATTAGAGGTATGTTTAGTAGAATCATTGGAGACTAGATATAGGGAAACATTTATTAGTTTTGAAAGCTCTTTAATAGGATTTGAGAATTTGAAAACTAACATCAAATTATTATAGTATGTTAGAGATTATATGGGTTTCTTATAAATATATCCCTTCCATGATACTAAAACATTACATGAGTTTAAAAAATATGTACCTTGGGTTAATATATATTAATATAGAACATCTGGACTAACTCGATTGTTATATATTACATGAGAACAAGACTTATTATTTTTCTACATTAACACTCCTAGGGGATATGGTGTTGATAATACACAATTTCATTATAACAATTCTAAAGGCTGTGAATATATTATGAAAATGTATAACCACATTTATGAAAAAAGTATCTTAGAAATAAAAATATAGCATGATTTAGACATCCATGAAATGAATATGGGTTTTCCCAATATGATTATTGGTTCTCACAATATTATTTTTTGTTTTAGAATATGGATGGAACCTGAAAAAATAATCTTATCCTTATATATGAATAAAAATATAGGGACTACTAGAAACCCAATTGGATTATGGATAAAGAGAAATATATCATAATTATTCATACTCTATTATCCTAAAAATTTATTACAAAACCAACACCTAAATCATCTATTTAATTAAACAAAAAATAGAAGGATAAAGTTCACTAATATCTAAAGTGGTGGATACAATGGATAAATGAATTCATGATTTAAATCATGTCATAAAATTGGAAATAGACACCCAAGAATGTCTCTCAATATATTTGCAAAGGTGTTTGTTTGTATAAAATATTGAACGAATGAAATGAATTAGTGATAAAAAATTAGAAGTACAATAGATGGAAATAATTTTTTTTCCTAGGGATCCATTTATAGTACTTTTTCTAAAATGTGGGGAACCTATAAATTTTCTGAGTCAACTAAAGATTCTAAAGGTCAGCCCCTTGACTAAGAAAGTTCATATGTTGAAATAAAAATGATGAATTATTAATGTATTGGGATTCTGGATTAAAATTTTAAAATTATTTTTTCCAATGGTATATTAATAATATTAATCATGAAATATCTACGGATTCTAAAAAATTTTAGATGCAAGTATTTCTTTGTAAACATAAGTGTTATAGATAACTAAATTAGAATATTGTTGATAATAACATAAATATCCAAAATGACCATTTTGAATTATTTTTTGTAAGAAGATAACATGAGTAAGGATATTTTCGAAAATCCATTATGGGAATACAACCTACTGTTTTAGTATAAAAAAATTTATTTGAGGAAGAATTCCCATTTTATATTTAATATATTTTTAATATTTAAGGATTTTATTATATTATATGATAAAATAACTATGGTTAAATATAATGTTGTACATTTATAATAATTATATTAATATGTTTTTTTAAAATGGACAACCAGCATACTGTGTGATAAACTATGACATCCAAGAAGGTTGTGGGGTTTGAATCCCCCACTGAAGGATGATAAGAGTTTAGAACCAACCATTGTCATAAAAAATATTATGGTTAATGTATCATTATTTTTACATAAATAAGTTTATGAGTCAATATTATTTATGAACCAGTGGTTTTTCTAATGAGTTTTATGGTTTAATAACATGAGAGAACCATATTTATTTTGGAAATTATTTAGAAATTAGTATAAGGACCATTCAATCATTTATGGATATTATTATCCATTAATAGTTAAATTTAGTTCCTAAGGAAAAAAATATTCCTTTTTGGATATTAATTAATTTGTTTAAGATATGAAATTGAAATGGATACAAGAGAATACAAAGTAAAAAATATTTCTTAACAAATAGAAATATATTAATTTAGAGTATTTCCATATATTCCTATATAGTAAAATAATTCATCAAAATTAAGAATAAAATCAAATAAAAACCATACCACTATTACTTTTATATCTAATGAATCAATTTTCATTTTAAAAATAATTGTTTATGATATTGTGTTTATTTAATTTCTCTTGATCATTAACTTTCATATGATCAATGATCAGAAACACCCTCTACAATTATTTTGGAAAGGAGCTTTTATTCCATGTCAATATCTCTACGTACAACCAATGTTATCATACCTAGAAATATATTTATTTTTTATTCCAAATGATCATTCATACATATATTTATATATTTTAAGAGTATGTTTTATTAACCATTTAAATCTAGATAGTTTTCAAGAATATAATTATAAAATTTCAAACCCTTGATTTATATGTATATATTGAAATTATGAGAAGAAACTTTATTAAATGTGGGGACAACTTAACACATCAATATTTTAAAAGAGTAAATTAAGGTATGATAGTGTTAAATACATAAAACAAAATTATTAAATGATTATGTAACTCTATAAGAATTCATGATATATTTATTTTTAAATCAATTAAATATTTTCAATATCATACGAAACAAGAAACACTAAGTCTAAATACACCATAATATTATATAATGTTGAAAAATATCTTTTAAATTTCTTGGCAATGAATATAAAAAAATATATTAAAAATATGTGTTTTAAAATTTTATAAAAATATTTATTGGTTAATATTGATGAAAAAAATAATAATCATTTGAAACAAAAAGACATTTTTCCATAAATAATTAGTTTGTATAAAAAACATTTTATCATGTTTTTAAACCTATTTTAAAATTAATTTTGACCAAATTTTTTTTTAATAAATAATCATAAGATTTATAAAATAATATTAATATTATTTTGTTTTTATGTTTTTATGTTTTTAAATTGTTTGATTGTTCGATGAATAGATTATAATAATGTTTTTTTTCAAAAAATTCCATTTATTTTCATTAATTTAGAATGTTAAATTATATATTAATTTTTTTAATTAAATTTTTTTTTAATTATATTATATTAAATAAATATTTTGTTAGAGTAATCAATTTATCAATGAATTTTGATATAAAAAAGTATATAATTATATGAATTTTCTCATTGGAAACTCTCTTTTTGTAACATTAGTGGGTATAATTGAGAATTGGATTGTGAAACCAAATTTAATTTAATTTTAAAAATAGATTACATATCTAGAATAATAATTATTTATATTATCTATCAATTTTAACATAATTTTCTACCACTGTGAATTATAAAAGATATATATTTAAATTATTTTGGATAAGTTAATGATTGATTTACTGGGGTGGTAATAAAAAACAATAAGGGTTCAAATGAAAAAAAGTCTAAATAAAATTTTATTGATATATATATGTAGAAATTATCAACTATTAGTGTAAATAAATATCAATATATAGTATTGAGGAATATTAAAAATATGGGTGTTATTAATTCTTTAAAAAAATTTCATTTCTCTACTCTCCCACACATATAAATGGTAACCCCATATACTCTATTATTTAATCATTAAAATACTTCTCGATCACCAAAAAAACATTTCTTACATACACCATTATAATAAATATACGGAATTTTATTGATCATTATGAAAAACATGGATGAATTTTGTTGCAAAACTAAATAAGTTTTCTGAAGAAGAGGCAACGTTCTAAAATGAGCATTTTAATTTTGTTTCATCTTACACCATATTAATATATATTAAATCATGATTAATTAAATAACAACTTCTATTAAAAATAATGAAATATTATTATGTTAATTTCATCAACAATATCAACATTAGTTTTCATAAAATGGGAAATAGAGTCCTGATCTTGTGTTTGGATGACTTCCCCTTGCGAACCTATGTTGTTCAATTTTCATCACCACCTTCCAAGGAATGATATAATGATTTAATAAAAAAATTTATATGATATATTATTTTAATATAATTCTATATGTTTAATATATCATGGAAAATCATAAAATAAATTACATTTAAAGGACAATTGTGTAGCTCATGTGTATGGTAGATTATAGCCTCATGAAGTAATGTGATTCCCTTTTCAATTAATTTTACATTGAATGTAATAATGTTAAATTTATGTAAAATATGTCACATATAGGATATTATACATATTTTTTAAAATTAGTATATCACCCTATAAACTTACCGTTCATTTGGAATTGGAATGATATAGTCAGTCTTGTGTATGTTTAGTCGACCATCTCCTCAAATCAATGTGATTCATTTTCCATATCAAATCAGGAATAATGAATCTCAAATTGTTTATAATGATAAAATTTGAAATTTAAAAAATTAATATAATTCATTATATAATTTCTATTTATTGAATATACATGAATGAGATATTTGAAGAAATAATAATCTTGGGAAAATATATAAATTAACACCCTAAACAATAAAAATAATTAAATACTATTTACAAATAGGGGTAAAATGTTTTAATAAGGTCATATATGATATTAAAAATTATAATATAGTTAAGGTATCAATTAATAACATTTTTAAAACTAATATATAGTATCTTAAATCATTTTCTACAAAAAAGATTCACGAGGCTATAAATTTCATCACAATTTCCCATAATTGATGCAAATTGTAATATTATGCACCGAATTTCTATTATAAAGTGTATATTCCAACACTTTTCTTTAAAAATAATTAATATTTCATAGATAATGGTATTATATGTTTTAATATTAATTAATTCATATAATGGTATTTGACATAAAATTTCCTAGTGGTAATGAATTTCACAAGTAAACAACTTTTAATTGGGTTATATTACATATTCATTCAGTATAGAATTCTATGATTATTTGTTAATATATTTTTTTAACTTATTATGTTTTATTTCCAATTTATTATTTTGTTTTACATTTGATAAATATAATTGATTTATTTTTCAGTTATCTCTTTAATGATTTGATCTACTTATGTATTTATTTCACAATCTCAAATTAATCATGAATGATTATAATAGATTTTCAATTGAAAATAATTAGTCATAAATTATATAATATATACCAATAATTTTCATCAAATCTAGTTATTAAAAATTTATTCATGTAATACTTCCATATTATATTATTTTTTAATTAAAATGATTGAATTGTTTTAATTAAATATAACGTCATTTATTTCTTCAGTCAAAAATAATTTTTCTTCTTAATCCATGTATTATAAAATTTGAAAAATGATTTGAAAATTATCAAATTTAGTTTACTCGTGTTAAAAATTTTTAAAAATGTTTTGACAAGAATTTTCATGTTATTTTCCAACAAACGGTTATTTGGATTTTTCTAAAAATTGGAAAAAGACACATTATTTTAATATGTTTCACATGTTTATAATTCTATTGAATAATGACCACTAAATATATTAAATCATTATTCATAATATTAATATTTTATTTTTAATGAAAATTATTTTCATAACTTTTTGTGAACATTTGTTAAAAAAAACAAATTGAAAATTCTATTTTCCTAAAGAATTATTTTAATGAAATGTTTATTGTATTTGTATTCATCTATGAGATAAATATATTATTGTACTTATGATCCACTTGAGGTATGTTTTATTTATATGACGCCAATTAAATAATTGGATAATTTATGATACTTTTTTCATGGTAATTTATTAACATTCCATTTCTAGATTAATTTTGGTTTTCATTGACATTCCAATAAAATTTCCAATATCAAGTCACCATCAGAGATAGTTATTATGCTAAATATCAATATTACTTATCATGGAAATATTTAATATATAGAAAATTATTTTTTTATAAAAATACTATTTTTTGATGAATTTTTGTATTATTAACAAGGGAAACTGTTGTTAATCTATATTACCTAATCAATTTGAATATTTAATGATAAGGAATATAGTTACATAATTAAATCAATTATGAAATATATGAGGATTGACTTTGAAATGATAATATGTGTCAGGCATGATTATTGATATCCTCATTATGAATTTGTTATCTCCAGAGATGAATGAATTTTTATCAATAGATAAATGGTGTTCAGGTGTATACCTACCCATCAATTATAAACTATCTTGTTAATGGTATTAATAGTAAAGGTATAATGATGAATTGGATAATTTCATCATATAATTAATACTTTATATCCATAATAATTCAGTTAATATTATCCCTATGATTTTCAATCATGTTATCTCGTCATTCATTTTCATTATGAGTTTATCGATTAAATGGATGTTTTTTTCACTTTTTATCTTTTACATATTGATTATGTCTTATCTATTCATAATAGTGATTTTATGGATTAAATGAAACTATTGGTTAGTTAATTATGATTCCATGTTCATTATTACATATATAATCACAATATTCATTTTATTTACTATATGAAATGGTTTTTTAGATATTTATCCCATAGTATTGATTATGACTTGTTGATTATTATTTATTTACTCCTAATATCTTCTTGAAAACATAATTCTTACTAATAATATTATCTAACCCAGATTTTTTCTATTCTTAGTATTCAATGATGTGTAAAATGAATGATATTTAATGATATTATTGTGGGAATATTTATACAATTAAAAATTGTAATAAATTTTCTATTTAAATATAATATATCAATCTTGTATATATCTATATTACATAGACTACGATACTATCTACTTCATTAAAATGTGATTCTAGGAATATTCAACCAATTTAATAAATAATACATCAGCTCTAGGATACTATGGATTGGTTTATTCAAATATTTTGTTCAATGGTAAATATGGAAAAAAAGGATGTTAGGTAAAAGATTATATTTACTTAAAAAACATCATGTTTTCACATGGAGGTATCATTATAATGGGAGTACATAAGAAGTAATATTTTTTTAAAGAACTATAAGGAAGTGATAAAGGATTCTAGGGAATAAAATAAATGATATTTTTTGGAAGATACCTATATTTAGATATTTCATAATGGGGTGGAGAGAGGCCCCTTTTAAATGTTCTATAAATGAAATATTTGTAAATATAATAACATAATATAAAGGGATAACATATTTAAAATGTCAAGAAGAATATAAAATGTAAAATAATACAATTATGAAGGGTTATATTCCATATAATCCTCATCAATTAAATCATTTAATTCTTTTAATATGTTAGGCCTTTTAGACTTTTAGTTATCATTTTACCCTTTTTTCTTTTATCGAGGTAACAAGTTTTTACCTAAGAAATTTTTTTTCATGAAAAAGGGAAACTATTAAATGATATAAAAATTATAATTACCCATTCATAATATATATTTTTTATTTTATTTGTAAATGAAAAAAAGGATTTATAACATAGTGAATTTTAATTTAATTAAAAATTGATTAAATCGTAATACAACATAATTTCTAAAATATAGAAAATTGGGTTGTAAAATAAAATCAATTTTTTTAAAAATATAATTTATCTTAAAAAATATAAAATTTTTCTTTATAATTTATCACAATTTATATTTCATGACTAATATTTCATTAAAGTAAAGATATTTGAAAATAATTGTATTATTCAATATTCAACTACAATAAAATATTTTTTGAAAAAAATCCTAAAATTTATAATATGATAATTTTTAAAATATAAGTTCAAAAATGGTATTAATTTTATATATTTAAGAATAAAATATTTATAAATTTATTGGTTTAAAATAATAGTTATTTGAAGAAAATAAATTGTGATATTTCAAGAGACTACAGTCTTCCACCACTTAATTATACATTGACTTCACAATATTTAATCTTCAATTACTAAAAATAGATAAGGGTATCTAAAAGAGACTTAATGAATGATTTAATTTCAAAATTATTATGAAACATAATATCATATTTAATACTAGGAGATACATATTTTCCATGAATTTTAGAATATATTATGATTATCAACCATTTTTGAACTATATTATTCATTATATATAAATGAGTTATAAGAGAGTATATAAGAACACCATTTTAAAAATATTATCACTAATTACTCACATTCCACATTCTCCTTTCGAGGATCAATGGTAAATCAAGTTTCATTCATGTGTAAACTTTGTTAATCAAAATGATCTTAAATTATATATATTATTATTTTCAATAACATAGTTCATGACCCTATTTAATTTAGTGTGATTAAAACAAAATAGATTTATAGAGTAGTGTAATATATTTATATTTTTTATTTGCAATTGTAAACAATTTTTCCATAAAACCTACTTACATGTTCTAAGTGGAATTATTGAAAACATGATTTTTTGTAAAAATATGAATAACATATCATAATTCGTAAAAGAAATTACATATATTCTTATTGTACGTCACCCTCCCAATCGACATAAAAAATAATGCTAATACAAGTTTTGTTTGTGATATTTTAAAAAATCAATAAATTAATATATGTTATTTCCCCAATAAAGTAATATGATATATTTATGTCCATAAAATATGGATAATTTTTTATAAATACAGATCATAATAACAAATAATATTTTGATAGTTTGATATATTATAATGTTACGTCTATGAGAGATATATTTTAGAAAATGTTTTTCGATCAGTCGAGAAATTTATTACAAGGATGATTATAATTAAATCCAAAGGGATGGAAAATAGTGTCGTACAATATTTCATTCATTCCATCCCTACAAAAGATTATTAATATGTTTAAAAATTTTATAAATATATGAAAGAAAACACATGAAAACTAATAATAATTTAATTATATACATTCTAATTCTATTAATAAAAAATAACCTTAATTAGTTAATCATGAGTGGGAAGTTATTTCTATAGATAATCAGATTGAAAAATAAATAAATTTTAAACAATCTATCTTATGAATTCCAAAATTACCCAAAATTTAGACTAGGAAAATATTAGTTAATCATAAATCACTCTCATTATAATATAGGTTTACTTAAGAATTTCTCTCTTATATTTCAAATCTAAATTCATGAATAAAATAATTCCTTCATAATATATTATAAATGGACTTTGATATTACAAATAATATCCCATAGAGTTTCAAATTTTATGTAAAGTATTAGGAACCCTAATTATACACCTCACTGAAGATTGGTTTGATTCATAAATAGCCTCTTTCATGATGATTACTTATAGGTGCATCTGTGTCATAAATATGTTTTTATTCTAATATAGAGAACATATATGTAATTACTAAGAAAAATGAATATTCTCAAAGTCACCAAAATATTACTATATTATCCTATACATAGAACTATCACATATACGTATCTCTATGTATTTTAAAACATTTTGTTACCATATTCCAAAAATATAAAAACTATAGTCCTCAAAAATAATTAAACCTCTCTATCATTATAGCTGAGGCACCCCAGACCCAAACTCATGGATATAAACAATATTTAACAAAATATTATATTAACTTATCTTTATCTTTTTTAAATTTTATATTCTAATCATTAATACTAATATAAAAAACACTCAAAATAAAACATGATTTAGTGAATTTTAGTACCATAAACCAAGAAATCATATTTTAGAAAAATATTGATTATTTCAACATAATTGGACCAAAATAGTATCCCCTCTAAAATTCCCATAATTTATACTTCTCTCAAAACATATGAAATGGAAACATAATAAAGGGTTGATATTATACACTTATTAAGTGAAAAATGATCAATATATCATCAATGGAAGATTAAAATCATGAGATAAAATATGAGAGGGGGAAATGTCTTATTAAAATAAAATGGGACCATTATTGTTGTATTTGGGTCATGATAAAAGGAATTATAATATAAAATGAACAATATAAATCCATGGAAAAATGAGTCGAAACATGAGACATTAAACATGATTGAAGGGGTATAATAATTGGAATATATATAAACTTTCATGGTATTAATACATATCACATTGAGGAAATATTTAAATTGTACAATTATAGAAAACCATGTGAACAAAACTACCTGCATCGTAATCTAAAATAAATTGGTAAAATAAATCCTATCTAACATTTTCAGAACCAAATTGATAAAAAGGATTCATATAATTTTTTTTAAAAAACCACAATAAAAAAAACATATGGAATCTCATTAACATATATGATTTTTGAAAATGGATTCCCTCATCATGATGGAAAACAATCATTTTGAAAAATCATTCTGTATTAGATTCACTCAATAGTTTATCATTTATATTGATATGAAACCTTAAAATATTCATTATAGGGATATATAAAATGTTGATATTGAAAATAATTTTAATAATCAATCATAGTTTTTTCCATTATTTTCACAACCTATCCCCCGAGGCCCGTGTCGTGTCTACCTGAAGCCCGCCTTCCATAGGCCATGGGCTGGTGAAGAGAACCAAAAGGTGTATTCCCTTAAACCGATAAGGAATTGCCATTATATCCTGTAAACACACTCAACCAAGCACAAAACAGGAAATGAACACCAGTAAACTATATAAAAAAATTAGTACTGAAAGTAAGAGGGGCTAGAATACAAGCCTGATAGTAAAGGTACCAGTACTACTGAAATACAATACAACTGAAGAAAGAGAAAGACAACTACTGGGTCATCTTATGAGGTTCCTACCTGAGGGGTAGGTATAGATCGCCTCCTCAACACTCCACATCTGCCTGTCTCCTCTGCATACCGACATACCATATGGTCCACCTCTAGGCATCGCCCAGTCCTGGTACCCTTAGCCTCAATCAGCATAGTCTGTCGTCTACACCAAACACAACGTGGTGCAGGCATATCCCTTGTAGGGGTGAGTATAACAATTCTCAGTTGGGTCCCTAAGACCCTCAAGGTCTCACAAAATCCAAAAAGGATAAACCACAATGCATGAAATCAATTTAAAAAACTACATAGGTATATTCCCAACATATAACAAAGTTATCAAGTATACCCATCTCAATCATGAGGAAACACAGGGTCCAACCCAAAATCCCAAAGCTCAACAGCTCCATAAAAGAAGGAATATCATGGAGTTATGTACCACAGAGGCACACCACATAGAAGAATACTACCAAGGTATTACCACGAAGGAAATTACCACACAGGTACGAACTCAGCTCACACCAAGTATACCTTATGTACAATAGTAGAGATTGTTAGATGTAACTAATGAATCATATTACTCTGATAAGAGGCATACCCACGAAGGATCCCATGTTATAAACCCACACAGGATCCTAGTACATCGTCATACCCACAAAGGTTCCTAGTACATCGTTAGACCCACATTGATCTTAGTACATCATCAGACCCACACTGGATCCTAGTAGATAATCATACCAAGACATGATCTTAGTACATCGTTAGATACACACAGGATCCTAGTACATCACTAAACCCACATAGGATTGTAGTATATCGTCAACCCCACACATGATCCTAGTACATCGTCAGACCCACAATGGATCCTAGTACATCGTCAAACCAACATTGGATCCTAGTACATCATTAGACCCACACATGATCATATTACATCTTCAGATCCACACAGGATCCTAGTACATCTTCGGACACACACATGATCTTAGTACATCGTTAGACCAACACATGATCCTAGTACATCGTCACACCCACACATGATCATAGTACCTCTTCAGACTCACAGATGATCCTAAGCACATACCCACAAAGGATCCATTTCTCAAGTTACAGCTAGCTATAGGGTTCTCGCACTAAGCTCCCTTGATTCTGGGAGGTTTTTTACCTCAAGCCATAGGTCAATACTCCAACTGCCAAAAAGTCCCAGGAATAAGTATCAAAAAGGACCTCCATGTAAAAGGGATCTCAACTCAATATATGATGTGTCAATCAGATGTAATGTCTCTAAGTTATTGGCCTATTTGTCCCGAGCACCCAGTTGGATTCATGTTTGATCCAACCCATACATACACCAATATTATCCAAAGCTCATTGTTGGGTATACCAAAACGCCCATCTCACTCCAAGGTTTCCTGCACCACTGACGGTTTGTCAAACAGATTCTTGTAGCTCAAGATATCGCCGGAGAATCAAAAATGGGTCAAAGTGGGTATGGGTCCAGTCCGACCCGGTCGGACCAACCCGGCCTGGGACGACCCAACCCGGTTCGGGTCGAACCTCCCCAATGGGTCTGGCTCGGCCCACTAGGTGTGGACCGACCAACGCCGGGCAGCCCGACCCACACTGGGTGGCCTGACTTAGCCGCATGTGGGGGGGATTCTCCCACCACCAGCCCTTTAACACCGAACGACTGAAGGTGTTCGGTCGCCATCAGCATGACAGACCCACCATGGGTCCCGCTCAGTCCAGATCAGCCAGCCAAAACCACCACCCCTTCTCCTCCAAGTGGTGCATCGTGTGCTGCCCCTCCACGGTCGAACGAATGCTGGATGCCTTCCTCCATCTGTCACGGCCAGGTGGGCAACGACCCCTTGCTCCGACGGTGGCACGTCGAGTGTTTCCCATCTGTGGCCTACCAAACCCAAACCACCCTAAGTCCACATCCACGACCAATGGGCCACGGTGTTGGTCATCATCCTCCTCCATCGCAAAGAATAAAATGGAACCACAAGATTTTCGGAGGGTTCGGGCCATGTTCGTTTGGCCTGTACCCTCTGCGTAAGAGCGGTTGAAAGAAACTCAAATGAGGTGATACAACATGAGAGAAAAATAAACATTAATCAATCGAAAAAACACTCGTACCTTGTCGTTTTTTGGAGGATGTCACGATGAAGAAGTTGAAGTCATTGAAGAACATAGGTTTTTGTCATCTCTACATGTCACTTATAATTTGGCTTTAGGGTTGGTTCCTTGTTCTTCAATTCATGGTTTGGGGTTGCTCGTCACCGCCATCCGGAACCGGCTCTGTCCTTCCAGTGTCTGGTGTCACCGCACATTACCAGAGCATCGTCGTTTGGTGAAGCCTTTCCAAATTCCTCCCATCAAGCTCCATATAAATAGGAGAGGGGGAGGGTATGTAATGATCCTGGAATTTATGAAGGTTCATTTAATAGGAGCATTCATAAATTTCAGTGATGTTGTTAATTAATATTTTAAAGTCAATACATTTAAGTTATTTTGGTGCAATTAAAATAGTGGTTTCTTAAGGGACTCCCCCATATTAAAGTGGGGTTAGGGTGGTCCCCACCTCCATAAACCCTATATATAGGATTCAATAGAAATAAAATAAACATGTTCCTTATTTTTTTATTTCCTCAAATAACATGAAAAATAACTTTCACCCTAGACATAATACTGTTGAGGCGAAGGTCTCTTTAAGAGAATACTGATGCATGAGTTCAACGGTTTCCTCAGATTTCAATTTCGAGAACCGATTCAAAAGGTTCAAAAACCCGCTCGCATGTTTTGCTGAACTTACACAAGAAAAAGGTCATAAATTCATTCCCGACACACTAGGCCTCAGAATCACGCGCCGTTAATTTTCTCAAACTCATAAAATTACCATATACTTAAAAACCCTGTAATGGAATTTTTGGGTCTTTAAATTCTCCCCACCTTAGGGATTTGCGTTCCCAAATTCCACATCACAAAAACTAGGAAAACAAGTTGGGGTACTGATCAATAATCAGAGCCTCCTTCTCCCATGTTCTCTCTGGGAGGTTCCCGTTCTTCCAACATACTCGCACCAAAGGTATCAACTGCCCAAGAAGGACCCACTCTTGTAGATCTTCAATATCTACTAGAACATACATAAATGTTTCCCCATCATTAATGTCCAACTCACCTTGGTTGATGATGTGTGATGGGTCATGCACGTATCTCCTCAGTTAGGATAGGTGGAAATCTTCGAGCACCCGGTTCCATTGAGGAGAAAGTACAATGAGGTAAGCCACCTTGCCAACTCTTCAAATGACCTAGAAGGGTCCAATGAACCTCATAGATAACTTACTACCATGGAAAATTCTCCGAAAACCACGCCTGGGTAAGACCTATAGGATGACGTGGTTATCATCCTTGAACTCGATAGGTCTCCATATCTTGTGGGCATAAGAATTATGACTACTCTGTGCTGTCTTAATATACTCCTAGATGATATGCACCTTCTCTGTGGTAGCCCGAACCATATCTGGTCTGATGAGTGCGAACTCCCATAGGTCAGTCTAGTATAGAGGTGATCTACAAGGTCCCCTGTACAATGCCTCAAAAGGTTCCATCCCTATGGTGGAGTGATAGTTGTTTTTGTTTTCAAACTCCATCAAAGGAAAGTGATCCTCCCAGTTGCGATCGAAGTCAAGGAAGTAAGAACCCTACATGTCCTCGAGGGTCTAAATGGTCTGATTAGACTGTATATCCGTCTGAGGATGGAAGGTAGTGCTCAAACAAAGTTGTGTCCTGAAAGCCTCCTACAACCCCTTCCATAGCCATAAAGTAACACATGCATCCTGGTCTAAGAAAATCATCACGGGTACTCCATGTAGCCACATAGTCTCATGCACATAGATGCATTCAAAACACTCTACTGATCAATACTCTTTGATCGGTAGGAAGTGGGCTGCCTTGGTGAGTCGTTCAATGATCACCCTAACGGAATCATTATCCATGGATGTATGTGGAAGTCCTATCACAAAGTCTATGGATATCCCATCCCACTTCTACTCTAGGACCTCTAAAGGATGAACTAATCCTGCTTGTACCTGATGCTCTGCCTTCACTTACTGACAAGGGAGGCAGTGAGAGACAAACTCTCCAACTACATTCTTCGTTCCCTTCCTCCAGTGCAATCGTCGATGATCCTGGTACATCTTCGCTACACCTTTATGTACCGCTAGAGGGGATTTGTGGAACTCCCACATAAATTCCTCATGAAGTGACCCTGGTACCATGGTTCGTCCTCTGAAAATGATGATGTCCTCCCCACATTTAGAAAATCTGTCAGGTGACTATCCTTTGAATATCTGAGCACATTGAGCCACACAATCAGCGTCCCCACACTACACATCCCTGACTCGCTGAAGAAGTGGATGAGTGATTGTAAGAGACTAAAGAAAAGCTACTCTATCCCTGACCCGTAAAGGATATCTGTAGAGAAGCCAACTACTCATTCACCTCACCTAGCAGATGTATACCAGATCACTTACTAAGTGAATATGTTACAACGTCCCCGTTCCTAGGAGTATGGACTATCTCAAAGTCATAGTAATGGAGGAACTCAAGCCCACATCGTTATCTCGGGTTTTGGTCATTCTGAGAGAAGATATATCTGAGACTCTTGTGATCCCAGTAGACTATAAAAAACTCGCCCACCAAGTAATGTCACCACATCTACAAGGCGAAGACCACTGATTCTAACTCTAGGTCATGGGTAGAGTAGTTCTCCTAAGTCTTTCTTAGTTGTTTATAACCATATATGATCAATTATCACTCCTGAATTAGGACACATCCGAGCCTAGTCCCTAATGCGTCACAGTTGACTGCATGCCCTATTCCCTCTTTTGGAAGCCTCATGATGGGGGCACTAGTCATCGTGTACCTCAGCTCCTGAAAACTCCACTGGCATCTCTCTGACCAAACGAAGGTTTTCCCATTCATCTTCAAAGCTGATAAATGTGATTCAACAATATATAAATTTGGAACAATCATATGGAAGTATATGTCCAAACCCAGGAAGCTCTGTACCTTTGTCACACTCCTTTGTGGCGCCCAAGAAAGTACCGCCTCTATCTTCACTAGATCAACTACAACTCAAGCCTCAAAGATGAAATGTCCCAGAAGGTGAACCTCTCGGATCTAGAACTGAAACTTCGATAGATTACCATAAAGATGGTGCTCTCGGAGTGTGTCCAGAATGACCTGTAAGTGATAGGCATGCTCCTCCTAAAAAGCCGAGTAGATCAGAATGTCATCAATGAAGACCACCATAAAGCGATCAAGATAAGGCTGGAAGATCATGTTCATGAGTCCCATGAACACTGCTGGGGAATTGGCCATGCCGAAAGGCATAACAGAGAACTCATAATGGCCATACCGAAATCATAAATATGTATTCTACACATCCGCATCTCGCACTCTGAGCTGGTGATAGCCTGTTCTAAGGCCAATCTTTGAGAACCACCATTCTCCCTTCATTTTATCATAGATGTCGTCAATCCTCGGAAGTGGGTACTAATTTTTTACCATCACCTGGTTCAGGCGCCAATAGTCAACACAATGTCTCATGCTCCAATCCACCTACTTGGCAAACAAAATTGTGGATTCCCAAGGAGAAACACTGGGCTAGATGAACCCTTTTCCTTTAAGTCCTGTAGTTGTACTCACAGCTCATGAAAATCCGCAGGAGCCATCTGATACGCTGGTATTGATATAGGTGTCATCCCAATGTACAATTCAACACAAAATTCCACCTATTTGTGAGAATGTAGACCTGGAACATCATCAGGGAAGACATTCGCATACTATTCCACCACTACAGGATAACTCGGACTCTCTACATCAACTGCTCCGAGGGTAAAGCTAGCCAACTGATGAGGGATTGGCTGCACTCTCCTCCAGGTTAGTCCATCCTGTGCTGCAAAGGCTCCCTTCTCACCGATGAAGGTAAACCTAGTCCCATCCATCTAGAAACTTAGCACATTGTACCTAATACAGTCGATATGGGCATGGACTGTTGATAACCTGTCCATACCCAAGATAACATCATAAGGACTCGAAACCGCTACTAGGAGATCCTAGCCATAACTCTCGTCACCTAGAGTACACTCACACTGCCAGCACGAGTGTGTAATTATCAAATCTTATCCCGTAAGAGTCTGTAGACGTATGGATCGAGCCAATGATTCCAC
Source organism: Viscum album (assembly GCA_963277665.1). NCBI lineage: Eukaryota > Viridiplantae > Streptophyta > Magnoliopsida > Santalales > Viscaceae > Viscum > Viscum album. The sequence continues at coordinate 1,921,177,798 of OY728119.1, forward strand.
TGGAATATCCGACCTCAGAACGAGGGTAGTGGAAATAAAAGAATGATGGGCACCTTGGTCTATACGTACTGTAGCTAAGGTGGAGGAGACATAGATCGTACCTCATATCATCGCAAAAGAACCATGGTCATAGGCCTCAACATCCTGGGGCTGATCTTTCCCTGGTCTACCTGCTCCCTATGGTAGGGGTGGGCCACCTAGTGGTGGAGGTAGTAACATCTCGAATCGTCTCCCACTGCCAGCTGCAGGGCTGATCCTCCACCATGTCTTCCTTCTCCCTACGGACCTCCTCGGTCGAACATCTGTCACTCCCCATGCAGTCATTTGTCTAAATTTTGATTATCCATATGATGGGTCATGTATTCATGATCCATGTGACACTGCCTACTACATGTGAAACACTACATGCTCCTTTCATGACTGGATCTATCTATTATTCCCCACACAACCAACCCTGAAGCCCACGGTCTACCACCTATAGGACTGGTCCTCTTGGACCTCTGTGATATTTGTTTTCTAAAAGCTACAGAAGACTCCTCTTCATGACTCCTGGTGGTGGGTCTCACTACTGGTGACTGCTCAGCAAGAAAACACTCCACTAAGAGGGCTCTCTCTAACACTCCCACCTACGTCAGGATGTTGAGATAAATCATCAAATCCCTGATCACCCACCTGATCCCATGCTCAAAGGTCCATTCCCTAATGAATTAGTCTCTCACCATATTCATGGAGTAGCATGAGTGGTCAATAAACCGTGCTGAGTACTGAGCCACAGTCATTTTTCCCTACATCAGATGAAGAAGATCATGTCTTCGCACAGTGTGAAGAGTCACTAAGACATGAATTTAGAGAAAAAGCTCTCAAAGTCTTCCCAGAGAAGTGTCGCCTCATTATGAACATAGAGCATCAAGACCTACCATCTGCCTGCTAACTCTGAAAGAAGTCCAGTTGCAAGGATCACCATGGTGTCAGCCAGTTTCAATACTAGTTGAAAGACTCTCACCAGAACTTTCATCCAATCCTCAACCACATGTTGTAATGTCTCACCCCTGAACCTTGGAGGCCTCTGGCGCTGGAACTTGTGCAATGCGCTCAAGTGGTAGGAACCCTCTGCTACTGGGGATGGTGGCATCAGTGGCCCAATGGGTAATGGTACCGATGGTGCCTCCACTGGTTCCTCTACTGGAAGAGGGCCCTACACCGTGGCCTCATTGCACGGCGGGATGTCATCGTGTACTATACCTAGAACCCTAGTTGGATGTCTACGTAGAGGAATCCTAAAAAGAAACAGGTGTGCAATGGTCTATAAGTTATACCTGGTGATATTACTCTTAGAGTTCATAGAAAAACATTTCAAAACACGCACATAATCAGTGTTTTCATGCACTAAGTCAAAAATCAGAAGTTAGGCTCCTGGTGTATGAACACATTGTCCACCACACCAACACCTGATTCCCTAAGCTAATAACCACACTCACTACACTTAACAATAATATCGTTAACAAAGATCAGAGTCCAATTTTCTATAGTATAACTGACACCTCTGATACCAATTTGTCACGACCCATCCCACGGGGCTCGTGCTGTGACAACCCTAAGCCCACCTTCCATAGGGCAAGGGCTGGCGACAAGAAACAAATGGCATATTCCTTAAAATTGGGAAGGTATTTACCTTATATCATATAAACACACTCAACAAAGAACGAAACTAGATATGAACAAAAGTAAACTGTACAGAAAAAATACTACTGAAAGTAAGAGGGGCCGGAATACAATACCAATAGTAAAGGAAAAAGTAAAACTGAAATTAAATACAACTAAAGAATGAGAAAGAAAACTGATGGGTTGTCCTCCAAGGTTCCTACCTAAAGGGTAGGTACAAATCACCTCCTCATCACTCCATGTCTGCTTGTCTCCTCTACGTACCGGCATGACGTATAGTCCACCTCTAGGCATCGACATGTCCTAGCACCCTAACCATCGTTCAACGTTGTCTTTCATCTACACCAAACACAACTAGGTGCGTTCGTATCCCATGTAGGGTTGAGTATAACGATACTCAGTACGGACCCCAAAACCATAAATGTCTCACAAAATCAACAAAGGATAAATCACACATCCTTAAATCAACATACAACCCTAATTCGGTATATGCCTATACATATACCTAATTAATTAAGTATACCCGTCTCGAACATGAGGAAAGACAGGGTCCAACCCAAAAGCCCAAAGCTCATCTATTCCACAATAGAAGGAATACCACAAAGGTAAGTACCACACAGGTACACCACATAGAAGAATACCACCAAGGTATTACCACGAAGGAAATTCCCACACAGGTACGAACTCATCTCACACCAGTTATATCTTATGTACAGTAGTAGAGATTATTAGATGTAACTACTGAATCATTATACTCTATTAAGAGGCATTACCACGAAGGTTCCCAAGTTACAGATCCACACATGATCCTTGTACATCGTCAAACCCACTCAGGATCCTAGTAAATCGTCAGACCCACACAATATTGTAGTACATCATCGGAACCACACAAGATCCTATTACATCGTCAGACCCACACATAATCATATTACATCATCAGACCCACAAAAGATCCGAGTACATCGTCATACCCACACAGGATCCTAGTATATCATCAGACCCACACATTATCCTAGTACATCGTTAGATCCACAGAGGGTCCTAGTACATCATCAGACCCACAAAGGATCCTAGTACATCATCAGACCCACACAGGAACGTAGTACATCGTCAGACCCACACATGATCCTATTACATCTTTAGACCCACACAGGATTGTTGTGCATCATCAGACCCACACAGGATCCTAGTACATGGTCACACCCACACAAGATCTTAGTACATTTTCATACCCACACAATATCCTAAGCACATACCCACAAAGGGTAACTTTCTCATGTTACACCCAGCTATAGTGTTCTCGCACTAAGCTCCATTGATTCCGGGAGGATATTCTCTTCAAGACACAAGTCGATACTCCAAATACTACAAAGTCCCACAAAGAAGTATCCAAAAAAACTCGACGTAAATGGGGTATCAATGCAACAAACAGTGCGTCAATTAGATGTCTGGTCTGTAAGATATTTGATTTTTTGTTATGAGTGCCCGATTGGATTCGTGTTCAATCTAACCTCGTCATACCCCAATATCATCCAAAACTAAAGTTGTGTATACCATAAGGTCCTTCTCTCTCCATGGTTTCTGGCACCATGGACGGTTTTTCAAACGAATTCTTGTAGCTCAAGATATGACCGAAGGACTGAAAATGGTTTGAATTTGGTCCGGATCCGGTCTGAACGGACCTGGGCCGACCCGAATCGGTTCTGGTCGACCCATCCAACTGGGTCCGACCCGACCCTCCAGTGTGTCCTAGCCTGTTGGGTCTGCCCCGACCCATTCTAGTCAGCCAGGCCCATGTTGGGTGGCCTGGCTTGGCCGCATGTGGGGGGGGGGGAGTCACATGCCCCCTCCCTCAAACACCAATCGACCGAATCCTTTCGATCCCCAACAGCACGCGGGACCCTCCGTGGGTACTGATTGGTCCAGCTCGGCCGGCCAAAACGGTCTGGCCCTTCTCCTCCCAGCAGAGTATCGTGCGCCGCCCCTCCGCGGCTGGACGAATGTAGGCCTCCTTCCTCCATCTTCCACGACCTGGTGGGCTGCGACCCTTTTCTCTGACAGTGGTTCGTCCTGCGCTACCCCTCCATGGCCGGCCGAATTCCAGCTACCCTCAGTCCACCACCGCGGCCGACGGGATGTGGCTCTTCTTCTGTGGTATGTTCGCGCCACCGCCTACGTCATAGCCAGCCGTGGTGGCCACCGCCATTCCCGAGCCCCACTGGTGTCAATCACCATCCTCTTCCATCATGATGAATACAAAAGAACTAAAATATTTTCAGAGGGGTACGACCATGTTCATTTAGCCCATACCCTCCACGTTAGAGCGGTGACAAGAGGCTCAAGGCTGGTGATACATATTGAGAGAGAAATTAATGTTGATCAATCGAAAACACACCCCTAACTTGTCATTCGTTAAATAATGTCACGAAGAAGAATTCGAATTCATTGAATATTTTTGTTGTTCATCGTATCCCTAAGGCACTTCTGATCCGGGCTCATGGTTGGTTCCTCGTTCTTCAATTCGTGGTTTGGGGTCGCTCATCACCGCCCCCCAGAACCAACATTGTTCCCCAAGTGTTGAGTGTCACGACACTTGACCTGAGCTTCTTCGCTTGGTGAACTTGTACCAAATTCTACCCCCGATGCTCCATATAAATAGATGAATAGGAGGGTATGTAATGATCATGGAATTTATGAATGTTGATTTAATATGAGCCTTCCTAAATTCCAATGATGTTGTTACTTAATATTTGAAATTGAAGAATTTTAAATTACGTTAGCATAAATACATGGGAGGTTTATCAAGGGACATCCAAATACTAAAGAGGTTTTCGGGCGGTCCCCACCTCCATAACCCATGTAGAGAGGTTTCAATAAAAATAAAATAAAACATGTTATTTTTTTTATTTCCATGAAAAACACGAAAACAAACTTTCACCCTTGACCTACAACGGTCGAGTTGAAGGTCTCGTTAAGCGAATATCGGCTCTACAAGATTAACGGTGTCCTCAGATTACTATTTCGAGCACTGGTTCAAAAGTTACAAAACCCCACTCTCACATTTTACTGTGTGTACCCGAAAAAATGATCAGAAATTCATTTTGGTCACACCAGGCCTTGGAATAACGCTCCATCAATTTTCATGAACTCTTAAAATTCCCATATAATTAATAAAAATCATAGAATTTCCAAGTATTTATAATTATAGCATTACAAATTCATACATTAAACATAAATAAATTATCATGTGGAAATATTTTTGATTTAAAAAACAATTCCTAAAGAATTCGATAAGAAAACCCAAGAATAGAGATGGACGATTGAATAAAAATTTATCACTTATGTGACATAAATATTTTAAAAGTGTTTTTAAAAATACACAATATTCTATACTGAGTTAATTGGATTAATCCCCTTGAAACACATGAAGAGATTTTTCTATTGAATATTCATAAAAACTATTATAAATGATTTCATTAATGTAAAATAATTTGATATCTGTAAATCATTTTAAAAATTATCCATTAAAAAATTAGTTTTAGTTGATAAATTTTATAAAAATAAATGATATATTATTTCATAAAAGAAATATCAATTAAAAATTCTATTATTATAAATAAATCCAATAAAACCAATATTTTATTATAAAAAATATATGAATACTTCCATTTATTTTCAATTTTATCTAGAGATAAAATCATATTGAAAATAATTAAATACATGTAATGGATATTATATAAAGATGAATTTATAAATAGTGATAGAACCCATAGATGATTTTAGATTACAATTTTATCAATCTCATAAAATACGAAGATATGTGTTACACTAAAAATCTTTTCTAAAAAGATGATATTGAAATATTTTGATTTTATAAATAATGATTATTTTTAAAAATAGATCATTGAAATGTTTATAAATGATGTTATAGGAAACAAGTAGTGGATTATAAAATACATGATCATGTAATAAAAAATTCAAATATTATAAAAAACCATTATTAAAAACCCAAATAATAGAATATTTTAATAAAAAATACATTTAGAAAGAGGAGAAGGAAAAAATAGGTGTGAAAACCCAACCTAGATCGACCCTAATCTGATCGCCTGAGATCTAACAAGCCCGTACCCGAGTAGTAAGGGCTCTTTCTTGGCATCTAAGAGACCCAGGTTCAAAATTGGGTGGTGGTGAATATCCGGCACTGTAGCAATTACTGTAGTAGTTACTGTTTGACATAGTGGCAGTAGAAACTATTCACCTGATTTGGGCCTTTGAGCCACAGGTTTGGGCCTACGGGTCTCAAGGTCCTTTGAGTCATCAATGGCCTTCGGGTCATAGGGCCATCGGGCCACAAAGAACATGGAGTAGCCCAGTTCACACAGAACATGCCACAGAAGAGGATCAGAGCAAAAAGAGCAGTAGCCACAAGATGCATAGCTAACTAGATTGGAATAAAAAATGCATGATGGGGAGCATGGCGATCAATGATGAAAAAGCTGGGGTGGGGCAGTCCAAGTGTGTTGGGCCTACAGGTCATGTATTGGTCATGGTATGCCTCTGGGCCTTCGGGTCATGGTTTGCGAGTTTATCGGGCCTTGTGCCTTGGGCCTATGGGTCATGTTCATGTTCTCATTCAACCCTTAAAAGGGGGATTATCCATAATAAAATAAATAAAAATAAGGCCCTCAGGCCATTCGGCCCGATCACCCGATATGGTCCGCAGAATGTCCCGCAGGGAATTCCTGATTCCTCGGGATGGAAAATAGTGTTAGGCATCAATAATAACATGGGGTAATAATTTGGTCCATAAATTAAAGAAAAATAAATAAAGTAATAAAAAATAAACATCATAGAAAACTACAAACATCAGAAATAATATAAACGACACATACCTCCATGTTAACTTATAGGTCACCACCCAACCATAGAACAACCATTCTCCAAGAATGAGTAACTAATCCATGAGAACTGGAGAAAAGGGAACCTGCAACTAAAATGATAATATAGGTGTGATAACTAAAATGCTTAATAAGAATTCCATGAATAAACCAATTCAGCTAATAATTTCTTTTCCCAAAACAGACCAATGACACTAGTTTGAGAATATAGTTATAAAAATAGGGTTTTTGATAAATTTAAAAAACAAAACATCTTATTGACAAACTAAATGCCATTTTGAAATAAAAATTTTAGAAGTAAGAAAACTATGGAACTACAATGAGGAACAAGATAAAGGATGCACGAAATGATCTTATAAAAATTGAAAGTAATAAATTTCAATGATAATCATGGGTGAACCTAAACATCCCATGACAACCCCTAGATATACTCAATTTGGAACCACATGTCTGTGTATGGTGAATCCCCTATGTTAATAACCAACTATCTACCCCTAACCTAGAATCACTTGTGGAACATTCATCATGGCCTGTCTATAACTCCAAGGTTTTCTAACTCATCCAATCAGGGCTAGTAAGAAACCATCACTCGATCATCTAAAAACACCCAGGAACTCATCGTAAATGATAATTGTGTAAGTGGGAGGCCCTCACAAGCATGACTCGCCTACCCTAATGCCACTACTATTGCATACCCCAAACACAAACAACAATATATGACTAAACCTAAGGTAATTCCCTCCTATAATGGTTCTCCTTATACAAAAATATTCTAAACATCATTAATGTTTCATTCGAGTCGTCATGTATTGTCCATATCAAAACCATTTATAAAACACCATTAAAAATCTAATGGATAACACTCCATTTCCACACTCGATCGTCTACAAAAAATTGAGACAAACATCACCTTTGAGTTTAAATTTCCTAACGGGCCATTAAACATGACATAATTAAATTAATTCCCAAAACATCATTAAAACACTGCTTTGATAATTTCAATGAAAAATGGGTCTTTAAATTGAGAAGTCGCCAAAACCCATGCATAATTCTAAATGAACAGACCATCTAAAGATCCAATTTAAGCAATTTTTTTGAAACCAAACCAAATACTCCAACAACATTTAAAAGATGATTTCTGTTTTGGAAACCAAGGATTCATTGAAAACACCACATAAATTCACCATATACATTTACAGACACATCATATGAGTTACTAGATAAATATTTACATAAAATACAATTTTATATAAAAAACCATAACCAACCATCCACATTACTTTAGTGGGTATGAAAATATCCCCCCTTAAATCCACAAATCCCTTTACAAAACACATTAACACATTTAACAAACAACATTATTACAATAATGTACACCAAAATAATTGTACAATAGCAAAATATCCACAAAACATTACATGGAATAAAGAATTCCCCAAAACTCCCAATTTCACAATAGAATAGCTTTATCATTTAAAATATACACCCAAGGTTCCATAACTAGATATTACACAAAAATCAGTTTGAAAACCTATTTTTTGATACACCAAACCAACTACAAATTTATTTATCAATTTAAACATTAGATCCATAGTGGAGTGAGCCATATTTATAAATTTTATGGAAAATCCTAATGTAAATGAAATTCCTTTGTAAGGTAATACTTGTAAAATCCTATGGAAAATGGTATCGGGAATTTCCTAACACCTTGGTACTTTAGGGATTAGGTGCTCAACACTCATAACCCTGCCACACTCGCATGCGCATACCTATATATATGCATATATCCACAATTCAATTCATGTATTCCATGCACCATGAGGTAATATGTACATGGTGGATAAATATAGTATATATATACATACCATAAGTATATATGTGTGCACCCAATATCATTGACCAAAGTCCATATAACATCAAAAGGATCAATATTTAATGCGTTCAAGCACAAAAAACCACCAATTAATTTATTAGGCACTCATATACACCTTAAGAATATAAAATTGGGAGTTTGAAATAGAAAATTGGAGAAAACACTTACCCCAAGCAATATCAGAAAGCCATGAGGTGCCCACCCACTTCGCCTTCGGTGGTGAATGTAGGAACACACCCATAGGCGACCCGAGGATCCCATTATATACCCCAAAAAACCATTAAACCATAAAAAACACCCCATGAGAAAACCTAGGGTTCGGCCGAGACATACCGGATGGCGAAGATATGCAAAATCGGCCAAATCAAGGAAGAGAAGCACATATAAAGGCTACCTTGAGGTTGTGACCATGAAAATAGAAGGAATCTAGATGATTCTCTAGAGGAAGGGAGGGCCGAAGGATTGGAGATGTGCAACCATGGGAGGGTAGGTATGTGCACCCGCACGATGCACATGGAGAAAGGAAATAAGGAGAAAGAAATAAAAAAATAACAAAAATGAAATAAAAGAAGAAAATAAATTAACTAATTAATTAATTAAGAAATATAATAATAATAATAATATCAATAATTATTATTATTTTTATTATTGTTGTTATTAATATAAAAGAAAATTCATTACAATTCTTTTATTTTTATATTTTATTTCCATTTATTTAATTTCATTTCTGAACATAGGTAGCCTACATAGTTATGACACAATTATATTTAATTGTGTGTAACCTTTGTGCATGGCACTACTTCGCAATATAATTTAAATATTTAACCCATACTGGCCTGAAATACAATGTAATGAAAAAAATTAATAAAATAAAAATAAAATAAAAAAATTAATCAGTTAGAGGTTGGGTTGTAAAAATTCACCCCACCACAAAACATTATACTCCCAGAAAGTCACCAAGTCAATTGAGGAATCAAACTCAAACTTTATATTGATCAAGGGAAATAAAACCATGAACAATGGGGGACCATTCATTCTACCCTTCATAGAATCCCAATCAAGAAGTAGACAAATTACCAGAATGAGGGGAGAACTCGAGGGGGGGGGGGGTCTCCCCATAAGAAGAACTCAATGAGAATAGTAATATTAAAAACTCAAATGACACTACCAAGACATAAACATGAAATACACTACGAAGTTTCATGAATAAAGGGACCTTGGGAACTAACTCCAGCAATCCACTGTTACGAAAAAACGCATTCACACTACCAGAAACTAAATATCTCCCAACAAAATGTCACCTATCATCCCCCATATTTGCAAAAAAACATAGTTGGCGTTGAGGATTCCCCACACGATCCATTTTCCTAACATAAGGGGATAAATCCAAAAAAGAAACATGATCTAGTTGGTGAACTCAAACACAAATCAGATATATCAATTTCCATAAGCACATACATCTCTAAATAACCAAAACTAAAACTAAAACCTGCCAACATGAGGGATAAGGAAACCCATAATAAAGGTTAATGATTTTACAAAGTCACATTAAAAATGAGATTATGAGAATAGAAGATTTAAAGTATTCTTGTATGAATAAAATAATATTACAATAAGAAGAAAATTAAAAAAGAGACTGGATTTCTCTGAAATCCAACACGGGAGACCAAAAAACGGGTCAGGTTATTTTGTTCCCTTGGTATTTTTCTGACTCTGAGTGACCTTGACTCTAAGTCCTCTGGCTAGAGCCTTGTTGACTGAAGCATCTCCTACCACACAATCAATCCCTAACTTCCTCAGGACAAGAATTTACCTTCTAAATGACTCCACATTCATAACTTCCCCAAGTGACCCAAATTACCACATCAATAACAAGAATTTGGTGGATTTTCATGAAATGGCTTTAAAATTAGCAAACTAGCCACACTGGTGGTAATGAACTGAATGGTTGAAAGAAATGGAGATGTTACTCAATGAACGATACCCTTCGAAAATAGGCTCCACTGGCACACTCCCCTCACCAGATGGGGAACCCTCATGGGACAAAAGAGACAGTAGATTTCCAACTGTCTGCACTTAGGAAACAAAATAATGTAAAAATGCTTCATCCACTTACTTTTCAAATATATCTTCCAACACTACCTCCAATGAAATGAAAATTGACTCCTTAATCTGGTCAAAAAATGCATTCATTATCCACGGACCTTTCTGAATGCTCATGATCCCCATTACAATCCTTGAAATTACCTCATCAAACACAAATCTCTAGATAAATGTGGCCTAAAAAACATAGCATAACACCCCAAGATGCAAAGATACATGGACGACCACTCTAAATCAGTAAAAAGTTAGACCTCCAAACAAACTAAAAACAACTTGAACCCTCACCACTTCATGAGTTCAATAAAATAATTTCAACCTCCAAGAGAATATACATTACTTCCAACAATCCCCTACCACCACATAAAAGTAAAAAACCAAAATAAAATCAATCCCACCACTCCATTAGGATTATGATAATGGGAAAAGAAAAAAGACACAAGAAACATCTGGGAACTTTTTAGGTAGCATACTCTAAATAACAAAATAATATGAAACTAAGTCAACACCCAACCAAATATCATACAAAAAGAACATCACCAACAAAATTATAAACTCATAGGCCAAAAAACCATAACCAAATCGAATTTATATCAGATAACACCCCAAATAAAACCACAACAACATCACAAACCAATCCTTCATTCCCCATTTAAAAATCATCATTTTTCAAATTCATGAATATTCTAATTTATCACCCTTTTTGAAATCAAAAATAATTTTATATTTCAAATATCCTTCTAACATGTCTACTTGAAAATTCAAAACATAATCACACTTTTATATTTAAAACCACAAATCTCATTAAAATGGAAGAATTTTTTTTTATAAGAAACCATTTTCCTTTTCAATTTTTTTGGAAAACCAGATCAATATTTGATTTTTAAATACTCACCCATAGTATACTCTGAATGATTACATATATTTTTCCACACTTCTACTTATCCCATTCACACATACTTTCCGACATGTTCTTTCCCTACCAATTCACATATGTAAACGTCCATAAGAATCACCAAGGGTCACACATACCATTTTCTCATATGAATCAATCATTTCTAAATTAATATTCATTTCAAATTTCATAGAACCTTTAAATTTAAAAAATAATTTCCCTTCCATCCTCAAAACAACCAATGGTTTTAAAATTTTTAAATCCATGATTTTATAATCATTTCTCAATTCATATCTAAAAAAAATCACCCATTAACCAATTCATAGCACTACTAATGACAAAAAAAAGAATCCAAAACCATTTTAAATTAACACCGACCAATATTTGAACAAGCACCATCATTTCTATAATAAAAAATAATAAAATAGTGTTCATTCATAACTCAGCAACATGGATTTGCAGAGAATGAATCATGAAATCTCTTACAACTAGGTGTATCACAAACCTTACCCTCCGGCTCCACATGGTTCTGTACTCCATGTAAGTCTATAGTGAAACACATGCTCATTCTATGTTTGATCCCCCATAAAAACCAAAAGCAATGAATAATATCATGGAAACCCCATGGTGATGGGAGGGTTAGAACAATCAAGAGATCATGATGCTATTCTCGTACATACCTCTCGAGTCCCAAAATTTCATGTATCTAACATCCTCGAATCCCAAATAACAATGGCCCTCATATGATAGCATTTTTTCATGAACCAACCAAGGTCAACTTGAAACCAGTCACTCTAGCCGGTTCCTGACAAGGCTTGAAGGGCATTCCCGATCCTCGTGATATGGAAGCTAGTGTCAGACATCAAAAATAATGTGTGGAAATAATTTTTCCATAAATGGAAGACAAATAAATAGAATAATAAAAGATGAACAGCATTGAAAACTATTAACATTGTAAAAAAGACAAATTACACATACCTCCATGTGACCTTCTAGGTCACCACCCCACCAAAGACCAACCTTGTTCCAATAATGAAAAAATAATCCAAGAGAACCTGAGGAAAGAGATCCTGCAACAAAAATTATAAAATAGGATAGAGAACCAAAATTCTTGGTAGAGATTCCATGAATAAACTACTGAATCCATGTATTTCAATTCCTAAAACAGACCAATGAAACTACTTTGAGAATAAAATTATAATATTAGGGCTTTCTATAAGTTTTCAATACACCACAAAACAGAATTCATTCAAAAACTAAATGACATTTTGAAATCAAAATTTCAAAACTATGAAAACTAGGCTTGTGCAAAGAGTAACTAGATAAATGATTCAAGCAAAGATTCTATTTCAATAAAAAGTAAACAAAAAATGTAAATAATAAAAATGGATGACACTAAACATCCCTAGAATTTCCCTGGATGTTTTCAGTTCAGAACCACCAGCCAACGTATGGTCAAGCCCCTAATTCAACCACCAACTAGATTCCCTAACCTGAACTCACTAGTAGCACATCCCTCATGGACTATCTCTAACTCGAGGGTGTACTAACCCTTTTAATCCGGGCCAGCAAGAAACCGTCACTTGATCTTCTAATAGATGCCCAAGAACCCATGGTAATAGTAAAATGTGTTAGTGGGAGGCCCTGACACACATGACTCACTTTATATGCCACCACCGCACATGCCTACCCTAAGCACAAAGACCAATATATGAAAATACAAAAGGTAATACCCTCTTATAAAGGTTCCCCTTAAAATGAAATAGACCAAACATCATTAGGGTTCTAACTTGTCCATCATGCTATGTCAATATCAAAACAATTTAAAAAACATTTAAAAAACTAGTTGCGCACACACAATTTCTAGACCATATCCTATACTAAAAATCTAGACAAACATAAAATTTCAGTTTAAAGGGAAAAATTGAACATTAAACATGACATAATTAAATACATTCCCATCTAATCATAGAAACACCTCTTTTATAATTAAAAATCCAAATGGATATTTAAACTGAGCATTCAGGGAAACCCTCCCGAATAACCAAATGAGCATACCCTCTAAATCTCCACATTAAAACATTTTTTAGAAACCACCTAGAAGAACCCAAAACCATTTAGATGAAGAGAATTGTTTAAGAGAATAAAGATTTCAGGAAAACCCCAATTTAATTAACCATCTTAATTTGGAGTCATATCTATTTGTGCACTTAGTGCACCCATTGATGTGCCAACATCTAATGGTATATCACACATCCAAATAGTTACTCGATAAATTTTTTGATAATACATCATTTTCATTAAAAAAACAACCAACCATAAATGTTATTTTGGGGGATATGAAACAACCCCCTTAAAACCAAAAACCCCTTTCCAAAACACATTAACACATATAACAAACTATATCATTATAAAAATGGACAGCAAACTAATCCAACAGCCAAAAAATATCCACAAAACAGAAAATGGGATATATATTTCACCAAAACCCCAATTTACCCAATATATGAGTATTATAATTTAATATAAACACCCTAGGTGAAATTATTATACATTGCAGACAAATCAGTGTTAAAACATTTTGTTTGACATACCAAACAAAAACCAAAATGCTATAACAAGTTAATAATTGTCTCCATAAAGGTGAAAACCAAATTTATAAATTTAATTAAAAATAAAAACATCAATGGATTCCATTAGGAAAATAATATATTGAAACACATACTTAAAAAAGGAATCGAGCAGTGTTGAACCTGTTAGAACTTGATGAATTAGGCGGCGACCACTCCTAACCAGGTCGCACTCACAGGCACATTACTATATATATACATATATCCAAAGTCAAATGCATATATTCCCCATTCCATGATGGAATACAAACATGTAAGACACACACACACAGATATATATATATATATATATATATATATATATATCATATACATATCTTATGTATAAGCGTGGGTTCCCTCTATCATTCACCAAACTGACTATAACATCAAAAAGTATTAAAATTTAGGTGGTGAAGACAAACACACCTCCAATTAATTAAACAGGGACTCATATAAACCATAATATTATCCAATTAAGAGTGGAAAATAATAATGTTGGGAGAATCATCTTACCCCAAGAAGAGTCGACAAGGTGAGATGAGCAAATCCACTTCACCTTTGATAGCAGATGTCAGAACACACACAAAAATGACTCAAGGATCCCGTTGCATGCCCTAAAAATAAGTATAGTATTATAAATCACCCCATTTGAAAACATAGGGTTCATCCGTGTCATATTAGGCAATAAAGAGATAGAAAATTTGGTCAAATCAAGGGAGAAGAGTGCAAAGAACGATTTACTTGAGGTTTTGACCACAAAAATAAAATTAATTCAGTTGTTTCATGAGAAGAAGATAGGGAAAAAAGAGGAGAATCATGAAACATTCGGAGGGGAGGGAGGTACACTTCTGAGACAGAGAGGGGGGAAGAAAAAAAAGAGAATGAAATAAAAAAATCAATGAAAAAAATGAAAAAATGAAATTAAAAATATTAATAAATTAAAAATCTACATAATAAAAATAAAAATAATATCAATATAAATAATAATATTTTTATTATTATTATTAATAATAATTTTTATTTTTATTTTTATTATAACTCCTTCTTTTAATTTATTTGTTTTTAATTTTTCTTTCATTTATGCGACAAATCGCTCCCACAAGTTATTTTTTATGGGAAAAACCAGATGCGAGCCATGGGGATTGGGAACGCCCTTTGGGCCT
Source organism: Viscum album (assembly GCA_963277665.1). NCBI lineage: Eukaryota > Viridiplantae > Streptophyta > Magnoliopsida > Santalales > Viscaceae > Viscum > Viscum album. Next base: position 1,921,193,001 of record OY728119.1, read on the forward strand.
TGCCACGTACCATCCCAGGTGACTAGTTCATGGTCAAACCGAGTTTGTCCATGACAATAGTAACTATAGATGAAACATAATTATGATTCCATTTGAAAATGATAACATTTTAGGGATGTGTAAAATAAGGACAAGTAAGAGAAAGAAACATTAAAAATGATGATAGTTATTCATAACAATGGAATAATTTTTGAGAATGAAATTCATAATGGTATTATATTTCTGTTTAAATGTTATTTTACTCAAGTGATTATTGGAATGTAAAAAAGAACTAAAATTTAATGGTGTAAAAAATTAATATTAGAATAAAAATGTTCCAGAAGAATCATTATAAATAAAAAAACTATTTTAACATAAAATCACCATTATAGAAGTGGTAATATAAAATCCAAAGAATATATATAGCATATTATAAAATGTATATTAAAATACCACGATATGAATGGTATTCACTATACAATATGTATATTGATTAATAAATGTTGTATGTAAAAATATGATGGTGCATAGTATCGAACATGTCTCATTAAATTTAAAATAGACAAAAATTTCCTTTTCATCCATGCTATCCATTAAATCTAAACACATTTAATAAATTGACTTGATATAGCTCATAATAATATAGTAATAAAAATAATTTGTTAAAATTTATCCATAAGGTATTAATAAAACTATATCTATGATATAATGGTAAAACATATGACAAATGTATATAGAAATTGAAATTTTAGACAAATAATCCAATATATTTATTCCCATATTCACCAATGACCTTGAATATATTGTATATCAAAAATAATTATCTTTATCATCTATATTATACAAATATTAATCTTTATAATCATTTAAAAATGTTTTTCTTATATTTATTCTATTCATTTATTTTTTTTCCAATTATTAATATCAGTTCTGGGTAATAGTGAATATTTTGAGCAAGTTTTGTAATTACATCATTTTTATTTATTTCTAACCAAAATTTTATAATAACCAGTTTGATTAATTTATTATAATTGATTCATTATAATTACATAAATTGTAATAAGTTCATTATATTGGGGATTCGTTTATGTAACACCCCGATATTTTAGGAAAAATATTCGTTCAATTTCATTGATGTCTTCTGTTGTATGCTATATAATGATTATCATGCGCTATAACCAACACCGTATTAGCTTGCAGTATACGCAACAATATTCTTGGCTCGTGTTACACACACTTTCAAGTTAGTTTTGTAGAAATTATTCTACACAACAATAAGTATAGATTTTGTTTAATATATAAATAAATTATTGTTGTATTATGTTATACACAACAACAAATGAGTCTTCCACTACACGTCACCCTGACTTGGCATGCATTACACGCAATCACGACCTTCCACGATAGCGTGTGTTGTACGCAATACCGGGTTTCACTAAACAACGATATATTGTTATGATATTATTATAGACTATTCATTATGAATATTATTAACTACATTTCTAATTTTATAACATTATTATTAATCTTACATATTTTATAGAACATGGTATGAGAACAAAATATTTTTTTGGGTAAAATAAGTATTTTTCAAAAAAATGTAGTTTTGCCGCCTTTTGATGACCACCCACATTAAATCTAGTTTTTCACATGATTATAAGGTCAATTTGACAAAATAAAATTATTCTTCAGAATAAGGATATAAAAATTTAATTTGGATTAAATTTTCATATTATTCTGATAACATTAATATTTTGATGAATAGTAAAAACACGCTATATTTTAATTAAAAATAGTTTTTTTCATCACAATAATTTATATGTCTAGATTATTATTTTTATTGGTTTTAATGTGTAATTAGAATATATATTTACCCTTTAATCCAATTTTTGTCATTGTAATTAATTTCACTTTGAAATTGGACATAAATAAGTGATGATCTTTTGATAGTTATTATTTCATAAAAATATGCTATTTGTTTTGATAACGGGAATTAATTTTAAAATTAATTAATTCCACTTATCTGTTTTGAATTTGTAAAAATAGACATCATTTTTGAATTTGGAATAACAAATATAGCTTAGGCATAATTTTTGGTATTTTTCTAAAAAACTTCAATTTTTGATGAATAATGAAAACACTGAGTTTTTGGTTAAAACTGAATTTTTATTTAAATAATAATTTATTTGATTTAAATTTATTTTAGGTCAAAATAGATAAATAATACTTATATATGTTAAACTAAATTAATTGGAATCATTTTATAATAATTTTAGATTTATAAAAAATTGTATTGAACTTTTCACCATCTTTTACCCAGCTCCTAAGAGATTTTTCAATTGTTCATAAAACATAATTTTACAACTTCTATGAGTTGAATTTTGAAAATCCTAGAGACACGGTTAATATCAAGGAGTAAAATGTTGTTCTATTAGATAAAAATAATTTTTGGTGAATAGTAACTTTTTACTTTTATTTACAACGGTTAAACGTAAATAGGGTAATTCAAGGTTAAAAGAAAATTATAATAATTCCTAAATTACCTTAGAACTTGTCCAAACATTATTTTATGAGTAATGGATGAATATGGGCATCCTTGGGTCGATTTTGGGACCCCATGGATCCACTTATGAAAGATAATGACACATTAGATTAATTAATTTAATGTAATGACAAAATTGGAATTAACATAAAATCCTGTAGTAATTAATTTTTATAAGGTGATATATAAATTATAATTTCGACTATAAATATTCATTGTAAAGGTAAAATGATTTTCTACATGTTGTTATTTTTTTTATAATTTTTAGACATCAAATAAATTAAATTATTTATGACACAATAATGATGCAGTATTTACCTCATTAATAAATGATTCAATTAAATAAGATTATAATGATTAAAATATTTTCCAAAACATGTCCAATTCTGATTGGATGATTTTATTTCCACCATTACTCATCTTATCTTCAGCTTTATTGATTTTGGACCTTTTGAAACCGAAGATAAGTTTATAATAAAGTAATATTTTCACACTTTCCAAAGGTGCCCCTCTCCTCCCTTATAACATGGAACCTCCTCCCTCTCCTCCACACACCACTTTGAGCCATAAAGATCGACCAACCCATGCCCATTTAACTTCCCCACTTCATTAGAAACCTACTAGAGGTACTGGTTTTCTCAAAATACCAACTCTAGTTCCTTAAGAGAAAGGTTAAAGGAGGCACTTCGAAGAAGTGGAAATACCTTCTACTGTTTGCTTCAAGTTCCATTCTTCTTATACTCCATATTATTTAGTTGTTTCATTATGAGGTAATAAAATATGTATCCATCATACAATGATATGTTATTATAAATATTAAACAACCATATTTCACCTCATATCCATCCTACGGTAAACAAAATCACCGCGTGTGCGTACGTACAGAATACCGTCTCCACGCCGTGGTGTAATATGTTTTCCACCAACACCTTAATTGGATGGGTATAATGGTTTAAATAAATAACTATATATGATTATTGTAAAGTGGTATTGATTCTGAAATATTATACATACACTTAAATACAATTCCACGATCATGGGAACGATATCATCGCTCGTGCGTACGTACGGCCTACCGTCTCCACGATGTGTTGCGACTCGTTCTATATGATATTCAATGAATATTAATTATATAAATGAAATGAATGAATGAATATGATATATATTACACTAATACCATTATGTAAATGATATATCTATATTCTATAAAGAGGATTAAGAATTTATTCGAGAAAACATGCATAAGAACATAATGCAATAAACACCCGAATAACAAGTAGCAATGATATATTACTACTAAGAAGATACAATATGACCATATATAATATCATATCAATGAATATGATTCTCTAATAAGTCAATTAACATTATTTAAACCATATTACAAGATGTTCGGATTCATACGAAGCATATCAGACCTAAGGTAAGGGAAAATCTCACAATCTCAATTTTATCCAAGATTGTTTGTACTTTGGTATTTACTGCGGTGTATTTTATCATCCACATCCATGTATCCTCAATATTTAATATTATTTCCATCCTCCTATAATTTTTAAAATCCAATATTACCCTTCAGTGATTTTTTAGTAAAATATATGAAAGGAATCTTTTGTCGTTTTTCATACGAGGTACTTTTTGACTTTTCTAGCCAAAGTACGAGAAGAATGTTTTTTTAACATATACAGCATGAATGGACTTTTAGAAAATTATTTCCAAGAAGATTCCTTTACATGTTTTCAAGTTTATTTTTAATCAACTTCTATTAGTTTAAATTTTTATGACATGTTAAGAAAGGAAAAATGTTTTTGAAGTAGAAAGGATATTTTCCTCAAGAATGGAGTTCATGTGTTTTATAAAAATTATTTTCCTTCTAAGATAAAATAGGGTACTGTTTCTATCCCTATTTTTACATTGATTTGATTGTTTGATGATGTAATTAATTTTATTTTGTCCTTTTATCTTATATGGGTTATGTTATGATGGCATGATGTTTAAGAATCCCATTTTTATTACTTGGGTTATGCTATGATGTATGACTTATGATTTGGTGGAACACATAAGAATGGTTGCATTTTGAGATGGGTGGGACCTATATCTCCCTCCAAATCATTTGGTAAAGATTTATATCTCATGAGATAGACATGGTTGGAATGAAAAGTTAAACTGGTTTAGTGATACAGGACTGGAACGAGGAGTGAACTCGGTTCAGTAATGGACTTTGTCCACTAAGATGGTCTTCGTAGCAATGCCTTGGATACTATGGAAATCATATCATGTGCTTAATGTTTTTCCACAATTACATGTTTTATTGCCTTGCTATTTAATCTTGATTAATGTTTCTTTATGATCTATGCCTTATGTAATTCCATGTTTTATGTCATTTCTCAAGATTTTGATGTTTAAAAATTATGTTCATCTTTTTATGTTCAAATGTATATGATTTTTTTTATTTTATCCATGCTTACACTTACTGAGCATTATAGATCACCCTTTATATGTTTTCTTTTCCCTGGGATTTAAAGAAAGGTTTTAGGTAAGAAAACAAAAGTGAAATATATTTATTGGAGATGTTGAAGATCTTTCACCATGATTAGAAGATTATATTTGGAGTTTCCAAAGACACTAAACTATTACAGTCCTTGAGTTTATGTTTTTGTTATGTATTAATTATTCCGCAAAAGTAATGTAATCTCCATGTACGTCAAGCTTCGAGTCCCTACAGTTGGTATCTGAGGAAACATTTATTCAACAATTGGAAACTAGGATGCGAGAACTTTAGTGATATCCCATGAGATATTTCTATGGTATGTCTTGGGATGTACCTAAGGGTAAGTATAAGTATAGGTTATAGTCCTAGATTTACGGTAATGATCATAGAATTAATCCTATGATGTTAGATATTGAAGTTACCCACCATTTATTATGTTTTTTTACCTATCATGATTTTTTCCTCCCACAGAATTCTTTTTGTGTTTTAGTCAATGGAGGGAACTAGAAGGAAGTCGGTTAACATTTAATCGAATGGACAAATTGGTGACTATGAGCAATGAAATTGGGTAATTCCTAGATAGAATGATATTGTGATTATACCGAATCAGTCATCACAATATATGATTAACAAGGTGGAATTTAGTGGTATTCCTAATTCATCAAATAAGAGGAAGATAGACTTTTACAAATGTTCGCATGTTGAGGAGCATAAATAAAGGAAGATTGAGATATCTAAAGAAGGGATGAAGATCCTTGAGGAATACCTCCAATGGAGGGGAAGATATTATCTGTGTGGAGAGAAGGGTCATAGAGTGACAGACTGTTATGGAGTTCAATGTCTTATCTGTGTATAACATGGGCATTACCCAACTCAATGACCTGACCTAAGAGGTTACTTCTAAATATAGGAAAGAATTATTCCATTAAAATCAATGAAGATTATGGTTTTAAGTGTTTATGTATTGGTATTCAAGAATAATGTTATTGAGTTACTTTTATGGTATATTGGAATATTTATGTATTGGTCCATTGTGGTTTTCCATAAGAATATGGAATCGATAACCATGAAAAGTGATTGAAATATTTTTGGAAAGCATATAATATGTGCATAATGAAGGGATAAAGAGAAAATAATAAGTTTGATAGTATTCCTGAGCTCATTATTGATATAAGGACTAAGTGGTATCGTGGTTTGAGTATATAGAATTATTTGGATTTTGGAATGTGGAAAGACACATCTTTTGACAGCATTCATGTTTTCAACTAAGGTTCTATGATAATTCATGTTGCAATAGAATAAATGATTAAGGAATTCACATGTTTCGAATGTGACCAACAAGACATATCGTATGAAAAATGATGTTATTCACGTTCTTATTATGTGACCTTTCTTATAATTTTTTTCTTTATACTATGAGCTTGGACAGATGTATTTTGGATAAGTCTAAAGATTGTAAAGGGTTATGTCAGACAACATATAGTATTGTTTAACGCGAGAACTTTTTTTGAAATTATTTCTGTAATGTTAAAATAGTTTAGTCATAGAAAAAGGACAACCTGCAGGACGGGTGATAATCCATCATGTTAGACAAGGATGTGGGAATCGAACCCACAACCGATGTGCGACATGCCTTTATCGCCTACCACTGGCCTACATGAAGTCCCTGGTTAGTAGAAATTAGTTTTATTTTATTAAGCAGTATGATAATTGATGTATAAGTCCATTTTTTGAATCATATATGATTAACCTCACCATAGATGAACTTATGTATATTTGATAAATTTTTCTAACCTTTTGTTTGAAACAGATGGAATGACCCATCATTCTATCACATGATCTGCAAACACTTCATGAATAACAAATTTAACTTCATTTCTTTAAGAGATGAAGGGGAAATTGTTCATGGCACGAACAACAGTGAGATGGTACCAAAATCATGTATGTATTTATTTTAATTTATTAACTTTAGGGAAATGATATTGATAACCAAAAATTTTTTTCCCTAGTGCCCTCATATCTAATGAATCAGATGGTACCTTAGATCAACACAAATTTATGGCTTTGTGATTGTTGGCTTTTTCATAGCCATGTTTTCTACCACTCTCCATCAGAACATGATGGTTAGATTTTTCTTCTATATCCATATTTTCACCTATGTTCTCCTATATGGAAACCCAGTGATGAGTTACTTTGGGTAATCGTTACATTTCATACTTTAGTTTTTAAAATCATGTTTTAGTATTCCTTTTTACGATGTCGGTTTCTATGAATAATAAACGATTTATAACCCCGATGAATTTCAAAGGAGAAATTCTTTTTAAGGGGGGTAGAATGTAACACCCTGAAATTTTATGAAAAATATTCTTTGAATTTCATTGATGTCTTCTATTGTACGCTACACCAAGATTATCTTGCGCTATACGCAACACCGTATTATCTTGCAGTATATGCAACACTATTCTTGGCTCGTGTTACACACACATTCAAGTTAGTTTTGTAGAAATTATTCTTCACAAAATTAAGTATAGATTTTGTTTAAGGTATAACTAAAATATGTTTGCATTTTTTTATACGCAACAATAAAGGATTCTTTCACTACACATAACCCTAACTTGGCTTGCATTACACGCAATCGATACCTTCCTCGATATCTTGTGTCGTACGCAATACCGGGTTTCACTAAACAAAGATATATTGTTATAAGATTATTATAGACTAGCCTTTATGAATAGTATTAAATATATTTTGAATTTTAGATCATTAATATTCATCTTACATATTTTCTAGAACATGGTATGTGAACAAAATAAATTTTTCACGTAAAATAAGTATTTTTAAAAAAATGCAGTTTTGCCGCCTTTTGATGGCGCACCCACATTAAATCTAGTTTTTTGACATGTTTATAAGTTCAATTTGACAAAATAAAATTCTTCATTGGAATCAGGATATAAAAATTTAATTTGGATAAATTTTTCATATTATTCTGATAACTTTCATATTTTGATAAATAGTAAAAACACACTATATTTTAATTAAAAACAAATTTATTCATTGCAATAATTTATATGTCTATATTATCTATTTAATTGGTTTTAGAGTGAAATTAGAATATATTTTTACAATTTAATAAAATGTTGGTCATTGAAAATAATTTCACTTTGAAATTGGACATAAACAAGTGACGATTGTTTTATAGTTATTGCTTCTTAAAAGCACGCTATTTGTTTTGATAACGAGAATTAATTTTAGAATTAATTAATTCCACGTCTATTTTTTGAATTTTGAAAAATATACATCATTTTTGAATTCAGAATATCAAATATATCTTAGGCTAAATTTTTGGTATTTTTATGAAAAACTTCAATTTTTGATGAATATTGAAAACACTGAGTTTTTTGTTGAAAACCGAATTCTTATTTAAATAATCATTTATTTTATTTAAATTTATTTTAGGTCAAAATAGATACATAATAATTATATAATATCAATGAAATTCATTGGAATCATTTTATTATAATTTTAGATTTATAAAAAATTATATTGAACTTTTCACCGTCTTTTACCCACCTCCTAGGAGATTTTGTAATTGTCCATAAAATAGAATTTTACCACTTCTGGGAGTTTATTATCGAAAATTCGAGAGACACAGTTAAAATCAAGTAGTAAAATGTTGTTAAATTAGATGAAAATAATTTTTGGTGAATATTAACTTTTTACTTTTATTTACCACGGTTAGAAAAATAAATAGGGTAATTCAAGGTTAAAAGAAAATTATAATAATTCAAAATGACCTTAAAACTTGTCCAAATCTTATTGGACGAGTAATGGACGACCATGGGAATCCTTGGGTCGATTTTGGGACCTCATAGATCTACTTATTAAATACAATGACACATTAGATTAATTAATTTAATGTAAATACACAATTGGGATTAACAAAACACCATTTAGTAATTAATTTTTTTAAGGGGCTATATAAATTATATTTTCGACTATAGATATTCATTGGAAAGGTAAAAATATTTCCTAGATTTTGGTATTTTTTTATAATTTTTAGACAAGAAATAAAATAAATTATATATGACACAATAATGATGCAATATTTACCTCATTAATAAATGATTTAAATAAATAAGATTATATTGATTAAAATATTTTCCAAAACATATCCAATTCTAATTGTATGATTTTATTTATACCATGAGTCATATTATCTTAATCTTTAATGATTTTTGGACCTTTTGAAACCGAATATAAGTTTATAATAAAATAATAGTCTCACACTTTCCAAAGGTACCCCTCTCCTCCCTTATAAAAGGGAACCTCCTCCCTCTCCTCCTCACACCACATTGAGCTTTCAAGCTTGGACAAAACCTACCCATTTTACTTCCACACATCCTTAGAAACCTACTAGTGGTACTGGTATTCTAAAAAGACCAACTGTAGTTCCCTAAGAGAAAGTTTAAAGGAGGCACTTCGAAGAAGAGGTAATACCTTCTACCGATTTCTTCAAGTTTCATTCTTCTTCTACTCCCTCTTCTTTTGTTGTTTCATTATGAGGTAATAACATCAGTATCACTCATATAATGATATGTGATTATAAATATGAAACAACCCTATTTCACCTCTTATCCGTCGTACAGTAAACAAAATCACCGTGCATGCGTATGTACGTAATACTATCTCCACGCCGTGGTGTAATATGTTTTCCACCACTAACTTACATGGATGGGTATAATGGTGTAAATAAATAACCATATATGATTATTTTAAAGTGGTGTTGGTTCTTAAATATTATACATACACTTCAATACAATTCCATGATCATGGGAATGATATCATCGCTCGTGCGTACGAACGGCCTACCGTCTCAACGATGTGATGCGACTTGTTCTACATTATCTTCATTGAATAATGATTATATAAATGAAATTAATGGATGAATATGATATATTTTACACTAATTCCATTATGTAAATTATTTATATATATCCTATTAAGAGGAATAAGAATTTATTCGACAAAACACGCATAAGAACATAAAGCAATAAACACCCGAATAACAAGTAGCAATGAAATATTACTACTAAGAAGATACAAATATGACCATATATGATATCATAAAAATGCATATGATTCTGTAATAAGTCAAATAACATTATTTAAACCATATTACAGGAGGTTCAGATTCCTATGAAGCATATCAGACCTAAGGTAAGGGAAAATCTCACAATCTCATTTTTATCCCAGATTGTTTGTACTTTGGTATTTACTAGGGTGTATTTTATCATCCACATCCATGTTTCCTCAATATGTAATATTATTTCCATCCTCCTACAATTTTTGAAATCCAATTTTACCCTTCGGTGAGTTTTTTGTAAAATATATGAAATGAATCTTTTGTCGTTTTTCGTACGAGGTACTTTTTGACTTTTCTAGCCAAAGTATGAGAAGAATGTTTTTTTAACGTATACGGCTTGAATGTATTTTTAGAACATTATTTCCAAGAAGATTCCTTTACAAGTATTCAAGTTTATTTTTAATCAACTACTTTAAGTTTAAAATTGTATGAAACGTTAAAGAAGGAAAATTGTTTTTGACGTAGAAAGGATATTTTCTTCCAGAATGGAGTTCATGTGTTTTATCAAAATTATTTTCCATCTAAGATAAAATATGGTTCTATTTCTATACCTATTTTTACATTGATTTTATTGTTTTATGATGGAATTAATTTTATGTTGTCCTTTTATCTTATATGAGTTATGTTATGATGGCATCATGTTTAATAATCCCATTTTTATGACATGGGTTATGCTATGATATACGATTTATGATTTTGTGGCACACATAAGAATGGTTTCATTATGAGATGGGTGGGACCTATATCTACCTCCAATTCATTGTGTAATGATTTATATCTCATGAGATAGACATGGCTGGAATGGAAAGTTAAACCGGTTTAGTGATACAGGACTGGAACGAGGAGTGAACTCGGTTCAGTAATGGACTTTTTCCTCTATGATAGTCTTGGAAATGAGCCTTGACTAATATGAAATTATTTTCTATGATTATGTGTGTATTCCAAAAAGATTCATGTTCTACGTTATGATTATTTGGGATTACTTTTCATTACTATGATTTATCCCATGACATGATATTATGACCTCTTTTGCAGGTTAATATTTTCAAAATGTTATGTTCTTATGAATATGATATGACTGCTATTTCTTTTGTTTACCCTTACTAAGAATTTGACGTCACCCTTTTGTATGTTTTATTTTCCCCAGATCGAGAAGAAGGATATTAAGTAGGATATTCCAAAAAGTGACTCTCTATGTGATGAAATAAATGGGAGATAATGTAGTTGATTTTATGAACTAGTTGTTTATGTTTCATAGATTCTAAAGACACTATACCTATAAGGTCCTTTCATGGTTTTTTTATATGTTGTAATAAGTATGCTTCAACTCTAAAGAAATAACAATTTATGTAAAGTATGGGTTGTTATAGTTTATATCCTTAATAATAAAATCAACGATAAACATGTTTCAATGATTTTTAGAAAATAGACATTGATATATTAATTAATGAATTTAATTTTAATAAAATTATTACAGAACTAGAATAAAATAATTATTTAATTATATAAATCCTATATTAATATTAATTATTTAATAATTTTCATTAATAGTATTATTTTATATCATTATTAAATTATGTGGTTAAACCAACAAAAACAACAAAATACTATAATTAATTTAAGAGTTTGTTTAGGAAAGTTGATTCTTTTGGAATAATGACATTATTAATGAAGAATAATGATATTATTATGATATTTATAAAGAAATGAATCATATTTTGTGATATGTTATTAAATAATAATGATACTAGATGAAAAAATGTGGTATTTTAATTTATGTATGCACTAGTCTACAAAGATAAATAACTGAAATGTTAATTTTTCGGAAGTGATAATTAAACTAGAGGTTATTTTCATTTCAAAAAATATCACAATAAAATTATATAATAAAATATTATTTAGTCATATATGATATGAAAAAATATATTATAAAGGTAATGATATGGAAGAAACAACATTAGGGAATCATTATTATTTACATTGTGAACAATAAGTTTCCTTTAGAGGACCCCTTTGAATTGGATGACATAGGATATACTCTGGTTTCCAAAATACTAATGATGTAAAATAGAATTATTGTGTAATATATTAGGATATACATTCAAGAGGAAATAAAAATTTATTCTACCCTCGATGGGTAATGATATGCCCCTTTTATAACTTGGGAGAATATTAGTTTATGAATATTAAAACATAATGCAATGTGGGAACATGTATCATAATTCAAGATGAATCCCAAATGTTTTATAGTGTATTGGTGATATGTTTTTTTAATCTAAACATGAATTATTAAATTATAAATTATTTTTTATGATTGTATCCCCATTAAACCTTTGGTCAACCCATTTTACACTTTTTTCATTTACCAAGGTAACTAGTTTTTACCCATGTAATTTATTGTTTACCCTAAAAATATAGTGGTCTATATTACATAATTTGAAAAATACGAGTACAATTTTTTTTAAAAAATTATTATTTAAAATTTATAATTTTCATAAAATAAAATAACAAAGATATAAATATATATTGTTTTAAAATTAGTTTTATTGAATCATGTAACTAATGTTGTAAAATATCAATCAATACATGATGAACCTAAATAAATAATTCTAAATTTACAATTTCACTGATAAAATATTCTTTTTATATGAACATTGTTTAATAAATTTACAATTCAAACTCATTGTTTCATAAAATTCAACGTATTTAAAAATTATTGTTTTGTGCCTTATTCACCTAAAATCATCAACCTTTTTCGAAGGTTCTAAATAATTAATTATACTATATTTTTGACATTATAAATTCAAAAAAGGTATTAGATTGATTTTTTTTCAAATTATATATTTATTAAATTTATTTTTTTAAATTGAAAATGAAAATTACAATGCGAACTATTTTTGTTGAGGAATTTAATTTTTTTAACATTATATGGTCATGATATTCTTCAATAACAATTTATAATTTAAATAATTTAAATATATTAGTACATATAGTTAAATATTATATACTTTCATCACATTCAATTAAAATTTTCTAGTTTAATTTATTATGAATTTTAATAGTTATTTAATAAAAATCCTTTTTAATATTAGATGTTGTTAATTATTTACCATTTAAATTAAATTAATTCTATTTGTTTCAATAATTTTATTTACAGTTTTGTTTATTCATCTAATTATTTAATAATGTTAATCTAATTTGTCACTGAATATTTTATTCTTTTCTTTGTTGAACATGGTACATACATAATATTTATTTATGAAAAATATATTGAGAAATTTCTGGTTTTTATTATGATATATAACTAATTACTAGTTTCTAGAATAAGTTAAATGAAACCATATCTAATTTTCAGATGTAAATATGATATTCATTTAATAACATTAAGAAATATAAGAACAATACTTCTAAAAGACACTATTTTTAATCCAGTAAGACAGGAATAAATGAATCCAATATTGAATGGTTGAATTAGGAATTGGAAATAAACCAAAATGGAAGTTATAATATAGAAAAAACGATGCTAATTCAATGAAATACTATTATGAATAATGTAATTGGTTTCAATGGTAAATATCATAATATTTATACTAATTGTTCTCTAAATATCCATAGTAGCAGTGCCTCTTAAGTTACAAATTTTTATTGTGGAATTAAATGCAATTATGATAGATTTTTGGACAAAAATTTTTATAATTAAATTTTCTATGATTCTGGGATGTCTTGTGTGCTAATAATGTCAATTAAAAAAAATACTTAAATTGTTTATTGACTTATTGTGATGATTTTCTTAAAAAATGTATTACAAAAATTGTGAAATGATGATGTTTTTCTCTAAGGATTTTCATTATTTATTGGTTTTCATATTAGGGTATAACAACATTTTTATTTTTTTAAAAAAATTGAAAGGAATGTATTTCACATAGGAGTTGTTCTATAAGAACCACAATGTAATTACACAATGGAACATTGAAAATTATTTAAGGAAATAAATTTAAGACATTCAATTTTTATAATAATAGCATGACTAAGAAGGTATTTCATGTAGGGTGAAAAGAATTTTTATTATAAATGAGGTGATTTTTAACTAACTCCAAAGGGGTAAGCATTATTTAAATATTAATAGGAAGATCAGTTTGCTGAAGAAGTTCAAGAATGTAGTTTATATATGGGTGTTTCATGTGGAATATTTTTTATGATTGATAATGATAATGAAAATATCATGAAATAATTTGTGTGTTAAATAAGAGGTACACCAAAATTCCTCGATTTCTGGGTTTTTGGGGTTTATTGAATAAATTTGTTCTGCCAAATCACATCATTAATGCAGAGTAAAATATTAAATTTGAAGATCATAATTGGTGATTTTAGTAATGAACGAATTGATTTCACTATGTAATAGATGTATTTTAAGGATAAAATATTTGATGACATACAAATAGTCTTTAAATGAGGATTAGTTCATTAATAGACAAGGAATTTTTAAAAGAATCTAGTCTATAAAGATCATCTTGTTAAATAAGGATTAGTAGTTCATAAAGAAAACTTAGTTCATGTAGGGACATTAAAAATTGAACAAGGATGTCATGTAGGACAATATCCATTCCAAAATGAGTACAATTTTATGAACTATGGTCTAGGATTTTTTTGAGGGTGGAAAATTCTTGAATAGAAAAATTACAGAAATAATTTTCATTATATGAAAATATAGAAACTATAAAGTGGATTAATATAAAGAAAAAATAGGATCTTAAACTCACAAAAAAGTTTCACTGATCCAAATTAATGAATAAATATTTTTATGTTCCAAAGGATCAAATAATGACTTAGAATGAGGGTGAATCAGTTATTCAATTTAATAAGTTTTAATTATTTTAGAAACATAACCACTAAAACCTATTAGAGATAATTGAATTATCATCTATTATTAAATACTCTTGTATTAAAAATTAAGAATTAAAGTAATGAAAAGAAGACTAATATGGTTTTTCTTCAATTTGAGAACCTATATCTCTATTATAGCCACTCCCATGGGTCTTTGGAAATTCTATACTATGAAAAAGTGAATATAAAATGTTCCAACACCAAATAGACGGTATATATATACTAAATTAATGACTCTACTAACTAGAATTATATTAAAAAACTTATATTTTAGTTTGATGAATAAAAATGTTTGAATCAGCCTAATTAACTCAATAAGATACTCCCTTTCTCAGTCTGTACTTCTCAATCATTTCTCAAATGAATAGTCTTTTATTCTTCAATACGATAATGCTTAGTTTGATAAATAAATGTATTTATCTAATATTCTTATGATATATTTGTCTAGAAATACATATTTAACATGAATTTCACATTTACTTACCTTTATTGATCACATAAAAAGATGTACAATAAAAATGTATTGTTCTTCTATTTATATTGTTCTCAAAATAGAAAATTTGAGAAACTAGAAAAAAATCCTACTTACTCAAATTCAAAAACCCGACAATATACGAATATTTTAATTTAAAATTTGAGCACTTAACCTCTCTTGAAATATTCATGAATATTCATGAATCTTATCTTTAATGATCCATCTCAAATATCCTAACCCATATTCAGAAGGAAAAAACAGCATCATCTCATTATGATATATGTTTATCATCTCATTATGACATGACATCCATAGATTGTTTTGAATTGTCATTCCTTACCAAATTTATTTTGTGTGTCATTTTTTGCTTTGAGTCAATATAATTAACATTTTTTCTTAGTGTAAGAATGATTGACTATTCTCCTCAGAGTTAGTCCAATGGAATCCTCATAATGGTGGAATTACCATTAAGATTGAATTATCATTATTACAATATTCTCATTTAAATTTAATTTTCATTACAATGGAAAATCCACACTGTAAAATTGAAATTATTTATACCTCATAATCTATAACTCATTTTGGGGACTGAAATCATCTATTTCATGTATATATAGATCTACAGTAAACATTTTCTTGATTCACAGAACCCATAAAATCATTTAGATTCAACCATTTATTAAAACACTTTTTTCATGATATTTTCCTTATTTATATAGAAATAAGAATCTCAAAAACATATTTTTAATTGAATATGAATGTATTATGAATTACCTAACTTTCATCACCTCTTTTATTTCCAACCAAATCTCAATACGATTTTATGCACATATTTCCCCCCTTTTTCATATGACATGAGACAATAGTGTTACATAATACATATGATGTTTGAGAATTGAAAAGTATAAAATAACCATCTAACTTAGTTTAGAATGTTTAAATAAAATTTTAATTCTAGGTATCAATGTATTATATTAATCTATTCAGAATTATTGTAACTCCCACACTCCGAATCATATGAGTTTCAATAAAATTTTAAGTTAGATGAAACATGAATATCATGATGATGGAATGGAGTATGATGTTTCTTCAGATTAACAACTATATATATCATACAGCTTCTATAATAATTAAACCTTTTATGTTTGGTACATCTATGTCTAAAAACCTATAATTGAATATAAAAACATTCTCAATGAAAATAACATTTATCCACCTTTGTGTTCAGATTCAATCAATAAGTCACTTTTAATTATTTTTTAGAAAATTATTTTATAATCAATTAGTTTTAGAAAATAATTATTATTTTTAAATAAAAACATCAAAATGGAGTTCCATTCTCCCCCTTTTGATTTGGTTATAATTTTTTTAACAACTTTTTTAACTCTCATAATTTATTCAGAACTAAAATTTTATAAAAAATCCTTGTTTTTTATATTTTTCCATAAAAAACCCTTTCTGAAAATTTATTTGTCTTGAAAACACTCTAATATATAAATTAATTATTTTGAAGGAATTTCATCCCATGATGATAATAATTTTTAGGCCATGTAAGTATAAACTCCACCTCAATTGTATCTTTTCCATCCCATTTATTTTTATCTCCTCTATTTTATAAGAACCACATATTTAGATTCATTAATGAATGATAAGTATAAATTTATTATATATTAGAATGTTGTTAAATTTCCTCCCCGTTTTTCATAATAATCCAATACAAGGTGGGGGACTTCGTTATTATGATTCAGAAGTTATTGGAGGGTCCTAAACATGAAGTTCTAGAATCAATTAAATAATAACGTTTTTTAAATGCTGCAGTGAAGATATAAAAAATTTGATATATTTTTCTATTATATTCTCGAAAAACATATACAAAATTAGAATTTTCTTTTAAAAAGTACAATATTATACCAATGTGTTCTGATGTTAAATCATAGACATAATTTGTCGAAATATATATTGAAATATTTTTTTCACAATGTATATTCAATGGTTTAGAAAATTTTTCTTTGAAATATTTTAGCTGAACATTCATCCAGAGCATATGATTTCAAGCCAAGGTAGCTGCAACATATTACATGTTGAATATTATTAATGTTTTTGAATGTTTATTCTTACTATTCCAACTAAAAAAATATTCACCCAATAAAAATAATCCTCATATAAACCAATTTTAATCATTATAATAAGGAAAAATCACCCCACAATATATTTTGAATAATAACAAATGTGAAGTTATTCATTATAATTATTTCATATTTATATCTTCTTCTAATATATGTTATTGTTTTTAATTACATTGAAACCTTATACAAAAATTCACAGAATATATAATATTAGGCTGAGTTTATATAGTAATATACACTTCCAATGTTCTTTGAAAATTCATTATGATTCATAATTTTTACAAACTCATATTTACACAAATTTATCCATAATTATATATGAGAATAAACTTATTTGGATTATTCCATGCCAAAATTTTGTAACAATTCCCCAACATACTATTAATTATATAGGATAATTTATTTTTCATTTTTATGAACATGTAAATAAAGGATAAAATTTATTCACCAAAAAATTGTATCTAAAAGTTCCTTTTCTTTTATTAGGAAAATATTTTCAAAACATCTTATCTATCCCATGAAAAAATTATATCATCGCTATAAACAATTAAAATTAGTGTTTCAGTGTCAGAATATTTAAAATATATGTTCTTTCACCATTTAAATTATAAAAATTAGACATATTAAAAAACATTTCACCCCTATAATACCATAAATGTAATTATTTTTTTGGCCAACACAAATATTTCTTCAGTAAAAAAATATATTTCATCCTCCTCATATAGAAACCCACATGGTTGTTTAGTGTTAAATTCTACTTCTATTTCACCATTGGGAAATTAAAACATTAGATATATCTGATATAAATTTGGTTCTATTGAAAAACAATTATTAAAAACATTCTAAAAATTTCGATACTTAAAACATGGGAAAATGATTCTTCAAAATCCACACCATCCATGGGAGCATAAGATTTACAATCAACTATTTTCGTTATTTATTGAACTGTATCTATTTATATAAAACATGATTCGATAAACATATTTTGTTCTAAAAAATATTACATTTTGGATGTGGAAGAAGTTCCCTGGTTTCAATTTTCTCAATTTCACCAAACAAATTATTTGTACAATTCAACAATTATTTATTTAGAACATCTTGTGAAATTATTTCGGGATTACATTGTGAAATGAGAAAATTCAGATTATCTAATATTAGTATATTTTTTCTCAGTACTGGTTCATATTGATTCCCAGTAAAATTTTCCATATTAAAATGTTTTTGTAAAGTAGGAAACATCATAATTCTTCTACATACATAACATTCCTCATCACATGATTAATCTGAATCTTCTGATACACCACTTTTTTCTTCAGTGTAGGGATCACTGTACTGATTTTTCAAACAATTATTTCATATACACGTTTCATAATTATTTATTGTGTATTTTAAATCATTAGTTTTATAAAAATAAGTTATATAAACACCCATTTCATTATCAAGATATTTTCTGAGAAACTATAAAATTTCAACAAACTCTGACTTTTGTTTCAGGAATATGATTTTTGACACCCAAATGAAATCAAAAATAAAAGATATAAATTATAAATATCATATTTTTTATTGATGTATCATTAGACCATATAAATTGGAAATAATATGTTAATGAGGTTTTATATATTGAATATTAAATTTTATAAGACTTTTATTAATGATTTCCATTTTTAAAAAGTTACAAAAACAACGTATTCTATTATTTTCATTTCTAGATTTTGTTTTGTAGCATTCAAATTAGCTATTACATTAATTATTTTTTCCTATGGTGTCTAAGTCTCTTATGCCACACGTTATTCTCGTATTTAGGACTCAGATAACATGATTTGTTATAATCTCTAATATGAACGATATTCTTACTGGTTCTTTCTCCTTTGGAATAAATTTCCCATTGATCACAATTTTTACTATAGAAAAATATTTACTGATGATATCTACTTCTCCATCATCATAAGGTTTACTCACACTATATGTGTTCTATTTTAGTCCATAAAAATAAAACATCATTATATTTCAACTATTTTACTCCAATAATAACCAGTATGAATCCAATGATTTTTAAAGGACTATCAATACTAAAGGTAACAACACCTACATCATTATTTCCACTATTTTTCAAAATTTTATAATCATTAGTGATAGGTGATAAAAAACTACAATCAAGCATCAATGGTTGGTCCTTTTTACATACATTCTAAGAAGTCTCATCAAAAAAAATATTTCCACAGCTTTCTTCTTCCGACCTCCATTTTTTAACATAATAATCTTCTTCAAGAAGGAGTTTGATACGTCTTTTGGTTTGGAAACATTCCTTATCACATATTCCACAATATTATTCATGACATTCTAATTGAATTTTTTGGAATTTTTCTTACTACTTGAGAATTTTATTTTCTAAAATTCTGGGTTTGATGATTGTTGCACATTCTTAGTTCATCATTCTGTTATTTATATTCATTACTTTTTTAGGAAGATATGTTTATTTTAAAATATTGGAAGATTTGTTCCCATTTATTTTATAACAACATCAAAAAAAATAATAAATTGATTTTCTATTATAGACTGATTTTTCTCTATAGAAACATCATTAAGGTTGAAATCATATTTCTATTCTAACATATTCTGTGAATGATAAATATTTCCTTCTATGTAAGATTTCATAATTTTTATAATTGATTGGATACTCAGATATTTTTCTATCAAAACCCCTTAATCACTTTTTTTCATATGAGATGGTAGAAAATATAGGTGAAGATTATTTTTGGATGGTGAGGATTTCACCTAACAATCAATATTACATTTCCCAGAAACATTAGAAGTTCCAAATTTTAATTCCAATCATTTTTTGATATTTTAATTAATCTTTCCCAACGTAAATTAATGCTCAAGAAGCATGTATTTAAACATACCAGTATATTAATTCTTATCATCCAATTTCTAACCATGATCTTCAAACATCATTACCTCCCCATAAACTATTAATTTTTAACATAAGATCTCCTATATATATCATTCCTCTTAATTCATGACATAATGTCTTCCTTGAGTAATTTATTCACAATATTTTTTCAATACTCATATTTCATTCTTGATATTACTATATTTCTCAAGACATGAAACATGTTATTTTTTGAGTATATAATCCCTATAAAATTCTTTGGTACCTTCTTCAATATTCAAGGAATCTTTTATTTTGTCAGTTTTTGTGTGAAGTTAATCAAATTTTTTGAACATTCATCATCCAAGGAATTAATTTTATTTGATTCCAATTTATATTCATTATTTTGGAAACTTGTTTTTCTCTTCACTAAACTTGTTCTTATATTTTATGGATAATTGTTTTTATAAAAAAAATTATCCCTTATTTAATGATGAATTTTTTTCATAACCAGTTTAATATTCTCCAATATTATTCCTAGTATATGTTAAACAATATTTTTTAATTCCACCACACTCAAAAAAAATTGAGAGTAAGTATACATTCACACCTTCCACATCCACATAGATAGTTTTTAGAGATATGATACTTTATTTTGTCATTATACTGATAATCATATCTATCATCAAAGCCACAATGAGGAACATCTTCAATATCTTGTAAATTTATATTTCATATAGATTTAGAATCAATTTTATATTACAAATTATTTTGGATCAATGGAGATTTCATCATTTTATAAGAAATAATAATGTTATCAATTTTCCTCAATTGATAAATCATAATTATATTCTAAACAAAATATTTTAGAACAAAAAATTTCTGGAAGTTTTTTCATCAATTTTTACATAATTGTATAATCATATAGATAGATATGAATCCTATAAATTTTCAGAAAAAAATCATTTAACATGGTGAAGTATTCATCAACAGCTTATTCATCACTAATTCTTATGTCATCAAACATAGTTCCCCAGAATAATAACATTTCATCCATTACTATAGTATTAAATTCAAAAATACTTTCTAGCTTACCCCACATACTCTTAGACATTTTAGACCCACCACATTCATATAAGAATTTTATGATAAGTACACAAGGATAAAATGTATATCATATCCGTCATCTTCTTATATTTCACTTAATATAACAATTAATTGGGGAATAATGATATATATGTCTAAACCTAGTATAATAATCCAAAAAAATATGGAAAATATTTAAGAGTTGTGGAATCATCCTATTTTTCCATCCATAATATTTTTTTCTATCAAATGATGAAATTATTCTATTATTGTTATAATTGATATTATCCCTAATAATGATTCAACAAGGTAACCTTCAATATAAAAATAATTAATGTTCCAAATGAATGAATTAAAATTGATGGGGGAGGGGTGAAACAATTTTTCAATTTTTATTTGTTTAAATAAATTTATAAAAATTACCCCTATAACCTATTAAAGTACATTATTGTAACAACCAAACATTTATGTATAAAATACCATTTCATTAAATGTCTTAAGAATATAGAAAACACATTCACTATTTAAAATATTATTATTTGGTTTAAATTTCCATTATTTATCATTAACTTTGATAATATATACATCATATAGTTATGACACAACTGATATAAGTATACGCTTTTAACAAGTCCTTTCGACACAGATTGTAACGCCCCGACCCCAGTTACCTAGAGTCGGTGCATTATTACATAACATTGGCATGATCACAAGAATGATCAAATCTCGAAAGACCGATTGGTTTAGTAGCCTTGGAAACACTAGATATATTCATAATGTTTTATATTACATCATAAAGTAAAAAACTACTACAAAAAACATATTGTCACCATAGTCCACACTATTATCCCCTCATAATATCCCTGCAGGTCATTCATAATTTAATTTTTCACATCCTGGGAAAAATAAAACATAGAAAAGGGGTGAGCTCAAATGCCCAGTATGGATAAAAATATAGTGTAAACTTTCATAAATAAGAATTAAACATTTAAGGTAGTGTATAATGAAAAAAAATCCATTTAAACTTAAAATTCAACATAGTATGGAAAAAATAAAATGAAATAATTCCATTTACTTATTCACATGGATATTCTACTAGTCAAATAATCACATGCAATATCAATAACCACTTTCATAATGATGGAATGCATATTCCCAGACTATCATAACCACGTAGCCAAGGCCTCGTGCCAAGACTACAAATAAGATTTTTTCAAGGCCTTGTGCCAAGACACTAGTTTGTCTCATGAGACCTACCGATGCATCAAGGAGCTATACCGGGATCCACCCATCACATATTAAGTCTAATGCATTCCCATATGAAAGGGTTTAAACATAACATAAACACTCGTATTGAAACTATCATAAGAAATGTCAATACTTTCACCATAAACCATGAACACTATAAAAATATTACATCCAAAGTCAAACATATCAAAAAACCTTCAATACAGTATAGAAGTTTTGTATCGTAATAAATCAACTTCAAATAACCGTAAAATCCATCAAAGGATGTTGACAAAGATGAAATCAAGACTCTTTTTAAAGAAATATCTCTTTTTATTTTGAAATGATTTAAGAGTTATATATTTATAAAATAAAACATTTTCTTTGAAAATATTCTTATAAGCTTGTAAGGGAAGCTTTGACGATTTTATAACATCAGAAAATAGCCGTACCTGCCGTATAAGTTAAAAAACATTCTTACCTTAATTCCGTCGAAAAGGTAAAAAATCACCTTTTTTGGAAAACGACGGAAATATTCCTTTATAAAACTCTTATAAAAAGTCAAAAAAGGGTATAAATGACTTTAACCAATATTCATTTAAAATAGTAAAAACGTTTTGAAATAAATTTTTAAGAAACATGGATGTGGATGATAAAGAGATCCCAATAGATAAACAACCTCGTATAATGAAGAGATTGTGA
This sequence comes from Viscum album, assembly GCA_963277665.1. NCBI lineage: Eukaryota > Viridiplantae > Streptophyta > Magnoliopsida > Santalales > Viscaceae > Viscum > Viscum album. The sequence continues at coordinate 1,921,216,525 of OY728119.1, forward strand.
AATAACCCTTACCTTGTACATTTCCTTGGTTGGGGGTAGGTTAACCTCCTGTATAATGGTGAAATAATTGTTAATAAATTATACAGGAATCATATATATTAATATGATATCATATATGATATTTTAACATTGATTTGTTAATAATATCTTAGTATTATCGTTGTTTCGGGTGTTAACTTACTCGTTTCCTTTTATATGTTTTGTTATGTATGTCATGTTTTTCATGGATAGGGTGCATCATAATAATATCCAGAATGATATCCAGTCCTTAGATACTATTATTAATCATCAAATGAGAATTATACTTGAATGGATATGATAGAGAATGAATATCATCGCGTTCATTGAGATGGTAGTCCGTACGTATGCACGAGCGACAATATCATTCTTTTGATATTAAAATAATATATAATTATATGGTATATCATATATACATAATCATTAGCATGTTACATTTATTATTTAAATGAATTACACATCATTACTATACCCATCCAAATAATAATTTATTGAATTACAATTACACCACGACGTGGAGACGGTAAGCCATACATACGCACGTATGGTGACATTTTATTCAAAGGATGGATAGAATAATGAATATGATTGTACCATATTTAAAATAACATCACATTATATATAATATACTAGAGTTATTATTTTATAATGGTAATAACAAAGTAAGAAGAAGTGGAAGAAGAAAGGAACTTGAAAAATGGTGGTGAAATCATTACCTCTTCTTTGGGTTCTTCCTTTTGATTTGATCAAAAAGGGCTCCTTAAGTTGGCTTTATGACTAATGGAAGGCCTCTAGGATGAAGTGAGGGAAGTTTATAGAGTATTTGGGTAGAGTTTGGCCGAACCAAAGGCTTTTAAGATGTGAGTTAATGAGAAGGGGGAGTGCCCTTTTATAAGAGGGGTGAGGGGCACCTTTGGAAAAGCTAGAAATATTATTTTATAATAAATTCATATTCGGTTTATAATGTATCCAAAGTAGATTATTTAAATTTTAAGGTGGGGATAGGTATTAAACAACACAACCAATAGAATTTAGATAGGTTTGGGTCATTATACTAACCTTATCATTAAGTATTAACTCTTAGTTAATTAGTTTCACTTTTACAATGTCTCTTTGTATTTTTATATTATATGGTTAATAAAATTACTATATATATCCAAGCGACCCCCATGTGGTCCATTAATTATACAAATATCATGATAAAAGTCTCTTTGCTGAACCTTATATTTTTAGGAATTTAATATCAATTAATAATATAATATTTGTTTTAAAAACTCTTTTATGTCAATTTTGAGACTATTCAATAGTTGATTTTTGTAAAATTCATATCTGAATGATTTCATCGAAAAACATCAATTACATCAATACTAATGTGTCATATTAGCCTATAAAATTAGTTTATTTCATTAAAAGTCTCAAATTATATTTATTTTTGTATTTATAATATCAATTATTTTAGTTTTTCACTATTATGGTAATTACTGCATCATAATTGTGTCATAAATAAATAAAATTATTTAATGTCTAAAAATTATAAATAAAATATAATCATGTAGGAAATCATTTTATTTTTATAATGAATATTTATAGTCGATAATCCAACATATATAACCCTATGTAAAAATTGTTTTTCTAAACGATATATGCTATTGTCATTTTTGTATTCATTTTAACTTAATAAAAATAAAGTGTCCCTATCACTTAAAAGTGGCCCCATGGGGTCCCAAAATCGACCCAAAGATGCCCATGGTCTAACATGTATCAAAAAATTAGGTTAGGACACGTTTTAGGGTAATTTTTTAATATTATAATATTATTTTTTAACCCTTATTTACCGGATTTACCCTTTAACCATGGTAAATAAAATATCTACCGAAATAATTATTCAAAATGTCTAAAAATAAAAGTTACCTATTTACACAATTTGAACATCCTGATTCCAAATATGGAATACATTTTTCCAAATTCAAAACACAGAAGTGTCGGAAATTATTTTAAAATTAATTCCCGCTGTCAAAACAAAAAGCGTGTTTTTAAGATATAATAACTATCAAAAGATTGATACTTGTTTATGTTTGGTATAATTGTGAAATTATGTCCAATGACCAACATTGTATTAAATGGTAAATATATATTCTAAATATACTTTAAAACCACTCAAATTCATAATTTATCACTATTAATTATTTTGATTAAAAAAGTTGTTTTTAATTAAAATTTAGTAATTTTCACTATTTATCAAAATATTAAAGTGATCCGAAAAGTACCAAAATTTCACCTTAGGCTAAATTCGATGCTCCGAATCCAAAAATGAAGTAAATTTTGTGAGATAAAATTTCAAAAATCAGGTATTACTATTCATAACGTCTAGTTTGATCGGTTGTGGTGTGTGTTAGAACTCTATGTTGCATACAACACACGTTATTGCATTATTCAAAGAGAAACGTACCCTAGAAGCTTGGGGTGTTACATTCTCACATCCTTCAAATAATTTAGTCCTATAAATTTATAGAATAATACCACATGAAAAGACTCAGGTGGTTCTTCATCATAATTTCCTCAGGTTCCCACTTTGCCTCTTCCATCTTATGGTTTCTCCACAAAACTTTTACCAGACGTGTCGTCCAGTTTCTCAGTACATGTTCTCTCGTATCAAGAATCCTGACAGGCTCTTCATAATAAGACGGATCGGGTTATAGTTCTAATTCCTCGTAAGTGAGTACATGTGTTGGTTTAGGCATGTATTTCCTCAATAGAGATACGTGGAACACATCGTGAACATTGGAGAGACTTGGTGGCATTGCCAATCGGTAAGCGACAACCCCAATTCGTTCTAGAATTTCGAAAGGTCCGATGTACCTGGGACTCAGTTTACCTTTCTTACCAAAACATATGACTCCCTTCCGTGGAGATACCTTCATGAAAACATGATCACCGACTTGAAATTCCAAATCCTTCCTTTGATTATCGGCATAGCTCTTCTGCCTACTTTGAGCTGCTTTGATGTGATTTTGGATTACCTTCACCTTTTCCATTATTTCCTCCACCAGTTCTGGACCTACAAGTTTTATTTCACCAACGTCATCCCAACAGGTTGGTGTGCGACATCTCTTTCCGTATAACGCTTCATATAGTGCCATGTATATACTCTTATGGAAGCTATTGTTATAGGAAAATTCTACTAGAGGTAAATATTGATCCCACATACCCTGAAAGTCAAGTGAGAAGGATCTCAACATGTCTTATAAGGATTGAATAGTTCGTTTTTATTTTCCATCTATCTGAGGGTGGTTGGAAGTGCTCAAATGAAGTTCAGTATCCATGGATTTCTGAAGTCTTTTCTAGAATCTTGAAGTAAAACGGGGATCACAATATGAAACAATCGATAGGGGTACTCCATGAAGTCTCACAAATTCATTAATATATAGTCTTTCTAGACCTTCCAGTGGTAGATCTTCACTTAAAGCAAGAAAATGTGCTGACTTGGTAAGACGATCAACAATAACCCATATTGCATCGTTCCTTCTAGGAGTCTTTGGTAGCCCCATGAGAAAGTCCATCGTAATATTGTCACATTTCCACTCCAGTATGGGAAGAGGTTGCATGACTCCACCAGGATATTGCCTTCTATCTTTCACTTGTTGACAAACCATAAATCTTGACACAAAATCAGAAATTTCTCTCTTCATGTTGTCCCACCAAAAATGTTCCTTCAAATATCTATACATTTTGGTGCTCCCAGGGTGTACATAGAAATTGGAACTATGAGCATCATCCAGCAATTCCATTTTTAGATCAGGTATATCGGGAACACAAAGTCTCCTCCCGAATTTCAAAATTCTTTCTTCATACACAAATTCTTTCAATATCCCATCATTCACAGCTTTAATCTTCTTTGTAAATTCTTCATCATCGGTCTGAGAACTCTTAATACTTTCTAGTAAAGATGGTTTGACAACCATTTGAAAAAGCATTGATGTTTCAACTTCCCTGGTTATTCCCATGTCCATCTTCACTAGATCCATGAAAATTAGATCCCTTTCAATTCTCATATTGTTCAAAACTCCATGATCTTTTTTGCTCAAAGCATCTGCCACCTTGTTTGCCTTCCCCGGGTGGTAGTGTATCGTGCAATCATAATCCTTGAGTAATTCAAGCCATCTCATTTTCCTCATGTTGATTTCTTTTTGTGAGAAAATATACTTCATACTCTTGTGATCAGTATAAATCTCACATTTTTCACCATAGAGGTAGTGCCTCCATATCTTCAAATCAAATATCACAGCTACTAACACGAGATCATGTGTAGGATAGTTATGCTCATAAATTTTCAACTATCGTGATGCATAGGCAATAACCTGATCATTCTGCATAAGGACACAACTACGTGCTTTCTTCGATGCATCACTATAAATAACGAACCCATCATTCCCCGATGGTAGAGTCAATATATGATCATTGACTAATCTTATCTTCAATTCTTCGAAACATTCTTCACACTCTTTTGTCCCAACAAATTTAACCCCTTTACGTGTGAGCTTCGTTAATGGGTTAGCCAATCTAGAAAAATTCTGTACGAAACGTCTATAATAACCTGCCAAACCAAAAAAACTGTGTTCCTCAGTTATACTCATAGGTTATCACCATTCTTGGATGGCCTTGGTCTTAGAAGGATCAACTGAGATTCCATCTTTAGAGACAATATGTCCAAAAAAAGAAATCTCATGAAGCCAGAATTCACACTTGCTAAACTTTCCATATAATTCATGTATTCTCAAAGTATTCAGGATAACGCGCAAGTGATTTTCATGATCTTTGTAGCATTTGGAGTGTACCAAGATATCATCAATAAATACAACCACAAATTCATCAAGATATTCCTTGAAAACTCTATTCATCAGATCCATGAATACATAGGGTGCATTAGTCAATCCAAAAGACATTATAGTAAACTCGTAATGCCCATAACTGGTTCGAAATGCTGTCTTCGGAATGTCATCCTTCTTCACACACAACTGATGGTATCCAGATCAAAGTTCAATATTTGGAAAGTATTGATCTCCATGCAGTTGGTCAAATAAATCATCAATGCGAGGTAGGGGATACTTGTTCTTTATTGTTATAGCATTGATCTCCATGTAGTTGATACATAACCTCATAGATCCATCTTTATTTTTAACAAAAACAACAGGGGATCCCCATGGAGAAACACTAGGGCGATGAAATCCTTTATTACTCCATTCCTCTATTTGTTTCTTTAGTTCGACTAATTCCACAGTGGCCATTCTATAAGGGGTATTCGATGTAAGCCTTGATCCAGGAATTAAATCAATGGAAAACTCAACTTCTCATTCTGGAGGATGTCCAGGTAAATCTTCCGGAAATACATCTACACATTCTTTCACAACAGGTACATCCTCTATTTGAACATTCCTTTTCTCACCCAGAGTCATTTCATTCTCTTCCTCCCCAATAATTGAATTTAGTTGAGCTACTGGGGGTGGATTTAGATAAGAATTAGGTCGTGACGATTCTTCTCTAAAGATAATCTGTTCCTTATTATCATCATCAAAAATAGTAACCTCCTTCTTCTTACAATAAATCTTCTCATAATAATCTGAAAGCCAATCCATACCGAGGATTATATCAAACTCAATCATAGGTATGACGATGAGATCAGCAGATAAAGAACATTTATGTGCTCTAATGGGAACTGATTCACAAAATTTGTTGCAATGATACTTCCATTAGGATTTTTAACTGACAACTCCCTTGTTAAATAAAATTGGAAATATCTAATTTTCGTAGAAAACTGGGAAGATATGAAACAATGCGATGATCCAGAATCAAATAATGCATTTGCTAAACTTGAGGAAACCATTAAATTACCTGCCACCACGTCTTTTGGAGCTTCTACCTCAGCAGTAGTGATAGAAAAAGCTTGGCCTTGATCCCTCGGCCTTTTCTGAGGTTATTTTCTCTAATGATTAGGACATTCATTTGCATAATTTCCCATCTCCCTAAAATTGTAGCACTGAAAATTGGTAGCTTCTTTCTTCCCTTTTCAATCTCGAGCATGGTGTCCTTTTTCACCACACTTGTAACAGACACCCATTCCCATCAAGCAAGTATCGGGGTGTTTCTTCCCACATTTACCACAGGATGGATATTCATCCTTTCCATTCTTCCCCTTATTTCCATTCCCATATTGATCAGAAGATCTCTTCTTCTCTTGCTTTGCTTTAAAGTCATAAGACTTTGTGAATTATTTCTCTGTCTTGATAGCACATGAGACAATGTCTTCGTATGACGAGAAGGATTGTGAGACTAATGCTCGATGGAGAAATGGTTTTAACCCATCAAAGAAACGATCAATCGTACTTCTTGGTTTACGTATATATTCTCCAGCATACCTTGCTATCCTTGTAAATTTAGCCTCATACTTTGCGACATTTTCATCCTCCTTTTGTCTCAGACTCAGAAATTGCCTTTCCATATCTGCTCGATGGTCACGAGGAATGTATTTTTCTAAAAACAGATCTTTGAACTCCCTCCATTCCATATTTGATACTTCATCATCTTCCTTCATGTTTTGAATAAATGACCAGCATTAATCAGCATCTCCAGTGAGGCGGTAAACTTCCATGATAACTTTTTCCCTTTCACTACTCCCCAAATCCTAAAATATTTTCTCTAGGGAATTTATCAACTGGTCAACTACTAAAGTATTTTTACTCCCATTGAACGTTGGTGGTTTTTTCCTCATGAATCGATCTAACATTGATCCTTCACACTACGGATAAGGGTGCTCCATACGGGTAAGGTTATTATTCATAACATGAGTGAGTTTTCCCAGTATGGTGATTAGCTGATCGGCACCAGTTGCATCACCAGCTCCACTATAATTATCTTGAGTAGGAGGGAAATCCCAACATGGAGTACGTGCATTGATACGGTTTCCATTTCTTCTACTAGGAACCATTTCTAAACAATGGCATAAACTAGATCAGTTTATGAATCAAAATACATATTCCCATACTTATAAAACACTTAAAATAAATTGAACTATTTATGGATATAATCCATAATCATAAAAAAAAATATTTGAGGAAGTATATACTCATAAACCCTTCATAATGATTTATAAAAAAATGAGAGTTATCCTAAGCATATCCCCCTGGAGTGTCGTAACCAAGAGTGCAGCAAGGCCCGTTGTCATGCACCAGTTCCCATTCGAGTCTAGCTCAAAGCGGTTTTTTCGGGTTTTACCCCTAGGTACAACTGTGCTAGAGCCGCCTCTACCTGCTCGTATCCAAAAAGGGATGTATTCCTCGGAAAACTCACAAAATCTCTACAATACCAAAATTTTAGGACGTTCTTCAATACTAATTCTCAAATTTCATCTTAGGTCTATGTGCTCTAATCAGAGTTTATCTAAATCTAGCTTCCAAGGTTTGTACTAAACTTCCGCTGATACCAACTGTAACGCCCCAACCCCAGTTACCTAGAGTTGGTGCATTATTACATAACATTGGCATGATCACAAGAAAGATAAAATCTCGAAAGAACGATTGGTTTAGTAGTCTTGGAAACACTTGATATATTCATAAAGTTTTAAATTACATCATAAAGTGAAAAACTACTACAACAACATATTGTCTCCATAGTCCACACTATTATTCCCTCATAATATCCCGGTAGGTAATTAATAATTTACTTCTTCACATACTGGTAAAAATAAAACATAGAAAATGGGTGAGCTCAAATGCCCAGTAAGGATAACAATATAGCGAAAACTTTTATAATTAAGAATTAAACATTTAAGGTAGTGTATAACTAAAACAGAAGCCTTTTAAACCTGAACTTCAATATATTATGGCAAAAATATAATGAAATAATTCCATTTACTTATTCACATGGATATTCTACTAATCAAATAATAACATGCAATATCAATAATCACTTTCATAATGATGGAATGCATATTGCCAGACTATCATAACCACATAGCCAAGGCCTCGTTTCAAGGCTACAAAAAAGATTTTGTCAAGGCCTTGTTCCAAGACACTATTTTGTCTCATGAGACCTACCGATGCATTGAGGAGCTATATCGGGCTCCACTCGTCACATATTAAGTCCAATGCATTCCCATATGAAAAGGTTTAAACATAACATAAACATTCATTTTAAAACTAGCATACAAAATGTCAATACTTTGAAAATAAACCATGAATGGTAAAAAAATAGCACATCAATAGCCAAACATATCACAAAACCATTAATACAGTATAGAAGTTTTTTATCATAATAAATCAACTTCAAATAAGCATAAAATCAATCAAAGGATGTTGACATAGATGAAATCAAAACTATTTTTAGAGAAATATCTCTTTCTATTTTGAAATCATTTAAGAGTCATATATTTATAAAATAAAACATTTTCCTTGAAAATATTCTTATAATCTTGTAAGGGAAGCTTCGACGATTTTATAACAGCGGAAGATAGCCGTACCCGCCATATAGGCTAAAAAACATTCTTACCTAAATTCTGTCGAAAAGGTTAAAAAGCACCTTGTTTGAAAAACGACGGAAAGATTCCTTTATAAATATCTTATAAAAATTCAAAAAAGGGTATAAATGACTTTAACCCATATTCCATTAAAATAGTAAAAACGTTTTGAAATACATTTTTAAGAAACATGGATGTGGATGATAAAGAGATCCTAGTAGATAAACAACCTCGGATAATGAAGAGATTGTGAAATAACCTTTACCTTGTACTTTTCCTTGGTTGGGGTAGGTTAACCTCCTGTATAATGGTAAAAAAATTGTTATTAAATTATAAAATAATCATATATATTAATATGATATCATATATGATCTTTTAACATTGATTTGTTAATAATATCGTAGTATTATCGTTGTTTCGGGTGTTAACTTACTCGTTTCCTTTTATATGTTTTCTTACGTAAGTCGTGTTTGTCATGGATAGGTAGTATCTTAATCATATCCATAATGATATCAAGTCATTAGATACTATTATTAATCATCAAATGAGAATTATACATGAATGGATACGATGGAGAATGAATCTCATCGCGTTCGTGGAGACGGTAGTCCGTACGTATGCACGAGCGACAATATCATTATTTTGATATTAAAATAATATATAATTAGATGGTATATAATATATACAGAATCATTATCATGTTTCATTAATTATATACATGAATTACACATCATTATTATACCCATCCAAATAATAATTTATTGATAACAATTACAGCACGACGTGGAGACAGTAAGCCGTACGTACCCACGTATGGTGACATGTTATTCAAACGATGGATAGAATACTGAATATGATTGTACCATATTTATAATAATATCACATTATATATAAGATAATGGAGTTATTATATTAGAATTGTAATAAAAAAGAAAGAAGAAGTGGAAGAAGAAAGGAAGTTGAAAAAGGGTGGTGAAATCATTACCTCTTCTTTGAGTTCTTCCTTTTGATTTGATCAAAAGGGATCCTTAAGTTGGATTTATGACTAAAGGAAGGCCTCTAGGATGAATTTGGGGAAGTTGAGAGAGTATGTTGGCAGATATTGGCCGAACCAAAAGGCTTTGAAGGTGTGAGTTAATGAGAAGGGGGAGTGCCCTTTTATTAGAGGGGTGAGGGGAACCTTTGGAAAAGCTAAAAATATTATTTTATAATAAATTCATATTCGGTTTCTAATGGATCAAAAGTGTATTATTTAAATTTTAAGGTGGTTATAGGTCTAAAACCACTCAACCAATAGAATTTATATTGGTTCGGGTCATTATACTAACCTTATCTTCAAGTATTAACTCTTAGTTAATTAGTTTCACTTTTACAATGTCTCTTTGTTTTTTTATATTATATGTTTAATAAACGTACTATATACATCCAAGAGACCCCCCAAGTGGTCCATTAATGATACACCTATCTTGATATAAGTATCTTGGCCGAACCATAGATTATTAAGAATTTAATATCAATTAATAATATAATATTTGTTTTAAAAACTCTTTTATGTCAATTATGAGACTATTCAATAGTTGATTTTTGTAAAAATCATAACAGAATGATTGACTCGAAAAAAGTCAATTAAATAAATCCTAATATGTGATATTATCCTATATAATTAGTTTAATTCATTAAATGATTCTATTTATATTTATTTTTGTATTTATAATATCAATTATTTTAATTTGTCACTATAATGGTAATTACTTTATCATCATTGTGTCATAAATAAATTAGATTATTTAATGTCTAAAAATTATAAATAAAATATCATTATGTAGGAAATCCTTTTGGCTTTCTAATTAATATTTATAGCCGAAAAGACAACATATATAACCCAATGTAAAAATTGTTTTTCTAAAAGATATATGCTTTTGTCATTTTTGCATTCATTTTAACTTAATTAAAATAAAGTGTCCCTATCACTTACAAGTGGCACCATGGGGTCCAAAAATCGACCCAAATATGCCCATGGTCGAACCTGTATCAACCAATAAGGTTAGGACAGGTTTTAGGGTAATTTGTTATTATTATAATATTATTTTGTAACCCTTATTTACCGGATTTACCCTTTAACCATGGTAAATAAAATATTTACCGAAATAATTATTCAAAATGTCTAAAAATAAAAGTTACCTATTTAGACAATTTGAACATCTTGATTCCAAATATGGAATCCTTTTTTTCAAATTCAAAACACATAGGTGGAAGAAATTAATTTAAAATTAATTCCCGCTGTCAAAACAAATAGCGTGTTTTTAAGATATAATAACTATCAAAAGATTGATACTTGTTTATGTTCGGTTTAATAGTGAAATTATGTCCAATGACCAACATTGTATTAAATCATAAAAATATATTCTAAATGTACTTTAAAACCACTCAAATTCAAAATTTATCACTATTAATTATTTTGAATAAAAAAGTTGTTTTTAATTAAAATTTAGTAATTTTCACTATTCCTCAAAATATTAAAGTTATCCGAAACGTACCAAAATTTCACCTTAGGCTAAATTCGATACTCCGAATCCAAAAATGAAGTCCATTTTGAGAGATAATATTTCAAAAAGTAGGTATTACTATTCATAATGGATAGTTTGATCGGTTGTGGTGGGTGTTAGAACTCGATGTTGCGTACAACACATGATATTGCATTTTTCAAAGAGAAACATACCATAGACGCTTGGGGTGTTACACAGACAACAGAGAGGCTGACCCCATACAAAAGACTCGGAATGTACAGAGCTCATTTGTTGGTGCTCAAAAGGGGGTAGTGTCAATGGGCATCTCTCTTGAAAATGACAAATCTTGGTTTCAACATGTTAATATTGATTGGCTTCCCTGATGAATGATGTTCAAGTTAATATATATTACTTCCTGTGTGATGTTATCCATGCCATCCAAGAGTTTGAAAACATTGTACATGTTACCCTTTGGTCTTACACAGTTGTTATATGGGGTTATGTTTTAAGTTATTTTTTACTGATTAGTGAATCCTTCTTTATAAAAAAGTATTCTTCCATAAATTCTTCTATGTGAATATTTTTTCTTAAAAATATAACGTATTAGATAAATTAATTTTTTAGGTAAAATTGTACTTTTTTGAAATATATAAATTTGGTTTTATTAATAATATTATTATAAGAATGATATATGAACCCTAATTTTAATTTTATGTTATTATTATATTTATTGCTTATTGATTTTACTCTTTAGATGATTAAGGATTTAGTTTAATAGGAATTATATTCTTATACGATAAAACATAAATTTTATCTATAATTACAGAATTTTTTTATGAATTAATAATTTTTTTTATTAAATATTAATTTCAAATAAATATTATTGTTAATTTTTTTATTAAATATAAATTATCATATAATTTTTAGGGAGTCAAATTTAACTTTTATTAAGGTTTGGAAACTCTATTTGTCAAAACCTGTCAATTTTCAATAAATCCCAGTTTTTATTTTAAAAGTGAAAAATCATATAATTTGACAATTATTAAGATAAAATGAATATTATTTTTTAAATCAGTATGTCGAAAGTACCCAATTGTGAATTTTGCATAATTTTTTGAGACAAGTGATTTTTTTTGGAAAATATTAAATACGATATAAACAAATAATGTGTTTTATAAGCACATAATAACCCAATAGTAAATTAATAAAATAATATAAATTGTAATTTCATCCAATATATGTAATAAATTTAAAATATTTTCATTTTAGATATGTTTTATTAATTTTATATTTAATTAGTAGATCATCCATGACTTATAAAATATGTTGACATTTTAAATTGAATTCCTTGAATGTGTTAGTCACCTCCACATAAGAAGGACTAATATTTTAATATTTGTTTCCCTCGACATTATAAATTTTTTTATACCACTCAAATTTGGTAGAAACCGTGTGAAAAAACCATCGGTCATTTTGTTGTTTTGAATATTTTAATGTGTAGTATCCAAAATCTAAATAATAAATAATTTCATCTCTTTTCCTATATAAACCCACCCAATTTACAAATACTATTCACTAAATTCCTAAGTAGATCGAACAAATTCTTCCCATTTTTCCAATAGTCCTACCAAGGCACCCCAATCCCCCATGATGCCTCTCAAAGGCCTTTGGGATCACACATCCAAGTAAGTGATCTTCCACACTCCTCTTCTTTCAAGCATTCTTTTCATGTTATGTCCATTAATTTCTTATATTCCTATGATTAGATGTGTTACTATATACCATAATTACTGAAAATTTTATGTATAAAATAATATATCCCATTTCACACTCATTTATACAACTTATGAACGCTTATGTACAGTCGTTACAGTGCCGAATTGGCCTAATGGTATCATCTCCTACATCTCTTCCATTAAATTCTATAACCTTGATTGAAATTTTCTTTTTTAATTTCAATTGGTTTTATATTCAATAGTTTTTTATCACCTTCCTAATTTCCATTTTATTTCCTGTGAATAAGTTTTCATTTATCCACACTCATTATGACCATTACCTAAGTTGTTACTATTCCAAAATTCGACAATTGATTTCTTTCTTCTCATTTCAATTCAAGAAAATAATTTATATTATACTTATTATGTTCCATATTTATATGTTGTGTTTTGATGTTACACTACCCCCATACATTTCATTATATATATATATGATTATTTCTTACTTTATCTTTCATTAATCCCTCTTATGATCTTATAAGAACAACCGTTACTATGCTGAAATTCCATATGGGGACCTCACATTCCTTAATTTCTCACTTTATACATGTTTTTTCATGTTGTTATAAAATTTTATTTTAAATTAATAATTATTGGGTATAATTTTCCACCTCCCCATACTTCCCCCTTTTGTTTTAATTAGGAGATAACCCTTTCTCTCTCATTAATGTCTTCCATGTACACCCATTACAATGCCTAAATTCCGTAATGTATTTCCCTCTTCTTATTTCCATTCAATAATTTATTCTATATTATGCCTCTAAATTCCATTTTATATGTTGGGATATTATATTCCATGATCCCATTACTATACATTTCATGTATAAATTATGAAAAACATTTTTAACTCTCATCATACAAATTTATGAATTTCCATATGATGTCGTTATGCTGCCAAAATTGCACCTTGATTTTCAAGCCAATATTATTGTGTAGTGAATACCATTCACAATTCTCTATCATGTTTATTCACCTTTATGCACATGAACTTATTGGTTATATACATTCTTTAATGTATTACACATTCTATTATAATTCTATAAATGATAATATTGAATGAATCCATGTTATATGATCTACCTAGCACACTAATGCATGAGCTGAAATGTTTATAAATGGTGTACCCTCATAGTGCTCAAATGCATTGCGTAATGTTTGGAATCATGATACTCCATGTGAAATAAGGTCTTATTCATTGTAATTCACATTAAATTGGGATTTACTATTTTATATTCATGTGAAATGATGGTTTACTCATGATAATCCATGTGAGACATGCCTTGCATCATTCTAATAACTTGTTGTATGGTGTTGCACCATTTACATGTTATAATAATCATGATTTATCTTTCATTTATGTTAATTATTCTATTAGGCTCCATTGATATGTCTATTTCCAAACATGTATCATAATCTTCATGTTATGACTTAATTACTCCCTTACTGGGCATTAGATCTCACCATTTTATTATGTATGTCCTTAGGTTATCCCTTGAAATTTTAAATACGAAGGAATGTTTTTTCCATTTAAAACATTTTTCCAAAAATATGTTGTATTCATTGCCTTTGGTTTTCAGGTAATGTTCATATGACCCAAATACAGAAGGCCTATCGAGCATTTAGGTTTTATTAAGTGCATGTTTTTATAATAAAACATGTTTAAATGTGTAATAAAGAAAATTGATTCTATAGATGGTATGAGATGATAGTTTTAATTATTTTAGGGATTACGATTAGAAAACACAAGTGAAATTTCTAGTTATAAGACTATTTATAGGGGAAACATCCCTAAATTTTGGTGGGAATAGAATAATTGGTCTATCAAGAAAATACATCATTGTCTGGATACAATCATGTAGAGGTGGTTTTGGTACATATCTATCATGAGGTACAACCTAAATACACAACTTTGAGATAGACTTGAATGGGAACTGGTGTACAACAACTATCCATACTGCACTCCTGGCTTGGTACCCCTGTGGGCTATGCTTTTGTAAATTCATAATCAAACTATGAACCATTACTATGGGAAAGAAAAATCCCATAAGAATATACATTAGGAGATAGATCTTATATAACATAGATTGAAGCCAATAAATTTATAGTTAAGGATATAAATGTAATTTAGATTTTATCTCTTTAACATTATTGCATTATTCTTTATGTGGTAAAATTTTTATGATAATCATCACTAATTTTCCTTTTAATCTACCAAATGGCTGGTAATATGAGGAATATTTATAAAAAATGATTCAAACGGGAACACGATAAATGTACCAATGAGATTCATAATGAAATTGGAACTCAGGTATGACATATTATGATTATTCTAAAATAGATATAAAAAATCATGATTAAAAATTGGAACATTGTGGAATTCCCTAGGAAATTAAGGATTAGGAAAACGACCTCTCACGAAAGTTCATCTAATAATGGTGACAAAGGAATGAAGTCCCACCTTCCTTTATTTTGTAAGTGTGGAAATATGCACCAAGGAAAATGTCCCAAAGGGACTTGGAGATGTTTTATGTGTAGAAATAAAGGGCCCAAAGTAGCTATTTATCATGCCAAAATGAACAATGTGATGAATGGAAACAAATTTCCATCAAAATAATCAAATATAATTCTATTCTATAAATGCAGAGAAGTCAGGAATTACCCAAGATAATTCTCTATTGCAGGGGATGAGAAGAATGATGAGAATATAAAATATCATTGATCATGGTATCATGAGAAGTCCTATGATAAGTTGGATAATTACAAATGAATTACATGTAACCAATACATAAAAGTAGTGTATGTTGTAATTTATATAATTTCATGTCCAAGTATATATTTTATGTTTTCTAAGAACATTTAGTCCATTGTATAAATGATATTAAATCATTAGGTGAAAATATCAATAAGGGTAGTTTCACATGTTTATGTCTGTGGGAATGTTGTTGTTAAAAATTTTATAATTATCTGGTTTATAGATTTCGAGGAAAAATGAAAAATCCCTGGCCTATTACTCAAGGAAATTGAAAATTCATGAGAAAAACTAACACTGTCATGTTCTATGGATGGCCATAATTATCTTTTAATTAAAAATCTATTGGACTTATCTCTTTGGGGAGAAGTGTGAAATATATACAAATCACAAAAGACTCAGGTATATATTTACAGAGAAAGAGTTGAATATATGGCAATGAGGATTGTTAGATCTCATCAGGTATTACGACATCCCAATCTACTACCACCATATGAATGAGAACAAGGTGCCATATGGTTTAATTAGAAAGGACCCAATGATTCTATGATTGATGTTAATTAAATAGGATACAATATTCTTTTTCATTGATGAAGTTAGATATGGGAATAATAAATAGGGAAACATCGTCAATCCATTAAAAAATTATTTCTCAACAATCACTTTTGGAATGTTTAATGGATACTCAAAAAGATGATGTGGGAATTCTAATGAATGTGGAAACTATCAAAAAATGAAATCCTAGGAGTTCAATGTTAATGAAGAATGATATCCCTAAATATACATCAAAGTGCCTGGTATTTCATAAAGTTATGGACGATAAGACCATGTCTAAGGGGATTATGCAACCATTACCTATACCCACATCCAAATGTGTGAACATCACCATGCACTTTTTCACTGGACATCTGAAGAAATCCAAAGGAATTAGTGCTATTTGGTTCGTTGTGGATCATCTTACAAAGAATTCACACCTCATTACAATTCACAATGATTCATCATTGGATCAACTGGAAGGAATATACATTAGTTATGTTGTAATTATTCATTGATTACCACTATTGATTATGTTTGATTGACGTTCAAGATTCACCTCTATGATCTGGATGTGTCTCAAACATTCTCTGAATACTGAGCTGAACTTCAGCACTGCTTATCATCCTCAAAATAATGTCCCATCTAAGGAGACAATCCAAATAGTTGGGGACAAAACGATAGAATTATCAATGGACCTCAAACAAGGATGATATCAACTTCTTATTCTCATTGAGTTATATTACAACAATAGTTTCAACTCATGTATCCATATGGATCCTTATGAAGACATCTTTGGGAAGAGTATAAGAACACCTACATATTGGGATAATGTTGGAGAGTGAATACATATAGGTGTAGAAATAGATGAAGAAATGGTGGATAAGGTTAAGACCATCTAACAACACATTAAATATTCTCAGAGTTGACAAAAGAGCTATGATGACCACGATCGAACAGAAATAGATTTTGATGTTGGAGACAAGGTATTCCTCTAAATATCACATTGGAAGACTGTTATGAGGTTTTGGATGAAAGGAATGATTATTCTAATATACAACGATACTTTTCAGATCTTTGGTTCCATTGGAGCAGTGTCCTACCGACTAGAAATCCCACTAAACCAATCTCAAGTAAATTAGGTATTTCTTGTATCACTCAAAAAGAAATTCATACCTTAACCATTACATGTACACTATCTATAGGTGGTACCATTAGAGATTTACCTCTCTTATGATGAGAATTTGGTGAATATCTATGATAGTAGAGAAAAAAGGTCTATGGAATAGGATTATGCCCCTCATCAAAGTGTTATGAAGAAACCACCTGCTTGATGAAGCAACAAGGGATACAAAATATCTGATGAGGCATAGTTACCCACATCTATTTTAGTTTGGGAAAATGAAATTAATATGGTGAAATTTTTTGAGGGAGGAATGTTGTAATGTCATGAATATTTATGAATAAAATTACCTTTCTATTAATTTCTTAGGGATATAAAAAACACATGAAATAATAATAATATTATTATTCGGTTTAAATGACCATTCGATATCATTAATATAGATTATAAAAATATTGTAAAATGATCACATATCTAATATAAACATAAGGTCTTAACAGATCCTTTGGACATAGATAAAGGAGAGGATGACCTCATCCAAAATACTCGGACTGTATGAAGCTCACTTTTCAGAGCACAGAAAGGAGGAAACATCACTTTGCTTCACCCTTGACCAAACCCAAGCTGATCTACAACACATTAAGCTTTAACAAAATCACTTATGGGAGATGTTCATGTTAATAGAGATTACCACCAGAGTGATGTTATCCAAGCGACCATAAGATTCTGCCAGCAGTACACACATTACCTTTAGGTCTTATGAGGCTTTTAGAAGGGGTTATGTAAGAAGGTATTAATTACTTGTTATATAATTCAATTTTATAAATAAAATTATTCTTCTAAAAATTCTTTTATGAAAGTAGTTTTTCTTAAAAATATGATGAATTAGATAAATTTATTTTTCTAGTAAAATATGGCATTTTTTGAAATATATATTATTATATTAAACAATAGTTTTATTTATAATGTTAGTGTAATATTGTTAAAAGAACACCCCTTTTAATTATATGTGATTATTACATTTATTAATTATTATTTTTACTCTAATTAATTAACTATTCACTTTGATAAGAAATATATTTTTATATGATACAATTAAAAATGTATTTTTAATTAATAGATTTATTTTGATGAATTAATGATTTTTTTAATAAATAATATTTTAATAAAATAATATATTTAAATAATTTTTATTATATATAAATTAGAATATAATTTTTATGAAGTCAAATGTAACTTTTATTATGGATGGGAAACTATTTTTGTCAAAACCCATCAATTTTCAATAAATAATGGTTTTTATTTTAAAAGTGAAAATTCACATATTTTGAAAAATATATATATATATAATGATTATTATTTGTGGAATTAGGATTTTTAAATTATCTAACAGTGAATTTTTCATAATTTTCTTAGACAATCGAATATTTGGTTATAAATTAAATACCATATAAATATATAATGTGTTTTATGACAACATAAGGACCGAATTTTGAAGTAATAAAATAGAATAAAAGTATTATTTTGAAAATATATTTTTTAACATTCAATTAAGGGTCGTTTATATTTGTTTGATTAATTTTATTATTCCTTAATAGACCTTCCAAGACTTATAAAATATTTTAACATTATAAAATGAATTCCTTGAGTGTGTGAACCACCTCCTCATAATAAAGCCTAATATTTTAATACGTTATGCCCCTGAAATTAAAAAATATTTCATTCCACTCACCTTTGTCAGAAATCATGTTATAAGACCATGGGATGGTTTTTGTTTTTGAATATTTTAACGTGGAGTGTCCAAAACCTAAATAATAATGAATTCACTCTCCATTCCTATATAAACCCACCCAACCACCCATTATTTTTCACTGATACCATTTAATGTTTTAAATTCCTCTTCCACATACTCGCTATAGTCCTACCAAGTCACCCTAAAGACCCCAAAAATGCACTCTAATTCTTTTGGGATTACATATCCAAGTAAGGTATCTTCTACCCTCCTCTTTTATCAAGAATTCATTTCATATTATGTATTTTAATTTCTTTTATTACTATGTTGGGATATGTAAAAAAATACCCCCACGCTTCAAATTTTATGTAAAAATTATTAGATCCCATTTCTCTCTCGTTTATCACTCTTATGAACTCTTATGTACACTTATTACCATTCCAATTTTTTGTATGGGGATCCCCTCCTACCTCTCTTCCTTTCAATTCAGGAACCCTATTTGAAATTATCTATTTTAATTTCAATTTGTTTTATTTTAATTATTTTTTAATGACTTAACTACTATCCATTTGATGTTTTTTGAATGGGGTATCATTTATCCCCCCTCGTTTATAGTATTACCTATGTGGTTACAATGATAAATTTTTTCAAGGGATTTCCCTCTTCACAATATTTTCGAGAACCTGTTTTGTATTATTCGTCTTATGATAAATATTTATATATTGTCTTATGATGTTCCAAGACCCTTATATTGTCTATTTGATATATATATATATGATGATATATTCATTTCTCTCTCATCATTCCCCCTATGATCCTTTAAACACACTCGTTATTATTCAGAGTTTCTGTATGGGATTCTCATTTTCCTTCCTTTCTCATTTTTATCCTTGTTTCATTATGCTGTTTTACCATTTTATTTTCAATTAAACAATTTGGGGTATGATTTATCCCCTCCAAGTATATCCCTCTTAATTATTGAATTATGTGATATCTGTTTCTCTTTGATTAATTTCTTTCATGTACACCTGTTACCATGCCGAAATTCTATAAGGGCTTTTTCTATTCATATTTCCATTCGAAGATTTATTCTATATTTTGAATTTAAATTCCATTTAATATGTTGGAATATTATTTTAGATAACCCCCTTATTGTCTATTTTATTTATAAATGACTACATACCCCTTTCACCATCATAACCCCAATTTATGAATTTCTATTTGATGCTATTATGCTTCGAAAATTGCACACTGATATTCCAAGCATGAATAATCATGAGATGAATAACATTCCAAATTATCTATCAATGGTATTCAACTTTGTGAAAATATACCTATTAATTATATGATTTCATGTATGTATTCTACAGTGCATTATCTTGGAATAAATGTTGACTTTAAATTAATCAATGTTAAATGATCTATATGGAACACTTCAGCATTAAATGAAATATTTATAAAGAGTGTTCCTTGATAGTGCTCTTTTGAATTAGGTATTTTTTTTAGTATCATGATACGCCATTTGAAATGATGATTAACTAATGATACATCATATGAAATGAGGTTTTACTCATACGAAATCATGTGCAAAGAGTGTTTACTCATGCTAATACAAGTGTGATGAGCCATGGTTCTTGCTAATATCATGTTGTATGTTGTTGAAATATTCCAACGTTATGATAATCATTATATATCCTTTATGTTAATTCTTCTCTTATTTTCCATTGATATGTTTGTTTCCTAACTTGTGTTGTATTATTCATGTTATTCCTTGTTTACTTCCTTATTGGGATTTATATGACACCCTTTTCTTATATATGTTCTCATGTTATCTGATGAAATGCTCATTATGAAGTAAATTTATAGATAGGTAAAAATTATTTTCAATATAGATGTTGTATTTTATATCTTATGTTGTCATTTATGTTCTTATAACCAAAATACACTATACATCTCGATCTTTTGAGTTGTTTCTGTGAATGTTTATGTAATAAAGCATGTGTAAATGTGTAATAAATTCTAGTGTTGTTATAATTTCCATATCATCCTTTATTAAATACTCATGCATGAGAATGAAGTAATGAAATTATTTTTAAAAGTATTTAAAAGGATCTTCCTCAATCTAAGAACCCGCATCCTTTCCATATCCACTCTTATGGGTCAATGTATGTTAACAATTTAAGAGAGGTTAAAACAACATGTAACAACTTACATTAGACATTAAATATTACCATATAGGAATTGTTATATTAAATCCCATTTGTTTATAATTTTTACTTACAAATAATTAATCCAAAAAATCATAAACACAATGTTCAATGTGTTTCACAAAACATTATGGGTTTAAGGACCCTTAGTTTGATGGCCTTTAGAAAAATTAATATAATCCGATTGACTTAGTCCAATCACATCAATATGAACCTCCCATTCCAAATTTACACTTCTCAAGCACTTCCCAAATGCTCTGTATAATCTTCCATTGCATGGTCAACACAAATTTCAGATATATGATATTTTATTGATATCACGATCCAGAGAGATAAATTTGACTTGTATTCTATAGTATTAATCCTTTTATATAAAAAAATATTCAAAGTATAATTGTATAGTGATTATATTTATTTGCATATTATAATTTAAATGGAAGGAAACTAAATTTTTTTTCTATTTACTCAAATTAAAAAATTCAAAGACTTATTCTTATTTTACTATCAATATGACCACTTAAAATAATTACAAATCATCAGGAATCTTCTGGAGTCTTCTCCCTAATCACCCTTATCAGACGTCCAAACCTTTCTCAAGTATGATGGATAATCCTATTCTCATAAAGAAATAACTTCTTTAGATCATTAGGTTGCAAATTCCTTAACTTATTACGAATTTACAATCCTCATTAGAGTCAATCTAGTTGAATTTAACCATTAGAGTCATTCAAATTAACATTCCTTCTAAAAGTAACTATAATTGACTTCACTACATAGATTCACTCTGATAGAATACTCATAATTATTGTATTATCATTACAATGGAAATATCATTATTATATAAACTCATCTCTGCAACATTGAAATGATTCAAACATTATCATCCATAACTCTTTTAGACATTGGAAAACATATTTTTCTTCTACATCTGGATCCATTACAAATACTTTTTTTGATTCCAAAAAAATAAATAATATTTAAAATTACTATATTATTTAAAAGGATTTTATCATTATTGTTTTAATGATATACAAGAACATCACAACTGAAAAAAATTATATGACATTCAGAATAATATATTACTATTTCTTTTATTTTTATCAACTCTGTTCATTCCGATAAAAACTCATTATGATTGGTTTCATATATTATCCCCCTTTTATCTAAGGCTTGAATCAAAATAGTTATATACAACATATGATATTTTATTATTATAGTCCAATAAATCTTCAATTGACTTTGGTTAGAAATATTATGGACATTATAATTACTAATATCAATTACATATTTTACACTAATAATAATCATTCGGAATTCTTCAATATAAATTTTTATACTTTCTGACCAACACTGAGTCTGATGAATATTGAACATCATGAAGACATATTTGAGTTTGATGGTGCATCCAATTAACAAAATTAGAGATTTTACACTTTCCATCTTTCTTATAACTCCTGAAACAAATACGGTTCAGTCTAAAAACCTATCTTCCAACAAACCATTCCCAAAAGAACACCCCCCCATTGTGGTTGGATTCAATCATTCAACGACATTCACCGGTTTATTAAAACATACTTTTTAAAAATATTTTAATTTAATAAATATAAAACTATTCTATAAAATTTCATAAATGAATTATATATTTCATATAATGATTTATTTTAGTTTTAGTGTTTTATTTTTATAATATTTATATGTGTTTGTGTGAGTGATTTATTATGTCAGATTTGTTGGAAACTATGAGGGATAGTCAATTTTCTATTATAATTGTAAAAATATAGTGATTTTTTTATTCTAATGTATTTAAATATTTAGTTATTATTCTACATTGATTATCTAGGTTAGAGTGATCATGGTAATTTTTTTTGTTAATTTGATTATTTTATTTCATTTTATTTATTATTTCCATAAAAGTAGGGATGTTGCATTTGTTTAAATATGAAACAAGATCAAAATGGGATTTTATTTTAATATGAAAATCACTGATGCCCCCCCCCCCTCTATTGATATTTAACCAAGCTGGTATAATAATTTATCTTATAAATTATGAAATAAATAACTGGTTTTCTCTCAGTGGATGTTATGGAAGAATTAAATCTTAATGGGAATGAGATATTAAAATAAAAAAAATTGGCAATAGAAGAATCATAAAAAATAAAATATTAATATATTTTAATATGAAATAATATTATACTATTATCTATCTGAATTTTGTGTTAATGGAAATTGGGATATATAATAATTATAATGTTAATAACTGAATGATTATAATAGATAAATAATGTCATGAACCATCCTCAGGGCCCGTGTCGTAACTAACCCAAGCCCGCCTTCCATAGGCCAGGGGCTGGCGACTAGCACCAAGGTGTAATTACCGGTAAAAAGGGAAGGCATTGCCTTTCTAAAGTAAACAAACACACAAAGCAAGCAAGCAGTAGATGTAAACACTAAGTAAAAACTGAGTACAACATTATGTGCGGAAAAGTAAGGGGGCCAGTATACAAACCCAAACTGAAAGTAAAGTACAACTGGAAAGGGAAAACAACAACTAAAAAGTAAAGCCACAACGTCAAGCTGTACACTGGAAACCCAACCTCAAGGGTGACTACAGATAGCCTCCACAGCTCCTCGGGTCCAGCGGTCCGCTCCGAGAACGTCCCGCCCAGTGGTCCACCTCCAGGTACCATCCTGCTCCGCAAGCCTCAACCACGATCAGCGTTGTCCATCGTCTGCAACCAACACAACGTGGTGCGGGTATAGACCGTGCATGGGTGAGTATAAGCTACTCAATAGGGACCTCGAGACCCCCGAAAGTCTCCCAGAATCCACAAAGGATAATCCACAAAGAAAGGATACAATCACGAAGTAACATCCGACACTGCATAGGTATATGCCCATACCTATACCTAAGTCATCAATTCCAGTTCGCTCCGAAATCCAAGCCCAAGTACAACCCATTCCACACAGGAAAGAAAAACGTAAATCCACACAGGATAGCACAACATAATCCATATAGGAAAGAAAAAAAGGATTCAGCTCACATAGTTAAACTTCTTCGTAAGACGATAGAGATGATCAGATATATCCACTGATTCATCTAAGTCGTCAGACCCACAATGGATCAAAAGGTACTAACCCCCGAAATGACCCCCAAAGGATCTTACCCACACATGATAGATAGGTAACTAACCCCCTCAATGACCCACAAAGGATCTGACCCACAAAGGATCGATAGGTTACTAACCCCCGCAATGACCCAGACAGGATCAGACCCACACAGGATCTGTAGGCCCCGGCCCACATAGGACCGCTGAGCGCTGAACCACACAGGATCGGACCCACACAAGATCTATAGCACTGATCCACGTAGGATTGCAGAGTGTTGTAGTCATTGCCGTCGAATCCCCTGAGGATATCTGTACAGTCATCGTCGTACTCGCAGTCGTAGCCAACTCTAGGTTTCCCGCACACAGCAAGCTCATTCGGGAGGGTCCGCTCCATGAGCCGAGAGGATGATACATGAACTGACACAAAGCCCAGAGTTGATGTATCCAAAAGTTCCTTATCATCAATAGGAACTCAACGCCACAGACGGCGTGTCAATCGGACGCCCGATCTGAGAGTTATTGACTTTTTCGTTCTAGGGGCCCGGTTGGTTTTTAAGTCAAAACCAACCCGACCGTACTCCACCTGCATCCAAACCTCGGGCGTAGTAAGCCAAAAGATCCATCTTACTTAAAGGAATCCATCAATGTCGACGGCACGACAATCGGACGTCCGGAGCTCAAGTTATGAGCGTTTCCGCTCCGAGGGCCCGGTTGGTTTCGTGTACGAACCAACCCGGCCGAACCCAAAGTACTCCGAAACATTGAGTGTAATATATCTAAATGACAGTCTCAATCCAAGGATCGCATCCCCACTGACGGTGTGTCGATCAGAGGTCCGTAGGCCAAGATATGGGCAAAAGACAGAGTAAGGTTCCGCATTAGGGGGTTCGGGCCCGGTCCGACCTGGCCCGATACCCCCAGTGTCGGCCCGAACTGGGTCGACCCGTCCCAGGTCCGGGTCCGGCCCACTTGGGAGCGGCCCGGCCCAGTCGGTGCGGCTCGGCCCGGTGCGGCCCGGTCTGGCAGACCAGCCAGGCAGCCGGCCCGGCGCGCGGCGCTCTGGCCAGGGGTTCAACCGAACGACCGAGCCGTTCGGGGCGGGGGCACTTCCCCCGCGTGAAGTAAATCGTGGCCCCTTAATGGGTCCACATTGTCCGGCCAGCCGGGGGGTTTCAAACCCCCGGTTCCTCCATGGTCCATCCAGCCCGCTCCTGCTGGCCGACTTCTGCCACCACGGGATTGGTAAGGCCAGTCCCCTTGCTCCGTCGCCGGCGGCCCGGTACCGGTCGCCGGTTCCGCTGCTCCACCGGAGCCCGGAACCGACCGCGGCCTTCGTTCGTCCACGCCGCGACCCTCCACCATGGCCCCGCTCCGGACGCGGTGCTTATGAGGTCCTCCGGCATGGCGCGATGGTTCTACATCCTTTGTTCATCTTCTACGGCACGGCGCAACGACGCCATGGATTTTTTTCTTCCCACGGTGCGGTGCGGTGGCGCCGCGTTTCTCCGCTCCCCCTTTTTCAATTTCTGTGCGGTGCTTCGACACCGCGTTTTTTTGTTCGCCGCATCAAAAATCCACAACCAAAAAGGGGAGGAGTGTCAGCTGTGTTCGTGCGGCCCAACCTCCTCCCGTTAATGCGATAACATGCGGTTCAATTGAAAGTGGAAAATGATGGAAGAAAAACACAAAAAAGAAATGCATAAAAACCCCAACATCAACGTTGTCGTCGAACATGAGTTTGTCACGGAATTAACCATCGTGGAATAAGAGGATCACCGCTTCGCTGAAGGGGTGTCGCGGTACACGGCATTGCGTAGACAAAACTCCAAGGATTAAAATCACACAGATTTAATTGCACCAATTAAACCCATGTCGATGATATAAATCACAAAGAATTAAAAGAACCGCAATCCCCTACCTCAATAGGATGTTAATCGAAGATTGTCGCGGGGAAGGAACGTCGCGGACGAAACGTCGTGGAAGGAGGATCGTCGGCGTCGCGGTACACGGCGTCGCGTCGTTGATCTCCGAGGGTTCGGCGTTCTTCGTCGCCCTTTGTCGAAGGCCGGCGTTCATCGCGTTCTTCATGTTCTTCATGTTTTTTGCGTTCTTGGAGAAGAAAGATGATGATCTTCAAGCTTAGGAGTTTCTTCAAATCCTCTCAACAAGAAACCCCTAAACAAAAAGTGTCTGTCTTATTTTATTCTCATGCAAACGATTTGAAATTCAAAGATAAGAAACGAACAATTAATTCGAATAATTAATTGTAATAATTTAACTGCACAATTTAATGGGGCGTTTCTTATCCAGAAAAATGCATGGATGACTTTCATTAAAGAGGGGGTTGCCGGTGCGTTACTTAGGAGGGAAGAAAAGGTGGGGCTTGTGCGGGCCCCACCACACAATTTTCCTACCAAGTGGGTAGGATATTTTTGGTTCCACCCTATCCGCATAACTTAGCATAAGTGGATTTAAGTGGATTTAAGTGAAATAAAATAAAGTGTTGCACCACGTTTATTTTATTTTTTAACTTAACCCCAAAAATTAAAAACCACACCCGAGCTAACGTAACTCCGGAAAAGGCGTTTCTATGAAAATATCGGCGCTGTGATTCCATCGGTGCCCTCGGAACTCGATTCCGAGCACCCGTTCAAAATTTAGAAAAACTTGCTCGTTCGTCCATTGAACGTACCCGAGATAAACTTCGGAAAATGATTCCGGGCACACCGGGCCTCGGAATCAGGTGCCGTCAGAGACTGCGTTCTTGTAAAATTCTCAAGAAAATTAAGAAAAAAATTTCCTTGTATTTTACGGGTCTTAACGTTACTTTCACCTCAGGGCTTTACGTCCCCGTAAAGATACATCATAAACTTGGGAAACAAAAGGGGGTACTGAGCATGCATCTGAGCCTCCCACTCCCAAGTGCTCTCCTGGAGGTTCCCGTGCTGCCATCTGATGTGCACTAGAGGAATCGATCGTCCACGTATGACCCTATCCTATTGATCTTTGATCCCCATCGGGACCTCCCCAAAATTCTCCCCATCATCAACGTCCAGTTCCCCATGGCCAATGATATGCGATGGGTCATGAATTTATCTCCTCAGCTGAGATGCATGGAAGACGTCGTGCACCCGGTGCAACTGAGGTGGTAGAGCCAGGCGATAAGCCACCTCGTCAATATTGCAGAGGACTTGGAATGATCCGATGAAGCATGGAGTCAACTTTCTGCCTCGACCAAATCTCTGTAATCCACGTATAGGTGAGACCCACAAGAAGACGTGGTCACCATCCTCGAACTCTAGTGGCCTCCGCCTTCTGTCATCATAAGTCTTCTGCCAGCTCTGAGCTATCTTCATATGCTCCTGGATGACCTGGACCTTCTCTGTCGTGGCCTGGACCATCTCCGGTCCCTCAAGTGCTGACTCCCCAGGGTCTGTCCAGCACAAATGAGATCTTCAAGGTCGTACATACAATGCCTCGTATAGTGCCATCCCGATGGTGGAGTGGTAGCTATTGTTGTATGGAAACTCCACCAAGGGTAGGTGGTCCTCCCAGCTAAGAGCAAAGTCGAGGAAACATGCGCGGGTAATGTCCTCGAGTGTCTGTATGGTCCTCTTAGTCTGAACATCTGTCTGAGGGTGAAAGGTGGTGCTCAGACGTAGTTGTGTCCCGAATGCCTCCTACAACCCCTTCCAAATCCAGGAAGTAAAGCGAGCATCTCGATTAGAGACGATAGATGATGGCACATCGTGAATTCGTACAATCTCCTTCACGTAGATAGTTCCCAAGCTCTCCACTGAGACTTTCTCTCTAATGGGTAAGAAGTTAGCCGACATGGTGAGTCGGTCGACAATCACCCAAATAGAGTCGTGACCTCTGGAAGTGTGTGGAATTACAGTCACGAAGTCTATAGATATCTCGTCCCACTTCCACTCCGGGACCTCCAAGGGTTGTACCAAGCCTTCTGGTTCCTGATGCTCTGCCTTCACCTGCTGGCAGGTTAGGCATCGAGAAACGAACTTTTCCACAGCCTTCTTCATGCCCGGACACCAGTGCTGGCGTCTGAGGGCCTGGTACATCTTCGCCACTCCAGGATATACCTCCAATGGAGAAGTGTGAAACTCTCTCAGCACGTCCTCCCGTAAAGCAACTGGTACCATGGTATGTCTTCTGAATAAGACGTCGTGCTCTCCTCCAAATGAGAAACCATCAGGTGCCTGTCTTGAGGATATCTGTGCACGCCGCATCTCATAATCAGCGTCCCCACGCTGTGCCTCTCTGACCCTCTGCAGTAGTGGAGGGGTGACTGTGAGAGACTGAAGGAAGGCTGAGCCATCTCTATCCACGAAGGATATCTGCAAAGCGGCTAGCTGCTCTGTCGCCTCCTCAAGTACCTGAATGCCCGTCCTCCTGCTGAGAGCATCGGCTACCACATTCCCCTTCCCATGAGTATAGACTATCTCAAAGTCATAGTCCTGGAGGAACTCGAGCCATCGCCGCTATCTCAGGTTCAGTTCCTTCTGAGAGAAGATGTACCTGAGACTCTGATGGTCAGAAAATACTGTAAAGTGCTCAGCCATTAGGTAGTGTCGCCATGTCTTCAGAGCGAATACCACTGCTGCAAACT
This sequence comes from Viscum album, assembly GCA_963277665.1. Lineage (NCBI taxonomy): Eukaryota > Viridiplantae > Streptophyta > Magnoliopsida > Santalales > Viscaceae > Viscum > Viscum album. The sequence goes on from OY728119.1 coordinate 1,921,245,413, forward strand.
CCAAGTCATGAGTAGCATAGTTCTACTCATGCGGCCTCAACTGGCGTGATCCATAGGCGATCATCGCCCACTCCTGCATCAGGACAGATCTGAGTTTGGTCCTCGATGCATCGCAGTAGACTACGCACCCTACTCCCTCTTCCGGCAACCTGAAGATAGATGTGCTGGTCAATCTCTGTCTCAGCTCCTAGAAGCTCTGTTGACATCTATCTGACCACACAAATGGTTTCCCCTTCTTCGTCAAAGCAGAGAGTGGTGCAGCGACTATGGAGAAGTATGGCACAAATATCCGATAGTATCCATCTAATCCCAAGAAACTCCACACCTCTGTCACGCTCTTGGGTGGCTCCCAAGCTATCACTGCCTCGATCTTCGCAGGATCCACTGCAACTCCCGCCTCAGAGATGACGTGTCCCAAGAAGTGGACCTTGCGTATCTATATCTAACACTTAGAGAGTTTTCCATAAAGCTGGTGCTCTTGGAGTGTGTCTAGTATAACCCGCAAGTGGTAGGCGTGCTCCTCCTCAGTCGTCGAGTATATAAAAATGTCATCGATGAACACTACAACAAATCGATCGAGGTATGGATGAAAGATCCTGTTCATGAGGCTCATGAACACCGCAGGAGCATTGGTTATGCCAAAGGGCATAACCCAGAACTCATAGTGTCCATACCGACATCGGAAGGCCGTCTTCTGCACGACCTTCTCCCGAACTTTGAGCTGATGATATCCTGACCTAAGGTCTATTTTCGAGAACCATCGTGCTCCCTTGAGCTGATCGAAGATGTCATCAATCCACGGTAGCAGATACTTGTTCCTCACTGTCACCTAGTTTAGGCGATGATAGTCTACACAATGTCACAATCTCCCGTCCGCCTTCTTGGCGAACAATATTGGGGATGCCCAGGGTGAAACACTGCTTCAGATGAAACCCTTTCCCTACAAGTCCTCCAACTATACTCGTAGCTCTCGAAGCTCAGCAGGGGCCATCTAATATGCTGGAGTCGATATTGGGGCTTTCCCGGGGTACAAGTCAATATAAAAGTCTACCTCTCTATGAGGAGGTAGTCCTGGAACATCGTCTGGGAAGACGTCCACATACTGATCCACCACTGCAGGAAAACTAGGACTCACATGTCAACTGCTCCTAGGATGAGGCTAGCCAACTAATGAGTGATGGGATGGCCTCTCCTCTACGGAAGTCCATCTTTTGTTGTGAAGGCTCCCTTCTCACCGGTGAAGGTGAACCTGCTCCCGTCGGTGCATACACATCGCACCTTGCACCTAATACAGTCAATCTGTACATGGACTGTAGATAACCAATCCATTCCCAAGATGATGTCGTAAGGCATCAAAGCCGCTACAAGAAGTTCTCAACCGAAGCTCTCGCCTCCTAAAGTAAGCTCACACTGCCGGAACCAGTGTGTAATCGTTGAGTCTTCTTCCGTAGGAGTATCTAGCCGTAAGGATCGAGCCAACGGATCTGTCTGAATCTCCGAGCTCCGAACAAGGGCAGCAGCTATGAAAGAATGACTCATTCCTGTGTCTATAAGAACTGCAGCAAGGGTGGAATAGACATAGATAGTACCTCGTTTCATCCCGGGAACACCGTGGTCGTAGTCCTCCGCTTCCTGGAGTTTTTCATGTCTCTGGCCGCCAGCTCCCTGTGTCCGGGGTTGACCTCCTGGTGGTGGTGGTGGTAGAGCCTCAAAGCATCGCCCACCACCTACTGCTCGGCCAGCTCCTCTGCCTAATCCGCCTGCTCCCCACGGACCTCCACAGTCGACCCAATGCCTCTGCCTGGGTGGCCCCTCAACCTTCTGCTACTCCTGGAAACGGCGGTTCGGGAAATCACGAGCCATGTGGCCTTGCCCGCCGCATATGTAGCACTGCCTGCCTCTCGAAAGACTGGCTCCGCGCTGTGTGCCCCGCACTGCTGAGCCAGTGTCCTGAGGTCTTCTACCTGAGGGTCTGCTCTACCTGGACCCATGAGTCATCTGTCAGATGCATGCTACAGAAGACTCTGCAACATGACGCCCCGCGGTAGGCCTCGCTGCTGAAGAAGGCTCAGAGAGAAAGCTCTTGATCAAATGGGCTCGCTCCAGTACTCCTGCCTGGTTCGGAATGCTGAGGGAGATCAGTGATGCCATGATCTCATGTCTCAATCCCTGCTCAAAGGTTCGGGCCTAGAAGAATGGGTCCTGTACCATATCTGTCGAGTAGCGCGAGAGATCAGTAAATCTCGCCGAGTACTGGGCGACCGTCAATCTGCCCTGCCGCAGTAGAAGAAGCTCCTGGATGCGCACTACATGGAGGGTGGCTGGGACGAACTCTAAGAAAAAGAGGCTCTCAAAGTCCGTCCAGAGAATAGATGCATCATCGTGCACCTGGAGCATCAAGCTCCACCATCGGCCTTCCGCCGCGTGAAGTAGGCTCGCTGCGAGGATCACCATGAGGTCTGCTAGTGTCCTCACTAACATAAAAACTTGTACCACTGCCTCCAGCCAATCCTCGGGTGCCTGGGGGTCTGTCTCCTAGTGGAACCTGGGCAGTCGCTAGTGCTGGAACTCGTGCAGTGCACTAAGGCGACACGTATCATCAGTGACTGGGGCTAGAAGCATCGGTGGCTCGGCGGGTAGAGGTACCGTCGGTGCCTCAGTTGACAAAGGGCACTGTACCGAGGCCTCATCGCTTGGTGGGATGTCGTCACGCACAACTCTCAGAACCCCAGCTGGCTGCCGTCATGGGTAATTCCTGAAAAGAAACATGTGTGGCACAATAAAATAGTATACCTGGTGAGATGACATAAAGTAATCACAATGAAAACATAAAACACACAAACAATCAATATTTTCACGCATTAAGTCGGAAATCAGAAGTCAGGGTCCTAGTGTATGGATACGTCGGCTGCCACACCAACACTGGACTCCCTGGACTGATAACCACACCCAATACTCTTAACACTATTGTTTCAAATAGAAAAAGAGATCAGAGTCCAAGTTCTGCGGTAGAACCAAACTCCTCTAATACCAATTTGTCACAACCCATCCTCGGGGCCCGTGTCGTGACTACCCCAAGCCCGCCTTCCATAGGCCAGGGGCTGGCGACTATCACCAAGGTGTAATTCCCAGTAAAAAGGGAAGGCATTGCCTTTGTTAAGTAAACAAACACACAGAGCAAGCAAGTAGTAGAAGTAAACACTAAGTAAAAACTGAGTACAACAGTAAGTGCGGAAAAGTAAGTGGGCCAGTATTAAAACCCAAACTGAAAGTAAAGTACAACTGGAAAGGGAAACTAGAAACTAAAAAGTAAAGCCACAATGTTGAGATATCCACTGGAACCCCCACATGAAGGGTGAGTACAGATAGCCTCCATAGCTCCTCGAGTCCAGCCATCCGCTCCGAGAACGTCCCGCCCAGTGGTCCACCTCTAGGTACCGTCCTGATCCGCAAGCCTCAACCACGATCAGCACTTCCTGTCATCTGCAACCAACACAATGTGGTGCGGGCATAGCCCGTGCAGGGGTGAGTATAAGATAATTAGTAGGGACCCCGAGACCCCCGATGGTCTCCCATAATCCACAATTGATAATCCACAAAGGAAGGATACAATCACGATGTAACATCCGACACTGCTTAGGTATATGCCCATACATATACCTAAGTCATCAATTCCAGTTCGATCCAACATCCGAGCCCAAGTACAACCCAGTCCACACAGGAAAGTAAAACGTAAATCCACACAGGATAGCATAACGCAATCCACATAGGAAAGCGAAACAGGATTCAACTCACACAGGTAAACTTCTTTTTAAGACGATAGAGATGATCAGATATATCCAATGATTCATCTAAGCCGTTGGACCCACAAAGGATCGAAAGGTACTAACCCCCGCAATGACCCACAAAGGATCTAACCCACACATGATCAATAGGTAACTAACCCCCGCAATGACCCACAAAGGATCGATAGGTAACGAAGCCCCGCAATGACCCACACAGGATCGAACCCACACAGGATCTGTAGGCGCTGGCCCACACAGAACCGCTGAGCGCTGACACACACAGGATCGGACCCACACAGGATCTGTTGCACTGATCCACGTAGGATCGCTGAGTGCTGTATTCGTCGCCGTCGAATCCACTGAGGATCTCTGTACAGTCGTCGTCGTAGTCGCAGTCGCAGGCACCTCTAGGGTTCCCGCACACAATAAGCTCGTTCGGGAGGGTCCGCTCCATGAGCCGAGAGGCTGATACATCAACTAACACAAATTCCGAAGTTGATGTATCCTAAAGTTAAGTATCGTCAATGGGAACTCAACGCCACAGACGGTACGTCAATCGGACGCCCGGTCTGAGAGTTATTGGCTTTTTCGTTCCAGGGGCCCAGTTGGTTTTTAAATCAAAACCAACCAGACCGTACTCCACCTGCATCCAAACCACGGGCGGAGTAAGCCAAATGATCCGTCTCACTTAGAGGAATCCATCAAAGTCAATGACACGTCAATCGGACGTCCGGAGCTCATGCTATGAGCGTTTCCGCTCCGAGGGCCCGGTTGGTTTCCTATACGAACCAACCCGACCAAACCCAAAGTACACTGAAACCTTATGTGTAATATATCGAAACGATCGTCTCGGTCCAAGGATCTCATCCCCGCTAACGGTGCATCGATCGGAGGTCCGTAGCCCAAGATATGGGCAAATGACCGAGTAAGGTTCGGTATTCAGGGGTTCGTGCCCAGTCCGACCCGGCCCGATACCCCTAGGGTCGGCCCGAAGCGGGTCACCCTGCCCTGGGTCCGGGACCGGACCGCTTGGGCGTGGCCCATCCCAGTAGGCGCGGCCCGCCCCGGCCGACGCGGCCCGGCACGGCCTGGGCGCGGCCCGACCCGGCCCGACGCGGCCCGGTCTGGCGGACCGGCCAGGCGGCCGGCCCAGCGTGCGGCGAGCTGGGCGCGCTGGGCAGGGGTTCGGCCGAACGGCAGAACTGTTCGGGGTGAGGGGCGCTGCCCCCACATGAAGTAAATCATGTCCCCTTAATGGGGTCGCTTCATCCGGCCTGCCGGGGGCTTTTGAACCCCCGGATCCTCTATGGTCCGGCCAGCCCGCTCCGACCGGCGGGCTTCTTCCGCCACGAGACTGGCAGGACTGGTCCCCTTGCTCCGTCGCCGGCTCGGAACCGGCCGCGGCTTTCGTCTGTCCGGCACGGCGTGATGGCGTCGCGGCCCTCCGCCACGGCCCCGCTCCGGCCGCGGTGCTTCTAAGGTCCTCCGGTGCGGCGCGATGGGGCCGCGTCCTTTGTTCATCTTCTACGGCGCGGCGCGACGATGCCGCAGATTTGTTGCTTCCCACGGCGCGGTGTGGCGACGCCGTGTTTCTCCGCTCTCCCTTTTTCAATTTCCGCGCGGTGCTTCAGTACCACGTTGCCTTGTTCGCCGCATAAAAAATCCACAACCAAAAAGGGGAGGAGTGTCGACCGTGTTCGTGCGGCCCGACCTCCTCCTGTTAATGCGATAACAGGGGGTTCAATTGAAAGGGTGAAAACGATGGAAGAAAAACACAAAAAAAGAAACGCATAAAAACCCGTACCTCAACATTTTCATCGAACGTGAGTTCGCCGCAGAATTAACCATCGCATAAGAAGAGGATCATCGCGTTGCGGAAGGGGTGTCACTGTCGTCACGGTACATGGCGTTGCGTAGACAAACTCCGAGGATTAAAATCAAACAGATTTAATAGCACCAATTAAACCCATGTTGAGGATATAATTCATAATGAATTAAAAGAACCGCAATCCCCTACATCAATCGGTTGTTGATCGAATATTGTCACGAGGAAGGAATGTCACAGGAGAAACATCGTGGAAGGAGGATCGTCAGCGTCGTTGCACACGGCCTCGTGTCGTCGATCTCCGAGGGTTCGGTGTTCTTCATCACCCTTTGTCGAAGGCCGACGTTATTCACGTTCTTTGCGTTCATTGCGTTCTTCGCATTCTTCGCGTTCTTCGAGTTCTTGGTGAAGAGAGATGAAGATATTCATGTTTTAGAGTTTCTCCAAATCCTCTCAACAAGAAACCCCTCAAAAAAAGTTTTGGTCTTATTTTATTCCCATGCCAACGATTTGAATTTCAAAGATAAGAAATGAATAGTTAATTCAAAGGATTAATTGTAACAATTTAACTTCCCAATTTAACGGGGCGTTTCTTAACCAGAAAAACGCACAGTTTACTTTCATTAAAGAGGGGCTTGCGGGTGCGTTACTTAGGAGGGAAGAAACAGTGGGGATCTTGCGGGCCCCACCTCACAAATATCCTACCAAGGGGGTAGGATATTTTGGGTTCCACCCTATCCGCTTAACTTAGCTTATGTGTCTTTAAGTGGCTTTAAGTGAAATAAAATAAAGTGTTTCACCACCTTTATTTTATTTCTTAACTTAACCCCAAATATTAAAAAGCACACACGAGCAAACAAAACTCCGGAAAATGCGTTTCTAAGAAAATACCGGCACTGCAATTCCATCGGTGCCCTCAGAATTCGATTCTGAGCACCAGATCAAAAGTTAGAACAACCCACTCATTCGTCCACTGAACGTACCTGAGCTAAACTTCGGAAAATGATTATGGGCACACTGTGCCTCAGAATCAGGTTCCTTCAGAAACTGTGTTCTTGTAAAATTCCAAAGAAAATTAAGAAAAAAATTTCCTTCAGTTTTACGGGTCGTTATAAATAAATTCTTTGGGTTATCTTATTTTGAGAACTATATACCAGATGTTGATGTCATGTAAATCCTAGGGTTATTTTTCCAATATCATATATTTATCAATGACGGAAACTCCAATGTATGAGAATCCAAAATTTTTGTTAAATGGAACATGTTTGATAACACGATAATGCACACTAAATAAATTTATTGAATTAATAATTGATTAAGTGAATGTTATAATAGAGGTCATGTGTGTTCATGGAAAACCATACAATAATGCCAACATAATTTAGGGTATATAGTGGTTGATTTGACTACATTTTTATGATTTCATGTACCTTTAATGACCCATTATTACATAATTTATAATATTATTTCACATTTTTACATGTCAATGGTCATTTCTGTAACACCCCATCACCTATTAGTCTGGTATCTTTTAAACCTTTATTATATTTATCATTTTTCATTCGTTGTGTAATGCCGATAATAAATTGGTATGATACCATTAATGCTTATGTGAATATTTTTTTTTGAATTTTATCATAATATATACATGTTTTGTTGTCTGATGGGGATTCACACACAATGTAATGTTGTTACACGATGTCTAGTATCCACATATAAGATTCTACAGAATCAAAAAATAATCTGAAAAGATAAATTCTATTTATATATTACAAACAATTATGTTTAAAAATAATTTTTTTAATAAAAGGTGTTGGATTTTAAATATATATGGGACACAAAATTACCTGATGTACGATTTGGTTAAAAGAAATGTAAATTTTTTATTGATGTTTTTAAAACTCTGGTCAGACTGTAATTATTATTCCCCTCTTATATACATCCATGATCAAGAAATTGAAATATTGAAACTAAAAATTATGAAATTTAATTTTTAACTGATTTGATCTAATTTTTCCATTATTGATGGATTAATTGAGAACCTACTAGCTTGGATAATTTGTTTGTGATTTTGTTAAATCATAAAAATTTGGTAAAAAAAATAAATATATTGAATATTAAATCTCTAAAAACCCATTTTGACATATCATACCACCATTGGTAGGTTTATGGGTCATAATCACTTTGATAAAATGGGGTGTGTGCACACATGCTTTCTGTGACCAATAATTTGATATTCATGATGATCCTACAGAAAAAACTATCCCCGACAGTGCTGATAAACATAGTTCTTGTTATCAATTTTTTTAATAAATATTCAAATTATTATGAAACTGACCAATTCATTCCGTTAAATTATATAAACTATTTAATATAAAGTGTTTATTTATGCCATTTTGAAATTGGTTTCTATTATATTGAAATGAAACCATATTTTTTTCTTAAATATTTTAATGTACTTTGATGCTTTATTTTATCAAAATTGAATGAATTATTTGGTTTACTTTTATGGAATATTACTAAGGAATAATTGGTCAGAACCTAATTTGAATTTTTACATCACACAATACATTTTCATTTGGGTGATTATAGATTATCTCTATATAGGTATGAGTAAAGGGAAGGAAACTCATAGAGGATATTCTTGTTCTTGATACCATGGGTCCTGGAGATATATGTCCTTTGGGATTTCTAGTTATCCTAAATATTTTTGTTACTTTCATGATGTATTATTTGGGGTTTTCATAGATATGTTTTCTTTCTAGAACTCTCTCTCATTGGTGTTTTTATCATTCTGACTTGTATCAATTTTTATCCACAATGGTTTTAAAATATTCATTCCCAAATTTTCTATTTACTATTCTATGTGATTTCCAATAACCCTTGTGTATTGGAAACACCATTAGAGTGATGTATGTTTTAGATTGGGTATCAAGTTAAATTAGTTCTTGAGATATTTATAGAAAAAGTTATATCCAAGGTATAGATTTAGAATATTTACTTGATGTCACTATGAAGTTATAATATCATTTCGGGGCATATGAGGTTGATGAGGGTGAGTTCCTAGCCATCCTCCATCATAATGTGCCTTAATTCTCCATTATTGGTTTAATATAGGATTTTTTTGATTATTTATAGACTTTTCAAAGAATATATTTGGATAGGTATAAATCCAAATCACCCTTTTTAGATGGAACAATTTTCCCATATTTGTTTTTTTGAGTTATTGATATGACTAATCTTATGATGTCTTGAACAATATCATTGTTGGGATTTCTAGTTATCTAAAATATATTTGTTTCATTCATGATGTATTATTTGGGGTTTTCATATATATTTTTGGTTTCTAGAACTATCTCCCATTGGTGTTTTTATCATTCTGACTTGTATCGATTTTTATCCACAATGGTAGTAAAATATTCATTCCCACAATTTCCATTTACAATTCTATGTGATTTGCAACAACCCCTTTTGATTGGAAACACCATTAGAGTAATGTTTGTTTTATATTGGGTATCAGGAGAAATTCATTTTGGAGATATTTATAGAAAGAGTTATATCCAAGGTATAGATTTAGAATATTTCCGTCATGCCACTATGAAGTTATAATATCATTTTGGGAAATATGATGTTGATGAGGGTGAGTTCCTAGACAACCGCCATCATAATGTGCCTTAAGTCACCATTCGTGGTTTAATAGAGGAATGTTTAATATTCTTTATAGTCTTTTGAAATATATATATTTGGATTTTTATAAATCCAAATCATTTTTTTAGATGGAACAATTTTCCCATATTCATTTTTTTGAGTTATTGATATGACTAATCTTATGATGTCTTGAATAATGATTTCTAATGTTGTGTTGTATCATGCATATAATAAGACTCATGAAAAATATTTCATATGAATATTATAATGATCAATATCGCGAAAATACTCTCATAGACCAGAGTCTGGTTGGAGTTGTTGTGCATGTCACTTAAGTAATGACATAGGCACATGCACCTATTCTTGTTTTGGCTCGAACTGTAGAACTATAGTGGAATTAATCGTGGAATTTATATGATAATTTTATTCACCAAAATATACCTATTTTCATTGTTATAATGATCATCAAAAGGATAAATATTGGTTTAGAATGTTTGTATTTGTTTTTGATTTCTTGGAAACTACAAAAGATATTAAGGTGAAGTGTCACACCATTAAGATGGGTGTACATAACCTCAGATGGTGATAATCGATGGTGATGGAGAAGAAGAATGAGGGTTTAGGGCATAATATTTTCATTTGTTTCTTCCATGATTAGTTCTATCTAGAATATATGGTATTGGCCAAGGCTCTGGAGATTCCAAAATCAAAAAATATGATAGGATTGTGATGGAATATGCACACAAATTTAGCTATCTTGTGTAGTTTTGACCTGCTACTTTATCGAATGAGATGATGGATACATGATGATTATAGATAGGATGTCAATATGATATACATTTTCATGTTTTCTTACTTACAAATTAATCTTCTCTAATTCAATGGAGATGTAATTATTGGATGAACTTGATCTAGGTTGTATATTAGGGTTGTTGGGAGTTCCATTTTATCATAGACAATTTTCATTGAGTTTAAATAATAGGAATAGAAAAAGTGATCATTCGTATTTTTGATTTATATAGAAAACTTCTTCTAGGACTCCTATAGGACCACGAAGATTCCGTTTTCATTTTACCAGCGTGGATAGCTATGGAATTCCAAATGGGTTTTCACGAAGGAAACCAAGATATATGGTTCTCATGTATGTTCATGGCTATTTATAATATTCCATTATATCCTCTCTACCCTACATAGTGTAATTGGATCATCATCACCAAAAACTAATATTGTAAATTCAAATGATTAAATATCTAAGGGTTCCATCCACAATAATCTAGAACAATATAACATCATGTAGTGGAAGTGTCACCAGAAGTAGGATATAGGGGTCCAACAAATGTGAGAGGTATCATCAAAATAGCATCATATTTGGTGATTGATTTATTTGATAATTGTTTATCACATTTTTTACATCATCTAATATTTTGAATCTCTGATATATCTCTATTGATAAATTATCTTATATGATATATATTACCACAACCCTCAAAATAAAGAGAGTGTAGCGTCTCTGTTGTCCTTCTTCTATTTTCGATTATTTAAAAATAGATCATTGTTAGGATTATCTAGTTCTCAACAGGAAACGTTTTGATTTATTTTTAAGGAAGGATTTCCTTATATCTAATAAAACCTGAATTGATTTTAATCTTCGATGGGTCTACTTAACATCTCAGTATAGGGAGTTCCATATCTTCCCAGAAGAGTGGGGCCCAAGTCAAGAATAAACTGACATTATTATCTAGAGTTTTGGGAAGTATTATAATTGTTTTCTTTGGATATTTATTTATAGTCATTTTCACTGATCTCCCCTAGTTTTTTTTGAGTTTCTAGGAATTTTTTACTCTAACTTCTTAGGTCTACCCCTAGAAATAGAGGTTGAGTTTTTTATTCATTACATGTATAGTAAACAACCAGTGTTTATTCCCTCTTAGCACATGGAACCAGCTGAAATGAATAATATGAAGACTCATTTGGAAAATCAAATTGACAAATTCTTTATATTCTTGAATATGTCACCTTGGGAGTCACCTATTCTCTTTTCTATGAAATATGATGGAACACTTCACCTATGTGCCGATTACTAAAAACCAATTCGAGTAATGAAAGAGAAAAAGTATCTATTTCAAAATATCAATGACCTTTTTGACCAGTAGAAAAGGTATCAATCGTTCTTGAATATTTATCATTGATATCATTATCATCAACTGAGAATTAAAAAATATATCATTTAGAATACAACATTCCAGAGAGGCTATGGCCATTATGAGTACTATGTCATGGAATCTTATCAAACCAAGTTTCCTTAAGTCTTTTTGGAAATGATTAACAATATTTCCCATGAGTATTTTTTTACATAATGGGTGTTCTTTGTGAATGACCTCCTAATTTCTTCATTATTTGGAGAGGAACATATGAATTATTTAAGAACATTTCATAATTTATTGTAATATCACCAACTCTATGACAAGCTATCAAAATTTGATTTATTGATGTATGATGTGTGGTTATTTGGACTCATGGTCATTGAGAATTATATTTCAATAGATTCCAATGAGGTAAAAGATTACATGACATTGGAGAATCCCAATAATTATTTCATGATTTAGATATTCATTGATTTAGAGGGTTATTGTCAGTGATTCGTAAAATATTTCTTGAAGTTAGATTCTTTATTAGCCTCTCTAACTATGAACAAAGTGTATTTCATAGGGGATGAGAAATTTTAGAGTTATTTATTGTAGTTAAAACATCTTTTGAGGTCTTAGTCTACGTAGAAACTTTTAGAGACCAAGCATTTCTATGTGGTCTTCTATGATGCATCGGGTTTTTGTTTGATATGTGCTCCAATAAAGGGTGAACTTGTCATTGCCTATGGATATCATTAGCTTAATAAAATTGAGACTAATTATCCAACCGATGATCTTGAACATGAAAATGTGATGCATGCCCTTATTTTATAATTCTATTAAATTTTATTTAAAATGGTTTACCATGTATTCTAACCTCAAGAGCAAGTGTTTTATCTTTTCTAGAATAATATTTAAATCATTGCTAAATTAATTGGTGGGAGTACAAAAAATATTTTATATTTTATATTTTTTATAACCCATGTGTTCTAAATATCATTTAATCTGACTTTAGTAGTAATATTTGGACCCAATCCATTAATGAATCATCAAATGAGTGGATCATGGTGGCCCTTTTTCCATTTTTCATTTGGGAGTCATGCAAACCGAGGCTGACATTTTACCTCCCCATTTTAATTTTTCCTCTATTATTTTTGAGATGATTATTCAGGACCCATATATTATTGATGAATTATATATCATTAAAGATTATATTTTAGATTGTCATACCATTTCATAGTGTCCATTCTACCAGGAGGGTTTATATGTTTTCAGAATAGTTGGTTATGTCATTACGTATGAGAAATGTTGTGATAGGGGATTTCCATAATTTCCTTTGATATGTGAACCTATTAACAAAAAAGATGTTATATTATATTAAGAAGATACCATTTTGAACAAATATGAGACAAGAAATCAGTAAGATTCATTCGCACTTACCCACATGAAAGCTAATCAAATTCAAGAATCAGAGATCTTTTGGATGGCTTAAACCAACAACAGTGATGCCATGGATGTGGTATATGATCTCTATAGAATATTTGATTGGGATTCCATAAAATTAAATAAAGGAATAATTTTATATGGGTTTTGATAGATATGATGACCAAATTAGATCAATTTATTCCCATTCTTCATTCACCCAAATTTTAGGATTTGATAAATATCTATGTGATTGAGATTGTTTTTTGAATAAAGTTCCATCTTCTACATTATCTCATATGGATCCCCATTTTACTTCTCTATTTTGGGGAGGCTTCTAAGAGGAATTAGGGTCTTAGGATTGTTTGAGTAAGGATTACCTTTTCTAGATGGATTGCTGGAGAGATAAGGATAAAAATATCCCCAAAGGTATTCATCAAAACTAAATCAATGATTTTAGTGTATTATTGGATGACCAGTTAGGGAAAGTTGTCTATTCTTATAATAATTATTACCGACCCATGATTAGAGTGGATCCTTTTTATTACATTAATTTTATTCCATGTAAATATATAATATGATTGTAGGAGATTAAGGAATATTCTATAGTTATACCCATTATGATTCATAATATGAAATTAATTATTTAATTGATTAATTAGAATATGTTGATAGCACTTGGCCATAACAAATATTATGTTTATCATCCTCATAGACTATTGTAGTTTTTAGTTTTTACCATGAGTTATTGAATGTTTCATCCCTTTTAGTACATCGATGTCTTCAAAGGCTTGGGAACTATATCCCTTATTTGGTGGGACCTTTGAGATGATGTGAATGTTGGGAAAGTTTCTTATATTTTAAAACATCCTCCACTATTTATGTCCATAAATTTCATGTTCCATTTATCATAGCATCAAATATATATTTCTAATCTATATCATGTTTCAAGAAAGTGTTATCATTAGGTTAACCCTAATTTATCTATGGCTATGTATCCTGTTTCAAAATTTTATTCTACTTCCACATTAATTCATTCATTGAAGAAAACATTAGTCTATGTGATATGTAAACATTATTTAAATTATTATGATACAAGGCAGTGCGGGGTATTGATGAGAGAGTAGTAGACTCACCGTTTTTGTTTTGAATATTCTTGACATTATTTTATCTCACATAATGTATTAATGTTGGGGAGGTTGTAACACCCCGTTATACATATATTATGTATATTCTAAAATATAATTGTGTTTTACATTTTTCATTGATTGGGCAATTCCAAGAGGGAATTGGGAGGATACTTGTATGTGTGGTGTTACGGATTTCGTGGAATTTTTAGCATAAAAACTATATGTTTTGTTGTCTTCTAGGGATTAACATTTCATGTAGTGTGGTTACATGATGTGTATTCATCACATAGATTATTTAGTGGTATTGGTACAAAATGTGAGGGGTTACACACTATATAGAAATTAAATTCCATGTGGATATTAAAAATATTCTTTTTAATAACCATTTATGGGGTTTTCTATGTATGTCAAACTCAATAATTACACAATGGGTAATTGGGTTATGAACCATGTGAAATCATGACTATTGGTATTAAGTAGTATGTACAACTAAAATTTATATTTCCCTACTACAGATATCCTTCCTCCAAACATAGAATCTCTTCAAATGATATTTTAGAGATATGTAATCCCTTCACATCATTAGTTCGATGATTGATTATCATGTTGGTTGTGGTGCATCTCTCTAGGTAAGCAGTATTACTGTCACTTCTATCTCTCTATCTTTATCTCATTAGGATTTGATATGTTATCATATTATTTATTATTCAACACATGGTGTTATTGAATATTGTATCTATTTTGAGTTCCTAAATCATTGGAGCCATTTTTCTCTATTTGTGGGTAATTTTGTGGGTGTTGTAATACCATGAGAATGGTAGGTGGTTTTGTTTAGGATTGACCAATCTATTAAAACTTTAATTCCATATTGTTTTTAATTTAATTTATTTTATTTTTGAACAAAACCAAATTTGATGTTTATTTGGGCTGATTTTGATATGGTGGCGATTTTTGAAAAACCCCCATTTCCATTGGAATTGGTGATTGGGGAGTATTTTTAATTTAATGGAATTGTGGAATGATTTTTGAGAAAAAGTGTAATAAATATGATTTTTAAGAACTTGTCACTGGATTTGATTTGAAATTAAAAGACATGATAAAAATATACTTTTTGGTTTTGAAATGAAATTGGAATATTGAAACTATAAATGGGGAAGTTTTATTTCTAAATAATTTGATTTATATATCAAATTTTTGATTGAATAACCGATCATATGAGAGCCTAGATATTCAATGGTTTATTTTTGAAAATAATGAAAGGATGATGATTTTATGGAAAGTTATTGATGATTAAAACTCTTAATAAATCTTTGTTTGACATACCATATCCCCAATAGAATGATGATGGGTCCATTTCAGCATGATCCTTAAAAATATGGGTACATATACAAAATGTGATCCCTAATCTGATTATTTTGAAGATCATATAAATTGATACTATCATACTACAGGGAAGAAGACCATGGTGATTGTTGTTATTGTTTTTTTATATATTCAAATGATTGTGAAATTTTATTATTCAAGCATGTTTAATTAGATAAACGAATTTATATAATGTATTTATTTAATCCACATTGAAAGGTTTTTCTATAAAATTGAAATGAAATAATTTTATTTTTTTAATATGTAAATTTAATTCAATTCTTTTTTCATGAAATTGAATGGATGATTTTTTTTAAATATTATTATATAAAACATGGTGATACCCTACTAGACATTTTATCTCGAACCCTACATTTTTTGTTGGGAATTTGAATATTTTATCCAACCTTTTCCAAGAAAAAGGAATGTTTAGCTGAGAGAATGTGGATTTTTTTACCCCATGTCTCATCTTGTAACGTTTTCTTGGGGAAATTTTGTTTATCTTGTCTTTTTTATGGTACAATTTTTATTTATTATTGTGGGTATTGATATACATATTTAGTTTCTACAAAGATTTTCCTTTTTATTTTTTGAGAATAATGATATTTATATGTTTTATTCCAATGTGGTTGTGGAAAATTCATTCCCACGTTTTCTTTATATGATGTTCGGTGAATGTTGCTTACCTGTGGGGATCGTGAATTCCTTATGGGCTTTGTTAGTTCAAACTCAGGTATCAGGGAATCGGGTGTATATGGTTGATTCATAAAATTTTAGTTTATAATTTATTATAATTTGGAAAAATTATTCCTGATCAATTTATTACAAAAAATGGTCAGTTAATGTCAATTTTTTAATCAAAATTACATGATTTATCTCATAAAATCCAATTTAATTAATGAAAAAAATTATTGGCTCATGGAAAATTTCCAATATTTAGTGGATGATTTCACAATAATACTTATTAACTCTTTATACATATGTGAATAATTTTAAAACATGGCATGATAACTAATAGATCACTTAGGGACCCAAAAAATGAATCACTTTTTTCCGTTACAAAATTTCATGAGATAACATAAAAATGTATTCCTTTTTGTAGCAAATATTATATCTAAATAATCCTTCAATTTCCCCAGAAATGAATTTATTTTTCCAATTTTTTATAAAACATTCCAATGTAAATCATAAATGAAAAATCATAATCATCACTATTTCATGAAAAATATTTACATTCGTGAAAAAAATTTCTAAAAAAATAACATTCCCCCATGAATGTGTAATTATATTTAATTTAAAAAAAATTATCAAATTTTCAAAATAAATAAAATTAAATTCATGAAGGATATTTTGTATGAAAATAATATAGCCACTCATACATATATAATTCAAAACAAGGTTCAATCAAGAAAATTGTCCTCAAAGAACAAAATAATTACCCAATAAATTATAGAGCCATATTGAACTCATCCATCATAATAAATAATGTATGGGGACCATAAAATTCATTAAAAATTGAAATTAATGAATTATAATTATAAAATATCATAAATATTTTAATATATAACATATATAAAATATATTATTTATTTTTTTATTTATTAGGATAAAAATCACTTTTCCCCTAAGAAATTATAAAATATAAAATTACCAAATGAATAAGAAATATAATATCCTATTGAAAATTTATGCTATATAGATTGTATGTATTAATTATTAACAAAAATGAAGTTCTTAAATTCTACTCATGTTGTATATTTTAAAAAACATTCCTTTTTTAGGCTTCAACAAGAATTTACAAAATAACATGATTGGAAGACATTGGATAATTTATATTAAAATATTTATATTTTATGTGAAGCATTGTTTAATATGAATTTGAACATACATTTTAGAATATTAATTACATATGAGAGATAATTTAATGAATATAATATTGAGAAAAATGATAACAATAACTTTCACACATTTAAAATAATATTTTCATGAAAAATGTTGTAACTCGACTATGTCCCTTAATTTATGTTATAAAACTCCTATGAAATAAAATTATATTAATAATTTACTTCCTTCAGAATGTTTTTTAGTTTTATTCCATTTCATTAATATTAACAACCAAATAATGTTTCATAAAATATTAATATGCTTGATAGCTTTCTTATTATGCAACAATGAGAATTAAGATAAATGAGATGTATTCTAAAAATATAATTATTTAAATGTGAAACTAATAAAGTAGTTGTTTAATTGGAGGTTTTGAATATTGGTAACAATTCGAGGAAATGTATATATACATATAGTGCACCTAGAAAAAATGTATTGATTTATTCTTAGGAAATATGAACTCACATGTTTATGTCATTTTCTGCCTAAAAAAGTCATTTATTTAAAAAGGATTTTTATTACTTTTATGTGTGTGGAAATGTTATTTAATTTCATGAAATTAATTTTAAAAAAACATAAAAAAATTTATATCATCGTATTTGTATTCAATTAGGGTTAAATTTTATTATTTTCTATAAAATGATTTATATATTAGTTAATAGTGAAAAATATAGATTGTTCATATACTACCATTTCACTTCATTAATTAAATTTATCTAAAAGTAAAAGTATACTATTTACATTCCTATAATGTAAAATATGATCAATTTCACTTAGAATATTCAAAATAATTCTATTTGAGTTATAAAAAATAATGATTTTCATATAATATAATTTGTATGCCAAAAAATCATTTTTCAAAAAACTGTTTTTTGTTTTTTTTGAATTATGTTGAAATTTATTTTTATCGCTTTTGGAGATTGAATATTGAAAATGGAAACCATATTTGGAATCGGGAGTCTCAAATTTATTAAATATGTTCATTTTATTTTTTTCATTATGAATATTAATAGTTATAAATATTTATCACCTCTATAAGGATTAAATAGGTAGAACTATGTTAAAAACAAGGCACAATGTGTCATGGAAAACCCTACAATAATTTCATCATAATTAAGGGTATCTAGTGATGTATTCCACTACATTTTTATGATTACATATACCTTTAATGACCCATTATTACATAATTTATAATATTATTTCACATTTTTACATGTCAATGGTCATTTCTGTAACACCCAATCACCTATTAGTCTGGTATTTTTATCCCTTTCTTATATTTATCATTTTTCATTCGTTGTGTAATGCCGAAAAGAAAATGGTATGATACAATTAGTTTTTATGTGACTGTTTTTTTTTTGAATTTTATCATATGATATACATGTTTTGTTGTTTCATGGGGATTCACACATAATTTAATGTTGTTACATGATGTCTAGTATTCACATAGAAGATTCTACAGAATCGAAAAATAATGTGAAAAGATAAATTCTATGTATATATTACAAACAACTATGTATAAAAAGTAATGTTTTTAATAAAAGGTGATGGATTTTAAATATATATGGGACACAAAATTACATGATGTATGATTTGGTTAAAAGAAATATAAATTTCTGATTGATGTTGTTAAAACTCTGGTTAGGCTAAAATTATTATTCCCCTCTTATAGATATCCATGATCAAGAAATTGAAATATTGAAACTAAAAATTACGAAATTTAATTTTCATCTAATTTTATCTAATTTTCCCATTATTAGTTGATTGATTGAGAACATACTAGCTTGGATAGATTGTTTTTGATTTTGTAAAATCGTAATAATATGGTAAAAAAGCAATAAATATATTGAATATTGAAACTCTAAATCGCCATTTTGACATATAATACCACCAATGGTATGTTTATGGGTCTTATTCATTTTGATAAAATGGGGTGTGTGCACACAAGATTTCTGTGACCAACAATTTGATATTGATGATGATCCTACAGATAAAAACTATCCCCGACAGTTCTGATGATAATAGTCCTTGTTTTCAAATTTTTAATGTATATTCAAATTATTATGAAACTGACCAATTCATTCCATTAAATTATATAAACTATTAAATATAAAGAGTTTATTTATGCCATTTTGAAATTGGATTCTATTATATTGAAATGAAACCATATTTTTTTCTTAAATATGTTAGTGTTCTTCTTTGCTTTATTTGATAAAGATTGAGATAAATATTTCGTTTATTTTTATGGAATATTACTAAGGAATATATGGTGAGAACCTAATTTGATTTTTTACATCACACAATACATTTTTATTTGGGTGATTATAGATTATCTCTATATAGGTATGAGTAATGGGAAGGAAAATCATAGTGGATATGCTTGTTCTAGATACCTTAGGTCCTAGATATATGTATCCTTTGGGATTTCTAGTTATCCTAAATTTTGTTTTTACTTTCATGATGTATTATTTGGGGTTTTCATAGATATGTTTGGTTTCTTGAACTATCTCTAATAGGTGTTTTTATCATTCCGACTTGTATCGATTTTTATCCACAATGGTTGTAAAATATTCATTCCCACATTTTCAATTTACTATTCTATGTGATTTCTAATAACCCATGTGGATTGGAAACACTACTAGAGTAATGTATGTTTTAGATTGGGTATCAAGTTAAATTCGTTTCTGATATAGTTATAGAACGATTTATATCCAAAGTATATATTTTGAATATTTCCTTGATGTCACTATTAAGTTATAATATCATTTCGGGACATATGAGGTATATGAGGGTGAGTTCCTGGCCAACCCTCATCGTAATGTGCCTTAAGTCACCATTCTTGGTTTAATAGATGAATTTTTTGGATTATTTATAGCCTTTTCAATGATATATATTTGGATAGGTACAAATCCAAATCATTTTTTTAGATGGAACAATTTTCCCATATTCGTTTTTTTGAGTTATTAATATTTCTAATCATATGATGTCTTGAATAATGATTTCAAATATTGTGTTGTCTCATTCATATAATAAGACTCACGAAAAAGATATCATATGAATATTATAATGATCTACATCATGAAAATACTCTCATAGACTAGAGTCTGGTTGGAGTTGTTGTGAATGATGTCTACGAAATCACATAGGCACATGCACCTATTCTTGTATTGGCTCCAACTGTGGAACTATAGAGGAATTAATCATCGAATTAATATGATAAGTTTATTCACCAAAATATACCTATGTTCATGGTGCTAATGATCATCAAAAGGATAAATATTGGTTTAGAATGTTTTTCTTTGTTTTTTATTTCTTGGAATCTACAGAAGCTATTAATGTGAAGTGTCACACCTTGAATGTGGGTGTACATAACCTCATATGGTGAGAATCGATGGTGATGGAGAAGAATAATGAGGGTTTAGGGATTAATGATTTCATTTTTTTCTTCACTAATTAGTTATATCTAGAATATATGGTATTGCCCAAGGCTCTGGAGATTCCAAAATTAAGAAATATGATAGGATCATGATGGAATATGCACACAAATTTATCCATATTGTGTAGTTTTGAGCTGCTACTTTATCGAATGAGATGATGGTTACATGATGATTATATATAGGTCATAAATATGATATACATTTTCATGTTTTCATACTTCCAAATTAATCTTCTCTAATTCAATGGAGACGTAATTAATGGATAAACTTTATCTAGGTTGTATATTAGGGTTGTTGGGAGTTCCTTTTTATCATAGTCAATTTTCATTGAGTTCAAATAATAGCAAGAGAAAAAGTGATCAATCATATTTTGTATTTAGATAAAAAAGTTCCTCTAGGACTCCTGTAGGACTATGAAGATTCCTTTTTCATTTTACTATTGTGGACAACTATGGAATTCCAAATGGGTTTTCATGAAGGAAACCAAGATATATTGTTCTCATGGATGTTCATGGCTATTTATAATATTCTATTATATCCTCTCTACCCTACATAGTGGAATGGGATCATCGTCAACAAAAACTAATATTGTAAATTCCAATGATTAAATATCTAAGGGTTCCATACACAATAATCTAGAACAATATAACATCATGTAGTGGAAGAGTCACCAGAATTAGGATATACGAGTCCAACAAATGTGAGAGGTATCATCAAAATAACCTCATATTTGGTGATTGATTTATTTCATAATTGTTCATCAAATATATTTAAATCATCTAATATTTTGAATATTTGATATATCTCTATGGATAAATTATCTTATATAATAGATATTACCACACCCGTCATAATAAAGAGAGTGTAGCGTCTCTGTTGTCCTTTTTATGTTTTCTATTATTTAATGATTGATCATTGTTAGGATTATCTAGTTCTCAACAAGAAACATTTTGATTTATTTTTCAAGAAGGATTATATTATTGAATAAAAAATGAATTGATTTTAATCTTCGATGGGTCTGCTTAACATCTCAGTATAGGGAGTTCCATATCTTCCCGGAAGAGTGGGGCCCAAGTCAAGAATAAATTGACATTCTTATTCAGAGTTTTGGGAATTAATATAAGTTTTTTCTTTTGATATTTATTTAGAGTATTTTTTTCACTGATCTCTCCCAGTTTTTTTTAGTTTCTAGGAATTTTTTATTCTATCTTCTTAGGTATACCCCCTAGAAATAGAGGTTGAATTTTTTTATTCATTACATGTATAGTAAAAAACCAGTGTTTATTCCCTCTTATCACAAGGAACCAGCTGAAATGAATAATTTTAAGACACATATGGAAAATCAAATTTACAAATGCTTCATATTATTGAATATTCCACCTTGGGCATCACCTATTATCTTTGATAAGAAATATGATCAAACACTTCACCTATGTGATGATTACTAAAAACCAATTCGAGTTATGAAAGTGAAAATGTATCTATTTCAAAATATAGATGACCTATTTGACCAATAAAAAAGGTATAAATAGTTCTTGAATATTGATCATTGATCTCATTATCATCAACTAAGAATTAAAAAATATATCATTTAGAATACTATCTTCCAGAGAGGCTCTGACCATTATGAGTACCATGTCATGGAATCTAATCAAACCAAGGTTCCTTCAGTATTTTTGGAAATGATTAACAATATTTTCCATGACATTATTTTTACATGATGGGTGTTCTTTGTGAATGACATCGTAATTTATTCTTTGTTAGGATAGGAACTTATGAATTATTTAAGAACATGTCATAATTTATTGTGATATCACCAACTCTATGACAGGCTATCAAAATTTTATTTTTTGATGTAGGATGTGTGGTTATTTGGACTCATGGTCATCAAGAATTATATTTCAATAGATTCCAATGAGGTAAAAGATTACATGGAATTGGGGAATTCACATAATGATTTCATGATTTAGATATTAACTGATTTAGGTGGTTATTGTCACTGATTCGTAATATATGTTTTGAAGTTAGATTCTTTATTATCCTCTATAACTATGAACAAAGTGTGTTTTATAGGGGATTAGAAATTTTAGAGTAATTTAATTTAGTTAAAACAACTTTTGAGGTCTAAGTCTATGTAGAATCTTATAGAGACCAAGCATTTCTATGTGGTCTTCTATGATGCATCAGGTTTTTGTTTGAGATGTGCTATAATAAAGGGTGATCTTTTCATTAACTATGGATCTCATTAGCTTATTAAAAATGAGAATAATTATCCAAACGATGATCTTGAACATGAAAATGTGATGCTTGCCCTTATTTTATAATTGTATTAACTTTTATTTAAAATGCATTACCAAGTATTCAGACCTCAAGAGAAAGTGTTTTATCTTTTCTAGAACAATATTTAAATCTTTTCTAGAGTAATTGGTTAGAGTACCAATAATATAATATATTTTTTATTTTTATAACCCAGGTGATCGAAATATCATTTCATCTAACTTTAGTAGGAATATTTGGACCCAATCCATTAATGAATCATTAAATGATTGGATCATGGTGACCCTTTTTCCATGATTCGTTTGGGAGTCGTGCAAACCGAGGCTGCCATTTTTCCTCCCAATTTTAATTTGACCTCTTTATTTTCGAGATGATTATTCAGGACCCATATATTATTGACGAATTATATATCCTTAAATATTCTATTTTGGATTGTTAGAACATTTTGGAGTTTCCAAACTACCAGGAGGGTTTATATGTTTTCAGAATCAGTTTGTTGTTTCATTACCTATGAGAAATGTTGTGATAGGGGGTTTCCATAATTTCTATTGAGATGAGATCCTATGAACAACAAAGATGTTATATTATATGAAGAAGTTACCATTGTGAACAAATATGAGACATTAAATTAGTAAGATTCATTCACACTTACCCACACGAAAGCTAATAAAATTGAAGAATCAGAGGTCTTTTGGATTTCTTAAACCAACAACAGTGACGCCATGGATGTGTTATATGATTTCTATAGAATGTGTTATTGGGATTCCATAAAATTAGAGAAAGAATGAATTTTATATGGGTTGTGATAGGTATGATGACCAAATTAGATCAATTTTTTCCCATTCTTGAATGACCCAAATTTTAGGATTTGAGAAATATCTATGTGAATGAGATTGTTTTTTGAAAAAAGTTCCATCTTCTACATTATCTGATATAGATCCCCGTTTTAATTCTCTATTTTTGGTAGGCATCTAGGTGGAATTAGGATCTTAGCTTTGTTTGAGTAAGGATTACCTTTTCTTGATGGATTACTAGAGATATAAGGATAACAATATCCCCAAATCAATTCATCAAAACTATATCCATGATTTTGGTAGATCTTAGGATAACCAGTTAGGGCAAGTTGTCTATTCTTATAATAATTATTACTGACCCATTATTAGAGTGGATCCTTTTTATTACATTAATTTTATTCCATGTAAATATCTAATATGATTTTAGGAGATTAGGGATTGTTCTATAGTTATACACATTATGATTCATAATATGAAATTATTTATTTAATTGATTAATTAGATGATGTTGATATCACCTGGACATAATAAAAATTACGTTTATCGTCTACATAGACTATTGGAGTTTTTAGTTTTTATGACGAGTTCTGGAATGTTTTATCTCATTTAGTACCTCGATGTCTTCAAAGGCTTGGGAACCATATCCCTTATTTGGTGGTACCTTTGAGAGGATGTGAATGTAGGGAAATTCTATTATATTTTAGAACATCATCCACTATTTATATCCATAAATTACATGTTCCATGTATCATAACACCAAATATATATTTCTAATCTATCTCATGTTTTGAGAAAGTGTAATCATTAGGTTAACCCTAATTTATATATGGCTATGTGTCCAGTTTGGAAATTTGATTCTGTTTCGACATTAATTCATTCGTGGAATAAAACATCAGTGTATGTGATATGGAAGAATTGTATAAATTATTATGATACATGGTAGTGCGGGGTATTGATGAGAGAGTAGTAGAATCACTGTTTTTGTATTGAATCTTCTTGACATTATTTTATCTGACATAATGTATTTATTTTGGGGTGGTTGTAACACCCCGTTATAAATATTTTATGTATATTCTAAAATATAATTGTGTTTTTCATTTTTTATTCGTTGGGTAATTCCAAGAGGTAATTGGGAGGATACTTGTATGTGTGGTGTTACAGATTTCATGGAATTTTTAGCATAAAACTATATGTTTTGTTGTCTTCTAGGGATTAAAATTTCATGTAGTTTGGTTATAAGATGTGTATTCATCACATATATTATTTAGTGGTATTGATACAAAATGTGAGGGGTTACACACTATATAGAAATTACATTCAATGTGGATATTAAAAATATTCTTTTTAATAAATATTTATGGGGTTTTCTATGTATCTCAAACTCAATAATTACACAATGGGTAATTGGGTTAGAAACCATGTAAAATCATGACTATTGGTATTAAGTAGGATGTACATCTAAAATTTATATTTCCCTTCTATAGATATCCTTCTCCAAACATAGAATCTCTTCAAATGAGTTTTTAGAGATCTGTAATCCATTCACATCATTAGTTCGATGATTGATCATCATGTTAGTTGTGGTCCATCTCTCCAGGTAAAGAGTATCACTGTCTCTTCTATATCTCTCTCTTTCCCTCATTATGATTTGATATATCATCTTAGTATTGATTAATAAACACATAGTGTTATTGAATATTGAATCTATTTTGAGTTCATAAATCATTGGAGCCATTTTTCTCAATTTGTGGGTAATGTTGTGGGTGTTTTAATTCCATGAGAATGGTATGTGGGTTTTTTTGAATTTACCAATATATTAAACCTTTAATTACATATTGTTTTTAATTTATTTCATTTTATTGTTGAAAAAAACAAATTTTATGTTTATTTGGACTGATATTGATATGGTAGAGATTTTGGAAAAAAACCCCCCATTTCCTTTGGAAATGGTTATTGATGTGTATTTTTAATTTATTGGAATTGTGGAATGATTTTGAGAAAAAGTGGATTAAATAGGATTTTTAAGAACTTGTCACTGGATTTTATTTGAAATGAAAATACATGATAAAAAATATACTTTTTTCTTTTGAAATGAAATTGGAATACTAAAATTGAAAATGGGGAAATCTTATTTCTAAATAATTTGATTTATTTATCAAATTTTTTATTGAATAACCGATCATATGAGAGACTAGGTTCTTAGTGGTTTATTTTTGAAAAGAATGCAAGGATGATGGTTCTATGGAATGTTATTGATGATTAAAACTCCTAATAAATTTTTTTTACATATCATATCCCTAATAGAATGATGATGGGTCCTTTTCAGCATGATCATTAAAAATATGGGTACATATACACAATGGGATCCCTAATTTTATTTGTCTGAAGATCATATAAATTGATACTAACATACTGCAGGGAAGAAAAAAATGGTGATTGTTATTATTGTTTTGTTATATATTTCAATGATTGCGAAATTGTATTATTCAAGCATGTTTAATTAGATAAATGACTTTACATAATGTATTTATTTAATCCACATTGAAATGTTTTTCTATAAAATTGAAATGAAATAATGTTTTTTATATAATATGTAAATTTTATTCAATTATTTTTTCATTAAAATTTAATGGATGATTTGTGTTTTTAAATATTCTTATATAAAACATGGTGAGACCCTACTAGACATTTTATCTCCAACCCTAAATTTTTTAATGGGAATTTGAATATTTTATCCTACCTTTTCAAAGAAAAATAAATGTTCATTTGGGAAAATGTTTATTTTCTTTACCCTATTTCTCCTCTTGTGACATTTCCTTGGGGAAATTTTGTTTATCTTGTCTTTTTTATGGTATATTTTTTATTTATTATTTTGGGTATTGATAGACATATTTAGTTTCTACAAAAATTTTCCTTTTTATTTTTTGAGAATACTGATATATATAAGTTTTATTCCGATGTGGTTGTGGAAAATTCATTCCCATGTTTTCTTTATATGATGTTCGGTGTGAGTTGCCAACCCGTGGGGATCGCGAATGCCTTATGGGATTTTATAGTTTAAACTCAATTATCAGGGAAACATGTGTATGTGGTTGATTCATGAAATTTTAGCGTATATTTTATTATAATTTGGAAAAATTATCCCTGATCAATTTATTACAAAAAATGATCAGTTAATGTCAATTTTTAATCAAAATTGCCTGATTGTTCTCATTAAATTCAATTTAATTAATGAAAAAATTATTAGTTCAAGGAAAATTTCCAATATTTAGTTACAGATTTCACAATAGTACTTATTAACTCTTGATACATATGAGAATCATTTGGAAACATGGCATGATCACTCAAAGATAACTTAGGGACCCAAAAAATGAATCATTTTTGTCCGTTACAAAAATTCATGAGATAACATAAAAATGTATTCTTTTTTTGTTGTAAATATTTTATCTAAAAAAACATAAATTTACCTAAAAATGAACTTATTTTTCCAATTTTTAATAAAATATTACAAAGTAATTCATAAATGAAATCATAATCATCACTATTTCATGAAACATATTTACATTTGTGACAAACATTTCTTAAAAAATAAATTTCCCCCATGAATGTGTAATTATTTTTAATTGAATAAAAAATAATAAATTTTTCAAAATAAATAAAATTAAATTCATGAAGGATATTTTGTTTGAAAATGATATAGTCACTCATACATATATAATTTAAAACAAGGTTAAATCAAGAAAATTTTCCTCAAAGAACAAAAAAATTACCCACTAAATTATAGAGCCATATTAAACTCGACCGTCATAATAAATAATGTATGGGGACCATAAAATTTATTAAAAATTGAAATGAAAGAATTATCATTAGAAAATATCCCAAATTATTTAATATATAACATATATAAAAGATATTATTTATTTTTTTATATATTAGGATAAAAATCACTTTTCCACTGAGAAATTATAAAATATAAAATTACCAGATGAATAAGAAATATAATATCCTATTAAAAAATTTAAGCTATATAGATTGTATTTATTAATTATTAACAAACATGAAGGTTTTAAAATCTACTCATGTTGTATATTTTAAAAAACATTCCTTTTTAGGCTTCAACAAGAATTTAAAAAATTACATGATTGGAAGACATTGAATAATGTATATTAAAATATTTATATTTTACGTGAAGGATTGTTTAAAATGAATTTTAACATAAATTTTATAATATTAGTTATAAATGAGAGACAATTTAATGAATCTAATATAGAGAAAAATGATAACAATAACATTCACACAAATAAAATAATATTTTCATGAAAATTTTCTTACCTCGACTATGTCCCTTAATTTAGGTTATATAACTCCTATAAAATAAAATTATATTAATTATTTACTTCCTTAATACTGTTTTTTAGTTTTATTCCATTTTATTAAAATTAACACCCAAATAAAGTTTCATAAAATATTTATATACTTGATAGCTTTCCTATTATGAAACAATTAGAATTAAGATAAATGAGATGTATTCTAAAAATATAATTATTTAAATGTGAAAGTAATAAAGTAGTTGGTTAATTGGAGGTTATGAATATGGGTAACAATTCAATGAAATGTATATATATTAGGAAATATGAACTCAATATTCTATGTCATTTTTTGCCTAAAAAGATATTTATTTAAAAAGTATTTTTATCACTTTTATGTGTGTGGAAATTTTATTTAATTTCTTGAAATTAATTAAAAAAAATTCAAAAAATTTATATCAGCGTATTTGAATTCAATTAGGGTCAAATTTTATTATTCTCTATAAAATAATTAATATATCAGTTAATAGTGAAAAATATAGATTGTTCATATACTACCATTTCAGTTCATTAATTAAATATATCTAAAAGTAAAAATATATTATTTATTTTCCTATAATGTCCAATATTATCAATTTCACATAGAATAGTCATAATAATTCTATATGAGTTAAAAAACAATGATTTT
This sequence comes from Viscum album, assembly GCA_963277665.1. Taxonomy (NCBI): domain Eukaryota; kingdom Viridiplantae; phylum Streptophyta; class Magnoliopsida; order Santalales; family Viscaceae; genus Viscum; species Viscum album. The sequence goes on from OY728119.1 coordinate 1,921,274,098, forward strand.
CATATAAGATAATTTCTATGCCTAAAAATCTTTTTTCTAAAAATTGTTTTATGTTTTTTTCACTTATGTTGAAATTTATTTTTATCACTTTTGGAGATTGAATATTGAAAATGGATACCATATTTTGAATTCGGAGTCTCAAATTTATTAAATATGTTCTTTTTATTTTTTTCATTAAGAATATTAATAGTTATAAATATTTGTCACCTCTATAAGGATTAAATGGGCAGAACTCTGTTAAAAACAAGGCACAATGTGCCAAAATTTACCCAAAACGTTGTATTATTGCCTTTGATTGAATAAATTGATTAAGTGACCTAAAAAATTTTAATATATGAAATTTTGGTTCCATTTTCCCCCACTAATGAAATTAATATTATTTCATTTAAATAAAATTCCCAAATATTACTGTTGTGACACTATTGTATCATATTTGTAGGTAAGTATAAAAGTAGCTAATTTTGGTTATAATTGAAAATTAGGAAGAATAATTAATTTTTTATTAATGTAATTTATATTAAATTTTTATTGATTTAATAATTACCCTAATTCTTATGCAAAAACAACATTATATTTTTTCTTTTCAATAATTATAAAAAATAAATAATATTAGTAATAATAAATGTGACAAAAATTTGGATAATTATCATTTTACTTAAATTATTTACAAAATTATATAATTCTAGGGATGTGTGATTGGTATATGTTATAATTTGATTACTAACTTGAGGACTCTATAGATAATGTATATGAATAGTGTTAACAACATCCATAACGATGTTTTATAAAAAATAATATATTATTTGATTATTTAGTATGATAAAAAATTAATGGTTAGTAGTCGGGTTATAAATTATAGAAATGTAGCAAATTTAACATTTTTTTGGTATTTTTTATAATATATGTGAAATTATATCCTATGAAAACTGAAAATTGCACTACTACATCTAAGGTTAAAATCTGTTAATGAATTGGTCCAACCATGGATAACGTTTAAAATCAATCAAAAACCAGTTTAAATAACATTTTCATTGGAATTGATGAAATTATTCTATTTTTGTTTGAATATATAACAATTTTTTAATTTTTATCCATAGAATTAATTAGATATTTTTTAATCTTTTTCTAATTCCAAGTGTTTCATTTTCCTCCATTATAAAAGGAAACTCGTTCTCTCTTTCCATTAAATCAATTTTGGACATATATATCAAAAAAACTGAACCCATTTATATACTGAACATACTTAAAAACTATGTAGTGGTCGTGGTATTCCTAAAATTCAATTTCAAATATCCATAATAATGTATCTACATAATGTCTATAAAAGAAGAGGTAATTGGGATACCTGATCTCTTTCAGTTTATCTCTTCTTATACCTCTTCCAAAAAATAATTTTAATTACAAAATATTAAACTATGTATCCTGAATATTACATTACATTATTGTCATTATAAAACCACAAATATCCACCCTATCTTCCATCAAATTAGATGTGAATATATTTCTCATGATTAGGTGTAGATTATTGCCTACACATAGAGATACAATTCATTTTCAATAAGCTTATTTAATGCATTGTTATTATGAAGGGTAGAGAATTTAAATATATATAAATATTGTATTTATGAATTAATTATACTTATATAATTATAATTTCATATCTATCTTCTTAACCCCAAATCTATTTGAAAATGATAATACCCCTCCTGTATATGTGTGGACTACCACCCAATATACCCATGAGATTAATTTACCATTTCCGATTTACATGGATTTTAATAATGATATATTAAAAAAATAAATATGATATATATGATATAACAATGGTTTTATAATGGTGATTTATTATTTACTTTTCTTTTCCTCCACCATTCAAAAAGTGACATCACCATTAATGCATACATAGGGCCTACCATCTCTATGAATGATGTATTTTATTTTCTTATCTATTCATATTATGGATGATAATAAATAAATATATAAATAATATAATGTATTATCAAATTATGTTTAACTATATTGGGATGATTGAATTTTTATCCATCCAAAGTACTGAAACAAACATAACAAAATTCTCATGAAAAATGAAAATGTGAACACCCAAAATCGATCATTTTAATATATAAATATTAAAAAATTAATAATAAAATGTTATAGGTCGATCATATATGACATTATAACTATTTAAATTACTATATTGTATAATTATAATAATTCTAATATTATTATAATTGTCATTAAATTTCATTAAATGCATACCATACTCGAGGTAAGAGACTATTATCTCACATTTATTTTTGTTAGAAACATTCCATATTCACCACATGTATCTTTTATGTGGTGTATATATTAACCATGAAAATATATTTTAATTCATATTATGAAAATTATGGGATTAAAATACACACTTAATTTTAATTCTTTCATCTTTATTATGATTCAAATGTTTCTAACGCGATAATTGGTTTGTGTCAAAATATAATTTTGTTCGAAGATTGTATAATATTTATTTGGTTACAAGGGACTTTCATATTATAAGTCTCAATAATATAATGATTTTGTCCTAATGTAGTTATTAATGGATAATAAATTTATATATTCATTTTACTAACATTAACCTCTCATGATTCTGATTGAAAATATTTATGGAATAATAAAATTATTTCTGTATTCAGCTGAATATATATTTCTTCAATATCCATTTTTTCAAAAAGTATTTTCATAAAAAACATTAATAGTTTTTTATAATTTATTGAAGTAAATTTTAACCATGTTTTACTTTTTAATATTTTTTTAATTAATGTCCTTTTTTTCCAAATGGGATACTTTTGAATTAAACTGAAAATGTGAAATGAATATTTTTTTAATGTACATGAAATGTATGAAATTTCATATCATCATGGGCACTCATGTATTTTATTATTTCCTTCAAAATCCTAATGAATATTTTCAATGAATATGTTTTCCATAATAGTATATAATTTTCGAGAAATTAATGTTCGGCTTTAAAAATATAAAATTGTATTTTCCTTGTGACATATTACAGGATATATTTTAATGGAATTTTTATCTATTATGGAAACATTTAATTTTTTATATTCTTCTCAAGGATCAGATCCAATGAGACCATCCTTATTCATTTTTGGTATGGTTAACATTAATGATATTGAGATGTTAATGAAACATCTTTCAAATTCATGGGATATGATATATAGTGAATGATTTATGATCTTATGGAACACATATTAATGGAATATGGTTATGTGTTGCATGGGATTCAAATTATATATCCCCATAATGCATTATCTAATGACGTATTACTCCTGGAATAAATATTTTATGAATAATCCTGATATAATGTTTACAATTTTATGCATTTACTTAGTATTCATGTTCCTAATATTATATGTGGTCTTATTTTCTATCTCAATAGGATTACGTGTGGACCTGATTTCAGGTCCATAAATTAACGAGTGAACCTGTTTATATTTATACATGCTCGCAATGTTAGAAACCATTGTTTAAAAAAAATCCTATTTATTTTTTAGGAAGTCATGGGTCAAGACTATTATTTGTTGATTCCATACTCTAATGGATATTATATTTTATTATGATAATCATATATCATATTACTAATTTTTTTAATCTATGAATTATATTGTATGAAAACTGTAATTTATAATAATAATCTCATAAATGTATCCAAATGTTATGATAAAGTTTTATAATTTATTGATATCTTCTGTCTTCATCCTTTCTACGTATATGATCTCAACCTTTCTTATGTTCCCCTTCTCTAGGATAACTAGATATGTTTAATTTTGTGTATAAATAAGGATAATCTTGTATAGAAAACAAGATATAAATATCTTTAAATACGATGATTTTTTGGGTCTCAAGAGACACTAAACTATTATAGTTCTTGCCTGGATCATAATGTAATGTATTGTGTTTTAGCCTACAATTATTTCATATTTAGGTATGTGAATGTGGTATCACTATAATAATACCATTAATTTAATTTATTTCTCTATTTTATATAGTTAATTTATTTATTACGTTCATATTTTATTTTTTGAGGATATTGTGTTCAGAATATGAAAAACAAAATTGATAGGATGGACATGGTTAAAGGGGTCACGGTTTAATTCTTTCCATAAAATTAATCTTAATATAATAACCATTTTTATAAATTAGATAAAATATTATAAAAAGTAATTAATTTCAATGAGGAATAATGATTAAAATCAGTTCATAATGGTTGTAGTCTATACATACTCATGGGGAACATTATCATTTTCCCAAATATAGAAGTGTAAGAAATTAGTCAATATAATTTTTTTTCCAAAATCATAGTTATATTAGGAAATTAATATATATTAATTACATCAAAAATAATAAATATATTTGTAAAATGGTGATAAAGAAATACATCTCTTTAGCAATGTTGTAGTTTACCAGAACGGATGTGTGATGTATTCATTTCTCAATCAGAAGGAAAACATTTTAAGGGAGGGTTTATCATCACTATAATAAAATTTATCAAAATGGTTGATAGTTTTAATTTCATATTATCATATTTATAGAATATCTAAATTAAGTGTAAGTATAAAAAACATGAAAAAACTTGGTTAAGAGTAATACCTATTTGTTTTAAACACCCATTTGGATTATATGGTAAGACTTCTAGTTTTCCATTTTAGTGAAATATAATATTAATAGGACATGTGTATGGATGTTGGGATAGTATTTGGATATATATTGGTCATGATTAATGGCCCGTGAAATGTACATTGGATAGGAGAGGTGGAGGAATTTTATTGTGTTGTGTGTTGGAATCTTGTCAATACATGAAATTTTGATATACAATACGTGTATAACTCATATTGAATGTAAAAAGGATCCATATCATAAAATTTATGAATTATAATGTCAAAAAATGACCACAGACAAAATTAATATAATTATATATTCCATTCTGAACCATATCTCTTAGTTTTACAACCTCATTAACCATTTCAACATTAACCATTAAAATAATGTTTTCCATATCAAAGGGTCACAAAAGTTGTCTTAAAAATTATATGTGGATAATACATTGAAAATTAATTATATTATATTTTTTTTCAATAAAATTGAGATATAATGGGGTTTTAATATTTTATAACAAATTAAAATGACTTTTAATAATTAAATGTAATTTATTTCATTTTTTGGACTATTCAAAATTTCTTCCTTATATGAATACAAATAAAAATTCAATGAAAATATAAATATCATAACCAAAACTTATACCTTATAATTTTGTAATACATTTCAAGAAAAATATATTTATTTAAAAACATAGTTCTTTTAATGTTTTATATTATTTTTATTTGATTCTTATGTAATAATTGTGTAATCCTTCATAGTTATTATACCATCACTAAAATTAAATAATAAATTAATATAAAAATATCATCTTAAATTGGTCATTTTATAATAGTTCAAAACATGTTTTTATCTTTATGAAAAAATATTTGATTAATTAATGTATAAACAGTGATATTTTTAAATTATTTAATATTTTATGTAGAACGATTATCATAATTAAAGTAAAGTGATAGAACAATTCCCTATATTTGAAGAAAATATTGAAATTATATAAATGCTCTCATTAAATGAAATATAAAATGATATCTTGTTGCCTTATAAAATTTTATTAACATCAACTACCATGTTTTACCCTTTTCCATAGTGATAATGTTTTAAATAAGTAATTATTAATTATTACGACACATGAAATAAGAATCATTATTTAATTTGAACCACATTATTGTAATAATTTAACCAACATTTTATTATTCAATTTTGTTAATGGGAAGAAATAATCAATAATATATATGTTTAAAAGTAAATGAATATCCATTTTTATAAAAACACCTATTTAATGAATGAAAATTATTTTATACCATAATGAAATTTAATTATGATTCATATTGAATTAACTGAAATTTTTTTAATAAATTAAACTGATTTTACTTTTATATAAATCTACAAACACAAACATTTAGGTTTCTTTTATTAAAGGATATGAAATACCTATTTTGATAAATATTTTATTAATCACTATTCACTCCAAAATCAACCTTTTCAAATGAATCCTAAAAATTATTCCAAGAATACTTTGAAATATCGATTTAAGAAATAATTATAATTTCACTAAATAGAATATCTCAAATGGGAAAAAATTAAAAATAATATCACTGTATAATATTTTATAGAAAACATTTTGATGAAAAAATATTTTAGAATTATAAATCCATCTTATACACATTCATTATCTACTAATACCAATTTGATTAATTTTATTTCAATTAATATATGATATTATTAGTTATATAAAACTATTCATATATTATTATTAACTAAATTTACATTAACACGAATATGTTACACACAAAAATCCTTTTTCTGAAAAATATGTCTTTTAATCATATATGATATTGTATAAAATTGAGTTCTTATTTCCTAGGAATTACTTAGTACATTTAAATTTATGAATAATCCCATATATATACTTCATAAATTGGTTACTCATATTCATACAACCCAATCTTGTTTTTTTTGTAATAATCATATTATATAATATTCAATAGAATATTGTAGATTATTTAAAGATTAGTATTGAATGTGGTTCAGACCATTGAATTTAATATTTCTTAAATTCTGAAATATCAAAGCTTAATATTCAAAACATAAGGAAATTAAACCCCATAAATTATAATTTTATTTTTGGAAAATTTATTTATTATAATATTTAATAATTTCATAGAAATATTTTTTTTAAAAAATTAATTTATTGGTAATGATTGGAAACTACAAATAAATTTACCTACATAAAACACTTATAAAAAGATGAGTTTCTATAACGGAAACTTTTTTTTATTATTACTTTTGTCACACTACACATTATATTTAATAAATTATTTTACCATTGTTATTGATATTGTAAGAAAATAAGTTTACATTATATCTATTCACACTATATGTTGAATTTAATAATTCATTTATCAGGTGTTACTTCTATATCATCTATTACTCAATTAAATGAAAATTCATAATGAATTTTTCATGCATAATTCACTAAATTTAATATTCAATAGATCAAAATATCATAAAAGATTGAAAATTTATTTAACAATTATTAGAACTTTTTTTTCTAAGATAACAAGAAAAATGAATTAACGTTCATATAATAAAATAAAAAATTAATCTCTATGTTATTGGAAAGAACACATGAATTTCAACTTAAGTCATTTTTATACATTTAAAAATATATAATAATATAATATAAACCCAAAATTAGAATTATCTGATAAATTTTTTTCCAAAGATCATAAAAACATTTATCTCTAAATAATATTATTCTCTAGTAAATTCCCATGTATAATCATATATATTCTGATATCAAAAAATCTATAATATGTGTCAATATTTTAAAAAATATATTTAATCACCATAAAAATATAAAAATCATATATTATTCTAAAATATAATGTAACCTTTATTTATAAGATCAATTTCTATCCTAAATAAAAATATATTTGATTACTATAATAATATAATGTTCCAAATACAGTGAAATTCCTCAATATGAAAATTATTAATTCATCACTAAATAATTTTTCAATTCCATTCTTATTTATATGAAATATGATATGTTTCAATACGTAATAAACATTTTATCACAATTAAAAACATTTTCTCTAATTGTAATGATCATATTTACCCTAAAGGATATCAATACCTTTCAACGTGTGGTGAAAAAATAAAAAATAACTTTACCTCAGAAGACATTTTCACTAAATCACATGTTAATCCTAATGGTATATTCACCACATTAAAATATTAAAACAAAATAAAAAATTCTAAAAATTTAATTATTTATGTTAATAATAATAATATAATACCAATAAAGAGTATATATACCTTTAGACATACAGTCATCTATAACCCATTATGGTTTTTTTACTTTTAAATTTCACTCCATTGATAACATCATGTAATATAATTCTATTTGGAAACATTATTTGATACTAAATATAATGTATCATAACATTAATGACACATAATTAAATTATTTATAGAATGGATTTCAATTTATATATTTGAAGGTAGTATTAAATTATTACAAAAACCACAATCATTTCTATTAATTACTAAAAATGTTGAATCTTTATCCATGTGCAAATTTATTTCCCAAAAATTGGATTCTTAATTTCAAAATTCCATTTTATTTATGACATAATTTCATCAATCAAGGAAAATTTCACTTATCTAGTGATTAGGAACATAATATGTCATAATCATTATTAGGTCCATTGAATAAAATTTAATAACATGGGAAGAGTGAATAATCCATGTAATGAATAAATAAATAATAAAATCATATTATTTCTTTTGAAAATTAATGAAAAGGCATAAAAAATGTTTCTTTTTCTATAATATAATTTGAGTCAAAATAATCATTCAATTTTTTATGATTTCAAATAATTTTCCTAATATGTCATAGAAAATTACAAAAGAATTCATAAAGTAAAAAAATCTAAATAATTTTTCATTATTCAAAAAAAAGAAAAATCATGAAAACATTTTCTTAAATGGGATATTTTCCAAATTACAATTTGTATAAAAATTACATTAAACACAATGTCATTAGTATGATAGGAAGTCAAAATAATTCAATGAATAATAATATTCATGCATATAAAATTCATCTAGATACATTGAGAAATCATTTTTATACCACTATTACAATCACTCTTACAAGAAATTTTATAAAGGTAATATCCAACACTATTAACTAATACATATATTTTGTAAATAATAAAATTATTTTGAAATTTATTAGGGTTTTTTTGGGCTCACCCACCATCATAAACAATGTAAAAAGAAAAAAATAAACATAAAAAAAATTAAAATCTTTAATTAAAATTAAAAAATAATGAAAATTATTCTATTTAACTCATATACAGATGCATATTCATTTTTTATGAGAAATTAAGTGATAAATATATTTTTTCCTTTGGAAAATCATTAAAAACCCGCATATGAATTCGAAAATTGGAAATCGATTATAAAATTTTTTCAAAAAATGAAGACGAAGAATCTTATTGAATTATAAACCTGATGGTGGGAAATTTAACCCATTATGTATACATTATAAATGATTCATTTCAAACTTGTTTAAAAATGATAAAAAATAACCTATTTGGAAACTTTTAAAAATAATTATTTTAAACAAATAAAAAAAAGTGAACACTTTTATAAAATTAATTTTAATTACATTTATTTATATTATTAACATACCTAAAATATTTTAATCTTTAGAGAAATGGATTAAGATAATGTGTCAAACATTAATTTTTTTTAAATTAATTAATTTTTAAAAAATATATAACCTCTTGTATGACACACCAATCAAGCTATTTATCACATATAAAATAAAATTATATTGATTATTTACATAATTTAGATAATTTTAAGCTTCATTACATTGTTATAATAATTTTTTTATATATTACCCTGTTTTATATAGTTCTTATATCATTTAAAACATGTTGGATGTTTTAAATATTTTCAATTCAAAATAAAAAATTTATATTGTTTAAACATGGACAAAAGGGTCCAAGATCTATCATTTATAAAGTATTAATCATGATATAAATTCATATTTAAATATAAAATTCAATTTCATAACCATTCATGAGAGGAATATTTGAAAAATTAATCACATCATCTTGTGGATCTATTTTTCCACAAAAAATTCACGAGGGGCATTATAATTTACCAATAGATAGAAGGGAAACATTGTAAGATATATATTATATTCCTAGACTCATAAATAGTCATAAATATAATATATATTCATCCAATAAAAAATAAAAACTATACTTGTGATGTGTTCAGTAGAAAAAAAAATTTATCCATGGAAATTGGAGTTCACACATATATATGGGAAATTTTATCATTTACCATATGATAAAAAAGAAGATGAAAAATAATTTTTCCCTAAAAATTATAACAGTTAATTAAATTTTATACAACTATTTTTTAATATCATTATAAATATATAATATTTTATAGAGGTGGAAGAAGAAACTAAAAAACAAAATATATGGTTAAGAGTTATAGCTCTTCATTAGAAATCATTTTTTGGCTTAAAAATTATTCCTTTTAGGATATATATTTTCTAAAAAAGTGACCACTGTTATATGTGGGAAATGTTGGGTATCCAATGTCCAGATTCTAACACCGATTGATTTATTTTTTTAATAAATTCTATAAAATACTAGCCAATGATATAGTGGTCTAGAATCATTATATGACTGATCATATTAATACAACACCATAAATATAAACAATATATATATTTAGAAATATAAAAAATACTCTTAATCCATTAAATATTCTAAAAAACCATAGGATACCCTAGGGAAAATTGTAAGATCTTGTACTTTTCTCGAGTCAATATAGAGCATGTTTTCAGGTACTCTCTATGTTTTTAAGTACCTATGTTTTGGAGTAGTGAATTGGGGTGCGATTGGGTGAACATTTATGTAGAACTAATGGACAATGGGTTGTGCATGGTTTGTGCAAGGTTTGAAAAACTGTGTGACCAAACTGTGCCAACCAATAAGAACTGAACAAATAGGTATGAATGGTTTTCACATGGTTTGAAAAACCATGCGACCAAACTGTGCGGACCGTGCAAAACGGGACAGTGAGGTCAGCATAGTTTGTGCGCGGTTTTTACTAACCCTGCCCCACTGTCTAGGAAATGTGCGAGAGGTTATTTTTATTTTCGAAAGACCTTCTTAAAAACTCCTGAACCCCGGAACATCTTTATTTCTGAACTAGGATGGATCTTGGAAAATTATAGTTCTTCCAAATCCTCTTGGAGAGAATCCAAGGGGATCTAAACAATTTCCCTCGAAATTAAATGATCTAATTAAAGATCCACTCTCCGTTCAGTAAGTGGTTTTCATCCTGTTCTTTCTTCCATTCTTTCATCTATATTTCCACGATCTTTGCATGTGATATTTTCATCATTTCCATGGATCAAAACCTATGATTTAAGGTATAGATCTAGGATTGTGGATCTAGATCAAGTTTTTCAAGATCTTGATGCCTTTTATCTTATTTTTGGTTTTAAGGATTTAGATCCAGATGTTCTTCGACGACGTTGTGCCACTCGGATTTTGGGGATTTTTGTTGGGATAAATTCCATCAACAAATTGAGGTAGGTGGTCTAAAATCCAATCCCACAGTCTCATCTTGTTATGCGTATGCGGTTGTATAAATGTAGTGGCATAAATAATTAATTGGTGGTTTAGTTATGCGGTTCTTTGTGAATTTTGGATAAAGTTCAATAAGGGTGATAGTTATGATGGAAAGATAAGGATAATTGAACATTATATTAATGTTTTATATTTGAATTTGATATTTGATTTCAAAAAGGGTTGTGGGACACAGACTGATGCTCTTAATACCCACAGGGGTTTTAAACATGGCATTCTAGAACAAATTACATGCATGAAATTGATATTTAATTGGATAAGGACTGATGCTCCAAATACCCATGGGGTTGTGAGACAGGGACCGATGCTCCAAATACTCACATGTGTGCAATACATGACGTTCTATAATCATTAATTTATTTTTTACTATGGTTTCATTTGGCTATTCATTAACATAATATTGTAACATAGTGGATACGAATTGAACAAGCGATATGGGTTAGGATCCTACATGGGCGGAAGTAGGCATTGTGTTTTGGATGTTCTCGAGAACATGGATGTTTAACGTATTAAAGAAATGTTAATCGGATAAATATAAATGTTTTCTCTACTACCTAGCTTTATTATTAATGGAAATGAAAACACTACTTAAGACTGGATTAGTTTTTGACACTTTTAGTGGTGATCTATTGAGTCGTACTCACACCCTACTCAGGCTGCCTGATTGGTAACTGAATAGACTTTGGTGTTGTAGGACAAGACAAGGGAAAGATCCCTAGTTAGAGTGTTGTTTGGGGATGGATCATGGAAGAGGGAATTAAATGTGGATTATGACCCTTTTGGAGCCATTCTGTCTTTACATTCAGTTTCATTGTAGTATCTTGGACCTTGCATTGTTATAGCATGTTTTACTTTCCAGTTGAGTATTTTATTTCCGGTTTTTATTATGCTAGTGACATTGTACTATTATATATATTTAAGTTGTTGTTGTTTCTTGGTTACTTATGCTGGTATTTTATTCTGATAACATAGTGTATAGTCTCCCCAATACTAACTAACTATCCCCTCACTACTAGTTGGCACCCTATAGCATATGGGGAGGCATGCTTGAGGGATTGTGACCAACCAGCTCGGAGCACTGTTCAGTTCTTCCAGGGTCAGGACGTTACAAAGTGGTATCAATGGAAGGTTTTCATTCTTCTTATTTTGTTTTACTGTTTGGGGATGGTATACATGGGACTACTGAATTTTGGGTCTTGATAATGTGCCCATTCATGGGAGTTGCAAACCCATGCACGGGAAAAAGGATTATGGGTAGATTGTTGAAATTAAACTTAAACTATTTCTATTTCTTGCTTGTGATATTGAAATGAAAATATAATCTAATTTTGAAATTTATTAACATAATTGTGATGTGATATGAATAAATTGGTTGTCTGTAATTGTGGTAACATTGTAAACTGTTTCATAAGCCACATGTTTGGTTTTATAGAATTATTCCTCCATGATGCATTTTGATAGGACAAGTAGGGGTATAGTTAGAAATGTTCTTCCAGTGGTTGAACCTGAGGCACTAATAGTAGAAATTAAAGATGTAGGGGAAAATGTTTGAGAGAACCTCACCTGTTTCATGAAAATGATGGAAAAATACCCAGGGTAGGTTGTGAAAATTATTTCTGATCTTACGAGGGATTTTCAGTTGAATCACCCTCCTACTTTTACTAGAGAGGGTGGTCCGGAGAATGCTAATTTCCGGATTGAATCTACCCAAACTATAAGTGACCACATGGAGACACCTTTTGAGAATAGAGTCATGTTTTAAGCTTACATGTTGTGTCATCAAAAGAAATGTTGGTGGAACATACTGACTCGGGTTGGATAGCGGGAACCTATAGAGTGGAAGGAATTTCATGAGAAGAACATTTATGACTTCTATCCAGAGACACTCATATAGGAGAAAGCGACTGAGTTCACGAGGATAACTCAAGGGAATATGTCTACAATGGAATATTCTAGATTCTTTAAAGACTCACAACTTTTTTCTCCAGCAATGGTAGCAGACAAGGCCACTTCAGCAAGACAATTTCAGGATGGAATTAAATGTGAAATTAAGTCTGAAGTGAATATTTTCAGGTTCAAGTAGTTTTCAAATGGGGTAAATCAGGCTCTTATCTCTGAGAGGTACCTAAAGGATTCTTCTAGTGGCAAGAAAATGTTTTTTATTGAATGGTCAAGTGGTGTGAAATTTTGAGAGTAGGAAGCGTTGTTATGAGAATGTTAGCCAAGGAGGTGGGAGACAAGGTAACCTCGTGGGGGGTCGGTTACTCATGACCTTACCCGAGTGTTTTTCCACTAGTTTGTAAGGTCGATATACTGTTGTAATCAATGTCCCCGACCCCTTGTTGAATTTAGATATTATGGTAAGATGGGACATCTCCAGAAGTTCTACAGGAACTCAAAGGATTCAGGTGGTAATGGATTAGGTAAATATAGTCAGAGTGTTGGAAGGGGATCTTCTGCACCTTTTCAGTCCAAAAGATGGAGGTCTGCTGTCTGAGGTTGTATATTTAATAGATGTGGTGCTCTTGGGTAGAAATGCCCATATTAGTATAGTGGTACAAGTCCGGGGAGTTAGATGACATCACAGGGAAGAAGAGCATCACAGTTTCATGTAGTACAACCTACACTTGTGGATAGCGAGGTTGGACCATCGACAGTGATAAGTACTATTCTTCTGGCTTCAACATTAGCAAATTCATTATTTGATATCAGTGCCTCTTATTCATATATATCTACAAAATTTTAAATGGTGTGACTTTGGATGTGGAGTTTCTGAGCGGGTCTATCCTGATTGTCACACCTTGGGGGTATAGTCTAGAGACATTTTTATGTGAAAGGTTTGTTCCATTGAGATTAGATAGTACTGTTTCCTAAGAGATCTCTATATCATTGATATGACAGGATTCGACCTAATCTTGGGTATGGACTATTTAGTCACATACCGATCCCACATTGATTGTTATCATCATGGGGTGACATTTTTGTCGCCTACGGGTGACCATTACATTCACCATGGGGAGGGGGATATCCAGGCAGGCCGATCAGGGCCAATAAATCAACAACTGGGAGAGATCACAACCCATGTTGCTAGTCTTTTACTTGATGACGAAGGTGTTAAGAAAGATGTCCCTCTACCAGTGTTTTATTTGTTTCTGGATGTATTCCAGGAAGATTGTCAGGGCTGATACCCAAGAGAGATGTTGAATTTACTATTGAGATCATTCCAGGAGCTAAGCCAGTATCTATCCCACCATATAGAATGGCACTGACAGAGATTCATGAACACAATGCTTAGTTAGAAGACTTGGAGGTTAAAGGATTTATTTTTCCAAGTATGTCACCATGGGGATTGAATGTTCTATTTGAAATGAAGGCTGATTAGGGTTTATGTTTGTGTGTTGATTACCAGAGGTTGAGCAAGATGACTGTGAGGAACCTATATCCTCTACAACATATTGATGATATGTTTGACCAGTTGAGGGGAGATATGGTTTTCTCAAAAATCAACTTAAGATCGGGGTATCACCAGTTGAGAGTTTAGAATTTTGATATACCGAGGACTTATTTCAGGAGTAGATATGGGATTTATGAGATTTTTTAATTTCATTTGGGTTGAAAAATGCACCATCAATGTTTATGGCAATGATGATTAAGATCTTTCATCCGTACCAAGGCCAGTATGTTGTAGTATTTGTGGACTACATCTTGGTGTACTCTAAGGCTCATGAAGATCATGCCCAATATCTTGACCTCATCATGACTACACTATGAAAGCATCATCTATACGACAAGCTATCAAAGTTTTAATTTTGGATTGATGAGGTACACTTCTGGGGACACATCATATTGAAGAATGGTGCTTCATTGGATCCAGAGAAGGTGCATGGAGTGATTCATGGAATCAACCCAAGAATATTTTCGATATTCGAAGCTTTATGGGGTTATTTGGATATTATAATAGATTTATCCAATACTTTTCCAGTTTGTAAACACCACTTTTGGGCTTGAAGAAAAAGGGAGTAAAGTTTGATTGTTCAGAGGCTTGTGAGACATCCTTTCAGGATTTAAATAAGGGTTTGATGTCAGTACCAACTTTGGCTCTACATAAGTCAGGTAAAGAGTACATGGAGTATTGTGATGCCTCTAGGATAGGACTCAGAACTGTGTTGATGAAAAATGTAATGTTGTGGCATACAGATCTCAATATCTAAGGCAACATGAATGGAATTATCCAACGCACGACCTTCAGTTGGCAACAATGGTTTATGCTTTGAAGTGTTGGCAACACATCCTCCTGGGTTAATGGTTTACAGTTTATACTAATCACATGAGCTTGAAGTACATCTTTTCTCAACACAATTTGAATATTAAACAATAGAGATGGGTTGAGTATATGTAGAATTTCTATTTTGAGCTTGTATATACACTAGGAAAATGAAATGATTAGGATAATGCATTGAGTAGGAAGGCTCAGACCCAGATTGTTCAGGAATCTCGTGCTGAGTGGAGGATGAAGTCATTTCCACCTAAAATGAACATTGTGGTTCAGGAGAGACATGATGAAATGAATCTCATGTTGGTTGTAGTGGAGTTTACACATTTTAGATGGATTAGGGACAAGAAAAATGAGGACACTAGATGCTTAGACTTGGGGGAAAACATTGAAGGCGAGAAGGCACCATCAGACTGGAAGATAGATGAGGATGATATTGTTTATATAATGAATCGGGTTGTTGTTCCTATGATAATGAGAGAAGAGCTCAAGTGGTAATTTCATGCCTTAAGATGGCCGGTGCATCTTGGTGTCACAAAAATGTATCATGATCTGCGACGACAGTTTTGGTGGCTAGGCATGAAAAAGGAGATAGCAGGTTTTGTGACACAATACTTCACCTGTCAATAGGTGAAGGTGGATCATCAACAACTTGGAAGTTTACTATGACATTTTTCCATTCCAGAATGGAAGTGGGATGATGTGACTATGGACTTTGTGATAGGCCTTCCAAAAACACTTAAGAAAAATGATTCTATTTGTTTCATTATGGATCTACTGATAAAGGTGGAACATTTCTTTACTATAAGGGAAACTTTTACAGTTGAGAAGTTGGGAGAACTGTATTTGAAGAAGATAGTTCGATTGCATGCGGTGACAGGAACTCTAGTTTCATATCGCGATTCATGGTTTACTTTTCACTTCTAGAAGGGCTTGCAAAATGCACTTGGAACACAGGTTGTATTCAGTACGGCTTTCCATCTGCAAATATATGGATAGTCAGAGTGTACTATATAAGTTCTTAAGGATTTTTTGAGGGCGTGTGTACTTGACTTATGTGGTACATGAGAGAAGCACTGACATTTAGTCGAGTTTTCATATAACAACAGTTATCATGCCACTATATAGATGACACCATACAAGGCTCTTTATGGTAGTCCATGTAGATCACTACTATGTTGGATGGAAGTGCGTGAGTCAGAGTAGTTAGGACCAAGTCTTGCACAGAAGATGACTGAATAGGTTCAGCTGATTTAGAAACCAATGCCAACAACTCAATGTCAGTAGAAGTCTTATGATGATTGATAGAGGTGACCTCTATATTTTATAGTCGGTGATTGCATATTCCTTCAGGTATCACCTATCTTAGTTCAGCACAAGATATGAAGTCAGGGAATGTTGGCACCCAGGTTTGTTGGTCCTATTGATATCATGAAGAGAGTTTGTCTGGTAGCATACCAATTGTTTTTACCTTATAAATATAGTGTTATTCGTGATGATGTCCATGTATCACAACTACGACGGTATCACCTTGACCCTTCTCAAGTGGTCGATGTGGATGATGTTGAGCAAGTGATAGATGCATCATTTGAGGAGTATCAGATACGTGTGTTAGATCGCAGTGAGATGTTGTTGAGGTGAAATACCATACCCACAGTTTGTGTTTTATGTAAGCATGGACTTGTGCAGGAAGAGAAATGGGAAAGGGAGGCAGATATACAGACTCAGGGGCACGATATTTGTAGCTCAGAATCTCAATGAACTTCAGGAGTAAAGTTTGAGGACAAGCTATTATATGGTGGGGAGAATATAAGATCCTGACCTTTTCTGGAGTGAATATCAGGAACTTTTTTAGGTACATTTGATATTTTAAGTAATTATATTTTGGAGTAGTGACTTGGGGTGCTTTTGGGTGATTTTTTATTTGAAACTAAAGGATAGTGGGTTGTGCACGGTTTGTGCATAGTTTGAAAGACTGTGCGACCAAACCATGAAATCCAAGTAGAAATAGCCAGAGAGGCACACACATTTTGCGAACAGTTTAAAAAACCATGCAGATCATGAAAAACTGGATAGCGAAGTCCACATGGTTTGCGCACAGTTTTTCCTAACCATGCACCACTGTTCAGGAAACCGTGCACACGGTTTTTTATTTCCGAAAGTCATTTTAAAAACTACCCAAACCCCGAGACATCCGTATTTCTGGCCTTGGCTTAGGCTTGGAATTTTCTAGGTGTTCCAAAGTATTTCAGTAAGATTCCAAGGCGATCCAAATGCTTTTACTCAAGACTGAAGGCTCATATTGAAGATCTTCTCTCCTTCCGGTATGTGGTTTTCATCCTGCTGTTTCTTCCGTTCTTTCCTTTATCATTCCTTGACCTTTTCATGGGAGATTTCTAATTTTTCCATGGATATAAACCTATGATTTAAGGTATAGATCTAGGATTTTGGATCTAGATATAGTTTTTCATGATCTTGATGACTTGGATCTTATTTTTGGTTTTATGGATTTAGATCCAGAACATGATCGGCGATGTTGTGTCACTCGGATTTTGGGGATTTTTGTTGGGAAAACATCCATCAACAAATTGAGGTAGGGGGTTTAAATTCTAATACCACAGTCTCATCTTGTTATGAGCATGTAGTTTTATAAATTCCACAACATAAATAATTAATTGGTGGTTTGGTTATGCAGTTCAATGTGAATTGTGGATCTAGCTAAATATGGGTGAGGGTTATGATCGAAGGATAAGGGTGATTAAACATTTGATTAATGTTTTATATGTGAATTGGATATTTGATTTGAAAAAGGGTTGTGGGACATAGGATGATGCTCCTAATACCCACAGGGGTTCTAAACATGGTGTTCTAGAACCAATGGAATGTATGAAATTGATATTTTGTGGGACAAGGACTGATTCACCAAATACCCCTGGGGTTGTGAGATAGGGACTGATGCTTCAAATACTAACATGTCTGCTAAACATGATGTCTTACAACCATTAATTCATTTTATACTATGGATTAATTTGGATATTCATAATCTTAATAATGTGACATAGTAAATATGAATTGAACAAGTGAAATGGTTTAAGCTCCTAGAGGAGCCAAAGTAGGCATTGTGTTTTGGGTGTTCTAGGGAACATGGATGTTTAATGTATTAAAGAAAGGTTAATTTGATAAATATAATTGTTTTCCCTATTTCCTTTCTTTATTATTAATGCAAATGCATACATTTCCTATGAATGGAATTTTTTTGACACTGTTGGGGGTGATCTACTGAGTCGTACTCACACCCTACTCGGGATACCTAATTGGTAACCGAATAGACATTGTTTTTGTGGGACATGACAACTGAAAGAGACCTGGTTACAGAGCAGTTTGGGGTTGAAGAATTGAAGAGTGAACCGGATGTGGGTTTGGAACCGTTTGGAGTCGTTGTTTCTTTACATTCAATTTCATTGTTGACAAGTGGCACTTACATTATCATATCATGTTTTACTTTTCTGTTGAGTATTGTATTTCCAGTTTTGATTATTCTAGTCACATTGTAATGTTATATTTATATGAGTTTCTACAATTTCTAGGTTACTTTTGGTATTATCTTATTCAGATAATAGAGGGTATAGTCTCCCCAATACAAACTTACTAGACCCTCACTACTAATCGGCACCCTCTGGTGTATGGGGAGGTGCGCTTGAGGGCTTGTGATCAACCGGCTCGGAGCACCGTTTAGTGGCTCTCGAGTTGGGATGTTACCAAAATGAATAAGGAAATGGGTGGTCTAGAAATACTTATAAAATAATAATATTGATAATAAACCATAACATCATAGTGAGTAGGCATAACATGATATGATAAAGAGAATGATAATAATAATGGAATCACAATATCAGGATGTGGAATAATAATATCATGGGATCATGGAAATGTGTAAAAATCATAAATGATAAAATCATAATCATGTGTTAGGGCTTAACATGAAGAAATTATGTTATAGGATGAATTCTATAATATTCATCATATAAATAGTCTTACTACCATAATTAAATAGTTTTCAAAGGACAACTGTCTATATACCATACATGGTATATCATTTGGATTTTATATTACCTAATTAAATAGAGGTCTAAAATAAACCCACATTTCAATAAAGAACAATTTCATTAAGATATGTTCCACAAAATGAAACAGATATATAAATTAATCCTAAGAATAATATAACAAAAAATATGGAATTCAGATGAAACATATATTCATATGACATAAATGAGGGATATTTATTATATATTTTCATGTAAATTGGGAAATAGATCACTATTATTAATCATATTTGAAAAAATAATTTTTTTCATGAACACATAATTATTATTTATAAAATTATATGATTGCTCTGGTGAACATAGAATGGATGCGTACCACTTGGGTGCTACATTATATAATAAACAATGATTTTTTTAAATGGGGATGGAAATTATATTTTTATAGAAGTATAAATACACTAATATGGTTATCTATATAATAAATTTTTTAAATAATTGATTCATGGTATAGAAACAATGTGTTGTGGTGATTATTGACAAATGGTACGAAATACGAATGTTCAGTTAAATTGTGTTTACTAAATAGTTATAATTTATAAGGGAAGTAAAAACATGAATTACCCTTATAATGTAGAGTATATCTAACTAGTTACATATTTTTTATTCAAATATTCAAAAATACAAAAGGTTTATGAGAAGATGATTGTAAATGAATAAAAAAATAAAGATAATTTGTAACCAATATATAATATTGGTTTTAAGAAATATCCCTTTTTTGATTCAAAACAACATTGATGAAATATGAAATTTTAAAATAAATTAATAAATAAATTATATGAAAAATAAAAAAATTGACATGATTTTCACATGACATAACTCTAAATGATGTTTCCAATGAAAAATAGATCAAATGTTGGATGATAAATTATTTCATGGAGGGGAAATGGTTGTTCAAAATGATCAGAATTATTCGAAGCATATTACAATTTTAAAAAATATAATAACTGAAAAGTAATAATTATTTGAATAAAATTACATCCCATGATAGAAAAAGCGTTTAATATACATAATTAAAGATGAAACTCATAGAGAATCATTATAATTCCTGAAACCAAAATTAGTTATGACTGACTATTATTTTTTTAGGGAAGGCATCACTAATTGCAAAGAATAAATAAGATCATGAATGGAAGTACAATATCAATGATCAAAAAAATATAATATTATATGCCATGGTTGTAGTAGTTATATCTTTTAAATATTGATTGGGGAATACAAACAAAGCATGCCTCACTGAAGGGTTACTGATACCAAACTATGACATCATTTATTAAAAAACATTACATTGGTATGTAACCTCTTACAAAGAAAAATTTACTTTGTAAGATATATACCATAGAAAAATATTCATTTATCTTTAATTTTATATCACCAATTAATTATATTTGATTGTATATTTTTTATAATGTCTCCAAAAACGTTGGTTACTTAGGATTTTTTTTATTTTCATCACAACAAATTCCATTTGATGAAAACAAGAATATGTTTTAAAAATTATCATCATGATATCCATAAATATACATGATTATTTATTTTATTATTATATTATGAATATAATTATAAAATTTTTAAAGTTATCCCAAGACATCTAAATTTGAAAATGTTCCTTGATAAGTCAATTTAAGGTTATTTAATTTACTATAATAATTTAATATTTTTTAAATATATATTGTCATATATTATAATAATAAAATGTTTATATTTTAAAAAAGATAAATTTTACATAGTAATGTATTATTTTCTATTATTCTCTGTTAAATGGTCATGGAAAATGAAACATGTTATTCACTGAGGTAGTAATCAGCAGACATGCATGATGACATTTTCAATTTAGTCAATGATTTTGGATAAAAGTATACAATTAGAACATCATGAGAGTAATAAATTTTACGAATAATATAAATAATTTATTTATTATACCTCCATATATATAGAGGACTTGACTGGTGTGAAATAAAAAGACCATATAAAAGTTAGGATGAGGTTATTACTTTTCCATATGATATTCTCCTTTGGGTGACTCATTAAGACTCTATAGAATAGTCTATTGTGACACCATGGTTTTATAGGAATGGATATGGTGGTAAATAGATACATGTTTATAGATTTTATAAATCCATGGAATTATATTGGATTAAAAAACAAGGAAGAGGTGGTCTTTTTAAATGTAAAAGAATGCACACTTTTGTAAAAATTAATTACTTATCAATAATATCACTCCATTATTCAATGAAAAATGCTTCCAATATAGAAAATAATGGGTTGGGGGGAAATATAATTTCAAAAATCCTTGCACAACCAATTATCTCCCATTTTTCCATAAATCTTATCCACTTTTACAATATTAAAGATAATTTTCCCTAATTTACCCTTACCGTAGTAAGTCCACCTTCACATTTGGAAACAAATTTTAATGGAAACAATTTCACTAAAATAACTTAATTATAATACCAAGATGATTTATGATAATTTAGTAATTTTATAAAATAATATTTCTAGGATTTATATATTTTAATTTTATAACTATTGCAAAAAACCTGTAAAAATGTTTTATTCGAGAATTTCATTTTAAACATTAAGTTGACACGTTCGATAAGAGTATCACTATTTTAAAATTTATAAACATAATATTTTTTATCATAAAGAAATTTAATTATTGTGTCAAATTAAAATTTATTAAACAACACTTTTCTACAAAAAAATCCTCAATTAATGATTTGAAAATATATTTTTATAATAATTAATATATTAATTTTATTTTATATAACAAAATATGGGTTTTATATTATAAAAATAAAGTTATTAATTTGAATAAAATAATTCATTAATTAAATATTTGATAAATTAAATGGTTTTATAACACTTTATGTCATTCTTCAAATTATTTTTGTGAAATCCATATAATTTTCACTATTTATAAAATATTCTATGATTTTAGAAAAATCAAAGAAAACTATCCTCAGTTCAAATTTTAACTAATATTATGATATTTTCGTTCATTTTATCTATTTCAAATTTTGAGATTTATTAAATTACTTTTTTATTTAAAATCATAACATAATATGAAATTATTTTTTGTAGGAAATTATTTTTTATATTAAATAACATTGTTTCATTAATCATTAATTATTAGAGTGATAAAATATTATATAAACAAAAAATATATCTTAATATTATTAAATTATAATATATTTAGTTTTAATCAATAAAATTCTAAAAGATTTAAAATAATTTTTTAACATAAAATTGATTTGACAAAAAATGACCTTTTAGAAATTAAAAAAATAAGGATATTCATATTTATAGGAATATATTTAAATAGTGATATAATCATAAAATATATGTATATAACCCCTTATGATCTCCACATAACAACTAAAAACTGTATAAGCTATTATTAGAGCTTTGTGTAGTGGATCAACTGTCCTGGTTCCTGTAGAAATGCCTACTAGCATAAAACCAACTATTATATAGTTTCATTCAAACCATAATTTCAAGGGTATGTCTTAGGATTGGTCCAATTTAAACCCTATAAAAGATATTAAACTAACGAAATTATTAATATAGGAATTAAAATGAATATATCTTTATTCATATGTCATTTATACTAGATATATTTTATGATATTTTGATATGGGTACTTCAATTTATACCAATTAATATAACGACTAGGTTTTAATGGAAATATGAAATATTAAAAAAATGTCAATTTATCTCAAATATTCTTATTGAATTACTTTTTAAAGTCATGATTTTATTAATTATTTAATTAATGAGAAAAATATAGTGAAATATTGAGTCTTTACATTGAGATGATATGTGTTTAGGGAATGGTTGAGCTAAATTCCTATGTAATTATAAACATAAGAGGATATGTGGATCCATTTCAAAAGAGAGGTGGGTATAAATATTCTAAATATATGAAATATTGTCATATAATATGTTTATAACTAATCTAAAATGGTACCAATGTTCCATAATGTTGAATATATAGAATATAATGTTGAAATAAATTCCAAAATTAAATGTCTTAATGTATTACGTGAAATTATGATCATTAACACTTAGTTTTATTTCCATGCTAACCATTATAACCACAAATGTGGTAACAGTTATTTCAATCACTAATAGTTATAAATTTAATTTTATAAATTTAATTTATAAAATTCAAGGGCTATTTGTTTTATACTTGACAATTATCCATCCAATTTAGTTATTATGATATTTATCAAATTTTATGATTATTTAAAAATAAAATTATAACATTAAATAACAATTAATGTAATTTTAAATAATTATCACAAACTATGAATTAATACACATAATCGTAATTGTGAAATGAGTATATAAAAATTTTCCCTATAAATAATCACTTAAAATTATATAATATATTCATTAAACACCAAGATTCATAAAAAATACTACTTATTATGTTTTAGAATAATTTTCATGGATTTTATATTATTTTTACAAGTGATTCATTAATATTTCATAGGCATTGAGGTTAATTAATGAATTTATTGAAATTTAAAATAAATTAGTATCATAAAAATTTTAATTTTTATTTAATATTACCATTTTAATGCATTGATATCTTATTTTTATCAATATGAAATATTATTAGAGATATTAAAAGAATTAGACTGACTATTTTTAATTATTTAATACATAATATAATATAACGGGTATAGTTAAAGGAACGTGTGAAGAAATTCATATATTAAAGAATAAGGAGATAAATTTTAAAAAAAATCTTCCAATAATAATAAATAAGATATTTTCTAAGCCAATAACAATTATTGAATCATAATTAAGCTGTTTTAAAATTTAGTATGGTGATAAATTCTTTCCCGAGTTATTATTCACAATGTCATAAAAGTAACTTAAAATCATTACAAAAAAGTTTAAAAAAATAATTAAAAATATCAAATACATATTCCATAATTATTTTTATAATGGTGCAAAATATAATTTTTAATATAATTTCTCAAAAACAAATTGCAAATTTTTTTTTAATAAAATGTTTCCGACCAAAATAATGTATAATTCAACTACCCATGGATCATTTCATTTTAATAATTCATATATATTTATTAACATAATTTTAGATTATTATAATAACATCCAAAAATATATTTATTTAAAATATATCTTTTACTTTTTATGGTCTTATTTCCAATTAATTTCATACATAATAAGGATTAATCAGTAAATAATCATTATTGAAAGGATAGAAATTTATCATTAATAATGCTCTTAATCTAATTATTACCCAAATAACTAACAACTATGTTACAATGGTAAAATAATACTATTCAATAGTACATCACAATTCAATTTAAGTGAGGTATTTAATGTGGTAAACACAGTTGAACATATTATTATTTTCAAACTAAAATATCAATGTGTTATTGTTTCAATACAAAAATATCAATGATTTTGGTTAAATATCAGAACAGGTATGATTGAATATTTTTTATAGTATCGTATTCATATTTTAAATGTGATGTGATGAAAATGAGGCGATTAAAAGGTTGAAGTCATAGGAAGAGACACTCAAAACATTGATGAAGCATTCCATGGAGGATTACTCGCGAGAATAATAGGTTCAAGACTTCATTTGATTCAAATCCGCAAATATATAATGTGAAAATGTAAATTGTAGTGGGAAACTTATAACAAAATTTTTTATATGTGGAAGGGGGAGGGCATATTGTTTAAATTTATCTATAGAATATTGGAGTTATTATCTAGGTTGATAATATTCCCATGAAGAATATTTTAACTTCTGTGAATGTGTGGAGAGGTACTAAATGAATCTTCCTCCAGAATAAGATCATAATTTATTAATAAGATGATATTTTAGATTAAACTATGCACAAGGAATTTGTGGGATGCAATGACCACATATAAGATTTCCTCATGAAGTCATAAGATGATACAAAACATTGGGAGATAATGATATTGACCAAGAAGGAAAAGTATAAGGCAGAGTTTTTCTATAACAATAAACAAAAAAAAATTGGATGTGGAGCAATGGTAACTAGGAGACTTTCAGTTTTCTGGTTTAGAGGTGGATAGGCTTCCTACAATGCTAGAGTCCGTTTTTGCATATTGTGCCTGTTTCTGGTTTCCTTTCTTATTTATGGAAGTTATCACTCAGAGCATATGGCCACTTTTATCCCTACCCTGATATCATTTTACTTTGTGTCTCTCCCTATTAGAGCTGGAGTAGTGATACAATGATTTTTTGGGATCTGTGGGTTGGTAGTCATCTGTGTTCTGGGCATGGTCGTTGTTGGGATGGATTCGGGTTTATGTCCTCTATGACGATGGTTTTTGTTCAATGTTGGGTTTTCAATGTTTATGGAGTTCATTTTTTGTTCGGTTTGCCTAGTAAGTTGGTGTTTCTTCCTCAATGTTGTGATTTGGGTGACACTGGCGATAAGTTGATGAAAACAATCTTCAGATGGGGACGATGACAACAAGGTGTATGGATGAAGAGAGTATGAAGGTTCTTTCTATGTGGAGAGTTTCATGCTATGGCGTAAATAGATGGTCGGTCTTGCCGGAAATGTCATACAATGTTGAAGATGAGGTGGTTTGATGTCAGGGGTTGTTGCATGAGGAGGATCGTTGCTCGAGGATCTGTTTCCCGAGGTCTCTTAGTGGTAATGGGTTTGATACGGGATTTTTTGAATTTCAAATTATGTAACTGTGTTTCAAAAAAAAATAATACACAAAATCTTTTATTAAAGAGAAAAATATTTATAGTGACAAAATAAATAAATAGAAATTATAGGTTTATGATGAATAAATATATATGCATAAACATGAAGAAAAAATAATGTTAAATGGAGTTATTGAAATGATTAAATCTATAATGCCAAAAATTCATGAGAAGTATGATAAGAAACATATCATGTTTCATGATATTTCTATAGATATAATTGGTTTTAAAAACATAGTGAATGATGATATCGAACATATAGATCATATTTAGGAGGATTTTTGAAGCCTATAAGGAAAATTAGTACGTTTGGAGAGACACTTAATTAAAAGTATGAAATTGAGAAATAAAATCTAGTTAATGATTTAAATATAAATGTACATCCTAATATTGTTGAAAAAACATGCCAAAATGTATAAAGTAAATAAAATTTCACAGGAAAATCATAACACCCTAAACATCCATGGTATACTTCTATTTGAATAATAAAATAGCATGCGTGGTATGGAACTCTAAGTTCTACCACACCACGACTAACCTAGATAACCATTTAAAAAGAAATTATGAAAATTAATACCCAATTTTTAAATTTTCATAAATTTTATTTTACAAAATAGAATTAATTTATGGATTCATAATATCAAAATTAGCTAACGGTGAAGTTTGGGTATTTTTCTGAAAACATTCAATTTAAGATGAATATTGAAAAACACTACAATATTGTATAAAATCGAAAATTTATTTAAATAATTATTTTTTAAATTTCAATTTATATTAATGTATAAAATATATATAATCGTTATATTATTCTAATTTAATTCATTGGATTCATTTTATAAAATTATTTGATATATAAAATTTTATGGAACTTTTTGATGCCTTTAACCAACTTTTTATGCACATTTAAAAAATTGCATAAAAAGTAATTTTACCACTTCGATAAATTGAATTTCAAAATTATGAATGGACTGTTATATTTAGTATGTAAAATTTTGTTTAATAGGATGAAAATAATTTTTGATGCGTAGTAACTTTTGAATTTTATTTATCACGGTTAAAAGTAAATAAGGTAATTAAAGGATAAAATAATTTTATAATAATGTAAAATTACCCCAACACATGTCCTAGTTCAATTGGATAAGTGTATTTATACATAAATAAACCTTATTTAAAAAATATGATCTTTTTTTATCCACTTGGATTAGATTTGAACATTTATTATATTTTATTTGAAGAATTGTTAAAAGTGTTAAATTCAAATTTTATTTACGAAATCATTTTTAATGTATGGTTGTACATTATATAAATCTGACTATAAATATTTACTAGAAATATAAAAATATTTCCTACATCATTTTATTTTATTTATACTTTTATACATTAAATAATTACATTTATTAATGACAGAAAAATGATATTGTAATTACCTTATTAATGAATGACTAAAATAATTGATGTTATAAATATTTAAATAAATGTAAATTGAAACATTTGATGCCATTAAAGAATTATATAGGTGAATATGACATGATAGGGTTTTCTCCAAGTATTTTTTTGAATTAATCATGTTTTTATGACTTTCACAAAAACTAAATACTAAATACGGTCAGAATAGACATAAATGAATTTTTAAATCAAATACTATTTTATTAAAAGATATAATATTCCTAAAAACCTAATACTAGTCCAATGGACTTATATAATGTTAGATAAGTCACTAATGAACCACTTGAGGTTTTCATGGAATTTTATAATAACTATATTAACCATGTAGTATAAAAATACAAGAATACATAGTAAATGATAAAATTTTTAACTAAGAGTTAAATATAAATGAAAGGTTAATATGTTGAACTAAACTTATCTAAAACTAAATGTATGAGTTTATTTAAACTCATCCCCACCTTATACTCAATATAAATTCATTTATATTTATTAGAAACAGAAAATAATTTTATAATAGAATAATATTTCAATCTTTTCATAAAGTGTCCCTAAAATCTATTTGAAAATGGTACTTCCCCATCTCATTAATTCATACCTCCACAACCATTTTTCTTAGCCAAACTGTACAAAAATCACCTCCCAACTATACTTACTTCATACTAGAGGCCTTACATTGATCAGAAATCCATCCTATGTATCCCTTTTGTTCAAATCAAAAGGAAGCACCCGAGAAGATGTAATTATTTCATCTCTTCTTTCACCATTCTTTTCTTCTTCCACATCAACATTATTTGTTGTCTCCATGAAAAACAATAACTCCATTACCTTATACATACATTGATTTTATTATAAATATTTTACATCAATATTCATTATTCTATCCATCATATTAATGACAATGTCTTCATAAGTGCGTTCATACGTCATACCATCTCCACACAATGGTGTTGTTTGTTATTCAACACTTCCTTTTTGGGGTGGGTATAATAATGATTATAATTGATGTAAATGATAAATTTTACATGATAATGAATATTTATAAATAATATACAATCCAATTACATACTATTTCATCATCAATAGAATGATATTTTCACACATGCATATGTACAACTTATAGTATCCACGACGCGATGAGATTCCATTCCCCATCGTAACCATTCAAGAAGAATTTTTATTTTATGATTAAGAAATAATTTTTACGAAATTAATATCATTAAATTTATGAGTCAAATACATCCTATCTACGAGAAACATGAATAATGTTACAAAACAAATAAAGGAAATTGAATAAGTTAACACCCAAAATAATGATACTACTAAAATATTATTAACAAAAAGAATATTAGAGAAACTTATATGATATAATATTTTGGTATTTGGTTCCTGTTTGATTTAATAACAATTATTTAACTATTATACAAGAGGTTAATATACTCTAATCTATGGAAAAGAACATGGTAAATTTATATTTTACATTCTCTTTATTATCTACGGTTTTTTATACGTAATTATCTATTGGGACTTATTTATCATCCACATTCCTTTTTCATAAAAAAGGAATGTCAATTTTTTTTTAATATTTTGTAGAATATGGGTTAAAATCATTTATACCAATGTTTTAATTTTTATAAAATGTTTTTAACGTAATATTTTTGATGTTTTCCAAATAATGTAGTTTATGACATTTCTGACAAATTATAAAATGTATTTTTCTAACTTATAAGGAAGGTGTGGCTCTTTTTCCACTATTATAACAACATAAAATATTCCCTTATAAGAATATATCAGTATATTAAAAAAACTCTTTTATGATTATGTAACTTTTAAATTATTTCAAAGTAGAAAGAGTTATTTCCCTTAAATATTTTTTGGATTGATTTCATCTATGACAACATCTTTTGTTGGATATTATGAAGTTGATTTATTATGACACAATATTACATATTTTATTGAAAGGTGTATGATATGTTTGACTGTAGATGTGAATTTTTTTTATTTCATTATTGTTTTTTAGTTAAACTATTTACATTTCGTATGTCTGTTTAATATGAATATTTATGTTGTGTTTCACCCTTTTCATATGAGGAATGAATTGGATGTATTATGTAATGGGAATGGCCTGTTATAGCCCATCGATGCAACTATAGGTCTCATAAGACAAACTATTGTTTTGGAACAATCCCTTGACATTATTTTTACTTGTGGTCTTGGAACAAGGCCTTGACTATGTGGTTATGATGTCCGAAATTATGAATTCCATCACTATGAGATTAGAAATTGATATTCATTTGATTATTAGACTAGTTTAATATCCATGTGAATAAGTAAATATAATTATTTGATTTATCATTTCCAAATTATATTGAA
Organism: Viscum album; assembly: GCA_963277665.1. Classification (NCBI taxonomy): domain Eukaryota; kingdom Viridiplantae; phylum Streptophyta; class Magnoliopsida; order Santalales; family Viscaceae; genus Viscum; species Viscum album. Next base: position 1,921,304,362 of record OY728119.1, read on the forward strand.
TCTTATGTTTAAAAGGATTTTTTTATTCTTATACATTTCCATAAATTTTTATGCTTAATTATGGTAGTTTCCATTATATTATTATCCTTACTGAGCATCTCATCTCACACATTTATTATGTTTTATTTTTCCCAGGATGTGAAGAAGTATATTATGACTCACCTACAATGATAGGATAAGGGATATGAGTGTGTTCAATGGAGACACAATGTTTCTATTTTATTTTTATTTCATAATGTAATATAAAACTTATGAATGTATATAATACTTCCATAGCTACAAAACTAATCGGTCTTTCAATACCTAATCTCATTTGATCAAGAAAATTTTATGTAATTATGCACCGACTCTGGGTAACTATGTTCAGGGAGTTACAGTTTGTATCAGAGAATGTTTAGTATAATACTTGGAAACTAGATTTATAAAAAACACTAATTATAGAACATTAACCTATGATATAATATGAGGATTATTATAGAAGAACATCTAAAAATATTGGTAATGTAGATATTATTTGGGTTTTCCAAGAACTACATCACTTTCTGTATACTACAAGTGGATGTGGTTCTGTTATAGATGTACATAGGACTAAAAACTCTGACAAGGAGTTTTGTGCATGTCCTAGGGTATCCTGGTACACCACAACAGGTCATACTACACACATGGATTGAAAGTCACTGGGGATATGCTTAAGATAATTCAAATACTATTTACATACAATTAAGAAGGATTTAGGAGTAAATACTTCACCAAAGAAATCTATTTTTATGATTATGGATTACATGCATGAACTGTTCAATTTATGGTAATTATTTTACATTTTAGAATTATGCATTGAGATTAAAATACTAATCTAATTTATTCCACTATTTAGAAATGGTACCTACTAGATGGAATGGAAACTATATCAACGCACATAATCCAAGTAGGGATTTACCTCATATTCAAGATAATTATAGGGGAGATGGTGATTCAACTAATATTAATCAACATATAACCATACTAGGACAACTGAATCAAGTTTTTAATCATAACCTTACCTATGTGGAGCACCCTAATCCACAATGTAGAGGATCAATGTTAGACTGCTTAATGATTCAACAACCACCAACATTCAATATGACTAAAGATCCATTTTTATCTGAGTAATGGATAAGTTAAATATAGGAAATATTTCATGTTTGGGGAGTAGTTAAAGGGAAAAGGATGTTATGGGAGTTTATAACCTCTTAAGAGATGCAGATCAATGGTGGTTATTAAATAAAAACACAATGGAGGGGGAATAATTATCAAATATAGAATGGATGGAGTTTAAAGAACTTTTATTAGAAAAATAAATTCCTTTTGAACATAGAGAAAATATGGAAAGATAATTCCATAGTCGAAGGAAAATGAAGGATGAAAATGTGACAATGTATTAGGTGAAATTTACAAGTTTATCAAGACATGATGAAAATTATATATGTAACCCAATAAGTAATATTGATTGATTATTTGGTGGGTTAAAAATTTTTCTCCATCAAGAATTACTATAAAAATAATTCTCATTATATGATTATATAGTCTTGTCTGCAATCAAGAAAAAAAATAATTCTATAAGTCTTTTGACGTTAAAGCAAAAAAATAGAAGAAGAGATCTACTGAACACTCTGAAAAAGGAAATAAGGGGGAGAAGGGAAAATTATATTTTCCATCACATAGTAATTAGGAGATGAAACACCATAGTATAATCCAAAAAGGGATGGGAGTATGTTACATGTGTGGAGAAAAAGGCTATCAAGATCATGATTTCAAGGGGAAAGAAAATGGATGTAAACGTTAAATGCTATAATTATAAATATATGTGGCATTTAAAAATGTATTTCTATATAATCAATGAAAATTACCTCAGAAAAGGCCAAGGCAGAAAGGCCATGTTTATGTGATCACTACTGAGGATAATCAAATTCCTAATTTTGTGGTAGAAGGTACATTAATCATTTCTTAAAAATTAGCCAATGCATTATTTTATTCAAGATCTACATATTCTTTCATATCTTCTTAAATTGAAAATAAAATTAAATACTTCTAAATTTATAATACAAGGGAGTTATTAGTAAAAAATACTAAGGTAAGTTTTCTAGCAACAAATTGTTGTCAATCAGTTACCATTATGGCATATAAAATTATTTTACCTGCTGATATTATTGACATTCACATGATTTAATTTGATATAATCCTAGGTATGGTTTTCCTTACTGGTCATTATTTGAAAATTTATTATAAGAAGAAAAAGGTTAACTTTTTTGGTGATGATAAAGAATCCCTTATCTTTAGAGAAGAAAATTCACTATCGGTTTGTTATCTAAATCCACCCTCAATAGCTCTAATAAATTCAATTATTAGGGTGGATGGGAATGAAAAAAATATGGCAGAGGAAAATAATGTTCAAATATAGGATGAAACTATTGTGCAAGAAATTTTTCATGCGTTTCCTAAGTATTTACCTCAACATCCTCCAGAATGAGAAATTCAGTTTTCAATTAACTAAATTCATATTTCAAGGCCCTTATCAAAGACACCTTGTATAATAGACACTGTGGAATTACTGGAAAAATAGAAATATCAAGAGGAATTGAGTAATAAAGAATTTTTTCATCCTAGTTTTTAATCCATGGGGAGCCCCTTTTCATTTTTTTTAAGTTGAAATATGGATCTATGAAGTTGCGTATTGATTACATAGAGATCATTGTAAAACAATAAATAACCAGTGTCACCTACACTGAATTGATGATTTATTTGATCAACATCATGGAGCTCAATATTATTCAATTATTGACCTTCTATATGGATATCATCAATTTTGTGTCAAGAAGGAATACATTCCAATGATTGAATTTCAAACCAGGTATGGGGATTTTGAGTTTACAGTAATGGCTTTTGGACTAACTAATGAATCCTCTTTTTTGTGGATCTACTAAATAGAGATTTCAAGAAATATTGTGATGACTTTGTAGTGGTATTTATTGATGATATCTTGGTATACTCTAAATGATAAGAAGATCATGAGAATCACTTTTTCACTATTCCGAATGCTTTTAGAAGAAATGAATTATGTGGGATGTTTAACAAGTGTGAATTATGGATTCAAGAGATTTCTTTTTTAGACATAGTTTTTCTAAGTATGGAATCCATATTTATCTATCATAGGAAAGGGAAAACCAGTGACGACATGCACCAACAATTATAATTAAGGTATCCAGTTTTATTGGTTTAGCAGGTTACTATCGGTGATTCTTCCATAATTTTTCCCATTCAGATAACCCATTAACAATGCTCACACGTAAAGGGATTATATTTTTTTGTATAAATGAGTATGAATAATTTTTTTAGGAATATAATAGACGATTTTTCAATGCTCCAATCATTACTCTACATTAAGGGAATGATGGGTTTGTTATTTATAGTTATGCTTCAAAAAAACGACTTGATTGTGTCCTTATGAAGAATTATATAGTTATTTCCTTTTCAATATAGTAGCTAAAGTGTAACACCCCAGGTAAATAAGGAATATTACATTTTCACATTTATCAATATTTGGGAATAAAATATTAATATTACTTTAATGGGGATGCTATGCTCGATGGCGTACATAATACGCAACAACGAGTTTCTTGAGAATCTTACGTTGCACTCTAATAATAAAATAATATTATTTTAAATGGTAGTTAACGCCTAGTCGTTGTAATGGCGGGAATGAACAGAACTAACTAGAAAATGAATATATATGTTTGTTAAATATTTTTACTTTTTACAATAAATGCTAGAGGAATAAAAATGCAAATGAATCCAATTTTAAGCGTAAACATTCTAATATACTTTAAAAGGTCGATTAACCTCCTTTTGATGGAGAACCTCTTTTAAATCAACCTTTTGACAATTTCATGTGTTATATTTGACAAAATAAAATTCGTCTTTAGAATCGGGACATCAAAATTTACTTTGTGTAAATGTTTGGTATTTTTCCGATAAATTTCATTTTTTTAATGAATAGTGAAAAATGTTGTATTTTAATTCAAAAACACTTTTTAATCTAATTTATTTATATGATTAGATTATCTTTTAAATTGTTTTTAAAGTGAAATTAGAATATATTTTTACCATTTAATCCAATAGTGGTCATTGGAAGTAATTTCACTTTGAAATTGGACTTAAACTAGTGTCAATCTTTTAATAGATATTGTTTCTTAAAAACCAGCTATTTGTTTTGACAACGGGAATTAATTATTAAATTAATTAATGCAACTTATGTGTTTTAAATTTTTTAAAATAGAAAACATTTTTTAATTCGGAATATCAAATATAGCTTATGGTGAATTTTTGGTATTTTTCTGAAAAACTTCAATTTTTGATGAATAGCGAAACCACTAAGTGGTAGTTTAAAAATTGTTTTTTCGTTTAAATGAAACTTTACCACTTCTGTGGTTTGAATTTCAAAAATCAGACATAAATTGTTGTCATTAAGATGTAAAATTTGTTTCAATGGGATTAAAATAATTTTTTGGTGAAAAGTAACTGTTAAGTTTTTAATCGCAATTAGAGGTAATTAGTGTAATTTAACGTAAAGATAATGTTATAATAATATGAAATTATATTGAAACAAGTTCTAACCTTATTGTATGAGTCATGGACGACCCAAATAATACATGGGTCAAATTGGGGACCCCATGGAGCAACATTGGTTGGAAAATGACATTAATACCTTTTTATTTAATGTAAAAATTAAAATATCACAAACATGTGTTGTTTTACTAAAAAAAATTACATGGGGATATATGAGTCATATTTCTGACTATAAATATTCATTATAAAGATAAAAATATTTCCTATATCATGATATTTTATTATTATTTTTAGATAATTAATGAATTAATTTATTTATGACACCGTGATGATGCAATGATAACCTCATAAATGAACGATTTAAATAAAATGAGAAGATAGGGAGAAATATAGGTCTTAAACTTGTCACAAACCTATTGGATGGGTGGATTTAGAAACCTTATCACCATATCCTAGAAATATATTCTTTTTTGAACTTTAAAATCCGAATATCGTTTTATAATAAAGTAATATTTTATAACTTCCCAGGAGTGGACCTCCTCCCATCTTATTAAAGGCCCCCACCTCTACCACCTTACACACACCTCTCAAGCCTTTGGATCGGCCAACCCCTTCCCATTTCATCTCTCCACATCCATGTCTTCATCATTTAAGCCTCACTTTGGGATGAATACTATCCAAGGAAGCCTTTTACCTCAAATCAAAGAGAGTTACCTGATTTAAAGGTAATGTCTTCCCTTGTGATCTTTTGTTTTATTTTGCTTCTCCAAACCCCTAAACTCTTTTTATTACTTTTTTTTGTAACAACGCCAGTATATTAAATATAATAGGTTGTTTTTATAATATTTATTCGAGATACACTTTCAAACACCTTTGTCTAATGGTTAATGAGCATATTGTTTTTGTAGATGGCGAATTACTACCTCACGAAATGATGATTGTTCAATATTATTTTAACACCTTCAAAGGTGGACATTATTATGTCACTATATTTATATATGATATATAATATATTTATTTTTTCCTTAATCTTATTTATTTTTAATTTATGTCATACCTTTATGGTTTCCATTATGGGTAAACACGATATCTTTATTTTAGGAAGTGCGGACTACTGCCCCCTTAAAGTGATTTGATTCGTTAATGCCATATGTGGGACGTATAAAGGATGTAATTTTTGGGATTACATATGATATCCTAGTGTAATTATAAAATACCTTTATATCATTATTATTTCATTCCATTGAATACAAAAAAAAGAAATGAAAGTAGCGTTCATGCGTACGTACGGCTTACCGTCTCCATGAACGATACATTTCATTTCTTATCTCCAAATTTTATGTACTATTATAAGAACATATATATAATGGATATATATGTAATATATTAAATCTAAATTATGGATATCATTCTGAAATTATAATATATATATCTCTCATATTGTTTTAATTCCATTAATATGACAAAAAATCAAAGTAGCGTGCATGCGTACGTACGACCTACCTTCTCCATGGACGGTGCATTTAATTTTTTTATCTCCAAATGCTATGGAATAGTCTAAAATGAATATATACTGGATATATATGATATTTAAAACATAAATACTATTCTTTATATGATATACCTATAACTCCATGGAAAACTCTGTTCCAACAAGTTCAATATTTACTCATGTACCGAACATCGAAAAAAACATCTGATATGAACTTAGTTTATTGACCAATTATTATAACATTATAATATGTGATATGAACTGAATAATAATATTTAAATGAGGTCATTAAGAAATAATAAATTGTCCAAATTTTATTATTCAGGAGATTAAAGAACGATCGAGTCATGTCGGACACGAGGTAAGGGATCCTACCCCTCTCCTTCTTTTTATGTACACTCTTTTATGTCATTATTTTTAAGATCATATTTATTATTATTGGGATGTTATTTTATATTATTCTTACAGTAATTTTTATGTTCATATGATGATAGACCCTACTTTCTCTAATCAATCAATTTTGGATGTTTTGAGTGGCGCCGTTAGGCTGCTGAATTTTTGTAAGAGATCCAACCTCTCTTTTTCTTTTTAAGTACTATCCTTTATGTCACTTCTTTTAAGCACCTCTTTGTTATGTTGGGGGATGTTCTTTTATATTCCTCTTGATGTAAATTTTATGTCAATATGATGAGAGAGCCTATTTTATCTCATCAATCCATTTTTGGATGTTTTAAGTGGCGTCGTTAGGCTGCAGAGTTTTCGTAAGGGATTTTTCATCTCACTTTTATTCCCGTGAGATTTATGCTACATTTGCCACCATTCCCATTGAGTGGTATATATACTGCCCATTATTCTACTCTTTGTGTAATATAATTTCGTTTATGATTATTTACATCAATGTTGTATTGTCATTCTTTCATGGGGTGTATGTTTCGAAAGATTCCCAATTCAGTAAGGGAACCTTTCACCCTCCTCTTTTTAAAAGACTTCTTTTGTTGGGTCTTTTAATTTACATATTGTTATGTTGGGATATGTTCTTATTGATGTAAATTTTATGTCCAAGTGGTGAGATACCCATTTTATCTCTCATCAACTCATTTTATGAATATTGAAGTGATGCCGTTAGGCTGTCAAATATTTGCAAGGGAACTTCTTAACCCAATTTTGATTCTTGGGGATAAACATGCACTCATTGAATATGTCATTCTACGAATATGTGTGAATAAAATCTGATTGTTTTACACTTAATACCCACTTATATTTGGTGTATTCAATTGTCATACATAATTATGTAATTTATTTATCCTTAATCCATGGATACCGTCTTTGTAAGGGAATCTATCTCAATCTCTTTTCATTGAGGTATATTTTGTTTTATAAACCACATTCTTTTATATTGTGTATAAACCCCTTTTAAATTTATGATTATTCAAAAGGAAAACTTTTATACGAACTGTTTACTAAACGACAAAAGGTAATGTTTTTTTCATACGTATGCAGTGACAACAACTTCTCTACAGTCGTGACCATTATTTGAGTTTAGGCTTCCTCTACAAGCCATACCTTTTTTTAAATGAAAAATAAATACCATGTTTTACTTTTCATTTATTTTGGTATTGAAAATGGTTTTCATATTGTTTTTATATAAATTTTTTGTATTGATATATTGTGATTGAAAATTGGAAATGTTATGTTTCCTTTATGCATGTTTTATGTTATACGATTATGTTATGGTTCTTGAGCATTATTATGATGATGAGTGGTTCCGTGATAAACTAAGGGCGGGTGATCCCGATATAGCTCTCCAATGCATTGGGTAATGTGAAGGGGTTAAATGTTAACTTTTCTCCTAAGAGATTTTAGGGAATATACTGTGATGGGTATTCCAAATGTAACCAAGAGGGTTACTCCCTACGTAAGAATGTTATGAATGCCCCAAGTTACCTTTATGCCTTATGATTTCTAGGATTTATTCATGATTTGATGAGGTTTGTTAAAATGATTATGTTATATGAGTAAAGTATGATTTCATACATGGACTAATGTTTTCTTTTCGTACTTTTATATCCCTCACTGAGCATTTTATGCTCATCCCAAGTTTTTGAAAAGTTTTTCACAGGTCAAGGGAAAGGAGCATGATATGATGATAGTGTCAAGGAAGTGTCAAGAAAGAATCCATGTTTTATTTTAAATATATTTCCGTTGATGGGAAAAAAATAATACTATCTTTTTTGTAACCACTTTGTTTAAATGTGGAATGTAATTCATGATTTATGATCTAATTCTCTAAAACTCTAAACCTGAAAAGATCCTCAATGTGAATTATTCATTTAATTAAATATTAAGTAAGGATTAAGGTTGGGGCCTTATAGTTGGTATCAGAGTTTGGTTTAGATAACTTTAGAGGATAGGGTATTCTCTAAGCATAAGTGATATTACCATAATGGTTAGGATTTTAGAAAGAGTAATTGATTTAGATAAATTGAATGAGTAAGTATATCTTAGTGTTTATCTTCCTCATTAGTACATGATTGTTTTGTTGATATACTCACACTGACATTTCTGTTTTTAGTGAATGGATGGATCTAGCAGGCACAAATGTGACAATAGGTTTGAAGGAAACTATGGTGGTTCTCTGATTAAGAGACTGGATGAAATAAGGGAATCAATGAGGAACCTCGTGGTTGTTCTAAACCAACTATCAAGGAGTCATGACCAACCACTTGAACCTTGGTATATTCTATAATGCATCATGTACGAGATGACCAATCGATGTGGATGTTTAGGTAATAATTACAAAGGTAACCATTGGAGTTTATTTGATCCATTGTTTTTAGGTAATTATGGGTTATTATATGTTATGATGGAAAATGAAAGGCATGAGATAAACTTGAGGTTAAAATATGTTATGATTATTTTTGAAGATTTTATCTCGTCTTGGGGATTGTTTTAAGAATTATATAGTTTTGGAAAAAGGAAAACACACAGACTGTGTGACAACCCGTCGCGTCGGACAAAGCTGCGGGAATCGAACCCACAACCAAAGTGCAACTGGTATTTATCTCCTACCACTGGACTACATGAAGTCCCGGGTCAGTTTGACTAATTCTTTTTAGTTAGATGATTTTAGGAATCAAGAGTAAGTTTATTTCGGGTTATCTATGGAAAGGATTAACCTATCATGGAGGATATGTGATTAGGTTAATTACTTTTCAATATGAGAATTTAAGAGCAACTGATGTTATTTGGAGATAAAAGTTAATTTATACCTTGGAAGACTATGTGATTAAATCCTTCAAATATTTTGGTTTCAATCTTAGTTTGGTTTACATTGATGAATTTTATGGACAATTGTTTATCGAATGGTCTTCCTTGAACATTGGCTTTTTTGGACAAATTTTGGAGATTGAGAATAGATTTTCTTTTTATAAAGGATTATACTTTTGGGGATTATCTAATCTCATACTAAGAATTTTGGTTTTGGATTTTGTCTAAATACATGGGAAATATTTAGTTCTATTTTTTGGATTAGGTGATTCTCAAGAAGTTGATTATAGTACACTTAATGTGACCAAGTCTTCCTAAATACTCGTCTTTTGGAGAAAATATGAGTTTGATTATGGAATATAGTAAAAGTTGAAAGTCTAAGTGACAAGTAAGTATATTTCATTATTATTTAGTTAAGCTCAAAAATAAATTCCTCAATGAAGAGTAACATAAAACAAAAATGTTTTCTGTTTACTTTTCCTACCGGGGAATCGAATACCGTTTAACCCATCACAAGTTTGTGATTTTCTTATGGTTAAATTTCTCCTAGACATGATTACTATCACTCTCCCTCAGAAAATTACACTTTTTTTTCTCTATATCCATGTTTTCCTACATTTAATCCTAGTATGGGTTAACTCGGGTGACCTTTGTACTTCTCTTTCTTTATTTTAAAGTTATTTTTTTACTGACTCTTGTTCCGATGTGGGATTTTCAATGATGTTTCCAAAACCAATTTTAAAATTGCGAGGATGTAATTCCCAAAAGGGGGGAAGGATGTAACACCCCAGGAAAATAATGAATATGAAATTTTCACATTTATTCATATTTTTGAATAAAATATTAATATTACTTTATATATGATGATATGCTCGATGGCGTACCCTGTCACGACCCGACCATATCCGGGCTCGAGCCGCAACTACCCCAGGACCGCCTACATAGGACATGGGCTGGAGACCAGTGCCGAAGGCACAACAGCATGGGGAGGCCTTTGCCTAAGTACCTGTACACACACATGCAGCAACCTCAATGCAAAAGTGCAGAGTAATAGAAAAGACAAGCAGAGTAAAAAAAAAGGAAACTGCTATATAAATACCACAAAGTGCATAGACCTCTACAAGTACAAAGTAAAAACTGAAAGGAAAAGGGAAAAACACGCGCCCAACCAAAAAGTGACACAACCCGGAAACAGGTAAACCAAAAGAAACTGTTGATGGGTCTCCCACCTGGAACCCGGCCATGACCACCGCATGCGGTCCAAGCTTCCAAGCTCCTACGCTCCACTGAAGTCACGCTCCACCTATCCGTCGTCTACAAGGGCACACCAAGTGTGGGAAAAGCCCAAGCAGGGGTGAGTATAAAAATACTCAGTAGGATACCCCGACGGCTCGAGGGAGAAACAAAGGAGTTACCGAAGGGTGAGCGGTAGAGCGAACAGAAAATTAGAGGAGTACAACTGAAAGTGCAGTAAGAGTCCATCTCAAACCAATAAGAGAAACAAAGAAGACTCGTCCTAACACAAGGATCTAGGAACGGTGAGAAGATGCACTTCTCGTCGAGCTTTCGCTACCTATAGCAGGAGAGTAGTCTCATCCAACCACGAGAAGCTAGACACGGAAAGCACGTGGCATACCCCGCGCGTCTTCGCCTCTCCGAGAAGGAGAGTAACCAAACCCAAGAAGTGGGTACCGAAAACAAGGTATATACATATCTGTATGCTCAAAAAGAAACCCGAACAAGCTCGTAAGGGGATCTCTATCCCATAGCTCAGCCCAAGAAAAGAGTAGCCAACAGTCCCAGAAGGAAACTCCATCGATGCTCAGCATCCCGCACATCTACCCCGAACCGCAAGCCAAGGGGCTCAATCACCGCACCTCGATACTATTCGCTTTGGGCGGCACTGACTCGCCCACACATTTTTAGATCGCGTCGCAAGAACGCGTCTTGGTGGGGAAAGCATCCATCGTACTTGAGAGTTCTAGGAAAGTCAAGCCGTACCTCGTCACTACCCTGCAGTCGAGAGGTCTCTTCAAAGCCAATGTCTTTCCAACACCAAACCGTACAACCAAGGGTCCCACTCCGGTAATCATGGAGGAAAGCCATATACTAGCCTAGTATGAAGGACTGAGTCTGGAATGCCAACTGGTGTCCCACTGCCCAGCCCCGCTGGAGGGTAATTCATAACCAGATATTGGGTGACCCACTTCCCAGCCCCGCTGGAGGGTAAACCATAACACATCATCAGGCGACCCACTGCCCAGCCATGCTGGAGGGTAGACCTAGAATAAGTTGACAGGCGACCCACTGCCCAGCCTTGCTGGAGGGTAGACTTGTAATAAGTCAACAGGTGACCAACTGCCCAGCCTTGCTGGAGGGTAGACATGGAAGTAGACGACGGGCGACCCACTGCCCAGTCCTACTGGAGGGTAGACCCTAAGAGGTCATCAGGTGACACACTGCCCAGTCTCTGCTGGAGGGTAGACCCTAATAGCGTCGGGTGACCCACTGCCCAGTCTCTGCTGGAGGGTAAACCCTAGAAGTCAGTGAGAAACCCACTGCCCAGCCCTGCTAGAGGGTAAGCCCGAGGAAGTCGATGAGTAACTCACTGCCCAGCCCCGCTGGACGGTAAAACTCAGAACCACTATGACATCTCTACAGGAGGGTACAACACTGGCCAACCGAACACGGAGTGGGCCTCGCGCAACCACCCAACTCCAGCACAACTCACCCAAAGGGGTCCAGCGCATGTTCCATCACTAGGTGTCACTAACACCACTACCGGCCGATCCATCGAGAACAAAACCAGGGGAGACCACTCAACCCTGCTGGTCAACCAACAAGCACAGAGCCAGGGGAAAACACACTCCACCCTGCTAACCAAACAAACGAGCACAAAAGGACCCTCTACGCCACGAGAGGTCCAAGTACGCAAAGCAGAACCCGACACGCACGTGGGGCCCACAAAACGTGTGGCTCCATCGCAACCCCAACTGAACGCACCAACGTTCTCAGGTACTAACAACCACACGTACCTCCAAGCGCTCCCGTATACACCTGGAGTACATCTCATCTCCAGCCCAAGGCCTATCGTGCACACGGCACCCAATGTCAACACAAAGGCGTGACGTAACAAATCCACCTCAAAGGCCCAAGCACGACCAACCATGTCACCTCAAGCATTTACATCACTCACATGGGAGTGTACGCGATCACTCGCCAAAGGTCCGCTACAAGCAAAGTAGGGCGAACCACCACTAGAGCATCTTTCATGCTTCCACATTTAATAGGATCGCGTAATAGGCTCCGCACAGCCAAACGGATCGCATCGTTGTAAACCTCGCGGAAAAACACGTGAGATAGACTACTCACTCGCCTGAAACGGTCAACCGGTGAAAAAGGCACTATTCACTGTAACCAAACCCGTGTGGGGCCCACCCCAGAATCCCGAAACTGAACAAATGGACCACACCACGGCGTTCCCCTCAGAAAAACACATGGGATTGACTACTCAATCGCCCCAAACAGACACCCGGTGAAAAGGGCACTATTCGCCGTAGTCGGGTCGGGTGGGACCCACACCACGTCCCTGAAAAAGGTCGGGTGGACTGCGCCATCACAAAGCTCTCGGAAAAGAATGTCTAATTGACTGCTTACTTGCGTGGAACGGGTACCTGCAGAAAAAGATACGTTCCGGCACACCACACATGAGCGACACCACGTGGGACCCACATCCCGGTCCCGAAACTCAACGAACGGATCGCACCGCCGCGATCCTCTCGAAAAAGTATACGAAATGGACTACTCACTTGTCCAAAACGGTCGCCCGGTGATAAAGTTGGAAATCACCATCAACTCCCGAAACGGCCCTCACAGGGCCCGCACCATCGTGCGGAATTACAACGGGCAGACTGCGCCAACGTGTTGCCCTTGGAAAAATAGCCAACATTGACTGCTCGCACGCCCTGTACGGTTGTCTGAGGAAAAAGCCGCTAAAAGCTGCACGCAACTCAAAAGACGAGCCGTGGGGTCCACGCCTCAACTCCGGCTTCAATGCCCGGAACAGCCCTGGAAACCTCCGCCTCAGTGCCAGGGTCACAACACCGCTAACAGCGCTCAAATCGGGCGTCGCTTGCGTCCGCGCCGTCCAAAACAAGAAACTCGGGGTAAACGCTCGCCCACTTAATGACACGTCGCGCCTCCGTGACCCCTCGTTTCGGGAATTAAAACTTTCCAAAACCATCTCAAAACATTCCCCTTGACGCAAGCTCCGCGCTGCCGCAGACGGCGCGCAAAACGAACGCCTGTAGCCTAAAATACGGGCGTCCGAAGTCCAAGGGGAAAAACCCCCTAGGGCCGGACCAGCCCGGGCCGGCCGGTCCACCCCGCTCCGGCCGGCCCGCTGGACAGCGGCCCAGCCGCTGGGCCCGGTCCAGCCGAGCCGCGGGCCGCCGCTCCGCGACCCGCCTCCCTTTGACACCAGCGCGCCGCGCGGGTTCTCCACCCACTGGCCAACTGGTCGGTCGTGACTTCCAACAACGACCCCCTTATCGCGGGTCGCGGTCTGCCGCACGGGGCTGCGAGCCGCGCGACCCCCTCCGCCTGGTGCCCTACGCCAGCGCCGTGGCCGGATGCCCGCAACCGGCTCGCGAAACCGCCGCCGCCGCCCTATACTCCCGAGCCGCCACCGCCAGCCGCCTTCCTCCGAATCCCACGGCCGCCGCCTCGCCTCGCGCCGGTGCCACCGCCAAGCGCCGCCGCCGCCGCCATGCGCCGCCGCGCCTCAAACCGCGGGAACACCCAGAAAACCCGAAATTCCCGCAACATTCGGCGAACATTTGAGATCGACTCCGAAGTCGGATTTTAAATCCGAAAAATGTGATGGAATGCCTCATGAATTATACTACGAGACTACGAGCTTGGATCAATTACCGTGCAGCAATTAGACGCTAAAATTAGGATTCAAAGAGGGGTTCGGGATTAAAAATGCAACAAATGAAACCTCCTACCTCGTGGGCGTTGCCCGAAGCTTCATGGGTGATCCGCCGGAGCCGCGCCTTGCCGGAGTTCGCCTCGCCGGAGATGCCTCGCCGGAGGTGAAGGAGGAGAGGGAGAGGAGGGTTTGGGGGAGAAGAGGAAGAAGAAGAAGGGGGGGTGCGTGTTTAAATAAAAACACTTAAACACCCCGCCTGGCACGCCCCAACCCCGTTCCCGATGCAGACAAAGAGGAGGGCGTCCCTAGGGTAAACACGATGCTCTGAGCACAACGGAGGTCTCGAAATTTTAATCCAAGACCCCTTTCAAATGCTATTAAACTTAGCTCCCGAGGCCGCCAAATTACGAAAATGCCCCCGGGGCCATTTTTCACAAAAAGCCCACGCCCGCGAAACTTATACCCCTCCTAGGGTAAACAGCACGCTTCGAACTCAACGGTGATCTTGGTTTTCCGATCCAAGCCACCGTTTAAGAGATACTTCTGTTTCGCAAATAAACGAATAAATTAATTAATTAATTTATCCGTTAAACATTCCAGAAGCAGGCGAGGGGTCCAAACGTCCCGCGCCGACAAGTTTTATGTCGTTCCTAGGGTAAAAAACCCCATTCCAGACCCATATGTACACTCGGATCCCTGATCCAGAACTCCATTTAGGAGTTATCTCATTTATTTAGCATTTCCAGTGTGAACGCACTGAAAATTTAATTCCGGCCACTCCGGGGCTCGGAATCGCACGCCGTCTGAAAGAGCTGCTCTGGAATATTATCAAGAATATTCCAAAGTCTTTTTAGCAAAAAAACTGGTTCTTACATCCTTCCCTCCTTCATGCTTTTTGTCCCCGAAAAGCAAAACTAGGGAACAACACAGGGTACTAAGCCCACACCTGGCTTTCCCATACCCAGAAGAACCCACACACAGCTCTGTGTCATCGCACATAGACCAAATGATTGATCTATTCATGCTAGGTCGGCCCTTTCCGATGTCGTGCACCCACTCCAGACATTGGGGTTAGGGAAAGGTAGTAGGGTACCTCTCCATCCCTTTGCACGGTCTCAAACGGCCCGACGGCCCTCGGGGGGTAGCTCATCTCCCCGGTCCAACCGCTGCGTCGCACGCCGCAACAGGAATCACTGCTTGGGAATGGGCAAGGGCCGGTGATTCCCTCCTTCAGAATATACATATGGTGAAACACCCATGGATATCTGATCACACAAGATTCCACAGTCGATGCTCTCTTATATGCTGAACAGGCGAAGGAGCCAACACCATCGACTAAAGGAAAAAGATATCACGCCTTTTACCTTACCAACACAGGGTTACACTTGACGCCCTGCGTCACCCTGGTAACACCTCAAACAAGGAGCCGGGAGAAACGTCTTTCACACGCAAAGCCTATCAATTCTACTGCAAGAAGTAGAAGAGTCCCAAGGGGTATCTCTCACCATCCCATGCTCTGCAGGATCGTAGACATCTAAAGCTCGCGGCTACCCGCGGTTCCAACAGTCAGCTCCCAGAGCCTGAGGTGGACCGCCTAGTTGTGATGGGTGATCTCGTAACGTCATCCCCCCACCTCCACCTCCTCCCGCTCCTCTGCTAGAACCACCTCTCTGGCCACTACTCCGATCACGGCGCTGCCTCTGCCGTGGTGGTGCGCCTGCTGCCTGCCCGAAGCTCTCAGCAACTCGGGTCGGGCAGTCTCATGCCAAGTGACCTCGCTCGTCACAAGCATAGCACCGACTCTCTCTAGGATGCACTGGTGCCCTCCGGTGCGACTGTGGTGTACGACCACACCCATGAGCCCAGTTGTCAGTAATCCACCTACGTCGTGGTTCTTATTACCGACGCCCACTAGCTGTGGCAGACGTCTCAGCTCCCACGTGCCTGCTGCCACCACCAAATCCAGAACTTGACAGGAATCCCTCTATCACCAGCGCCTGCTCTGGCACCCCGGCATATGTGGAAATTCCAAGGGTACTATGACAACACGAATCTCTCGAGGGAGATCCTTCTAAAACTTCCGCGCTTGGAGGTTATTATCATGGACCAAGCCTGGGTAAAAGTGTGCACGGTCTGCAAAACTAGCCGCGTACTCGGCCACCGCCATCCCTTCCTGCTGAAACTGCAGGAGCTCCTGAATCCGAATGGAGTGCAAGTAGGAGGGGAAAAACTCCTCACAGAACAACAACTGAAAGTCACCCCATGAAAGAGATGACTCGCCAAGAAACTGAGTCACCAGACTCCACCAACGCCAAGCTGCTCCACGAAAAAGGGTGGCTGCCAAAGCCACTCTCTGATCTGTCGGCGTTTGCACAATCCTGAAAAGGAAAACCACTGTCTCTAGCCAAACCTCTACTGTCAGAGGGTCTGGCTCACCACTGAACCTCAGCGGTCTCTGCCGCTGGAACTCACGGAGCGCGCTCAACCTGCGCTCAAACTCAGCCTGCTCTGCTGAAACTGTCTGCTGCTCAACAGGTGGGGGGGTGCGACTACCGGCCCACCCGGAGAAAGGGGTTCGCATGATAGGTCATGGACTATTTACTCATAGCTCACAGGGTCTTCGTCACGCACCCAAAGCCGGTATCTTGGATGGCTGTCTTCGCGGAGACATCCTGAATATTATCAAGGAGTGTCGCGGTCAGATGAGCATATATGTATATACCAATTACAAAAACGATGGCTGGGGATCTGACTCAAGAAGGACAGTCAAGGACTCAATCCTATGTGATGAAAAAACCACATTTTCCCTGAAACAAGTGTCTCAGCATACCGAGTCGACAAGCGGGTTATCAAGGTCCTGGTGAATGGATACGTCGGCCGCCGCACCATCACTGGACTCCCTGGGCTGAGAGCCGCTCTCGAGACACATTAACATTGTTACCCTATATCCTACCCAATTCCTTTTACTTTAGGGACATCCGAACAACGTCCCAAGGAATGAACCACCTCTGATACCACTTTTTCACGACCCGAACCTACCCGGGCTCGAGCCGCAACTACCTCAGGCCCACCTCCATAGGCCAGGGGCTGGCGACCAGCGCCGAAGGCACAACAACTCGGGGAGGCCTTTGCCTAAGTACCTGTACACACACAGGCAGCAACCTCAATGAAAAAGTGCAGAGTAATAGAAAAGACAAGCAGAGTAAAAAGAAAGGTCAACTGCTATATAAATACCACAAAGTGCATCGACCTCTACAAGTACAAAGTACAAACTGAAAGGAAAAGGGGAAAACACGCGCCCAACCAAAAAGTGACACAACCCGGCAACAGGTAAACAAAAAGAAATTGATGATGGGTCTCCCACCTGGAACCCGGCCACGACCACCGCACGCGGTCCAAGCTCCCAAGCTCCTACGCTACACTGAAGTCACGCTCCACCTGTCCGTCGTCTGCAAGGGCACACCAAATGCGGGCAAAGCCCAAGCTGGGGTGAGTATAAAAATACGTAGTAGGATACCCCGAAGGCTCGAGGGAGCAACAAAGGAGGTACCGAAGGGTGAGAGGTAGAGCGAACAAAAAAGTAGAGGAGTACAACTGAAAGTGCAGTAAGAGTCCAGCTCAACCCAACAAGAGAAATGAAGAAGACTCAACCTAACACAAGGAGCTAGGAACGGTGAGAAGATGCACATCTCGTCGAGCTTTCGCTGCCTATATCAGGAGAGTAGTCTCGTCCAACGATGAGAAACTAGACACGGAAAGCACGTGGCATACCCCGCACGTCTTCGCCTCTCCTGGAAGGAGAGTAACCAAACCCAAGAAGTGGGTACCGGAAACAAGGTATATACATATCTGTATGCTCAACAAGAAACCCGAACAAGATCTTAAGGGTAACTCTATCCCGTAGCTCCACCCAAGAAAAGAGTAGCCAACAATCCCATAAGGAAACTCCATCGATGCCCAGCATCCCGCACGTCTACCACGAACCACAAGCCAAGGGGCTCAATCACCACACCTCGATACTATCCGCTTTGGGCGGCATTGACTCGCCCACACGGTTTTAGATCGCGTCGCAAGAACGCGTCTCGGTGGGGAAAGCGCCCCTCGTACTTGAGAGTTCTAGGAAAGTCATGTTGTACCTCATCACTGCCCTACAGTCGAGAGGTCTCCTCAAAGCCAAAGTCTTTCCATCACCGACCCGTACAACCAAAGGTCCGGCTCCGGTAATCACGGAGGAAAGCCACAGACTAGCCTAGTCGGAAGGACTGAGTCTGGAATGCCAACTAGTGTCCCACTGCCCAGCCCTGCTGGAGAGTAATTCATAACCAGATATCGGGTGACCCACTACCCAGCCCCGCTGGAGGGTAAACCATAACACATCATCAGGTGACCCACTGCACAGCCATGCTGGAGGGTAGACCTGGAATAAGTCGACAGGCGACCCACTGCCCAGCCTTGCTGGAGGGTAGACCTGGAATAAGTCAACAGGCGACCCACTGCCCAGCCTTGCTGGAGGGTAGACCTGGAACTAGATGACGGGTGACCCACTGCCTAGCCCTGCTGGAGGGTAGACCCTAAGAGGTCGTCAGGTGACCCACTGCCCAGTCTCTTCTGGAGGGTAGACCCTAATAGCGTCGGGTGACCCACTGCCCAGTCTCTACTGGAGGGTAAACCCTAGAAGTCAGTGAGAAACCCACTGCCCAGCCCTGCTGGAGGGTAAGCCCGAGGAAGTCGATGAGTAACCCACTGCTCAGCCCCGCTGGAGGCTAAAACTCAGAACCGCTATGCCATCTCTACAGGAGGGTACAACAATGGCCAACCGAACACGGAGTGGGCCTCGCGCAACCACCCAACTCCAGTACAACTCACCCAAAGGGGTTCAGCGCCTGTTCCATCACTAGGTGTCACTAACACCGCTACCGACCGATCCATCAAGAACGAAACCAGGGGAGACCACTCAACCCTGCTGGTCACCAACAAGCACAGAGCCAAGGGAAAACACACTCCACCCTGCTAACCAAACAAACGAGCACAAAAGGACCCTCTACGGCACGAGAGGTCCAAGTACACAAAGCAGAACCCGGCACACACGTGGGGCCCACACATCGTGTGGCCCCATCTCAACCCCAACTGAACTCACCAACGTTCTCAGGTATAAACTACCACATGTACCTCCAAGCGCTCCCGTATACTCCTAGAGTACACCTCATCTCCAGACCAAGGTCTATCGTGCACACGGCACCCAATGTCAACGTGAAGGCGTGGCGTAACAACTCCACCTCAAAGGCCCAGGCATGGCCAACCACGTCACCTCAAGCATTTACTTCACTCACACGGGAGTGCACACGATCAGTCGCCAAAGGTCCGCTACAAGCAAAGTAGGGCGAACAACCACAGGAGCATCTTTCATGCTTCCACATTTAATAGTATTGCGTAATAGGCTCCGCACAGCCAAACAGATTGCACCATTGTAAACCTTGCGGAAAAACACGCATGATAGACTACTCACTCGCCTGAAACGGTCAACCGGTGAAAAAGGTCCTATTCACCGTAACCAAACCCATGTGGGGCCCACCCCAGAATCCTGAAATTGAACAAACGGAGCACACCACGACGTTCCCCTCAGAAAAACACACGGGATTGACTACTCAATCGCCCCAAATGGACACCCGGGGAAAAGGGCACTATTCATTATAGCCGGGTCGGGTGGGACCCACACCACGTCCCCGAAAAAAGGTTGGGCGGACTACGCCATCGCAAAGCTCTTGGAAAAGCACGTCAAATTGACTGTTTACTTGCGTGGAATGGGTTCCCGGAGAAAAAGATACGTTCCAGCACCCCACACACGAGCGGCACCACGTGGGACCCGCATCCCGGTCCCGAAACTCAACGAACTGATCGCACCGCCGCGATCCTCTCGAAAAAGTATATGAAATGGACTACTCACTTGTCCAAAACGGTCGCCCGGTGATAAAGCCGGAAATCACCGTCAACTCCCGAAACGGCCCTCGCGGGGCCCGCACCATCGTGCAGAATTACAGCGGGCAGACTGCGCCAACACGTTCCCCTCGCTAAAAACGCCCAACATCGACTGCTTGCATGCCCCGTACGGTCGTCCGAGGAAAAAGCCGCTAAAAGCTGCACGCAGCTCAAAAGACGTGTTGTGGGGTCCATGCCTCAACTCCCGCTTCAACGCCCGGAACCGCCCTGGAAAACCTCCGCCTCAGTGCTAGGGTCACAACGCCGCTGACGGCGCTCAAATCGGGCGTCGCATGCGTCTGCGCCGTCCAAAACAAGAAACTCAGGGAAAACGCTCGCCCACTTAAAGACAAGTCACGCCTCCGCGACCCCTCGTTTCGGGAATTAAAATTTCCCAAAACCATCTCAAAACATTACCCTCAATTCATGCTCCGCGCTTCCATAGACGGCGCGCAAAACGGATGCCCGTAGCCCGAAATACGGGCGTCCGAAGTCCTAGGGGAAAAACCCCCATGGGCCGGACCAGCCCGGGCCGGCCGGTCCGCCCCGCTCCGGCAGGCCCGCTGGACCGCGGCCCAGCCGCTGGGCCCGGTCCAGCCGAGCCGCGGGCCGCCGCTCCGCGGCCCCCCTCACTTTGACACCCGCACGTCGCGCGGGTTATCCACCGACCAGACAACTGGCCGGTCGTGATTTCCAACAGCGACCCACTTATCGCGGGTCGTGGTCTGCCGTACGGGGCCGCGAGCCGTGCGGCCCCCTCTGTCGGGTGCCCTACGCCGGCGCCGCGGCCGGATGCCGACATCCGGCTCACGAAACCTCCGCCGCCACCAACCGCCTTCCTCCGAATCCCACGGCCGCCGCCTCGCCTCGCGCAGGCGCCACCGCCAAGCGCCGCCGCCACCGCCATGCGCCGCCGCGCCTCGAACCGCCGGAGCACCCAGAAAACCTGAAATTCCAGCAACATTTGGCGAACATTTGACATCGACTCCGAAGTCAGATTTTAAATCCTAAAGATGCGATGGAAAGCTCATGAATTATACTACGAGACTACGGGTTTGGATCAAAGATCAAGCAGCAATTAGACGCTAAAATTAGGATTCAAAGAGTGGTTCGGGATTAAAAACGCAACAAATGAAACCTCCTACCTCGTGGGCATTTCCCGAAGCTTCACGGGTGATCCGCCGGAGCCGTGCCTTCCCGGAGTTCGCCTCGCCGGAGCTACCTCGCCGGAGGTGAAGGAGGAGAGGGAGAGGAGGGTTTGAGGGAGAAGAGGAAGAAGAAGGGGGGGTGCGTGTTTAAATAAAAACACTTAAACACCCCGCCCGGCACGCCCCCGACTCCGCTCCCGATGCAGACAAAAAGGAGGGCCTCCCTGGGTAAACACGACGCTCCGAGTGCAACAGAGGTCTCAAAATTTTAATCTGAGACCTCTTTCAAAAGTTATTAAACATAGCGCTTGAGGCCGCCAAATTACGAAAACACCCCCGGGGCCATTTTTTACAAACGGCCCGCGCCCGCAAATCTTATACCCCTCCTAGGGTAAACCGCATGCTCCGAACTCAACGGTGCTCTCAGTTTTCCGATCCGAGCCACCGTTTAAGAGATACTTGCGTTTTTCCAATAAATGAATAAATTAATTTATTTATTTATCTGTTTAACATTCCAGAAGCGGGCGAGGGGTCCAAACGTCCCGCGTCGACAGGTTTTATGTCGTTCCTAGGGTTAAAAGGTCGATTAACCGCCTTTTGATGTCGAACCTCTTTTAAATCCACTTTTTTATAATTTTATGTGTTATATTTGACAAAATAAAATTCTTCTTTAGAATCGGGACATCCATCTTTACATTGTGTAAATTTTTGGTATTTTCCCATAAAGTTCATTTTTTAACGAATAGTGAATTTTTTTTATTTTAATTCAAAACCACTTTTTAATCTATTTTATTTATATGATTAGGTTATCTTTTAAATTGTTTTAAAGTGAAATTAGAATATATTTTTACCATTTAATCCAATAGTGATCATTTGAATTTATTTCACTTTGAAATTGGACTTAAACTAGTGTCAATCTTTTAATAGATATTGTTTCTTAAAAACCAGCTATTTGTTTTGACAGAGGGAATTAATTATTAAATTAGTTAATGAAACTTATGGATTTTTAATTTTTTAAAATAGTAATCATTTTTTAATTCGGAATATAAAATATAGCTTATGGTGAATTTTTGGTATTTTTCTGAAAAACGTCAATTTTTGATGAATAGAGAAACCACTAAGTGGTAGTTTAAAAACTGTTTTTTCGTTTAAATGAATCTTACCACTTCTATGGTTTGAATTTAAAAATTCCTACATACATGGTTGTCATTAGTATGTAAAATGTGGTTCAATGGGATTAAAATAATTTTTTGGTGAATAGTAACTCTTAAATTATTAATCGCAATTAGAGGTAATTATTGTAATTTAAGGTAAAGATAATGTTATAATAATATGAAATGACCTTGAAACATGTTCTAACCTTATTGGATGAGTCATGGACGACCAATAGAATCCATGGGTCAACTTGGGGACCCCATGGAGCCACATTGGTTGGAAAATGACATTAATACCTTTTTATTTAAAGTTAAAATTAAAATGTCACAAACATGTGTTGTTTTACTAAAACATTTTTTACATGGGGTTTTATAAGTCATATTTTTTACTATAAATATTCACTAGAAATATAAAAAGATTTCCTACATCATGATAATTTTTTTTAATTTTTATACATTAAATAAATTAATTTATTTATGACACCGTGATGATGCAGTGATTACCTCATAAATGAACGATTTAAATAAAATGAGAAGATAGGGTGAAATATAATTCTTCAACTTGTAACAAAACTATTGGATGTGTGGATTTAGAAACCTTATCACCATATCCTCTAAATATATTCATTTTCGTCCTTTAATATCCGAAAATCATTTTATAATAATGTAATATTTTATAACTTTCCAAGAGTGCCCCTCCACTCCTCTTATAAAAGGCCTCCACCTCTACCACCTTACACACACCTCTAAAGCCTTTGGATCGTCTCAACCCTGCCCATTTAATCTCTCCACATCCCTATCTTTATCATTGAAGCCTCACTTTGGGAATAATCCTATCCAAGGAAGCCTTTGAGCTCAAATCAAAGAGAGTTACCCGATTTAAAGGTAATGTCTTCCCTTGTGATCTTTTGTTTTATTTTTCTCTTCCAAACCCCTAAACTATTTTTATTACTTTTTTTTGTAAAAAATCCAGTATAGAAAAAATAATGGAATTTTTATATAAGATTTATTGGAGCTACACTTTCAAACACATCCATCTAATGTTTAATGAACATACTGTTTCTGTGGATGGCAAATTACTATCTCATGAAACGATGATTGTTCAATATTCTTTTAACACCTTCAAAGGTGGACATTATGATGTCACTATATTTATATATGATATATAATATGAATATTTTTTTTCTTAAGATTCTTTATTTTTCATTTATGGCATACCTTTATGGTTTCCATTATTGGTAAACACGATATCTTCATTTTAGGAAGTGCAGACTATCGCCCCCTTAAAGTGATTTGATTCGTTAATGACATATGTGGGATGTATAAAGGATGAAATTAATGATATTACATATGTTACCCTTGTTGAATTATAATATACCTTTATTTCATTATTATTTCATTCCGTTGAATACAAAATAAAAATGAAATGAAAGTAGCATTCATGTGTACGTACGGCTTACCGTCTCCATGAACGGTACATTTCATTTATTATCTCCAAATTTTATGTACTATTATAAGAACATATATATAATGGATATATATTTAACATATTACATATAAATGATGGATATTATTCTGGAATTATAATATATATATATCTCTCATTTTGTTTTAATTCCATTAATATGACAAAAAATCAAAGTAGCGTTCATGCGTACGTACGGCCTACCGTCTCCATGAATGGTGCTTTTAATTTTTTTTATCTCCAAATGATATGGAATAGTATAAAATGAATATATAATGGATATATATGATATTTAAAACATTAATAATATTCTGGATTTGATGTACCTATAACTTCATGGAGAATTCTGTTCCAACAAGTTCAATTTTTACTCATGTACCGAACATCGACAAAAACATATGATATGAACTCACATTATAAACCAATTATTATAACATTATAATATGTGATATGAACTAAATAGTACTCTTTTAAAGAGGTACTTAAGAAATTATAAATTGACCAAATTTTATTATTCAGGAGATTAAAGAACGATCGAGTTATGTCAGACACGAGGTAAGGGATCCTACCCCTTTCATTCTTTTTAAGTACACTCTTTTATGTCATTCATTTTAAGCTCAAATTTATTATAATTGGGATGTTATTTTATATTACTCTTACTGTAATTTTTATGTTCATATTATTATATACCATACTTTCTATCATCAATCAAATTTGGAAGTTTTGAGTGGCGCTGTTAGGATGCTGAATTTTTGTAAGAGATCCAACCTCTCTTTTTCTTTTTAAGTACTCTCCTTTATGTCACTTCATTTAAGATCCTATTTGTTATGTTGGGGGATGTTCTTTTATATTCCTCTTGATGTACATTTAATGTTAATATTATGAGAGACCCTATTTGATCTCATCAATCCATTTTTGGAAGTTTTAATTGGCATCGTTAGGCTGTAGAGTTTTCGTATGGGATTTTTCATCTCAATTTTATTTACGTGAGATTTATGCTACATTTTCCACCATTCCCGTTGAGTGGTATATATACTGCCCATTATTATACTCTTTTTATAATATACTTTCGTTTATGAGTATTTACATCAATTTTTTATTTTCCTTCTTTCATGGGGTGTAAGTTTCGAAAGACACCCAAGTCGGCAAGGGAACCTTTCACCCTCCCCTTTTTAGAAGACTTCTATTGTTGGGTATTTTAATTTACATATTTTTATGTAGGTATATGTTCTTATTGATGTAAATTTTATATCCAAGTGATGAGATACCCTTTTTATCTCTCATCAACTCATTTTATGAATTTTGAAGTGACGCCGTTAGGCTGCCGAATTTTTGCAAGGGAACTTCTTAACCCAATTTTGATTATTGGGGATAAACATGCACTCCTTGAATATTCCGTTCTATGAATATGTGTGAATAACCACTTATTGTTTTACACTTAATACCCACTTATATTTGGAATATTCGTTTGTCACACATAATTATGTAATTGATTTATCCCTAAAACAAGGATACCATCATTGTAAGGGAATCCGTCTCAATCTCCTTTCATTGAGGCATATTTTGTTTTATACACAAAATTCTTTTATACGGTGTATAAACCCCTTTTAGATTTAAGATTATTCAAAATGAATATTTTTATACGAAGAATTTCCTAAACAAAAAAGGGAATGTTTTTTCGTACGTATGCGGCGACAACGACTCCCCTACCTTCGTGACCATTATTTGAGTTTCGGCTTCCTCTACAAGCCATACTTTTTTTTTAAATGAAAAATAAATACAATGTTTTAATTTTCTTTTATTTTTTTATTGAAAATGGTTTTCATAATGTTTTTCTATCAATTTGTTGTATTGATATCTTGTGATTGAAAAGTGGAAATGATATGTTTCCTTTATGCATGTTTTATGTGATACGATTATGTTATGGTTCTTGAGCATTATTATGATGATGGGTGGTTCCGTGATAAACTAAGGGTGGGTGCGCCCGATATAGCTCTCCAATGCATTGGGTAACACGAAGGGGTTAAACGTTAAGGTTTCTCCGAAGAGATTTTAGGGAATATACTGTGATGGGTATTCCAAATGTAACCAAGAGGGTTACTCCCTACGTAAAAATGTTATGAATGCCTCAAGTTACCTTTATGCCTTATGATTTCTATGATTTATTCATGATTTGATGAGGTTTGTTAAAATGATTGTGTTATATGAGTAAATTATTATTTCATACATGGACTAATGTTTTCTATTCGTACTTTTATATCCCTTACTGAGCTTTTAATGCTCATCCCAAGTTTTTGAAATGTTTTTCACAAGTCAAGGGAATGGTGCATGATATGATGATAGTGTCAAGGAAGTTTCAAGAAATAATCCATGTTTTATTTTAAAAATGTTTTCCTTGATGGGAAAAAACTAATACTATCTTATATATAACCACATTGTTTAAATGTGGAATGTAATTAATGATTTATGATCTAATTATCTAAAACTCTACACCTGAAAAGATCCTCAATGTGAATTATTCATTTAATTAAATATTAAGTAAGGATTAAGGTCAGGGCCTTATAGTTGGTATCAGAGGTTGGTTTAGATAACTTTAGAGGTTAGGGTATTATCTAAGTATAAGTGACATTACCATAATAGTTAGGATTTCAGAAAAAATAATAGTTTCAGATAAATTGAATGAGTAAGTATATCTTTGTTTTTATCTTCCTCATTAGTACGTGATGGTTTTGTTGATATAATCACACTGACATTTCTGTTTTTAGTGAATGGATGGATCTAGAAGGCACCAATGTGACAATAGGTTTGAAGGAAACTATGGTGGTTCTCTGATTAACAGACTGGATGGAATGAGGGATTAAATGAGGAAACTCGTGGTTTTTCTAAACCAACTATCAATGAGTCATGATCAACCACTTGAACCTCAGTATGTTCTGTAATGCGTCATGTACGAGATAACCAATCAATATGGATGTTCAGGTAATAATTATAAAGGTAACCATTAGATTTTATATGATCCTTACTTTTTAGGTAATTGTGGGTTATTATATGCTATGATGGAAAATGAAAGGCATGAGATAAACTTGAGGTTAAAATATTTTATGAATATTTTTGAACATTTTATCTTGTTTTGGGGAATGTTTTAATAATTATATAGATTTGGAAAATGGACAACACGCAGACCGTGTGATAACCCATCGCATCATACAAAGCTGCGGGAATCGAACCCACAACTAAAGTGCGACTGGTATTTATCGCCTACCCCTGGACTATGTGAAGTCCCTGGTCATTTTGACTAATTCTTCTTAGTTAGATGATTTTAGGAATCAAGAGTAAGTTTATTTTGGGTTATCTATGGAAAGGATTAACCTATCATGGAGGATATGTGAGTAGGTTAATTACTTTTCAATATGAGAATTTAAGAGAAACTGATGTTATTTGGAGATAAAAGTTAATTTGTACCTTGGAAGACTATGTGATTAAATCCTTCAAATATTTTGGTTTCAAAATTAGTTTGGTTTACTTTGAAGTATTTTATGGATAATTGTTTATCAAATGGTCATCGTTGAACATTGGGTTTTTTGGAAAAATTTCGGAGATTAAGAATAGATTTTCTTTTTATAAAGGATTATAATTTTAGGGATTATCTGATATCATACTAACAATTTTGGTTTTGGTTTTTGTCTAAAGGAATGGGAAATATTTAGTTCTATTTTGTGGATTAGGTGATTCTCAAGAAGTTGATTATTGTACTCTTAATGCGAATAAGTCTTCCTAAATACTCGTCTTTTGAAGGAAATATGAGTTTTATTATAGAATATAGTAAAAGTTGAAGGTCTACATGACAAGTAAGTATGTTTCATTATGATTTAGATAAGCTCAAAAATTATATTCCTCAATGAAGATTAACTTAAAAAAAATTTGTATGTTAACCTTTCCTACTGGGGAATCGAATACCGTTTAACCCATCACAGGTTTATGATTTTCTTATGGTTAACTTTCTCCTAGACATGTTTACTAGCACTCTCTCTCAGAACATTATACTTTGTTTTTTTCACCATATCCATGTTTTCCTACATGGAATCCTAGTATGGGTTAACTCGGGTGACATTGGTAATTTTCTTTCTTTATTTTAAGGTGATTTTTTTACTGACTCTTGATCTGATGTGGGATTTTCAATGAAGTTTCCAAGACCAATTTTAAAATTGCGAGGACGCAATTCCCAAAAGGGGGGAAGGATGTAACAACACAGGTAAATAAAGAATATGACATTTTCGCATTTATCCATATTTTTGAATAAAATATTAATATTACTTTAAAGGGGATGCTATGCTCGATGGAATACCCAATACGCAACAACGAGTTTCATGGGAATCTTATGTTGCACTATAATAATAAAATAATATTATTTTAAATGGTAGTTAACGCCTAGCTGTTGTAATGGCGGGAATGAACAGAACTAACTACAAAATTATTATATATGTTTTTGAAATATTTTTTCTTTTTACAATAAATGTTAGAGGATTAAAAATGCGAATGAATCCAATTTTAAGCGTAAACATTCTAATATTCTTTAAAAGGTCGATTAACGGCCTTTTGATGGAGAACCTCTTTTAAATCCACTTTTTGACAATTTTATTTGTTATATTTGACAAAATAAAATTATTCTTTAGAATCGGGACATCAATGTTTACTTTGTGTAATTTTTTGATATTTTTCTGATAATGTTCATATTTTTAATGAATAGTGAAAAATGTTGTATTTTAATTCAAAACCACTTTTTAATCTAATTTATTTATAAGATTATATTATATTTTTAATTGATTTTAAATTGAAATTAGAGTATATTTTTACCATTTAATCCAAGTGGTCATTGGAATTAATTTCACTTTGAAATTGGACTTAAACTAGTGTCAATCTTTTAATAGATATTGTTTCTCAAAACCCGCTATTTGTTTTGACAGTGGGAATTATTTATTAAATTAATTAATGAAACTTATGTGTTTTTTATTTTTTAAAATAGAAATCATTTATTAATTCAGAATATCAAAATATATATTATGCTGAATTTTTGGTATTTTTCTAAAAAACTTCAATTTTTGATGAATAGAGAAACCACTAAGTGGTAGTTTAAAAACTGTTTTTTGTTTAAATGAAACTTTACCACTTCTGTGGTTTGAATTTACAAAATCCGACATAAATGGTTGTCATTAGGATGTAAAATGTGGTTCAATGTGATTAAAATAATTTTTTGGTGAATAGTAACTCTTAAGTTATTAATCGCAATTAGAGGTAATTATTGTAATTTAAGGTAAAGATAATGTTATAATAATATGAAATGACCTTGAAACATGTTCTAACCTTATTGGATGAATCATGGACGACCAATAGAATCCATGGGTCAACTTGGGGACCCCATGGAGCCACATTGGTTGGAAAATGACATTAATATCTTTTTATTTAAAGTTAAAATTAAAATGTCACAAACATGTGTTGTTTTACTAAAACAACTTTTACATGGGGTTATATAAGTCATATTTTTGACTATAAATATTCACTAGAAATATAAAAATATTTCCTACATCAGGATATTTTTTTAATAATTTTTAGACATTAAATAAATTAATTTATGTATGACATCGTGATGATGCAGTGATTACCTCAGAAATGAACGATTTAAATAAAATGAGAAGATAAGGTGAAATATAAGTCTTAAACTTATCAAAAACCTATTTTATGGGTGGATTTAGAAACCATAACACCTTATAGTAGAAATATATCCTTTTGGGACCTTTAAAATCCTAAAATCATTTTATAATAAAGTAATATTTTATAACTTTCCAATAGTGCCCCTCCTCTCCTCTTATAAAAGGCCCCCACCTCTACCACCTTACACACACCTCTCAAGCCTTTGGCTTGGTCAACCCCTGGTGATTTCATTGCTACACATCCCTCGCTTCATCATTGAAGCCTCAATTTGGGACGAATCATTTCCAATGAAGCCTTTGAGCTCAAATCAAAGAGAGTTAACCGATTTAAAGGTAATGTATTCCCTTGTGATCTTTTGTTTTATTTTGCTTCTCTAAACCCCTAAACTATTTTAATTACTTTTTTTGTAACACAAATAGTATCTTAAATATACATGGATGTTATTATAATATGGATTCGAGCTACACTTTCACACACCTCTGTATAATGGTTAACGAATATATTGTTTCTGTGGATGGTGAATTGCTGCCTCACGAAACGATGATTGTTCAATATTCTTTTAACACCTTCAAAGGTGGAAATTATGATGGAACTATATTTATATATGATATATATTATGTTTATGTTTTCCTTAAGCTTCTGTATTTTTCATTTATGGCATACCCTTATGGATTCCATTATGGGTAAACACGATATCATCATTTTAGGAAGTGCGGACTACCGCCCCCTCAAAGTGATTTGATTCGTTAATGCCATATGTGGGATGTATAAAGGATGTAATTAATGGTATTACATATGATATCCTACTGGAATTATAATATACATGTATATCATTATTATTTCATTCCATTTAACATAAAAAAAGAATTGAAAGTAGCGTTCATGCGTACGTACGGCTTACCATCTCCATGAATGGAACATTTCATTTCTTATCTCAAAATGTTATGTACTATTATAAGTACAAATATATAAAAGATATATATGTAATATATTACATCTACATGATGTATATAATTCTGTAATTATAATATATATATCTCTCATTTTGTTTTAATTCCATTAATATGACAAAAAATGAAAGTAGCATTCATGCGTACGTACGACCTACCATCTCCATGAATAGTGATTTTAACTTTTTTACCTCCAAATGCTATGGAATAGTATAAAATGAATATATACTGGATATATATTACATTTAAAACATAAATACTCTTTTGTATATGATATACCTATAACTACATGGAAAATTCTGTTCCAACAAGTTCAATTTTTACTCATGTAGTGAAAATCGACAAAAACATCTGATATGAACTCACTTTATTAAGAAATTATTATAACATTATAATATGTGATATGAACTGAATAATAATCTTTAAATTATTTCCTTAATAAATTATAAATTGACTAAATTTTATTATTCAGGAGATTAAAGAACGACCGAGTCATGTCGGACATAAGGTAAGGGATCCTACCCCTCTCATTCTTTTTAAGTACACTCTTTTATGTCATTCCTTTTAAGCTCATATTTCTTTTTATTGGGATGTTATTTTATATTACTCATACTTTATGTTTTATGTTAATATGATTAGAGACCCTACATTCTCTCCTCAATCAATTTTTGAAGTTTTGAGTGGCGTCGTTAGGCTGCCGAATTTTTGTAAGAGATCCAACCTTTCACTTTCATTTTAAGTACTTTATTTATGTCACTTATTTTAATCTCCTGTTTGTTATGTTGGGGAAGTTCTTTTATAATCATCTTGATTTAAATTTTATTTTAATATGATTAGAGACCCTATTTTATCTCATCAATCCATTTTTGGAAGTTTTAAGTGGCGCTGTTAGGTTGCAGAGTTTTTGTAAGGGATTTTTCATCTCACTTTTATTCTCGTGAGATTTATGCTACATTTTCCACCATTCCCTTTGAGTGGTATATATACTTCCCATTATTCTAATATTTGTGTAATATACTTTCGTTTATGAGAATTTAAATCAATTTTTTATTGTCCTTCTTTCATGGGGTTTATGTTTCGACAGATACCCAAGTCGGTAAGGGAACCTTTCACCGTCCGCTTTTTAAAAGACTTCTTTTGTTGGGACTTTTAATTTACATATTGTTATGTTGGGATATGTTCTTATTGATGTAAATTTTATGTCCAAGTGATTAGATACCCTTTTTATCTCTCATCAACTCATTTTATGAATTTTGAAGTTACGCCGTTTGGCTGTCGAATTTTTTCAAGGGAACTTCTTAACCCAATTTTGATTCTTTGAGATAAACATGCACTCCTTGAATATGTCGTTCTATGAATATGCGTGAATAACCTCTTATTGTTTTACACTTAATACCCACTTATAATTGGTGTATACGTTTGTGAAACATAATTATGTAATTGATTTATCCTTAATCGAAGGATACCGTCTTTGTAAGGGAATCCGTCTCAATCTCCTTTCATTGAGGAATATTTTATTTTATACACAACATTCTTTTATATGGTGTATAAAACCCTTTGAATTTTACTATTATTCAAAAGGAATATTTTTATACGAAGTGTTTACTAAACGAGCAAAGGGAATGTTTTTTTTCTTACGTATGTGGCGATAACGACTTCTCCGCCGCTGTGACCATTATTTGAGTTTTTGATTCCTCTACCAGCAATACATTTTTTTTAAATGAAAAATAAATACCATATTTTACTTTTCTTTTATTTTGGTATTGAAAATGGTTTTCATAATGTTTTTATATCAATGTGTTGTATTGATATCTTGTGATTGAAAAGTGGAAATGTTATGTTTCCTTTATGCATGTTTTATGTAATACGATTATGTTATGGTTCTTGGGAATTATTATGAAGACGGGTGGTTCCGTGATAAACTAAGGGCGGGTGAGCCCGATATAGCTCTCCAATGCATTGGGTAACACGAACGGGTTAAACATTAAGGTTTCTTCAAAGAGATTTCACAGAATAAACTATGATGGGTATTCCAAACACAACCAAGAGGGTTACTCCCTACGTAAGAATTTTATGAATGCCTCAAGGTACCTTTATGCCTTATGATTTCTATGATTTATTCATGATTTGATGAGGTATGCTAAAATTATTATGTTATATGAGTAAAGTATGATTTCATACATGGACTAATGTTTTCTTTTCGTACTTTTATATCCTTTACTGATCTTTTTATGCTCAATGTGAATTATTCATTTAATTCAATATTAAGTAAGGTTTAAGGATGGGGCCTTATATAAAGATTGATGAATAAAACTATCCCACTCATAATCTTGAGTTAACAGATGTAATATTTTCTCTGATGATATGGAGACCATATATATATGGTCAAAATTTTGATATATATACTGATCATAATATTTTGAAGTATATTTTCTCACAAAAATAACTCAACATGAGGAAAAGATGATGTCTTGAACTACACAAATATTATGATTGCACAATACACTACCACCCAGGGAAGGAAAATAAGGTGGAAGATTATTTGAGAAGAAAGGATCATGGATTTCTGAACAAGATGAGAGTTAAAAGATATCCTATATTAATGGAACTAGTATAGATGGATATTTTAATAGTCATTGAAGGTGAAAATCAATACTTTTTCAAATGGTTTCCGAACGATTTTTACTAGACAGGATAAAAAGTTCTCATATTGATGATGAGTACTTTCAAAGGAAAATTAATGTTGTGAATGATGTGAGATTGATTGACATTGTATATGAAGATAGAATCTCAAAATATGGTAGGAGGTTTTGTATTCCTGATATACCCGATCTAAAAAGTGAATTGGTTGATGATGGTCATAGATTCAATTTCACTATACACCCTAGTATCACTAAGATGTATATAGATTTTATGGAACATTTTTGGTGGGACAACATGAATAGGGATAATGCTGATTATCTTTCATGATGTATGGGTTTTCAATAGGCGAAGGCTAGAAGACAACATACTTGAGGAGTTACACGACCTCTTCACATACCTATGTGGAAATTGCATGATATTAAGATTTAAATTTTCATGGGGTTACCAAAGACTCCTAGAAGGAATGATGATATGTGGGTAACTGTAGACCGTGTTACAAAGTAATAAAAAAATTTTCCTATAAGATAAGTTTTCCACTTGAACATTTAGTAAGAATATATATTAATGAAGATAAAATACATCATGGTGTACCCTTATTGATTGTGTATTATTGTGATACCCATTTTAAATCTAGATTCTAGAAAATTATTTAGAATACCATAGAAACTTAACATTTCTTTAGCACTATCTACCACCCTTA
The DNA here is from genome assembly GCA_963277665.1 of Viscum album. Lineage (NCBI taxonomy): Eukaryota > Viridiplantae > Streptophyta > Magnoliopsida > Santalales > Viscaceae > Viscum > Viscum album. Next base: position 1,921,338,401 of record OY728119.1, read on the forward strand.
AACTGAGGGACAATCAAGAATAACTATTCAAACCTTAGAAGACATGTTGACATCTTTCTCACATGACTTTCAAGGTATGTGGGATTGTTATTTACCTCTACTATAATTTTACTATAACAATAGCTTCCATTCATGTATTCATATTGAACCATATGGAGAGTTTTATGGAAATATATTTCACACACCATCTTGTTGGAATGATTTTGGAGAGAGAAAACTCATAGGCCCAGAACATGTCAAGGAAACAATGGAAAAGGTGATGATTATCCAAAACCACATCCATGTAGTATATTGTAGGAAAAATATCTATGCAGATAACTGAAGGATGGATTTGTAATTTCTAGTATGTGATCATGTTTTCTTATTATTATCTCTATGGAAGGTTGTTATATGATTTGTTAAAAATGGTAAATTAATTCCCAGATACATCGGACCTTTGAAATTATAGAATGAATTGGAGTTTTAGCTTACCATTGGGAAATGCCGCCATGTCTCTCCAATGTTCATGATCTGTTCCATGTATCACTGTTGATAAAATACAGGCCTATCCCAATGCATATACTCACCTATGATAATATAGAACTAGAACATGAAATGTCTTATTGGGGAGAGAATTTTCGAATTCTTGATACCATTGTTCTAGTGTTGAGAAACCAGACAAAATATCAAGTAAAAGTTCTTTAGAGAAACTATAAATGGTAGGGGAAATATGTGATCATAAGTAACGTATGATGAAGAACCACCCAAATATTTTAATTTAGTAATATTATTTAAATTTTAGGGAAGAAAATGTTTCCAGGAGAGAAAAATGTAACACTCTAGGCCTCCACGGTACACTTCTCTTTGAATAATACAATTTCCTGTGTTGTATACAACTCTCAATTCTAGCACACCACGACTAATCAAACTAGCTGTTTAAAATGATGACATGAATAGTAATACCAACCCTTTGAAATATTATAAATTTTATTTTTCATAATTGAATTAATTTTTGGATTTGTAATATCAAAATTATCTTTTGGTGAATTTTTATTATTTTTCTAAAAACATTCAATTTTTTAAGAATAGTGAAAAACAATATATTATTGTTGAAAAAAGACATTTTATTTAAATAATTATTTTTTAAATTTAAATTTAGTTTAATTTCATAATAGATATATTATACTTATATTAGTCCAATGTAATTCATCTTAGTAATTTTTTAATAAGATTAGATATATAAATTTTTATTGATCTTTTTAACGTCTTTTGCACAACTTCTAGACACATTTGAAACATTGTGTAAAATGTAATTTTACGACCTCTATGAATTTAATTTAAAAAATATGATAGAGATAGTCTCAATCATTATATAAAATTAGGTTCAATAAAATAAAAATCATTTTTGGTGAATTGTATCTTTTGAATTATATTTACCACAGTTTAAAGTAAAGTGTGTAATTAAAGGTAAAAATAATTTTATAATAACATAAAATTACACCAAGCATGTCCTAATTCTATTGGGTAAGTTTATTTTGATCAAAATCAACTATTGGAAAAAAATATGATAGTTTTTTATCATATTTGATTAGATTAGGAAAATTATTAGATTTTATTTAAACAATTGTTAAAAGAGTTAAATTCAAAATTTATTAACTTAAACTTTTTAATATATTTTTATACATAAGATACATTCAACTATAAAAATTCATTAAAATTTCTAAAGGATTTCCCATGTCATGGTATTTTATTTATAATATTTAAACATTGTATATTTAAATTTATTTATGGTAAAATAATGATACAATAATTTTCTTAGTAATGAAATAATAAAATAATTGATGTTATAAATATTAAAATAAATGTAAATTGAAACCATTGATACTATACACGAAATATATAGGTTAATATGACATGTTAGGGTTGATTAAATGTATTTTTTTTCGAATTAATCAATTTTTTACGACTTTTACAAAACCAAATACTAAATAGTGTCAAAAATGACATGAATGTGTTTTTAAAATAATTACTATGTTATTAAATGATATAAAATTCCAAAAAATACAATATTTTCCCAAATGACATTTATAATGTTATATATGTAATTAATGAACCACTTGAGGTTATATTAGAATTTTATAGTATGTATATTAACCATGTATTATAAAAGTACAATAAGACATGGTAAAGTTCAACTATTTAACTAAGAGCCAAATCAAAAAGACAAGGTTAATATGGTGGCCTAACCATGTCTAAAACCTATTAGTGGAAAATATTTTGACCCATCCATTTTGTATCCGCATGTTAAATCTATTAAAATCTCTTATAAACAGATAATAATTTTATAGTAAAATAATATTTCATGATATTCCTAAAGTCCACTTAACCTCTCTTGTAAAATGTAACCTCTCATTATCTTAAATTCACCACTCCAAAGACATTTTTCTTTCCCAAACCCAGCCCAAATATCATCCCGAATATCCTAATTTAATCTTATCGGCCTTATGTTGATCATAAATCCATCCTAAGGATCTATTTTGTTCAAATGAAAAGGAAGCACCCTAAGAAAAGGTAATTATTTCATCACCTCTTTCAATGTTCTATTCTTTGTCCTCATCCTCATTATCATTTGTTTCAAAACCAAAATAATAAATAGAGTACCTTATACATACTGTGAGGTTATTATAAATATGGAACAACCATATTCATTATTCTATCCATCCTATAAATGAAAAAGTATCCAAACATGCTTACATACATCTTACCATCTCCACGTCGTGGTGTAGTTTGTTATTCAACACATCATTATTTGAATGAGTATAATAATAAATATAATTGATGTAAATAATAAATATAACATGTCAATGATTATTTATATATCATATTCCATCCAATGAGCAATGATTTGACCATCAATAGAATGATATTGTCCAACGTGCGTACATACGACTTACCGACTCCACGACGTAATGAGATCTCATTCCCCATCATAACCATTCAAGAATAATTTTCATTTTATGATTAAAAAATATTGTTTAAGAAATTAATATCATTTTGGATATGAATCAAATACATCCTATCCATAACAAACATGACTAATGTGACAAAACATGTAAAGGAAATGAATCAGTTCACACCCGAAACAATGATACTATTGAAATATTATTAACAATGAAATATTAGAGGATGATATATGATATCATATTTATTTATGTGGTTATTTTATAATTTAATAATATTTATTTAATTATTATACATTATTTTAATGTACCGTCAACCAAGGAGAATTACAAGGTAAGGGTTTATTTTAAAATCTTTTTATGATCTGTGGTTGTTAATATGTAATTATCTGCTGGGACTTCTTTATCATCCACTACATTGTCTCTTAAAAATGTTTTTCCAAACATTTCAAATATTTCCTATACATTGGGTTAATTTAATTTATACACTTTTTTTATTTTTATACGTTATTTTTAGTTAATAATTCCATCAATTTTCCAAAAAGTTACATAATGACCTTTTGAAAAAATTATGAAAAGAATGATTTTTTAACTTATACAGCGAGTGTGCCTATTTTTCAACAGTTATAACACATTTGAAGCTTCTCATACAAGATTATATGAATATTTTAAAAATAAATATTTTCATTTATAATTATGAAACATTTAAATGATTTCAAATTAGAAAGGGATATTTCTCTTAAATAGTATTTGGATTGATTTTATATATGTCAACATCTATAATTGGATTTTAGGGAGTGGATTTATTATGATAGAATATCCCATTTTTTATTGATAATTATATGATATGTTTGCCTATGGATGGGATATTTTTATGTCATTAATGGTTTATGGTTAACGTATTAAAATTTCGTATGTTATTTTAATAAAAATGATTAAGTTATATTTAACCACTTTAATATGGGGAATAGATTGGACGTAGTATGTGACGGGCAGGTCTTGCTATAGCCCTTTGATGCATTGGTTGAATCATGAGACAAACTAGTTTCTTGGCACAAGTCCATGAAAATATTTTTATTGGTAGTCTTGGCATGGGGCCTTGAATATGATGTTATGATTTCTGATATTATGCATTCCATCATTATGAGATTAGCTATTGATATTACATTTGATTATTCGACTTGTAAAATGTCAATTTGAATAATTAAATGGAATTATTTTATTTATATTTGCCATATTTTGCTAAGAATTATTTATAAAATGCTTGGGTTTTAGTATTTTACATTTCCTTAGACTTGTTATGCTTTTTGAGAACAATTTCTTCTATATTGTTATCATTATTGTGCATTGGAGATCACCCCTTTCTTATTTTTTATTTTTTCAAGAATGTGAAAAAGTATATTACCACTAATATATAGGGATAGGATAAGGGATATGTGTGTTTTCAATGGGGACACAATGTTTGCTTTTTTTTAATTTCATAATGTAATGTAAAATTTATAAATGTATCTAGTATATCCAAGGCAACTAAACTGATCGGTATTTCGGGACATGATCTCATGTGATCATGCCAATATTATGTAATAATGCACCGACATTAGGTATTTGAAATTATGGTGTTACCAAAATAAAAAATCATATATTGGGATTGATCATAACAAAATATAGTGATGGTTTAATCACTGAAATTATAATCCACTTTTTCATTGAAGGTTAATTTTAGAAAAACTCGGAATAGGAAAACTCATACAACCTAATGAACAAATATTTCTATATATATGGCAAGAAATAATAAAACTCAAATCATGTGTTATTGTTTTTCAATGGTTGGAAATTCTCAAAATTTATGTTCCATATCCAAATGGTACAAGAGGGAATAATATAAACAATAAAATGTGGGAAATGATCCACATTTCAATAATTATATTAATTATTACTATTTATAGTGTACATGATGTTAAAATATTGTCAATATGGGTCATCTAGAATGTTTAGTAATGTGCCTATGATGATCCAATGTGCCCAAATATAGTTTCTTAAGAAATTTGATTATGGGAGAAAAATAAAAGCAGATTTTCATCATTGGTTCAGGATGTTGGTTGATAAATTTTTTAATATTATCAAGAATGTAAATGAATACCATGTTTGAATTTAGTGATATTTATAACAAATAGACTATAACGAAATGGTAGAATGAGTTTATCTAAAAGCATCATATAATAATTATAAGGCCCCAGCCTTAAACTTTACTTAATCTTGAGTTATTATAAGATTACACATTGAGGATCTTTTCAGGTTTAGAGTTTTAGAGAATTAGATCATGAAACTTGAATTACATTCCACATTTAAACAAAGTGGTTACATAAAAGATAATATTGATTCCTTCCATCAACAGAAACATATTTAAAATAAAACACGGATTCTTTCTTGACACATCCTTAACACTATCATCACATCATGTACCTTTCCCTTGACCTGTGAAAAACATTTGAAAAACCTGGGATGGGAATAAAAATCTCTGTAAGAGTTATAAAAATATGGAAAGGAAACATGAGTTCATATATACATTAGAATGAAATAATACTTTATCCATAAAACATAGGCATATCAAATCATGAATAAATCATAGAAATCATAAGACATAAAAGGCATCTTGAGGCATTCATAACATTCTTACGTAGGGAGTAACCCTCTTGGTTTCATTTGGAATACCCACCATAGTATATTCCCTAAATCTCTTCGGAGAAACCTTAACGTTTCACTCATGCGCGTTACCCAATGCATTGGAGAGCTATATCGGGCTCACCCGCCCTTAGTTTATCACAGATCCATTCGTTTTCATAACAATTCCCAAGAACCATAACATAAACGTATCACATAAAACATGAATAAAGTAAACATAACATTTCCACATTTCAATCATAATATAACATTTTAGGATATTGAAATAATGAATCCATTCAAAAAGAAACCATTTCCAAAACCATTTAAAACTTTTAATAAAGATATTTTTGAATCAAAGTGTCCCATACCACCTTGAAGCTTTTAAAATTTTAAACCATTAATATCCATATAAATAAATCCTTAAAACCACTTTGAAAACATGGATATTAATAAGAACAAATAACAAAAAAATTTAAAGCGATATTTTGGTTAAAGGGGTTCTACCAAATTTAGAGACACATGAATACAATAATTGAGGAATAACATTTAGTCACAACTTTATAATATCATGAGAATAAATGGATTCATGATATAATATTCCAAAGGATAGTATATACATCATATAAGTGTGAATTGGTGCATAACAACAATGAAGTCTCAGTAGAAATGTCAAATGTGATGAATTCTCTTATGAAGAAGGTATCCTTAAATTAAGGAAAATTCAATCTCAAAATTATGTGTGAAAAATATAAATACACCCAATATAAGTGGATATTAATTTTAAAACAATAAAAGGTCATTCAAACATATTCAAAATATGACATATTCAATAACTACATGTTGAACCCAAAGAAATCGAAATTGGGTTAAAAGGTTTCCTTGGTAAAATTCGACAGCCTAACGACATCACTTAAAAATTCAGAAAATGAGTTGATGAGAGATAAAAAGGGCATATCATCACTTTGAAATAAAATTTACATCAATAAGGATATAAAAGAACATATCCCAACATAATAGTATGTAAATTAAAAGACATAACAAAAGAAGTCTTTTAAAAAGAGGAGGGTGAAAGGTCCCCTTACCGAGTTGGGTAACTTTCGAAATGTACACCCCATGGAAGAAGGGTCATACAATGAAGATGTGAATACCCATAAATGAAATTATACTACACAAAGTGTATAATAATGTGCAGTATATACGCCACTCAAAGGAAATTGTGGCAAATGTAGCATAAATCTCACGGGAATAAAAGTGAGATGAAAAATACCTTACGAAAACTCGGTAGCCTAACGACGCCACTTAAAACTTCCAAAATGGATTGATGAGAGGAAATAGGGTATCTCATCATATTACCATAAATTTTACAGTGAGAGGAATATAAAAGAACATCCCAATAACAATAAAGATGAGCTTTAAAAGGAATGACATAAAAGATTGTACTTAAAAAGAAAGAGAGGAGTAGGATCCCTTACCTCGGGTCCGACTTGACTCGATCGTTCTTTAATCTCCTGAATAATAAACTTGAGTTAATTTATACTTACTTAAGAACCTTTTTCAAGTTCATTATTTCTTTTATATCACTAATTACCATGTCATAAACATTATGTAATCATTTAAGTTAATAATATTTGTTTTGCCGATATTTTGTTCTTATGTCGAAAGTGGACTTCTTACAATTACATGTTGTTCATGTGGCGAAATGTTCATTATATCCATAATTTTATTCATGATTTATATATCATATATATCATATATATCCAGTATATTCATGCATTTTAATATTACATAACATTTAGAGTTAAGAAATGAAATGCACCGTTCATGGAGATAGTAAGCCGTACGTACGCATGAACGCTACTTCCATTTCTATTTCATATTTAATGGAATTAAAACAAAATTATACATAATTGTATTTTAATTCCAGTATGGTATCATATATAATATAATTAAATATATCCTTTATAGGTAAAACATATGGTATTAACGAATCAAATCACTTTGAGGGGGTGGTAGTCCCCACTTCCTTAAATGAAGATATCGCGTTTACCCATAATGGAAACCATAAAGGTATGCCATAAATGAAAAATACATAAGATTAAGTAAAATATAAACATATTAGATATCATATATAAATATATTGTCATCTTAATGTCCACCTTTTGAAGGTGTTAGAAGAATGTTGAACAATCATCGTTTCGGGAGGCAAAATTCGCCATCCACAGAAATAGTATGTTCTTTAACCATTAGATGTAGGTGTGTGTAAGTGTAGCTCGAATCCTCCTTATAACAACATACTATTATATTGAAGATATTGTATTTTTTACAAAAGAAATGAATAAAAAGAGTTTATGGGGTTGGATAAGTAAAATAAAACAAAAGGACTCAAGTGAAGACATTACCTTAAAATCAGGTAACTTCCCTTGATTTGAGATCAAAGGCTTCCTTGGAAAGGATTATTACCAATGTGAGGCTTAAAGGAGTTATAGAGGGATGTGGAGAGATGAAATGGTCAGGTTTTGGCTGACCCAATGGCTTTGGAAGTGTGGCTAAAGAGGTAGAGGTGGGGGCCTTTTATAAGAGGAGAGGAGGGGCACTCTTGGAAAGGTATAAAATTTAACTTTATTTTCAAATGAGATTCGGATTTTATTGGTCCCACATTGATGTGTTTCGAGGATAAGGTGATAAGGGTTAGAAATCCACCAATCCAATAGGTTTTGGACTTGTGTAGGTCTTAGATTTTACATTATCTTTCCATTTTATTTAAATCGTTAAATAATGAGGTCATCACTGCATCATCCTGATGTCATAAATAATTTTATTTATTTAATGTCTAAAAATTATAAAAAAAATACTATGATGTATGAAATCTTTTTAGCTTTCCAATGACTATTTATTGTCTAATATATCATTTATTTAGACAAAATTAAAAATGTTTTACTCAAGTGATACATTCTTTGTTATATTTAACATTCTTTAAAAATAAAAAGATAAAAAGTCACATTCTCACAAAACTGATTCCATGGGGCCCCCAAGTTTGGCACAAGGCATCCCATGGTCGGCCATGAGACAAAAAGTAGCCTTAGGACACATTTTGTGGTCATTTTTTTTATTATGATATTATCTTATTATCTTTAACTACCTGATTACTCATTAATCAAAATAATGAAAGATAATTACCGTCGTTACTATTCATAATGTCCAAAAACAAAAGAGTCTTAATTAAATAATTTGGACCTTCTGATTCCAAATATGTAATTCATTTTAAAAAATTACAAACACATAAATTGCAATAATTAATTTAAAAAAAAACTTCCCGTTGTCAAAACAAATATGGGGTTTTTTAGAAACAATATTTATGAAAAGTTTGGCACTTGTTTATGCCTAATTCCAAAGTGAAATTAATCCCAATGACCATCATTTAATTACACGGTAAAAATATATTCTAATTACACTTTAAAACAAATTAAAAAGATAATATAACCATATAATTAAATTATATGAAAAAGCTGTTTTGATGTAAAATGCAGTATTTTTCACTATTCATTGAAAAATGAACATTGTTAGAAAAATACCAAAAATTAACCCAAGGTAAATTTCAATGTCCCAATCATAAATAATATGTTTATTTTGAATAATTGATCTTATAAAATTGTCAAAAGTTTGATTTAAAAATGGTTTGCCATCAAAATGAAGTAAAATAATCTTTTAAAAAATAGTAGTGTATTCAATGCTTAAGATTGGATTCCTTTGCATTTTAAGCCTCTAAAATTTATTGTAAAAAGTAAAAATATTTGACAAACATATATAATCATTTTTTAGTTACTTCTGTTGATTCCCGCCATTACAACGGCTAGGCATTAACTACTATTTAAAATAATATTATTTTATTATTAGAATGAAACGTATGATTCCCAAGAAACTCGTTGTTGCGTATTAGGAACTCCATCGAGCATAGCGTTCCCTTTAAAGTATTATTAATATTTTATTCACAAATGTGGATAAATATAAAAATGTAATATTCTTTATTTACATGGGGTGTTACATCCTTCCCCCCTTTTGCGAATTGCGTCCTCACAATTTTAAAATTGAGCTTGGAAACATCCTTGAAAGTCCCACATCGAAACAAGAGTCGGTAAAACAATCACTTTAAAAGAATGGGAGAGAAGTAAAAATTTCACACGAGTTAACCCATACTAGGATTCCAAGTATGAAAATATGGATATGGAGGAGAAAACAAAGGGTCATGTTCTGATGGAGAGTGATAGTAAACATTTCTAAGAGAAAGTTCACCACAAGAAAATCACAAACTTGTGATGGGTTAAACGGTATTCGATTCCCCAGTAGGAAAAGTCAATAGACACCATTTTTGTTTTAAATTACTTTTTATTGAGGAATTTATTCACATGGAAACATAATCACTTATCATGTTCACTTTAAACTTTTATTAGATTCCTTACACAAACTCATATTTTATCCAAAAGACGAGTATTTAGGAAGACATGTTCAGATTAAGAGTACTATAATCAACTTCTAGAGAGTCAACTAATCCACAAAAGAGAACTATATAATTCCTATGTCTTTAGACTTTAACAAAAACCAAAACAAAAAAGGTTAGTAGAAGATCAGATAATCCAGAAAAGCATAACCCTTTATAAAAAGAAAATCTATGCTTAATCTCCCAAATTTGTCCAAGAAAACCCAAAGTTCAACGAGGACCATTCGATAAACAATTTATCCATAAAATTCTTCAAAGTAAACCAAACTATGGTTGAAACCAAAGTATTTGATGGATTTAGTCACATAGTCTTCCAAGTTAAATCGTAACACTTATCTCCAAACAACATCAGTTCCTCCTAAAGTCTCATATTGAAAAGTAATTAACCTAATCACATATCCTCCATGATAGGTTAATAATTTCCATAGATAACCCAAAATCAGCTCATTCTAGATTCATAAGATCATCTAACTAAAAAGAATTAGTTAATCTAACCAGGGACTTCACGTAGTCCAGTGGTAGGTGATAAATACCAGTCGCACTTTGGTTGTGGGTTCGATTACCGCGGCTTTGTCTAACGCGACGGGTTGTCACACGGTCTGCGTGTTGTCCATTTTCAAAAACTATATAATTCTTAAAACATTCCCCAAAACGAGATAAAATCTTCAAAAATAATCAGAACATATTTTAATCTCAAGTTTATCTCATGCCTTTCATTTTCCAACATATCATACAATAACCCATAATTACCTCAAAAGTAATGATCATATAAAATCTAATGGTTACTTTTATAATTATTACCTGATCTTCCACATCGATTGGTCATCTCTTACATGATGCATTACATATCATACCAAGGTTCAAGTGGTTGATCATGACTCCATGCTAGTTGGTTTAGAACAACCATGAGTTTCCTCATTGAATCCCCCATTTCATCTAGTCTCTTAATCGGAGAACCACCATAGTTTCCTTCAAACCTATTATCACTTTGGTGCCTGCTAGATCCATCCATTCACTAAAAACAGAAATTTCAGTGTGAGTATATCAAAGAAACCATCATGTACTAATGAGGAAGGTAAACACTAAGATATACTGACTCATTCACTTTATCTAAAACTAGGACTCTTTCTGAAATCATACCCATTATGGTAATGTCACGTGTGATTAGAGAATACCCTAACCTCTAAAGTTATCTAAACCTACCTCTGATACCAACTATAAGGCCCCATCCATAAACCTTACTTAATATTGAGTTATTACAAGATTACACATTGAGGATCTTTTTAGGTTTAGAGTTTTAGAGAATTAGATCATGAAACTTGCATTACGTTCCACATTTAAACAAAGTGGTTACATAGAAGACAATATTCATTGTTCCCATCAACAGAAACATATTTAAAATAAAACAAGGATTCTTTCTTGACACATCCTTGACACTATCATCACATCATGTACCTTTCCCGTGACCTGTGAAAAACATTTCGAAAACATGGGATGATCATAAAAAGCTCAGTAAGAGTTATAAAAATATGGAAAGGAAACATCAGTTCATATATACATTAGAATTAAATCATACTTTACCCATAAAACATAGGCATATAAAATCATGAATAAATCATAGAAATCATAATACATAAAAGGTATCTTGAGGCATTCATAACATTCTTACGTAGGGAGTAACCCTCTTGGTTACATTTGGAATACCCACCACAGTATATTCCCTAAATCTCTTCGGATAAACCTTAACGTTTCACTCCTTCGCGTTACCCAATGCATTGGAGAGCTATATCGGGCTCACCCGCCCTTAGTTTATCACGGAACCACCCGTTTTCATAACAATTCCCAAGAACCATAACATAAATGTATCACATAAAACATTCATAAAGTAAACATAACATTTCCACATTTCAATCATAATATAACATTTTATGATATTGAAATAATGAATCCATTAAAAAAGAATTAATTTCCAAAACCATTTATAACATTTAATGAAGAGATTTTTGAATCAAAGTGTCCCATACCACCTTGAAGATTTTAAAATATTAAACCATTAATATCCATATAAATAAATTCTTAAAACCACTTTGAAAACATGGATATTAATTAGAAAAAATAATTAAAACATTTAAAGCGATATTTTGGTTAAAGGGGTTCTACCAAAATTAGAGACACTTGAATACAATAATTAAGGAATAACATTTAGTCAGAACTTTATAATATCCTGAGAATAAATTGATTCATGATATAATATTCCAAAGGACAATATACACACCATATAAGAGTGAATTGGTGCATAACAACAATGAAGTCTCAGTAGAAATGTCAAATGTGATGAATTCCCTTATGAAGAAGGTATCGTTAAATTAAGGATAATTCAATCTCAAAATTATGTGCGAAAAATATAAATACACCCAATATAAGTGGATATTATGTGTAAAAAAATAAAAGGTCATTAAAACATATTCAAAAGATGACATATTCAATAACTACATGTTGAACCCAAAGAAATCAAAATTGGGTTAAAAAGTTCCCTTGGTAAAATTCGACAGCCTAACGACATCACTTCAAAATTCGGAAAATGAGTTGATGAGAGATAAAAAGGGCATCTCATCACTTGGACATAAAATTTACATAAATAAAGATATAAAATAACATATCCCAGCATAATAGTATGTGAATTAAAATACATAACAAAAGAAGTCTTTTAAAAAGAGGAGGGTGAAAGGTCCCCTTACCGAGTTGGGTAACATTCGAAACGTACACCCCATGGAAGAAGGGTCATACAATGAAGATGTGAATACCCATAAATGAAATTATACTACACAAAGTGTATAATAATGGGAAGTACATACACCACTCAAAGGAAATTGTGGAAAATGTAGCATAAATCTCACGGGAATAAAAGTGAGATGAAAAATCCCTTACGAAAACTCGGCAGCCTAACGACGCCACTTAAAACTTCCAAAATCGATTGATGAGAGGAAATAGGTTATCTCATCATATTACCATAAAATTTTAAGCGAGAGTAATATAAAAGAAAATCCCAATAACATGAAAGATGAGCTTTAAAAGGAATGACATAAAAGATTGTACTTAAAAAGAAAGAGAGGAGCATGATCCCTTACCTCGGGTCCGACTTGACTCGATCGTTATTTAATCTCCTGAATAATAAACATGAGTTAATTTATACTTCCTTAAGAACCTTTTTCAAGTTCATTATTCCTTTTATATCACTTATTACCATGTCATTAACATTATGTAATCATTTAAGTTAATAATATTTGTTTTGCCGATATTTGGTTCTTAAGTTGAAAGTGGACTTCTTACAATTACATGTTGTTCGTGTGGCCAAATGTTCATTATATCCAGAATTTTATTCATGATGTAGATATCATATACATCATATATATCCATTATATCAATGCATTTATAATATTACATAACATTTAGAGTTAAGAAATGAAATGCACCGTTCATGGAGACGGTAAACCGTACGTACGCATGAACGCTACTTCCATTTCTATTTCATATTTAATGGAATTAAAACATAATGATACATAATATTATTTTAATTACAGCATGGTATAATATATAATATCATTAAATATATCCTTTATATGTACCACATATGGTATTAATGAATCAAATCACTTTGAGGGGGCGGTAGTCCGCCCTTCCTTAAATGAAGATATCGCGTTTACCCATAATGGAAACCATAAAGGTATGCCATAAATGAAAAATAAAGAAGCATAAGTAAAACATAAACATATTAGATATCATATATAAATATAGTTTCATCTTAATGTCCACCTTTGAAGGTGTTAGAAGAATGTTGAACAATCATCGTTTCGGGAGGCAGAAATTCACCATCCACGGAAACAGTATGTTGATTAATCATTAGATGTAGGTGTGTGTAAGTGTAGCTCGAGTACTTCTTATAACAACATCCTAGTATATTGAAGATACTGGAGTTGTAATAATATAAAATAATAAAAATAGTTTAGGGGGTTGGAGAAGTAAAATAAAACAAAAGGACTCAAGTGAAGAAATTACCTTAAAATCGGGTAACTTCCTTTGATTTGAGATCAAAGGCTTCCTTGGAAAGGATTATGCCCAAAGTGAGGCTTCAAGGAGTTAGAGAGGGATTTGGAGAGATGAAATGGGAATGTATTGGCCGATACAAAGGCTTTGGAAGTGTGGTTAATGAGGTATAGGTGGGGGCCTTTTTTAAGAGAAGAGGAGGGGCACTCTTGGAAAGGTATAAAATGTAACTTTATTTTCAAATGAGTTTCGGATTTTATTGGTCCCACATTGGTGTGTTTCGAGGATAAGGTGATAAGGGTTCGAAATCAACCCATCCAATAGGTTTTGGACATGTGTAGGTTTTAGATTTTACATTATCTTTCCATTTTATTTAAATCGTTAAATAATGAAGTCATCGCTGCATCATCATGATGTCATAAATAATTTTATTTATTTAATGTCTAAAAATTATAAAAAAATAATATGATGTAGGAAATATTTTTAGATTCCCAATGACTATTTATAGTCTAATAGATCATTTATTTAGTCAAAATAAAAAATGTTTTACTCAGGCGATACATTCTTTGTTATATTTAACATTCTTTAAAAATAAAAAGATAAAAAGTCACATTCTCACAAAATTGATTCCATGGGGCCCCCTAGTTTGGCACAAGGCATCCCATGGTCGTCCATGAGACAACCAGTAGCCTTAGGACACATTTTGTGGTCATTTTTTATTATTATGATATTATCTTATTATCTTTACCTACCCGATTACTCATTAATCAAAATAATTAATGATAATTACCGTTGTTACTATTAATAATGTCCAAAAACAAAAGAGTATTAATTACATAATTTGAAACTTCTTATTCCAAATATGTAATTCATTTTAAAAAATTACAAACACATAAATTTCAATAATTAATTTTTAAAAAACTCCCCGTTGTCAAAACAAATAGCAGGTTTTTTAGAAACAATATTTATGAAAAGTATGGCACTTGTTTATGCCTAATTCCAAAGTGAAATTAATCTCAATGAACATAATTGAATTACATGGTAAAAATATATTCTAATTAAACTTAAAAAAATTATAAAGATAATATAACCATATAATTAAATTATATGAAAAAGCAGTTTTGATGTAAAATGCAGTATTTTCACTATTCATTGAAAAATGAACATTGTCAGAAAAATACCAAAAATTAACCCAAGGTAAATTTCAATGTCCCAATCATAAATAATATGTTTATTTTGAAAAATAGAGCTTATAAAATTGTCAAAAGTTTGATTTAAAAATGTTTTTTCATCAAAAGGCAGGAAAATAATCTTTTAAAAAATATTAGTGTATTCAATGCTTAAGATTGGATTCATTTTCATTTTAAGCCTCTAACATTTATTGTAAAAAGTAAAAATATTTGACAAACATATATAATAATTTTTTAGTTAGTTCTGTTCATTCTTTCCATTACAACGGCTAGGCGTTAACTACTATTTAAAATAATATTATTTTATTATTAGAGTGCAACGTAAGATTCCCAAAAACTCGTTGTTGCATATTAGGTACGCCATCGAGAACAGCGTTCCCTTTAAAGCAATAGTAATATTTTATTCACAAATAAGGATAAATATAAAAATGTCATATTCATTATTTACCTGGGGTGTTACAATAATGGGGTATAAATACGTGATATTATATTCCATTAACTAAGGATTAGAAATATAAACCATGTAATATAAATAATTAATGATTAGAACGCTGTTATCAGGTTCTAAAATAATTGTAGACCAAATATGTATGGCTCCTAGAAGTAGAAATTTGAATTTAATGATATTATATGCATGAATTTCTTATTGTTAACAATCTTAGACACAACTAACTATTTATTCATTATAATATGTGACTAAGTAATTGTAATCAAATTTTCAAAAAATATTTGTGTTGTAATGGGAGGAGATGACTAAACAATTATTCATGTTATATAGGGAATAGATAATATAAATGTTATAAGAGTAGAATTAGTTGTTTATTTTTTTCAAATTAATATGAAAATTGATTTTTCATATATGACATCGCTTTTGTAGAAATATTTCCTCAGAAGATCAAGTTAAAATTGTTTTATAATGATATATCTTTATATTATTAAGCGATTATATACACTTGTTTTATGCTTTTCAAAAAGGTTGGAATATAAGAATAATTTAATTGAATATATAATATAATCCTATAATGGTAATTGAATTGACACTTGTAGTTTTGTATACACCAATATCTCTAAGGGAAGTTCATGGGAATATGTAAAATTTTATTATCATTAATGATTTCAGTAGTATAGTTAGGCTAACTGTCAACGATCATAATTTTAAGGTTATTAGTTTCATTATATGGTATTATAGTAATGATAAAAATTGATTTAATAAAAAAATTCATAAAATTGAAACTAATAACTTAATGAATAAAAAATATTCAGGTATAGGATTTTATTGATATACATGAGAAATGGATCTATGAATCTACTGTGAGAACTCTATATAAAAATGTTGTGATTGGGAGGATAACCCCAATTATAAACAGTATCATTAAAATAAATCTTATCTAAAAGAAATTACAAGTGATATTTTTAGAGATACTAAGCACTGACATTGGTCTTCATTTCTAATAGATATTTTTTTTAATTTTTGGAAATAAAAATTTTCATATGATCTATTGAATAGAAAAAAAATAATATTAATGTAAATTTATATTTTTAGAAGTGCATCATTAAATATTACTATTCCAATAGTATATTTGAGTTTCATAGAGATTCGTGAATTTTTATTGTCTATATAAGAAAGATATAAAGTTATAAATATTGAAAAAGTTGTATAGGAAATGTTTTTAAAATGAATTATTCCACAACAGTATAAAATGAATATAATTATTAATAAGAGTGTTATTAGTTTACATAATATTTTAAAGGGGAGGTTAATATAATATGAGGAGTACATGATTCTTTGATATATTCATAATAATATATTAATAATGATAAGGATGAATGTGAACAGTCATCTATTCATAAGCTAAACTATGGAGATTAAATTTAATAAAAAATATACTAATTTGATGAAATATATAGTGGATATGGGTATAATGAGCCTCTAAAACATACATCATTAATATCTTATGAAGAACTAATACTTTTTAATAATATTTTTTGAATGGGAATTTGGTTTAGTTGATGAATAAATAGCCATACTAAAGAAGAATGAAATAAACATGCCATATTATTTCAGTGTTGATAGACACGAACTTTATCCTAACCAAATGGGGTTTCATAAAACTTATATAAAGGCGAAATTTTTATTAGAAGCAAAGAATTGGTTATTTACAGGACACTCATAGATCAAGGAAATAAATTTATATGAAATTATTTCACCTATAGAATGTCTAGAGCCAAAATCACTACTCGTTTTATAATTTAGTGAAAAACAAAATAATGTTTTTTCATAATGGATGTATAGACAATATAGATATATTATAATATTTTTACATCACAATAACTCTATCATTTTTTCATACAAGATGATGAGAAGATGTGTTTTGGCTAAATAATAACATTTTTTTGATTAATAATGGACTAAGGGAATTTACTCAAAAATGGACCAATGATTTCATAATATCAGTTTTCTATGTGATGGAGCTTATTATAATAAATATTAAAATACTTATAGTGATAAAATTATGATGGTACTAGTACATGTTTATTACATAATCTATAGTGGATAAAATAAATAACCATGCAAGTAATTTTTTAGAATTCATGAAGCGTGATTTTTAAATGTTGATGATCAGTTAATTGGTGACTTTTCATGGTAATTAGGTGATGGAAGGAAGTAATTACATATTTATTTCTAAATTTAATATTCCATGTATTTACAAGGAATATTATAAAGGTATAATCTTTATGCGATGAAAACACCAGTAGCTACTCATATGGGTTTTTCATGGGATAATTATGGAAATGTGGCTAATGTCATTGAATAAAAGAGGATAATTAAAATACATTTATACATGAAATGTACATGAATTTATATTGTTTTTCTACTTTCTTGGTGTCTTGAGATAAAATCATTCCAAAAAGAAAATTTTTGTAATGATTTGGATACTATTAACTATCAAAGGCCTAGTGTATTTTAGATTACATTATAAATAAATAATAGAAAAGTAGTCATTAAAAACTATATATATTGATTACACTGGTATAAAATATGGAAAAAGACTACATAAGTTAACATATTTTATAATTGTATATTGTGAATTTCATGGATGATAATGAAACAAGATTGAGTTTCATTGAGCACTGTAGATGATGAATTTATTACAAACAATCAATTTTGAATGTCACATGATTAGTTTAATATAAGGTGATGATATGGGAGTTCAAGTTACATCTCTAATCAAAAACATTTATGATTATTAATGTTTTATTAACCATAAATAAAATCTAGTATATCACTCATTAATAAATCACAATAAAATAAATTATCATATTATGAAGATGGAAGTTGAATATAGGCTATTAATAAATGTGTATTTTCAAACTAAACATCAAAAAGTAGAAATTATGATGTATACCTGACCTAATTTTTTTAAAGCTTTCTATTATATATTTATTTCCAATCATCTACCCACACATGAATAGTGTGTATACGAGACCCCCTCTCCCTATGGTATGGTGTGTGTTTTATCTTATTTTGATAATTATTATTATCCATATTTTAGACCACAAAGGAGGGACATTGGGATTCAAAAACAGGGTAAAAATTATTATTCATGAGTGGGGGAAAGGATAATTAAGGGGAGAGATCCTATATATTTAATCACGATGAGAATGAATATAGAGGGAATGTATTATTGGGAGTCTAGTTCACCATGACGATAAAAAAGAAGTTTTCTCATTGAATATATTTCACAAAAGGATATATATTCATACATAATGAATGTGTTTAACCAATTAGGGTAGAGGTAATGGTATTATCGAGATATATACTACTGGAAAACTTATCATTGTTCAATATTTGGTTTTACTACACATTCAATTAGTTATTTAAAAAATTAGGTCATTCATTGATGGTCTTTCCATTCTACTATTTATATGACACTGGGATTGAAACATACATGCTTATAATCTATGTTAGGAAAATCACTGATCAATATATAAAGTCAAAAAACATGAATGGTTATTGTAAAAGAATGTGTAGTATATTTTTTTAATAGAAGATATTCATTTTTATAAATGTATGATTAATTGTTATCAAAACCAAGAGCAGGATTAATGGGAAACTATCCATCATGAGTACATTTTATATTATCTAGTAGTTGTGTCCGTTGAGAATATATTTTTCAAAAGTTGAATCATCTGTGTTGAAAATTCACATTGATAGAGTTATTATGGAATCAATTAGTGTTATTCAAAAAATTGATGATTTATAATGGTATATTTTTTTCAGTTTTATAAATACATATGGGTTTGGACTCTTTTAGAAATTAATGTTTAATGATAATATAAATACATGTTAAGTGACTATTTTTAGAAATCGTGGATATAAGTGTGAAAAAATTGTAATTATTTTATTACACATAGAAAAATAAGTGGGATAATCTACTAGGTATTTCTGTTCACAAATGTAGTACAAGACAATAAAGGGAGTTTCGTAGAGGGTTTTCTTCATTAATTAGAGATATAATGTTTTGAGTTTTTCATAATGGGGTATGAACTAGTATAATCAATATTGGAATGTCTATTTATAGTTGGATGTTGTGAATTTAATATAAAATTAAAATTTCATGGTGGATCATTCATTGAATAAGAGTGATAATTCCATTAATCATATGACATTAGAGTACATGATGTTATAAATGGATAGAAAAATAATTTCATGATTACTGAGATTTTTTTTGTGTCTATATAAATTCCCCCCATTAACATCAAAAATGTAAAACATAAGTTAAAATTAAAGGTGATCACTAGATTTTTCCACAAAAAAATATATAATTGGATTGCAATAAAGATAATATGTAGTTCACCAAGAAGCTCATACATAATGATCAAAAAGATTATAAAGGTTGATTATTTCATGATAGTGAGAGGATGATCATGATGAAACATTTCCAGTAAAAATAAAAAACATAAATGGAGGGTATGTCCATAACGAACAATGGAATTTAGTAGAGAAACTCTTTTTTTGAATCATAGAGAGTTTTCACAGCACAACATACCTTCATGGAGGAGTAGTTCATAGTTAATAATTTTTATAAAGTATTGTTTATATAGATAATATTTTCATTGTTTTTTTATTTTTATTATAATTATTTAATTCAAAAAATATCAATTGTTGTTATTTCAATAAATTTATTATTTATGGTTTCTTTTTTCAGAAAAATCATTTGAAAATTGATTAATTCTAGAATTTTATAAAATTATAATCACTTGGGAATTTTGAGAAAACAATTCAAAATATTATCACATTTTTGGTGATTTTTTTAGTTTGACATTATGTATTCGATTCAATATTTTCTTCTATACTAAGAGGTATTTCAAATATATGGAGCCTAAAAAAAACCAATCATGATGACAAGTTCTTTGGGTGGATATAGTGGACCTACCTTGATAAATGAGGAATAAAATGGGATACAAACCTATAATTGATTTGATTCTACCTGAAATTTAAATAGGACACACAAGTGTATTTCACCATTAAATTATACATATTAATAAACTCATTAAGGAATACATTCATTATTCAACATTAATGGTTGATTTTAGGAATTATTGGCTGTAAATGGATATAGTAATTAATAATTCCATAATATCCTCAATAAATGTATAATTAATGTGATTTTTTAGGTGAGATAAGAAATTATGTTTGTAATAACCTAAAATAATGTCCCTTTTGGTGATTCAAATATATACGTTTAAAAATAGGGCAAATATTTCAGAAGACAGATTCTGGAGGGGGAGTTTTTGTTTTCATTCCATTTATTATGTTATTTTTAATTTTCTTATTTTCACATTATTTTTATTTTAAATTTAAATTTAATTTATTTTTATTTTAATTAAATTTATTCTTGCATGGTTTTTAATTTTTTGTCTTCTACAACACAACCTTCTTATTCTTCAATTTTTTATCTCCCAATTTTCTTCATCATATCTTGTGACTTCATGTGTTTGTTTTTCATAATATTATTTTGTAAACAAATTTATTTTTATTTTTATTATTTTATATTATTCTTATAATTTTTCTCATCATACCACCGTGACTTTTAACCCTAAAAAGGATATGATAAAACAAGACTTGTGCTGAGTAAGGTAAGTGTTCATTTAAATTATTATGCACATAAATTCTTTTGTTTTGTTATGTTTGTAGTGAGTAAGAGATAAGAACCTGGGTGAGAGAATCATCTTCCATGAAACTGATATCATGTTCAATTTTATGATTTTATTTAAAAATTATTTTCCCTACTAATTAGAAAAAAATATTTATATAATGGAATTGATAAATTTGGTGGATGAAATGACCTATTATTGAGTTAGGTCCTCGATAATGTCACACTCTTGATTGCGGTGTGTAATCAACCCTAATTAAAGGAGGCAATAGAATTGTGTTTCCTAAGATGAATTAAATATATCACACAACTAAATAATATAATACTAATTTATGAATGAGATCTCCGGATCGAATTATTGAACACATTTCAAACACCAATAAATAGAATGATGGAACCCATGAACCAACCCGTAATGGTCATGTTCGGTCTTTACTAATATCATTATATCTATGAATGTTAGTCAATGTTATAGAATTTTTTAAAATTATAAATTTCATTAGATTCATAGAATAATTAAAAAAATGATATAGTAAGAAGATATAGAAAATATAGGTGATCAAATGAAAAATCTCATCATGTGAGATGAACCTAGTCAGACTCTGTGCTATATTAAGTAAATAAGATTAATTTCCACACACCCTACGATACGCGTGGGTTAAACCGAACAACTTTTCTTGGGAGATAAACAATAGTATACTTTTTTTATTTTCTCATTGACAATATATTTTTAGTATTTTTCAAATAAAAAATTAATAAAAAATTTTATTTGCCAGATGTATTTAAATTTAGATTACTATGCATGAGTAGAACAATCAATAGTGAAAAAAAACTAAATAAAAAACAACAAAAAAACTAAAATAAGATTATTATAATAGATATCTATTATAATAACATAAATAAATCTTAAAATAATTGATATTTAATGATGAAATATTATTCTATTACCTTCATTCTTTAATGGAGGAATCTGACCATGAGATAGAAAAAGAACCTATGTGAGTGGTAGAAGAAAATTCACCACTTTATATTGAAATTGATGAACTGAATGAGGTAAATGTGGAGGTAAATGAAAATTAACTCCACATATCTGAGCCACTACTAGAGGAGATAGAGAAAAGGTCATTTTATTCAAATTTACAAGAGGTAGATAATGTGAATTTGGAAAAACTACAGAGAAATTCATTATAAATTTAAATGAAACATGATCTCCTCAATCCTTAAAAGGTAGAAGATTCACCACCATATCACCTCTCACTATTCTAATAATAAGAAGAAACCCCCCAAGTGGTAGTGTTCTATGAAATACTAGAGGATCCAAACTACTTAACTCTACCCTAGTGAGATCAAATCCAAGCAGAAATTTAAATTGAAGAAGAGATTCAAGATGAACCAATTCATGTAGTTATCCATTTTATGAACTCCTTATTATATAATATCACTGAAAATGAATTGAGATCCCCACCGAGCAATTTTTATTTTTCATATGTTTTTGACCAAAATTTTTACATGGAGGAAGATGATGAAAAAAATCCACCATATGGGGAACACATAGAGCTCCCAGATCATATTAAACATATACTGGTGGAATCCCATGAAGAGACACCAGTGGGTCCTCTCGAGGAAATAGATATTCATATTAATTTCATAAAAGTGGGATATTTTGATATCAAATTTTAAAATTTTAAATTTTAAAAAATAAAAGTGCCTTTTAATTTTCCATTTTAATATTAATTTTATTCTTCAAAACTAATGAATACAATGGATGGAGAAATAAAGGATCCATAAATCACAAGCAAAGAGGATGTGGCTCCATTCAATATCCTACCTGTACTATGAATGATTTACCACATAGGGAATGGGTGAACCATTGTACTCTATCTATGGAGTCATCGTAAATAGAGAATAATAAGTCTATCATAGATGGAACAAATTTCTATAGTAAAAATATAATAAAATCCATCGACTGATATATTATTGATAACATTTGATACTACCTGGCTAGAGGGAATGAAAACACCAGTCCCCCATGGGGGATAATACTGAAATTTATTATTACTTGTTCCTAAATATATATATTTTAATTTCGGACTTTTGATTAGTCCAATATGTATCCCACTACCTCTTATCTTTCTTAAATTAAATTTCAGGATCATTGTTCTTTTATAATTATACATTATAAGTTAATGATGGCACATGTAATCAACAAATTTATATTAAGGAAAGTAGAATAAGGTTCATTTTTAAGGGAGTTTATATTTTCTATATTTTAAACTCTATCTATTTTTTAAAAACCTATTTTTAGTGTAAATAAGGTATTTAATTCCCATTCTTGAATTATGATTATCATGAAAAATTTAAGAGACCTAGGATTTTTAGGAATCATTTTCTTATCTATTTTAAATTTCAATTAAAATATTATTTATTGATTAAAATGAAGAATTTAATTATTTAATTGAACTAGGGATATTAAAATGAGGACCATGATTTTTGGGAATAAGTTGATTCATGTGAATAAAATTTATTTATCAAATTTCTTTCATTAGATTTCATTAATTCATGTAAAATTATTTGTTATTATCAATAAATACTGGAGTCATTTATTAATGTTTTATATCTAATTATCTTGATTATTTATAGACTATGTAGTTCCTATTTATAATTTATATTATTTTTTGAGTGATCTTCGGACATCCCTCCTACTGAAAATTCATCTAATATTATCAAAGAATTGAATTTACAAAATCCAATTTCCAATAGTTGAGGAATAATTTTAAAAACCTCATTTCATTAAAAACACACCTTTACATGAATCCTTTTATATCCAATAGATTCCATGAATCACCTTCATAGGGATGTTCCATGTTTCAAGAAAATTTTTGAAATCCAACACAACTATTGGTATTTTTATGATATTTTAATGTTAATGTATGGAGGTGAACAGAATCCTGGAAGATGGGGTGATTTATTTTGTAAGGAAAAAATTTGGGGGGATAATTATATATGCTAAAAATGTTTTTAATTCATTAAATTAATTTAATTTTTATCCCTGTATGAAAATAAAAAAATTTAAAAAATGAAGGGGTTTTTACATAGGAGGGAAACAATCCCCATCATTGTACCAATGATTTTTATCATATGTGGTTAGGTGGTAGATGTGAGGTTTATTAAAATCAAAATGTTAAAAAAATATTATTTGAAAAAAAAAGAATAAAATTAGAGACAAAATCAAGAGGGTGGACGTTATTCCTTATGATTTCATTATTTAGGTCTTTTTCAATGAATATTTGGTGAATTGCGAGTTACTGCATTGAAAAGTATAATTAAATTACTATTTAATTTTTGATATCATGCTAATAATTTAATATTTAGTTCAACTCCTTGAGCCTAAACTTTTAATCATCAATTCCGTCCAACCATATACCATTGTGTAACATAAACCATTATTGAATGTACTCAAGATATTAGGTTTATTTTATATTTATAAAGTGTATAATGTAGTTCTTTTAAAAAAATATGGATAAGGATCAAGTTATAATGATGTGATCATAACTATAAAAGATCGGTTTCATGAGTGATTAGAGAGATAATTGAAAATTGAAGTAAGTAAGTATTTGACATATTTAATAATAATAAAAATAGAAACTTGAATGAATGAGAAGATATGTTACACAATTTAAAAAAGGGATAAAGTAAAATATCTCAGCCAATTTATTTTATGAAAATTGAGAAATTAATTTAATATCTTATGTGTATTTTTGAAAATTTGGGTTCACAATGAAAATGATTGATTTTATTGCATTGAAATTGAATATTTGTAACATTGGTGCCCTATGATTTTCATTGTTAATATTTTATGCTTGAGGAAAAACATAGTATAACTATGGGATAATTTATAGATTTAATATTTTCACAAATTTTTATATTTAATTTTTAATTTTTAAAGATTTATCACTTTTATTTATTTTCATCAATTTTGAATTTATGGTGTGTTTTGGCCTAAAATATCAAAATTCCAGATTTATGGAAGTTTAGAAATATTATTCAGGTGGGAATTTTATGAATAAATTTTAAAACCATTTAGAGTGATTTTTTTATGATTAAATTATGTGTGATATTCAACTTTCATTTCATGTCTTAGAGATGTTTTGAATATATGGAGGCCCAAATAATCAAGCATGTTGACAAATTTTTCGTGTAGATAAAGTGGAAATGACATAGAAATTGAGACCGAAAACTATATAAACACCTCCAATTGATCTGATTTGATCTATAATTGAAATAGTACGCACAGTAATGTTTCACCATTTAATTCTATAGATTTATACAATCATTAAATCAGTCATTGTGTTCTAATCATTGAAGGACATTTTCTAAAATTTTTTGATTTAAAAAATATATACTCATTAATAATTCTATAAAATCATAAGTATGCATCCAATTAATATGAAATTTGGTGGGGAGATAAAAATTTCATTTAAAAAAACATATAATAATGTCCATTTGAGTGGTTTGAAGATATTTTGTACCAAATAATATAATTATATTTGAGGACCGATTATTATGGGGGAGCTTCTACATATATTTCATTTATTATTTTTTTTATTCTTTTTAGTTTTTAAATTTAAATGTAATTTAAATTTATTCTCTACTAAATTCATTTTAATTCAATCATAGACTTATATTTTGAGTCTTATTTTACTCAAAATTCTTATTCATCTCCATTTCCTTCTCTATCTTTTAATTTTTTATTTAGTGATTTGATATGTGTGTTTTTCTTCTATATTTGTCATCAATTTTTTTTTTGTTTTTTATAATTTTATTTTATTCAATGGATTTTTTACTCATACCTAAATTATATAATACCCAAAAAATTGAGGCGATAATTTAAGGCCTAACCCATGGAGGAATGTAAAAATAGTGTTTATTTAGAGCTTAAATTCCATTGTTTTGTTATATTTGTGATGAGGAGTGATGTTCAGGGGTGAATAAAACTTCCACTGTGAAACACGTCTACAAACCATTTTTATTATTTTATTAAATAATTTCCCACACTTATACTAGTTATGTTCTCTTCATATTAAGGAATTTATAAATTAAATGGCTGAAATGGCATACGATGGAGTTTGGTCTTAGAAGGTATGAGTATCTTGATCATAGTGTTCCATCATCATTTATTTTAGGATAAATATGAGTTGGGATTTCTAAAATTAATTATTAATTTCACAAAACTAAATAATAGAATAGTAATTCATGAACTACATCATAGAATTGAATTATCAAACTTAATATAAATAATAATAAGTAGATTGATGGAACCCATGAACAAAACCACAAAGGCCATGTTCTTTCTTTAAAAATGTCATTATACCATTTCATATTAGTGTATATTGTATCATTATATTTTTTTTCTATTTTTTTCATTCATTGAATAATTAAAATAAATTAAACAATTATTTTAGGAGAGATAGAAAATAAAGGTGATTAACTAAGAAAGAATCTCAAGTGAGACGACGATGGTCAACCTCTCAGTTGTATTAGAAAACAAAAAATGCTTTTTACAAACCATATGATATGTGTTCATAAATAGTTCATGGATGTGAATTCATAAAATAGATAGATTCCGAATGGAATTTTCATCTAATAAAATGTTATGCTATAAAATGGATATGATCTCAAATAATAAATATATCCTTTATATCACAATAATTTGAATCTTAATGAAATTAAAGATAATATTTATCATCATTAAGAATATTCTAGGGTATCTATGAGTTTGTTTTATATTATATAGAAGTGTGTTTTCAAATCTTATTTTTTATACTTAAGGTTGAACTGTGAGTAGTATTTGAACATTATATCAACTATACTCTTTAGTGATTCTTGTACACTATCACATTTCTTTTTTATACAGATTATATTATATAAATTAGATGAAAAAATTAAAATTTTAGTTTATATATCATTATTTCATTTTATTTGATATATTTCAATGAGAAAAATATTAATGATTTTGTTGTTTAATAATGAAACATGATAAAAATGGGAAATTGATTTAATTTTCCACATGCTGACTCACTCTCAATAAATGAGTGATTAACCTAGTAATGATAATATAATGATTTACAGATAACAATAATTATTCTGTGGGTCACACAAAACCATAAATTTTTAACATGTTTCCTAGAGTTATATATATAATTGTTCATTTAAAATTTTTTGGGTACCTAATGTCTTTGTTACTAATATAGTCAGACTAAATGTTATATGGGTTATTCATTTTTTATTATATGATTAATTATAATATTGATACTTTGATATTTATAAGATAAAATTTGGCACATGGATAATGAGTTCTGTAGAATCAAAATCAATAAACCACTTAATCATTTAATAAATATATAAGATGGAATTTTATATTTTTCTACAATTTATATAGAAAGGTAAAATGATTTGTTGAAGTGGGATTTAATGATTTTATTATTGAATGTAAGGTAAAAAAACGGGGTGTTTATAACATTACTTATTGAAAATTTATTTTTAAAGTATAATGGATTCTATTTTATGTTAAGGAATGATAAATTCCTCATTTTCATAAATTATAGTACAATATACATTTATCATAGAAATGAAAATAATTATAATGTGAATATTTATTAGATGACCATGAAAAATGTTATATGATGTAATTATTTAGAATTTTCAATAAAAAATTTCCTTTTATGTCTTTGTCAAATAAACTTCCAATTACTTTAAATGATATAAAAGAACATGTTTGTATTATAACTACTTGTTTTAAATTTAATGTATTCCATTTCTATGATATATTTTTGAAAGGAATGAAATATATGGAATAAATATACATTGTTATTAAAATGGGAAATTATATACCATTATATTTTAAATTGTATGATGTATTATGAATAACTTATTTTCTTAATTCAATAGTGAAAAGGTATACCTCTATGACTATTGATCACTACACCAGGTTCACATGGTTGTTTTTCTAATTATATAAAATTGACGGCTTATCGATGATTTCAACTAAATATAGTTTATCTCAAATTGAGATGGGTTTAATTATTTTATAAATAAGATGTCAGAGTTGTAGGGAATTATAGGACCCTAAATTTTAGAATCTATTAGTGAAGATTGTAATGATATTAATTTCTATGCATCGTGGACGCCACAAAAAGGAGCAGTTGGAAGAAATAATTATAATATTTAATATATTTATTTGATTATTAATAAATTTTATATCTTGATAAATTACATTTAGGTACAAGTAGTTAAAATTAATTTCAATGTGATAAGAATAATTCTACAATGGAAAAATATAAATAAATCAACTTATGAGTTTTGTAAAGGTAGAATGGAAGGATTTTTACATTACTCTTCGTAAATGATTTTTGTCCACACTTAATACTAAGGATATGTTAAAAATTATTAACTCAAAAAATAGATGAATCAGTTTTTATATATTACTATACCAATAGTTATGATTATAATGTATAAAATAGAATGAATTTAGTTGATTACAAATATATACATTGGCAATTTAATTAAATTAATACGATAGATTATATTTCTATATTCGAATATATTGATGAATACTTGGTTGTACTAATGTTGTATGAGTTTCAAAATATTTTAAGTAATGTTGGAAGCAATGATACATCAATTTAGGGTCATACTAAGAATTTAAACCCTAATTAATGAATCCAATTAAGGATAAATCAATTTACACGGTTATTGAACATGTGAAATATTGGATTTAATATTTAATTGTTGGGTTGAACATGTGGGATATTTTTTCTTTTACATCTAAAATTATTGGAATTATTGTTTACATGACACTAAAATAACCCAATATAATATGAATGGAATAAATTTAAGTATGATAACTTATGATCTATCCATATGATATATAAGTTATTCAAACTAAATGTATTTTTTTGAAAAATATGAATGAATATAAAATTACTGTTAAAAATATTGAATAAACTGGGATGAACTATTTTCATATATATCTAGGGGATTGATATTAAAAACATAGTAGAATATATAATATATAAGGGTTTCAATATATATCAAATGAAATAAATATTACATTATTAAATGATTTCATTTTCATAACATTATAGGTGATTTATCCACACAGATTCCATATTTAAAATAACAGTTATTATGATTATAATGTGTAATATTAATAATATAGAGTAACAATTACCCATAAGAATTATTGGGGAGACATTATTATTTTTATAAAATCCCATTGATAATAAAAAACTGTATTCATACTTGTTCATGAAGTGATGTTTTAATGGTGTAGAAATATTTGGATGAAAAAATATTAAAATTGTCAATTTAATCCCTATTTAATTAATTTTATATATTGATATTCTATGCGTCTGACCTAAGCCTCATTGAGGAATTAAATCTATTTACATGCACTTTGAAATTTCAATGTAATGATTAGTTCATTATGAATTAGTGTATGTAAGAAATTTGAATAATTATTATACATTTATCGGGATCATGAAAATTATTGAACTCATTTATTTGAATTATAATATAATTTGATGGAATAATGAAACAGTGTTAGTTGATCAATTGAATTATTGAGGAATCATATGAATCAATATCAACCTAACTACTAGAAGGAATGGTATTATATTTAGTATGTTTATGTTAAAAATACATTAAACAAAACTAAATGGGTGATTCATAACTACCATAAAGTGTATAATAAAGAATATAAATGGTATAGTGACACTTGGGAACTGTTATAACCATAAGGAAACTCATTTGAGTTGTCATGTAATTAATATTGATATTTATAAATGATGTATTGATTCAAAAAGAACAATTGAGACTTTTCATATTCTTGAATGTCTCATTGATTATTGAATAAAAAATAATAGATTTTCAATTAACTTATCAACAATTCATTTAGAGAATATTGTTTCTACAACATGTTGTACACCAACATTTTAGATTATACATAACATGAGTGGCATAAAAATATTTTCATAACATAAATATAATGTGTTATAATTGATTATAAATATATATTTAAACAAAATCCTTTTATAATGATGGGGAAATGGGATTTATGTGAAAATTCACTTTATTAGAGATCATATTCAAAGGGATACAATAATTTATAATTCATTCATTTAGGGAATGTTATCTCAATATATTTATAATATTACTAGATGTATACTTGTTTAATAGTATCAACAAAAATCATAGAATTATGGAGATATGTTAAATTTTCATTTTAGATACTAAATAATGAATACATTTTTTATAGAATATATTATTTTGATATACCCAGAATAGGAGAACAATGTTTTCTATATTGATTCTCTAAATATAAATTATTTAAGAAACTTTATTTATCATTCACCAATATGGAAACATTTCATTGATAATTTATTTTCCAACTCATAGAATGGTGATTATATATACATTTGTATGCATCATATTAGAGAGTAGGTATCTATTAGTAATTCTGTTTGAATAAAATTATAATAGAGATTCAATTTTTCTTCTGAATCAGATGTGAAATATTTTTCACATGATGTACATAAATATTGACTGAGCTAATGAAATTTCATTACTTTAGACATAAACAAAACATTTACATTATATTAGGAATGATTACATATTAAATTGAATAATTAATAATGGATAAGAAAGGGAAGTTGATTTTATTGGAAAAAATCATGGTAATAATAAGTGTCATTCAATAAATTATAACCATTTAATTTAATTTTGTGACAACACATAAGGAATTATAATGGGTCCACTGTTAGGTAACATCTAATAACATAACTTGTTTATTTTAAATAAATTAATATTTTCATTAAATTGTCTCTATAAATAAATATCATGATTTACTTATATATTTACCTTTACAAATCCATTAATTTATTCATGGTACATATTCAAATTATATCCATTTAATTGATATAATGATTATAATGTTATCAAATATGTGTACAAAGGACCAGTTGAATATAATAATAGTATACTTTCATATATTATATTTTATTATGGTCTATTTTTTATATTACTATGAATATAATAAAGTATTATGGTATTGTGATTTTTTTCCTATTGAATATCTAAAAAAGAGCCACTATATAAATTTAAGAGAAAATAATAAAAGGATGATACTATTTATAATATTAAAATAATATATGTGTGGTATATATCTTCTATCTTATATAATTACCTTAAACCAAATGTTGTAATAGAGGGAAATGATGAGAAAAATATATGAGGAATATTAGCATAGATATAATTCATAATATGAAATAGTAATGTTAATCATTGTTATAGTTATTACATATTATTTAGTATCATAACTGGAAAAATATAATATTTTCAACATAAGATAAACCAGTCTCCGAATTAAATTGTTTTTAATGTTATACTGAATATAGTTTTATTGATAAAGGAGTGGATGATATAATTAGAAAAATATTTAATGGAGTTGATATCAAAATGGGATAAAATAACATTTATGACAGGTAAGAAGTAGTATATATTAGAAATTATTAAGTAAGATAAAAGATATCATCATATAGAAAGATGTATGTTCTTGAGTTTTTGTAGAAAGGGTTTATTCATAAGTGTAAATGTAACGTACCTACACACAATACATCTATTTGGATACCTAAATGAGAGAATTTATTCATCCTAAGATATTTATCCAAATATGCTAGAGTTTTAATACTTGTAGTGGGGTCACATGTAGTACTATAGGGAGACAATACACCTATTATCATAATTTGAATATTAATAGAAATAAGAAAAATATATGAAACACCAATAAAAATCATAACACACAGATAATGATATAGATAAATCATGTGATAAGAAATAAACTTTTCATGTATGAGAATACAATAAAATTACATATTAGGATGATTATATACCCAAAATAAAATTTTATATTGAATAAATACTTGAATCTCTTCTACTACTCAGTGTAATAAAAAACCTCAACGCCATGAGTCTAAAATATCTTTCATGATGATCAAGACCGAGATAATTGAATAACCTAAACATTATTCTAATTTAGAGTCTACAAGAGTATGTAATTGCAGTGGGGACTCATCTATGGTGTATGTACAGAATGATATAGGGGAAAACCAATATGATGTTGTAATATTTCAGAAATGTAGTGTTATATGAATATAATTTTCTCCATTGAAAATTGATAAACTACCGTAATCAAATATTTAAATCAAACTAAAATTGATTCACATATCTCTAACCCCAACTGATTATTCCTTATGTATCTAGTGGTGAAATGTATATGAGAATAAGCATCACCCCTTAAAACCACTATCCAATCATTGAGGATCCCATACTCACAGGTCCCCCAAAATGTGTTGCAGACCCTTGGGTTTATTAAGGATTCCCTCAAATTGAATTCCTTAAAAAGAATTCAATAATGTTCCCTGGTTATTATCATTATTAGGACAACCTTTTATTACTATTAGGTTGAATGTAATGTCAAGCTATTTTAAAACAACACTATATTCAATGGGGTATATTGAATGAAACACCAATCCATAACAAACCATGAAATATTGCTGATCAAAATGAGATTTATAACATAGCCTTTTAATTTTAAATAATTAATAAAATAACATAATTTATGAAATAGTTAAAATATGAGAACAAATTTAAATTTATAAATTATTTATTACTAAATAATCACTCATTTTTTATTAATGTAATTATTTTCTTTATAAATAAATTTTCATAAAAAATTTCCTTTTATGAGAATATAGGAAACAAAATATATAAAATGTTTGTTATTATTTTGTTAAAATGAACATTATATATAAAATATTTAAATAAAAAATAACATTGGGTGAAAATTTTAGATTTTTTGATAATGAATAAATTTTTAAAAAATATTCAAAAATATAATTTTTATTGAAAACATCATTCTATTTTATAGTAATGATAGTGAAAAATTATACAATCTAAACGTTAAGAATTTCTTCATTTCTTCTGAATTTATAGAAAAACTCCAATTATGGTTATTTTGTATTGATTGTGAAAATTTATTTTTTATAAAAACATTTTATACATGATATGGTTTTTTTGGAAACAATTTTTTATCAAATTTTAAAAATATAAAGTTAAATAAATTATTCCACTTCTATGTTTTGAATTTTGAAAAATGGATTTTAAAATTGGAATCAATTTCTCCAAATTTGGTTAATATTTCTCCCTTATTTATATATATTTTTAATAGTAAAAATAATAACTTTCATTAACACATTAAAGGGAAAATCATGGAATTATAGGATTAAAAGGTTATTATAGATGGTATGTTAAAAATATTGAAAACTATTCTAGCATACTATCTATGTTAACATGAAAAAGGGTAAAATTTGTTTGGAGAGAAGAATGTGATGTTTTACTTCTAGAACATGAGTCTAGATTGAAGAATGATCAAATTTTTTCCATGCATTCCAGAAATTGTTTTTTAATCTACAATAATGATTTATTTAATGGAATTGGTTGTGTATTGATAAATAATGATCAAGTAATTTTTTATGCTTTAATACAACTGAAACCTCAAGTGTTAAATTTTATCACACATGATTTTTAATTAGTAGCTATTGTTTCTGCATTGAAAATTTTGAGGGACCATATATACAGAGGAAAATGTGAAATATATATCAGCCATAATATCTATAGTATATATTCGCTCAAAAAGATCAAAAAAATAGGTAGAGAAGATGAATTAAAATGATAAAAATGATTATGATTGCATGATCAATCAACCTACATGAAAAGAAAAATATATTTAAAATCACATGAGTTGAAAACATCATTCCACATTAACCATGTTATGATTGGATCATGACCCCTTTGATTAATTATTTGATGAATTTTGGATTGGATGTTTTTGTTGAAGAAATTTCTTCTTTTGTTTCAGGTTTCATTGTAGTCATCTCTGTCAGAAATAATTATGGAAGCCCCGATGGTTGACATGGAGGTATAGAAAAATATAAAATTTATTAAAATGAGCATTTTTTCATAATTTAACACTAATAAATATGGTGTTTTGTCATATGGGAAAAGATAGTGTGTGCCTAGTGATTTTTATCTAATGAAAGAGTTATTGTAAGAATTTTATCATTCCCCATTTTTAGTTCATCCCGAAAGCACAAATATGTACAAAACCATTGGGATTATTACTGATGGGATGGAATGAAAAGATACATTACAAATTTTACCATGAAATGTTCAAGATATCTACAGGTTAAAAATGAATGGAAGTTACCATAGTGCTTGGTTCACCCATTACCATTTCCATAGTGGAAAGGGGAAAATATATATAAGGAATTCATTATAGGACTCCAAATGACTTATCATGGTAAAAGTACAATATAGGTTATTGTTGATCAACTGACTAAATATTCTCATTTCTTTCCTATTTTTGATACTATGCATTTGGATCATCTTTCTCGACAATACCTTAAGGAACATTTCTTGTTACACGATGTTTCAATTTTAATTGTATCTAACCATGATCCCAGGTTCACTTATATCTTTTGGAAAGGCATTCAGGAGCCATTGGGAAAAAAATTAAATTTTAGTAAAGATTTTTATCCTCAATTAGAAGTTCAGTTAGAATGCATGATTAAAAATTTAAAGGATATTATTTGAGCTTATTAAATGGATTATTAGTGATGTTGGGTTAAACATGTTTATTTAGTTTAATTTTCTTAAAATAATAGTTTTCATTCTCATATACATATAGAACCATTTGTGCAATTATATGGGAAATGGTGTTGAACACTAGAATTTTGGTATGATGAAATGAAAAGGAAGTTAACAGGACCAGAATCAGTAGGGTAAGATGATGATAAATTGAAGATGATCAAGCAACATATGAGGACACCATATAGTAGGTGGGAAAGGTATGCATATAATATGAGGAATGAATTTTCATTCGAGGTATGTGATAATATTTTTCAAAGAATATCACCATGTAAATCTATTATGAATTTTGGTAAGAATGGAAAGATAAGTCCATGGTTATTGGACATTATGAAATCCCAGAGAATGTTTGACTAGTCACCTAATAAATATACATTCATATGTGTTTATCTCTATTACCCAATGATATTCATGTTTAGATGTTGATAATGTATTTCACATATTCATCTCATCTTTTGAGCACAAAATCAGTTCAGTTGGAAGAGAACCATTATTATGAAGAGAAACCTATTCAGATTCATGATAAAAAAGAACAAATATTGAGGAATATGGTAATACATAGGGAAATGGTTTTATGTAGAAACCACATTTTTGAAGAATAAACATGGGAATTTGAAAATTATATTTAGGAAAAGTACCCATATTTTTTTAATAAGTAAATAAAATTGCGAGGACTCAAATTCCTAAAGGAAGGGATAATGTAACACCGTAATGTTTTAAAAATAAATTGAAAAGAATTAAACACTGAGTCTCTACATAATGATGCATTGTTTTAACGATATAGCTATAAATTTTGATTGAAAATAATTTATCCTCTTATAGGATTTGAAATTCAAAAAATAGACACCTACAGTTGGGATCAGTTAGTTATTTTGATTCTAATCGAACCAACTATATTTTATAGGTAATAGTAACATACCATTATTAATTTTAATATGAATTTTAATTTGACCCTTATTAATCGTAAATTATATTATTATTTTTATTACGGTGATAAGATAATGAGATATTGATTAAATTTTCAAGGTGATATAAATTCAGTTATAGCTTCAAAATTGTTTTTTCGGAAGAAAAAATCATTTTATTTAAAAATTATATATATAATGCATAGATTTTTTTTTTTCAAAAAATGGGGTTTGTATTTGAGTTTTATAGGTTGAAAAATTATTAGGCTTAATTTTAGATATTTTTCTAAAATACATAATTTTTTTTTGAATAATGAAATTTGATAATTACATAATATGATAAATAAATGAATTTCTGCTTCATTCTAGAGTTGAGGATGACACAATTAGCCATTTATATGAACTAACGTGAATTTTTTTTAGTGTTTTGTCCCATGAATCATTAATATTTATAGTATTGAATATAAATAATAAAATTATTGATAAAATGATGGGATACCCCACCTCTCCACTACTATAAATACCACCCTCCCCCTCATCCTCTCACAACTATTAAGATTTGTGCATTGTTTATGTTCTACCCAACCCACTTCCCAAGTATCATCCAAATGTTAAATACCAAATGGTCTCACAAAAAGATCGAATCCAAAGGTCTTAAAAAGGATATCATGGAGAAGAGATCTTGAGGTAAATATCCACATTCATTTTCATTTGTTTTCTTTTAAATTTATTACATTTATTATACTATATTATCCCCCCTTTATCGAAGAGGTGTGAAATCACCATAATCATATATATTCTTAATTTTATCTTGTCTATGGAAATAAATTCATCATCATTTTTCCTCTCTACTTCCTCTTATTCTTAAAAAAATAGTTTGGGAATTTCCAAATGACTAAAATCATGGACAATGGGTTTCCATTGCAACCTTCAAAACTGGTTATAAAACCAATTTAATGGGTGAAAATGATTGTAAAGGGTATGATATATCCTATTTAATTTTTTATTATCTTATATACATAATATTTGGTTATATAATGAAACATGTTCATGATTGTCACACAACCAGCAAAATGATCTAAATGTATATCACTAAAGATTTATCTAATGATTTATCCTTATACCATATAACCAAATTGATTTATAGTAGAATTTAAAATTATAGAAACATATTAATAACATTTTATTCCACTTATGGAATTTTCCTTCTATTATACAAGGAAATCCATTATAAATCGACCTTGTAAAGTATGTGAAGAACGGCCACAAAACAATGGAAAGAAGAAAACATTCTTAATTAGTGAGTGAAATGATGTCATAAAATGATCATATAAGTTGTTTTAAACATAAATATGTTTCTGTAAAATATTAATAACCATATTTTAACCATTATACATGAGGTGAAATGATGTTTCATATAAGAAAAACCTGAGGTAAGGGAATTCATAACCCAATATCCATACATTGGGTTAACCTTATACATTATTCATTATGTGAAATTAAATTCATTTATGTGATTAATATTTATTTATATTATATTTTATAATATATATTAATATTTTTACACATATTACTTTAATTGTATAAATTTCTCAAATCAATTATATGATATTTTTATGGGAAATTCCTTTACAAGTCCTCTTTTAAAATTCGATTTGGTGAAATTAAAAAGAATCATTTTTATGAAATTTTTCAGGTCTTATAATAGGTTCAGGTTATTTTGAATTTATTATGATGAAGGGTGGGACCTATATCTCCATATATTTAATTGAATATGTGTATGTTTTATTTCAGACGTATGTTAACTCCATATGAAATTATGTTTGTTACACTATATGGTAGTTATGATGTTTACATTTTATGGTAGTCATGAGGGCTATAAATAATAATATAGTCACGAGGGTTAAAAAATTATATAATTAATGCTCCAATATACCATTATTATTTATATATGTTTTCTATGGTTTATGGAAATATCATGTTTCACAAAGTAAGTTTATGATTTTTATGGGAGAGAAGTATGTTTTTGTGAAAATGATTTCCTATCATTATATGTATTGCAAGGACAATTTTTTATTTCCATCCTTATTTATACATTACAGAGTTTTTTATGCCCATCCCATTTTTTAAATCCTATTCATAGGTTATAAGGCTGTGTAATAGAAATAGGGATGTCAGGATAAATGTTATGAAGAATTTTCAATAAAATATTTTTTTTTGTTTTTTGTTTAAAATTTTATTATATGGATGAAATAGATATTATATTAATGGTACCCACTATTTATTTTTGTGGGTTGTTATTTATGCGTTATGTACGAATTATCTAAAACTCTAATCCTAAAAGACCATTGGGAATGGAAAGAAGTAAAATCTAGTTGAAATAACTATATTATGTAATGATTAACGTTGAGTCCAAATAATAATAATTTTATTAGATAGTGGGGGTAATGACTAAATTAAATATAGTCAACCCACCAAATCCATTTTGGACATATGAGTTGAAAAACATAAAAAACTTATTATGGTAACATTAATGATTAGGTTTTTTTATATTACATGGAAATAAGTGAAATTAAATTAATAATATACATTAAAAATATTATGATCCATGTGTTTAATTTTCGTATGATTATTATTCCTGAATGTAATTAATTAATTTGATGAGTCAAACTCATGTTTTTTGAAATTATTTTATGATTTTTTGTTTTTTGTTTCCCTTAAAACTCATTTTATTCCATGTCCTTTTTTTTAAATTGTTTATATGTAAATAATATATTTATAAACTCAAATTTATGCATAGTTTTACATTGATTGAATTTTATTGAAAAAAAATATTTTAAGTGAATGATTAAACTTTAACTACACAAAACAAAAAATAAATGTTCATTTTTTACCATATATTGAAATATATATTTCCCATCATCATAAATATTATTTAATGTTCTGATTCCATTAAAATATTTTATTATTTATTTAATGAAAAACCCATTATTCCATTTTTATGGATACTTTGCTTTCGAAAATGGTTTTTTAATGAAAATTTCTATTTCAATATCTGAATTTATTTTTCATAAGGTATTAAAAATGTTTTTATTCCATATTTTTATTTTGAAAAATTTGAATGTAAATTCGTCAATTCATGATATAGTATATGAAAATTTTATACGAGAAATAAGTGATCCTAATATAGCTTATATGGTGGTTTGGGATCCATTATTGCTTATCAGTGAGCATGATATAGTTTATATAAAGGGTGAGAATTTTACGTATCTATAATTCATTTTTTAAAGGGAAAGATAAAATTGATCCTGTTTCTCCTATGAGAATATGATAATATATTTTAATGGTTATTCAAAGTACATTCGTTATGGTTATTTCCACTATAAATGTTTCTCTTACACTATGTATTTTTGTGTATCCTTGATTGTTACACCATGAATGACCATTATGGTTATTCCATGTGTAACTATGGGGGTTTCTTCATATGTAAGAGTGATACAGAAATTATTCCATGACTTTACTAAATGTTTTCCTTAATAACAAATGTGTTTGTTATTATCTATATAAATGATTTATTTAATATGATTATATAATATTTATATAAAGGAAAACATTTCATGGGATTTCATGTTTCTAATAGAATAATTGGTTTTATTCTTTTTTAGGATCTTTATTGTTATTTTTGTGCTCATCCAACATTTTTAAATATTTCTCATGTATTTTAAGGATAGGTAAGAGGAATATTATGTTATATATAATTTACTAAATTAATTATATTTAAAATCCATTTTCAATGATATATTTTATAGGAATAATGGTTGTTGAGTATAAGTGTTTAATTTTTAAAATAAGGGTATTTGATATATATGTTATGACGTAATTAACCAAAATGATAAACCTAAAATGGTTTTTAAATTTATCTGAATAAATTGATGACAAAAAATTAAATATTATTTCATGTTGGATCCTTGTAGGTAAAGCTCCTTGTCATTGTATCCTTCATCATCATTCCCTAATTTTCGTTGGCCCATGTTGTGGCCATCCCATTTTGTTTGGTGAGGGACCATCGTTGTATCCCCATTATTTTCAACTTACTCCCATTCAAAGATTCTCAATCCGAGACATCATTCCCCTTTCCCCCTGATTTTCCTCTGCCCGAAGGTCCATGAATGGTTCAATGGTTTCCCCAAACTATAGATCCCAAACCTCATGTTTATTAATTCATTTTTGATCTCGAACATGACTATGATTTAGAGATTGTGGATGTGTGAACCACCATTGGATGATTTGGATTCTCATATCATTGTCCCATGGGGTTTATTGGAGCACAATATCAAGGGGCACCTTGAATCAAAGAAATGTATGATTGGATTTACATCAGAAGAGGATCTGGCTCTAGCATGGTGGATTATTCCTCGTAGCTATATTGGATCTCAATTCTTCCTCTTCAAATGGTAATATGGCTTTCAGGTGTAGCATGACTCGCTGACTATGTCAATTTGGGGAGTCTCCCTAAACACTAGATTCCATTTCAGAATACCTCAATACATTGTATGTTTTGGAAT
Source organism: Viscum album (assembly GCA_963277665.1). Taxonomy (NCBI): domain Eukaryota; kingdom Viridiplantae; phylum Streptophyta; class Magnoliopsida; order Santalales; family Viscaceae; genus Viscum; species Viscum album. The sequence goes on from OY728119.1 coordinate 1,921,379,125, forward strand.
ATTGTAGGGTGTTATATTTGTTCAGCAGTATGAGCAGTGATGTGTTTCACCAGATCTCACCCAGAAATTGTGTCAAAGATATTTTTTTGTAAACAACATGTTAACTCATTTTGGGTAGCTGTTAGTGATGAGTTTCGTATTATAAGTCAGCCAACTTTATGTACTGGTGTGATTTCTTCCCATCATGCATCAATTTGGGGCATACATTGTTAGATCTTAAGCATGAAAAAAATGAAATGGAAGTCACATGGTTTAGGTGCCACTATTATGGCCCCTCTTTTGCTGGTCTTAATAATGGATGTCTTTTGGAGGTGGATTGTTCTAAAATAGATGAACGCCACATGATGATAGGGGAGGACCGACTTGTCTCTTTTGGCTTTGAGCCCCCACATGATGCTCTCAAGTTATTTTAGAATCCACTAATGGATACACCGTCGTATTCAAAATATTTTATATTTTTTATAGATTGAAATGTGATTTTTGTGGTGCTTCCTCATCATAGGATTTGTCTATTATTTCATTACGTATTGTTTTTTTCTTTTTAAAATACTGATTCATCAATGATCCATTCTAATTCTTGGAGTTCTAGTTTTCAAGATGATGCTGGTTTCGCTATGGATGTAGAAGTTTGACATGGGTTGATGGAGGCCCTCTCTGTTTCATATATTTCCATGCAGCAAGCTTTTTCAATCCTAAGCAGTGGAGTTGCGACAAAAGATAATTCTTTTGTTTTTCAAGAAGCTAGTTATGATCCTAAAAGTCTGGTTCTAGAAGAAAATAATTTTAATCATAAATTTATGGGATGAGTTTTTTTGTGTAGTCAATATTTTTAGAACATATCTCACATATGACTCTATCTTATGCTAATAAGGTAAAATCTGTAGGAATTATTAATAATTATCAAAATCGATTTGCTGTTTTGGAAGAATATGTTTGTAAATAATTGTTGGAATGGAATAAAATAGAGGATAAACTGGAGGCAAATCATCTATGATATTGGATTTTCCTCAACTGGATACAAATATTTTGTCAGATTCTATAGTTATGTCTAAATAAGAAGACATTTCTGAGGACTATGTTAGAACCTTTTTAAGGAAGGGAAATTCCACTATCATAGATTCAGACTGGGTTATTAAGAAATCCAATAGGATATGAATAAATAAGTAATATTATAATTTACCTAGTCCTCCAATTACTAGATCCTCAAATAAAGGAAATATTTTTCGGATTACTCCCACTATATCCGACAACAACTCTACGGGCAAGTACAAAGGATCAGTCAAGCTTGTGTAGGCAGACATCTCTATGGAATTAGAATGAAAAACAGGGGATCCACTTTTCATTAATTTAATGAATTAATATAATTTTGTTGAAGTGTCATATATACCCCCCAACACGGGTGGAAAGGAAATGACGTGGGATGATGAGTGGAAAACCATCCTCAGTTGCAAGAATTAATTCATAGAGATGAATAGGGTGGTCAAAACATTGCAAGAGGTGTTTGAAAAATAGGTTGGGTGGGATATTCATAAAAAACATAATATAGATCCGGGTCATAGGATCCAAAAACAAAATGGAATATTGCCACATGGATTTCATAGAAAGATTATTATTGTGGAAGATCCTAGTGAATCTTGGGACAAGATGGCATACCATTTTAAAGACCTCATCAAAGATGATACAGACAAAATGAATTATACGATACAATGGAGTCTCCTTAGAGTTAAGGTATCTAATAGAATAAAACTAAAATTCGTAGAATTATATATTTCTTATGATTTTGGTTAATTTTATTTTTTGTACTTGATTTATTTCCTACTTTTACATAAAAGTGAAAATCTTAATAAAAAATTATTCGGGATGTGGATCCTTATAGGTTGATCAATATAGATTACTATAAATATAAGTATGTATGATTCCTTAAAAAACTAACTCATATATTCTTATAATATCATAGAACGATTATCACTCACCAATTTATCCACATATCACTGATCCACTACTGAACTAATAGAGCATGACCACTTGATCTTATTGGGTAATAAAGGAATTAGTCATTACATCCTACAGATAACCATGAGATAACCAATATCTAAGATCTATGATATATTCCCACATGAAACACAAAACTATTATTTGAATCCTGAATGTCCCATGATTTTTCAACGGTCTAGTGGTATCATTATTCAAATCCAAATATTCATGTGCATTCACTATGGTCACAATAGTGAAAAGGAATCCCTAATATCATAGGATTCCAATATCCATGGAATCACTAGAACTGATATTGGATCCAAGTAATGACATCTAGGCTTCTACAACTACGTCATCACTATAAAGTCTTGATGCTATTCAAAATAGGAATCCATTCAGTATCTATTTCATGATGATGATTAATGAATACCTGGAATCTAATTTGTTCATCTGCACTGACAACAGTTTCCCGAGCATCCTATAAAATCCCAATGGCCATTGGACCAATGGATGATTCCAAGGTGTCCTGAGAAATCACATATCATAACTAAAAAAGAATTAAAAATATATAAAAGGATTGATGAACTCATATGAACATCCTCGTCATATTGGCCCCATTATTCTTATTCACTAGATTAGTATCATGGGTGGCACTCAGAACCACATATATATAAATATATAAACTTTCATAGGGTTACCAATGTCCTCCACACATGAGAAAACTAATCAAACTTTTAATCCATAATCTCAAGTTTTGTTTTTAGTTAAGATATTTTTTATGGAGGAAATCATGTCTATTAATTTTAGTATAAATATGACACAACCCCATTGGACTCACTATGGATTTTCAAATTTTAATTATCTAATGAGGCATTTTATAACCCACCATATGGTATAATGTCTCTCAAGGGAGGTTTACTCACAAAAACACTAGTATATATATCCAATGGTCTATCCACCAGGGATACTCATATCTCAAGAATTCTTGTTTAGGATTAGAAGGAAATCCCTCTCATGTGATGCCACAAATCCACTTGCATCCATACAAGCGATCATACATAAGGTATATTTTAACCCTTATTTTTTGTTAAAATGGATATCCCTCCATAGTCTGTCCAAATTAAACACCTACCATTTAAAACATGGTCTTTTCCATCGATGGTTGAGGTTACCTCGAAATTTCACAAGGGAAAATGTTCCCTGATCACCTTGTTTAGTCCAAATGAAAAATTTCATTCAAATTATGATTAATATTAATCATTTCAATGTAATTAAAATTTATAGTTACCTCAGTTGCAAGAAAACATGTCACACAAATAATAAAAAAAACTAAATTATGGAATAAGATAAGAATTGTGGATACAAAATTAAATTGAATCATTCGGAAATAAGTTTGTCAAATTGTGATATATTATACATTTCTTAAATAATATCTTTCCTAATTTTCCAAAATTTATCAGAAACACTCATACATTATGTGATATAGGTTTATTTTAAATAATGTAAATCATTTTGATATTTTTTGCAACACATGACACTAAGTTTATCGTACCATACAAGAAACACTGTGTTTGTATTTTATTACAAAAAATAATGATTTCATCATTCATTAAAAAAATAATATTTTATCTTGTGTTACAAATAATACAATATTTTCCATGAGGTACATACAACATTGAGTTTAAAAAAATGTGACATAATATTAAAATATAATTATTTCTTATGATTATTAACTAATAACTCTTTGATTAGATATAATAAATATGATTAACTAAATTATTAAAATATATTCTTTGAACATTTAAATATATTGAATTATTTTGTGACTAGATAGTTACAAAATAATATATAATTATTTTGAAAGTAAAGGAAATAATTTTCTGAATAAACTATATTTATATACAGAAATGTTTTATACCTCAATAAATTTAAGGAATCACATTGGGTGTATTATTTTAATAAAAAAATTATTATATATTCGATAATATATTTAATGTTCATATTATCAACTTTCAAGACAATAGGTATGGATAAAACTAATTTTTTTAAAAAATATATGTTTCAAAAAAAAGTTTTGTCACTATTGAAAAACTTCTTTGACATTAATTATTTTATAAATTTAAAACAATTATTTCAAAATTTGAGAATTATCATTAAAATTTAAATATAAAAATTATCTTGGGGTAATTTTTGGTTTTTCCCCTCAGAATATTCATATTACGAATAATTAATAATATTAAATTACAATTGAAAAATTATTTTTAATTTAATTTAATTATATAGATAAATTATATTTTATAAATATTTTAAAATTAATTTATTTCAATTATAAATCCTCTAATAAAATTTATATAAATGTAATACAATTTGTGTTGAATAATTATATACTTTTTTAAAACATTTCGTTATCTTCTCATTACAAATAGGCTTTATCATCGCATCTGCGGGATTGATTATAAATAAAAATATTCCATTTTGATGAAGAGAATTTAGAAAAATGGATTCTATATTTATAAAAATCAATATTTATTTTATCTAATATTTTAAAAATAATATTTTACAAAAAATACCAGTTAATAAAGTAAAAAATTAATTTATGCGGTTATGGTAAATATATGTTTACCATGGTAAAATAAAACGATAAAAGTAACAATTAACTGTAAACATATATAAAAACTATTTTATGGAAATATTTATTCCATTTTACCAATATGTTACTATAATGGACCATTTGGACCCTTTTTACTTATAAAAAACATGGGAGTACTCAATTATTTTCAACAAATAACAAATGTGTCTTCTCTTCGACATATAAAGGGATCCCCTCTACTATTTTCTTATCACCATAAAAAAAATTTCATAAGATAATAAATTATCAAATTACTTTATAAAATCATAAGTCTTATGGTTGAATAATTATTTTTTTGTATAAATCTATCCTAGGAATGATATTTGTTCAAGCCTAATAAGGATACTGAAATAATAGTTAACATTCATCAATGGGCAATTTTTTATTTTTTTGTGCACAAAAATAATTTATTATTATATCAATAATATATAATAATATTAGTATATTTCATATACAGTGATTTTTAAATGTTATCATAATTTCATAAAACCATATCCATTTCCATCAATTATGTTAGAAAATCATCATTCATGTGTAAGGCGAACTACAGCCTCGTGAACTTATGTCATTCTTTCCATTACCACAGATCAGGTTTAGATTTAAGGATAAATTTATTATTTTTATATGATATTTATTATGTTATTATGATTCTATTATTATTATATCAATCATAACTTCATTATTTATTTTTTATGGAAAATAATAACATCAATTATGTGAACGGAAGACTACCACCACACAAAGCGATGTGATTATTTCATGATTTACATGAAATTTATTAACGATGGGTGGAATGAAAATACATGATATATATGGAATACAAACAATTATATAATTAAAATATATCATTTAACGTTATTTTATCAAATCTAAGAAAATGAGTAATGGTTTATGCATATGTATGGTCTACCTTCTCTATGAACGATGTATCTCAATTTCAATAATTTAGTTTTATGGATTGATATAAGTAAATATATTCTAAATATATTTGATATTTATATATTGGTTATAATTATTGAGATTTTTAAATATTAATATTTATAATTGGATTTAAAAAATTAAAACATACAAGAAAAAAACAAAACATTTTTTTCCAGAAACGTGAATATAAAATGAAATCATTAATAAATGGGTAATAAAAGGTCATAAGATAAAAATATATGGTACGTTGTATATGAATATATTAATTTAATACAATTATAATAAAAATTATCCATGATTTTTGAAAATTTATTAAGGAATTAAATACTTAAGGTAAGGTATTTCTGTATCACAATTTAAATTCGTGAGGAATATTCCATAATCACCACCTATATATTACATGAGTCCAATATACTGGAAATTAAAATATATTATAATTATTATCCTAAACACTACAAGAGGTTGAATATCCGTATTGAGGATCACTCATTTATGGGAATTTCAGTGCAAATGTTAACAAATGCAAAAACAATTTTTGTCTCCATTTTCCTTCATTGAGACATATGTCATGTTTTGAACCTATCTCATTTACGTGGTGTATATGTATCTACATTAAAAATTAAGATAATTTATTTATTTATTTTTATGAATATTAAGTTTCATTTAATTTTATTCCTTCTTGGGGATTATGGTTGATTGTTACCAAATTTGTAATAGTATTTTGTTACAATGCCATTATGTTTATAGATTGTTTATGACTATTATTACAATAATTAAATGACCGGATCTATCTCTAAAAATTTGGAATTTATATTCCTCTAGTGATTTCATGATAATTGATGTTTTTTCCCAAATTTTTATCATTTTATGTACTAACGAGTGAAAAATTATTTTTTATGACAAATCGCCTTTTTGAAAAAACCCATTTTCTTCCAAAATATTGTTTTCATAAAATGTTTTAAAAATGGTTTTTAAATATTTTTAATATTTTCTAAAAATTATATTTTTACCCATTTTTGATTTTTTGTTTTTTCAAAATGTAATTTTCATGAAATTTTCCAAACTATGATTGTTAGTATTTTACTAAAAATGTGAAAAGAATTGTTTTTTTGATATACTGCACCTGAAAACTATTTCTTAATATCATGACCACTCAATGATTCGATGAATCATGTAAAATGTTTCAATTTTATTTTAAAATAATATTTTTTTAATATTAGAGAAATTATTTATATTTTATATAAATTGTTTTAAATTGAACTTATTTTGGAAATTCATTTAGGGATAAATAATGATTTTTCAACCGAATGAAATGTTTCAAGTGACTTTAATTATTCATTTTTTTTATGTTATTCTAAAAGAAAATGGGTTTCATACTTTTGTATGTTTTAGTAAATAAATTTAGAGAAAATCAATTTTCGTCAAAATATATCCCAAGGAATAATTTGGAAATATTTACTATCTAAGATGACATCTATTGACGTTAGTAATGATTTACTAAGGATATGATAACAATGAAACTATTTTAATTCGTTATTTGAATGCATTTTTTTGAAAAATAATTCATAAAACATGTCCCTCTTTCATGAATTATACCATGATATAATATTTCTGAAATCCACTTTTTATTCATGTGATATAATGTGATTACATAATAAAATGAATATGAAACCTATCTAATTTCTACAGGTTGATATAATTAAATTCTTATGGAACTCATTTCATTTGATGTGTTGTGATATGATTAATGTCTTATGATCATATGCCAAAAATATGTTCTTTTCGTCATGTGATGATTGTTATGATATAACCAATGAGATGGTCATGTTAAAAAATTGACATTTGTTACATTAATTCCAATTATGGGTGGTACTTAAAGCCTTCTCCTTTTGATTGAATAATTATTTCTCTCTCATGAGATTAATAAGATCAAAATTAGTAGTAAACATAGACTAGTAAGGGAAATTTACCATTTTTAGTGTATTGGTAGTGAACCGTGAGTAACATGATAATGTAGGGAGTGATTCCATTTCATTATGATGAATGAGATAATAGTTTTGATAGTTGTGTGTCCTACCCCCTAGGGGTAGCTATTGAAATAGAGGGTACATAGGTGGAATAATAAACCCCAAATCAAGTGAACATGTGCATATCCTAATCCTATCATGTTATGAATGTCTTGGAAGGTATCCTAGAAATAATATTTTACATACTTATGTGTATTCGACAAATCTATGTATTATTCCAGTGTAAAGTTATTATGGCTCTTTCCTTCTACTTCCCTTATGAATCACGTCTTATTGAAAACTGATATTGATGTCATGACTTATGTTTATGATCTATTAATGGTTGGGTATATACAAAATTAGTTATTTTCATGATCAAATAACCATATACTTATATTGTACATTCATATGATAATAGATTGATATCACATATATTTACCAAAACTAAGTATCAAATCTCACGATTTCTTATGTTTCATTTCCCTAGGTTATGATTAATGTTTTTAAGTATGATTACCAAATGGAAACTTCTCTATGTGATACATTAATGATATTTCTAGAATTAAGAATACTATATTCGATGTTTCCGATGGAACTATACTGTTAAAGTCCTCAATCAAATATTTAGGTAATATAATGAATATTCATCTATAAATAAATAATATCCATGTATAAGAGGTCGTGGTCACTATAGATGGTATGAAGAGATATGTTTTTATATACATTGGAAACAAGAATGAGACAAATTTAGTGATATTCCAATAGAAATTTCTAACGATATGTATAGGGATGTCAGTAAGGTTATGTCAACTTATATTTCAAAGTATTCAAAAATGAACTTGAATTTTGATAAAGGATAACAATAGTGGTTTTATGGAAATAAAATTCATATTTTTATATTACAAGTGGATGTGGATCTCTAATAAATGGAAAAAAGGGTAATAACCTAGAAAATAATGAATTGATTAAGAGTTGATCAGGAAATAGTTTATGAAAACACGCCTTAATAAAACCCTATTTTGACACTCCATGGGAATATGCCCTAGAAATTCATAAAATCATAAAAAATTTGATAAAGGATTTAAATAGAATATGATAGTGAATGAGGTAGGATAAACGAAGGTTGTCATAGATTAATGATGCTGTCTATATTTTTTCATCCTATAAGTTATTTTTTTCATTCTTATATGCCTTTATTATATGATTAATGTTTCACACAATATTGTTTTATTTTTTAATAAATGGTGAGAACTAGAACGAACTAGATTATCATTTAATGTGATATATAATTAGTTGATGTGAATCCAAATCAGTTATTGACTGGACTAAAGAATATTATGATGATGCCGAATCCATTTTTATGGAACATGAATAAAAGTATACACCTTAAACAACAATCATATTGACCAAATAACTGATGGGGTGGAGGTCGATGAGTGTCAAGGTAATGGAGAATACATAGAAAAGAATATTTTGTTTTCTATATGTCCAAAATATTTAAAGATGCACTCAACAGAATGTGTTAGAGATATAGGAAGATGATTTCAGAATATATATTAGGGACAAAATGTAGTCATTAATACAAAATATGAATATTTTTATCAACATAGTGGAGGATAATTGTGAAATTCCTATGATATCACTGAATAAGGAATGTTTAAAACATGACGTAAATGGGAATTATACAAATACATTTCATATGAGGATGTTTGTGAAGTGAATCAACAATTTCCTTTGACTAATGTTTTTTATATTGATAATGAAGGGACAACTAATGATATATGAATGGAAATAGGTATTCGTAAATATTATGATGAACCCTAGTTGTTGTTTTTAAAATAAAATGGGGTAATTTTAGTATTCTGGTATTTCAATTCATAAAATTATAAAATATATCAGTGTTGTTCATGTATATGTTTTTCATTAATTATTTAAAGAAATTAGTTTAATTATGTGGATGAACAAGGGAATTTATTTAATAAAAGATTTATATTTTGTGGAAAAAACATTCTGTTGAGAAGGTCACATATAATATTATCATTATTTTTAGAAAATGATGTTTAGTAAGAATAATGTAGTGATTTATAAGAATACTGCAATATTGGAAATTATTGAGGACCTTAAAAAAGATTGTGTATTTGTGATAAAAGTTGATTATTGTATCAATAATGTAGTTGAATATTTTATCATATAAATTATATATCAAATAATGTATTTTTTATTTATGTAATATAGAATAAATCATGTTTTAAATATATTTTTATTACAATTCAATTTATAAACATATTTTGAAGAAAATACAGGATGAACGTATTCACAGTATTGTTATGTGATAATTAGGAACCACATAATGGAATATGGAGATTAATAATTTGATTATATTTTAAATAAACTGTTCATGTTTCTAATGTTTTGGGTTTTAATAATTTAGATTTTTCATATAGTTAACTATTTAATTATTTGATTAAGATGAAATTCATATAGTGTATTAAATATTAATGTTTAACTTCACTATATAAAGATTTGCGAATATTGGAATGACTAAGAATTTTTTGTTGTTGTGATTATAAATAATAAATTAATTAAATTAAATATCAATCAATATTTGTATATTATGATATTATATTGTTTTAGGAATAAAACATCACCTTCATTTATTAGAGTATGAGAATAATTGTAAATGTTTCAAGGCACAACCAAAGGGTGATATTTTTTTATTAAATGGAATGTAATCAAGTAAATAGATATTATCATGAAAATTATTTCATTTTTAGAAAAGGAACATGAAGCAACATGGAGTTCAGTTATCATAATATTTGAATATATCAATGAAATGTTTTATAGAACATTGGTTAATGGTCCTATGGCCTTTAATGTTCTATGGACCACATATTTTCTTTTGACGAGTTATATTGTTCTCTATCAATAATTATTTTATCTTTTCTTCCATTTATAAATGATTACATCGCACGTATGTTCTCTTATGTCATGACCTAGTTATTAGTTAATTTGGGTAACAATTTTCATTCCAATATTATCTTTTTAATAGATGTTTTATTATTAATTGGAATGATTTGGGGGTATATGAATGAATTTAATAATTTGGAATCATTTATTAATGATATGAAATTTGAGGGAGTAATTCATATTAATAGGGATATAAAATAACACCCCAAAATTTGGGGAAATATTTTGGGTCAAAGGTATTTAATTTTTTTGATATTTGTTATAACACACAACACTAATTATTATATTCCATAAACCAAACACTATTATTTTATTTTTTTAAACATAATCTAAATAATACCTTTCATTATAGGCATCATAATTTTTTGAATGTGTTAACAAAATTCAATGTTTAGCTTTCATTATAGGTAACATCATGTTTAGTGAAAAATGATAAACTACTAAAATATTAATACTTAATATGATTGTTAAAACCTTTATATTATAATATATATTATTAATATAATGGAATAAATTATGATGATATATGGTATACATGTTAATATATATTACATTATTTGGGGAGAAATTAATTATAAATAAGAAATACATATTTAAAATAAACGATTTCATTTTATGGAAAATTATTTGTATACAAAGAAAGGATATTTACCTAAATAAATTTGATGAATCACTATTATATAATTCTTTAATGGAAATTTATATATTATTTATTCAGTAAATTATTTATTGTACATCTTATATTTTTCTAGAAAATAGATAATAATAAATACTTTTTTTTCACTTATAAAGTTATATTTTTTAAAAAAGTTTTTTCGCCATTGAAAAACATATATTAAAATTGATATTTAACAACATTAAATAGGCTATTTTAATTTTTTTAATATAATTTTAAAAATTAACAAATTTATTTTTTCTGTGTTATTTTTTGAAATGAATAATTTTTTCATAAATACTAATAATTAATGAATTTTAATTAAAAACTAAAAAATCATTAAATTTAATTATGAAGATAAATTATATGGTAATGTTATTTTAATTTTAGAATATTTTTTTATACATCCATTAATCCAATTTATTCTATTAGAGATAGTTTTATATTAAATTTTATATAAAAATATTTTCATCATTTGAGGATTTCCTATTTTAATACATTCTTTCTCATCATTTGAGTGGGATTAATTTTGAATAAAAAAATTCAAATTATTTGAATAGAATTTAAAGTAATAGTTTTCATTCTTGTAAAAAAAATATTATATAATATTGGAAGTATTATTTTTTACCAACATAAATATTGAATGCCAAAAAAATTAATTATCGAGGTTAAGGGAAAGGAATTTCAATGAAGTACAATAAAGAATTATAATGTTAAAAATGAAATATAAAATTAATTAAACACTATTTTATGGATATATTTAGACCATTTTAACTCTAATGGTATCTATTGGGCCATTATGGAACCCTTTGACTTTTGTAAAAAATTGTACAACTAAATTAATTTCAAAACAAATACAGAGTGTTTCCTCTCTAAAAATTATAAAAGGAAAATTATCTAATATCTAATTCCAAAATTGAAACCCTTTTATATCTATACATCCATATAATTAATCATACCATATTTCCTCCCCTCAAGTTAGAGGAATAGGTTTTTCATAAATTCTTCCTTAGAAGTATTTTAGTTCAATGTCATGAAGGAAACCAAAAGAAAATTATACATTCATCCACGAGTGTTTATATTGTTTTTCATCATCAAAACTGTAATTTTTTTACATCATCATTATATAATATCCTAATTATATTAAATATTTTAACATTTTTTTTAATTATGTTGATGAACTTAATACCTCACAACTTCCAAAAAATGGTTTATGAAATCATTATCCTTGTGTGTGGTGGAATATCTCATTGAGAGTTGATGTCATTCTTTATTCCTCTACCACCACTCCAGGATGGATGAAACGATGTATTTATTTTATATATATATATATATATGATAATTATGATGTAATTATGAATATTAAATTATTATATCACACATCCATTCATCATTATAATTTTTATGGAATATGATTATGTTGCTCGTGGGTAAGGAAGACTACCACCTCGCGAAGTGATGTGATTCATTGACAATTTATGAAAAAGTATTAAGGATAGTAAAAATGAAAATATATGACATATAAGAAATATAAATGATTCTGTAATAATAATGTATGACTAATATTTCATTGTTTCAAGCCAATAATTTAATTGAATCAACGGTCATGAAAATGTACGACCGACCGCCTCTACAAACGGTGAATTTCGTTTTCTATCACTATGTTTTATTTATAAATATAATTTCATATGTATTAAATATAAATTATATTTATATAAAATTTATCACGATTTATATGATTAAAAAATGATAAATGTAACATGACCAAAAGTAAATTTCATAATACAATGTTATAAGAAAAACATGTGTTGTAAGATATATATGAATATGGTTCTTTAATAGATGTATAGTAAGGATATATTTACCATACCAGAGTATTGAATATGTATTATGGAACTCAAGACTCACATTAAGGGATTTCCATCTCACTTTTTTAATTTTGTGAGACATATGACTTAATCACAACAGATTTCATTTTTTGGTGTATACAATTATAAAAATTGTATCCAATGATGATTATGATGAAAAATATTTAGGTTAACATAAACATTTTTTAGCATATCACATTCAATTTTTATGGTTAAAAATGTAACAACTCGTTAAGGTATTGTTTTTTCAAATTTATTTCATTGATAAATATGTTATATTATTCACATATATTATTTTTTGATGATTTTAAACCACCCTTTGATTTGTAATATCATGAATTTATTTATCAAAATTGTTTTTCAGGTTTTATATAATTTTCTTCCTTTAAGGGGATTACAGTTAAATTTCACCAATGTCATAATATTTTAATGATTCCATCTCATTATTTATATTCATTTTTTATGACTACACATCCAATGATGAAATATTATGATCTATATACCCTAAAATTTGGGAACATTATTCTCTGCTATTTATGTCATGATAATAATGTTTCCCCATCATTTTCCTATATTTATGAATTCAAGAAAACCATTTATTGTAAGATATATATGAATATGTTTCTTTAATTGATGTATAATAATCTTATATTTATCAAACCTAGGGATTGAATATTTATTAATGAACTGAAGTCTTATGTTAAGGTATTTCCATCTAACATTTTTTACTGTCATAATACATAAAAAATAATCACCACCGATTTCATTTGTGTAGTGTATTTACATCCTAACAATGTATACAATGATGAATATGATGGAAACTATTCAGGTTCACATAAACATTTTTCTGATATCACTTTAATTTTTTGTTTTTTAATATGTAACTACTCGTTAATGTATTTCTTTCACAAATTTCCTTCATTGAGACATATGTTATGTTATGAAGATATATTTTTCTGTGAGGCATTTATACACACCCTTTGATGTGTAATATCATGAATTTATTTATCCACGTTATATTTTATGTTTTATTTTATTTTATTCCTTTACAAGGATTAGAGTTAAATGTCACTAATGTGGTAATAGTTTTATGATAAAATCTCATAATTTATATATAGTGTTTATGAATACACTTCCAATGATGAAATATTATGATCTATATATCATTAAATTCAATAAAGTTATTATCTTCTATTTACATCATGATAATAATTTTCCCCTTCACTTTCATCTCATTATGCAATCATGTGTTCAAAAAGAATGTTTAAAAAATTCTATTTTCAGTTATAACACCATCTTCTTACAAAACCATTTTTTCTTAAAAATGATTCGAAAATGTTTTTTAAATGTTTTCAAATTTTATTTATTATTTAAAATATTCACCATGTTTTACATTATAAAATGTTTTTTTAAGAAAATCTTCCTGTTATTTTCCAAGTAGTTCTTGTTTTTATTTAAAAAAAGTGAACATATTTTTCTAATATGGACAATATAGTCATTATTTGACACTATCATGACCACTCAATTATTTTTTGCTACCATAAAATGTTGTAAATGACCATTTAAAATAAAATTATATCATTAATATTTGTGAAATTGTTAATATTTAAAATAAAATATATCATTGTGAAAATAATTTTGTAAGTATTTAATTTTTTAAAAATCATTGTTCAAAGTGAAAATATTATGTTCATCATGAATATTTTAAGTATTTCATAAATATTCCTTTATTTTTTTTCATGGTTATATTTGTGGAAAATGATTAAAATAATTTTTAATGTTATAAATATTTTTTTTATGAAATTTTATTTTCTTAAAATTTTATCCAAAGTAATCAATCAAAAATTATTTTTTATCTATAATCACATTTTTATATATTAGAAACTCTTTAATAGGGATTAAAACAAAGGGAACCATTGATATGCATTATATTTATTATTTATTATTAAAAAATATCCATGAATCCCTTATATGATCGATTATTTATACCATGAAATAATTATATCGAAACTCCCTTCTTCTCCATGAGAGTTTCTATGATGAAATGAAAAATAATTTTGTAACCAATCACTTTTACAGTTGTTATGATATGTTTAAATATTTATGATAACATCTCCTATCATGGTTTATGATATAATGAATATTCTGTGATCATATGTAGCACTTGTATATATATATATTTCATAGGGTTGAGATGATTATGTTGTATGAAAGGGTGATGGTTACCGTATAACCAAGGACAATGGTAACTATATAAACAAATATGGGTAGGACCTATATATCCATACAATAAAATAAGTAATTATATACAATTTATGATATTTATGAAACTAGAATGAGGAGTGAACTCATCTTAGAAATGTACTTTTTAGAAATGATGGTCTTGGCAGTGAACCATAAATAAAATTCTGGTTCGATGAGTAAACCCATACCACTATAGAAAAATAACTACCACTAAAGAGGGCGGTGTCTCTCTCCTAGGAGGTGTATTCGCAAAAATGGGGGGTACATAAGTGGTAAGACTAAGCCCAATATAGGTACCCTTGTGGTTATCCTAATCAAAAAAATTTATGAATGTAATGGTTGGTATCCTTGAAAAAATATTTTGTATGAACTTGTTTATTACAAAAATATATTTTTTACAAGGTTATGTTCTCATGCATCAATCCCATTGTATTCCATATTATTCACATTTATAAATATCTAATCCCAATTCTATAACTCATGGTTATGATACATGTCATTTGGGGTATAATATTTGTAACAAATGTTCAGTATCACATTCCATTATTATTATCTTATTCATCATTATTATTATATATTGATATCTCATATGTTTACCCTTACTGAGAATCAGAGCTCACCCTTTTTTATATTTCATTTACCTCAATTATGATGATTTTCATAATCATGAGTACTAAAGTATAGGATAATTATTTCAAACATTTAAGATATATCATGAATTAATAATTATATGTTCTTTATTTCCAAAGGATGTAATCTATTATGGTCCATAGATTTTGGTATTTCCAACTTAAAGAATATCAATATAAATATTATTAATATACATATATGAGAATCCCGGCATGCTATAAAATAATGATTTTGTAGCCCCATAGACACGCCTAGGGAACTTGAACATGAAAATAACTATATATAATTAATTATAACCAATTATATTTAATTATTAAGTTTATTAAACATTCAAATAATTTCGTGAAAGTCACTAGGTTTTTAATGATCACCTTTAAATTGAAAAAAGGGATTATTACCATCCTAGGACCACTCTAGAAAGCATGTGAATCTATATCCTAAAAAATTCAAATAAATAGATAAATAATATTATAAAATTACATGAAAACCCAAGGAAAATTAATTAAGTGCTTTAACTATACTTGAATGATAATTTCATGTAAATAGAAAATGTTAGAGGATGTCCTATCCTAAGGAAGAGTGAAATCCCCATCACTCCTGATTATTCCTCCATGCATCAGTGGGATCTTCAATGAACCCTAAACCATGGAATGAGAGATTTATTTGGAAAGGGAGGTGAAGATAATTTTATTCAAAAATGACATGAACTAAACATGAGTATTGAGGAACTTCACCCAAAACACCCATAATTGAAGAGAAAAAAATGAAAAAAATGGCAGGAATGGATGTTGGAAAAACACACATGAGTGAGAAAAAAGAGGGATAACCTTAATAGTTTTTCCCTATACAAAAAGGAATGAAAAAATAACTTTTTTTATGAAACTGTATATTACTTATAGTTTGGCTTCATAGTTTTACAAACAACATGCTAGTCGATACCAATGAAAAAATTCAGATGTTTGGGTAAAACAATTCACTTAAAATTCACCAACAACACCTAATTGATCGAAAAACCCTACGGAATACCTCGCATGGTTTTTTACAAATGTTCAGAAACCGTACACCATTTTGAATATCCAAACAACACCCAATTATCTCTCCTAATATCCATATGGTTTCGTCAAAACCATGTGCCAAATATTATAGAAAACATTTTCTTGTTGATATTTATCCTGAAAACTCTTTATAAATGGGTTCTACATGGCTTCCCCTAAACCATATCCAATAAACCATAAACCTTATACATAAACATCCAAATCTCAAGATACTTATCTCAATGATCTCAAGACTCACATAATCCTCTGAATTACCTCTTGGGAATTAGAACACATACATAAAAATCATATCATCATTCTCAAACACTCATATTTTCTACATAAATCTAGATTCTCAAAATAAATCAACCCCCATATTAATAATTCATATTCATTGAAAATTTTAATCAATTTCCATAATCATTGGATATTATAAATTCCCCACTATATAAAATCTCATGGAAATAATTTTTTTATTATTTAAATATACTACCTAATATACAATGGTAATAAAATTTTCACCCATAGTCTATGTGATTACATTGAATGATAAAAATTCTTATTGGGCATGGATTTAAATTCATGGTGTTTAAAACATTAAAAAATACACCACATGAATTCATTAACAAAACACGGAGATGGAACTCTCCTAGATCCATTAATAATGAGACTCTCATTGTGTATCATCTAAATGTTCATTCATATAATGGTGATACCAAATATAAATATTAAATCATAACTGATAAATCTATACCACTGTTCTGTTATGCCATTAAAATTTCCCAAAAAAACACCTCTCTCATTCCAGCAATGGTCCCAGTGTAGTTCATAACTCACTACTCTGAGTAACACATTGCATCATTAATCATACATGATAAAAAATTGTTTATCCCACACATAATACAAAAAATAACATCCTATACCATATAATCAAAACTTGAGATCTTTAAATTGACCTTAAAAATCCACATCCACATACGAAACATATTTTCTATGTCACATACAATGTGTTTCTTTTTTTTTTCTCATTCCAAAACATCCAATTATATGTCAAATAACATGTTGATCCTCTTGTATAAGACATTACCTAAAATACATGGTTTAACCCATTATCTTTTCACCTAAATAACCTTTATATGATGAAATTGATCTTAATGGAATAACATGGTAATTTAAACATAACAACTAATATTTGTGAATAATAGTTAGAATTCTCAGGTAGAAAAATAATCATTACCAAACCAATCATTATGATATTCCATAAAATGGTCATGAATACATCTCTAACATTATCATGGTTATATAATTTAAATAACTTAGGATCCTAAATCCAATTATTATTCCCCACTCATCATCATATGTACTCTTTCCCAATACTCACCAATGATTCTAAATTAACTCCATTCCATTTTTTCAAAGTATTAAAATACGATAATGACTAAATAAAAACCAGTTACCCACAACATGGAGACCTCATATGGTGGGGTTACATCACTATTATATATATATCCCACTCACTACCATAATATGAAAATTTTCTCCCTCACCGGATAAAACTAAAAAAAATTACAGCCCGAAGACAACACATCCCAAAACAAAATGATTACCCATTAAAAAAATTACTCATTCTTAAGTTACTTCATGAAACAAAATGTTTTTAATTTATATTTTCCTTTAATATTCACCCAATAAATTCACTAAAAAAATATTTTAATTAGCGTCATTCCCACCAATAACATATTGTGTACTCCCCACCATATATATTTCCCTAAACTACATGTTATGCATGACTTCATCATGTTCACTCACACTCACATACTTTCCACTACAACTAACCCATTCTCATGAATTTCTTCAAACCCATTAACCCTTGGAATTCTAAAATTGACCATTAACACATAAATCAATATGAATTAGACATAACTAACATAATCTACATTGAAATAAATTTCATATAAGTGGAGAACACAATCATGTGACAAATTATACAAGTATATATTCCCCACAAACTTCTCATTAAATTTTTACATATATATTATTAATACCTACTGTATTTTCACTCCTGTAAAAAATATTCACATAACAAAAACCATGCTTATTTAATTCAAAAATGACCTATATAAGGTTAATAGTTCTCCATGATACTTAAATATAATATAACCATGGGATATATTGGAACTCCGTTTCAATATTGGAAATGTTACAATTAGATGTTCTATCACATGTTATATTGTCCATTAAATTAATTTGTTTTAAAAAACTCTTACCCATGACCAAACAAAACTATTATTATTTTATCCACTAAAATTAACTGTAGTAATTCATACATTAACTCCTTAATAAATGGGCCTTCACATTGGAGACATGTCATGTCCCTCACATCCAAATAAATTTATTAGACATCTCCTTGAATAAACTACACACTGGGTAATATTTTGTGTGCACAATTAGTGTACCATGAATCGCATAATTATGCTTCCATTATGTATGGAAAATGAATACATTTTTTAGACCCTAAATTTGGATATATTTGGTATTATAATTCACTAAAAATAAAAATAATTATTTGAAACCAAAGATATATCGATCTCCCTCCTACCCAAAAAGCTACGTCTCAAAGAATATCGCAACCCATGAATCATTTTTTTGTACCCTATTATAAATAAACCATGTAATCAAACAAGGCCTCATTTATAGACATTATCAACCATGAAGAACTGATTCGTACTAAACCTTATATAAAAAAATATCTCCCTTGAGAATAATGATTCGATGTTAAATATATACATAAAAAACAGCACCATTAGAGATGATATTTTTCAAGGGAAACACAAAAAAATCTCAACTAAGTGGAAATCCATTCCATTATACATTGGAAAAAATGTAGGTTTTGTGATATTATTTTGAAAAGGAACATGAATACTAAAATCAAATAATTGGTTCATCAAAAGGGGGACTAGTTCACATGATGACATATAATATTCACATAACCTATTATTCATAAATAATTACATCATCATCATAATATCGAATCTAACCATAGATTCAGATGAAATGATACCAGAAGTATATCAATATACAATGTTGTATGGATGAGAATTCCATAATGAACATATAAGATAAAATGTCCTATGAGATACTTTTTTCAGTTTACATAACTAATAAATAGATTTTAATGATACGAATAACATTCCAAATACTAAAAGTCGTGTAAATCATACATGATTAGTCATTATGCATGAGATGCGTCTTTACTCTATTGTCTAAGAGTCTAAAAATATTAAAATTTATTATGCAACACCATAACTATACCATGAAGTGAAACTTGTATCAACAATAACAAAAAATACTAATTAAAATTAACTAGGACTTTTCTAATACAGAATTCATATTAAACATCTTTTCTTGAAGGAAAATACAAGTATCCATCATAGGATACAACAACTTCTTATACCACCAGCTTATCATATCCCAAATATTATGATTATCGAGAAATATGAACGATTGTAATTATTTATTGTCCCAACACCCCCAAACAATACTAGGTTCCTCGAATGATAGTCACCAATGTATCATAATAGAATATCCCTAGATTCATGATGATACTGACTAACATCTATAGTCTCATTTCTTACTCTAAAGAGATTAAACCACATGAATCAAGGATTCAATAAAATCATAAGTAACAAAATAAAAGACTTCTATAGTTATAAAAAAACATTGATATTAAAATAATTTAAACTTTTTGTTATAAATAAAATGATAATTACTAACAAAAAATGACATATCTCTTGTTATTCGACCACGTAGAAAAAAAATAAGCAAGATAATAAAGAGATAAATAACTAATAAATGTATAATCCATAAAAATTATCTATGTATTAGATTAGATAATTCCTTCTCAATTATAAAGACAAGGTACCCCACTAATGCTGTACATGAATCAAATTGATAGCCTTCTCAGCTACCCAAGTGTAGTGGTGGCCCGATTAGGGTTTCAGAAAATTTATCTATAGAGAACAACCAATGTGGTCTTATTCTATATCATAAATACATTTATATGGGGATTTCATGGGTCATTAAAAAATAAATAAACTATATAAAATAGTTATATAAATAAAACAATCATAGGTCCTATGGTATATTCTTCTAATATATTATTCCAAAATTGATCGGTGTTGAAATGTCTCTACGAGTAACCATCACATTAGGGATACCTATATATGTAACTTGATAACCTTTTTTCAAGACTCCACCACAATGAGTAGTAGAACCTTGGGTGTCACCAGGAATCCCTCTTCCACATTCACAAATGCTAAACCCCATAAAAGAACATATGCTTTTATCATTGTCTGGACAATGTCAAATTCCTATGGGTGATGGCCCTAATAAATATTGTATATAAAGGATGAACAAGTTCTTGGGTGACCTCAAAACTCAAATCGAATAATCCCCTAAATCCCTAACTCACTCAATCTGTCATCCACATATCACATATCCTTTGATGAGCCAATATTGTGAATCAACCTAATACTAGGGGTATGATAAAAATCTATCAAGGGGATCCAAAAATCACCCTTGAGATACCAAAAATTAGTATATATAGATATACTCTCTTCTGAATGTTCATATATAGACTCAAATCCTTGGATTCCCATTAATAAAAAATATTCTAATTGTATATATTATTTTTTTACCGTGATAATTGTTTGAAACACCCTAAGACAATACAATATTTTAATTTTGGAATAAGATTAATTTTGTTGATACCTTCATTTATGTTCAATACCATGTTAAACATATGCTATACACAATAATGTGTTAAATTTCATTACATGCAAGATCATATAATATTTTCATTTAATGTATAATATATTTTAAATATATTTTTTACACACTTATATATTTTTTAAGAGAAAAAAATATTCAGAATTTTGAATATAAAAATTATCATTAGGGGACTGTTTGGTATATTTTTTATAAGATTTGTGTTGTAATGAATAGTGAAATTAATTCATTTTCATTAAAAACACATTTTTATTAAAAATATATTAATGATAAATTATTTTATGAATTTTTTTTAAGTGAAGTAGTTCAATTATATATATATTAAACAAATTTAGATCATTTGAATCATTTTAATATTAAAATTAAATATAAAAACATATTGAAATTTTGATCATTTTTACTTTAAAAACATGATTTCTATCCACGTTTGTAGGATTACTATTAAAATTTATTATCACACTTATATGATTTGAATTTTGAGAAAGGGAATTCATGGTTGTAATAAGTATATTTATTTTTTTAAATAGTATCTATATATTTTTTTTAACAAAAAGATTAGATATGTTGAATTAAATTAAATTTGGTGATAATGGTAAAATTATGCTTTAAATGATAAATAAATTCCAAAAATTTGATTATTTAGTTACTAATCAACTAAAACAAATGATATGATAATTATTAAATGTGATGAAAATTGATTGAATTAATTTTTTTTATTTATTGTTTAGATGAATATAAATTTTCACACATCTTTTAAGTTACTATATTTTAATTCAAATATTGTTTTGACATATTTAAAATAAAATTTTAATTAATATAATAATATTTATTATTCTTATTTAATAAAAACATATATTTTACTAAATTATTTTAAATTAATTAAAAAAGTATATTATACACTAATATTTTTAGGTTTTAATAAATATTAAATAAATTATACGATAAAGGTTAACTGTGATTTAAATTGATTAATTTATTTTTTATAATTATATATTAGATGAATTTATAATTTTACACATTTAATAACATAATATATTTTAATTCCAATATTTTTATTATTATTAAATTAAAACTAAATAATTAATGTAAAAATTTACATTAATGTTAATTTATAATAAAAAATATATGAATAAATGATTAAAAAATAATAAAAAAGAATAAGATATAATAAAATTTTTAAGTGTTAATAAATATTAAATATAATCCATTAATGGCTCAATGTTTTTTATAATTATCTTATTTAACCATACTTTATAAAAACACTATTAGGACATTTCGGGTTAAAATAGTGTTTTTAGGCATTATATGCTTCTGTTTTAAAATTAATTTCAAACACACCATGATTTTTTATGTTTTAAATTAGAAAACATATTAATAAATAAAAAGAGCTATATTACCTAGTAAATATCAATTTATTGTAGTCTTCTGTGAAAATTGTGTAGGTTAACCAGATACTTTAATAAAAACTAAAATACTAAAATATTGGAAAATTAGAATTTATTGATAAATTTTTAAAAAATGAACTTATTTTTGTGTTGTGGTTGTTATAATAAACCATTATTCAATACTAAACAGTATGTTTTTATTTTTGGGGAATATTAGGTAAATGAGACCTCCCATTAATGTATACCTTTTGGTATTTACAAGACTGTCACTCCTCCTCTACTATAAAAATGAATTCACACTTTCCCTTCCTCAAACCTATCAAACCACTTAGTTTTGGACAATATCTACCCAACTAAATCCCCAATGTATAATCCTTCTTCATTGAGTCATCAATTTTGGTAAAAATAAATCCAAGTAATCCTTTTAGTGTAACCCAAAACAAGTGATCAAAGAATAGGTAACAACATTCCCCTAACTATATCTTTTTATATTAATCAACACCAAATAAAATATTCTTTATTAGGTAATATATAACAATAAAATTAAAAAAAAATACTAGGATGTTTTTATAATAAATATTATACCTAAAATAACACTAAATTAAATCTAATATGTAACAAACATACTATTTATGTGTGTGAATAACAATCGCATTACGAAACGACTGTTGTTTGTTTTTTATTACCACCATTAATGGTTGTGAATTATGATGGAAAATATATTTATATATTTTATATATAATATTTTTTATGTAGTTATTCTTTTTTTACTAATTTGTGTAACAAACCATTATAATTTTTATTTTTTGTAAATAGGATGACATAATTTGTTTGAGTGTAGACTACCGCCTTATAAAAAGCGATGTGATTAATTCATATTATAAATGGAAATTGTAAAGGATGGTTTTAATTTAAAAAATGTAACATAAAAGAAATAAATCTGATATTAATCAAATAATTACTTTTATTCAAATAAAATATATAATTATCTTTATTAACCTTTTCACACAATAAAATTTATAATTTCAGTCATAGACACGTGGACTACCACCTCATTGACACGATGTGTTCACATTTTAATAAATTAATCCAATTTTAAAATATATATGATTATGTAAAATTTTATTTATGATGTAATTAATATTTTTCATAGATATAGTTTTAATAATCATTTTTTACATGATCTCCACAAAAAATTGGCAATGTTACTCATGTGTACATACGACCAACCCTCTCCATGATTGCAACATTGGTTAATTTTCATAAAAATATTTCATTATTTTTTTAAAAGTAAAATTTAATATAAAAATCCTAATAATTACATATTTATTATTATGGGGATGTTTATATAATTACCCATTGACCATAATCGATCTAATAAAGCTTTTTTGATACTTAGATTGAAAAGGTGAAAACACCCATTGTAAACCTAGTTGTTTAAGTAGTTGTTTACATCATGGTAATAAGTGATGTCAAAGTAATAATAAACATGAAAAATGTTATAAGGAAATTAAATAATCAATATATTTTTATTATTCATGAATATAATTACCAAGATGACATGTCATATTCAAAGAATTAAATTTTTCTTCACATTACATTCTATTGAGACTTATTTTTTATTATGAAACAATTCACATTTATATGTCGTATATAATTCCCATTAACATGTTATAATGAATCTACATATTATCATGATATTCTATTTTTTATTTAATTTAATTACTTATTGGGGATTTTGGTTTAAATTATTCAATGTGGAATGGGACACATTGGAATCATTCGAGATTATTATTCTCAATAATGTTTTAATGATATTTAAATTGTATTTCTGTTTATCTTCATCAAGAAACCTTATTGTAACTTATCCTCCACTGGGTAATTATTTATAAAACCATATTATTTATTCATCACAAATATTTTAGGACCTGCTATGTTTTTTATTAATTAAGTCAATTATTCTACATATTAGGAATGCATTGGATTTCATATGTGACGGGTGGGAACTGCCATAACACCTTGATGCATCAGTTGGATTCATGTGTCAAGTTATATATGGTTTTGGATGAGGCATTACCCATTTACAAACTTAATGTAATTATGTCTTGAATGTATTATATTCTTGTCATGATACCTTGGTAGTGTTATATTATTGTCATGATTCCTTGAAAAAACTACATTCTTGGCATGAATCCAAGATGATATGTTTTTGATATCCATCATTATGTATTCGATCATTACATATTAAGTTATTTTTATTCAATATTATTATTCAATTAGTTATAATATCCATGGTCGAGTTTCATTATCAAATTATTTATTGAATGGAATGTGTTATTAGTCATTTATCATTCCATGTTGATTTGTTCTCATTGATTTGTTATTTAATACTTCATGTATACACTTATTGATCATTTTATCTCACCCTCATTATGTTTACATTACCAAGGTTATGAATATAAATCCACTGATTGATTTTCCAAGGGACTGTTTATTTCATTTTATTATTTATGATGTTTAGAGTTTCATTTTCCCAATATATTATGATTATCATTTGGTAATATACCATTCCCAAACTGCTAAACTAATGGGTCTTTTAGTTTTTTATTCATTTTAATAATTAAAATTTGATTATATAATCCATAGGATATGGTCTTCTTAGGTTTCGGCATTACAGTTCGTATCAAAGGACGTTTTGTAGCATCCATAGAAACCTTATTTAAAAATCGGCTATTAGAGAACATAACCCTACGTTAGAATTTTATGATAAGTATATAAAAACATCCTTGAATTTTTTTAGGATGAAATTATATGTGTCTTAAAATAAATACATCCATGTCTAGAGACTACATGTGGATGTGGTTCATGAACAAATTTCACTAGGAGAAACAACTCTAAAAATGTGTAATAGGCTTGAATCAATGTAGCTTAGTATAAGAAAACATGCCTTACTAAAAATCTAGATTGACAATCCTAGAGTTTATTCGTACAATGATTCATACTGTCTTTACACACTATTATAAATTATTTAATTATATCCCCAAATAAAAGATGTTTCAGATAATAAGAATATTTATTAATATGTGAAGTGCCCAGATCAGTGTGAATCACTGAGAGGGGGAGGGGGTGAATCAGTGATCCTTTAAAACTTTTTACTAATTGATTCTTTATCAATTAAACCTCTATGGCTGGTTAAAGCCTCGATCCACTCTTCTTGTATATCTCACCTTTCCTCGAATGATGCAGTAAATATAAAGGCACAGGACACAAGGATTTACAAGGTTTGGCACCAAAGGCCTACATCCTTGCCATGCTCTCCCAGCATGGATTCTCCGATTATAACTTGTTAGAATTACAATGGTCGATACAGCTTCCCACTGTATCTCTCCTGAGTCCCACAGGAGGGTCTTTATACTGCGTCCCACAGTGTTACCAGAGTCCCACTGGCCTGCTCCAGAATCCCACTGAAGACTTCTTCTCCCTGAGTCCCACAGGGTCTTCTCCTGGCTCCTCGAGTCGCACGAGTAGCTCTTCTTCACTTTAAGCTTCTTCAAGTATCTTCAGCAGTCTGGGATAAAGACTGCTGGCCTTGCTCTATACCTCTGATCACTTGAGTTGATCAGGTCTTCTCGTCTTGCTCAGGCTTTATCTCCTTCTTCTGAGGATGACCTGGCTTCTCTCCAACTACTGAATACTCAGACAAATAACATCTTTTAACTTCAGTCTGGTCCAGTCTCACATCACATCAACTTCATGCACTGAGTGCATGGCAACTCTGAATCTTCATGCACTGATAGCATGGGTTCTCAAATCTTCAAGAACTGTTGTTCCTGGACTCCTCAGATGCACACCACTAATTTATCTTTCTTCACGTGTGAACGTGCATGCATGCATGCATGCACTTCCCTCTTTCTTCTCTTGGTGCAATAAACCCACAAAGGGTGTAGTATCTTTAAGCACACACCAGCTTCTCACCTGTTCACACAATTTATTCAATTTAATTACACACTTGAATGTGTGTTATACTTTAGTGTGGATGTTCTCCTTCTTCTCCTTCTTAGTGTGTACACACCACTTAGCACACACTAAGGTTCGGCCTTCGTTTGTTTTGCACACACAATTTGTTCCACGTTTTTCATGCACTTAAGCTTGGCCTCTTTCCTCTTCTTGCACACACACGGCCAAGATGTACTCTTCCACTTTGTACAAACACTTTGTTTTTTCTCTTTTAATCTTCAAGTGTGCACAACCAACCCGTAGGGTCTTCCTCACTTGGCACACACACAAGGTGTGGTCTCGGCCTCCACTTCTTCTTGCACACCTAATTGGATACGGCCTCTTCACTTGTTGCACACACACAAGAGAAGTGGTGGCCTTCCTTCTTTACTGTGCACACACAAGAGGCAAAACCTCGGGTCTTCTTCCCCACTTTAGCACACAAGGCACTAAGGCCTCGGCCTTCTCTTCTTCTTCAAAGCGCGCTAGTGCAATGAGTGCAAGGGACACTTCTTCTTCAACACTGCCGCGCACGGTGCTGCAGCCCCGGACCACACAAGCCTCAACCAACCTAGAGCTCACAAAAGATGCGGCTCGGGTTGTGCAAGCCTCAAGAGTGCAAGAGCACCTTGGGTGCACAAGCTTCTCCTGCCGCGCAAGTATGCGGGCAGGGAGAGCTCTTCCTGTCGCGCAAGTGATGCGCACAGGGAACTCCTTTGGGCCTCGGGTGGCACCGGGACTTCAGCCGCGCAAGTGGGATGCGCGGGGCTTCAGCTTCGCGAGGTAGAGCTCTCACGGGACTCGGATTTTCAACAGAGTTTCAGCAAGCACAATGAGAGCCTCACCTCTCTTTTTATAGGCAGAGACGTCTCAGATCATCCGCGTGCGATAAATCTTTGATCTCCCGAAGATTTCGGATCTTCAAGATTCTTTGAAATCTTCTTTTCTTCTCTCTGTTTCCACGCGGGTTCATTTATTTTTCATTCCTCTACGTGCATGCGCATGCCAATGCATGCATACCTTCGTTTAAAAACAATCCACGCAAAGCACGAATACACCGAGGCCTCGGCACTTCGTTTTCCTTCGGCCTTCATCGAATTCCCTCATTTGTTGCATGCACGTGTATTTTAAAGCATGGATCGGTTCAGTGTGGCCAGACGAACCTCAAGGACACTTAGGCTTCGTCAGAGGTGGTCGGATACTCAAAATCCATCTTCGGAAGGCGCCTGGTTCGAAGGTGGCTGCGGGAATGCTCGGGGAGGCCTCAGCCGAGCTCGGGGAAGAGGAAGACTCGCCGGCCGTTGGATCGGGCGTTTGAAATACATCGGACGGCCTGGATCTGAAGATCTCGCGCGGGATCAGATGTGCGGCTTAGATCGTCCGCGCGATGAGTCGGACGGCCAGGATCAGATCCTGGGCGAAATTTTCCGTCCCACATCGAAACGCCTCGCGGTTTTGCCGCGGTTTATTACCCTGGCGCTGCCCGCTACTCGCCAGTTGAACTTCTCCCCTCCCGGTGCCGCCCCGCACCGGGTTCTCTCTGCGGGCGCGCTCTGCGCCCACTCTACTCCCTGCGGGCGCGCTCCTAGCGCCCACTATGCATCCTCCGGGCGTGCGGGTTTCACCACCGCGTGTCCTCGGGGGCTTACACACGGCCCCCCCTGCCGCGCTCCTCCGGGCGTGCCCCAGGCGCCCATGCAGTGTCCTACGGGTGCGCCCCTGCCTCAAGGATGCTGCCCTGGCCTTGAGGGTTCCCCATGGGCGTGGTGACCTTGAGTCCCACATGTGCCTTGGGTGATGACCCTCAGCTGGCCTCCTTGGTGGCTTATTTTTTGCTTAAATATACACTAAGTATACAAAGTACTAAGTGTAAAATGCCAAATGCAACAACTCTAAGACATCCTTCTACATTTCATCCCTTCTCTTCTTCATTAGAATTCCTCAAATCTCCTCAACATATATTCATTACTTAGGAGTGAATTCTTGAAGGTTCTCCATCAACCGAAGCTCCTGAATCAAATAATTCTTCAATGTTCTTCATTGATCCAATCAGAGATCAATTGGATCTTCTTCACATTCACATGCACTAATAGTTAGTACATGGACTTCTTTAACGCACTTCACCCACTTAGAAGTTGTGGATGGATCTCTTGCTTCTCCTCATGCATTGTCAATGCAATGCATGGTCTTCAAACATTGGTGTGACTTTGTATCATCAGGATACAAGTTCTATGAATTTAAAGAGCAGCTCAACAATCGTCAGATGTGCATGGAGAATGTTTCAACCACAATTTACAATACCACTTAGTGAATCTCCTAAGTGACATGCATCTTAGTACCATGGCCATTCTCCTTCACCACCAACACCATCACAACCTTTGGCATTCACATCTTGACAATTCTTGACATCCATTCATTCTAAGACAACAACATGTCTCATTGACCACAAATGCAACACAGTGCACTTCAATCTCCCCCTTTGTATTTGTTGTCAATACACCACTTCAGCACATATGAATGGGTCAATATGTGTGCCAATATTTTCTCCCCCTTATTGGAAATCAAATGCAAAGGTGTGGTGTGGTTCTCTTCCAAAAATATCTCTTCCTCCCTTCAAATAGCATCTTCTTGAAAAGCACTAAGAGAGGGATGATGCCACATGTTCTCTTTAGCAAAGAACCTTTAGTAAATCAACTCTAAGTCTACTTGGGATAACCCGGTGTAGAAAACAAGAGTGATATAACCAAGGAACTCAATGCTGTCCATAATTCTCTACACATGTGAGATCATGCTTAGGGGTTTGAAATTTTTCAGATATAACAATGAATTTGCTAAATCCTGCACAACTTCACAAAACTCATTAGAAAGTTCAGTGCAAAGATAAAGCTCCCCCTTTCATCCATTTGTCTTCAATCCATACTCCCCCTTAATTGAAAGGATAAACTCAATTAAGAAACAAGGGATGAATGTATGATTGGAATACCTTCACTTTTCCTCAAGATGATATCAAATCTTAGAATACCATCTTCTCCAGATTGGCTCCCCCTCAAGGGGTGCACTCCATTCTGTCCAAACCACTCTCTAGATGAGAATGATCATCATCTTCAATTCCCTGCAATGTTAGCACATGTAAATACCAGAAGTATAAGGGAATAAGATGGAACCTCCTTGGTTCATCAATGTGAACAACAAGGTTGAGAAGATTCTCTCAACAGAGATGTCCCATTTTCACCATTCTTCACACTTGCACATCTGGTCTTCTTTGATGTTTGTGATGGTGTGGATCTCAACACATCTTCATGTGAAATCTTCTTCTTCCCTTTTGCCTTAGCAATTGCCAGAACATTATCTTCATCTTTTTGCAGATCTTTGGAAAGTTGCAACTGATTTGGCCATATGACTAGTAAATCATTTGGAAGAGTGGCCTCAGTTTTGGAAATTTCACATGGTTCCTTTGATGCTATCAAGCTACCTCTCTTAGGCAACTTGTTTTCAATCAATCCCTTCTGCTTATTTTGGATTGATTGTCTGTTTGAGTTCAGTTGGCTTCTATTTATTTCATGGCTTGTTTGCAAAGATCCATGGTATGACCTTTCTTTCCACAGTAGAAGCATATTTTCTTGGTGGTCCTTCTAGATGACTCACCCTTCTTGGATTTAGACTCTAAGGACTTCTATTCCTTTTTCAACATCTTCTTGGGAGCTTTTTCAGCTTTCTTCTTCTTGCTTCCCAAGGATTCCTTTTTAGCCAGGTTTAGTGATCTTATCTTCTTTTCATCTTTGGATACAGTTGGAGATTGACATGTATCATTTTGACCACTTTTGCAAACATCCCAGATGTTGTCAAGCAATCCAAATCTGTTAGCAGTAAACAGATGTCTCTGGACCTGTGGATGCTGCTTCTTTTCTTCCGGCTTGCTCCCCCTAGGCATGGGCTTCCTCTGTGCTTTGTCATTCAGTGGATTGTACCAACAATCCTTTGCACAATGCCCATACTTGTTACAACACCAACATTGACCCACAAATCTTGACCTCTTGTGTACTTCTGATTGCTGGGTACTTTTCATGACAAGTTGTGTTGTTTCAGGAGAGCCCTACTTCTTCACCTTCCTCATCCAGATGGATGAAACCTTCTTCTTAGAAGATGTTGCACTTTCACTAGAGGATGCCCTTCTTTTAGAATCATCCTTCTCAATGCTCACTTGAGTGGCAACATTTCTTCTACCAGCTGACTGGGAGGTTTTGGCTTTGGGTGATTGCTGATTTTTCAATATCACCTCAAGTTCTAAGCACTTCATGTTGAGGGAGTTCTTCTCATCCTCAACAAATCTTAGCCTAGCTTCCCAATTCTGTTTCAGCTGTTCCATCTGGTCATCATGCACCTTCTTTATTTCATGCAATGTGTTGTCAAGCTCCTTCACCCTTTTGACTTTTTCTTCAAGTTGAGCATCTCTGACAATCATTGACACTCTATGCAGCTTCTCCAGTGCATGGAACACTTCTTTGACCATTATCTTAAAGAATTCATTCTCAGAAAGGCTTCTTTGCAATTCATCAGCAGTGTCTTCATATCTTTCATTGCAAAGAGATATTGTTTCATCTTTGGCATTTACCAGCTTTCTGAGAGTGTTGGTTATGCCAACCCTTTTAGCCAGCTGATCTTCCATACCATTGGCTTCTTCTTCTAGCTGTGATTTTTCTTCATGAAGATCATGGATGCTTGTAGCTATACACTTTGCCACTTCCATCGGAACTGTCTTCTGAAGATATTTGAGTGCACTCTGAAGATCATTCATTATTTCAACTTCATCACAGCTAGGACAGGCTTTCTTCATCTTCTTGGCCTGTTTCTTCTTTCTATTTTTCTGAGTCTTGGCAGATATCTCCATTTGAGGCTGGTCACTCATTTCCTCAAATCTGCACTTCATAAAGACTCTCTTGGATCTTTTAGAGGTAACCTCCCTTTGATACCAATTGAAGTGCCCAGATCAGTGTGAATCATTGAGAGGGGGAGGGGGTGAATCAGTGATCCTTTAAAACTTTTTAATAATTGATTCTTTATCAATTAAACCTCTATGGCTGGTTAAAGCCTCGATCCACTCTTCTTGTATCTCTCACCTTTCCTTGAATGATGCAGTAAATATAAAGGCACAGGACACAAGGATTTACAAGGTTCGGCACCAAAGGCCTACATCCTTGCCATGCTCTCCCAGCATGGATTCTCCCATTATAACTTGTTAGAATTACAATGGTCGATACAGCTTCCCACTGTATCTCTCCTGAGTCCCACAGGAGGGTCTTTATACTGCGTCCCACAGTGTTACCAGAGTCCCACTGGCCTGCTCCAAAATCCCACTGAAGACTTCTTCTCCCTGAGTCCCACAGGGTCTTCTCCTGGCTCCTCGAGTCGCACGAGTAGCTCTTCTTCACTTTAAGCTTTTTCAAGTATCTTCAGCAGTCTGGGATAAAGACTGCTGGCCTTTCTCTGTACCTCTGATCACTTGAGTTGATCAGGTCTTCTCGTCTTGCTCAGGCTTTATCTCCTTCTTCTGAGGATGACCTGGCTTCTCTCCAACTACTGAATACTCAGACAAATAACATCTTTTAACTTCAGTCTGGTCCAGTCTCACTTCACATCAACTTCAAGCACTGAGTGCATGGCAACTCTGAATCTTCATGCACTGATAGCATGGGTTCTCAAATCTTCAAGAACTGTTGTTCCTGGACTCCTCATATGCACACCACTAATTTATCTTTCTTCACTTGTGCACGTGCATGAATGCATGCATGCACTTCCCTCTTTCTTCTCTTGGTGCAATAAACCCACAAAGGGTGTAGTATCTTTAAGCACACACCAGCTTCTCACCTTTTCACACACTTTATTCAATTTTATTACACACTTGAATGTGTGTTATACTTTTGTGTGGATGTTCTCCTTCTTCTCCTTCTTAGTGTGTACACACCACTTAGCACACACTATGTTTCGGCCTTCGTTTGTTTTGCACACACAATTTGTTCCACGTTTTGCACGCACTTAAGCTTGGCCTCTTTCCTCTTCTTGCACACACACGGCCAAGATGTACTCTTCCACTTTGTACACACACTTTGTTTTTTCTCTTTTAATCTTCAAGTGTGCACAACCAACACGCAGGGTCTTCCTCACTTGGCACACACACAAGGTGTGGTCTCGGCCTCCACTTCTTCTTGCACACCTAATTGGATACGGCCTCTTCACTTGTTGCACACACACAAGAGATGTGGTGGCCTTCCTTCTTTACTGTGCACACACAAGAGGCAAAGCCTCGGGTCTTCTTCCCCACTTTAGCACACAAGGTACTAAGGCCTCGGCCTTCTCTTCTTCTTCAAAGCGCGCTAGTGCAATGAGTGCAAGGGCCGCTTCTTCTTCAACACTTCCACGCAAGGTGCTGCAGCCCCGGACAGCGCAAGCCTCAACCAACCTAGAGCTCACAAAAGATGTGGCACGGGTTGTGCAAGCCTCAAGAGTTCAAGAGAACCTTGGGTGCGCAAGCTTCTCCTGCCGTGCAAGTATGCGGGCAGGGAGAGCTCTTCCTGTCGCGCAAGTGATGCGCACAGGGAACTCCTTCGGGCCTCGGGTGGCACCGGGACTTCAGCCGTGCAAGTGGGATGCGCGGGGCTTCAGCTTCGCGAGGCAGAGCTCTCACGGGACTCGGATTTTCAACAGAGTTTCAGCAAGCACAATGAGAGCCTCACCTCTCTTTTTATAGGCAGAGACGTCTCGGATCTTCCGCGCGTGATAAATCTTTGATCTCCCGAAGATTTCGAATCTTCAAGATTCTTTGAAATCTTCTTTTCTTCTCTCTGTTTCCACGCAGGTTCATTTATTTTTCATTCCTCTACGTGCATGCGCATGACAATGCATGCATACCTTCGTTTAAAAACAATCCACGCAAAGCACGAATACACCGAGGCCTCGACACTTCGTTTTCCTTCGGCCTTCATCGAATTCCCTCATTTGTTGCATGAACGTGTATTTTAAAGCATGGATCGGTTCAGTGTGGC
Organism: Viscum album; assembly: GCA_963277665.1. Taxonomy (NCBI): domain Eukaryota; kingdom Viridiplantae; phylum Streptophyta; class Magnoliopsida; order Santalales; family Viscaceae; genus Viscum; species Viscum album. The sequence continues at coordinate 1,921,413,262 of OY728119.1, forward strand.
CAGACGAACCTCAAGGACACTTTGGCTTCGTCAGAGGTGGCCGGATACTCAAAATCCATCTTCGGAAGGCGCCTGGTTCGAAGGTGGCTGCGGGAATGCTCAGGGAGGCCTCAACCGAGCTCGGGGAAGAGGACAACTCGCCGACCGTTGGATCGGGCGTTTGAAATACATCGGACGGCCTGGATCTGAAGATCTCGCGCGGGATCAGATGTGCGGCTTAGATCGTCCGCGCGATGAGTCGGACGGCCAGGATCAGATCCTGGGCGAAATTTTCCATCCCACATCGAAACGCCTCGCGGTTTTGCCGCGGTTTATTACCCTGGCGCTGCCCGCTACTCGCCAGTTGAACTTCTCCCCTCCCGGTGCCGCCCCGCACCGGGTTCTCTCTGCGGGCGCGCTCCGCGCCCACTCTGCTCCCTGCGGGCGCGCTCCTAGCGCCCACTATGCATCCACCGGGCGCGCGGGTTTCACCACCGCGTGTCCTCGGGGGCTTACACACGGCCCCCCCTTCCGCGCTCCTCCGGGCGTGCCCCAGGCGCCCATGCGGGTGTCCTACGGGTGCGCCCCTGCCTCAAGGATGCTGCCCTGGCCTTGAGGGTTCCCCATGGGCGTGGTGACCTTGAGTCCCACATGTGCCTTGGGTGATGACCCTCGGCTGGTCTCCTTGGTGGCTTATTTTTTGCTTAAATATACAATAAGTATACAAATTACTAAGTGTAAAATGCCAAATGCCACAACTCTAAGACATCCTTCTACATTTCTTCCCTTCTCTTCTTCATTAGAATTCCTCAAATCTCCTCAACATATATTCATTACTTAGGAGTGAATTCTTGAAGGTTCTCCATCAACCGAAGCTCCTGAATCAAATAATTCTTCAATGTTCTTCATTGATCCAATCAGAGATCAATTGGATCTTCTTCACATTCACATGCACTAAGAGTTAGTACATGGACTTCTTTAACCCACTTCACCCACTTAGAAGTTGTGGATGGATCTCTTGCTTCTCCTCATGCATTGTCAATACAATGCATGGTCTTAAAACATTGGTGTGACTTTGTATCATCAGGATACAAGTTCTATGAATTTAAAGAGCAGCTCAACAATCGTCAGATGTGCATGGAGAATGTTTCAACCACAATTTCCAATACCACTTAGTGAATCTACTAAGTGACATGCATCTTAGTACCATGGCCATTCTCCTTCACCACCAACACCATCACAACCTTTGGCATTCACATCTTGACATTTCTTGACATCCATTCATTCTAAGACAACAACATGTCTCATTGAAAACAAATGCAACACAGTGCACTTCAATATGTTTTTTCAATTAATGTTATGTTATATTCTATATATAGAATTATAAAATTATAATAATTTTATGATCTAATGTAATAAAAAACATTTTATAGAAATGGAAATTTATGTAATAATCATATCAACAATCAGGGTTAATGTACAGGTTTCCCTACTGGGAAAGTCAATGTAGCTAGTGTCAGAATAAATAATGTTAAGGATATATTGGGGAAGGTTAATCAAGTTATGACACATAACCTTTCCCATATGGAGAAAATTGTTCCACAACGAGACTATCCCATGTTAGATTGATTTATATGATGGTGGTACATCCATTAATGGTACTATAGATTCAATTATAGATATGAAATGGTTTATGTATTTGGTGGAAGATATTTGTGGTGTTGGGATGTGGTCAAAAGGAATAGGTTACATGTGTAGTGTGTTGTCTCAAAGAAAATTCCCAGCATTGTTGGCCAATGATCCAAAATAACAGGGAAGAAGAGGAGATAGATCACATGGAATGTAATGACTTAAAGGATGTATTCATAAAAAAATACTTCCCTTGTGAGGAATAAATAGAGATTAATAGAAACTTCTTATGTTTAATGAAAAAAAGAGGAAGGAATTTTTGTAGAGTATGAAGCTATTATTATATGTTAAACAATGTAAGATAAGTATTTCTTACACAACATTGAATGAGATATGAACTAAATATTTGAAGGCCTTAAGACAAATATTTGAAAGGAATTAATATTCTAAATATTTTCCTCATATGATGAAATAGTTAATGTGGTATCGAGGAATAAAATGAATTCTCTTGGTCTTAAGGAATCATAGTGAAAAAATTAATTAATAGTATAGTAGAAAGAAATGTGGATACAGGGAAAATAGGAATGATGGATTTTATAACATGTGATACTTTTGGTAGGAATCTCCTTGATACATGCGTAAAACGGATAGGAGATTGCTTCATGTGTGGATAAAAATGCCACAATGCAAGGTATTGAAATTTATGAAAAGAATTTTATAATGATCAATGGTTCTAATGTAATAATATGAGGAACTATGAAAATTTATTCACAAATTTTCATGAGAATATACCCCAGAAGATGTTAATGGATCAAGGGAAAGAATTTGTTATTGATAAAACTAGAGTGGTGGTACTTATTTATTCATAAATTTGGATCTAAGAGATATATTGTAATAGTATTTTATTTATAATGTTCTCAACATATGATTAATGAAATATATAAATATTTTACTACCATACTTTTTCATTGATGATTTTATATCATACGTTGAATGATGTCATGGAAAAGTTATTCGGTAGTATGGTAATCTGTTTGGATGACACGTGGTTGAGGGAACGAAAAAAGTTAATACATTCCAAAAGTTGAGACAAGTTTATTTGAAAAAATTTAATATTTATGTGGATAATGTATATTTGATAATTATAAATTTAAAGGTAATGATTCTAAAGTATAGGATTATGTGCTTTTTGAAAGGTCAAGATATTATGAAATGCTTTATTCTAAACATTGTATGTGCCTTTATAGGGAAATTTATTATGTCACCATATGATGAAACTGGTGTTATGAAAAGAAGTATAAATATTTCATGGAATGACAAGCGAATATGACTATTCATAATGAAATGTACAATTTAATTACATATACATATATTTCTAGAGAGTTAATTAATTCCAGAACTATAGGAAAAATGATACTGAAACTAATAATATTGTTCTTGTATGTTCATTTAAAATGAATCAAATGACCCCTTAGAAAATCATAGATTTATGGCATTGTGATTGTTAAAATTCTCCTAACCATGCACATTATCACTATCCATTAAAACATTATTGTTAGATTTTTCTTATGTAACCATGTCTCCATTTCACACCTATGATCTCTTAAAATGGATAATAGTTATGTGGCCATTTTACATTCCTTTATCTCTTATTTAGAAGATGTGATATGAACCATATTTATGACTTGGGGTTTTCAACAGTAATTTTTTTTAAATATCAATCTATTGACTATAGGGATCATTTTTAAATTGGGAGGATATTATTTATTTAAGGATGGTAGAATGTGACTCCTCAAGACATTATAGATTTTTTTTAGGTATACAATTAATATTGTTTTTAGATTTATTTATATGAAACACCATGTTATGATTGTGATATACACTACACTAAGTAAGCTTTCATTATTGACAAGATCATCTTTTACCACCTTTTAATAGAGATCCTATTTTAAAACCAATTTAGACACATTTATAGATTTTTTTTCAGAGAACACATAATTATTAAAATAAAAATTTAAAAAAATTAGGGGGTATTTTTTGTATTTTTCTTTTATGTACAATTTTTTAATAAATAGTGAAAATAGTTCATTTTTTAAAAAATTCCTTATGTTTTAAAAACTTATTTATGTAAATTTATATTATAAATATGGTTTTAATGTAGAAATAGTAAAATTTTACACATATTAAATCAATATAGGTAATTAAATTCAATTTTACAATTAAATTGGATATATTATTTCACTTTAAAATTCCACTTTCTCATAGTGTCTGTGGGATTACGTGAAACATTATTTTCCAAATTATAGGATTTGAATTTTTTTTAATATAAATAAATGATTTTAAATAGTTTCATTTTTTTCCAATAAGATAAATTTAATTTTTTTTAAAAATGATTAGTGAATGGGATTAAAATTAATTTTGTATTTTACAATAAGTTATTTTTTAAAAGGAATTTAACATTAATATTAAGGGAAAAAATTACCTAAAACATGTAAAAAATACCTTAATTTTCAATAGATCATTCATATCCCTTATTGTATCTTATTTTTGTTTTATTGGGATAATATTTATTCAAATTTTCCTATATGATATGATATATAAGCTGAAAATACAAAAAGTTAACATTCCTTAAAATTTACATTTACAAAACAATGAGATATGAAAAAAACCATATTTTTGGTTATACATATCCTTTTAAAAGGTAAATGGGTTTTTTATCATTTTAAATTATATTTACTTTTTAGTGACTAATTAGTCACTTATATTTTCCAATGAAATGCCAATATATTGATCATTTAGTTAATAATCAACTAAAATAAAAGATACTATAAATTTTAAAAGTGCTAAAAATTTATAAAATTATTACCTTTAATTGTTTTTTAGATGAATATATAATTTTAATATTCCGTAAAGTTAATATATTTTATTTCTAATATTGTTTTGAAATTTTTTAAAATAAAACTAAATAAATAACATCCAAATTTAAATTATTCCATTTTATAATAAATTGTATTTTTTTAAATGATGTAAATTAATAAAAATATTATATTATTCCAAATTAGTTTACAAAGTGTTAATAAAAATTAATTTTTTTTATTAATGGGAAAATATATATTTTTGAATTAATATATTGTACAATTGTTTGTAAAATAATTGTTAGCACCGTTAGTGTTAAAAAAGTGTATTTTCACGTTACATGCATTTATTTTATAATTAATTCCCAACATAGATGGGAATTTTATATTTTAAATTATGTATATTTTTAATAATTTAGTGGATATATTTTTTCTAATAAATATATATTTATTTTTTTGTTAAACTCTATAGGTCAGAAAAATATTTTCCTTAATAAAAACCAAAACCATAATATCGAGGAAAATTATATGTTAAGGAAACAAATTATAAAAATGTACCTATTTTTTGTGTGTTGTATATTTTTCCCAACCATTTTACCCCATTAAACAAAAATATTATCAATTTGGAGTCATATTAGGTTAAGGTGACATCCCATTAGTGCATACCTTTTTGTATTTAAAAGAGTGCCACTCCTACCCAATTATAAAAAGGCTTTCAATATCCCCCTTCCTAACAAATCCTAAACCATGTTGGATCTGCCATGTCCTACAAAATTCACTCTCCAATGTCCCTAAATCCCTCCTAGAAGATATTATTTCGGTAGAAATGAATCCAAGGATGTAATTAGGTATAAACCAAAACGAGTTAACCAAAAAAGAGCTAACATTATTCCTTAAGATCTTTAGTTTGAATTCAATTATCCACCCACAATATATTATAATTCCACGATTGTATAAAATAAATTGAATAATCAGTAAATTAGGATGTTTTCATTCTATAATTTATATAAACATAAAATCCCACGTCCATGTAATGGTTAAAAAACAAACTATTTATGTGTACGATGAACTACCACCTCACAAAATGATGATTTTTTGATCTTCTGTTAAAACCATTAATGGTTGGGAATTATGATTAAAAAATGTATATATATGTTATATATTATATTTATTATTTATTTATTATTCTATAACTATTTTATAACACATACCATTACACATTCCATTTTTTGTTAATATGAAAACATCATTGATGGAAGTGTGGACTACCACATACTAAAATTGATGCAATTCATTAACACTATTCATGGAACGTATACATGTTTATTTTAATTAGAAATATTTTAAAAATACTATATAAATATTATATTGAAAGTATATCAAAATTTATAGAAATATAATATATTATTTTCATTATTACCCTTTCCACACACTAAAAAGTGATAATTTCTGTCTTCCACATGTGGACAACTACCTCCTCGACACGATGTGATGACTTATATATCAAAATAATAATATTTAGTAGTATATATGGTTAAATAACTTGTTATTTTTCAAATAATTGTCATTATGGACATATATAGTGTTAGTTAACTAATTTATATAAGGATCAATGAAAAGTGGGAATGTTACTCGGGAATACATACAACCTACCACCTCCATGATTATAACATTAGATCTTTTTTCTTAACCATATTTCATGATTGGATTTATAAGTATAATTGAATTATATATAAGATAATTATTTCAAGAGTATTTCTTTGTATATGTTTATATATTTACCCCCTTGACCATAGTCGATCTAGAAAAGTATTTTTTGTAACAAAAACATAATATGGTCATAACACAGAATGTAAAATTATTTGTTATAGTTGATGTTTAATAATTTGTAATATGTAAAATTGAATGAATAAAAAACAAGAAAATGTTTCTAAATAGTGTTAATAATTAACATATGTTTTTTATTCAATAATATAAAGACACATGTGACAATTCGGACTCAAGGTAACATATTTCTTCTCAATTTACATTCTAGTGAAACTTATTTGGTGTTATGATACAATTCACATTTATGTGGTGTATACACATCCCTTTGACATTTTATAATGAATCTCATTATTCTCATAATATTCTATGTTTCATTCAATTTTATTACTTTATGGGTATTATTATTTAAATTTTTCAATATGGTATGAGACACTTTACAATGTTTAATGATTATATTTCCCAATAATGTTCTAATAAAATTTAAATGGTATTTTCATTCATCAATATCAATAACACTTGTTGTTACTTATACTACACTAGTAAGTTATGGATAAAATAGTGTTGTTTATTCAATATGGATATTTTATGACAAGGAATACTTTTTTTAATTAAATTTATTATTCTACATATGAGGAATGCGTTTGATTCTGTATGAGAAATATGAAGCTCTCTACAACCCCTCGATGTATTGGTATGAATAATGATACAAAAAAGATATTTGTTTGGCAGATACCTTACCCATTTATTAGATTTAGGGAATGATTCATTGAAAGTAATATATTTTTTGGCACAAATCATTAATAGTATAATATTATTTACAAGATGTATTTAATGTATTACATTCGTGGAATGATTCATCGATGATATTTTTTGAGATATATATTGTTATGAATTCCATCATTATGTATTTAGTTAGTGTTATACATAGTGATTATTTAAGTAATAATCTACCCATTTTGAGTTTAATTGTAATTTTTTTGACTAAATTGAATTTTTTATTAGTCATTTACCTTACCTTGTTTATTTATTCTTGATGATTCTTTATTGATTATTTTTTAATTAACATTACTCTGAATTTGGGCTCACTTTATTATGTTTCCTCTCCCAATGATATGAAGATCAATACTTTTAATGAGTTACACAAATATATTTTATTTAATTTTTTTTGTATATTTTATTTAATTTATATTTCCAAATGTATTATGGGTATCATATATTTAATATGACATTCCAAAACAACCATTATGATCATTAATTTGGGATTTGATTCCATGTAATCATGCTGATGTTATGGAATAAGGAACTGACATCATGATTTTTGGTCCGGGTGGTATATAGGTCATTCTCAATTGTCTCAAAGGATCAATGAAATCAATTGTATCTCAAGAATTCCTATACGCATTCCATTTTTTCCTCTGATGCAGGATCCTAGGGTTGAACCCTAGGGATCTGGGAGTGAATCATTATTATAAACACCTAAATCTGGTCATACATGGAATCCAAGCCCAAAAAAATGAGACCGTCTACAAAATATACCATGCATTTCTATAATTATTACTATTAAAATTTGATTCCTAGGCGTCTTTGAAAATTATTATACTTTTGGTACCACATACATATTTTATGGATTCCCCTAACATAACATATCATAAAACATTATACATACCTCGTGATACTGAAAAACCCTCACATGCCACTTTCATCTCAACCCCATCATACAATCACAACATTTTGTGTTCTATGGAGACACTGATCTCTACCAATATCCATACACACCCATTTCAGCTTCTCAAATTCATCACATGATTATGGTAATCCCATATATATTTATCAACCAATAACTTGGATTTGCGATAACTCTCGATGCTTGAAGAAAATATATTTTTTAATGTCATTGTATATAAATCACATCCGCAAATTCCTCACCACGGTGTGACACATTAACACCGCTAAAAGAGCCATATCATGACCCATATTTGGATACATGTTTTTTAATTTCAAATATATTTTCAAAACTAGATACCATCCTATTTAATATCAATAAAAATGTTCTAAACACATGCGATGCATTTCGTCCCTTGCATATAAAGGTCATTCCTCTCAATACATGTCATAATCCTCCTTAGATTTATCTACAGGCTCATACATAAGGGTTTATATGACCTACAAATTTTTTAACTAAGGATATCCCCACATGGGTTCCAATATGTCAAGGCCTTACATTTCAATATTTTCCTCATCCCTCAATAGTTGAAGTGATACAACCATTACACAAGAGGTAATGTTTCCCAAAACCCATGTTCAGTCTATGTAGATCCGTTAATTTAAATTTACATGAAAAATAAAAAATAATAATTTATAACTAAATTTGTCACTACCCTTGGTGGGACATATAAACATCACAAACATTTATAAAATGAATCAATTAAATTGGGAATGAATCAAATACTACCTACATCAATTAAATATTTCCCCACATTATATTTCGAAATGATAGAATCTATTACAAGGCCATCACATGATCACTAAAGCTCATCCAAGAGCTATCCATTCAAAACCATACACCAACCAAACTCTCAGGGTCCAATATCCCATAAATATCTACAAATAATAAATTCTTACTACTTATAATTAATTATAATTTTTTAAAAGAATATTATAAATGAAAAATATTCACCATGCATCAAAATATTGACAGTTACATAAGGAATGGAGTACTATCCAGCTCCATCTAACTCCCATCCCTGTACCCTTTCATATCTGAAACCAAAATAACAAATAAAAAAATTTAATTATTAAAATGTATGTTATAACATGTAATAATTAATTTCCCTTCATACCATTACCAAAACCATGCATATCTATTTCAAAGATATGTTATATATTTCCCACTTTCAAGGTAGAGTGAATTCCCCATCATCTTGGGAGGATTACACCATTCTCCTGTGTAATCATATATTAAATCTAAATCAGAGAATAATATAATTAGATGTTATGGGTAGATAATAGGAGTTGAGGCTGCAGTATTTTGGTACCCATAAATAATTCTCAATATTCTCACCATAAAACATCAGAAATGGAAGAGGAGTCAATGGTTAGGATTATAGGATGCGACGTTAGCCATTACACATGAGGGAGAAGAATGGGCGATCCTTAATTATATTTTCTATTGGGTAAAACGTAAAATAAATTATAATTATTAAAAATAATCTGTATGCAACATGGTTTACCAAACTGTAATCCAATCAATTAATTTGAAATTACATCTCAAGTGTTTTGGATACATTTATTACATCACTTCAGTAAACACACTGCATGGCTTTAGAACCCCTCTATAACACCTCCAAAAGTTTTTCTACAACTCTGTAAAAGCTGTGTGCCAATCCCCATGTCTAAAACATGCTTAGATTTCCATTATATTATATACAGTTTCCTAAAAACCATCCATAAACCATTCTAGTAATTTTTCCACAATATAAATTTACATTACATGCTCAACACAATATGGGTAGTTCATAGTTTTCCTAACCCTTTCAATCCTCCCCATGAACCCATGTAGGAAATAAAAAATCCCCAAAACAAATAACAAAATCTCCAAATAGTAGAATAAGATCCCATTGTACTTCACATTCCTCAAATGATATGTGTTATTATATTTTCATAATATTAAAACTCTAGTATTACCAAAATGAAATCTTATTCTGAAAAAGAACAATATAACAACATAAAAAATAAAATTCCTCATGAATTTTATAACACATATGTACAAATTGGATATTACACTTATATTATAGAGTCATGATATTCAGGATCAAGGATCAATACAAATTCATTTAAATATTTAATAACTTTTTTATTTTAACATGATCTGGAGGTTATAACAATGAGAATATGAATGATGCTAATAATGTAATTTCTTAAGAAACAATAATTTTATTTATTTTTAGTAGTGTAATTTTTTGAATGAGTTGTTCTCCTTTTTATGAAATGGGTAAGGAAGATAAATCATTTGTATTTGAATAATTCTTATATATAGTTCGACATATATTATAAAAAATTCTTAAAATGGAGAATGTTGTGATAATTAAAGTGGATCACCATATAGTTGAAGCATTTATTATAATTATGTTAAAAAAATATATCCATTGACACTAGAAGAAATTAATGGGATTATAGGAATATTCCTAGAGTATAATCGAAATAATCACATAATGACACGTTATGGAGATGGAAATATGGAATTTCACCTAGTCATGATCAATATAATGTTTTCAATACATCATCTAGGTATCAAATGGAATGATTTGAGTGAAATTAATCATATGGAAAATAATATTTCTCACATATTCATTTGCATGGATTATTTTGATATAAAACGTTACCAGGTCATTGATGTTTATAAATATGTGTTAAATAAATTTTTGGGGTAACGAATATTTTTCTTCTGTAATAATGGAAAAAATTGTTTTTCATGACAAATAAAAATTCAAAACAATTTTAATAGAATTGGAATAAATAAAAACCATTTGTTTAAGAAGTTTTTTAGATGATGTTTAAAAATCCATAATTTGAAACTTTAGAAATTCCCAATTTCATTTTGGATAGATAAATGATTATTTTTCATTATAAACTAATGAATAAATTTAGATTACACCCATTTAAATACTTGTTGAAAATTAACTCAAACTGTCACAAAAAATGGATTCTGACTTCCCATATAAATATTGGGAATGTGAATGGAATTTCAAAACATAAACCCAATAATTATTGTCAAAATTTGAATTCAATCCACCTTAATGATTTGAATTTTTCATTGATGGATGTAAAATATAATCAATAGGATTTTAATTATAACAATTATAATGATAATGGAGATAATTCTCCAACAAAGATGAGTTCAACTGGGAATACAATTGGAAAAATGATTAAATTACATATCCAGAATAAGAGTCATCTAGTTTTAACATTATGAAAGATAAATATAAACATAAGATTGTATTTTTCACTATTTAATTTTAAATCATACTTAATTTAAATATTTTAATAGTGGATAAATTAGTTTTAGATACTATAATGAGTAAAAATCCACCATTAATAGACAAAATCCACCCTCAAAATTATATTGATTTTCCTTTTTAACATTTGAATACTTGGAAGAACCATAGAATATGTTAAATAGGACATTATGCATAATCATTACCTATAGTTGATGTTCCAAAATATCATGGTGAATATAATTAACCCAACAAGATTCTAATCATGGCCTCATATTGGTTTCCTACTTATATCACTATCCACCATCAATTGTCATCTTTGATAGATTTCTCAATAAAATTTGTCTTTAAAAACACACATTGCATTTGGGATTCATGTTTATCAATGAATACTTAATTGATTATATAATCAAGATAAATTATTACTAGTTTAGTCGTGTGTCCAATGTTTTTTCAAATAATTACAATACTTCAGACTTTAATTTTTATTCATGATTTATATGCATCATGATGCAATGTATTCGGTGCATTAGATCTGTCATATTGGATTATTTCTACCATTATAATATTCCCCATCCAATAAATGATATCTATTTGGTTATTTCATAAGTTTAGATTATAGTGAATATGTTATTTTTAATTCTATCGAACCATGTAATAATGTTAGGTTAAATATTTCTAACCCCCAATTGGTTATATTTTGGATCAAAATTAGCAGATAATACTATTGCATGATTTTTTACTAATAATCATTGTCTTTTTTTCTCTTCCAACTATTATCAAGGCCACCTATCATATGGTTTCCATCAAAGGGGTAGTGATTCCAAACTAGTACTTATTATAGGATGAATACCAATATATGGATGAGGATTTATATGAAGGTAACATATATTTGTTATTCAATATATCAATATGGGTAAACAAGTAAGATCATAGTGGTTTGTATGTGGGAATATGTTCAATTACATCCAATATATTTATCATTGGAAAATAATAAATATGATTATCATTAGTAATTTATGGGTAATTTATGTGGTTGAAGATAAGTGTGTGGGAATTATACATTCGTATACTATAGTAATTAATCAACTTATACTCCTTGGAATGGTATTAGATACCCAATTGAAGACCCATTACATTAATATGAGGGTTTAAAAGACCATGGTCAATAATAATAAAATTGTAAAAGAGTATTTAACTATTAAAGGGAGAGTTGATGTTTACCTAACAAGGAAATGTATAACAGTGTTCTCTACTGTACTAGTCAACAAGATTTCACTCCAATAGTTGGGTTCCTTCTAGGTCGGAAGATGATAGTCAATAAATCTTGTGATGTGTATGGAATGTCACGACCCATCCCATGGGGCCCGGACATGACTACACCAATCCCGCCTTCCATAGGCTAGGGGTTGGTGACTAGCATCTGAAGTCTTTCCCCAAATAGGGAAGGAATTTCCATGGATATCTATACACACTCAAAAAGTGAAACTGAGGTAAAAAACAAACAAAATTAAGGTATAACAATTAGAGTAATGTACAACCATAAGTAAAACTCAATACTGAAAACCGTGGGCTAGAATAAAAGCCATTGAAACAAAAAATTATGTAAACATATATCGCATCTTTCTTGGTGCTCTACCTGGAGGGTAGTAGCTATCTGTCTGATGTCGAAGAATTGGTTATCGACCTCTCCCATCGCACCAAGCTCCACCATGTACCAGACCTCCAAAGTCTGCCTCGGAGTGCCAGTAGTCTACACCAGACATACATGTGCAGGAAGATCCCTTAAATGGGTGAGTATAACAACTCAGTAGGGGACCCCGAGACCCATGATGGTCTCTTAGGAATCCAAAAATAAAAACATAACAGGAAATACCACAAAAGTAATATTACTAGAATTATATAAATCATCAAGAACATATCAAAAGAGACAATTCACTCTAATTGTATGAAATCAAGGTTACTGATATTGAGATGACTAGTCCGAAAGGCATATCATCTTATCCGTAGAAACTCTACTTCTGACCTATATAGGTCACTGTATGTTGACCGGTATTAGTCAGTAGATGATGACCCGTATTGGTTGCTGGTGATGACCCGTATTGGACGGTGGTGTTGACCTGTATTGGTTGCTGGTACTGACCTGTATAGGTTACTAGTACAGAGGTAAGGATGATTAGTTTTATAGCATGATCACCCACTCAGGAGTTTCTGATGCTGACTCGTGTAGGTCACTCTTCTTCTTCATTATATCGTAGCTAGCCACTAGATTCTCACCCGAATCATGCTTGATCACTGGTAGACTCTACTCCTCAAGCCGATGTTCATATTTCAACCTGTATGACGTCCTGTAAAAATCATACCAAAGGTACCGCCCCATCATTGGGGTCCCAACGTGACAAACAACGCATCGATCAATCGTACAATCTGTGAGCTGTGGTCACTTTTGTAAAAAGGTTCTGGTCAGATTCATGTCTGATCCAACCTAGGTCACATGTCCAACTCCATCAAAACTCACATAGATTATCTTCAAAGGACCACCTAGTCACAAGGGTCCTTATTCCATAGACATTTCATTGATCGGATGCCCAGTCTGTTAGTTAAACACCATTTAGTGAAAAAGGGGTGATTTTTCCTTGGTCTACCCTAGCTTGATCTAAAACGCTGGAATATTACAAATGGACCGCTTCCCAAAATGGGTCCCAAAAGAACTAATGATGTGTCAAATGGACACTTGGATCATATGTTATGGTTTTTTTTATTCATGGGATGGTTGGTTCTGGGCCAGGTCCGAATCTATTAGGCCGGCACAATGCAACAGATCTCAGGGTCTACCGGACACTGCCCGGGTCTAACCTGTTAAGGGTCTACTCGTTTCACTAGGTCCAGCCCATCAGGGTCTGGCTGGATGGTTCATGGGCCTGGGTCGTGGAGGGCATGACCGCTTGGTGGGGAATGACCTACCCGTGCTCGCACGCTGGGCCACATGTCCGGATCATTCGTTCGGACAACATCTCTTGTTGGCCCCACAGACACGGGGCTAATATATCTGGCTAGTGGGGCTCTACCCCACCCCGTGAAACGATCGTCTAGGCGGCTTCCCGGTCTCTAGCTGATGTAGCGTGGCACGGGGCCACGCCCCCTTTTTGTGGTCTGTCGACGGCGCCTGAGGGCGCCGCCCTTCTCCCTACCCAGCTGGCTCGGGCTTGTCGCCATTTTGCACTGTGGTGTGCAACAACATATCGCCTTCCCACCTCCAACAGCTAGTTTCCGCAGGCCTCCTCTAGCCACCACCAGCCGCCACTAGCATGTCACATCAGATGTTCTTTCTGCTGGCCATTTTACGTGATCTAGTATTCGGTTCATGGTTCCATATACACCTACAAGTATCTCGGACTGCTATCGTTATAGTGTGAACCTCTGTCTCGCGATGCCATCAAAATTTGGGAAAGCCATTCCCGATGAACACAACATGAACAAAGCGACAGAGGGTCTGGTCCATGTTCTTGTGGCTCGTTCCCTCCTCGTTAACACGATAACAAGAGGGATAATATTTTTCTATCATTTATGATTAAATAAACTCATTTCAATAATGTTAATTCAAAACCAAACATAAACTCCCTACATTAAGATCTGTTGGAGGTGTTGCGATTTTGTTGGAGGAGCATCCACATTGGATGGTGTCATTAGCATTTGTTGTTCCCAGATCGTTGCTGCCCAATAATTCATACTCCATCCATGTATGTTGCCGCATAACTCCTACATACATTCCTCAACTGATGAAGTCGTGCCAAAACCCCAACCCAGCTCTATTTATGTAGGAGGGGGGAATGAGAGTATTGCATTGGGAAATTAATGAGGTTCATTAAATGAATTAATCAACCTCTTTTAATTCACCGGGGTGGAGTTTTTCAGTTGATGAGTAAATCCATTAAATGGATTGACAAGTCACCGGTCCCGCAACTGTGGTTCATCCTATGGAGAAAAAATAAAATAATGTATCAATTACATGTTATTTTATTATTCTTTAATGAGTCCAAAAACTATCTTTTTCTCTTGACCAAATGTGTTCGAAGTGAAGATTCCCTTAAGCAATTCCTGGCACTGCGGATTCAATGGTTATCTTAGATTTTAATTCTGAGAACCGGTTCAAAATATAGAAAATTATGCCCACACGTTTAATAAAACTACCTAAAAAAGTTTTGAAATTAATTCCGGGCACACCGGGCCTCAGAATCATGCCTATCAATTTTCACATACTCTTAAAAATTCCAAATAATTTTAAAAATATTACAATTACTTTTCAGGTCTTTATATTCTCCCCACCATAGAGAATTACTTCCCCAAAATCTAAACAAGGCTTCATAAACCAAGTGGGGTACTAGGAACACATGTGATCCTTTCACTCCAATGTTCTCTCCTAGAGATTCATATGCAGCCATAGAACGTGTACTAGAGGTATCGACTGCCTATGAAGGATCCTCTCCTATCGATCCATTATCTCCTATGGGTACTCCACAGAAGTCAACCCCATCATAAATCTCCAACTCACCATGGTCGATGACGTGAGATGGTCCATGGACGTATCACCTCTGCTGGGATACGTGGAAGATGTCATGCACCCTCACGAACTGTGGTGGTAGTTCCAAGTAGTATTATACCTTTCTAATCCTTCGAAGTATGTGGAATGGTCTGATAAAACTATGTGAGAGTTTAATACCTCATCCAAATCTCCATAGTCCCCGTTGAGGGGAGACTCAAAAGAATTCGTGGTCCTCCTCCTAGAACTCCAGTTTCCTATGTCGCCTATCATCTTCTCACTTCTATCGGGTTTATATAGTCTCCATCCACTCATGGATGACTTTCACCTTCCCAGTTGTAGCCTATAAAATCTCTAGGCCCATGAGTGCTGGCTCACATGAATCCATCCAGCACACGGGAGATCTGCACGGTCATCTGCACCATGCCTCAAAATAGGCCATACTAATGGTGGAGTGATATCTATTGTTATACGAAAACTCCACCAAGGGTAGGTGGTCCTCCCAATAGCGACCAAAATCTAGGACACATGTATGAAGCATGTACTCCATTCTCATGATGGTTTTCTCTGTCTGACCATCTTTCTGCCGGTGAAAATATGTTCTCAAGCGAAGTTGAGTCCTGAAAGCCTCCTGCAGTCCTTTCCATAGTTGGGATATAAATCATGCATCATTGACTGAGACTACCATCTAATTCACCATGTGAATTCGCATGATATCTTGAACATATCTATTCCCCAAGCTCTCTACTAAACCCTTCTCTCAAATATTAAGGATGTGGAATGACTTGGGGAGTCAGTTTACAATCACCCAAATTGTATCGTACATTCTGGACGTATGTGGTAACCCCTTCATGAAGTCTATCGATATCCCGTCCCACATCTACTCATGTATCTCAAGGTGTTGGGTATAGCCTGCTAGTACCTAGTTCTCATAATTCATTTGCTAGCAAATGAGGCATCTAGATGCTATCTCTGCCGCATCTTTCCTTATCCCTGAGTACTAATGTTGAATGTCCTGATTCATCTTCATCACATCGGAATGTACTTTCAAGGGGTATTATATGGTACTCTCTCAACAACTCCTCTCATTGCACCACCGGTACTACTATACATCCTTTGAAAAGGATAGCGTGCTCCCTAGCTTCAGAATAATCATCTGATGCATGGCTTGAGGATATTTGAGCACCTGTGTTTTTGTAGCGGTTTTCTCTGAGATGCACCTCCCAGACTCGGTGAAGAAGTGGAGGGGAAAATACCATTGAATGGAGGTAGACTATTTCATCTAAATCCACATATGATATTTGAAGCAAGGCTAACTACTCTAAATCCTCATTCAGTAGCTGCGAACTCGATCTTCGACCAAGTGCATCTGCTACTACGTTCGCATTCCCAGGAGTATAGAATATCTCAAAGTCATAGTCCTAGAGGAACTCTATCCAATTCCACTATCTCATTTTCATATCTTTCTATGTGATGATATATCTGAGACTCTTCTGGTCGGAGTAAATAAAGAACCACTCTCCCATCATGTAGTGATTCCACATCTTCAGTGCAAAAACTACTGCTACAAACTTCATGTCGTGGGTCACAAAATTTCTCTCATGATGCCTCAGTTGTCATGAGCCATAAGAAATAATAGAATCTTCCTATATTAATACACAATAGTGTCTGGTCCCTGATTCATCACAGTAAACCACCTAATTAGTGCCCTCCTCTAGAAACCTTGGGATGGTACTGCTAGTCAAGCTATACCTCAACTGTTGAAAGCTCTGCTGGTATGTCTTTGATCACAGGAAGGGTTTCCCCTTCCTTATCAAGGCAGTCATATGTGCTGATAATCTAAAAAAAATTGGGTAAGAACCTCTGATAGTAGTCTAATAATCAAATGAAGCTCTAAACCTCAGTAATAATCCTGGGCAGCTCCCATGAAATCACTTCCTATATCTCTACTAGATCCACTACAACTCTATCTTCATATATTAAGTGTCCCAACAAGTGGAACTTTTGTAACCAAAACTCTCACTTCAAGAGCATCCCATATAATTGGTTCTCCGAGAGAGTGTCAAGAACTATCCTCAATTGTAGAGCATGGTGTTCCTCAGATACTGAGTACACCAAGATGTCGTCGATGGAGACCACCAAAAATCTATTGAGGTATGGCTGAAAGATCCTATTTATGATCCCCATATACACTACATGATCGTTGGTCATGCTGAAAGGAATCACCAAGAACTTTTAAAGGACACAATGACATCTGAAGGATGTCTTTGGTACATCCTCATCTCGTACCATGAGCTGATGATAGCATGATTTGAGGTACATATTCTAGAACCACTTCACTCCTTTCAAATGATCAAACAGATCATCAATCCTCCGTTGAGGATGATTGTTCATCATGATCACCTTTTTTAGGCAATGGATTTCCACGAATAGCCACAAACATCTGTCTTCCTTCTTGGAAAACAAAACTGGGGATACCCATGGAGAAACACTAGGCCTTACGAATCCCTTCCCCTATAAGTCCTCCAACTATACCCTCAGCTCCTGGAGCTCCATAGGGGCCATCCGATATGATAGTGTTGATATTGGTGTTGTTCCGGGGTACATGTCAATGTGGAATTCCTCATCTATATGAGAATGTAGTCCTAGGAAATATTCTGGAAAGACATTCATATAGACATCCATAGCCATTGGAAACTGTGGAATCATCTCATCCACCATTTCGAAGATCATTCAAGCCAGCTGATATGTAATCGGTTGCACCCTCCTGAGCACAAGTCCATCTCATAATGCTCTGCTTTCTTTCGCACCATCAAAGTAAAACTGGTATGCATCATTGCACATACATCGCATTGTATGTCTCAAGCAGTTAATTTGTTCATGAAATTATGATTGAAATTCCATGCCTAGAATGACGTCGTAGGGCTTAAACATTGCTACTAGAGTATCCCATTTGAATCTCTCTCCAATGAGAGTAAGATGAAACATTCAGAACTAGTGTGTCACCACTGAATCTCTTATCATAAGTGTATCCAAATGAAAAATTCAATCTACAAGATCACTCGGACTCTCAGAGCTGCGAACTGTATCTAGAACAAATAAATAATGGCTAGAACCTATGTCAATAAACAATAATGCTAAATTAGAGATGATATATATTGTACCTTGTATCATCTCAGGGACACTATGATTGTCGGCCTCTACTGCCTATAGATGGGCCGGTCCCTATCCACCTCCTCCCTGAGCTCATGGTGGAAATCTTGGGGGTGGTGGTTGTAGTGCCTAGTGACCCTAACCATCTACCACTGCATGTCCTGCTCCATTTCTTCGTCTGCCGCTTGGATGACGCTCATGCTCCGACCACTATCGTTGCCTTAGTTGACCTACCACAATTTTCTGATCATTCATGTGGGGAGTTGGAATTTCACAAGCTCTATGACCATGTCCCCAACATAAAAAAATTATGCTAATCATGTGTCTCCCTCGATATCTCGAGCCTCTCCCCTCTGATCCTCCATCCCAGAATCTCCCACCAGATGGTCTAGCCTGCTTCAGCTTCTACAACGATTGTCTACTACTAGATATAGATGACTCAACTACATATCTCCCATTAGGGGATCTCAGTATCGGTGCCTTCTTTGTCAAGGAAGTTCTCCATCATAAATGCTCGTTCTAGCACACCTCCCTATATCAGGATGCTGGGAGAAACTTTTACAACTCTGACCTCTCATCAGAACCCCTACTCAATTGTATGGGCCCTAATGTAAGGGTAACGTAACATGTCGATGGAGTATTAGAAGAGTTTAGTAAATCTCACAGAGTACTGAGCCACAGTCTGGTTTCCCCTTCAATAGATGCAACAGCTCCTTAATACTCAAAGAGCATTGTGTCACTTACACGAACTCTTCCCTAAAAAGGCATTCAAAGTATGTCCAGGTGAGGGTGGTCTCCTCATTCACCTAGAGCGTTGAGATCCACCATCTTACTACTGAGCCCTGAACCAGCCTAGCTTCCCGTATCCCCATCTGTTTGGCAGGATTCCCTACTAAGTGAGAGACCCTTGAAACTACCTCAAGCTAGTCCTCTACTTCCTGGGGGTCCTTCATTCCTAGAAACCTCAGAGGCCTACAACTCTGGAACTCACACAACATGTTCATCCAATGTGCATGATACATAGGTAGAATCTGCTACTCAATTTGTGGTGGTGCTACAGGTACACCACCCGAAGGTTCCATCATTGTGAGTTGTCTTTGAACCAATGTCTGGTAGCTCGGTGGGCTACTGTCACAATCTATAATCAGAATCATGGATGTATGTCTTCATGGAGGCCTCATTTCATAAATATATTGACCACAATAAATAAGTTATACATTGTTATCTGACTTAGGAAATATCAAGAAAACTATTCAAAACACTAGCAACTTGTGTTTTAAAATACCGAGTCAGAAAAAATAATTTAGGGTCCTAGTGTATGGATTCATCGACCACTAGACGATCAGTAGACTCCTTGTTTTTAAAACTGAACTCAAGACACTTAACACCATTTCCTCATTAGAATTTCTCTCTTAGTTTTTCTGGTAGAAATGATTTCCCTTTGATACCGCTTTATAATGAGAAGTCCCATGATGCCTAGACGTGACAACCCCATGCCTGACTTCCACAGGCCTAGGGTTGGTGACTAGCTGTTGATGAATTTTCCCAAACGGGGATAGAATTTCCTTAGATATATATACACACATAATATGGGAAACTGATGTAAACTGTAAAAAAAGTAAGTTGTAACCATGAGAGTAATGTATAACCATAAGTAAAACTTCAAATAGAAAATAGTGTACTATAATTCAAGTCATAGTAACTGAATAGAAAGTAAAAATTTGTCCATTTACCCTGGAGCTCTACCGGGAGGGTAGTAGCTGTATGTGTTAATTTGATGAAGATGATCTTGACTGCTCCAATTACACCTGGCTCCACCAAGTCTCGAACCTCCAATGTCATCCTCACAACATTAGTAGGCTGCACCAAACACACACATGCGGGCAGATCCCTTGCACGGGTGAGTATAATAACTTAGTAGGGGACCCTGAGACCCCCGAAGGTCTCCTAATAAATGATAAAGGAAAACATCCCAAGAAATACAAGAAATGTAATATCCCAAGCATGATCTAAATGATGAAGAACAATGAAAAAGAGACAGTTCACCCTAACTGTATAACATAATGGTTACCTAGAAAGGGATTACTATAAATAAATCCAAATCATCCTATATGTAGTAACTCTACTACAGACCCATATAGGTTACTGTATGTTGATCGGTATTTGTTGATAGTTGCTGACCCGTATTGGTCGCTGGAGCTGACCTGAATTGGACGTTGGTGCTGACTCGTATTGGACGTTGGTGTTGACCCGTATTGGTCGCTGGTGCTGACCCGTATTGGTCTCTGGTGCGGATCCGTATTGGTCATTGGTATAGAAGTAGGTATGATTAGTCTTAAAACTTTATCATCACACTCTGGCGTTTCAAATGCTTACCCATATTGGTCACTCTTCTTATTCTTCTTGTTACCGACAACCACTGGATTCTCACACAAAGCACACCTGATCTCTGGAAGACTCTAAAAATATATCCATCGTTCATATTTTTTTTATAAAAAAGTCCCACAAAAAAACATACCCAAGGGACTTCCCCATCGCAGGGGTCTCTGCCTGACATACGACGCATCGATCAGACACCCAGACTGTGAGATATGGCCAGTTGGTAAAATGATCCCAGTTGGATTCATGTCTGATCCAAACTAGGTTTCATGTAAAACGCTATCAAAACTCACTTATATTATCACAAATGGACTTCCATGTAAACACGGTCCTTATTCCATAGATGGCACATCGATCAAACATCTGGTTATTTAGTTAAACCCATTTCTGTGAAATGGGTGGCATCA
The DNA here is from genome assembly GCA_963277665.1 of Viscum album. Classification (NCBI taxonomy): domain Eukaryota; kingdom Viridiplantae; phylum Streptophyta; class Magnoliopsida; order Santalales; family Viscaceae; genus Viscum; species Viscum album. Next base: position 1,921,434,965 of record OY728119.1, read on the forward strand.
CACCCCGGTCCAGCCCGACTTTGTCAGGCCTGCTGAAATACACCAAGGGGACCTCTTCCAAAAATTGGTCCCAAATCCACTGACAGCGTGTCAAACAGACAATCGTTTCTTCAGTTACATGTGTTTCTTTATTCGTGGGCCGGTTAGGTATGCGCCCTGTCTCAATCGGTCAGTCCGACCAGAAGCAACGGGTCCTGATGTCTACATAACCCCGCCCGGGTCTGGCCCGTTAAGGGTCGTCCTGGTTCACTTGGCCCAGACTTTTGGGGTCATCCTTCTTGGTTTTTTGGGCCCGAGCCGCAGTTGGCCCGACCCACTGGGTGGGGCTCGACCCACTTGTGCTAGTCCGTGGGTTCGACCCAGCCTACAAGGAGGGTCCATCACATTCGTCCAGACCGCATCTCTAGCTGGCCCCATGGACACATGTTCTTCCCATCACCAAATCCCCCCCCCCGTGCAATGGTCATCTAGGTGGCCAACCGGTTTCCAGCTGATGCAGTGCAATGCGTGGAAGCACCACCTCCTCCTATTGTGGACCGCTGGCTGCTGGTAGTGCCTACGTGTATCACCCTTCTCCGGCATGGATAGCTCGAGATAGAATCCTCTGGCCACCATAGAGTGCAATGAAACATCACCTTCCCACCGCCTGCGGCATGTTTTTGTGGGACTTCTTCAACCGCCGCTAGCATGGTGGGCCCACAAATCTTGCTTCGGGCCACCAGATGTGCTCTGGTGGACTGTTCTTGGTGTCTTTTGATCCAATGAGTCTTCTATACTCCCACCCTCATAGTGTGACCCTAGGTCACATGTTTCCATCAAAATCAAGGAAACCCTTCCCAAAAAACACAACTTGAACGAAGCGGTGGAGGGTCTCAGCCTTGTTTTTTTTGTCCCGCACCCTTTACGTTAACATGATAATAAATGGGAGAATATTTATATAACCTTAAAAATTAAAAAAAACATATTTCAATAATTTTAAACCCAAACCAAATATAAACATACCACCTCAAGATTCGTTGCAGGTGTCGTTGTTGCGGCGGGAGGAGCGTCCACTTTGCATGCAGTCATTGTCATTCGTCAATTCCAGATCGTTACCTCATGAGCATTCATCATCCATCAGAGGATATTTCCACAAAACTTTTCCAAAGTTTCCCCACTTAATGAATTCATGCCAACACCCAATTCGAGCTACATATATGTCACGACCCACCCTCGGGGTCCGTGCCGTGACTACCCCAAGCCCGCCTTCCATAGGCCAGGGGCTGGAGACTAGCACCAAGGCGTAAATCCCGGTAAAAAGGGAAGGCATTGCCTTTGTAAAGTAAACAAACACCACAGAGTAAGTAAGCGGAAAGTAAACCCTAAACAAAAGCAGAGTACAACTGAAAGTGAGGAAAATTAAATGGGCCAGTATACAAACCCAAACTGAAAGTAAAGTACAACTCGAAAGGGAAAACAACAACTGAAAAGTAAAAGCCCCTACACCGAGCTGTCCACTGGAAATCCCACCTGAAGGGTGGGTACAGATAGCTCCTCTGCTCCACGGGTCCCGTCGTCCGCTCCGTGCACGTTCCTCCCAGTGGTCCACCTCCGGGTACCGCCCCGCTCTGCAAGCCTCAGCTAAGGTCAACGCTGTCCGTCATCTGCAACCAACACAACGTAGTGCGGGCAAAGCCCGTGCAGGGGTGAGTATAAGCTACTCAGTAGGGACCCCGAGACCCCTGAAGGTCTCTCAAATCCACAAAGGATAAACCACGAAGAAAGGTACAATCACGAAGTAACAACCGACACTGCTTAGGTATATGCCCATACATATACCTAAGTCATCAATTTCAAATAAGCTCCAACCTCCGAGCCCATGTACAACTCAGTCCACACAGGAAAGTAAACGTATTCCACACAGGAAAGCAAAACGTAATCCACACAGGATTGCACAACACAATCCACACAGGAAAGCAACAGATTCAGCTCACACAGGTATACTTCTTCAAAGGACGATAAAGATGATCTATGATCCATCTAAGTCGTCGGACCCACGAAGGATCGATAGGTAACTAACCCCCGCAAGACCCACATAGGATCGGGCCCACACAGGACCTGTAGGCGCTGGTTCACACAGGACCGCTGAGCGCAAGGACCCACACAGGATCGGACCCACACAGGATCGGGCCCACACAGGACCTGTAGCACTGATCCACGTAGGATCGCTGAGTGCTATAGTCGTCGTCATCGAATCCACACAGGATCTCTGTACTGTCGTCGTCGCAGTCACAGTAGCAGTAGAAGCAGTAGCAGTCACAGTAACCGTCGCAGCCAGCTCTAGGGTTCCCGCACACAGCAAGCTCGTTCGGAGGGTCCGCTCCACGAGCCGAGAGGCTGATACATCAACTGACACAAAGTCCAGAGTTGATGTATCCAAATGTTCTGTATCGACAACAGGAACTCAACGCAACAGACGGCGCGTCGATCGGACGCCCGGTCTGAGAGTTATTGGCATTTTCGTCCCCGGGGCCCGGTTGGTTTTTAAGGTAAAACCAACCCGACCATACTCTACCTGCATCCAAACCTCGGGCGGAGTATGCTAAAAGATCCGTCTCACTAAGAGGAACACAACACAGCTGACGGCACGTCAATCGGACGTCCGTAGCTCAAGATATGAGTGTTTCTACTCCGAAGGCTCGGTTGGTTTCGTGAAGAACCAACCCGGCCGAACTCAAGGTAATCCGAAACCTTGAGTGCGATATACCGAAACGACCGTCTCGATCCAAGGATCGCGTTACCGTAAACGGTTCGTCGATCGGAAGTCCGTGGCTCAAGATATGGCCAAAAGACCGAAACCGATTCGAAACGGGGGGTCCGGGTCCGGGTTGACCAGACCCGGGTCCGACCCGGCTCGGCCGGCCGGCGGCGCGGCGGCGCGGCGGGGCGGCGGCGCGGGGGCCGTGGCGGCCTGGCACCGCACGGTGGCTGCACGCGGGGGGCAAAGCCCCCGCTGATTGGAAGGGGTGGCGCGGCATAGCCGCGCCCTTTGCTGAAAAAACGGCCCCCACGTGGGGGCCGGCTTGGAGAAAAACCGGGGGGCTGCTGCCCCCCCCCCCCCCCCCTTCATGGAAACCGCCCCCCTCATAACGAGGGGGGTGTTGTGCGCTGGTCGGGGGATTAATTTCCCCCGGTTTAATTCCATCCGGCCGGCCAGCTGGCCGGCCGGTTTTCTCCAACGGGACCGGAAAAATACGGTCCCCTCTTCGGCTTCCGACGCCGGCGGCCCGGCCGCTGGTCTTCTCAAATCGCTGCGGCCCGGAACCGGCCGCGGTGTTCGTCATCCGGCGCGGTGCGACGGCACCGCACCCCTCCACCGCACCTCGATTTCTTTCAATGTGGCGCGACGGCGTCGCGTCCTTGATGTTTCTTCCATGGTTCGCGCGCGATGGCGTTGCGTAAAATAAACGCACGATTAACCGCGTGGTGTGACGGCACCACGCCACCTTGTTTCCACTCGCAAAGAAATTCAACAAGAACGATGGAGGGGGGTTCGGCCGTGTTCATGCGGTCCGGCCCCCTAACATTGAATAATAACACAACTTAAAATATTCAAAAGCCTCACGTTAGACATGCGAGATCCACGATCAAGAATAAAATAATTAAACAATAATCAACAACCCCTACCTCGGGTATAGGTTCGTAGATTTGACAACGTTCCATGGAAGACAACGTCGCGGAGGTCGGGCGTCGCGGTCGTCGTTCATCAAATCCGATGACGAAGAGGTGCGTCCGATGTGATACGTCGTTGGCGAAACTTCATATGCCGACGAAGGGAATTCGAGGAGGAAGCGGCGTTCCCTCTCGTTGACACGGAAGACGAAGAAGAGCGGAGCGGCGTTCTTCATCGGAACTTGAGCGTTCTTCGTCAAGTTCGAAGGTTATTCGTGTTCTTCGTCAGAGTTGAAGAAGAAGAAGAAGAAAAGCTCCCAAAAGCTCTCAAGGTGGCCAAAGTGTTCTAACCCAACCAAATAAAATAAGAGCTTATTTTATTTACAAACCTAACAAAAGAATTTCAAAGGTTTGAATTTCAAAAAGATTAACTCCAAAATTAAATAACTCAAGCCATTAAAGAGGGGTTAAGGTAGTTGGGAGAAGATGAAAGGTTGGGAGCTTCGTGTGGGCCCCACCACACTTAATCCTCCCAAGGGAGGTTAAGTGGATGTGGGTCCCACTTCCAACCCCCTTTGGTAGGATTTATCAAGTTAAAATAAAATTTGTTCTTCATGAAATTTTATTTAACTTAAACTAAAAACCCAAAATCTAACATTCAACCCGCAACAAACGCAACTTCCGAAAAGGTCTCTTTAAGCGAATATCGGCGCTGCGAGTTCATCGGTGCCCTCGGATTTCAATTCCGAGCACCTGATCAGAAGTTAGGAATTCCCGCTCGTTCGTTCACTGAACGTACCTGAGCCAAACTTCGGAAAAAGATTCCGGGCACTCCGGGCCTCGGAATCAGGTGCCGTCAGAAACCGCGCTCTTGTAAAATTCTAAAGAAAATTAAGAAAAAATTTCCCTTGAATTTTACGGGTCTTTACATTACTCTCACCTCAGGGATTTACGTCCCCATAAAGATACATCCAAAAACTAGGGAAACAAATGAGGGTACTGAGCACGCATCTGAGCCTCTCGCTCCCATGTGCTCTCCTGGAGATTCCCGTGCTGCCATATGATGCGCAAAAGAGGAATTGATCGCCCACGCAGGACCCGCTCCTGTCGATCCTCTATCTCCACCGGGACCTCTGTAAAAGTCTCCCCATCGTCAACGTCAAGCTCCCCATGGTCAATGATGTGCGTCGGGTCGTGCATGTATCTCCTCAGCTGAGATACGTGGAAGACGTCGTGCACCCGGTGCAACTGAGGTGGTAGAGCCAGGCGATAAGCCACCTCGCCAACCCTGCTGAGGACCTGGAAGGGTCCGATGAAGCGCGGAGATAACTTGCCGCCTCGGCCAAATCTCCGAATACCATGTCGAGGTGAGACCCGCAAGAAGACGTGGTCGCCATCCTCGAACTCTAGTGGCCTCCGCCTCCTGTCAGCATATGACTTCTGCCGGCTCTGAGCTGTCCTCATCCGCACCTGGATGACCTGGACCTTCTCTGTCGTGGCCTGGACCATCTCCGGTCCCACCAGTGCTGACTTTCCGGGGTCTGTCCAGCACAAAGGAGATCTACAAGGTCGGTCGTACAACGCCTTGTACGGTGCCATCCCGATGGTGGAGTGGTAGCTGTTGTTGTACGCAAACTCCACCAAGGGTAGGTGGTCCTCCCAGCTACGACCAAAGTCGAGGACACATGCGCGGAGCATGTCCTCGAGAGTCTGAATGGTCCTCTCCATCTGACCATCCGTCTGAGGGTGAAAGGCTGTGCTCAGACGTAGCTGCGTCCCGAACGCATCCTGTAACCCCTTCCAAAGCCGGGAAGTAAAGCGGGCATCTCGATCGGAGACGATAGATGATGGCACGCCGTGGAGCCGCACAATCTCATGAACGTAGAGACGTCCCAAGCTCTCTACTGAGCCCTGCTCTCTGATGGGTAAGAAATGTGCCGACTTGGTGAGTCGGTCAAAAATCACCCAGATGGAGTCGTGACCTCTGGAAGTACGTGGAAGTCCAGTCACGAAGTCCATAGATATGCCGTCCCACTTCCACTCCGGAACCTACAAGGGTTGTACCAAGCCTGCTGGTACCTGATGCTCTGCCTTCACCTGCTGGCAGGTGAGGCATCGAGAAACGAACTCTGCTACTGCCTTCTTCAGGCCCGGCCACCAGTGCTGTCGTCTGAGGTCCTGGTACATCTTCGCCACTCCAGGATGTACCGCCAAAGGAGAAGTGTGAAACTCTCTCAGCACTTCCTCTCGCAAAGCGACTGGTACCATGGTACGTCCTCTGAAAAGGATGTCGTGCTCTGCTCCAAGGGAGAAACCATCAAGTGCCTGTCCCGAGGATATCTGTGCACGCCGTGTCTCACAGTCAGCGTCCTCACGCTGTGCCTCCCTGACCCGCTGCAGTAGTGGAGGGGTGACTGTGAGAGACTGGAGGAAGGCTGCTCCATCTCTATCCACGAAGGATATCTGCAAAGAGGCTAGCTGCTCCGTTGCCTCCTCAAGTAGCTGCATGCCCGTCCTCCTGCTAAGGGCATCGGCTACTATGTTCCCCTTCCCAGGAGTGTAGACTATCTCAAAGTCATAGTCCTGGAGGAACTCGAGCCATCGCCACTGTCTCAGGTTCAAGTCCTTCTGAGAGAAGATATACCTGAGACTCTGATGATCAGAAAAGACTGTAAAGCGCTCTCCCATCAGGTAGTGTCGACATGTCTTCAGAGCGAAGACCACTGCTGATAACTCCAGGTCATGGGTAGCGTAGTTATGCTCATGCGGCCTCAACTGACGTGATCCATAGGCGATCACGGCCCGCTCCTGCATCAGAACACATCTGAGTCCGGTCCCTGATGCATCACAGTAGACTACGTACCCTGCTCCCTCCTCAGGCAACCTCAAGATAGGTGCGCTAGTCAATCTCTGTCTCAGCTCCTGGAAGCTCTGCTGACATCTGTCTGACCACACGAAGGGTTTCCCCTTCTTTGTCAAAGCTGTGAGTGATGCCGCAACTCTAGAGAAGTCTGGAACGAATCTCCGATAGTATCCAGCTAGTCCCAAGAAACTCCGAACCTCAGTCACGCTCCTGGGTGGCTCCCAAGCTAACACAACCTCAATCTTCGCGGGATCCACTACAAATCCCGCCTCAGAGATAACGTGTCCCAAGAAGTGGACCTCACGTATCCAGAACTGGCACTTCGAGAGCTTACCATAATGCTGGTGCTCTCGGAGTGTGTCTAGTACAACTCGCAAGTGATAGGCGTGCTCCTCCTCTGTCGTAGAGTAAATCAGAATGTCGTCGATGAAGACCACGACAAACCGATCGAGGTATGGCTGAATGATCCTGTTCATGAGAGCCATGAACACTGCTGGAGCATTGGTTACACCGAATGGCATAACCAAGAACTCATAGTGGCCATACCGACATCTGAAGGTTGTCTTCTGCACATCCTCGTCTCTGAATCTGAGCTGATGGTAGCCTGACCTGAGGTCTATCTTCGAGAACCACCGTGCTCCCTTGAGCTGATCAAAGAGGTCATCAATCCTCGGTAGCGGATACTTGTTCCTCACTGTCACCTGGTTCAGGCGACGATAGTCAACACAAAGTTGCAAGCTCCCGTCCGCCGTCTTGGCGAACAAAATCGGGGAAGCCCAGGGTGAAACACTGGGTCGGATGAACCCCTTGCCCTGCAAGTCCTCAAACTGTACCCGTAGCTCTCGAAGTTCGGCGGGGGCCATCCGATATGCTGGAGTGGATATCGGGGCTGTCCCGGGGTACAATTCAATATAAAAGTCTACCTCTCTGCGAGGAGGTAGCCCTGGAACGTCATCGGGAAAAACGTCCGCAAACTGATCCACCACTACAGGAAAACCAGGACTCCGCACGTCAACTGCTCCAAGGATAAGGCTAGCCAACTGATGAGTGATGGGTTGTCCTCTCCTCCGCGGAAGTCCATCCTATGCTGCTAAGGCTCCCTTCTTGCCGGTGAAGGTGAACCTGCTCCCGTCGGTGCGTACACATCCTACCTTGCGCCTAAAGCAGCCAATCTGTGCATGGACCGTAGATAGCCAATCCATGCCCAAGATGACGTCGTAAGGCCTCGACGCTGCTAAAAGAAGATCCCAGCCGAAGCTCTCGCCTCCTAGAGTAAGCTCACACTTCCGGCACCAGTGCGTAATCATTGAGTCTGCTCCCGTAGGAGTCTCTAGCCGTAAGGATCGAGCCAACGGCTCTGTCGGAATCTCCGAGCTCCGAACAAGGGCAGCGGCTATGAAAGAGTGACTCGCTTCTGTGTCTATAAGAACTGCAGAAAGGGTGGAATAGACATAGATAGTACCTCGAATCATCTCGGGTGCGCCGTGGTCGTAGGCCTCTGCTGCCTGGAGTTGTGCCTGTCCCTGCCCGCCAGCTCCCTGTGGTCGGGGTGGACCTCCTGGTAGTGGTGGTGGCAGAGCCTCAAAGCGTTGCCCACCACCGGCTGCTCGTCCAGCTCCTCTGCCTCGTCCGCCTCCTCCCTGCGGACCGCCACGGTCGACCCTCTGCCTCTGCCTCGGTGGTCCCTCAACCGTCTGCTGCTCCTCGGCACGGCGGGTCGGGCAATCACGAGCCATGTGGCCCTGCCCGCCGCACGAGTAGCACTGTCTGCCTCTCGTAAGACTGGCTCCGCGCTGTGTGCCCCGCACTGTTGAGCCAGTGTCCCGAGGTCGTCTGCCCGAAGGTCTGGTCTGTCTGGACCCCTGAGTCATCCGTCGACTGCCTACTGCAGATGACTCTGCCACGTGTCGCACTGCGGTGGGTCGCTGTGCTGGTGTAGACTCAGCAAGGAAGCTCTCGATCAGAAGGGCCCGCTCCAGTACTCCTGTCTGAGTCGGTATGCTGAGGGAGGTCAGCGATGCCCAGATATCGTGTCTCAAACCCTGCTCGAAGGTCCGGGCCCGGAAGAATGGGTCCCGTACCATGTCGGTCGAGTATCGCGAGAGATCGGTAAATCTCGCTGAGTACTGAGCGACTGTCATGCTGCCCTGCCGCAGCTGAAGAAGCTCCTGGATACGCACCGCACGAAGGGTGGCTGGGACGAACTCCGAGCGGAAGAGGCTCTCAAAGTCCGTCCAAAGTAGAGATTCCTCATCGTGCACCTGGAGCATCAAGCTCCACCATCGTCCTGCTGCTGCGTGTAGTAGGCTCGCAGCGAGGATCACCATGAGGTCTGATGGTGTCCTCACTAGCCTAAACACTCGAACCACTGCCTCCAGCCAGTCCTCTGCTGCCTGGGGATCCGTCTCCCCGCGAAACCTGGGCGGTCGCTGGCGCTGAAACTCATGCAGTGCGCTGAGGCGACATGCATCGTCAGCGGCTGCTGCTGGAAGCATCGGCGGCTCGGCGGGTAGAGCTACCGCCGGTGCCACTGCTGACAAAGGGCCCTGCACCGAGGCCTCGTCGCTCAGTGGGCTGTCGTCACGCTCGACTCTCGGAACCCTAGCTGGCTGCCGTCGTGGGGCCATCCTGAAAAGGAAACAGGTGTGCCACGGTCAGAACAGTATACCTGGTGAGCTGATATAAGTAATCACAAAGAAAACTTTGAAACACACACACAATCAATGTTTTCGTGCATTAAGTCGGAAATCAGAAGTCAGGGTCCTGGTGTACGGATACGTCGGCCGCCGCACCAACACTGGACTCCCTGGACTGATAACCACACTCAATACGCTAAACATTATTGCTTCACATAGAAAAGATCAGAGTTCGCAGTAGAACCGAACTCCTCTGATACCAATTTGTCACGACCCGCCCTCGGGGTCCGTGCCGTGACTACCCCAAGCCCGCCTTCCATAGGCCAGGGGCTGGCGACTAGCACCAAGGCGTAAATCCTGGTAAAAAGGGAAGGCATTGACTTTGTAAAGTAAACAAACACCACAGAGTAAGTAAGTGGAAAGTAAACACTAAACAAAAGCAGAGTACAACTGAAAGTGAGGAAAAGTAAATGAGCCAGTATACAAACCCAAACTGAAAGTAAAGTACAACTCGAAAGGGAAAACAGCAACTGAAAAGTAAAAGCCGCTACACCGAGCTGTCCACTGGAAATCCCACCTGAAGGGTGGGTACAGATAGCTCCTCTGCTCCACGGGTCCCGTCGTCCGCTCCGTGCACGTTCCGCCCAGTGGTCCACCTCCGGGTACCGTCCCGCTCTGCAAGCCTCAGCTAAGGTCAACGCTGTCCGTCGTCTGCAACCAACACAACGTAGTGCGGGCAAAGCCCGTGCAGGGGTGAGTATAAGCTACTCAGTAGGGACCCCGAGATCCCTGAAGGTCTCTCAAATCCATAAAGGATAAACCACGAAGAAAGGTACAATCACGAAGTAACAACCGACACTGCTTAGGTATATGCCCATACATATACCTAAGTCATCAATTTCAAATACGCTCCAACCTCCGAGCCCAAGTACAACTCAGTCCACACAGGAAAGTAAACGTATTCCACACAGGAAAGCAAAACGTAATCCACACAGGATTGCACAACACAATCCACACAGGAAAGCAACAGATTCAGCTCACACAGGTATACTTCTTCAAAGGACGATAAAGATGATCTCTGATCCATCTAAGTCGTCGGACCCACGAAGGATCGATAGGTAACTAACCCCCGCAAGACCCACACAGGATCGGGCCCACACAGGACCTGTAGGCGCTGGTTCACACAGGACCGCTGAGCGCAAGGACCCACACAGGATCGGACCCACACAGGATCGGGCCCACACAGGACCTGTAGCACTGATCCATGTAGGATCGCTGAGTGCTGTAGTCGTCGTCGTCGAATCCACACAGGATCTCTGTACTGTCGTCGTCGCAGTCACAGTAGCAGTAGTAGCAGTAACAGTCACAGTAACCGTCGCAGCCAGCTCTAGGGTTCCCGCACACAGCAAGCTCGTTCGGAGGGTCCGATCCACGAGCAGAGAGGCTGATACATCAACTGACACAAAGTCCAGAGTTGATGTATCCAAAAGTTCTGTATCGACAACAGGAACTCAACGCAACAGACGACACGTCGATCGGACGCCCGGTCTGAGAGTTATTGGCATTTTCGTCCCCGGGGCCCGGTTGGTTTTTAAGGTAAAACCAACCCGACCGTACTCTACCTGCGTCCAAACCTCGGGCGGAGTATTCCAAAAGATCCGTCTCACTAAGAGGAACACAACACAGATGACGACACGTCAATCGGACGTCCGTAGCTCAAGATATGAGTGTTTCCGCTCCGAAGGCCCGGTTGGTTTCGTGAACGAACCAACCCGGCCGAACTCAAGGTAATCCTAAACCTTGAGTGCGATATACCGAAACGACCGTCTCGTTCCAAGGATCGCGTTACCGCAGACGGTTCGTCGATCGGAGGTCTGTGGCTCAGGATATGGCCAAAAGACCGAAACCGATTCGAAACGGGGGGTCCGGGTCCGGGTCGACCCGGCCCGACCCACCCCCCCTGGGTCGACCCGACCCGGGTCCGACCCGGATCGGCCGGCCGGCGGCGCGGGGGCCGCGGCGGCCTGGTGCCGCACGGTGGCTGCACGCGGGGGGAAAAGCCCCCGCTGATTGGAAGGGGCGGCGCGGCATAGCCGCGCCCTTTGCAGAAAAAACGGCCCCCACGTGGGGGCCGGCTTGGAGAAAAACCGGGGGGCTGCTGCCCCCCCCCCCCCCCCTTCATGGAAACCGCCCCCCTCATAATGAGGGGGGTTTTGTGCGCTGGCCGGGGGATTAATTTCCCCCGGTTTAATTCCATCCGGCCGGCCAGCTGGGAGGCCGGTTTTCTCCAATGGGACCGGAAAAATCCGGTCCCCTCTTCGGCTTCCGACGCCGGCGGCCCGGCCGCCGGTCTTCTCAAATCGCCGCGGCCCGGAACCGGCTGCGGTGTTCGTCATCCGGTGCGGTGCGACGGCACCGCGCCCCTCCGCCGCACCTCGATTTCTTTCAACGCGGCGCGACGGCGTCGCGTCCTTGATGTTTCTTCCATGGTGCGCACGCGATGGCGTTGCGTAAAATAAACGCACGATTAACCGCGTGGTGCGACGGCACCACGCCACCTTGTTTCCACCGGCAAAGCAATTCAACAAGAACGATGGAGGGGGGTTCGGCCGTGTTCATGCGGTCCGACCCCCTCACGTTGAATAATAACACAACTTAAAATATTCAAAAGCCTCACGTTAGACATGCTAGATCCACGATCAAGAATAAAATAATTAAACAATAATCAACAACCCCTACCTCAGGTATATGTTCGTTGATTTGACAACGTTCCGCGGAAGACAACGTCGCAGAGGTCGGGCGTCGCGGTCGTCGTTCGTCAAATCCGATGACGAAGAGGTGCGTCCGATGTGATACGTCGTTGGCGAAACTTCGTATGCCGACGAAGGGAATTCGAGGAGGAAGCGGCGTTCCCTCTCGTTGACATGGAAGACGAAGAAGAGCGGAGCTGCGTTCTTCGTCGGAACTTGAGCGTTCTTCGTCATGTTCTAAGGTTCTTCGTGTTCTTCGTCAGAGTTGAAGAAAAGAAGAAGAAAAGCTCCCAAAAGCTCTCAAGGTGGACAAAGTGTTCTAACCCAACCAAATAAAATAAGAGCTTATTTTATTTACAAACCTAACAAAAGAATTTCAAAGGTTTGAATTTCAAAAATATTAACTCCAAAATTAAATAACTCAAGCCATTAAAGAGGGGTTAAGGGAGTTGGGAGAAGATGAAAGGTTGGGAGCTTCGTGTGGGCCCCACCACACTTAATCCTCCCAAGGGAGGTTAAGTGGATGTGGGTCCCACTTCCAACCCCCTTTGGTAGGATTTATCAAGTTAAAATAAAATTTGTTCTTCACGAAATTTTATTTAACTTAAACTAAAAACCCAAAATCTAACTTTCAACCCGCAACAAACGCAACTTCCGAAAAGGTCTCTTTAAGCGAATATCGGCGCTGCGAGTTCATCGGTGCCCTCAGATTTCAATTCCGAGCACCGGATCAAAAGTTAGGAATTCCCGCTCGTTCGTTCACTGAACGTACCCGAGCCAAACTTCGGAAAAAGATTCCGGGCACTCCGGGCCTCGGAATCAGGTGCCGTCAGAAACCGCGCTCTTGTAAAATTCTAAAGAAAATTAAGAAAAAATTTCCCTTTAATTTTACGGGTCTTTACAATATAAATTGGAGTAAGAAATGTGAGTAAAACATTGAGAAATTAATGAGGTTCAATATATGAATTAATGAACCTAATTTAATTCACAATGGTGGAGTTACGCAGTTGATGAGTCAATCCATTAAATGGATTTACAATGTCACCGGTCCCACCACCGCCACTCATTTGTTGGAGAAAAATAAAATAAAACATCTTTTATATGTTAATTTATCATTCTTTAAAAAGTCGAAAAACTATTTTTTCTCTCAACCAACAGCAGTCGAAGTGAAGCTTCCCATATGAAAATCATAGGGTTTTGGATTCAATGGTGCTATCAAATTTCAATTCCATGCACTGATTCAAATGATAAAAAATGCCACCCGCGCGTTTACTGAACATACCTAAAAAAGTTCAGAAATTCATTCCGGGAACATCGTTCCTCAGAATCACGCACCATCAATTTTCAAAGATGCATAGAAATCCCAAATAATTCAAAAAAAAATACATGGAATTTTCGGGTCTTAAAATGGAATGTGCTAATTGACATAAAATTATTAATTAGAGATATACTAAATTATTTTCATATGTTGTACAAATCATAATAAGGTATGAATAAGCTAACATCGGTACGATGGAGTTAATGAGCATGTATGAGTACTCTAAGATGATTCATTGGGATATAAGATTAAGGGTGGTAAAATAGTGGGGAATATGATGAAAAATAAATATTTCCATAATTCAGGTTCAAATTTTGGAAAAAACAGATGGATTTTTATAAAGAAAAAAAATGATATCTCAAATATTATTTTCATAAGATTCAATGTTTCCTCTTATATTATATAGTATTTTGAAGAGGAAAATAAGGTGGAAGATCTATATCTATTAAGAAAGAAGAAATAGATTTAATGTTTTACTGATTCATGTGATTTATGTATGTATAAATGGATGAAAAATAGATGAAACAATTAATATTCAAATCTAAGGAAACCAATTATTTCAGGATCAATGGGTAAATCTATATTATCAATTTTTTTGGTATCAATATATGAAATGATTATGATGAGGAAAAAGATGAATGATTTTATTTTGATTCTAATCATCACCATTACTCCCAAAACTATATTATATTAGTTATTTTACAAAATTATTTATAATTAATTTTCTTTGTCAAACAATAGGTTGAACATGTTTGAATATCAAAAATTTTATTATTTGAGTATAAGATCACAGTTCTCACAAAATTAGTGGAAACTCTATGGAAGATCATGTGAATGGGTCATTATTATGATAAATTGGAATTCATGTTCAGTGCATGGTTTTAGTGACCATGCAACCATCCTATGTGTGGTGATCCACAACATCTTTTAGGAGGCACATAGTTAGTTCACTATTTAGAAAACTATGTGTACCAACCATCTATAGCACCATACTTTTAAATATGGTTTTACCTTATATTGTGTTGGAAACCCTCAACATTCTTATTCATAATACACCATTATAAATGGGAGCCCATATTCACCTCCAAATATAATCCTCACAAACTATTCAAAATCCCACAGTAATTCCTCATGATTCTGCATCCAGTTGTTTGATATGAAATATCCTCCCTCTTCAACTTCCCCATTCAACATATTTTTCATATCTTTTTCTCTTTGGATTCACATTACCTAACCAATCTACGGTCTGATTTTTTATCAATTTTTAATTCATATGGATTGTAATGCTTGAATCAAATCCATTTCAATATATGTTCATCAATGTTGATCACAAAAAGTTTATTTTAGGTATGCAGCATAGTGTTTTGTGTTTTAAATCCAATAACATTTAATTTTAATCATTTAAATAATTTTATTTTATATAAAATGATAATGATAAATATTTTCAAGGTGTATTTTGAGGTAGAATAATGCTTGACATTATTTTCTCTTACATTAAAAGGATATCATATAATGGAATTATTGTTTAAAATATGTTTTAATTTAATTTTCTCACTAGTATTTTTAAAATTACCTATGTGGTCTTATTCAATAAATTTTAACAAATTTAACAATTTTCTTAGTTTATAACTAGATTTCTCTTAAATAATTGAATCTTATTAATGTTTTTATTTCTAAAATTTTATTTTTCCATGTTTGTCTTATGAACACATACATTATGATATATATAAATATATATATATATATATATATTTCTACGTCTGTACACATTCAGATGATCATATATTAATTTTTATAGTGGGTGAAATAAATAAATTATTGATTTTATATGTGTGATAGTGGTCCATTTTCAGGAATGTGATGTATAAAGAAGAAGGTAAAAATATGTCAGGACATGTTGTATGGTATTTCCTAGTGTCTTCATCAATAAACCAATCTAAATCACAGATTCCCCCTTAGTAACCCATGCTAACTCACCAATTGTCCATGTGTCAACCATCCCTATTCACTGACGGCCCATTCTAGTCTCCCAAAAAGTGTTTCCTTTGTCACATATGTGGACCACCTCTATCACCTAGGTACAATTCTTCCATTCCATTTCCATTGCCTCTAAATAGTACCCCTAGACTCTCCATATAGCATGAGTTCCCCTCTTTCTTAAGATAGTGGTAAATCCCCATAAATCTATTCACATAGGTCTCAAGATACTCCATTTGGTATCCTTCAGAACACCAATATAAAAAGAACCTATGTTAATTGGTTTTAGATTTATCCAATGGTAAAAACATAATAAAATGAGGATTTCTTCTTTATTCATCATAGACTATGCTGAAGGACCCATCCAAATATATTCACATGGCCAAACTATGACAAATTGTGACTAAAGAAACTAAGGGTATCACCCAAGGGAACTCACCTTGGTTACTTAATCTCCCAATGTAAAACACTCGGATGAACCATCACCCATGGTCAATCACATGTGTTAACCAACACCAATATTCTATCACATAAGTGACATACTAATAATATTTTTCCAGCTAGGAAGCCCTCCACCAATGGTCATCCTCTGAGGTGACCCATCACCCAATTTCATATACATGGGGGATGCATTTCCCAAGCTCATTCACTTTAGAGACCCGCCACCAATATATACCAACCAAGAAACCCCATCACACTACAACATATATTTGGATGACCCATAACCATAATTCATTCAATTGAATTACACATCATGAAATTTCATTCACTTTGGTGTCCCACCTCCCATGGTCATCAAACGGGGTGTCCAATTGTCCAAATTGACCAATTAAGTGGCCCATCTCCCGAATAAATTCTCTCAAACTAAGGGTCAAAAACCCTAGTCCCAAAAAACTATTAATACTGTCTTCTTAATACATAACAATGGAAAATTATCTTGAAATATCTCAATTAGCGAGGGATACATTTAAAATAATTATTGTGTGATACAATGATATTTTTATTCAATAAAACACCTACCTCATTAACAAATCCCGTAATATGGAAATAATGGCACTAATACTTATACATATACCACCCCGAATGCACTTTTATGTTATGTAATGCTATTTTAACCGCATTCATGAATTTATTCTTTCATTACAAGTGTCTACCATGTTTCCCCACAATATATACTTTTTCTATGTGTTTTAAATTCAAATTCTACCAAGATAATTTGTTATTAATCATAAAGATATCTATAAGGATGTTACATAGGATCATGGACCACTGGTTATGGGTTTGAATTAGGGGTTATATTTTACCTATTTTTAAATATCAAATAAAATAACCTATAACATGTTTGAAATTTTATCAATTTATTATTTTGGTAAAAAATTTATAGACATTAAATGATCAGAAAGTAAACAAGGAACACATGTTTTCCGTGGTTCGGTCCATGTGTGAGAACCGACATCTATACAAAGGAAACATAAATTGGTCTTTGGAGTTCCCTAGAATAAAAAAGTGAATTATAATTTGGATAAAGTATCATTTAAAACCATCATTATTTCGATAGGTATGATTATTCTTTCCCCATTAAGGTTATAATGTTTTCCTTCAAAATCGTAGAAAAAAAAAGATATAAAACATTGTGATGGATCGTGGAATATTTCATCTCGAATAACAAGTTATATTACCTAAACTCATTAATCTCTTTCAGATGAACTCTTTTTACATTCAGTGGTTGTACATCTAGAAAACCTCATTCAATCACTAACAACTTCTTATTTTCATTCTATATGATTAAAAATCTTATGTAACTAATTATCAAATCAGAAACCCCATTTGAAAATTATTTATTTCTCTGAACTAAGAACAATGATTAATTATTAGATCACATATTTTTCCATGTGGTTATATTATAATTGATTGTGATCTTGGATAGAATCTAATTTTGAAAAAACAAATCATCGGTATTTCATAATATTTTTATAGAGTAAATAAATATAAGTATATTTTTTATTTTTTATTTTTTATATGTTCTCTCAAAAATACAAATGTTTGTAACTAATTTTAATTTTCAATCATTGAAATTGAAAAATCTATTCTTCCAACATATACTAAAATATATTGGAGGCTTCTAAACGCATCTATAAAATTAATAAACAATCATGATTGTTTGGGAATTTTTTACTATGAAAATTTGGTCTATAATTATGTTTTACATCAAACATTAAGGATCTCATTAAATCATTCATCAACATGGCTATAAAAATTTAGCATCGAAAACTCCACAACATTGTCACTTTAACAGGTTTTAAAAAGTTATCTAATGAATCAAATATACACAATTTGATTTAATGGTTTTTCAAAAATTCATTAGGAAATCTTCATACATTTATGACTTTTTTATTTTCTAGATTTGAATGATTATGTTCTCTGACTTGATTTGTATTAGTTTTCATTAGTTAAAACATTTTATAAAATGAAAATTATATGAAATATCCATCAAGTGACATTGAAAATATCCATATGATTCTCACTTATATGATATCATTATATTTTATTTCATTATATTAGAAATTAATTTCATAACATCACATTATGAAACCTAATTAAATGTGTCTAAAAGATGTTTCCAATTTAACATTGCATGAACTGATTTTTTTGGGGAACCCCATCTATCTCCATCAATTTATCATGATCGATTAATAATTGTTGACATATGTTTTGAAAATTCTAAAGGCTTCAATAACATTAATATTCGCTATATGATAGTATACACCATGTTATAGAGAAAAAATATTACTTCTTATAAAACTTTTCCCCTCTTTCGATTCGATATATATTTTATATAATTGAACAGTTAATAAATTAACCAACTATCTATCTGGTGATCTAAATAACATGATCGTTTTTAAAAGAAATTTAAATATCAAAATTTGTGTAAATTAGTGATTCATGATATTTTCATGTTGTTATGAACATTGTTAACATCATACCATCATTATTATTTGTTATAATGTTTCTAAACAATATTTATGAATCTTAATAACCTTCCTCTATAATATAATTAAAAATATTCCCTTAAAATATATCTACCAACATTTTCCTAAATTTTATTTCATGAACTGTCTGAACAAAATTAAATTTTCAAAAAATCAAAAATTTGTTATGAAATCATAACATTGGATAAGTATTATCCCTATTTGGGTTTTTTAAAACCTTTCAACATTGATTACACATTTTTTCAGAATGATAACAAATCAGAAAATCGTTTTTCATCATATTTTTTCCAAAAAGGTAGTTATCAAAATAGTCATTATATCATAATTTTTCTAATAGAGAATTCACTGACAAAAAAATAATATAAAAATTAATGTATTTGAATTAATTCTATCACATAGTGAGTTTTTTTAATTTAATGATAACATACTTTTCATGTTATTCTCTCACTTTTTCATTCTCTAAATTATTTTTTTACGAAAAAACATAAAATTATATTTTAAAGGAAATTTACATACTCTCCCCCTTTAAGAATAATGTTTAATATAATCATCGTAGGTCAAACCACATTAAATAAACAATTTTATTTCTATAATTTAGTAAAATTATTAAAATAATATACCTTTGTGTCAATATAAAAGAATTCAGCATTTAAGTACTCAAAAAATAAGGTTGTTTTTCATGGAGGATGAACACGATACACTAGACTAAATAAAAAATTAATTCTTGTCAAAAAAATTCATAATTTGATATTATTTAAAAATATAATCATGAATAAAATCTACCCAAAAAAATATACTAAATGAAGTGATAATTCATATCAATGATCTTTGATCTATAATGTTTATATGAGTTTGATATATCAAATAAACAGTTGTCATAAAAAAGTATATTCAATGGTTATAAAACATTTAACCTTAAATATTCTTTCTAAACTATTATCCAATTCATTTATGTATAGGATTAGATGGTATAAACATCTCATACATTTACTATATTCAACTAATTTGAACATTGTTTTGTTATTTTGCAAGCTCAAACAAAAAACACCAAATGTAAATGCACCTTAATTTTCTAATTATAACTTATTAAAATGAATACCCTTTATATTTATTTTATTATATAATATTTATATAACAAAATATTTTACTCAATAATATATAATAAGATGTTCATGTAACAATTTTGATAATTATTTTTTATTACAAAAATTCAAGATTCCTTAAGAAAAATTTGAATCCTTCCCAACAATGTAAATATATAAAAAATGTATTGAAATGAATATTCAAGGTATATAATTATTTAAAAAAATTAAAAATTATTTTGATTAAAACTTATCCCTACTTCATATATAGTCATTTTCATGCAATAAAAAATGGAGTAGAAACTTCTTTGGAGGCTACCATGATAAAACAATGTATGAAATCCCTAAGATACATTTAATATGACATAATGATATATCATTACCAATATTTCACATTTTGTACATGAAAAAAAGATAATAATCCAGGCTTATAAATTTCATATATTTTATTCCATTCATTTTTAAACTCAATACATGAATTTAATCTATCCCTTAGAAAAATAATTCCATTAACCAAAATAATTATAATTAGGGAACCTGAGCTTATCACCTATGGATATTTGTTTCTAAAAAAATTTAATTTATGATATTTAATTTTATTCAATTAAATATCATGATTTGAGTATCAAGAGTATAGAATATATTTCAACCAATATAAGGATTTCTTTAAAAAACACACCTTTGATTAATTTTCATTAATACAGAACACAAATTATTGGTTAACGTAAGGTTATTTTTAATTTTCCTTATTTATGGTTAATAAAATTAAATCTATATGATAAAATATTTAAAATTTATATATTGTTACTTCCAAGAACAATATTATTGTTTTTAATCTTTAAAGGGGAAATGTTTCTTCAAAATCTACACCTTCCACAAATGAATAACTTTTTAAAGGATCTATGTTTTTTCTTGAAACATAACAATATTCCTTCAGATTTTTATGCACACCTACTATATACAAATAATTTTAATTCCTGATAGAGATGGAATATGTCACTGGGATTCATTATTCCCAATACAATATTACTATTAAAAGATAAAATCAACACATTATTTCAATTACACTATATCCAAAACTAATTTTTGTCCATCCTATTAGTTATGTTATTTCATATTTTATAATAAAACACTTCATCTTGTTTGAACTAGAACATTATAATTTCTAATAAATTTTTAGATTCATCTAATTAATATAGGGTATGAAATTTCATATAGTTTCTTTATGTCTGAATTTTTTCATTAAATGATTTTTATAAATCATCTTGTATATGTTTCTTAAAATATTCATATTCACAATTTTATATATTATTTAAATCTTAAAATTATCTTCCATTACATTTTCAATATCATTTTTCAAGCTTGTAATATTTCCAATATATTTCACATAAGTAGAATCTTATATTCTTTATAAATCCATGTTTTAAAATTTTTAACATCATTCATAGGATGAACGAGCCATAAATTCTCCCAAATTAGTTTTTTCATAAAATTTTACACTATCCATATTTTTAATATTTAAAAAGAATGGACATATATAAATCATGAAAAGGTACACTAAAGATATTTAATATAATAGATAGCATATCGAGTCATTCATGATTCAATTAAAAAATTATTTCATACATGTACAATAATATTGAATCATTTCTCTATGAAAACATAGAATGTTTTTACTCAACCAACATAAATCTTATAATTTCAACTAATGAACCTTTTTCCATTTATTTAACTCCATTTTTTGAGGGTTGTGTTAGGAAATATATTTATTTATTATTCCATAATTCCATACATACCATTGAAATTTAGTTAATGTGTAATACTTTCTTTTATTAGTTCTTAAAAATAATATATATAGAGTAATCATTCATTAAAATAACATTATAAAAAATATGATTATTTCTACAGCCAATAATTTGTTTCATAACCATAATGTTGTCCAATATTGAGGAAGTATAAATATATGTGATAAAGTAAAAAATAAAAAGTTATTAAATAATTTATTATCATGCCACAATGATCTATGTGAATAATATTAATATGTCTAGTA
Organism: Viscum album; assembly: GCA_963277665.1. Lineage (NCBI taxonomy): Eukaryota > Viridiplantae > Streptophyta > Magnoliopsida > Santalales > Viscaceae > Viscum > Viscum album. Next base: position 1,921,456,282 of record OY728119.1, read on the forward strand.
AATTTAATTTCATCATTCTTATGTTTTCTAATGATTATCTTCTCTTTTCGAGAAGTTGTAAATACATTATCATATTTTATTTTCTGATGTTGTATGGTTTTTACAACATCAAAATTAGAACATTTGTTAATATATTTCTTGGAATTATTTCTTTGACTTTGAAACAACATCATATTGTCAACTTCTTCACAATATGCACATTTGTTACAATGTTGTCTAATTTGAGAGATATTTCAACTAGTGCATTTTCCCACTGTAAAATATTTTCCATATTCCACACATTTGATGATATATGATTATTTCATAATGAAAATTTAATTTCCATTATCATAATAGAAATTAATATTGATTCTGTTTTTTATCCTTTAATGATTTAAAACATCTATTGATTATAGTTTCATATTTTCAATATCAGCTATTATTATTCAATATATTTCTAAAGAACTATCATTTTCAAATCTAACTTCTCTATATCAATTTTTTCAATTTTTTCATAGATCATAAATTCACACATTATATACATTGAATAATCACTATCAAGATTCCATGATTTCCTCATTTTCATAAACTCATTGTAGTCTCAATAGAATAATATATTTAATCAATAACTATCATTTCGATAACTAGTTTTTATTGCTTATTTTTTTCAGTAATAGTTGTTAAAAAATATATAGCAATGTTACCAAGTATTTCAAATCTTCCAAAAATATCCTAAAAAAAATTATTATTTCATTGGAAACGTTATAAAAGGTTGTGATCAATTTTTTTGTTATACTAGTTTTTAAGAAGGATTTCCTATTTTATCGACCAGCCTATCCCCTATATTTATTCATACATCGTGTTAGAGCCATGTTGTTCCATAAATTATAAACTTTTTCCCAAATACAAAACATATCTAACAATATTCACTGAATCATAAATTTTTATAAAAGTATGATCTTTCCATGTAATTAGTTGTTGGAGTTTTAGAACATACCTCAATATATGTTTCCAACTGGCATGTGGAGACAATATGGAAAATGAAATTTTCAAATTTATTTGATATGATTTTCTTCTCACATCTATTCTAAATCCTTACTTTCCTATATTTTTTTAAACCCATCAGTTTTATAAATTATATATGAATAATCATACATAGTGATTGATGATTTCACATGATTCATGGAATAAGATTTCTCAGTAGATTGAGATGATTTAAATTTTTTCACAATTGAAATTTTGAAATTTTCATTCATATTTGATTTATTTCTTTAATCCTTCAAATTTTGTAAATGTGTAACAAAATGATCTCCTTCCTTTTCTACATGTTTTTTTCAATACCTTCACCACCATTAAATGTTGATAAGACTTTATTTTGAGGATTATGATCCCCTTGACATAATCATATTATAATTAAAGGAAATACTTACTTTCGAAATTTTCCATTAAAATTTATATACTTACCATTTTAATTTCTTTCTATATTTTTGCAACATTCAAAATGCATGCCACATGTTATGATCAAAGTTGTTATTATTTGTATATTTAATAACCCCCTATTCTATCATTCTTTGAGGAAACAATTTTATTTTCAATAGTAGCTATGAATTTCATAAACATATAAATATTGTTATCTTCATTACCATTGTTTTATGAAGTTTCATTATAAGGACCAAACCATAAACATAACTTATTATAGTTATTTTGAACAAGAATTCACAAATAAGGTTCTAATATCTTTTGTTTTTTGGAGAATTAGGGAAAATATTTAAAAAGAAATATATTAAATTTCAAGGTAGACTCTAATACTCAGTTTTCACTTTTTCCATGAAGTAAAACCTTTTAAAATAAAACATGACTTCTTTGGTACACCCATATTCAATTCTTTCATCCTGACATATTATTTTACAAAACAATATTATGACCTGTGCAAAATCATTTAAAACATAGGACAAGAACAAACATCTAAATATGGAATATACAAGAAAGTAAAAACTATTTTCCTTTTGAAACCATTTAATCACATGGATAATTTAACAAAAAGTAATAAATTTCACCTTTAAGAAATAGTAAATACATTCGTTTGAAATAAACTCATTTTAACCATTTTATAATCTACATATTACTATAGAACCACAAAAAGAATATATAACATATAAAAGTAACATGAGGCATAATCATACTTTAATGGAATAACCACACATTTCTATTCCACACATGTAACTCTTACAAATAGAATATTCATACAACTCTCTTTAATACCCAATTAATTATAGGTTATAATGTAACCCACATTTTTGGCTTATCACTGAGCCACTAATCTTAGGTTTATCACATTGCCACCATTAATATGTATAAATGTCATTATATAATCATACGGGAAAAATATTTCAATTATCATCATTTCACTCATGAATCCCAATATATCATTCACGATATTGAAATATTCAATCTATTCCAAAAACTATTTTAAAAATTTACTAAAGATATCTCTGAATAAACGTGTCCCATACCACATTGAATGTATGGAAAGAAATTCAATTTTAATAAAAAATTCTAAATAAATAAATTAATAAATACCATTTAGGAAAAATGTAAAATTAAATAGGGGGTTTAGAAGAATAAATCATTTAATAAATTAAAACAATGCTTTAGTTTAAGAGTCTATCAAAACATGAAAGACACTTGAATAAATATAATTAATCAATACCAATACAGAAATATTTAAATATCATGAAAATATACTAAATAATAATATAAAATTTAAAAATTGATTTATATAAAACTTAAAATATAATTATGGTTCATAATATTAATATATTACTCAATAAAAGGAGATTGAGATGATGTCCCTTACCATGACTCTGACTCATCTCATACGATCTGTAGTTTATTGAATAATAATCTTATGTTAATTTAGAAATACATTATAACATTTTCAATTTATATTATTAATTTTATATCACTTATTTCCTTGTTATAATAATTAAAAATTATCTTGGTTTGTATTTGACATTTTTGGTGTTATTCGGTACTTTAGTCAAAAATGAACTATGTATAATGTCATTAGTTCATGAGGTCATAATTCCATCATCTCCAGAACAATATTCTTGACATAATGATAACATTTATAAATAAATTATACTTTTAAATGAAACCGCTAATTATGGTAATTAAAAATAAACAAAGTTATAATCTTAGAGACGGTAGGATGTACGTATGCATGAGTAACATTTTTCGTTTTTTCATGATCGTTATGGAAATGAGGTAAGTATTATTTGAGATTTACAGAATAGAAATAACATCATTAATATAATATTTATCACTAAAATATACATATATATAATATAAAAGTATGTAATGAATAAAAATGAATCACATCGCTTGGTGGAAGTGATTGTTCACACTCACAAAGGAATGACATTATCATTTTAATGTGCGTGGAAAGTAATAACATAGATGATATTTTATAATCCAATAATGATTAATATGTCTGAAATATCAAATATGAAAATTAGTTCCATCATTATGACCAGTCATGATAGAATATTATGTAAAATGGATTATATCAATTCTTGGTGGTGATAGTTCTCACATACGCACAAAAAATTAATTCCATTCCCATTTGATCGAAGTGGAGATATATTTAGATGAATATATTAACATACTAAAATATAATTATATTGACGCTACTATATTTATTAGCCCATAATGGATGGAGAATATTTTAATGTAAATGATGAAGAAACAAAATAGAAACACTTAATTAAAAATGTTATCTTTCTTTCAAATGATCACATTTCTTAACACCTTAACATCAATAAAGAGGGCGTTTTGCCTACACAAAGGCCTATAAAAACTAGGGACGTATTATAGGAAGGGTTTTGGGTAGATATTGTCCGATAAAAATGGTTTTTGATGTGTGATAAAAATGGAGGAATGTGTGACTTTTTTATTGAAGAGGGGAGGGGATCTCTTGGAAATATTAAAAGTATTAAATTAACGAAAATTAAATTTATATTGATAATGAAAATAAACTAATTAAATTAAAATATATGATGTTTTTGGGTAGAATACCAATATTAAAATTAAAATTATACATGTTTTTAATATTTTTTTAATTTTTATATTTTTTTCTTAACCCCTTCTAATTCATACCCTATTATCAAGTAAGTTTCACAATTAGAGTTAAAATAATTACCATAACATGTAAAGGAAAAATTAATGAGTCATCATTTATGTTTTTATATAGATCTCAAATTTTTTCATAATAATAGATTTTTAGAAATATTATATCATTTAATTAATTTTTTAAATATTTAAATATTTGAACTATGTCAATGTTGAAACTATTCGTTACATAAACATTTTTTAAAAAAATAACAAGATTTATTAAAATAAACTTCATTAACACATCTATATACAGAAAAATCCATGATTAAATCTAATATTTTATATTATATTTATTTTGAAATTATTAAAATCATTTATTGGATTCTTCCTTTAATAAATATAAATCTATATCAACATTGTTTCATAATTAATTTCAATTATGTAATATCAAAAAAATTTCAATAAATAATCCTGATTTAGATAAAAAAATTGTCTTTTAACTGAGTATTATAGTTTAATTAATCTTTTATATAACACTAAATTAATAATAATTAACTTATTAACAATATAATTTTTTCATTTTAAAAAAAAAGGTATATAAAACATAAAAAATGTCAAAATCATTCCCGGGTGGAATAAGAAGGATATAATTTTTGACTAATGTTTATTTTGGTCTAAAATTAAATTTATAATGAAAATAAGAAATTTTTTACGGTAATTTTATAATTTTATAATATTATTTTTCCCATATTTACTAGATTTTCCATTTAACCATAGTAAATAAAATACTAATGTTATTATTCACCGTAAAATATTTTTATATAATTAGACCATAATTATCATACTAATTACAACCTTTTATGTCATTGTTTCAAAATTAAATTAACAGAAGTGGTACAATTACGTGTGACTCTAATCCCCCAAATGTGGCTAGATGGTGGGTAAAGGAGTCCTTCAAAATTTCTAAAGATGTTTGTATCAAATATTAAAAGAAAAAACAATACAATCATATAAATTTAATAGAATGATAATAATTTAGTTTGATTATAATCTAAAACCAAATAAATGGATAATCTACCAATTTATATAAATTGAATGAAAAATCATTTTTAATTAAAATGTAGTATTTTTCAATATTTAGTAAAAAATGAATCTTATTATAAAAATTACCAAAAATTTAACCAGTGTAAATTTTGATAACCAAATTCCAAGAAAGATGTTTATTTTTTCAAATAGAACTTAGAAATGTGAAAAACCCCATATTTAAAATGTGTCAGGAATCAAGAGGCATAAAAAATTATTTTTTGAAGAATAATCATTTTAACATATATTAATATTATTCGTCTATAATTTATAGAAAATAAATAATATAAATCTTAAATATTATATTGAATTTATATTTCACTAATATAATCCATCAAGAATGATTTTAGTATTTTATAATTATAATTTTCACATTTAGTTATTTTTTCCTAAAAACAGATCATTTATATTCATTTGGTTTTTATTTTTATTTATAATAAATTTTCAAATTGATGAATAATTATACAAACATGTGTAAACCATATTTTCATAATTCTGCTAATATTTTTCATTCCCTCCATTCAAATATATAGGTGATAACTACTATATTAAATAATAATATTTGGTATTACTTTTAAATGTGATGTGGTGTATTATGTAATCTATCAAACATTGTGTTTTCTTTAAGAAAAAGTAGGATGTTATATTATCCCCCCATTATGATAATTCAGTTCAACTCAATTTTAAATTTGAGTTGGTAACTTAGGTAGTAATGTTTTAAATACCTTTATTTCATTCCCACATCATAAAAAATTTATAAATCTTCCACATTAAAAAGAAAGAAAGGACAGTATGAATGTCACATGAGATATCAAATACTAAGATTCCATGTAAGAAAACATTGATATGGATGAAAAAATAACCAAAATGTTCTGATGGAGAGTGATTGAAAACATGATCAGGAGAATGTTGAAAATCATAAAACCTATTGTTTGTGATTCATTAAAAGATCATTGATTCCATAGTAGTAAAAGTAAATAGGCATATTGTTTTTATCATAATTTTCATCATGTTATGTAATTCATTTACTTACTTTAAAAAGAATATAATAATGCTATAACGCCCCGTCCCCATTTACCTAGAGTCAGTGCATTATTACATAACATTGGAATGATCACAAATGATCAAGTCTCTAAAGACCAATTAGTTTAGTAGCCTTGGAATAAATAGATACATTCATAAATTTTACATTACATTATAAAGAGAAATCTAAAACAACATCTTGTCTCCACACTCATATCCCCTTATACTATCCTTGTAGGTCATTCATAAAATACTTCTTCACATCCTAGAAAAAATAAAACATAGAAAGGGGTCAGCTCAAATTCTCAGTAATGTTAACAATATAGCGGAAACATTCATAAATAAGTATAAACATTTAAGGCAATGTATAACTAAAACAAAATCCTTTTAAACATGAACTTCAGCATAATTGGAAGAAATAAAATGAAATAATTCCATTTACTTATTCACATCTATATTCGAATAATCGAATAATCACATGAAATATCAATAACCAATGACATAATGATGGAATTTAGAATGCCAGACTATCATAACCACTTAGCCAAGGCCTCGTGCCAGGACTAGAAATAAGATTTTGTCAAGGCCTCATGCCAAGACACTAGTTTTTCTCATGAGACCAACTGATGCATCGAGGAGCTATATCGGGCTCCACCCGTCACTTACTATGTCTAATGTATTCCTCATATGAACAGGTTTAAACATAACATAAACATTCGTATTAAAAATAGCATACGAAATGTCAATACTTTCTCCATAAACCATGAATTGTATAAAAATAAAACAACCAGAGTAAAACATATCACAAAACATTCAATAAAATATGGAAGTTTTGGGTCATAATAAACAGACATCAAATAAACTTAAAATCCATCAATTTATGTTGACAAAGATGAAATCAAAACTATTTGAGAGAAATGACTCTTTTTTGAAATAATTTAAAAGTTGCACATTTTTAAAGGAAGTAATTTAAAAGTGATTTTTGAGTCAAAGTGTCCCACACCACTTTGAAAAATATGAAAAGAAATATCATTTCAAATCATTCAAGTCCACATAAATAAATCCTTAAAATCATTTTAATAACATGGACATTAAGTAAAAATATTTAGAAATAAAAATCATTAAAACATTTAAAATTATGATCTTTATAAAGAGTACCTTTCATAAATTCATAAAATATTCATTTTCAAATAATTTAAAGGTCACATAATTATAAAATAAAATATTTACATTCAAAATATTCTTATATGATTGTAAGGGAAGCATCTACAATTTTATAACGGTGGAAAATAGCCGCACCCGCTGTATAAGTTAAAAAGTCATTCTTACCTTAATTCTGTCGAAAATGATAAAAGGGACATTGTTTGGAAAACGAATGAAGGATTTCTTTATAAAATTATTATAAAAATTCTATAAAAGGGTATAAATTACTTTAACCAATATTATTTAAAATATTAATATTGTTTTGAAAAACATTTTTAAGAAACATGGATGTGGATGATAAAGAGGTCCCAGTAGATAATTACGTATAAACAACCTCAGATAATGAAGAGATTGTGAAATAAACCCTTACCTTGTACTTTTCCTTGGTCGAGGGTAGGTTAACCTCTTGTATAATATTTAAATAATTTTTATTAAATTATACAATAATAATATACAAAAATATGATATCATATATGATCTGTTAATATTTATTTGTTAATAATATTTTAGTATTATCGTCATTTCGGGTGTTCACTTACTCTTTTTATTTTAAATGTTTTGTTACATAAGATGTGTTTTTTATCCATAGGTTGTATCGTATTCATATCCATAATGATATAAAGTCCTTAAACAATATTTTTAATCATTAAATGAAATTAGTCTTTAATGGATATAGTGGGGAATGAATCTCATCGCGTTCGTAGAGACGGTAGTCCGTACATACGCACGAACGCTATTTCCATTTTCTTTTTCATTTTGAAAGGAATAAAAACCAAATGATACTTATGTATAATATTATTCCAGTATAATATAATATGTCATATATGTTACTTAAGTTTATTAACTCCATCCTTTATACATTCCATGTATGGTGTGAAAGAGTCATATCACTTTGAGGGGGCGGTAGTCGGCACCTCCTAAAATGAAATTATCATATATATATATAACCTGAAACAAATAATGGTATGCTATAAAATGGAATTAAAGAATATGATATATAAAATAAATATCATAAATATCACATTTAATTACATTTCCATCATAATGGCCACCATGAGAGGTGGTAGGAGATAATTTGAACAATCATCGTTTCGTGAGGCGTTGGGTTGCCATCCACAGAAACATTATATTCATAACCCATTAGATGGAGGTGTGTGTAAGTGTAGATTGAATACATCCCATAAAAACATCCTAGTATATTTAGGATACTGGTTTTGTTTCAAAAGAAAAGAATAAAATGAGTTTAGGGGTTGGAGATGTAAAATAAAATAAAAGAAGCTAAGAGAAATCATTACCTACAATTTGGGTAACTCCCTTTGGATTGAACCAAAAAATACTCTTTAAGTGTATTATGCCTAAGGTGAGGCTTCTAGGAGGAGAATAAAGATGTAGGGAGATTAATTTTTCAGATTTTGGATGATCCAAAAGGCTTGAGAGGTCTGACGAATTGGTTAAAAGTGGTGCCTTTATTATAAGGGGGAGGAGAGGATCTTTAGGAAAAACATAATGTATTAATTTATAATAAATTAATATTCAGTTTATAATGGTTCCAAAGTATATTATTCAAAGTATAAGGTGGTTATGGGTCTAAATAATTTAAAATAATATATTTTATATAGGTTTGGGTCATTATATTAACCTTAACATTTATTTTTAGCTATTAATTAATTAGTTTGACATTTACCATGTCACTTTCTATTTTTATATTATATAGTTAATAAACATACTATATACATTCAAAAGACCCCCAAGTGGCCCATAAATGAAACAAATATCGTCATATAAGTCCTTTGGCTGACCCTTATATGTTTAGGAATAGAATATTAATTAATAATATAATATTTGTTTTAAAAACTCATTTATGTCAATTTCTACACTATTCAATAATTGATTTATTGTTAAATTCGTAAAAACATTATTAATTAAAATAAAATTTATTTAAGGAATCATAACATGTAATATTGACCAATAATATTCGTTTATGGCATCAAAACTTTCAAATTATATTTATTTTAACTTTTATAATACAAATTATTTGATTCGTTCATTAATAAGGAAAACATTGCATCATTATTGTGTCATAACTAAATTTACTTATTAAATGTATAAAAACTAAAAAATAAAATAAGATTATGTAGGAAATCATTTTATATTTCTAATTAATATTTATATTCGAAAATATAACATGTATAATCTTATGTAAAAATTGTTTTTCTAAAAGATATATGCTTATGTCATTTTTGTATTTACTTTAACATAATTAATATAAAGTGTTTTTCTCACCTACAAGTGACTCCATGGGGTCCCAAAATAGACCCAAAGATGCATATGGTCGGAAATTTATCAACCAATTATTTTAGAACACATTTTAGGGTAATTTATTATTATTATTATATTATTTATTTACCCTTATTTACGGGGATTTACTCTTTAATCATTGTAAATAAAATATTTACCGAAGTAATTATTCAAATTGTATAAAAATAAAAGTTACCTATTTACAAAATTTGGAAATCCTGATTCTAAATATCGAATCCATTTTTCCAAATTTAAAGCACTGAAGTGGAAGAAATTAATTTAAATTAATACCCATTGTTAAAACAAAAAGTGTGTTTTTAAGAGATAATAACTATGAAAAGATTGACACTTGTTTATGTCTGGTTTAATTGTGAAATTATGTCCAATTAAAAAAATTGTATTAAATGGTAAAAATATATTCTAAATATACTTTAAAACCACTCAAATTCATAATTTATCACTATTAATTATGTTTATTTAAAAAGTTTTTTTAATTATATTTTATTAATATTCACTATTTAAAAAAATATAATAGTTATCCTAAAAGTACCAAAATTTCACCCTAGGATAATTTCAATATTAATAATCCAAAAATGAAGTCTATTTTGAGAGATAAAATTTATAAAATTTCAAAAAGTGTGTATTACTATTCATAACGGCTACTTTGATTGGTCTTGGTTAGTTAGAATCTCAAAGTTGTGTACAACACAAGTTACTGCATTATTCAAAGAGAATCATAGTGTGGAATCTTGTGGTGTTACTAAAACATACATACATTATAAGTATAGTTGCATCCTTAAGTTAATTTCCTCCCTAAGTCATAATTTTCTCTAAATGATGAGTATTAAAGAGGAATAGTTCTCACATGAATCGTCTTCTAGAGAATAAAATAATTATAAAAATATTAGCATTCTATTTGTCATGACATGAAAAGTAAACCAAATCCAAAATTGGTAGGTTAAAATAAAAAAATTACCAAAAAAAAAATAAGCGATATACGATGAAAAACTACTATTATTCTCTTAAATTAAATAGTAATACCAAAAGTTCAACATACTCCATTAAACAAATAACCATACTTAAAATTATTCAAAATAATCCTATCTTGGATTTAAACCCAAAATTTTATAGGATTTGATCACATAGTCTTCTATAAGGATTTTTAACATCTATCTCCATATAACATAGTTACACTAAATGTTTCATGCAAAATATGCAATTTAAAAAAAGAAAAATTCTCTAAGATAGGTTAATCATCTCAGAAAATAAAATGAATCTCTATAAGTTTATTATAAAATCATAGATTATTTCAAAATTAAATTGAACCATTAACCCTCAAATAAAATTAATTTTTATTTTATTTATCCTAGTCATATAGGGTTACCAAAATAGCAAAAGCCTTTTGAAATAAAATTTATCACATAAACATTAAATATTATTTGAATCCCAATGTTATCTATTTGATAAAACATGGGTTACAAAAATAAAATTATTATTAATTAATTAAATATTTAAAAATAAAATAATGAATTTATTCTAACATTGGAATTCAGGTAGGCCCATGGTAGGTGATAAATCCTTATTTCCCTTTGATTGTGGGTTTGATTCCCACTACCTTGTCCAACATGGATGGTTTTCACCATTCATGTGGGTTTTCATTTTTCTAAATCAATCTAAATGTTATAACATTCCCAAAACAAAATCATCAAAAATATCCATACCATGTTTAAACCTTAAAGGATATATCATGAATCTCCTTTTTCATCAACAAAATTAATAACCCATAATTACCAAAAAAAATGAACGTCTCCAAAAATACTGTTAACCACCTTAAATTCTAAAAACATAAATTATCAAATGAAGTTTATAATAAGATGAACATATTTTCAGCCTTATAATCATACACCAATGATGATATTCATAAATATTATGATATCATATTATCCTACATATTTGTCTAAATCATACACTGATAATTACAATAAGGCCCAGACCATTAACATACCTTATTATAGTTATTTTAAAGTAGAATTCACATACAAGGATATTTTTTAGTTTATAATTTTAGATAATTTTAATAATCATTTACATAGAAATATATTAAATTTAAAAGTGTTATCTAATTCTCAGTTTTTACTTTTCCACCATGGAATCCCTTTTAATATGAATCATGAATTCTATTCAAGATATATCATAACTTCTTCCAGCATGATATCTTCTTTTTCCATACCAATCTTAAGACCTGTAAATAACATTTTTAAACCTAGGATGAAAAAAACTTAGTAAGGGATACATAATGAAGTAAATCCTATTAGTATTATAAAAACATGTAATCCCATTTTTAATTTAACATAATGCAATAAATTTCACCCTTATCAATTATTAAATAGATTATTTTTAAAAATAATCTCATTGCATACACTTTTTTAATCAATATATTCTAATTAGTCAATAAAAAGAACATATAAAATATAATGATAAAATGGGACATGATCATACATAAATGTAATAAATATTTATTAAACTTCCATGAATATCACTCTTACAGATCGAATAGCCGTACGAAAAACTTCTTTTCCCAATGCATTGGATGTCATAATGTGACCACCCATCCTTCGTTTATCATGGAACCACCCATCATTGGTTTATCACGTAACCACCCATACAATTTCAAATTACCATTAAATAATTATAAAACATAAAATATTGAAATTATCATCATTTCACTCATCAATCAGAAGATATCATTTCATGATATTGAAATATTCAATAGATTTCCAATACCATTTATAACATTTAATAAAGTGATTTCTTAATAAATGATTAAAATACAAAATTTTAAATTTTAAATGAGGTTAACATTTTAGAGATTTCTATGAAAATAAATAATTTCTGAAAAAACCAATATGAAAACATTGAAAAAAATATATAAGGTTTTATAATAATAAATATTGTAAACATTCTAAATGATGTTTTAGTTAGAGTCCATTACCACTTCAGATACCCTTTCATAAAACTTTAAAAAAATAACATTAAACAAAAAGTTAAATATAATTATAATATACTAATTAATGATATAACATGTATAAAGGGTTTTTTATGCATCTTAAAGGAGAATATAAGGCTAATACATCATGATATGCATCAATTAATGGATATTGAGATGAAGTCCCTTAGCTCGTGTATGACTCATCTCGTAAATTATTTATATTAATGAATAATAAACTTATGTTAATTTATAAATTATCAAGAACCCTTTTCATTTTTATTATTCCTTTTATATAACTTATTACCATGTTTTAACAATTACATAATTATTTATGTTCATATAATACAATTTGGCATTATTTGGTACCTGAGTCAAAAATAAACATAGTATGATGTCAATAGTCCATCAGGTCAAAAGTAAATCATATACAAACTAATATTCATGTAATAATGATCACAATTATACATATATTATAATTTTAAATTGATCAATTAATTATATTAGTGAGAAATGAAAAATATTATAATCATAAAGACGATAGGCCGTACATACACATTATTAACATTTCCTCTTTTTCAATGAGCATTATGAAAAAGAGTTAAGTATTATTCTAGCTTTCTATAATGATTATAACATCAGTATTATATTATTTACCATTTTGATATACTTATATATATATATCATAAATGTGATGTAGTGAATAAATCAAATCACATCGCATTAGGGAGGTGATATTTCACACATATGCACGAACGACACTATCATGTATATGTGCATAAAATTAAAACATAATTGTAATATAATTATCATATAGAGATCAATATTTTCACTATATCACATATTAACTTTAATTAAATCATTAAGAGAAGTCATGATAGACTCTTATGGAGAAAATATATATATATCTATTCGTAGAGGTGATAGTCCACATGTGCACACAAATGATTAATTCTATTATCATTTGATGGATGTGGAGATGAATTTATGTGATGATATTAATATAATAACAACTCCATATATTGGTGATTACTAATATACAATGTCATCCTGGAAGAAGAATATTTTAAGGATGATAAAAAAGAAAAAAAATTGTATACTTATATAAAAACGTTTGCATTATATCGGATGATCAAAATTTTACCCCTTAACACCTATAAGGTCGGTGATCGGCTGAATCTAAGGCCTCTATAAGTAGGGGATGTATTCTAATAAGGGTTTAGGCAAATTGTTTCTAAACCATATTTAATTTTCATATATGATTAATAGAGAGTAATGAAATCCATTTTTAGAGGAGAGGAGAGGTTCACTGTTGGAAATATTAAAAATATTAAATCAATATAAATTCATTTTCTATTCCAAATTGACGAAAAATGGTTTATTTAGAATATATGATTAGTTTTTTTAAATACCCATTATCAAAATAAAATTATAAAAAAATTCATATTGTTTTATCCTTAGCTTTTTCTACTAACCCATTTTAATTTTTAATGTTTTATCAGGTAAGTTACACTTTGAGAGTTAAAATAATTACAAAAACATTTCCAGAGTCTAACAACTAAGTATTTAACGATATTTTAAAATTATCTAAACTTTTTTCCTGAACTATATATTTTTATATATTTTATATAATTTAATTAAATATTAAATATTTTAAAATATGATTTATGACAATTTTGGAACTATTCATTAAATGATTTATTTAAAAATAAAAAAACTGATTACCCAATGAAAACAAGAGTTAATGATTCATAACAAGTCAAATTAATCAGTAAAATTCTTGTATTTAATCAAATAGTTCATATTATATTTATTTTGGTATTATTAATAAATGTTATTTGATTATTCCTTTAGTAAGTCAACTAGTACATAATCATTTTGTCATAATTAAATTTAATTACATAATTTCCAAAAATTATAATGATGTATGGAAAAATTTTATAAAAAAAATAATATTTATAGTCTAATTTATCTTGTAAATAAGCCTATATTAAATATTATATATTTGTTAAAGTTATGTATAAGACATTTTTAACTTATAATTAAAAAACATATTATATTTGATATTGTTAACCATGTGGCATAAAATGGATAAAATATTTGAGTAATGTCTATTTCATTCGAATATAACATATCCAATTAAATTAGTTCACATGTTTGGGTAAATTTATAATGTTATAATATAATTTTTACCCCATATTTACATGATTTTACCTTTAACCGTGTTAATTAAAATACTAATGTAACTATTATCCTTAAAATATTTTGATCCCATAAGAACAAATTTTTCATATTTATTATTAATGTATATGTTTTATTTTCAAAAATTAATTTATTGAAATAGTAAAACTATGTTTAATGCTAATCTCGTGGATGTGGTTTAAGGGCGGGTAAAAGAGACTTTCAAAATATAAATAATCATTTATATCTAATTTCAATAAAAAAATAATTCTGATGACCTAACTTTTATTAAAAGAAAAAAATTAATATAATTATTATTCAAAATCAATTAAAATAATAATCTAGCAAAATAAATAAATTATACGAAAATTTTTTTAGAATTAAAATTTAGTATTTCTCATTATTCATTAAAAATTGAATCTTCTCAGAAAAATACAAAAAAATTTAATCAAAGTAAATTTTTATCTCCTACATATAAATAAAAAGTTTACTTTTTCAAAAACATATTTCATATGTGACAAAAAAATGTATTCAAAATGGGTTCTCTATCAAAATGTCTGAAATAACTATTATTTAAAGAACATTCATTTTATCCATAAAATCAAATTGTATTTATATAATGTCTATAAAACAAATAATATGAATTTTAAACATTATATTGAATTTATATTTCATTAATATAATCCCAAAAGAGTGATTTGATTATTTTATAAACTTAATTATTCACATTTCTGTAGTTGTTTTATAATTTTTTTTATATTCAATTGGATTTTATTTTAATTTATAAATAATTCTCTAACCGATGAATCCTTATATAAACATGTGTAACATGTATGTTCATAATTTAGTCAACATTATTCATTCACTACATTCTAATGACTAGGCTATAACTACCATATTAAATAGTAATGTTTCATAGTTCATTTAAAATCAATGTGGCGTATCATGTATTATTACGAACATTGTGTTTCCATTTAAAAATAAACAGATGTTACAATTATCTATAATATTCATATTCAACATATTTATTATGGTTCCACTATAATTATTATAATAAATATTGGATTTCTAATCAAAAATATACTTTATTTCCAGTTCTAACATAATGGGTTTTCATTAAAATAATCTTCATATACTTCAAAAATATTTTGAGGCATATTTATAAAAAATTCCCCACTTCATCAAAATTCAATTCATTTTTGTGATATAATGCATTGGAACATTACACTACCATTCCTGTAATATAAATTGATAAGGGACATGATTTTTTCATTCATTCTATCTACATAAGAATTTTTATAATCACTATATTTAAAAATATAATATTTATTTATTATTTACATTCATATATATTTTAATTACATTTTATCCTTGAAAATATTTTAGATTTATTTGGATTAAATCATCTCATAATAAATAAGAAAATTTAGTAATTAATCTAGTGATAAGTAATGTTTATCCTTTTGAGATGATATTTCTCAAAGAAGCATGTCGGCTAACTTATTTAAATGTTTCATGACAATTATATTTTACTCAATGATATATCTAAATCCTCTAATTTTGAAATAAAAATAATCCAATATAGTATATTTCTCATTAATAATTTATTTATCATCCAATTTGTTATCATTAATCATTATTCTCTATATTTTTAAACCTTCATCCATTACGTTGGTTTTTTCGTCGTATATTGTTTTTTCTATGCCTGTTTTGAGGTCCACTGCCTTCATGAAGAAATAATCATACAAATAAATGATAATAAAATGTCTAAGATTTTGATCCACCCAATTATTGTTTTCTTTATGTTTCATATGATCATTTTTATTTGATGGAAGCTAATTTATTTTCTTATCATTAAACATCAATAAAATGTATAAAATAAATGTTATTGTTCTATTTTTCAATATATTATAAAATTTTATATCAAATTTTGAAATACCTCTATTGTTCACATATTTTCAATTTTATAGGACATCAATACGAAATATTTAACCTTCCTATGATACAAATTGATTTTCCATTGGATCATATAACAACCTAAGTGTGGTGTTAAATTATTTTAGATCCTTTTTAATTTACAATAACTTAAATTTAACCATTAATACTTATAATCATTTTTAACCACGTCAAATTTTATAAAAAACACCCAATCATGCAAATATAAGATATTAAATAATGAAGACATGATTTATAAGGTTCAATATTAATGTGGGAATCTACATTATTTCCATTGTGACACACATAGATCAATGGAATTAATATTAATATAAAATTTAATTATTATTTGATTAATCTATGATTGGAGTCTTATATCTCGATATGTATGATTCTACTAAATCCCATAATTTTACATAGTTTTTCATAAAAACTGAGATAAAAAATTCAAAAAATTGTTAAACATTTCCCCAATGAATTTCTTTAACATTCAATCCATTTTAGCCAATTTGAAAATATTCATTTGATGAAATCATCTTACATATGGTAAAATTATATTTTTTCTAACTCACTATAACCACACTTTTTTCTTTTAAGTGTAAAATATGATTATGAAATCTATTGTTGTAACAAAATAATTCTTCGGGCCCACCTTTCTGGTAGATGGTTGGGATATCACAAACTAAATCACACCTCTACCAGTGTAGGGGCTATTGTAAAGTGCTAATAAGAAATAAAAAATGTAGGCTTTAGAATATAAAACATATATGATTTTACCCAACAATATAATTGAAATAGTGAAGAGGAATATAAATTACAGTAGCATTTTGTCTATTCCATTACTAATATATTCATTAGGGAAAAAATATAGTACTATAGTATACAAGAGTACAAATCATGGGAACAAATAAATTCACAAATGATAAAAAAATGTAACAAACTGACAAAAACTCTGTAAAGTAGAAATTAAGATAGCTACATTCTAAATAAAAATGTTTCTAGAATGTAATTTGGTTAATGTATCATGGTATCACAATGCCCCAAAAAAATTAATATCAATTTTTTTCTTTATCTACATAAGATATGATAGATGTGGGAAAATACCCAGCATGGGTGAGTATATACAAACATAGTAGGATTCAACAAAAAAAGAAGAGGTAATAATAGAAATATACAATTAATGTATGATCCACAAAAATTAATAATATAATAAAAAAATACATATATGGTCATAAATAAACCAAATGGGGATAGAAAGGGGATATATATTTAATTTCCATCCATGAAACAATTTCTGGTCCTACATCTCGAAAAATATATCTATGATTCCCAACATCAAACAATATAATTTCTGTTTATGGGTCATTTTTATTCTCTTATGATCCACATTTGAGGGATAAAAAATAATCATTGAGGGCTTATCTCTATTAGAAATAAATTATGGGAGAGTATAAATCCATAGAAAGAGGACCCATGAATAGCACTAGGTAGTACCATCCATATCTGGATAAATTATATGAGGAGCCATGTACCTAATGCATAATGGAATTACCAACTCCTAAATCTCTCTTATGATCCTTCCCAATACAATTCCATTATCCATGATCATTAAATGATGAACCATTATAAAAAAAATTGATTCATATATTTTTATTCCATAAATGGGAAAAATAAATCATTCTACAATGAAACATACATAGGATAGACTACATGTGATCAAAAATTAATTTGTTAATTATTTAGATACATGAAGAAGACGTTTGGGAGGGAATACACATTATGTATGTGGGTGCACAGGGTGTGTGGCCATGCCACAATGTCTTGTTTTATTATCCTATATACATTACTCCAAAATAAATTTCATACCAAAAGATTTGTTTAAGCTATAAAAGTAATGTCTTAACCTGTCACGACACCCTCCCCACAAAGTGTACCCCTCCTGGGGCGAAAATGTGAAAAGGGAGATAAGGGCCCCTGACTCCCGCCTCTAGTAGGCCCCGGGTAGGCGACTAGCACTGATGGTATAATAAACACACAAATGGAAGACATTACCCTCTAAGAGAACACATGTAGAAGAGAGAGATAAGATATAAACCAACCAACTCCAACTAAGTAATGAAATATAAAAGAAATAGAAGTACATATATGAAATTCCATTCAAAAGTACTATAACCGAAAAGGGAAATCTTCAAGTACCCAAAATAAAGTAAAAAAAACAGCAGCGACCATATGCCCGAACAGCTCCTACAACCACAAGCTAGTAGTAACTAGACTGACCTCCAACCATCTCCAACTGACCTGAAAAATAGTATATATATACTTAGGGTGAGTATAATAGTATACTCATTAGGATCCTCCCTGAATCCTCGCGTGAAAAAGTAAGGAATTCATTCTAAAGCACAGTGAACAACAGTGAAACTAACTCGTCACCTAACATTTATACTATGTTCCCAACCTCACCATGGATACCCTCACCAAGTAATGCATACAAGATTATAGAATATAATAATGAATATCAAGGGTACCCACTACTACATCCCCTCGGGTTTTCCGCTCTTCCCCAACGCCATACTTCTTGTGCATCTTTCTCCAAATGCTTTCCCGTATAAACTCGGGATAAGCTCCAAAATCTGCACCATGTGCATCACAAAGGCTTTCCCGCAGATACCTGGGCTAAGCACTACACCATCCTCGCAACCAAAAGGAACAAGGTAGATTCCAGGAGCCACCACAGCTAGCATAACGTGTATCATACTTAGGGTATTATACCTTAATCCAATACAGCACATACACCGAGTAAGGATCCTCAAGCCATCACAACCCATACACGTTACATATATAGTAGTCCATATGACACTATATCCATAATATATGTCTCTGAAATAACCACAAGCCATTACATCCCTCTACACACATATATGGGGAAACTAACCGCTATGCCAATGGAAGTAGTATCTACCAAGAGAAGAGAATAGGGCTAAAGGGGGTAGTCAACTATTCATCCTCCCATTGGAATGATGGGGAAAACACCCCACAAGGATTTGAATCCCTGGGGTGTCAGTTTCCCTTAATGACAGGGTGGAGTAGCCTATATAAACACAAAAAGTAAAGAATGTACTATAACTCACAACCACAATAGGGGCATAACCTAGTGTTAGACACAACTTCAGCTAACTTCTCTCGGACTCCGGTCTGCCACTTCTAAAACAATATATCCTATAAGCACACAACAAATTAAAGGACATCATTAGATTACTTCATCCCTTTTTCATCAATTCCACTTTACGTTAATTAATTCATTACACATTAATTAAACAAGAACAATTCCACATTACATTCCAATTACAGCACATCTGGAACCCACTGTCCCTTCAAAAGTTCTCAACCTCATCATTAAGTTTCATCAACTCCAACCCCATGGGTTAAAATCATTTATTAAAACATTCATTACATAATTAATTTCCCATATTCCCATGCATTCTAGAAAATCTACCTATGCTACTAAACACAACGGGGCTCAACACGGTGAGTAGATATACTACCCGTCGAGCCTTTTCCTCCCATAGCAAGAGCATAGACCCATTCTACCTCAAGAGGCTAAACACAGAAAGGAAGTGGCAAACCCCACGTGTCTTCCCCCCTTTATGAAGAACAGTAAGAAAAACAGGATTCCTTGAGTAGTGGGGAAAAGTAAAACCGGTAAACATCCAAACAAAGCACCAAGCATCCAACAACCACATCCATTGTAACACCCGAGACTTTTATGAGAAATATTTTTTTATGTTATATAAATCATCAAAGGAATCTTTCACTACACACAAAACTATCTTGGCTTGCTTTACATGCAACCGCGGCCTTCCTCGATAGCTTGTGTCGTACGCAATACCTAGTTTCACTAAACAACGATATGCTATTAAAATATTATTAAAACTAGCCGTTATGAATAGTAATAACCAGTTTTTGAAATTTTATAAATTTTATTTTTCAAAATGGACTTCATTTTTGGATTTGAAATATCGAAATTAGCCTATGGTGAAATTTTGGTATTTTTCTGAAAACATTCAATTTTTGATGAATAGTGAAACCACTAAGTGGTAGTTAAAAAACTGAATTTTTCATAAAACATATTTTACCCCTTCTTTGAGAGGAATTTCGAAAATCCGAGAGACACGGTTAATATCAAGGACTAAAATGTGGTTCAATGAGATGAATTTTTTTTTGGTGAATAGTAACTTTTTACTTTTTTACTACGGTTAAAAGTAAATAGGGTAGTTAAGGGTAAAAATGATATTATTATTACCCTAACACATGTCCTAATTCTATTGAATAAGTGTAATTCGACCCAAAAACAACCATAGGAATGAAATATGACCATTTAGGACCACTTGGATTAGATTAGGACATTTATTATTAATTTATTTAAAAAAGGGTCAAATAGTTAAAATCAAAGTTTAATAAGTAAATCATTTTTAATATGGGGTTATAAAAAAACATTCGACTATAAATATTCATTATAAATATAAAACTATTTCCTACATAATGGTTTTTTATTTTTAATTTTTAGACATTAAATAATTTAATTTATTTATCACACAAGAATGATGCAGTAATTTCCATAATAGTGGAAAATTAGAATTATTGATATTATAAATACCCAAATAAAAATAATTTGAGACTTTTTATGAATTACACTAATTTTCTAGGTTAATATGACATGTTAGTATTGATTTAAGTAACTTTTTTTGAACTAATCATTCTGTTATTATTTTCACAAAAATCAATTACTAAATAGTGTCAAAATTGACATAAAATAGTTTTTAAAAAAAATATTATATTATTAATTGTTATTTTATTCCTAAAAATCTATGGTTCAGCCAAATGACTTAGATAAGGTTATATATATTAATAATAAACAACTTGGGGTTCTTTTGGATTGATATAGTACGTTTATTAACCTTATAGTATAAGAAAAGAAGAATACATGGTAAAAGTTAAATTATCTAACTTAAAGTTAAATCTAAATGATAAGGTAAAAATTGATACCTAAACTTGTCTAAATTCTATTGGATGAGAGGGTTTCGACCCCTACCCAACTTATCTTCTAAATATATCAATTTGGAGCTATTAAAAACCAAATTTTACTTTATAATAAAATAATATTTTTAGTTATTCCAAAGGTTCCCCTCTCCTCCGTTATAAAAGGGCACCTCCTCCCTCTCTTCCTCACACCACTTTGAGCCTTCAAGTTCGGCCAAAACCTGCCATTTTCTTCTCTCCACTTCCCTAGAAACAACCTAGAGGTTCTGGTCTTCTTGAAAGACCTATTTTAGTGCCCTAAAAGGAGGTGTCAAAGAAGCACTTCAAAGAAGAGGAGGTTCAAACACTTACGAGGAAAATCAGACCAAAGGTAAGGGAAATATCACAATCTCATTTTTATCTGAGATTGTTTATACTTTGGAATTTATTGGGATGTATTTTATCATCCACATCCATGTTTCCTCAATATATAATATTGTTTCCATCCACCTACAATTTTGTAAATCCAATTTTACCCTTCGCTAAGTTTTTAGTAAAAGATATAAAAAGAATCTTTTGTCGTTATTCGTACGAGGTAATTTTTGACTTTTCCGACAAAAGTATGAGAAGAATGTTTTTTAACATATACGGCATGAATGGATTTTTAAAAAATTATTTTCAAGAATCTTCCTTTACAAGTTTTCATGTTTATTTTTAATCAACTTCTTTTAGTTTATAATTGTATGACAAGTAAAGAAAAGAAAATGTTTTGAAGTAGAAAGGATATTTTCCTCAAGAATGGAGTTCAAGTGTTTTATCAAAATTATTTTCCATCTAATATAATAAAGGATTATGTTTCTATCCCTATTATTACATTGATTTGATTGTGTTGTGATGGAATTATTTTATGAATTCCTTTGTCTTATATGAATTGTTTTATGATGTCATGTTGTTTAAGATTCCCATTTTTATTACATGGGTTATGCAATGATGTGTGATTTATGATTCTATGGCACACATAAGAATGGTATCATTATGAGATGGGTGGGACCTATATCTCCCTCCAATTCATTGGGTAAAGATTTTATATCTCATGAGATAGACTTGGCTGGAACGGTAGGTTATACCGGTTCAGTGAAACAGGACTGAAACGAGGAGTGAACTCGGTTCAGAAAGGGACGTCGTCCACTAAGATAGTCTTGGAAATGAGTCTTGACTAATAATAAATGATTCTCTATGATTATGTATGTATGACACAATGTTTCATGTTTTATGTTATGATTATTGTGATTACATTTCACTACTACAATTTATCCCATGTTATAAAATTATGCTCTCTTTTACTGGTTATGATTTCCAAAATGTTATGTTCTAATGAATATGATATGATTGATATTTCTTTTTTTTACCCTTACTGAGTATTTGAGCTCACCCTTTTGTATGTTTTCTTTCCCCAGGTCATGAAGAAAGTTATTAAGTAAGATATGCCAAAAGGGACTATAGATATGATGAAATAAATTGGAGAGAGTGTAGATGCTTTATGAACCAGTTGTTTATGTTTCCCAGTTTCTAAAGACACTATACCTATACGGTCCTTTCCTTGTTTTGTTATATGTTGTAATAAGTGTGCTTCAATTTTGATGTAATAACAATGTATGTAAAGTACGGATCGTTATAGTTGGTATTAGAGGAATGGTATAGTCAACCTTTGTAAACTAGGATGTGAAAGTGTTAGTAAGAACCCTAAGGATAAGTCTAAGCATATAACACTATCTTAGTGTTTTAGAAATGGAAATGAATAACCTATGATAAGACCTTAAGTGTGAAATTTTATTCTTGATTATATGGTTTTCCTATTATAATTAGTTTTGCTCACACTATTCTTCTTGGTTTTAGTCAATGGCTGGAACCCGAAGGAACCGTGTTAATGCGGAATGCGACAGGCAATGCAATGATTGTCCCCCTGAGAAACCAAACGTTATGGGAGCCGGAATGAAAAATCTTGTATCCATGCTCACACAGCTTTCTTAAGCTATGAATCATGCAGGACTTCCAAACGATCAAAGTAAGGAGAAACATTCTGTTGAATCCTTCATGAGGCAGCGTCCACCTTCTTTCAGCGGGTCTACTGATCCATTAGTTGCTGAACAATGGATTAGTACTACTGAAAAGATATTTTCAGTTCTTCAATGTTCTGAACATGATAAATTCATCCTTGTAGTGTATCATTTGGAAGGATATGTTGATCAATGGTGAAATCTTATTAAGAATACGAGGCAAAGGGATGAAATTGAGTCCATGGAATGGGATAAGTTCAAGAACATATTTTTCAATAAGTACTTCCCTCGTATTTTCTGAACAATGATGGAGAAAGAGGTCCTTGAACTGAAGAAAAAGGATGATGAATCTGTTGGTACCTATGAAGCAAATTTTACAGGACTTGCATGGTATGATTCTGTTATTATTATCCAACCAGAGAGTAAGATCGATCGATTCCTTAGGGGCTTATAACCAAGTCTTCGAAGGGCGTTATCCATAAGGGACTTCAATAGCTACGAGGAAATCATTCTATGTGCTCTCAAAGTTGAGATGGAGATTGAAGTAACCCATCAGTCATATGGGTTTGATAAGAAGAGGAAAATGGAATTCAAAGGAAAATTTAAAGAGCACACTGAAAATAAGATGAGCTTTCCCTTATGCTCAAAGTGTGGAAAGAAACAGGAGGGAGTTTTCTTAAAGGAACATGTAAATGTTTCAAATGTAGAAAGGAAGGTCATCGGGAATTTGAATGCCGCGATGATGGGAAGAAGATGTCTAATGATGAAAACAAAGGAAGGGATACACAGAATGAACCTACTACACTTCAATGTTTCAAGTGCAAGGAGATGGGGCATTATCCCAATAAATTCCCTAATCTAAGGGTTGATGATGATGGTCGACGTCAACAAACTCTTAAGTCTAAAGATAATGGAATGTCACATGCAATTTCTATCAGCGATGTGGAGTATGATAATGATGTGGTAAAAGGTACACTTACTATCCACTCTAAAGTAGTAAATGTTTTATTAGATTCTAGATCCACCCACTCTTTTATTTCTGAAGAATTTTCTAAGGGTATCACCGTATTACCTCAAAAATTAGATGTTGAGTTAGTTGTGACAACACCTCATGGCACAACAGTCGCATCAAAAGTTTATAATTCTTCCTCGATTGAAGTTTGTGGGAAAGTGTTTCCTTCAAATATTGTGATCCTTCCTATTGTGGAATATTATGTGATTCTTAACATGGATTGGATTTCTTTATAAGGAGCTCATATCAATTGCCAAAGAAGGGAAGTCACATTTCATATTCCAGATCAATCTATGATCGTATATCGATGCAAGGATGAACATAACCTTCCAGTGGAAACTACTTCCATATTATGGGTCTTGATTCAACTAAATGAGGGTTATTTATCTCAAATGGATGGTGAGAAACTCACGATTAATAATATTCCCATTGTATGAGAGTTTGATGATGTATTTCCAGAGGAATTGCCGGGTCTTCCACCAAATCGTGAAGTTGAGTTTTCAATAGAACTCGTACCGGGTGCTTTTCCTATTTCAAATACACCTTATAGAATGGCCCCAATTGAGTTTCAAGAATTGAAGAAGCAACTCCAAGAGAATCATGACAAGGGATTCATACGCCCTAGTGCGTCACCTAGGGGAGAACCAGTTCTATTTGTTAAGAAGAAAGATGGATCAATGAGACTCTGCATTGATTATCGAGAACTTAACAAGATCACTATCAAGAACAAATATCCTCTACCATGCATTGATGACTTATTTGACCAACTATGAGGAGCTCAATACTTTTCCATGATTGATCATCGTTCAGGGTATCACCAATTAAGGGTCAAAAGGGAGGATATACCAAAGAAGGCTTTCCGTACAAGGTATGGACACTATGAATTTATCGTGATACCATTTGGTCTTACTAATGACCTTGCTATCTTCATGGATCTGATGAATAGAGTCTTTAGAGACTATCTTGATCAATTTTTGGTAGAATTTATAGACGATATTCATGTCTATTCAAAGAGAAAGGAAGAACATGAAGATCACTTGAGAATTATATTGAAGGCCCTGAGAAAAGATAGGATTTATGCCAAATTTACCAAGTGTGAATTTTGGCTTCAAAAAGATGCATTTTTGGGTCACATAATCTCAAAAGAGGGGATATCTGTGGATCCAGCAAAAACAGAGGTTATTAAAAGATGGTCGAGACCAACAACAGTAACCGAGATCCGAAGTTTTCTTGGTTTGGCTGGATATTATTGACGTTTTATGAAAGATTTTTCACGATTATCTAATCCACTCACTAAGTTGACTCGTAAAGGAGTTAAGTTTGTTTGGACTGAGGAATGTGAAGAAAATTTCAAGGTGTTGAAAAGAAGGTTATCCAGTGTGCCTGTTCTCACACTACCTTGTAGTGGAGAAAGGTTTGTGATCTACAGTGATGCATCCAAGAAGGGGCTGGGGTGTGTTCTTATGAAAAATGATATGGTGATAGCTTATGCCTCATGACAGTTTAAAATCCATGAGCAAAATGACCCAACCCATGATTTGGAGTTAGCTGCGGTAATCTTTGCATTAAAGATTTGGTGGCATTATCTTTATGGAGAAAGGTCTGATATTTATACTGATCATAAAAGTTTAAGGTATATTTTCACACAAAAGGAGCTGAATATGCGCCAAAGAAGATGGTTGGAGTTGATTAAAGATTACGACTGCTGAATTCATTACCACCTTGGGAAAGAAAACAAGGTGGAAGATGCATTAAGTCGACAAGACCATGCCAGTTTATGCATGATGAGGATCACAAAAGATCCAATATTTATGGATTTACAAAGGATGGATCTTGGAATTATAATGGAAGGTGGAAAATCGTATCTTTCTCAAATGAATGTTCAACCATCTATACATGTGAAGATTAAAGAGGAGCATAATGAAGATGTAGAGTAACAAAAGAAGGTGAGAAATATTCTTGAATTCAACCATGATTGTGATGGGATAATAAAGTTCAGGAATCAGGTTTCTGTTCCTCCCATCCCCGAATTAAAGAAGGAGCTGCTGGATGAGGCACATAGTTCTTCATTATCTATTCATCCTGGAAGCACGAAGATGTATAGGGACATGAATGAGTACTTCTGGTGGGATGGCATGAAAAGAGATGTTGCCGAATATGTCTCTCGATGCTTGGTTTGTCAGCAAGAGAAAGCTGAGAGACATAAGTCTAAGGGGGTGTTACAACCATTACCCATACCCGAATGGAAATGGGAAAACATCACTATGGACTTTGTCACAGGAATTCCTAAAACATCCAAAGGCAATAATGCTATCTGGGTCCTAGTTGATCGTCTTACCAAGCTGCACACTTCATTGCTATTAGAGAGGATTTCTCTCTGGATCAGCTTGCCAGGATATATGTAAAGGAAGTGGTAAGATTGCATGGGGTACCACTTTCTATTATATCTGATCGAGATCCAAGATTTTCCTCGAAGTTCTGGCGAAGTCTTCTGCATTCTTTGGATACAGTGTTGAGTTTCAGCACTGCTTATCATCCTCATACAGACGGTCAGTCTGAGAGAACAATTCAAACTCTAGAAGATATGTTGAGAGCTTGCTCTATGGATTTCAGAGGTGGTTGGGATCAACACCTACCATTGGTGGAATTTTCTTATAATAATAGCTTTCACTCTAGTATTCAGATGGCTCCTTATGAATCTCTCTATGGAATGAAATGCAAGTCTCCAACTTGCTGGGATGAAGTTGGGGAAAGAAAGCTATTAGGACCTGATCTTGTTGATGAGATGGCAGAAAAGGTCCGATCTATTCAACAACACATAAGAGAAGCTTAGAGTCGACAAAAAACTTATGCCGACAACGGAAGAAAAGACCTATAGTTTGAAGTAGGTGATAAGGTGTTCTTACGAATATCTCCCAGGAAGAGGGTCATGAGATTTGGAAAGAAGGGGAAGTTGAGCTCTAGATATATCGGTCCTTTCGAAATACTGGATCATGTTGGGAAGGTAGCTTACCGATTGGTGCTTCCACCGAATCTCTCTCAAGTACAATATGTGTTCCACGTATCTCTCCTGAGAAAGTACATACCTGATCCTTCACTTGTACTCAGCTCAGAAATTGTACCACAAGAGCAAGATCTTTCTTATGAAGAACATTCGATAGAGATTCTGGATCGTACCGAAAAAGTACTACGAAACAAGACCACTCGCATGGTGAAAGTTTTATGGAGGAACCACCAGTTAGAAGAAGCTACATGGGATCTTGTGGATATAATGAGGGAAAGGTATCCTCATCTGTATGTTACAAAGTGACGAATTTCGAGGGCGAAATTCATTTTAAGGGGGGTAGAATGTTACACACGAGACTTTTATGAGAAATATTTTGTTTTTATGTTATATAAATAATCAAAGTAATCTTTCACTACACACAACACTAGATTGGCTTGCTTTACACGCAACCGCGGCCTTCCTCGATAGCTTGTGTCGTACGCAATACTGAGCTTCACTAAACAACGATATGCTATTAAAATATTATTAAAACTAGCCGTTATGAATGGTAATAACTACTTTTTGAAATTTTTTATATTATATTTTTCAAAATGGACTTCATTTTTGGATTCATAATATCGAAATTAGCCTAGGGTGAAATTTTGGTATTTTTCAGAAAACTTTCTATTTTTGATGAATAGTGAAACCATTAAGTGGTAGTTAAAAAACTGAATTTTTCATAAAACTTAATTTTACCACTTCGTTGTGTGGAATTTCGAAAATCCGAGAGGCAAGGTTAATATTAAGGACTAAAATGTGGTTCAATGAGATGAAAATAATTTTTGGTGAATAGTAACTTTTTACTTTTTTTTACAACGATTAAAAGTAAATAGGGTAGTTAAGTGTAAAAAGATATTATTATTACCCTAACACATGTACTAATTCTATTGGATAAGATTAATTCGACCAAAAACAACCTTAGGAATAAAATATGACCATTTAGGCCCACTTGGATTAGATTAGGACATTTATTATTAATTTATTTAAAGAAGGGTTAAATAGTTAAAATCAAAGTTTAATAAGTAAATCATTTTTAAAATGGGGTTATACATAAGATAAATTAGACTATAAATATTCATTAGAAAGATAAAAATATTTCCTACATAATTGTATTTTATTTGTATTTTTTAGACATTATATAATTTAATTTATTTATGACACAACAATGATGTAGTAATTACCATAATAGTGAAAAATTAGAATTATTGATATTATAAATACCCAAATAAATATAATTTGAGACTTTTTATGAATTAAACTAATTTTCTAGGTTATTATGACATGTTAGTATTTATTTAAGTAACTTGTTTCGAACTAATCATTCTTTTATGATTTTTAAAAAAATCAATTACTAAATAGTGTCAAAATTGACATAAAATAGTTTTTAAAACAAATATTATATTATTAATTGTTATTTTATTCCTAAAAAACTATGGGTTTGCCAAATGACTTAGAGAAGGTTATATATATTAATAATAAATAACTTGGGGTTCGTTTGGCTTGATATAGTATGTTTATTAACCATATAGTATAATAAAACAAGAAGACATGGTAAAAGTTAAATTATCTAACTTAAAGTTAAATCAAAATGATAAGGTCAAAATTGATACCTAAACTTGTCTAAATTCTATTGGATGAGAGGATTTCGACCCCTACCCACCTTATATTCGAAATATATCAATTTTTAGCTATTAAATACCGAATTTGACTTTATAATAAAATAATATTTTTAGTTATTCCAATGGTGCCCCTCTACTCCCTTATAAAAGGGCACATCCTCCCTCTTATCCTCACACCACATTGAGCCTTCATGCTCGGCCAACCCCTACCAATTTCTTCTCTCCACATTCCTAGAAACATCCTAGAGGTTCGGGTATTCTTCAAAGACCTATTTTAGTGACCTAAAAGGAGGTCTCAAAGAAGAACTTCAAAGAAGAGGAGGTTCAGACACTTACGAGGCAAATCGTACCTAAGGTAAGGGAAATATCACAATCTCATTTTTATCCGAGATTGTTTATACTTTGGTATTTACTGGGGTGTATTTTATCATTCACATCCATGTTTCCTCAATATGTAATATTGTTTCCATCCACCTAGAATTGTGTAAATCCAATTTTACCCTTCGGTGAGTTTTTAGTAAAAGATATAAAAAGAATCTATTGTCGTTTTTTATATGAGGTACTTTTTGACTTTTCCGACAAAAGTACGAGAAGAATGTGTTTTATCTTATAAGGCATGAATGGATTTTTAAAACATTATTTGCAAGAAGCATCTTTTACAAGTTTTCAAGTTTATTTTTAATCAACTTCTTTTAGTTTAGAATTTTATGACATGTAAAGAAAGGAAAATGTTTTTGAAGTAGAAAAGATATTTTCCTCAAGAATGGAGTTCAAGTGTTTTATCAAAATTATTTTCCATCTAAGATAATAAAGGATTCTATTTCTATCCCTATTATTACATTGATTTGATTATGTTGTGATGAAATTATTTTATGAATTCCTTTATCTTATATGAATTGTTTTATGATGTCATGTTGTTTAAGAATCCCATTTTTTGTTACATGGGTTATGCAATGATGTGTGATTTATGATTTCGTGGCACACATAAGAATGGTATCATTATGAGATGGGTGGGACCTATATCTCCCTCCAATTCATTGGGTAAAGATTTTATATCTCATGAGATAGACATTGCTGGAACGGTAGGTTATACCGGTTCAGTGAAACAGGACTGAAACGAGGAGTGAACTCGGTTCAGAAAAGGACTTTGTCCACTAAGATAGTCTTGGCAATGAGTCTTGACTAATAAGAAATGATTCTATATGATTATGTATGTATGCCACAAAGTTTCATGTTTTATTTTATGATTATTGTGATTACATTTCACTTATATGATTTATCCCATGTTATGAAATTATGCTCTCTTTTGCAGGTTAAGATTTCCAAAATATTATGTTCTTATGAATATGAGGTGATTTATATTTCTTTTGTTTACCCTTACTGAGCATTTGAGCTCACCCTTTTGTATTTTTTCTTTCGCCAGGTCAGGAAGAAGGTTATTAAGTAAGATATGCCAAAAGGGACTATAGATATGATGAAATAAATGTGAGACAGTGTAGACGCTTTATGAACCAGTTGTTTATGGTTCCCAGTTTATAAAGACACTATACCTATACGGTCCTTTCCTGGTTTTGTTATATGTTGTAATAAGTTCACTTCAATTTTGAATTAATAACAATGTATGTAATGTACGTGTCATTATATCCATCCCATTACATCAACCCTGGTGTCCTCCCCGACACCCACATGCATAAAACGATGCATCTCAAAACTCTAGGTGTCATCCGTTTCCACAACCACAAGGCCTACCTACGTCCATATATCACAACACCCCTCCAGGGTCACATCACAACACAAGATATCAAAACACACCTCCAGGGTCATAGCACATCACAAGAAGCAGGAAAATAAAAGTCTCATCAAATTGGGCTCTTGGCCCTTTAACAAGGCATCTAGCCTTCAAACAACAAGCACAAACATATTTCAGTTTTTCCAACCAACTAAGTTAATCACGTACATCAGAATCAATTTTATTAACATAAATTTAGAACAACATCCACAATGACAACAATAATATTCATTTACATGCCTCTTTATCTTTAGACAATTAATTATCAGTTAATTTCATCTTTATGTTATTTATCAATTTCATAAAGAGCAACACGCTAACAATCAAGGCATATATATCACACTATCTAGCAAATCAAGAGGCAAATCGTTATCAAGGTACAATGAAACAACATGCGATCAACAATTCTTTTAATCCATTTAAACTATTTAATTTGGTCAATTCCATTGTGATCCAGAGGGATAAATCCTACCAACTCTACGATTGCACATAAAAAATTAGAGAATCCACGAATCCCCTACCTCGAGGGTTTTTGAAGGAAACCACAATGGTCGCTGAGCGCCCATGAAATAGGGTAAATTCTCCACGAATCCTCCTTACATCTCCTATCCTAACACATCCAAGACCAAATATCATCATAAACAACATCCACACACTTAGATCTACCCATAACGAGCATAGATCTATGATCCCGAGAGAAAAGGGGGAGTAGATCTATGTAGATCTAAGAAACCAAACAAAAGGATCACATACCTCGAGAAACCGGCTTCGATTCACGAAGAGAAGCCTTCGGATCACCTCCAAAATGCTTGTTAGAGGTTATTCTTCCTCTAAGGAAAGGTAATCCCGAGTTATGGCCAATTATGGGCTTAAACGACGTGATTAAAGGCAAAAAGAGTTAAATCTACAATTTTAGGATCTAACTTTAAGTGCCTGCATGGTTAGTCCGCATGGTTTAACAAACTATGCACTAATCATGCGTTAGATTCTACCTCGACAATCACTCCTCGCACAGTTAGTCCGCACGGTTAGACAAACCGTGTGCTAACCGTGCATTAACCACTACCTCCAAGACCAGCCTTGCATTGTTTGGCCGCATGGTTTAGGCAAATTGTGCACCTCCCGTGCGAAGGCCATAACCCTTTAGATTCCCTTAAAATTCCTCCCAAACGCACCCCCAAGTCACCTTGACCTCTTGAAACAGCTCTAGAACAACATTTTCACAAAGGAATGGAAGGGAGATGTCCGAGCCATTACATCAGATACCTCTCAAAACATTCTCATCCTCATGAATCCAATACACACCTAAAGAGAAAATGAAACAGGGTCTGAACAACCATCCAATGAGATACCTCTCAAAAGAGATCAAGACACCAAAGCATCTAAGGATGCCGCCTCATAAACATGAATGTCCCACAAAAAAATAAGTTACAATGATACACGAAAAGAGTTAAACATCAAACAACTCTGGGTACTGAGTGCGTATCTGTGACTCACGTTCCCATGTACTCTCTTCCAAGACAACGTTTCGCCACAAGACATGAACTAAAGGGATGGATCGCCCAGGCAACACCTTCTCCTTATGGTCTTGGATGCCTACAGGTCGCTCCTCAAAGTTTTCATCATAATCAACATCGATCTCTCCACAATCGATGATGTGGGAGTCATCATGAAGATAATGATGTAGCTGTGATACATGGAAAACATCATGTATATAAATCATCTGTGGAAGAAGTGCTACTCGATACGCCACAGCTCCAACACGAGCTAACACCTCGATAGGCCCATTAAATGGTGGATAAAGCTTACTCCCACGAACAATCCTTCGCTGCCGATGATGGGGAGTCACCTTCAGAAACACATTATCCCCAACATTAAACTCTAAGGGTCTCCTTCTCTGATCAGCATATGATTTCTGACGATCTTGCGCTGCCTTCATCCTCTCACGAATCACCTGAACCATATTTGTTGTATTCTACACTACTTCCGGTCCGAGAATTGCTGACTCTCCGACCCCAGTCCAGCACAACGGAGAACGACAAGGTTGGCCATACAAGGCTTCAAACGGCTCCATACCGATGGTCGAGTGAAAACAATTATTGTAAGAAAACTCCACCAAGGGTAAGTGCCTCATCCATTAACCTACAAAATCAAGAACACAAGAGCGTAACATGTCTTCAAGAGTCTGGATGGTTCACTCTATCTGACCATCCATTTGAGGGTGAAAATTAGTGCTAAGGCATAGCTGAGAACCAAAAGCATGCTGGAGACCACTCCATACCCTGGAGGTAAAATGAGGATCTTGTTCAAAAGTGATCGTCCTAGGGACTCCGTGAAGTCTCACCACCTCCTCTAGATACTACCTCAACAAAACATCCACTGATCTTGACTCCTTGATTTCTATGAAGTGGGCCGATTTTGTCAAACGATCCACTATAACCCAAATAGCATCATGTACTCCCAGAGCTCAAGGTAAACCTGTAACAAATTCCATTGATATGTCCTCCCACATCCACTGATGAATCTATAATGGCTGGAGAAGACCACCAGGAACACGGTGTTCGAACGTCACCTTCTGGAAGACTAAACATCGAGACCCAAACCCCGCAACCGCATGCTTCAGCCCATGCCACCAAACTGACTCGTCAAAGATTTGTACATCTTTTTCACACCATGATGCACCGCTAAAGGAGAACCATAGAACTATCTGAGGATTGTCTCGTTCATCACTAAGGGGAAAAAATGCATTCCATGATACAACACTCTGTGTTGTTCATCTTCAGACCAACCATCAGGGGAATCACTACAAACAACTTGGTCTCTCCAGACCTCCACCTCAAAATCCCACAACTAGGAATCTTACACCTTCTTCATCAAGGATGATTTCACCATCATTGTAAAAAGACAACCTATACCTCCGACTTCTCCCATATCATGATGTAATGCAGAAAATTCTTCCATTACCCTCCAACAACCACCGGATTCACGCACAGCATCACTATGCGACTTTTGGATCAGCGCATTAGCTAGAACATTCCCTTTTCCAGGTGTATATGATATTTCAATGTCGTATTCCTATTGGAACTCCATCTACCGATGCTACCTCAAGTTCAAGTCACGCTGGGAGAAAACATACCTCAAACTCTTATGATCAGTGAAAACCACAAAGAGTTCACCAATGAGGTAATGTCTCGACAAATTTAGAGCAAACACCACGGATGCCAACTCAATATCATGGGTGACAAAGTTGCGTTCATTGCGATGAAACTACCGAGACCCATAAGAAACAACTGACCTCTACTGCATGAGGACACAACCTAACCCCCAATGTGAAGCATCGCAGAAAACATTAAACCGAACTCCCTCAGCTGGAAGTGAAAGTAATGGAGAAATTACTAACTTCCCTTTTAGATACTCGAAAGTTGCCTATCACTAATCAGTCCATATGAATGCCTGATATTTCCTGGTCAAAGATGTCAAAGGTGTTGCAACTTGGGAGAAATTGGTTACGAACCTCTTTTAGTAGCCTACGAGACCAAGGAAACATTGCACCTCTGACACTATCTTGGGGGATTCCCAAGAAACAATAGCCTCTATCTTCGACGGATCCATAGCTACTCCTTGTTGGGACACAAAATTCCCTAAGTAACATGCTTCTCAAACTCAAAACTAACACTTAGACAACTTTCTGAAAAGATGATGTCGACGAAGAACTGCCAAAACAACATGTAGATGCTCTGCATGCTCCTCTTCATATGTGAAGTACACAAGGATTTCATCGATGAAAACTAAGAACAGCATTTCCAGGAACTCATGGAACACAGCATTCATCAATCCCATGAATACTTATGGAGCATTCATCACACCAAACGACATTACAACGAACTCATAATGCCCATGATGACAACGGAAAGCATTCTTCGGGATATCTTCATCCTTCACATGCATCTGAGGATATCCTGATCGCAAGTAGATATTTGAGAACCAACATGCACCTTTCTGTTTATCTAATAATTCCTCGATCCGTGGAAGAGGATAGTGGTTCTTTATATTCACTTTGTTTAAGCGACGATAATCGACACACAACCGCAAACTACCGTTGGCCTTCATCACGAACAGAACTGGTGCACCCCATGGTGACACCGTTGGTCGAACAAAACGGCACTACAACAGACCATCGACATGTATATGTAGCTCTCGTAAATCATAAGGGTCCATCCTAAATGGAGACATACATATAAGAGACGCTCCTAGATGCCGCTTCATCCCAAACTCGATATCTCATCGAGGGGGTAAGGCTACAACCTCTTTTGGAAAAACATCAGGGTACTCCACTATGACCCTAAGAAATTTCAACTGCTGAACCTCTGAAGAACTCAACATTATCTCAGCCTCCACAGTTGATAAGGATGGAACTCGCCTATGACCCATCCGAGGATCTCACTCACCAACAAACACCACTTTATCTCCATCTTCATTAAAGAAAACGACCTTCTTCCTGTATAAATACACAATAGCACGCACCGAATACAACCAATCCATGCCGAGGATTTCATCATATGGTTGTATTCGTAAACATTGGAAATCCCCCAAAGAGCAGCGCTTCCCCAACACTAGCTCACAATTTCAACATACATCAAACAAGTCAGCCCGACCTCCAACTGGCGCAGTCAATGCCAAGGGCACTAAAAGCCTTTCTACCTCAAGTCCCAAGGCATGGACAAGGGTAGGTGATATGAAGGATTGCATCACTCCTGAATCAAAAAGGCATGTACCAAGGTAGACAATAAGAAAACGGTACCTCGAACGACATCTGGCTTGAATGGAGCTGGAAATGCTAGAGAATGAAGCTGACCACGACCTCCTCCACGGCCTCTCTGACCCTGATGACGACCATCACCACGACCGCACTCTGCTCTCTGAGGATAGGGAGCTTCATGGGGTTGTCCTCTGCCTGCCCTATCTTCCCTCTGCTGATCGAAAGCTGGTGCAATCTGCTGCTGATTCCTAGACTAGATCTACCTCAATGGAGGAACCTGGAGCGGAGCGCCTGGTGCATGATGACCACTCTGAAAGGTCGGGCAATCCCACTGCTGATGACCACAACCACCACAAGAAAAACAAGCGCCTGATTCCTTAGCATAGGCCTGAGAGTTTCTGTCTCCGGAGAAATGAGATGTGAAGTGCTAGGACATACCCCTGGTTGAGCGGAAACTCTTCTGCCCTGAAAACCAGGAACCCTGGACCGCAACCTTACTTTGTGAGGAATCATGATGATTCTCCGCTCGTGATGATCTAGTCCTGGCCAAAGTCCTCTCAACAACCTCTTCCCTCTCCAACACCTCAATATATGAGTTTAACATAAATTGGGTGACCTGGCATCAGATATCTGGATGTAAAGCCTCCTCAAAATGCCTCTCCTTGGGCTCCTCATCTAGTAACAGGTCCGAAGGATGTCGTAAAAGGTTCCAGAAATGGATTCCAAAATCTTGAACAGTAGAGCTCCCTTATATACGGGTAAGAAGCTCATGGTGACTAGACGCCTTCACAGTCGAAGAAAGGAACTTGGCTCTAAACTTGTCTCAGAACTCCTCCCATGAGATCTATGACTCCTCACGATCCCGGAGGAACTACAACCACCACTACCTTGCAGCTTCATGCAGAATCGTCACAACCAAGGACACCCAGTGCTCCTTCCAAGCATGGATTGAACTGAAGCCTATCTCGACCTCCTCCAACCAGTCTTCCATGAATGCATCTGAATCGGAGCCCTCATACTTTTGCAGACACTGGAGCTGAAACTGTCAGAGCGTCTTCGTCCAAGTGTCTTTGTCGTCAACCTCTACCCTGAAGTGACCTACTGGAATAGCCTGCTGAATGAATTCTACGCAAACCTGACAAGGACGTTGTCCAGGAGCCATACCTGAAAAATAACAAACAATTAGAGCTCCTAATGCTAGAATAGGGAAGGCTCAACATTAATTAGTTAATTTTTTTCTTTCATTTTTTTAGGTTAACCTATCCCAAGGTCTAAACATTCAAACGCAGGCACGAAGAAGAATTATGCATGATCCTTTCCTAGGTGTCTACCCTTCAACAAGTATCACCTTGTTTAGTAGTAATTGTAAACTTAAAGTTTAGTACAACAGATCATAGGGCGCCCTAAACACCTATGTCTCAGCCGGTCTCTAGTGTTTACCTCACATGATAAACATGAATGACACTGTTTCCCTACCAACCCATGGAACCTCACATGTGCCTAACTCCAAACTACATCCTATCCCTCATCCTCGCCTCTGATACCACTATGTAATGACCCCCTCCCCACAATGTGTACCCCTCCTAGGCCGTCAATGTGAATAGGGAGATAATGACCCCCGAGTCCCGCCTACAGTAGGCCTCAGGTTGGCGACTAGCACCGAGGGTATAATAAACACACAAATTGAAGGCATTACCCTCTTAGAGAACACATGCGAAAGAGAGAGAAAAGATAGACACCAACCAACTCCAAATAAGAACTGAAATATAAAAGAAACCCAAGTACATATATGAAATGTCATGCAAAAGTACTACAACCGAAAAGGGAAAATAGCATGTACCCAAAAGAAAGTAAAAAAACAGCATCGACCACAAGCCCGAACAGATCCTGCAACCACAAGCTAGTAGTAACCAGCCTGACCTCCAACCTGCTCCAATTGACCTAAAAACAGTTTATATATATGTAGGTTGAGTATAACATTATACTCAGTAGGATCCTCACTGAAGCCTCTCGTGCAAAATCAAGGAAAGCATGCTAAAGCACAGTGAACAATAGTGAAACTAACTCATCACCTAAAAGTTATACTATTTTCCCAACCTCACCATGTCTACTCTCTCCATGTAACTCATAAAAGAGTATATCATATAATAAAGAATGTCCAGGGTAGCTCACTACTACTTCCCCACTGGTTTGCCACTTTTCCCCAACGACATACATCATGTGAATCTCTCTCCAAAGGCTTTCCCATATAAACATTGGCTAAGATCCACAATCCGCACCACGTGCATCACAATGGCTTTCCCGCAGACACCTGGGCTAAGCACCACACCATCCTCACAACCAAAATTTACCAGGTAGTTTATGGGATCCACCACAGCTCACATAACATGTATCATACTTCGGGTATTATACCTCACGCCAGTATAGCCCATACACCGGGTAAGGATCCTCAAGCCATCACAGCCCATACACGTTACATCTATAGTAGTCCATAAGACACTATATCCAAAATATATGTGTTTGAAATAACCACAAGCCATTATAGCCCTCTACACACAGATATGGTTAAACTAACCACTGTGACAATGGCACTAGTATCTACCAAGTGAAGAGAGTGGGGCTAAAGGCGGTAGTTATCCATTCATCCTCCCAACGGAATGTTGGGGAAACACCCCCAAGACTTAGAATCCTCAGGGTGTCAGTTGCCCTTACTGACGGGATGGATTAGCGTATAGAAACACAAAAAGTACAGAATATACTATAACTCACAAAGGCACTATGGGCATAACCTAGTATTAGACACAACTAGAGATAACTTCTCTCGGACTCCGGGATGCCACTTATAAGACTAGGTATCCTATAAGCACACAACCAATTAAAGAACATCATTAGATTACTTCATCCCTTTTTTTCATCAATTCCACATTACGTTAATTAATTCATTACACATTAATTAACTAAGAAACATTCTACAATAAGTTTCATTAACAGCACATTTGAATCCCACTGTCCCTTCAAAAGTTCTCAACCTAATCATTATGTTTCATCAACTCCAACCCCATGGGTTAACATCATTTATTAAAAAATTCACCACAAAATTACATTCCCATATTCCTAGGAATTATATAAAAGCAACCTATGATACTAAACACAAGGGGGCTCAACACATTGAGTAGATATACTACCCGTCGAGTCTTTGCCGCCTATAGAAAGAGCATAGACCCATTCTCCATTGAGAGGCTAAAAACGAAAAGCAGGTGATATACCCTACGTGTCTTCACCCCTTTCGGAAGAAGGGTAAGCAAAATCAGCTACCTTGAGCACTGGGGAAAAATAAAATAGGTAATCAACCAAACAATGAACCAAGCATCAAACAACCACATCCACCCCATTCCATAATCCCTGGTGTCCTCCCTGACACTGACATTCATAAACCGATGCATCTCACCACTCTAGGCATCATCCAATTCCACCACCACAAGACCTCCCTGCCTCCACATATCACAACACCCCTCCAGGGTCACATCACAACACAAGATATCACAACACCCCGCTAGGGTCATAGAACAACACAAGCAGTAGGAAAACAAACATCACATCAAATTGGGATCTTGTCCCTTTAACAAGGCATATAGCCTTCAAACAACAACCACCAATAGATTTCAGGTTTACCAACCATATAATTTAATCACGTACATCTACATCAATTTTATTAACATCAATTTGGAACAACATCCACAACGACAACAACCAGATTCATTTACATGCATCTTTATCTTTATCCAATTAATTATCAAATAATTCAAGCTTTATGTTTTTTATCAATTTCATCAAGAGAAACATGCTAACAATCAAGGCATATATATCACACTATTTAGCAAATCAAGAGGCGAACTGTTATCATGGTACAAAGAAAAAACATGTGATCACCAATTCTTTTAATCCAGTTAAAGTATTTAATTAGGTCAATTCCATTGTGATCCAAAGGAATAAATCATGATAACTCTACGATTGCAGATAAACAATTAGATAAGCCAATAATCCCCCACCTCAAAGGTTTTCGAGGGAAACCACAATGGTTGATGAGCACCCAAGAAACCGGGTCGATTATCCATGAATCCTCCATATATCTCCTCTCCTAACACAACCAAGACCAAAGATCATCATAAACGACATCCACATACTTAGATCTTCCCATAACGGGTGTAGATCTATGATCGTGAGAGAAGAGGAGGAGTAGATCTATGTAGATCTATGAAACCAAAAAAAATCATCACATACGTCAAGAAACCGGCTTCGATTCGCAAAGAGAATCCTCTAGATCACCTCCAAATCTCTTGAGAGAGGTTCTTCTACCTAAAAGGAAAGGTAATCCCAAGTTATGGCCGATTAGGGGATTAAACTATGTGATTAAGTAAAAAATGTGGTTGATCCACAATTATAGGATCTAACATTAAGTGCCTGCATGGTTAGTCTGCACAGATTAACAAACCGTTTGCTAATAGTGCGTTAGCTTCTGCCTTGATAATCACTCCTTGCACGGTTAGTCCACATGGTTAGACAAAACGTGTGCTAACCGTGTGTTAGCCACTGCCTCGAAGACCAAACTTGCACGGTTTTGCCGCACAGTTTAAGAAAACCGCGAGCCCCCCGTTTGAAGGCCATAACCCTTTAGATTCCCTTAAAATTCCACCCAAATTCACCCCCAAGTCACCTTGACCTTTCAGAACACCTCTGCCACCACATTTTCACAAAGGAATGGACCA
This sequence comes from Viscum album, assembly GCA_963277665.1. Lineage (NCBI taxonomy): Eukaryota > Viridiplantae > Streptophyta > Magnoliopsida > Santalales > Viscaceae > Viscum > Viscum album. Next base: position 1,921,497,147 of record OY728119.1, read on the forward strand.
GAGAGGTCCGGGCCATTACATAACCACTCATGGAAATCCAATTTTCATTGGGTTTTTCTAGTGTATTTTGGTCTATGCTTTCCCACCTACCCATGCCCTGGTGCCATCCTATTCTTGTGACCTCTTAGAGGACATTACATGTTTAGTCTATAAGTCCTAGGCATGTGTATGTCAGAATAATCCTGGACACCAGGTTATGTTCATATGTCATGGTGTATCGACCGCATGGATTATGATCATTAACATGGGTGTAAACCTTGACATATTTGTAAACTGAATTACATATCATATATTTTTCCAAACTACATATCGTGCACTAAATTTTCTATCTTCAAGGGACCAATTTTTTCATAGAATTTCATTATCCACGTTCTTCACCTTGAATATAAGCAGTTGACCACCCACAAATATTGAATGAAAACATATCCAACCATCATCCCCTAGACTCCAGTGGATAGATAAATGAAATTTGGTCTTCTAGTCAAAGCCTACGACACATACATTGCACATCAAACTGTGGGTCACCAATCAAGATATCATATCCCTAAAACATAACCCATAATCTGATCCATCTTCAGAAAACCATTCCATTTTCATGAACACATATACCATGAATATGGTGATTCAGTTGCACTTGATCCCCCTAATAATGACAAATCATGACCTTATGTTCCAACAATGAACAACATAAATACTGGCGGACTCAAGAAAAATGGTTCAACCATCAATGGAAAAATGATCACAATAAATGATGACCGAAACAGAATATCCAAGGATATAACATCCAGTTAATCAAATTATAACTAAATTAATAATGTTTTCTTTTAAATGAGTTCATGTGAAATATCAAATAATAAGATATAAAATTAGATAATTAAATAAAGTATACATGACTTAATCAGAATGGATGAAACTACAATTTTAGATTCCCATCTTGATATGGATTGATATTTTTGAAGAATTTATTTTCTAGTTAAGGGAATGTACCAATATGTTCGTTGTATATCTAACTATCTCGACCAAATCACTCATCATCCTCCAATGTAATCCTAAGATGAATTAAATTGTTTTAACCCTCCCAAAACTCTTAGGGTTATGTGGGTAACACTTGTGAATTTCCATAGATTCATATATATAGTTTATTTTATTTCTAATGAAATTAAAATAATATAAATATATAATATTTTTAATTAAAAACACAAGAAACAGATGGATGAACTAGTTGACTACTGTCAACCAACCATAGGTCTCATATTTGGTAACCCCCATGTTCAGGAATCAAACATGGTATTATATTTTATATGTGAGGTCACAAATAATAATAATTGAAAATTATTTCAATGCATGAGGTAATATATTTAATTTTTAAAATATATCAATTATGAATCTCTCAAGGGTAGAAAATCATTTGATGAATTCCATATAACCCTAAAATATTAGATAATATATTCCAAAGACTTTCACAGGAAAAAATATTAAGTAAAGTTTCACCTCAAACTCTAACTCAAAACGTCTACCTCAATTAAAATGGATGAAATCTATAAACTAAAAACAATATCCCATTACCCAATATATTTGCAGATACATTTTTTTCTAATATAATGTGAACTTGGTATGAAACATAGTTAGACACAAACACTATAATCTTTCACCATTTTAATATGAGATAAATACTAATAATTATAGTATGATTTTTAGCCCCATTATAAAGGTTCTCCCAGAAATAGAAATTTTAAAAAACGATATTTTATTTCCCACTTAATGAAATATCAATATGAATTATTATTTATTATTTTAAAATGTTTCTAATTCTTATTAAATAATTTACAATAGTAAATAATATTCCTGAATTCTATACCATAATCATTATTTATTCCATAATCTAAATCATCAGATGTTTAGGTACACATTCCATTAATCTAAAATAGGATAGCTAACAAAAAAATGAAAACTAAAAAATCTTCATCACATTATGGTGATATAAAATGTTATTTAATGAATATCAAAAACATTATCTAGTGGAATTTTTTCAAGAACATCCATTATAACCCTATAACGTGTTCTTTTTATTCAATATTATGCATGCGACAATGTCTATCTAGTGACATCATTCAGTCATTATACCTTTGTTCAATCCTCTTATTAAATAAAAATTATAAAACATCCATCTAGTGACATTGTGGTGATATATCAAATCACATATGTGAATGTCATTCGGTGTTTTTGGTTGCAGTAATAAACCATTATGGGTACCTTACATAATAAATATAGTTCCCCAACATGAAAATTATATAGTCACACTCATCACATCACAAAAAGTGTTTGGACACCCCTTTCTGGATTAGAACAATTTATATTGTTGTTGAAGGAGTCTGTTGTGACTAAAATGTGATTGAAAATATTTAGTCTATAAAAAATTTATTGAAAACAATTAATTATAAGGATTTATATTTAATTTTTAAATGAATTGTTACATCATTAAAAACAATTTACTAAGAAATATATAGGATTTGGATTGGAACATAACTCATAGATTGTTTTGCCGGATCCTTCAATATTTCCTTAGATATTTATTAAATTTATGTTTTCATGTAAATGATAATGTACATTATGATGTTTTAAAATATTGTATTTTGGATTTTGATATTTTCCAATCCACATGTGACTCATTTTAGTAATGGGTAGGAAATCAGGGATTGAATGGAGTTTATTCCACTAGTTGAGGTTGCACCCTTACTAGTGATGTAGTGATGTACACATCTCACTGGTCCAGTGACATTTTTATATTTCTACCCATTAAAATAAATTTAATATTTTTTTCTCTAATTTAGTGACACCCTAATTAGTAATAAAGATGATCATGACTTCCCTAGCCACAATAGCCTTAGAGTGATTCCCCATGATTCCTATTTCAAATTATGGATATTATTGTTAATTCATCATATTTTTTTAATTTATAACTATCAATTTTATTTTGGTTTTTTTCATATCATGTTTCATTTTTAAATCTCATAAGGCATCTATTTTATTTTAGTAAAAATGGTATTATAAAAACTAAACATAGTTATATTTCAAACATGGTTAAAAGGTGTGGGTTTATAGTATTTTTCATTAAATGGGATTATTTATCCAAATAAATTGGTTTTTAATTTTTTTTCTTTAATGTAAATTAGAAAAGGATGTTTTCAACAATTATATTTATGAATGATATATTTAATTTTTTTTCTTATGTAATAAAAAATTAATTTGAATAATATATTTATATTTTTAATAAAAATCATCTATTAAAGAAATTATAATTGTTGTGTGGTTGATTTGGAATTCATAATAATCTATTTTTTTCTATAATTCTACATCATATTAGTTCATGGATCTACAAATTTTATTTCCTCCATAGGGTATTGGAATTGTTAGTGGGGGAGGGTGACTTGCAACACCACATTGAGGTATATTGGTTGTTTTTATGTATTTTTTAACACATTTTTTATCATCCATTTATCACTATTACAAAATAATCCTTTTATTACTTTTAGTTTTTATTATTGGTGGATTATACAATAAATATATTTGTCTAAGAAAATTATTTTTGTGGAATATTTTTTTATAGGAGTTTGAGTTGGGGTGAGTAGAGGGATTATATTAAATTAAATATGTGTCTTATATTTATTACTTTTTGTAATTGTATATTAAATTTTTGTTTTCCATTGATGCATGGAACACTGATATATAAATTCTTCTTACCAATTGTATACCATTTCATAACTATGATTATTGGAGAAACAATTTCCACTAGTTACACAAAGATTCCCCGATAATAGTTTCTAGAATGTGGTAATTAGGAACATGCCTCATGTATTTCATGTACTATATCAGGTGCCAATTGAGGGGTGTCTCAAGTTGTTTCATGATGATATGGAATCATAGTGCCCTTGAGTTATTTGAAGTTCTAGGAGTGGGATATTTTATTATAGAGACATGAGATTTACGAGTTTTAAGAGTATCTTGAACTGTTCGTAAATTTTAAAATAGAGTTCACATTGGTTGTATACATTAATTATTTAATATTGATTTACCTTTAGTTATTATTTATTATTAAATTATTTAACTAATTTATATTTTTAGGGATAAAAATGAATGTTAATTGACATCACACGGTTATTTGACATAGATTAATAAACCATTGTCTAGCCCACATGCATGGTTCAATGCTTCATGTAGATGAGATTTAATATTTGGAACATTGTATGATAAATTTCATGAAAAAAATAGAAACAATCACTTGTCAAATAAATAAATTTTTTGTATTATATTATTTTATTCATAGATTTATCATGGGGTGTGTCTTTTTAAAAAAAATCAATAAATGATTTTTTTTCAAAATACTAATAGAGTCGGTTTATATGGGTAATTTGATTTTAAAAATATATCATGATATTCTAGGAATTATAATTAATTAATTATAATTTTTAATTATTTCTTTTTATAAATATTGTTTTTAAAATAATATTTTTACATTATTAATGTAATAAATGGGGTTTTTTTAAGATGATTTAAACTAATTATAAACATTTTGATTTAAAATTATTTCAATATGGTATTTATAGAATTTTATTGTGACTTTATTTGGTATTTGATATTCGTAATGGAATTTTTAAAATATAATAATGGAATTGGTATTTTGATTTTCAAAAATTTTTAAAAGTGGAAATTTTATTTTTTAATCAAATTTCAAAATGATGACTTAATTTTAAAAAATATATGAGCAGTTATATAATTTTAAATGGTGAATATTGGATAAAATAATAAATAATATTTTTATGGATTTGATAATGTATATTTTTTGGTATTTTAATTATGCATTTATTTTGTTTGGTATTTTTATTTTTTGGGTAGAAATGATTGTGTTTTGTTCCTTGGGTTTTCCATTTTCGATTGGTTTTATTTGATGAGATGACTTGAAATTATAGAGCGATGGATTTAAATTTATTATCATTATATTTACCATATTTACCACCTAAAATCTCTTGTGGATTTTGGAAAAATATAATTATTAAGTTGTACCTATGTTATGTCCCCCAAGATTGGGGAATGTGATTATTTAATCGGATGATCTCTTAATGGAAATTGGATGAATATAATGTCAAGACCCATTATTTATTGTTGTGGAATCATTGATAGTTATAGGTTTTTTTAATGTCTCCCATTAATTATATTTCATTTCACCAGGATAATTGTTTATCAATCATGAGATAATTGATTTTTAAATTATTCCTTAATATGAATCTTAATTCAATGGTATTCTAGTCACACCTAGCTCTATTTGAAGATCTGATCAATGGGGTAATGGTACTGGATTTTTTTGGAGGGTCCATTCCTGGGTGGTTGGTGACCGTTCACATGTAGGTTTTGGTATTCTTCTATAATTGGAGAATTATGTCCTTTGTGTGCTTATGTATGTTAGGGGTTGGGTAGTCTGAGTGATTCTATAAGCTATGTTTCTTGATTTCCTTTTCTAATATCAATATATCAGATTAATATGAGGTCATATTTTATTATACAATGTATCTCTTATTTGGGAGACCCATATGGATGAATTGTTTTATATTATGAATGAGTGCTTCATCGAATTATTAGGTTGTACTATTTTTATTTAGAGAATATTTCAGTTTTGGTTTTATCCATTGAATGTTCTCTAATACCATCAATAATTATGTTAGTGATGTATATATAGTGGAAATACTAGGTGTAAATATCATTTATGATTTGATAATTTCAAATGGTCTGTGTTCCTATTGTAACAAATGCTTTTTTATGGATTTAATAAATATCTTGTGGTATTTTCCTGTATCATTTATATAATTTAATGTTCTATTTATTAGTTTTCCCCATTGTGTTAGATTGTATGTTATACTTTTAGATGAATAAAAGTATATTAGTGAGGAAACTATATTTAGCTAATCCTTGGTTATTTCGGGTAATCCATCTTGGATTCCAATATAGAATCTTATTTTAATAAGGGGGGATCTAATAATGGGTCTTCAGTTTAGATGTTCCATTAGAGATGAATATAAATTTTGAGATGTCTGTATTTAATTTCATTCATTACCTTGGAACATTTATTAGTTGATTTAGGGAGCTCATTGTTTAAGAGAATCCTGTTTTATTGTGGAGGTTTGTACATATCCTTATTATCTTGTTTGAATTTACTATAAATTTCTAGGTGTAGAAATCATTATTGTTTTTATTTTTTAAAACCCAATCCTGTTATTCTTTATTTTTATATTATATATTACATTTTTTTCTTCAACACAATGTCAAACATATTTTAATTTTAAAAAAATTCACATTTAATTGGAACTGCATGACTAGACAACTTTTTTGAGAAATCATTCACTTTCTATGGAAATATGTGTGGAATTAGGAAATGAAAAGATGCATGTTCAGAAATTTGCTTCCTAACACTGCAAAGTTTCCAAGGAAAGTTCTCCAAAACCTCTGGTCCTTAATGGGTGACTGGATTATAGTTATTTCAACCATGTAAACAAACCATTTGTAGTGCTAAATTCAAAAAAATTGTCAATTGTCATATCCCATCCACTTTTTAGCATATTTTTCACCCCAATTTTTTCCATTCATATTCAATATGAATCATAACTAATTTTTTTGGGTTACACCTATATCCACTAATTCAGTACCTATCATAATTATTCCATTTTGTTTCACCATGATTTCAGATCCAAGTCATGTAGTTTTGGCCTCCTCCTCTATTCTATACTCATTTCCTATTATTTTTCTTCCCTCTATTTTGGTTAACATGCACTGGATGAACCGTAAATAAATTTAGGATTTTAATTTACTAATATTCAGTTTCTATATTTTTATCCCTTATTCTATGAATATTCTTGTGACATTTTATAAATGCGTCAAAATTTACCGAATTTTAAGTATTTGTCCCAATATTTTGGTTTATTTAATCTATGTTCCTTGAATTATTTAAATTTTAATACATTTTATTGATATTTAATTTCAATAATAAATTCATTCAGTGATTATTTTTTGGGAAAAAACATTCTATTGTCTTTAACATATATTTAAATATCTATAATAATAGGAATCATGATAAAAATATTCCATAAATAATTTTTTTTATAAGTTATTATTTTTTAAATTCCTGATTGAACATCTTTTATATTTTTCCTATTTTGGAAGAAATATTTTTTATTTAAAATGTGGGTTTGTTCCATGTTTACAAGAATCATAAAAAATATGTGTGTTATTAAAATTTCGTTTTCTATTTTGGTGTTATTACCTATATAGAAATTAGCCATATAAAATGTCTACAAATTAATGATATTACATGTGATTTTTTAGAGTGAGAGGCCTAGATGTGTGTGTGTGTATGTGTGTGTCAGCATAATAGGGGAAGAAAACCATTCATTTTTAAAATATATAATAAATCATGTTTTTCAAATTATGTTTTATAAGGATTCATAAAATTAATTTTAAGTCTCGATTAGTACTTTTCATGTGATGTTTTAAAATATTTATTTTAATTTTAGTGAAAAAATCCATACGACTGGAATTGGAACAAAATTCATTAATGTCATGGATTAAGGTCAGAATATTCTCGTAGATGAATAAGGACATTTTAATATTTATGTTATTAATAAATTGTTTTGTGAAGCTATGAATAAATTTTTTAGCTATATCTAATTGTCAAACCTCAAGTGAATCTCAAGTTAGTGGGATAAGTATTCATATATGAGATGAGGAAAATTCTAGAAGTTTATTTTTCACCATAACATATGATATATTGAAGAGAAAATAAAACTAGTTTAGTGATGTATACATAATTCTACTCACTAGAAAAAATGTTTTTATATTCACTACAAATAATCATTTTTAAAAATTAGCGACGCAGATTTTTTTGTGACCCTATTCTCATAATATTTATTGTGAGTTATCATATTTCCTCTTAAATTATTTTTTACACATATTAATTTCACATTTTGTATAGTCTTAATAAAATTATCTTTAATTTATATTTTTCATGACATGTTATATTTTTAAACTCCCCTTGAAAATCTATATATATTTATTGAAAATTGTAATATAATTTTTATTCAAAATAATATCGAAAAAATTGATAAAAGTAGGAACTAAATGGATGTTTTATTGAGAGGGATCTAATATCAAGAGGAATTATTTTCTAAGTTATTTTTTACATTATAATTAAATAACATTGATGGATTGAAAAATTAAGGGAAAATGTTGTTGTCCTATATCTTCTTATGTAACAAAAACAGTATTTGAATAATCTATTTCAACCTTGAATAAAAACAATATTAAATTTAATTACTTGTAACTAGGGTTTGTTTCAAGAGGAATACCCAATAACAACTCTTCTTCATTAAAATCTACATTATCATAGTTTTCATTTTAGTGACTGTTATTTTTACATGTAGATTATTAATGTTTTAGTGATGGATAGTGACTTGTAAAATCTCAAAGAGGTATTTTGGTTGTTATTATTTAATTTGTTTTTATTTATATTATCTCATATATGTTTTTATCCATTTTAGAAATCATTATTCTTTGATTTTACATTGTATATGAGTGTCCAGGAAAAGAAAATTGTATTCATTCTTCCGTGAGTCAGAGTTGGGGTGTGTAGAGGGATTAGATTAAATTATATTCCATTTTTTTATCTAATATTTTTAATGCTTTTATATTTTAATTTTCATTTTTGGGGTATATATTTCTGATACATGTAGTGGTTAATCCCATTTCATTGATGTTTGATAACTCTATGTATAGATTAAAATCTATCCCAAAGATTATATTTTGATTCCATGACACTAGTATCCATTATGGAGAGATCAGTAATATACCTTAGGTACATCACTATCTATATTCGGTGTCAAATAAAGGTATGACCGAGGTTATTTTGTGACATTTTTATAGTGATAGGTCTCCCCATATCTAAAAAATTTCCTTTATAATGTTATTCAAATGTATTAATATCCTTGGGTGAGGGCATGGAAGTAGTCCACAATGACTTATTAGACCACATTAAATTCAATAAAATGATTAATGGAAAATATGATATTTCTATTGATTAATACATTGTATAATAAAAAAATCATAGAAAATTAATATATCTTTTCCCATGATGATAATGTTAATTTTTTTTATTGTTTTCCTTTGGGAATCCATGATGATTTAATGGAAATGGTTTGATTCATTACATGATTTTTTTTCCCAATTTTGAGTAAGACCTATTCTATATTGATAAAAATATTTTGTGTTCATTTTATATCATATATAAATTAATACATTCAATATATCCTCATAACAATTACAATAATATTTATTCTATGAAATATTTTTGTCTCCCCTACTTCCAAAAAACCGTAATGGTTTTTTATTGTTCTGATTTTTATTCAGTAGATTGTTTGTTTTATTGGTTATTATTTATATTTTTAAAATATTTTCATAGGATGGGTTATTAATGAAGTTCCATATATAATAAATAATTGTGTCCATTAAAATACAATAAAATGACATTGTCATGGAGATAACATTTCATTACTATTTTTTATTAGTATAAATGCGAAAATGTTTATATTACTAGAGGGAGGGATATTATATTTGGCTCGTTACATTAATTATCAAAAAATATTGAATATTTTTATATTTTTTTAAATGTATTGAAATAATTTATTTTGTTGAATCTTATTCAGTTATGGTTTTATTGGTTTTCCCTTATCAATATATGACATTTTTTTGTCTCTCGACTCCAATAACTCATTGTATTTATATGGACAATAAAATTTTGTTTATATCAAAAATATATTTTTCAAAATTTATATTTATGTTATTTCCATATAATGCATTATGAATTCCCTATGAATCACATCCCAGTATAACATGTCTTATAATATGTAATGACCGGCTAACTCTCATTGGCATGAGAATACAACTAGTCATTACTTGGCCTTAAGAGACATCCCCAAGACGCCAAAGGATGGTAATAAATGTCGAAGGGTTTCAATTCATGTGGGGGATGATTTAACCATTGAGAAATAAACAAAATAAACCGTCAATAACAACCACTATATGATGCACGTTAGTCCAAAATCCAACTCATGCATTACCAAAAGAGAAATACACTATTCCACCCCAAATACAAACCACACAAAATCAGAGTACCAAGAGCAAGACTAAACAAAAGACCCAAAACAAGCTGAGACACTCTCCACGACACCACAGCGATCTCCATGCACCAAGCACCACAACATCTCCAAAGAATCGCCACAAACCATTATCAATACGATGCTTTTCCTTTACTTGTGTCCCAAAACATGACATTTGAAAAAGCACCAAAGTGCCAAAGCAGGGGTGAGTATAAAACTCAGTCTGTTTTCCCCAATGACTTCCCTAATCACGCAACCATGAACGAAGAGTTATCCAACATTTATATAAAATAGTTTATATAAAAAAAATTCTCAAAACAGTTTATAACATGATATAAACAAGCTTCCACAACTAATCATATCCAAAAACATCCAGGTGCATTTGAAACTAATTTCCAAGAAGTTATTTATTTCAGGGAAATAACCAAACAAGCTTTCAAACCATTTCACAATATCCCTTTTAGCAACCCAACCATTTCACAACCCGTGCAATCAACCATGCATGCTTCGTTATGACAGTTCCATACTCCTGAGTGGTTTCTCGTTGTTCTACCAAGTTGTCACAAGGTAATTGTTTCCCAGGTTCCATTACACCTTTGGCACCGAGAACAAGGTCATATTTCAACCAAGCATCATACTTAAAATTCCAATGTTCCATTAAAAGTTTGTCACCGAGCACAAGGTCCTATTTAAACCAGGACTTGTATATGAAACATGAACAGACACCACACATTGACAATAATCACACCAAAACCATCCTTTTAATAAAACGCCATTTTTAGAAAACCATTTCCATAAAAACCAAGTGTGTTCACCCAATTCAAACCATTTCAATAAAACAACCCTTTTATTGAAAACCCCAATTTCATGAAACCATTTCCAATTCCAACAAATTCATAATTTAAAATCAACATTTTAAATTCAAAAATCCAAATCACATTACACAACAATTCACCAAGATTTCACAATTCCATCAATACCATAAATAATCGCTAAAAAAGATTTATTCCATTATTTTTAAAATCAATTCCATTCAAATAACCCAATTTGAATCTAAGACAGACAATTCTAAAAAGAGGAGTCTTGAGTGAAGCCACCTACCTCAAAGGTTTTGATGAAAACCCCAACGAATGAAGAACGCACAAGAAAACCAGGCCGATTCTCAAAGAATACTCCTTAGATCTCTTCTCCTAACACAAACAAGAACAAATATAATCATATTTTGAATCCACGCACTTATATCTACCCATAACGGGTGTGGATCTAAGAAACCGAGAGAAGATGAGAAGTTGATCAATGTAGATCTAAGAAACCAAACATGAACGATCACATACATCAAGAATCCAGCTTCGATTCATCAAGAGAAGCCTTCCGATCACCTCTGGAATGATGGGAGAACCCTCTTTGACATTAGGAAAACCAAAATCCCGAGTTAGAGCCACTTTGGAGCTTAAACGAGGCACAAAAAGACAAAAATTTGTGAGATCCACCTTTATAGGATATCCTATAAGTGGTCGCATGGTTAGTTCACACGGTTTGACAAACTGTTCGCTAACCGTGCATTAGCCACTGCCTCGAGAACCCATCCCGCACGATTTGGCCGCACGGTTAGACAAACCATGCCCATCCCATGCGGGATCTACTACCTTTAATCCCAACTCTTCATGGTTTAGCCACACTGTTTAGACAAAACTTTCGCCTACCGTGCGGCTTCCCTTTTTCCCCATAACTCATTCCAAGTTCTCCCAACTCTCCCATTCATCACCCATAACATTATAACCATAAAAAGAATCAAGAAAGGGTTACATACCAGAATCTAGGGGTGATTCATAATAGAATAAGTGATGATAATCCAACGATTTTCAATAAGGAATATTATGCGTGAGGAAATTCGCTATTTCTTCTATTCCAATATCAAATTTCATATTAATTTTACAATATATTTTAATCGTTAAATTTCAGTATTATTTCTAATTAATTTATTCTTATTTATTTTTCCAATGATAATACATCATTATATTGATCATTATCTCATGATATATGGAATAAGAAGCTACATTAAATGCAATGGTTTTCTTTACTTTATCTCTCAACTAATTCAATTTCAAGGAGAATGTGGGTAATTTAAATCATAAAAAATATAAAAAATATGAGATATATGTTCTATAAAAAATATTTTAATATAGAAATATGACATGACATAACTTATTTAATAGTGGAATCATCACGATGTTAATCACTATTGAGAATTAAAAGATGATGTAATTGATAATTGTACTCCATATTAACATCGATAATATAAAAACAAATAATCACTAAGGCTTCACATCTACTAAAGACATTATTGTGTTAATTAATGTAAAATATATGAATATATAATGTAAATAGTGAACTCATCTATGGGATCATATTTATTTATTATAAAATTTATTCCAAGAATAGAATAATATATTGATCATAAATATTTTAGGAATACATCAGTCAATAAATATAAACACTAATTTATGGATATAGTGATATGTTTATTATTTTATTAATTGGGAAAACTTATTTCTTTGAATCTAAAATAAGATAACAATATATAATATTCCATATACAAAATTAAGGAAAAGTATTATAAGGAAGAAATTGTTAATTATATTAATTAATAAAAATACAATGAAGATTTGACTATTTTCATTTAATATTATTTTCAAACAATAATATATCAAATTATTTTTTTATAAATAGAGTATATTAAATTATTTATTATGTTTATTATACTAAACCTGAAAAATATTATTTATGAATTTTTAGAAAAAAGGTGTTCAATATAATTCTTTATATCTCCATGAGATGGATGATTTTAATCAATTTTATGGAACAAGAAAAATAAGAAGACATTGTTTCATATAAAATAGTGAATGAAATCTATAATGGGTTGTGACCAAACATTAATAGATTATATTGATCAGGATGGTATATTCAACTTTTGGAGTTTGAAGGTTTGTAAAGAGTGTTGTTGGATTCTTTGTTTGAATCATTAAAATATTACTTGTGGTTTCTGTTATTTTCATTAAATGTTATAATAGATTATTCATCTTATCATAAAAAAGTGTTAATTTTTTTGGGAATAATAATTAACCAGATACATGATTTGATGAGGGAGATTGGTTCTTATTTTTTTTAACACCACATACTTCAATATTTTTTTATTTTATAACAATTAGGGTCTCCTATCCATTAATGAATATAATATTGTCCCCATGAAATTATCACTAGTAACAAATTTTTAAAAAAACTAGGATATCACATAGGAATTTTTTCCTCCTTTTAGATAGTCTATAAATATTTATCATAGTAATTAGAAAAAGAGCATATTCGAGTTAACTTATCATTTTAAATAAATTTTTCCATCACTAGAATTTTTAAGGGAATAATATTTATCATTGGATATATAATTCTCATCAATCTCTTTATGCACCCCTGTTAGAAAATGGACTCACCTCAATTTGGGAATGATGTTATAATATAGTCCTGAACTAAAATTATGGAGAATTATGCCATCATCATTCATTATTTTCCTGAATTTCAATTCAAATATTTTTATTTTTAGTTTATTATATACTTATCTATTTTTTTTACTAATAGAAAATAATGTTTATTCTTAAACAATGTGACTATTCATTATAAATTCAATTCCATGCTCATAATTAGGGCCTGATATTATACCTAATTTATGTTATAATACTATGTGATGATGAATGTTTTCCGTTATATGTGAGATGATAATTACAGAAAAAATATATTTATTGGGTTTGAAATAATCATTTCATTCCCAACTGGGGTTCAAGATACACAACCAATGTATATATTGTTATTTTATACGTATTTTTTAACCACAAAATATTTCTCATCTGGAAGACCTATACTTATATTTGAATTCCCTAGGGATTGTATGTCTTTCAAAAAATACTACCAATTCATATATTTTGATCATCATTGGGGAAATCAACTGGATTTAAAACAATTTAATTATAATAAACCACCTTTGAAAACTCCATGTATACATGGGATAATTTGGTATTTATTTCAAATTAATAATAAAGTGTACTAAAATAACTAGATGATAATTTTAGTAATAAAAAAATATCACCATAATTATCATGAATGGTTAATTCATTTATATTAGATTATACATATTCTCAATTTCATGTATATTTTTACACCAACAATAAAGTAGATTATTTGTACACATATTATTTTTGGGATATGAAGTAACCTATGGATCTTTATGGGGTTGATACATATGAGATATGTTGTTTAAAATATGTTGGAATCAGTAAAATACGACTTTGTGAAAGATAATGTATGATTAAAACAATTGTTCATTTGAAATATTCATCCCACTATTATATTTCACCATTTATAATTATCATTCTGAATGGTAAACATTTTTTGATAATAATGTATTGAAAAATCTAGTATAGATTATATTTCCATGATCTTCCCTCAAATAAGGATTATTTGATGGTGGAGGTACATCAATGAATACTTTTTATTTATTTATTTAAAATGAAATGCCTTTATAAGTGTATATGAATACAATAAATTTCCATGAATTCACAAAAATTGTGTCCTTTAATAGACTCATCCTAATTTTTTTTCACCAATGATTGGAACTAAAACTCACTAAAATATTAATTGATATCAAGATCATTCATTTTATAGTGTGTGGGTTTTCCTAAATTAACCTTGATGACATGATGGATATCTATTTCATTGATAGATCTATTAAACCTAATTAAAATTTCATAATATATCCATCCATATTGGATCAATGATTCAATATCCATTAATGATATAAAGTCCATGAAAAACAACAATCTCATAGATAAATAATTATATATTCAAAATAAGGAAATAAATCTATGGAAAACAACTTTTATGGTTTGTGGAGTCAAAATGACTCTAAAATATTTTTTTAATATTCATAAAAATAAAAATAATAACCAAAATTTAATTGTTTTAGATTCAAAGATTAATAAATCCTCTATAAAATTATTCACATGAAATTATATAAATCAATTATGAGATAGAAAAATATATCTTTCTAATATTTCATCACCCCCAATGTGTTAATTGAAGACATTATTTATTTATTACTATATAAGGAACAACCATGAGATTTATCTGAGACTCTTTAAAAGGAAACCTTTTATATCTGGAAGAATGTGATGAATTACACGTCATTTTTCAGATCAATCATAGTGATAATTAATATAGGATATATTTATTTTTTCAATTACGAATTCCAATTGTTTAAATTCATCACTTGTGGTATATAAACCTTCTTAAAATATGGAAGTGTCATATCTAATATTGTATTGATCATTTTCAGGTAACATTCCACCTTGTTATGTTAAGTAATGTTTCATTAAAATTTAAACTTTCATTATTTTATTTTCAAATTCACCAATAAAAATTGTAAATATAATGTAATTTAAAATTTTATCATTATAAATAATGGAAGTATATTTTATGTATGATTAGTATAAGTTTAGATAGAAATTTTAAAAAAGATAATAACAAACCAGTCATTATCAATATAATAGATCACAATCTCCTAGAAATACCAAAATCACAAAAATCAATTATAAGATAAAAAAACAAAAATGGTTAATATGTTTTTGTTTTTTAAATATAATAAAAATAAATCATGGGATAAAATTCATTCAATTAATAATAATTAACTATAAATAATTAATCAGAAGAATAATAATTATTTCAATAATAAATGAGAATATGGTTGTCGTATTTAATTAAAAAAAATTATGTAATGTGAAAAACCATATCAAATTTATAATGGATTTAAAATTTTAAAATATATTTTAATGAAAAAAATATTTTGTTATTCACATTGAATTAAATTCTAAGAACCCAGACCTTTTTTCATGTTTTATATTTATTTTCAAGTCGTGTTTGAGGAAAAAGGGAAGAAGGAATGTTTTATAATTATATGCTATATACTTCTTTGTACAAGCCATGTACTTTGGCACTAATTCCAGATTGGGTCTGCTTGTATCATAGCCACGTACGTGACCATATGATGATGTGGTAGGGACACTTAAGGTGCGATACATATACACACTATGTATCCTTAGGGAACACACTATGAATTTTTTTATTTGATAAATTGGAATAGTGATGTGTCTCGTTCACATAAAACAATTCTTCAAACATCATCTCATCCTGGATCAACCGAAGATCTTTATTCTTCTCTAAGCCCCCAATTGATCATCTATTCTACGAATCCACTGTAGTTGATTGCATTGGAATCGCCACGGTGGGTTGTTCCATCTCTTAGATCCACATCTCTTGATTTCTCCTCTTTCATAAGATTTTCTTGGTTGAACATTTTAGAATTTTTTTTAGATCTAAAAAATTCAAGGTTGAATCAAAGAATGTTATTCCACTATATCGACCATACAATGTCTAGGTAGATGGGTTTAGCCTTTCTGTAGGTTGTCTTGAGTAATCTATGAAAAACAGTCCCAATACCCTAGTTTAGGGTATTTCATGTTTATGGATTTTAACCATATTGATTCCTACTATGGTTTTTTCCTTGAGTAGGGGTGTTTGATTATGAATATGGTTTATTACCTTTCTATGGATGTGTTTTCCCATGTGTGAACTGATATTGGTCATTGGGCCTAATGTTTCTTCTTAGAGTGCTCAGTTTTCCATGCCTAGTACTGTTATGATAGAGTGATATTGTCTGAAATTCTTCTTCCATGCATTGTAGCTGTTTAACCAAGTAGTATTTTGTGATTTATTTTGTTTCCTAGATATCTTTTTGTACGATTAAATTATATAGGGTTCTGGGAACTCAATGTAATTAGAACATAGGGGAAATGAACACTAAGGGCATTCCCTGAGTGTTTGTTATACTTTTACATTGTGAGAACATAGGGGGAGTGAGTTCTCTCTCAGAATCTATATAGTTCCACATTGCGAGATCACTGAGGGAATTGGAGTTTGAGTTCTTCCACTAAATGTATGTAATTTTCCAATACGAGACAATAGGGGGAATTGATGGTGAGTGCTTCCTCCTGGAGTCTTTGTTAAGCTGAACCAGAGGGTTCAGACTGTGATGACCTCCTAGAGGGTTTCTTGAAATTTTTTGGTTGTTTATTTAATAAATGAGAATGAATATTGTTGATAATGTAGTATTGTTTACTATTGAGTACTCCTTTTTATTTCTTTATTTTTCATATTGCATTTGATATATATTTATTGATAGTTAGGCACAAATATTTGGGTGGTTGCCTACTGGGATTCGTTTCACACCTTATTGTTCTCATGATTTTGGTCCCAAATATATTATATTGTTGTAGTTATAGATAAGGTTAATCACCCTTATAATTCATGTACATGATTGTTTTGGAGATGGAGATCATGGGACCAAGCTGAGGCTCGTGATGCTGTCGGTGTTATTTAATTATATTTCATTTTTTTACTTTTGTTTAGTACAATATTCCATCATTTTGACTTGATTGGGTAATTCAAAGATATATGTTACTTGAATCTTTTATATATATGTTATATTTGTTTATCTACTTATAGTCTTATGTTGTTTACTATTCCATGTTATTGTTACTTCTTCTACTACTGTTATCTATTTATTTCCTTTGTGTTACTATACCAATGAGGGAATATCATCCCTACTATCACACCCAAGGCCCTCGTTGCTAGTCAGTAGCCTCTGGAATTCGAGGAAATATGCTTGATGACATGTGAACAACCAGGTATGGGGCTCCTCTAGGTAGCACCTGAAACCGGAACATTACAATGTGGTATCTAAGGTATTTTTTTCTTCATTGAATTACTATATGAAGCTTATAGACAGGGATATAATTGAACATCTTGTTGGTAATGAGTTGTGCCCAGGAGTAGCTAACCCGTGTATAGGGAAAAGCTAGTTTACCTCGATTATTGCAATTTTATTATGGGTTTTCAATTATGAAAGTTGATTTGATTTCACCATTGGGCGATTCATGTGTTTTGGGTTGTTATTGTTAATATTATTGAGGTCATGTTTTTATTCCTTCCCGATGAGATGAGGGTAATAAATCTCATGCATCATACATGAACTTCCTATAGATCACATTTCATGCATTCTTTACATTCCATTTAAGGTGTATTATCGATTAAATGTTTTTTGGATAGATGTATTGCAATATATTCATATTTTTGTGATATAATCCTTGATTGAATAGATGTTATTTGATAGGGTATTTCCGAATGTGTAAGGTCTCATTTTAATGAGTGTCCAAATTTAGTCCCTGAGGTGTTGTGGGCCCTCATGGATCAGAATATGGTGGATAATGTGACCGATTTCACTGATATACTAGGTTATACATGAATGAGATTCCATGATTGGTTCATGGGGAGTATGGGCCTCACATATCAGAATTTTGCTCATAAATGTTTTTTCAATGTTTTTTATTGGTTCTGGAGTAGTTTCTGAGGATAATTGTCTAGAGAACCCCAAAACGAATGATTTATATTGCTGAATACACTCCATGTATCATTGTGTTCAGGAAGGAACGAATTTTCTGAAGTACACGTTGTGTACATTGAGTACACGCCGTGTAGTCTTTAACAGCGTGACTATATTTGGGATCAGAAACATAATGTTGGGAATCCTTTTGTGGAACATGTTGTGTACCTTACATACATGTTATCTTGTAGTGACAATGTAACTGATCTTGTTACTAACAACATGGGTTAGTGAAATATATCTAGTACATGCCATGTTAGACATAAACATGCCATGTAGAGTGGACCGTGTAACCGACCGTGTGACCCATGAAACGAGATGGTAAAATCTTTGAAGTACATGAAATGTCTGGAACATGCACGTCTGTAGGTCTAAATAAGTTTAACAGTGTGGTTTATCAATGTAGAGGAACTCGGGCAAGGGAAAACGATTCAAGTACACACCTTTTCCTTGGAGAAGACATCGTGTGTATGGGGTGTCACACGACTAGTGTTGGAAGGAGAACATGCCCTTGTAAAATCTTAAGGTAACACACCGTATAGGGGTTATACGAGCCTTGTATACATGATTTTAAGATATTTAAAGCATTTATTCTTCTATTCCTTTCATCCAATACTGTTTTTTAAACCTACATAATCTTGATCTAATGTGTGCACTTGACCTTGCTGAGTCATGCCACTGATATGTCCTCTGGATTTATACCAGATACAAGAATGTGATCAGACACCCCACATGGTAAATCATGGACTACCAGAATATCCTACCTTTGTGGCTATCATGGCACATGCTGTCATTCCAGACACAGGTGCTGATGCACAGTTTCACGATTGCTTCATGAGGCTTATGAAGACTATCCAGGGAGCACTATATCATTCCCCGTCTATAGGAGAGTTGATGTGGGGTTTACAGCAGTAGCATCCTCCCACCATTTTATGGGATGGAGGACTACAGTCTGCGATGTCATGGTCAGAAGACATGTTGTTGATCTTAGAGCATCTTGAGATGCCTCCAGAGAGGATGGTGAATCTTGGTACATACAACTTTGGGATTCTGCTACGATATGGTGGGATGTGATCTCACAGGTGGGATGCATGCAGATTAGATCATGGGATGACTTCCAGCATGCCTTATATTATTACTTATACCCGGATACATTGAGGGTTGATCGAGCCTGAGAATTCATGAGTCTGGAAGAGGGTACACTCGCATTAATGGAGTACTCTTCTCACTTCACAGAGCTGCAGTGCATCAAACCCATTCCAGGGGGTGATGTGTAATTTTTGGAAAGTAAGTTTGAGAATGGTCTTAGGCATGAAATCTGATCTCAGTTGTGAATATTTAGGTTGACTTCCATTACCTCCATAGTCAACCATGCACTAATCATAGAGTACAATCTGAGGGATTCTAGGGCTGTGAGCTACGGCGGCTCGACATTCGGAGTTGGTACTACTCCGACTAATAATAGGAAGCCCCATAAGAAGTCTACTGGAAGAGATATGAGGAGGAGGGATAATTTTTTAGGTATCTGGTTGGTGTGATACTAATACATGAAGAGCAGGAATATGAGGCCACATTTCCCGATAGATCCAGTTGTGTGCCGATCTTAAGGCAAGATGAGCCATCTTTTGAATTTATGTTAGATTTTCTCACCATTAGGTGGGGATAAGAGTTCTATTTCAACTACTCATACAATAGTAGGTCCACCAGTCCCACATCCCACTAGAGTCAGGAGTGATTTAGTCTATTTAGGACTACATGGAGGTTGTGGCCATAGTGTTCAGACATATGTCTTCCGACAGCAACAATGTTGATTAGCTACGGGATCTTAGCCAGCTTCCCAGGGACGTGGTGCTGGTTATTCTTTTACAATAGAGAAGATCTAATATGATTATGATCCCAAACAATCTACAATTTGATGTATGATTCTAGTTTCCTTGGTGATATATTCTTCACTTTTTGATATAGGGGCTTCCCATTGTTTCTTATCTTTTTCTATTGTGGAGAGATTTGGGCTCTGTATCTTTACTTCTACTGATGTCTTGATGATCGACACTTTCTTGGGAAGATGAATAGCTAGTGTACATTAGTTAAAGGAGTTCCCCCTTGAGGGTGGTAGGTGTCGCTTCTTATGGGAACTCAATGTCATAGAGATGACATTCTTTGAAGCCATTCTTATGATGGACTGGTTGGATCCCTTCAAGGTTTTGGTTGATTTCTATCATCGTAGGGTGAGTTTTACATCACTAGAGGGAAGATCTTTTTTACACATGGGTGAATGGGATGTTTAGGCATTCAGAGTGGGACCTCAGTATCATGGGATGGGAGGAGTTACATCCTAGATTGATAATCTTTATCTTGATGACCAGGAGACTTCACAAATGTAGATTCATTTAGTGGTGGATCTTTTTAGAGATTTATTTCTAAAGTACTTTTCAGGTTTACCTCCATAGCGAGAGGTAGAATTTTCCAATGATATCATGACAGGTGAAGCAACAATATCCTTTACTACTTATATAATGTCAACACCAGAGTTACATGATCTTAATATGATGTTTGAGGTGTTACAGGAAAAGGGATTCATCCAACCCAGTACTTCTCCTTGGGGTTTTCCTGTCCTATTTTCGAAAAAGGTGGATGGTACCCTCCAACATTGTGTGGATTATCAGAAACTAAACCAGTCGATGGTCAAGACCCTCTATCCTTTGCAGCGTATTTACGATATATTTCATCATCATCGAGGATCCATGGTGTTCTTGAATATTGGCTTGAGATCCATTTATCATCATTTGTGTGTTAGACTATCATATATACCTCTTACAGCTTTTCGGAGTAGGTATGGTCTATAAAAGAATGAGGTTATGATATTTGGTCTAATGAATGTGACTGCAGTTTTTATAGAACTGATGAACCGTGTGTTCTATCCATACTTGAATTAATTCATGGTAGTCATTGTAGATGATATCATTGTGTACTCTCCCACTCATCATGACCATGCAAAACATCTTGAGATCATATTGAGTACACTGAGAGAGCAGCCGTTTTATGGTAAGCACTTTAAATTTCACTTAGGAAAGATCTAGATTCACTTGTTGGGTCATGTTATCTTAGAGATATGAGTAATACGAGACCCTAGGTTTGTGACGGAAATAGATTACTAGAAGTTTTAGAAGAAAGTATTTGAGGTGTATAGTTTTATATGGATGGTAGGATACTAAAGGTGTATTATACATGTATTTTCATTGTTTGCAGTGCCACTGAAATTCCTGACTAAGAATGGAGTGAAGAACTTTTCGTCAGTTTCTTGTGTATATCCCATTTAGGAGCTCAATGGGAGGTTAATTTCAGCACCAATACAAGTTTTTCAACAGCCATAAAATAGTTATACTATTTACTGTGATGCTTCAGGTATCGGTTTGGGAGCAGTACTTATGTAGGGGAGGAGTCATTGTGTATAGGTCTCGTCAGTTGAGGCCACATGAGAGGAATTACACGACGCACGATACTAGGTTGGCTGTTGTGGTTCATGCTCAATGATTTTTGATATATTATCATTTGGGATAGAATTTTTTGGTTTTCAAAAACCAAAAATGTCTCATTTAAATCTTCACTCAGCGTGATCTGAATTTGAGACAATGATGGTGGGTTGAGTACCATTAGTCTTATGACATTGAACATTCCTAAATTCATTGGAAAGGAAATCCAGTGCCTAATATGTTGAGAAAGAGTACATAGATACCTTTGGTTCATGATAGAATCCGTGAGTGGATTCTTAATGCTATATTCTCATATATTCATTTGGAGTTGTACGACCGACAAAGATAGACGTTCCTTTCTTCTATAGCTGATACCTTTAATCTACTCAATCAATTGTGAATGATGAATCTATTAGATTCTATAGTTCTATTTCCACAGGATGTTTTGTTTAGAGGGGAACCTATTCATAGATGGACTGTATAAGAGGATGATATCTTGCATTTTCCTGGGCTCATATGGTTATCAGTAGACAAACAAGAGGATCTGATATAGGATTTTCATTCTTAAATTTAGGAAGTTCATCCTTTTGTCACCAAGATGTATCGAGATCTACGGCGTTAGTATTGGTCGCCTGGTATGAAGAGATATGTCGCTGGTTTTTTCATGATGTGTACCACCTCTATGCATTTGAAGGCAGACCTTCAGTGACAAGAAGGGATTTTGAAATAGTTACCCATTTTTGAGTGGAAGTGGAATCATGTCACGATGGACATCGTGATAGATTTACTAAAGTATCCTTGAGGTAATGAAGTAGTTTGGATTGTTATTGGAAAAATTATGAAGTTTTCTCACTTCTTACTTGTCACGGAGACCTTTAGTGTTGATGATATGGGAATGTTGTTTATTCGAGAGATTGTACATTTACATGGGGTTCCTCACTCCATAGTTTTAGATATGGACACCTGTTTTCTTTCTCAGGTCTTTCAAAGACTATAGAGGGATTTGGGTACACAGGTTGTTCTGAGTAATGCTTACTATCCACAAATAGATAGCTATTCCAAGCATACGATTCAGGTGCTAGAGGTCATGATTTTAGCATCCTTTGTAAATTTTGGTGGTTTTCTGTAAAATCACATACTTCTGGTGATGTTTTCCTAAAATAAAAGTATTGAAAAAAATATTCAGATGGTACCTTATTAGGCTTTTTATGGTAGGTCATGCCGATCACCCATATGTTGGCTAGAGATAGGAGAGGTAGCTATGTTGGGACATCCCGTTCTTTAGGAGACCACAGAGCAGGTGGAGTTGATTCAGAATATTATGGATATTGCATAGTCACAATAGAAGTATTATGAAGATCTATAAGGATGAACTTTAGAGTTTGAGGTCAGAGATCATGTTTTCATACATTTCACTACTAGGTTATGACACAAGTTGATTAAGAGATAGGGAAATCATTCACTGAGACATGTCGGGCCGTTTGAACTTTTGGAGAGAGTTAGACTGGTTTCCTATTAGTAGTATATACCTTAGAGCTACCAATCTATGCATGTCATCATCTGTGTTTCACAGCTATGACATTAATTCTCAAAATCATCTCATGTTTTTAAACCCAAAGAGGTTGATTTGGTGGTGGATGACTCGTTCGATGAGTACCATATCCATATTGTTGATCAGAGAGAAAAGGTTATTTGTGGTCGGTTTGTTCCTTTGTTATTGGTGTTATGGACACACAAGAGAGTAGAGGGCGATACATGGGAGAGGTATGTCTATGTACGATCACACTTGAAAGATCTATTTGGGGATTCATCTTTGTCACCATCTTAGGGAAATTTGGGAAAACATTTCTTTAAGGGGTGATGTTTGTAAGAATGTTGACCTTCTTTTTAGGTATGAGTTTTATTTTCAAGTTGTTTATTAGAAAAAATGTAGGAATGAATGTTTTAGGAGTACAAGTTGTGTACTTCAATGTACATGTCGTGTACTGTAGCACTAGGTCCAGGATGTGTTGGGTCATGTCATAGCCATGTACATGACCATGTGACAACGTGTCAGTGCCACTTAAGGCATGGATGAGAAAAGACATATAAATATTGTATACCCATAGGGAACACGTCCTGTATTTTTATCACAATTTTATAAATCGGGCTGGGGCCGCGTCTCATTCAAATAAAACACTTCTTATAACATTTCTCGTCAAAGTGTGACCAAAGATCATGATTCTTCTTCAGGCCCCCGATCAAGCATATGTTCTCCGAATCAACCGATGTCGATTGTGTTAGAATTTCCATGGTGAGTTCTTCCTTCTTCAACAGCCTCATCCCTTGATTTCTCCTATTTCATGAGATATTCCTGGTTAAACGATTTAGATTTTTTTTAGATCAATGGAGTTCTAAATCAAATCAAAGGCTTGGATTCAACAAAATTTATTGTACAATGTCATGGTAGCTAGTTTATTCATTTCAAAAGAATGGCTAGAGTTATACGTGCAAAAAGTGCCCAATATCGTAGTTTAGTGTATTTGATTTTTAGGGATTATAACCCTATTGATGTCTTCTATGATTTTTTTTTCTTGAGTAGGGGTGTATTATTATGAATATAGTTTATTCCCATGTTGTGGATGTGTTTGTCCATGTTTGAACTGATATTTTCCATTGGTCTTAGTTTTCCTGTTAGACTGCTATATTTTCTAGGATTAGTGTTATTAGGATGGAATGATATTATCCAAATTGCTTATTCCATGCTTTGTGGTTGTTTATCCCAATATTATATTGTGATTTACATTTGCTACTAGATATCGGTTGTGCATGATTCACATACACAGGGCTGTGGGGACATGGTGTAGTTAGATCGTAGGGGAAATGAACACTGAGGACTTTCACAATGTTTCTATTATACTTTTACATTGTGAGACCATAGGGGGGATGGACGTGAGTTCCCTCTTGGAGTGTCTGTTGTTCAATGTTGCGAGACCACATGGGGATTGGACATTGAGTGCTTCCCCCTAGTGTTTGTAGTTTACCGTTACGAGACCACATGGAGAATTGATGGTGTGTTCTTCCTTAGAGAGTCATTGTTAAGGTGGACCAGATGGGTTAGACTGTGAGAACAACCCATAGGGTTCCATTGGATTATTTGGTTGTTTATTTTATATATGTAAATGAATGTAATTGAAACTGTTGGATTGTTTACTTTTGAGTACATCCTTTTTTATTTCTTCATTTTTTATATTTCCTTCTATATATATTCACTAACAATTAGGCATAGATCTTTAGGTGAATGAATTCTGGGATTGGACTCACACCCAGTTTTGGTCATACTATTTATCCAATATAGATAATATTGTTGTACGTATAGATAATAAAATGTGTCCTTTTACTTTAGGTACATGATATCTATAGAGTTGGAGAGCATGGGATCAAGATGAGGCTTGTGATGCTGCTAGAGTTATTTACATATTTTTAATTTACAGTTTGGTTTAGTATTATATCCCACAAATAGTGACATGTTTGAATTCTTCTTAGACATATGTGAATGCATCATTTATATATGTGCTCTACCTATTAATCTAATTATTTTCTTCTGTTTTTTACTGTTTCATGTTATTATTTCTACTTTCACTACTATTATCTGTTTATTTCAATTGTGTTACTCTACTAATGAGGGAATAGTTTCCCCACTATCACACCCAAGGCCCTCACTACGAGTCAGCAACCACTGG
The DNA here is from genome assembly GCA_963277665.1 of Viscum album. Lineage (NCBI taxonomy): Eukaryota > Viridiplantae > Streptophyta > Magnoliopsida > Santalales > Viscaceae > Viscum > Viscum album. The sequence continues at coordinate 1,921,523,080 of OY728119.1, forward strand.
CATTTAGGTAAACATGATTGATTCTATGTGACCAACTGAGTGAAAGGAACATCTAGGCGGCACCTGGAACCGGGACATTACATAAATAATCTAATGAGTTTAATCAGTTTTGGACATGTTATAATAGGTAACAAATTTAATTTAAAATAAAAAACTATTATTAGTATCATAAATAATCATTATTAATAATCTAGAGGCAAATTAATAAATACTTAAATATTTTATAAAAATATATTTTAATTAATTTTATAGTATTACACTATTTCTCAACAATTAACTAGATAATCACAATTTCAGGAATATAATTCCATAGATGATCACCATTTCAATAATATAATTTCCTTGATGATCAAATATTTCAATAATATAATTCCCTCAAAGATCACATATTTTAAGAATGGTTTGATAATAAAATATGAAGTCATAGATGTCCGATTTGATTAATGTTTGATGGTATTATATTGATTGGTGGTTTAATATGTACATAGTTTCCCATTATATTGTAATTAGTAGTTGTGGAATAATTTGATTTAATAAAATAATTATGTTTAAATCATTTTCCTGTGCTTCACCAAATCATGAAGTTCATTTTAGGTGTCCCCTATTTTTTTATGAAATATTATTAGATATTTTAATGAATTAAGATATCGAAATATTTTTTATAAAACATTTTGTTTCATAAATTTATATATTGAGAACAAGTTAATATAAAAAATTATGATCACATATGGTTATAATTTAGTATTATTTTATGCATAGGCATATTATGTTATGATTATAATTAATTTTTTTGATTACATTAGGGTTTAGTAATATAGTTTTATGAAATACTAGAATGAACTGATTTGTGTCTATAAAATATTTTAAATATTAAGGATATACATTGCTTAAGGGTGTTGATAATGAAAACCAAGATTTTATATATAGTATATTTTAAATTTTTTCAATGAAATATTATTTTTAAATTTTTAATTTAATTTTTATTCTCTCAATAACAAGAATCTATAATAAATAAAAATAAATTTTTATATATTATATTTCTTTCATTTTAAAATAAATTCTTATTATAAAACACGAACTGAAGTATAAAAGTATACATTAAATTATTCATAATAAATATATAAGAATCTGATCCCTACTTGTTTTCCTAGATATATATACACATAAAATTGATAAAGATAGTCCATAATATTAAATATACTAAAATAGGACAATAATTTCAAATAAATTGAATTACTAGAATGTGAGATTAAACATAGTGTATTCTCCCAGAAATATCATTATCTTATTCGAAAAATTAAAAATAAAAGAGAATATTATTTTTATCAATTTAATAATGTATTTATATATTCATGATATTAAAAATATTACATTAAAAAGTAAATAAATATCAGAGATTCACTTTCATTGTAATGAAAATATAGACATTATAATGTTAACCTCAACATTATAATAATAACTCCACCAATATAATAACAATTCTATCAATATAATAATAACAAGATAGTTATTATAGTAACTAGATAGTTGTAATATAATAATTTCATAAAGGTAATATTTATTACAGAAAATGATAGTTAATCCTAAATATTAAAATTTGAAAATATATATATTCAAATTATGAAAAAAAATACATTATATGTTTTCATTTTTTAGTTGTTTTAGACATTATTTATAAAAAAAATAATGTTAATATTATTATTTAAAATTAATAAATATAAAATGTATTGAATTTATTTTCTTAAAATAAATATTATATTTTGATAAAAAAATTAAATTATCAATGTGTAGTTATTTGGTAATTTTCAAAAAATTCTAAATATAAAGTTGATTAGTCATCATAATTTTTCAAAAAAATGTTTATTTTATGAAATAAAATTGAAATAATCAATACATATCAAATTTTAAAATGGATATCACAACAATTGAAATTTTTAAAAAGTCCTATAATTTATTAAATAACTATGACATCAATTTCCAATCATTAAAAATAATATTAGAATTCTAAAATTAAACTCTATTCATATATCAATCCATTTTCAAAATTTTCTCATTTCTTTTATATTTACATCTCAATTCGGTGATGTAAGGTATAAAATATATTTAAACATGCATTTTTAATCAAATACTACACTTATTGTTAATTAATAACATAATGTAATGTCCTTTTTATGGAATGATATTTTACTCATTATTTTAACCAAATAAACCCTCAACTCAATGTATTAATACACAAAACCATTCTCATGGAAAATAAAATCCAACAATAATTTAATTTCACATAATTTTTCCACTTCTAATTTATTAGAACACAAATAACCCTTGTGGGTGTTTTTTTCTCACCCCACACTAGTTATCCGACATTAGTGCCCCAATAGATGATTAATCCTCAAGGTTGAGTCATACTTCCCACACATTTTTTCCGTTATTATATTACACTTTTCCCATTAATAATTCATTACCAATCATCACAAAACTATTTAATGATTTTTAAAAAAATAAAAAAATATTATAAATATTTTTTAAGAATGTTTTAAAATATTTATAAAAATTATCTAATATCTCACTCTCTTTATAACGGATTATATAAAAAAAATTTCACTATTACAAATATCTTATCAATTATATAATTATCAATAGATTAAAATTTGGTTATAATAAAATATATATAATATTTTATTTTATTTTTATCTATTTATTAACTCATGATAATTTTTTTTAAAAAAATCAACAAAAACTATTAAAAAATTAAAAAAAATATCTCAAAAACAGAATCACATTTGATTGTGTTATCTTTAATGAAATAGTAATATATAAATAATTGATATTATGATTGAAAATTAATAATAGAAATTTTTTTAGTGTACTTATGTATCCATGTTTGAAAAAGATTGTGAGTTGTACATTAAATGAAAATGTAGAGAAACAAAATGAGATATTTGTTAATCACATTCCCTAACAATCTTACTCTTTGGAATCACTAACATTGATTAATCATATTTTAAATGTATTGTATGTATTTATAAAAAAAATATTATTATTAGTATAATATATGTTTTCTAGTGATTTTTATAGCTATTCATTATATACTCTAATATTTATTCTCATGTCATACTTTATTATATTTGTAAAAGGACTCTATAGTTTTCGATTTTATTTTTGGTTTTATATTATCTGTATCTTCTCATTTAAAAATTATTATTATATATTTTCATTTAAAACACTAAATGATACTTTATTTATTATTCCATTTATTCTTCATATGATACACATTACATTGTTTCATTTTCATGAATTCTTATACAAGTTTGATGATTGGTGATAAAGGAATAATTATAAGACCCTAACATCGATTCTTTTTATGAAATTACTTTTTATATTCATGGTATGGGGACTTTGTAAATCTTTTTATTTCCATTGATCATGTACCCTATCATCCACAATATTCCTATTTCATATTCTCTCTTTCTTATATATTCTATTTAGGTTATTTATAACTATTTTCCCATTCATTTTTTATGTATATACATGTATTTTATGTTTCCTTTCTTATATTTATTTATGTTATACCATAATATGTTTATAAGAGAATACATTTATTTATTATCATATCTCTATAAAGTCTTTGATATTTTTCCTTAACCCATATTCAACGATTAATGAAATATACGATTTTTATATGATTATCCATACCTTTGAAAATAGGATATGATACATTCCCTTCATAATTTTACTATTAGAAAGATTCAACATATTAATATTCATTTTCACATTTTTATGTAACCCATATTATTAATTTATTTATTTACTTTTTACATCTTAATTTATGTTTATTTTCAATTCCTAACCATTATATATGACATATTATATTGTGAAGAATGGGGAATAATTATAGATCCTTCAATATATTAAGAATTTATAACATGATATGAGTTATTGGCTATGGTACACGTACAATAACCATATACCATTATGTTCTATTGTTTTACCAATGACACACTAATTATTATTATGTTGATAAAATATATGTTTATACCATATCTTTATAATCCCCATTATTAATACATTGAGGTAATATTTTATCCCTTATCCATGTTTCCATTTGATTGTTTAGGATCTGACTTTTTTATGTTGTCAAGTGATTATTAATTACTCTCATGATATCTCACACAAATATTAACTACAATATATATCATTTTTTGGATTTATAGATTACCATTTTATTTTCTTTACTTCTCTGGTGTATCCTACATAGTTACTAGAGTGTTTTTCAGATATAAAATATAATTTTTAATGATGGAATATAGTTTTTTCAAATGTATTTTTAAACAAATAATCAATCAAATAGAGTGGGAACTAGATTTCTGATCATGGAATATTATATATAGTTAATTGGAAGTTGATTTCATATTATGTTATTATGTTAATATTTTTTTCCCAGTGATATATTATTATTGTAATTAATTTTTGTATTCTCGTATATAATAGTACTTTTTTATTTAAATTTATTAATATTTGTGGAATGATGTCTACAATCAATAAAATGGAAAGTGAAAGTATGTTCCAAATGAGATTCCTACAATTATTGGATGAATTGTAAAAATAATTGTGGTACTACATAACATGAATCATGATATGAACAATAAAATAAATAAAATATATTTCCCTATATTTTAAGGGAATTTTTATTGATTTATTATAATGACAACAATAACCATATTTTTGTGGATCATCTGATTAATTAATTTTGTATAAATTGGAAAACATCATTCAAATGTATAATTTTTGGGTTAATGTTATATGTAATACAATGAGAAATTACCATCTTATTTCAAAATATAAAACAACAATAGAGTGATAAGCATTAAAAAATACCTCATATCATAGATGATAATGAATTATAAAATAATGTCACTGAATTATACATTTAATCTCATGTATATCAATAATCCTATAATAATATTAATGGGATGTATCTTCTAGTATATCTATTTATTATCACATTAAATTTAAGTGATACTTTACTATGCATGGATTTTTTTATCCAAATATAGATCCAATATCTACAAAAGAGGAAGGGAAATATCATTCTATATCCCATACCATCCTCTAAATATAAAAATGTTAAATGTTAAAAATAAATCATTTTATATACTCATTATCACATATGGATAATATTAAATTGTGAGAAATAATAAATTCTTAATATTATTAGACGTGGGAAATATATATTTTCTAATATATTCCTATATTTGGGGAATATGAAGATATATTTAAAATACAGTTATATGGTTTTCATCTTGACTAGGAGAATGATTTTTAAGTGGAACTTATACCATAATCTTTACCTATATCCATGTTCCTCATTTGAATTACCCCTAATGAAATGGTTGAATTGAAAATGTAACTATTAGATAATTTGGACAAGGGTTTTATACAACAAAATATTTTATCAAGGAGTAAATGGTCTAATTTTTTTATGAAGAATTTTATGTCCAAACATATTTTTATATATTATAATCGGACTATGAAAATAATGATAGAGAATATGTGTCCACTTACTTAGATTTTCCATTTATTCAATAACCTTCATGTAAATAAATACTTATAAAGTAATGATATTTTCTTCGGGTATCATCAATTGAATTAAAAATTGGAGGATATTAAAAATTCCACTGTTCATAAAATATATGATCACATTGTGTTTATAGTGATAGTATTTAGAGTCACTAATTAATAAAAAATACTATTGTTCTTGATAAATAAAATCATGAGGTATTACTATGAAATATTTTCAATTGTAATTATAGACAATGTATTCATATATTTCATATATAATGGAGAACAGAAAGTGATTCTGAGTAGCATGTTATATATATTATGAAGAGGTGTGTTATTTGAAATGAAAATCAATTATAATTTTAGGATAGTGAAAGTTACATATTTTGGGTATGTTATCACACATAAAGTTATATCTGTGGAGATACATAAGATTATGGGGATTGATGTATAGATAAAAATGATAAATATTATGGAAATTTATTTTATTCTCATTATATCAATTAAAAATTAGTGGTTGATGAGAATTAAATCATTATTATCAATCCCTCTAATCAAAATAGCTAGAAATTATACAATTTTAAACTAGTTTGGAAAACATGAAGACATATTTAATTAGTTAACGAGTAGGATAATCTATATAAATGTACTCACACTACCATCATTAGAGGATGGTTATTTTACATATTGTAATTATTAACAGAATTAATTGTGGTATATCATCATGAAATTTAATAAAAAATTATATATACCATACACTATATAAAGGTAATGGAGAAACATTTCTCAGCAACTGATATGGAGTTAAAATCGATAATATTTTCCTTTAATATTTTTTTGAATTACATACATGGTGATATGTGCGATATACATATACTAATTAAAATTGTTTAAAAATATAGTTGAAGGATATAAATGTTTTTATAGATTGCTCAATTACAATCTGGGTGGGTAAATTGTTGGTTTAAAAACATTTTTTTATCCTTATGAATATATATGTTTAATAAAGTTAAACAAGATGTATTCACAAACCCTCTATAGTTATTAGTAAGGAAACTATCTGGTTTATGATCTGATAAAATGGATCCGATAAATAATGTTAAGAAAATATTATTTATGAAAATATTTTTCCCTAAAGCGTATAAAATCTTATTTATATTAGTTTATACAAGAATAATAATGTGTAAAAATGTTAAACATTCCGAGTTTATTAAAATGAAGCAAAAAATAAAACATATAAATATAACATGTAAACATGTATAAGAAAACTTCTAACCCAAAGAGAAAGGTATCATACATCCTTGGACAAAGGTCCTTTGATTTATATATTAAAAAATGTTTATCTTACCAACATCAAGGTAAGAACTTGATATGACGATCAATATCTATCATACTATACCCATGAGACTTCTATTAGGATGTTACTAGACACCTCTTTCTACCAATCCCTATAAGCCCTCGATTGATAATAGAAATAATTAGATTCACACAAGGCTGGTTGTAGAAGATGTTCTCATCTTAGACAAGATTTCACAGTATTGTCACAAGGTAGATCAATCCGAGCTCTCTTAGATTATCAACATGTTTAGAAGTTCTATAAGAACATCGTAATGAATACATTAACATTTCCAGGTAATTATTGGAAAAACTCCCAGGGGTTGACTTCCTCCTCTAGTGGTCATATTTCTTTGAAATTTCAGAGGGGCCTATATATGTGGAATTCATACCAAGATTAATATGAAACAGATTTAATGAAAACATTTTCAATAGAAATCTATGAGAAAAATTACTCTCTTAAGAAACAATATAACAATTTGGATCTGATTTACTGAAACATTAAATTATTGAAATATTATAATAGTAAGAACCAAATTTAATCTAATTCTCAATATAATGAGATTCAGATTCCAAAATATTGAAAATTGGATTATAAGAAAACCAATAATTAGATTCTAATTTATATGAAAATAGAATCTAAATTCTAATGAATTTAGAGTCTGATTTCAGATGAATTTTGAGTCTCATATAAGAGATATTGGAATCAAATTTCAGGATAAATTGGAGTCTTATTTCAAGAGAATTCATATTCTAATTTTAGGATAAATCAGATTTTGAATTCTAGAGAAATGGGATTCTTAATTTCAGAGAAATCGGAGCCTTAGAAACTATATGGATCTGATTTATATATAAGGATCAGGTTTTTGGAATTAGAAAAATATTTCTAGACATTGTTAGAAAAACATTAGATAAGACGATGGAAACATAAAAAAATTCAAAACAATTTTTCAAAAAATAAAACATTCCTTATGAAATGTTTCATTGATAATGAAATTTTTTTATAAGAGAATGTGTTTGTGATTTTCAAAACATGAAGGAAAAAAACAAATAAGGAAACTTATTGACTAATAAATCTCCCCCATTTTGGAAATCACAAACATCTATTCATAAAGGAATATAAAGGACTACATTTTTCATTTTTTACATTTAAAAGAAATACTAATCTCTATTTTTTATGGTTTATGATAAATACAACTAACTCCCCCTTATTTAATAAAACCTATATGGGTGATATTCTTGTCTTTCATAGAGATATAATTCCCCCTTACATATTCATTTATTCTTTATGTAATCTCACTATTACATACGAATTCATTTCCTTTTACATGATATAATTTGTGAAAATTTTTTCCTACCCATTTGTGATTTTCAAAAATTAATGTAGTGAAAGAAAATAATTTTACCTGAATAGTTAGGAAACATGAAAGTTGAAAGAATGGAATGACAAAAAAAATCATTAAGATAAAAAAATTGGAATGGAAATTACAACAAAATATCGGATTTTGAAAAAAAATATTCATCCTTCATTTTATCCTATGGAATATACATTTTCAAAGTTCCCTCTAAATTATTGAATTCTTTTTTATCTTCTTGAATCATTTCGAGAAACACTTCAGGATCATTATTTTTTTATTGGAGATCGTGGATTATTTCTTCTTGGGACTTAATTATTTCTCTATGGGACATTATAAATTCTTATGAGTCTTTGAATTTTTTCATCCATCACTTCCTGGATTTCCCATTCAATTTTATGATTAAGGGCAACATAATTTAGTTTCCCATTTTGATCGTTGTCTACTTGTTTGAGATTATCACCCTATGCTTTCAAATTTTATTAAAACATTCTTGATAAATTCATACTATAATAATCATATTTATAAAAATCATCCTTCACTTAGTTATTGAAATCATCAATGATTTTAAAACCATCTATGACAGACTCCGTACACATTATGATTTCATTGTATGATATTCTATGTGAATCATAACTAATATAAAATTACATGAACTCAACATCATGATTGATGAAAAATTCTATAAAAATATATATTTTATCTGACTTATGATAAAATAATTCATGAATCAGTTGACATATTGAATCAACGGTGGGAAGTAAAGCGATGGAGTTCACAAGCTTCATAAAAGACCAAACCACAAAATCATGTCCTAATGAAGATGAAGATTCCAGAACAGATTCATTTATTTTTTAAGAAACTTCTTTAGGCTCATCTTAATTTCTCTAAGATGTACCAAAAACATCTTTATTCACTTTTTCAACAACATCTTTCTTTGGTGTATCTATAAGAACATATTTTTCAATTTCATTCTTAGATATTTTCATATTAACAATCATATTTTTAATCTCTCTATCAGAAACGTAGATTATTCTATCATCATCATCATCAAATTCTATGTAAACACCTTTTTCAAAAACATAATATTGTTTATTTTCAAATACATATTTATCATCCTTGTCTTCAACCTTATGAACAATATCTTAATTACTACTTTCATCATATGGAGATAATTTATTAACCTCATATTGACCAACATCATGGTTCTAAAAATATTGTCCTTATGAATTTATCTTCATGTAGACATCATGGGAAATCCTTATTGAGATATTTTCAGAGGGGCTCCCATCCACATAATATTATTTTACTTTTCTTATCATGTCATCAATTTCATCATCTTATTCATCTTATTCTTGTTTAATTTCATCTTCTTTGACTATTGGATTTAGAACTAAAATATTCTTATTTCATGTATTTGGAATCAGAGGATCTGTTTCCATTAGGGCTGAAGCAATCAAGGATTCATACAAGAAAGATTCTAGTTGATAAAAAATTTTAGATTCCATCTTTGTATTAATTAGAAATGATTGGAAAATTTCAGCTTCCTGCATTTCTTCCTTCATATTCATTTTATTATCTTTCCAGTGAAGATCTACATTTGGTTGGATTTTTTTGTCCAGAGAGTTGGAAGTATATATTCCCAAAACAACATCCCCTTATTTTTCATTGTTCTCTACATTTTATATAATCACATCATAAAGGGTCTATTGCTTCACGGGTGTTGGTGGAGAAGATAATAGTTCCACAACTGCTGCATGTTCCTAAGCTTCGGCCTCTTTGGATTTTCTTTTCATAGGAGTTTGCTTGGAGGTTTCTCCATATTCCCCATTCTTACTAGCATCTTGATCATCCTTATCAGGAAGAACAATGAAATATTATAACATATCACTGAAGATAATCTTAATCATTTCATTGGTATTATTACATAAAAACATGATCTTTATGGTTCTGGCCTGGGGGTTTCTTGGGATTTTGAATGATTCAAGGAACAATTTGATGATCTTAGATAATATTTTCGGGTACATGATGATTTTTGATTTGATGGTACCATTCCTAATGTTTTTCATGGTTAAAATAATTTATATAACAGGTTTTATATTTCTTAGATTCACCAAGAAGTACATTATAAAGATATCACATATCATTAACAAATATTTATCTCCCTTATTCATAATTAAAAAACCTTGCATCCAATGGGATACCAGTCCGTAGTTTGTAGAATGTTATGCTATCTTGGGTATCTTCATTCCCTTAAGGCCAAGGAACTCAATAGTCTTAACATTTTCAAAATTTGATTCCTCATCAGTAAAATATTTTGAAAAAAATATTTCTTCTCTTTTGTAGGGTATATCTAAAATTATTGATACCCTATCATTAAACAAAGATTATGTTTTAGCATAGATCATAAAATAAAAACATTTCTTTTAAAGATTGTTCATAAAACTGAACACTGTCATAAAATATGTTACCAAATCCACATATAGTGGGTCTCTATTATTTTTTTATATATAGAGACATTAAAATACCTTAATCTTGATGACCTTTGAAATCAAAGAGTAATACATGGAAAAGAAATTTCTTTCTTCTAACATTTATCTAAAGATCATCTAATAAATGAGTTCTCATTGGATACCACCTGGGTGTACGAGGAGATATCAAGAGACATTATATGGTTAAGGAAAAGGGGAAAACTGATCAAATTAATTGATGGGAAGTATATCTTTGGTGAAAAAACACTGAGAAAATTGATATGAGACATAAAGAGGGGGGTCCCTTTATAAACGCTTCATGATGATAGTTCATATTCCCAGTTTAATAAAATAGTTGATATTTTTCTGATATGTTATGATGGTAACTATAAAATTTGGAGAAGGAATAATATGTTTTAATATTTTTAGGTTTTAAATAAATAATCAAAATTTATGGAAAGTGAATCTGATAAGGTTTTCATCAAACAAGATTGAAATACCAACAGAATAATCGGAATTATGATGTCATAATTATGGAAAAATACCATCATAATTTCATTAGAAAGATTATTCAGTATTGATAAGGTTCCTATTCTAAAACATATATTCTTAAAAGTATTATGACATAAAGAATAAATTCCAGGTTCTAAAAAAATTGTAAAAGGAAATATTGAGAATAAACATATGTATTCACCCTTTGAGTTGCAGTATCGTAATGTTAGGAGATATATTTAATAAAAGTTAATTTGGATATATAACTGATGTTTATCATTTCTAACTATTTTATAAATTATTAAAATCTATCGTAGGTTATTTTTTTTAAATATTTTAGCATATTCATCTTGAGTTCAAATTAATTTCAGAAAGATATATCCTCTATGTTTTTGATCCATAAGAATGTAATGTCGTTTGTTAATGTGATATCAATGAGAGTGATTTTTAGGTTTTTTGATTTGGTAAAATGAACTAGTATAATTACACATTATCTTTGTTTTGGTAAAACTCATTCAAGAGTCTATGAGTGTGTGTTTCATCTAGAACACATTCGCACAATAACATAATTTGGCCTCATATTGAGCTTCAGTAGTTTAAATAATTACTGAGTGTTGTTTCTTGCATGAACAAGAAACTAAAAAATATCATATGACATGAAAAGTTAGATATGTACTTTTATTATCCATTATTCATCCACCAAAATCATTATCTAATTTTTTTTACAAAAATCATTTCTAGAAGAATATAAAAGTGCAATATACCAGGATTCCATTAAATAGAAAAAAACTCATTTCACTGCTTTTAAATGATTTTTTTTGTATTAGATTAACATATTTCATATAATCCACCTGAAAACATTATTTTTGGATGACTAACTACTATGAATAATCATCTTCTTATCATACTTCTAAACGAAGTTTGATTTACTAGTTTCCCAGATTCATCAAAATCAATAGTGTTTATGTATCAATTTTTGTACTTATAATTTTATTGTATTCAATATCATACATGATAAGAAGACCATTAATATACTTATGTTTAGATATAAAATTTCCTTATAGTTTTTGAGAAATTTGAAAACTAAGAGAGAATTTTATCTTACCCATCATACTCATTTAATACTTAGATTTTTTAAGAGTCACAAAATAATTAGTTAACGATTTAATAGATGATCCAATGATAATTTCATCAATATAAACATGAACAATTAAAATAATTTTTTACCTTTGTTTGTAAGAAGGGTTGTATCAGCACTTCCCTTAAAATTATTTGTTTTGTAAAAAAAAATCATTTAATATTATTATACTATGCTCTAGGGGCTTTTTTAAGTCCATATAAATCTTTAGTATGTTTATAAACATGTTTAGGATGTTTTCTCTCTTCAAAAAAGGAGTTTTTTGAAATAAACATCCTATTGGACATATCTGATAAAGAAAGAACACTACACATCCATTAAAAAAAGTTTTAAATTGAAAAATGTCACAAAGTCTAGAAGAATATGAATATATACTAGTATAGCTAATAGTTCATAGATTTCATCATAGCATAGTTATTCTTTACAATTATATCCTTTAGGAACTAATCTTGATTTATTTTTTATAATGATTCCATTTTCATCACATTTATTTCTTACAACTGACATTACTTGAATTACAAGAGATTCTTTAGGTTTTTTAACCAAGGTCTAGACATTGTATCTTTCGAATTGATTTAGTTCATCTTGTATGGTTTTAATCCAATCATAATCACCAAAATTTTCATTGATACTTTCATTTTCTAATAGGTACATAAATTCACGATGCACTACATCATTTCATACATAAATTCTAATCCTTAAAGGTTGATTTAGATCACCAATGATACTATCACTGACATGATTTTTAAGAAACAACTAATTTGAAATTTGTAAAACTGGTTCATCCAAATAAGTTAGAAGATATTCTATGGTAAATACTTCATGAGAAATTTTTTGAATATTTTCTCGATTAGATGAATCTTCAATGAATGGTTGAAAATCAGTTCTTAAAAACAAATCTGAAGATATAGGTTGAGATTTCATAGAAACAAATGGAGCATTTTCATCAAATTTATCATTTTCTATTTCTTCAAGAGTAAATTTATATTTGTTAAAACCTCTATAATCCTTATAAAAAGGAGAATATCCTATGAAAATTCCATCATTGTATTGGGGTGTGAACTTATATAAGTTTTGTTTAGTATTCAAGATGAATAAATTTCATCCAAATACCTATAAGTATGAAAATTTAGGTTTTCTACCAGTGAATAACTCATAAGGTGTTCTATTACGAAATTGTATGATTAAAATTTAATTTGTAGTTTATCAAGTAGTACTAACAGTATTAGGCCAAAATTGTACAGAAATAGAATATTCATTCAACATGTTTCTTATTATCACTCAAAAAATATAGTTTCTTATTTCAACAACACCATTTTATTTAGTTCATGGAGATGAGAAGTTTTTAGTAATTCCTTTTATACTACCAAAATATTCGAAATATGAATTTTCAAATTCTCCCCCATGGTCACTAAAAATAGTAATCAATGGAATGTTTTTAACTTTTTTTATCATTAGATGAAAAATATTTAAAATATGAAAAGGCATTAGATTTTATATCTAAAAAATTGATCCCTGAAAATCTAGTGCAATAATCAACTAAAAAAATAAATACTATTTTCCACAAACACTTCAATTTTGTATTGGACCAAAAACATCCAAATGAACATTCTAAAATGCATTGGATGCTGAGACTTCACTGATTGATTTGAAACTTGACATATGTTGTTTTCCATATTGACAAGGATCCCAAACCTTTGAGGAATAAAATCTATGATCTGGTAAGTTAATAAAAAGTCATTTCTTGGTTATTTTTCATAGGTTTCTAAGCTTACAATATCCTAGTGTTATATTACATAAACATGATTTGTATTTTTTCCAATACTGAAATGTATGTCTTGGTTCTTAAAGTATCCTATGTTATGTGGAAAAAAATTCTCATGCCTATGGGAAGATAGAATATACTCTTCCTTGGAATTATGTACTAAGAATTTATCATTCCAAAAATTAACAATTTATCCATTGTCACAAAATTTACTTATTCTTATAAGGTTGTTCTGAAGACCTTTAGAAAATGCAACATTTTATATTATGTATATTCCAAGAAGAACAATATTACCAATACCAACATTTTCTCCTTAAGCATTATCTCCAAAGATTACATTTCCATCATTCATCTGAATAATATTTTTAATGAACCTTTTTACCAATACTGTGCTAGGAACATCATATATAAATTGACCAAGTATTTTTATTGGTACTTATTTTTTTCTTCAATATAAACCATTTATACATTTTGAAACAAAAATTTATTGGATCTGGAAATATTTGAATGTAAAATATTATGTATCTGTGTTTGCTTCAAAAAATGGGGTTTATGGAAACATAAGTACTAGGATTCATTAAAAGAACAGATTTTCTACTAAAGTCCCCCACATTAATACTTTGTGCATAATATATCACTTTGGGGTAAAAAATATTTGTAACAAAAATATGGTTTTGAATGAGAATAACCAGATCCTAAACCATTACATAGAGGATGAATTTGTGAATCCAATTTAACAAAACCTTTTATCCCATTCGTAATGTTTCACAAATATTTTTAATGAAAACCATTCATATCTTAGTCTGATGATAAATTATTATCCACATAGTTATTAGTCTTCGAATTTGAGGTCGTATCTAAATTATTTTTCATGGAAATAACTTTTTAAATATCCTTATAATGTTTAGATTTTTCAGAATTTACTTCGTTACATTTTTTTTTGAAACATTTTAAAAATCAAGGGTTTTTTGATCGACATATTTTGAATGATTTGATACTTCTTTTTTTAAAATAGAGATTCTATAATATTCTATATGAAGTTTCTTATTAATATTTCTATTTTAATTCTGAAGTAACTTTGGAATCCAAGATACTTCATTATTATAAGGAAATGTATTATATTCTAATGAGAGTGATTCTTCATCTGTATATTCTTAGTATTCTTCATTAGGATTATGAAAACAATATAAAATATTGTTTAATGATTTTTTAGTGTTTAACTTATCAACGAATAGTGTATTTTCAGTAGGAATTATGGCTATACAAAAAAAATCATTGGTCCAAAACACTGAATATCACAAGATTCATCATAATATTCACCACCACCATCACTCCAGGTGTCATAATCCTTCATTAATTTTGTAAATATTGACTTGTAGTACATATTATTGTTTCTTTTCTAATTCATATCCTTTATTTCTTTCTTTTTCAACATAGGACAGTATTTTCTGCTATGATCATCCCTCTTTCATTCATAACAAGTCACTTATGAATCATTCATATCATTTCTGTCATTCCTCTTGAATCTATATACCAAATCATTCTTTCCCACAATCACATTCATTCTTCAAGAAAGAATGGCAAGATCATTCTCAAAATGATAATCATCACATAATTAAAATGTTACAATATCTTTCTTGGAATTTAATCTAGTAACTCCTTCAATAGGCATGGCTTTCAAATGATTTGATGTAGTAGTTAATGTAACAATACCATTACCATTCCATTTCTTATTTATCTCCACATCTATCTTCATTCTAGTTTCATACTGTATAAGAGTATCAAATAACTCCTCAAGAGTGATGTTTCAAATTATCATATTATTTTCAATCGTAGTTATTTTGGATTAAATATCATTGGGAATTATATATATTATCTTATCAATAATAATATCATCATTAATCATTTTCTCACCCATAGAATGAAGGATTTTGATGATAGTCATAATCTTTTGTTGAACATTACATATTGGTTCTCTAGAAGGAAACATATAACCATGGTATTATTCTCTATGCATACCTCTTCTTTTCTCAATAACAATGGATGTTCCAAAATATATAACTTATAATTTATTCCATATTCCATTTGAAGCATTACATGAAGAAATTATGTTATAAATGTTCCTGTTCATAGAACATAATGAGTTATTTTCAACCATTATGTTGAACTGATACTCTTGTTTTTCTTGATTGGTGATTTATATGATTTCCTTGTATGGAATCCTATAGTGTCCTGTTAACTTATCAATATCATCCAAACTGGTATTCATAAAAAAATCTTTATTCTATCTCTCCAATATATATTTTCATTTCCATACAAAATTGGGGGTTTGGAGGGATTTATGTTGTCTATTAATCCAACAATAATTCCTTTCATTCATAAAAGAATTTTTTTTCCAAAAATTGAGTTATTAGAAATGGTTTATAATCAAAGAGATAATATGTAAAATATTTTAAACTAACATGAATAAGTAATGTTATGAAATAAAAGTTGATAAAGAAAAATAGTTATGAAAGTAAAATAATTTTAGAGACCTACTATAATACAAATTATATGATCAAAATGTATGTGTAGATAGCCAATTACAAGCGGGTGTAAATTTTTAGTTTACAAACATTTATAGTTATCAATTTAGAAATTTATGATTGAAAAATATAAAAAAGAAGAATTCACAATCCCTCTGTAGTTCTTAATAAATAAACTAACAAGCTTAGGATCTGATAAAGTGGTTTCAATAATGAAACATAAGACAAGTTTATATAGGGAATGATTCTAACATAAAGCATGTAGAATATTATTTATATCCTAGTATACAAGAATATGATTGTGTAAGAAAGTTACACATTCTATCTTTAGAAAACTAAAGCGGAAATAAAACATATAACAAAAACAACTGAACAAGTATAAGAAATATTTAAACCTAAAGAGAATGTTATCTAACAACCATTGATAATGGTATTGATTTATTTTTTCAATAAATTCTATGTTACCTACATCAACGTATTCATCGATAAGAATATCATTATATGTATTTCTATCCCCAAAAACCCACGATTAAGAAAGTAATTGTCACCTCTATCTTCTTATCCCTAGAATCCCTAGATTGATAATAAAAACTCTCATATTCGCACAAGGAAAGTTGAACAAGATGTTCTCAGCTTCAACATGTTGTTCACAGTATTTTCACAAGGTAGATCTAGCAGAGCTCTAGCATAATATCCACATGTCTAGGAGTTCAGAACTAATGTTTTAACATGAATTATTAAATGGATCAATATTTATAGGCACAATATCCAACAGTCGAATTCCTCCTCCAATTGTCATATTTATATGAAATTTCAAAGGGACTTCTCCATGTGGAATTCATGAACCAGTTAATTTGATATACATTGGATGATACCATTCAGATTATCCAACTATCCAATAAATTGAAACATTTAGATAGGTATATTTAATAACTATAATAAAATAATTTAATGTGATGCTTAAGATAGTTGGATATGGAGTATAAAATTATTGAAACATGGATTCTATGAAAATTGATAATTAGATTCTAATTTATATGAAAATAGGAGTCTAAATTATGATAAACCTGGATTCTGATTGTAGTTGATTTTGGAGCCCTATTTTAAGAGAAATATGACTCTGATTTCAGGATTATTCAGAGTGTAATGTCTGAGGAAATCATGTTTTGATTTTTGGAGGAATTGAAACTTATATTTGTGGAAATCAGAGACTCATTTTAGGAGAAATCTGGTACTAATTTGAAGAGAAACCAAAGTATGATATCTAGAGTAATTAGAGTCTAATTTTTGGAGAAATCAGATTATGAATTCCAAAGAAATAAGATTATCAGGAAAATTATGGATCTGAGTTATAGATAAGGATAGGATTTTTGGGCATATGAAAAATATCGATATAATTTGTGTGAATGAATATATGAATCCTTTTTTGAAACAATAAATATAATCAAAAACATTTTTATATAAATAAAATTTTCCTCAAAAAATGTTTCATAGAGAAAGTGAATTTTCCTTAAGAAGATTTGTTTGTGATTTTCAAGACATAATGAAAAATATCAGTATGAAACATATTTACACAACAAATTTACCCCTAATTGTGATCATCATGAACCAATAAAGAAGGTTCGACATAATTAAGGATTATGAAATAATCAATTAAATAGAAAATGGGGATGGTGAACATAGTGTAAAATTCTGTAATTAGAAAATATCTTACAATCTTATACCTAATGAGGTATGAAACATATTTAATTATATTAGATATATGAAGAGGAAACCTCAGAATCAGAAATGAATGGAGAATATCATACACTTGACAAATGATTATATAACTATCTATATAAAATATTATATTTTTCTCACAATGGAATGATATAGAAATAAAAAAAATTATGAAGGAATAAGGATGCTCATAATCATAGTGATCCACATGGTGGATGATGAATTTTATCATTTTCTTCATTATTATGTGTACTTCCAAATAATTGGATAATGATTTTTCTATTAGATGATGCCCAAGGCTCATCATTTTCTATCAACGTAGGGAGTATAATAAATGAATTTGGATATCCATTAGTATTTATAGTGATATAAAATAAAAAACTGTGTTTATAAATATTAATCAAATTTTTTAGTATTCCATGAAGGTATGTTAAAATAACTTATGTAAAAGGGGATGATGTTACCATTACCCATACCATAATTATAATGGTTGAACATAACTATGTAATTTTTTAACATTTACACTAAAGTTGTGTAATTGAAGAAAACTATTTATTGGTTATAGTGGGACATCTTGAAAATAATGATAACATCATTTCTATAATAGAAGTCTTATCATCCAATTATCTAACATATATATATCCTAAAATTATAAATGGTGAACACTAATATTTAATATAATTGATCAATATCCAAAATTCACTTTAATGATAAAATGATATTATCATAATGAATTGATCAAGATATTGATTTTATTTAAGAAACATCACCCTCAAATATATATATTGTATTAAAATAACATTCAAACTATATAATATGTGACAAGAATATGATATATGGATTTCGAATGTGGATGGGATCAATATGTCCCATGGAATGGGTTATCATTAAATAATAAATTATTCTCAACATTTAATATTGACCCTAATAAAGATCATTTAAGGAATTAATATATAACTCCAACGTGATCTGATGAAGTTGGAGAAAGGAATCTTCTGCACTAAAAATAGTAGAAGATTTGAAAGGGATGTATTAATATATTCAACAAGACATTAATGTAGTACAGTGTAAATAAATGTTCTAACCTATAATTGATTTATGAGACCTCATATTTTAGTTTTTGGATAAATTATTTCTTTGAATATATATATATGAAACATAGTTATGAGTTTTTGGAATAAAGGAATCTTTAGTCCATAGTACATTAGACAGTATTATAATATTGATCACTTTGTACTCAAAGAATATTAGTATTACAATCTTAAAAGTATATTTCTAGTATGTAATGGGTTCCATTTATCCCCTTAAAAGAATAACATAACAAATTAATATAATGTAAAAAATTCATTGGTGGTATATTTGGATCATTATCACTTTTAGGAGGATTGTCTAGTGGAGATCTTAGTTCGTTAGGTTAGCTTTTTAAGAAACATACCCACTAACACATCAATATATATTTGAAAATATATACGTACTAAGAGGAAACATTGGTATCTAGAGGCGTAATAAACTAAATGTAAAATCATTTATTTGTGTCGTAGAATTTGATATCAAATTTTGTGGATGATATTTTTTTTAATGCAGAATTATGCAACAACCAATGTTTTTATATAAATGATTTTAAAAAAATTATATGTTTGATATTTATATTATGATACTCTCTTAGTAAAAATGAAGATTTAATTTTTTTTTCTAAATGATATATTATAAATTAAATAAGGATATATTTCATATGATCAGTATAAGTAAAAATTTGAAATTAAAACACGTAAATGAATTAATTAATAGTTTTAAATCATATTCTTGATAGTCTACCTGGATTACGACAACCATGAAAAACCTAGTAAAAACAAATTTAAATTTTTTTGGGATAATGAAAAGGGAATATAATTAAATATAATTATATTTTTAATAAATAATGAATAAATAGTATGACTTTATATTAATTATAATAATTTTCTAATAGTTGGAATAGTAATTCGACATGTGAATAGTATACCAACCATCATGATTATTAATAAAAAATACCTCTCTTGTAATATAAATATATATTATAATTTAATAAAATGATCACTAAAATTGTATAATTTAAATCCCAAATTAGTTTAATTTCAAATAATTAGTGTTTTATGATATTTAGTTACAAATTAATTTTATCTTTAAACATAAAAAATATAATTACATAATTTATAAATTTATTATGATAATGTGTACCAAATATATGAATTATCAAATAAAAATTATCAAAGGATGAATCGTTTTTTCTATTTTTCTATGAAAAATTAAATTTATGTGAATAATAAACAAGATGAGTTTTTTTACATTAGGTTTTATGATATCATTATGAGGAAAATATGAATCAATAATTGGTCAAACATTTTCATTGGTCGAAAATATATTTAAGGAGTAAAATCAATTAATTTTTCATAATCTAATTTTATTTATTAAACTATAGATCATTTTTAATTTAGAAATAATATTTTATTCTTATAAAAATCAATAATAGATTCATTACATTGAAATATATATTCTAATGAAATAATTAAATTTTTATTGCATTCAAATGTAAATAAAATTTTTTTAATACAACATTAGTATTAGTCACATTAATAATCATTTTTAATATAATTTTTCAAAAATAACTATTCATTCAATGTTTTATTCAACGATACACCAATCATATGAATATAATGATGCCCATCATATACAAATTTTTCTTTAAAACCAAAACATCTTCCTCTACCAAATCCCTAAATAATATATATCATACAAATTCTATTATTTTTCATATTTCCTTGTTCATCTTATATGAATATTCTCTAATGGTTCAGGGATCACTTTGAAGGAGGAATATCAGTTTCAAATTATTGGGTTCAGAACCAATGTCTTCTCTATTGTTATTACCTTATTAGATTTTAGATAAAAAAGTGTTACTAGTATTAATCATAATATATTATTATATGTATAAATTAATGTATTTATGCATACCGTATATTTAAAAAATTTCCTTTCTTTTTAATCATATTTTTATAGAATTCACTTATGATAGGTTTATAGTCACCTAGTAACTAATTATGGTCCACATTAACATTCACCATTCATTGATGTTCAAAGAAATGATTATCTGGTATTAATATTATATTATTAAAAATTATTATATCTATAAGATTCACAATGTTTAAAATTTTTATGCTATTTAAGACACTAAAAATAAAAAATATTGGTTTGTTTAATAAAATTGAAAATAGCTTACAAATAAACTGCTCTAAATTGATAACTATTTTAAATTATCTCCAGAATTATTGAATATTGATACCTCTATAATGAAATGAATCAATACGAATGAAAATAAAAAAATTATTGAATCATTGAACAAATATAATTTTATATTGTCATTACATAAAATTATCTTAGGAAATATGGATCGAAAAAGCATAAATAGAGAACATTAACTGAATTAAATTAATAAATGCATTGTATAGGATAATTAATTTATCCTAATCGATGAACAAAAATTTGGATGTTTCCGAATAATTTGAGTATTTAATATAATTTTATTATTATAGAGTTTATATGTGTATAAAAAGTGAGTTGGGATTCATGATAAGAAATATATATATATATTGGATAGATTTTATTGTGGGTTCTTCATGAAATATTAGATAATGCACTATGTTTTGGTGATTTTCACCATAATAAAGAAATTCGTATTTAAATGAATAAATTAATTATATTGGAAATAAATTGGCTTTATATGTTTTGTATCATATATGTGATGTGAATACCTCATTCACATTATACTGATAAGGCTTCATTCCAACTATTGAAGAAATTGTGTTCCATGATTGGAGTACACATCCTGAAACATCATAATATGACGCAAAGATTTCAATGATCAGAATACTAAAAAGTGTATCTCGTACATGACATTTAGATATTACATGATGTGAAATGTTCTAAGGTTTTCTGTTTCAATGATATGAGATGATTCCTCTATGGGAAATGTGGGTCTCAACTACATGGCCTGAAAAAATAAACAAGACACAAAAATGTTGGGACTGATGTCACACAATCTAGTACTAGACATGAAAGATTTAAACATCATGTAATTCTCAAACATATTAATATTTTGAGTTGCCCTATTTGTAGAACAACTGACAAACTTTTATTTTATCTCATATTGTTCTGTCATTTCATCTAGTGGTCATTAGTTATCATTCTAAACATTATTTCATTCATTCAATTCATTGTTTTATTGAATTCATTTATGTTTTAGTAATTCCTTGCCTATTATTCATTTGTTTCAATCTTTTTTCAACACCAATCACCTTTCATCATCAATGATTTCATTGTATTTCAAGGATTCTTTATTCATAGTGAGTTTGATATCTATCTTTACTTTTCTAATTCAAGATTACCGAGTTTTAGTTGTTTTATCATGTGAATTTAGTTATTTATAATATTTACATCAATTTCAAAATTTTACCATTTATTTTTTTCATTTTTTTTATATTTTGTTGATTCTATATCAAATCCTACATGATTATTTAAATCCTATTTAATATTTTGTTTCATTCGATTGAAAATTAAATGTGAGAATAATACACCTAGGTTTTGGGGATGAGAGTGTGGGAGTTTCAGATCCTAGTGAATCTATAGATTGATCCTTGGGAAACTTCTATCTATTAATTATGATAATAATAATTGTTCATCATTTTTATTTTTACATCATTGACCCTTGGAAGTGCAATGAAACAATCCAATCCCAATAGAAGTTAAGTCTGACTAGGAACATTAGCCTATAAAACATTCTTCATACAATCTATGTGTAATGAAACTAGGTTTTCACGTATACATTGATCATGGGATAGTTTCAGTGTATTTAAATATAATTATCTTGTAATAAATTCATGATATTTGTAATACATCAAAATCTATTCGATAAAACTATTCCTTGTTGAAGGTGTGGTAATATTTTTTTTCAATTTCCCTTAAATTGGCCATAATCCCCTCATTTATAATCTAAAATAAACTCTAAAATACATTGTTTTAGTATATACCAAACATTGATAGTGGGCATGGAAAATTCATCCAAGGGTTTTGTTTTATTGGTTGTGGACCTACTAGTAATTATTGTGTGTTTAACCTAGTACTGCCACATTACTATTACCTTGTACTTAGTGTAGTTTTTCACTATAAAAATAAGATCTGACTAAAGACCATGTGTATCCAATGATGCATGCGGGAATTTAAAATGATTTTTCTATTCTAAGATATTAATATTTCTTAGGCATAGTTACCTTTGGATCGATCCTTATGTTACATCACCGCCTACCCCATTTTTTCATTTTAATTACCCTTTTCAATTTTAATATTTCCCCCTTCAGTCACACATATATCCTCTCATTCTCTCTCACTCCCTCCCACCCCTCTCTTCTTGTCACCCTGATCATGCACCAAAGACCCTTGACATGTTCAACATGCCTAAATGGACAAGAGAACAAATCTTTTCGATTATGAGATCGATTGATAAGTTTCATCACACCATCTATTTTCAATGGTAGAGCATAACAAAATTTTACTACTTCACCCCAAAACATGGAATTTATTACACCTTCATATAATGGTTAGTGACCAGTGCTATATGATCATGATATTAAATACCATGATTTTTCAACCATTACTGATATTTCACCCCAAATTATGTGACCACCTATTCAAGTTAAAACATTCTAAATTAATGCAAGACTCATTCACAAGATCCAATATATTGAGAAGATCTGTGGGATTAATAGTGAATACACCCATGATATCTTTTTTAAAAAAATTGTTTTGTGATACCGTTAAAAACAAAGTCATATAATCTGTTCCCAAATGATTAAAATTTATCCCATTCTACTAGTGTGATAAAGAAAATGATTTCATAAAATTTCATGATCTAGAATTAGTTATGACATGGTATAAATTATAAAACAAATTTCTTGATGAAAACTTATCAGTAGTTTAGATATTGAAGATTTGGAACAAAATTCCAAACATCACCTAGGAATAGATAGAATCAACGTGGGAAGCATGGTAAATATTCCAGGAACTATATAAAAAACTCCACACCATATACAAGCTGTCAAGTTTTAATTATAGATATTGAAGCAAGGAAATCATAATGATAAACATACTATGGTATAAATTGCTTTAGATGGAAGATTAATGCTCAATTCTCCAGAAGACATCCATGAAATAACCACTAGTGTTTCTCAAAATGATAGTCTAGGAAAATGTTATAGAGGACCTCCTTGGTACAAAATCCATCATGTGGAATAAAATACTCACTTGGGATCCCAGTAAGTGGCTCAGACAATGAAGTTTGTATTGTTTCATTCACGTATTGAACCACCACCCACTTCATCTCTAGTGATTTAAATTCAATAAATCTTGATATATGGAGGCCTGTATATATACCATGGGTTCATGGAATATATTGACGAACACCAAGATAATGATTGTAATTAAGTCAATGAAAATAAGTAAGTCCAATAGTACTTGGATAAACAATACTATAATGAAATTTACCAGTAGTGGACATCAATGTCGTAGTAGAAAACCCGAGGATATTTCTATTAAAGGAGTGGAGAGGTACCACCATGAAATTAAATAAAACCTCTATAACCACTACAATTTCAAGATACATAACCAAATAAAAAAATTAAAAAAAAATTCCATGAGTTTAGTAGTTTCCATCCTCTCAATGAAGTATTTCAAAAAATCTCAACATGGACCACAACATCAAGACCAAACTCACAAAACCAATATTAAGACCCTTCTTACTAACATCAGGTAGAAGGAAGTCATATGAATGAAAATATAAGATATAGAGATGAAACACCATAGTTCTACACTATGCAACTTGGAACACCAAATATGGTAAATCACTAAGAATGTAAATAGTTGTCTACTAGTAACTTTTATTGGTAATACCAAATCACATCTAAAGGAAGAAGATAATGTTATGATTGATTAATGGGGAAGGATGATAGATTTTTACCTACCATATAGAGTTATGAAATCATAGTGAAAGTAATAAAATTAAAATAGTCTCGAGAGAAATTGATAGGTAAAACCATTTGAGCGATCCCCAATTGAGGAAAATCCCAAAAAAGGGAGATTACTATATGTAACCACCAGCATAAAAGACTCATCCCCCCTCACTAGAAAGGATGAATCAAGGATAAAAGAGGGGAAATATAAAAAATTTAGAGAAATGATTTCACAACGACGGATCAATATATTATTTGATGAATCAATTTCTCAAGTTCCATATTAGGACATAATATTTAGAGATATTATCTAATGAAAAGTTGAAATAGAGGAATTCGAATTTTTCTCTGTAAATGAAGAGTGCTCTAGAATTGTCTAATTGAATTTTCCTCAGAAAATGAGAGACCATATAAGTTTCACAACTATATGAATTATAGGGACATATAATTTTAAAAAATATTTTTGAAATTTAGGCACATGTATCTACCTAATTGACATGAATATTTACAAGAAGATGCGGCTACGTGAAATGTAACAAACAAAATCGCAATTTGAAATCACTGAATATTCTTTCAAGAATACTCTTATATTTCTTGATTATTTTTTAGTAAAAGTTACAAAAATAATTTTCCCCATTATTTCCTTATTCCTGGTATGGAAGAAAAAGGTCATATTCCCCTCACTCATGAAGGCCCATTTCTCATCACTAGAAAGGTATTGATATAATTTAACCTAGGGATACTGATATGTATAGTTAGTAAACAATTAGTTTTTTTGGAATTTTATAAAATCACAAATAAAAGTCATGGGTCATTAAATTTTTAAATCATATCTATTATTGACAAGACAAATGATCATGTAGCTTATAGAACTAGAAAAAATAAACTACCACATCTATATAATTGATTTAGTGCCCCAAATAATTCAAATTGCATTGCACCTCCAATTAGGGAATCCTTCCCACCATTCACCATATATTTTTTGAAAAATAATTTAATAAGGGGTATCAATTAAAAATTAATGTCATCTAAATGAAAAAATGTATATATATAGACAGTAAATTAGTCACTAATTTACATTCATTCTAGTGTAAGATTAATAGTCTTGAATATTGGTTTTTAGTGTTTTGGATGGTTTATATATGTTTGAATCATATTTGGAGGACCTCGCCTAAAAAGGGGAACAAAGGGAAAAATAAAAAACATGTAACATGTAAATGGAGTGTAAATGTTGACCATATTAAATAAATAATAATTCAATAATTAAATCACATGTACTAAATTTAGATGCATACTTTTAGATGGTATTTAGAATACCATTGACATGATATTCACAGCTAGGCCCCCCTTTCTATTTTATTTCGTACACAAAGTCAAATATTCCATAAGAGTTTCGCAACTAAAGCTGTGAAAAATCCCCTTATCCTGTCCTCCCTGTCAAATATAAGATCTTCATCCTCTACATGAATAATTTCAATAACCAGGTTAGATCAATCCCCACATATAGACTATGTTCTTGAGAATTAGTACACACCTCCTCCACCCAATATGAGGAAGTCCACACTTACTCCTCCACTAACATATCCTCCACCATCTAAATTTTATTCATTTGTTTCCCTTTACTACCACCTCTGATGACTCACCATCATATATGAGTGGGTCATATGTCCATGTATATCTTCACCTTCATCCATTTTTACCCTTTTATAACCCTCTACATCAGATAATATTGGTCCGTCTCCAAGCCCAAAAAATGGAGACCAAGAAGACGTTATATCTCATAGTTTTTGGGAGGATCCAAATCCACCATGATTTATATGAACTCATTGTCTATATTTAGATCACCTTGATTGCCCATGTCCTTTAGAAGAAATTTGGGATCTCTTCCTCGAATTCCCACCTACCTATGATCTAGGAATCAAATTTTCCCACATTATAGGTGAAGGTAGTCCTTATGAGATCATCTTTTGAGATCATGGTATAGGCCTTGAAATATGCTCCATGATGTTTTTCTAGTTCTATACTCTATATGAAATTACATCATGATCCTTAATAGACCATGTCTCCAAAAAATTTGGTGAAAATACATAGAGACTGGTAGAGCATCCACGATCCTCACAACACAAAAATCAATATGCTAGGTGATGAAACACTATAGATCATATATATAGACCTTTCTCATGCTTGGTTAGCCCATAGTGATGTTGATAACATGGTCAGAATGATCATGTTCATCATCCTCACATCTATCATTGGTGGACCAGCTCTCAACATGGAATGATAGTCCAATGGGTGATATAGGAAGCCAAAAATAGGACTCAAGGCCCATTGATGTAAGGATCATTCATCACCCATTTATCTGGGAATCCACATCACTTTTAAGGTTCCCAACCCCACACCTCCCTTGACCCTATAGAGAGTATCATACTTCTTCCATCCCAAAATATGTGGATTTTCACAAATATGGAGGACATCCTTTTGTCCTCTAGTGTATTCTAGATAAACTATTCTATATTTATCGCTTTTTACACATTCTATTTTACAACATTTCTCTTTTTACCACTCATCCTCTACCACCATTCATAGTATCCTTCCACCCATCACCCTCAACCGGAACATCCCCATCATCCAATCCCTTATTAGATCCCACCAAAACCTCTATCCAATCAGATATGATACACCATGAATTCCTAAAGGAGTATATATAATAGTTTCCACAACATGGATTTGTCCCAGCCATCCCACCATATATTTTTGTACAATTCACGGAACCTACTAATAGACACAACAACACCATCTAGATCAGCACCTCACATCCACCTTCCACTGTGATAGCTTCTAGTACCATAGAAGAATTCAATATCTATTAATGATCCTCTATTTTGTATCCATATTAGTCATTTCTATGGTGGGATAGATCGAATGATACTTGATTACATAGGGTATTTTAGATATAGAATCCAATTATATCTCCATTTATTATTAGAATTACATTTTCCTATTCCATATTTTCTATTCTATATGGGTGATAGTTTTTATAATACATTAATTCAATTTCGATTAATGTATCATGATTCTTTATATAAATGGGTTACATTTTTTCATTACCAATGGTTAAATTATTTTTATTTCATTTCTGTAGATACATAATTTTTTCGTGTAATATTTTGAAATATATCTATATATATTTCAAGAGCTAGGTGCTGATACGGTGTGAAATTATGTGGCTCGGTGTACTCGAAAATAATGATATAATAATATTAGGTAAATTTAATATTTCACATAAGAAAATTATTTAAAATAGTCAAGATAACTCTTAAACATATGATAACGTAATAAATATGAGACTGCAGTTGTGTCCAAAATGTGATGTTTTCCCTTGGTGTGGTGAAAAATATATCGGCTTAGTATGTTTATACTCCTCACTCATTATTGGAATGTTAAGTGAGATAAATAATTATTAAACTAATTAATGAATTCATTTAAACATAGATAATTGAACTATAATATTACTACCATGTTGAATTTCATAGGGTTAGTCACATATTTCGTGAATTTCATCCAATGGTTTTATTCCTCCTTATGTTGATGGATCATATCAGATGATGTTGAAAATATAGATTGAATCAGATCAAGATATATAAAATGCGACATCTTCCCATGATCATTGTTGAGCATACTATACATGAACACAATCCAAAAAACAATGTAGGACTCATAAACTTGTGACTTATTCCAATTAACAAAATTGATTGAAAAAATCTTCCCTTATTCTTGGGTTTACATAAAATATCGGCAACTAAATGTTTCAAGGAATTGAAATATTAAATCATTTGATTGGTTTCCAACCTGATATCACCATTCATTATCGTTTCACAATAATGATTGGCCAAAGAACATTTAAAACACCATTATTGCATATTTACCCCTCATTTTCATCACATTCATCATTGGTAGGATAGTGTAGTCCCAGTTCGACATTTCCAAATGGTACCAAGCCCGATCAGGCCCCCATAATCCCAATTGATCGATGAACAAGGAGTGTGTCAATGAATGTAAGACATGATCTGGGTTTTTTGATAGATGCATATTATTTTTTGATGTTTTTGGATAAAGAAATCAATATATTAACAAAACATGGAATTCATTATGAATGAAGGAACCCCAACACTCTACTTGAATCTATTTTCAAGCATATGATGACAAAAAACCTCATTTTATGGATAATTCTGCATGTTTTGTGTGGATATAGGTCAAGATCTATAGGCGGAAGACCATATTTGAGGAACAATGATCATATCTATGAATATTATGAAACCCCATACTATATATCATGTATAAGAGTGAAAATAGGGTGTCTATAGCAAATTTATTAGTGGAAATGTTTTTGGGAATAGTTAAGGATGGCACGTTGTGTACCCATCATACTTGTTGTGTACCCCTTCCCTAGTTGGACAACCAATGTTGATGATCACATGGGAGGGAACATGTATGGAAGTAATGTGATGGGTAAAAGATCATGTAATTGATTAAATGGACACATAAAAGTCACATGGGTAGCACCCCATATAAAGAAACATGCGGTGTATAGAAAATAAGGAAATGCGGTTAGTACACAGACATGAGGTCTGGTAAATGCATACAGCCTGAACAACATGGCCCAGTCCTAGGTAGCCAGGAAACACCGTGTATTCTACCATACTAAAGTATAAAACTTCACATATAGGGTTTTATGTGCTGGATAGGGATCCTATATGTAGAGTGGGACCACAAACTACGTGGGTCCCCACATACACAATTTACCCCTATAACTATTTTGATGAAACATCATGGTTCGGTATGCCCTTCATTTGAATTTAGTTTTTTTTCACATGATTACTCTACCCATGGTTTTTTTCATGTAGAAAATTATGTTTATTGTTTATATAGCTTATGATATATGATGTGAAATGTTCATATAATTGAATTTACTAAGGTGATGTTTGATGTTGTCATTGATCAGGTCGAATCACCAGAAACTATGGAGTTGTACACTCTAGTAGAGCTATTATGAGGAGTCTTATACTATCATAGTGGTAACCCCATCAGCATGAGTGAAGCTCCTCTATATATACTTCTATGTAGATCCCTCTAAATTGTAGGGTGACAATCCTCTATGACTACAATGCCACCACCTGTTTTACCAAGGTGTGGTTCTTCAACTATTGGTGGAACCCCTAGAAGAGATGAAATATGTCCTAGATAACTAGAGTATAACCAAAATCACAACAGGTAATGATTCCTCAGTCTTTAGAGAGGAACCCCAATCGGTAAGGGTATTTCTCATCTACAATCCAAGTGGATCCCCTAATCAAAAGAGTCCTAGGTCCTTGTAACCACAATATTTATCGCCCCCCCCCCCCCAATCGACATACGTGTGCTTCCACTACAAATACTATTACAGTGAAGACCCATAACATACTAGATATCATGTCCTCTACTTCGAGTTTTTCAACACTCGACTATAAATATCATTGATGAGGACTATATTGACTTGGACATATACTTATGAGAAAACACATGAGATGCTAGGAACTATTGATGTAATTGTAGAACAATTGGATACACTTTATATTATGTTGAGATGTGAGATATAGATCTCATTACTCTATCATTTGAGATTACTTTGACTTGGAATATATATATATATATTCTTCTCTATAAAATTCTAGATTTGGTTAATCTGCTTCAGAAATATTAAATGACATTAGGGGTATTCCACATTATTTCCATATTTATCCTCTCCAGGTTGGATGACTCCGCTCCCTTATGATATTTTTGGGAGACTCTATGGGTGTCTCATCAACTAACAATGATGATCCCATTGTTTTTGGATGAGGTTACATTTAAACTACTTTGGGCTTATATTTTCTCATTGACTGTGTCGTACGTATAATATCTTTTTATTCTAATTTTTTCTTTTACTACTCCCCCTTCTGCATTCGGGGTGTCCTACTCGGTATGTATATACCCAGCCCTGCACGAGCTTTTAACACTTGTGTCATGTCTTATGAAGATGATGGATATGTCACCAGTGACATCAGATGAGAATAGAGATACATTGTACTTTGGCCAATGTACTATGGTTGTATCTTAGAGATATCGAGAAGGTATCTCTCATTAGTTTAGATTTACATTTTTTCAATATGGAATATATTTCAGGTACACCATATATTTTATGCACTTACATCTTAGTTTTTATTTTTGAACTCTTGTACACCCTAGAGGTTATGTAGGAATGCTTTACATTAATGTTGTGTTTTATGTTTTACTCTTTCTATTTTCAATTTTCCTTAATTTTTTTTTGATAGGAAAAACACTCCACAAATATAGATATTCCATCATTGCTGGTCACCACCCTCTTGCCTATGAATGTAATATTTGGTTTGTTGTGACTCGGGCCCCGACTTGGGTTGGGACAAGATAAATTGGTATTATAACAATATTATTCCCTGGGACATTGTATTTACTATCCCTTTAAATGGATTTGGTTATGTTTATGGAGACATTGTCAATGTGTCTCATGTGTATCTCTCATTCCAAGGAATCTAGTGATAGTGATGGTGGCTGACATATGCATTCACCAGGACCGTTACTCCCTTCTTTTGACTTAGAAAACTGAGAAATTTATTACAAGGATCAATGGAACATAAATCATATAGGATTGATACATTGGTATTCATTCTCAATTAATATTTCCCATTGTTGTTGATATATATATATATATTCTCATATGACCATGGTACATCTTGATAAATATCATGATTCCTCCCTAGAGACAACTATCCATGATATTAGTTAAATACTGTGATGATGATCTGATGAGAGAGAAAACACCATTTTAGGGTTGATCGTGTGATCCCCTTCCTCTAGGTGATAAGTTCAATGAACATAAATGTATCGAGTAGTAGATAATTATAGGAGAAAATTTTGAGGATACTCACATGATTATAATGATATGCAAGTTATAGCTACATATTCCGTTGAGGTTCTTCTATGATCTAGATCCTTAATCAGTATAGGATTTATTGATTTGGTTTTCTTAATCATTATGATTTTTTATACATTGGATGATCATGTGTTTTCAATGGAAGTTATGGTTTTCCATGGAGCATCCAAGAGTTGGTGGAGCCTTGTTACATATATTCTCAATGAGTCGACACACTCATGGACTAACATCATGAAGATGTTATGTGAGGTGTACTAACCCTCCTGAATTTTCATAGTCTGGATCCAATGATTTTAAAGTTCTATCATGGAGGGATGAAGGGGGATGAGTATGTCGAGGGGTTCAAAGACTATACTTGGCAATCCTTTACATGATATAAGATGACTACTTCTGAGAAAAGTTGATTGAGTAGGGCCTCTACATATAAATATGATCTTCCATTATGATCGTGTGTATCCCCACCAATGTTGTGGTGCTTATATAGGAAGGAGGGATAGAGAGACATATATATGTGAGAATCTAGACAAATGGTGATGGTTGTCAATGTCTAAGATCTATGTTGACTTTAGCATCTAGTAGACACCATGTACCATAATCACAACAATTGAAACCTCCCAGTGGTAATACTCATACATGTGGTTAGTAGAATAACCGATGGGTACTATAGCTTAAAGAGGCGTAGTGTATTACTTATGATGGGTTAGGTAACATAGTACATGATTTCTCAACCATAAATGTTGTGCAGAATATGAAGATAGTTGGTGGACAACCATGGAAAATGCAATGTCCGGATCAGAGATCTCCTCTGCATGGAATTGGTGGTCCCTATGTTGGTATATAAGATTGTGGAGAAGGAGTATTTATGGTTTTTTGTTGATTTTATTAGATCCTCCCACCACCACCACAAGATGGCCAATTCCAACATTATGGAGCTACCCACCAGGTTATGGAATGTTATCGATTTGGACGTTTATGATCTTATAGTGCATGTGATAATTATTGGTATGTTAAGTGTATATTCTACTCCTAATTTAGTATATTTAGACATAGTTTCCAACCATTCCTTCATCTCATTACTTCTACTGGGATAAATGAAGCTCATTGTAGTGGATCTAGCCTAGAATATTCATCTTGTGGTTCTTACATAGAACACTTCTTTTGTTTCATTTATATGCTAGTGCGGAAAGCCATCATTTGTTGGAGAGAGGTTCACATGAGCCATTCCGATCATCATGTAGAAACCTTGTGAAGTCATTTTTGGTATGGATTTACTATACACAGTCAAGTCATAGACATACTGTAACCATATATAATTAATATGCCTATGCACTAATGAGATGATACTCTCTTTATGAGTGAGATATATCCCATCAAAAGGGATGTTGGTTCTGTGAGTAGGAGGATGATACCCATAACCCATCACTTGGTAGGTATAACCCTTTGTTTAGTAGGTTCTTCAAACATCTAGGTTCCTTCAAGTGTAAAGTATTATATATTTGTATTCCCCAAGGACATTTTGTAAATACCATTTTGGAGATAGAGGTAGTTTTTCACTAAAATGTATCCCAGAACCACTCGAATATCTTCTACGGCATATTGGATGGCCCCTACCAAGATCCAGGAGATGTGGTTGTAGTTGAGGGAGCTTCAAGAGAAAGGATTTATCATAACCATAGTGCTACCCATGGTACACCAATGTAGTTTATGAAAACCAAAATTTCAGGATTGTGTAATTTTGTGGATTACCATGGCATAAACCTTTCCACTAAAGAAAAATTACACCTTGTTAAGGATTTAAGACCTATTTAACAAGTTTTGGGGTGTGATTTGGCTCTCGGATATCGATATTAGCTATTTCTACCTCATTATGATGGTCCATGAGTCATAT
This sequence comes from Viscum album, assembly GCA_963277665.1. Classification (NCBI taxonomy): domain Eukaryota; kingdom Viridiplantae; phylum Streptophyta; class Magnoliopsida; order Santalales; family Viscaceae; genus Viscum; species Viscum album. The sequence goes on from OY728119.1 coordinate 1,921,557,349, forward strand.
ATTCTAATGTTGGTATTCCAATATCGCTATAGACACTATGAGTTCCTAGTGATGCCCATTTTTGTGACAAATTCCCCTACTATGATTGTGGATTTGGTGAACTATTACTTCTAGCAATACTTGAAATAGTATTTTGTTTTCATTTTCAAATAAATACTCTTATACTGTTAATTGGAGGAGGATATTGTATTGAACCTAAGGATGATCCTATATTTTCTTTACGATCACCAATTTCATGGTAATTTCTAGAAGTGTCAGTTCTAGATTAATGAGGTTCACTTTCTATTGAATTTCATTTCTATGTGTGGTTTAATAATTGAAATTATAATGATCAATATAGTGTATGCTTGAGATACGTCCAAGAGCTCATAAAAGGATTCTATATTTCTTGGTTTGGAAGGGTACTATAGGAGTTTTGTGGAAGTGTTCTCCAGCATCACATCCCCATTTAACTCCCTTATATGGAATGGTCAGTCATTTTCCGGGTATGAGTAGTGCCAAAAGAATAAGGGAGCTAAGGCTGAGGTAAATGGGTGGTCCTCTATTGACAATACTAGAGGAAGGCACAATGTTTGTAGTGTATTTTTATGCATTGGTAGATAGGATAGATGGTGTGTTTATGCAAAAAAATGAAGTAATCACAAATGTGTTTGGAATGTTGGGACCCCATGAGGAGAACTCTGTGACTCAATACATATAGGTGGAATTGGTTGTCTTAACTTTGAGGATATGAAAGAAAAACATTATGGGGTATAACATTTCGTTTTACTCAGACCACCAAAGTCTCAAACATGTCTTCACAGATAATGACATGAACAAGAGACAATAGTACTAGTTGGTGTTATTGAAGGAATTTTACATTGAGATATTTTTTAATCCAGAGAAGAGAAACATTTCAACTGATTCCCTTAGTATGATGTCACATGATCTATTAGTGCATGAGGGATCAATGAATTTTGACTCCTTACCGTTAACCTAGGTGGAGTAGGAGGGTTCAATTTTTCTATAGTTTATGGGGTTGAATTTTCTACTTCACTAGCCTATGAGAGAGTCCCGGTAGAGAGATGTCAGTGTTAAGGTCATACATGAAAAAATATCCATGATGGACACACCATGTGGATATTATGATGGAGGGAATCATATCCTCCATTTCTAGGGATGATGTTTGTATGCAGTCATAAAGACGGAGGAGGTGATGTAAGAGTTCCACAATTCTCTACTACATATACATCCTATTGTGGGAAATATGAAAAAAAAACCTTCAGTGATAGTTTTGGTGGTCCAGGATGAAATGAAGCATAGCTGAGTTCATCTCTTTTTGTCTCACATATTAGAAGGAGATCATTAAGCACCATGTTCCTGCATGTTTGTTTCATCCCCTTGAGATACCAGAGTGGAAATGGGAAAGAAATTCAATGGAATTTATAATAGGACATATATAGATAGATAAAATCCAAGACTCCATCATATTGATTATTGAACAACTCACGAAGTCATAAAACATCCTCTCAGTCATGCAGATGAGTTTGGGGGAATTTTTATGATAGTTGTATGTTCGACGGATCATTCTTAGTCACGGGGGGATCCTGATAGTTGTCTCTGATCGTAATGCACATTTTATGTCAGGATTTTAGATAGTCCTATAAAAGGAATTCAGAACCAAAATGAGGATGACTACAACATTTCACCCCCAGAAAAATGTGAAGACCAGGTTTTATATCAATGTGTTGTAGGATATTCTTATGGATTGTATTTTAGACATTGTAGAGAGTTATATAATCACCTTTCTTTGGAATATTTTTTTTAAAAAAAGCAATACCACTATAAAATTATAATGAATATTTTTTATGCCTTGTTTGTGAGACCTTATACATCACCATTTTCTTCGATAGAGTTCTTTGATACATCTCCTGTTGGCCTAGAAATGGTGTCGATGATGATAGATAACGTCCTGGTCTTCCATGAGAAGTTGAGAACAACCCGTAGTTGATAGAAATATTATACATATCCCCATTGTTTTCCATTAGAGTTGAAGAAGGGATACCACATCATTTTGAGAGTGTCCCCATGAAAAGGATTAAAATGTTTTATTGGAGAGGTATGTTTTCCCCAAGGTTCATTGGTTTATTTTAGATAGTTTTTATTTTTGGGGAGGTTTTAGACCACTATTCCCCATCCCTATAACTCAAGAAACTACATGATGTATTCCATGTGCTACACCTGAGGAATTATCTGCCAGAAACAAAAAACATTATCGACTAGGGTGAGGAGGACATCTATAATTGATCCAACATTGTGGAGCACTTACTAGCGATCATGGATCAGTAGGATAAGACCCTGTATGGATGAACCATCCCCTCTGTCAACATGTTGTGGTCGAGCCGAAAAATTCATCAGATTTCCTGTGAGTGGGGGAGAAATGTGCGGGCTGAATATCATAGCATGTTTGTTTTGTTATTATTATTATGGAAAAGATTTTGACGGAGGGAATGATGTGAAGACCCTTTTTTCCTTGTAAGACATTGAAATATTTCTTTAAATATTTTCAGAAATAGGTGTTGGGATAACGTGCAATTTCACGGTTTAGTGTGCATGGAATTAATTTTATGAAAATATTAAATATACTTTGTATTGTGTGAAAGAATATTTTTAAATAAAAATGGATTAATATTAATGTTAATATAATATTACCAAAATGATACCCTGGTTTAGTTCGAAACATTATCTCAACCCTAGTCACAACATAAAATGGGTCTACACTGGGTGTTCAGACTACTCAATCATTGAAGATTTGTTCAGTGAGATAATTATTTATTAAATTAAATAATTAATTCATTTGGATGTATTTAAATGATCTATATTATTTATAATAGGGAAAGTTTTTTGAAGATTGACTTATAATCTTGGAATCGCCAATGATGATATTCTTCCTCCTCCACTTGGTGGTTCACATGAGATAATAATGAAATGGACAAGAGGTTTACATCAGGATGTAGCGAATTCAGTATATCCCTTCAATCCATGGAGGTCATGTACTTATTCAATGAATAATCTAAAACCAGGTAGGGCTAGTAAATTATATATTTCAACACTTTGATTAAATTATTTGAAAAGATCCACCTTGTACTTGGGAATTCTCCAATTATGGCCAATTCCATGTGAACTTGTTATTAAATCTTATAGCCAATTCCATTGCAAAAGATTGAGGAACTATGAGAAGGTCAATGAAATATGTAACATCCAATATTTTAAGAAGGAAACATTTTTTTCAATAGTGTACATGATATAACACACTGAGCACAAAGAAACAACAAAATGTAGTTATTTTATTGTTACTATTATAACATAGTCATGAGAAATCAGGAAATGAATATTATTAACTGAATTATGAATCAATGGATTACACGTGGATATGTTATTAATTCATCGGTGAACAATTAATTTTAACGTAATGTACATTGTTTATTTAAAAATGAAATGAAATGTTTTAATTAAAAGTAATTTTAAAATAAATAATTGTGTTATATACTACTTAATTAAAAAAATATCATGTTGAATTATATTAATGAATATATATAAATATATATAAAAGAATAAACCTATTGTTTTAAATTTATATTATGTGTTTTTTAGACATTATATAAGAATAAATTAGATTTTCTGGATATTATGAGTATTTTAATAAAAACGTATTTCTACCACCTTCGAATAGTGAGCCCATTTTAAATCTAGTTATGAAACATTTATAAGATAAATTTGATAAAATAAACAACATCATTGGTATAGAGACATAAAAATTTATATTGGATTATATTTTCATATTTTTCTGATAAAACTTATACTTGCATGAATTCAAAACTGCATTTTCATCAAATTTATTTGTATTTTTATATTATCATTTGTATTTCATTAAATTATATTTAGATTAATATTTTAACATTTAATTCAATATAGTGAATTTTAATCAATTCTAAATTGAAAATGGGTATAAAAAACTTTATGATATTTAGAATGTTTTTACTTGGAAAACTTATTTCCTCCATCCGTCAATGGGATTAATTTTAAATTAAATTTATTCACTTTTGTGAATTTAATTTTTAAAAAATAGAAATAAATGGTTGTAATTATTATAGAAAATTTGATCTTATAGGATCATATAAATTGTTTGTGAACAATACATTTTGAGTTTTATTTACCATAGTTAAGGGTAAATCCGGTAATTAAAGGTAAAAATAATATTATAATAATATAAAACTACCAAAACACTTGTGATGATATTATTTTCAGATTTTGTGTCTAGTAGGAAAATAATTTTCCTAAAATTGTGGCCTTTGGAAGCCACATGGGAGTAATTAAACCATTAATAGAATTTTATTTAAAGTAAAAAAAGAGGACATAATAAAGACTATTATTTCTGAAACAATTTTAATATATCACCATTTAAATGATATCTTCAGCTATAAATAGTACATAGATATATAAAAATATTATTTATATCATGATAATTTATATATAAATTTTAGTAGTATATAACTAAATTTATTTAAGGAATAATGAAAATTCAGTAATATATTTATTTAAAAAAATCAAATAAATGATATTAATAATATTCAAATAAATATAAATTGAAATATTTAATGTAATCCACGAATTTTTGGGACTAAGTTTATTTTTTATTGAAATGTTAATTTTTTTTCTAATGAATCATGTTTTAATGATTTTTAAAAAATTATTTAAATGAATTTTTTGAAAATTTACCTATTTTATATTTTAAAATATAAAATATTTAGGTAAATGATATAAAATTTATAAAAATATAAGATTAATCCAATATGTAGATATAAGTCTGGAATGTCATTAATTAATCATTAATTGGTCTTTTAACGTGTAATTGTAATTATTTTAACTGTCAAATTTTAATTTACTTACTTAAATAATAAGAGTTAAAAGGGATAAACATTATGATATGGATTAAAGAATATCCAAAACAAGGATAACATTAATTGGGTGAATGGATTTATACCCATAAATATCCAATATTAGAACTAAACCATATTGTACCCACATTAAATAGAAAATGAGTTTATATTATTTTAGTAGTATTAATACTTCTAAGAGCGCCCCTCCCCTTTCCTACAAAAGGTCCCCTTAATATCTGTTAAATACACTTCAATAATAATTTGGATCAGCTAGGATCTCCAAAAACCCTTCCTATATTCCGTCCACAAATTATTGTGGCCTTAGTTTAGTCATAACACCATTCTTAGAGGTGTTATGGTGTTTTCAAATGTGATCATTCAAAAGAAATGTAATGTTCTTATTAGGTGTTTCAATTTCATTTATCCTTCCGCATCCTTAAAATCTTCTAAAAACATAATGATATAACAAATATGGTATATTAAATATTTTTAGATGTTATTATGTTAGTATATTATCCCAAATCAATATCCACTTCCATAAAATGCAAAAGGAAGTAATCGTTCGTGCGTATGTATGAACTATCATCTCCACAAACCGATATAATCTTTTTCCATAACTGTATCTCATGATCAGTTATATTTGTTAAATTAATGATCATATGTGTTATTGATGAAATATTAATAATTATTATATAATAATATATCAATATTGTTATTACATAGCTTGCACATTAAAATGTTATCGTCATTCATGTGAATGTTTGAACTATCACATCAACAAAACAACATGATTCGTTTTTAATCAATACACCACATTCATTCTATATATAAGTATATTTAAATGATTAATATGATATTAAGGATTATATTATCTTTCTATAATGATAAAATAATAATTACCTTATTTCCATAATGATCAATGAAAAATGAAAACGTTACTTATGTGTATGAACAACCTTCCGTCTCCATGAGTATAACGTTTTCATTTTTCATGAACAAAACTAATGGTTTGATTAAAAATTAAAATTAAAGTAAAAAATTGATCATTACATAATGAATATTATTATTTATATTATTTATTTTTAACCACAAGTTCTATTGACATCAGACCGTGTCCAATTCCGACTCAAGTGCTGAATATTGACATAACATCTGACATGAACAAAAATATTTTTGTAATATTTATAACATGGTAATTAGTGATATAAAAAGAATAAAAAAGTGAAAAATGATATTTTTTTTAACTAACCTTTGTTTATTAATAGGGAATATAATTATTTAATGTGATGAGTAAGACTCAAGGTACAATACTTTTCAACTAAAACATAGATTTAATGTTTTGATGATCTATTCTTGTAAATCATTCTATTTGATTTCCATGTTTTCAAATTGGTTTCAAGCATTTATTTATATAGACATAGATGTTTTAAAATGTATATTACTTATAAATGATTAAATTTTGTATGATTCACTTTCAATTAAACTTATTAGTTTTAATTTTTTCAATTTGGTTTAAAAATGATTTATTATTTCAATAAGGTAATTTTTTTAACATATATGCCATGAATGGAATTTAACACTATCATATAGCTACCATGTATTGATATTAAATTTAAAATATTGGAAATTTATTTTAAAATAATGGTTTTTAATTTAAGAGTGTGTGGACTAAATATATGCAGTGTGATTTCAAAGTGGAAATGTTATTTATTTCCTTTATTATTATTTTTTGTGTTATGATTATGATATGGTTAGTGGGAACTGTTTATGTATACGGTTGGTTTTGTGATAAAATGATGTTGTGTGAGCCTATTATAGCTCTCCAATTAATTGGGTTATGTCATGGATTTAAATCATAAGGTATCTCTTAATTGATTTACAGGATATATAGTGATGGGTATTACCATTTTAACGATAAAGTGTACGCCTTATTTAGCTGTGAAAGATACAATATAAGTATGATATGGATGAAACAAGTTATATTTATAATTTATGAAATTCTATAATATATTTATTAATCGTATGATTTCATGAGGTATGTCATAGATTATTAGTTTTTTCGGTGAAATGTATGATCTTGTGAAATTGTTTTCTAGAGTTTAAAATGTTCCTGGCATAATGGTTTCTTGTCTTATTTTGTATCCCTAACTGAGATTTTGGTTTAAAATGATTTTGAAAATATTTCCACGTGGTTTATGGATGGTAATGAGAAATGAATAATTCAACATGAATGTTATGAATATTTTTAATAAGAAAAATAAGTTATGTTTTATTTTGAAGAGTTTTATTTTTGTGAAAAAATATATTGTGAGAAGAAGTGTCTAATTTGTAATATTTTAGTTGTTATGTAATAGATATGGAATAATTATCTAATAATATAAATACCGAAATTTCATCAATTTTAATTCTTGAATTCAATCAAGATTATGTAATGTTTATGGCTAGGGCTTTATAGTTGGTATTAAAGGGCGTTTTAGGAAATTTAATAATTTATGGTGTTACTGAAGCATAAGTGACAAGTTTTATGTTAACACAATGGTTATCATGTTTAGAAATATTCATTGTTATTTTAGATATATTTAATGTGTTTGATAAAAACATAAATAACTGTATCTTAATGACTATCTTCCAAATAAGGTTGTATATGTTGATTTTATTGTTATACTCAAACTAACCATTTTGGATGTAGTGAATTTCTAGATAAATAAGGCACGATAGTAACAATGGATATTTAGTAAAAGTAATTGGTTCTTTGAATAATCAACCAAATGAAATGGGATATTAAATGAGAACTGTAATTGTTATAGTATACTAAATATCAAGATTAATGATTAACCACATAGACAATGAGGATTTTTCTGATTCCTCATATATGAGAGAAATGAATCCTAGTGGAAGTTCATGTAATAATGATTATAAAGGCAATTATATTCAATGAAATATGTGTCAAAGATGTAGAATGATACACCTCAAAAAGTGTTCTAATGGGAAATTAAGATTGTATAGATGTGGTAATGAAGGTTATTAAGAGATAACCAACAAAGGAAAAAATTAAGCACTCTATTGAATCCTGAATAGGGAAAGAAGTTATTTCTAAGTTATCAATTAATGGATTTATATATGGGTAGTATGTTCATTATGAAAATAAATTTTCAATGAATAAGATTAATGAATCGGATCCTCATGATCATACAAATATTTGTTTTCCAATACCTATTTTCATTGAAGTTGAGGATGAGGATACTGAAATGACATATGAAAGGTATGTATAATTTTTTGAACCATGTTGTGACATTATAGAATATTAGGACATGATTCATGATAATTATTTTTTGGAATGATGTATTAATGAATAATATCGAAAATAATAGTTAATGTATCATTAAAAAAACTGGCTTATAATATAGGATTTAGGAGTTATGGTAGATTGTATGATGATGAAATGTTAAAATTGTTAATACTCTTTTAATGATGAGAGTAACTTGGTATAAATTTATTCATTTTTGTTAAATGTAAAACATTCGTTTTTTATTTTAAAATTTTATTTGAGATGGAATTTTATTTTATTTTTTGAAAATAATTATATTGGTAATTATACTTGTAGGGTTTATATGATATTTTTTTAAGTTAATTTTGGATTTTTAATTATTTGGTTGAAAAATGAAATGTACGAGATAAACATAGTGGTTAAAAAATGATTTTATTATTTTGTAAGAAATTAATTTTTTATGATATAAGTTTTATATAGTTTTAAAAAATTGAAAAATAGCAGGATGGGGGAAATCCAGTCACGTCGGACAAAGATGTAAGAATTGATCCCAAAACCAAATCACAACAAGGGGCATCACCAACCCCTGGCATACGTGATGTCACTGGTGAGAATAAATTTTCCTTTTTAGTTAAACGATTTGATGGAATGAGAATAATTTTATTTTTGGAACTTATGTTTCATTAAATAGATAATATTTTAATTGTAAAATAGTTTAGGAACTAAGTGATAAATTTTATTTTGGATGAAATTCACTATTTTGGAAACATTATATGATTATGGTATATTGAATAATATTTGATTTTAATTATGGATTAATGTATTAAATATATTTTAGAAGAATATATGATTTTAAATAGTGAATTATAATGAATTAGGTTATTTATGAAAATGAATTTATTATCTTGGAGATTATGTGATTAAGTTAATTACTTTTTGGTATGATATAGTAATAGTTGTTGATGTCGTTGGAAGATAAATGAAAAAATTTATCCCACGTGACCATGTGATGAAATTATTTTTTATTCATGGGTTCCAATATTCATTTGGATTATTTTTTACGAATTTTAAGGTAATTAATTTATTTAATTGGTTCTATTGAACGTTGGGTATCGATGCTGAATATTATAGATTAAAATTAGTTTCTCATCATAAAATGATTTATTATTTGTAGTTATCTGTTTTATCATGTGAAAACAATAATGGTTTTTGAATAATTTATCAATGATATAGAAATATATAGTCACTCTTTTTTGATATGTGATTTATTATAAGTTGATTAGCGTGTTTTAGGTGTGAGAATTCAACTTTAATACTCAACATTTAAAGAAAAAGATGAGTCTATAGTGAAAATTGATTGAAGGATGAAACTATACTTCTCAAATAACAATGTTACTTGATTTTATTAATCATTGATGTAAATTCATATCACAGCACTATAAAAAGTATATTAAAACAAACATGATTATTTTGATTCATTTTCTTACTATGGAATCAATGAATTTTTAACCAAATAAAAAAGTTACAGTTTTTTCATTATTAACTTTATCATAATCATGTTTTCTATCCCTATAAATCAGAACATGAGGGTATTTTTTTCTTCCATATACATATTTTCCTACATTAAATCCATGTATATTTTATCATAAGTGATCATTATACTTATATTTCATTTTATTAAATGTGGAAGTTTCATTAAATCCTTTTTTCTGTGGTCAGATTGCAATAATGGTATTTTGAAAATCCATACCATAGTTACCAACCCTAAACTCAAATTGAAAGGGAATAATATAAAAAGGTGGCGGAGAATATATCATCTTTTATTTAAGAGAGAAACATTATGATCAGTATAATACAAGTTATGCCACACCGAGATTAACGAAACAACTATATATTTTCATTTAAATGTAAATATTATAACTTATCCCATAAAATAAAGGGAATTTACAATATTAACTAAATTATGAACTAATGGTTTATAAATGTATATAAATAAATTCATATATGATGAATTTATTATAAATGATTGTAATAAATTTTGAATAAAATAAAAAGAAATGTTTTCATGAAAAGCTATTTAGATATAAATAAGCGTGTCTTATAGTAATAAATTTATAAATAAATCGTACTATATTATTTTCATGAATATATATATATATTTATAATATTCAACCTCATCGTCATCATCAATATTTTTTTATTTTATAGTATAAAGAGATCCAACCACAAAGCATAAAAAGGAACTGGACAAACATCGGTCCTACGGAGGTCTAATGAAATGGAAGCCGAGGGAAACCCCTCTAATAATATTGACCCACTCAAGGCATAATGAGTTGATAAAAGTAAGGAAAAAAATGCTGGAACCCTTGTTAGTTAAAGAGGAAAGGTGATTTGCAGCCCGATTGCCTTCACGCCAGGTATGTGACACATTAATATTATTGCTATGTAAACATCTTCACCTATTAAAAATGTAGGATATTGAAAAAGGGGTCTCTCATTTACCTCGTATAGAATTATAGAGGATAATGGAGTCAGTTTCCACTTCCATCAGCATAATGGACCTTTTCCTCCAGAGATCAAGCCCCGTAAGCATTACTTCCCTTCCACTTGTAAGGAATTCCCGCTTCCAAAATGAGCATTAAAGACCATTGGATCGCCTGGTCTGCTCTCTGCCAACCAAAATCTGAAGGCGAAATGGGATTCCCGGACCTTTCTCTTTTTAATGATGCTTTTCTGGATAAACAAGGTTGGCATATGATTAATAACCCATCATCCCTATGCACACAAGTTCTCCGGGCTAAATATTTCCCACATAAGGATTTCTTGGCTTCCCATCTTGGCTATCGACCCAGTTTTCTCTGGAGAAGAATTTGGGGTGCTCGCAATCTTCCGAGGAAAGGACTAGGCTGGAGGATTGGGAATAGTTTAACGGTCAAGATTTGGACTGATCCCTGGCTTATTGATCAGGCAGGCGTGAAGGCATCATCCCCAATTTATCCAGGCTCCGAACACGCCACAGTCTGTTGTCTATTTGATAATCAAGGGGCGGGATGGTGTCTGGAAAAACTCTTTTAGTGGTTTAATGAGAGGGAAAGGAGAATTATTCTGAGTATCCCCTGTGTGCCAGACGCAGGGCTAGATCATCTCTAATGTACAAACGACACCTCAGGAGAGTACACGGTGAAAGCTGGATACCGGCGATCTCTCACTGCTCGAATTACAGAAGGAGATGCGAGGCCCTGGACATCAATTTGGAAGCTTAATGTTCCCCCTAAAGTCCGCTTTTTCTAGTGGCAGGTGTGCACCGGTATCCTTCCTACTAAGAGCCTCCTAGCCTACAGACACTTTTCAAACAACAACTCATGACCCTTCTGCCCTTCTGTGCCTGAATCCCCTCTCCATGCTCTCATTCAATGCCCCGGGTGTGAGGAGGTTTGGAATGGCTGGGGATCTACTACGGAGCTGTCCCTGGATGTCGCCTCGGATCTTACCTCTCTCCTGATGCGATGGTGCTCCTCCTTTTCACAGGCTAAAGAAGGCGCCCTATGCATTCTGAATTGGATTATCTCGGATAGGCGGAACGAGGCCATTTTCAATCTTTTTCGGAGGCCCCCCAGATTTTGGATTGACCGGGCATCATCATGGATTGCGGTTTGGCAGAACCACCCTGAGCAGCAAAGACTTTTCACCCCCTCTCTTCATTCCCAACATTGGTTCCCCCCACCGGAAGGGATTATTAAGATCAATGTGGATGCCTCTCTCCCTAAGGATGGCCCAGTTGGACTAGGTTTGCTGGCCCGAGACAACCAGGGAAATCTTATCGCAGCAAAATACGAAGCACGCTACGCACTTTGGGAGTCCTCAGTCGTGGAGGCCGCCGCCATCCTTGCTGGGATAAACTTCGCAAAAGACCGTGGTTGGGATTCCATTCACATCGAATCTGATTGTCTCACAGTAATCAATGCCATCAATCTCACTAACGGCGGGCTTCAACCATTCGGCTCAATTACTCGGTGTATTCACTCTCTGAGACAAGGCTTCACATCATGCAATTTCTCATTTATTAAAAGGGAACCGAATGAAGCCTCTCACAAGATGGCAGCCATTGGACCTCCTTACGAGGATTTTCTCTGGTTTAATCATTTTCCATCGTGGTTATGTGACTGTATTTCTGCTGATCCCCATCATTAATGGATTCGTCTTATTTTGTCAAAAAAAAATAACAAGAAGACTGATCCGCTAAAACCTCGGTCCACCCCCACCATTCATTACTCCATCCACAGAGAAACCATCAATTTTCAGCATGATCCCACTGTAGGGAGGATTCCATCAGACCTAATGACCCCAGGGTCTTTCTAGGTTATTATTGCACTGAGAATCCTGCACCAGAAAATCCATGGGAATGGATGAATCCATCAAGTTGTTGAACATACGCACCATATCAAGAAGCATAATTTTAGTTCAGAGGATAATGGTTTTATTGGTCACTAGTATATCCTCAAACCGCACCTTGTTCCATGCTTGCCACACAAACCAACACCTGATGTTAAACACCATCACCATTTCCTTTCTCTATGCCCCTTTACTTCCTACTCCATGAAAACAAAGCTCCATGAAGGACCCTGAAGTACAGTATTGGGATGTGAAGTATGTGTATCTGCCAAAGGAGTTCCATATTTCCATGCCCATTCCCCTTCAAACATCAGGTGTTGCACACTCTCATTATTGTGGGATCTGCAGCATTGACAGTGCGAGACTCCAGGGATCCCCACCGCCAGGATCATATCATTAGTAGGAATAGTGACATTCCTTATCCACACAGTTAGGAATTTAATCTTTCTTGTCATTACATCACATGATAACATATCATTCCAACTTTTAGAACACCTTCAGTAATTATGGCTCTTCGAATGTCTTTAGATTTTATCTTTCCCGAAGTAGAGCGAGTGAGCATACATTTGTCGAGGTTAGGAGTAATTTCAATTAGATTGAATAATTCTTGTTGCTCCCTATTCAGAAAAACCTTAATGATATCCGGATAAAGGATTCCCTCTTTTAACTTAATGTAATGAGCGGGGAATCCTAGAAAACTCAGAGAATGGCCCACCCAATTGTGATGCCAAAAGAGATGCTGCATGGATGGGATGAGGGCCACAACCATAGATCAGAAGGGGCTATAATTATTCTGTAACTCCATATTACCTCTGATCCAATTGTCCATGGTTTTCCCCCATAGGGAACTCTCTACAAGATATTCAAATATCAGCTTTGCATGCATATAGTCAATTGTATTCGTCAGGCTCCTCATACTGATCCCCCTTTCTGAGACAGGCGTAGCCATTCTGGACCTCGAGACCCAATGCATCATTCCATCAGACCAGATGTCCCAAATAAAAATCGAATGAATATTCTCTGTAGAATTCATTACAGTCTTTCGAACATTTTCAGCAACCAGAGCATGAATAGGAACATCCACAAACACACTGTTTACCAAAGTGATCTGGCCTCTGAAGGAAAGAAATTGATTTTTCCAATCAAGGATCCTACTTGTGATCCGATAGAAAATATGATCAAAATCCCAGATGCAGAGCCTCCCTAAAGATAAAGTCGAGCCCAAATACTCCATGGGAATGCTACCTCTTGGTATGCCGAGGTTCTGACTCACATAGGAATCCCTGGTGGATGCACAACTATTAGATATAAAGAGGCTTCTTTTAGACTTGTTTATGACCTAGAAACTCGAATAGAAATAGTCATCGAGGATCGTATTGATAGCTTGAAATGATTTTTCCCCTGCATTCATGAAAATCATAGTGTTAATTTCAAATATTATATAGGAGACAGAGGGGATATTGGTATCATTCTAGAAATGGGTGAACTCCCCATTATGCATGCTCCTATTTATCATCCCGCAATGAAAAACATGAGAGATGATAAAAATTGATGGGGATAATGGGTCCCCTTTCCATAGACCTCAAGTAGATTTGAAAAAATCATTTTTCTTTCCCATAAAAGAGACTTCCAGACATGAATAATTAAAACACCTGAAAACAAGATCCAAGTCCCAAAGGGGAAAAACCCACAAAAAAGAGTACTGTAGGAATGAATCTTTACTCGATCCTGTCTTAAGCCTTGTTCATATAAAACATGATACCAATATTTGAGCCACAAGTCTTGACATTAATATCACAGATAAATTATTTTTCTAGAGACATTTCCCCATGGATGTACCTTCTCATTAGGAACCCATGCTGGTCTATGGATACCCATCAAGGATGGTGAATTTACAACCTTCTGTTAATAATTCTAGCCATGAATTTGTATGGGAAATTTCATAAGCTCACAGGTCTGTAGTGGGAGAGGAAATATGGAACCTTGAACATTGGGATGAGGACGAGAGTAGTGGCACATGATACCTAAGGTAGGCATCCCCCACAGACAAAATCATGAATTTCCCTAACCAAGTCCTTTTTAATCACTAACCAAAAGGCTTTGTAGAATGAACCGGGGAAACTGTCAGGGCCTGGTGAAAATTCAGGGTTCAGGCACTACATAGCTTCAAAAACATCCTCTTCATCAGGAACCTTTTCCATATCACTATTTTCATAACTTGAAACAGAAAGAGAAATCACATCTAGAAACTCAGAATTCCCCCTTGGGTAACCATCTAGAATCCACAAATTGGATCCGGCCATGAGATCATGAATGTGAGAGTGGCCCATTCTACCTCCATCTTCGCGATCCCCCATAAAAGAACCACCCTTCATCATCGTATTTTATTTCACACAGCTCTTATCCTCCCTAATTCAGGCATGAAAATATGTTTTATTCCTTTCTCCCTCACATATCTATTTATCTCTGGAAGTCTCCTGGGCCATGCGATTTTTCTCCAGAGTAGATCGACCATCCTATCCTTCTTTAGTCCAAGGATCCAAAACACCTTCACATTCCACATATCTTCCAAACATGCTAGCAACTTTTCAATCTTCTTCATGGTCTCCTCCATCTACTGGTCATCCGACAGGTGGCCTTTGGCACATGATTGAAGGTTACTCTTGAGGATCTATAGTCTTCTATGAAACCCAATTCACGGATTCCCTTGTTGGTGACCTCTCCATGAGATGTTAAAAACATCATGATAGCCTGATGAAGTGGCCCAATACTGATAAAACCTAAACCTCTTGAAAAATTGTTGCCTATATAGAAAAGTGATCAACAGTGGGGAGTGATCAGAGATACCCTATATAAAATGATTAACCTTAACACTCGGGAAGGATGAGATAACATGAATATTATCCATGAAGTAATTTAGTAAACTCTAAGAATATCTTCCTCTTATTTGGTTATTAAAATAAGTAAAACAATCCCCTATGTTCCCAATATCTCTAAGACCATTGTTTTCCATAAACTAGGCAGAGTCATGGTTTCCCTTTCTTTTAAAATCCCCTCTTACTTTCTTCTCAGATGGATCTGCAATGATTTTGAAATCTCCTCCAACAAAAAAAGGTGAATCCCCCGGATCAAATCCCCTCAAGCTAAGACAAAGACGCTCTCTAATTTATTTTTATTTTTAGATAATACATTAAATTAGTTTTAAATTATATTTATATTATGTTTTTACAATTTAATGAAATCTACTTCATTGGTATCAATTGAAAATTTAAATTGGATATAAATACATGTTGGACTTTTGAACATTTTAACATTGAAAATGGGTTTGCTCGATCCGTCAATGAGATGAATTTTAAATTAATATTAGTCATTTTTGTGATTTTAATTTTCATAAATGGACATGAATGGTTGTAAAAAATAATTAAAAAGTTTATCTAATAGGATCAACTTTGTTTTATTGAATGGTAATTATATTATTTTATTTACCATTATTAAAGATAAATAAGGCAATTAAAGGTAAATATAATATTATAATACTTTAAAAATACTCTAAAACAGAAAATAATCTAGTTGTATGAGTTATGTTTTTCCATAAAAATACATGGGCTAAAATTTTTGGACTTTTGAATCCATATGGGTTTGATTATGACATTAATTACATTTTATTTAAAGAAAAAACAACAATCTAAAAAATATGTCTCGTATTACAAAAACTATTTCAATATTGGGGAATATAAGTGATATATTTGACTATATATAGTAAATATAAATATAAAAATATTATTTACATAATTATAACTTATTTATAATTTTTATACATTACATAATTAAATTTAATTATGAAACATTAATGATGAATTAATAATGTAATTAAAGGAAGATTAAATGTAGTGATATTTATAATATATAAATAAATATTAATTGAAATATTATATTCTATAAATGAAATTTTTATATTAATTTATCATGTTATAGATATTTGAAAATAGTTTTTTAAAGGAATCACATTGTTAAGATTTTAAAAAAAATCATGCAATGATAAGTGTCAAAATGGAATATTTCATAATTTAATATATAAAATATATAATTTAATAATATAAAATTTTTAAAACCTAATATTATCCGTATAGAATTTGATAAGTATAAACATTTCCTTAATGAGTCATTTTTTCTTCCTTTGAAATTGTAACGCCCCAACCCCAGTTACCCAGTGTCGGTGACTTATTACATAACATTGGAATGATCATTAAGAAATCATGTCTCGAAAGACCGATCAGTTTAGTATTATTTGAAACACGATTCACACATAAGTTCAACTTTATAACTTGAAAAGAAATACAACACAAGTATATTTCATTAGAAACATCCAAGCCTCCTAGATTATTCCTGCTTGTCACTCATAACTAACTTCTTAATATCTTGGGAAAATGATTCATAAGAAAGGGGTAAGCTCAAACGCTCAGTAAGGGTAAGTAATACAGTAGAAAATGACATAAATATTAATCATGGTAAATAATTGAAACCACATGACTTTACCAATAATAAACATGAATACTTTTATGGCAAGAATATGAGCTGAGAAAATAATGCCATAAGAAAACATAATCATGGGTATTCTACTAGTCGAATGACCACATGAAAAATCAATATTATTTCCATAATGAGGGACTGTATAATGATGAATATTCAGAAACATTTTTTCAAGGCCTAAGCCAAGACGTCTAAAAATTATTAAGGCCTCGGCCAAAACCATAAATCAAATTCGGAAAGGGCCTCGTCCAATTCCACGTCTAGTTAACTCATGACACCTACTGATTCATTGAGGAGGTACAGCCGGCCTTACCCATCACTTACTAAGCCCAATATATTCCCCATATGAAAATGTTTAAACATATCATAAACATTAGTATTAAAACTAGCATAAAAAATGTCAATACATTAACCATAAATTAGGAATGGTATAAAAATAGCACATCCATAGTCAAACATATCACAAAATCTTCAATACAATATGTAATTTTTGTATCATAATAAATGAACTCCAAATAATCTTAAAATCTATCAAAGGATGTTGACATAGATGAAATCAAAACTCTTTTTAGAGAAATATCTCATTCTATTTTGAAATCATTTAAGAGTCACATAATTATAAAATAAAACATTTACTTTGAAAATATTCTTATAAGATTGTAAGGGAAGCTTCGATGAGTTTATAATAGTATAAAATAGCCACACCCACCGTATCTGTTAAAAAATACATTCTTACCTAAATTTTGTCGAAATGGTAAAAAGGACCCTGTTTAGAAAATGATAGAAAGATTCCTTTATAAACATCTTATAAAAAGTCAAACAATGGTTTATTTGACTTTAACCCATATTCTATAAAATAGTAAGCATTGTTTTAAATACATTTTTAAGAAACATGGATATGGATGATAATGACGTCCCAGTAGATAATTATGTATAAACAACCTCGGATAATGAACAGAGATTGTGAAATTAACCATTACCTTGTAATATTCCTTGGTTAGGGGAAGGTTAACCTCCTGTTTAATGGTGAAATAATTTTTATTAAATTATAGAATAATCATATACATTAATATGATATCATATATTATCTTTTAACAATGATTTTTTAATAATATCTTAGTATTATCATCGTTTTGGGTGTTAACTTACTCGGTTTGTTTTATATATTTTGTTACGTAATCCATGATTGTTATGGATCGGTTTTATCTTATTAATATCCAGAATTATATCAAGTCCTTAAACATTATTTTTAATCATAAAATGAGAATTATAATTTCATGGATATGATGGGTAATGAATCTCATGGCGTTCGTGGAGACAGTAGTCCGTACGTACACACGAGCATCAATATGATTATTTTGATTTTAAAATAATATATAATTGGATGGTATATCATATATACAGAATCATTATCATGTTATATTTATTATTTACATCAATTACATATCAATATCACACCCATCCAAATGATAATGTTTTTGAATAACAATTACACTACGGCGTGGAGACGGTAAGCCGTACGTATGCACGTATGGTGACATCTCATTCAAAGGATGGATAAAATACTGAATATGGTTGTACCATATTTATAATAACACCATAGTATATAGAATATACTGGATTTATTATTTTAGAAAGTAAATAACAAAGAAAGAAGAAGTTGAAGAAGAAAGGAACGTGAAAAAGGGTGGTGAAAACATTACCTCTTTTTCGAGTTCTTCCTTTTGATTTGATAAAAAGGGCTCCTTAGGATGGCTTTCTGATAAAACTAATGCTTCTAGTCTTAATTGAGTGATGTTGAGAGAGTATTTGGTCAGGGGTTGGCCGAAGCAAAAGGCCTTGAAGGTGTGAAGAATTGGTTAGAAGTGGTTTTCTTTTATAAGGGGGAGGAGGGGCTCTTTAGAAAAAATATAAAGTATTAATTTATATTAAATTATTATTCGGTTTCAAATAGCACCAAAGGGGATTATTAGAATTATAATGTGTGGATGGGTCGAAATCCTTTCAACCAATATATTTTAGATAGTTTTGGCTCATTATATTAAGCTTATCCTTTTGTTTTAACTATTAGTTAATTAGATTGAAATTTACCATGTCAATTTGTATTTTTATGTTATATAGTTAATAAACATACTATATACATCCAAGATACCACCATGTGGTCCATTAATGATACACCTATCATTATATAAGTCCTTTGGCTGATCCTTAGATTTTTAGGAATATAATATCAATTAATAATATAATACTTTTTTTAAAAAACTCATTTATGTCAATTTTAACACTATTCAATAATTGATTTTTTTTAAATTCATAAAAACTTTTTTAATTCAAAAAAAATTCATTTATACAATCCTAACATGTAATATTAACCAATAAAATTAGTTTATTTCACTAAAACTTTCAAATTATATTTACATTAACTTTTATAATAGCAATTATTTGATTCTTTTATTATTACGGAAAATACTACATCATTATTGTGTATTAAATAAATTTAAATTTTAAATGTCTTGAAATTATAAATAAAATACAATTATGTGGGAAATCGTTTTATATTTCTAACTAATATATATAGTCTAAAATATAACATATATAACCTTATGTAAAAATTATTTTTCTATAAGATATATGCTTATGTCATTTTTTCATTTACTTTAACTTAATTAATATAAAACGTCCTTATCACCTACAAGTGGCACCATGTGGTCCCCAAATCAACCCAAATATTCCCATGGTCAGAAATGTATCAATAAATAAGGTTAGGACATGTTTTAGGGTAATTTATTATTATTTTAATATTATTTATTTACCCTTATTTACCGGATTTACCCTTTAACCATGGTAAATAAAATATTTACCGAAGAAAATACTCAAAATGTCTAATAATAAAAGTTAACTATTTACAAAATTTGGTCATCCTGTTTTAAAATATGGAATAAATTTTTCTAAATTCAAATCATAGAATTGGAAGAAATTATTTTAAAATTAATTATCATTGTTAAAACAAAAAGCGTGTTTTTAAGAGATAATAACTATCAAAAGATTGACACTTATTTAGGTCCGGTTTAATTGTAAAATTATATCCAATGACCAAAATTGTATTAAATGGTAAAAATATATTCTTAATATACTTTTAAAATCACTCAAATTCATAATTTATCACTATTAATTATTTCGATTAAAAAATTTGTTTTAAATTAAAATTTAATAAATTTCACTATTCATCAAAATATAAAAGGTATCTGAAAAGAACCAAAATTTTACCCTAGGATAATTTCGATATTACAAATCCAAAAATGAAGTCCATTTGGAGAGATAAAATTTATAAAATTTCAAAAAATGGGTATTACTATTCATAACGGCTACTTTGATTGGTCGTGGTGTGTTAGAATCTGAAAGTTGCATACAACACACGCTATTGTATTATTCAAAGAGAATCATACCATAGAATATTGGGGTGTTACATTCTCCCCTCCTTAAAATAAACTTTGTCCTAAAAATTTCTAGAATATTATTGTATAAAAAGACTCGGGTGGTTCTTCATCATAAATTCCTAGGGTTCCCATGTTGCCTCTTCCATCTTATGGTTTCTCCATAGAACTTTTACTAGGTGAGTCATCCGGTTTCCCAGCACTTATTATATTGTATCATGAATCCTGGCACGCTCTTCAGAATAAAATAGATCGGGTTCCATTTCTAATTCCTCGTAATTGAGTACATGTAATGACCCGGAGATTTCAAGAATATTTTTTTTCTTAATTTCTATGGAATTTTACGAGTATGCAGTTTCTGACAGTGCCTGATTCCAAGACCCGGTGAGCCCAGAATCATTTTGCGAGGTTTAGCTCGGGTACGTTCAGTGAACGAATGAGAGGGTTTTACTAACTTTTGAACCGGTGCTCAGAATCGAAATCCGAAGGCACCGATGAAACTGTAACACCAGTAATTGCTTAAGAGGACCATTACCGAAGATGCGTTTGCTCGGGAGGAGTTGTTAAATGTTTTTTGGATTAATAAAGAATTGAATAAAAAATTGTGGAACAATTTTTTATTAATTCTTTATCCTAGTGGTTATATCCAACATGGGGTAGTTAGGGTGGGTCCCACAAGCCCCTAACTACCCATGAGAGGATTAAAGGTGAGGTGGGGACCACACGACCCCCACCCCTTCCCTTTTTCCATAACTCCTCACCTCCCTCTTAATTTTTGGGTAACTCCCTCTCTCACTCTCTCCCTCATAACTCATGGCAACTAGCACTTAATTATGTTATTGAAACACATAATCAATAAAGTGTTTAAATTTTGAACATACAATGCATGGCTTGATTAAAATAAAATAAGGGGAAACCTTGTTTTATTTTGAGGTTGAATTGTTGTGAGAGGGTCTGGAGAAAGATCATTTGTGTGAAAGAATAATGAAGCTCTTTCTTTATTGAGGAATGTCATCCACTCCGTGAAGAACGGTTCTCCTCTGACGACGAACATCGACCCCTCAACTTAGAACAACTTGGCGATCATGGTACTTCATCCTCTTCTTCCTCCACGGCAAGGAAGAAGACACCGACGTGGGGAACTCGCCAACGACAATGTGCCTTATTTCTTCATCTCCACAAAAAGTGAGGAGACGTCGTTTCCTCCTCGGATGCACCCTGACGTCCATGGAATCGACGTCCGATCTCCGCGACGCCCGACGTGCGATGTCAAATATCCATGTAGGGGTTATTTATTTGTTCTTGAATTCTTTGTCGTTCGTCGACTTCTATTTGGACCGCCTGTTATCGTAATAACGGAAAGAGGTCGTACCGCACGAACACGGTTTACCCTCCTCCCACGTCGCTGTTTTTTTTGTTGCAGCTCGAATAAAGGTGACACGGTGCAACAAGACCGCACAGAATAAGGAAGGATCACGGTGAAGAAGTGCAGCGCCGTCACGTGGCTCCGTTGAGGCCGAACAAAACCATGGTCAGAGTCGGGGCCGCAGAGGCGATTCGAAGACTCCGTAGTTTGTTTATTGACGTGCGGATCGATGGGCGATGACAGAACATGCTGCAATGGTGATTTGAAGACTCCGTATTGAAGTTCGGGTCCCGTAAGGACTCTAGGCGTAGACGGTGCATGAAAAGGACCACGAGTGCGCGTCTGGTGGTCTGTGGAGAGCGGCTATGACGCGCTGCCAGAGGAAACCACCGCAGATGAGCCGCGGCGGACCGTAACGACTTTGTCGTTCCGTTTTTTGGGGAGGGTACGGCTTAATGTCGCTTCGTTGTTCAATCAAGGGGGGGCAACCGCTCCCCCCCCCCCTTTGCGTGTCCATTTAGCCAGTGCTGAGCCGACCCCGCTCGGCCAGCACTGAGCCGCCCCGGGCTGGACCGGCCGCACCGGGCCGGGCCGTCCCGGCCATACCTAGAACTGGTCCAGGTCGACCCGGTTAGGGCCGACCCGGGGGTTCTCTGGTCGGGTCGGTCCGGGCCCCAAAACCCCATAAAACCAGACAGGTTCGTTCATTTGTCCATATCTTGGGCTACAGACCTCCGATCGATGCACCATCAGTTGCGATGCGATCCTTGGATCTAGGAGGTCGTTTTGGTATGTTACGCTCAAGGTTTATAAGAACTTTGTGTAAAACTGTGTTGGTTCGAACCCGAAACAAACCGGGCCCTCGGAGCGGAAACACTTGTAACATGAATTCCAGATGATCGATTTACGTGATGACGACTTTGTTGGATTCCTCTTGATGAGACGGAACTTTTGGCACACTTCACCTGAGGTTTGGACATAGTTGGAGTAAGGCCGGGTTGGATTGTACCTGAAATCAAACCGGGCCCTTGAAACGGAAATGCCGATAACTTCCAGACCGGATGTCCATCTGACGAACCGTAAGTGGAGTTGGTAATCACGTTGAGAAACAATTCCTTTGAGTATACCCTATTAGAGTTCAGGGTACGGTTGAGATACGGTCGAGTTGGTTTGTACACGAAACCAACTAGGCCCCTGGGACGAAAAGGCTAATAACTCACA
The DNA here is from genome assembly GCA_963277665.1 of Viscum album. NCBI lineage: Eukaryota > Viridiplantae > Streptophyta > Magnoliopsida > Santalales > Viscaceae > Viscum > Viscum album. The sequence goes on from OY728119.1 coordinate 1,921,580,479, forward strand.
GACCGAGCGTCTGATTGACGCGCCGTCTATTGCGTTGAGACCCCTATGATGAGGCAGTCTTTTGAGATAATTTTTAGTGGGACTTGTGTGATATTTGGAGTATCTACCTATAGCTCATGGAGCAGACCCTCCCGGAGATGAGCGTACGGAGTACACAGACCGTGTAGCCGGCTGAGACCTGGCGACTGCTTGACCGACTCGACTTGGGGTGAGTCGACTAGCCCAGTGGACGGAGCGCACGGTATTTGGTGACAGAACCATAGCGAACAGAGTGCCCGGTAGTTGTCCGCAGACCCGCGGTACTCGACAGGAGGAGTACCTCTGTAGGCTATTAGGGGGGCGCCCAGTATTTGGCGACAAACCCACAGCAGACGGAGATCCCGATATTTGGTAGAAGACATGTGGTACTCGAAAGGAGGAGTACATCAGTAGTCTTAGGATAGTGAGAAGTACCTCGGAGTCATGACAGGATCACAGTACTCATTAGAGACGGAGCTCTTCAGCAGTTACAGTTTCGATGATGAAAATCCTAGTTTGAGGTGAGTCTATGGCATTTGTGTTTACCTCATTATTGAGATGGGTCACTTGATAACTTAGGTATATGTATGGGCATATACCTTGGTAGTTGTTCTCCGTTGATTTCATAACCTTTGTGTTTCCTCATAATTGAGATGGGTTACTTGATGACTTAGGAATAAGTATGGGCTTATACCTAAGTAAGGGTTATCTGTTGAGATCCTTCTTTGTGGTTATCCCTGTTGGATTTAGTGATACTCGAAGGGTCTCGGAGTCCCTACTGAGTATCATATACTAACCCCTGCACAGGCTATTCCTGCACCTTGTTGTGTTGGTTGTAGACGATGTGCAGCACTGACGGAGGCCGAGTGTTCGAGGACTGGACGGTACCCGGAGGTGGACTTCACGACGAGACGATACTTGGAGGAGGTTGATGGGAAAGAGCGTTGTTGAGGCTATATTCACCTATATTTCAGGTAGAATCTATGGTGGATGATCCATGAGCTGTGCTATCTGTACCTACCATTCAGGTAGGATCTGAGGTGGATGACTGTAAAGTCCCATGTTTTTTAATCAGGTTAAAATACGAATTTTTTCAAAAAAAAATTTGATTTATCAACGGTTCATTTTTTTTAAAGTGAGCTATGAAATTTTATTCTGAGTGTCGGAACACCTAATGTTGTCGTTTCTGGAATTTTGTAATTACCCGATAAATTTTAGCGGGTGTCCCGATGAGTCTCGGGTGCACCGGATCTGGAAAAATTCACTTTAATCGATCTGCATGGGCAGCTCATGGTTGCTGTCCAACCTGTGCAGTTTATCTTATAAAATAAATTATTATTATTATTTTTTAATTAAATATGATTATATGAGAGTTTTGGATTAATTAAAATAATTTTTTAATGATAATAATAATATGAATTCATTATTACTATTATTGTGGTTGTTAAATTTATTGAATGTTAAAGAATTAATTAAATGTCGGTTGATGGTATTGAAGTGGATTTTGGGTTTATCAACGAACCGTTTTATTTAAATGAAGTGTATCATAATTGTTAAAGGACCATTTATTATTAAATGGAGGAATGTGCTAATAATAATAATGTTATTGTTATTATTATGGAGTAATAAATTATTTTGATACTTTGAGATTTTAATTTCATGTTAAAGGAGTGTATCATTTATGATAATTAAATGTGGCTTTTCATCTTCTCAAAAAAAAACTTTTAATTAAATGAGGGGTTATGGGTTGGAGTTTTTATCATATTAATGATATTGTAATAAATTTTGGGTTTGAGTGTTTAAATAAATTAATGTTTGAAAAATAATAATAATAATGTTATTATTATTTTTGTGGTTACTCAGTTAAATAAATGTTAAATGAATTTAATGATCAATATGGAGTTTTATAATTATTTACGAAACATTTATTACGAGAATAATAAATGAAGGTTAAAAATGAATTGGTTAATTAATGTAGATTTAAATGGGGAGGTTGGACATAATTAAAATGTGCATTTATTGTTTCTTTTAATACAATTTAATTACAAGGTTTTCCAAATTTCTATTTTTATTTAATGCGGTGTAATATTTAGGTGAATTTAATGAGGCTTTTGGATATTTCATTGAAACTCTTAATTAAAAAAGTTATTTTGAATTTAATGAAGGAGTGTGGTTATTAAATAATTATTCATTTATATTATTTTATTAAAAATAATTAAATATCTCTCAAAACAGTGCATCTTATGGTATATATGAGACCACCACTGGGTCCGGAATGAGGGTTTTACCCTAGAGAAGGTATAACATCTGTTTTCATCGAGCGTTTGGATGCCTCGCTCGCAAGAAATTATTATTATTTTTTAATAAATTATTTATTCCGTTTTTAGGATTAAATCATTAATAAATCACAAACCTTGCATCATAAAAGAAATCCAAGACCACCATTGTGTTTGAAATGGGGGGTTTACCCTAGGAAAACTATAATTTTTATTCGCAACAAACTTTTTATTAAAGTAACAAATTAAAATTGTATAATTTAATTAAAAAATTAAAAAAATTATTTAATACCACAGTTACTATTCATTCAACTTCAATATACGTCGTTTTCCATTTTTATGTATGTGGATGCTTTTGGGAAGCCCATTATTGACCGTTTTAAACACTGTAAATTTTAAATCGACTTCTAGGAGTGAAATAAATAACTATATCATCAATAAACGGACAAACTGATATCAAATTAAGAGTTTTAATTTAGGGTTTTTAATTGAATCCAAATGGTTCTAGATCTATTTAAAACGACCCCTTTTGTTGAGTTTTAGGTTAGGGTGGTCGTGTGTGAATTTCTCTAGATGTTATTTGAATAACATCCTTGACATTTATCCTCCTGAAGTCCCGACGCGTGACCATCCTTGTGCGCCATTTCTTTTGGCCTCTCAACCTGGTGTGCACAGTAACCAGACAATGTGCATTAATAAATAAATAAATATACATATATATATATAAAGGTGTGCGTATGTGTGATTATGGACCAGTTGTGGATTGGTTGCTTCCAAGTTCATTAAAGCGCTTCGGATTTAAAATGGTTCCACCCAGAGGAAGGGTCTCAAATCCTTAACACATTATTTTAATAATTATAGTTTTTTTAAATAAATTGAGAATGTATGTTTCCTTGATTATGATATGTCGATGCATGACACTTTAGAAGTTATTAAATGATTTCTCCCACATGAGATAAATGAGGGCTTAAATTTGTGTTGTTTTAAAGCATGTTTTTCTAATTTGGTTAAAGTTATATGATTAAAGAGTTAAATGATTTAAATGGGCAGAATATATAATAGGGTAATTAATTGTAGAATTAATTATCAAGTCATGAGTTGGAAAAAAATATGTGGATATTAATTATGATTGGGAATATTGAATATTTGATATGTTCAAAAGTATAAATTGGAAATTGGTAATAATTAATGGATGGATTAATTAGTACATGATAAATGTTAAATGGTTAATTAATTTATGAATGGTGTATGAGATAATATTTAATTAATTAATTTTTGAATTAATTAATTTTCATGATTTAAATTAAGATTGTGAATTTATTGTTTGTTAAGACTGTTGTCCAAGGTAACTTTTTGATACTTGTTAGATTTCTTTGTAATGTCCCGACCTGGATCACCACTAAACCGGAGGCCGGACCGGTCACCACATGACCTCAAGCGCACCTCCCTGTACGCCAGAGGTTTCTGACTAGCAGCGAGGGTCTAAGGATAGTCAGTGGGGAGACTATACCCTCATTATAGTGTTAAAAAATAGAAAAAGGTAATAAATAGCAGAAACGGTATAATAAATGAATAAGCAGCGGAAAGTATATTTTATAAATCTTGTGAAAAAACAAATGGCCAATGCCAAAGTGTACAAAAGATGTATGCATGACATGATAATGATTAAGAAGTAGAAAATAGTTAACAAAACAACATGCTTTACATTTCAATGCATAAATAAATAAATAATGACTCAAAGCCCCACGGGCGATCTCCTCGAGCATCCTGAGCCTCTGCTCCGTCCTATGCTCCTAACTCCCAAGTACATAAAAACAGCATAGTCCTGCATCCAAATAGAATCTACATGGGTACCCAGTGCAATGGAAGCCCGAGTAGGGTGTGAGATATAAATATCAGTAGGCCGAGACCACCAGTGTATACCCCAAACCCGACATTTAATAAATAACTTATAGTATGTGAAAGGATGCATAAATTAAGTAAACAATACAATGTAACTATATACCCAAGTACCTGCTTCAGCCCCCAGCTAGTGTCTGAACCGACATTATTCATTTGTCATACATACTCAATATTCAATACATAATCATTCATCGATTATTAATTATTCTAATCATAATAAATTATTATGGTCTTGAGATTCGGCCTACAACTAACATCTCCCGTATAAATCACTTACCACATATGTCTCTAAATACCACCTATGTAATAATGTAAAGTCTAATTCCAAGCTCGTGCTTTGGCTTGGAAAACGTGTCATATGTTATTCAATTCAACCTTTCATATACTAATACTGAGCCCGACCACTAAAACTGGTTCACCCCAATCACAAATAAGTATGAAACCTTCCTCATAAAAAATTCACAAATCATCATGTCTCAACCGCTTTCATTAACCATTAACTCATTTCGTGCATGAACAATTGGACCCACAGTCTAATGATAATTAATGGGCATAGAACATCTTGTCTAGCACCCACGTGAGTATTTGGAGCATCGTTCCCTGTCTCACAACCTATTGGTATTTGGAGCATCAGTCCCTGACCCATAAAAGAATATTTGTTTGCAAGCTAGGTGTAGAACGCCATGTCTAGCACCCTATGAGTATTTGGAGCTTCAGTCCTTGTCTCACAACCCATTTATCAATCATACATATAGATTTATCATTGATTTAGAACACCATGTCTATCACTCCATGAGTATTTGGAGCTTCAGTCCTTGTCTCACGACCCATTTATCAATCATACAAATATATTTATCGTTGGTGTAGAACACCATGTCTATCATCCCGTGAGCATTTGGAGCCTCAGTCCTTGTCTCACAACCTTTTTATCTATCATATATATATATATATATATATATATCTATCATTGGTGTAGAACACCATGTATAACACCCCAATTCCATCCATTAATTAATTCATAAATTAATTAATCCAATCTATTAAGTAATTCAACAACAACATAAATCGACTGTCAAAAGTCATCCCTTAATTAACCATTCAATATATCAATATTAAATAATTAATTAACAATACATTGTTCTTAGCAATCCAAATAAATAATTAAGTCAAAATTTAATTATCCAAATTTATTAACAAGTCTCAACCTGTCCACTCAAATAGGGATTCGTCCATGACTCTAACAATTTACATGCACATCATAATCATCACAGAACATGCTGAACAAGCCCATATATTTAGCAACCATCTCACGCATCATCTCATAATATATAACAACTACATCCAAGACAATCTTAATTTAAAGCATGAAAATTAATTAATTAAAAAATTAATTAATTAAATATTATCTCTTACACCAATCATAAATTAATTAACCATTTAACATTTAACATGTAATAATTAATCCATCCATTAATTATTACCAATTTCCAATTTATAATTTTGAACATATCAAATATTCAATATTCCCAATCATAATTAAAATCCACCCATTTTATTCCCAATCATGACTTGATAATTAATTCTACAATTAATTACCCTATTATACATTCTGCCCATTCAAATCATTTAACTGTTTAATCATATAACTTTAACCAAATTAGCAAAACATTCTAAAAAAACACAAGTTCAAGCCCTCATTTATCTCACGTGGGCAGACTCACTTAATAACTTCTAAAGTGTCATGCATCGACATATCATAATCAAGGAAACATACATTAAAATTTATTTATAGAAACTATAATTTTTAAAATAAAGTGTTAAGGATTTGAGACCCTACCTCAGGGTGGCACCATTTTAAATCTGAAGCGCTTTAATTTACTTTGTAGAAACCGGTCCACAACTGGTCCGTAATCGCATGTGCACACACCTTTATATATATATATATGCGCGTTGTCTAGTTGTTGTGTGCACCAGGTTGAGAGGCCAAAAGAAATGGTGCACATGGATGGTCACGCGTCAGGACTTCGGAAGGATGAAGGTCAAGGGTGCTATGCAAATATCATCTCGAGAAATTCAAACCCGACCACTCTAACCTGCAACTCAACAAAAGGGGGCATTTTAAAGAGATCTAGAACTGTTCGGATTCAATTAAAAACCCTAAATTAAAACTCTTAATTTGATGCCAGTTTGATCCGTTTATTGATGGCGGAGTCATTTATTTCACTCCTAGAATTCATTTTAAAATTCACAGCATTTAAAATGGTCCATAATGGGGTTCCCAAAAGCTTCCACAGACATAAAAATGGAAAACGGTGTATATTGAAGATGAATGAACAGTAACGATGATATTTTTTAATTTATTTAATTGTTTCATTAAATTAAACAATTTTAATTCGTTACTTTAATAAAAAGTTCATTGCGGATAAAAATTATACTTTGCCTAGGGTAAACCCCCCATTTCAAACTCATTGGTGGTCTCAGATTTCTCGTATGATGCACAGTTTGTGAGTTATTAATGATTTAATCTCAAAAAAATGGAATAAATAATTTATTCAAAATAGTAATAATTTTTTGCGAGCGAGGCATACAAACGCTCGATGCAAACAGATGTTATACCTTCTCTAGGGTAAAACCCTCATTCTGGGCCCATTGGTTGCCTCATATTTACCATAGGATGCACCGTTTGAGAGATATTGAATTATTTTTATGAAAATAATATAAAAAAATATTATTTAATAACCACACACCTTCATTAAATTCAAAACAACTTATTTAATTAAGAGTTTCAATGGGATATCCAATAGCGTCATTAAATTCACCGAAATATTACACCTCATTAAATAAAAACACAACTTTGACAAACCCCATAATTAAATTTTATTAAAATTAACAATAAACTCCCATTTTAATTATTTCCAACCTCCCCATTTAAATCCACATTAATTATCCAATTCATTTTTATCCTTTATTTATTATTCGTGTAATAAATTTTTTGTAATTAATTATAAAACTCCATATTTATCATTAAATTATTTTAACATTTATTTAACAAAGTGACCACAAAAATAATATTAACATCATTATTATTATTATTCAAATATTAATTTATTTAAAAACCCAAACCCACAATTTATTACAATATCATTAATATGATAAATACTTCAACCCATAACCCCTAATTTAATTAAATGTTTTTTTGAGAAGATCAAAAGCCACATTTAATTCTCATAAATGATTCACTCCTTTAACATGCGATTAAAATCTCAAAGTATCAAAATAATTTATTACTCCATAATAATAACAATATCATTATTATTATTAGCACATTCCTCCATTTATTAGTAAATGGTCCTTTAATAATTCTGAAACTCTTCATTTAAATAAAATAGTTCTTTGATAATCCCAAAAGCCAGGTCAATACCTTCAACTAACATTTAATTAATTCTTTAACATTAAATAAATTTAATAACCACAATAATAGTAATAATAACTTCATATTAATATTATTATTAAAATATTATTTTAAATAATCCAAAACTCTCATATAATCATATTTAATTAAATAATAATAATAATATATTTAATAAGATAAACTGCACAGGCTGGACCACAACCATGCGCTGTCCAGGCTAGAAATGATGTTATACACCCATTAATTAACATTGGACTATGGGTCCAATTGTTCGTGCACGAAATGAGTTAATGGTTAATGAAGGCGGTTGAGACATGATGATTTTTGAATTGTTTATGAGTAAGGTTTCATACTTATTTGTGATTTGGGTGAACCGCTTTTAGTGGGTGGGCTCAGACTTAGTATATGAAAGGTTGAATTGAATAACTTATGACTCATTTTCCAAGACAAAGCACAATCTTGGAATTAGACTTTACTTTGATTACATAGATGGTCTTTAGAGACATCTATGGTAAGTGATTTATACGGGAGATGTTCGGTGTAGGACGAATTTCAAGCCCTTCATAATTTATTAAGATTGGAATAATTAATAACCGATGAATGATTATGTAATAAATATTGAGTATGTATGAAAAATGTATAATGTCGATTCAGACACTAGCTGAGGGCTGAAGCAGGTACTTGGGTATATAGTTACATTGTAATGTTTATTTAAATTATGCATGCTTTCACATATTATAAGTTATTTATTAAATGTCGGGTTTGGGGTAGACACCGGTGGTCCCGGCCTACTAAGATTTATATCTCACACCCTACTCGGGCTTCCATTGTACTAGGTACGTGAGTAGATTCTATTTGGTTGCAGGACTATGCTGTTTGCATATACTTAGGAGTTAGGAGCACAGGACGGAGCGGAGGCTCGGGATGCTTGAGGAGATCACCTGTGGGGATTTGAGTCATTATTTATTTATTTATGCATTTAAATGTAAATCATGTTGTTTTGTTCACTTTTTTCTACTTTGTAATCATTATCATGTCATGCATACATCTGTTGTACACTTTAGCGTTGGCCATTTGTTTTTTTACAAGATTTATAAAATATACTTTCCGCTGCTTATTCATTTATTATACCATTTCCGCTATTTATTGCCTATGTCTATTTTTGAACACTAAAATGAGGGTATAGTCTCCCCACTGACATTCCTTAGACCCTCACTACTAGTCGGCAACCTCTGGCGTACGGGGAGGTGTTCTTGAGGTCATGTGGCAACCGGTCCGGCCTCCGGTTTAGTGGTGAGCCGTGTCGGGATGTTACAAAGTGGTATCAAAGGTTTAGATTTTATTTCTTTTCCTTTGTCTTTCTATTTTGGGGTTTGTAGACAAGATACTAGGAATGTGTCGGGGCTTGGGTTAATAACTGTGCTTGGGACCGATCACCTCATGTATGGGAAATGACCGAGTGACCAGGGATGGGAATTGATGTTTGTACTATTAGAGGTTACAGTTGATATGATTTCACCTTGAGTGACTAGTGTATTTTCGGCTATTTATTGATTTTGAGAATTTTGAAAAATAATTTTCTTGGCCTCATATGGCAAGGAATTTTCATACACGCATCATCTTAGTCACTTATAGATTCACATGTCATGCATATAACATGCCATGTAGTTTAATTAGTAGGAATCCTGCTAATTTGGATTGTGTTCCTTGGGGGAAATTCCATGTTTTGATCTGCTTTAGCATGCCTCTCTAGATAGCTTGTACTGGTAATAGATTTAACATGCTTTAGTGATTATATTCCACACTGTTTCAGTTATTAGTATGTTTTGTTGTTGTTTCATGCTTCTGTGTTATAGCATGTTGTTGTGTTACTGCTTATTCTAATATGTTAGAGATGTTTTGGATATGTGAACGGGGTGCTAAAGATAAAATGTTAAATAAATGTTGATTGTGATAAATGGGGGCCACATTACAGCGATAAGGTTTATCGGCGCCATATCGATTGGTAGATGGCCACCCATTTGTTTTAATATTATTCAACACTAATATGTTTGAAAATGGTTAAAAATGTAAAACTGATGAGTTTTGATTATAATGAACTGTTGTTGGGTTTCTTTTGGAAGAACCTAGATTGAATAAATGATAAATTTGGAGGTCGCCTTTTCTGTAAAAGGAATTTAGTTGCTAAATTTCCTGTGTATATTTGAATTACATTGAATAGTGATTAAAGAGGATGTTTTTGATAACATGCCTATTTTTTCTGTAGATTGTTATTTTGAAAACCAAGTGACTTGTTGTGAATATGTATATGTGTGTATGATGGAATTCATGCAAATGTTAAAATGTTGAAATAAATTAATTAAAATTCTTAGAGGAAAAAGGGGTTTTTGAATCATGTGATTCCTGATTTGTGTGACCAAGAGAGAGGGTCGATTTTAATGTTTTGTAAGTGTCTAACCTGTTTTAGGTAGTACCCATAGAATGTTCAAGTCTATTAAAGTATGTTCGTTCCACTAATCGTGGGGACTTCTTGGGACTCAGTTGTTTTCTCATGCTGATAGGTTTATGTTACGTATTTTTATGATCAATGTTTTACATGGTGAACGTGTTTTGAGGAATGTCACACACATGCATTAATTTACTCTAAAAACATGTAATGGTGAGCGATTAATCTTTTCTTGAGATGTTAAGGAAAATCCTAAGGTGGGTATTATTGCAACTCTTTTAGATTAATGTGACAACTGGTGATGTCGAGCTTTTAGAACAGAGTTGTCTGGTAATATTTTGACTGATATTCTTAAATGACCTTGGTAGTTCAGTTGTTTTAGTAGTGGTTTACGATGGCTTCTCAGGGACGAGAACTATTTAAGGTGGGTATATTTTAATGTCCTGTGTTTTTTAATCGGGTTAAAATATGAATTTTTTTGAATTTTTTTCATTTTATCAACGGTTCATTTTTTTAAGTGAGTTATGGAATTTTATTTTGAGTGTTGGAAGACGTAATGGTGTCTTTTATGGAATTGTGTATTTACCCGATAAATTTTAGCAGGTGTCCCGAAGAGTCTCGGGTGCACCGGATTTGGAAAAATCCACTTAAATGGATCTACATGGGTAGCGCATGGTTGCGTTCCAACCTGTGCAGTTTATCTTATTAAATAAATTATTTTTATTATTTTTTAATTAAATATGATTATATGAGAGTTTTGGATTAATTAAAATCATGTTTTAATATTAATAACAATAATATGAAGTTATTATTACTATTATTGTGTTTGTTAAATTTATTGAATGTTAAAGAATTAATTAAATGTCAGTTGAAGGTATTGATGTGGCTTTTGGGTTTATCAAAGAACCGTTTTATTTAAATGAAGAGTTTCAGAATTATTAAAGGGCCATTTATTATTAAATGAAGGAATGTGCTAATAATACTAATGTAATTGTTATTATTATGGAGTAATAAATTATTTTGATACTTTGTGATTTTAATTGCATGTTAAAGGAGTGTATCATTTATGAGAATTAAATGTGGCTTTTGAGATTCTAAAAAAACATTTAATTAAATGAGGGGTTATGGGTTGGATTTTTTATTATATTAATGATATTGTAATAAATTATGGGTTTTAGATTTTAAATAAATTAATTTTTGAATAATAATAATAATGACGTTATTATTATTTTTGTGGTTACTTAGTTAAATAAATGTTAAATGAATTTAATAATCAATATGGACTTTTATAATTAATTACAAAAAATTTATTACAAGAATAATAAATGAAGGTTAAATATGAATTTGATAATTAATGTGGATTTAAATGGGGAGGTTGGAAATAATTAAAATGGACGTTTATTGTTTATTTTAATACAATTTAATTACGGGGTTTGACAATGTTCTATATTTATTTAATGAGTTGTAATATTTAGGTGAATTTAATGAGGCTGTTTGATATCTCGTTGAAACTCTTAATTAAATAAGCGGTTTTGAATTTAATGAAGGAGTGTGGTTATTGAATAATATTTTTTTATATTATTTTGTTAAAAATAATTCAATATCTCTCAAACGGTGCATCCTTTGGTAAATCTGAGGCCACCAATGGGTCCATAATGAGGGTTTTACCCTAGGGAAGGTATAAAATATGTTTTCATCGTGTGTTTGGATGCCTGGCTCGCAAGAAATTATTTTTTAAATCATTTATTTATTCCGTTTTTTAAGATGAAATCATTAATAACTCACAAACTGTGCATCGTTCCAGAAATCTATGACTACCAATGAGTTTGAAATTGGGGTTTACCCTAGGAAAAGTATAATTTTTATTCGCAACATACTTTTTATTAAAGTATAAAATTAAAATTTTTTAATTTAATTAAACAATTAAATAAGTTAATTAATACCACTGTTACTGTTCATTCATCTTCAATATATGCCATTTTCCATTTTTATGTCCATGGAAGCTTTTGGGAACCCCATTATAGAACGTTTTAAACGCTACAAATTTTAAAATGACTTCTAGGAGTGAAATAAATGACTCCGCCATCAATAAACGGATCAAACTGACATCAAATTAAAAGTTTTAATTTAGGTTTTTTAATTGAATCTGAACGGTTCTAGATCTCTTTAAAACACCCCCTTTTGTTGAGTTGTGGGTTAGAGCGGTCATTTGTGAATTTCTCTGGATGTTATTTGCATAGCATCCCTAACGTTCATCATCCCGAAGTCCCAATGCGTGACCATCCCTGTGCGTCATTTCTTTTGGCCTCTCAACCTGGTGCGCACAACAACCAGACAACAAGCCTAAATAAATATAAATATATATATATATATATATATATATATATATAAAGTTGTGCGGACATGCGATTATGGACCAGTTGTGGACTGGTTGCTGCCAAGTAAATTAAAGCGCTTCAGATTTAAAATGGCGCCACCCCAAGGTAGGGTCTCAAATCCATAACAATTTATTTTAAGGATTATAGTCTCTTTAAATAAATTGAGAATTTATGTTTTCTTGACTTTGATATGTCCATGCATGACACTTTAGAAGTTATTAAATGATTCCTCTCACGTGAGATAAATGAGGGCTTGAACTTGTGTTGTTTTTAATCATGTTTTGCTAATTTGGTTAAAGTTAAATGATTAAACAATTAAATGATTTGAATTGGAAGAATGTATAATAGGGTAATTAATTTTAGAAATAATTATCAATTCATGAGTTGGTATAAAATGTGTGGATTTTAATTATGATTGGGAATATTGCATATTTGATATGTTCAAAAGTATAAATTGGAAATTGGTAATAATTAATGGATGGATTAATTTTTACATATTAAATGTTAAATGGTTAATTAATTTATGATTGGTGTAAAAGATAATATTTAATTAATTAATTTTCTGATTAATTAATTTGCATGATTTGAATTAAAATTGTGAATTTATTGTTTGGTACGAATGTTGGCCAAGGGTACTTTTTGATACTTGTTATATTTCAATGCCTTAAGATGTCTTGGATGGAGTTGTTCTATATTATGAGATGATGCGTGAGATGGTTTCTAAATATATCGGCTTTTTTCAGCATGTTTTGTTATGATTATGATGTGCATGTAAATTGTTAGAGTCCTGGACGAATCACTATTTGAGTGGACGGGTTGAGACTTGTTAATGAATTTGGATAATTAAATGTTGAGTTAATTATTTATTTGTCTTTCTAAGAACAATTAATTGTTAATTAATTATTTAATATTAAGATATTGAATGGTTAATTAAGGGATGACTTTTGACGAGCGATTTATGTTGTTGTTGAATTAATTAACGGATTGGATTAATTAATTTATGAATTAATTAATGGATGGTTTTGGGGTGTTAGACATGGTGTTCTACACCAACGATAGATATATATGTATGATTGATAAACAGGTTGTGAGACAAGGACTGAAGCTCCAAATGCTCACAGGATGATAGACATGGTGTTCTACCCCAACGATAAATATATATGTATGATTGATAAACGGGTTGTGAGACAAGGACTGAAGCTCCAAATAGTCACGGCGTGATATACATGGTGTTCTATATCAATGATAAATATATATGTATGATTGGTAAATGCGTTATGAGAAAAGGACTAAATCTCCAAATGCTCACGGGGTGCTAGACATGGAGTTCTACACCCATTTTACAAGAGAATATTCTTTTATGGGTCAGGGACTGATGCTCCAAATACCCATCGGTTGTGAGACAGGGACTGATGCTCCAAATACTCACGAGGGTTCTAGACATGATATTCTACACCCAGTAATTAACATTGGAATGTGGGTCCAAGTTTTCGTGCACGAAATGAGTTAATGGTTAATGAAGTCGGTTGAGACATGATGATTTGTGAATTGTTTATGAGGAAGGCTTCATTCTTATTTGTGATTTGGGTGAACCACTTTTAGTGGGTGGGCTCGGACTTAGTATATGAAATGTTGAATTGAATAACTTATGACACGTTTTCAAGCTAAAGCAAAAGCTTGGAATTAGACTTTACTTTGATTACAGAGATGGTCTTTAGAGACATCTATGGTAAGTGATTTATATGTGGGATGTTGGGCGTATTCCAACTCTCAAGACCTTAATAATTTATTAAGATTGGAATAATTAATAATCAATGAATGATTATGTAATGAATATTGATTATGTATGATAAATGTATAATACCGGTTCAGACACTAGTTGAGGGCTGAAGCAGGTACTTGGGTATATAGTTACATTGTATTTTTTACTTAATTTATGAATGCATTCACATATTATAAGTTATTTATTAAATTTCAGGTGTGGGGTATACACCGGCGGTCCCGACCCACTGAGATTTATACCTCACACCCTACTCGGACTCCCATTGGAATGGGTACCCGAGTAAATTCTATTTTGTTGCAGGACTACGCTGTTTGCATATACTTGGGAGTTAGGAGCACAAGATGGAGCGGAGGCTCGGGATGCTCGAGGAGATCACCTGTGGGGATTTGAGTCATTATTTATTTATTTATGCATTGAAATGTAAAGCATGTTGCTTCGTTCACTATTTTCTAATTTTGAATCATTATCATGTCATGCATACATCTGATGTACACTTTGACGTTGGCCATTTGTTTTTTTACTAGATTTATAAAATATAGTTTCTGCTTCTTATTCATTTATTATACGGTTTCCACTATTTATTTCATTTGTCTATTTTTGAACAGTAAAATGAGGGTATAGTTCCCCACTGACTATCCTTAGACCCTCGCTGCTAGTCGTAAGCCTCTGGCGTACGGGGAGGTGCGCTTGAGGTCATGTGGCGACCGGTCTGGCCTCTGGATTAGTGGTGAGATGGGAAAGGATGTTACAATGACCTAGGATCTACTTCTATTCTTCTAGCTGCTTGTCTTTTCTATTGTACATTCATTCAGTTGTAGCTGTACTTTCAGTTAGGTTTGTATTCTGGACCATTTACTTTTCAGCACTTTTTTTTGTACTTAGTGAATTGGTTCTGCTTGTACTTTGTGGTGTTTTATTTACATTCTATAAAGGCAATGCCTTCCCAGTTATCGGGATTTAGGCCTTTGGTGCTAGTCGCCAACCCTAGGCCTAGGAAAGGTGGGCTTGGGGTAGTCACGGCCTGGGCCCCGAGGACGGGTCGTGATAGTACATGTGTTGGGTCGGGCATGTATTTTATCAATAGTGATACGTGTAACACATCGTGAACTTTGGAGAGACTTGTTGGCATTTCCAAATGTTAAGCTACAACCCCTATTTGTTTTAGAATTTCGAATGGTCCGATGTACCTGGGAATCAATTTACCTTTCTTACCGAAATATATCACTCCCTTCCATGGAGGCACCTTCAAGAAAACATGATCTCCTTCCAGAAATTGCAAATCCTTCCTTCAGATATCAGCATAGCTCTTCGGCCTTCTTTGAGCTATTTTTATGTGGTTTTGGATTACCTTCACCATTTCCATTGTTTCCTCCACCAATTATGGGCCTACGAGTTTTCTTTCACCAACCTCATCCCAACAGGTTGGTGTGCGACATATCTTTCTGTATAACGCTTCATATGGTGCCATCTGAATACTCGAATGGAATCTATTGTTATAGGAAAATTCTAATATAGGTAAATATTGATCCCATATACCCTGAAATTCAAGTGAGTAGGATATCAATATGTCTTCTATGGTTTTAATAGTCCATTCTAATTGTCCATCTGTTTGAAGGTGGTAGGCAGTGCTCAAATGAAGTTCAGTATCCAAGGCCTTTTGAATAATTTTCTAGAATCTTGAAATAAAATAGGGATCTCGATTCGAAACAATCGATAGGGGTACTCCATGAAATCTCACAACTTCATTAATATAAAGTCTTACTAGACGTTCGAGTGATAAATATTCTCTTATAGAAAGAAAATGTGCGGACTTGGTAAGACGATCAACAATGACCCATATTGTATTGTTACATCTAGGAATGTTTGGTAGCCCCATGTCGAAGTCCATCATAATATTATCCCATTTACACTCAGTTATTGGAAGAGGTTTCATGACTCCTCCATACTATTGCCTTCCATCTTTCACTTGTTGACAAACCATACATCATGACACAAAATCAGAAATCTCCCTCTTCATGTTGTCCCACCAAAATGTTCCTTCAAATCTCTATACATTTTGGTGCTCCCATAGTGTATAGTGAAATTGGAACTATCATCATCATCCATCAATTCCATTGTATGATCAGGTATATTGGGAACATAATGTCTCTTTCCCATATTTCAAAATTCCATCTTCATACACAATTTATCTCAATCTCCCATCATTCACAGATTTAATCTTATTTTGAAAATATTCATCACTAGTCTGAGAATTCTTTATTGTTTTTAGTAAATATGGTTTGCAAACAATTTGAATAAGTATTGATGTCTTTCCTTCCCTGGTGATACCCATATCTATCTTTACTAGATCCATGAAAATAGAATCCCTTTAAATTCTCATCATGTTCAAAACTCCATGATCCTTTCTTCTCAAAGCATATGCCACCTTATTTTCCTTCCCCAGGTGGTAGTGTATCGTACAATCATAATCCTTGAGTAGTTCAAGCCATCTCCTTTGCCTCATGTTGAGTTCTTTTTGACAGAAAATATACTACAAACTCTTGTGATTAGTATAAATCTCACATTTTTTCCATATAGATAGTGTCTCCAAATATTAAAAGATAAGATTATAGCAGCTAACTCAAGATCATGAGTAGGATATTTTTTCTCATGAATTTTTAGATATCGTGATGCATAGGAAATAAATTTATCATTATACATAAAGACACAACCAAGTCCATTCTTCGATGCATCATTATAAATAACAACCCCGTCATTTCTCAATGGAAGAGTCAAAATATGATCATTGACTAATATTCTCTTCGGTTCTTCAAAACATTCTTCACACTCTTTTGTCCAAACAAATTTAACCCTTTTACGTGTGAGCTTCATTAATGGGTTAGCCAATCGGGTAATGTTCTGGATGAAATGCCGATAATAACCTACTAATCCAATAAAACTGCGTATCTCGGTTATACTCATTAGTACTGGATATTCTTGGATTGCTCTTGTCTTAGAAGGATCAACATAGATTCCATCCTTAGAGATAATATGGCCTAGAAAAGAATCTCCAGAAGCCATGAATCACACTTTCTAAACATCCCATATAATTCATGTCTTCTAAGAGTCTTCAGGATAATGCGCATGTGATTTTAATAATCCTCGTAGTTTTTGGAGTATTCCAAGATATCATCAATAAATACCACCACAAAATCATCAAGATATTCCATGAAAACTCTATTCAATAGATCCATGAATACAAAGGGTTCATTATTCAATCCAAAGGGCATTACTGTAAACTCGTAATTTCCGTACCTGGTTCGAATCTCTGCCTTCAGATTTTCTTCCTTCATCACACACAACTGATGGTTTCTAGATCGAAGTAAAATCTTTGAAAAGTATTGAGCTTCATGCAATTGATCAAATAAATCATCAATGCGAAGTAGGGGATACATGTTCTTTATTGTTATAGAATTTATTTCCATGTAGTCAATGCATAACCTCATAGATCCATCTTTCTTCTTAACAAAAAGGATAGGGGCTCTCCATAGAGAAACACTAGGGAAAATAAATTCATTATTACTCAATTCCTCTAGTTGTTTCTTTAGTTCAACTAATTACATAGTGTCTATTCTATAAGGGGTCTTCGATATAGTAATTGAACCATGAATTAAATCAATGAAAGATCAATTTCTCGTTTTGGAGGATGTCCAGGTAAATCTTCCAGAAACACATCAACATATTCTCTCAAAATAAGAACATCCTTTATTTGAAAATTCCTTTCCTCACCCACAGTTATTTCATTCTCTTCCTCCGTGATAATTGAATTTAGTTGGGCTACTAGGGGTGGATCTAGATAAGAATCAGGTGGTGAAGATTCTGTGCTAAAGATAAGGTGTTCTTTATCATCATCATCAAAAATCGTAACCTCCTTCTACTTAAATAAATTTTTGCATCATGGTTCGAAAGCCAATCTATACCGAGGACTATATCAAATTCAGTCACGGGTATGACGATGACATCATTAGATAAAGAACATTTATATGCCCTAATGGGAACAGATCCACGGAACATTGTAGAAATGATAATTCCCATAAGAGTTTTAACAGACAACTCTGTTGTTAAATCAAATTGGAAATATATAATTTTCTTAGAAAACTAGGAAGATATGAAACAATGTGATGATCCAAAATCAAATAATTCATTTTCTAAACTTGAGGAAACCATTAAATTACCTGCCACCATGTCTTTTGGGGCATCAAACTCAGCAGTTGTGATTGCATAAGCTTGGCCTTGATCCCTTGGCCTTTTATTAGGTTAGTCTCCTTGATGCTAAGGACATTAATTTTCATAATGTCCCGTCTCACTGCAATTCTAGCATTGAACATTGGTAGCATATTTCTTTCCTTTACAATCAACAGCTAGATGGAATCTCTATCCACACATTAAACATAATCCTTTTCTTTTTAGACAGGAACCAGGGTGCTTCCTTCCGCAATTATCACAAGGTGGAAATTCAATTCTTCCCTTCTTCCATGTTTCCTTATTTTCTTTTCCAATTTTTTCAGCAGATCTCTTCTTCTCTTTATTTGATTTAAAG
The DNA here is from genome assembly GCA_963277665.1 of Viscum album. Classification (NCBI taxonomy): domain Eukaryota; kingdom Viridiplantae; phylum Streptophyta; class Magnoliopsida; order Santalales; family Viscaceae; genus Viscum; species Viscum album. Next base: position 1,921,599,273 of record OY728119.1, read on the forward strand.
TCATAAGACATAGAGAATTTTTTTTTCTTTCTTGATAGAACACGAGACAATATCATCGTATGACATGAAGGATTGTGATACCAATGCTCGACGGAGAAACGTTTTTAAACCATCAAAGAAATGACCAATCATACTTTTTGGGTTACATATATAATATGCAGTATAACTTTCTAGCCTTGTAAAGTTAGCCTCATACTTTGCGTCATTCTCATCCTCCTTTTTTCTCAGTCTCGGAAATTTCCATTCCATATCTTCTTGATGGTCATGAGGAAAGTATTTTTATAAAAACATATATTTGAACTCGCTCCATTCCATATTTTATACTTCATCATCTTCCTTCATGTTTTGAATCAATGACCACCATTGACCAGCATATCCAGTGAGGCGGTAAGATTCCATGATAACCTTTTCCCTTTCACTACTACCCAAGTCATGGAATATTTTCTATAAATAATTTATCCATTGATCAGCTACTAAGGGATTTGCACTCCAATTTATTGTTGGTGTTTGTTGCCTCATGAAGATATCTAACATTGATCCTACACACTATGGATCAGGGTGCTCTATAAGGGTAATGTTATTATTCATAACCTGAGTGAGTTGTCCCAGTATGGTGATTAGCTGATCAGCACCAGTTGCATCACCAGCTACACTATAATTATCTTAAGAAGGGTGGAAATCCCTACCTAGAGTGCGTACATTGATACAGTTTCCATTTCTTCCACTAGGCGCCATTTATAAACAATTTCATACAGCAGATTAGTTTATGAATCGAAACACATAAATCCAAACATGCAAAACACGTAACATAAATTGAACAGTTTATGGATATAATCCATAATCATAAAAATGTTTTCTCTGAGGAAGTATATACTCATAAACCCTTCATAATGGTTTGTAAAGAAAATGAGAATTATCCTAAGCATATCCCCCAGGAGTGTCGTAACTAAGAGTGCAGAAAGGCCCGTTGTAGTGCACCAGTTCCCATTCGAGTCTAGATCAAAGCGGTGTTTTCATGTTTTACCCCTAGGTACATCTATGCTAGATCCACCTCTACCTGCTCGTATCCAGACAAGGATGTATTTCTCAGAAAACTCACAGAATTTCAACAATACCAAAATTCTAGGATGTTCTTCTATAATAATCCCCAATGTCCATCTTAGGTCTATGTGCTCTAATCAGAGTTTATCTAAATCTAGTTTCCATTGTTTGTACTAAACTTCCTCTGATACCAACTATAACGCCCTATCCCAAATTACCTAGAATCGATGCATTATTACATTACATTTGCATGATCATAAGGAAATCATATATCGAAAGACCGATCTGTTTAGTATTATTTGAAACAAGATTTATACATAAGTTCAACTTTATAACTTGAAATGAAATTCAACACAAATATATTTCATTAGAAACATCCAAGTCTCCTAGATTATGCCTGCTGGTCACTCATAACTAACTTCTTCATATCTTGGTAAGATGAAACATATGAAATGGGTGAGCTGAAATTCTCAGTATGGGTATGAAATACAGCAGAAAATGCCATAAATATAAAGCTTGGTAAAGAATTCAAACCACATGCCTTTAACAATAATAAAGAAGAATTCATTTGTGGCAAGAATATAAGCTGAGTAAATAATAACATAATAAAAAATAATCATGGGTATTCTACTAGTCGAATAACCACATGAACCATCAATATTATTTCCATAATTAGGGAATGTATAATGTCGAACATTCTGAAACATTTTGTCAAGGCCTCAGCCAAGACGTCTAAAAATGATTAAGGCCTCAGCCAAAACCATAAATCAAATTGGGAAAGGGCCTCGGATAATTCCACATCTAGTTGTATCATGAGACCTACCGATGCATCAAGGAGCTATATCAGGCTCCACCTGTCACTTACTAAGTCGAATACATTCCACATATGAAAAGGATTAAACATATCATTAACATTCATATTAAAACTAGCATACGAAATGTCATTACATTAACCATAAATCATGAATGGTATAAAAATATCACATCCGCAGTCAAACATATCACAAAACCTTCAATACAATATGGAAGTTTTGTATCATAATAAATAAATTCCAAATAAACATAAAATCCATTGAAGGATGTTGACATAGATGAAATCAAAACACTTTTTATAGAAATATGCCATTCTATTTTGAAATCATTTAAGAGTCACATAATTATAAAATAATACATTTAATTTGAGAATATTCTTATAAGATTGTAAGGGAAGCATCGATGAGTTTATAATGGATGAAAATAGCCGCACCCTCCGTATAAGTTAAAAAATGACATTCTTACATTAATTTTGTCGAAAAGGTTAAAAAGGACCTTGTTTGGAAAACGATGTAAATATTCCTGTATAAAAATATTATAAAAAGTAAAACAAGGGAATAAATGAATTTAACCCATATTCTGTAAAATAGTAAGGATTTTTTTAAATACATTTTTAAGAAACATGGATGTGGATGATAAAGAGGTCCCATTAGATAATTATGTATAAACAACCTTGGATAATTGAGAGATTGTGAAATAAACCCGTACCTTGTAATTTTACTTGGTGGGGGTAGGATGAACTCTTGTATAATGGTGAAATAATTTTTATTAAATTATACATGAATAATATCCATTAATATGATATCATTAATTATCTTTTAATATTGATTTGTTAATAATATCTTAGTATTATCATCGTTTTGGGTGTTAACTTACTCATTTTCTTTTATATATTTTGTTACATAATCCGTGTTTTTTATGGATAGGTTGTATCTTATTCATATCTAGAATGATATCAAGTCCATAAAAATTATTTTTAATTATCAAATGAGAATTATAATTTCAAGGATACGATTGGGAATTAATCTCATCACGTTCGTGGAGACGGTAGTCTGTACGTACACACGATCGACAATATCATTATTTTGATATTAAAATAATATAAAATTGGATGGTATATCATATATAAAGAATCAGTATCATGTTATATTTGTTATTTACATCAATTAAATATCATTATCATACCCATCCAAATAATAATTGTTTTTTGAATAATAATTACACCACCATATGGAGACGGTAAGCCGTACGGACGCACGTATGGTGACATGTCATTTAAATGATGTATAGAATACTGAATATGGTTTTACCATTTTTATAACAACATCACAGTATATAGAAGATACTGTAGTTTTTATTTTAGAAAGGAAATAATATAGAAATAAGAAGTTGAAGAAGAAATGAACTTGAAAAAGGGTGGTGAAAATATTTCCTCTTCTTCGGGTTCTTCCTTTTGATTTGATAAATGTGCTCCTTAGAATGGATTTCTGATCAAACTAATTCCTCCAAGTTGAATTAAGAGAAGTTGAGAGAGTATTTTTGTAGGCTTTTTCCGAACCAAAAGGCTTTTAATGTGTGAATAATTGGTTAGAAGTGGTGTCCTTTTATAAGGGGGAGGAGGGGCTCTTTAGAAAAAACATAAAGTATTAATTTATAATAAATTCATATTCGGTTTATAATGGCTCCAAAGTAGATTATTCAAAGTATAAGGTGGTTATGGGTCAAAATAATTTCAACCAATAGATTTTAGACTGGTTTGGGTCATTATATTAACCTTATCTTTTAGTTTTAACTCTTAGTTAATTTGATTGACATTTACCATGTCAATTGTTTTATATTATATCGTTAATAAACATACTATATACATACAAGAGACCCCAAATAGGTCCATTAATGATACACCTATCATTATATAAGTCCTTTGTCTGATCCATAGATTTTTAGGAATAGAATAACAATTAATAATATAATACTTGTTTTAAAGACCCATTTATGTCAATTTTGACAATATTCAATAATTGATTTTTGTTGAATTCTTAAAAACATTATTAATTCAAAAAATAACATTTTAGAACTCATAAAATGTAATATTAACCAATATAATTCGTGTATGTCACCAAAACTTTCAATTTATATTTATTTTAACTTATCTAATACCAATTTTTTGATTCATTTATTATTAAAGAAAATACTGCATCATTATTGTGTCGTAAATAAATTTAATTATTAAATGTATAAAAATTATAAATAAACTAACATTATGTAGGAAATAATTTTAGATTTCTAATGAATATTTATAGTTGAAAATATAACATATATAACCCTATGTAATGATTTTTGTTTCTAAAACATATAAGCTTATGCCATTTTTGTATTTACTTTAACATAATTAATATATAGTGTCCTTATCACCTACAAGTGGCTCCATGTGGTCCCAAAATCGACCCAACGATGCCCCTGGTCAGAAATGTATCAACCAATAAGTATAGGACATGTTTTAGGATAATTTACTATTATTATAATATTAGTTTTTTACCCTTATTTACCAGATTTACCCTTTAACCATGGTAAATAAAATATTTACCGAACTAATTATTCAAAATGTCTAAAAATAGAAGTTACCTATTTACATAATTTGTACATCCTAATTCCAAATATAGAATTCATTTTTATAAATTCAAAACAAAGAAGTGGAAAAAATTAATTTAAAATTAATTATCGTTGTTAAAACAAAAAGCGTGTTTTTAAGAGATAATAACTATCAAAAGATTGACACTTGTTTACATCCGGTTTAATTGTGAAATTATGTCCAATGACCAAAATTGTATTAAATGGTAAAAATATATTCTAAATATAATTTAAAACCACTAAAATTCATACTTTATCACTATTAATTATTTTGATTAAAAATTTTGTTTTTAATTAAAATTTAGTAATTTTCACTATTCATCAAAATATAAAAGTTATCCGAAAAGTACCAAAATTTTACCCTAGGCTAATTTCGATATTTAGAATCCAAATATGAAGTAAATTTTTAGAGATAAAATTTATAAAATTTCAAAAGTGGGTATTACTATTCATAAGGGTTACTTTGATTGGTCGCGGTGTGTTAGAATCTTGAAGTTGCGTACAACACACGCTACTATATTATTCAAAGAGAATTGTACAGTGGAAGCTTGGGGTGTCACAGACATGTCATGGTAATTTTTTTATCTCTAAAATGGAAAATTATTTAATAAATCAGTAAGAGTTAAATGGTTTATAACATAATGATATGGATTAATGATTATCAAAAACATGAATAATTATAAATGGGAGAATAGATTTAGACATTTGATCACGCTATATTTGAATTAAATATAATTGTTCCAATTCGGACTAAAAAGTGATTTTATATTAATTTAATAATATTTCTAATTCCTAGAGTGCCCCTCCCCTCTCCTATAAAAAAGCACCATTATTCTCTATTATTTATACATAAAAATCATTTGGTTTAGAAATTATATTATCAAATAACTTACTATATTACCCTTTCACATTCTTGGGGCATTATGTTATAAATAACCTTATTCGTAGTGGTTATATGTTGTTAATAATCACGAAAATCTGATGGAATGATAATGTTTTTTAAGTGTTTCTATTTTATTTCTTCTTACACTAAATTCTAATCCACTCAAACCTTTATTATATTTGAAATACAATATAAAAAGTCTAATGGTCTTTTATTATGTTAAATCATAACCTAAATCCATCCCCACTTCCATCCAATGAGAATAAAATTGATCGTTCAAGTGTATGTGTGGACTAACACCTCCACGAATAGAGATAATTCATTTTCGATAACTGTCTCTCATGACTGGTTATAATTATTGAATAATTATTAATATGTGATATTAATGAAATATTAGTTATTATAAGATAATAATATACCAATTATGTTCCTACGTACCATTCACATAAAAATGATAACATCATTCGTACGTACGTGTGAACTATCACCTCCACGAAACGATGTGATTTGTTATTCTTCACTACATCAATTTTATAGTTCTAGTAAGATAATTTAAATGATTATTATTATATTAATTATGAAATTATAAATATAGAAACATAAAATAATAATTAACATATTTTCATATTGAATAATGAAAAATGAAATGCTACCCATGTGTGTGTACCACCAATGGTCTCCATTATTATAATATTGTTCATTATTCATAACTATAATTAATGGGTTAATTTAAAAGTATAAATTATATATAAAAGTGATAATTAGTTCGTGAATATTAATCTGTATATGATAGAGTTATGACCTCATTAATTATTTACATCATACCATGTTTATTTCTGACATAATGTACCGAATTTTGACAAAGCATCTGACATGAACTCAAATATTCATGTAATTTTTTTACATGATAATAAGTGATATAAAAGTAATAATAAATCTGAAAATATTTATCAATAAATTTCAAATTATATTATGTTTTTTAATCAGTAGTATAAACATTGTACGTAATGAGTAGGACTCAAGGTAAGGGTCTTTTTAACTAAAGGCATAGTTTAAAATTTTTGATGATTTATTCTGATAAAGAATTATATTTAATATCAATGTAATCAAAATGGTTTTAAGGATTTATTTAAAGGGATAAGACTGTTTTAAAATTATAATTCCTTTCTAATGTTTTAAGGTTTTATGGGACACGTTCATTCAAAAATATATTTTTTTGAATATTTTCATTGTGTTTGAAATTTGGATTGATTATTTCAATAATATAGAAGTTTTTATCATATATTCCATGAATAGAATTATTGGATTTCACATAAATATCATGTATTGATGTTTACATTACATGTTTACCATATTATTTTAAAATAATGTGACTTTATTTATGTGTTCCTGATATTTAAAGATGACATGTGATTAAAAAGTAGAAATGTTATTTTTCCCTTATGCTTGTTCTATGTGTTAGGTTTATGTTATGTATCTTAGGAACTGTTTAAGTATATGGGTGATTCCATGATAAACAAAGGGAATGTGAGCCCAGGGTAGATGTCCAATGCATTGGGCAATGAAATGGATTTAAATGTTATGGTTTATACTAATAGATTTATGGAATATATTGTGATGGGTATTACAAATGTAACCATGTAGGTTACTTCATATATAGCTATGAACACTATAATGTAAGTATGATATGGATTCCACAATTTACCTTTGTGATTTATAATTTCTATAAAATCTTTCAATAATCATATGATTTAATGAGGTATATTAATTAGTAAATATTTTATGGGGAAAAAGTAATATTTTGAGAAATTAATTTCTTATGTTTAAAATATTCAGTGACTTACTATTTAATTTCATTTTTTATATCCTATAATGAGACTTTTTTCTCATCACATGTTTTTGAAATGTCTACCACTAGGAATAAGGATAATTAATAGAAATGATGAAGTCAGGATGAATGTTATGATGTTTTTTATCATGAAAAATAAATCATGTTTAATTCTGAAGAGTTTTATTTATCAAAATTGATTGCGAGTAGAGGTGCCCTCTTTTTAATATTTGAGTTGTTACGTAATATTAATGAAATAGTTAAATAAAACTTTAAACATTAAAAGATCCTCAATAAGAAATTATTATTTAACTCAGTATAATGTAATGTTTAAAGCAGGGGACATAATGAATAAAAAAAGATCTTGGTTATTTGCTAGATTATTTTGATTGTTTCGATCTATTTTGATTAAAAAATAAAGGGCATTAAAACTGGGATGTGCAAGATTAATGAAAAAACCCTGATGATCACCAGAAACTATTTCTAGTAAACATGGGATAGAAAATGTGATCTATTTCTAGTTCCAAAAGTTACAGGTAGAGATAGGGATGAATATAAACATGGTAGAAAAGATGTGAGAGGAAAATTTCATGTCGTAGAAAACAATGAAAAACATTAATACAACTTATATACAATGATAAACAGACATCATGTCTCTCATCAATGGAAGTGGATAGGGTTTTTGGGGAAGATAAAAATGATATGGAACATAGTCCTACTATACATTTTATACCCCTTCCGCAGTTAGAAAACCCATTTTTTAGATCATATGGGTGGGAACACATGTGAAAGTACTCCCAAATGTACACAACCATGTACCTAAGTACAAGAACATGGCCAGGTCATAGGGGTCTCACCTTGTGTGAGAGAAATAATATTAATATAGAGTTGATTGACACAGGGTCAGTAAAATTAAACATAGTAAGTTACATTGACACATTAATAAGGACACGACCTAGTCCTGAGTATCCTTGACATTCCATGTTGTCCTCCTGGACTAAGTGTACTGCTACATGGTTAATGAGTCATGTGTTGGATAGGACATGACCAAACGGTAGAGTGAGACCACACAACATGTGGTTCCCCTCACATGGTTTGTAACCCATGATGTCATTTGAGGAAAATTAAATTTTATATATCTCCACCAAATGAACATGGATTTTGGATAGTGAGTATCCTGTCTTCATTTTTTTCAAAAAGAACATAATGGTTCAAATAGTTTATTATTATTATATATGTTATAATATTTTCTAGGCATGGTGCTTTCTGAGGTGATTCCCAATTCCATGATTGATCTGAACAAATCAATAGAAACTACTGGGTGGTACCCCCCAATAGAGTTTGGTAGGTTGATGGATCCATGACTAGAGTTGAAATTCGATGTTGTACCAATGGGTGGTTCCATGTCTTCTGAGAGGAGGTCGTGATTGGATAGGGTGATGGTTCTCGATGTCTATAGTGTAAATCCTCTATCATACCTTAGAATGAGTCATCAACCATTAGAATGGGTCCCCCTATCATCATGGTGACTTGTTGCCTTCCTTTAAAGTGGAAGCTCTATCTCATATAGTGTGGATAATCATGACCACAAGAGTGAAACCCACTCTCTGCTTTGGAGACGATCCTCTACAGATACTATCAGAGTGGAACCCCATAGAAGCACTGGTGAATATGACCCCTGCATTGAGGTTGTGGCCCCTCACATGTGAGGCATAGTGACCTAGAATTTCTTGTATTGGATGGCTATGTTTGGGAAGATGTGTGAGATTCTAGGTGTCTTTGATGGAATTTTGAAACTATTGTCTACTCTTTTTCTTTGGTTGAGCTGTGAGATGGTGACACCCTTACTCTCTCATTTTATATTATTGGTAATATGAATCTATATATTATTTTGTATCCAATTGTCGCATTTGGTTACTTCCCTTTCAAAAATGGTGATCACATGTGAGTTATTGAATATTCCTTCCATTTTTATCATCTTGTGGTTAGATGAGTCTACTCTCATACTATATGTGGAAGATACTGGTTTGGTATTTCTTCAAATCTACATATAAAACCCCTGATTTGTAGATAGGGTTAATTTAGCTATTGGTTTGGGTTGATTTGTTCTCTTTGGTTCTATCCTATATCAACGGTCTTTAAATTCCAATTGTATCACTTAATTCCCCACCTTCAATATCTTGTGTATCCTAATGGGTATGTATATACTACCCCCTTCATGGGATTTCACCACAAATATCATGTCTTATATTTAAGATGGATAGGTTAGTGGTGAATTACAAATATCTTTGGGATACCTTGTAATTTGGACAGTGTGTGGTTGTCATAGCTTAGATATATTGGGCATAACACTCTTAACTATTTTGATTACTTATTTTTTCAGGATGAAACATATTTATGGATGGGTATTTTATTCTTCCCCTTTATATTTCAATTTTAACTATCATACTCTTCCACCCACTATAGGTTATTCATAGTTGGTTTAATTTATATTTGTGTTTCATATTTTAATATTTCTCACATCACTTTTACATTGATATAATTGTGTGTGTTCATTGTACATTGAAAAATGATTTTATATGTTTAGATTTTCCTTCGACGATAGTTACTACAATTAACCTTTGGAGGTACTATTTGGGTAGTTAGGTATTGGGAAACACCTTGGTTAGTTTCATGATAACTACTGTATAAAATTTTTTATGTTATGTTCTTATTCTTCATCAATGGTCGTTGTTGAACCTATCTTTCCACCATATTCATTCTTTTGTTGGCTATCATAATACATGGATGATTCCATGAACCATATTGCAGATCTCTCTTTTAATATTGGGGATTAATAGAGGTCCCCACCATGATTAGCATGGTTGATATTCTTTCCACAAGAGATTAAATATTAGTAAACTTGTAAGGAGGTTAATCCCTCCAAGAATTCCCATCAAATAAATGAAACAACCCATAGTTCTTTTAGGAGGTAGTAGACTTTTGAGAAATGGATTTCTATACTTAATCCTTTTTTAATTTAATATTCCTAACAATTTCATTTTTAGGGTTTTGTTTAAGGAAACCAATATTTCTGTTTTTATATATTTTTGTTCATTTTTATTGTATCGCCGTTTCTCATTTAAATACATTTATTTTTCATACTCCATTCTTGTATTTACATTTACACACATTATTATATTTATATGAGATGATTTATCCTAGTTTTAACTATATTAACATACTCAATTCATTGTTTTCAACCATTTTAAACCATGTGGACCAATTTTTTTAGGGTGTATGATTTTATAATCAAACAAATTATATAGGTAGAAATTATTTTAATCACCATCAATCATGAATTTAGGGGGCATGACACTTATCACAAGGATCTCTCACCTCCCAAAATTATATTTCATGATTGATAATTGAGATAAGTCAAGTTATAAAGTCTTGGATAACCTTAGTGGCACACATGGAAAGTAAAACCTTTGTTTATTCAGTTATCATAGACTAATTGCTAACAACTTCGTTTTTGTAGCTTGACGTTCTCCTCTGATGGATCACTAGTTGTGGAAATTCCTCCTCTATTGGTTACTATTTTTTGGATTTGGATATTTCTTGATCCATTTGGGACTCACTAATTTGATCCACAAGTCCGTAATAATGTTGGTGTTCCCAACAATTCCCATGTTTGTGGCTAATCACTAATGCAATATGTGATATGAAATGATGATCAGAAAAGGTTGCTGATGGTCCCAATGCATGACCAATGATATGATAGGGGAGGATAATTGTATGGGTTTGAATGAAAAATAATTTAGTGGTTCTGTCAGGTGAATTCACTCTGGGAGGCCATGATGGATTCAAAGCTTTCATGGGTGTCTAAGACTTCCTATATCTTTTGAGGCTACTCTTAAATGCACTCACTAATGGCACTATTTTTTTGAATATTTATTTTCTCTAAATCACTATGTTTATTCCCCTTAATCCCTTCTAGTGTATTCTCTTTACACCTCTTGTCTATAATTTTTCTTTTTAATTTAATAAATTCCTTTTGGGGCATTAATTGGGTGACTAATTCATGACAATTATTTTATAATAAAAGGAGTATGTTTCCATTGAAACCAGGCTTTAATTAAAAAATTCATTAAAAACATTTAATAAAAGACAATGTTTGGTTGGAAACATTTTTATACATGTTTTACGAAAATTTTAATTTTTTGTATAGTTTCAAATTTTAGTAATATTATTCATAATCAATTTTTGTGAAAAAATTTATTATTGGCTTATTACTAAATTTTTTACCCTGAGTCTTTCATGTAATTTTTTTATACCCCAATTCATAAGAATATTCTAAACCAATTATTTCATAATAATATCTACTAATATTTATTGATTAAAACCTAGGGCATTTAAAATGAACGAAACTTTAAATGGGATCTTATTAAAGCTGTTATTGAACAAATAAACTTTTAAAATGATTGAGTCAATATTTTTGAGACAATATTTAATGACAACCACAATATATTATTTATACCTTATATAGATGTATTAGTAACTACCTAATATATTTTGATGTATTTATTCAATTTAATATAATATTTTTTAATCAACTCTACTTCTTCATATAATTTTTTTAAATGGAAAAATTCTATTTTTATTCGGTTTTAAAATTTTATTAGATTAAATTTAAATAAAATAATTTAATTCAGGTAATTATAAAAAAATCAAAACTGATATTGAATACAAAAACATAGGAAACATATGAGTGTTTTTACATTAAAAACCCACATTCTAATCCTTTCAGCAGGATTAATTTCTAATAAATTTCTACCACTACTGTTAATGGAATTTGGAAAAATGGACTTCATATTTTGAATGATAATAATTTATAATTTCAAATGTGGTCAAAAAAGTTTTTAACAAAAATATTTGTGAAGGTAACTTAAATAAATTATAACTATTGGGATAAAATTAATATTATCATTAGTGTAAACCGTAAATTCAAGCTCCTTAATGACCAACCCACTCGTTCAAAACCCCTTTTATGTAAATTATTCAGACATTAAACCTACAGTTATTTTGGGTTTCTTATTTATATTTTATCTAAATACATGGGTTTGGCAATGTTGTTTTCAAAAATATAATGTGAGTCCTTTCTCTCCCCTATAAAAAGGCCACCACATATTCCTCTTCCATACACCTCAAAAAACAATTAGGCTTTTCCAATATCTATCGAATACACTTCCTGAAATCCATACCTTCCAGTTGAATCATCCCATGTGGAATAAATATATCCAAGTAATTACATTGGGGAAAACCAAATAGAGTTACCCATAGAAGAGTTTACGTCCTCCCTTAATCTCCATTATCTTATATTCCTTCTCCACCCCTACACTCTACCTATTCAATGTTTATTGAAAAAACGTATACAAAATATAATGATATGTTATTATGATAATGGTTATATCTAAACATACTCACAGTTCAATTGAATGGGTAATGAAAATATTGTTAATGAGTTTGTTAAACTACCACCTCATGAAATGATGATTGTTCTTCCCAACATTACTACCTACCATCATGGGAATTTTGATGTAGAATATGTTTATATATGATATATATATATTATAATTATTTTTTCATTAATAGTTTTTAATTACATTTCATCACATATCTTCATAATTTACATTTTGTGTAAGTATGAAAATTTTGATTGAGAAAGTGTAGACTACCCCCCCCCCCTCAAATGGATGTGATTAGTTCACATGGTATGTGGAATGCATTTATAATTGGATTAGTAAAAATGAATTTTATATATGGCATAATAATGTTACTATTATGATATATAGATATATTATTTACTTTTTTGTACATTTAATATTACGAATAAAAATTGAATAAACGTTCCTTCATACGTACAACCTACCGTCTCCACGAATAGTGTATTCCATTTTATACATATATTTTATATATATTATTATAATACAAATAAAATGAATATAAATTATATTTTTATTGTGGTTTATATTGTAGAAATCATTAAATATGTATAAGGTCCAAATATATAACATATTAAGAAACATGAGAAAAACAAAGCGAATATTACATGAAATGAAACAATAACATTGAATTGTTATCCTAAAAGCTGTATAAAGTCATACTAAAATCATATATAGTTGTATATATAATAATATAGTTATGTGATATATGTATATAAAATATATTTATTATACCCGAATCTTGTATGACTACGATGGGATTCAAGACATAAGGTAAGGTAATTGAATATCTCTTTTTTATTTCTATGTGATATAAGATTTATTCACCACCCATTCCTTTAGGGTGGGGTGTATAATAACAATGTATTTAGTATATGATTATTATAACTAAATATATGGGTATTAAAATATACATTTTATTATCTTTCTTTGGGCTATTTATGTTTCCAAATTTTCTGAATTTTTAAATTAATTTTGTCTCAATTTTCATTCTTCAAGACACATGCCATGTCATGCACCATTATTTTTACATGAAGTGTATGAAATGCCTCTGAAATGTTATATCTTCAATTTTACTCTATTAATTATATTTTAATATTCCATTAAATTAATATTAATAAATGGGTAGTATGGTTCAATGTCATCATGTGTTAAAAGCTTATTGAAACATTCTCAAAACATTTCTGGATTGTTTATGAATATACATCCTTTGATGAAATATTATGATCCATCACCCCTAAACACACAAGAAGTTTCTTATCCTCATTTAATTACTAATATATTCTTGAATTATAACCATTTTTACACTCATTTGTACATAAAATATTTAATAATGTGGGTTTTAAGAAAACAAGTTTTCACCACTCTCTTAGGCCAAAAATCTATCTTCCATCATAATAATGAGTACTAAACAATTCCAATCAAAATATATTGTTATCAAATGATCATTAAAATACATTTTTACCTATTTTTTCATTATATGAAAAAATTCAAAAAAATTATGAATATTCTTATTATTTCTTGGTTGAGTAAAATTTATAATGTTATTAGGGTGAACAAAAAATGTTCGGAATGTATGAATTTACCCACCATAATTACCTAGAATCATCCAGTAAAAAATTAATTTTTTAAAATAAAATATTTTCAAAATATTAAGAAAATTAATATTGGAAAAGGGTATTTAAATAAAAAAAATATTGAAAATTATTATTTTAAAAAAATGATACAGAAGATTTTCAAATATTCAATTATATGTTTTGTATATTTTATTTTAAAATAAATGGATTTCAATTATTTCAAATATTAATATTTATGTTTTCAAATTTTTTATTTGAAAATATTTTTAAAATTGTTTTGCGGCATAATTTAAAATCATTCAAGGAAAATATTCTTTAAATGGTTTCATGTTTCTTTAATAAGTATTCAAAGAAAATGTTTTCAAGATTCCATTATATTTTTTAAAGGAGAATTGTTTTAAAATAGTTTTTATGAATTATTTAGAAGTTTTCATGTTTATTTTTATGAAACATATTTAAATATATTTTATGATTTAAAAATTATTTTCCAAATAATAATGGTATTTTCCTCAAGAATGATTTTAAAGGATACCTAAAAAATGTTTTCCAGATAAGATGACATTTTTTAGTGTAACTCATGACTTTATGAGAAATGATCCAAAGGTTCCATTTATATATTTTTTAATGGTTTATGTTTTGATGCTGTAATATTTATGAAAAACTCTTTCTTTTTCATATGATATAGGTATATGATACCCATTTATCTTCCAGTGTGTATATTTTTATGAAATATATATCTCTTTAGTAGATTATGTGATGATTTATGCTTATGAAATCCGCTTCATTTCATGGGTTATTCTTGGATGAAATGATTATGAAACTGATATATCTTTCATAGGTTGTGATATGATTTAATTTTTATGACAACCATTTCATTTCATGGTTTAGTATATGATGTTTATGAAACTCATCTCATTTTATGTGATAAGTATTGATGAATATTTTATTATTTGGTGGCACATGTACGTATGATTTTATTATATAATGGGGGGGAGATATCATATTCCAATGTTTTGGGAAATGTTAATGGTTTTATATGCTCGTGAGGGTATATGGGAGGGAATTTAGTTCATTAAACAATAGGGTACATGGTAGGGAATATAAAACCCACAATAAGAGGGAATATTAAGCCCAAAACAAGAGGGTTAATGGGTGGACATCACAAGATTGAAATAAGTGGGTACACGAGAGGGAATCCCAAGCCCAAAAAGAGTACATATGTTATTATCTGAATCCTAACATGTTCTGGAGGCCTTGGTAAGTGTAATTGTCATATTAGTTTTTGTTATTATGTGTGCGCCAAAAATTTCATGTCTTATTCCTTTTATATGCTAATGTTCTTGTCTCTCTTATTATTCAAGTCTCATGAAATTTCAATCATTATTCCAGGATTCATGCTTATTATCTTTGATATGTCATTAATTATCATCAAATTTCATGATCACATTATCCTGCCCTTATGCCCATGTTAATTCTTACATATCACACTTTTTACCCGTATTGAGCATCATAGGTAACCCCATTTTTTGTTTCCTTCCTTAGTATATGAAGATATGTATTATGTTTGGTGGGTAAAAGATGGGTTATACTCATTAAGAACCAAATGGTAGATAATATATATCAATCATGTTTTATTTTTTAAATTTCCATTTTTATAAAGTTTATAAACTAATATAATTTTTGGGAATCTATTGGTGAAATTTTTTATGTATATGCAAAAATGATATAATGTATTTGTATGTTAGTATTGGGTTTTTATAGTTGGTATCTTTGGTAATTCATATTAATCCTTTGAAAAATATGATGATATAACATTAGTGATACACTAAGGAACAATTCTAATGATATTTGTAGGGTAGTACCTAAGGAGAAGTATAAAAATGAGTTAACGTTGAGGGAAATTTACTGAATTTTGGTAAAGGATTGAGTAAGTGGTTTCCATGAAATAAATCCATGTGTGTATACTACATGTGTTTGTGGTTCAACAATAAAAGTATATAGGTATACCATCTCTGATATGGTCTGTTGTTCAAGACATGGGATATCCTAGTACATAATAACAGGCCTTTCAACACACTAGATTTGACACTCCCATGGAATATGATTTGGGAATTCAGAAACTCTTTACAAGCCACCATGATGCATTTAAAGAGAATGCAAATATGAATAACCTAGTATAACCCTATTTTTTCATCAATAGAAAATTTTTTGTCATTATTTATATATCATATATGTAATTTTCTATTATTGTGTTATTTTCTTCTTTTGTGTTTGCTTATCACCCTATACATTATTGTTTTAGTAAATTCTATGTACACCAAGGAATATAGTTAATATTGAATGTTTCATGTGTGGAAAATAAGAAAATCATTAAAATTTATTTCTGAATAAAAAATCTCATAAATAGAGTAGATAAGATTCTATGAGTATTGGTTATAATTTTGTAAGACAAATAGTTCAGAAATGGAATATGAATGACATGTGATGTTCTTCTAGTATTGTTTACATGAAACCTAGGAAGAATGATTATATTGAGTTTTTGTAACCTAATGAAAAGATTCATATTTCATATTATTGGAATGAATTATAAGGAATAAGTCGATGAAGCCAGATTAATGGTTTATGAATAATGTTGGATGAATGAAGTATTTATGATTTGGAATTAAATGATTATGTTATGTGAATCATGAAATTTATAAGCATTTATAGAATACGTTTTCATTATGGATGGAAAGGGATATAGTGAATGGTGATGAATACATAGAAATGTTATATTTTAATCAAGGATAGGTAACACGTAATGTGATCAAGATTTTGAAAAAATTGTGTTTCGATTAGATAAAGAGATGATTGATTTGTATAAAGTAAACTATGTTGCACTGATTTCCTGAGACCAAATTATTGATTTGTGAAAAATGTGATCCATGACACCATAGATAAAGATTTAAAAATCATGGATTCTAAGAATATATCCAATAACCATTTGAATAGGTATTCATTCTTGTCTTTCATAAGGATTTCTAATAATTAAGGTTATTACCATGTTATAAGAGGATTTATGATGAGGGTATTCCCATGTTTTGAATGTATCAAAAAATATTTAATTTTTAATATACATGGGATGGTGTTAACATGATTTAGTTTCATTATTTCTAATGTTTTAATATTTTTAATTTATAAGGGTTCTAAGGTTAAACATTTATTGGACGTTGAAGTTATACATCAGATGATGGTTGTGATATTAATGTATTATCTCATCACAATTGGATTTATGCATATTGGATAACCTTCTATAAAAAATAGTGTTAATGGTATCTTATGAGGGATGGGATGACTAATCATGAAATTCATAATCTATTAGTCCTCTAGGAATGAAGAATTATAATTCATTTTTTTAGAAATATGTGAATTGGGAATTGGTCAAGACATGACAAGATGGCGAGACATTAATTATGAAAGCAAACGAAATCAAGTATAATTTTTATGAAAATTATTCAACCCCAGGGAACAGATTTTGAAACTGAATAAGTTATCTTTGTACATTCTTTTTATATGAATCTAATAGTCCCATAGTTGATCAAATATTATTGGTTTTTTGATTTTTATCATTCTCATGATCAGGTTCTCTATCACTGTCCTCTAGAACTTGACACTTATTTTTCTCATCTATGTCGATGTTTTCACTTTCCACATTTGTTCTCCAACATGAAATATAAGCTATGTGTTACTATTGAAAACCGTAATGGATTCAAGTTCAGTTTTTAACAAACATTTTAATATTAAATTTTATGATATGGGCTTATATGAATTAAACATAAAAGTGTTAAAACAATGATGACATAGATGAATTCATGGGTTTAAATTTATTTTATAGAGGTATAATGTAACTCTATGAGTTTTTTTTAAAATTTTATTATTCTAATAAAATCAAAATTTTGGATATTTTTCATTTCTCTCAAAACAAAAAATAGTTTACTTATATTATAATACTATATTTTTCTCATGTTATAGAAAACAACAAGTTTTAGTTTCCAAAAGGGAATGAATGTTGGGCTATGTAGTCCTCGAAAGAGTTTTTAGCCATTGAGAAGATTAATATTAGATGGAAATATTCCATGGTTCAAAAACACTATGAAAGGTCAGAGTGGGAAGTAGATACTATAGAGGAAATAATCAATAATGGGGGTGGTGATGGGTATGAATTTTATGATATGTAGTTGTTTTTTTAGACATGATGTTCTTGCTTAATGTGTTGGTTTTATTAATAAATGGTCAGAGGTTTGCCTCTGATTGAGCGTTCCTAGTATATTATTAAATTTTTATAATATGATATTATAATATATGAAAATTCTATTATATTTATGGTCATTAATATTATTAAATAACAAATAAAAATACAAGGTTCAATTGATTAGTTAAAAATGTATTAGAAATTAATATAATAACCACATTAATATAAAGGGAATGTTTTTATTGAAAACTATTTTTATTCTCACAATCCATTTTTATGTAAATAAATCCAATTAATTAAAATTAGTGAGTGATATTAATTTATATTTATATTATATTTCTATTAAAACAATATATTCAACTAATAGGTTTGATAAACTTATGATAGTAACAATCCCAATTTGACACATAAAAACATTTATTTTTCATAATGCACTTTTAATGCCTTTTAAAAAAACATACATTAAATATAATTTTTTCACTTTTGTAATTATTATATATAAAAATAAACTTAATATTTAAATTAGGAACATAAAATTTATGTTATGTTGATTTTTTTTTTAATTTTATATGATGCTTAATATTTTGAGAAATAATGAAAAATTATAAATATTATTCCTTAATATCTTCTTCATCAATTTGTTTTTGTAGTTTAGTAAATAGTTTTATTAATTCTAAAAAAAAATTAATTAAATTTTTATCATTTAATACAATGTTAGTAAAATTAATAAATTTAAAAATGAAATATATTATAAAATCATTACAAAAGTTTTGAAACTTTTACATGAAAAACCTGTACTATCACTCTTTATGCAGAATTAAATTTAAAATAATTTTTCAACTTATGTGTATGGAATTCTAATCAATTTATTCAATATTTTGAATTAGGATAAATTATAAATTATAATAATTTTAAATTATTTTTTACTGAAAATATTTTCAAGATTATTTAAAATTAATATGAATTATTAATGAAAAAATGAGATTAATAAATGACTAAACCATAAACATAAGGGCCCAAATGACCTGGAAAATTATCCAAAACCAATTGGATAGACATTAATCAAATGTGAAACATCTATTATTTTTATAGGTTTATTTTTTATAGATTTTTAATTCTAAGAATATGGGTACACCAAACTTGTTTTCAGAAATAAAAGGGAGTCCTTTCCCTCCCATGGAAAAGGCAACCAACTGTTCATCTTTCTCACATCTCCCAAAACACCTAGATTTCGAAAAAATCATCTCAATACACTTCCAAAAATCTATACCTTCCTTCTTGTATCCTCTCATTGGTAACAAGGAAATCCAATAAATCCCCTTGGTGTAAAAAAAAAGGTTTTACCCAAAAAATATGTAAAATCGTCCCTCAAACTCCTTTATCATATTTTTATTCTCCTCTCATCTACTATCCTTATTATGTGATTATAAAAAAAATAGTATCATGAATATACATAGGAGTTTTTATGATATGTTTTATACCTAATATTACCCACACATCCAACTAATGAGGATTTTTATTCTTTTTTTCCACCTCCCATGCTGGGAATTATTATTGACACGCTATTTATATATGATATATTTGATAATTATTATTCCTTGAATATTGTATAATTAGTTTATCAAACCATATATTTATTCATTCCATTTGGTTTAAATATTATAATTTCATTTGAGGGAGTGTGCACTACCACCCCCTCAAAGCATTTTTAGTCATTCACATGCTACAAGAAATATTTAAAGGATGTATTTAGTGAACTTATATGATATATATTAGATAATAATGCTACATTAATGAAGACAACATTCATTCATACATATGAACTATTTCTTCCATGAACGATGTCTTCCATTACATACTTCTATATTATATATTATTATAATAAAAATAAAGAATAATATAAATGATATTTATTTCATGTATTACAATCTAGATATCATGATATATGAATATGTACCATATATATAACAAATAATGACTAATACGAAAAACAAAGAGAATGTTAACTGAAGTGCAACATTTACATTGAATTTTAAACAAGAGGGTAATACATTTTCATAATCAATATGGTATTTGATATAAAAATATTCTTTTCTGGAATATTTTTAATAAAATTATAATTATAATACATGATTTTTGTATGAGTATGATGTGAGTCATGACACAATGTATGTTAATTTCTTTTGACATCATTTTTGTGAGATACATGCTTTATTCATCACCCATTTCATTTGTGTAGTGTGTATACTATAACGCCCCGACCCTAGTTACCCAGAGTCGGTGCATTATTACATAACATTGGCATGATCACAAGAAAGATCAAATCTCGAAAGACCGATTGGTTTAGTAGCCTTGGAAACACTAGATATATTAATAAGTCTTACATTACATCATAAAATGAAAAACTACTACAACAACATATTGTCTCTACAGTCCACACTATTATCCCCTCATAATATCCCTGCAGGTCATTCATAACTTACTTCTTCACATCCTGGGAAAAATAAAACATAGAAAAGGGGTGAGCTCAAATGCCCAGTAAGGATAACAATATAGCGGAACATTCAAAATAAGCATAAACATTTAATGCAATGCATTACTAAAACAAAATAATTTTAAACTTGAACTTCAACATAGTATGGCAAAAGTAAAATTAAATAATTCCATTTACTTATTCACATGGATATTCTACTAATCGAATAATCACATGCAAAAATCAATAACCACTTTCATAATGTTGGAATGCATAATGCCAGACTATCATAACCACATAGTCAAGGCCTCGTTCCAAGACTACAAAAAAGATTTTTCCAAGGCCTTGTGCCAAGACACTAGTTTGTCTCATGAGACCTACCGATGCATCGAGGAGCTATAGCGGGCTCCACCCGTCACATATTAAGTCTAATGCATTCCCATATGAAAAGGTTTAAAGATAACATAAACATTCGTATTAAAACTAGCATATGAAATGTTATAAACTATGAATGGTATAAAAATAGCACATCCACAGTCAAACATATCACAAAACCTTCAATACAATATAGAAGTTTTGTATCATAATAAATCAACTTCAAATAAGCGTAAAATCTATCAAAGGATGTTGACATAGATGAAATCAAAACACTTTTTAGAGAAATATCTCTTTCTATTTTTGAAATCATTTAAGAGCCATATAAAATAAAAAAATTTCTTGAAAATATTCTTATAAGCTTGTAATGAAAGCTTTGAATATTTTATAACGGCGGAAAATAACCGCACCCGCCGTATAAGTTAAAAAAACATTCTTACCTTAATTCTGTCGAAAAGGTTAAAAAGGACCTTGTTTTGAAAACGAAAGAAAGATTCCTCTTATAAAAAGTAAAACAAGGGTATAAATGACTTTAACCCATATTCTTGTAAAAAAAATTTGAAGTACATTTTGAAGAAACATGGATGTGGATGATAACGAAATCCCAGTAGATTATTATGTATAAACAACCTCGGATAATGAAGAGATTGTGAAATAACCCTTACCTTGTACTTTTCCTTGGTTGGGGTAGGTTAACCTCCTGTATAATGGTGAAATAATTGTTATTAAATTATACAATAATCATATACATTAATATGATATCATATATGATCTTTTAATATTGATTTGATAATAATATCTTAGTATTATCGTTGTTTCGGGTGTTAACATACTTGTTTTATTTTATATGTTTTGTTACGTAAGACATGTTGGTAAAGGATATGTTTTATATTATTCATATCCAGAATGATATCAAGTCCTTAAACATCATTTTTAAATCATCAAATGATAATTATACTTGAATGGATACGATGGAGAATGAATCTCATCGCGTTCGTGGAGACGGTAGTCCGTACGTACGCACGAGCGACAATATCATTCTTTTGATATTAAAATAATATATAAATGGATGTTATATCATATATAAAGAATTATTAACATGTTATATTTATTATTTACATGAGTTACACATCATTATTATACCCATCCAAAAAATATTATATGGAATAACAATTACACCACGACGTGGAGACGGTAAGCCGTACGTACGCACGTATGGTGAAATGTTATTCAAAGGGAGGATAGAATACTGAATATGGTTGTACCATATTTATAATAACATCACAGTATATATATGATACTGGATTTATTATTTTAGAATGGTAACAACAAAGGAAGAAGAAGTGGAAGAAGAAATGAACTTAGAAAAGGGTGGTGAAATCATTACCTCTTCTTCGGGTTCTTCCTTTTGATTTGATCAAAAGGGCTCCTTAGGATGGCATTCTGATCAAACTAAGGCCCCTAGGATGTAGTGAGGGATGTTGGGAGAGTATTTGGGCAGAGTTTTGCCGAACCAAAAGGCTTTTAAGATGTGAAGAAATGAGAAAGAGGAGTGCCCTTTTATAAGAGGGGTGATGGGAACCTTTGGAAAAGCTAGAGATATTAGTTTATAATAATTTCATATTCGGTTTCCAGTGGCTCCAAATTTGACTATTCAAAGGTTAAGGTGGGGATAGGTCTAAAACCACTCAACCAATAGAATTTAGACAGGTTTGGGTACTTATATTAACCATATCTTTAAGTATTAACTCTAAGTTAATTAGTTTCACTTTTACAATTTCCCTTTGTATTTTTATATAATATGGTTAATAAACTTACTATATACATCCAAGCGACCCCCAAGTGGTCCATTAATGATGAACCTATCATTATATAAGTCTCTTGGCCGAACCTTAGATTTTTAGGAATTTAATATCAATTAATAATATAATATTTGTTTTAAGAACTCTTTTATGTCAATTTTGACACTATTCAATAGTTGATATTTGTGAAACTCATAACAGATTGATTACTTCGAACAAAGTTAATTAAATCAATCCTAATATTTCATATTATCCTAGAAAATTAGTTTAATTCATTAAAAGTTTCATATTATATTTATTTGGGTATTTATAATATCAATTATTTTAATTTTTCACTATTATAGTAATTACTGCATCATCATTGTGTCATAAATAAAATAAATTATTTAATGTCTAAAAATTATAAATAAAATATAATTATCTAGGAAATCTTTTTATCTTTCTAATTAATATTTATAATCTAAAATACAACATATATAACCCTATGTAACAATTGTTTTGCTAAAGATATATGCTTGTATCATTTTTGTATTCATTTTAACATAATTAAAATAAAGTGTCATTATCACTTACAAGTGGATCCATGGGGTACCAAAATCGACCCAAAGATGCCCATGGTCGACCATGTATCAACCAATAGGGTTAAGACACGTTTTAGGGTAATTTAGTATTATTATAATATTATTTTTTAACCCTTATTTACCGGATTTACCCTTAACCATGGTAAATAAAATATTTACCGCAGTAATTATTCAAAATGTCTAAAAATAAAAGTTACCTATTTAAACAATTTTAACATCCTGATTCCAAATATGGAATCCATTTTTCTAAATTCAAAACACAGAAGTGGCAGAAATTAATTTAAAATTAATTTCCGCTGTCAAAACAAAAAGCGTGTTTTTAAGAGATAATAACTATCAAAAGATTGACACTTGTTTATGTTCGGTTTAATTGTAAAATTATGTCCAATGACCAAAATTATATTAAATGGTAAAAATATATTCTAAATATACTTTAAAACCACTCAAATTCATAATTTATCACTATTAATTATTTTGATTAAAAAAGTTGTTTTTAATTAAAATTTAGTAATTTTCACTATTCATCAAAATATGAAAGTTATCCGAAATGTACCAAAATTTCACCTTAGGCTAAATTCGATATTCCGAATCCAAAAATGAAGTCCATTTTGAAATATAAAATATATATAATTTCAAAAAGTAGGTATTACTATTCATAACGGCTAGTTTGATTGGTTATGGTGTGTTAGAACTCGGTGTTGCGTACAACACACGCTATCACATTATTCAAAGAGAAGCGTACCGTAGAAGCTTGGGGTGTTACATTCTCCCCTCCTTCAAATAATTTCATCCTCGAAATTTCTAGAATACTTATCACATGAAAAGACTCGGGTAGTTCTTCATCATAAGTTCCTCGGGTTCCCACGTCGCCTCTTCCATCTTATGGTTTCTCCACAAAACATTTACCAGACGCGTCGTCCGGTTTCTCAGTACTTGTTCTCTCGTATCAAGAATCCTGACGGGCTCTTCTCAATAAGACAGATCAGGTTCCAGTTCTAATTCCTCATAGGTGAGTACATGCGTTGGGTCAGGCATGTATTTCCTCAACAGAGATACGTGGAACACATCATGAACATTAGAGAGACTTGGCGGCATTGCCAATCGGTAAGCTACAACCCCAATTCGTTCTAGAATTTCGAAAGGTCCGATGTACCTGGGACTCAATTTACCTTTCTTACCAAAATGTATGACTCCCTTCCATGGAGATACCTTCAGGAAAACATGATCACCGATTTGAAATTCCAAATCCTTCCTTCGATTATCGGCATAGCTCTTCTGCCTACTTTGAGCTACTTTGATGTGATTTTGGATTACCTTCAACTTTTCCACCGTTTCCTCCACCTGTTCTGGGCCTACAAGTTTTCTTTCACCAACGTCATCCCAACAGGTTGGTGTACGACATCTCTTCCCGTATAATGCTTCTTATGGTGCCATCTGAATACTCGAATGGAAGCTATTGTTATAGGAAAATTCTACCAGTGGTAAATATTGATCCCACATACCCTGAAAGTCAAGTGAGCAAGATCTCAACATGTCTTATAAGGTTTGAATAGTCCGTTCTGATTGTCCATCTGTCTGAGGGTGGTAAGCAGTTCTCAAATGAAGTTCAGTATCCAGGGACTTCTGAAGACTTTTCCAAAATCTTGAAGTAAAACGGGGATCACGATCAGAAACAATCGAAAAGGGTACTCCATGAAGTCTCACGCCTTCATTAATATATAGTCTTTCTAGACGTTCCAGGGGTAGATCTTCTCTTATAGCCAGAAAATGTGCTGACTTGGTAAGACGATCAACAATAACCCATATTGCATCGTTCCTTCTAGGAGTCTTTGGTAGCCCCATGACAAAGTCCATCGTAATATTGTCCCATTTCCACTCCGGTATGGGAAGAGGTTGCATGACTCCTCCAGGCTGTTGCCTTCCAGCTTTCACTTGTTGACAAACCATACATCTTGACACAAAATCAGCAATCTCCCTCTTCATGTTGTCCCACCAAAAATGTTCCTTCAAATCTCTATACATTTTGGTGCTCCCAGGGTGTATAGAAAAATTGGAACTATGAGCATCATCCAGCAATTCCCTTTTTAGATCAGGTATATCGGGAACACAAAGTCTCTTCCCAAATTTCAAAATTCCATCTTCATACACAAAGTCTCTCAATCTCCCATCATTCACAGCTTTAATCTTCTTTTTAAATTCATCATCATCGGTCTGAGAACTCTTAATCCTTTCTAGTAAAGATGGTTTGGCAACCATTTGAAAAAGCATTGGTGTTTCACCTTCCCTGGTTATTCCCATGTCCATCTTCACTAGATCCGTGAAAATTGGATCCCTTTCAATTCTCATCATGTTCAAAACTCCATGGTCTTTTCTGCTCAAAGCATCTGCCACCTTGTTTGCTTTCCCCGGGTGGTAGTGTATCGTGAAATCATAATCCTTGAGTAATTCAAGCCATCTCCTTTGCCTCATGTTGAGTTCTTTTTGTGAGAAAATATACTTCAAACTCTTGTGATCAGTATAAATCTCACATTTTTCACCATAGAGGTAGTCCCTCCATATCTTCAAAGCAAAGATCACAGCTGCTAACTCAAGATCATGAGTAGGATAGTTTTGTTCATGAATTTTCAACTGTCGTGATGCATAGGCAATAACTCTATCATTCTGCATAAGGACACAACCAAGTCCTTTGTTTGATGCATCACTATAAATAACGAACCCATCATTCCCTGATGGTAGAGTCAATATAGGAGCATTGACTAATCTTTTCTTCAGTTCTTCAAAACATTCTTCACACTCTTTTTTACAAACAAATTTTACCCCTTTAAGTGTGAGCTTCATTAATGGGTTAGCCAATCGGACAAAATTCTGGATGAAACGTCGATAATAACCTGCCAAACCAATAAAACTGCGTACCTCAGTTATACTCGTAGGTGCTGGCCATTCTTGGATTGCCTTGGTCTTAGAAGGATCAACAGAGATTCCATCTTTAGAGACAATATGGCCAAGAAAAGAAATCTCCTGAAGCCAGAATTCACACTTGCTAAACTTCCCATATAATTCATGCCTCCTCAAAGTCTTCAAGATAATGCGCAAGTGATTTTCATGATCTTCGTAGTTTTTGGAGTATACCAAGATATCATCAATAAATACCACCACAAATTCATCGAGATACTCCTTGAAAACTCTATTCATCAGATCCATGAATACAGAGGGTGCATTAGTCAGTCCAAAAGGCATTACAGTAAACTCGTAATGCCCGTACCTGGTTCGAAATGCTGTCTTCGGAATGTCTTCCTTCATTACACACAACAGATGGTATCCAGATCGAAGGTCAATCTTTGAAAAGTATTGAGCTCCATGTAGTTGGTCAAATAAATCATCAATAAGAGGTAGGGGATACTTGTTCTTTATCGTTATAGCATCGATCTCCCTGTAGTCGATACATAACCTCATAGATCCATCTTTCTTTTTAACAAAAAGAACAGGGGATCCCCATGGAGAAACACTAGGGAGAATAAATCCCTTATTACTCAATTCCTCTAGTTGTTTCTTTAGTTCAACTAATTCTACAGTGGCCATTCTATAAGGGGTCTTCGATATAGGCCTTGATCCAGGAATTAAATCAATGGAAAACCCAACTTCGCGTTCTGTAGGATGTCAAAGTAAATCTTCCGGAAATACATCTAAAAATTCTTTCACAATAGGTACATCCTCTATTTGAACATTCCTTTCCTCACCGACAATTATTTCATTCTCTTCATCCCCAATAATTGAATTAAGTTGAGCTACTGGGGGTGGATCTAAATAAGAATTAGGTGGTGACGATTCTGCTCTAAAAATAAGGTGTTCCTTATCATTATCATCAAGAATCGTAACCTCTTTCTTCTTACAATAAATCTTCGCATCATAGTCCGAAAGCCAGTCCATACCGAGGATTATATCAAACTCAATCATAGGTATGACGATGCGATCAGCAGATAAAGAAAATTTATGTGCTCTAATGGGGACTGATTCACAAAACATTGCTGCAATGATACTTCCCTTAGGAGTTTTAACTGACAACACCCTTATTAAATCAAATTGGAAATATCTAATTTTCTTAGCAAACTGGGAAGATATGAAACAATGCGACGATCCAAAGTCAAATAATGCATTTTCTAAACTTGAGGAAACCATTAAATTACCTGCCACCACGTCTTTTGGAGCTTCTAC
Organism: Viscum album; assembly: GCA_963277665.1. Lineage (NCBI taxonomy): Eukaryota > Viridiplantae > Streptophyta > Magnoliopsida > Santalales > Viscaceae > Viscum > Viscum album. The sequence continues at coordinate 1,921,627,200 of OY728119.1, forward strand.
CTCTACAGTAGTGATAGCATAAGCCTGGCCTTGATCCCTTGGCCTTTTCTGAGGTAAGTTCTCCTGACGCTTAGGACATGCATTTTCATAATGCCCCATCTCCCTGCAATTGTAGCACTGAACGTTGGTAGCTTCCTTCTTCCCCTTGCAATCACGAGCTTGGTGGCCTTTTTCACCACACTTGTAACAGACTCCCATTCCCTTCAAGAAAGTACCAGGATGTTTCTTCCCGCATTTACCACAAGATGGATATTCAACCTTTCCCTTCTTCCCCTTATTTCCATTCCTAGATTGATCAGCAGGTCTCTTCTTCTCTTGCTTTGCTTTAAAGTCATAAGACTTAGAGAATTCCTTTTCGGTCTTGATAGCACATGAGACAATGTCTTCGTATGACGAAAAGGATTGTGAGACTAATGCTCGACGAAGAAATGGTTTTAACCCATCAAAGAAATGATCAATCTTACTTCTTTGGTTACATATATAATCACCAGCGTACCTTGCTAACCTTGTAATGTTAGCCTCATTATTTGTGACATTCTCATCCTCCTTCTGTCTCAGACTTAGAAATTGCCTTTCCATATCTGCTCGATGGTCGCAAGGAAAGTATTTTTCTAAAAACAGATCTTTGGACTCCCTCTACTCCATATTTGATACTTCATCATCTTCCTTCTTATTTTGAATCAATGACCACCATTGATCATCATCTCCAGTGAGGCGGTAAACTGCCATGATAACTTTTTCCCTTTCACTGCTCCCCAAATCCTGAAATATTTTCTCTAGGGAATTTATCCATTCCTCGGCTACTAAGGGATTTGTACTCCCATTGAACGTTGGTGGTTGTTGCCTCATGAATCGATCTAACATTGATCCTCCACGCTGCGGATTAGGGTGCTCCATACGGGTAAGGTTATTATTCATAACCTGAGTAAGTTGTCCCAGTATGGTGATTAGATGATTGGCACCAGTTGCATCACCAGCTCCACTATAATTATCTTGAGCAGGAGGGCAATCCCTACATGGAGTGCGTTCATTGATACAGTTTCCATTTCTTCCACTAGGCGCCATTTCTAAAAAATGGCATAAACTAGATCAGTTTATGAATCAAAATACATAATCCCATACTTATAAATAACTTAACATAAATTGAACTATTTATGGATATAATCCATAATCATAAGAATGTTTTCTTTGAGGAAGTATATACTCATAATCCCTTCAAAATGATTTGTAAAGAAAATGAGAGTTATCCTAAGCATATCCCCCGGGAGTGTCGTAACCAAGAGTGCAGCAGGCCCATTTTCGTGCACCAGTTCCCGTTCGAGTCTAGCTCAAAGCGGTGTTTTCGGGTTTTACCCATAGGTACATCTGTGCCAAAGCCGCCTCTACCTGCTCGTATCCAGATAGGGATGTATTGCTCGGAAAACTCACAAAATCTCTACAATACCAAAATTCTAGGAAGTTCTTCTATACTAATCCTCAAAGTTCATCTTAGGTCTACGTGCTCTAATCAGAGTTTATCTAAATCTAGCTTCCAAGGATTGTACTAAACCTCCTCTGATACCAACTGTAACGCCCCGACCCTAGTTACACAGAGTCGGTGCATTATTACATAACATTGGCATGATCACAAGAAAGATCAAATCTCGAAAGACCGATTGGTTTAGTAGCCTTGGAAACACTAGATATATTCATAAGTCTTAAATTACATCATAAAATGAAAAACTACTACAACAACATATTGTCTCTACAGTCCACACTATTAGCCCCTCATAATATCCCTGCAGGTCATTCATAACTTACTTCTTCACATCCTGGGAAAAATAAAACATAGAAAAGGGGTGAGCTCAAATGCCCAGTAAGGATAACAATATAGCGGAACATTCAAAATAAGCATAAACATTTAAGGAAATGCATTACTAACACAAAAGCCTTTTAAACTTGAACTTAAACATAGTATGGAAAAAGTAAAATGAAATAATACCATTTACTTATTCACATGGATATTCTACTAATCGAATAATCACATGCAAAAATCAATAACCACTTTCATAATGTTGGAATGCATAATGCCAGACTATCATAACCACATAGTCAAGGCCTCGTGCCAAGACTACAAATAAGATTTTGCCAAGGCCTTTTTCCAAGACACTAGTTTGTCTCATGAGACCTACCGATGCATCGAGGAGCTATAGCGGGCTCCACCCGTCACATATTAAGTCCAATGCATTCCCATATGAAAAGGTTTAAACATAACATAAACATTCGTATTAAAACTTGCATACGAAATGTTATAAACTATGAATGGTATAAAAATAGCACATCCACAGTCAAACATATCACAAAACCTTCAATACAATATAGAAGTTTTGTATCATAATAAATCAACTTCAAATAAGCGTAAAATCCATCAAAGGATGTTGACATAGATGAAATCAAAACACTTTTTAGAGAAATATCTCTTTCTATTTTTGAAATCATTTAAGAGCCATATAAAATAAAACATTTTCTTGAAAATATTCTTATAAACTTGTAAGGAAATCTTTGAATATTTTATAACGGCGGAAAATAACCGCACCCGCCGTATAAGTTAAAAAAACATTCTTACCTTAATTCTGTCGAAAAGGTTAAAAAGGACCTTGTTTTGAAAACGAAAGAAAGATTCCTCTTATAAAAAGTAAAACAAGGGTATAAATGACTTTATCCCATATTATTTTAAATTTTTTTTGAAATACATTTTGAAGAAACATGGATGTGGATGATAACGAGATCCCAGTAGATTATTACGTATAAACAACCTCGGATAATGAAGAGATTGTGAAATAACCCCTACCTTGTACTTTTCCTTGGTTGGGGTAGGTTAACCTCCTGTATAATGGTGAAATAATTGTTATTAAATTATACAATAATCATATACATTAATATGATATCATATATGATCTTTTAATATTGATTTGATAATAATATCTTAGTATTATCGTTGTTTCGGGTGTTAACATACTTGTTTTCTTTTATATGTTTTGTTACGTAAGACATGTTTGTAAAGGATAGGTTTTATATTATTCATATCCAGAATGATATCAAGTCCTTAAACATCATTTTTAAATCATCAAATGATAATTATACTTGAATGGATAAGATGGAGAATGAATCTCATCGCGTTCGTGGAGACGGTAGTCCGTACGTACGCACGAGCGACAATATCATTCTTTTGATATTAAAATAATATATAAATGGATGGTATATCATATATACAGATTAATTAACATGTTATATTTATTATTTACATGAGTTACACATCATTATTATACCCATACAAATAATATTATATTGAATAACAATTACACCACGACGTGGAGACGGTAAGCCGTACGTACGCACGTATGGTGACATGTTATTCAAAGGGTGGATAGAATACTGAATATGGTTGTACCATATTTATAATAACATCACAGTATATATATGATACTGGATTTATTAGTTTATAATGGTAACAAAAAAGGAAGAAGAAGTGGAAGAAGAAATGAACTTAGAAAAGGGTGGTGAAATCATTACCTCTTCTTCGGGTTCTTCCTTTTGATTTGATCAAAAGGGCTCCATAGGTTGGCTTTCTGATCAAACTAAGGCCCCTAGGATGTAGTGAGGGAAGTTGGGAGAGTATTTGGGCAGAGTTTGGCCGAACCAAAAGGATTTTATGGTGTGAATAAATGAGAAGGAGGAGTGCCCTTTTATAAGAGGGGTGAGGGGAACCTTTGGAAAAGCTAGAGATATTAGTTTATAATAAATCCATATTCGGTTTCCAGTGCCTCCAAATTTGACTATTCAAAGGTTAAGGTGGGGATAGGTCGAAAACCACTCAACCAATAGAATTTAGACAGGTTTGGGTACTTATATTAACCTTATCTTTAAGTATTAACTCTAAGTTAATTAGTTTCACTTTTACAATGTCTCTTTGTATTTTTATATAATATGGTTAATAAACTTACTATATACATCCAAGAGACCCCCCAAGTGGTCCATTAATGGTCAACCAATCATGATATAATTCTCTTGGCCGAACCTTAGATTTTTAGGAATTTAATATCAATTAATAATATAATATTTTTTTTAAGAACTCTTTTATGTCAATTTTGACACTATTCAATAGTTGATTTTTTTGAAACTCATAACAGATTGATTACTTCTAACAAAGTCAATTAAATCAATCCTAATATATCATAATATCCTAGAAAATTAGTTTAATTCATTTAATGTTTCATATTATATTTATTTGGGTATTTATAATATCAATTATTTTAATTTTTCACTATTATAGTAATTATTGTATCATCATTGTGTCATAAATAAAATAAATTATTTAATTTCTATAAATTATATATAAAATACCATTATGTCTGAAATCTTATTATCTTTCTAATGAATATTTATAATCTAAAATCCAACATATATAACCCTATGTAACAATTGTTTTTCTAAAAGATATATGCCTATGTCATTTTTGTATTCATTTTAACTTAATTAAAATAAAGTGTCATTATCACTTAAAAGTGGATCCATGGGGTCCCAAAATCGACCCAAAGATGCCCATGGTCGACCATTTATCAACCAATAGGGTTAATACACGTTTTAGGGTAATTTAGTATTATTATAATATTATTTTTTAACCCTTATTTACCGGATTTATCCTTAACCATGGTAAATAAAATATTTACCGCAGTAATTATTCAAAATGTCTAAAAATAAAAGTTACCTATTTACACAATTTGAACATCCTGATTCCAAATATGGAATCCATTTTTCTAAATTCAAAACACAGAAGTGGCAGAAATTAATTTAAAATTAATTCCCGCTGTCAAAACAAAAAGCGTGTTTTTAAGAGATAATAACTATCAAATGATTGACACTTGTTTATGTTCGTTTTAATTGTAAAATTATGTCCAATGACCAAAATTATATTAAATGGTAAAAACAATTCTAAATATACTTTAAAACCACCCAAATTCATAATATATCACTATTAATTATTTTGATTAAAAAAGTTGATTTTAATTAAAATTTAGTAATTTTCACTATTCATCAAAATATGAAAGTTATCCGAAATGTACCAAAATTTCACCTTAGGCTAAATTCGATATTCCGAATCCAAAAATGAAGTCCATTTTAAAATATAAAATATATATAATTTCAAAAAGTAGGTATTACTATTCATAACGGCTAGTTTGATTAGTTATGGTGTGTTAGAACTCGGTGTTGCGTACAACACACGCTATCACATTATTCAAAGAGAAGCGTACCGTAGAAGCTTGGGGTGTTACATATACTAACTATGGATTTATTATATAATTATTATAATAAAATTTATGGATATTTTAATACCCATGTTATGATTTTTCCTTCATATAGTTTATATTTCCATTGTTACCAAATCAGTAAAGTAATTTTGTCTCAAATTACCCTATTTGAGACAGAAGCCATGTAGTGCACCTATATTTTTACGTGATGTAAATATACTACCATTAAATTGATTAATTATTAATATAATACTTTTCATTATATTTTATTTTTTTTGTTATAAGATAATATTACATGGGGATTATGGTTCACTGTTTTCATGTGGTATGAGTTTATTGAAACAATATCATTGTGTTTTTTAGAATGTATCATGTTTATTTTTTATGTATTAAAGAAAAATGTTTTTCCAAAAACATTCTTGCATATTTTATATGTTTTCAAGGAAAATGGGTCTCAAAATTTGTTCAGGCTTATTTTATTATTTTTTATTGAATTTGGTTTTCAAAATATTTTCACTATTCTTTTATATTTTTTCATGGAAAATATTTTTTAATTTTTTTTCAAGATGTCATTATATGCTGTAATATATATTTTTATGAAAATTTTTATCATAATTAATTTTTTTAAACATATTTTTCCAATAAAGAAAATATATTTTCCTCATGAATTTTCTATAAAATATTCTTTAAAATGTTTTCCATATAAGATGAAATTAATTTGTGTTAATATTTCCTTTTTAAGAAATAATCTAAAGGGTCCATTCATATTCCTTCTCAAATGGTTTTTGTTTATGTGGAATGATATTTATGAAAACCAATTTCTCATTCAATGGATATATGTTAATGAATCTCATTCATATTCTATGATATTTGTGATTCTGAAAACCATTCATCTTTATTGGCATATACAATGATAAATTCATATTAAACATGCTTCCTTTCATTTGTTATTATAGGATAAAATCATTACGGATCGTGTTTATTTTCAATAGGTTATGATATAATTAAATGTTTATGATACCCATATCATTTCATGGGTTATGGTATGATGTTTATGAAATATATCTCTTTGTATTTGGTATGGTTGGATGGATTTTTTATTATCTTACAGCAAATGTATTTATGTTTTGATCATGTGATGGGTGGGAGCTATATCTCCCTCCAATGCATTGGGTAAATATAAATGTTCTATTGAGCTCAAGGGGGTTTACGATTGGTCATACCATCCCAAAAACAATAGGGTACAAGGGAGGGAATACCATTCCTGAAAAAATAGGGCATCATAAGATCAAAACGAATTGGTACACAGGTGGACATACTAAGCATGGAAAAAGAGGGTACATGGGAGGGAATCCCATGCCTGAAGTAGGTGAACATGTTCTTATCCTAGTACAAACATGTCATAATGGCCTTAGTCAGTATCATTATAATATGATTTTTTATTTTAATGTCTATGGAAAAAATGTCAGGTCTTATAACAATTATATGCATATTCTCTTTTTTTTCATTATGATTCATATCTTATGAACATCCAAATATTATTCCATGATTCTTGTTCATGTTTACTAATATTTAGGGTATGATCTTCTAATGTCATGATCATGTTCTCAAATATATATGACCAGGTTTATGTTTACATATCTCACATGTTTACCCATAATGATCATCATAGATCTCCCATTATTTTGTTTCCTTACCCATGATATGAATTGTAGTATTAGGTATGTTGTGTCTGAGAAAGGTGATAATCCTGAAGAATCTAGTGGGTGAAAATTTAGCTCACTCATATATCATTGCATACAATCCATGTTTCCATTATCACTACTCAAATAGAGAATTTTTGAAACAATTTATGAATTTTTAATTATACCACAAAAAGTATGCAATGTATAATTACAATAAGGCTGGTTTGTTATTGTATCTCTGAGTAACCATGTTAGGACTCATCTATTTCAATCTGCTTATCCATTCTTACAAAAATGTATGTATTATTTATTATTATCCAATGAACAATAATGGTGTAATTTTCATTACTAGTGGGCAGAAAATGTTATTTTTGAAGTGATATGATGTAGAATTTTAACCATACTAAATTGATATAGTCTATGATTAATTTTTAAATTTTCTTTTACTACTTTTTTCCATTGGAATTTATAAATAATAAAAAGGAAAAAAATATTCGGTTGAGTATTTTTATGGTAAAAAATAATCATTACTATATTGATGAATCCTATAATGGATAATTTGTAGTAAGGGGATGAATGTGAGGTTTGGCTTGAACATAACATTTGAAAATTAAATAAACCTCAAAAGTAAAATAATTGAAGAATGTAAATTTCTGATACAAAATTGATATTTTCAGGATCCAATTTCACATACATCCCTCATAGACACCATTTGACCATGAAGTAGTCACTTTATATAAGTATTTATGATTATAATGCATTATAATACCAATATAAGCCTCATTGGGATCTTATTTGTTTTATATTACACCCACCCCCCTCATCCTCAGAGTAATTTGATCCCATTTTGATTATTCCCTCATGGTTGATTTTTTTTTTCTATTTACCAAGTAGAGATGACAAAACTAATTCAAGCCTATTGATAAGAAAACTTATTTATTTTAAGAGAATTATCATAGTTAATGTTTTTAAATGAGTGATGGGAGAAAATTTATTGTGAGATAAATTCAGATATTGGTATATAATATAAGGAATTGTTTTGAAATAACAAATAAATTAATACAGATTATGGATATAAAAACTGAAAAAAGGTATGTTTTATTTACTTTTTATTATTTGTTATGGAAGGATAACTTTTTTTGTTTACTTGTAGTGTATTTTTCATAGTTTTAAGGCATGTTTCCATTTTTAAATGTTGTATTTTTTAGGAAAATAGATTGACATTATTTTTTATTGAGGACAAGACATTCAACATATCTTGGGGAATTTGATAAGATGAAGTTATATATATAATATTGATACATTTATTCATGGTTTATTCATTATGTATTAGATAATGTATTTGGTGTTGGGTTGTTTTCATTAGAATGAGGAAGTTTCTATTCAAAGGAATACATTTTTATAATTTTCAAAAACTAGATTTACACATTATGAATCATATACACAACATATAGACCTTATTCAAATCATACATATAAGGGTGTATAACAACTAGTGAGGCCCTTCTATGACATTATTATAGTACACGTCATGTACCATAAATAATGAAATAAAAACTATTCTGATTTCCTGGTATGTTTTCTTCATTACTATGCTCTGTACACACTAATAATTAAAAAATAGAAAAATAGAAATTCAAGCTTCCAATTTCTAGCACTTAAATATATCCTTCATGATAAATGAAGTCTTATTCCAATTCTAATTATGATTTTTTACATTATGAAAATTAAAATTTTAAGTCCATAGATTCTTATTCAAATATTATATTAACCATGTTTAATGATAAATGATGTAATTCAACCTATTGTATATGGTTTCCAGCATTATTAATTAATCCCTAAAATTTATCATCATAATGGTTACCACATTAATATCTTTTTAATTGCACATATCAGTCCCAAAAAAATTATTCTACTAATGATTACAATGATATACTGAGTGTGATAGACCAGTATCATCAACATCTACTTCAAAAACCTCTTTATCATTTGAATATCATACCCATGACTATTTCCACAAACAACTATATCTCTCAGGAATACAATGGTTAACTGAATATGATAGATCATTATCGATAGCTTTTACTTCATTCTTATCACCATTTTAAATAGTATTCTAATATTTTAAACAATTATGCATTTAGAAAACTCTTTAATATGATCTTGAGACAATAAATATTCAACATTATACACTATTATTTCATGAATAACATCTTGTATCATGAATTGTTTCATGAATTTGAATATGTTTAAGATAATATTTATCAACATCTAAAAAATAATGGATATTATTATAATATAACATTTCTTAAGAAACATTATTCATTCATGATCAACCATAATACATGTCCCGTGATTATGATTAAACAAAATATTATTTTAGAGTTAGAAATTTGCAATATGATTTTGAGTGAGAATTCATGAATATTATTTTTGAGTTAAAATTCATGAATATGTTTTGGATTCATAATTCATGAATATTATTTCAGTGTTAGAATTCATAAATACAATTTTCTATCTGAATTATTGAATACAATATCTCGGTCAGATTTACTATATAATATTTCTAAATAATCTCACTATGTTTTTCAAGGTGAGTCGATTCCTTTCCTTTGACCATTCATTGATTACTAAAGAAAACAAAATATTCAGATGTCCAAAAAACATTCTCTGTCAAAATTATTATTTTTATCAACATATTTTTATTATCATCCCAAAATAATGGATCCTATTGAATCATCCATATTTTTTGATATTATTCTTATCTGTATTTGTTTCTTATCATAATATGGTTGACACCATTCATCACTCCGTATTTTCAAACATCGTATTCTCACCATACTACTAAACTAACAATAAATGCAACCATTGATATCTGATTGAAAATTTCTTCAATAAGTTTTTATATCCATCTCCTTCGTAATGTACTAATAAATTAAAAAAAAGAAAACCAAAACACAATTTGATCCCTTCAATCTCCCCCATTGTGTTTGTTTTCAATACACACTTCAACCACATCTCCAAATTCAAAAAATAAATGGTATTGTTTCAATTTTTAACTTAATGTTTTCTGCATTCTTTTCTTGCTCCCCTTATTTATTTTCACTCACATATTCCCTTATCTACCCCTTATTGGCAATCAAATTCAAAGGATAAATTTTGAAACTTTTCTCCTTTTACTGAAAAATGAACACAATTTCGAGGGGTTGGAACATTACTTATTCGAATCATTAACCTTTTCTTCAAAATAGATATCATAAGAGTATATAAACAAATAACCTTTTACTAAAAATATCTAAGCTTATGTGGTTAAAACCGATGTTGAAAACACGATTGATTAATCATGTTTTTTAATGGTTTCTATTACACAACATTTAAATAATAGCATTTTCAATTTTCTATAAACGTTCTCCGGATAGGGGAAATCTTAGAAAGAATTAGATTAAGATAAATGTAACATGAACCCATCTAAACAAGAATATCATTGAGTTTATGTTTATAAAAATACAACTTTTCAAAAACTCATACTTTTCCCGACATCATTAGCTATTATTTACAGAATAATAGTATACTCAACAACCACTAGTTCCTTATTAAGAATCCTTTAATTAACTACATTTTTTACCGGTGTAAATTTATATTTCATGAATAAGGAGATCGTCGATTGGTTCTTAGAAAAAAAAAGTAGAACTCATAATTCTCTCATAGTGTGGAATTTTCCTTCTTCTTCATTGATTTTTCATTGGATGTATTTTCTTCTGTCTTCTCATCCTTCTTGGATTTTTTACTTCATTATTTTTATATGTAGGTTATTCTGATGAGAAAATCGCATTTTCGTCATCTTTAGTGACATATTGATTACAATCAAATTGAAACATTTCAACCATTATTGATTTTTTCTGTAGAAAGATAGTTGAAAAAAATTGATATCAGAGCCATCGTGCCCATATCCAAAATTTGTAGATACATTTTTCTCAAAATTGATTATATCATTTGAATTCTGTATCTTCGACTATTTTTTTTCTGATTTTTGTACTTCCTCTAACATTATAACAACATCAATATCTTATATCTAGAAAACTAATCACTCATATTTTCAAATGTAAAAGATATATTTTTTACTTCAAAAACATCTGATGGTATGATACATTTTATTCATTCAGGAACCTATTTCCACCATTTCAGAATCCAAGGACATGATTTCATCAAGATTCTTATAAACCTAATTTTTGGAATAAGTGTTTGAAACAACATCTTCTATTGGAAGCTTTTTTATTTATTATCTTCAATGAAGGATTTGAAAGACAGATCTGTATGATTTTTTTTCCTTCCCAAATTTATCCATTCTCATCTCATATATAATTAAGGGACTATTTAAATTATATAAGGATAATATATGAGTATATTTATAATCCAATGAAGAAACATGGGAATCAAATTATTTCTATAGGATTCCCAAGATCTTTTCATCAACTATATGATATTTAATTTTTTCAACAAGACCTCTAATAGTTCAAAAAATGTCGTTCCCCTTGGTAAAGAATTCAGCAAAAAATTCTGAATCACCCATCTTTAGATCCTTATACATCAATATAGAGACCTGAATTTTTCATACATGATTATTACATCATTTGTTGATAACTTCATAAAATCATTACACAACCAGGATACAAAGGTTTATTGGCTGCGAAAATATGGAACATACATAGAAAGAAAAAATAACAATTATTAATTCAATGTTCTATAGATTCTTATTAGCCGTTGAATTATCCTTCGTACAAGTAGTCACATAAGGATATATATCAATAATCGGATGATATAAAATCCTCTTTAAAGGATAGATAAAAACATGAATCAATATTTCATTGGATGAGAATAATCAGTATCATTACAACATAATAATAGGATCATTATCATGAGAGAAATCATTTGATAAAATCATGAATTGTGGTAGTGGATTAAAATGAATCATAATATCTTAGTGATAAACTACCCCAAGTTGTTTTAAAGAAATATAACATCATTTACACTCATTTTTCACTTTCTATCTAGAGATAAATCACATTACACAATGCATTAGAGCACTTTTTTGTTCTAGGAATACCCATCACATCATAAATTTTACATTGGGCTATATAATTCCATGTGTACCGGTCAAATTAAAAATTTTATAGTATCATGTTTGAAAAATAAAGCATATCTCAATATTGAACAGAAAATAACCCCTTGGAAGGAAAGAGTTTCATTTAATAAATCATACATTCATAAAATTTATTTTTCCCTAATTAAATAAGAAATAACATACTTGATATAATGTTCATCAACCTTTAGTAAAGAATAATCAATCTGAAGAAGTAAAAGGTGTGTTTTATTTAAAGAAGTTCTATTTTAGAAAATAATTGGTTTATCCTAATATCAAATATATTATATTTTTATCACAATAAAGGTAAGATAATAATGAAGAAATAATATGTATTTATGTCCAAAAAAAATTTGTCTTAAAAGAAGGAAAACACACGGAATGAGAGTTGGTTTTGAGAATCCCCCATACCTTCTATATGAATGCTTCCTTCACTTTAATATCCTATATTATTACATTAGATTCATTAATTTAAAATACATATCATTTTATACCTGAATTATTTTCATTAAAATTTCTACTATGTTAATGTGTTGGCTTATGGATTTGTCATAGTTTTTAATTTCATCATTACAGTGTGGTCAATTACATATTATTCATGTTCAGTTGTCTTATGTACTTGAATGGAAGTTCGTATAAAATGGGAATAAAAAACTAGAATATATATTATATTATTATTAATTACTCAACATTATCATATATGATTTTATAAATATTTTGGTTATATTTTATGAGGATTTAATCACTACATACAATTTTAAGATGATAATTTGAGGTTAATTTTGGAGGTTTTTCGAATACAATGAACCCATTTTTTTTATCATTTCGTATTCTGAGTATAAATTAGTTACAAAACATAAAGAGTGTAATAAAATAATTTTTAAACTATGTTTCAATGATTATAATGGTTTCATTAACATCAATGAATAAATTAAATAAAAATGAAATTTTATCGCCCATGATGTTGGTAAATTGACACATCACATGAGATAATTTAAATTAAAAAAAGATAATCAGTGGATTTTCTTGATAGATAATCCATTAACATGGTATTATTATAGTATATTAAATACCTAGTGTATTAAACACCATCTCCATTGATGTGGAAGAATTTTAGCTTCACTTTCCTTAATGAATTTGCATACTTTTTTTACTTGATATCATCCCTTTCTGTCTACATAATCATCTATTGGATAGATGATTTGAAAATCAATTTGGAAAAGTGGGATTTATTCCATGTTTTTATGATTTTTAAATACATTTACTTCATGTCTAATATTTTAGGGTCTATCTAAATTCCCAACATTGATAGAAAAGTATGATCTTTTCTGTTAAGAGATTCGGATAACTTGTTTTCCATTCCATAATGATAGAAAATGTGGAATTAACCATCTATGATTAGATCTAACCCGATAAATTGATGCGTAATAAGTTCATATTGTGTGAATATATAGTTTAGGATACAATGATCAGTATATATGTCACAGCTCTCCAAACAGAGGTAGTGTCACTAGATTTTCATGGAAAAAATCATGTCTTATAACTCCTAATAATGTGTCATCTAGTTCTAAAATTGGATCATAAAATACCAAGTGACAAAGGATATCAGATTATCATTTTCATGAGATCACAACTCAGATCATTCATTATAGCATCACTATATATGATAACCCATTATCCACTTTTTGGTAATGTGGGTATAGATCTAGTGATCATCCTTTTATTTTTCACCATGAATAATTCCTCACATCCTCCCATCAAGACATGTATTACCTCTTTAAATTTTAAAATAGTTAGATGGACTGGAAATATTTGAAAATATCTCAAAAAACCATGATAATACCTTACTTAACCAAAAAAACTATTAATTTATATGACACTAGAGGGTCTGGGAAATCCATAATTGCCTTTGATTATGAAGGGTCCATGGAAATTCCACCACTTTTGATTACATTTCCTTATAATATGACTTACTTCATCCATAATTCACACTTTCTAAAGATGGCGCACAACTTATCATTCCTTAATGTCACCAACTCATGTCATATACATTCTTCATGTTCCTTCTTTATCATAGAGAAGATGATAATATCATTGATAAAAATGGCCCAAAAGTTAACGAGGTCATGTCTAAAGACTCTATTTGTCAAATCTATGAAGATTGCAGTTGAATTAGCATTTTCTATGGGAATTATCAAAAATTCATATTTCCTTACACATGTATAGAAGGAATTATTATGAATATCTTATTTCTCCACCATTAGATAACGATATCAAGATTGGTGATCCACCTTTGAGATGTACTGAGATACTAAAAACTAATCGAAAAAATCATCAATCCTTGAAAAAGCATAGTTGTTATTTTTGGTGATTTTTTTAGTTCTTGATAATTAGTAAACAAACACATTAATCTATCCTTCTTCTTGATAAATAGAATTGGGACACCCCTAGGTGTTTCACTACGGTGTATGAATCCCATGCCTGAATTCTCTTATAGATAATTCTTTAACTTCTCTAGTTTGGTAAAATCCATCCTATATGGACACATTGTCGTAGGAGTAGATCCAGATATGAGTTCTATTTAGTAATATTCTTTATAATCAAGGTTAATTTCATGAAACTGTTATGGATATACATAATTGTATCCCCTCAAAATGTCCATTTACACAAGGTTGATACATTAATTTGTATCAACCATTTGAGAAAGCTTTGCTTCTTTATAGGTTATAAAAACTGACACCATTGATTTATTTTCCAAAGGAGATTTATAATCATCATTTAATTTATAGAGGAACATGGGATGGTTCAGAATATGAATATACTAATCTTTTTTACCAATAGTTGATATGTTTTTTATATAACAATAGACGATACATCCCCAGTATAGAATCTAATTCCATAAAGTGATATATTATATGTTTTCTGGAAGAACCATCCCACCTATTCCAATAGGAGAAGAGTCCAACTCTTATGTAGCCATGTTTTTTCCACTATTAATTTTTACTAATATATCAACTTAAATTTTCTTCGGATTTGATTAAATAGTTCTAGAAAACATGCATGATATAAAGGAATGGGAAGAACCAAAATCCAATAATACATTTTCCATTGTTGAGTGAATAGGATGGGTACCTAGAATGACATTGTTTTCTTGTTACATTTCAGCAATAGGTATGGAAAAACATGTTTCTTTTTCTTTTCGATTTGGTGGATTCTTGAAATAATTAACCATGAGGTCTCATGTTTTATGACATTGGGTTTCATAGTTCCATTTCTACAAATATTAGTGGCATTGGACCATGGGTTGTTATATCCTTTCCTCTACAGCATTGTCTGGATTACTCATGTATTTTCAGTATTCATGACCTTGGTGGCCTTCTCTCCTAACCATGACTCATTTCCATGTCTATTTGATGATGTTCCAAGATACTTCTTCCTGTAATTTTGAATTTTGGATGGTTGAGTTTTCTTTCCTCACTTCTCCTTACACCATATAGATTGGAAATCCATCATTTTTTTCTTATCACAATTTCCAATGGAATATTCACTAAACTTCATCATTACTTTTAGTTAACATATAACGGCTTCTTTATAACTCATAAGGTAGTTAATTTATAGGGTTGTTAGAGGGTGTGGTATTAATTCACTAAATAATATAACTATTTTACTATCATTTTTTATAACAAAACTAGAAGCATACATTGTAGGAATTGTGAAACCTTCTTTATAGGCCATCAAATATTATCCTTCCTTTTGATTCATTTTTATAAAATCTCTCTCCATACTTTTATTATGATTTAAAGGTAAATACTTTTTAGTAATCATTATCTTAATTTATTCCCAATATATATCTTAAACAATATTATTAGACCAAGTGTTATCATTCAAATACCACCATTGGTCGACCTCTATATCTAGATGTTAAAAAAATTAGTCACATTCTACATATATGAATATTGAATTTGAGAAAAGATATTATCCATTGAATTTACCCACTACTTTGTGACCTATGTATCAGAGGATACAAAATAAACTGATGTTCATTGCTATATAATACACTCGATAGCTAGTTTCCACCTCTTAGGTGATGGTGTATGTTCCAAATAATTTAGGTTATTGTTCATAACCTATGACCCCGGGCCACTCATCACCCCCAATTTGAACTCCAAATCCTAAATCATTGGGTTGTAATTCAGGAAATCACTTTATTTTCCCTCACACGGACTATTGCCCAGGTTTATCCTGGTTCCTAGAATTTTCTAAATTATAAATGGTAAGAACAAATTACAAGTGAACAAGTAATCAATAATTTTACCCTCTATAAAATTTACTATAAAGGATTATCACATGGGACCCCCATGTTTATAATTTTAGAGAAAAATCATCTGGGGTGATTACTTAAAATGATTTTTATACAATAGGTTTAAAATAAGGTTCGATAATCCTAATTTCAAAATTACCTATACCATTCTTTTATAAAAACTCTATCGACCCTAAGTCTTCCTAAATGATTATTAAAATATTTATGGATAACAAAATAAGATCATTAAAAATCATGGATCTAAAGGTTTACTATATTTGTAAAATTAGGACCATACATAAAATTTTAAATAATAATATTTATTTAATTCCTTCCACTCTATTTTCTTGTAGTCCCATTAATTTTCCTTAGTAAAAATTATCACCCAAGTATTTACATCAAAAAGGGGCAAGCTACGAACCTAGTAAGAGTATAGATAATTACAATTATTTAAAATAACATTAGGTGAGAATAAAAAATATCATCAAAATACATATAAATAAGATTATAATCCTTAGATAAATTATAAGATCACTATATGAAATGTGGAAGTGCATAAAATTGAAACATCATGTCTTGGTGGTCAACTACCATAAATAGTTGTGAATAAAATAACATCATGTTTATTTATATTTAAAATTTTATGATGAGATACATCAAGTTAAATAATTAATTAGAGTGATATATAAATCATGGTTAACCCTTCCCCTCAAAACATTTACATTTTGCTATATAATTGTGTGTGCACCCATCCCATGTAAACATTCAAATTATAATGCATGCCACATATAACATATATAAATAATAAAAATTATATTAAAAATGGAATGGAATTGGTTTCATTTCATAAATTGTACATTAATAAAATTTGGGTTCCAAAATGAATGAGGAAATAACATACTCGCTATAAAAATCATCAATCTTGAGTGAAGAAGAAACAATATCGAGATGTAAAACGTGAGATTATTTTAAAAGAAGAGGACGTTTTGAAAATATTTTGAATGTCATAAACTAATTTATAAAACATTTATATACCAAAAATTTAATATTATGATAAATAATGTATATTAATGCATTATAAATACTATAAATAGGAAGGAAGAGAGGAAACTCGATGAAAGATAGTTTGTTTCGAGAAATCCCCTTACCTTTTGTCTAAATGCATCCTTTAAATTAATATCATATATTATCAAATTATATATTCAATTTAAAAATATAACCATTAACCGAGGAATCTGATTCATTATTGTTTTATAAATTTCTTTAATGGGATTTTTTAAGATCTATAGAGCTTATTTCATCATTCAGAAGTGTTCATTTTCATTATTTTCGTGATCAATTTGTTTGTATACATGAATGGAATTTAATGTATGATTTGATTTTATATAAATAATTTTTATTATAATTTATTAATTATATTCCATTATTTTAAATAATATTACAAATAATTTTTCTCTATGCCTTGATAATTAATCATTAGATACAAGTTAATTATGATCATTGGAGGTTAATTTTGGGAATTTTTCGATCACAAGAACCCATTTTACTTTTTCATTTGTTATTATGTGTATAATTTAGTACCAAAAAATAAATATGGTCATAAAATAAATTTAGGAAATATTTTTCAACTGTTATAATTGTTTCATTTACATCTGTGATATAATTATATGAAAATGAATGTGCATCACCCATGAAGTTGGAAAATTGACACATCATGGGAGAAAATTTCATTTTTAATATAACACAGAGGAAGGGGGAGAATTTTCATGGAATATATTACATTAACATGATATAATTAAATTATACAAAAAATTAAGTATTTATCATGCCATTTGGATATCGTAATGTGACTGAAATAGAAGAAAAAAATGAAATTGAAAAGAAATAAAATTTAAAAGGATGATGATTTTAAATATTTGAATTATCCTCAATGAGAACCTCATTAGGGGAAATGGTTTTGATATTTTTATGAGGCAATGATCTCATAGACATGATAGAGGGTCTTGGGGAGTGTTTTGGGACGAATATTTATAGGGAAATATTGTAGCGCCCCAACACCAGTTACCCTGAGTCGGTGCATTATTATGTATCATTGGCATGATCACAAAAAAATCAAGTCTTGAAAGATCAATAGGTTTAGTATCCTTTCAGGTACTAGATGCATTCATAAGTTTTACACTACATCCTAAAATGGAACACTATGACAACATTGTTTCCATAGTCCACACTCATATTCCCTCAGACTATCCCTGCAGCTCAGTCATAAAATACTTCTTTTCATCTTGGAAAAAATATATCATAGAATGGGGTGAGCTCATATGCTCAGCAAGGGTGAAAATATAGCGGAAACCTTCATAAATAAGTATAAAAATTTAAGGAAACGTATATGACTAAAACAAAAGCCTTTCATACTTTAACTTCAACATAATATGGAATAGATAAAATCAAATAATTCCATTTATTTACTCATAGGGATATTCTACTAGTTGAATAATCACATAAAATATCAATAGCCACTTTAAAATTGATTTAATGCATAATGACAAACATTCATAACCACATAGTCAGGGCCTTGTGCCAAGACTACAAATAATATTTTGTCCAGTCCTTGTGCCAAGACACTAGTTTGTCTCATTGGACCTATCGATGCATCGAGAATCTATAGAAGGCTCCACCTGTCACTTAGTAAGTCCAATACATTCCTCATATGAAACGGTGAAACATAATCTAAACATTCGTATTAAAAATATGATATAAAATTTCAATACATTAACCATAAACCATAAATGGTATAAAAATAACACATCCCCAGTTAAACATATCCCAAAACCTTCAATACAATATTGAAGTTTTGTATCATAATAAATCAACTTCAAACAAGTTTAAAATCCATCAAAGAATTTTGAAATTGATGAAATCAAAAAAAAATTAGACAAATATATCTATATCTTGAAAACATTTAAAAGTAACAAAATTTAAAAAGGAATAAATTTAAATACATTTTTGAATCAAAGTGTCACATACCACTTTGAATCTTTTGAAAGTAATTAACGTGTTAAAAATATTCATGTCCATATAAATAAATCCACAAAAACAATTTTGAAAACATGGACATTAATGAGAATGATTTAGAGGAATAAATATTTAAAACATTTAAAATGATGTTTTAGTAACTATGTCCCTTTAATATAATTCCATTGAAAACTCTTTTATGAAACATGGACATGGATAAAAAATATTTCCTAGTAGATACTTACATAATAGCAACCTCAGATAATAACAAGATTGTGAAATGAACCATTAACTTGTACACTTCCTTGGTTGAGGGTATTATACACTATAGTATAATGGTGAAATAATTGTAATTGAACTAAAAAATAATAATAATCATTAATATGATATCATATATGATCTTTTAACATTAATTTGTTAATACTATTTTAGTTTTATGGTCATTTTAGGTGTTAACTGATTCATTTTCCATTATATGATTTATTACGTAAGTAATGTTTGTTATGGATAGAATGTATGTTATTAATATTGAGAATGATATTAAGTATTTAAAAATTATTTTTAATAATATAATGAAAATTAATGTTGAATGGATATGATGGGGAATGTATCTCATCGCGTTCGTGCAGACGGTAATCCGTACGAACGTGCGAGTGACAATTTCATTCTTTTGATATTAAAATAAGATATAATAGGATGTTATATTGTATATACCGAATAATTATCATGTTATAATTATTATTTACATCAATTACACATCATTTTTCTACCCATCTAAATAATAATGTATTGAATAACAATTACACCATGACGTGGTGACGGTAAGCCATACGTACACACGTATGGTGACATGAAATTCAAAGGATGGGTAGAATAATGAATTTGGTTGTATCATATTTATAATAACATCACAGTATATAGAACATACAAGAGTTAATATTTTAGATTGGAAACAAAAAAAGGGAAAGTGAAAGAAGAAAAGAACTTAAAATATGGTGGGGAAATTATTATCTCTTCTTCGGTTTCTTCCTTTTGATTTGATCAAAAGGGCTCCATAGGTTGGCTTTATGACTAATGTAAGGACTCTAGAATTAATTGAGGGATGTTGGGAGGATATTTGGGTAGCGTTTGTATGATAAAAAGGCATGAGAAGTGTGAGAAATGGGTAGGAAGTGAGGGATTTTTTAAGGGAGATGAGGGGATCTTTAGAAATGTTTGAGAAAATTATTTTATTATAACCATATAATTGTTTTAAAAAGGTCATCCATTCATCAATAACAAAGATAAGATGACTCATAGTTGAAATATAATAATCCAAAAATATTTTTAAAGGTTTTGGATATTATTTTAATATTTATAATATTATTTATTTATATCATTTATTAATGACATAAATATTGCATCATTATTGTGTCATAAATAATATAATTTATTTGTTGTAAAAAAATTATAAAAAAATACCATGATGTAGGAAATAATTTTATATTTCCAAATTATATTTGTAGTGGAAAAGATTACTTATATAACCCCAAGTAAAACTTTATTTACTAAAATATTTTTCTTTATGTTATTTTTGTCTATACTTTAAATTATTTAATATAAAATGTCATTATTACTCCCATGTAGTTACATGGGGTCCCAAATTCAACCCAAGGATTCCCATAGTCGGATATGTATCAACCAATAGGATTATAACACATTTTAGGGTAATTTAATATTATTATAATATTATATTTTATCCGTATTTATTATATTTACCCTTCAATCATGGTAAATAAAATATTTACCAAAGTAATTATTCAAAATGTATAAAAATAAAAATTACTTATTTACACTATTTAGACCTCCTAATTCTAAATATGGAATCTATTTTTCTAAAATCAAAACATTGAAGTGGCAGGAAATAATTTAAAATTATTTCCCGCTATAAAAACAAAGAGTGTTTTTAAGAAATAATAACTACAAAATGATTTACATTTGTTCATGTACAGTTTAAATGTATAATTACATCCAATGACCAAAATTAAATTAAATGGTAAAAATATAATCTAATTATACTTTAAAATCACTCACATTTACAATTTAACACTACATATTATTCTAATTAAAAAAGTTGTTTTTAATTAAAATTCAGTATTTTTAACTATTCATAAAAATATGAATGTTATTAGAAAAGATCAAAAAATTCACCCTAAGCAAATTTGGATATGATTAATACCAAAATGAAGTTCATTTTCAACAATTAAATTTATAAAATTTCATAAAAGGGGGTATTACTATTCATAACAGCTACATTGATTGGTCAGAGTGTGTTATAATTTCGATGTTGCGTACAATGCAAGATATTTCATTATTCAAAGGGACACATACCTTCGAAGCATGGGGTGTTATATTCTCTTCTAATTCAATAAATTGTGTCCTTTCAATTTGAAATTGTTCTTTTAAAATAAAAGGTTGAAAATAGAAAATACCTTTGTGGAAAAACCACATTTGAAATAGGGTTAATAAAATTTAGACTTAATAAGATGAAAGATAAATGAAAAGTTCACCACAAAATTATGATCTCGAATAGAGGAACATTGATAATAATATAGAAATAAAATTGGAGGAAAAATATAAATATTTATAGGCAGTGATTGAGGACATCAATCCCAAACAAGTGTAAAATTGAGGGCCTGAAATCCATCAATCTATGATGATTTAAAATAACAATAGTTAAACCAGAAATAAGGTATTAGGATAATAAATTTTTGGTTTTAAGATCATTTAACTATTGTTTAAGATTACATTTATTTATAGATTACGATATATATATATATATATATATATATACTTGACATGTAGAGTGTCATCCTTCAACTAATTTCTACAACCGACTCATCTTTACTACAAAATATAATAGAACCCAAATAATTTACATTTATCCTAATCCTATAAGTTAAAAAATATTAACACAGACCATTTAAATGAAGAAAATTATTTTTTAATAACCAGGGACTTTCTGTAGGCTAGTGGTAGGTAATAAACACATGTCACACTAATGTTGCGGGTTCTATTCCTACAGCCTTGTTCGACGCGATGGGTTATCTCCCAACCTGAAAGTTATCCTTTTCCAAAAAACTATAGTATTATAATATATTCCAAAAATAATCATAATAAATTTTTTAAACTTAAACAATAAAATAAAAATTTCAAATTAATCCAGTCCAACATTTATATTTATCCAAAATACCTATATCCAGACTCTCTATAAAAGGTCTCTAAATTCAAAAATCAAATGTGACATCAAATTCCTCTGACAATGTAAAGATTCTCTTATATTCACATAAATAAAATATGATTACCATAATCCTTATAAAACCTTAATAAAAATGACAAGAACTGCAGTACAATCCATATATATATCACATTATTCTAATAAGCAGGATGTAATTTTTGAGTCTAGAAAAACAAATACATTAATTATTCCACTTCAACTGTTTTAATAGCATAAGCTTGTCCTTGATCCCTTGGCCTTTTCTAATGTATGTTTCCTTGGAACATAGGACATTAATTTTATTAATTCCCCATTTCTCTACAATTGTAGAATTTAACATTGACCGCAACTTTCTTTCCCTTACAATCCCAAGCTTGGTGGCATTTTTCAACACACTGGTAACAGACTCCCATTACTTTTAGGCAAGTACGAGGGTGTTTCTTCCTATAATTATCACATAATGGAAAATCATTATTTTCCATTTTCCCTTTATCTGTCTCTCGCTCCACCGTTATTCTCTTCTCTTGCTTTACTTTATTGTCGTAAGACTTAGAGAATTATTTTTCTAGCTTGATAGCACAAGAGACTATATCATCACACATCGGGAAGGATTGTTAGACTAATGCTAAATGGATAAATGGTTTTAAACCATCAATGAAATGATAAATATTACATGTTGAGTTACATATATAATCTGCAGCATGCCTTGCTAACCTTGTAAAGTTGGCTTCATACATTGCAACATTCTCATCCTCATTTTTTCCTCAAACTCAGAAATTACCTTTCCATATCCGCTTGATGGTCACGAGGAAAGTATTTTTCTAAGAAAATATCTTTTAAACTCCCTCCATTCCATTCATGATACTTCTTTATCCTCATTGGTGTTTTTAATCAATGACCACCATTGATCTGCATCTCCGTTGAGGCGGTAAACTGCCATGAAAACTATTTCCCTTTCTATACTCCCCAAGGCGGGGAATATTTTCTCTAAGTAATTTATCCATTCCTCAACAACTAATGTATTTGTACCCCCATTGAATGTTGGTGGTTATTGGATCATTAAGAAATCTAACATTTATCCTCCACACTGCGGATCAGGGTGCTCTATATATGTAGGGTAATTATTCATAACCTGAGTAAGTTGTCCCAATATAGTGATAATCTAATCAGCACCAGTTGTATCACTTGCTCCACTATAATTATCTTGAATATGAGGGAAATTCCTAAATGGAGTGCGTGCATTGATATAGTTTCCATTCCATCCACTAGGCACCATTTCTAAATAATGGAATAATCTTGATTAGTTTATGAATCGAAATAATTAATTCCAAACTTTTAAAACAGTTAAAATAAATTGAACAGTTTATGGATATAATCCACAATAAAAAAATATTTTCTTTTAGGAAGTATATACTCATAAACCCATCATAATTGTTTGTAATGAATATGAGAATTATCCTAAGAATATACCCCGGAAGTGTTGTAACCAAGAGTGCAGCAAGGCCCGTTTTCATATACAAATTACCATTTGAGTCTAGCTCAAAGCTGTGTTTTCAGGTTTTACCTCTAGGTACATATGTGCCAGAGCCGCCTCATCCTACTCATGTCTAAATATGGATGTATTTATATTAAAACTCACAACATATGTACAATACCAAATTTCTATGAAGTTGTTCTATACTAATCCTCAAAGTCTATCTTTGGGCTATATATGTGTTCTAATAAGAATTTATCTAAATCTAGTTTCCAAGGATTGTACTCAACATCCTTTTATACAAACTATAGTGCCCCGACCCAAGTTACATAATGTTGGGGCATGATTATGTATCATTGGTATGATCACAAAAGATCATGTATCGAATGATCGATTATTTTTGTAGCCTTGGAAGTACAAGATACATTCATAAGGTTGAAATTACATCATAAAATGGAAAAGTACGAAAAAATTGATTCCATGGACCACACTCATATCCCCTCATACTATCCATGTAGGTTAGTCATAAAATGCATCTTCACGTCCTAGGAAAAATAAAACATAGAAATGGGTGAGATTAGATGCTCAGCAAAGATAAAAATATAGCAGAAACTTTCAAAAATAAGAATAAACATTTAAGACAATGTATAAGACTAAATAAAATGTATTTTAAACATGAACTTCAGCATAATATTGGAAAGATAAAATCAAATAATATCATTTACTTACTCACATGGATATTCTACCAGTAAAATAATCACATGAAATATCAATAGCCACATTCATAATGATGAAATGCATAATGTCAGACATTCATAACCACATATTCAAGGCCTTATTCCCATACTACAAATAATATTTTGTCAAGGCCTTGTTCCAAGACACTAGTTTTTCTCATGAGACCTACCGATCCATCGAGGAGCTATAGCGGGCTCCACCCGTCACTTACTAAGTCCAATACATTCCTCATATGAAATGGTGAAACGTAATCGAAACATTGTTATTAAAACTATCATATGAAATGTATATAAATTAACCACAAACCATGAAGGGTATAAAAATAACACATCCATAGTCAAACATATCACAAATCCTTCAATACAATATGGAATATTTATATCATAATAAATCAACTTAAAATGAGTTTAAAATCCATCAAATATGTTTACATAGATGAAATCAATTTTTTTAGAGATATATCTATTTCTCAATAAAACCATTAAAGGTCACACAATTTAGAAAGAAAGAAATATAAATACATTTTTGAATCAAAGTGTCCCATACCACTTTGAAACATTTGAAAGGAATTGACATTTCAAAAACTTTCATGTCCATATATATATTTTGAAAACATGGACATTAATGAGAATAATTTAGAAGAATAAATATTTAAAAAATTTAAAATGATGTTTTAGAAAAAAATTCCCTTAAATGAATCCCATTGAAAACTCTTTTATGAAACATGGATATGGATAATAAATATCTCCCAGTAGATACTTATATAAAATCATCCTTGGTTAATAATGAGACTGTGAAATTAACCCTTACCTTGTAATTTTCCATGGTCGAGGTTAGGTTAACCTCCATTATAATAGTGAAATAATTTTTATTAAATTATAAAAAAATCATATACATTAATATGATATCATATATGATCTTTTAATATTCCATTGTTAATAATATTTTAGTATTATCATCGTTTCGGGTGTTAACTGATCCGTTTTACATTATATGTTTTTTTACATAAGTAATGATTGTTATGGATAAGATGTGTATTATTTATATTCAGAATGATATTAGGTCTTTAAAAAAAATTAATCATCTGATGAATATTATTCTTGAATGGATACGATGGGGAATTAATCTCATCGCGTTCGTGGAAACGGTAATTTGTATGTTCGCAAGAGTGACAATATAATTATTGTGATATTAAAATAATATATAATTGGATGGTATATTGTATATACAGAATCATTATCTTGTTATACTTATTATTTACATCAATTAAACATCATTATTATACCCATCCAAATAATAATATATTGTATAACAATTTCACCACGACGTGGTGACGGTAAGCCATACGTACGCACGTATGGTAACATGTCATTCAAAGGATGGATAGAATAATGAATTTGGTTGTACCATATTTATAATAACATCAAAATATATAGAAGATACTGGAGTTATTATTTTAGAGTGGAAACAACATAGAAATAAAAAGTGGAAGAATAAAAGAACATAAAAGAGGGTGGTGAAATTATTACCTCTTCTTTGGGTTCTTCCTTTTGATTTGATCAAAAGGGCTCTATTGGTTAGATTTATGATTAAAGTAAGGCCTCTAAAATGAATTGATGGATGTTGGGAGGATATTTGGGTAGGGTTTGTACGAGAATAAGGCTTGAGAAGTGTGTGAAATGGGTAGGAAGTAAGGTCATTTTATAAGGGAGAGGAGGGGATCTTTATTAATGTTTGAAACAAATATTTTTTTATAACATCACATTTGGTTTCAAAAGATCAACAATTCATCAATAACAAAGCTAAGATGACCCATGATCAAAATAAAATAATCCAATACGATTTGGACTGGTTTTGGATATTGTTTTAATTTTTATAATCATATTTATTTAAATCAATTATTAATGAGGTAAATATTGCATAATTATTGTGTCATAAATAATTTAATTTTTTTGATGTCGAAAAATTAAAAAAAATACCATGATGTAAGAAATATTTTTATATTTCTATGTAATATTTATAGTCGAAAAGATAAATTATATAACCCCATGTAAAAATTTATTTACTAAAATATTTTTTTAAGTCATTTTTTTCTTTACTTTAAATTAATTAATATAAAATGTCATTATTACTCCCATGTGGCTCCATGGGGTCCCAAATTCAACCCAAGGATGCCCATGCCCGGCTATGTGTCATCCAATAGGATTAAGATACATGTTAGGGTAATTTAATATTATTATAATATTTTATTTTGTTTTTATTTATTATATTTACCCTTTAATCATGGTAAATAAAATATTTACCCAAGTAATTATTCAAAATGTATAAAAATAAAAGTTACCATTTTACAAAATTTGGACCTTATGATTCATAATATGGATTCCATTTTTCTAAATTCAAAACACAGAAGTGGCAGAAATTAATTTAAAAATAATTTCAACTGTTAAAACAAAAAGCGTGTTTTTAAGAAAATAATAACTATCAAAATATTTACATTTGTTTATGTGCAGTTTAAATGTGAAATTACATCCAATGACCAACATTAGATTTAATGGTAAAAATATAATATAATTATACTTTAAAACCACAGAAATTTTTAATTTAACACTAAAAATTATTTTGATTCAAAAAGTTGTTTTTAATTAAAATTTAGTATTTTTTTCACTATTCATAAAAATATGAAATTAATCAGAAAAGTGTAAACAATTCACCCGAAGATAATTTAGATATTTTCAATCCATAAATGAAGTCCATTTCGAATGATAAAATTTATAAAATTTTAAAATGTGGGTATTACAATTCAAAATGGCTAAATTGATTGGTCGCGGTGTGTTAGAATCTCAAAGTTGCGTATAATGTATGTTATTACATTATTTAAAGGGAAACGTACCGTGGAATCTTGGGGTGTTACAATTTTTTTAGAGGTGTGTCGAAAAGGAGTGGTGAGGGTTGGTATTTATTGTGGAAGGGAGGGGTGTTTTCCCACTATTTTAATCATTAGTTTTTAAATGTGGATCAAGACTTTGATTAGTTTAATAATTATAATCGAAAAAATTTAAATAATTAATGGATGTTTGATATTAGTATTATTATTTCAGAGATTACTCCATGAATATTTTATTTATCTTATAATGTATATATTTTGCAAATTAGCATATTTCCCTATTCTCCAAAAATTCATGTGTTTTAGAAAAAGACCCAAAATTCACCCTAAATATTTTTTTATATTTTGAATACAAAAATGATGTTAATTTTATCAAAATAACATTCTATAAATGAGTAATTAATTTTTTAGTTAAAATCATCACTTACATGGAAAATATAGATATTGAAATTACAACATATTTTATAACACTTTAAAAAAATTATTAATGTGCCATAAAATTCTGTCAAAATAATAAGATATAAAAATAATAATTTATGAATAAATTTTATAAAAATTATTTTTATTTATGACTATTAAATTATAAATAATATTTTATTTAGATAATTATAACTTCAAAAACGTACCAACACATAATTAATAATTTTAATACATTTATTTACTAAAATTATGATATAATTATACAATATTTTAATTTATAAGATGCATAAATTCTATTTATTATTTCATTATTTCCTCTAATATTAATTTTGATACTTTACAATTTATATGGTTGATATTACTATTCTTCAGGTCAAGTGAAAATTTCCGCAGTACTGGTTCTTCAACTTCTAGATATATGTATTATTTCATTAATTCATTATTTATAAATAATATATTCTTTTCTATAGATGATTTTATGGTATGTATAAAACAAAACATTACTATATTAAGTGAGAAATATAATTGATAAATATTTGTGTCATTAAAATCAATCTCTTTATTTGTATCATTGAATTTTACACTTTGGTGTTTCCTTCATAAATGTTACTCTACTTATCCCAGATACCTTTGGAAGTGGAAACTCCTTTTAACCTTAGGAACTAACTTTCTGAAAGTTATAATAATAAGTAAATCATAGATATTGCATCATTAACATGGGTTTCCATACTAGTATTTGTGAGAGGATCATTCTCAATATGAGGATGGAAACCATAGGTATCATCATTCGAAACATCATACCCATGTGTCAAAATATATAGAAACATCCAACCTTTCCAGATTTGATAATTCTTATCAATTTCAATAGAAATCACCTTATTACTGACAGAATTGCAATTATCTATCAAGACATTTTCTTAAAAAAATTGTCAAAAAATAAATAGATATAATCTATCTCTGATAACATTTGTATGTTCATTGTTACGATAGTTGCATCCTGAGGGGGTGATGGGTGAATTAGTGATACATTTATATTTTAATATTATTTTGTAGGAAATTTTTTTTCCTCCTATAAACTATTTATTTCCCAATAGTAAAAAAATCAAACACACATCCATATGAACACAAGTATTTATAATGTTCCCAATTTGAAAATGATATAAATAACCATGGGATGGTATGGAAGTAATCTATTTCCACACAATCCACTAGACAAAAAATCCTTCTTTGAGGAATTAAATAAGTTGGATATAACCATTCACTCGTATCACACAAGTTAAACAATCTAATATTGTGTGTTCACTATGTTTAAATAATGATGTAACAAATTTTTTTTGTATAATTCATCATACGATACTTATTTTTCTACTTTATATTATATAAAAATTTAGAGAAATTATTCGCTTTCTTACATTATAGTTGGTACAGTCTTCCTAGAATCTATAATAAAACTCATTCTGATTTCACAATACGATTCTTTAAATCAGATTTCTCAATACGTAAAATGTGACTTTGTCATAATACAATTGAGATAATTGTGGATACTTAATTCTTAAGTCCATAAATCCAAAAACTATAATCCCACCCAATATTTTAATAGGTTGAATAAGATAATCAGCTAAACACAATGATCAAATGAATACATTATAGTCTCATATCTTCTGTTTTTTACTTCTATATAATATAATTTATTCAGGAAAATGAATCTAGAAACCTCTTCTTCTACCTATCACTTCTTCTATGTATAGCGTTTTCTATAACTACTGTGAACATTACATTAGTCATAAAATTAAAATTTAACTTTCTCTTTTTATACTATTAGAAAATATTATTTGGTTTTGATTCTATAAAACATCCCCAGTCAATCAAATTTCCCAAATTTTCATGTTTCCTTGAAATTCTGGTGTATCTTCAATTTTTCATCATTTCTTGATTCTTCCAAACCATTCAATAATATTCTAAACACTTTATATCTAATTTGACATTCTTCACACATACCATTCTGATTCCAATTTCCAATTCCATTTTTTATTAAAAATCATTCATTTAATTCTCTATTCATATTCAATATTTAAAAAATTATCACTATTAGTATTTCCCCGGACGTTTTTGTCCTTACGATTATCTATTTACAATTAAGATAAAATAAATCTTCTTTGAAATTCATGCTTCCATTTTTAGGCACTTTTATATCTCCCCAATCTACCGGAAGTTTGATTCATATTTTTATTATGATTTGACTCATTACAATGATGATAAATGTAAATCGATATATTATTCTCCATATATTATCTTGACCCAATTGAATAAAAATTGATGTTATTCAACTTATTGAAAATGGTTGACTATATTAGTGATTATTCTGTGAGTTTCTTCTTCTCCTTGGTTACAAAATTATTCCGTTTTTTCATTTCATTCCTCGCTCAGATAAATAATCCTCAAATTATTAAAATTACATACTATGTAAGATCAACCAATATGAGAAACTTCAACTTCAGCAACATAATTCTCTTCTACATACAATACCATTGACTTTTCTTCACAATAAAAATTTATATCTGATGAATATGATGGTATACTGAATATGAGGGATCACCATATAAAGCTTTTACTTCATTAATCACTTCATTATGATCATCCATTTAAGCATTTTAAAATAACTACATACGGAAAAGTCATTATAACAACATTGAGACTGAAACTATTACGAATCATCAAAATTATTCTTTCACAAAAATATACTAGAATAATGACTTAATTGATGTCTTTTAATAGGTTAAAGATCACCGTAAACTTCATCTGACTATTAATAGAATGTATTGTGACTTTCTATTCATATATCAACATCTTGGTTTCCTACTCGTCCTGAATATGATTGACATTATTGTGAGTAGACTGAATATGATTTTTGAGTCTGAATTCCATAATATGGTTTTGATTTTGAAAATCCAACTATTTTTTATATGTCATAATTCCTGAATATTTTTTTTGAGTCAGAATTCCAGAATAATACTTATGTGTAGAATTTCATGAATACAATCTCTTAGCCAGATAACTATGATTTAAAATGTGATGTGGTTCCTATCATTTGTTCTATCATTGATATCAAATGGAAACAAAAAAACATTATCTATGGGATTTTGTATTTTTATCAGCATCACAATATGACGGATCAAACTATCCCATCCATATTTTTGGGTTCTGATTCTTATTTGGATTAGATTCCCATATGTATCTAATTGAAACCATTCTTCAATATAGATTTCCATCTATCATCTTCTCAATATACTGACCTATTTACAAAAATAAAAACATATTGATATGATAGAAAAAATTATGAAATCCATCTTTCCAATCATTATCTTCATAAAATACTAATTCATTGACAACATATACAACCAAAACAAAAATTTCCTCAAAAAATATTATTGTGTCCAATTTTACCATATAGGTAGAGTATGTTTTTTTGTATAGGTTGGGATCAAATCCAATGGTGTAGAATAAAAAACCTTGAGTCCCTTTGATTTGATGGGAGGAATGGTGATGATGTGTCCAACATTGGTTCTGAGTGAAATGGAGAAAAAATAATATTAATGTACATAAGATAACAAATTGAATTGAATAATAAAGCACCAAATTATTTAAATTGATACAATTAATATATATGGGATAATCCTATGATATTGGGAGGGATATATTGGATGTAATTATTTTCATAGAAAATTTTAGATCCCAAATTCATTATGTATCCAAAAAATTAGATAATACCCAACAACCATTCACTATTTAAACAAGTGACACACATGGTGGTGCTGAATGATATGTTTTTTGTGTATTGTTTTGGAATGGTATTTCCCATTCCATACATGAGTTAGATGAAATATGTGTCATCATCTCCTAATAATAAATATATTAATTTTTCCTATCTAATAACCATTTATATAATAGTATAATGAAAATTTAAATGTATAATATCACACTATCATACTTTTTATATTTAAAAATCACATTTCAAATAGTTTGGATGAAATGCGTCATATAATTATGAATTATTATTTTACTTCTACTTGTATTGTGGGTGTGTATCAATATAACTGAAAATAAAAAATTTAGGATATCCTATTTCATATAACTCATGTTTTTGTCAAACCAATCCATTAGACAATTAATATAGATAAAATTAATTTATTGGTCTTCATTGTAAGATTGTTTCATTTTGGTGGGGTAGTGAATGCTCTCCAAGTTATATGAAAATGAATTCATTGATGTTATGAACTTTTTATATGTATGTGGGGTCCTCCTACCATTTACTTATTATAATATTTTTATAGTTATTTTTAATGGATCTTGGCTAACTCTTGGTTTCTTTAATCATCCCTTTAATATCATATGTTTTATATTAATATATTTTCAATATATTGAAAAACTATTTCAATTTTTGAAATTATTGAAAATTAATTCTGTTATCCATTTTATTCCTGGTTAATTAATTACATAAAATTAATATTTTCATATATATTTTTCACCACTACATAAAAATAATTCACCAAATTTTAGAATCAATATATAACATAAAAATATTTCTTGACTTTGTTGAATGAAATAGATTTATTGGGGAAATAATTATTCTGGTCATCGATCCCTACATAATATGTTTTCATAACCATATGCATTACGATTCTGTAATATTTTAGGTAGAAATGGAATTATTTTTGAAAATCATTAAAAATAAAAATAATTAATTTTATTTTATCTACTCTATATATTATAATTTTATACATTATTATATCAATTATATTATGATTATAGTCTGTGTTTTTTTATTATGCACATGGAAATAAAAATTTCTTAATAATTAAGGGATTATAGAGTAAAAAAACCCATAAATTAAATGAGAGTAATCGAGGTCACACCAACCATTCAAAAACTAATTGTTTTTACGGTGGTGGATGGTGAATATTTTATTTATTTCCAAAAAATAACATCAAATAAATCATTTCCCATCTAAAAAATTCTTATTGTCCTATACAATATTTTTACAGTATTAACATAGTATCCAACTCCAACTATTTTTTCCCACTAAGATATCTAGGATTTACTCCTATCAAGTTTGTTTCTTGAGGGAATATGTCAGAAAATTTTATCGACCAATGAAATAAAAAAACATTATTATAGGATTTATTATTAAGGGGAACACAAATACATCTGTTCCATAATGATGAATTGATTTTGTAAATTAGTGTTAGGTGTATATTATCCAATGTTGAATAAATATAATAGTCATGTTTTTATACAATTAAAATATTGAATCTGATAATGACTAAAAAAGTAAAACATGGATAACTCCTCTCATTTCAAGGTCCATTAACACCATATATTTTTAGGATATGAAATTACTAAGACTCAACTCTAACTCTATATTTAAATTATTTTATGAGATGTTTTGATTTCCAAAATTACATGGGGAAGGGGCCATGTCCTCTAGAATTGGTTTTTGATTCTTAATTAGTTGTACAATTGTATTTCTGGATTAGATATAGACTATCCAATATGTAATGGAATTTATATCTCTATATGAGATGTCAAAACATCAACCAATGATCATCCCTGAAGACTCACCGAATAATAGTATTGATGATGGACTTTTGAAAAAAACTATATAAAATCTATTAGTGAAATTAAAAGATGAATGGGAAATTATATTTTGGGTTACATAAATGTCTCTACTCTAATAGAGTCATGGTTTTGTTTCATATAAGATCCATAATGTGGTTATTACCAAAGAGACCCAAAAAATCAATTTTCTCAAGGTATGTAATTTTCTAATTAAACTAGATAATATCCACCTCATCAAAAAATATCATATACATTTTTAGGTGGATAATTGGAAAAGTGAATATATTTTCCCCTTGTAACATTTAAATGACACTAATAATAAAATCTTAGATCTGGTGGAGTTCCTAGTGCATGAGTATGCCTTTGATACTAGGTTCGTGCTCCATAAATAGCCAGGTATGATAAAATGATTTCAATATATTCATCATATTTGTGATTTCCATTGTCAATATCACCTTCTAAATCATTAACATGGATGAAAATAATGAAACGCAAGATTGAAAATCATGGTGAAACTGGTTCATTATAAACATAAAACATTTATAGTGATTTGTCAGTTTTTGATATACCATCAAGGTTGTCATTGTATTTAATCAACACTCATTCCAAATTGGAGGGTAATATGACATAATCAAACATGAATAGTTTTACATTATGTTTATGAAGAATGAATCACATTCAAATATAGATCTTCTCAGTATATGATTATGTAATCTTAAAGAAAGTTCTTGTAATTTTTAAATAATTAAAACAAAGTGGAATGATAAGTTCATTATCTTTTGATTGAACATTCCCCAAAATTGTGAATTCTGTATTTCATAATGGGTAAATTATAAGGAATTGGTTATTTCTATGATAAATCAACTATGATAGTTGTGTTGTAGGGGGAGAAAATTAAAATAGTACTATGGGTTGTAGTTTCCTCCAAAATATTACATTATTTTTATTAATATTGTTCATGATTATATATATTGTATTCTAATTTTTTTGGAATTTGGTTTATCATTTTAAAATAAAAATCATTAGTAAAACTATAATTTTTTGTATGTCCTTTATAATTATTTAACAAATTGGGCTTTATTCCTCTTTTACCATATTATCAGCTTCATAGAGATGCCTAAATTTTATACAACTCATCATATAAATATTATATGGGATATAGAGAATGTTTTGTATTATCAATCCAAATTATTATTACTTCCCAATAATTTATTTAAACATATTCTATTGTGGTGTATTTCTAGATCATCTTTTTTGAAGGATCGAATTGAGGAAATTAATTTATGATATTTTGTTTTCATAGATTAGGTACTTTGGGAGAAATATATAGTGCACTAAACTGTTCCCCAAATATATTGAATACAAAATGGGAATATTCCATAATAATTTTTATATTTACTGAAAATATATTAACAAAAATTATTTGATTGAACTAATTTTTTTAGGTATAATTAGTGTTACACTGTATTGTGAGGATGATAAGTCCAACCTATTGAAATTTCTTATCCTAACACATAAGATATAAAACATAAAAAAAATATAATAAAAGTAAAAAAATATCAACCTATTGAACATCCCCATTGATTACTTTGTAAAAAATTATATACTATTGGATAATGATCCCATGAATGATACATAATTAGGTATAGAAGAGATTTTATATATTTTTTATTTATTAACAATCTAGATTCTCCAATAATTCATAAAAATAATTTAAATCTACATGGGGTGGATCATTGATTTAATTTAACCAAAAGCTTCATTTCCTAGGTCATGCGGATCCTGGTAATTAATGGAATATTTAAATTCATCAAAGATCAAATGATCTTGTAGAGGGAATACTGATTAATTTACACTTTACTCATATAAAATATGAATAAATCAATTTTTAGTTGAAAATGAAGTATTTGAAATAGTTATTTTTAATTTCCTGAGCATTAATAAAAAAATATAACATTTGACACATAGTGATATAATGTGTACCATCATGCCTATATTATTTATTGTCATTGGGTGGATCTTCATCGTTGGTATCTTAGGGTGGACCTACATATTGGTTTTATTCTTGATCATAGTGAAGGAAATTATGTTTTGATCCCATATTGTCCCAGTCCATGTTTGATTAATTAATTGTTTAAATTATGAGAACATTTATGATGAAAAAAATTGGGAGAACCTCTATTGTTATTTGATTCATCATCCAGATATAATATTCCATCATAATAGGTATTATGGGGAACATCTATATTTAATTAACCTTTACATCTGGGAGAGGACCTTTATATTTGTTTCATTATTCTTCACAATGGGAAAATCTATAGTGGATTTAATGGGGATATCCTCCATGGTCACTAAATTCATTATCTTAATTGGGTTGAAAATAATAATATATAACATTGTAAGGAATAACATGTTTGATTTATTATTCATTATATTAGAATGGGCATATATATTGGTTGGATTCTTCATCTTAGTAAAGACCTACATGGTGGATAACAAGTGGAAGGATATCTTGAAAAAAATTTATTTATTTCCATGGGAATATATATATATATATACACACACCTCAGGTAAAATATCTCTATAGTTATTTTATTCTCCATTTCCAAGAAGGGTAATTTTATATTATCATTAATTTTTATTGAGGGTAGGACCTCCATAGTAAACATTTCAATCCATAAATTTGGAATAAAACAAAGATGGGGTAATAGTTTTTATCTACTGTATAGTAGGGGAACACTCTTTTTGATACTAATATGATTTAATTACAAAAATTGAATATCTAAGATGCCATTTTTTTATGATGTTGCGATTATGTAGTGATGGTAACATCAAATATTTAAAATTTATTCTTGAAAAAATATAAAAAATTGGATAATGTGTATGTCCCAAACATCATAATCTATATACACATTAAATGCATTATATTTTTTTTGGGAGAGGTAATTAATGTAGATTGATTTCATTATTAGAAATTCCATGCTCCTATCTCATGGTTTATGTGACACCAACCATTGGGGATTAACCCATTCCATATTTTCATAGGTTGTTTCTAAAAAATGAGTTGTGTCTTAATACATATTCCATGTGAAATAAGTTTTTAATATTTATCAATGAGAACACCACTAATTTTAATTTTTACATTAGTTCCATCAATCCATGGTATTTATGGATGTAGTATTGAAAATGATTCACGGTGAAAGAGAATAGTGATTAACAATGAAAAAAATTTCTATTAGGTAACCCCTGTTATTGATGGGGATCTCTATTTCACCATGTTCATGGGATATATGTTTAATTTGGTTTTAAATTTAATTAATAGATTAATATAACCCGTCATCCAAGTATAATATATATTTATATATATCTATTCCCAATAAATATATACTATAGTTCAAGAATATCATATCAGGGTTTCTATTTTATTTTTCTTAACCTCTCATTACATAAGATATGTATAAATTTATCAAAAATTGATAGGATTATGGGAATAATTATTCTATGAAATATATTTTTGAATACTCTGGTAATACCTTATAGATATGATTCATTTTCATGAAATAATTATCAATGAAAATATTCATTAATAATGAGGAATGTGTTTGATTGACACTAAATATTTTAGAAATAACATTTTAGAAAATTAAATTATCTAATTCATAAGATAAAGGTTCATGGTAAATGATAGTAATGATTTACTTCAAGTCCATAATTGGATACATTATGGAGTCTGAAACTATCAAAGTAAGAATGAAACATGATATTACAATAATGATATGATTGATCCCTTAAGTGTATTACTATATATCTATACATAGGAAATCAAAAAAAATAGTTCTATGATGTAGATTAAATCCACATGATAGGGAATTTAAATCTTCATTGAAATAATGAATTATATTTTTAGAGTTATAAAAATGTTTATCATTTTCATAAATATATATTGGGGATTTAATGTAAAATATAGTGTACTGTTTTGTGGTAGAGACCATAATTTGATATATTTTATTCTAATGGTTCAATTATTATTGTGGACTGTAGTTTAGAGTAGAATATATATGTCTCATAAGATAAATGTCCCTAAATATTTCATGATTCTCAGAGTTAAATATTTTATACACTAGATTTTAATTCTTAAGTATTGATTACATTATATGATTAAGATTTAAATGATGAAAGGAATACTGGTTAAATGGGAATGGGTAATATACATAACATCCGAAAGTAGAGCCTTCATAGGTGATGTAGCAATGTTTGTAGATAACACAAGAGGGAAACGAAAATTTGTAGAATGTTACCTAAATATACATGTTGTTTGGTAAGGGATATCGGGTTTCCATTTAAAATACATGACAATTTGTCCATATTATGAATTTTCAACACAACTGTTGACTCCTTAAGGACCTATGGTTTTAAGAGAAATACCATGGGGAATATTTTATTGGATCTGGAATCATTCCTATCTATATAGTACACAATCATATAATATATTAAAAAATATAATACAGAATAATATTGTGAATGAAATTATATTGGGAAAGAGTTCCTAGTAAAGAAACCATCATTGATCTAGCTCTATGAAAAAATTATTTCCCTAATTTTTATAAGGCAAATTTTTAGAAATAAAGGTACACTATTCATGGAGACCATGGAATATATTGGGGTCCTCAAGAAACATTAGGAATTTGGAAAAATAAAATTAGATCAAGATGTATAGTGTGAACACACATATTTTTTTTAAAATATTTTATATCATGTTATATATTTATGGATTTTATAAAGCTTTTTATTGTGATGGAATTATCCATTGAACCATATAATAATGTAATTTCATCAATTTTCAAGGTTCCACCTTCCGGTTTTTATGATGAAATCCATTGTGAATGTTCACGGGGGGCTAGGCATAAGCTAGGCACACTATGGATGGGGCCGTTTTCTCTCCATCATAAACCATTTTTATTTTCTCCATCCATCTCATGATGAGTGTAGAAATGTTGTCCATTTATAAGGAAATATTATTAGGCCTACTATAAAATCATGTTTTTTAGAAAAATAGGAATTTTTCTACATGACATGAAATTTAATTTTATTAGAAGTATTTCATTGAAAAGAAATCATCTAAAATAAATTATGAGAGTCATAATAATAAAATTTATTTTTTATACATGGGTAATGGTCTGAGAGATGCCTCGGGTGTTTCATGATTTTTTTAGGAGAACTAGACCCAAAACCTTAAATATGAGGAATTAAAATTAGGGATATAGTTTGTTTAAAATAACAAAGTCCATCTAGAGAAATTGTGTGGCTCGTCTAGTGGAGTTGCAGGCCATGCATTCTTTTATCCAATAATGAAAAATGGGTTTCATGGAGATGAATCTACTACAAGTGTCTTAATAGATGGGAATGGAATGATTTGAATTTTTTTTCAAACCATTAATAAGAACTGTGTGATCCCCCCTCTTGGGGATGTCTTAATAAGGGTTGGGACATACTTTTTACTAAATTGTACCCAAACTATTTACAACCCTCAATAGTGTGAGAATCCTATTTTTCATTTCCTTATTTTATTATTTTCGACACTATTTAAATTCTCCTCCTTATATCTTAGAAAATCACAAAATGATACTCCTATACACTATTTGGAATGAAGATATATCCTCTAACTAATATCACTTTTAAGAAATTCTCATCATATTGGACATCCCTAAGTTAGTCTACAACTCCACTTCCCACCATTAGTTGTTTCTCTCAATGTTTTAAATGTTATACTTATGTGTGATAATAAACTCTATTTTAGGGAATTTTTCATTTTCAATGATTTCTATCAAACAAGGATGATTAAATACTCAAAATTAGATGTTTGTACTATACATTGAATATGTTAAGTTTTCTCTAGTGTTTCCTTTAATATCATAATGTTTATAAGTTGCACCACTATTTTGTGAGTATATATAGTCAAGAGAATCCTCTTAAATGTGAAACATAATTTTTTTAAAATAATGATCTAAATTTATAGGCCATTTATTTTATATGATAATTTTTAAGGCCATGGACCTTGTATTCTATTACCCCTTAATGGTGATCTCCTTTAATTCACAGAATTGATACATTTTTATCAAATAAAATACCTCAATGAGGTCAAATATCATAAAAAATATAAATGAGGATATTAATTGGGATTTAGATGGATGTGATACTCCAATATGTTATCCATTTTTTTCCAAAAAATATATTATGTTTTAGTTAACTGATTATTATAGAATGAAGTTGATGATT
This sequence comes from Viscum album, assembly GCA_963277665.1. Classification (NCBI taxonomy): domain Eukaryota; kingdom Viridiplantae; phylum Streptophyta; class Magnoliopsida; order Santalales; family Viscaceae; genus Viscum; species Viscum album. Next base: position 1,921,667,288 of record OY728119.1, read on the forward strand.
ATTTAGGGAATTCATGTAATCATTGAATATCTTATACAATCACATGTATAGTATGATCTTCCATGGGAAATCAACCAAGAATTAAAGGTTTTTTCCAATTCAATGTATTTCATAATGATGGAAATGGAAATATAATGATTAAATGGAATTCATCTTCACACATTATTTTTTATTTTTATTCTAATTGGAATGTGTGTGTCCCCCTTTTAAAGTACATGACTAGCTATGTGGAATGTTTATGATCATGGAAATATTCATTATTAATAAAAGTTACTAAGGGAAGAATGAGTATCTTGAGCAATACATGGGTTCCATTTTACATAAATCATTATATGGGATCCATGATTGATGATAGTATATCATTAAATTAAAAATAACTTGGATTCCATTTTTATAAAAATCATGCGATGAGCTCCAATGTTACATTTTTTTTACATATAGAGTGTCATAAATTATATGCAGTTGAGAGGGTCAAAGTGAATTCACTCTACGTCGTTGTGAGTGATACTGGTTCCAAGGGGGAGACTATATGGATGACATCTAATTATAGATGGTTACACTGGGACATGAGTTATTCTTGGTCCTTTTTATTTGATACCAAGAACAGACTCACTTAGGTGTTTTCATTCCACACTAAGAGTGATACTCGGGATTCCAATTATGGATCACCTTACAGAGAATATTAAAATAGTTATTATTTATAATTCCCCTAGAGGGATACATAGTCTTTATGTTTAGATCACCTTGGATAGGATCAGGGTTCCTCTAATTAAATTTATATGATGATTCCATTTTTATTAAATGACTAAAAATGAAATGATGTTATATGTGGATGTGCCTTCCAATGAAAATCACATTCTTGGGGTCTGATTTATCTCTTTATTATTTTTCTATGATAATATTTTATTATACACATACTAAATTATCATATGTTTCCTTCCTTCTAGACATATTGGGTTTAGGTTGAATAAGGTAGTGTTGGTCGGGTATCCCATGAAGAACCAGGAATGATGTTTCTCTATTTTTCACCAAACCCTTATTATCATCCTAAAAGAAGTCATATATTATATTCATAGACAGGGTTATTTTGCAGAAACCCATAGATTTGGTAAATTGAGTATATCCCACACCTTACTTGAGAAACCTTTACACTGGGTTACCCAAGAAGACATCATGTTTGTAGGATGTGTTGATTATTCTTGAGTTGTTATTCTTGTAACTAGGAGTTTAGATCACATGATTATTCTGGAGCTCAATATTCTCATGGAGATGACCCTTATTAATTTTTATTAGGTTTCATAAGTAAAATAATTTTTTTTTCAATACTTCTCTACTTGTACGGTACAACATCATCTACACATAAATTCATCATTGTATTTGGTGATGTACATTTATTCTTGACCGATTTATTAGATTCTTCTAATAATACAATTTTATTATTCCAATTTATGTTTTTAATTGATTATAATGATTATTAAAACATTTTTATATCTAATTATGAGGTTATATTCTCCCCACCATACCACCATTTGACCCTGACTATTTTTTGGAATCCAATAGTGTACAATGTGGCATACTGGATGACATGTGGTGATCAGTTCATCAACTGGTATTATATTCATCCATAAATAGCAATTAAAATGTGGTATAAATGCATTTATTTTCATTTTTCTTAATGTTTTTGGTAGGTATATAAGAGATTATGAATGTTATGGGGCTTGGTAAAAAGCTGTATGTGGGAGTGATCAACTAATTAATGTTGAAAATTTCTTATGGAAAGGTAAGGTATTATTTTTACGGTTGTTCACTGTCATATTTGATTATTATTTCACCTTGAGTAATAAACATACATTCCACTACATATTGATTTATGTGGGTTATTGCATTTGTCCCTTGGACCATTATGTAATGGAGGTATTGATACATGCATCATTTTTGAAACATAGTGATTCACAGGTAATTCATACTCCATGTAATGTAGTTTATAATTATAGGTTATTTGAGATCTTTTGATCTACCATAAATATTTATTGAGAGAATTGTTATATAAAATTTCATGTATTTTAGTAACATATATAGTTGTATAACTAATTAGGTATTATATTAAACTACATATTTATATAAAATGAAATATTTGTTGCCTATTTTTTGTACACCATTTTTCAACAGTTAATTTATCATTCTCTGCTTATATATTATGCATCGATAGTTTCTTTCCAAGTTAGAGACTTTCCAAAAACAATTTCCATGATTTATTATATCAATTGATTTTGGCTTCCAACCTACATTGAAATATGATATAAAATTAGTTATTAAAGTGACATCATCAATGTAAGTGATTATTTTCCACATATTTTGATGGTGAAACCCTAACATATTAATCCAGACATGTTTGACCAATATACCATTTGATACATGTGATGAAACAATTATCGTTGTAATTAAAAGGGAAATATTTTTCATTAAGTCATGTGCATTATAACTTTATTAATTGTTAAATGGATACCCATATTATCGAACAAAAATCTATCAGTTTTATATTCATTGTGAGTATAGAAAATAAAAGGTATTGAATTTTTTATTTTAAATGAATTGGTTGTCATTTTCACAGCATGTAAAATTATCTCTTGGGACGTATATTTGAATGGCCAAATTTGATATAATGAACAACTCGAACCATGTTGGTCAGTTTGGGTAATTTGTTATGGGGTAACCCATTGAGGGTGTGAAAATATTTTTAAATATCAATTACACTAATGAATTTCAATGAACCAATAATTACTTTAAGGTACCCTTGGAGGATTCCTTTTTTTGTTATTCATTATTATTTTACCCCATTTGAGGCTATTTATATTATATTTGGATGGTTATGTAAAGTGTCTATATCAGTTAATATTTTCATATATAAGAATAAGGTAGAATATTTCATGACGTGTTCCCTCTTTAATTACTAAAAGTTGTTTATCCTATTTTGAGGTGTCATCATATGAGGCATTAGTAAAACAAAATTACAATTACCATATAAAGGTAGTTTCCCCATATATATGAGATTTTTTACATTTTATTTAACTAATCCTTGTTGTGAGACCATTTTGGATGAAAAGAATTGATAAAATGAAATTAATCGATACATTTAAAAATTATGATAGAGTTGCAGTTAAATAATTTAGGTTAAAAAGATGTTTGATAAAACATTCAATTTCATTTTATGGTGCTAATTAAATAAATTTGTTATGTATGGAATCTATTATAATAGGTTACTGATGTTTAATTTAACCCATGTATTTTTAATGAATTAAATGTTAATTGATTTAGTGACTTAAAACAATGTTAAAGGTGATCCTAGATTTACCATCTTGTACATGTTATTTACTTCCCATTATTAGTAGTTTCCTTGAAAATAGAATGTGTAAATTTCCTATATTCTCCATATTCTTTTTCATTATTCTAAATGATAGGTGGTTGGTCCTAGTGTCATTAATAGATGTGAACTCTTGGTAGTATCGATGCCTTATGATTAGTAAGAGGCTCTCCCAAGGCATGTAGCACCGTCAGTACTTTAAAACCATGCAAGATGAGTGTGAATTTTTTCAAACATGTGGTGTCGTTTAGGTGTCTTTTGACCTGAGTTTGACACAAGAGATTCTAAAATGACACCCAAGTAGGATAGGTGGTCATACAATAATGTAAACTAATATATGGGTTTTAGAATCATGTAATGATTTCTTTACATGGGATAAACATTCTTGGGGAATGTTAAATCACTTATTATCTTGTGTAACCAAATTTATTTTTATTTGTTCTATGGTTTTTCATAAACTAGAATCCTAGTTATAAGGGATAATATGACTCTATAATAGTTATTTTATATGATACATAAGAAACATTGATTCATATGGATGATAATTATATATATTGTATCATGTATGTGTCGTGTCTCTTCTGAAATATCAACGTAGTATGCATTGACACATGTGGTACTCATTGAGTTGAAAAATTGTATAGTTAACCCTTTGGTTTTAGTATAAATTGTTAAAGCCATGATTTGTATGCCTTTCTCACTGGTCATCTCCAAGGTGGTCTGTCTTAGCTGTAAAAGGAAAACTCATACATGACCTAATTTTTTTGATGATTTTCAATGATGGAATAGGGTTTTTTATGTTTCATTTTTTTAGTTTTGGCTATTACATTTAAGGTGATCGCATGTGTAGAAATAACTATGGAATATTGTATCATATACATCTAGAGTATTTTGATCATGTTTTCTTATAAGATTATTTTTCCACTATTATGTTTTATTCATTCCAAAAGAGTTCCATGTATGTTCATGACCTATAGTCTGTGGTTGTTAGAACATATTCTATTTGGTTATTTCCTTTTTTAGTAAATCCAAAAACTAGGATAATCCTAATGTGGGGAGTATCACATAAATTCATGAAAACTAAGTCCTTATATATAGAAGAAAAATAACAAGAAAGACCATTATGAAATATTCTGTGTTGGTTTTCAATGGATGTAATTCCAATGATAATTAATATGTGTCTGTTCTAGTGATAAAGTATGGTGATGAAATGATTGGTTTTTACACAACCATTAAAAACTTATTTAGTTAAGGATGGATCTTCGTGGTTTTTAAAAAGTGATCATGATATTCAGTAGGTGGTAATGTTATCATGGTTGGTTAATAAAAAACAACAGCATGATCAAATGATCAATTTTGGAAGATATCAAGCAATGGTGGATCAAATCATTATTTCATGTATTGAATGTGGTTGGTAATGAATTGTACCAAGATCTTTATTTGAGATGTGTTGGTAGTGAATCAATTATTATTTTTAATATTTTTTTCTCTTATTGTACACTTCTATTTATGATTTCCATGTCCAAATAAATTGACATCATCTAAGTACATCGAGAGAGTGTTTGTTATAAATCATGTATCATTTAAACATAACTGGGATTAATGATTGAACTCTTTAGTTTTTTCTCTGCAAAATAGTTGTTTTTTGGAAATATTTATTTATAGGTGATATGTGATTATTATATAGTAATTTCTTTTAAGGATTCATGGACACCATTCGGTTCATTAATTTGACTGATGTTGGGCTCAGTAAATATATTTTTATGTAGGAGTCTTGACTTTTTAACAATGACTCACTAGTAAACATTATAATATGTAGTACCTTAGATCAACTCCTCAGAATATTGGAGTTAATTTTGAGGATTACCAAGACATCATTCTATATTGATTGAACTATTTAATGTGTGACTATCCATGTGTTCTGGATTGAGTATACACCCATGTGTATGCTGGGGCATAAAAATAAAATAGGATGTTCTATCTTGAGGTTTCTTTCGACTCTATTTATTAGATTTGGTAAATTTTCTTAATAAATATGATATGTTACTTAGAAGAAGGAATCTTATTTCAGGTGGTGTTACTTCAACCATCCTAGTTAGGAATTTTGATAATATTCAACCAGACATGGATTGAATTATCTATCTCTAGATTTGATAAATATAGCCAGTAAGGAACCTCTTCTTATCATGTCATGGGGATAAGGTGATTGAAGTTCATGTAACCCAAGTCTATTCATTAAATTCACACATGACCAAGACACATAGGTTTTATTCGGAGTTGACCATTTCTATCAATATAATATTCATTTCGCGGTCATCGTTTGGATTATATGTGAATTTTAAAATTGGAAATCTAATAGTGAAGATACCATGACTCGGAGATAGCCGTAAATGATAGGAACAATGTTGGGAAGTTTCAAAGGATTCATAATTAAATATATTACTAATTGATCATGTATCTACATGGATAGTCTTGATTATGTGTTGTATAAAAGATTAAATTCTGAATATGACTGTTTCTTCACATTTTAACAACATATAAATCATATACATTAGTTGATTCTTAGAGGTTCATTGGGTGATTTGAAATGAAACACAACAATTAGTATGAAACCTCTTGAACAAATTATTTTGATGGTTGTTTTTATTTTTTAAAAATGAATTCTCCTATATGATTTGTTTTATTGTGGTATATTATAACATCCATTGTATTAAGACATGGTTGAATTTTTTAATAGAAAAATAATATTCATTTTAGTGAAAGAATGTATTTTACAGTATGCTTTGAAATGTAATTAATATAGTAGGTAAACTCAAATGTGTTGTTTTTTATACTTGATTAATGTAGATAGAATTTACTTAGTTATTTTGTTTTTCTCCATGAATTTTAAACCCAAAAACCCTTAATCCACTGAATTATAAAATCAGATCACTGTTTTCCTGAAACCATATGTCCAACTAAGAAACATTGTGTAGCACTTCTTGTGAATTTGGAAGTCTCAAATGGTTTTCTATCACCATGGGAATGTGACACATAGTAGTGAATGTTTTTTTCTATTGATAGAGGATAATTCCATGGGTTATTTTATAATTTCTAGAATAGATAGAATAAATTATTCAAGACTTCCTCTTGGGTATTTGTGTAATAAAGTTATGAAAAATGTTTGAAAAACCATGGGGGAAAACCATCTCAATTAATTGTGTGAAACTACCATGTCTCATTCATCCTTTTTTTCATTTCACCTATATTTATCTTATCATCATCTATATGTAGAAACTATATTTGAAATTCAAATATTATCTCCTAATTATGGAGATATATCCTCTAACTAGATTTTTTTGAGCATCTATCATCACGGAGGATAGATGTTAGTTTTTCTATGTCCCGTCATCCCTATTTTATTGGATTATATATATAAAAATAATAATTTATTCATGTTGGATAATTCACCATATTTTTAGTGTGTTTTTTATTTTTATTTTTTCTTTTGAATCATCTAAATTCATGCCTCAATATTCGGTAGGTGGATAATAATTATTTTGTGGTTGGTGGTCTATAACATTCCCTTAAATTTGATCCATTTATAAATTTGACCATTTTTCAATGTGTCGGTATTTTTCTAGGATTTATCTTAAATGTTAAGCATAATTTATCAAACCTATATCTATAATTTGGGTAGCACCTATATATTAGATGAGAATTGTTGACATTTGTTGAACAGGTGTTTCAACCATCCATAAGGGTATTTTGTTTCAATTCCTATAATTATTAATTTCATTCTAAGAAATCATTTCGATGAGGTATATTTTATTATAAAATGTAAAACATGTGATTAATTTTAATTTGGAGGGATGTGATGCTATTTTATTTTATCAATTCTTGGGAAAACAATCTCTTTTGTGGTTATAGACTAATTAATAGAGACCAAACATGATTATTCACTATGGAATCCTTGTTAGCATGGAATATCTTATACAATTTCATGTATGTTGAGTTCTTTTATTGGTAATACACCTATCCTAACTATAATTATCCAATTATTAGTATTATTTAATGAAGGTAAGGAAAAAATAATGAATTAAATTGAATGATTAAGTACACAAGAATTATTATTATCTATCTTAATTAGAAAATGGACATGGAACTCTTAAAATACATGACTAGTGATGTGGAATTTTTATGTTCATCTCAAACATCAACATTATTTTAAATTAATACATGAATATTTAGTGAATTAATAAATGCTCAGGATCCTTTTTTCAAAATGCCTTTAATGGGATCACACAATATTGCGATAGAATTATTACTCGAGTGATACATGAGTATGGTTTCTTATAGAATAATAACAATAGGTTCAAGGATTACCTATCTTGTAAATACTATGATAGTGATACATGATATTCTTTGGATGAGATAACCATGAAAAATTTCTACTGTATTATGAGTGACACAAGTTCTCGAGGGGAGACACAGTGGATGTGATAGGTGGACAAATGGTTAGAGCAGGGAACATGTGATACTCGATCCCCTATATTAGATTCAAGTGATGGAATTAGATGGTTGTTTTTATTCGATTCCATGAGTGACACATGGGATTCAATTATTAATTTCCTAAAAAATATTACATTATTTAATATTTATAGTTGCCCTAGTGTGATACATGTTATCATTTTTCATATCATTTTGTAAGGTCTCAGGGTGACTCTTATTATGTTTAGATAATGACTCCATTAAATATTAATGTCTAATAATGAAATATTATTGTCTTGGGATGAAACATCCAATCCAGATCACATGTTAAGTGTCCGTTCTATTTCTTAATTCCACTTTTATGATGAATTATTCATATACCCATAATAAATCTGATCATGATTCATTACATTTGGACATTTCTGGGTTAGTTCAAATTAGATAGTTTAGGTATACAATACCATGAGACACCCGAACATATAGTATTATTGGTTTCATTCCATAAACATATTATAGTCCTTCAAAAAGATTTTTTTTATATTTAAATACTACATTGTGATATAGAAACTAGTTTTGGGGGAATACTATATAAACCCCATACCCTGCCCTGTTTAACATTACATTATGGTACCCACAAAGACCACATGTCTACATGTTCTTTATATTATGATTTTTATTCCAAGATTTTACCTATGAGTTAGGAGTATTGGATTGGGTCATAGAATAGGATTCTCAAGATGTTAGCTATTATGGTTTTTTATTTTTTTATTATTTATGTATTGTGTTGTACTACCTGTGATATATTTCCTTATTTTACAATGTAGCACCATATGGAAAAGCAATAATCAATGTATTTAGTGATAGAAATTTATGTTTATTCAATCAATTATATACTTCAATTGCATGTATTTTATTATTAGTAGTTTTTGAGGTCCATTGATTATTATTATTAATATACTACTATACTGCAATTATAATCATGGTATAGTATCTCCACCCTACAAATATTATCTCCTCACTAAAAGTAACAAAAAAATAGCATATGGGGAGGCTCTCTTGAGGCCTTCAGACCACTTATATGGAATCTAGTTTTATATTCATCCAGCTGAAACACTATATCCACCGACCTTGAAATTGTCATGCGCAATGTATTGTTCCAAAACACTTACCACGGAAAAATATTATCAGGTTTCATGTTTTATCATACCTTAGGAGAACCATTATATATGTCATGAACTCTTAATTATATTTGATTAAATATAATAAATATAAGCGAGACTACACAATATTTATTATAAAACATAATATAATGAAATAACAAAACATCCATAATATTTCAAAATATTATTATAGAAAATGGATAAAAAACATATTACCATATAATATAACATATAGAAATAAAAAATATCAAAATAAACCCATTATTTATATCCATAAATTGATCAACATGTTCAACCATTATTATGATCAATTATAAAAAATACCAAAGGAAAAGAATATAAAGGTGAGTCTAGAAACTCATGATATTCACCTCATCCCATTATCCAAAATCCATCAAACTATGAAAAGAAGATTACATGTGCAATATTTACCATGTCTCATATAGTATTCATGTGTTCTACACTTTCATCGGAGTTTTTATATATTTCATGAGAAAAACACTTAGTATTACAATAATAATGGTTCCCCTAATATATATCAAAATATCAGATGTCTTATTATGGTTGAAAAAATATATATACAACTTAGAGTATTCATGGAAAAAAGAAATTCTAGAGATATATCATGTCCACCAAAACATTTTATACAACATGATTGATCATTATCGATAAATAATTATAATAATAAAAGATGAAACACAAATGACAATTATTTCTAGGCCTACACCATCCTATATAAGGAAAAAATTACTTATTATTCCTAATGTATATGTTTTGAACTTGAAATATATTATATGTGTGTCTATCCATATAACTCGTTTGAATAAGTCAAACTTCAAAAAAGAGTTTGGATGTAAGACCCTTCTATCGAAACCACAATAAATCCAGATGTCCTATTATACAAATTTTTTTTATTACATTGAATAATAAATAGTCCTAACATGCAACCAAATTATCTAAGGCATAGACTGGAAATGAACCTTAATATACAATTACCATTTCCAATACATAAATTATAATATTTTAGTGATATCATGGTTTTGTCCATTATTTCTAATATTTGGAGTTTCAATCAGTAATGAAGAATTATATCATTAAATATTATGATGAACCATGATATATTATTATATATTAAAACAAGGAATGATTATCATAGATCCTATCTCTGTACTAGTCAGAAAACTATACATTGTCAATGGATAGATGATAACTATTTTGAAAATACAGTCATTGACTATCAACACCTAACATTATAATATCTACTATTAATACATGATATTAACTTTATTAATTGAAAATAAAGAATCCCATTGGTCATAAAACATTTTCAATCCATTCTAACTAATTTATTTGGATGAAATAATGAGTAACACTGATATTATAGGACACCCCATTCCATATTCCCCAGATAACCCTACATATCTTCTGTTATGTAAGAAACAAATATATAATCACCCCCTTAGTGGTTATAATGCTCATATCCCTCATTAAATACCCGATTGTGATTTAATCATATGTTTTAACCCTTGATATCGTAACATTTCATTCAATTCATTGGAAACACACTTTATATTTCCATTAAATCTCTAATTTACTTCTAACTAAAGTAAAATTCCTTTACATACCCAATCCATATATCAAAAAAAATTAAATGTACGATGATAATCTATATTTTCTATATCATCATCAACATTCTTAGTATGCACATCCATGACTAATAATATATCCTAAAACCCCTATATAAAACAATAATAAAAGTATTATATGCTAAAAGGAAAATTCTTGGTTCTCTACTTATAACCATTAACTCCACCATCACTATGGAATAACAGTGAACTGTATACAATAAATACTCATAACCAATAATAATTTTATCGAAAAACATTAGAAGTCAGTGTTGGTGGATGAAACAACAATCTCATATCCAAATTTTATAATACATTTCATAGAAAGTTTTCTTGATATTTCATGTTCTATTAATAATTTTAGTTCATATCACATAATTATAGGTATTACCTTTGTGAAATTTTAACCATGTAATATTAAAATAAAAAAATTTGAAGTTGAATACCCAGTCATGTCATAATAAAACATGATGAACCTAACTCACAATCTCGGATCCAATTGATTGCTAATAAAATTATTCGAAGTATAGAACCAAAATAAAAAAATAAATCATACATACATACATAAAAAAAGTTATTAAAATATTTGGGACCACATGACACATTTTTAATAAAGTATTCATTTCAAACATTTTGACTTCATTGGATTACATTGACCTAAAATTGAAGAATCAAAAAAAAATTCCCAAATAGAATATTATGTTTAAATATTTTTGAGAGGAGAATACCAATGATGGAGGAATATGTTATTCTGCAAAATTTTATATTGAATCTCCAAAAATTATATGGTTAAATGATCATTGAATAAAAAAACAATCTATGAGATGATATAAGGATCAAGAGATGGATATAAATAGAGGACAAGGAAAGGGTACTGGGTTAAGAGAATACAATCATGTGATGGGTTTTTGATAATTATTAATAAAAATATTAATTTATTTTATTTATTTAAATACCCAAATAGGGGGTCTCATGACATTAAATTTCCCCCCATCATCATTCCATTGATCCATATTGTTCAATTGGCATTACATCTAATTCTTGATGACTAAGTTAGTGTAAAATTACCAGTTCCCATCCTACTGAACATTTTATAGTAACTCATCATACTTTTGGTGGGACCTAATATAAAATATTAATGTAAATTTAATTTCATGAAACCTAATATATCACTTTGGATATCCTCTTCCTATTCATGAACCTCCAAAATATAATTCTTAACTTCATAAATAACTTGTAGTAACCCATCTTACAAGATAAGTTTTCGATTCAAAATTCCATAGATGTTAATTTGTTCTAAAATCCTATATAATTTGAATATCATTAATTGATAAGTAAAATGGTCATTATAAAATCAACAATAAATGAATTATCATCACTAACGAGCATCCAAAAAATAACTCCAAACTCTGAATTTATCATTCAAAATGTGTTGATACTTATTTTTTCAATTTTTCAAAATTCCATAATCCAACTAACACATGCGACAAACGCTTCCATGATACTTTATCATCAATAATCTATTTGAAATATAATATGTGACAATTAGTTCATTTCACCCAACCAAATTACAAGTTTATGGTGTCTGTTAGTTATATAGTGAATAAAATTCTTTTGGGATACTCACCACGACACCTAATACCCCATCAAAAACAAACATCCTCGTGTTGGTTATAGCAGATGAAAAATAAATTTATATTCATCCCATTTATTATATAATAGTTTAAAAAATATCCCAATCCACTTAAAAATACCAACCACCATGGGAGAATCCATAGTTATACTACTTCCATGGAACTATATAATACTCACCTGAACTTTATCCTTGAATGGGCAATCAAACTCAGCAACATACAATCTACGCTAATAAATCTCAATAATTATAACACACACCACTATCCTCATAACATAAATTTCACTTTTCATGGGATTTTAAGGATTATTAACACTATAGAATTATCCATACCAACATATAATCATCACCTACACACCCAAACAATGATATATCATGATGATCGATAATAAAGAGCCTTTTAAAAGGAATACCAATATGATAGTTCCATATAATTTCAATAAACCATGTAACTACACATATCATGAATAATATCTTCATAAACACAAAATGGATTTAAAAATATTTTTAAAATTTTAAAAAAAAAAGCACTTTAAAGGTGTAAATTAAGAATATATAAGAACTCATCAACTACTATAACTCAATAAAAATTACAAATAAAACTTTTGAAAAAATGATATTGATTTTCTACACATTTATAATAATTTAGTTCACATAGAACTAGTAAAATATACTAATTTTAGTCAAAAAGTGTTTCATTATTAATGCGCATAGGGACCTATATCACCATTTGGATATAGAGGTGATGGAATATATAGATACTTTTATTTAACAAAATTACCATGTGGTTCATTGATCAACCAATATCCTTAACCAGATACCTCTCAGATTCATACTACCTCATGTATTAATGAATTATATTCCTCAATAATAGACTCAAATGTTACCACTATTGAGTACATATAAAATAAAAAGGATTAAAAACATACTCAAATTGAGTACATATTTATTTTATCAAAATTTAATTCCTTCAAAAACATTTACACCTTTTAGGTTCATATAAAATAAAACAAACAATAATATTTAGTAATTCACTCCTCCATAGGAATTCTTCACAAATTTAACACCATAAATCTATAGTATATATCTATGTGAACAATTTCAAATAAGAATACCTTATTTAAGGGTGAATGAAACAATATATATAATATTACATCAACAATTTCATTAATTTAATTTGAATTCACCCATTTAATAGTATAACCCTTCAATTTAGAAACATCTAATAATTCATGTATCTCCATCAACATTTTAATATATTTAAATAGGTATTGAATATTCTCTAGATTGTTTTTAGTATATCAAAACCTCAAACACCACGATACACTATGTAATATTAGGTCATAAATCTAAGATTATACATAAAAATTGTCATTTCCTATTTTATATGGACCCATTAAAAAGATCCACGGGATTAAAATACTCTTCCAATGAAGGGAAAATTATCTTGAATATAAAATCTATGTGGAATCCCACTCATATATAATTCATGGGAAATTGAATAGAATCAATAAAAAATTCTTATAAAATATCATATTACCTATTTAACATCAAGAAATTCATATTATATCCATTGTAATACTAAAAAAATCATTGAAATCTCAATCACACACTATCAATTACTAAGAATTCAATTTATCTTCATACATAATCAATAATTCCACATAACACTATTTAATAACTAAATTCCATATTCACAATACACTAGGTGTACTCTTATATGAAATATATATAATAAACAATCACCACACACATTCCATCAAAATAATGAGAACTAACTAACCAATTTACAATACGAACACCTTAATGATAAACTCAAACCCAGAAACATGATTTACATGGACATTGAGATAACCTAAATATCATATATAATTACACCATTGAAAGTCATGACATTACATCAAACATTAATATAAATTGACAACTAAATACACTCGAGGGTCTTTAATCAATATAAGAACCCAAAATTTATACAGTCCAAGACAGAAGAAAACATTACCAATAACAAACCATACCGAAGGAATCCTAAAATAACACCAACCCATTAAAAAGAAATCATATTCCCAATATTTGTAATTAAAATACCATAAATAATTTATCAAGAACATATATATTATTCGAATATAAAGTTTTGATAATTAATACACTATTAATATGTTATTTATATAAGTGAGTGTATCCAATTTTATAAATTTTAATTAACTAGAAGATTTTTCCAAAGAATTTTACAAAACATATATTTCCATATCAACATTTCAAAAAACCATTTCCATTTTTTAAAATAATTTTCTACTCACATGTATTCTTGAACATTAAAGGTCTATTATTTTTTCCTAATATGATACATTTACCTGGGGAATCATTCAAATGTAATAAATTGCAAAATAAAAAAAAGTAAAACACCTGTAGTCATACCTATATAAATAATTCAACCGTAAACATAAAAAAATATTAACCATAATCCCACCATCCATGTAACAAATATTTTCTATAGGTATGGTTTTTATGAATCCCAATATCTTTATTAATATGATGTTTTACATAATCATATTAATGTATAGAAACTCATAATTGAGTAAGATAATTTTAATTATGTTCTTGTATATTGTTTTTAATTCCCTATACTGGGATTCCCAAAAAGTGTTGGATTGTGATGAATAATCTATCCTAGTGTACACATCCATATATTCTAGACACAAGTGACAAGTATTTTGAGTATATAACATATATTAGCCAGACTGTACTATAAATATCATAAAATTAGATTATTATAAAAATAAAACAATATACAATTTATCAAATTCAGATAACCAAAAAGATATTAAAACTAAATATTTACTATATTATAAAATACACATCAAACATCAGAAAAATAAAAACATAAAAACATCCCAAGATATACCTTTATTATCTCACATTACATTATTCCTTTACAAAAAAATAAACACACATGAAGGAGTGAATGATCATAAATCACATACATATTCATTATCAAGTCATTAAAATCTATCAATTAGTTGAAATAAAACATTATGTATAATTAGTTCCTTAACCTATCTAATATAAATGTTGACTACATGACCACTAGAGTTCATGTTTGTTGTGTGGGAATAATACACATTAGTAAACGAATATCAATAACCAAAATATATTTCAAAAAATTTAATATATATGAATATACAAGAAACAATATAGTGAAATGACATATAGAATGCAAGAAATCATATTGGGAAATTATGTGAAAACATGGTCACCACAACTCCTACCCCTATCCGGTCGATTATGGCTAGTGAAGCATCATATTCAGACCCAGGACCTTACAGGAACAGGTAATATATCTTTGTATATATATTTATTGAACAAATCATACACCATTAATGAGTTATAAAAAACAATCAGAATTAAAAATCCAAAAACAGTGAATAAGTATCAATATTCAACTACTCTTACAAAACCATAGACTACCAATGAGTAAGAATGTAAAATTGACATGTTTTGGGTGAATACTAATAATGAGTACCAATATATGAAAATAATATCAGTTTGAAAAAACATTTTTATTTATTTAATTTAATTTTTATATATTTATGTGTTATTAAGTTTGTGTGATTTGTTTCTAAAAGTTGTATTTCATTTTTTTGGGTTATGGAAATATATTTAATGGTACCTTGTTGGAGCATAGTTTAAAAAAACAATGTAATATTTAATGGAACCTATTCATTATGAACATTAATCTCTATGAAGGGAAAATATTTTTGAATGGTTTTGGGTAAACTATATATATATATATCATGAGTCCCTGTGATTTTTTAATTATAAGCCTTTCATTTTTTGTGCATGATTTTAAAAGTTTTATATCCATATAATGCATTGTTTTAATGTTCTGTAAAAGTGAAATTATTAACTAAGATCATCCCATAAAATAAAAAAATTTCCCTACCTTTATATGTATATTAATATTGATATATTGTATATTATATTTTGGTGGATATCTACATTTTTAGGACCTCCCTTTTTGATTTCCAGAGTAGTTGGCCTTGAGATTTATTTCATAATTCCCATATATCCTTTTGCACTATTCTATTATCAATTTAATTTGGATAAAAATGTAGTCAATGTAACATCCTGATTTTTCAAAAAGGAAACATAATTTTCTATAGCATACTTGACACTCCACATAGAGATGATGTTTAAAACTAAATATTATTAATTAAATTTTATTGGTAAAAAATTATCGTTGGATTAGTAGGAATGAAGAGTATTAATTAATTTATTATAAAATTATTTAAACATGTATATAATTAATTATTTTTAGAACAATTAGTTATAAATAAAAATAAAACCCATTTATAATGACTGAATTTTTTTTGGATTTTCAAATAATTCACTTTTTGGGATTGTGAGAACCTAAAAAAATAGGATCTATAAGGGGGCTGGGCTTGGACAGACACCCAACTCAAGACCCACCCCAAAGAGAAAATAGACAACATGAAAATGAAAAAACTACAAATGGGCTTGTCTGGGAACCCTGTCCAAGACCGACCCTCCCAAAAATCACAAAAAACATCCCTTATTTTCACTTTACCCTTAACTCACAACAGTTCCACATGCCTTCGTCGATCCGCTATCACCACGAACCAGATCATCTCGACAGCCTACAAGTTGTGACCCCAATAATCCTTTGTCCCACAGATGTCCATGGTAGGAAGCCATGACAGGAGGAACAAAAACAAGATCACAAAACCAAATAATATCTACAATGAATGAAACTAGAAAACAAAAAAAAACCCAAAACCGTGAAAGATGAAAGCAAATCACCTCCCTAAGCAGCCTATGTTGAATGAAAATAAATGAATTTTATATAATAATAAAACAACTCTTGGTGGATTTTTTTAATGAAATTTGTATTTAATATATTTAATGTAGTGTATAATACTCATCCAATATGTTTTATAGATATTATATAAGAATAAATTCAATTTTACATATAAAAGAATATTTTTCTAAAAATATAATTTCACCTTTTTATAATGGTGATAAATCTTTAAATATAATTTTTCATAATTTAATGTTAAATTTTTAAAAATATACTTCTTCATTAGAAGTTTAACATCAAATATTACATCGGTTGAATGTTAGTTAATTTTGGGAAAAAATTCATTTTTTAATGAGCAGTGAAAAATTCTACATGTTTTTCAAAGATGCATTTTTGTCTAAATTATTTATTTAGGTAGATTGCCTTTTTATTTTGTTTTAAATGTTTATTGGATTATAATTTTGAAATTTAAATACATTTTGGTCATTGGAAGAATTTTTACTATGAAATTACATATAAACACATGTTAATCAATTGATTGTTTTTTACATTTAAAAATTATTTTCTCATTTTTGAAAACAATAATTAATTTTAAATTAATTTCCCCAAATTTTGTGTTTGGAATTTAGAAAAATGGATTCAATATTATTCTCATATGCCCAAAATAATTTAAATTACTTCCATTTAAATTTGGGCATGGTGAATTGTAATTTCTGTAATTATAATTACTTACCACGTTTAAAAGATAAATCATGTAAATAAGGGTAAAAATAATATTATATTAATATAAATATAACATAAAACGTCCCTAATCCTATATGATGAAAAATATTCGACAAATTAAACCAATGGTATGAAACTTTTTTCCTTTGTAATCAATATGGGTGTGATTATGAAACTTAAAACTTTTAATGTAATGTATAGAAAAATATGTTATAAACATGAATCTTCCTACTAAAACAATTTTAATATGGGTATAAATAAATGTTCTCTTAGAATATAAAAAGTTATTAAAAATATATAATTATTTCCAACATCAAGGTATTTTGTTTATAATATTTATATATAAAATAAATAAATTTATTTATGACCAAATGGGGAGCCAGTGATTACTTTATTAATAAAACATTTAAATAAATGATATTATTATTTTTAAAATAAATATTATTTAAATATTTTATTCCATACATGAATTTTTATATATTAATGTGATGTTATAGTATTTATTTAAAGTTTTTTATCAATTAAATAAAGTTTTTATTAATTTTTTAAACATTCAGGTTTTGATAGTTTCAAAAACTACATAATTCATAACATAACATATAAAATATATTATTAATTATTATAAATTTTATAAAAAAAATATATTAATATAAATTTGTAGGATATGTACTAATATTTCATAAAACACCTGTTTGTCTATTTTACATTTTATGGTAATTAAATTAACTCACAAATTTTAAATAACAAGTTATTATTGAAAGATTTGAAATGGAAAATTAACGGTTAAAGAAAAAAGATAAGGATTATAAAAAATTAAAAACCTCTCCATTTTTAATAGGATAATTAGGATATGACCTAGAATCATATTATATTTAAAATAAATGAGTTTGGTACCCCATGAAACCGAAATTCAATTTATGATAAGTTAATATTTCAAAACATTCTTAAAGTACCCCTCATCTCTCTTATAAAAGGGAACTTCTCATTATATTTTATTAACACATACAAATAATTTTTTATTATCATTTATCAATTATAATATCTTCCATGAATCTGAAAATACATTCTTAATTCTTTATTTTAGGAATAATACCCTTCTTAGTGGTGTTTAGGTGTTCATTAATGTCTATGAATAGTAGAGGAAGTATCATTTTCATTTATTGTTTCTATATTATTTCTTCATCCACTATAAAAAAATATCCTCTAACCATGGTTATATAATATATAATGTATAATCGATTTACTAAGATGTTATTATGTTAATATCATCACTTAAATCCATCTCCACCTCCACTAAATTGGAATAGAATTAATCGTTTCGGTGTACCGGTGAACTATCATCTCCAAGAACGAATCTAATTCATTTACCATAATTGTATCTCATGATTTTTCATAATAATTTAATAAATATTAATATTAGATATTCATTAAATAGTAATAATTATATGAGAATAATATTTCAATTACTTTCTTTCTTCCATATGCATAAAAATGATAATTTCTTTCATGTGTACGTGTAAACTATCACCTCAATGAAGTGATGTGACACATTTCGATTAATTATACATCTTGAATGATATATATAATTACATGTAAATAATTATTATGATTTTTATAATATAATTATTATTATTTAAATATAAAATGATAATTAGTATATTACGAAAATGATCTATGATAAATGGAAACGATACTCATTCATTTGTACGACCTACCGTCTCCATGATTATAAAGTTGTTCATTTTTCAAAACCATAATTAATGGTCTAATATAATATGTATGATTACTATATAACACTGGGGACTATTTCCTGAATAAATTTTTTATATTATTTAATTATGAACTCATTGAGATTTTACATCATGTCATGTAAATTTTTGACTCATGTACTGAATATCAAGTAAACATCTGATATGAAACCAAAGAAATAAATAATTTTTATAAAAGGATAAAAAGTGATTTAAAGGGAATAAAAATATATAAAATAGTCATTATGAAATTATATGTTAACCTATTGTTATTATAAAGGTGGATAAAGAATGAACACGACAAGTTAGACTCATTATAAGGGAA
Organism: Viscum album; assembly: GCA_963277665.1. Classification (NCBI taxonomy): domain Eukaryota; kingdom Viridiplantae; phylum Streptophyta; class Magnoliopsida; order Santalales; family Viscaceae; genus Viscum; species Viscum album. Next base: position 1,921,687,149 of record OY728119.1, read on the forward strand.
ATCTTAACTCAATCTCCATTGATTTAGTTAAATATCTTTGCCATTGGTTATGTTATTATATGAATTTGTTGAATGGCCCCTGATTAGTGTATACTAAATATCCACCTATATTGGGGGGATATATATTTTTCAAAGATAATTATTTCATTTATTTATCTTTAAAATATTTATATAATTTTTTTAAGGGACTTCATCTCAATCTCCTTTCATGGAAGAATATTTTGATGTTATACACCAACTTATTTTATATGTTGTAAAATAAACCAATTTTAAATTTAATTTAATTAATGTTTTTTAAAACAGTTCTTTCGATAGAATGAATTTTAAATTAAAAATGACAAAAGGGATTTTTTTAACGTATGCGGTGACAACAACTTTTCTATTGTTATGGAAATTATTTGATATTTGGCCTCCTGTACAAAACGTAATGTTTTTTAAAAGAAAAATAAATTACATATACACATTTCATGACTTTTGATACTGAAAATGGTTTTGATAAAGGATTTATTATGTTAGTATCATGAAATTATCTATTGTTATTTAAAATTATAAATTTTATTTTTCATTTATCCTAGTTTTATGTGTTATGATTATGTTATGGTTCTTGGAAATTGTTTCTAAATATGGTTTTTTCCGTGATATATCAAGGGTGGGTGAGCCCATCATAGCACCCCAATTCATTGAGTAATGAGACAGATATAAACAATAAGGATTATACAAAGAGATTAATTGAATTTAATGTGATGGGTTTTCCAAATTTAACCATAATGTATACAAACCATGTAGAAATGAATTTTATAATGTATGGATGATATAAATGTCACGAGTTTCATTTATGATTTATGATATCTATGATGTTTTTCAGAATTCATATGATTCATTGGTCTATAAATATTAATGTACTAATTTTATCATTCCTTATATTATAACTCTAATTCATCTGCTTATACCCATCCCATGTTTTTAATATTATTTCACAGGGTATAAGGATGTTTAAGAGAAAGAAATAAGTAATGAATATTTTTATCAAGAAAAAGAAATAATTGTTACTATACTTCTTTTTTTTGGAATAAATGGATACTATTTTTATACACTTTTCATGTAATATGAATGGACTAATTCTAAAAAAATATAAATATTAATTAATCCTCAAACTGATTTAATTGCATAACTCAAGATTATGTTATGTTTATGTATGGGGCCTTACAGTCCGTATCCAAAGTTGGATTAATAAAAATTGGATATTATGATTTTCTTAGAGTTAGGGATGTCATAATGGTTTTATAATTTTATGGTTTTTCAGATGTTCAATGTCTTAGAAACCAATTTTGAGGCATTATGTTTTCAAATATTATAGTGAATAATAGAATTTTGGGAGACATTCCCCATTGATGAAATTTTGGGTTATTATTTTTTGGGATAAAAAATGAGAAGTATGATATTAACATTAGGTTTAAAACATCTTATGGTTACTTTTAAGTATATTATCTCATTTTGGGAATGTTATAATATTTATATAGTTTTAGAACAAGGGGAACTGGGAAGATTTGTGAAAACCCATCATGTACAGCATTTCCATGGGAATTGAACACACTAATGAAGGGCTAAAAGGTTTCATAACCTACCATTGGACATAGAGAAATTATATCATCAAAAAAAATAAGTGGCCATTTTCAAATTGAATATTTATATACAATGTGTTTTACCTTACAAAATGAGAAATTTAATGTTTTTAATGTATGTTGGGACAATAATTTTCTATCATCGTGTACATTATTCGATATTTGGCTTCCTCTACAAGCTGTGATGTTTTTTAAAATGAAAAATAAATAACATATACCCTTTCCTGTTTTTTTTAATAAAAATGGTGTTGATAAATTATATATTATGGTAATATCATGAAATAATTCCCTGTGATTTCTTTTTGGAAATGTTACATTTTCATTAATCTTGTTTTATGTATTATGATTATTTTATGGTTATTGGGAATTGTTTATGTATATGGATGGTTCTGTGATTAACTGTGTGCTGGTGAGGTCATGATTTCTCTTCAATGCATTGGGTAATGAGATGGAGTTTAACAAGAGGTTTTCTCTTATGTTATTTAGGGAATATACTATGATGGGTATTCCAAACATAACCATGAAGGGCACTCCTCATGTTTCTTTGAATTCTATAATGTAAGTATGATATGGATTCCACATGTTACAATTTGGATCTATGATTTCTATTATGTTTTTTAGTATAATTATGATTTCATGGGTTTATAAATATTCATCGATAAATATTTTGTTTCATTAATTTATATCCCTTACTGATATTCATGTGCTTATCGCATGTTTTTACAATGTAGTCACAGAGGTAGATGATAGTTATGGTAAAGGAATAGTTAAATATAATTTTTATCATGAAAATAAAATAATGTTTACTTCACTAGTTTTTTATTTTATATGAAATGGGTACTATTTTAGTTTTATCCACATTGAATGTAATAGTTATGGACTTATTCACTAAAAATATAAACCTACAAATATCCTCAAATGGAATTTTTTACATACCTCAATATTATGTTATGTTTTCTATTATGGACTTATAGTCAAGAGATTAAATTCCAAGGTCATGTGGTTTTAGTGTACTCTGATGGTGATTTGGTTATATATTATCATTAGATATTTTTATAAACCCAAATCACTTAGTGTGTGTTGTTATTCATCTGGAAAATATTATTCAATGTTGGTAGCTTATATATCATTTCGTTTTTTAAAATAAAATGATAAATTTTTGGTTTTTCAAATTAAATTCATGTGTTTACTATAACATTTCTATTAAATTTGATAACTAGTTTTTTTATTTAAGATTGATAATACTAGGTGAGTGTAAAGCATTCATGAAAATGGATGGTGTATGATTATGATTAATAAAAATTTTACCTTATTGATTTAGAAGTAGAAACCATTTCCAATATATGTGGCATGTTTTATTTTATCTCAAAATGTACAATTGGTACAAGATGGATAGATTTCCACCCATGGGATTGATCTATTCAGTTAGTACCTCATATACGTGGGATAAATTATGCTGGTGAAGTGGCTCCCATAGGGGTTGGATTTGGGGAATTTCATTGTTACACAAGTTCATGTTGTGGGTCTTCATGTTTTTAAGAGTTTATTCTATATATATATATATATGAACTATTTTTTATATAATTTATTCCTCTTATAATATGTGAGGTAATGTTTTTTTCTAGTGACATATGTGATATTTCATTATGGGTTTTTAATGGGCAACTTATTAAACCCTTCATATGAATTAGGTTGTGTAAGATGAAATTTTTATAGGAAGTATGTAAGGGGTTGAAATATTAACAATACATTATTGTATAATAATTCTTTGGATATTAGTTATGGATTATATATATTGTAGGTGAATTTTGTGTGGATATTGGTCTAGTTCCACATTTGGAATAACAGTCTATCTTATAAGTCTTTGGGTCTTTTATATATATTAGGTGTTGGTGGTTTTTGTGATATTTATTATTCGAAAATTATGTTAATGTAGATTAGTATGGTTTTAAAAAAAATTCATATATATATATATATATCTTGTTTTTTATACTTTAGTTTGTATTTTTTGAAAGTGCAGTCCATGTCCTAGACAAGTGGTAAAGGAAACCCAGAATATTGTATCGACAGGGGTACATGACCTTGAATTCATCAAATTAGGGTATTTTATGCATGAATAAATGATGAAAATAATAATATAAAGATGTTCTTAAGTAACCATGATGTATATGGAAAACCATATTACATGGAAAGGAATATGAATGGAGTTGACATGGAGCACCATAGCGTGACACTGAGCATAGAGATTCATGGAGATACACAACATCAGAGTTCTCAAGTGATGTGACATGTTGTAGGGGATAAATGATGCAAGAAGGCCAAAAATATCATAGTAGGTTTAAATGAGTGTAATTTTAACATTAGTAAATCATTTTTCATGAATAAAAAATCACTGTATTATGGTACAAAAAATTGTTATACGTACAAACTATGTCTTTATCATTTGGGCTACCAAGAATCCAGACTGATTTTTTAGGGACGTAGGTTCCTTTAATGGTTCTAAATAAAATGTGTTAAAAAGGATATTATAAGAAAAAATAAAATAAAAAATTATACTTGAGTTTTTTCTTTATATAAATAATGAAATCAACCCTAAATATATATTGAATCCATAGGCCTCTATGTCCCAAATTTTGTTTATGGGGGTGTACAAAAAGATATTTATTTTCTATTCTTGATGAAGGAAACAAGTAAGGTTCATGATGTTCTATATTTCATATTTTTGGTATGTTCTTATGACTCGCTAATATTTGATAATATAATTCTCCATAATTATATTTTTAATCATTGATAGCTTTTTTTGCACAAAACATAGAGTTTATATATACGAAAATATGATATTAAAATATTAATATCAATTATTGTAATTATCACCCAGTCATTCTATTTTTTGTAATTAATAATACTAAATAATGCAATAAAAATTAATTTTTTTTCATATTCATAATATTTATTAATATGTTATTAAATGGTTATATATTAAAATGAAATTATTTTAAGTCAAGATTATATGTTTATAAAAAACAAATTTTATAAACAAAATGTGTTATTATTATAATAAATTAAACTATTATAAATTACTTACTTCTTTTAATTATATCTATAGATATTAAATTTTGTAACATATTTTGACATTTAGTAAATTGATTTTACATGTCCTAGAATGATGATACACTAAATTATGAATGTAAAATTATATTTTCTTAAAAATTATTTTGTTATGTTTTTTGAAGTTATTATAAAATGAATTTATTCCATTTAATATAATTAAATATTGGAAAATATATTCCATTTTCATTATAATTATAATTAACAATGTTTAATAATATATATTTAATTTTTTCTCAAAGGTAATAGTGTATATTGTTAAATTATGTTACAACTGTTAGGGTAAGAAAGAATTTATAGGGGTGTCGTTAAAAATTTAAAAGAAGTTAAAAATTCCCCAATAAATAATGATTATCTTCTACTTGTTAATTTAATTTATATGTTATAATTAATATTATTTAATATATTAAATTTTGGATAAATAAAACATGAGTATGTTATTATTACATTTAAATATTTTGAAAAAAACTATGTGTTCCTTCCACCTCCCATATAAAAGGATTCCATAAATCCTCTCTTCCTCATCATACATTTGCCTCTTATATTAAAAAGGACACAATATTATAAATTACTAATAACAATCACCAAGTATTAGAGTGCATGTTTTGACTATAATACCATTCATTCAAGGATTAAGGTGTAATTCAACAGAGGATTCTCAAAGAAGACGAATAACTATTGATCGAGTGCAAATAATTTTATTTTATATCATAACTCCTATAACTATAACATATAACATATAAAAAATTTAATTTAATATAAAATAAAAAACTAATACATATCAGGATGATTCATCAACCATTTTACAGCACATATTCATAAAATAAGAAATAAAAGTATACATTATGTGTATGTGTGGTCTACTACCTCCATGTAGCGATATGATTCATTTCCCACCACCATAATTAAGTGTATATTTTTATAAATAATTTTATGTTTACATATTAAATTTATGAAATAATAATTTTTTAATCATAATATATTATCTACCATCGTACCATTCTATCAATTGGAGAAAAATAATGTATTTCCGGTGAATGTGTGGACCAACACCTCTTAGTATAGATGTGATTAATTTTTCATTTATATATTAAATGAATTGTAATATTGATAAATTTAGTGAATATATATATTTTATTTATTATATATTAATTATATATATAGTGAAATATTATTTTCATTTCATTGATTTTAGCCATTGATTGATGGAAACATAACATGTCTGTTTATATATAATACAATTTCCACAATGTTTAGGACTAATTTTTTTATCACCACATTATATGAATAATTATAATATAGAATATAATGAATAAATATGATACTTATTCCATGATTATGATTATTGAGAATCTGAAACCATGACCCAAATGAATGTACAAGATCCATTAAACTAAAACATGCATAAAAAGGATTATTTTTCACTCAAATGTTCATTTTGTGATGTTATCTTTAATAAAAGGATAATTTAAATTTATAATGGAATGATTCACAGTATTATATATATGTGTGTGTGTGTGTGTTTTTTTTTAATATATTTATAATAAATATATAATTATTATATATTATATTATAACATGTAAAATGTAAGAAAAAAATGATGTAAGGGGATTATGTTATAAATTCACATTATTTCGATAATGTATATGTTAAATTTATCGTGATATAAATTTTATGGATGTTATCTTTTCGACCAGATATATTTTATTATTAATATTATTTTCTCAAGATTGATCACATGTTAGTACCATTTTCCTATACACGGTACATAAATTTCATTACAAAATGTAATTAAAGAGAAGTCAACTATATTTATACTTTAGTCGATCAAAATCTTCTTCTATGGCTGTACTTTTCAAAATTGTTTTATGTTAATTCATAACTATAACATATTTTTTAGAGGACTTTTTAATACCTTTGAATTTATCTAAAATTTATAATAAATCAATCCTTCTAGTAATGCACAGAACAAATTATATTTTTCTTTTTTTTACAATTGGGTCAAATGAATGAATTATATTCAAGAAATCCTGAAAACTTATTCTAGATATCATCAATATTTATTAATTTTATTATCGATTAAATTATTTCCATTGTTAATTTGAAATAATGTTATTTTAAAAATATTTTTTAAATTTTTATTTACTATATTATAAATATAAATTCATATTATCCAATGATTTATGTGAACATTGTGCATGTTAAATTAAAAGTATTTTTATTCTTCTTTAACAACATATAAGGACTCTTATTCTACAATATGGGTATAAAATTGTATAACCATGAACATTTTTTCAATGGATGTATTATCATTATGATGATTTATAGATGATTCCATGTAACCTGTTTCATTCCAATAATTTAATTAAGTTATGTTAACATGATTAGGATTTTATGTTGTTTTCCTCATTTTACATTATGAAAAAATATTGTTAAAACAAAATTTATTTCAATTAATTATGATATAATGACAATGGGAATTTTTTATTGCCTTTTGGAACAATATTTTTATTAATTTAATTATTTGATCATTTGGACTATAAATATATTCCCAATTAATAAATAGGGTAAGTATATACATCTCATTGTATAATACGAACTAGAATGGGGAGTTATCTATGTTTTATAAGGTACTCATTCACCAATGTTCTTCTTGGTAGAGAACCTTGAATAATGAAAATAAGGAATGTAGACTTATCAAAATCATTTATTATTGAATTGTTGATGATGTTTGACTAACAAAGTGATTTTATATTCTTATGTGTATTCCAAGAACATATTTATTATGTTAATGATCTGTTCTCATGGATCATGATTGACTATTATTGATTCTACTCAGAAAATACCTTTTCTTGTTGATAGGACAAAGGCATATGACATGATTATTTCGTAATGATCATTGATTAATAGGATATGATTATTGAAATTTATGATCATACTCTCATTCTCGTATGATTATATTGCTCTCGATTTTTATTATGGATTGATATCTATTATGATTTCCCTAAATATTTATATGTTCTCATCCTTTATTATGTTTATATTTCTTATGTGATGATTTTTTTTATATTTATGGTATTTCATTGAAATGTTATTTGTTAGAAGAACAATGTAGGATGTGTTGAACTACATATATGAAATAAGTTGATTATGGAACAAGTATCACATGAAATAAACAATTATTGTTTTATGGATTGAATTTTTATGAGATTTTTTGAATATTTATATAATAATATTTCATATATATATTTTAAAGTTTTGGTTAATATTAATTGATTTCTGAGTTGGGTTTATTTAATAATTAGAAAATAGGATAAGTATACACTATTAAGACACCATGGGTTATGTCTGAGTATTTTATGACATCATTATGTATTTGTAATAGAGATATTGTATTGTATTACTAGAAAATAAATCTGAGTATGCATAATTATATATGGATAAGTTTGTGAAACAAATTCACCTTTGGGTAACAACTACAAATATTTTGGATTAGGTACTAACTCAATAATTACCTATGCTCAATGTGTGTCCCTATGGTTGAATTCATATATAGGATATCCTAGGGGTATTTATGGTTTAGTTCATATTTTCCTTTTTTCCATTATGTATAATATTAATTTATTATTATAAATAATGACCCACGTTAAACAAATGGCATCACAAATTAAAAAGATGTTATTGTAAATTAGAAATATTGTGAATCAATATTTATGATCACATGATTAATCACTATTATCACTATTGTTCTGCTATTATTTTTGGACATATTTAATTTATAGACATATGAGGAACCATGTTATAAAATAAAGATCTGGTAAATTCAATGAACACCCTCATGATCATCTGAATGAAATAAGGGTCAAAATGTGAAATAAAGTATTTATTCAATCCCAAATTTCCCAAGATATGATCAGTAATGTGAATAATGAAAATATATCAAAAAGTACAATGAAGGGTAAACTTATGATTATGTCTATTTTGGGGAAATATATTCAATATTTTAGATTTTCCATTATAGTACTAATTTTTTTATTACAAGTTTAATACCAATTAAAATATCTGTTATATTCTCCCATGTTTTAACAGTGAAGCAACTGTCCTTGATGTATATTTTTTGGAAGGGGGAGTTTATCATTGGTGGAATCTTTTCAATAATATCTGGAAATATTTCTAAATGAAAATGATAATTATAATGTCCCGGTACCAGGTGTCACCCAAAGGTGCAACTAACTAGTTAGTCACATTTCCTCAAGCACATTTCCCCAAATGCAGGAGGCTGAAGACTAGCAACGAGAGACTTTTGTGTGATCATGGGGAATATATTCCCTTATAGGCAGAGTATCAAAGTCGAATAAAATAGTAAACAATATAAAAATTATTCATATCATACAACAAATTAAATAGGAGAAGACTGGTAATATAAATAACTACAATATATTTCTAAATAATGATGCATGTCACATGTACCTAGGAAAGAATCCAAACAAGTTACAATGCTAGAAGTACAATACTAAAAATCAAGTTCTAAAAATAATAAATAACTCAAACAATATCGCATTCCTCATCTTGTTATCATTCTCTTTAGCTCCAAAATAAATCATGTACCTCATGTAGAAGGGTGCTTTCCCTTATCTATACATGCAACTTTATAATCTCTTTGGGTTGAAATGCATGAACCAAATAGGGTGTGAGACGAATCCTAGTAGGGATCCACTAGAAGATCTGTGCCTAACGGTCATTGAATATATATATATAAAGACAGTATGAAAAATTAAGCAATAAACTTGGAGGTACTCAAAAGTAAATAATCCTACATTTTTCAATTATATTCATGTTCATTTATAATTTATTTAAACTCTTGAATAATATATCATTGGGATCTATCCTATGCATTTTATCCCTCTGCATAACAATAACAAACAGTCTCTTTGAAGACCATCTAACAATCATGTAAAATTGAGTCCATCCTTGTGCTTTGTCTTGGCAGGCTCATCATAATCAATCAAACATTCACATAAAACATTATGGTATATTCCAAAAATTATATTCTTATTTGGATTCACATATCATCAATTCAATAAAATAATAATCACCCTATTGGAAAACTCTCACAATCTAACCCCTCTGGTCCCACATAGCAACAACGAATTAAAAATAACCACCTGGGTAGATACCATGGTCATTACCCCTTGGTTTTCATAGAAATAATAATTATAATGACCCTCTAGAAGCTCTCATATCCCATTCCCTAGAGTCCAACATAAATTTAATGAGGACCATCTGGGTATCTCTCACGGTCTAACCCTTCTTTTCAATGACCCCATGATAGTTCTCACAGTCAATGCCTCTTCTCAATGATAAAACCAATTATACATAAATGACTATTTTTTGGGAAGATATCACATTAAATTTCCTTTGTTCAACATTTACGATTAGAAACACAAGAATTTCATATAAATAGTAACTTTATCCTGAAAGCAATAGGCCCATAAAACAAAGCAGAATAATATGCAATTCTAGACCCGATGACCAATGGAAAAAAAATATTTAAAAAACACATCCACGATCAAGGAAGTAAAACTTATGCATAATAAATATCCCTTTCTCAATCAAACAAACCATTGAAGAAATTAAATAGGGTCAAATCCTGTAATACACAATATCATGAACCTAGGTATTCGTCACTTTCTGCATATATAATCCAAGAAAAAACCTTGAAACAAAACACATACCTCGATGTGGTACGGTGAAAAATCTCAAACCTCAGCCCTTGAATCAGCCTTGAATTCCATATATCTACAAAATGGTCAAAAATATTCACCCTTTAATAGCTCATGAGAGTGGGAAATCCGGAAGAGAGGATCTTTTGTAAGATATAACTGACAAGTGGGAATCCAACACACCTAGCAGTGTCTCGATCCATGCTCGGATGGAGGAGCAATAAGGTTTTAATGTTCTCGACCATCTCATTACTCTCTTATATGAAACAAGGGAAGTAGATATGTTTTCTGGAGATGATACGTGACCCTGGTCCAATTAATCATATAAAATGTAAAATACACTTTGTGTTCATTTAATTTACACTCCGTTTTCATGCCTCAATCGGCCCCCACATTGGGTAGTCCACAAGGCCACGTACACATCCTTTTCATGGCCAGTATTGGCTGCACGCAGCAACCAGGTACATAGGGTGAACTCAAGAGTACACAGTGTGTACATAAAAAATTTATGAATTATTCATTTTTCATTAAAACACCTGAAAATAGAGATCCATACCTGAAATGAAGCTCAATGTTCTTAAAAAAATCCCCCTTAAATAAATATGTACCTGAATTTCTCTTACAAGGGAGGCGAAGAAGAAACTGAAATCAACTTTGGCCACTGGGATCATACATCCACCTCCCTCTCCCAAGTCTCATCTGGTACTCATCTGTGTTCTCATAGCTCTCTAACCAAAGGAACGTACCGACCATAATGAACCTTCGTGTTATGATCCACAATCCATATAAGTTTCTCTTTAATGAATGCATCCAACTCCAACTCTACCTCATATGGTTCTAAAATGTAATATTGGTCTGAAAAGTAACGTCGTAGCTAAGAAACATGAAATACATTGTGCATAGACTAGTACTTCTGACTTAACTATAACAGATAGGAACCTGGACCACGTCTCTCCAAAACCTCAAATAGGCTGATGTATTTCAGTGAAAGAATTCAATATTTTCTAATAATCCTGTGTCCCAAAATCATTGTGGTAGGTAAGATCCCCTAATCTCCAACCTCAAACTCCATAGGTCATATTTTTCAATCAACATAAGATTTATGGAAAGACTTTTCATTAGAATCATCTTCCAAATCATCTCCACTTTCTCAGTGGTCTCCTGGAAAAGGCGAGGTCCAAACATAGTTATCTTTCCAACCTCTAGCCAATATAGTGGGGATTAGCATGGCCTACCATAAAAATCATCATATGTTGTTTTATAGAGAGTAACCTAAAAATATTATTGTAGGAAAACTACACTAGGGGAATGTGTCTCTCCCAAGAACCCCTGAAATCCATGACACATTCTTGAAGAATTTACTCAATGACCTGAATTGTACTCTCAGACCGGCCATCTATCTGTGGATGGAATGTTGTACTCAAAAGTACATGTTTACTAAATTCCCATTATAGCCCCCACTAGACATGAAAAGTAAACCAGGAATCCCTATCTGAGATGATAGAGAGTGGAACTCCATGAAACTCATATTAGCTTGGATGTAAAACCTTCCAAGCTCATCAACACTGAAGGTCCTCTTGATTTGAAGGTAATGTACATGCTTTGTGTGTCTGTCAACAACAACCCACACTGCATCATTACCTTGAGGAGAACTTGATAAACCAGGCACAAAATCAATCAAAACATTATTCCATTTCCACTCAGTATTGGGTAACTACTGAAAAATCTTTGTTGGTTGCTGATACTCCACTTTCACGTATTGATAGGTGGAACATCTAAAAACCTAGAAACATCCCTCTTCATACCTGACCACCAATATTGACGGTGTAGATCTTGATACGTCTTGGGGATTCCATGACAAACTTCCCATACTATGGAATAAAAAACATGAAAAATATCCCCGCGTATGTATTCTTACACCCATACATGGACATGTAAACACAAGACCTCATCCTTGTCAATGGTCCACCCAAGAGTAGGGTCATTTCCTGGCACACTCTCCTATAGGACTAGGCCTTCAGAATCTGATAGCTTCCTCATCTGCACTCACTCCAGAATAGTAGATGCAGTAGATATAGTGGAAATAAAAGTTTTCCCCTATCATTCATTAGTCTCCAAATTCATATTATATAATAGTTCCATAAGCATACACTCAGTGTCGGTCTTAATGAACTACCTGTATTTGAGTCCTCCTGCTCAATGCATCAGCCACTGCATTTCCCTCCCCAAGAATATATTCGAGTTCAAAGTCAAATGACTGAAGTTACTCAACCCACATTCTCTACCTCAAATTCAGATCATAGTGAATAAAAATATACTTGATTATATTGTTGTTAGTGAAATCCAAAAAAAGATTTCCCAAAATTTAATGAATCCAACATCACAATGAATTCACAACAGCTAGAAACATGATATTATGTGTTAGGTAATTACTCTCATATAGCCTCAACTACCAATACTCGTACGTAATGACTCCTTCCACTTTAATAAGAAATAATCAAGACAAATACCCGATTCATCGTTGTAAATAGTGTAACTCTTTCCAAGCTCTGGTAAAAACTGTATCATCACAAAAATAAATCTCCCTCTAAGATTTTGAAAGGGATAATCGTAGGAATATGTCCACATGTACATTTTACACATCTTATTCATGCACATCATTGGCACTGCTATGCATGAAATCTCAGGTATAAGGTGTCTCTAGTAACCCAACAGCCATAAGAAACTCCATACCGTAAAGAAGATCTTCAGCTACTCCCAGGAAAGTAATTCTATTACTTTATCTGGGTCTAATAATACTCTGATCTCTATGATATCATTACACATGAAGTGAATTTGGTCCATCCAAAAGTTTCATTTTGAGAGTTTATCGTATAACTGATGCTCTATAAGTGTAATCGAAATGATCTCAATATGGGTGGAATGGTCATGTTGAGTGTGAGAGTACACCATCATATAGTCCTTGAAGAGTACCACAACAAAATCAATGTATGGATGGAACATTAGGTTTCTTAATGCCATGAAAACTGCTAGCATGTTCCTTAGACCGAATGGCATTATCAAATAAACATATAGACCATACCCACTCTGAAATGATAATAGATTTATATGTGATGGTCAAACATTAATCTAATGATAAATGTAACTCAAAAAAATCTTTGAGAACACTCCGGTTTGTCGAAGCTGATAAAATAGATCATCAATCCTCAGTAAGGGATATTTATTCTTTACTTTTAACTAGTTTAGCTTCCGATAATCTATAGAATGTCTAAGGGTATCTTTCCACTTCATCAAAGAGGATAGGCGAACCCTCAGGGGAAGTACTGGGTTATATAAATCCCTTTTCCTGTAACTACTATAAAATCCCATCAAGCTACTATGACTCTGGTGTTTTCATCCTATACAGAGTAATGGACACCAGTTCTTTTCCTAGAACAAGCACTATATTGAAATCTACCTTTCACTCTAGAGGTAAACCTAATATGTCATGTCTAATGAATTATCTGAAATGATCCACCATTGGAGGAAAGTCTATTTGTGAAGTCCCATGCTCATTTAGATATAATCTAGAAACCTGGGTTTCAATTCTCCTGACCAATGATACTTGGGTACAAATCTATTAGCCCGAACATCCAATTATCCATTTTGTAGAAAAGGCCTTCCATCTAGTGATGTGAAACTCACCCTCCAGTGATAGAAGTCAATAAAGGCCTAAAATTCAACTAACCAGTCCATTCAAAGAATGACATTTAATATTTTCCCCTCGAAGACATAAAGGTCCCATAAGAAGTGACACCCACCAACCTAATCATATAACCTATGAAAGAGGAACATGTTTAATAAACATACAACCAGTGAAAGAAAAATATATATCATAAATACCATTATGTAATGAGAAACCCATTCAGAGAGATATTTTTAATAGAATGGTTATATAATTTCTTATAAAGGCTTTGGAAACATAATCAAATGTCATCATAGTAGGGAAATATTTTTCATATCCCTTAAAAAAAATTCAGTTCAAAAATATATTTTCTTTTTGGAAAAAGATTTTTAATGCATAAAACCATTTGAAAATAATTTTATTATAAAATACCTGGAAAAATTATAAATAAGTCATGAAATTATATTGATATTTTTTCCTTGAAATACTTAAAAATAATATTTTTAAAAAATTAAAAAAATTACTCGAAAACACATTGAAAACATTCAAAGAAATCATAAAAAATATTTGAAAACTATTTCATTGAAAATACATTGAAACATTATAATTAAATAACAAAAGTTTATTTAAATCCATTTCACTATAAATAATTATAAAACATATAAACAAAAAATAAAAATTCATTCAAATCCTTTTATCTATAAAACTTATAAATGAAGCTAGAAAATATTTTGGAAAATCACTTTCTATGAAAAATTATAAACGAAGTTTGATAAGCATTTGAAAACCATTTTCTATGAACAATTATAATATAAGCATCAAAACATTTTAATTTTTTTTGAAAGATCTTTTTTTAAAATTGTATAGATAATTCTTTAAAATGATTTGGAATTTTTTTTAGAAAACATGTTTTTGAAAGAACACTGATTTCCCACACAAGAGAGGGAAAAGTGTAACTCTCTCACAAAAACATTCTTTACTATCTTATGTAACGAATAGAGTGAAAATGGTAACGATGCATGAATATATTATTAATAAGAATATGATGATAAAATTCATGATTGTTCTTGACATATGGAACATAATATTTCATCATTGTATGAATAAAAATAAACATTCTTGAAACGCGATGATATAGCTTCAATAAATTATTATAATACAGTAATATGGGATAAAACACTCCATGTAAGAAAATTAAATTACATGAAGAATAAAATATAATTTAAATATAGAGATTCAAGATATAATATGAAATATGAGTGTACATACACATCAAAAATAATTTAGGATCATTACAAAAAAATGAGTATCAAAGAAGAAAACTAAAGACAAAACATTTTTACCAATTTGGTTATATTTTAAAATTAAACCCATAAAATAAAGATCATAGTAAAGCATGTATCTCATAGAAATAAAAAGTGCTATGATATTCCCATTACCTTGAGTCTTGACAGTCATTGTACATATTAAAACCACATTTATAATAAATTAAATTTTATTATTAATGATTTATATTATTATATGTAATACCATATATTGATTTATTATGACCATATATTACCCTCTTTTTAACAACCATATGATAATTGTTCACTTCATGTAATATTGTCATGGTTCTTCACATGTATCTTAATTTGTTTTATATTTGGTCCTTATAATTATTTAATGATTTCCATAATTTAAAACGTGATATAAATATCATTTATATTATTTATATTGTATTATAAAAGTATATAGAATATACAAGTATAAAATGAAATACAAAGTTCACTGAGATGATAGTTTATACGTTCGAATGAACACTATTTCTATTTAATAGTTGTATTGAATGAATGTTTGTAAATGACCTATATGTATATGTGTGTGTGTGTGTGTTTGTGTGTGTGTATAACTATTCTATTAGAATTATTTTATCATAAACATAATATATGTTCACAAAACACATATCTAATACATTCCATGTAGTGTGTGAACAAATCACATCACTTTAAAGGGGTTGTAGTCCACATTTGTACAAAAGAAATTATTGTACTTACAATAAAGTAGAAGTTTATAGATATGTGATGTAAAATAGTTAAATAATATTAAATAAATAATAAATATAATATATATCATATATATAAATATATACAGAGTTTCCATCATAATTTCCACCATGATATGCAGTAAAGGAGAAATAAATAATCATTGTTTTCTGAGGTGGTAGTTTGTTGTACATGTAAAAAGTATGCTCATTACCTGTTAGATGTGAGTGTGTGTTATTTAAGGTTGAAAAAATTGTTTAAAATTTCCTTTTATATTTAATATAATTGTTTTGTTATAAAATCATGGAATAAAGAGACTGTAGGGGGCGGAGAATGAAAATAAAAGAAAGGATCTTGAGAAAAGATGTTACCTCTAAAACAGTAACTCCTTTTTTCTGATGAACGGATGATTTGGATTTCATTAATCTGAATGGGAGGATTCTAAGAAGATGGTATCGATGTTGGGATGGATTTATGTTTGATATTGGCTGATCCTATGTGGATTGAGAGGTGTGAATATATGGAAGAGTGCTTGTATTTTTATTGTGGAGGGAGTGTAACACTATTTTAAATACCAAATAGAATTCAATAACGGGTGGTCTCAATTAACTAATGTGATGGAAAAAATCAAACAAATGGAGTAACTAAGAATTATGGTCTATATAAATATATACCACACAAAAATATGTTAATTTTAATAATTATCCTCCTTGACTTATATGATTTTTCAATTTTATTATTTTTTGTTTTTATTAACTAATATAGATTTCAAAATTAAGAAACATAACCATTAAAACAAAAATAAAGTGATATGTAAATTAAAATAAAGATTCAAAAATTTATAAATATTATACCTAAATTAAAAAATAAAACTACTAGGTGTTTTGGAAATTTATTTTTTAAAAAGCGGATGTGACACACGAAACACAATTTAAACCCAGTCTGAGTTAACATTATTTTTTCAATCTATTTGTCAAGAATTTAATTTTAAAAATTAAATTGTTCCTTTAATAGTGTATATTTAATATTTTTTATCCCCTAAGACTCACTTGGGTGAATATATTTTTTTTATTAATATCATATCTTTTACTAAAATATCATTTATTGTAAAATAACAGTAATGACAATTTTGAAATTATATATTTAATTTTAATTATAAAATAACTATATAATATTGATATTATAACAAATTAATTATAAATATATTAAAAATGATTTATGAATCTTCAAAAATAATGAAAAAAAATAAATCAATTAATTTCACATTGAATATTTATAGTATTATTTATTTCATTTTGTTATTAAATAAATAATCACTACGTAGACATTTTGTATGTAATTAATGTAAATAAATAATCTCTAAAAAATTATTTATATATTATTATATAAAAAAATTAATTTATCTTTCAAAGGGATATTTATAACCAACAATATGATATTTTTTACTTTTCTAAATGTTTTATAAATGTTAAATGTACGGAATGTTCCCTTTTTGTTCTTATTATTTATCCTTTCATATAGGGTGATTAAATTTAATAATACACTAATAACCCATAAAATTAAAAACAATAAGGGATATGGTAGTATTTATTTAATCTAAAGGATATCAGAAAAGTGTACAGGTCATTTTTCTACATAAGATTATGGTTTAGTCCATTATTAAGCTAAATCTTAACATAATCACTATGATTAATTTTAATCACTATCACAGATATTTTTTGTCCAAATTTAAGAATATATTGTTAATCTAAAAAAAATTAATTTAATTCCATTTTTATATTATAAAAAATCAAATAATAAAATTGGTAAAATTATGTTTAAGGCTAATCCCGCAGATGTGGGGAGAAAGCATGGTTTTAATGTAAAAATATTAAAAATTTAAGAAAGTCTTCATATCTAATTTCAATATAAAAATGATTCCATTGACATAAATTAAATTAGTATATTAATCATTGATATGTTGTGACTTTAAAACACAATATAAAATAAAATTTATCACTGATAATTATTTAATAAAAATGACTATTTTAACTAAATAGCCGTAATATTTACTAATCACCCAAAAAATAATGTTTCATACGAAAATTAAAAAAAATACCTAATCCAATTTCAAAATTATTAATTTATAATTTAATTTTAATTTATCAATATAAATTTTTATTAGTGAATAAAATGAATTTTATTATTGTCCATTGAAGGACATAAAAAGCTGTTTCATTAAGAAAATATAATTTTTAAAAATATAAAGACTTTCACAAGATTTATAAATTTCCTTATAAATTTTGTTTCCTTATGTCAGAACATTAAATTTAATATATTTAAATTAACTATTACCATTCATATTACTAATTTTAATGTCTTTGTTATAATAATCTGATTTATATAATTATACGAATAAAAAGATGTTTCTTAGAAGCTTAGTTTCGTGTACAATTCTTGCTGAGTTAGGGTTTCCCGTAGAGAAATAAAATTTAGATCCATGTGAAATGACTATTTTACATAGTGAAATTAAATAAATCAATGAAAATTAATTCATTCTCCAAAAAGGTCCATAAAAACTAGTGGTGTTACGATCAAACTCCAAGTCCCTTAGAAGATTATCAATATTTCATTTCTTCCAACTCTGAGGAGAATTTATATGTTTTTGGATGAACTAAATCTTTTCTAAGTCTCATATGAAAGATCGGGTTCAAGAAATTCCAACTCAATAGCTTTAGCCTAAGAAGTAGGAGTTAAACAACACCTTCCATATAGAGTTTCGTATAGTGTCATTTGAATAATTGATTTAAATAAATTAGTGTATGTTAACTATAATAATGGGAGGTGTTTATCCAACCAACCTTTCAACTCTATTGAGCTTTTTTATATAATTTCCTCATCTGTTTGAATACTTATTTATCATTGGACATCATTTTGGGGAAATAGTTTGTACTAAAATTCAATTCATAATTCAGATTAGGTTGAATAGTTCTCCACAATTTATATTTGAACCATGGATCTTGATAAAAAATTGTAGAACATGGAACCCTATAAAACATCACCACATCTATTTAATATATCATGTAATTTTAGTAAAGAGGTAAATCATCCTGAATAGTGATGAAATGGTCAGTGTTGTTGAGTTGATCCACTATATCCCATATCATAATTTTTTAATTTGGATGTTCTAGGGAGACCTGTGATGACGTCTATAGTGATATTTTCCAACTTATATTCTTGTATGAGTAGTGTTTGAAATACACCTTTAGGATGTTTTTCATATACCTTTAATTACTAGTATATCGTGCACCATGTATTTTAGTCAAAAATTTACATTTTCACATTATCTCACTATTAATAATCACGTATGTCCCTATACATTTTAGTGCTAATAGGATATATAGACAATAAAACTATGATATTCATCCATCAACTCCTTATTTACCTCAAGTGTAAATGGGACACATGTCCTTGTGTGAAATTTCAAAACAACTCCTTGATCAATATTTAACTCATGAATCCTCTAATTATTTATAGAAATTATCTTTCTTTAAAACAAAGGATCTTATCTTTCACCTTTATGGATCTTATTTAGTAAGGATGGATGAGAAATAATTGGTAATAGGGTTTGTTATGTCCCATCCCATACGATTCCCATGTCCAATTTAATGAGGTAATTGATCAATGGACATACATGAATCCTCATTATTTCTAATAAAATAGGGTATTTCCTATTTAATAAATCAATGAATTTTTGTTCTCTTCTAGGATAATAATGAATTTGATAGTGGTAGTCTTTAAAAAGTTACAATATACATTATCGAATGTTCAATTCTTTTATTGTGAAAAAAACTCCATACATTATTATTGTATCTATATATTATATTTCAACCAATAATGATATCTCTTCCATATTTTTAGAGTAAAAATAACCCTAGCAAGATCCAATTAAGATAATGAAAAATTATCTTAATGTGGATAAAACATTCATGGTGAATAAGAATTCAACATTTTGTTTTTCATGATAATAGAAAACGGCCTTTTAGAGATAATCACTATAAATAATGCATATTTCATTGATGTAGGGTAGAGTTAACACTAATTTAGTAACAAATCTCTTCTTTAATTCATGGAAAACATATTCACACTACATTATCAATATGAACATAAACCCCTTTGAGTAAATGTTTTTAGTGGATTAGAAATTCATAAATGGTTTTCACAAAAATCCTTTAATATCCTTCTAAACCAAGAAAACAACAAATATCTATAACTATTGTATGATGAGGCCATTTCTCTATAGAATTTTTGTAGATATGGTCAACTAAGATTCCTTCATTGGTTATAATTTTCCCCACAAATGAATCTTTTCATAACAGAAATTCACATTATATATTTTTTTTAAAACATATAATCCATCCTTAGAGTTCCTAGTATCACCCACAGATGATCTCCATGCTGCCTATGACTTTTGAATTACATCAAAATATCAGCGATAAGGACTATAATAAATTTATCACGTCAATCGTTAATGATTCTATTAATTTAATCCATAAATATGGAAAGAGTGTTATTCATGCTAACGGGAGTAAAAACAAACTCATAATTCAAATATCTTATTTGTAAGGTAGTATCTTGAATATCTTCTTTCATCACCCTCAATTGATGAAACCATGACAGAATGTCAATCTTATACAATAATTGAGCCCGATAAAGCTGGTCAAATAATCAGGAATCCTTAATAGAGGGTGTATGTTTTTCAATGTGATCTCTTTATGTTATCTATAATAAATTAATAACCACACTGATCTATCCTTCATATTCATAAATAGAAAATTTCCTCCCCAAGGAGACACAAATGTTCAGAAAAATTCTTTTCCCCTAATATGTTGATTTTTTTTCTTCAATTCCAATAACTCCATATTTTATATTCTATATGGGGTATTTGATATCACATTGAATCTTGGTATGAGTTGAATTGAGGATTCTACCTATCTTTCTAGGGTAGGACTAGGGAAATCTTTAGAAAATGTGTCAATGTATTTCTAAATGATATATAAATTCTCAATCATTATGTATTCATTCTATTGTCCCTTCTCATATATAGTATCCATAATTATTTCTACGGTAAGTGATTCTATTAAAATCATCAGGCATAATATCTCTACATTGAAAATGAATATGGGTTGCGCATTGATGAATACTAAAATTTAATTTCATATATTTTTGGTCCTATAAATAATCATTGAGTGCCATTCCACACCTAGTGTATTATTTAATTCAAAAATAGTAATAACTACAAGATTATTTATGAATTCGTACATGAAAAAGTTAATACTACGGATCATATATGTTGTTGATGCTAAGATAATTCATCAAAGAGTCTTTACTTATAACTATACTTCTCCTAGTTTAATGATTCATTCTATATCATTTGAATGAATGGATTCAATAAAGGGACTCATTGAACCAAACAAATCACTTTCTATCTTGGATAGATAAACATGTATACCTACCACTACATCATTTAGTGAATCTTGATTAGCTATCGTGATTGAAAATGGCTGACCTTTCTCTCTTTGCCTATTCTATGGTTGTAGGTGGTCCCACTACATTAACTTTTGATATTGACATTGATTTTAACATTTAACAATATTACCACACATGATGAAATAGACACCTTGTTGGGCCTTCACCATATTCCCTTTATTGTTAGTTTTGGAAAAGTTAAGTCTTGACCGCACTAGGACATTTTCGACATATATGGTCATATCTTACATGCTTGTAACATTTCTACTCTAAAGTAAGTAGTTCCACGATTGATTCTTCAGATAAATTTCATGTGTGAAGTTCAACATTATTTCCTTATCAAATATGATAAAAGATCCTCCCTAATTCGTGATACATTGATATTTTCTTTTCATTCGATCTTTTTGACCATTATGTCTCTTTTAACTATAATTTAACATTCAATGCACACTGTACAAATTAACTATTGGTATCATAGTGATGATGTGATAGATTCCATAGTAGATAGGGTCTCTATCAACCAAAGAATCTATAAATTTTCCCTTAATATCCATTATGAATCTATATTTGTATCAGGAATTTCATGTAATGTTTATCACATAACTTCAAGACGATCCATTTTCCATCTAAATAAGTTCAAGGAATTCATTCAATATTTTCATATTCACCAAAAAAGGAAATATTTTTAGAAAAACATTCAATTAAACTCTTACCACACAATAGAATAAATCTTCATTTTTTCTGTTTTTATTCAGTATCCACCACTGATCATCTTATCCTTCTACGAAATATACTACCAAGATGACATTCAAATTCTCTGAATGATGGAGTGTTGAAAGGATCATTTCTATAGATCTTATAAATACATTAGAAAACAATGGGTGTGTATATCCCCTAAAAGAAGGTTGGTTTTTATGCATAAATGAGTCAATTTTTTTCCCCTTTGATGAGAATCCCAACTCCTAACTTAATTCAGGTTATTGATAATAAATTGAGTAATTTTATACCAATTTTTATGATGTTTTCCATTCAATCATCTAGCGGGATTCTGTTAGTGCATCATTTGTTGCACTCAACATTTATTTTCTTCCTCTTATTTAATAAAATTTTTCTAAAAGAAGAAATCCTTCTTGAGAAACGTGTTACAATTATGAATATTATAATTATAAAGGGATTTTATGTCTTAAAACATCATTATTAAATATGTTATTATTATCCTATAATAAAAATTACATTCTCTCTATATCTTTATAATGGTTAATAAACACCATGTGAATAACGTAACATGTTCCTTAGTAGTGTCAGACTAGGAGTACGGCGAGGCCCATTATCATGAAACTATTCCCATTCCAATCTAGCACAAATTTATGTTTTTAGGTGTTAACCGTAGATATATATGTACCAATGACACATATACTCTGTTGTATCCATAGAGGTGTTTCTTTTCATGGAAAAAAATTAAATAATATTACCCCAAATGAAGCAGATTTTATTTCTATATTTAATCTCTTCATTAGGGATCCTCTTTATATTTTAAATTCATAGTTTCTAAAAATAACTAAACCATCCTTTGATACAAACTATGGAATCACTATTTTTTATTAAATAACTTTTGATTATATGATAAAAAACATAGGATCATTTCAAGTGTAGTTTATTGGAAATAAGGTATGTAATACATGAAGACATAAAATATTCATATAAATCCACCTGATATTAATATTTATGTATTAACCCTAAGTTATATTTATAGAATCTCATAATCTGGGGACATACATCCACAAAATTTGATGACCCTGAAGCTTGAATAGAGATATAAGAATGTGATATGTATAACATGTGATCTTGAGACATATTAATAAGTGAAAAGGGAATTATGATAAGGAAAGGGAAAGAGGAAAATAATAATAATAGGAAAATTAATCATAAAATATAAATATGGATACAACATTTAAATTAGACCATCCTAATCATATCACCAAGGTTTTCACCATGGAATCATAAATATAAATTTCCATGTTTATTCACCAAGGTATCGTATAACAAGTCCTCGGTAGATATTAAATTATTCACACAATTAATTGGAGAGATATTATGAGAAAACCTTCATATGTATTAATATAATGTGAGAAAAATATATCATAATGAATAATTTCATTAATAACCTGTAGATAATATAACTGGTTTCTTATTAAAAATCATGGTATTCAAAATAGAAAAAACAGATGATCATTACGTCATTTTAAACCCATGATAGGATATGTGAATATCATATTTGTAAATACTAGAATTAAAAATAAAATTTTCTATCTACATGAATACCAAATGAAAAAAAAATTGAAAATCAAATAAAAAGGGAAATATAATTCCAAATGTAAAAGAGGAAAATTTTAGAAGAAAATTTTAGAGGATGATGGAGAAAAAATTTTCTAGAAAACAGTAAAATGAAGAAGGAGAATGGAATCAAAATTATAAAAGGATATTAATAATAAATTTTTATAATATATTGAGGAAAAAAATGAATTATTTTTTCAATTGTATGACATAAAAAAAGGATTTTTGATTAGAAAAGAGAAGTAATGATTCCCATTACCATAATGAATAGTTCCTAAAATTTGTGGATGGACTCTTGGGGGCATAATAACACCATTAAGGGACTCCAAGGATGGAGAAATTACTGATCATTTTTTTAATATGTATTGGGATAGAATCAAAATTCATAAATGAGTGAGTATTTAGAGGATAAGTGGAGAAATTGTTTAAAAATTTCCAAATATAGGTCTTGGAAAACGTAGTTCTGAAAATTGAAAAAACATTTTCATTCCAATGGTCTATTCACAAGGTAATGGAAATTTTGGTTAATTTTTTAATAATAATAATCTAAAATAACCAAACATCATTTTTAATTACTAATTTTTTTTGTGAAAATGTAAAGATCCCACAATGTAATGTTTGAAAAATCGAATTATCCTTTGTAATGTTTTAGAAATAAAATTATAGTATATAACATTAAATAAAATATATTAATACATTTTTCACTAAAAAAATAAAATATTAATGGTCTTTAAATGTGTTTAATTAATTATTACATCACTATTACATAAAAATCATGTCATAAAATAAATTAAACCCAAAAACTGTATTTGTTTACTATTTATGGAAAAAAATGTTTTTTTAATATATTATCATAAATTCACCTGAAAAAAATTTAATTGGGATTGTTTAATAAATATTTTTTAGTTTAATAAAAAAATCCCTAAATATTATAATTTTAAATTTTAAATATAAAAATATTTATTTATTAAAAATATTATTTTTTGAAGCATAATCACATTTTTGACATTTATAAAAAAATTCATAGTCCTTCATGATGTTATATAAGAATTTATCATTTAAAGAAGAATTTTAAAAAGATATTATAATAAAAAAAATACTTATAATACCTTGGTTTATTATTAAAATTGTATACATTTTTTAGAAAAGTACAATTATGATTTATATGGTCCAAAAATCAAATTATAATATGCATATCTGTTAAAAAAATATTTTACTGAGAAAATAATTATTGTGTGAAATTTTTCGAATACACATTATATATAACTATGATTTACATTTTAATTTATGTAACTAATTCCAAGATATGTAACCCATTATTACTTCTTTATATTCTATAACAGTAATATGTGTGATGGTGGTAGTTTCATGGTGAGCATCGGAAAGAATGTAACGACCATTAATCTCAAATAACTTTAACTTCTCTCATTGGTGTTCTCATTCATGATTTAATTGATAACATTATGCTTGGTCTTGGTGAAGGGGGATACCCAGTGACAATTTATTTAAAATGTTCTGACAAATCAGATTTGAATAACATGGCTCTACTGGTTGAGGTGATCACTTCTCTTTTTTGTATCAATTATCTTATGTAGTTACAAATTATAACCACTAATTATAAGTGTGTAATAATTAATCATGGGTATTGTTTTCAATTGTAATATTTACAAACAATCATATTGACCAATGGTCATATAACGATCGAATACCATCTTTCACATTTCCCTTTATACCATATAATTACAAGTTCAAACATTCTTTCAAAATTAACTAAAATTTCACTTAAGGATATATTTTATTTCCTAACATGTTACATTTTTTAATAATATTTTGTTTTATTATTACAGAATTTTTAATGAGGTTAATGAATATATTATATTATGTGATCAATTATTTCCCATTTTTAGCTTTTTTATTTTCTAGTTGTTTTAAATTATAATATTTGGAATTTTATTTGGATTCTTAGATGAATAAAATGATGATAATTATAAAATAGATAAAAAATTTGGGTTACCTTTATCTTGGACAATATTATATTAAAATCTAATTTAATCAAGAAAAAATATAATTTAGTATCTATCGGTCATTACCAACATACTTATTGTCATCCTAATTAAATGATTTCATGATTGCCACATCCCATGCCTAGAGATAATGTATAAAATGTATAAGAAACAATGAATCATGAAAAATAATGTACAAATCACCCATGGATTGTTCTCATACAACTAGAACCATTTCTATGATATTTTCTTGTTTCAACATATAACGAAGGTCTCCACCCTAGAATGTCCACCAAAGTACTATGCACCATATATCTTATTTCAAACATCATCATGTAAGAAACTTTGAAGGATTTTTTCCACCAATCCTTAAAATATATTTTGTTATACACATTGATATATTGACAACTCTATGATAGATAAATGTAAAAAATTTACAGATATGGTTCTTTATTTCTTCTTAAATAGGATTAAAGAGTGGTTTTACTGATATTTGTCAATATATCCCTATGAGAACCAATGTCATCCAGTAGTGATGTATTTTCCATTGCCAACATTTGACACCATTTCTACCAATATTGTATGTTACTACACTGATAAGGTTCAATCTTCTCACAACACTTGATTTGTTTCGATATTGTCCATTACTATAGAGATCTTAATTTAATTTAACCACATCCTCTTTATCACCATGCCCAAATGTTTTACATTATTGAATCAATTTAACCATTCCATGAACCTATCCATTCACCAATGTTCAGTTTTATGAAATTAAACTCGGTAACCAGTGTGAACAAACATGTCATTCACTTTGTTGGCACTATTATATGCCCCTTTCATTAAGACCGAACTCACACACCCATGTGCCATCCACCAAAAAGGTCAATATGACTTTTCTATATAGAAATACCATTTATAATATTTTAGAGACACACATAGAAATCTTCTTAAAAATATGTTTCCAACTTATTACATGATTTAATGAAATATTACCCTCATCAATGTTTCTTTTTGGAAAATTAATGTGTTTATAAAGAAAACACTGATCAATTAGTATAGTAACCTAAATAGTATTAACCATTGAATCTAGTTTTCATATCTAATCACCAAAAGTGATTCCTTGATATCCCGATCATTCCCACGAATAAAATGAAAACCCCAAGCACTATATATTGATCGGTCTTGACATGAGCATAAATTTTAGATCATTACAATTAAGGGAAATTTATATCATGTTATATCCACTCTCACATGTTTCACTAAATTAAACAGAACACTGACCATCTAATGTATGATTAAGATGTGATGACATCTATGTCTTACCACCTGGACCTAGGATCTCTATCCTGAGAACCAAATCCAACATAACGTAAAATAGAAGGCATGTATAAACACAATAAAGAATTAGGGTCCTGAATTATCAAAATAGGTTTAATGGTATCAACATAAGTGTATCATCCATCTAAACATTGATACATTCTAAGAAGATTCTTAATGGAGTAATACAAAAAGGTAATACATGTTAATGAATATTGTAAATGGTAAAACAATAACTATGTTTAAAAATAAAAAAATAAACAATGAATTTTCAAGATACACTAAATTCTCCAATCTCCCAAGGTTTGTCTTCTTTTCAATTTAATGTCATACCTAACTGATTTGATCTAACTGGAATAACATATCATTCATATAAACTTGTCTCAAAAGTCAATCAAATTTTTTTCCATCAAAAATGGGTCTTACATTATGGATAAACCCTCATTATAACATTATTCATAGAACATAATTTAGGGTCCTACATAATTTTACAATTATCTAAAGTCTATCCTCTAGGTCATATAAAAAAGTAGAAAAGACAACAAAGTTATAAAGGAAACACTAACATTCCCATTTTAGATATTTGTTAGGTAAAACCTAAGGTTAACCCCTATACAGGGGTTGACACGATTAACACATCAAAAAAGGTTATTTTTTCGGAATTTAACAGATTCTCATTTAATAATGCATTTAAATATGTTCATATAAAAAGGATACCTTGTAAAAGATTCCAAGGATTTTTTTACTATGCACATCATTCATATTATTCCATAATGAAATTTTATTTTTAATATATAATATCCTTTTATCATTTACTTATTCATTTTTTTCACAATTTTTTTCTGTAAAATAAAATTTCACTGAAATTTTATAGAGGGAAAAACATTTAGTTGATTACAATGATTTTAATTGGCTAAATAAAAACTTTAATAAAGCCAAAAATTATCTACATGTCTCTTGTTATATAACGGGTCGCATTTAACTACAGGTCGCTAGAAATTTATATGTAATATCATATAAGATCTTATTGGAACATTTGTTTACTAACCCATTTTAATGATGAATATAGCCCCATGGGGATATGTACAAATGTATATTAGAATAAAGGAGACCTACTTGGACCCTATTAATCTTT
This sequence comes from Viscum album, assembly GCA_963277665.1. NCBI lineage: Eukaryota > Viridiplantae > Streptophyta > Magnoliopsida > Santalales > Viscaceae > Viscum > Viscum album. The sequence goes on from OY728119.1 coordinate 1,921,715,587, forward strand.
TCTAGGATTAGATACATGGTAATCCATTCCAAATTTATAGAGAGAACCATCAATAAATTAAAATATTCATAATATTTAAATGAATCCCATAATAGTTATTTCATTTAATTTTTAACATACTGTTAATGGGTCTATCAAATAATATACATTCCCCCTCTATTATACTTGGGTCCAATTGTGTATTTAGTCATACTAGTCGTTATGCCCATGTAATATAGAACAATTCATCATATATATATATATATCATAGTTCGATTGGATTCATTAGCATTCCAATTTTATATAGGTAATACCATTTATAAGGTCCCATTGGAATTAAATTTATTACAACTTGGATAATCCATTCACTCCTATAATATAATAACACCATGTATAATGGTTCAACTATATAGGTCACCCATTCCAATTTATAAAGTTGAAAAAATCATTATAAATTTTATTTGGGATCCATTTAATCCTAAAAGATAATGTTTTCCATAAGAAACCAATTTTCCAAGTCACATACATGTTATAATAGGTTATAAAAATATTTTTCCACTATTATCCTATTCCAGAAAATTCTATTTAGGTTGATTTAGGCACTTTATTTAACCATCATTATATCATAAATTTAACCAGAAATAAATATATGTAATCTAGAAAATAATAATCAAATAAATTACCCTATAATTATATAGATATGATCATACTAAATAATCACATGATCATGTTGTATATTTACGCCTTCCATATATTCTCACATGTTTGTTGTACATTTAATCATGATAAATACTCAAAAAAGTCGGTATGAAGAAAGGAACGCTAATGAATTACTGCAGGGACATCAAACAAGGATTAATAAGTCAATAAATTCTATCTAAATTAAATGGAACATGAATTGAGTGTGAATATATATGATCATATGATTATACATGTAAACAAATACCATATCCATATCAATCCAAGTGTAAACAATCCATAAATCAATATGTCTTAGAATTGTAAAACAATACCTTTATGTAAAATATCAATCCAAAATAATAAAACCCTATTTGAACATCTTTACCATCCTTGTAAACATGATATTTCCCTCAAACATGGGGTGGATAGAACCCAATATGATCAATTTACCTTATTCTAACTTTTTCCATGTCTTCCATATAATAACCCAATATTGTAAGGAAACAGTAATAATTATTCTATAATGCCACATTTTCATATCCTAACCATGGATCCACTAAAATATTTCATCAATATTATATGTTACGAAACATTTCATTCATATATATTACATTTTTAGGATTAAAATTTATTACATTACTAAAAAAATCCCCCGAGGATCGTAATTTTATATTTCATTTGGGAACATGGACTCATTAAAAAATTGCCTATAAGTGAGCTATGTCATATCCCACTATGTTAACCATTATAGGAACCCTTATTAGACATATTACAGATGATAAATTTCATCATTACATGGGGAATAGAAATATAATAAAGGGGTATCTTAGATTCTCAGTATGGGTAAAAATGGGAGATATATAATCATAACATATGAATTATTGCATTAAACACAAGGAAAATAATTTGAAAACCGTACCATAGAAATAAAATATCATAATATTGGGATAGGTAATAATTATTGGTGGTTCATAAGACAAGAATCATAAGTTATTCAAATATAATGACCCACTATTTAATAACATTTTTATTTGACATAGAATTTTTGCATTCACATAATCATATAAAATCATTTTCTTTGCAGTTAAAAGCACACAGGAAGGAATATAATTGTTGAAATTCTTCACTCCCCAAACCATTTTAGTAGTAACAATTCACTCACAAGACTATCAAAGTATATGTATTCCCTTATTATACTAGTTTTAATCCTCATTCTATCCTTTTTTTCTCATGATATATCAATCATTACCCAGTTCGTTGGTGGGATATATAATTTCTATAATCACATAAATAATACATAAATAAGCCTCCACCAAGATCAAAAAGAACTAATAAAATCAAATCCCATGAAATGAAATTGGTTTTATAAAAATGACATCACAACATAACCAACGTAAAGGAAACTAGTTTCATTAACATCGCATCATTTCTTAAGGAAAAAGATATGAAAAAAGAATTGGGTTTTATATGAAATTATTCATGGTATAACCCAAGGAAGATAAAACGGTTCATAAATACCTTTTCAAAATAAAAATAAAAAAATAGACATAATAATAATTGTATACATAGATAATAAACCCATTAAATCATAATTAATATGAAAATATTTCATATTTTATTGAAATTGATTTTGAATGGAATATCAATTGGAACATTTTTTATTTAAAATAAATTTTCTTTGAAAAAACAATTTATTAATTTAAAAAATAAATAAATATAATGGAAATAATTTTATTTAAAAATTTCAATGACAGATATATAAAATATTCTTTAAATAAAATAATGGTTATAGAATTTTTAAATTTTTGTGCTTGACGTACACATTAAAATAATGATTACATTCATTTTTTTTAATTCCAAATGTCGCATCATTAGAAAACTAATTGAAGATAATTTTAAAAGAATAATCTAAAAGTAAAAAATCATTGATAATTAATAAATAAATCATTTAGATAATTATAAATATATTTTAGGAATATTTTATTAAATTTGGTTTTTGATGAAAAAATTTTTCGATCGACGAAGGAAATATTGAATATTTATCTTAAAATACATTTTGAAATATTGAGTTCATATATTAAGGAATACTATGTAAAAAAATTTATAATGTAAAAAAACATAGGAATAAAATAAATGAGTTTATTTAAAAATATATAATACGAATTCACTACTCGATGCATAATCGTGTTTAATCCCAATAAATGATGATCTTGTAACATAAAACACTTACCATATTATTATTATTGAATCACAATACACATGATATAATAATTTAAAAATAACTATATAATATCAAGAGAATAAAAATATTAATAACATAACTTTTTATACGGTTCAAGATATATAGAGACCCTACTTTTTCTTACTTGAATATTACACAAATTTAAAGATAAAAATGGAAGAGAGTTAAAAAATAAAAAACCAATGGTTTTAGGGAATATGAAAATCACGACCACACCAAAATTTTACATAATAAAACAAAAATATTATTTTATTACATATTATCATGCTTCTTAGTGTTCCTCATGATCTTTATAGTACACGTAATCACATAATGTTATACCTCAAAGGATCTTGTTCTTGGGGGAGTGTCTTGGGAAGATGATTGTTTAGATGTTTTAAAAGAAACCATGATTTGTATATGTGAGGAGAAGAGATGGTGAGGAGTTGTATTTATAGTTGTGGAGAGGGGTATTTTTCATTATTTTATTCATTAGTTTATTCTTTCAACTCCAAACTATGAATAGTCATTACCAATAAGGAATAATCATTTAAATAATAAAAGATTTTTCAATATTATGTTGTTTACATCATCAATGACTAAATAAATTGTTAATTTTAAATGTAATTTTATAGACCATAAATTAATGTATTTTACTATTCATAAAAAACGATACAATTTTGAAAAAATAAAAAAAATCACCCGAAACATTTATTGATTTGTAGAATTAAAATAAGAAATAAATTTAATGAAACTTTATTAAATACAATAACATTTTTTTGAATAAAAATAAATATTTATTCAAAAATTAATTATTTTATAATTATAACATCTTTTATAAGATATTAGATAATTAATTAACATATTATAAAATTATAATATAACCCTAAGACAAGAAAATATTAATTTCGAATCTATTTTATGAATCTAAAATTACTCTTAAATCATTATATTAGTTATAAAATTATAAATACACATTTATTTTTCACAAAAACCCTTCAATTATTATTTTATTTTCAGAACATTTATTTATATAAGCAATGATACCATTATATAATATAGTCATTTATTAGGTTAAAAATTTTAACTTATACATTCATATGTGAGGTTACTATTCTATTGGTTGGATTCCAATTCATAATGAGAATGTTTCTATTACAAGGTTAATGTTACTATTAAATCAGAAAAGGTTCCTTAATTTTGTTAAATATCACATATTTAATAATTAATTTATGATATTTTTTATTTGGATCTGTACGATATGTATGTGTTTCATACCATATAACATAATAATAAGAAGGAAAAATCAATTAATTTTTTTGGTCTTTACATTATTACCTTCATTTTAAATTTCACCCTATAAATTTCTTTCTACATAAACAGATGTGGGTATTTCTCATTCATTGATTCCTATGGTTCAAAAGTCTATTTTTCATACTAATGTTTATTCCACAACACTTTGACAAGGTTGGTTTTATTGATTAATAGAATATTGTCTCTATGGTATAGAATCATTATAGACTCCCTGTCATAAGACAAATGATCTTTTAGCAATAACACCATTGAGTTCTAAATTGTGATGGATTCGGTATGTACTTCCACAGGAGAGATACACGGAAGACATCATGAATTTGATCCATACATGGTGGATGTTCAAGTCAATATTCCACTACTCATATGTCCTCAAGGATCTCAAATGGGTCAACATAACTTGAGATTTGATTCCATTTCATTCCAAACTTCATGAATCTCATTCATGGTGATATTTGATGTAATAACTTATCTCTAATGTTGATCTCAAAGTCCCTTTAATGGTTTTCAAAATAATGGTTTTTAGGACTATGAGAATATTTTATATGATGGTTTATGGATTTAACCTTCTCTATTATCACTGGCATAAAATCAGGTCCAAATATGTTTTTTATAACATCATCCCAAAAGGTTGTATTTTTATATCCCATTCCATTCAGATCGTAAAATAGAGCCATCTGAAAACTTTGGTGGAATATTTTGTTGCCTAAGAACTCAATAAATGTGATACATTTATCCCATCCACCTATGTCATCAATTATCTAGGCTCTTAGCATATCTTTGATAATTTTAAGAGTCTTTTCAAATTTTCCATCAGTTGTGGGGTGATATGACATGATGAAATTCAATTCAGTACTCGAATAATGTTTTAATATTCTCCAAAATTTAGATGTTATCCAAGGATCATGATCAGTCATGATAGAAAGTAGAACCACGTGCAGCCTTACCACATCATTCACATATATCTTAGTATATTTTTCAACCAATATATTTTCATGAATGGTGATAAAGTGATCAGTCTTGGTGATTTGATCATGCATAAGACATATCACAAATTTTCCCTTTAGATTAATTATGGAGACTTGTGACAATGTCCTTGGTGAGATTCTCAAATTTCTATGTATGTCTAAAAAATGGTTTCATCGTCATTTTGGAAATCTCTTACTCTTTTGTAACCTTTTGAAATATTAAGAACCTTGAGGTATACTCTAAAATATCTTTATTATTGTTATCCCAATAGAACTATTCCAAAATATCATGATACATCTTGGTATATCCATGTTGGATAGAGAATGTTGAGCTATGTTTATTATCCAAAAGATACGTATTTATCTCATGTGATGGAGGGACACAAAGAATCAATCCAAACTGAACCACACAATCATCATAGATATGTAACTCCTTTATATTTGTTTCCCTTAAATTTTCAACCATATTATGAAGTTCCAAATAACCCCTTTGTTCCCCTTTAGTCTTCTCTTAAATTGATGGTTTTGAAATAATTTGGGAATGGTAGGATATATATGCTACCATAATGAATTCAAAATAAATCATTTATATATCAATGAGGATATGGTATTTATCAATCCACATCATGGAGAAAGTATCATATTCTTTCTTACTATGAGAATCAAATACATTTATTTATTTCCCAAGAGGATAGGGTATAGAGAAATCATAGTATTTGATTAGTTTTAACCAACATCTTTAACACATGTTGATATCCTTTTAGGTGAATATATACTTTAGACTATTATGATCTTTTTATATGTAACACTTATAACCATATAAATATTTTCACTAGATTTTAAAGGAAAAAAACACTAGTTCAAACTCTATACCATGTGTTAGGTTATTATTCTCATAGTTTTTCTACTACATTGAGGCATATTCTATTGCTTTATCATTCATCATCAGTACACAACCTATGTCTTTCATTGAAGCATCTATTTTTATCTCAAAACTATCACTACATCTTTGTACCATGATTATATTTGATGTGATTAGCCCCATATTTATCTCCTTGAATCATTCCTCTCATTCTTCACTCCAAATATACAATACCCAATTCTTTGTTAGAACAATTAGTATGCTAGAAAAATCCTGGTAAATTTTTCACAAAACGTCTGTAGTACAATTATAAAAATAAAAAATTGGGGTTTTCAATGACAATAGTAGGTCCAAGGCATTCCTCAATTACTATTTATTTTGAAGGTTCCATAAAAGTTACTTCACTTGTGATCATGTTTCCCATGAATGTGACATGCTGCATCTAAAAGTCATTATTCTGGAACAAGTTGTACAATTTCCCCTTAATGTCTCCAACATAATGAATAGATTTTCTTTGTGTTCCTCCTTGATCTTAGATTATATGATAATATCATCAATAAAAAATAAATGGAAATGTAGTGTCTAAATAATCAATTCAAAAAACTCATAAATATAAAAGGGGAATTAGTATGTATGAAGGGAATCACATAAACTCATAGATCAAATACCATGTATTTAAATCAATTTAATGGTTTTCTTTCTTCTTCAAAAATATAAAAATGACATCAAAATTTAATATCCAGCATTGATAATTATTTAGATCGTTGTAGTTTATCTAACAATCAATCAATACATTATAAGAGTACTTGTTCTTTATAGTGATCTTGTTGAGTTCTAAATAATTGATACACAACCAGATTTATCCATTATTCTTCTCAAAAAATTAGTACTAGTTCACCATAATTTTATGGGTTGAGAAATATGATCCCATTGACCAAATTCCCGTGTAGCTTGTTCTTTAACATATCTCGTTCTATCAGGGCCATCCTGTATGGGTATTTTGGGATAGGATTAGCTCTGTGTATGAGTTATATTGACAAATATAACATATGTTTGGGAAATATTATGGTTAACTTTTTGGGAAATACATCACTATATCCCCCCAACTATGTGAATTTCCTTTAGGTTGACACCTTCCATTCAATCATCCATTTTAGAAAGATTATATTATTTATATGGAATCAAAACCAACATCGTTGAAGGATTTTCCAAATGAGATTAATGATCTTCCTTGAACTTTTAGAAGACCATGTAATAGTTTAGAATTAACATATATATATATATATATTCTTTTCTTAACAGTTGATGGGTATTCTATATAAATATGTATTACCCATTCCTTGTAAAGAATCTAATTTTACTGATGGACGAATTATGAGATATGTTGGAAGAATATCCCACATATAGTAATGTGAGAATTTTTAAACACCTAGGTTTGTATGATTATTCCACTAAGTGTTTTTATGTTAATTTATACATTAAGGATTCTAGGATATGATTCAATAGTACTATAAAACATGACGGGTATAAGGGAATTCATGGAACTTGATTCAAATACGACTTCTTCCATTATTGAGTGAATAGGAAGTGTATGTTATAAAATATTTTTTTCTTTTTCAACATCAATGGTAGTGATAAAAAAAGCAGTCCACTTCCCAATTAGATTTTATGGACATTGATATTGATTATGCTCAATCACTTGAGTTTTTTATCAGTCTATTTCATACTTCCGTATCTCTATACAGTAGAAGAATTGGACCATTGATAGTGATCTCTTTTCCCCCATCATATTGTATAGCTTCATTATGTCTCTATGAAATTCATGAGATTGGTGGAATTCTCCCCCAAAATTAATAATTTCATCATCCCATTGAGGAAATTTCCATGATGATTCTTCCCACATTTTTGACATGTCAGTGGTTGAGTTTTTCCCATTTGCCATTACATTGTTTATCTTGAAACTATATCTTTCGCTTATTATTTCTATATCTAGTATACCATTTTCCATACACCATCTACACTTTGAGAGAACATACAAATACTTATTAATAACTACCATATTAATGAATACCTATTTCCTTTTGAATGTGTGGTTCTATACTAAAAAAATAATATATCAATTTTTATATCATTTTTCAAATAAATACCTAAGGTGTGTGTTGGAAACCCTGTAAAATATTTATCATAATTTTTGATAGATTCACCTTTATTTTTTATTAGGTTCTATAAATTAATTTCCCTTATTTTTACACATAGCTTGACTTAAAATCTTGTCAATAAATATTTGGATAAAGTCTTCCCAATCTATCTCCTCTATTTTGTCCCTGGTTTTGCTGTTATTAATCAATGACCACTATTAGTCATCCTACCCATCTAAATGATAAACATCCATAGTAATCATCTCCTTATTAGATCAGGGAAGCACAAAAAATGATATTCACCTTTGAGTTAAACCTCATTTCAATGACTAGTGGATTAGAAGATCTACTAAACAATGATAATTGTTGCTATAGTAATACTCAATACCCAGTTGACCCCTTTTAGGGGAAGTATTTTTTTCATATTATTCAGGTTGTAGTTCATAGATTGAGACTTATAGGTAAGCATCACCATGGAATTTTTGACACCACCTATCATGTCACTGGGTACGTCATTCGGGCTATCAGTGCATTGTCACTTGCATGTGTGATTTTCCTAGATACTCCATTTATGATAATTTTCTGAAAGAGAACGTTTTTGAATTGAAAATAAGTCAACCAGTCCAGAATAACTAATTTATTCCTTAATGTAGTTAACTTTTAATGAATATCTTGTCAAATCTCTATGTTTAGAACTTTTGTATAATAATGCTTCATGGATACATACAGCTACATAGTATCATACTAAGGGTTTTCACTAAGGTTTTATCATCCTAAATCTCAAATAAACTAATTCATTCTAAATAAAAACTATAGACACCCTTCTTTTTCTAATAGTACTATTATATCTTTTTAAATATAAACAATATAACAGAGTAACAACCCCTAGATCCAACTGTTTGATGTCAGGAAAATATTAAGACAATAAAAAATTTACATATTAAAATATAAATGATATTTAATTCCTCATTACCTAGCTTCATAGTATGCCTATTTCCCATTTTGTAGAAGTAATCACCTAATGATATACTTCCAATAAATGTGTGAGAAACAATCCCATAAGAGTATAGTGAAAGGCATAAATCAAACATGGATGAGAATGGTGATCATCATCATATTAAAATCCTAAGGTCATCATAACAATTATGATATTATGCATTAAATAAATAATTAAAATATGGTAATGTATAAATAATTAAACATTTTTTCTTAGTGGTCAATTACATCACATAGTTGTGAACAATGATATTATCATCCCTACACATAATATATGGTCGTAATCATAATATAACCATCATTTTGAAAATATATATCATCATTTTCACACATATTTAAAATTATCCCATGAGATAAAAAACATTAATAAATTTATTATTGTGCTATATAATTCCGAGCGCCCCCATCACATCAGAACATTAACATAACCATGTATTCCACATAGAATGTATAAAAATATTTTCAACAAAATATATCATTTAATTGAAATGGGACTCATGAAAATTCAATAAATCATACATTTATAAATAAAAATAGGGTTCCCAAGAAAAAAATAGAATATATTACTTGGTATAAAAATAATAAATCTTGAGTAAAGAAGAAATAATCTCAATGGATGTAAATGATGTATTTTTATAAAGAACAGTTATTTTGGAAAAATAATTTCATTTTTCATTAAATCTTATTGTGAAAATAAATATATGAGAATGAAAAATAGAATTTAAAATAAATTATATTTTTGGAATATGAAAATAACATCCATAGTAAAATTTGGCATGAAAGAGTAATAACCCAAAGAAAAGAAATTGGGTTTGAGAATTCCCTTAAATTATATCAGAATTCTTTAATCACCTAAATATCTTATAAAAATAATTATTCATTAATATATATATATATATATATATAATATTAAACATTTATTTTATTTTTTGTTATATTTTTTGATGTCCATTATGATGATTTATAGAGTTCAATTTCATCTTTTGGGATTGTTCTCTTTGTCTGTTTTCAAGGCCAGTTCACTTATATACATGTATGGAAGAACATTTAATATGAGAATAATTTACCAAAATTGAGAAGATATATTATTAAAGACCCAATATAAATTAGTATAGAATTATATATTATTATTTTACCATATATAATGATAATTTATAAGAAAAAATGTTAACGATAGTCATTAATATTAATTTTGCGGTTTTTCTATCATCATGAACCAGTTTTTATAATTATTTGTTATTGAAAATATATATTAAAAAATAACATAAAAAGGAAATAAAATAAATGTTAAAATGTTTTTCTACCATTATAATGTTTTTCGGTCTGTAATTGATCATTTTCAAAGAAAATGAAAACTTTTCATCATCAGTGGCGATAAATCAACGCCTTGTGGATGATGCTTTCACTTTCAAAATAAAAGGGTGAGGAGAAGAGGTTTTATGATGTATTATTCCATTAACATAATAATATATTAAATATATATAACATAATGGAGTAATAATTAAACTTTTATTAGGGTATGATTCGATAAAAAAATATAATAAAATAACTTAAAAAGAAAATAAAAAGAAATGGACATGGATTTGTCCTCTTGAATTGTTCTCCTTGAGAACCTCCAAAGGGAAATTTGATTTAGAATTTTGTTGTGACCAAAGGATCCTATAATTTGAGTAGGTTATTAGGAAGTGGATTTTGTATCATTTTGAAAAGCATAAATTCATTGAATATGTTACGAGAATAGGTTGTGATGGGTGGTATTTATAAGGGAGAATATGGGTGTTTAATGTTTATTTGATTCTCTAGTTTATAATTTTGGCCCAGAAAAATATATAATTTTGAATCCCATGAAAAAATAAATTAAATATATATTTTCGTTCTAGATTATGGTCAATAAATTATCAGCGACACAATAAATACTTAATTTATATTATAATTTTATATACCCAAAATTACCGTATTTTACTATTTAGAAAAAATTCAAATATTTTAGAAAAATCAGAAAAATTCATCTGAAATATTTTTAGACTGATAGAATTAAAAACTGAACTCAATTTTATAAAAATAATGTTTGGAATATTATAAATTTATTTTTTTAAAAAAAATCTTTTATTTGAAAAATGTCGATGTTAATTTATAGTTTATTTTATGAGACTTCAAAAAATTATTTTTGGAATTATAAAATTATATTATAATTATATATCAAAAATAAATTTATGAATCTATGTTTTGAATAAAATTTTTTTAAATAATTATATCAATTACTAAATTTAAATATAATTTTTTTGACAAAACTGCCAACACATCATTTTTTAAAAAAAATTCTTTACTTATATTATAATATGGTTATATCATATCATCATTCACAAGATGAATTCTTTTTTAATAATTCCAGAGGTTATAGTACTCTTATATTGGATGTATTACTATTCCAAATGGTTATGTTATGACTCTAAAGGTCATGTTACTATTCAATTGGTATGGGTTCTTCAGTTTCATTAAATATCACATATTTTATTATTCTTTTATGATAATAATGTTTTTGTTGAGATTTTTATACTATATACATGTTTTATGACATATAAACTAATTATAATTTCTAAAATTATATTCATAATGGTTTGGATCAATAAAATGTACACTTCATAAATGACGATATGTTCATAACATAACATATATCTCAAAGAAGAGAATTTTTCAAAAAAAACTTTATTTATGATTCAAGATCCTTCATACATGCAGAAACCTCCAAAAAAATATAAAGTTATTAAAAATATATCTCATAAATATAATCATATATTGATTAAAATATAGGATTTATATATGAGCTCTTATTACCTTTTTGTTTTCAAATACACGTTAATATAACGTTTATGGAAATTACCACTTTATTTTTCATATATTTTTATATGGTTTATTCATGTACTTACAAAATTTATTGTTCCATAATATCAAAACATTTAACAATGATACAAAAATCATACATATTCATTATATATTTATTTACAATAATCCATAAATAATAGATATTCAAAACAAAATGAATCATTCATAGAGATGGTACATCATACATAATCATGAATTCTCTTTCTATTTTCCTAATATAATGAAATAATGATAAGTAAATAACATATTACCATTAAAAAATAATTTTTTTCATATGAAATGTATAAGAACCCATGAATCCGGAAAAATAATTTAAAAATCTCTTATGGATCATTCACACACCCCTAGAACCATTTCTATGATATTTTTTGTTTCAACTTGTAACACAGGTCACAAACCTTGATGGTACACATGATTAATATGCACCATATAGTTTATTTAAAACATCTTCATTTACAAAACTCAAAAGTATTTTTTTCCACAAATCATTTTAATATATTTGGTTATAAACATTATCATAAAGACAATTCCCTCTCAACATACTATGAATGACGTACATATATTGATCTTTATTTCCTCCTAACTAGGAGTAAACTATGGTTTTACTGATATGTGTGTATAGATCCCTTGATAATCAATGACATCCAATAAGGATGTATTATCCTTTACTATCATTTCACATTATTTCTACCAACATTGTATTCTATTATACTGATAAGGTTCAATCTTCTCACATCACTTTATTTTTTTCAAAATTATCCTTTCCCATAGAGATATTCACCTAATTTGATCACTTGATCATTTACACCATTCCCAAATGCTTTACATTATTAAAATGATTTAACCTTTCCATGAACCTATCCATTCACCAATTTTCAATTTTAAGCAATTAAATTGGGTAACAATTGTGAACTAACTTATCAGTCACATTGTTGGTACTATTATATGCCACATTGATTGAGACAAAAATCAAGCACCCATGGTCCATCCATCAAAAAGGCTAACATGACTGTGAAACACAGAAATCCCATTTATAATATTCTTGAGACTCACATTGAAATCGTATTCAAAATCATGTTCTAAATTATTACATGATATAATAAACAATTACCATAAGAAAGTTTTTTTTTCAAATTAATGTGTTTACCAAGAGAACACTAATCAATTGTTCCAGTAACCCAAATGGTTCCGAACATTAAATCTAGTTTTCATATCCAATCTCCCTAGGTGCTTCCTTGATACCCCGATCATCCCCATGAAAATAATGAATATTCTAGGCACTATCGATTCATTGGTTTTGACATGAACATAAATTCTAGATCATTACATTTAAAATAAATGTATATCATGTTATATCCTATATCACATGTTTCACTAAAATAAACAGAATGATGACCTACTAGGGTCTGATTAACAAGTGATGCCATCTATGTCTTACCACATAGACCAAGGGTATCTTTTATGAGAAAAAAACCAAATTGAGGTAAAATAGAAGGATACTAAATACAAAATAACCCATGAGGGTCATAACCTATAAAAATATGTGTAATGGTATCATGCTACGTGTATCGTCCATCCAATCTTTGATACATTCTAAGAATCATTATAAGGGAGTTGTAAAAAATGTTTTAACATGTTAATGAAAATTGTAAATGATAAAAAATAATTAGGTATCGAAATACAAAAATAACCAATGAAGGTTTAACATACACTAAATTCTTTTATCTCCAAAGGGATGTCTTCATTCCAACATAGTATCCCACCTAACTGATTTGATCTAATTTAAATAACATAAAATTATATTGACATGTCTCAAATGTCAACATGATTTTTTCCATCAAAAAAGAATATTCCTTGATGGATAACCCCTCATTATAAAATAATTACTAGTACATTAAATTATGATCCTATATAATATTACACATTTATTTATACTATACCCTCTAGGATATATAAAAATATTGAATATAAAATAACATTATAAAAGAAACACTAACATTCACATTTTAGACATTTGTCACGTAAAAACTAATGTAAACCCATACATAAGGGTTGACACTATTAACACATAAAAAAGTTTTCATTTTACTGAATTTAACTGATTCTCATTATTTAAAACATTTAAATAAGATCATATAAAAAGGATAACATGTACAATATTCCAGGGAATGTTTTTTTAAGCACTTAATTCACATGATTCCATGACGAAATATGAATGTTACCAAATAATATATTTTTTATCATTTATTTATTTATTTATTTCACAATATAGATTAGTAAAATAAAATTTCACTCACAATTTGTAGAGGAAAAAAACATTTAGGTGATTACTATGATTTTAATTGACCGAATACTAACCTCAAAAAAGTGAAAAATTAGATAGAAGACTCTAATTATTTACTGGGTCTTGTTCAATTACATGCTTCTAGATATTTATATGAAATATCTTATAAGATCCTCTTTGAACCTTTATTTACTATCCCATATTTATGATGAATATACCCCTATGGTGTTAAGTACAAATGTACATAAGAATAAATGAGAACTACTTGGGACCTATTAATCTTTTCTAGGATTAGATACATGAGATTACATTATTAATTTGTATAGAGAATCCTAAATAAATTACAATATCAGTCCAATTTAAATAAAACCCATAATAGTTATTTTATTCAATATTTAACAGCGCTTTAATGGGTTTAACTAAAAATTGCATGCCCCCTCTGATATACTTTGGTATAGTTGTTTGTTTAGTCATACATGTATTTATTCCAAATTAATTGATAAAACCTATTCATATATATATATATATCATAGTTCGATTAGAATCATTACAATTCACATTTTATAAAGGTAATTGTTTTGAACCATCTCTAGGTGGTGGGGGGACCGACGTGCCCAACTCTCGATCTTATGGAGGGCTGAGCTCCGCTCAATCACTATTTTCTGGTATATTGGTCTTAATTTTGAAATGCCACATGGGTCCATATACGACAATACGTGGACCTACTTTTTAATGTTATGAGTTCGTTGGGTGATTTGGCCAATGATGCTTAAGAACTCACATTAGTCGAGAGGATGAGAAGTCGCGCTCATCGCACCCTTTTAGGGGGGGAATTATTGCATGTTCTAGGACTCTCATATAGATTTAAGACGTATTAGTATGTTCGTGAATCTTCATTTTATAACCAAGCATAGTATCCATAGATTACTCAAGGTTTGAAATGGTCATCAAAACACAGGGATTCGGAATCATTTAGGCCTACGGTTTACCATCCCTCACTGGATTAATGACTCCGAGGAGTTTGGACTCATTGAGAGGACACTAATTTGAAGCCTCAGAACTCGGTGTCTTGGAGTTTGTTGTCGCCCAGGGGGGAAGATAACGACTTGATCATTTGGATCCAACCCGTAATATGGGCTTCCTACGTATCCTCATGAGAGGAATCAGAATCCACGAAGTTCTGTAGTGAAATTTAACATCATGCGGGATGAAGGATCGGGGCTTACCATCTGATGTGGCCCAATGAGTTGGTGAACCGATGTAATGGAGTCAGGATGACCGGGTGGTGGTATTGATCCTCGTGGAGGCTTCCTACGTACCATGCCTTGACATGGATCAACGTCCTCATAGTTCATGGGAGGTTGGGGTTAGGGTCGGTGCTTACTCTAAGCACACATGAGTCACGCTCAGTGTGAGAGACAAGAGGTAGAAGAGACCTGACTACCACGTCGCGAAAGGTGCATCTGTGGGAAGCGAAGTGGGGCATATTCATGGAGCGGCCCAGAGAAATGGAGGTTGGGAGTTACTCCAGGATGGAGGCCCGGGTGCCGCTAAAGAGTAGAACTGGAAAATGGGTCTTACGCAAGGAAGCTTCCTAGATGCCTTCCTCATGTCTGACAATGAGGGAATCCCAACTCACTAGTGGGTTACGGCATATAATTGAGGCCTACCCATATGTGCAAGTTCACAAGTGGGATAAAACCAAGGGTGTTGGAATCAGTCCAAACAAAGGGGGAAGAAAATTGTGAATCACATGCCTGACATTAGGAATGATGTGAGGGTGGTGTGACGATGGAGGATAACTGTTGACCATGTTTGAAACACATAATCCATATCGCGTAAGCCTAGAATGGGGGCATACAATTGAGGGTCAACTATTGACCATGTTCGAAACACAGGACCTGACTTGAAGTGTTTCCCAAAGTCTTTCGTGGGCATTGCCCCAGGAGGGTAGGTGAGCCGAGGCACATGGGACCAGGCTGCTAGGGGGTCCCTTCAGACATGCAAGGGAATGAAGATCCAAATGAAGGGCGTGAAAATCATGAGGTGGAGTGATGGAATGTTTTAATGGATTATAGTGATCTTGAAATTATGCAACAATAAACATGGCATGAGGCATCTTATGCTTGGAGCATAAGTCATCTATTGGATGAAGCAAGAGGAATCTAATTATTGAATGATAGGGAATGCTACAGTTTATAGTCATGTAGAGAGGAATGTTTCCCAATAGTTTAACATCATATGGATAGGATGAGGGCCATATAGTTTAACTTCATGTGGTCCGGACGACTAGGTAGGAGAGACCTAGCAATTTTTGGTGTGGGACTTACGCAAGGGCAGACCATTCTAGATGAACCTTGCAAAAGGAGCTAGGAAATGGGGTTATATGAGATTAATGAGGAGTAGCTAGACTCATGGAATTTATAAGAAGGATGTTGGGGTGGCCTAAGGGTATAATGTAAAATATTGTTGACCTGGCCGAAAAAGTTCACGGTTCGACTCTCCATTTTTCATGGGGGTCAGTGACAATAGATAAGGGACCATCCTGGAGACCTAGGACCGCGTAGGAGCAGGCCGCAAAGGGGTTCCTATGGAGGGAGTAGTCCACGTAGGATTAGGCTGTGTAGGAGCTGGCCGAATAGGAGATGGCCACAGAGAGGCTGTCCGCGAATGGTGTCCACGGATGAGATGGTCGCGGAATAGGCAGGCTGTATAGAAGCTGGTCGCGAGGGAGCAGTCCGCGTAGGAGTAGGCCGTAAAGGTGTTCCTGTAGAGGGAGTAGTCTGATTAGGATTAGGTCGCGAAGTAGTGCCCATGGAGGAAATGGTTTCATGTGGTTTGTGGATTTGGTTTCTCCTCTATGTGGAAGAGTGCATCCGTGGATGATATGGGGTCTGTGGATGGTCATGAAACTTTACCGTTGGGAGCGATTTCTCTAGCATCTCCCCATGGGTTTTCACCTTTCCTTCTTCTCCCTGAATTTTTAGTGCCCCTCAGAGACTATTTATAGACTAGTGAATATGCAGTATCGATGGGGCACATAGCACTTTCTGCAAAATCCCATGAAGGAAACCCCAACTATAGATAACTTGGTCAACCAGGGATTTTTGGAACTGAGATTCATGGGATTTCTCCGCTGTCGCATACCTCTCTGCCTCTGTTCTACGAACAACGAGGTTCACAGCCGCATATAGCTTCAGCCTCCATTTTTCAAGTGACGAGGTTCACTGCCGTATATGGCTTCCGCCTCCGTTTCGCGAGCGACCAAGTTCGCGACCGCATACAGCTTCCACCTCCATTTCGCGAGCGATGAGGTTCATGACCACATATGTCTTCCGTCTCCATTTCGCGAGCGATGCGGTATGTGGGCCTGCAGTTCGCCAAACCACCCGCGTACTATTGCTGGGGGCTAGTACGCGGACTGGTTCGGTCCATTCCCGAGTCTTGGGATAATTGGATTTCCCCCTTGTTGAATTTTCAGGAACCTACAGTAATACAATTTATAAGATCTCATTAGAATTTAAATATCTACAACATGGATTCTGTATTTAC
This sequence comes from Viscum album, assembly GCA_963277665.1. Classification (NCBI taxonomy): domain Eukaryota; kingdom Viridiplantae; phylum Streptophyta; class Magnoliopsida; order Santalales; family Viscaceae; genus Viscum; species Viscum album. The sequence continues at coordinate 1,921,733,462 of OY728119.1, forward strand.
TTCTATAATATAACAAGACCATGTATAATGGTTCAACTATATAGTTTACCCATTATAATTTATAAAGGGTAATAATCATTATCAATTTTATTTAGGATCCATTTAATAATAGATGATAATGTTTCAGCCTAAGAAACCAATTTTCCAAGGCAAAAACATGTCATAATTGTCTAGTAATATAGGTTTCTACTACCTTCCAATTCCACAAACTTCAATTTAGGTGGATATAGATACATTATTTAACTGACATTATATCATAATTATAACCAGAAAAAATATATGTAATCTAGAAACTAATCATTGAAAACATTACCCAGTCAGGGTATAGATATGATCATTCAAAATAATCACTTGATCACGGTGTATATATAATCCTTCCATATAATCTCACAGGTTTGTTAAACATGTATTCATGATAAATAGTCCACTAAGTACGTATGATGATAATAACACTAAAGAATCATGAAAGGGACATCAAAAAAGAATCAATAAGTCAATAAATTCAATCTAAATTAAATGGAATATGAATGGAGTGTGAATATATATGAGCATATGATTATTCATGTAACAAAACCAGCAATCCATATCAGTCAAATTGTAATAAAAATCTCTAAATCATTATGTATTATAAATGTACAATAATCCCTAAATGTAAAATATCAATCAACAATAATAAACAACCATTTGAAAAACTATCCCTTCCCTGTAAACATGATTTTTCCCATGTACATGGGGTGGATGGACACATAGATGTTCAATTTACCATGTTCTAAATTATTCCATGTCTTTTATATAATAACCCATAATAGTTACTAAAAAGTAATAATTTAGCCTAAAATACCACATTTTCACTTCCTAACCATGGATCCACTGAAATGGTTTAGCTGTCATATAAATAACCAGACTTAACATACATATATATTATATTTTTAAGAATAATTTCTACTACATTACACAAATAATCAATGAATGATTGTAATGTAATATTTCATTTGGGAACATGGACTCATTAAAAATTGGTCTATAGGCGAGCTATGTCATATCCCAATATTTTCACCATTAAAGGAACCATTCTTATTGATTTTATATGTGATACATTTCATCATAACTCGGGGAAAATAAATATAGTAAATGGTCATCATAGGTTCTTATTATGGGTAAATAAGGGTGATACATTATCATAACATTAGAATTAGTTCATGAAAAAAGAAGTATAATATTTGAAAACCATACCCTAGAAATAAAATATCATAATATTGAGATAGGTAATAATTAGTGTTGGTTCATAAGACCTGAATCATTAGAAAAACATAGAAAATGACCCACTATAGAATAACATTTTCATTTGACATTGAATTTTGTAATACACATAAGCATATAAAATAGTTTTCTTATCAGTTCAAAGAACATTTCCAAGACAATCATTGTTGTATTTTTTCACTCCCAAAACCATTTTAGTAGTATTGCTTCACTCCCAAGACTATTATAGTAGATGGAGTCCATTATTAATGTAGTTTTACTCCCAATTACATCCTTTTTATATCATGACATATCAATCATTACCCAATTCATTGGTGGGAGATATAAGTCCCAACATCACATGTATAATATCATAAATATTTCTCACCAAAGATAAAAAAACACTCCCCAAATCAAAACCCCTGAAATGAAATGGGTTTTAAAAAAATCATCAAACATAACCAATGTAAAGGAAACATGTTTCATAATCATTTCATCATTTCTTAAGGAAAAAGATGTGGAAAAGAAGTGGGTTTATATGAAATTATTCCATGTATAACCAATGAAAGATAAAACGGTTTCCTAAATACCTTTTAATAATAAATATATACCACATATAGAAATAATTATAATTGTATACTTCGATAATAAACCCGGTAAATCAAAATTAATATAAAAATACTTCATATTAGATAGATATTTAAATTGAATGAAAAAACACATCACACATTTATTGTATAAAATAAAACATATTTGAAAATAAATTTTCCTAATTTTTAAATTAAATAAATATTATGGAAATGAGTGTATTTGAAAATATCCTTAACAGACTTATAAAATATTCATTAAATAAAATAATGGTTGTGGATTTGATGAATTTATTTTCATACTCTACACATTAATATAACAATTACATTCAATTTTTTTGTAAATTCAAAATGGGTATTGATTAGATAACTAAATGAAGATAATTTTACAATAATATGTAAATTGTAAAAAATCATTAATAATAAATTAAAAAATCATTTAGATTATTTTAAATATATTTATTTAATATTTTATACAATTATTTTTTGCGATAAAATAGGTCTTCGATCGAAGAGGGAAATAAATAATATTTTTCATAAAATATATTTTGAAATATTGAGTTCATAAATAATGGAATGTGATGTGAAAAATATATTTTGCACAAAAATCAATAGGGGGATAAAATTAAAGAGTTTATTTAAAAATATATTATAAGAATTCATGACAAGATGCATAATCATGGGTAATCCCAATAAATGATGATCTTGTAACCTAAAACACTTACCATATTATTAATATTGAATCATAAGGCACATGAAAGAATAATTTTAAAATAACTATATAATATCATGATAATAAAAATTAATAACATTACTTCTTATACAGATCTATATATATATATATACCCTACTATTTCATACATAACTATTACATCTTTTTTAATATAAATAACTTAAGAGAGTTAAAAGACAAGAAACCAAAGTTTTAATGGAATATGATAATTTTGACCATACATAAATTTTACATAATGAAACAAAAACTTTATTTAATTCCATATTGTCATAATGCATAGTGGCCCTCATTTTGTTCATAGTACAAGTAATCAGAAAAGAATATACCTCAATGAAAGAACTAAGATAAATTCCCAGCAAAAGGATAGAAAATGAGATGAATAAAAAATTGGTGATCATAATAATCATCATAATTACATAATAATATGGTCATAATCATAATCTTGATAAGAAGGAGTAGATAAAGACATTAAATGATGTGATTCATAAAAATAAAAAATCATGTCTATGTGGACAAACCCTCCCATAGTTGTGAATAAATCTAGCATCATCTTCATGCATAACATATGTGCATAGTCATAAAATCAGCATCATTGTCAAAAAATTGTGAATCATGTTCATAGATACTTTACATTCTGTCCAGAGCTAAACCACATTAACCAAAACAATGTAGAGTCATATAATTCCAATCACACCCATCACATACAAACATATATATAATCATGTATGCCATATATAACCTATAAAGATAGTTTCAATAAAATAACCCATCATAGGGAAATGAGTTTCATTAAAATTTCAAAAAACATAAATCTATGTATATATTTTGTTTTACCAAGATAAAAAATAAAATAAAATTATAGGTTTAGAATAATCAATCTCGTGTGAAGAAGAAGAAATTCCAAGAAATGTAAATGATGTATTTTCAAAACAAAAAGTTATTTTGGAAAAATAATTTCACTTTCCAGAAAAGCAGATCAAAAAAATGTATATTACCATTAAATACATGGTCAGTGAAAATAAATTATATTATAAGAATATTAAAGGGACATTCAAACTAAAATTTTGCATTAATGTGGAATAATCAAAAAAACTATTGGGTTTGAGAATCCACTTAACATAGGTTTGGTTTATTTCTTAACATTAATACACTAAAAATATAATTTGATTATATAATTACTAAAAAATAAAAATATTATACAAGTATTTTATTTTTTATAATTTTATTCTGTTTTGTGATGTCCATTTTTATGATTTATATAGTTCAATTTCATCATTTATGAGTGTTTGTTGTTTTGGTTTTCATGATTGGTTCACCTGTATACTTGTATGGAATAACAAGTAAAAAAGAGAATAATTGATCAGAATTGAAATTATATGTTATTAATAAACCAAAAGATGTCAAAATTGAATTATATATTATTTTTTTCTAGATATTATGATAAATTATTTGATTAAATGTTAATGATTATCCTTAAATTAATTTTATGTTTTTTTGGTCATCAGAAAATAGTTTTGTTTTATTATTTAATATTATGTATATATGTTAGTTCTAGAACATAAATAATTTTAAAATAAATTTTATAATATTTTTGATATAATATAATTGATTTATTACCATCTTTGGAGATGGTAATGGAATATTATATCTTTTCATCTTCTAAGGTGATAAATCAACACCTCATGTATGATGTTTTAATTTTTAGAAAAATGAAAGAGGAGAAGAGGATTGTTGAAATATTATTCCATTAACATAATAAATTTATAATATGTATAATATAGTTTAGTTAGAATTGAACTTGGATAAGGATAGTTTAGGAATAAAATTAAATAAATTAATTTCAAATTAAATATAAATGAAAGAGTATTTTACCACATGAATTCTCCTCCTTTAGAAAAACCATAGGGAAATTGGATTTTGTGTTTTGTTGAGACGAAAGGATTCCACACATGGGGGAGGGTGATGGGATGATGAATATAGTAAAATTTAAAAAGAAACAAATATTTTTTGATGTGAGGAGAAGACATAGTGAGGTGTGGTATTGATAGTGGTGGAGAGGGGTGTTTTCATTATTTTATTCATATGTTTAATATTTCAGCTCAAGAATATGAAATAAATTTGTAACAAGATTAAATAATCTAAATAATGAAAGGTATTTAAAGATTGTGGTAATTTCACCATCAATGACTTAATATAGTAGTTAATTTAACATATACTGTCCTAGACTATAAATTTATTTATTTTACTATTCATAAAATAGTGTATTTCTATGAAAATATTTGGCCAGAGACATTCCTCGATTACCTTCTTTTTATGATTACATAGAAATTACCTCATTTTTAATCATGTGACATAATAATTTGTCATAATACATCGAAAATTCACACTTTTGGAACATGGTATACAATTTCCACTTCATTAATATCTCTAGAACAATTATTAGAGGCTCTTTATATTCCTCCATGTTCTTCGATTATATGAGAATATAATCAATAAAAAAACAAAAAAATTGTATATTTAGAGTTTAAATACTCTATTTATAAAATTAATAAAGACAGAATGGGAATTAGTATGTCTGATGGGAGAAACTAGAAACCCAATGTTCACATACCATGTATGTAAATCAATTTTATGATTATATTCCTACTTCGCCAAAATAAATATGAAATAAAAAATTAATATCCAACATTGATAAGTATTTAGATCCTTTTATTTTATCGATCTATCCATCAATGCTTTCAAAGCATACTTTTTCATTATGGTGATCTTGCTGAGTTCAAAATAATCGATACACAACCCCATTGATCCATCATTCTTCTCGAAAATGGTACTAGTTCACCCAAATGTTTTTCATTGAGGCATATGAATACATTGTCAAAATTCTCATTTAGGTTGTTCTTTAACTGATCCTGTTCTATTTGGGTATGACATAGGGTAATTATGGGATCATATTAGCACTATGTATGTGTTATATTGAAAAATATACCTTATGATCTAGAGAAATTATGGGTATATTTGGGGAAATACATCAATATTTCCCCCATCTATGGGAATTTTCTCTTTGTTGATACCTTCATTTAAGTCATTTATTTTATCATGATATTATTCTTCATATGGAATCCAAACCCACATCGTTTAAGGATTTTCTAAATGAGATTAATTATTATCCATGAAATTGTAGAGGACCATGGAATAGTTTGGAATTTGAATAGATATATCATTTTCTTAATAGTTGATGGGTTCTCTGTATAAATATGTCTTATCCATTCATAGTAAACAACTGAATTTTACTGAGGGGTGAATCACGATATCACTTGGAAGAATTTTCTTACATACGATAATCGGAGATGATTCCAACACCTAATATTGAATTATCGTACCACTAAGTGGTTTTGGAAATATCTACATTAATTATTCAGGTCTATGATTCAATAGTTCTGTAAAACATGAAGGATATAAAAGAATGTATAGAACTATATTAAAATAATAACTTTTCCATTATTTAGTGAATAGGAAGTGTATCTTATATAATATATTTTTTTTATGAACTTCAATCGTGATGATGGAAAAATCATTCCACTTATCCTTTGGATTTGCGGGCTGCTGATATTGATTATCCTCAATGACTTGAGGTTTAGTTCATAAAATTTAATATTTCCTTTTCTCCCTATAGATATAGCATTGGTCCAGGGATAGTGATCTCCTTTCCTCCATCATATTGTCATGCTGCTTTATGTATCTAAGAAATTTATGAGATTGGTGCAATTTTCTCCCAAACGTAAATCATTTAAACATCACTCTGAGGAAATTTCATTGATTCTTCTTCACATATTTTTTGCCATGTTAGTGGGTGTGTTTTATTTCACCCTTTTTTCATTAGATTCTCTAAATTGATACTTTATCCTTCCTTTCTTATTTCTATATCCAGCAGACCATTTCCCAAACACAATATCCACATTGAGATAACGTCAAAAAACATATTCATAACTACCAAATTCATGAATACCTATATCCTTCTGAATGTGTGTTTTTATACTACAAAAAAATCTTTCAGTTTTTCAATTATTGTTGATATAGAAACCTGATGGGTATGTTGGAAGCCCTGTGATGTTTTCTTAAAAATATTTGATATATTCACCCTCCTTTTTTCTTAGGCTCTTTGAATTATCGTTCCATATTTTTACATTTATTTTTAGTAAAATACTTGTTAATAAATATTCTTAACAGTTCTTCCAACTCTATATCCTTTGTTTTGTAATTGGGATTTGTGTTCATAATAAATGGACACCATTGGTCATTCTATCCGTCAAATAGATAACCATCCACAGTCACCTTCTCCATCTTAGATCAGTGAAGCATAGAACTGATAATCTCTGATGAGTTAATCCTCTTTTCTATGACTAATGGATCCGAATATCCACTAAACAGTAATGATTGTTGATAAAAAAAATACTCGATACCTAGTTGATTCCTCTTAAAGTAAGCATTCTTTTCCACAATATTCCGATTTTTATTCATATCTTGAGAGTTATAGGCAGTGATCGCCATGAAAATTTTGACAACACCTCCAATGGAACTATTTTTGTAATTCAGGCTATCATTGTATTGTCACATATAAGGGTTGTTATCCTGGTTACTCCTAGTTCCCACAATTTTTTAAAGATAATGGTTTTGAATAGAAAATATGTTACCGAGTTGTGAGTAAATTGATAATTACATTATGGAATTAACTTTAAATGAATATCTTGAACGATCCCTTTGTTTATAATTTTTGTATAATAATACTTCTTGGGTGCTTACAGCTACATAGTATCATACTAAGGTTTGTTACTAGGGTTTTGTAATCCCAAATCCCAAATAAACCAAACCATTATTTAATATCAACTATAGACACCCTTATTTCTCTAATAGTATTATTATATCATTTTAAATAAAAACATCAAAACAAGTAACCACCATATGATCCAACAGTTTAGTGTCATGGAAAAATTATGACCATAAATAATTTTTACATAATAAAACACAAACAATATTGAATTCCTTATTATCTAAGTTTATAATATACCCTTTTTCGCTAAGGTAAAAGTAATCACCTGATGATATACATCAAATAAAGGTATGAGTTAAAATCTCATAACAGGATAAATAAATACATAAATCCAACATGTGTGAGCATAATTATCATCGTCACATAAAAATCAATGGATCATCATAGTAATCATGAAAGTATTAAATATATAAATATTTTAAGTATGGAAATGTAGAAAAAATAAACATCATGTCTTAGTGGTCAATTACCACACATAATTGTGAACAAAGATAAAATCATCGTCATGCATAACATATGGTCATAATAATAACATTATTGTCTTTTTGAAAATATATATCATCATGTTTACACATATTTCCAATTATCCCATGAGATACCAAACATTAATAACTTTATTGGTGTGCTATATAATTCTAGGTGCACCCATCTCATCAGAACATTTACATAATCTTTCATGCCACATAAAATGTTTAAAAATATTTTCATTAAAATATACCATTTATTGGTAATTGGTCTCATGAAAATTCCATAAATCATAAATTAATGGATAAAATTGGGGTTTCCAAGAATAAAATGGAATATAATTATTATTATAAGAACAATTAATCAGAAATGAAGATGAAACAATCTCAAGGGAAGTAAATGATGTATTTTTTGAAGGAATGGTTATTTTGTAAAAATCATTTCATTTTTCATAAAATCATACTGCGAACATTTATATCAGAGAATGAAAATTTTATTAAAAATTATATTATATTTTAGTAATATAAAAAGAATATCCATAGTAAAATTTCACATGATAGAGAAATAACCCAATGAAAGGAAATTTTGTTTGACAATCCCCTTACATTATATTAGAATGCATTAATCACCTTTATATCCTATAAAATTAATTATTAATAATTACTATATATATAACCTATTATACATTAATTTTTTCTATAATTTTATTATGATTTTTATGTATATTATGAAGATAATATAGTTCAATTTCATCATTTGAGATTTTTCATTTTGTTGATTTTCAAGGTCGGTTCACTTATATATAAGTATGAAATATTGTTTAAAATGAGAAAAATTTACTAGAATTGAAATTATATATTATTAAAGACCCATAATAACTTAACATGGAATTATATATTATTAGTTTACCATATTTGAAGATAATATATTTTAAATAATGTTAATGATAGTTATTTATATTAATTTTTCTGTTTTTCGAACATCACGAACAAGTATTTATAATTATTTAATAAGGCATATATATTTTACTTAAAGAACATAAAAAAGGTAATAAAATATTTTTTAATTTTTTTTTCAACTATAATGGTTTTCGGTCCATAATTGATGGTTTTAATGTAAAATGATAATTTTTCATCCTCGATGGTGAAAAATCAATACCTCATGGATGATGCTTTCACTTTTAGAATAATAGAGAGAGGAGAAGATGTATGATAATGTATTATTCCATTAACATAAAAACAATTATGTATATACAAGATAATAGGTTAATATTTAAAATTTTACTAGGGGATTTTGATATAGATATTGAAAATAAAATACATTAAAAATAAATTAAATAAAAAATGGAAGTGCATTTGACCTCTTGAATTCATTTCCTCGAGAACATCCTTATAGAAGACCGATTTGGAATTTTATTGAGAAAAAATGATCATATAATTGGTGGAGGGTATTGGGATCTAGATTTTGTATAATTTTTACAAGAATCATTTCATTAGAGGTGTTAGGAGATTAGGTTGTGATGGGTGATATTTTTATGGGCGGAGATTGAGGTTTATTGATTATTTTATTCTCTAGATTATAATTTTGGGTTAGGAATATATAGAGTGTTAACTCATATGACCAAATACAATAAGTATATATTTTTATTTCACGATTATGGTCAATGAATTAATAATGACTCAATAAATAATGTGTTCATCATATAATGTTGCATACCACCAATTACCCCAATTTACTATTTATAAAAAAATTTCCTATTTTAAAAAAATCCCAAAAAATAACCTGAAATATTTTTAGACCTAAAGAATTAAAAAATGATCTCCAATTTTTGAGAATAATTTTTTTTAATTTTATATATTATATTTTTCAGTATAATCATCTTTTATTTCAAAAATACTGATGTGAAATTATAATTTCTTTTATGAGACATGGATTATTTAGTTGTGGAATTATAAAATTATATTATAGTCAGAAGTAAATGAAATTATGATTTTATTTATGAAAAAAAAATATTTTAAATCATTATATTAATTAAAAAAATTTAAATAATTTCTGTTTACAAAACTAAAATCACATAATATTTTGGAATCATTTTTTAACTTATACTATGATATTATTAAATCATATTATAATTCACATGATGCCAAAAAATTTAATATATTTAGAGGTTAGGATATGAATCTATATTATGTATTACTATTCCAAAGGGTTGTGTTACTATTCCAAAGGTCAGGTTACAATTAATTTGGTATAGGATTCTCAATTTCATTAAATGTCACATATTTCTTTATTCATTTATGAGAATAATGTTATAATTGGGATATCTATAATAGGTATATGATTTATACCATAATAAATAATTAATAAAATAGAGATTATATTGATAAATTGTTTTTTTCTTTAAAATATACAGGTCATAAATGATGATATGTTCATAATATAACATATTTCTCACAGAAAAAAAAATTCAAAAAATATCTTTCCTTTGGACTCGAGATCCTTCATACAAGTTGAATTCTCCAACAGAAATATATGTTTATTATACATATATTTCATAAATATAATTATATATATATATATTAAAATATATAATTTATAAATGGACATTAATTACTTTTTTGTTAACAATTCAAGGATTAATGTCATGTTTCTAGCATTGGAATCATTATTTTTCCACTATTTTTTTTATATTTTTTTCTCTTAAATAAATAATTGTTCCATAATATCCAAAAATATAACCATGATATATATATTTTACATATTAATAATATATTTCTTTATAGTAGTCCATAAATGTTAGAGATGCAAAACAAAATGCATTGTTCATGGAGATGGTAAATCGTACATAATCATAAATGTTGTATCCATTTTCTCAATAGATTGAATTAATGATAGGTAAAAAATATATTACCTATAAAAAATATTTTGTATTACATATATATCATATATTTTCTTTAAATAATACATTATTTCCATTCTTGTAAAGCGTGAATAGTCACATCGCTTCATCAAGTGGTAGTCTATCACACACAAGAGTGATGTTATGATATATCTATTTCCGTGTATGTAATAAGATATATGTAATATATTCATTAAATAAGTATTATAAAATCATAAATAAAACATATATACACTTTATAAATTATTATATTCATTCTTTGGAAGTAGTGATTGATATTGAATCACAACGGATAGCGAGATTGGAGTCCTCCATAAACTGGGATAATTATTTTGTATCCCATTTGATAGAAATAAAGATAATTGTAAGAATTTTCCATAAAAAATATGTATATAGAAGATTATATAAATATTATACCATTTTATTTTAAAATTATTTAAAGGATGTGTATAAATAAATAAAATAAAAATTTTAGTTGAAAAAAAATTACCTCTTATTCGACTAACCTCGTTTGGTATTCACTAGAAGCATTCCTAGGAAAAATTTGAAAACGAAATAGTATTTTCAAGATGACTGGAGGAAATTAAGGAATGTATTTGTGTATACTTTATCTACAAAATTTTTATTTGTATTTGCTGATTTGGAGAGGATATGGAGTGTCCTGTTATATATGAGGTGAGTGGCACAGTTGTATGTTTTGGAATTAAAAAATCAGTATGAATATATTTAACATGTCACAAAGCTCCAAAATGTAAAATTTAATATATTAGAGTATACAATGTCAAAATATGTCTACATAATGGTTTAGTGGAATTCTTGGGATCATTTTTAAAACTTATTTTTTTATTTTAATCTATCGGAAAACTGATTTTCACTTTAACCACTACAAATAATTTATTTCTATTTTTTGTATTTATTATGGTGATTTTTTTGTTAAATTTATTATATAAATTTTGTTTTTGATTCTAAATATGAAAACCATTTTTCAAAATTAAATTTCTAAAATTGGAAATTTTTATTTTAAATTTATTTCTGTAGACATAATAAGAGAGAGGTTTTTCGAGTAAAAATATTTAATAAGTAGATAACTTTTTAATACTAAAATACCAAAAAAAATTAGTAAAATGACCTATAATGTATTAATAAGAATAAAATTTAACTCATTTTATATTTATATGTATTTTAATATAAAATTAATCCTTATAAATTCTTTAAATGAAAATGTATTTTTCATTAAAAACAAATATTATTTAATATTTATCGAAAAATTAATATTTCTAAAAAAACATAAATATTATCCATAATTTAATTTCAGTATTATGATTTAAAAAATAAAATTTGTTTTATCAATTTAATATAAAAAAATATTAAAATATCATGTTTCTACATGTCATAAAAACAAATAAACCACATTTTAAAAAAAATTTAATTTTGGAAACCTATATAGACTTTATAAAAATAATAGTATTTTTTAATAAATATTTTTTATTTATATAAACAATATAAATAATATGTAAAATTTCTTTATTTCTATTAGTAACTGAATTTTTAATTAATATGTAGTCATGGTTTTGTTTAAATAAAATTATTAAAATTTTATGGTGGTTCATTAAAACAAGTTGTTCTTTGTAACAAAATCTTTCAAAAAATAAATTTTTTGAAATACACATAAAAACTAGGGTTTCCACATTCTACCCCCTTAAAATTAATTTAACCCTAGAAATTATTTCCTTCCACAAAAATTGTTTATGATACCTCTATCAAATCATATCGTCAAGTTCACACATTGTTTTTTCAATTTGGTGGGTTTTCCAAACAACATTTACAAGGTTAGTTTACTTCATTCATATAACAGTTTTAATACAATCCATAATATCCCATAGTTATTAATCATAATAATAATATTTTTATAAAAGAATGTCCATTTAATTCATTACATGTGATGGGTTAGATATGTACATATTTGGAGAGATATGTCGAACATATCAAAAAAATTAATTGTATATGGTGGATATTCCAAACAATAATATACTCTGTATATATGATCAAGAATTTCAATGAGATCGATATAACAAGATATTAGTTATCCCCTAGTCATTAACATCATATTCTAATTCACTACATCGATTATCAGCATAATATTTTTTGTGACTTTATGCCACACATATGTATTGATGGATGGATATAACCTTATCAAAATTTTATTCATCCTTTTCATGCCCAAATTATTTATTTATTCAACATCATTCCAACATGATAGATTAGTTACTTAATTCTATAGTTGTCTCTATATGGATTCATCTAATTGATTGACTGAAAGACATTGTTCAATGAAATTTTAACTAGTGGACAGTGTAGATCCAAACTATCTTTAATATACAAGGAATATGATCTCAGCCTCTCAACAAGAATTTGAGTTCTTTTATATTATTATCCATATATTTTTGGATGATACATAGTTGAAATACCAGACTTTATATCAAGAGTCCACTAATGAATATTAATGAATATTGGTGTAATCCATGAATCCAAATCAGATAAAATTAAATGTGTTACTTCATCTAATCTACGTTCAAACTTGATTTATGAACTAAAAAATGACCATGAAATAAATATTTCAAGACATTTATGATGTGTGATGACTTTTTATTTAGATCAACTACAACCCTTATATCATTATTCACTTTAAACATTTTATAGATTCCAAAAAAAATCCTTGGAGATATTTTCTTTTTTCCGTTATAGTATGGTTAATATAATGGACTACTCATTTTTATTTATTATATATGGTTATTACCCGGATTATCTATATAATTCCATAACAACACATGGCTATAATGGTGTGCAGCAATTGAATCCTTGGGTCGAATGGATTGAGGAAACTTTCAAGAAAATAAACCAGCAGTAGAATCATTTTTGTTAGGATCCACATGATAAAACTATTTTGGTAGGTTTTTCTAAAGGTATATTGATTTGAATTTGAGACATATTATTGGAAGGGGTTTATTTCAATTTTAGGTTTTTTGAAAAACCAATTATCCAAAATCTGACATGGGATACCCTTATGACTTATGGTCCAATGTGGTAAAATAATAGCAAACTGGTCTTAGTCCCACCCATTTGATCTACCTATGCTAGATACTACTACATAGTGCAGTGGTACATTACAACCTAATTCAATGAATCAATGATTATTATGAAAAATAATAATATAATATTGGTGATGCTCTATCCAACTTCAAATAGTTAAGGATCCTTTCATGTAATCCTTCGATGTTCTAGGTATTATTTAATGAAACAATATTGATAGTTTTCATTAATATGATTACTAGACACATGGTTAAAACATTTTGATTCAGATATTAATTATGTTTAATGAGACCTCAACTCTAGACCCCTTATACCAAGCTGATTAGTTTTATATGATAGAATTGAATGAAATTAGGGAAACATATTCTATTATGCTTAATGTAATAAATAAATATTTCAAATATAATATATAAATAATTGAAATCATAAAAAAATAGTTGAATAATAACTTTAATGAATAAAAAAATTACACATTAGCTATTGATGTGGAATGAAAATTGGTATTTGATGGATATATTAGAATAGAAACTCGGAATAAAATGAGTCACATAGTGCAATGTAAGGGAAAGGGATTTCATGAAAATGGAAAAGAAACCAGTAATGATTGATGATAATGAAAATAAGAAGTATATTGATAATTAATAGAAACATAAATTTCATTACTCGACATTATAATTCCCATTGGATTCCCTGGATTTTTATATATCCTGAGAGGTTCACAGTGTGTCACTAATTATTATCGTGAAAAAGAACTAAATTATTTTTCTATTTATTATTTCATGTCATTTATTTTATTTTCACACTATGTTCTTATAATTACATATAATCATAAAATATTTTTAATCTCATCGATTTAATTGCTTTAATATTTGAATGAAATTATAATTCGAACAGTTCAATACATATATTCGGGTCACATCTTATATCACATCAAAATGGGAGATTAAATATTTCATGACATGTAATCTGGATTCATGTTATGTAGTTGGTTCAAATATTTTATTTGGAATTCAGAAAATGGGATTTTATTTGATTGTTTTTAATTTTAGGTCAACACATATTGTATTCCAAATTCAGGATGTGTAATCATGAATTCTATATTTTTTCCAGCGTCACCACGTTTGAGTAAGGAATTACAAATTCTGATAAAGACACATCAAAATATAGTTCAATGTAAAATAAATAATTATTAATAATTAATTATGTATATCAAAACGAATATATGAATTAACCATATTTTGTTCCCCCACACTTGAACAATTTCATGTCTTTATGAAATATTCTTCTTAATATGAATTATTAAACAACCAATTTTTAAGAAGAAAATGTTAATTACAACAAAGTTAATAAATATATGTCAATTTTGATAACAAATTCATTTATTATTAATCTTTTATATATAATTAGTCATTCCACATAGTTATGTTTCTTATTCAGATTATTTATTATGTTAATTATAATATCATAACTATTCCTCATATGTTGTAACCAATTTTCAATTTACCTCAAAATTAATTTTCTCTCATTACTCAATGTAATATAAAACTATAGTTATTCTCAAACATAGAATACATGTTAATACACAAATTTTTAAATTGGTTCTAACATGTACACTTTGAAAACCAAAACACAAATTTAGTCATTGGGGCTTCCACAACATGGTTCAAATGACTGTAATCCAAGGGATTTATAGGAATATAGTGATAATAAATATTGAAAATGATGGTAATATTTAAATTATAATGCATGATAATAATGAACAATTAAATTATTTAACTATTCATTGATGAAATGGTCTAATGCTCCAAATATCTCAAAGTGGGTCTGAGGATATGCCAAGAATGTATAAATAATGTTCAATGTTGCATTATTTTATTTGTTTATTTATCTTTCAAAAATAATGTTTATACTAAATCTCATATATATCACCTGACCACATAAGATAGAATGTAGGATTCATCAGTCTGATAATGGTGATTTTCGAAATTCCTACTACGTAGCCCATTTTTTAATATATCAAATTTTAAAGGAAAATTACGTGAATATAAGAAGTAAAATGTAATAAAGAACCATATTTAGTCAATCTAGTTAATATACCACAATATGTCTTCTATGTAGAGAAAATCACGAATAATATCAAGTATCGGGAAGAAGGGATAATAGTCTTGAACTATCTCTGTCATAACAATTTTATTCATGGATAATACAATGTAAATAAAGATGGTTTTACAGGTGGGTCTTATGATATATGGATCAACAAATACTTCCTAAAACATTTTAAAATTAAATTCAGTAAATCGTAGTGTCAATAGGATCCCAATTACTATTTGGAAAGGATTATATAACCCCAGTATCACTGAATGAAATATAATATAAAATTATATAAAAATATAGATATAAAATCAACTATAAAATAGAAAAATAATACAACTAGATATTACATAGTTCATATTATCCAAAAATATGTTAATAGAACATAGTTGAAAGAATATATATTTATAATTAATCTACTCAACTGAGTAATCATTCGAAAAATGTAAACAAGAAAAAAATGGATTTTAACAATATCTATCCGAAATTTTTATTTTATTTTATTAGGGCTAATGAGATTTGAATTTTATACTATGTTTTCAATATAACATTTCTCCTAGGAATGTTGAAACATGAAAAATAAATCAAAGTGTGTCATAAATAATTCTCAATATTAACACCCCGCACTTATAAAGATACAATGTATTAAATATTTTGGATATCAATTTTTGAGAGTTATCAATGAAAATATTGATAAAAATGAAATGGAATTTTATTAATTTTAGTGAGGGAATCAAGAGAAGATTTTAGTTAAATTTAATCCACGGGAGAACATATTTTATGTTATTGGAAATTTGTTTAAATGTAAAATAATATATAAATAAAATTCCTAAACTAATTAAACAATTAGTACAGCATGGTTAAAAAATATATTTGAAATATCATGTTTTTTTATATAGTTGATAGTATAGTAAAACATATTATATACATGAACCAGTGGATATGATGATGTTTGGGATAACTAATAGAAATAAAATATAAGAAAAAGAAAAGAAATGTCCTAAGTACAAAACTGAAATAAAGGAAAAAAAATATTTTTTCCACCAATAAAGTGAAAATAATTATATCATTATCCCTGTATATATAAACAATAATTATTTGAACTCAAAATTAAGTGAATAACATTAATGAATTTTTTATTGATACATTTTTCGTCTCCATCCATTAATTGTAATGAATGGTCATTCATGTTGATGAATTTATATTTCCCCATTTCTTAACACATTAATGACTACAAAGGGGGATGATTATCTACAATTCATCTTCCAATAGAATAGAATAAATCAAGAATTATAATGTATAACTTTATCCCCTTGTGTGAATATCTATTTTATAATGTGTTTGTCATTCTAAATTTCTATTTTTTCATTATATATATGGCCATTATCATAAGTGTTAGGTATAATTTATTCCATCTCATTGATGTGTTGTATTATTTCTTCCCTGTTCTTTTGATTTTAATTTTATTTCTTCACACCATAATTGGAGAAATTATCTATTTTAATTGGAAAGTGACATTGATTTCCATAGACAAATTATGGAACATAGTGGAGTCGATGTGTGTTTTATGCACTATTTATAACTCCCCAAGTGAATGATTAATTTCTACACTATAGTCCCTTATACTTATATCCACTATATTTTATAGATGTTTTTAAATATCTATATTAGGTAATTCTACATTCTCTATTGTTTGTGAGTGGTAGGGTGTTTTATTATTATAATGGAATCCATAATTTTCTAGTATTCAATTAAAAATAATATTTTAAAAGTTATCTCCCCATTCACAAATGAGAAATATAGGTAATGTAAATACCAAGATTTTTTTTCATATGAATTTCATGACCACAATGATTATTTTAATGAGGGCTTCCTTGTCTTCCAACTACATTGAAATTTAATCCACATCGACTAGGATGAGGAATTTCCCATGGAAATTTGTAAGTGGACACATTAATTAAATTACCTATATGTCATATATTTTTTATAGTATAATCTAATAATGGGTCACATCATTCCTATTTCCAATGGTGATTTCTTCTTACCAATGACCATAGATTTGAATAAAAATCCTCATATACTGATAGCGTGTGGTCCAGAAATTTACCCTTTGATGGTTTTATCCACATTGCCTTAAGGCCCGTGATATACACCAATTAGGAATGTGTAGTGAATTTTGAGTATCTTTGGACTTATTCTTCTTGGATGAAACAATGGATTAACTGATCACAACAATTCATATATACTAGTGTATCATCCCTGTAATAATTTGATGCCTCAAAAATAATTTCTTGATTTTTTTGTAGGAAAAGTGGAGACAATTTATATCCATGGAAATAATTTTTACAATATCAAAAACCCACAGTTGGGAAGGTTTATTTATATTAAAAATCGTACATTCTATAAATTCGTATCAATATCTAGATTATCCTCATACTTAATTTTGGATTGTTGGTGTCTTCATTTGTGATCCGAAATGATATTTTTTGTTCCCTGTATGTCCTTGATTATTATATCAAATTCCTATATAAGTATGATGCACCATATTATCCATGTTTTGAAATCCTTTTTACTAAATAGACACATGAGTTCTACCAGATAAATATGGCCAATTACTTTTGATAGCATAGTGTATTATAAAAAATTTTCAATTGAATATAAAAAATCAATTGGATCATATTTTGGGGTGGTATAATTATTCAGATCCTCATTAAGTGAATGTATTCCCTAAAAATTGGAAAAATAAATATATAACCCATCATTCTAAAATAGTTCATACATCCAATTATCTAGTGTGAGAAATATTATAGAAGTACATGTACTTGTCTAAGGAAACAATGATCATAGTGGCCACCAGTCCATTCGTTAATGTGTTAAATTCCCTTCGACAGTCATAAATGGAATCATAAGTAGTGTCCTTCGATAAGTGTATGTTTCAATATGTATGATATTTTTACAATTTCATGTATGAATTAGAGACATAATCCCATTTTGTACACAAAACACATTAATTTTATTATTGTGGGATAAGTTATGTATTTATGATGTTAATTTTCACTGGATCAACTTCAGTGCCTAAAATAGATATATTTATTCCAGAAAAAAGAATACATGAAACATAAAAATGAATTTACCCATTTTTATTAATAGGATACTTTCATTGTAGCATTACAGGGATAGATATAAACTTATATTATAGACTACAATAGATCTTTCAAAAACTGTGAAATCATCCATAATGATTTCTAGGTATTCCACGTCTATATCATGAACTTTTTGTGTCCTGAACCCTTGAATAGAAACTAGTTCATTGCAAATTCCTAATGAAATTCATCTATAGGAGAACGTTAAAAAAACATGATAATTTAGTGTTAGATTAATATTCTAGGTTGAATAATATTTAATTATACATAGAATATCCATCCGAGAAATAAAAAATTCATTCTCAACTACTCTATCCAGAATTTTATGCATGAAATCAATGTTTCATGTTGATATTAGCTCGTATTAATTTTTTATAAAATTATAATATTACATTGTTTTTAATGACTTGTAGCAAACTCAAAAACTAAATATCATAGATTAAAAGAGTTATTATAACATTTTGATAATTCAGTACATCCTTTTTGTTAATTTATTCATTGTAGGGATAAGTCGCCTATCTATTTGACATAGGGGTTTAACACCATCCTCTAATAAAATGTTTTGTGAGTATATCATGGGGACAATACCTTCAATATCATACAATCCCATGATGTGATACTTCTCCTTTTTTATGTCTTCAATGATATTTTATTCTTGTACTTGATATTGTTCCAATATAATAATGACTAGATGTTTAACTACAGTCTCTGAGAATGTGTACTTTAGGGTGATTGAGGGATGAAAAAATTGAATCATCAGTGATCCGATAACAATTGGAATGAATGGTGGGATGATATCCCTGGTCATAGGTTCCATGTATATTATTCCCTCATGGTCGATAAAAATATCTTCATCTGAAGAGTTCTTATCTCTGTTATTTTAAATTTTAATAAAATAATTATTGTTATTTATAAGAAATATGGATTGATATGTAAATGATTAATCCCTTTTATTGGTGATATTTTCTACTTAAAACCTTAAATATTCATTAATATCTCTAAATATCATATGTCCTTGATTCATATCAATTAATTCTATCACAAATGGGATAAACGACCTCTCTAAAATGTTAGGAAATCCAACCTCCTCCATTAAATCTAATATAAGGAAATCCAATGAAAGAGAAGTTTTCAAAGGATGACTATTGTATATTTAAGAAGTACTAGAGGGTAAATCACTAATTTCTTCTTCATTTATTGTGATATATACATTGGTTATAAATATAGGGTTACAGGTTTTGAAGGAACTCATATAAATTGTATTGATTATTCATCCAAAATCATAAAAGAAATATTTTGAAATTACATGTCTCTATAATTTAGGGGATGAGAATCATTAGAAATATTTAATTTTGGAAGGTAGATTAAATTGAATGATTGGAGGGAATTCATCATTTAACAAGATGACTCATGGGTATTTCCTCATGCTCTTATTTTCGGAAAATATTTTTAAATATATGTCATTGAAAATAAAGTTACATTTATATCTACAAAGTGAATCTATATGTTTAATTGTTTAAAAAAAATCTAAAAAACATATATTTCTCCTCTCTTTTAGCATGGACCATCCTCTATGGAAAGGGTATAGGGGTTTTTTTAGGATGGTGGTGACACATAGACATATTATTTTTTAGTTTTCTATTGAACATGTGTTTTTAGGTGATTCTAAAGTTGTATTTTTCTCCTCAGCAACTATAGTTATTCTAGTATCATCATATTTGATGATGAATAAAGAATATTTTTAAGGATCTTTTTGATGGTTTCCCCACCTATGTGTGTCTTGTAAAAATCGTTCATTTTTCACATAAATTAACCAAAACCATTGATTCCTATTTTAGATGAGAGCTCATATTACTAATCAATATAACCAGTGATTTTTCCAAATTTGTTATTGAGATATAGACCAATTTCTAATCAAGTATTTAGAGTTAATACATTTTTTATTTTATTTTATAATGCTGGTTCATATTCTTTAATAAAAAAATTATAATTTTTTTTCATGTTTTCATGATTTGACTGAAGATGTTGGTCTTTTTCATGACCCATCCCCCGACGCCCATGCCGTGAGTACCCCAAGCCCACATTCCATGGGCCATGTACTGGTGACTAGCACCGAAA
Organism: Viscum album; assembly: GCA_963277665.1. NCBI lineage: Eukaryota > Viridiplantae > Streptophyta > Magnoliopsida > Santalales > Viscaceae > Viscum > Viscum album. Next base: position 1,921,754,655 of record OY728119.1, read on the forward strand.
GGTTTATCCACTAAAACCAGGAATGAATTTCCTTTATATCCTGTAAATACACCCTATCAAGCACACAGTAAGATACGAACACAAGTAAACTGTATAACAAAAAATAGTGATGAAAGTAATAGGGGTCGGAATACAAGCCCAACAGTAAAGGTACAAGTACAACTGATATACAATACAGCTGGAGAAATAGAAAGACAGTTACTCGGTAATCCTCTGAGGTTTCTACCTGAAGTGTAGGAACAGATCGCCTCATCATCACTCCACGCCCGCCTGTCTCCGCTGCATACCAATAGGCCGTATAGTCTACCTTTGGCACCGTCCAGTCTTGGTACCCCCAGCCTCGATCAGAACTGTCTATTGTCTGCACGAAACACCACAAGGTTCGGGCGTAGCTTGTGCAGGGGTGAGTATAACGGTACTCAGTAATGACCCCAAGACTCTCAAGGTCTCAAAAAATCCCCAATAGATAAACCATGAAACGTGGAATCGACTGAAAACCCAACATAGGTATAAAACCATCCATATAACTAAGTTATCAAGTATACCCATATCCATCATGAACAAATACATGGTCCATCCCAAAATCCCAAGGTTAAAATGTTACACAATGGATGGAAAACCACAAAGGTAAGTACCGCAGAGGTACTCGACACAGAATAATTCAACAAAGGTATTACCACTAAAGAAAGTACCACACAGGAATGAACTCAAATAACACAAGGTATATCTTATATACAACAGCGAAGATGATTAGATGTAACTATTGAATCATCTTACTCTGTTAAGAGGCGGACTCCTGAAGGATCCTAAATTGTCATTAGACCCATAGAGGATCGTAGTACATCGTCATACCCACACAGGATCCTAGTACGTCGTCAGTACATCGTCAGACCAACGCATGATCCTAGTACGTCATCAATAACTCTTCATACCCACATAAGATCCTAGTACACTATTAGTACTTCATCAGACCCACATAGGATCCTAGTACATCGTCAAAGCCATCAACAGGGTTCCCGCACTAAGCTCGCTCGTCTCTTGGAGGGTCTGCTCTTCATGCACCTATTCAATACTCCAACTTCCAAAAAGTCCCCTAAATATGTATCCTAATGTACAACCACATAATAGAGGTCTCAGCGCAACAGATCATGCTTGAATTGGACGCCCGGTCTGTATGTAATTAGCCTTTTAGTACCGAGGGCCCGTATGGATTCGGGTTCGATCCAAACTGACCATACACAAACCTTATCCAAACCTCAAGTGGAGTATACCAAAAGGACCATCTCGCTCCATGGTTTCTCGTGCTGTAGAAGGTAAATTAAACGGACACCCAGTGCCACTGTTATGGAAAAAATATTGGGTTGGGTCAAAACTGGTCAGGGTCCAGTCCGACCCGGTCGGACCAACCTAGACAGACCACATTCAGGTTGACCCGGCCCAAACCGCTGGGTCCAGCCTAGCCCGTTGGGTGTCCCGGCGTACTGGGCGGCCTGGTGCGATCTGTGGTGGGGCGCCGCGGTGCGTGGGGGCGGCTTCGGGGCGGAAGGGTGCCACAGTGTGGTTGGGTGACCATGGTACCTTGCTCCAACAGTGGTGTGTCGTGCACTGCCTCTCCACTGTCGGCCGAATGTCGGCCGCCTTCCCCTTCGTCACAATGGCCCTTGCTCATCGGGCGGTGTAGACGCCCGCCGCCATCCTGTCGTGAAGCCAGCCTCTAGTTGTCGTCTTCCTCCGTGGAAATTAATTCATCAAAAACCATAAGGTATTGCGGAGAGGTCGGGCAATGTTTTTTTGGAATTCACCCTCTATGTTAGAGCGGTAGAAAGTGGTTATCAACCTTTAAAACATGGAGAAAATCTAGAACAAATAAGGGAGGTATTTAAAACAACAACCCTATCTCAAAGTATTGTCGATTTCATGAGGCAGGAAGGAAAAAAGTCAGTTTGTCATTGTTGAAGACATCCGGCGTTGGAGTATGTCACGAAGAAGAAGTCGAAGTTGTTGGAGAATGTCATTGTCCTTCGTTGGATAAGTATTCTTCATTGCGGAAGGGTTCCTCGTTGGGAGGTGTTCTTCATTGGAGAATTTTCTCCCAAAAACACTCCCCTTTTCCAACCCTTTTCCCCAATTCCACCTAAAATGAAAATATAGCCAACTTATTAATTTATGTTTATCAAATTAAATTATGTTGGTACAAATAATTGGCATCATCAAATGGGTTGTGTTGGTATAATTAAATTAAAGGATACAAAATGTCACCACCCTTATCAAAGAGGGAGTTCAAGATGTTTCTCCCATTAATAGTTTCGGGTGGTCCCCACATTTAGGAATTAAAATTGGGGGGTTTTAGTTCGGGTGGTCCCCACCTCCATAACCCACGTAGAGTGGTTTCTAGAATAAAAATAAAATGTTAACTAATATTATTTTTATTTTTCCACAAAAATGTGAAAAACTATTGTTCACCATCGACCCACTATGGTTGGGGTAAAGGTTTCCTTATACGAATAACAGTGATGTGAGTTGAACAGTGTACTCATATTTCAATTCCGAGCACAGGATCAAAAGTTACAGAAACCCACTCACACGTTTACTTAATGTACATGAAAAAAAGTTCATAAATTCATTCCCAGAACACAAGGCCTCGGATTCACACGCTGTCAATTTTTACAGACTGAGAAATTTCCCATATAATTAAAATAAATTACATGGAAAATCTGAGTCTTTACATTCTCCCCAACTTAGGGATTTTTATCCCCAAAAGACATATCACAAAACTAGGAAAATAAGTGGGGGTACTGAGCACGAATCTGAGCCTCCCGCTCCCATGTGCACTCCTGAAGGTTCTCATGCTGCCAAAAAAAGCGCACCAGAGGTATCGACCACCCACGAAGGACCTGCTCCTGTTGATCCTCAATCTCAACTGGAACCTATGTAAATGTTGCTCCATAATCAATGTCAAGATCGTTGTGGTCAATGATTTTAGAAGGGTCTTGCATATATCTCCTCAGCTGGGATATGTGGAAGACGTCTAGCACCCAGTGTAACTGAGAAGGAAGTGCATAGCGGTAAGCCACCTTTCTAATTTAGCTGAGGACATGAAAGGGTCCGATGATCCTTAGATATAACTTTCCGACCCCTCCAAATAACTACAAACCTCATCGACGTGAGACCTGTTGAAAGACGTGGTCACCATCCTCGAACTCTAGAGGCCTCCATTCCCTTGTTGGCATAATACATTTGCCTATTCTGTGCAGTCTTCATCCACTCCTAGATGATCTGCACCTTCTCTATGGTAGCTCATAGCATCTCTGCTCCCACAAGTACTGACTCCCCATGTTCATTCCAGCAAAAAGGTGATCTACAAATTTGGTCGTATAACACCTCTAAAGGTGTCATCCCAATGGTGGAGTGATATCGTATGTTTTATGCAACTTCAACCTAAGGAATGTGATCCATCCAGTTGTGACAGAAGTCAAGGATGCAAAATGTAGCATGTCCTTAGGGGTCTGAATGGTCTGCTCGATCTGGCCATCCATATGAGGATGGAAGGCGGTGCTCAAACAAAGTTGTGTCCTGAAAGCTTCCTACACCCCCTTCCATAGTTAGGAAATGAAACATGTATCACAATCGGATACAATCGTCAAGGGTACTCCATGTTGCCACACAATTTCATGCCAATAGAGGCATCCCATGATCTCTACTGAACCATGCTCTCTTATTGATATAAAGTTGGTCGACTTGGTGAGTCGTTCGACAACCATCCAGATAGAATCATTAACTCGGTATGTACGTGGATCTAATATCATGAGGCCAATGGATATCTCATCCCACTTCCACTCTGGGACCTCTAAAGGATGAACCAAGCCTATTGATACCTGATGCTCTGCCTTCACTTGCAGACAAGTGAGGCACCGAGAGACAAAATCTACTACACCTTTCTTCATTACCGGCCACCAATGCTATCATTGGAGATCCTGGTACATCTTCACCACTCCTGGATGTACCGCTAGAGGGGAGTTGTGGAACTCCCTCAACACTTCCTCCTAAAGAGGCACCGATACTATAGTACGTCCTCTAAAGAGGGTGACATTCTCCCCACCTTCATAAATTCCATCAGGTGCATGTCTTGTGGATGTCTGAACACATCGTGTCTCGCAGTCAGTGTCCCCATGCAGTGCCTCCCTAACTCAATGAAAAAGTGGGGGAGTAACTATAAGAGACTGAAGAAATGAGGCTTCTTCTCGATCCATAAATGATATCTGCAAAGCGGCCACCTGCTCTGTCACCTCACCTAACAGTTGTATACCAGATCTCCTACTAAGTGCATCTGCTACAACTTTCCCCTTCCCAAGTGTATAGACTATCTCTAAGTCATAGTCCTAGAGGAACTCATGCCAATGCCACTATCTCATGTTCAGGTCCTTATTTGAGAAGATATACCTTAGACTCTCGTGATCTGAGTATACTATAAAATTCTCACACATCAAGTAATGTCTCCACATTTTTAAGGCAAAGACCACTGCTACTAACTCCATGTCATGGGTAGCATAGTTCTTCTCATGTTGTATCATATATCGGGAACTATATGTGATGACTGCTCGCTCTAACATCAAAACACATCTGAGACCAGTCCCTGATGCGTCGCAGTAGACTACTTAACCAACAACCTTCTCTGGAATCCTCAAGATGGGGGCACTAGTCAGCCTCTACCTGAGCTCTTGAAAACATCGCTGGAATATCTACAACCAAACGATGGGGTGCCCCTTCTTTTTCAATGACGATAAAGGTGTTGTAGCTTTAGGTAAATCTGGAACAAACCTCCGGTAGTATCTTTCCAAACCTAGGAAACTACGTACCTTCATCGCACTCATGGGTCGCTCCCCAGAATTACCGCCTCAATATTTTCTTGATCAAAAGAAACTCCAACCTATGAGATGATGTGTCCCATGAAGTGAACCTCTTGGATCCAGAACTAGAACTTCGAGAGCTTACTATAAATCTGGTTCTCTCAGAGTGTGTCTAGAACTATCTGAAAATAATAGGCATGCTCCACCTCAGTAGTCAAGTAGATCATAATGTTATCAATGAATACTTCTACAAAATTATCAAGGTATGAATGAGATATCTTTTTCATGAGTCCCATGAACACTACTGGAGTGTTGGTTACACCAAAAGGCATAACCAAGAATTCAAAATGGTCATACCGACATTTGAAATCCATCTTCTATACCTCCTCATCTCACACATTGAGCTGCTGATAGCCTGCCTGAGGTCTATCTAAGAGAACCACCATGCTACCTTTAACTAGTCAGTGATGTTTTAAATCCTCTAGAGTGGGTACTTGTTCTTCACAGTTACCTAGTTCTAGCGCCGATAGTCAACAAAAAGCCTCATGGTCCTATCCGCCTTCTTGGAGAAAAAAATCAGGGATGCCCAAAGAGAAACCCTAGGCCAAATGAATCCTTTTCCCTGTAAGTCCTCTAGTTTACCCGCAGCTCAAAAAGCTCCATAGGAGCTATCTGGTATGCTAGTGTAGATATCGGTGTCATCTCGGGGTACAAGTTAACGTAAAATTACACCTCTCTGTGAGGAGGTAGACCTGGAACATCATTGGGGAAAACATTTGTGTATTGGTCCTCCACTATAGGATAGATCAGACTCTCAACGTCAACAGCTCTAAGGGTAAGCCAAGCCAAATTATTAATGATTAGAAACACTCTCCTCTGAGTAAGTCCATCATGTGCTGAAAATGCTCCATTCTCATCGGTGATGGTAAACCTGGTCCCATCCGTGCTGACACACCGCACATTGTGCCTAATACAGTCAATCTAAGCATGGACCATAGATAACCATTCCATACCCTATATGACATTGTAAGGCCTTGACGTCGCTACTAGAAGATCCCAACTGAAGCACTCGCCTCCTAGTGTAACCCCATAATGCCGGTACCATTGCATAATCATCAAATATGTTATCGTAAGAGTCTCTAGTCGTAATGATCGAGCCCACGGCTCTTTTGGAATCTCTGAGCTCCAAACTAGGGTAGTGGTAATAAAAGAATGACTAGACCTTATGTCTATAAGTACTGCAACTAAGGTTGACTAGACACATATAATACCTTGTATCATCTCCGATGCGACATGGTAGTAGGCCTCTACTGCCTGGAGGTGAGCTCACCCATTTCCACCAACTCCCTATGGTCAGAGTGGACCACATGGTTGTGGTGGTGGTAAAAACTCGAATTGTCATCCACCACCAGCTACAAGGACGACTCCTCTGCCACATCCACCTTCTCCCTACGGACCACCTCGGTCGAGCCTATGTCTCTGCATGGGTGGTCCTTCGACCATATTTTGATTATTTGTACAGAGGGTCAGACAGTCACGAGTCATGTGACCCTTCCCACATAATGTGAAACACTGCATGTTACTCACATGATTGGCTTTGTCTCTAGTACCCTTCAGAATCGGTCCTGAATAATGTGGTCGTCCACCTGTAGGTTTGGTCCTCTTGGACCTCTATGACATCTATTTGATTCCAGCTATAGAAGACACTGCTACGAGATTTTCGGTGGTGGGTATCACTTCTGGTGACTGCTGAGAAAGAAAACACTACACTAAGAGGGCTCTCTCTAACACCCCAACTTTCATCGGGATGCTGAGAGAAATCATCGAAGCCCAGATTTCACGCCCGAGTCCCTGCTCAAAGGTACAGGTCCTGAAGAATGGGTCCTGAACCATATTAGTGGAGTAGCGTGAGAGGTCAGTGAACCTCAGTGTGTACTGATCCATAGTCATATTTCCCTATTGTAGATGATGTAGCTCCTGTATGTGCACTATGAGAAGATTCACTAGGAAAAACTCTACCTGAAGCAGTCTCTCGAATTTTTCCTAGAGAAGCGTCACCTCATCATGAACCTGAAGCATCAAGCTCCAATCTATGACTACTTCTCCCTGTATAAGACTTGTGGAAATGATCCCCATGAGATCACCGGCTGTTCCTACTAGTTGTAAGACCCTCACCACGGCCTCCATCCAATCTAGAGCAGCCTCTAGGTCTGTCTCACCCCTTAACCAGTGTGGCCTCTGAAGCTGGAAATCATAAAATGCGCTCAATAAGTGTGCATACTCTGCTACTGGGGATGGGTGCATCAGTGGCCTAACAGGTAATAGTACCACAAGTTCCTCCGCATGTGCCTCTACTGGAAGAGGGTCCTACAAAAAAACCTCATTTCTAGGTTGGCTATCAGTGCGTACTATATCCGGAACCCTAGTTGGATCTTGATGTGTAGGCATCCTGAGAAGAAACAGGTGTTCCATGGTCAATAAGTTATACTTGGTGAGATAAATCAAATAGATCCCAAAGAAAACTCTTGAAAACGCACACGCAATCGGTGTTTTCGAGCACTGAGTTGGAAATTAGAAGTCAGGGTCTTGGTGTATAGATACGTCGACCATCGCACCAATACTGGATTCCATAAACAGATAACCACATTCACTAAACATAACACTATTTCCATTAAAAAGAAGACCATAGTACAATGTTCTATGGTAAAACTGACTACTCTGATTACAATTCATCATGACCAGTCCCCCGGGGCTCGTGTCGTGACAACCCCAAACCCGCCTTCCATAGGCCAGGGGTTGGTGACTAGAACTGAAAGGCATATCCCCTAATACCGGGAAATCATTGTCGTTTATCCTCTATACACACCCAACCAAGAACACAAAAAGATACGAACACAAGTAAACTATATAGAAAATACAGTGCTGAATGTAAAAGGGGCTGGAATACAAGCCCAACATTAAAGGTACAAGTAAAACTCAAATACAATACAACAGAATAAAGAGAAAGATAGCTACTAGGTCATCCTCTAAAGTTCCTTCATGAAGGTTAGGTACAAATATCCTCCTTATCACTCCACGTCTGCTCGTCTCCTATGCGTACTGAAACGTTGTATGGTCTGCCTCTACAACCATCAAGCCCTAATACTCTCATCCTCGATCAGTGTTGTCTATCATCTTCACCAAACACAATAAGGTTCAGGAATATCATGTGTAGGGGTGTGTATAACCTTACTCAGTAGGGACCCCGAGACCCTCATGGAATCACAAAATCCAAAAAGGATAAACAAGAAAGCATGGAATCAACCTAAAAACCTACTTAGGTATATGCCCATACATATATTTATGTAATCAGTTATACCCATCTCAATCATGAGAAAACACAAGGTCCAACCCAAAATCCCAAAGCTCAAATGTTCCAAAATGGAAGGAAACCCACAAAGGTAATTACCACACATGTACACCACACATAAGAATACCACCAAGGTATTACCATGAAGGAAAGTACCACAAAGGTATGAACTCATATCACACAAGGTATATCGTAGATATAATAGAATAGATGATGATATGTACCTATTGAATCATCTTATTCTGTTAAGATAAGGACCCAAGAAGGATACTAAATTATCATCAGACCCACAGAGGATCATAGTACATCGTCAGACCCACAAAATATCCTAGTAACTCATCAGACCCACATAGGATCCTAGTACATCCTCATACCCACACATGATCCTAGTACCTCATCAGTACATTGTCAGACCCACACAGGATCCTAGTACATCTTCATACCCACATAGGATCCTAGTACCTCATCAGTACGTTGTTAGACCCACATAGGATCCTATTATATCATCAGTATGTGGTCAATATGTTGTCAGACCCACAAAAAATCCTAGTATATCTTCAGTACCTCATCAGGCCCACACTGGATCCTAGTACAGTGTTAGTACATCGTCAGAACCACACAGGATCCTAGTACATCATCACAGTCGGCTACATGGTTCTCTCCCTAAGTTAGATCATCTTCAGAAAGGTCCACTCCTCCAGCCACTGGTCAATACTCCACCTTCCACAATGTCCCATTAACAATTATCGTAAAGGACCGCAACATAATATGGGTCTCAATGCAACATACTGTGCATCAATCAGACGCCCGGTCTATAAGTTATTAACATTTTAGTTCTAAGGTCCGGGTTGGATTCGTGCTCGATCCAACCTAAACATTCCCAAATTTATCCAAACCTCAAGTGGGGTATACCAAAAAGATCGTCTCACAACAAGGTCTCAGGAACAGTAGAAGGTTCGTCAAACGGACGCTCAATGCCAATGTTATGTCAAAATGTATGGGTTGGGTCGAAACTAGTCCGGGACCATTCTGACCCGGCCTGACCCACCCTGGGCCGACCCGGTTCAGGTAGACCTAGCCCATGATGGGCGGGCTGGCCTAGCGGCCCAGTGTGGTAGGGAAGCTGCAGTTCGGAGAGGCAGCCGTAGTGTGGTGGGGCGGCAGCAGTGTGGCAGGGGCCACAGAGCGGCGGGGCGGTGCGGTGCGGCGGGGCGGTGGGGTTCCACAGAGCGGTGGGGCGTCGTGGAGCGGTGAGGGGATGAGACCCCTTGCTCTAACGGTGTCACATAATATGATGTCTCTCCATGGCCGATCAAACGTCGAATGCCTTTCCCTTTCCCTGACAGTGGAACGTCATGCGTTGTATCTCCATGGCCGGTTGAACATCGACCGTCTTCCCCTTCCTTGCCACTACCCTTGCTCATCTTGTGGCGCGGACGCACGGTACCATCCCGTCGTGGGTCTGACCTCTGGTTTCTGTCTTCCTCCATCACAAAAAATTAATCTAAAACCACTTGGGAATGAGGAGAGGTCTGACCATGTTCTTTTGGCCCACACCCTCCACGTTAGAGGGGTAGCAAGAGGTTCTCACCCATTGAATCATGAAGAACATCAAGAACGGTTAAGGGGGGATTTAAAACAACAAACCAACCTCAAGGGTTCGTTGAATTCATGATGTTAGAAGGAAGGATGTCGGTTTTTCATTATTGAAGATGTCCCACATTGTAGTATGTCACAAGGAAGATGCCGTTGTTGTTGGAGAATGACAGCGTCATTTATTGGAGAAGCATTTTTCGTTGTAGAAGCGTTCTTCGTTGGGAGGTGTTCTTCATTAGAGAATGATCTCCCAAAACCTATCCCCTTTTCCCAACCTTTTCCCCAATTCCACCCAAAATGAAAATATATCCAACTTCTTAATTTATGTTTATCAAATTAAATTATGTTGGCATAATTAAATTAAAGGATACCGAAGGTCACCTCCCCTAATTAAAGTGGTTGTTCAAGATGTTTTCCCCATTATGCGGTTTGGGTCGTCCCCACCTTTAGGAATTCATAATGGGGGTTTTATATTGGGTGGTCCCCACCTCCAAAACCAATGTAGAGGTGTCTCATGAATAAAAATAAAATGTTAAATAATTTTAGTTTTATTTTTCCACAAAAAAGTGAAAAACTATCTTTCACCCTCCACCCATGGAAGTCGAGCTAAAGGTCCCATTAAGTGAATAATGGAACTGTGAGTTCAATGGTGTCCTCAGATTTCAATTCCGAGCACCGATTGAATAGTTACAAAAACCCGCTCACACGTTTACTGAACGTATCCCCAAAAAAGTTCATAAATTCATTCAGGGAACACCAGGCCTCGGAAGCAAGTGCTGTCAGTTTTCATAGACTCGTAAAATTCCCATATAATTAAAAAATTACTCGAAATTCCAATTCGTTGTAGTCTTAATTTTGTGGCCATATTGGAGGTTTTTGATTTTGACCATATTGATATCGTGTAAACTATTGAGGCATACAAAAAATATTATTCAATTTTTGGTGGGGTTGAGTATTTGGAAATATATAAGGGTACATAGGTGGCCCATAATTGCTTTATTTTACCCATCCACACCTCTATAGATAATAACATTTGTTTGGATATTTAGGAAACTAATTTGAAATTTTATGATAGAATTTTTGATATTACTATTATGTATGAGAGTATAATGGATTTTAATTATTTTAATTAAATTAATTAATATATTGGATATGAGGTTCTTATACACAAAAACTATAGTCTTGATATGGGTGGGGGCCTCCATACAATTCCAAATATTGTATCTCCATAATAGAAATAGGAGTGGTGATGCAGGTATCTAAAAAGATTCTAGCATCTTTTTTAGGGTTTCAACCTGAAATATAAGGTGATTATTCACCTTCAATATATAGGTTACTCATCGGAGAAATACTCAATAATTTATCAAAAGTATGAATTATGATAAATATCATCAAAAAGTGCTCTTCTAACATATTGTGTCTTTAGCATGAACCCACCTTCATAAGTAGCATCCCCAACATTTTTAGTGAAAGGCTATAATTGCTATTATAATGTCTAATTTTTTACCCACAAATTGAGTCAGTAATGTGGGAACTTTTTGGTGAGATCATTGAAATGGTCTCATTCCTAGAAAGATGATTATCCATCCATGTCATTTATATTTTTAATTTTATTACATATATACAATATCCTGATTTTTGGGATGTATTTATCATGAAATTATATTGATAAGTGTTCCCAAGTCATAATGGTCTCAAGAGATTGGATCTTAATCCACTCCTTGGATCTATTAAACAAGGAAAATGGAAAGAATCTTAGTATATTTACATTATATAAAAAAACATGGTTGTGAAAATAATAAAAATCCTACAGGAAATTTTCAATGTGTTCATGTGTGTCATCCCCTTGATGCCCACTAAATTTCCCTATGTTATGGATCACATGAATGATTATAGGTTTAATAATGATTTAATACACTAGAATTGGTGGGTGAATAATGTTTGGAATGAATCAACTAATGGATGGCATGATAAGATACACTATAGTGAGCTCCAATGACACTGGTCAGTCATCTTGACATTCAGGTAGAACATAATGAGATATATGTAATGGTTGAGGCACAAGATCATTACGCTCAGCCATTATGTAACATCAGTGCAAAGATATATATTGAAAAATATTATTATAGAAAGGATCAGGTTCTGGTTTTGACCCAGTCTTTTGAATAATATTTTGTATCATGATAATATTCGTCTTACTTTTTCATAATCAATAAAAATATATTATCATAAATGAAATGTGACCACTTGGTTTCAACCATAATATGTGAATTGGTTAATATGTATACTAGGAAATTATTATTATTATTAATGTTGTATTTATTTTTTATTAATTGAAATTATAAAGTACAATTAATTTATAAAGAAGTGTCAATGGTCTCATCCAGTATACTAGGGTCATGCGAAGCCCATTTATTAGAGTTTGGGACAGATATAGCATCACTAGTTATTCTTCTAGACCAATCCCAAGTCAAGATTCAACATGGTAAGATTGAACAGAATCGATTTGGGGAAAAGATTATGTTAGTGGATATTACCACTCTATTGTTATTATCCGAACCACCCCAAGAGTCTATCACCATTACATACCATACCCACTGGTCATAAGCGGGTGTTTTAAGGGGTTATGTGCCAAGTCACTAAATACTTTAAATGTAATCCATTGGTTTTAAAAGAAAATTTTATTTCATTCTTTCTGTTTTAAAAATATCATTACTTAATAAAATACATGGTTAATAGAGAAAAAATTTATTAATTGATTTTATAAATAAAAAACAATACATTTTAGATATTTCTCATACATGAGGAATTATTTTGGTAAAATAAATGTCATTTTTTAATTTCAAAGGACCAAATTAATCTACTGTGAATTTCGAGTAGTGTTCTATGAAGATTTAATTTTTTGATGAATTTTATTTCTTGATGAATAGTATTTTAGGAATAGTTTTTTATTAACTATATTATTTTCTATTATCAGTGAAAAATATATTTTTTATAAATTATTAAATAATTTATTATATGAAATGATTTTTGAAAAAACGACATACATGATTCTGATCAGTATGATATTTAGATCCTAATAAGATCAATATAATAATTATGATGAACAGTAAAATGATCCCTTCGAATAGTTATGTTACCCTAATGAATAGTAATTTTACCAATGGAATAGTCACCACACCTAAGGAAGTATAAATATGTTTTAGTCATCTTAAATGGTAATGAGATATAATTATATTGTAGTATAAGTAAATAAATGTTTCTAAAATTTTTAGCAAATTTTTAGTATTTTATTTATTTAATTTAATTTATAATGATATTATTTTTTATATAATGGAGTCCATTTGTGAATTCAGTGCATTAAAAAATTTATAGGGTGGTTTTTTGGGATTTTTCAAACATAGTTGAATTTTTTATGAATAGAAAAAAACTATTTTGAGTTTTCAGTATTTTTAAAGACATCATAACTATGTCATAATGATTTAATGAGTAAGTTAGGATTCAGGTCGAGTCCTCTGTATTAAAATATTATATGAGTTGTCCAAATTTTTCAATACCATTGTAAAATACCATGGTAATACCCTTATTGTTTCAAATACCACTAATGAGGTGCCTATTGAAATTAATGATTAACTTGCTCTCTTTTGATATGAATACCCAGTCAATACATCATTTCAATTCCTTCCAAAAACAATCCACTAAATTCCCTAATATTATTAACTCCATATATTTCCTCCCAAGGTTTCCTCATGCCCTGAATATCTTGATCATAGTGTTTTAGAAGTTGCACATCAAGGTATGTGAATTCTCAGCTTTTATTTTCATATCAAGATCACATTCATATTGTATGTTTTTGAAATTTACATACCATGTTAGTATATAAATTATATTATATCCCTATACTATATTATGAGTCTTTTATGAATAGGTAACCTCTTTCCCCTCTCTTTTTAATGTTTTAGAAAACCATTTTTCATACCCAATATTCTTCGAAATTTTAGTCTCAAAATCATTCTCTTCTTCTCATGAAATTATTTTATGTTTATAATGTGAATACCAAAAACACTTTAATTTATAGGGGTAATAATCATGAAATATAATTTATTTATTTGAATCTATAATTTACGTACATAAAACCCTCATTCCCTTTTCATGGTTTATAAATAAAATAATTGTCATTTTTTTATCACATTTTAAAATTCCAGGATTTTGATATGAAAGTCATTTATTTTATTATATATGGGATATTTAAATTATTTTTATTATGATATATGTGTATCACATAAAATAAATACATAGTATGGGTGATCCAGTATATTGGTCTAATTTAACATTTGAAGAAATTAATCTCTTGAGATGAAAAGTTTTATGATACCTTAATGAATAACCTTGGTAATTTTTATGAAACATTGGGCATAGACCTTGCTGATATTTTTATGAATGTATTGATTAAAATTTTTAGCCAAATTTTCCATTTATGATTCATGTTATTGTTTTTATATGCCAATATATATTTCATTTATGATATTACTCATGTTTGTATTGATTTCGTTCAAGTTCACATGTAAATTGTTTCACATTTTTTCCCTTACTGGGCCTCCTGCACACAATTTCCTTTGATTTAGGTCCCCATGTAATGACATGTAATAAAGGTACCTAGGATTAACATTGAAGAATATTATATGTGTAGTATAATAATGTTATATTTTTTCATTTATTATTTACCCTCCATGACACTAATCTTTAAAAATATATTTTTTTGTAAAATGTAATTCCGTGTTTGCAATAAAAAAGAGTGATTCAATAGTTGGTAAGAAAGGAATGTTTAGTTATTATTGAATATTATTATTTGAACTGATTATTAATAACAAAATGGAAAATTTTAAATCTTGTAAAACATCCTGGTGTTTTGGTGAAATATTATTTATGCCATTTCTGAATAATGAAATCCATGTCGAGATATGAACTCGTAGATGTGGATATGGGGCATATGTATCTAGGGGTAAAACACAAAATCACTGCATTGAGATATACTAAGACGAGAAAAAGTTCATGAAAATGTCTCTTGCTACCCTCTTGGTTTGAAAATCCTTGGGGATATGTTTGGTTAATCACAATCTTTTCATGATACAATTTGATGGATTTATGGAAAATTTAAATTTTTTAATGAATAACATGTCTAAGAATGATGTTATATGACATAAACATTACATAGGAATTATATGATTATTAAATTATACTCCTTTAACTAAGGTTTTCTTCTTTCATAAAATGGTGGTAAATATGAGAAACCGCAAAAATGGTTAGAACAATAGAACATGCACTAAAAACCTTCCAATAGAAGCCAAAGTTGAAAACTTTATGAGAATGATGAATCAAAAAAATCATGTTATGGGAAATAACTTCAATTAATCTGAGAGATAGGTTTCAAATTGAACGGAATAATATTATGTTGAGTCCTTTATCTGTCCAGGTCCCCCAATGTTTCGAGGATCTACTCACACATTGATTGCTAAATAGTGAAAAAACTCTATTGAAAAAATATTATTTGTACTCCGTTTTTTAAAACATGACAAATGCACCCCTGATGTTTACAGTTTAGAGGGAGAAGCTGACCATTGGTGGGAAATTATTATAAAATTGATGTCAACAGTATAGATTGATGTTTGTGAGTGGGAAGAGTTCAGGGGAATCTTTTTCGTTATATATTACCCTCTATCAATGGGAATGAGATTGGAGAAGGAATTTCTTGTGTTGAAACAGAAGCAGAATGAATCTGTGGGAGGCTATGAGATTAGCATCACAATAAATTAATTTTACACCTATAAAATTTTCATGGATCATAATGTGTAGGTTTATGGATTTTTTAGTTGGATTAATACATCATCTATCGAAGAATTTATCCAATGAGGACAATGAAAACTTTTAGGAAATTGTATGAATTGCAATGAAAGTTGAACTACAGTTTTTTGAGATGCAATGGTCCCATATGTCCAATGAAAATAATAGATCAATAGGGAAAAAATTGGGTGGGATCTTTTATCATGGTTGAGGTGGAAGTCAATTGAATCATTCCATGTGTAATAAATGTGGGATGAATCTTTGATTGAACATGTTTTTTGGGAGCGAGAAGTGCTACAAGTGTGGAATAGATGGACACATCACTGGATATTGTAGTAGCAAGTTGAAGCCTCAACATCCAAACAATAACAATATATGGACTATGGTTCATTCCCTACCTGAAATCAAATTCATCAATTGTGGAAAAATTTGGTATTTTAAATATCACTATCAAAATTTTACTTTAGTGTATGGGAATCACTATCATTATCAAAAAAATAAAAAGAAGAAATCCAGTGCTTTAACTATAACAATGACTGAAGATGAAGCTCTAAATTATAGGGTGGTAGGTAATCTTCTAGTTCCCTCAATGCTTGAAATAACTTCTCTTATTCCATTTCTACACATTCTTTTATTTACTCCATGTTTGGAATGAATATATATTCAATTCCATATCTACTAAAATTAGATTCCACTTTCAAGACTCTTGGATAGATTATACAAGTATCAATATTGTATAAAAACTCTAGTATTTACTTTAGTGAGCATGATATTACTGAAAATAATGTATTCATTCCAATGTTGGAATTTGACATTATACTATGGATGGTGTTTTTCTCAATGTAAAATACTATGATAAAATATAGGAATAAAGAAATATAAGTTGTCTTGAAGGGAAGACATGTTTTTTTCTTACAAGGGGAGATTCCTTAACCTAATCTATGTCTAAAATCACCTCCTATAACCATATTTATGGAGTTAATCAGTGAAGAAGATGAATTAAATGACTCTATAAATATATATAAGGACCCCATCATTCAATAAAACATTGACAGATTTCATAAAGAGTTACATGGATGTCCGCTAGAAAGCGTGGTAGAGTTCTCCATTGAACTCATACATGGATCTAATATAATATTAAATTCCCCATATGTAATGGAAAATGTGGAGCTGTATGAACTATAGAAACAACTAAAATATATTTTGAAACGGCAGTTTAGCTGACTGAGTGTGTCACCTTGGGAATGAATGTTCTCTTTTTAAAGAAGATGTATGGATCAATGTAGATATGAATTTATTATGGAGAACTGAATGAGATCATAGTGATGAAAAAAATACCCTCCTCCAAGAATTGATGACTTATTTGACAGGCTTTATGGGGCTTATTCTTCTCCATGAATGATCTTTGATCTACTTATCATCAATTGTGGGCGAATAAATAATATATTTCAAAGACCGAATTCCGATTAATATATGGTCATTATGAGTTTTTTTATTCCCTTTAGCATGACTAATTTTTTTTTCTATTTTTATGTATTTGATTAATAAATAATTCAAGTAAATCCTTGATAACATTTTTTTAGTTTTTATTGATGATATTATGATATATTAAAAATTCAAGAAGTTCCTAATTATCATCTATGTTTTATATTTCATATCACGATGTATGATATAATATTTGGAATGTTCAAGAAAAATTAATTTGTCTTAAAACAGTTTATTTTTTCATGGGGCACACTATAACTAAGGAAGGAATCTTAGTCCTCCCTACAATACCAATGGTTTTGGAGGAGTGGTGTTATCCTAAAATAGTAATTTATATTTATAGTTTCTTCGGTTTAAAGCATATTATATTGTATATTGAAAAACCTTTTCACTACATTTTAATCCCTTATCCATGTTAACTCAAAAGTGGTCATGGTTATCTGTAAAATGTAATGTGACGAATGTTTCCAAGAGCTAATGACATTATTGGTTGCTACACACATGTTAATTAGTACCTCCATCAAAGAAGGATTTTATATTTTTAGTGATACTTGTCTAATGGGATTGATTTTGTCATCGTGATAATTTACAAGGTTATTGCATAAGAATCTCGATAGTTGAACCCTCATGAAAAGAATTAGCCTACGCATGATATTGATCTGTATATTTATATTTTTGTACTGAATATTTTAAGGCACTATCATTATGGATTGAAATGGGATATATACGCATACAATCAATGTTTGATGTGTATTTTCACACAAAAAGGAATTTACCTTCACATATAGGAGATGGTTTTAAGTTGTTATAGACTATGATTGTTCAAATTATTATCATAAATAATTTGAAAACAATGTCAATGATTCTTTATGTAGGAAATACCATATAGTTATGGAAATTATGAGGATTACAAGATACCCATTGATCACCAAACTTGGGATACTTAACATGGGAATTATAAGTGAAGGACCTCATCAACCCTCTACAAAATGATTTCCCTACCATCATTAATAGAAAAGATCAAGAAATCACAAAAAGAAGATACTTTCATATAGAATATGTTTGATGATGTGAAGGATGGGATGTTTCATCAGTTCAAATTTGATCAAGAAGTTGTATTGAAATTGCTTACAGGGCTATGGATCTATCTATTCCAGAAATAAGGAAGGAGCTGAAAGATGATGTTTATTGCTCTGTATTCTCTACAAATCTTGGAAGCATGAAAATTTATATGGAACATTGTGATAATTGATGGTGTTATATCATTAAAAAGATGATTGGTGACTATACTACAAGGTTAATTTTATGTTATCATGTCAAGAAATAGTGACAACATACTAATTGGGTATTAAATCCACTTTATATACCCACATGGTCGTGGGACAATATCACAATGAACATTTCTACTGGTCACCTAATGAATTTGAATGGAAATAATGTGATATAGGTTATATTTGACTGTCTCACCAAGACTTCCCATTTTATCTCTATTTCAGAAGATTTATCTTTTGATCAACATTCCATGATTTACGTGAGGTATGTGATAAGGTCGCATGGAGTACCTCTCTTTATTGTATTTGATCGTGATTTGATGTTTACAACAAAATATTGGAAAAATTATCAACAAACATCGAGTATAGGAATTAATTTCAGTATGACCTATCACCCCCAAACAGATGGCAACTGTGAATGGAATATTCAAACCTTCAAGGACATTCTGAGAAAATAATAAATGGAATTTAAAGGTGGACGGGGTTAACATATCCCATTAGTTAACATCTCATACAAAAATATCTTCCATTAAAGCATTTAAATGGAACCATATAAAGATTTATATGTGTAGAGGTGTATAAATTCTACATTTTGGTATGACACAAGTGAGAGAAATCTTCCTGGGCCCTCTCTATTACAAGAGATGACAAAAAAATTTCCTATCGTCGAACATTACATCAAGGCTTCTCAGGGTCAGTAAAATTGCTATGCTGACAACCACTGAATGTAATTAGAGTTTTATGTTGGTGAAAATGTATTCTTAAATTTTTTCCATAGAAGATATTCAAGCAGTTTAAAATGAATAGAGAACATAGACTCAGTTACACTGGAACCTATGAAATATTGGACTGCATAGGAGAAATGGCCTATCGAATTTCACTTCCTCAAACTGAAGATCATGTTCATGATGCATTCTATGCCACCCTATTTAGGAAGTATATACATGACCGTTCACCTGTACTAAATATATAAGTGGTGCAACTACAACATTATTTATCATATAGGGAGTATTAGGTCGAGATCTTTGGTCATAGAGATAAAGTTATACGCCAAAATACTACCCACAACGTTAATGTGTTGTTGAGGAACCACAAATATGAAGAATCCAGGTGGGAACTAGAGGGGAATATGAGTTAGATGTACCAACACCATTTCAATCCTTTGGTTATGTGTTGAGATTTCATGGACCAAATATCTTTGGGGGGGAATAATTTAATTTCCTAAACTTTTGAATATGTTTTTTCCCCTAAATATGCATGTCTTAATAAAACATAATAAATAAATAAAATATACAATTATAAATGAAATTTGACCATTAGGTTTTCATTATTATATTCCAATTGTTTAATATGACCATTGGAAATAATACTAATTTTTAATGTTATAATAATTTTTTTATATATAGAAAAGATAATGTATAATTAATTCAGAAAGAAGAGTCAATGGGCTCATCTAGTAGAATTTTTTATACAAGGCCCATTTTTCGTAGAGTGGAAAGGGGTTAACATCACTAGTCTTCTCTCTGGAACAACCTGAAGCCAAGCATCCCTATGTAATTCATTAACAAAAAGACATATGAGAGAAGTTCAAGTTAGTGTAAATTACTACTCATGAGATGTTATTTGAGCTGCCACAATAGTATATCACCATATCTCATCATACCATTATGTCATATGCCGATGTTTTAAATATTTATGTGTTGGGGACCTACATAATTAAAATGTAACCCATTTGTTTTAATAAAAATGTAATTTCACAATTTTCATTTTATGAATACCTTTTCTTAATAAAATAAATGTTTAATTAAGAAAATTTTGATAAATATATTTTAGGCATAAAAAAGATACTTTTTAGAGATTTCTAATATTTAGAGAATTATTATGGTAAAATAAACATCATTTTTGAATTTCAAATGTCAAAATTAATCTTGGGTGAGACATTAGTAGTTTTCTATGAAGATTCAATTAATTTATGAATAGTAATATTTTATGAATATTATTTGATGAATAGTTTTTTGATGAATAATAAAACTTTTTATGAATAGTAATTTTTTTAAGGAATTATTATATATTTGATTCTATGAAATGATTTTCAAAAAGCAGACATTTAGGGTTGTAATCAATAATATATTCAGAGTCTCATATGATCAACATAATTTTTTCGTTGAATATAAACATGAACTATTAGAATAGTAATGATTCCCTTTTGAATATTAGTTTTTAAGAAGGGAATAATAACCTCTCCTAAAGAAGTAACAATATATTTTAGTAATAATAAATCTTAATGTGATATAATTATATCATAGTTTAAGTAAATAAATGATTTAGAAATTATTTACTATGTTTTATTATTTTAATTATTTATTTTTATTTAAAATGAAATTAATTTTTATAGTGAGTTCATTTTTGAATTCTACACATTGAAAAATGGTTTTGGTGAACTTTTGGGACTTTTCTGAGATAAATGAATTTTCAATGATTAATAATAATACAGTTCTGAGTTTTTGGTATATTTATTGACATCATAACTATGAAATATTGATGTATTGAGTTATATAAGATGTTGGTAGACTCTATTGGATTAATTTATGATATGAGGTCTCCCAAATGGCCAATACCATGGGAATATAAAACAAGAAATCCCTTGTTCTTCCAAATACCACTAATGAGGTGTCCTTTAAAATTAATTAAAATATTTATTTCTTTTCGTCTAAATACCCACCCATTCTTTAATTTATTTTCATTTCCAAATAATTCTATATGACACTATGATATAATTATCTCCAATTTTTTCCTACCATGTTTTCCTCAAGCAGTCAAGTTCCCAATCATAGAGTTTTAGAATTTAATATTCATGGTAAGGAATTTCTATTTTTTAATTTTCATTCAACATCTATTTTATATGGTATGTCATGAAAAATTACATACCATGTAATTATATACATTTTATTATATTTTTATACAATATTATGAGATTTTATTAATGGGTGATGCATGTTCCGTCACTTTTTATGGTTTGGTAAAACCATCTTTCATACCCATTATACTGCAGAATTTTCATCTCAAAATCAGTTTCCTTTTCTCAAGAATTTTATTTATTTTATTTATGTGAATTCCCAATATATTTTCATATACATGGGTATTCATCAAGGAAAAAATATTATTTATTTTATTCTGGAATTTACAAACATAATGCCTTCATTCCATTTGTGTGGGTTGTAAATGAAACAATGGTCATGTTTTTAAGAAATTTTTAAAACGCCAATGTTTTGATACAAACCCATTTATTATATTATGTATCGGTTATTTTTGAATAGTTTGATTATGATCTATGTGGATCACATGATAATAAATAATTATTATGTGTGCAAATTGATATTAGAATAATATATTGAGTAAATAATTTAACATCTAGAGATGACATGTTTTACGATACTGAATAACCAAGGAATGTTTTATGAAACATTTGGGATGGACCTTGGTGATATGCTTATAAATGTCTAAATTAAATTTTGTTTCCATGTTTTTTAAGTTATGATATATTTAGTTATTATTATTATTATAATATTCCTATTCATCATTTCATTACAATATTCCTTATGTTCTTATAGATATCACTCAAGTTCATAGGTAAACTGTTTCACTTGATTTCCCCTACTGGGCCCTCCAATCACCCTTTCTTTAGATGTATTTCACAAGGTTATGAGATGACATAAATGTTCTTAGGATGAACCATAAGAAATACTTTCATTTGGAGTATAATAATGATTTTTTCTTTTTCATTTATTGGGTACCTTATTTTCGGGACACAAAACTATAAAAGATCATCTAAAAAGGCAGGATTCCATAGTTCAATTACATCTAGACACCTAAGATGAGCTAGAGGACCCTAGAACATGATTTAATCAGTAAGAAATTTTATATATGTTGAAATATATGTGATAATAATTAATGAAATAAATGTGGAAGTAGAATAAAAAATGGTGGTGAGGTCATCCATGGTTCGACCCATAGTTTACTATGTCTCAGAACAACATTCTTCAGCCAAAATACCATATTTTAACAAGTCCATATGACATATTTTTTTATTCACATTTAATCAGATTAAATTTATATTTCCAAAAATAAACTTTTCTGCAAAGGAATACAATGGTGTATGTCTGAGGTCAACCCCACAAATACATCTTGCGGTCATGAAACCTAGTGGTAATAATCTTTTCTGTTGGATTCTTCATAATCAATTGATTTGTTTTGTGTTTTAAGAAAAATAAGTAGATTGGGATTGATAAATACTGAATTTAGTATTTCAGATAAATTTTTGTTTATTGGAAAAAATATTAATCCAAATTTTTCTGGGGATAGACCTATCTGTTTGGCTGTGGAGTAATGAAAAGTACACTGATTAATATACCATTAAACTACTACATCATACTGTTAGAGAAAAATATCATTTCTCTAGAAATTGATTTACTAAAATTGTGTAGGAATCATGGTTTTTAATAATAATTAATCACAATGTATTGTTCATACCCTTCTTAACATCAATTTGGTCAAGGATCCTTTCAAATTAAACTCTGATGGCCTAGTAATTGCAATGTAAATGAGATTTTCCATTGAAAATTTTCCGATTACAAGATATAAGGTTCAAATTTTATTATTTAGATATTTATTTAGTCCAAAGAGGCCACTTATCTTGACCCATAACCCTATGAATATTATTCTCACATGAAAAAATGGCATCAAATTATGGAAATATATTGAAGCATTCCCAACATAATGAATAAAAAAATTAAAAATATAATCCATTATAGAAATAATTGAATATCAATTACATTATAATTTGATTGAGAATAAAATAATGATCATAGTAGAAAATTGATGTTAGAATGAAATTGTTTATGGATTTGGATTTTAGAATAGAAATCAAGAAAGGATTGAGTCTTTGAATTGAAATTATGGATAAAGAATTGTATGAAATGATAAAATAAAATTATAACAAATAGATATGAATGAATGTGATAAATTAATGGATGATTAATAAAAATAGAAAGTTGGTCATCATAAATAGAAATTTATATTGAGTTTAGAAGATATTTATATACCATGAATTTTTCATGATGTGTAACCAATTCAATTTCTCAATAATAATTAAATTATTTAATTATTGATGATTTCACATAATGTAATTTATTTCAATGAATTGTACTTAAAATTTGAAATTATATCAAATATATTAGATCTCATGGATTTCAAATTTTTAATACTTGATAGAAATATGGTTTTTAAATTTTCAAATCATGTATTGGGTTCATACAGTGTACCTTATCAAATTTGGACATCAAATCTTTCACAAAATGTAATCATGATTCCCATAAAGTACTTGATTCATGACCTATATTTTGGATTCATGTAATGGAATTAGGATTGATGGTTTTCATTTTATGGATTATATATACTGTGTTTTTTATTCAAGACATGTAATCATTTTATTTTGTATTTTCATTGTCTCCTCCTGTGTGTTTTGATTTTGTAAATCCTATGAATACACATAAAACCCATAAGTAATATCAAATAAATAAAGGTATAAATTTAATGGAATTTTTACAAAATATTTATACAAACATAGATTATTATTAATTGATATATAATCATATTATAATACTTTAATTGTGCCTTAAATTTCTTTCATATCAAGAATAGATATATAAAATTTTTGATATCTTTATTCATTCCATCACACCAAAAATACTCATTAAAATATTTATTCATTTAGTAATTCTAGGATGAATTGGGAATGAATAATTATGAGATTCTTCTAATTATCCCATATTAATATCTGGTTTAGATGAAATGTATACATGTTTATAGATACTTATAATTACATTAAGATAAAGGTATAACTACGGAACATTTCTACACCTTTTAAATATTTCAACAACTTCCTTATGAACCTCTTTAATAATCAATTGGATTAATGGTTTAAAATTAAATTGAGTAAGGTAATATATCTCCCCTTCCATCATGATTTCCATATAAATTCTTTATGAATACTGAAATTTTGTATCTTTATTGATCCTCATCATGGATAATATAGCATGGTCCTTCAAACTCGTAGTATCGGCCACTATGTTCTCTTTACGAAGGTGGTAATGTGTTGGGTAGTCATAATAATTAATTAGATAAAAAATATATTCATGAACATATAAAAATAATTATATAATAATATATTATTTAAAAATTTATAATTGGTATATATATTATAATTCTCTCTATAATGATATTTACTATATATATTTAATGAAAACATTTCACCAACAGAATCTAATTCATACGTTCTGTAATTTTTTCATATGTCTTTAATTTTCAGTACTTATAAGCTATAACTATTTAATTGTACATAATAATAAATCTATGTCACTTTTTAGATAATTACTAATGTTTTTAAAAACTTAAATAATATAGGGTAATGTAAGAAGAGATGCACTGAATAATCTTTTATCTAGTTCCTAGAAGTCCTCTTTAAATTCATCTATCCAGAGGAACTTAGATCCCATCTATGTCAAATTGGTTAGTGAATTATATATTTTTGATAAATTATCCTCAATCTAGTGATAATATCTTGATAAACAATGAAAAATATTGATTTTTGATAATGTGGTTAGTCTGGTCAAGTAATCAATAGCCTTTGACTTTGATATGTCTTCTGATGTAGCCTCTATTAAGATTATATGAACAAAATATGTAACCATTTACCAATATTTTTAAAATGATTTGTTATTTTGATATTTTATATGCATGGATTAATTTTAAAATTCTATTCTCACATTCTAGTACACATATTCTCATGTTAGGATTATTTTTCACTCCTTTGTACTCATACTGAGCATCTAAGATCACCCTTTCTTTTCTCCCCAGGTTGTGGACAAAAGTTTTTATGTATTGCATGCTTGTGAGGAGTTAAAAATGGGATTTTTTATACTATATTTTTATGATCACTTATTCTATTAGATTATTGGTTTCCAATTTTCCAATGTAACTGTACTATTACTATCCTCAGTCACGTACATTTTCAATGTTCTTAATATTAATCTTTAAAGATATAATATCCATGTATGAAAATCAATATTAAATAATTTTGGTATAAATGAAATGATTTAGTACTACATTGGTAACTGGGATAAGTGAACTCTATTGAGATCCTTAAGAATATTTTTGAGGATATATCCAGGGATGTCTCTAAGGATATGTCTAAGGATAAAAATATCTATAGGAAAATTTAATAGAATAATGGTAAATAATAGAGTGAGTGGTTTCCTAGAAATACATAAATTCATGGATACAAAAGATGATGTGGCTCTAGTATAAATGTAATTAGAGTTAACAACCATGGAAACAACATATTGAACTTGAATTAATTGGTGACTAGTGATCACCAATGGGCATTGCTGCAAATTAAGTTTGACACTCCCATGGGAAATTATTTATAAATTCCCAAACTCTTTACAAACCATCATTAAGGATTTAAATAGATAATTAATATGAATTTCCTATGATAAATCTAATGTGTTAGGGAATAATAATGTTGGTTTCATGATTTATACAGTGTGTATATTGTTTTCAAGATTATTTTAATTCTTTTTATTAATAAAATTTCTCAAACTATGATTTCTAGTTGTATTCAATGGCTAATATTAGAAGGAATCGTGTTAACATTGAATATGAAGAAAAATTTAGGGCCTATATTAAAACAAATAGTATTATTACTTGTGAAATTGATTTATGATTATTCCCAATTACTTATAATGGAAAATGATTAATAACATATACCATAATAAACTCTCAGACTCACCAAAGAAGGTAAGTAAAGGGTTTTCAAGGAGATCTTTTGATGGTAACCATGGAGGAATGTAGATTTTGTTTCCTAATTTCTGTTAATATGGGATAAAATAGAATATTGGCTGTATTAGGGGAATATGTTGTTTCTTTTACTGTAGAAATGGAAAGATATCTACTAAATATAAAAACAATAATGAGTTTTAATATCCTAATGGATTGAAATATTGGTCTCTGTAAGGTATTATCAATATATTAATGTTTTAAATGGTGAATATATTGATTTATTAAAACAAATTTCTTGAAAGGAATAATTGTAAAGATAATCAACAATGAGGTACTAGTAATTTATATATTATTGATGAAAAAGGAACTTTAGGTGATATATGGTAGAAATTAGTGTTTAATAAAAATTGGATGGTGATTATTTAATTTATGGTGAATGAATTTTGATGAATGAAGTATTTATGAATTTTAATTCAAGGATTTTATTACATAAATTATTAAATATATATTTATTGTACAGTGTCCATTTTTCATCAAGGATTTTACTGAATATGTCAAATGATACCGATGAACTGGAAAAGTGATTTAATTGAATGGATGTCATTTTGGTAAATGTCTTGATTAAGATAATATAAGAGTTAATAAGAACCTAATGTTGAGAAAATCTTCTTCAATTTCGAAAAATAGATGATTGATATGGAGAAAACATATTTGATAGTACTTATGACCTTGAAAACAAAAAATGATTTTTTTGACATAGTGATTCATGCTCCCATTGATGAAGTTTAAAATATTTTATTATTTAAATAGTATATCCAATAATATCTGTTCTATTAAAAGAACCAATAGAAATGTATGTTTTTAATATGGTTTTTATGGTAATTCTTGTTATTTCCATGCTTCAAGACAATTCACGATGACTATATTCCAAAAAATTTATGTGATAATCGGGTGATTCATTATGATATATGGGGGATTAATGTTAATATAATTTTTACAAATTTAGTTACATTATTTCTAAATATTTGGATTTTCATATTTCAGAATAGTAAAAAGGTTAAACATTTATGAAATGATTTATGTTGAACTATGAGTATGGTTTTAGATATTAATGTATTGTTTTTTCAATATGAATATTAATTGACATTGGAAAACCTATTCTATATATTTTTCCTTGATTATGATAAAAATAGATGAAATGAATTATCATTATTTATATAGATATTAGTATCTATTAGTGCTTTAGTAATATAGAATTCACCTACATTTCATTGAGTGATTAATAAAGGTTAAATGTATCAATCCAAAACTATTGAGTGATATTGTGCTTATGAAATGTAATTAAATCATGTGTGTAAATATTCTAGTGAAAATTAATCATCATTATGAATGGATATTGAAATAAAATGTTGTCTTTTTTCATCATATTTGATGATATCAATTAAATTTTCATGCCACATTGGCATGTGGTGTTATGATCACTAACATTATCTAGATCACACTCTGACATTTGATCATTCATATTTATAACAATATATAATTATATATGATTTCATTTCATTTAAAAATAATCACATTACACCTATTTAATCATATGTGTAATCGTAATTATGAATTACTTTCTGTAACAAAAATGTTTCAAACTTTCCCTTTTTGATGAATGTTTATCAATTAATTTTTATGATGTCAGTTTCAGGGAAATGTGATTTCATGTGTAAAACCATTAAAGAGAAAGATGAATTTTAATGGTGATATTTATTTTAAATGGGGAGAAATGTAACACCCAGATTTTTTAATGAATTAATTTTATGGAATAAATTAAATTTCTTTTATTTCTTGCATTGAAATCTACAAAATTTATCCATTCTTCACACGCAAAATCATGATATTATTATCCTACATTTAAAATTGGTTTATATTTTGATACATGTATCACTATGTTTGGATTGTGTTATTAATTTGATGTCTTTAACCTCGGTGTCTCTCAAAAGGATCCCCAAGACCTATTAGCCACATTGCCTCATGTACATCTCCCCGAACACCAGACGTTGCTGAATAGCAGTATGAGAATACAGTGTGTCTTTAGAGAGACTATTAAATCACAACTAGAGGACACCCTAGTAGATAAATATAATAAATGGTAAATAGAAGATGAAATACAAATAAACTGATGTAATAGAAGAGAAATACACTAAACACAAAGGACTAGTAAACCACATTAGTGGAAGAAAGAAATAAAAAAAATAAAAATGACAACTGTCCTCAATGATGGTAATTTAATAATATACAAAAAATAGTGATAATATATGTCATTTCATTAAAAACTGAAAACATGTATAAATGAAAGAAGGAAATAGGCTCTATAAAAAAGTGGAATAATAATCCAAAAAACATCTAAGAATGTTGAGCTCCATCTTGTCCATCTACTACCAAGCTTCACGGTAATAAAGATTGAAATATTTTGTTTCTATGGTGGGATGAATCCATTTGTAAAAACCTGCATATGTGTAATATACTAGGGTTCCAATGATTTCTTATATATAATGTGTGGAAAATTTTATTCCTCAACCACCAATGGTGTCTATAACATCCAGTTCATGTAATATAAACTAAAACATTAAGAAGGAAACATATATGAATGTAATCATACCCAATATTATTAATACCCAATATCATATATCATCCATTATTGGTGTATAAATGTGAACTATTTTATTTAATTAATTATGTGATATATTTTATAAGTAAGTCACATCAGTTATAAAAATCATTGGAATTATTTCATGATAATAATACTAAAAATGATCCAATATATTATAAGGAATCCAGGATAATTATAATAATGAAGAGGATCTATGGTCATAATAAAAGTATCTATTGCCACTGGGGTTGAGAAAACTCATTAATAACTTGTATACTAGCTATAAGGGATCTTAATTTATTCTAAGTGGAATCTCCCAAGGAATTTCACTATAGTATAATCTAATAGATCCTAAGGAATTGAACCAAGGAAAAATGGCATAAGAAATGACTTGGCCAAATGGGTATATCCATGGAGATTTATGTCTATAGATGTCAGGGTGGATCTTAGGATTGTATCCAAGTAATCCTATAATAATAATTTAGTGATCCTATGGTGTCACACCGTGAATACCATAGTAGATTAATATAGTGATCTAATGTTGTTATCATCTTTGGAAGCTAGAATCCCTAGATCCGAATGGATTCCATGTGAGCTCAATAAATTCCCTTAGGAATCCAAGGACACCCAAGTAT
The DNA here is from genome assembly GCA_963277665.1 of Viscum album. Taxonomy (NCBI): domain Eukaryota; kingdom Viridiplantae; phylum Streptophyta; class Magnoliopsida; order Santalales; family Viscaceae; genus Viscum; species Viscum album. The sequence goes on from OY728119.1 coordinate 1,921,784,159, forward strand.
GAAAACTCCTATAAATTTGTAAATATCCATATGCAATTGGAAACTTATAATTGATTCATTAGTTATTTAAGTACAAGTAATAGTCATGTGATTTAATATGTCATTTGTATTAAGATATTTCCTTCTATTAGTGTTACATGGCTAATAAAATTCCAAAAATTTATTATTTCATATGATGCATAAATAATTCATTATAATCAATCTTCTACCTTCTATTATGATTTTAAGGATTTTATAATAATGTAAATACAATGAAATAAATTACATTTATATAGTACACGTGATATATGTATATATTATTTCTAATTAATATTTAATGGTTCCATAATTTATATAATACAATTAACATTAATGTGTAATGTGACATATCCACATGTTATATCCATAAAAAATCATCGATTTGATTAAAAACACACCTATATCATGTTCATCTAATGTCACACCCAACAAGCGGTGTAGATAATCACAAATAAAAACTATAAAAATTTACAGAAAACCCCCTACATGGTGTGGGAAATGTAATGTTCATGTCATAAACCAACCCAGGTCAGCCTTAAACCGGTAACTGATGTCGATCCACGAAAGGGCCCAAGAGGAATTATAGATCCTCTTGGGATGGAATCATGCCCCACATGAATCATTAACGAAAATAGGAAGGGTTATACTAATAATTAACCATGAAATATAATAAATAAAAGAACAAACTGACTAAATTTGATTTTCAATGATTACATAACTTGCATTGTAAATAAAAATAAAACCACTAGATAATGAAGCTATAGAAGAAAAACTCAAAATGAGCCTAACACCAAGGCATCTCGATGTGACCTCAAGGTTCACATTCCAATCTACAAAAAACTATCAATCGAGGTATTCGAACTCGAGATGAAACCTTTAGAAAAAACATAAAACATGAGAAAATGATAGGAGTCAGTATTAAAACATAATAGGTAGTCACAAATATATATATTCTTAATTAAAATGATCTATATGATGAAAAAATGATTAATTGTTTTGAAATAAAATATATAAATATTGAAGTTTCCACGCTATAAATTTTAATACAAAAAATAGTAATACATTTCCATCATGATTTAAAACAAAGATCCATGGAAGAATATGAATAGGGAACCAAATAAAAATTTATTTTACATAATGGAAAAAATGAATGGTAAAGTTCATTTTTGTTCAAAACATTTTCCATGGAAATATTTTTTTAAAACCAATCATTCACTATAATCTAGGAAACACCAAATCAGAGCACATTGATCATGATAACACACAACATGGGAAATGGAACAAATAGTACTAGTCACGAATAAACAATGGAAAACCTAGGAAATCATATGAGAACCAAATAATTCTAAACATATGACACAAAATGAAGGCATAAACTAAGTGATGATATCCTAGCACCCAAACAGTTGACTATCTCCATACCTGGATTGACCAAGGCCTGTGATCCCATAGAAATAATATTGAAATTTCCCACTACTTTGGTCCACTACCTATTGCATGACCTAGAATACTACAAAAAATGTTCTCAGTATTCATATTCTCTATGCTATTATCCCATTTCATGTTTATAAAGGGGTGTTCCAAACAATCAAAATGAGAAGAAACATACACATTCCATTAAACATATAATACAAACCAGCACCACCCCATCCACATCAAGGAGTAGTACCTTACCTTAATTTTAATTATTAAAAAGGGGATGTTCTGTAACGAGGACACTAAAATATAATAGATAAATACCATGTAATTACTCTCTCTCAAAAGGCTTTTCCTAAAAACCCATATTTAAGATTCCGAACAGGGCTTAAAATATATTCACCAAACAATACCTTTCAAAAAATACCATAAAACCCCATTTTTAAAAACAGACACACCATTTAAATCATATTTAATCAACGAAAACAATATGTTATGTCTAAGACACATTTTCAACTGAAAAAATTGTAATTCCATCAAAAAATTAGTGTGAAAACCCTATTTGGAAAACATCAATCAGAATTTTGTATATCACAATTTCATTTATAAAACCAAATCATTCTTTTAGGGATCAAAACCGATTGAAACATCCAATTGGGACTTTTAGAAAACACATGGTGTGCTCAACCTAACAAACCCACACCAAATACTCAAAACAATAAATCAATAACATTGTGGTTTACAAAAACATTGATTACAAAAATGATACATCACTATTTATCAAGTAAATAAGATAATATAATCAAGACAACCTTGTAATATTCTATTTAAAGGAGATATTACAAGGGTACAACCTCAACCCACTTAAAACTCTATAAAATCCTAGTAAAGAAGATTCTGTAATGGTTTTTGGGAGTTGAGATCAACCTCATTAAACCCTATAAAGGAAAATCCCACAAAAACCAAGAATCTCAAGAAAATAAAATCATCCAACATGGAAACTAGGTTTAGGGATGAAGAGGAAAAGGGATAGAGATAATGAATGGTGAATAAAGAAAACCTAACACTTCTATATTGGTTTATAATCACTATAAAAACCCCTTTAATCCCACATAGAGTGAATTGTAAGTGATAAAATCCCCCATTGTAGGCACCTATGTTAGAGGAGGATGAATGTGTGAAAAATAGGGTTTAGGGTATTAAAATCGTGGAGAGGGAATGTGATTTTAATGACTTGGATAGCCACATAGTATGTTCCCATGTTTTTGCGAACCATCCAGTGACAATGCGACCACTTGTGCTGAGAAGTATACCTACCTCATAAGAAACCCACGCAGTCAGACTAACCATGTCGTAGCCATGTGGTAGTAATTACCTCAAACTGAAGATGTGGCATTGTTACATGGGAAGGGCACATGATAATCACCAACAATGCACCAACCGTGCACCCGAGTCTACTCACCGAGAAACAACCAATTTCCCCCAAAATCTCATGATGATAGCTAATGAGTAAATGTAGGCCAATTATAGAGGGGAAGAACACCCACAAACTTCTACCATGTCACACCTGATTCCAGAGAGACGAACCAAGGATCAAAGCCAAACCAGTGAAAAATAAGAATCTAAAACCAAGGTGTGACAATTATCTCCACTATAATGTTTTCATCCCCTAAAAATCCAATCTAAGGCTTAAACTGAAATAAAAAACCACCACTCCATTATAACTCCTAAATATTTCCAACAAATAAAAATTGAGTAGATAAAAAAATACCTATCAATAATAAAAAGTCTAACAACATGAACTTTGGAGACCAAAATATACTCCCCACTAAGTGACACCCCCCCCAATTTTCAACACCACCGACTGCGAAATCCAATAACACAGATCTTTCACCACGAAAAAACCTACCTCGAATCATGATCACCTTCGACATCACCATGGGGAATTTAAAAAATTCACCGAAAAAATCAATCCAATTCTGAGGAATACAACTATGACCTTATTTCCTCAAAAAAATTTAGATAACACCTATCCAATCATTTAATCAAATGTAGAAAATAGGATTAGGTGGCTCCATACAAGAATGTACACCACTATAATATTACCAGGAATGAAACTGAGATACCGAAAAACGGAGGCATAAATGGACTCCCCATCTTTAGAAATGTACTAACACTTGTGATGGCACCATAATTACAACACAGGGAGGCCTGAACGGATTCCCCATGATAAGAAATAGGCTAACATTGAATTCAATGAGACACTTGATGGTCATCCCCACCATAAGAACCAACGAAATTAAATAGAATCATAAACCATCCTGCATGGTTCAGAAATCAAAAACAAAAGTGGTGGGGATGAAAGGGACCATCTAACATAAAATAATAACCACAAAAACACTTCCCAAAAACATGATCCCCTTAGAATAATATTAACCAAATCCACACTCCATTCACACTGATAGGACACAGAAGGTCTATTATGTATAGGCACACATCTAGTGAGACACAAGCACTATGATTTCAGGAATATGAGGCAATGACTCCTACTTATAACAAAAGGAAACATATTAAACCCAAATGGTTCACAATGTGGAAATAATTTCTATCCACCTGTTCCACCATATGGGACTAATTGAATTATAACCACTACAAAGAAGGCCTAAATTGTCTCCATATTCCGTGATGATAACAGAACATAGACCAGGACTTTCACATCTTTTGGGATCTTAAAATATACCTCATCTTTACACTAAGATGTATGGTAGGGTCTCTGATGACTGAAGCATATCCTGCTTTTCAATCAGTCTTTATAAACCCCTAAAATGACCATATAGCTCAAAAATTTACAAAACACACTTCCATTGCAATAGCTATTTTCTGGGGTTTACCAATAATCACCATTATAATTGAAATATAACGAGACAACAAAAAAGTCCTTCATACATGACTATTACATTAGACGAACATTACATTAATAAAAATGTATAACTGTTACCAAAACAACACCCTATCTATGTGAATGGGTTGTGGTGACCCTTGAAGTGATGGGTCTAGCTCCAGATACATCTTCAAAATTCCACAACAGAACCTCTTCAAGATAAAAAAGTTTCCATGGGTTAGGAAATGTTTCAATCATTCAAGCATGATGACTTCTTATGACCTCTCTTACCACACTGACGACATATCATATCATTTGACCCTATAGTGGTTCAGGGGAGGTTTGGAGGCCTCTTAATTCCCCTTCCAGCACCCCTAGAATAACGTTACTTCACTTTATTATTACAAGAATATCCTTCGCCAATTCCAAAGACTATAAGAATATTATCCATCTCAAGGAATCATGTAAAATAAAAATATAGGTGAAAGGCCTGTCTCTCCACATCAGAGAATGTAAAAAAAATATCTCTATCGCCTTTGATAACAACTCAAAATGGATCCTAAAATCAAAATCCTGAGCTATCATGGGATCATTTTCAACATATCTTAGACCATATGAAACAAAGTCTAATAATAATGATTTAATTGAAAAACCGATCCAAATCCCTATTAATGAACACATATCTATATCCTATTCCTTACCTTCATCATATCAAATAAATACTATTATTTTAATGAAGATTTGATGAACTACAAGGTAAGATCATCCCCAAGGTTTCTTCGAGACACTGACATATGACATTTCCAGGTTGAGCCATCAAGCAGAAACGTATACAAAATTACCATTAATGGCTGAGAGAACACAAGGAAACAGAGGTCCCTCTCAATATTTCACATCCACTCCTCTACATATAGATGATCCTCATGACTATAAAAGTGAGGAGGGTTCAACGTTCGGAGTTTACGAATGTTGTCTATGGGTTCATCTACTATAGTGTTTTTTAATGGTGAACCACCCAACGATGCACATTTATCATCCAAAAATTCATTGTGGGGGTGGAAACAATTAATAAGGAAACCAAGAACATAATCAAAACCAATCCAATAACATTGATCCTCAATCTGAAACATCAAAAAAGTAACACATTTTCCCAAAACACAAGGGGCACACCATGTTACTATATACTACCAAAACACCACATTTATTTTTAGAAAAATTCTTTAAAAAGGAATCGAGCTCAATGTATTACACACCCACCAATGGGGTCCCATGGATCCTTGCACATGAACATCCTTGTGCCATACCAATCACCCATACACTTTATCATACATATCCATGCATGTGGTCACCCCCGAATACACTAAAGGTAAAACTCCATTCAAGGGAAAAAATTTACCTCACACATCTCTTTAAAATCTCATAAAAAATTTCCATAAAAACACCATCCATTATATTAAAAACCCATTTCCATGATTTTCACATAAAATATATAACATTTCATTAATTTCAAAAAATTTGAATGACATCCATGATTTAATAACTAATGAATCAGAACTTTCTTCAAACTCCACACCTTTTTTTCGAAACATCTTATCCCCTTCAAAACTACTTCCAAATACTAATTTATCTATTTCAAAACATTTTTACCAGTTCAAAAAATCTCATTAAACAATTTATGTTTCACCACAAAAATTTACATTACATGAACCATATTTTCTAAACCATTCAAAATGTATGTTTTGAAATTTTATTTTTCCACATTCCAAAAAAAATACATTTCAAATTCAAATTTACATTTCTAAATTCCATAAATTACCTTTTCAAATCAATATCTATACTTATTTAAGACCCAAAGCAGTTCACATGGGGAAACTAATCTCGTTGTATGACATGGACATATGGATGGTTCCCATATTCCAATCACAGCACTATAAAAATGAGTTATTTCAGACCATTTACCTATCTCTTCATGGCCTCCGAGGCCATGAAATCTCACAAAGGCCACATTCCCAACCCCCTATTCATTTCCCAATACCAAACAACCCATAAGAACCCTTATAAATAAAAAAACATCAATTTCCTATTGTATCCTAAGGAACAAAATTATAAAGGGTTTATGGATTCCTTCTTTTTCCGACACCTCAATATTGTAAATCCAAACCTTTCTACCTTGAAATCCCCGTGTAATTATGGGAGCTCCAATAACCAAGATCCAAAAAAGGTAAACCCTTTTATGATACAATTTTTTCACGTATGAACCAAGGTTGACCATGAACCTATCACCTAATCTGATCTGTGGAATGACCCAAGAGGTGTTCTCGATCCTCCCATGTTAGAGACATTTTCCAAGGGCATCATCAGAGACAATGGGAACTATTTTTCCCAATAAAATAAAAATATAAACTAGATAAATAATATAACCGACCCCCTAAAATTATCATTGAGCAATACAACATTTAGACTACAAAAATAATTAAAATAGCTGAATAATGAAGTTACACAATAAAAACTCAAATCGAGCCTAACACCAAGACATATCCATGTGACCATGATGGTGACGCACCAAACCACAACTAACTATCACCATTGGTGATTGAACTCTAGATGAAACCTGAATCATAAAATAAAATAAGATAATACTATAGGTGTGAGTGTTAAAACTCACAAGGTATGCTGGAATAATTATATTCCCAATGCATATCCATCAAATAAAGAATAATTGATTTATATTTGTGAAATAAAATATAAAAATATGGTTTTTTCCACACACTACATTTAAAGAAATCACATTCCATTTCCCTTATTATTTAGAATAAGGCTCATGGGAAGAAAATGAGGGGGGAACCCAATAAAAATTAATTTTTCATAATGATAAGAAGGAATGGAAATGTTATTGTTCATCCAAAACATTCTTCCATGAATGATTGTTTTACAAAATCACACTTCCACTATTTTCATGGAAACAAGAAATCTATAAATAATGGTCATGATTCCACAAAATGGGGGTAGTGGAACAAAGAGTACCAATATATAAGAATCAATGAAAAACTAGGAACTTATAGGAGAAACATAACACACAATAAATTGGACATATCACAAAAAAATTACCAACTTTATGACAACATAATTCCCAAACACCCAATCATCGCTCTACCTAGCTAGACAGAGGACCCTGATGCCGAAGGAAAAATTACAAAATATCCACCTACTATGGGCCACTAGAATGTGAATGAATTATTCTAGGTTAGAAAATGTTCTCATAATTCCTCTTCACAATTCTAGGTTCCAATTTTGTGTTCACAAAGGGGTGTGCCAAAATATCCAAAGAACAATGCATACACACATGTCGTTATACTATCCCATAAATCAGATCCATCCCCTCTACTTGAAGTAGCATTACCTTAACATAATTATATTTATTATATAAGGGATGTCCCCAAATGATAATACTCACTTCTCATAGAAAAATAATAATGAAAGACTCGCTCCATGAATTTTTTTCCAATTAAACCATTCTTATGATTCCAAATAAGCATCATATGATTTTCACATAATAGTCCCTTTCAGGAAGACCAATACCAAACCATTATAAAATATTAACATACTTATATTATCTTATTTAATCAATTAAAAACAATATTTATACCTAGAACACAAATGAAATGGACAAAGAGGCATTCCAACAAGAACATGGTGTGAAAACCCCATTTGAAAAACCATGATCAACAGTTTGGATATTACAATTACATTTATAAAACAATATAATATCTTTAAGGATCACAAACCACTTGAAAAGTCCAACCATTTAATTTACAAAATTCATGCTTTGGACAACACCAAAACCCACAACATAAATTAAAAACAATTAACCAAAACACATTGTTTCATGTAAAATGGTTATTCTGAAATTGATACCTCGCTATTTATCAACTAATGAGGGTAAAAAAATAAAACCATGTTATGATATGTATAAAAGACATATTTAAAGATATCCTACCTCAAACATCATTCGCTCAAACAATGACTCACTAGGAAGAAACCTCATGGTATCCAGGAGGTAAGCAAAACCTCATGCAACCTTAGTAAGGAAACCCCCACAAATAATGAGAATCTCTTTCTAATGTACTAGGTAAACATGGACACTAGGTTTATGGAAAAATAAGAAAAAAAAAGGGAATGAAAGATGGGTGAATAAAGATAAAATTACATTTTTATTCGGGTGTAGAATCACCAAGAAAACACCTTGAATCCATCTTGAAGGATCTTGGATGTGGAAAAATCTACCATGGGGGTGGCTAGTTTGGAAGTGGAAAATTGTGGGAAAATTAGTATTTACGATAATAAAATAGGGGAGAGATAAAGATATGTTGATGACCTAGAAAGGATACATGGTTTGTTAAACCATGAAGGGAGCATGTGACCACCTATTTTGAGAAGAATACCTACCACATGTGCAACCTGCATGGTCAGACTAATAGTGTGGTGACTATGTGGTAACTACTACCTCAACCGGTAGCTACCTCACAGTTACCTGGGATAGGTGCATAGTTATCACTAACCATACACCAACCATGTTCCGAAGATTGGTCACCTAAAAACACACCATTTCACCAAAAACATATGAGGAAACACAAGTAGGAAATCTAGGCCCATGATAGGGTGGAAGAGCAACCCAAAAATTCAGCTTCATCGCACCTGGTTCCTGAGAAAAGAACAAAGTATCATACCAGAAATCCAACCAATGATGAATTTTAAAACCATGTTTTAAATGAACATGACCTTCAAATATAAATATCATATATAAAAATTTTCTTAGAATACAATTCTAATTACTATAATAAATACAAAATTATATAATAGGTCACTCCCAATGAAATTGGTGTGGATGCATAATGAAAATTTATCAAACCATCAAACATGAGGGATGACTTATATAACACCTATATTAAACTAGTATGAAACTAATAACTCAATATCATATATTATTTTTTCCATGATTAGAATAAATATAAATAAAATATCTTCGTCCTTAAAATACGGAATATAATATTACACCTTAACATCATTGTTTTGGTAAAAAAGAACGTCGAACCAAGATAAAGGATCAAAGATTATATATAGAGGAATCCCATGAGACCAATGGATCCTCGATCAGCCACTCAGTATAGATCATGGACCAAAAAGTATAATTTGGGAGTTTGGGAGACCAAACACAAATAAAAGAGACCCCATGTTGTGGAAAAATATTAAAATAATATTTGGGTAGGGTTCAAATATAATTATTTGAATTTTGATAATTTCACCCAATAAAAACATAGGTGCACAATTTGGCCACACTATTCACCAAAAATTGTGACAAACATATATGGATCACTACCATGGAAGGTAACCCACAAGGTTAGGTTGTGACGTTAGGGAACGCATCCCCCAACCATGCAAATATGCTCTGTTATAAATTGAAAAAAAATTGTATGGGCATGCAGCCTCTGGAACATTATTAAGAAAAAATATATTTCGTGATTCACACCACCATACATCCTTGTATGATTAGATGATACCATGTGGGATGTGTCATGCAATGTCTACTAACCATGAAACCCCATTTTTTTCTCGACCAACTACGGTTTTCAGCCACGAACAATCCTCAAACACCCCCAAAACCATCATGAAATCATTTAGAATCCATATTAGGTCGAAAAAAAGAGTTAGTAAAAATTTTAAAGGATCCATACCTATGATAAAACCCATGTTCTAATAGTATTCATCTTTTAGAGTAACTCATCTTCAAGATCACCTTTCATGGGAGGCGATACACATACTATGAATAATTTCGACCATTGAGCACATATGCCAGCCTCTTGCTCCCAATACTCATCCAATACACGAAAATTTTTCCATAGAACCAACCAGAAAGAGAAATATCATTCATGGGGATAAATAGTGCTCTATTTGATGATGTGTATAAGATACACCACAAATTATTCACTAGTATCATGATCAACTTTATTGGTATCGAATGTATGAGATGGGCCGAGATAGAAACATTGAAACTAGACATCATGTAAGACATCATGCATGGAACAATACCCATTAAGTAGCAAAAACTTATAGAATACCATCTATAATATCTATAGAATCTAAAAAAACCCTAATAATGTTTCATAAAAATATATTTCCACTATATCCATCTATTCCCATGCATGTGAAATACCCACAAGAATACATGATCCACAGCCCCACACTCTAGAGGTTATCCATATCGATTGACATAAGATATATTTCTAGACTAAAAAGTTGAATTACACTACCCACTCAAATGAAAATTCGTTGAATTTTCATGCATGATAAATGGAACAAGTAGGTATTCTTCCAATACGCCTATATAGAGTAGGGGTGAATGGAGTGACCAACCATACTAGGCCTCAAAAGGGTGAATTGGAAACATCTATTGAAATATAATATTTTAGGTGAATTAGATGAGAAAATTTTGATTCTCCCATTAATTATTGAATTAAATGAAATAATCATGGAGCATGTAATCTATCATCATTATCATATTTTCTAATAATCCCTTAGTCTGAGAGTGAGAATTTTTTCTGAGAAGAACCGATATACCCATAGCTCTATACAACCCCATCCGGATCAATGATGTAATGCGGGAATCCCTATATGAAATTATAGTATGAGGGGAGCCATGTTTTCATATGATATATTGATCATATTATATTCCTATATCATCAACATAAAGATTAACTTAGATCGGAATGGTGTGGGATACATATGTTATTCCATCAAAGACCACCCAAAGAGAATAGATACCTTCAAGTGACCTTAGTAATATAAATGAAAATCCCTTGTAAAAATCATTCAATTTCATTTCTAGGACTATAAGAGCCTAAAAGAAGCCTTTGGATATCTATTTATTTTCATTCACATGTTCATAAGTGGAACACCTCATAATAAATCTTTCTATCTAATGTTTCATCCCATTACACATCACGATATATCTTTGAGATGGTAGGTCAAACTAACATCTAAGAAACAGGAAACTCATGCATCAATTCCTCTATAAAATCTATTGGAACCTAAATAAACCCATGAATATGGATAATATCATCCTAGAATATAAACCAGTCTAGAGGCGGGTAATATCCTAAAATACTTTCCCAAATAAAAAATCATTATGGATTAAAAAATGTCCATATGTTCACCATATCATGGAGGCAATAGGTATCCTTCTAGGCTTGGATATTGTGCCACAAATCATGGTAATTGAACTCAATATGAAGATCAAAAAAGAGAATTTTGAATTTCCATTCATCATTATCTTACATTAGAGCATGGGCATAAGTTTTACAACATAGCACATCTGCTGGCACATTTCTTTTTCCAGGCATATATAAAATCTTGAAATCAATGTACTGAATATAATTGACCCTTATTTTCTATCATTGATTTATTTCACATATGGTAAAGGATTATTTTAGGATATTATTGTATGTATTCTAAAAATATGATCACTCAAATGATAGTATGTCTAGAAACATAAGCTATTCACATGTTCTTCTATATCAATGTCTTTTGTCAGGAAAATTCTCTAATGATTCCTCAAATTCTAAAATCCATAGGAAATGAATTTTTCCTCTTACATCAGTACAACTCCATGAAAAATTCCTGACTAATCACAAGACATTTGTATCATCTTCTAGGATCTTCCATAATCAGAATAGGTGGTAAGATAATAATCCTTTTCATCTTAAGAAAGGATTTATCGCATTTCTTATACCACAATAACTTGAATCCATTCATTCTAAGACTATTAATAATATTTTCATGGAGTTATAAGACATTTAAGAAACAAATGTATCATCCATACATTACTAATTTTTTATCAAACATGTTCTTAGGCTGCTCCAAGGAACCCACTACACTCACCTTCTCTCGGTTAACTAATACTATTGATTCTTATATAATATGTCCCAATAAGTGAAATTTATCAATCTAAATGTGTCACATATCAAGATATTGATAAAGATAATTTATTATCATTATATTTATATTGATCTCAAGGTTAATCACAAGGTGTCTTCCAGTGTGATAATACACCATTATTTTGTCCACAATGACTTCAATAAGAATTAACACAGTTGTTAAGAACCCTGTTTTTTATAGCCATGAAAATCTAAGTGCAATCATAAGACAGAATATTATAACATGATACTCATATAGACCATACATTCTATTATAAGATGTTTGAGGTCTGTATGAAGGACCAGATTTCACTGATGAAATACTAATATTAGGTTTATCTTTAAGAATACAGTAGCTCATCAGATCTGGTAAAATTTTTCATCTATTTAAGGAAGTGAATACTGGTAATTAACCATATGATGATTCAAATATGAGTGATAAATGAATATAAAAAGGGTATCATCAACCTTTTTAGAGAAATGAATAGGTGAACCCCAAGAAGAAGTATTTTGTTGGAAAAAACCATTGGCCTCTAAATCCGCCAACCTCTTCTTCCGGTGCTCGAGATCAGTAGGTTACGTCATGTTTATAGGAATGGATATTAGATTTTATACTAGAGAAAGATCAATAATAAGCTCTATGTATCTCTTAGGTTGTAATTATGAAAAATCATCAATATTGACATCCCTACAATTATATACAATATTAGTATATTCAAACTTACGGAAATCCAACTATGCCATGTAATGACTAGGAATAGGGACCATAAAAAACCTATCTAATGATACTATAGTCCATATAGACTGGCCTGGACATCCCACTCACACTTGTGTAGGTAAATAGTTCACTATAGAGAAATAAAAGATTCCATGTGGATAAATTAGTGTAGAAATGATTGTTATATAAAAAACCAATCAATATCAAGAATTAAATCGAAGCTGATCATCTTGAAAAATGAGTGTTCCAATAAGAAATTTTAAATTTTACTCTGAAGGTTATAGCCACTTAATAAGAATATTCCCTCTTCCTATACACCAATATTTGTATCCAGGATCACCACATAATAATAATTTTGAATTCCCAACTCGATATATTTCAAAATTGATAAATAGAAGAAATTGTTTTATAAACCTAGAGAAAATATGTGAGGAATTACAGTAGAGGGTAATAGAATAATAAAATATACTATAGATGGTTAGGAAATCTAATACTCAAGTATCAGCTATGAATCATGCATTTGGGTCGATCTGTGTCCATGAACTATAGAAGTATTACCTCGAGTATGAGTGCTCTGATAGCATTGAAGGTTTGGAGTTTGGAAACCATGACCATGGCCTCATCCTCATCCATTCTGGTATGTTCTTCTCCAAATCCCAACCTGAAGTGGCATAAAAAACATCCCATTATGTTGTATATAGTTTTGATCCACCATATTCGGTCTCTATCACATGGAGCCTTTAGATCCCCCTACCATCCACACTGATAGAAAACAATGGAGTTTCTGTTATGGTTACTCTGACTTCCACTACTCTATTGAGAAACCTCAAGGGATATCATTCTATTACCAGAAGAACTACTTCCCACAATTGGCAGTGATCCTAGATTCATAGTACTATCACCTTACCACAGTTTGAGCTAAGGGATAATATCATTACTGATGATCCTATAGAAATTAGGTAGTCAAAAAACACTCAAATATATAAGGATGGAATATCATCTCCCATCCTCTAAATGCCTAGCATGCAATAGCTCATCACTATAATGAATTAGTGCATATCTCTGTAACTCAGGGAAATGTTTTGAATAATCCATAACTGACATTATACCTTTATCTTGATGCATGAATAATCTGGCTTTGTCAGATATTAGAATATGAGTAAAAAGGTGATCATAGATGGTAGTCTAGAAATTATCCTAAATCATGGATTGAGGAAGACCATCATGGGATATAACATCCGATTAGCTCTTTCCTGAAACACAAATCATGTATGTAAAGTTACTAACCATCCACTAAGGTGGAATGTCTTGATGCTCAAAGATATTTTGGGTGGATACCATCTAAGATGAAGTACCCAATGGACCTCATTCTACTAAAAATTTTGGAGGATTCAGCTGCAATAACTCATGAGTCATATCATTAATTTTTGGTATAGGTCACGTAGCACCATACATGGACTACATCAGAGATTGGAAACTCTCACAAAGTAGTGCTTTGGTTACATGATTTGATATTAAAGGTGGTGCTCCATGTTAAGATCATGGCGGTAATATTGGTGTCTCAAGGCCTGCCATATCTATAGCATGGTCTTCACCACCTTCATCGTGCATGAAAAGAGGAAATCTTTATAACATTGATCTAAAAATTCCAATCAAATGACTTAGATCAATTTTATGAATAGATATAAGTGCTATAAGAAAAAGAATGTATTAATAAGGGATCACTACTCAAGACATACTACCACAATTACCCTTTTAGGAGGCCAGACATTGGGATGTGTTCACGTATAAATTATATGGGTTTCGAGAGGTGTAGGGTATATAACACCTTGCCTCTTTATTTACTATAAACTATATACTTTATATGTCATGTTTTACTTTATGAGTATAATTTGTGTAAAAAAATATATAATGGATTTATTAAAATGGGGTGTCAGTCCTACTGATTCAAGGTCCATACACCTTATCACTAATATTGACACCCATTTAATTTTTAGTCAACCAATTCTACATTCATTCTATGAATGTTCTAGTTTATATATGATTTCTACACTCGGTAAACTCCAAAGCCTATCCCATACGGAAGAATGAAATTCTATAATTGCAGCTATACATCACTAATTTACATCTAATAAACATCATAGGAATAATATAACAATTATATCATAAATCAAAAATCACTAAAAATTTGGAAAATTGAAGTAGTGAAATTACCCTGTGTAGAATGAAATATTCATGGAATGTTAAATATAGCTCTTGGAAATGATGCATTAAATAATGCTTCTTGGCCTCGTATCATCGTTCCAATGATGAAATAAATTCTTCTATATAATAAGAATAATAACTGTCACATGACTTGTGCATCACCCTACAATTAATAATTATCAACTGTAAAAAAATACACAACAACAATATTTATTTCAAGAATCTGGACATTTGCCCCAATAATTGGATGGATACTACCAAGAACATATTATAACTATGTACTAATGAATTATTAATCTTATGTATATTTTCTCAAAATGTTAAAAAAAGAAATGAATTCAATGATACCACTTTGTGAAATCTCAAATTCAGATTCCCCACTGAAGGTGCCTTGAGCCTAGTTGTCCACATAGCAACCAGCGTATGTCCCTGAATTCCAGAGTCTGCTAACTATCAGTGAGGTCCAATGGTTTGTCTATGGGGAGAATATGCGCTCATTATCAGAGTGTATGATAGTAAATAAATATAATCACAAGAAAATATAGGACGGAAAATACTTCAATAGATGACAGAAGAGAAACATATAATAAAGAATATAGACCAGTAACTAGATGTTTCATAAGAATATTGAAATTAAAAACAATAGAAATATCTGATAATAGTACTCATATCTAATAGTTGAATCACATAAAATATTTTAAGTTCATGTTTTCCATATCTCTATAAAACTAGAAAATTGGCATACATAGAAGCAAGAAATACATGCTATACAAAAGAGAAAAAATAAAACAAAAATAATTAATGAATCATGAGGTCCATCTCGTTAATATGCTACAAAGTTACAATCTATGAAATAAATAAAAATTAGGATTGTATTGAGAGTCAATTACCTTTTTCAACACCTTCATGAATAAAATTCAATCTGGCTACAATGGAATATTAGATATGGTGTGAGAAAATTCTTAACAGGGTACCACCAAAGGTGTATATATCATCCTTACCATGTAATATATTCTATAATAGTGTGGTATCATTAATATATGAATTTAATTTAGTACGGTAATGAATATACCAATGTAGTAGCTTAATCCTTTTTTGGAGTCTGAACAAGTTCAATTTCAATTAATTTAATTTTTTATATTTATATGATTATGTCACATGAGGTATAACCATCACTGATATCTTGACATGATAATAATAAAAACAAATCCATGATAATGATAATAATAAAGATGATCACATGTAATAACCAAGGAATCCTTGACCTCAGGGGTTGATCCAACTTAATAATAAAATATATCCTGGATATATGGGGTTTTCGTGTATTCCAAGGGGAATCACGCAAGAAATTACACTATAATAAGATCTATATGTGTATAGGGAATTCATCCATGGGAAAATATTAAAAGAAATGACTGTGCCAAATGGTTGTATCCATGGATACTCATATCTGTAGATAACACCCTAGATCCAAGGACTGATTCTATGGAATCATATAATATTAATAATATAGGGAAATAACTATGTCATATAGATCATCCGCTTGTAGACAATGATCATGTTCTGAGGTGGGTATCAAAATTGGAAACCATAATCCCTAAATATGAATAGCATACTTGAGAGATCATGGAATTCTGGTGAAAAATCAAGGTTAGACCAATTATAACTGCTCTTAAAAATATTTCATGCTCCATATGAAATAGGAACATTACACATGATTTATTAATTAGTTATGTCCATGTAATAGTCGTTTAGTTTATTAAGTCATTTTGTATACCATTTCCTTTCATTAGGGTGAAAATTCAAAAAGTACATCCATCCATTTTATAGTTTATATTAGTCAAAATAAATTCATTATATTCACTCCACTCACTTCCATTAAGAATGGAATGGAGTTATAAATATGTGAAAAAAACTAATATATTATATTTAATTTTTCCAAGGGATATAAATAGATATACTTTGAAATTAACATTAAATGTCTCTTTAGTTTATTTCAAACACTTTTCCTAGAAGGGTCATGTGATATTTTGACATGTGATATCTATTAACAATTTAGGTATATAATAAAATAATTCCTCTTATCAAGGTCATGCCAAGAACCACCTGAAGAGAGGAACATATAATCTCAAAGAACAAAAAAATGTATATTTTAGGAAAACACCCTTCTTCGGGTTGTCGATGATGAGGAAAAAATATCAAATGATAGATAACATACATAACATGTTTATTAGATTACGATTATAATGATTATATGTATAGTATATGAATATAATAGTCCAGTCCTAATGAAATCACTACACACACACAAATTTTTTTTATAAAGATATGAAACTAAGGGGTGAGTTACAGACCACCTACCATAATATCGTATGTCTCTCCTTGTCCGGTATCAACCTTAGTTATTTCTTGTATTTGGATAAACCAATTAAATGTATCAACACCCTTAAAATAAGGCATATTTACCTACATTTAAATATTATAATTGAGGGAAGGAAGAATGAAGTACTATGATGAAGATCAAATAAATTAACTAGAGGAACCAATGAGACCAATGGAGCTTGGATGGGACTCTGGATGAAGAAATGAGATCAGAAACTATAATAGGGGAGTATATGAGATCAATCTGTAACCAGAGAGAACCCTTACCACTTAAAAATATAGAAATAACATAGGTGTAGGGTTAAAATAGAATTAAGTAAATATTGTTCATTTCACCCATGAAAAACATAGGTTCACGGTTGGCCACACAATTGGACAAACCATGCACCAACCGTGAAAGCATCACTTCATTGAAATTATAGTCACAATTTTTGGGAAATAGGGAGCCAACCATAACAATATTCTCTGATAAAAACAATAGAAATTTATCTAGGGAATAAGGTCCCTATATTATAGTGAGGTAAATACATTTTTACTACATCACCCCACTCTACATCCATTAATGGTTAGGAATGATTTTGTGGGTTTGGTCATATGGTTCCTATTAACCATACGGCGCACATTGTTTTCACTGATCAAGGTTTTGTGTTCAAATTAGCCTAAAAAATCACCAAAACTCATATGAACGCATTAGTCATTGATATAAGGTCAAAAATAATTCATTAGATATAAATTTAAGGGATATATAGCTGAGATAAAAACTAGGTTCTTATAATGCATCATCCTGAGTTCCCTCAATTTCTTGATTTAGACACAAGACAAGGTTTTACTAAATGAAAACATAATATTAATAATTTATTTAACTTAATATTAATCTCATATAAATTGTAATTATTTTGATGAATAATATTAAATAAAATAGGATAATATATTGTTTCACCATGTTTATTGTTTACTTATTGATTATAAATACAATAATAATCATTTAAAAGAAAAATAAATGTATTTTGAATATAAATATATATTCTAATAGAGGTTTTAATTGTGTTTGGTGCACATAATTTAAAATTAAAATTTAAAGATATTAGAAAACTTATTTGAAAAAATAAACATTGTTCCTTAAATAATACCGAGTAAATTATCATAGGGTGAATTTTTATTATCTTTCAATGATCATTAATTTTTTGATAAGTAGTTAATAATGCTTAATTTATATTGAATACATCCTTTTTTATCTAATTTATATCTATAGATAAATTATATTTTGAATTGTGTTTAACATTAATGATATTCAACTGTATGTATATTAATCCCTATAATGTCATTTTAATTAATTTCATATTTATATTTTATATAAAAACATTTTAAACTTCTGTACATGTTAACATAAAAACATGGGTTCTTTATCACATATGTGGGATTAATATTAAAAAAAAATTATCCACTCTCAAGAGAGTAAAATTTTAAAATAGATTTTAAATTTTTAATACCAATAATATATATTATCTATTGTAACTCCCAAAACCTTGTTACCTAGAGTCTGTGCATTATTACATAACATTATCATGATCACAAAAGATCATGTCTCGAAAGAACGATTAGTTTAATAGACATGGAAAAACTACATACATTCATAAGATTTACATTACATTATAAAATAAAAAAATACAAAAATAATTCTCCATCGGCCACACTCAAATAATTTAGACCATCCCTGCAGGTTAGACATAATATACTCCTTCACATCCTAGGAAAGATAAAACATAGAAAGGGGTCATCTCAGATGCACAGTAAGGATAAAAATATAGCGGAAACTTTAATAAATAAACATAAACATTTAAGGCAATGTAAGACTAAAACAAAATCCTTTAAAACTTGAACTTCAGAATAATATGGAAAATATAGAATAAAATAATTCCATTTACTTTTTCACATGGATATTATACTAGTCTAATAGTCACATGAAATATCAATAGCCACTTTCATAATGATGGAATGCATAATGCCAAACTTCATAGCCACATAGTCAAGGCCTTGTGCGAAGACTAAAAATAATATTTTTTCATGGCCTTTTTTCAAGACACTAGTTTGTCTCATGAAACCTACTAATGAATCGAGGAGTTATATCAGGCTCCACCAGTCACTTACTAAGTCCAATGCATTTCTCATATTAAAAAGGTTTAAACATAACAAAAACATTCGTATAAAAACTAGCATTCCAAAAGTCAATACCTTATCCATAAACCATGAATTATATAAATACAACCCATCCACATTAAAATATATTAGAAAAACATCAATACAATATATATATTTTTTGTATCATAATAAATCAACTTCAAATAAACATAAATCCATTAAAGGATGTTGACATAGATCAAAATGAAAACCTTTTTTAGAGAAATATATTTTTTCTATTTTGAAATCATTTAAAAGTCATATAATTATAAAATAAAGCATTTATTTTGAAAATATTCTTATAAGATTTTAAGAGATGCTTTTACGATGTTATAATGACAGAAAATAGCCACACCCACAGTATAAGTTAAAAAACATTTGTACCATAATTTTTTCAGAAAGTTCATAAGGTACCTTGTTTGGAAAATGACGGAAAAAATCCTTACAAATAATTTTATAAAAATTTAAACAAGTGTATAAATGACTTTAACCCATAGTCAAATAAGTATTAAAAATGTTTTGAAAAACATTTTTAAGAAACATGGATGTGGATGATAAGGAGGTCACAGTAGATACTTATGTAAAGACAACCTTGGATAATAAAGAGATTGTGAAATTAACCCTTACCATGTACTTTTCCTTGATCGAGGGTAGTTTAACCCCTATATAATGGTGAAATAATTGTTATCAAATTATAGAAGAACCATATACATTAATATGATATCATATATGTTCTTCCAATATTGATTTGTTAATGATATTTTAGTATTATCATCGTTCCAGGTGTTAACAGGACTGTTTTTTTATTTACATAGTTATGTATGCCATGATTGTTGTGGATAGGATGTACTTGATTTATATCCAGAATAATATTATGTTCTTTAAATATTATTTTTAATCATCAAGTGAAAATTCTTCTTGAATTATTATGATGCCGAATGAATCTTGTCGCGCTCGTGGAGTCGGTAATCCGTATGTACGCATGAGCGACAATATCATTCATCTGTAATTAAAATCATAAGTAAATGGATGGTATATCATATATACAAAATAATTAACATTTTATATCTATTATTTACATCAATTATACATCATTATTATACCCATCCAAATAATAACGTATTGAATAACAACTACACTACGACGTGGAGACCGTAAGCCTTATGTACGCATGTATGGTGACATGTTATTCATAGGATGGATAACATAATGAATATGGTCGTACTATTTTTATAATAACATCACAGAATATAAATGATACAATAGTTATTATTTTATAATGGAAACAACAAAGAAAGAGGAAGTGGATGAAGAATGTAACTTGAAAGAGGTGGTGTGATATTTACCTCTTCTTCAGGTTCTTCTTGATGATTTGATAAAAAGGGATCCATATGTTATATTTATGATCAAAATAAGAACTCTAGGATGAATGAAGGATAGTTGGGTGGATATTTGTGTAGGGTGTGGCTTAGCCAACTAGCATTGGAGGTGTGAATCTGAGAGAAGGGGAATTACCATTTTAAAAGAAAGGTGGGGGCACCATAGGGATATATGGAAATATTATTTTATAAGAAAATAATATTCTATTTATAATAGATAAAAATTTATTTATTTGGAGATAAGGTGGGGATGTGTCGAAATAATTTCAACAAATAGGTTTTAGACATGTTTAGGTTTTCATTTTTACCTTATCTTTTAGATTTATCTCTTAGTTAAACAGTTTGACATTTACCATGACTTTTTGTATTTTTATTTTATATGGTTAATAAACATAGTATAACAAGCCAAGAGAACACCATGTCATTCATTATTAGAATATATAACATTTTGTAAGTCATTTTTGTGAACCTTAGATATTTAGTAATGCTATTACAATTAATAATATAATATTTGTTTTGAAAACTCTTTTATGTCAATTTTGAAATTATTTAATAAATGATTAGTTTAAAGTCATAAAAACTTTATTAATTCACAATAAATTCATATTTTCAATAATAAAATGTCATATTAACCAATAAAATTAGTGTAATTCATCAAAAGTGTCAAATTTCATTTATTTGGATATTTATAATATCAATTATTTTAATATTTTACTATTAAGGTAATTACTGCTTCATCATTGTGTCATAAATAAATTAAATTATTTAATGTATAAAATTTAAATAATTTTTTTTATTAGGTAATAAATCTTCTTATCTTTCTAATGAATATTTATAGTATAATTTATCTTATGTATAACCCTATATTAAAAATGTTTTATTTATTAACCAATGATTTTAACTCTTTTAACTCTACTTTAAAAATAATAATAATAAATGTCCTAATATAATCCGAGTAGACCTAAAGGATCATATTTTATTCCTAAAGTTGTTTTTGGTCGAATGAAACTTATCCAATTGAATTAGTACATCATTTAGGATAATAATAATATCATTTTTACACTTAATTACCATATTTACTTTTAAGCGCGGCAAATAAAAGTTAAAAGTATCTATTCACCAAAATTTATATTCATCTTATTGAACCACATTATTCATAAATATATCAACGGTTTCTCTTTGAGTAATGATAATCCACTCACATAAGTGTTAAAATTATGTTTTCTGTGAATTTTCAAATTCTCCTAGGAGGTGGGTAAAAGACGGTGAAAAGTTCAATAAAATTGTATATATCTAACATTATTAAAAAATGACTATAATGAATTACATTGATCATATATAGGTATTATGTATCTATTTTTACCTAAAATAAATTTAAGTAAAATAATTAATTATATAAATAAAAAGTCTTTTTTAAACAATAATCCATTGTTTTTCACTCTTCATCAAAAATTGAATGTTTTAAAAAAAATTCCAAAAATTCCCTCTAAGATAATTTTGATATTCTGAATTCAAAATGAAGTACATTTTGAAAAATATGATTCATAAAATTTCAAAAAGTGGGTATTACTATTCATAACAACTAGTTTTATTGGTCACAATGTGTTAGAATCTTGATGTTGCGTACAATGCAAGCTGATACAATTTTCAAAGGATAATGTACCGTGGAAGATTGGGGTGTTACATTATTCCATCCTACAAATAATTTCATCCTAAATTTCTATAATACTATCGAACGAACATATTTGGGTGGTTCTTCATTATAATTTCCTCTTGTTCCCACGTTGCCTCTTCTATCTTATGGTTTTTCCATAGAACTTTTCTCAGGCAGGTCCTCCGATTTCTTAGCACTTGTTCTCTTGTATCAAGATTTTTGACAGGCTCCTCACAATAAGACAGATCAGGTTACTGTTCAATTTCCTTATAGGCAAGTACATGCGTTGGGTCAGGCATGTATTTTCGCAACAATGATATGTGAAACACACCATGAACATTGGAGAGACATGGAGGAATTTCAAAATGAAAAGCTACAACACCAATTAGTTCCAGAATTTTGAAAGGTCCGATGTACCTGGGACTCAATTTACCCTTCTTACGGAAAACTACAACAACCTCCATGGATATAACTTCAAGAAAACATGACCTCCTACTTGAAATTCCAAATCCTTCCTTCGGTTATCGGAATAGATCTTCTGCCTACATTGGGAAACATTGATGTGGGTTTAGAAAACCTTCACATTTTCCATCATTTCCTAAAAATGTTTTGGGACTATGAGTTTTTGTTCACTAACATCATCCCAATAAGTTGGTGTACGATATCTGTTTCTATATAATGCTTAATATGGTGCCATATGAATACTTGAATGGAAGCTATTGTTATAGGAAAATTATACCCGAGGTAAATATTGATCACACATACCTTGAAAGTCATGTGGGAAAGATCGCAACATGTCTTTTATGGTTTTAATAGTCCGTTCTAATTGACCATCAGTTTGGGGGTGGTAGGAAGTGCTCAAAAGATGTTCATAATCAAGGGTGTTATTAATAATTTTACAAACTAATGATGTAAAATGGAAATCACGATCCGAAACAATCGATAAGGGTACTCCAAGAAGTCTAATAGCTTCATTAATATATAGTCTTTCTAGACGTTGAAGTGGTAATGTTTCTCCTATAGGAATAAAATGTGCTGACTTGGTAAGATGATCGAAAATGACCCATATTGCATCATTTCTTCAATGAGTCATTGGTAGCCTAATGAAAAATTCCATCCTAATATTAACACATTTCCACTCATGTTTGGGAAGAGGTTTCAAGAATCTTCCATATTGTTGCCTTCCAGCTTTCACTTGTTGACAAACCATACATATTAACACAAAATTAGAAATCTCTCTCTTCATGTAGTCCCACAAAAATAATTCTTTCAAATCTCTATACATCTTGTTGATACTAGGGTGTATAGAGAAATTGCATCTGTGAGAATCATCTAATAATTCCCTTTTTTAGATATGGTATATTGGGAACACAATGTATCTTCCATAATTTCAAAATTCCATCCTCATATATGATGTCACTCAATCTCCCATCATTCACATCTTTAATTTTATTTTTAAACTCCCCATCGTCCGCCTGATAACTTTTTATCCTTTCTAGTAAAGATAGTTTGGAAACCATTTGAACATGTATTGATGTTTTACCTTCCATGATTATTATCATATTCATTTTCACATGATCTAAGAAAATATGATCCCTTTTAACTATCACCTTGTTCAAAAATCCATGACCCTTTTTTCTCAAAGAATCTGATATGTTATTTTCCCTCCCTGGGTGGTAGTGTATTGTGTAATCTTAATCCTTGATTAGTTCCCGCCATCTCCATTCCCTAATGTTGAATTCTTTTTGAGAGAAAATATACCTCAAAATCTTGTGATCAGTATAAATCTCACATTTTTTACCAAAGGGATAGTGTATTCATATTTTCAGAGTAAAGATTACAGCTGTTAACACAATATCATTAGTAGGATAGTTTTTCTCATGAAATTTTAATTGTCGTGATGCATAGAAAAGAAATCTATCATTCTGCATAAGGACATAACCAAATCCTTTCATTGAAGCAACACTATAAATAACAAACCCATCATTCTCTGTTGGTAGAGTCAATATAAGAGAGTTGACTAATCTTCTCTTCAATTATTCAAAACATTCTTCACACTCGTTTGTCCAAACAAATTTAACCCCTTTACGTGTGAGCATTGTTAAAGGGTTAGCCAATTGGGAAACATTCTTGACAAAACACAAATAATAACTTTTTAAACCAATAAAACTACGTACCTTAGTTATACTCATCGGTGCTAGCCATTCTTGGATTGCCTTGGTCTTTGAAGGATCAAAATATATTCCATCCATAGATTCAATGTATCCAATAAATGAAATATATTGATGCCAGAATTCACACATGCTAAACTTCCCATAAAATTCATTTTTTCGGAGGGTTTTCAGAATGGTGTGCAAGTTATTTTCATGATCTTTATTGATTTTGGAGTTTACCAAGATATCATAAATAAATACCACTAAAAATTCAACATGATATTCCTTGAAAACTCCATTCATTTGATCAATGAAAATAGAGGGTGCATTAGTCATCCCAAATGGCATTACTTTAAACTCGTAATGCCCGTACCTAGTTTGAAATGTTGTTTTCGGAATGTCTTCAATCTTCACACACAACTGATGATATCCAGATCGAAGGTCAATCATTGAAAAATATTGAGATCCCTGAAGTTGGTCAAATAAATCATCAATAAGAGGTAGGGGATACTTTTTAATTAATTTTATAGCATTGATCTCCATGTAGTCAATGGACAACCTCATAAATCTGTCTTTATTATTAACAAGAAAGAAAAGGGATCCCCGTGGAGAAACAGTAGGGTGAATACATCCATTTTTACTAAAGTACTCTTATTGTGTCATTAGTTCTAGCAATTCCACAGTCTCCATTATATAAGGGGTATTCAATATGGGCCTTGAACAAATAAATAAATCAATGGAAAACTCAATTTCTTGTTCTGGAGGAATTCTAGGTAAATCCTCTAGAAACACATGAATGTATTATTTCACAATATGAACATCCTCTATTCGAACATTATTTTCCACTCCCATAATTATTTCATTCTCTTCATCCCCAATAATTAAACATAGTAGATCTACAGGGGTGGATGTAGATAAGAATCAGGTGGTGTCGTTTCTTCTCAAATAACAAGGTACTTCTTATCATCATCGAAAATTGTAACCTCCTTCTTCCAACAAATTTTCGAATCATGTTCTGAAAGCCAATACATTCTGAAAATTATATCAAATTCAATCATGGGAATGAAGATGATATGAGCAGATAAATAACATTATACGCTCTTATGGGAACTAATTCACAAAACATTGTTTCTATGATACTTCCCTAAAGAGTTTTGACTGACAACTCCCTTGTTAAGTCAAATTTAAAATATCTAATTTTCATAGAAAACTGGGATGATATGAAACAATGTAATGATCCAGAATTAAATAAACCATTTTTTAAACTTGAGGAAACCATTAAATTATGTGACACCACGTCTTTCGAAGGTTCAAACTTAGTAGTAGTGAAGGCATAAGCTTGCCCTTCATCCCTTGTCCTTTTCTAAGGTCGGTTCCCTTGGTGCTTTCGACATTCATTTGAATCATGCCCCATTTCTCTACAAGTGTAGCATTCAACATTGAAACCCTCTTTCTTCTCCTTGCAATCACGAGCTTGGTGGCCTTTTTCGCCACACTTGTAATATACTCTCAATCCCTTCAGGAAAGTACCACACTTTTTCTTCCCACATTTACAGCTAGATGGATATTAAACTTTTCCCTTCTTCCCCTTACATCCATTTCCAGAGTGTTTAGTAGATCTATTCTTCTCTTTTTTTATGTAAATTCAAAAGGCTTAGAGAATTATTTTTCTGTCTTAATACCACATGAGACAATATATTCATAGGATGAGAATGATTGTGAGACTAATTCTTGACTAAGAAATGGTTTTAACCCATCAAAGAATAGATCAATATTACTCCTTGGGTTACGTATATAATCCGGTACATGACTTGATAACCTTTTAAAGTTAGCCTCATATTTAGCAACATTCTCATCCTCTTTTATCCTCAGACTCAAAAACTTTTTTTCCATATAATCTCAATGGTCACAAGGAAAATATTTTTCTAAGAGAAGCTCTTTAAACTCCCTCAATTACATATTTTATACTTCATCATCTTCCATTGTGTTTTGAATCAATGACCACCATTTATCTGCATCTCCCAAGAGGCAATAAACTACCATGAAACATTTTCCCTTTCGCTAATCCCCAAAGAAAGAAATATTTTCTCCAAGAATTTATCCATTTCTCAGTTACTAATGGATTTATACTCCCATTGAATGTTTCTAGTTGATTCCTCTTGATGTGGTCTAGAATTAATCCCCCACATTGTAGATTAGGGTTCTCCATATGGGTAAGGTTATTATTCATAACTTGAGTGATTTGTCCTAGTATGGTGATAAGCTGATCAGAACTAGTTTTATCACCAGCTCCACTATAATTATCCCGAGTAGGATGGAAACTACTACATGGAGTACGTGCATTGATATGATTTACATTCCTTCCACTTGGCTCCATTTCTAAACAACGACATACACAAGATTAGTTTATGAATCACAATACAAAATTCAAAACTTATAACATACTAAACATAAATTGAATAGTTTATGGATATAATCCATAATCATAAAAAAAATATTTTCTTTGAGTAGTTAAATACTCATAAATCCTTAATAATGGTTTGTAAAGAAAATATGGATTATCCAAAGCATATCCTATGGAGTTTCGTAACCAAGAGTGAAGAAAGTCCCATTATCATGCACCAATTCCCATTCTAGTCAAGATCAAAGCGGATTTTTTGAGTTTTTACCCTCAGTACATCTGTGCCAAAGCCGCCACAACCTTCTTGTATCCAGACAAGGATGTATTTCATAGAAAACTCACAAAATCTCTAAAGTACCAGAATTGCAGGAAAGTCTTCTATACTAATCCTCAAAGTCTATCTAATATTAATATTCTCTAATAAGTGTTTTTTTTTCTAAATCTAGAATCCAATGTTGTACTAAAATTCCTCTGATACCAACTAAAACTCTATAAACCTAGTTAACCAGAGTCGGTGCATTATTAAATAACATTGTCATGATCACAAAAGATCTAGTATTGAATGACCGATTAGATTAGTATCCATGGAAATACTAGATACATTCATAAGATATAAATTAGATTAAAAAAATGAAATACTACAACAAAATAGTCCTCATAGGCCACACTCATATCCCTTATATTATCCTTGTAGTTCAGTCATAATATATTCGTTCATATCCTAGAGAAAAACATTGAAATGGTTGAGCACATATTCTTAGTAAGGATAATAATATAGCAGAAACATTTAAGGCAATTTAAGAATTAAACAAAAACCATTAAAACATGAACTTCATTATACTATGGAAAATATAGAATCAAATAATTCCATTGACTTATTCCCTTGGATATTCTACTAGTCGAATAATCACATGCAATATTTATTTCCACTTTCATAATGATTGAATGCATAATCCCAAACTTCATAACCACATTTTCAAGGCCTTGTGCCAAGACTACAATAAAATTTTTTCAAGGCCCTGTTCCAAGACACTAGTTTGTCTCATGAGACCTACTGATGCATCGAAGAGTTATAGTGGGCTCCACCCGTCACTTACTAAGTCTAATGCCTTCCTCATATGAAATGGTTTGAAAATAATGTAAACATTCATATTAAAACTAGTATATGAAACATCCATACTTTATCTATAAACCATGAATGGTAAAAAAATAAAACATCCACAATCAAACATATCAAAAACCCTTCTATAAAAAATGGATGTTTTGTATCACCATAAATCAAGTTCAAATTAACATAAAATATATCAATGAATGTTGACATAGATGAAATCAAAACCCTTTTTATAGAATTTAATATCTTTATTTTGAAATAATTTAAAAGTTATAAAACTATAAAAGAAAACATTTATTTTAAAAATATTATTATAAAATTATAAGGGAATATTCGATGATGTTATAATGGAAGAAAATAGTTGCACCCACCATATATGTTAAAAAAGCATTCTTACATTAATTTTGTCGAAAAGGTCATAAGGTACCTAGTTTGGAAAACGACAGAAGGATTCCTTTAAAACCATTTTATAAAAAGTCAAAGAAGCATATAAATGAATTTAAACCATGTTCTAGTAAATAATAAAAATAAATTGACTTACATTTTTATGAAACACGGATGTGGATGATAAAGAGGTTCCAGTAGATACGTACGTAAAAACAACCTCGGATAATAAAGATATTGTGAAATTAACTCTTACCTTGTACTTTTCATGGGGAAAGGGTAGGTTAAACTCTTGTAAAATGGTGAAATTATTGTTATTAAATCATACAATAACCATATACATTAATAATATATCATATATGATCTTCTAATATTGATATGTTAATGATATTTTAGTGGTATCATCGTTTCGGGTGTAAACTGATTAATTTTAATTTACTTTCTAAATTATGTAGGCTATGATTGTTATGGATCAGATGTATTTGATTCATATCCATAATTATATTATGTTCTTTAAATATTATTTTTAATCATCTCATAGAAATTATTCTTGAATGATTATGCTGTGGAATGAATCTCTTCGCGTTCAATGAGTCTGTAATCCGTACGTACACACAAGAAACAATATCATTGTTTTTAATAAAAATCATAAGTAAATGGATGGTATATCTTATATAAAGAATCATTAACATGTTATATATATTATTTACATCAATTATACATCATTATTATACTCAACCAAATAATAATATATTGAATAACAACTACACCACAACGTGGATACGATAAGTCGTACGTACGCACGTATGGTGACATGTTATTCATAGGATGGATAGCATAATGAATATGGTTGTACCATTTTTATAATAAAATCACAGTATATAAAGGATATTGGAGTTATTATTTTATAATGGAAACAACAAAGAAAGAGGATATGGATGAAGAAAATATATTGAAAGAGGTGGTGAGATATTTACCTCTTCTTCGAGTTCTTCCTTTTGATTCAATCAAAAAGGCTTCTTATGATGAATTTCCGATCAATATAAGGACTCTAGGATAAAGGGAGGATAGTTGGGAGGATATTTTTTTTGGGTTTGGCAAATCCAAATGGATTTAGAGGTGTGAATTTGAGAGAAGGGAAACTCCCTTTTATAAGAGGGGTGAGGGGCACCTTAGGGAATGATTGAAATATTATTTTATAATATAATAATTTTCGGTTTCTAATGGATACAAACTGATTTATTTCGAATATAAGGTGGGGATGGGTCAAAATCCAATAAACCAATAGGTTTTAGACATGTTTAGGGTACCATTTTAACCTTATCTTTTAGATGTAACTCTTAGTGAAATAGTTTGACATTTACCATGCCTCAATGTATTTTTACATTATATGGGTAATAAACATACTATAATATGCCAATAGAACCCAAAGTGGTTCATTATTAAAATATATAACCTCCTCTAAGTCATTTGGCCCAACCTTAGATTTTTAAGAATACAATATCAATTAATAAAATAATATTTGTTTTTAAAACTCTTTTAAGTAAATTTTGACATTATTTAATAAATGATATTTGTTAAAGTCCTAAAAATAGTATTAATTCGAAATAAATTCATATTTTCATTCCAAAAATGTCATATTATCCTAGAAAATTAGGGGAATTCATGAAGTCTCCATTTACATTTAATTGGATATTTATAATATCAGATATTTTAATATTTCATTATTAAGGTAAATACTACGTCATCATTGTGTCAAAAATAAATTAAATTATTTAATGACTAAAAATTATTATTAAAATTTAATTATATAAGAAATATTTTTATCTTTCTAATGAATATTTATAGTTGAATTTATCTTATGTATTACATTATATTTAAAATGTTTTAGTCATTTATCATTGATTTGAACACTTTTAACTCTTCTTTAATTAAATAATAACAAATGTCCAAATCTAATCCAAGTGGACCAAAAGAGTCATATTTTATTTATAAGGATGTTTTTGGTCGAATTACCCTTATCCAATATAATTAGGACATGTGTTAGGGTAAGAATAATATCATTTTTACCCTTAATTACCCTATCTACTTTTAACTGTGGTAAATAAAATTAAAATGTTACTATTCAAAAGAAATTATTTTCTACTCATTGAACAACATATTTCTTACTGATATCAACTGTGTCTCTAGATTTTTTGAAATTACACTCACAGAAGTGGTAAAATAATGTTTTAATCAAACTTGCAAACTCTCCTAGAATGTGGGTAAAAGACGGTGAAAAGATCATTAAAATTTTATATATCTAATATTATTACACAATGACTCCAATTAATTACATTGAACATATATTGGTATTATGTATATATTTTTTCCTAAATTAAATTTAAATAAAATAATTATTTATTTAAATTAAAAGTTAGTTTTAAACAATAACGCGGTGTTTTTCATTATTCATCAAAAATTGAATGTTTTCAGAAAAATACCAAAAATTCACCCTATGCAAATTCTATATTCCAAATTCAAAAATGAATTTCATTTTGAAAAATTATAATTAATTAAAATTCAGAAAGTGGGTATTTCTACTCATAACAGCTAGTTTGATTGGTCGTGGTGTGTTAGAATCTTGATGTTGCGTACAATGCAAGCTATTGCATTATTCACAGAGAAAGGTACCGTAGAAGCTTGGGGTGTTACATCTATTATGGTAAAATAAATATTTTTCCATAATAACCAGTGGAAATAGTTAAATTTTATTTTTCAGATATTTTTTAATATGGGGTTTTATTCATTATATTTCAAATGTGGTATTGTGTAACTCCCAATAGTGAATACATTTTGGTATTTACTTTAATGGAAATCCTCCTCCATTATAAAAGGGATCTCACTCTACCCCATCTTCACACATCTAAATCAATTTGGATCGACCAAAACAAACAAAAATCCCTTCCCAAATTCCATAAAATCATCTAATAAGCTTTAATTTGTGCATAAATCTATTCATGGTAGTCCTTTATTCAAGAAAATTGGATACTAGAAAAAGATGTAATATTCATCAATAAAATGTTTTGTTTTATTTCTTCCACAAACACCATAAATGATTTATATATCATTATTATATAATAAATTAAATATATAAAATATAAATATATGTTTTCATGTTATGTTTATGACCAAAAATAACACACACACCAATAAAATGATCAATTAAATGATCATTCATGTGTACTGTGGACTAACTCATTGTGAACCGACATCGTTTTTTCCATTGCCACCTTCCAATGTTGGGAATACTTTTTTAATTGTTTTTGTATATAGTATAAATGATATCAACTATCTACATAATATTATTTAATTATCATATAACACATAACTTCATGATTTAGATTTTTTTTGAAATATAATAACATCATTATTGTGTACGATGGACTATCACCTTGTGAGGTGATGTTATTAAATCATGATTTACACGAAAATTATTAATGATATGATTAATATAAATATGCGATATATATTGAAAGAAATTATAATGGAATAATTATATATATATATATATGATTTTCCTTCCATTCAATATATATTATATGAAAATGGAATTGGCATTCTAGCATACGTATGACCTAACGTCTCCATGAACAATTTAAACCAGTAAATATGACACATTTTTTTTATTAATATAAATAAATATATAATGAATATAAATTATACATATATAATGTTTTATTGAATTTAAATGATGAAACCATCATTAATATGAAATAACAAAAAATGATAACCCTAATCTTATACAAAAAATCAAAGTAGATATTACCCAAAATGTAACAATGAAATAAGATTGTTAACAAATGGTTAATAAAAGGCCATAAGAAACATATATAAGGTGTGATATATGTGAATATGGTTCTATAATAGATGTAAACATAACATATATTAATTAACTTATAGGTTTTAATGAGTATAATCCAATTTAATACTTAAGATAAGTGATTTTTTTCTCACCTTTTACATTAATGATACACCATCAATATCCACCACCAATTTCAGATATGTTGTGTATATTCTATGAATGAGTGTACGTTAATATTATTTGAAACAATTTTTTTCTAAGTATCCTTTTTAGGATATCTATTTTATGGGATCTATGGTCTGAAATTAACAAAATCAATAAGAGATTTTAGTCATAATTTTCGTTCTTTAAGACATAAGTTTTGTTTTTCACCATTATTCTATCACGATGTGTATATACAAACACATTAAAATTTATAATCATGTATTTATTTATAAAAATGATATTTTATGTTCCATTGTATGTTCTTCATCCATGGATATTATCATTTAATGTTACAAATATGGTAATGTTTTAATGTTACAATCTCATGAACTATTACAAAATATTATGATGATGTCTCTATTATAGATATTTCATGGTCTACAACACATTAATTGTCATGAAATTTCATTTCCAATGTTATTCATGATATAATAAAACAATAATACCTTTCATTATATCATTTTTATTGAAGATAATTATGAAAACATTATGAAAGTAAAACATTATTTCTCTCTTCAGTCAAAAGTCAATTTTCTATCAAAACCTTGTTTTCTAAAAATGATGAATGGTTATTTTAATATCATTTTCAAGAAAAAGGGTTTTAAAAATGGTTTATGTTTTTAAACATTCATTCATATTATTTTAATATAATTAATTATTCAATTTTTAGGGTTAATTCAAAAAGAAAGTTTTTTCAAAATTTATTATATCTAGAAAGAATTGTTTCAATGAGAAAATGATATTTTTCTTATGAATTTTTTTAAATAGTATTTAATGATTAATTTATCATCAATGGATTTTTTTAAACAAATTAAAATCTTTAAAGGATTTATGTCTTAAAAACAATTTTGTTGGAACTGTTGATTACCTTATGAAATGTTTTATGGTATCATGTAAAATTATTATCAATCTAATATGACATCCATTGATATTTTTTATTCATTATTTGGAATATGATCCAAGGATTATTTTGATATAATATCAAGGAATGTTTTTGGTTTTTATGGAATTATGTTTACGAAACCAATTTCTCTTCCCTGAATCATAGCATGATACAAACTTTTTTGAAACCTACTTCTCTACACGTGTTAAGCTATGATGAAATGATTATGAACCCTGCAAATTTTCAATAGTTTATTTTGTGATGTTTTTATAACCATTTTATTTCTTGGGTAATGATCTAAATAAAGTTTTTTGGTCTTTTTTCCAACATAAATATGGATTTAATTGTGTCATGGTTGGAAACTATATCTCCCCCATTAAATTGGGTAAAGAATTATATATCTCATGTGAAATAAATTCCCTAAATGGGTAGTCTATGACATTTAGTAAGAGAAATTTTTCACTATTATAGTACTGGGAGTGAACTTTAACTATTATTATGTTATACATTAATCTTATTACATGTCAGAATTGTCATTTCTGAATCATATTACATCGTTATAATGTTATAAATGATCTTGATTACATGTTCAAAATGTTTTGAATATACATTACATTAAGGTCCATAATGTAATGTGTGGACATGGTTCCATGTCCATAAGTTTATGTGAGACCCTTATTTCATTTCCTATTCTTAATGAGTCAACTTTTTTCTATTTATACATGTTCATAATGACATAATGTGATGTGTATTCCATAGATTTTATGACATATGCCAATTTTATTCTCAAAATGTCTTATGACAAATTATTTAATCATGATTCATTTCATATTAACTCTCAATATTTATGTTGTGATTAATGATTATGAATAATTATATGAAAATAATTCTTTTCATGTGTTATAATAATTTTATAATACACTTATTCTCATGTTATTCATATTTATATCCCTTTTTTACACATATTAAGCAATTAAGCTCACCCTTTCTTATGATTACTTTCCCCATGTTGTGAATAATTATTTTATGTGTGACATTATTGTAAAGAGAACAAACATGTAATATCATTACATGAAATGTTAAAGATATTTAACAAAGATAGACGATCATATACCATTATTCTAGATAAACTAAACTCTTGTGGTCCTCATGAATGGATAATTTTAATTTGATGAATATTAATAAAAATGATTTTATATAATTTT
This sequence comes from Viscum album, assembly GCA_963277665.1. Classification (NCBI taxonomy): domain Eukaryota; kingdom Viridiplantae; phylum Streptophyta; class Magnoliopsida; order Santalales; family Viscaceae; genus Viscum; species Viscum album. The sequence goes on from OY728119.1 coordinate 1,921,819,145, forward strand.
ATGAAAAGATAAGGTTTTTATATTTAATTTATTATCCGATTCAAAAAATTGGATATAATCTCATATATAATAATCATAACCATGTGAAAAATCATATTGTCGAAGTTTATTCATGTATATTAAATTTTACGCTCTTTAATTATAATCATCCATTATACAATAGTTGTTTTATTATTATTTATTTTAATCAAAAAATATTATTAATGTTGATCATTCTGTAAAAGTTTTATATTTTTTATATCAATCATTATTATATGATGATATCAAAATCCATATATTTTAAAAAAAATACATATTAATTTTTATATTGATACACACATAATATAACACTATAACATCAAGGGGTAGTGCATTTGAAAAATATGGTACATAGAACATTGACATAAAATATGGATACTAAGAGAAAGTTTAAATTCCCTTTAACATGCCATTTTACTCAATTAATCTTCTAATACTTCATGGTTTAACAATGGGAAATACATATGAATTTTATGAGATATAAATCATAGTAAATGAAAAAATAAATAATAACATGTTTAAAGTAATAAATTTATTCCAAGAGTCATATCAAGATGGAATAAAATGGTGAAAATAGTAAAAATGAACATTGAAGCATGATATAAAATGACAACATCATGGAAAAATAAGAATTTGGAAACCATATTAAGCATGATTTAATAAGAATAATTCATGAATACTAATTGAGATATAATAAATTATTGTTAGTAATATTACCTCCCTTGCACCATTTGTGGTATATAATGAGATTAAAACATTAACCAATTCATTTGAGGGGTAAATACTCCCTTACTCAACCATTACATTCATATCATGTACATGAAATAGTTTCCCAAATACGTTATAGAACATATGGGTTTCTTCACCACATTTTATTGAATGATTAAAGAGTGTGGTTTATATAAATGGATGTCTCCAATCAATGAAGGATATAAAAATATATGTGAATTACCAATAGTAGAAATTGGTATGGGTATAAAAAATTCAAATGGTAGGAATGGAAAATTATGGAATAATTTCAGCAGCACAACAAGTGCAGATAAAGAATAATTGATGGATTTAATAACTATTCTATCATGCAGACCCTTCATATTTGGCTATTAAAAATTACTAAAACATTACCCAGTATGTAGCATCCCAGGTAAATAAATAATATGACATTTTCATATAATTGTGAAAATAATAATAATATTACTTTAAATGGGGATTTTATACTCGATGGCGTACCCAATATGCATCAACGAGTATCTTATAAATCTTACATTGCACACTAATAATATAATAATATTATTTTAAATGGTAGTAAACGCCAAGTTGTTGTAATGGCAGGAATGAATAGAACTAACTAAAAATTACTATATATTTTTGTTATATATTTTAACAATTACCCAATAAATTATAGAGGCATAAAATGCGAATGAATACAATTTTATGCATAAATAATCTAATATTCTTTAAAATGTCGATTAACCACCTTTTGATGGAAACCCCTTTTTAAATCTTATTTTTGTCACTTTTATATTTTATATTTGATAAAATAAAATCCTTCTATAAAATCAAGACATCGAAATTTACATTGTTTAAATTTTTGGTATTTTTCTAACAATGTTCATTTTTTAATAAATATTAAAAAATGTTGTATTTTAATTCAAAACCCCTTTTTAATATAATTTATTTAAATGGTTAGATTATCATTTTTGTGGGCTTTAAAGTTTTATTAGAATTTATTTTTACCATTTAATCTAGTGTTGGTCATTAAAATTAATTTCACTTTGAAAATGGAAATAAACAAGTATCAATCTTTTGATAAAATTGTTTCTTAAAAACACGCTATTTGTTTTGACAACGGAAATTATTTTTAAATTAATTACTCTAGTTTCTTTGTTTGGAATTTGGTAAAATGGCTTCCATATTTTGAATCATAAGGTCCAAATTATGTAATTAAGACTCATTAGTTTTTAGACTCTATGAATAGTAATGATGACAATTATCATTAATTATCGTGATTAATTAGTAATCAGATTGTTAAGGGTAATAAAATAATATCATAATAATATAAAATGACCACAACATGTGTCCAAATACTCTTTTTTGAGTCATGGACGACCATGGGATGCATTATACCGAACTTTAGTGCCCATGGAGTCACATGGGTGTGATAGTGACACTTATGACATTATTTTTAAAAAAGAAGATAAATATAACAAATGTTTTCATATCTTAAGTAAAACAATTTTAATTTTGTTTAAATAAATTATATCTTAGACTATAAATAGTAATTGTACATATAAAAATATTTCCTATATTTTGATATTTTTTTATAATTTTTAGACATTAAATAAATAAATTTATTTATGACACCATGATAATGCAGTGATTACCTCATTAATGAATGATTTAAATTAAATGAAACTATAAGGTGAAATATAAGACTTAAACATGTCTAAAACCTATTTTATGGGTGTATCTCGAAGCCGTATAACCGTATCCTCAAAATATATCATTTTGGGACATTTATAATCCGACAATCAATTTATAATAAAGTAACATTTCAAAACATTCCAAAAGTGACCCTCCTCCCTCTTATAAAAAGCCCCCACATCTACCCCCTTACTCACACCTCTCAAGCCCTTGTTTCTTCAAACCTCTTCTCATATTATCACTCCAAATCCCTATCTTACTAATAGAAGTGTCACTTTGTGCAGAAGTATTTCCAAGGAATCCTTTGGCCCAAATCAAAGAGTTACCTGATTTACAGGTAATGTATTCTCTCGTGTTTCTTTCTTATATTTTCCTTCTTCACTCTCCACTATCATATTATTATTTTATCCCATAACAACACCAATATCCTTTATATACTAGGAGGTTTTTATGATAAGTATTCTACCTACACTTACACACACCTCCGTTTAATGGTTAAAGAACATACTGTTTCTGTGCGTGGCGAATTACTGTCTCACAAAACGATGATTGTTCAATATTCTTTTAACACCGTTCCTGGTAGCCATTATGATGTCACTATATTTATATATTATATATATGGTTTTTATTTTCTTTATATGCTTCTCAATTTTATTTTTGATTCACATAGTTATGATTTTCATGTTGTGGAACTGCGATAATTTCATCTCAGGAAGTGTGGACTACCGCCCCCTCAAGTGATGTGACTCGTTCATGACAAACATGGAATTTATAAAGAATTTAGTTAATGAACTTATGTTACCTATATAAAATATATATTATACTAGAATTATAATATATATATATTTATCATTTAGTTTTAATTAATTTAATGTGATAAAGAAATGAAAGTAGCGTTCATGTGTATGTACGACCTCCCGTCTCCATGAATGGTTCATTTACTTTTTTATCTCAAAATGTTATGGAATAATATAAAATGAATATATAATGGATATATATGATATTTAAATTAATAATACCATTCTGGAGATGATGTACTTATAACTACATGGACAATTCTCTTCAAACAACATTATTTTTGACTCATATACCGAACATCAACAAAACGTATGATATGTACTCAAATAATTAACTAATTATTATAACATGATAATATGTGATATTAATTGAATAATAAAAATTAATGGAAGTCCTTAATAAATTATAAATCAACCAAGTATTATTATTCAGTAATATAATGAAACGAACAAGACAAGTCGAACTTGAGGTAATGGATTCCTTATCTCACTTTTAATTCCGAGAGATTTCCATTGTTCACCACTTATTTGTTGAATAGGGTGTATTGTGTACTTCAATTTCATATATATTATCATGATTCTCTTTATATTCATGGTATTATGTGATTCATATGGATTTTATTATCTTCTGGTGATACAACTCGATTGATTTCAACGAGGTCAAGGGTTTTAATCTCACTTTTTATTCCTGTGAGATTCATGCTACATTAGACACTATTTACTTTTGTGTGGTGTATTTACATCCCATGATTGTATTATTTGTGTAATAAAATTTAATTTATGGTTATTTATATCTTCATTGTATGATCCTTCTTTAATGGGGTGTATGTTTTGAATGTAACCAAAATCGGTAAGGGAACCTTTCACCCTCCTCTTTTTAAAATACTTCTTTTTGTTAGGTATTTAAATTTACATCTTCTTATGTTGGTATATGTTCTTATATATCCTTATTTCTATAAATTTTATCTCCAAGTTTTGAGATACCCTTTTTATCTCTCATGAACTTATTTTCTGAATTTTAATTTGATGACATTAGGGTGTCAAATTTCAGTAAGGGAACTTCATAACCCAATTTCAATTCTTTGATTTAAACCTCTACTTATTGATTATGTCATGATATGAATATGTTTGGATGACCTCTGATTGTTTTACAATTAATATACACTTATATTGGGTGTATTTTTATTTTTCACGCATAATTATTTAATTGATTTATCCTTAGTCCTAGGATACCGTCTTTGTACTAGACATCGTCTCAATATCCTTTCATTGAGGAATCCTTTGATTTCTACAAGGCTGTATATTATATGGTGTATAAAACCTTTTTGAATATTTATTTCATTCAAAGGGAATATTTTTACATGAAGCATTTTATTAAATGACAAAATGAATGCTTTTTTGTCTTACGTATACAGCGACAACTACTTCTTTGCCACCGTGACCATTATTTGTGTTTCGACTTCCTCTACAAGACATAACTTTTTTTAAATGAAAAATAAATACCATGTTTTACATTTATTTTATTTTGGTATTGAAAATGGTCTTGATAATATTTTGATTATATCAATGTGTTGTATTGATATCTTGTTATTGAAATGTAGAAATGTTTTGTTACCACTATGCATGTTTTATGTGATGTCATTATATTATGGTTCTTGGGAATTGTTTATGAAGTCACATGGTTCTGTGATAAACTAAGGGCGGGTGATCCTGGGATAGTTCTCTAATGAATTGGTTAATGCAAAGGATTTAAAATATATGGTTTCTCGGAAGATATTTATGGAATATACTATGATGGGTATTCCAAACGTAACCATGAGGGTTACTCTCTACTTAAGAATGTTCTAAATTCCACTACTTAACTTTATGTTTTATGATTTCTATGAGTTATTAATAAATCTTAGGATTTCATGAGGTATGTTAAAAATATTCTGTTATGTATATATTGGTGATCTAATGTTTTATTTCCTTGTTTTCTAACCCTTACTATGCTTTTTATTCTCATCCCATGTTTTTTGAAATGTTTTTCACAGGACATAAAGTGGAATAGGGTCAAATATGTGATAAAGGAAAGACAGGCTATCAAAAACATGGAACTAGTCATGTTTCTTTTTTAAGAGTTTTTATTTTATGAAAAAAGTGGAAACTGAGTAGAAGTGTCTACTTTATAATCATTTGAGTTTTAATAGTTATGTCCTAATTCTCTAAAACTCTAAACCTGAATTGATCCTAAATTTAAATTATTCATTTAATTAAAGGCTATGTAATGTTTTAAGGTTGGGTCCTTATAGTTGGTATTAGAGGGAGGTTTAGATAACTTTAGGGGTTAGGGTATTCTTTAAGCTTAAGTGACATTACCATAATGGTTTGGATTTCAGAAAGATTCATAGTTTTTTAGATAAAGTGAATGAGTTTAAGATAACAAGAATAATTATATCTCATTATTATATGATGATTTTACTAATATAATCAGAATGGCCTTTTTTGTTTTATTAAATTGATGGATCTAGCAGGCACCAATGTAACAGTGGATGTGATGAAAACTATGATGGTTTTATGAACGAAAAACTGAATGATATGGGAGATATAATGAGAACTCTTGTGGTTATTCCCAAACAACTTTTTGGAGTCATGATTGACCACCTGGACCTTAGTGATTTTTATAAGGAATCATATATGCAAGAAAAAAATCTCTACAGATGTTCAGGTAATAATCATAAAGGTATGTATGTTCAAGAACCTATGTGTCAAAGATGTGGAACGAAACACATAGGAAAATGTTTCAATGGGACAGAAAGATGCTATAGATGTGGAAATGAAGGTTATAAAGGAAGAACCATCCATGGAAAAAGGAAGCATCTAATTGACTCTTGGAAAGGGAAAGAAGTCCATTACGAGGGATCAATTGAATGTTTTAAATGTGGTGGGCATGGTCATTATTCAAACACTTGTCCAATGATTAAGTTTCAGGAATGGGATCACCAGTATCGTACAAATATTTTTTTACCAATGCCTAATTCTATTCCAATTGAGGATGAAGAAACGGACAATGACCAATGAAATGTATGGATTATTTCTTAAAAAATGGTTTCCTATTTTTGAAATATTAGGATATGATTCATTATTTTGTTTGTAGGAAAGAAGTATTTCAGGATATGTTGGAAAGTAATGGATAATGGATCATGAATAAGGTTAAAAGAGTAAGAAGTCAATATATAAGGGAATCAAGAGTTATGGTAGATTTTAGGATGGTGAAATTCTAAAAAGTATTAAGGCACTTTTGATGATGGGGTTACATTAGAAGACTTATTACAGTATGTGTAACCATGATGTTTGATATATGGAAATTTTATTCATGGAATAACTATCTTTTCTTTGGTGGATATAGTATTAACGACCCATTTTGGTTTATATGATCCTTGAATTTGAGGTAATTACCGGTTAATACATTTTGGGATGCAAAATGAAAGTTACTAGATTACCTTTTTGGATAAAATGTGTTATGGTTATTTTTGATGAATTTATCCCGTTTTGGGAATGTTATAAAATTATATAGTTTTTTTAAAAGAGACAACATGAAAACCATGTGACAACCCGTCGTGTTAGGAAAAGCTGTGGGAATCGATAACACAACCAAAGTGGGACTGGTATTTATCACCTACTACTGGACTACGTAAAGTCCCTGGTCTGTATGACTTATTCTTTTTTGTTAGAAGATTTTATGAATCAAGAATAAGTTGATTTTGGGTTATATATAGAAATGATTAACCTATCATGGAGGATATGTGATTAGGTTAATCCGTTTTCAATATGTGAATTTAAGAGTAACTAATTTTATTTGGAGAGAAATGTTAAGATTTATCTTGGAAGACTATGTGAATAAATCCTTCAGTGATTTGGGTTTCAATCTTAGTTTGGATTAATTTGAAGAATTTTATGGATAGATATTTATTTAAGGGTCTTTCTTGATGATTGGTTTCTTTTGGATGAATTTTGGAGATTAAGAGAAGTATTTCTTTTAAAAAAGGTGTATCTTTTTTTGGGATTATGTGATTCTCTTGATGTTGATTTTAGCTCACTTAATGCAAACAAGTCATCCAGAATACTCATCATTAGGAGAAAATATGAGTTTGTGTTATAAATCTAGTAAAAGATTGAGTCTACATGACAAGTAAGTATGTTTCCTTATATTTTAGTTATGATAATTAATAAACTTCTCAATGAAAAGTAACATAAAACAAAAAATGTTGTCTTTTAAATTTTCCTACTGGGAATCAAATACCGTTTAATCCATCACTAGTTTCTGATTTTCTAGTGTTTAACCTTTTCCTAGACATATTTTCTATCACTCTCCAGCAGAATATGACCCTTTTTTTCTCTTCCATATCCATGTTTTCCTACATGGAATCCTAGTATGGGTTAACTCGGGTGACCTTTTTACTTCTCTTTCATTCTTTTAAAGTGATAGTTTTACGAACTCTTTTTCCGATGTGGGACTTTCAATGATGTTTCTGAGCCCAATTTTAAAATTTCGAGAACACATTTCCCAAAAGGGGGGAAGGATGTAACATGTCAGGTAAATAAAGAATATGAAATTTTCATATATTTTTTAATAAAATATTAATATTACTTTAATGGGGATGCTATGTTCGATGGTGTACCCAATACACAATAAAGAGTTTCTTTAAAATATTATGTTGCACACTAATAATATAACAATATTATTTAAAATGGGAGTAAACGCCTATGCATTGTAATGGAAGGAAGGAGTAGAATAACTAAAAAATAATTATATATGTTTGTTAACTATTTTAACAATTACCCAATAAATTATGGGGGCTTAAAATGCGAATGAATCCAATTTCAAGAATAAATATTCTAATATTCTTTAAAAGGTCGATTAACCGCATTTTGATGGAAAATATTTTTAAATATAACTTTTGTCACTTTTATATGTTACATTTTACAATATAAAATCCTTCTTTATAATCAAGACATAAAAATTTACTTTGGGTAAATTTTTCGTATTTTTTCGATAAAGTTCAATTTTTAATGAATAGTGAAAAATGCTGCATTTTAATTCAAAATCCCTTTTTACTCTAATTTATTTATATGGTCATATTATCTTTTTAATGGGTTTTAAATTTTAATTAGAATATATTTTTACAATTTAATCCAGTGTTTATAATAATAATTAATTTCACTTTGAAAATTGTCGTAAACAAGTATGAATCTTTTGATAGAAATAGTTTCGTAAAAACACTCTATTTGTTTTGACAACGAGAATTATTTTTTAATTAATTAATGCAATTTTTTTGTTTTAAATTTGGTTAAATGTATTTCATATTTGGAATCATAATGTCTAAATTATGTAATTAATACTCTTTTGTTTTTTGACAATATGAATAGTAACAATGACAATTATCTTAAATTATCGTGATTAATTAGTAATCAGGTAGTAAAGGGTAATAATATAATATCATAATAATATAAAATGACCCCTAAATGTGTCAAAATACACATTATTGAGTCATGGAAGACCATGGGAAGATTTATAGCAAACTCAAGGGCCCATGGAGTCACATGGGTGTGATAGTGACATTTATGACATTATTTTTAAAAATAAGAGAAATATAACAAAGGTTTGTGTATCATAAGTAAAAAAAATTTAATTTTGTTTACATAAATTATCTCTTAGACTATAATTATTAATTGGGAAGTTAAAAATATTTCCTACATCATGGTACTTTTTTTATTTTGAGACATTAAATAAATTTATTTATTTATGCCACCATGATGATGTAGTGATTACCACATTAATGAATGATTTAAATTAAATGAAAATATAAGGTAAAATATAAGACCTAAACTTGTCTAAAACCTATTTTATGGGTTTATTTCTAACCCTTATCACCTTAACCTCAAAATAAATCATTACAGGACCCTTAAAATCCAAAAATCACCTTATAATAAAGTAACATTTCAAGACTTTTGAAAAGTGACCCTCCTCCCTCTTATAAAAGGACCCCACCTCTACCCCCTTACTCCAAAATATTATGCCCCTTTCTCATACAAAATATTCTCATATTATCACTACACATCCCTTAATTACTCCTAGATGTCCCACATTGGGGAAATGCCTTTCCAAGGAATCCTTTGGCTCATATCAAAAAGAGTTACTCGATTTAGAGGCAATGTATTCTCTCGAGATTCTTTCTTTAATTTTCCTTCATTACACAACACTATATTATTATTATTTTATCCCATAATTAATCAAGTATCCTCAATGTGCTACGATGTTTTTATGATAAGGATTCTACCTGCACTTACACACACCTCTGTCTAATGGTTAAAAACATACTGTTTCTTTGGGTGGCGAATTACTACCTCACGAAACGATGATTGCTCAATATTATTTCAACACTATTCATGGTGTCCATTATGATGTAACTGTATTTATATATGATATATATAGTATTTTTTTTCTATATTCTTCTGAATTATATTTTTAATTCAAATTGTTATGCTTTTCATTTTGTGAAACTGCGATAATTTCATCTGAGGAACTGTGGACTACCTCCTCCTCAAGTGATGAGACTCATTAATTCCAAACATAAAATTTATAAATAATGTAATTAATGAACTTATGTTACCTATATATATATATATTATATTAGGATTATAATATATATATGTCTCATTTAGTTGTAATTCCTTTAATATGACAAAGAAATGAAAGCAGTGTTCATGCGTGCGTACGGCCTACCGTCTCCATGAACGGTGAATTTCATTTTTTATCTCCAAATGTTATATAAATAGTATAAAATGAATATATACTATATATTAATGATACTTAAATCATTAATACCATTCTTTAGATGATGTAATTATTACTACATGGACATTTCACTTCAAACAAGTTCATTTTTGACTCATTTACCGAACATCGACAAAACGTATGATATGAACTCACATAATTAACTATTTATTATAACCTGATAATATGTGATATGAATTAAATAATAAACATTATAGTAAGTCCTTATGAAATTATAAATTTACCAAGATTTATTATCTAGGAATAAAAAGAACTGAACAGGACAAGTCAGATTTGAGGTAAGGTATTTCTTATCTCACATTTAATTCTGTGAGATTTCCATTGTTCACCACTTATTTGTTTCATGTGGTGAATTGATTACTAAAATTTCATATATATTATCATTAGTCTACTTATATTAATGGTATTATATCATTCATTTTGTTTTTATTATCTATTGGTCATACGACTCGATTGATTTCAACGAGGTAATTGGTTTTTATCTAACTTTTTATTCCCGTGAGATTCATGCTACATTTACCACTATTTCCATTTATGTGGTGTATATACTTACCATGATTGTATTATTTTTGTAATATAATATAATTTATGGGTATTTACATCTTCATTTTATGATCCTTCTTTCATGGGGTGTACGTTTTGAAAGTTACCTGAATCGGTAAGGGAACCTTTCACCCTCTTCTTTTTAAAAGACATCTTTTTGTTAGGTCTTTTAATTAACATATAATTATGTTGGGATATGTTCATATATATCCTATTTCTATAAATTTTATGTCCAAATGATGAGTTACCCTTTTTATCTCACATCAACTCATTTTCATAATTTTAAAGTGACGCCATTAGGCTGTCAAATTTCTGTAAGGGAACTTCTTAACACAATTACAATTCTTTGGGTTAAACCTCTACTTCTAGATTATGTCATACGATGAATATGTGTTGATTACCTATGATTGTTTTACACTTAATATCCACTTATATTTTGTGTATATATATTTTTCACACATAATTATGTAATTTATTTATCCTTAATCTAAGGATATCATCTTTGTACGGGACATCGTCTCAATCTCTTTTCATTGAGGAATATTTTGATTTCTATGTGACATTATTTTATACGGTTTATAATAACATTTTGACTTCTCATTTCATTCAAAATTAATCTTTTTTACAGGAATCATTTTAATAAATGACAAAAAGAATGTTTATTTTTGTCTTACATATGCAGCGACAATGACTTCTCTTCTGTCGTGACCATTATTTGAGTTTCGGGATTATCTACAAGCCATCACCTTTTTTAAAATGAAAGATAAATACCATGTATTAAATTTATTTTATTTTTGTATTGAAAATGGTTTTGATAGTGTTGTGATTATATAAGTGTGTTGTATTGATATCTTGTGATTGAAATGTGGAAATTTTATGTTTCCTTTATATATGTTTTATGTGATACGATTATATTTTGGTTCTTGGGAATTGTTTATCATGTCGGGTGGTTCCTTGATAAAATAAGGGCGGGTGAGGCTGAGATAGATCTCCCATGCATTGGGTAACACAAATGAATTAAACTCTATGGTTTCTCCAATGATATATAGGGAATATATTTTGATGGGTATTCCAAACGTAACCTTGATGGTTACTCCCTATGTAAGAATGTTATGAATGCCTCATGTTACCTTTATGTCATATGATTTCTATGAGTTATTAATAAATATTACGATTTCATGAGGTATGTTAAAAAGCTTTTGTTATGTATATATTTATGATTTAATGTTTTCTTTCCTTGTTTTATAACCCTTACTAAGCTTTTTATGCTCATCCCATGTTTTTTGAAATATTTTTCACAATACATAAAGTGGAATAGGGTCAAGGATGGGATCAGGGAAGGAGGTGTTGTCTAAACCATGTAACTAGTCCTGTTTCTTTTTTAAGAGTTTTTATTTTATGAAACAAAATGGAAACTGGGTAGAAGTGTCTACTTTATAATCTTTTGAGCTGTAATAGAAATGTCCTAATTCTCTAAAACTCTAAACCTGAAAAGATCCTCAATGTGAATTATTCATTTAATTCAAGATTATGTAATGTTTTAAGGCCGGGTCCTTATACAATATCTAATTATTTCTAGATAATTATTCATAACATTTAGGTAAGCATCATATCTTGATCAGATACAATAATGAGTGGCACACTATGTAGTATTAGGGAGTTGTTCATGAGGGAAGTCATCCATCAAAGTCGTGAAATATGTCAACTTTATAAAGCAATTGACTACCAATTATATGTAATTATTTCCATTAATTGTTTTAGGGTATCATATAATGAAATCCATGGTATTGATTTCCCATTTCTATATTGTTACGTGAGATGGTCGCAAAATATATGTTTAATTATATCATTCCAATATAGACATTCCTTATACCATGAAATTTTATACAAATTTTACAATATCCCTCTTTGTTTTATCCACCATATCTTTTGATTCTGATCATAATACATCTTAGTGTTTTTTAGATAAATAGTAAATAATGAACTATGTGCTTCTTCAAGATGATTCTTCTTTAACTCTGATTTTAATGGACAAATTTCCAGAATCAAACCCATATAACTCTTTCTTTATATAAAATGAACTTCGGAAAATTCAATGCCTTCTTCTATTGATCATCATCTAATTTTTTTTCTCTATTATACAGTTAAGAAATTATTTTAGTGGGATTATTGGAGAATGGTCAGATGAAGTCCCTTTAATGATTTTCATGTAAATATTTTTTCATATAGATGAATATTAGATCACCTAAATTCCTCATCATGGATATGGTTTCATGAACCATTATACACAAAACATATATCTCCTTGTTCTCCGTTCCATTATCATAATGCATTGACCAATCATAATCCTTTATTATCCTTAACAATTATGTTTGGTCAATATTAAAGCACCATTTCTGGGAATATATAATTTGGATTTTTATAATATGTATATATGTCACAATTCACTCCATTGAGAAAATGTTTCCTAATATTCATTCAGAGGACCACTAAAGAAAATTCTTGATCATGTGATGGGTAGTTCTTCCCATGGACCATTGATTTTCAAGAGGTATAGGATATAAAATTTTCATCTTAAATGAGTAAATACAAAATCCCATTATGAATGCATCACTATATGTCAAAAATCATATCCCCTTGGATAGTAATTTTAGCATAAGTTCAGTGATTAGCATATTTTTTAAATCATTAATTCTCTCTTCACATTCATCTTTCCCAAAAATATTCAATAACATCTCAGTTATCTTTTTTAGCGGGTTTGATAAATGGGAGACGTTTATGTCACGACCCGTCCTTGGGGCTCGTTCCGTGACTTCTCAAAGCCCACCTTCCATAGGCCAGGGGATGGTGACTAGCACCAAAGGCGTAAATCCCGATAAATGTGAAGGCATTATCTTTATATAAGTAAAGAAACACAACAAAGTACGCAAGCTGAAGTAAACACTATGTAAACTGGGTACAAAAGTATGTGCTGAAAATTAAATGGGCTAGAATAGAAACTCAATTGAAAGTACAGTACACTTGAAATGAATGTACAGCAGTAGTAATGGAAATTAGAAACCACCGAGTCGTCCTCTTGCTATCCCACAAGAAGGGTGGGTACAGATGGTCTCGTCAGCTCCTCGGGTCCGGTCGTCCGCTCCGTGTACATCCTGCCTTTTAGTCCACCTCTGGGTACCGTCCCGCTCTACAAGCCTCAACCACGATCAATGTTATCCATCGTCTACTACCAACACAACGTAGTGCAGGCAATGCCCGTGCAGGGGTGAGTATACGATACTCAGTAGGGACCCCAAGACCCCCAAAGGTCTCCCAGAATTCACAATGGATAAACCACAAAGTAAAGATACAAACATGAGGTATTAACCAACTCTACTTAAGTATATGCCCATACATATATGTAAGTCATCAATTCCAGTTCGGATCCAACTCACGAGCCCAAGTACAACCGAGTCCACACAGGAAAGAAAACCCAATCCAAATAGGAATGCAAGTCAATCATATCGATGATAATGATAGAAAATCACGACTCAACTCACTCAGGTATACTACTCGCGAAGAGGGGTGGAGATGATAGATGTATCCTTTGAATCTTCTCCCCTACTGAACCCACGTAGGATCCAAGTACAGAAGTCGTCGCTACCGAACCCACGTAGGATCCTAGTTCAGTAACCATTATTTTCGAACCCACGTAAGATCCATGTACAGTCTTCCTCACTTCCGAAACCACGTAGGATCCAAGTACAGTCATCACCATCATCGAACCCACGGAGGATCCCAACACGATAGTCGTTGCTGTCGCTGACAGCTCTAGGGTTCCCACACACAACATACTCGATTCTAGGAGGGTCCTCTCCTTGAGTAAAAATGGGTGGATACATCAACCATCTCGAAGAACAGAGATGATGTATCCAAATGGTCCATCCCATGTCATAGGGGAAAACCAAGCTGAACGTGCCCAAGTCACGGAGAAAAATACAACCAATCCATTTTCCTAAAGTACACAGTTTGTAGTTAAGCAATACATGTCGTGTCCTCAGACACCGGGTACTTCCTGTGTGAAACGGCCCATGTCATGGGGCTGGTCGTGTAAAAAGTAAGTACATGGCATGTGGTATGGTTACATGCCATGTCATCAGTCAACAGGTATTGTCTATGTACCACAGCTCGTGTCGAAGGGCTATTCGTGTAAAAAGTAAGTACACTTCATGTCGTATGGATACACGCCATGTTTAAACTTCTGGGTTCGGCTTGTTGTACGCTGGCCATGCCTGGCCGTGTGGTGGAGTAAATGCTCATGTACTCCACCCCGTGTCCGTGTATTCCTGGAATACACGCTGAGTCATCACAAAGCTAATTCTGCCATGGTGAAGGTAGTACATGCCGTGCCTCTTGGATGTGTGGTTCTGCCAGTGTCCGTGTATCTCCCAAATTACACACTGAGCCTCGCGAAGCCACTTCTTCCTTTCTATGAAATGAATACACATCATGTTACATGGTCATGTATTGTTGTCTCTGTCCGTGTATTTTCCCTGAATACACAAAAATCAATCGATGCCTCCTCGGACAAACAGTGTGGAGAGTACACGCCGTGTTTCTAGAGTCACACGTCGTTTGTTACATTTCTATCATCTGAAATGGAAGCCACAACACGCTTGTACTACAAGGTGTGTGCTTCTGGTGGACATGTTGTGTATTCTAAAATTTTCTAGAAACGACTCCTCTGACCAGCATGCCTCCCGAGGTGTCCTTTCTTCATTCGGATGATCTGATTTCTACAAAACATATTCTTCTAGGTCTCCCCAATTCGCTGAGGCTGTTTACAATGTTTTCGAGCCTCTGATCGGCTCCAAAAACATAACTTGATTCACCGCTCAAGAACGCTTTAATAACTCTACAAAATCACAAGAATGACAGAGGAATCAGTCTATGTTGGTTTGGTTCTGTCCCATCCGCATTAGTACGATAACAAGTTTTTTAAGAGGAAAAAAACATGGAAGGAAAACCAAATCATTAACCAATACAAAACATACCCCTACCTCAATAAAAGATGACGTTTTACGGCGACGCAGAAGATGGCATCGCAGGGTGAGGTTTCGAAGACAGCTTTGGCGTGCATCCAAAGAGGGGATAGTGTCTCACACTAGCTGCATATAGAAGAAGGTATGGCATGTTGTCTCTCCTTGTGGCGACGGTGTTCTTCGTCGAAGGGTGACATTCTTCACGGGAGGATGATGTTCTTCCAAGAGAGAATAGAGCTCTCTTCCAAAGTCTTCACACAACAAGATTACCCCAAAATAAAATAAGTCTCACCATATATTATTAATTCAATCCATGCATTTCAAATTACAAAATTCAAAACAAAATCACTTTATTAATTAAAAATGAGTTGTCTAATTAATTTGGTGTTATGTTGGCATGTTTAATGACAGAGAGAGAGAGGCGTTACTCACATTAAGGTGGGAGTTAGGGAGTAAGGGAATGTGAAGGGTTGGGATCGTGTGGGCCCCACCCCACCTTTATCCTCTCATGGGTAGTTAGAATCTATTGGACCCCACCCAAACTCCAACACCAAGGATCTAACCACATATAAAAAGAAATAAAATTGTAACAAATATTTATTATACTTTTTATTTAATCCAAAATTTTTATTAACTCATCCTAAGTAGACAAATCATTGGTAAAGGTCCTCTTAGGCAATTACCTGTGTTGCGGTTCCATCGATGCCATCAGATTTCAATTCCGAGCACCACATCAAAAGATAGAAAAACCCGCTCGTTAATTCACTGAACGTACTCGATCTAATCTTCAGAAATTGATTCCGGGCACACTGGGCCTCAGAATCATGTGTCGTCAGAAACTACATACTCATAAAATCCCAAATAATTTATGAAAAAATTATCCTTGAAATTTACGGGCCTTTACATTACTCCCACCTCAGAGCTTTACGTCCCTGTAAAGCTACATTGTAAACTAGGGAATCAAATGAGTATATTGTGCATGCATTTAAGCCTCCCACTCCCATGTTCTCTCCTGGAGGATCCCGTGCTGCCACCTGATGCGCAACAGAGGAATCAACCATCCACATAGGACCCACTCCTGTCGATCCTCAATCTCTACCGGGACCTCAAAAAAGTCACCCCATCATCGATGTCCAGCTCCCCGTGTTCAATGATATGTGTCGGGTCATGCACGTAGCTCCTCGGTTGTGATATGTGGAAAACATCATGCACCTAGTGCAACTTAGGTGGAAGAGCCAGGCGATAAGTCACCTCACATATCCTGCTGAGAACCTAGAATGGTCTGATAATGTGCGGAGATAACTTGCCACTAAGAACAAATCTCCGTAATCCACATCGAGGTGAGAACTATAAGAAAACGTTGTCTCCATCCTCGAACTCTAGTGGTCTCCGCCTCCTGTCAGCATAGGACTTCTGTCAGCTCTGGGCAGTCCTCATCTGCTCCTGGATGATCTGCACCTTCTCTGTTGTGGCCCGGACCATCTCGGGTCCTACAAGTGCTGACTCCCCAGGGTCTGTCCAATACAGAGGTGATCTGTAAGGTCGGTCGTACAATGCCTCTTATGGTTCCATCCCGATGGTGGAGTGGTGGATGTTGTTGTACGCAAACTCCACCAAAGTTAGCTGATCCTCCCACTTGTGACCAAATTCGAGGACACATGCACATAGCATGTCCTCGAGATTCTGAATGGTCCTCTCTATCTGACCAACTGTCTGAGGGTGAAAAGCGGTGCTCAGGTGTAGTTGCATCCCAAATTCCTCCTACAACCCCTTCCAAAGTTGAGAAGTAAAGTGAGTGTCTCCATCAGAGAAGATTGACGATGTCACACCATGAAGCCGTATGATATCCTGAATGTAAAGGCGTCCCAATCTCTCCATTGAGCCCTGCTATTTGATAGGTACGAAGTGGGATAACATGGTGAGTCGGTCTATGATCTCCTAGATGGAGTCATGTCCTCTAGAAGTACGTGGATGTCCCATCAAGAAATCCATATATATCTCGTCCCACTTCCACTCCGGGACCTCTAATGGATGTATTAAGCCTACTGGTTCCTGGTGCTCTGCCTTCACCTACTAGTAGGTGAGGCATCGTGAAACGAACTCTACAATAGCCTTCTACATACCTGGCCACCAGTTATGTCGTCTGAGATCCGGGTACATCTTTGCTACTCCAGGATGTACCACTAGAGGGGAAGTGTGAAACTCCCTCACCACCTCCTCCCGTAATCCAGTTGGTACCATGGTACATCACCTGAAAAGGATGATGTGCTCTCCTCCTACAGAAAATCTATTAGGTGCCTATCCTGAGGATATCTATTCACGTCGCATCTCACAGTCAACATCCCCACGTTGTGCCTCTATGACCCGATGAAGTTGTGGAGGAGTGACTGTGAGTGACTGTAGAAAAGGATTCTTGATATCTATCCACGAAGGATATCTATAAATTGGGTAACGACTCTGTGTGCTCTCCAAGTAGCTGAATGCCTGACCTCATGCTGAGAGAATCATCTACTACGTTCCCCTTCCAAGGAGTATAGACTATCTCAAAGTCATAGTCCTGGAGGAACTCAAGTCATCGCCATTGTCTCAGGTTCAGGTCCTTATGCGAGAAGATGTACTTAAGACTCTGATGGTCAGAGTAGACTATAAAGCGCTCTCCCATCAGATAGTGCCGCCACATATTCAGGGTGAAGACCACTGCTGCTAACTCGCAGTCATGGGTAGCATAGTCCTGAGCATGCTACCTCAACTGTCGTGATCCATATGCGATCACTGCTTGCTTCTGTAGCAGGACACACCCGAGTCGGGTCCTTGATGCATCGCAGTAAACTACATACCCTACTCCCTCCTCTGGTAGCCTCAATCTGGGTGCACTTGTCAATCTTTGTCTCAGCTCCTAGAAGCTCAACTGACATCTATAGACCACACGAAGGGTTTAATCTTCTTCATCATAGCTAAAAGTGGTGCAGCAACTCTGGAGAAGTCTGGCACAAATCTCTGATAGTACCCAGCCAGACCTAGGAAACTCCGCACCTCCGTCACACTCCTGGGTGGATCCCAAGCTATCACTTCCTCAATCTTCGCAGGGTCCACCGCAACACCCGCCTCAGAGATAACGTGTCCCAATAAGTGGAACTCTATAATATAGAACTGAAACATTGAGAGCTTACCGTAAAGCTGGTGCTCTCGGAGTGTGTCCAGTACAACCCGCAAGTGGTAGGCGTGCTCCTCCTCAGTAGTCGAGTAAATCAATATGTCATCGATGAAGACTACGAAAAATCGATCGAGGTAAGAATGGAAGATCCTATTCATGAAACAAATGAACACATCCAGAGTATTGGTTATGACGAAATCAATAACCAAGAACTCATAGTGTCCATACCGACACCTGAAGGCTGTCTTCTGCACATCCTCATCTCGAACTCTGAGCTGATGATTGCCTGACCTGAGGTCTATCTTCGAGAACCATCGTGCTCCATTGAGCTGATGAAAGTGGTAGTCAATATTTGTAAGTGGATACTTGTTTTTCAAAGTCACCTGATTTAGGTGACGATAGTCTACACACAGTCTCAAGCTTTAGTCCGCCTTCTTGGCGAACAAAATCGGGGAAGCTCAGGGTGAAACACTGGTTCGGATGAATCCCTTGCCCTGCAAGTCCTCCAGTTGTACCCGTAGCTCTCGAATCTCAGCGGGATCCATCCAATATGATGTAGTAGATATCGGGGAGGTACCGTGGTATAGGTCAATATAGAAGTCTACTTCTCTGCGAGGAGGTAGTCCTGGAACGTCGTCAGGAGAAAAGAACGCATACTGATCCACCACAACAGGAAAACTCAGACTCCGTACATCAACTGCTCCTAGGATGATACTAGCCAACTGATGAGTGATTAAATTTCATCTCATCTAAGTATGTCTATCATGTGCTTTAAAGGATCCCTTCTTGCTGGTGACGGAAAACCTACTCCCATCTGTGCAGACACACCACACTTTGCGCCTAATACAGTCAATCTGAGCATGGACCGTAGATAACCAATCCATGTGCAAGATGATTTCGTAAGGCCTCGATGCCACTACAAGATGATCCCAGCCGAAGATCTCACCTCCTAGAGTAAGCACACACTACTGGTACCAGTGCGTAATCGTCGATTCTACTCCCATAGGAGTCTCTAGCCGTAAGGATCGAGCCAACGGCTCTGTCAGAATCTCCGAGCTCCGAACAAGGGCATAAAAAATAAAATAATGACTAGATCCTATGACTATAATAACTATATAAAGGGTGGAGTAGACAAAAATGCTACCTTGAATCATCTCAGGTGCACCATGGTCATAGGCCTCCACTGCCTGAAGCTGAGCCTGCCTCTGCCCGCCAGCTCCCTGTGGTCTGGGTGGCCCTCCAGGTGGTGGTGGTGGTGGTAATGCCTCAAAGCGTCGTCCAGCACCTACTGCCTAGACAAATCCTCCAACTCATCCTCCGGCTCCCTGCGGACCACCATGGTCGAACCTCTACCTCTACCTGGGTGGTGCCTCAACCGTCTAATGCTCCTATGCATGGATGGTCGGGCAGTCATGATCCATGTGGCCCTTCCCACCACATGCATTGCTCTGTCTGCCTCTCGTATGACTCGCTATACTGTGTGTACCCCGCACCTCTGAACCAGTATCCTGAGGTCATCCACTTGATGGTCTGGTCCGCTTGGCCCTCTGCGACATCTATCTACTACCGGCTGCAGAAGACTCCGCTACGTGCCACCCTGCGGTAGGTCTCGATACTAGTGAAGGCTCAGCAAGAAAGCAGTCCACAATAAGGGCTCGCTCCAGTACTCCTTCCTGCGTCGGAATGTTGAGGGAGATCATCGAAGCCCTGATCTCATGCCCTAGTCCATGCTCGTAGGTCGGGCACTAGAAGAATGGGTCATGTACCTTGTCCGCGGAGTAGCGCGAGAGGTCGGTAAATCTCTCCGAGTACTGGGCTACTGTCATGCTTCCCTAAAACTACTATAGTAACTCCTGGATGCGCACCGCATGGAGGGTGGCTGTAATAAACTCCGATAAAAAGAGACTCTCGAAGTTCGTCCATAGATGAGGTGCAGAGTCGTGCACTTGGAGCATCAAGCTCCACCATCTACCTGCTATTGTATGCAGGAGACTCGCCGCAATGACCACCATGTGGTCAGCCGGTGTCCCTACTAATCTAAAGACTCGGACAACAGACTCCAGCCAGTCCTTGGCTGCCTGAGGTCCCGTCTGCCCACGGAACCTAGGTGACCCTTGATGTTGAAACTCATTCAGTGCACTCAGGCGACGTGCACTCTCAGCTACTGGGGCTGGTGGCATCGGTGGCTCAGCGGGTAGAGGTACCGCCTGTGCCTCGACTGTAATGGGGCCCTACACTGAGGCCTCGTCGCTCAGTGGGTTTTCATCTCTCACAAAGCTCAGAACCCTAGCTGGCTGCCATAGTGGGGCCATCCTGAAAGAAAGAGGTGTGCCACGGTTAATACAGTATACCTGGTGAGCTGACACAAAGTAATCACAAAGAAAACTATTGAAACACACATGCAATCAGTGTTTTTGAGCACTGAGTTGGAAATCAGAAGTCATGGTTCTGGTGTATGGATACATCAGCCACCGCACCAACACTGTACTCCATGGACTGATAACCACACTCAATATGCTTAACACTATTTCTTCACATAAATTAATTATCAATGTCCTATGTTTTCTGGTAGAACCGGTTCCTATGATACCAATTTGTCACGACTCGTCCTCGAGGCCCATGTCGTGACTACCCCAAGCCCGCCTTCCATAGGTCATGGGATGGAAACTACCACCAAAGGTGTAAATCCCGAAAAATTGGATGGAATTTCCTTTATATAAGTAAAGAAACACAATAGAGTACGCAAGATGAAGTAAACACTAAGTGAACTGAGTACAAAAGTAAGTGCTGAAAAGTAAATGGGCCAGAATACAAACCCAACTGAAAGTACAGTACAACTGAAAAGAATGTACAACAGCAGTAAAGTAATCATCAACCACCGAGTCTTCCTCCGGCTATCCCACATGAAGGGTGGGTATATATGGTCCCCTCAGCTCCTCTGGTCCGGTCGTCCACTCCGTGTACGTCATGCCTGATAGTCCACCTCCAGGTACCATCCCGCTCTACAGGCCTCAACTACGATCAACGATGTCCATTGTCTACAACCTACACAATGTATTGTGGGCATAGCCTATTTAGGGGTTAGTATACGATACTCAGTAGGGACCCTGAGACCCCCAAAAGTCTCCCAAAATCCACAAAGGATAAACCACAAAGGAAAGATACAAACATGAGTTATCAATTAACTCTACTTAGGTATATTCCCATACATATACCAAAGTCATCAACTCCAATTCGACTCCAAATCACGAGCCCATGTACAACCCAGTCCACAGAGGAAAGCACAACCCAATCCACATAGGAAGGCAAGTCAGTCATATCGATGATAATGAGTGAAAATCAAGACTCAACTCAGTCAGGTATACTACTCACGAAGCGAGGTGGAGATGATAGATATAGTCTCTGAATCTTCTCCCCTGCCAAACCCATGTAGGATCCAAGTACAGAAGTCGTCACTTCCAAATCCATGTAGGATTATAGTACAGTAACCATCGATGTCGATCCCATGTAGGATCCAAGTACATTCGTCCTCACTGCCGAACCCACATTGGATCCAAGTACAGTCGTCATCATCATCGAACCCAAGGAGGATCCCAGCACAGTAGTCATCGCAGTCGCATCCAGCTCTAGGGTTCCCGCACACTGCAAACTCGATTTCGGGAGGTTCCGCTCCTCGAGTCAAAATTGGTAGGTACATCAAAAGTCACGAAGACCAGAGATGATGTATCCCAACATTCCATACCACATCATAGGGTAATAACCAAGCATAACGTGCCCATGTCATAGAGAACAAGAAAACCGGGCCATTTTTATGAAGTACACGGCGTGTAGGTAAGCAATACACGCCGTGTCATCAGACACCGGGTACTGCCCATGTGAAACGGCCCGTGTCATGGGAATGGTCATGTAAAAAGTAAGTACATGACATTTGGTATGGTTACACGCTATGTCTTCAGTCCATGAGTACTGTCTGTGTACCATAGCCCATTTGGAAGGGATATTCATGTAAAAAGTAAGTACACAGCCTGTCGAATGGTTACACGCTATGTCCAAACATCAGGGGCGGCTCTGTGTACGCTGTCCATACCTATTCGTGTAGTGGAGTACCTGCCCATGTACTCCACCCCGTGTCCATGTATTCCCAGAATACATGCCCAGTCATCACAAAGCATCTTCTTCCATGGTGAAGGTAGTAAATGTCATGCCACTTGGCTGTGTGGTTCTTCTTGTGTCTGTGTATCTACCAAATTACACTCCAAACCTCGCAAACCCGATTCTACCTTTCTATGAAATGAATACTGTAATGGCCCGGACCTCTCTGGCCCATTCTTTTTTCAAAAGAAGGTCAAGAAGTGTTCTGGTGGGTAAAATGGTCTTTTCCCACAATATCCAGAATTTTGAAACTACACGTCGTGTACCCCCTTCCCGGGTATACCCCGTGTTGCAGACCGTGTCCTTGCTGTGTGGAATAATGGGTTCACGCCGTGTGTCCAGTTCTACACGTCGTGTAGTCCTTCCCCGCGTACGCGTTACCAGTCAATGGCCGTGTACCGTGTTGGATTCATTTCCTTGTCGTGTGCAATAAAGGAGTACACGCCGTGTGTCTAAACTACACGCTGTGTAGTCCTTCCCCGCATAAGCGTTACCCTCAAACCTTGTGTTGACCAGTCAATGGCCACTGAGCCGTGTTGGAAGTCGTGTGGAGACCGTGTGAAAGAACCGAGTACACGCCATGTATCATATAGTACACGCCGTGTACTTTGTCTTTTCATGCCTATAAAAGGAGGGGTCCCCTCCTTCTTTCAACTCACAGCTCTCCTCCCCTCTCCTCTGAGCAGAGCTCTCTCAAGAGACGCGAAGGCTCTTCCTTCCATAACTTCTTCATCTAAGCTCCAATTTACGATCTGTCAGCGGCCACGGGATCGTTACGACGAGGAGGTGCTTCCGAGCATGGATCCGTTGTTTTTATTTCGGCCTTTTCTTTATGACTTCCACCCGAGGAGGTTCTTATGGTACCTGACAGAAGTGACGGATGCCGATAGACGTCTTCTCAGGTTGATCTGGGGGAGCGTTTCGATCAAGAACCTGTTGAGGTAGGGATCTTACCTTAGTCTCTATACTTTGTGCATCATGTGGGGTGGGTGTCTTCTTGTTTATGTGAAACACTTTTGAATCTGTTTTAAAAATGATAATAACTGGTTAAAGAACAGGTTTGGGAATTTTGTGATTTGCTGTTACTTTATATCCTTTTGATATGTTATGAATTGAATAAGCTTATGCCTACTGAAAATCATGGTCTTTGGGGGCCTTTGCTTGTGCAATTAAATGTTTCTTTATCTTTCTAGACCATTTGTGGAAGGAAACATCGTGGAATGTGGAAATTGGTTAATCACGTAATGTTGGCTGATAAAATATGGAACCCTTGTGTGATCACCCTGGCTAAACAAAAATGGAATAATGAACATGTGGGTGTTGGCTTGGTTATGTGGCATGTGATTGGGGTGTTTTGTGGGTTGTTGTGGATCTGGTGAGCAGCGGGACTGTGGTTGACTTGGTTGTGGGTCGGTGTAAATGTTATGATGGTGATGGGCAGTGGGGCTGCAATAAATGATATTAAAGGGATGATGATGTGCGGGTTCGATGTTGTTGTGGTTATGGTGGTTGGAAGCGGGGCTGCCGGGATGTGCTTAAGTGTGAATGGACAGTGGTTTGTGTTTAATAAATAAAATTGGAAGAGTTAATGAATGGTGGGGAGTGGTAATAAAAAGGAAATAATAATCTATGGGGTTGGTTGGTTTATAAGAGGGACTTTGTTGTGTTGCTTGCGTTTTCCAAACATGATCTATGGATCGCAGGGATATGTTTTACGAACGATCAATGTGGTTGGTTTTGGATAGTTTCCCAGTAGTTAAGGAACTAAATAAACTAATTCTGCTGAGACATGAAAACCTAAAGGGGGTTGGGTATGTTTGTTGTATGCATGCTTCGTAGTAGTAGTGCCGAGGCACATGCTCAGTTTCTCTTTTTAGAATCCATAGGTTGGGTTGTGTTGTTGGTATATATATATATATATATGTATGTATATTTTGTTTTTATCGCACCCCACCCATGTTGAGCACTTAGTGCCGAACACTCCCATTTTATGGGAGATGGCGTTTTTTCCTTAGTTACTAGCTCCTTCCTGCTCCTTCTCCCCTAGGCTGTGATGGCTTGAGGCGACCTTACACCTAGGACTCTTCGGGTAGGTTTTGATTGGGGTGGCTTTAGCCCAAGACTCTTCGAGCAGGTACTACTGTTTCCCAAGAATCTTCGGGATGAGGACCAGGTGTGTGTGGGTGGGATACATGGTTGTGAGGCCCAAGTGTGTGCGGGTGGGATATGTGGTTGTCAGGTCTAGGTGTGTGCGGGCGGGATACGTGGTTGTCAGGCCTAGGTGTGTGCGGGCAGGATACGTGGTTGTGAGGCCCAGGTGTGTGCGGGTCGGATACGTGGTTGTGAGGCCCAGGTCTGTGCGGGCAAAATATGTGGCGGTGAGGCCCAGGTCTGTGCGGGCGGGGAGAGTGTGGCAGTGTCAGGACTTTCATCATTAGGAAGAGCAGCTAACTAAATGGAACTGGTGCGGGGTACCCAATAAAGTTGTTTCATATATACTACTACCTGTTGTGCTTGTGTTTTGGTGCGTGTTGCTGGTGGGGATGGGTGGATATACTTCCTTGCTAGGTTTCTTCTATTGTTCTCACGGGACATTAGAATGTCTCCCCACTTGTGCACGAGAGCTTTAGGTTTCCCTACTGAGTATACTTGTATGCTCACCCTACGTTAACTTTCATGTTTCCAAGAGGACTACCAGGGTCATGCGGGACCCTACTAGTCGGACAGTTGGAGTTGTTGCAGTTGTTGTTCTCTTGTTTTCTTTCGGTATTGTACTTTGAGATTTCTTGTACATGTACCTTACTATAAACTTATTTAAACATGCATGTGGGCTTGGTTTGGTTTTATTTCTATACACTTGTTCTTTTTCCTTTTTGGTGGTTGACTTGTCCTATTTCCTGATCGTAAATAAATAAAAAGGGTAATTCCTCCCATACTCGTGAAAACTCATACCCTTGGTGCTAGTCTCCACCCCGGGGCCTACTAGATGCGGGAATCGGGGGTCATTATCTCCCTTTCACCATTTCCAGCTCAAGAGTGGCATCTTTGGTGGGAGGGGGTCGTGACAGAATGGTATCAAATGTTATTTTTGGGAGATAGGATGGAGTCTGGAGTTAGGAACAGTGAGGATTGCATGGGATGGTAGGGCAACAATGTTAGTCAATCTTGGTGCATGACATAGGACAGGGAAGACCGGCTAGGACATGGGATTTTTGGGCCCCCCTTGATCCGATGCAAGGACTCTGAGCCTACCGAAAGTTCAAGTGAGACTACATTGATTGCAGGGTAGAGACCCTAGGGAAGGTACATGCATCATCATGAGTGTTTTTTACTTAATTTTGGTGTTCTCGGAAAGAAATTGAAATAAAATGATAAAATAAAACCTTGAGTTTTCCTTACTACTTGGGCTTAGGTGATCCTTGTTTACCGTACAGCTATGGCACCTGGATGTCGTCCCTGGGTGGCTCAAGCGGCCGAGGCCCATCAGATTCAGGCGGTGGATCAGCTGAGGATTGACCGAGAGGAGGATGATAGCCCGTGGCAGAAGACTCTCTGTTATTTCCAGCGGAAAGCCCTCAAGAAGTACGAGGGTAGTACTTAGGATAGAGAGACGGAGGGGTGGCTTGAGGAGCTAGGGATCACTTTTACCTTGATCCGTGCCCCGAGTGAGTACTGGGATTCCCTATCAGTCAGTCAGCTGAGATGTGCGGCTCGACAGGGGTGGACGCTCTACCTCGGAGAGAGGATAGAGGCAGAGGTTCCATGTGCTGACTTTGAGATGGAATTCCGAGAGGAATTCCTTTCTTCCATGATCATGGTGGAGAAGAGGAAGGAGTTACTCTCCCTTCAGCAGCAGAGTATGATGGTATGAGAGTTGGGGATCAAGTTCAAGGATCTCCTGCACTTTGCTCCGGATCTCTTTCCGGATGAGGAGTCTCGGGCGAGACGTTTGGAGGAGGCACTTCGTCCTTCACTCTAGTATGTTGTCACCCCCTTCACCCTTCTGATGTACATGGCTGTTCAGAAGAAGGAAGAGGTTGTAGAGAGGATGCACTCACTGGGAGGTGCACCCCGAGAGGGGATCCAGCCAGGCACGTCGAAGGGGAAGGCTGTCAGCAGCAGGTCTCCTGTGACGGGACCTTCCAGGTTCAGGCCAGTGGGGATCAGGCCCCAGGAGTTCCAATTCAGATCTTTGGGTCCTCGTCCATTTTTCATGAGCCCAAGACCGGGGTGTTTTTCTTGTGGAGGTTTCGGGCACATTCAGAGTCGGTGCCCGACCCGAGCACAGTACGGTGAAGGTTGGCAGGTTCAGCGCCCACCTCAGCAGCACCACTTGCCGGTGAGGCCCTTCCAGCAGCAGCAGGACCATGCTCCTTCAAGGGAAGACTTTGCAGGAGGAGGCCGACCTCAAGGTGCTCCTCAGGGACCTTGACCAGGGCATGTTCGGAGTGGTGGACGACATCAGAGAGGTAGAGGATTTGGGCGTGAATAGTTTCACAGTGCAGAGTTGACAGCTCCAGCAGGACCAGAGGTATGCGAGGTGCGATTTGTTTGTTCAGCACTCTCGTTTCTGCTTTGTTTGTTTCGAGAGCTTCGCACTCCTTTGTTGCACCTGGTCTAGCCCATTCCTTGGGACTAGATATAGAGAGACTTTCTGTACCATTGGTAATGAGTACACTAGTTGGAGGCCAGACCAGCGTATCTTGTGTTTTCCGGGGATGTGGGATGATGTTGGGACCCCATTGATCTAGTGGGGACCTTCTTCTGTTACAGATGCAGCCATACGATGTCATCCTAGGCATCGACTGGTTGTTTTCTATTGGTGCCATTATCCACTGCTTCTTGAGAAGAGTCGTGTTCTCCGACGTGGATGGGCAGCGTGTAGCTTTTGTTGGCGAGAGGAGCTATCAGGTGGGAAGCCGGCATGTGGAGCCTCTCCTTTACTTGTTAGGTGGGATATCAGTGGTTCCAGCTGATACAGAGATGATGGATGTCCCATAGGTTATTGGGGAGTTCCTAGATGTTTTTCCTGAGTAGGAAGTGACTCTACCCCCCGACATGATGTTGAGTTCGGGATAGACTTACAGCCTGGTTCCCGTCTGATTTCGATGGCCCCTTATCAGATGGCACCTTCAGAGTTGCGGATTCAGATTGACGATCTGATGGAGAAGGGTTTTGTTCGACCTAGTGTGTAACCATGGGGTTATCTAGTTTTGTTTATGAAGAATCCATATGGTTGTAACACCCCGACCCCAGTTACCTAGAGTCAGTGAATTATTACATAACATTGGCATGATCACAAGAAAGATCAAATCTCGAAAGACCGATTGGTTTAGTAGCCTTGGAAATAGTAGATATATTCATAAGTCTTACATTACATCATAAAGTGAAAAACTACTACAACAACATATTGTCTCCATATTCCACACTGATATCCCCACATAATATCCCTGTAGGTCATTTATAATTTACTTCTTCACTTCCTGGGAAAAATAAAACATAGAAAAGGGGTGAGCTCAAATTCCCTGCAAGGATAAAAATATAGCGGAAACTTTCATAAATAAGAATAAACATTTAAGGCAATGTATAACTAAAACAAAAGCCTTTTAAACATGAACATTAACATAGTATGGAAAAAGTAAAATGAAATAGTTCTATTTACTTATTCACATAGATATTCTAATAATCGAATAATCACATGAAATAACAATAACCACTTTCATAATGATGGAATGCATAATTCCAGACTATCATAACCACATAGCCAAGGCCTCATGCCAAGACTACAAATAAGATTTTTCCAAGGCCTTTTGCCAAGACACTAGTTTGTCTCATGAGAACTACCGATGCATTGAGGAGCTATAGCGGGCTCCACCCGTAAAATATTAAGTCCAATGCATTCCCATATGAAAAGGGTTAAACATAACATAGACATTTGTATTAAAACTAGCATATGAAATGTCAATATTTTCACCATAAACCATGAATGGTATAAAAATAGCACATCCACAGTCAACCATATGAAAAAACCTTCAATAAAATATTAAATATTTGTATCATAATAAATCAAATTCAAATAAGCTTAAAATCCATCAAAGGATGTTGACATAGATGAAATCAAAACTATTTGAGAGAAATATCTCTTTTCTCAAAATCATTGAAAAGTCACACATTTATAAAAGAAGTAATTTAAAATAGATTTTTGAATCAAAGTTTCCCATACCACTTTGAAACTTTTTAAAAGAAATATCATTTCAAAAACTTCATGTCCATATAAATAAATCCTTAAAATCATTTTGAATGCATGGACATTAATTAAAAATATTTAGAAAGATAAATCTTTAAAACATTTAAAATTATGATCTTGATAAAGAGTACCTTTCAAAAATTCTTAAAATATTCATTTTGAAATCTTTTAAGAGTAAAAAAATTTCTTTGAAAATATTCTTATAATATTATAAGGGAAGCTTCCATGATTTTATAATGGTGGAAAATAACCGCACCCGCCGTATAAGTTAAAAAAACATTATTACCTTAATTCTGTCGAAAAGGTTAAAAAGCACCTTGTTTGGAAAACGACGGAAAGATTCCTTTATAAAACTCTTATAAAAAGTCAAACAATGGTATAAATGACTTTAACCCATATTATTGTAAATTGTAAGAATGTTTTGAAATACATTTTTAAGAAACATGGATTGGATGATAAAGAGATCCCAGTAGATTATTACATATAAGCAACCTCGGATAATGAAGAGATTGTGAAATAAACCCTTACCTTGTACTGTTTCTTGGTTTGGGTAGGTTAACCTCCTGTATAATAGTGAGATAATTGTTATTAAATTATACAAGAATCATATACATTCATATGATATCATATATGATCTTTTAACATTGCTTTGTTAATAATATCATAGTATTATCATCGTTTCGGGTGTTAACTTACTCATTTTCTTTTATATGTTTTGTTAAATAATCCATGTTTGTCATGGATAGGTTTTATATCATTCATATACAAAATGATATCAAGTCTGTAAATATTATTTTTAAATCATCAAATGATAATTATACTTGAATGGATACGATGGAGAATGAATCTCATCGCGTTCGTAGAGATGGTAGTCCGTACGTACGCACGAGCGACAATATCATTCTTTTGATATTAAAATAATATATAAATGGATGGTATATCATATATAAAGAATCATTATCATGTAATATTTATTATTTACATGAGTTACAGATCATTATTATACCCATCCAAATAATAATATATTGAATAACAATTACACCACGACGTGGAGACGGTAAGCCGTACGTACACACGTATGGTGAGATGTTATTCAAAGGGTGGATAGAATACTGAATATGGTTGTACCATATTTATAATAACATCACAGTATATATATTATACTGATGTTATTTTTTTATAATGGTAATAACAAAGGAAGAAGAAGTGGAAGAAGAAAGGAACTTGGAAAAGGGTGGTGAAATCATTACCTCTTCTTTGGTTCTTCATTTTGATTTGATCAAAAGGGATCCTTAGGTTGGATTTATGATCAAACTAAGGCCTCTCGGTTGTAGTGAGGGATGTTGGGAGTGTATTTGGGCAGAGTTTGGCTGATCAAAAAGGCATTGAAGGTGTGATGAAATGAGAAGGAGGAGTGCCCTTTTTATAAGAGGGGTGAGGGGCACCTTTGGAAAATCTAGAAATATTAATTTATAATAAATTCATATTTGGTTTCTAATGTCTCTAAAGTTGTTTATTTTAATGTTAAGGTGGGGATAGGTCGAAAAAAATTCAACCAATAGAATTTAGACAGGTTTGGTTTACTATATTAACCTTATCTTTAAGTATAAAATCTTAGTTAATTAGTTTGACATTTACCATGTCACTTTGTATTTTTATATTATATAGTTAATAAACATACTATATATATCCAAGCGACCCCCAAGTGGTCCAGTAATGATACAACTATTATGATATAAGTCTATTGGCCGAACCTTAGATTTTTAGAAATTTAATATCAATTAATAATATAATATTTGTTTTCAAAACTCTTTTATGTCAATTTTGACATTATTCAATAGTTGATTTTTGTGAAACTCATAGCAGAATGATTACTTCGAAAAAAGTTAATTAAATCAATAATAATATATCATATTATCCTATAAAATTATTTTAATTCATTAAAAGTCTCAAATTATATTTATTTGGGTATTTATAATATGAATAATTTTAAATTTTCACTATTATGGTAATTACTACATCATCATTGTGTCATAAATAAATTAAATTATGTAATATCTAAAAATTATAAATAAAATATCAATATGTAGGAAATACTTTTATCTTTTTAATTAATATTTATAGTCGAAAATCCAACGTATATAACTCTATGTAAAAATTGTTTTTCTAAAAGATATATGCTTGTGTAATTTTTGTATTCATTCTAACTTAATTAAAATAAAGTGTCCCTATCACCTACAAGTGGCTCCATGGGGTCCCAAAATCGACCCAAAGATTCCTATGGTCGAACATATATCAACAAATAAGGCTAGGACACGTTTTAGGGTAATTTAGTATTATTATAATACTATTTCTTAACACTAATTTACGAGATTTACCCTTAACCATGGTAAATAAAATATTTACCGAAGTAATTATTCAAAATGTCTAAAAATAAAAGATACCTATTTACACAATTTGAATATCTTGATTCCAAATACGGAATCCATTTTTCCACATTCAAAACACAGAAGTGGCAGAAATTAATTCCCATTGTTAAAACAAAAAGCGTGTTTTAAGAGATGATAACTATCAAAAGATTGACACTTGTTTATGTCCAGTTTAATTGTAAATTTATGTCCAATGACCAAAATTGTATTAAATGGTAAAAATATATTATAAATATACTTTAAAACCAGTCAAATTCATAATTTATCAATATAAATTATTTCGATTAAAAAAGTAGTTTTTAATTTAAAATTATTAATTTTCACTATTCATCAAAATATAAGTGTTATCCAAAAAGTTCCAAAATTTCACCCTAGGATAAATTTGATTTTCCGAATCCAAAAATGAAGCCCATTTTAAAATATAAAATATATATAATTTCAAATATTATATATTACTATTCATAACGGATAGTTTGATTGGTTGTGGTGTGTGTTAGAACTCGAAGTTGCGTACAACACACGCTACTGTATTATTCAAAGGAAAGCGTACCATGGGAACTTGACATGTTTCATTTTAAATTTTTGATGTCCTCATTTAGTCAAAATTTTTAAAATATTTTATTTAAAAAGGTTTCACTATTAAAAGTTCGTAAAAGTGCAATACTGAAAATGAATTTGTTTTTACATTATGTCTATAAAACTCATAATATGGACTCTAAAATATAAGGATTATATAAAGTTTAAAATTTAGTTAATACTATTCATAACCTCTTTTGAACGGCTTTTTTGGTAAGTTATGGCGCGCTTGAACTCGGTGTTGCGTGTAGTGCAAGTTATTGAATTATTTTGAAGAAATAACACACTCTGAAATCTTGGGGTGTTACATTCTCCTCTCCTTCAATAAATTGCGTCCTCACAATTTGAATTTGTTCATTGAAAATAAAAGGTTTAAAATAGAAAATATTTCTGTGGGAAAACCCATATCGAAAATTGGGTTACTAAAATTTAGTTTTAATATGAGGAAAAGAGAAATGAAAGGGTCACCACCAAATTATGATCTCGATTAGGAGAACATTGGTGGAAATTAGAGACATATAATTGGAGGAATAACATAAATATTTATAGGTAGTGATTGAGGTCATAAATCACAAACAACTGTAAAATTAAGGTCCTTAAATTCATCAATCTATGATGATTTGAAATACCATCGGTTCAACAAAACATAGGTTATTAGGATAACACAATTTTGGTTTTAGGATTCCTTAAATAAAGTATAAGAATTAATTTGTTCATAGAATAACAGAAGAAGAAAAATATATTCTTGACAAGTAGAGTTCCATTCATTAAATTATTTCTACCACAAACTCATCTTTCACTCTAAAAGGTAATAGAACGAAAAAAATATATTCTATTTATCCTATTCATATAGGGTTCCAAAAAAACGAATTTATAATTCATCTAACAGATCTTTTAAAAAAAACTACATTATTTAATCTCGGACATCACATGGGTCAGTGGTAGGTGATACACCCTTGTCTCCCTTTGGTTGTGGGTTCAAGTCTCACGGACTTTCCGGACGCGACGGGTTGCCGCCCGACCTCTGGGTTGTCCTTTTATGGAAATCAAAAATAATCCAAACTAGAACTATCCAAAATAAATTAGTCCAAAATTTATAATGAAGGTAAACACAATAAAGATCCTTTTTTCCATGTAATAACATGTGAACATCTTCATCATGTATTCTTTTAAAACATTGCAACATCCTCAATTACCATAAAACCTTATTGATTACATTCATGATCCCTTATTCCTTAAAGAATAATAGATATACTCCTTCATTCCAAAAATGTTTTAAACCCCAACAATGATGGAGTATAAAAATCATTAATCAGTTTCAAGGTAGTCAAGAATATCCAATATAATTTATCAAAATCTATCAGGTATTAATCACCACCTCGGTATCAGAACTATATTATGGTATATCATTCTCTCAACCATATATTTTCCAAAAATTTATCCTGTTATTGAGTCACATTTCTTTGTTCCACACAATCTCAGTTCCTTAATGAAATACTACTGCAGTACAATCCTTATATACTCCATAATTATTATAACAAGTACATTGTTGATACAACACTCAAATGACATAATCAACATAAGAACTCTAATCATTCCTTTTCATTTGTGGTAGTATCATAACTTGATTATTATTCAGTAGAATCATTTGTGGCATAGTCTGATGACTGTGACATAGGTTCGCGTAGTGTCCAAACTCCTTACAAATGAAGCATTGTACATTTCAAACAATTTTCTTAACCTTGCAGTCATGTACTTTATGCCCTTTTCCTCCACAGTTATAACAAACTCCCATTCCTTTCAGGCATGTTCCAGGGTGTTTTTTCCCACAGTTATCACATATGGGAAAATTCTTCTTTTCTCTCTTCCCTTTATCCATATTTCTCTATTCCATCATTTTCTTCTATTTCGTCCCTTAAAACCCATAGGACTCAGTAAAATCTTTACTTATATTATCAACACATGATATTATTTCTTCATATGATGACAATACATGGGAGACTATTTCTCTTATAAATTCTGGCTTAAGACCATGAAAGATAAGATCCTTCTTTCTCTTGGGATCATGTGCATTGCTGATTTTATCATTCCTTCTACTGGGTGCCATTTATAAACAATGGCATACACTATATTAGTTTATGAATAATAACACCTAATCCCAAACTTGCAAGACACACAACATAAATTAAATAGTTTATGGATATAATCCATAATCATAAAAATTTCTCCTTTGAGGAAGTATATACTCATAAACCCCTCATAATTGTTTGTAATGAAAAAGAGATTTATCCTAAGAATATCCCCCGGGAGTGTCGTAACCAAGAGTGCAACAAGTCCCGTTGTCGTGCAAAAGTTCCCATTCGAGTCTAGATCAAAGCGGTGTTTTCAGGTTTTACCCCTAGGTACATCTGTGCCAGAGCCACCTCTACCTGCTCGTATCCAGACAGGGATGTATTTCTCGGAAAACTCACAAAATCTCTACAATACCAAAATTCTAGGAAGTTCTTCTATACTAATCCTCAATGTTCATCTTAGGTCTACGTGCTCTAATCAGAGTTTATCTAAATATACCTTCCAAGGTTTCTACTAAACTTCCTCTGATACAAACTGTAACGCCATGACCCCAGTTACCTAGAGTCGGTGAATTATTACATAACATTGGTATGATCACAAGAAAGATCAAATATCGAAAGACGGATTCGTTTAGTTGCCTTGGAAACACTAGATATATTCATAAGTCTTACATTACATCATAAAGTGGAAAACTACTACAAAAAAATATCGTCTTCATATTCCACACTCATATCCCCACATAATATCCATACAGGTCATTCATAATTTACTTCTTCACTTCCTGGAAAAAATAAAACATAGAAAAGGGGTGAGCTCAAATGCCAAGTAAGGATAACAATATAGCGGAAACTTTCATAAATAAGAATAAACATTTAAGGCAATGTATAACTAAAACAAAAGCCTTTTAAACTTGAACTTCAACATAGTATGGAAAAGGTAAAATGAAATAATGACATTTACTTATTCACATGGATATTTTACTAATCAAATAATCACATGGAATATCAATAGTCACTTTAGTAATGATGGAATGCATAATTCCAGACTATCATAACCACATAGCCAAGGCCTCGTGCCAAGACTACAAATAAGATTTTCCCAAGGCCTTGTGCCAAGACACTAGTTTGTCTCATGAGACCTACCGATGCATCGCAGAGCTATAGAGGGCTCCAACCATCACATATTAAGTCCAATGCATTCCCATATGAAAAGGTTTAAACATAACATAAACATTCGTATTAAAACTAGTATACGAAATGTCAATATTTTCACCATAAACCATGAATGGTATAAAAATAGCACATCCACAGTCAAACATATCACAAAACCTTCAATACAATATAGAAGATTTGTATCATAATAAATCAACTTCAAATAAGCTTAAAATCCATCAAAGGATGTTGACATAGATGAAATCAAAACTATTTGAGAGAAATATCTGTTTTCTCGAAATCATTGAAAAGTCACACATTTATAAAGGAAGTAATTTAAAAGATATTTTTGAATCAAAGTGTCACATACCACGTTGAAACTTTTGAAAAGAAATATCATTTCAAAACCGTCATGTCAATATAAATAAATCCTTAAATCATTTTTGAAAACATGGACATTAATTAAAAATAATTAGAAAGATAAATCATTAAAACATTAAAAATTATGATCTTGATAAAGCGTACCTTTCAAAAATTCATAAAATATTCATTTTGAAATCATTTAAGAGTAAAACATTTTCTTTGAAAATATTCTTATTAGCTTATAGGGGAAGCTTCGACGATTTTATAACGGTGGAAAATAACCGCACCCTCCGTATAAGTTAAAAAAACATTCTTACCTTAATTCTGTCGAAAAGGATAAAAATCACCTTGTTCGGAAAACGACGGAAATATTCCTTTATAAAAAACTTATAAAAAGTAAAACAAGTGTATAAATTACGTTAACCCATATTATTGTAAATTGTAAAAATGTTTTGAAATACATTTTTAAGAAACATGGATGTGGATGATAAAGAGATCCTAGTAGATTATTACATATAAACAACCTCGGATAATGAAGAGATTGTGAAATAAACCCTTACCATGTAATTTTCCTTGGTTGGGGTAGGTTAACCTCCTGTATAATAGTAAAATAATAGTTATTAAATTATACAAGAATCATATACATTCATATGATATCATATATGATCTTTTAACATTTCTTTGTTAATAATATCTTAGTATTATCGTCGTTTTGGGTGTTAACTTACTCGTTTTCTTTTATATGTTTTGTCACATAAGCCATGTTTGTCATGGATAGGTTGTATATTATTCATATACAGAATTATATCAAGTCCTTAAACATTATTTTTAAATCATCAAATGATAATTATACTTGAATGGATACGATGGAAAATGAATCTCATCGCGTTCGTGGAGACGGTAGTCCGTACGTACGCACGAGCGACAATATCATTCATTTGATATTAAAATAATATATAAATGGATGGTATATCATATATACAGAATCATTATGATGTTATATTTATTATTTACATGATTTACACATCATTATTATACCCATCCAAATAATAATATATTGAATAATAATTACACCACGATGTGGAGACGGTAAGCCGTACGTACGCATGTATGTTGACATGTTATTCAAATGGTGGATAGAATACTGAATATGGTTGTAACATATTAATAATAACATCACCTTATATATATGATACTGGAGTTATTATTTTATAATGGTAATAACAAAGGAAGAAGAAGTGGAAGAAGAAAGGAACTTGGAAAAGGGAGGTGAAATCATTAACTCCTCTTCGGATTCTTCCTTTTGATTTGATCAAAAAGGCTCCTTAGGTTGGATTTATGATCCAACTAAGGCCTCTAGGTTGTAGTGAGGGAAGTTGGGAGAGAATTTGGGTAGAGGTTGGCCGAACCAAAAGGCTTTGAAGGTGTGAATAATTGAGAAGGAGGAGTGCCCTTTTTATAAGAGGGGTGAGGGGCACCTTTGGAAAAGATAGAAATATTAATTTATAATAAATTCATATTCGGTTTCTAATGGCTCAAAAGTTGATTATTTATATTTTAAGGTGGGTATAGGTCTAAAACCATTCAACCAATAGAATTTAGACAGGTTTGGGTTACTATATTAACCTTATCTTTAAGTATTCACTCTTAGTTAATTAGTTTGACATTTACCATGTCACTTTGTATTTTTGTAATATATAGTTAATAAACTTATTATATACATCCAAGAGACCCCCAAGTGGTCCATTAATGATACAAATATTATGATATAAGTCTCTTGGCCGAACCTTAGGTTTTTAGGAATTTAATATCAATTAATAATATAATATTTGTTTTAAAAACTCTTTTATGTCAATTTTGACACTATTCAATAGTTGATTTTTGTGAAACTCATAACAGAATTTTTACTTCGACCAAAGTTAATTAAATCAATCCTAATATTTCATATTATCTTTGAAAAT
Source organism: Viscum album (assembly GCA_963277665.1). NCBI lineage: Eukaryota > Viridiplantae > Streptophyta > Magnoliopsida > Santalales > Viscaceae > Viscum > Viscum album. The sequence continues at coordinate 1,921,856,889 of OY728119.1, forward strand.
TATTGTAATTCATTAAAAGTCTCAAATTATATTTATTTGGGTATTTATAATAACAATTATTTTAAATTTTCACTATTATGGTAATTACTGCATCATCATTGTGTCATGAATAAATTAAATTATATATTCTCTAAAAATTATAAATAAAATATCATTATGTATTAAATACTTTTATCTTTCTAATGAATATTTATAGTCGAAACTACAACATATATAACCCTATGTAAAAATTGTTTTTCTAAAAGATATATGCTTGTGTCATTTTTGTAATCATTTTAACGTAATTAAAATAAAGTGTCCCTATCACCTACACGTGGCTCCATGGGGTCCCAAAATCGACACAAAGATGACTATGGTCGACCAAGTATCAACCAATAAGTCTAGGACACATTTTAGGGTAATTTAGTATTATTATAATATTATTTTTTAACCCTTATTTACCTAATTTACCCTTAACCATGGTAAATAAAATATTTACCGAAGTAATTATTCAAAATGTCTAAAAATAAAAGTTACCTATTTACACAATTTGAACATCCTGATTCCAAATATGGAATCCATTTTTCTAAATTCAAAACACAGAAGTGGCAGAAATTAATTTTAAATTAATCCCCGTAGTTAAAACAAAGAGCGTGTTTTAAGAGATAATAACTATCAAAAGATTGACACTTGTTTATGTCCGGTTTAATTGTAAAATTATTTCCAATGACCAACATTGTATTAAATGGTAAAAATATATTCTAAATATACTTTAAAAACACTCAAATTCATAATTTATCATTATAAATTATTTCGATTAAAAAAGTTGTTTTTAATTAAAATTTAGTAATTTTCACTATTCATCAAAATATAAGTGTTATCCAAGAAGTTTCAAAATATCACCCTAGGATAAATTCGATATTCCGAATCCAAAAATGAATTCCATTTTGAAATATAAAATATATATAATTTCAAAAAGTAGGTATTACAATTCATAACGGCTAGTTTGATAGGTTGTGGTGTGTGTTAGAACTCGAAGTTGCATACAACACACGCTACTATATTATTCAAAGGAAAGAATACTGTGGGAGCTTGGGATGTTTCATTTTAAATTTTTTATGTCCTCATTTAGTCAAAAAGTTTAAAATATTGTATTTAAAAAGGGTTCACTATTAAAAGTTGGTAAAAGTGCAATACTGAAAATGAATTTGTTCTTACATTATGTCTAAGAAACTCATAATATGGATTCTAAAATTATAAGGATTATATAAAGTTTAAAATTTTAGTTAATACTATTCATAACCTCTTTTGAACGGCTTGTTTGGTAAGTTATGGTGCGCTTGAACTCGGTGTTACGTGTAGTGAAAGTTATTGAATTATTTTGAAGAAATAACACACTATGAAATATTGGGGTGTTACAATGGTGGTCTCAGGTTATGCATAGATTGCCGAAGGTTGAACCAGGTAGCGGTCAAGAAACACTATCCCCTCCCAAGGATAGATGATCTCTTCGACCAGAAGAGGGGAGCAGGTTGGTTTTCCAGGATTGATCTATGATCTGGATATCATCAGCTGAGGGTAAAGGACAGTGACATCTCGAATACGGCTTTCAGGTTCAGGTATGGGCACTTCGAGTTTGTGGTGATGTCGTTCAGAGTAACGAATGCACCGGCTGTGTTCATCGGACTTATGAACTTTGTCTTCTGGGAGTTTCTTGACCAGTTCATCGTTTTGTTTATCGATGACATCCTGATCTACTCAAGGTCAGAGGAGGAGCACGTTGAGCATCTCAGGGAAGTCTTGGAAGTCCTTCTATACCACCATCATTACGGGAAATTGTCGAAGTTTAAGTTCTTGAAACAGGAAGTACACTTCCTTGGGCACGTGGTGTCTCAGCATGGAGTGTCAGTGGACCCGTCGAAGGTGGAGGCAGTTGTTTCTTGGGTAACACCCAAGAGCGTGGCATAAGATCATAGTTTCCTGGGGTTAGTAGGTTACTATTGGAGGTTCGTTTCATAATTCTCTCGAGTTGATGCTCCATTGATAGCTTTGATGAAGAAGAACCAGGTCTTCCTATGGAGCAGGCAATTCCAGAAAGCTTTTGACTACCTGAAGGAGAAGTTGGTCAGTGCTCCTGTACTCAGGATTCTAGAGGAGGGGTTGTTGTATGAAGTGTTTTGTGATTCTTCTGGCCTTGGTCTGGGGTGCGTGCTGAAGCAGAAGAAACAAGTGATCTGTTATGGGTCTAGGTTGTTACGCCCTCACAAGTGTAACTATGACACCCATGACCTAGAGCTTACAGTAGTATTGTTCGCACTGAATTTGTGGCGACATTACCTCTTTGTGGAGCACTTTGTGGTCTTATCTAATCACAAGAGCCTGCGTTATAACTTCTCCCTGCATGACTTGAACTTACAACAACGGAGATGGGTCGAGTTTCTCCAAGACTATTACTTTGAGATATCTTACACTGAAGGTAAGGGTAACGTTGTGGCTGATGCCCTGAGTCGGAAGTCGCATCAGGAAGTGGTTCGGGAATCTGCTGATGCTTGGAAGGTAATGGGATAGCTGGATGCCTTGCACTTGGATGCCAGGGTAGATTGTGTTAGAGGCTGTTTGTTTCAGATGACGGTTCGGTCCTCCTTGTTGCAGTAGGTGGAAGAGTCCCAGTGGGGGGACTCCGAGGTGGAAGTGATGTGGGATCGTGTAGATCATGGGAACGCTCCAGAGGGATGGTCAGAGGACAGCGGACATCAGATGCTTTTCCATGGAAGGTTGTTTGTCCCGGATACAATTCTTGAGGGAGTCCTCCGTGAGTTCCATAGCTCAGCCTTGGAGGTACATCCATAAGATTCAAAAATGTACCGAGGCCTGAGGGATCAGTTTTGGTGGCCCGGGGTGAAACGAGCAGTGGCGGAGTTTGTTGCTAAATGCCTAGTGTGTCAGAAAGTGAAGGCTGAACACCGTGTTCCCAGTGGTTTGTTGCATCCTTTAGATGTCCCCGAGTGGAAGTGGGATTACATCTCGATGTACTTCTTCACAGGATTACCCAGAGCTCAGGGTGGTTATGATGCTATCTGGGTAGTGGTGGATCGGTTGACGAAATCAGCTCACTTCTTATCAATTAAGGAGTCGGGCCCGGTGAGTACCTTAGCACAGAGGTACGTAGATGAGGTTGTGAAGTTGCATGGAGTCCCAAAGAATATCATCTCATATCGGGATACTTGGTTTACCTCACGAGTCTGGAGGGGGCTACAACATGCTTTTGGAACCCAGCTACACCTTAGGACATCTTTCCACCCCAAGACCGAGGGGCAGATGGAGCGGACTCTCCAGACGTTGGAGGACATGCTGCGAGCATGCGTTCTGGATTTAGGAGGATCATGGGTACGACACTTGACTTTAGTAGAGTTTTCATACAACAAAAGCTTCCAATCTACTATTGTTATGGAACCGTTTGAGGGTTTGTATGGAAGGCCATGTCGTTCACCCATTTTCTAGGCAGTGTTTGGTCAGACAGGTGCTCTTGGGCCGGAGGTAGTGCAGAGCACCACAGAGAATGTCCAGCTTGTACATGAGAGGTTGAAAGCGGCTTAGGACCGACAAAAGTCTTATACTGATCATCGGAGGAGGCCCTTGGAGATCGAGGTGGGGGATCATATGTTCTTGATGTTTTCCCCTCGACGAGGGCAGCAGAGGTTTGGGAAGGGGAGAAAGCTCTCACCCAGGTTCATCGGACCTTTTGAGGTGTTGAGGCGAGTCGGCGAGGTGGCATATCAGTTAGCCCTACCACCTCAGTTGGAGAAGGTTCATGATGTCTTCCATGTCTCCCAGCTTCGTCGGTACCTACACGATGACTCCCACATTATTGACTGGGGAGAGTCAGATATGGGAGACGACGCGACCTTCGAGGAACGACCAGTCAGAATCGATGATCGTAAAGAGAAGGTTCTCTGTGGACGAACCATTCCCTTGGTTCGTGTGTTGTGGAGGCATGGCGGCCTTGAGGAGAGAACTTGGTAATGGGAGACCCAGATGCACGCTCAGTACCCGGAGTTGTTTTTACTTTTGTTTTTTCCCATGTTCTTTTGTTCTTTGTGTTGATGTTGTTCTTTGTACCTTTGAGATATGGAATGCTTGGCTTGTCAGTTGTGAGACATTTTGTTTCCTTGTTCCCTAGTAATGTGTAACATGTCTTGATGTGTGGGAAAGAGAGAAACCTGACCCTTAATCGAGACGCATTAATGTGGATGTGATTGAACCCGTGCGGGCGAGTCAGTGCCGCCTAAAGCAGATAATATCTCGACGTAGGTGAAGGAATTTCCCAAACCCATGTGTTCGGGCAGTGTGTCGGTTGTGTTATGTTAGGGTTAGTGCAAGTTGAAAAATCCTAATATATGAATGTGGGAAGACCCAATTCTTAATCAAGACGAATTAATGAGGATGCGATTAAATCCGTTCAGGCGAGTCAGTGCTGCCTAAAGCAGATAATATCTCAACATAGGAGAAGGAATTCCTAACACATATGATTAGGGTTATTGGTAGGGTTCATGTTATAACGAGAACCCTAAGAGTTATCTTTTCGGGTTCCTCTAGGTTGGTTTTTGAATTCTTGGGGACGAGAATGTTTTAAGAGGTATCTGATGTAATGGCCCGGACCTCTCCGACCCATTCCTTTGTCAAAAGAAGGTCAAGAAGTGTTCTGGAGGGTAAAATGGACTTTTCCCACACATTCCAGAATTTTGAAACTACACGCCGTGTAGTTTGAGTACACGCTGTGTACCCCCTTCCCAGGTATAGCCCGTGTTGCAGACCATGTCCTTGTTGTGTGGAATAATGGGTTCATTCCGTGTGTCCAGTTCTACATGCCGTGTATTCCTTCCCCACATACGCGTTACCAGTCAACGACCCTGTACCATGTTGGAGCCGTGTCCTTGCCATGATCAATAAATGAGTACACGCCGTGTGTCTAAACTACACGCCGTGTAGTCCTTCCCCGCGTATGTGTTACCCTCAAACCGTGTGTTGACCAGTCAACGGCCGCAGAGCCGTGTTGGAATCCGCGTGGAGACCGTGTGAAAGAACCGAGTACAAGCTGTGTACCATAAAGTACACACCGTGTACTTATTATTTTCACACCTATAAAAGGAGGGGTCCCCTCCTCCTTTCAACTCACAGCTTTCCTCCCCTCTCCTCTGAACAGATCTCTCTCAAGAGACACGAAGGCTCTTCCTTCAATAACTTTTTCGTCTGAGCTTCGATTTATGATCTGTCAGCGGCCACGGGATCGTAACGACGAGGCAGAGCTTTCGAGCTTGGAAACATTGTTTTTCCTTTGGCCTTTTCTTTCAGAATTCCACCTGTGGAGGTTTTTCCGGGACCCGACAGAAGTGACGGACGCCGACGGACTTCTTCAAAGGTTGATCCGGGGGAGCGTTGCAATCAAGAACCTGTTGAGGTAGGGATCTTACCTTCGTCTCTCTACATTTTGCATCATGCGGGGAGTTTGTCTTCTTGTTTACATGAAAAACATTTGAATCTGTTTTAATAAAGATAATAAATGGTTAAAGAATGGGGTTGGGAAGTTTTTGATTTGATGTTACTATATATCCTTTTGATATGTTATGTATTGAATAGGCTTATGCCTACTGAAAATCACGGTCGTTGGGGGCCTTTGCTTGCACAATTAAATATTTCCCTATCTTTCTAGACCATTTTGTGAATGGAAATTTTGTGGAATGTGGAAATTGGTTAATCACGTAATGTTGGCTGATAAAATCTAGAACCCTTGTGTGATCACCCCGGTTAAACAAAAATGGAATAATGAACATATGGGTATTGGCTTGGTTACGTGGCATGTGATGGGGGTGTTTTGTGGGTTGTTGTGGATCTGGTGAGCAGTGGAACTGCAGTTGACTTGGTTGTGGTTTGGTGTAAATGTTATGATGGTGATGGGCAGCGGGGCTGAAATAAATGGTATTAAAGGGATGATGATGTGCGGGTTCGGTGTGTTTGTGGTTATGGTGGTTGGCAGCGGGGCTGTAGGGATGTGTTTATGTGTGAACGGACAGTGGGTTGTGTTTAATAAATTAAAGTGGAAGAGTTAATGAATGGTGGGGCGTGGTAATAAAACATCAATAGTAATTGATGGGGTTGGTTGGTTGATAAGAGGGACTTTGTTGTGTTTTCTGCATTTTCCTAACATGATCTGTGGATGGAAGGGATATGTGTTATGAACGATCGATGTGGTTGGTTTTGGATAGTTTCACAGAAGTTAAGGAACTGAATAAACTAATTCTTATGAGCCATGAAAACCTAAAGGGGGTTGGTTTTGTTTGTTGTATGCATGCTTCGTAGTAGTAGTGCCGAGGAACATGCTCAGTTTCTCTTTTTAGAAGCTATAGGTTGGGATGTGTGGTTGGTATTTATATATATATCTATATCTTTTGTGCTTTATCGCACCACACCCATGTTGATCACTTAGTACCGAACACTCCCATTTTATGGGAGAGGGTTTTTTCCCTTAGTTTCTAGATCCTTCCTGCTCCTTCTCCCCTAGGTTGTGATGGCTTGAGGTGACCTTACACCTAAGACTCTTTGGGTAGGTTTCGATTGGGGTAGTTTTAGCCCAAGACTCTTCGGTCAGGTTCTACTATTTCCCATGAATCTTCGGGATGAGGCCCAGGTTTGTGCGGGTGGGATACGTGGTTGTGAGGCCTAGGTGTGTGCGGGCGGGATACGTGGTTGTGAGGCCCAGGTGTGTGCGGGCGGGATACGTAGTTGTGAGGCCCAGGTGTGTGAGGGCGGGATACGTGGTTGTGAGGCCCAGGAGTGTGTGGGCGGGATACGTGGTTGTGAGCCCAGGTGTGTGTGGGAGGGATACATGGTTGTGAGGCCCAGGTGTGTGCGGGCAGGATATGTGGCGGTGAGGCCCAGGTGTGTGCGGGCGGGGAGAGTGTGGAAGCGTCAAGACATTCGTCGTTAGGAAGAGAAGCTAACTAAAGGGAACTGGTGCGGGGTACCCAGTACTCTTGTTTCTTATAGACTAATACATGTTGTGCTTGTGTTTTGGTGAGTGTGGATGGTGAGGTTGGGTGGATAGAATTCCTTGCTAGGTTACTTCTATTGTTCTCACATTACATTAGGGTGTCACCCCACTTGTGCACGAGAGCTTTAGGTTTCCCTACTGAGTGTACTTGTATGCTCACCCTACGTTTAATTTCAGGTTTCCAGGAGGACTACCAGGGCCGTGCGGGACCCTAATAGTCAGACAGTTGGAGTTGTTGCAGTTGTTGTTCTCTTGTTTTCTTTTGGTATTGTACTTTGAGCTTTCGGGTACTTGTACCTTGCAATAAAAATGTTTTAACATGCATGTGGGCTTCGTTTGGTTTTATTTATATACACTTGTTCTTTTTCCTTTTTGGTGGTTGACGTGTCCCATTTCCCGATCCTAAATAAATAAAAAGGGTAATGCCTCCCATACTTGTGAAAACTCATACCCTTGGTGCTAGTGGCCACCCCGGGGCCTACTGGAGGCGGGACTCGGGGGTCATTATCTCCCTTTCACCATTTCCAGCTCATGAGGGGCATCTTTGGTGGGAGGGGGTCGTGACAAATACATGCCATCTTACTTGGTCGTGTATTGCTGTCCGTGTCAGTCTATTTTCCCTAAATACACGCCATGTCCATCAAAGCCTCCTCTAATAAATAGTGTGGAGAGTACATTCCATGTTTCTAGAGTCACATGTCGTTTGTTACTTTTCTAACATCTAAAACGGAAGCTACAATAATCTTGTACTACATGGCGTGTGCTTCTGGTGGACACGCCGTGTATTCTGGAATTTTCCAAAAATGACGCCTCTGACAAGCACGCCTCCTGAGGTGTCTGTTCTTCGTTCTGATGATCTTATTTCTACAAAACTTCTGCTTCTAGGTCGCCCCGACACTCTGAGTCCATTTATGATGTTTTCGGGCCTCCGATCGGCTCTGAAAACATAACTTCATTCACCACTCAAGAACACTTGAAGAACTCCACAAATTCACAAGAATGACGGAGGAATCAGTCCGTGTTAGTTTAGTCCAGTCCCTTCCACATTAATCTAAAAACATTTGGTTTAAGAGGTACAACATCATGTAAGGAAAAACACATCATTACCCAATACAAAACACACCACTACCTCAAAAAACGACGACGTTTTCCGGTGATGTGGAAGATGGAGTGGGTGGGTGAGGTTTTGAAGACGACAGTGGCGTGCGTCCAAGGAGGGGATGGCATCTCACACTAGCTATAGAGAGAAGAAGTTATGGCACGTCGTCTCTCCTTGTGGGGATGATGTTCTTCGTCGAAGGGTGGCGTTCTTCGTGGGAGGATGAAGTTCTTCCAAGAGAGAATAGAGCTCTCTTCCAAAGACATCACACAACAAGCTAACCCCAAAATATAATAAGTATCACCTTATTGTATTAATTCAAGCTATACATTTCAAATTACAAAATTCAAAAACAAAACCACTTAATTAATTAATCTTGAGTTGTCTAATTAATTGGGTGTTATGTTGGAAAGATTAATGGGGGAGAGAGAGGAGTTACTCACATTAAGGGGGGAGTTAGGGAGTTAGAGAATGTGAAGGGTTGGGATCGTGTGGGCCCCACCTCACCTTTATCCTCTCATGGGTGTTTAGTATCTAGTGGACCCCACCCCAACTCCCACACCTAGGATCTTACCACATAGAAAAAGAAATAAAATTGTAACACAATTTTATTGTACTTTTTTATTTAATCCACAATTTTTATTAACTCCTCCCAAGCAGACACTTCTTTCGTAAAGGTTTTCTTATGCAATTACCAGCACTGTGGTTCCATTGGTGCACTTAGATTTCAATTCTGAGCACTGGTTCAAAAGATAGAAAAACCCGCTCGTTCGTTCACTAAACATACCTGAGCTAAACTTCGGAAATTTATTCCTGGCACACCGGGCCTCTGTATCAGGTGCTGTCAAAAACTGCGTACTCGTAAAATCCAAATGAATTTAAGAAACAAATTTCCTAGAAATTTACGGGACTATATAGTTTATCATAAATCAACAATATTACTAATATAATATTAGGAAAATATGGATCTCCAACATAGATATTAGTCTAGGATATCATTCAACTGTCTATATTTTTTAAATACCTTTATAAATCGATTTTCAAGTAATAACATTCCACACAATGATACATTACCTATATAAAATAAAAATTCACTATACACTCGATATATAACAATTAGTTTTTCAAAGTATTCTATATATCATTGAAATTATCATAATTGTTTCTATTCATTTTGGAGAAGATAAGTAAATAATCATGATCATCTACCAAAAATTTATATTTTTTATATAAAAAGCATCTATAAATTATATCCATAATGATATCAAAGTATTAGTGAGTCCAAGTAGAATAACTATGAACTCATACTAGCCATATCTTATTTGAAATCGTGTATTGGGGATATCCTCCTCCTTCTACATTAAATAAAAATACCACAACCTAATATCCACCATAGAGAAGTATTGGGATATTTTTAGCAGATTAATAAAGACATCAATCCTTGGAAGGGGATACATGATTATTATCATAATATTTTTGAGATCATGGTAATAAATTCATAGGAAAATTTACCCATCCAACTTCTTAATGAAATTTTCTGGTACACCCAATGGTGAAGTACCCAAGCTTATAAATCCTTTATTTATATTTTTATGTAGCCTCTTCATCTCCTCTTTAAGTACAATAAAGTAAATTCTATAAAGAGTCATGAATATTTTAATATATACATGCATAAATTGGATCATGTAATCATCTTATAATCATAACTAATTACCATAAAATTCTTTAGGGAACAAATCATCATATTCAATTATGATGGGAATTTCATCCAGAGTTATATTTTCCTTATCATTAATCAATTGATCCAAATACAATTTCTCATTTTGAAATAATACCTATGTGTCACATAATGATTTCAAATTCGATTAATCATCATTATTGGAATTCTATAGAATCAAGGGGAGATTTTTTATACTGAAATAGATTTTTTCCTATTGATAATTATTGTTATATATATATATAAGGAAGGCCTATACATTCCAAAAATTTCATTGAATTCCATAGAATAGAGAATAAAATAGTTATATTGTATGTTTATCTATGAAATATTAATAAGATACATGTAATATTGTTTGTATAAAAATTTTCCTAGTTTCCCATTCTCTTCAATTACTCTACTTCCATTTTTTGAGGTGGTCTTAAAATAGTAAAAAAATTCATTATATGAATTATTTAACTATAAAATAATTGAATTTTTTGTTATAAATTATATAATTAATAACTAGATTTATTTTTACCACTTATTTTTTGGGATCCACCTTGACAATTGTAATGGAATATTCTCTCCCTTACTCTCTAATACATGGATGTTGTTTCTATCAGTTATCATTGAAAAACCATGGCTTATTACATTAGTATGCTTAGTCCCCTTATAATATACAGTTGAATCATTTCATATAATTATGATATTTTGTTTCAAAATTACTCTCTTCCATCATATTTTTCATATCAAGGTTTCCATTCATACCATTACTAAATGATTACTATTCACCCTTAATGAAATTACTATCTTTATTATTCAAACACTATTAAATATTTGAGAGTTTATATTTCATGAAGACATTTTATTTCCACATCACCCACAATATACTAAATCCATTCTACACTCCCAATATTATCATAGCTAAAATTCACTGGAATAAAATTAAACATTGGAGGAAAAAACCTACTAGATATCAAGGCCTCAACTTGACAAATTAATACATAGATTGAGATTTATCCTAATAAATAATAAATAATTATTACATTCTGATTCCATGAAAATTTTTGTGGCATATTACTCAATTCTATTGATGTTTTCCTCAAACTCGAGGATGGATTTATCTCTTTTCATTATTGAGGCTAATGAAAACTCATTAAATTTTTAGTAATATTTTTCAAGGAATATAATTATATAAAATTATTTTTAAGAATTATTTCCACTCACTCACTTTTATATCCTTAAATGAATTCATATTTTTGATCCACAACAACTACTTATCATCTTCTACCTCCATATGATAAATTTCTAGAAATAATATCTCATGTTAAGAGCATTAAAGGATTTATAAGATCTTATTAATGGATTAAATCTATTTTTATCTGATTTTTGTATTTGGAGATCAACTGAATGGTATATGATTTTTTCATATAAAGGTCTAAAAAACATGTAATCACTTGTTTAGATGTTGTATTTCACCCAAATTCCATAATCTATAAAAAATTGTGGTTTATTGGCTATGTTTATCATGATTTTCTCATGATCGACTCTCATTAGTATTAGAATATCATTTATTGGTCATCCCATTTCCCAAAACATTATTTATTGACTTAGTTCATCATATTACCAACCATTAACAAAAATTATATGTTCATTCTGTATGATAATTGTGAAACTGTTATTAAAATTAAAGGAAAATTATGAAAATTTAATGGATAAAGCATAAATGGAGTACATTCATTAACATATGAATTTCTAACATTCAATATATATTATCCAGGATATAATTTCTAATATAAAACATCATGTTAATTTTTAAACCACTAATAATTTTTAATAAACACTTTAAGAATTTATAAATCAATATTCATCAAGAGAATAAAACCATGTGCACAATACAGAAATCTTTTTCATGCAATAGGAAATGATTGAGTTAATACCCAATTAACCATTTTTTAGTGTAAACACCTCTAGCTACCACTATGAAATAGTTGCATCCAATAGTATTATCTAGACATAGATTATTTTCCCTAAAAAACATCATTTATAATTTACCAAAATTTTTGGATGTTATTCATTGTTTATTATTACAACTATGTATTTCAATGTTGTATTATAATCTTATTCCCTATGATTAACTAGTCCTTTCTCTGATATGATCTACGACTAACCATATCCGTTATAAAATTCATATCATGATTTTTTACATAATAACACATATAATAGAATACTATAATATCATGTTGGCCTAGTATATAGTTCAAATTTGGTATATACAATAGTAACATTAAATTGGGATATAAATAAAAAATTAAAAATCGCCATAACATTACCTTATATACAAGTTATCTTTTAATATTGCATATGATAACCCATGGAAGTGCATAGGAAATGAATGAGAAACGAATCCCAATAAGTAAATAAAAATTGAATAACATGACGAAACTTATTAATTTTTTTCAAGAGGAGTATCATAGTAAGAAATAAGGATGATTATTCTAAATATGATAATCCAATCCTGATATAATGTGATAACATTAAGTCATCATAGGAATGTTGAAACCACATAAAAGATGATATATTATGAAAAATGTCACGGATAACTGTAGATACACCATTATATAGTTTTATTATGATTACATATTATGCACCATATTTGGTATGTCATAAGATAACAACATTACTGATTCCATTGGAGGTCTAACTAATTCTTTATGCACCCATAAAATTCATATCATTTATAATAAATTATCTTTCTCATATACAAATCAACCTAAGAATTTATTCCATAACTCTCAATATCCTGAAAGAGGGGTGATGGTAAAAAAAATGTCCATCCCCAATCAATGATGTATCTGTACAACTAGGTGAATAACTTTGAGTGGAAATGGATTAGGATGTACAAAAAATCATGTTAGGCATAGAAAATTATGGGATAATTTCGACAATACAATGGGTGTATATAAAGGATCATGGATGGTTTTAACAAGAGTTAAAGGAGGCCTCTCGTTAGTTAATAAAAATAATATTAAAGGGATATGTATAGTCATTTGAAAATATGAAAAATTAGATATTAAAAGGAATAACATAATGAATGTTCTTGAATAGAGATGATCTAGAGAGAATCTGTTACATCGACATAGGAACGACTTAGATAATTTTTTAATGGTAGAGGATAAATGATATACTATTCATAGAACATATATTGGTTAGTAAATGTATATTATTAAATATATAACAACATAATAAATTGTGATTCATAAAGCTAAATTCAATTATGGTTCTTGAATGGAAAATAAGAGGGAGATATCCCTTACCTCGAGATAGTGCTTCTAAAATAATGGTAGAAGCTTCATAATAGAATGGAAACTATATTTATTATATTTATATAGGGATAAATACAATAAAATTATGACATGTTTATTTTTAATGTATATGTGTCAGAGCTTGGGTGGGTCTTTATAGTCATATAGATGGAAATTATTTATTAATTTCTAAACAATCATTTTCCACTTAGTATGATAAAATAATCAAAACCACAAACCATTACTTGATTTTTCAAATTTTTTATACTAATGAGGAGTATATTTCAATATTTTAGTTTTTTATGAACGAAAAAATATAAAATAAAACCATTAGTGATCCATAAGTGAGTATTTTTATAAGGAACTGATTTTAAATTCATAAAATAAAACCTGGGTTTTGAATTATTCATAATTGAATTTTGAAACTGATCAAATGATATGAAACACCAATTAAGGTAATGTGTATTTATAAAAATTTTTAATCCATTTTATTAAATTTATTACATCACATTATGGAATATATGAAATCTTAATAGGAATCATATATTTATACTAAATGTTTTTCATCCTTAAAATTGATTAGCTTAAATAATATTAATGATTCAACATTGGATAACTTCAGTGTGTTTATTTCAATGATAATTTTAATTTTATGAAAATAATTGAGGGAAAATTTTAATACACAATTTTATATAAAAATTTGTATTCTCTAGAAAATGAATGTTTTATGATAATAAAAATTTGTTAGCCCTTACAAATATTACACATAAATTCAGTACATTATATTATAAGTTGTATTTAAATAAATATTATTAAATAAAATTATCATATGAAAGTCAATTGTTTTCAATATTAATGAATTTTTCCAAACAAGTATTCAGACCATATATTTTCGATAATTTCAATTTCTATTTCTTCCTATCAAAATATAATTTTTAAAAACTCATATATAATGTAATATTTAATATAATATAAAAATATATAAACAAAATTATTATTTTATGGAAAATAAAACATAGTAGTTAATACTACTGGAGTATATATTCATAACCACCTATTACACTATCGTACGTACTATAGGAAGGGTGTGTTATGGTGGAAGATTCTTAGGTTGTTCTAGTGAACATAATTTGGGTTATGATCAATAAAATATATAATTTATCACATAAATGGTTTAATTAAAATTTCAAATATATAATATCATCTTCATAATTCTCAATGGAAATGTCCAATGACACAATATACCTCCACTACTCTAACAAATGGCCTTCCCAGGGTACGATACTACTTCTTGAGGCCAAAAATTGTTCTATTAGAGTCAATTGTACTTCATCATTAGCCTTAATATAATAATCATAATGATAACTATAAAAATTATATATCATCAATGGTTATGATGCATAATAGTTATTTAAATATTATAAGATAATTTTAAAAAAAATATACATAGAGGTCATGTGTTTTATATAATTATAATAATTAATAAATAATTTATTAATTAGGAAAGAATGTTTAATTTATTAAATATTAGAAATATAGTCAAAAAATTATAATTAAAATTTATTTATTTCATTTAAATATATTTTTCATAATTATATTTTGGCTTATAATTTCCATTCATCATAATTCATGTTACCATTCAACATAATGTAAGTAGTGATGGTATTCATTTCATTATTTTGATTAAATAAAATGAAGTGTCTTATATATGATAAAAATATTAATATTATGATTAAAATAAAAAAAATCTTTACAAATAAAAAAAATTATACCTATAATTTTATTTCCATAAAAAACATTGAAAAAATTATATTACGCCTTTTATTTAGTTGATAAAACTTATTATAACATGAACATGTTATAACAAATTTTTGTGTGTGTTGGTGATTGTATTAGAATATCATAAGTAAACTATCATATATATATATTTTATATATTATCAATTAGATAGATCCTAATTTATTATATTTGATCAAAACTGTAAGATAAGAATCAATTGGCTTTAAAATATCTCATTTTCCCTCTTTACATGCTCTTTTAGTGGTTAAATGTTCCACGATCAATTATTTAAATATTATTAATAATATAACTAATTATTAATTAAATAATCATAATAATTTCAAAAATAACATATTTATTCATTAAAATGATCAATATAATCATTTATGAAAGCTGGGGATGAAAACATTTCATTTATGGAGAGTGTAGTCCCCACATAATATGAGTGAAATTTTCATTTTTCAAAAATATTAGAGGTTGGTAGAAAACCCATTGTAAATAAGAATAATATTGTTTTACAAAAATTATGTTACATATTTTATTATATTATATTTCTTAATATATTATTTTGTATAGAAACATATATAAGAAAAGGATAAGGAGTGGATAGTACTCATGATAAGGAATTGAATATTATCATTATGGAATTCTACGAAATAGCGGAGTTATGAAAATTTATATTAAAAAGGTCTCTAAAAAGTGTAATTGTATTATAGGATATATAAAATGGGTAACATTTAATTTATTATTCAAAGTGTTGGTGTGAATTCGTGTTGGTGAAAGTGATGTTGTTTTAATATAAAAAAGGGAGTTTATTCAATGGAGATGAATGTTAATTGATGTATAAATATGGAATCACATCTGTGTTTGGTGAGTGATGTGATAAAATATTGGTGAGAAAAGGTGTGATGAATTTTAAACCTAATAAAATTCATCTATAAATATTATTTGACAGGTTCATTTATAAAAAAATCTAACAACACTAACTTACATATTTTTTACATTGATTAACCTTCAATAAAAAAATTTTACATGGTATTTATTATTTTACTAAAAATATAATATGTCCCATGTTATGAAATATGGACATGATGATTCTGAAATTAGACTCCATTTTATTTATTTCAATTATTAAATTGGTTAACATTAATATTTAAATTATAATATATGTTATAAAAAATTGTATTGTTTAAAAATTCCTACTTATAACATATGCATTTACTATTACCTCCTATCAGCTAAAAACTAAATTGGTGTGGATGATTTTTTAATGTTTAATAATAATATTATTGTAATCCAAATGTAATAATTTAATTTATTTAAAAATTAATAAAAATTACAAATAATTCACAGAAAAATAAAATTTTAATTTATAAAAATATTTACTTTGTTAAATTTTTCTTATATTAAAAATGAAAATGACTCATTTTTAAATTTGTATATTATAATTAAAAATATGAAATTCGTTTTATTTGACTAAATTTATATAGATAATAAAAATTAATTTTTATATAATTGTAAATATCATGTATAAATATTTTTCAAAATTTAGTTTTATGTATAAAATAAATTTATTTATTCTCAATGAAAATAAATAACTATTGAATGATTTTCTATGCATATTCTTCAATAAATTATCAAAAAATTTCGTCAAATTATTCATTCTTTGTGATTAAATTTATTTTTAATAAGACATAGAAAGTTATTGAAAAATTATATTTTTATATTAAATAATAATTACTATTTATGATTCGAATTAATTATTCATATTAGTGCTTTTAATTTTTATTCATCCATTCCTATTAAAATTAGTCCATTTGTTTGATAGTCATGTTATATAAATATTTATTAATAATTATTTTAAATTGTAAAATTTATTTTTACAATTCAATATTTCATTTAAATATTATGTGTTTGTTTTATAATTTTTATATATGAAATATATAAATTTAATTTGATTAATGATACAAAACATCAGTATTACTGTCTAGTTTTTGTATATCCAATAAACACTTACCCATTAATAATGTCTATAATATCCTCATTACATCCTATAAATTTAGTGCTTTATTTTATCTTAAATTACATATCTCATTCATTTAGTGTTTGTTTTATATTTCCAAAAATGATTTATCATTACTATGATTTTATTAGTGATTGCCTGGTTAGTTATAGATTTTTATGAAAAATTTTGGGGATGTTGGGCATGTGGATTTTTATACATTTATGATAAAAATCATTAGAATTAATGGTACCATTTAATTTATACACTTTCAATGGATTCAATCATACAATGAATTTTATGAAATTCTTCGTTTCATGTATATTTCATATAATGTAAAACAATGAATGAATAATGTGTTATTAGTTTCATTTATAGCATATAATTATTTATTTTTTTATTAATATTTTTTATTTTGAATGAATATAAAAATATATTTTAGAATTATATACATATAATTGAAGGAAGAAAAATGTTTCCTAGTAACAAGGATGTTACCATATAGGTCGTCCGTATAACAATAATGTATAATTCCATGATCCACAACATGATAATAGAAACCATAAAATTGATGAAACATTACTCAATATCTAATTCATTCTAGATAATTATTCATAACATTTAGGTAATCATCAAATCTTGATCAGATACAATAATGAGTGGCACTCTGTGTAGTGTTAGAGAGTTGTTCAAGAGGGAAGTCATCCATCATAGTACTGAAATTTGTCGACTTTATAAATAAATTGACTACCAATTATATGTAAATATTTTTATTAACAATTTTAGGGTATCGTATAATGAAATCCATGTTATTAAATTCCCATTTCTATAATGATATGGGAAATGGTCGCATAATATAAGTTTAATTCCATCAATCTGTCATAGATTTTTGTTATACGATGAACATTATTAGAAATTATACAATATCCCTCTTCATTTTATCCACTATATGTTTTGATTCCGATCAAAATACATCTTAGTGCTTAATAAATAAATAGTAAATAATGAACTATGTGCTTCCTCAAGATGATTCTTATTTAACTCTGATTTTAATGGGACACATTTCCAGATTCAAAACCATATAACACTTTATTTATATAAGTTGTACTTCAGAAAATTATATATTTTATTCTATTTATCATCAACTAATTTTTATTACTCTATTAACTAGTTAAGAAATTATAGTAGTGGGATTATTGGATAATGGTCAGATAATGTCCCTTTAATGATTTTCATGTCAATATTTTTTCATAGAAAAGAGTAATATATCCCCTAAATTCCACATCATGGATTGGATTTTAGGATTCATTATTCTAAAAACATATATCTCCTTGTTATACATTCAATTATCATAATTCATTGACCAATCATAATCATTGATTATCCTTAATGATTATGTTTTGTCATTATTAAGGAACCATTTTTTTGAATATAAAATTTGTATTTTTATAATCTATATATATGTCACAATTCTCTCTATTGAGAAAATGTTTCGTAATATTACTTCAGAGGTCCACTAAAGATTATTCTTGATCATGTGCTGGGTAGTTCCTCTCATGGACCATTAATTTTCAGGCGGTATAGGATATATCATTTTTATCTTACATGAGTAAATACTAAATCCCATTATGAATGCATCACTACAGGTCAAAAATCATATCTCATTTCTCAGAAATGTTATCATAAGTTCAGTGATTCGCAGACTTTTTAAATGTATAATGTCCTATTCACATTCATTAATCCACAAAATAATCAATAACATCAGAGTTATCTTTTTTAGTGAGTTTGATAAATGGGAGATGTTTATCATAAATGAATAATATTACTAAGATAATATTAGGAAAATATGGATCTTTATCAAAGAAATCAGTCTAGCACATCTTTCAACTATATATATTTTTGAAATACCTTTATATATCGATTTTCAAGTGATAACATTCCTCAAAAATGTTACATTTCCCATATAAAATATGAATTCACTATACACTATATAGATAACAATTACTTTTTCAAATTATACTATATATCATTTTAATTCTCGTCATTATACATATTCATTTTGGAGAAGATAAGTATATAATCATGATCATCAACTAAAAATAGAAAATATTTTTATAAATAGAATTTATACATTATGTCCATAATAATATCTATAGTATTAGTGAGTCCAAATGGAATAACTATGAACTCATACTATACATATCTTATATGAAATCATGTATTGGGGATATCCACCTCCTTCTACATTAAATTAAATTACCCCAACCAAATATCTACCATAGAGAAGTATTGGGGTATTTTTAGCAGATTAAGCAAGTCAACAATCCTTGGAATAGGATACTTGATTTTTATCATAATCTTATTGAGATATTGGTAATCAATGCATATGAAAATTTAACCATCCCACTTCTTAATGAAAATTTTGGGTTCACCCAATGGTGAAGTACCCATTCTTATAAAGCCTTTATTTAGATTATTATATAGTCGCTTCATATCCTCTTCAGGTAAAACAATGTATATTCTATATGGAGTCATGAATATTTTATGATATAAATGCATAAATTTGATCATCTAATCATCCTATAATCATAACGAATGGCCATAAAATTCATTAGGGAACAAATCATCTTATTCAATCATAATGGGAATTTCATCCAGAGTGATTTTTTTCTTACCATTAATAATTTGTTCCAAATACACTTTCTCATTTGAAATAATAAATATGTGTCAGATAATGATTCCAAATTTTATTAATCATCGTTATTGGACTTATATAGAATTATGGGGATATTTTTTTATATTGAATGCTATTTTTTCCTCTTGATAATTAAAGTTAGATATATATATATATAAAGAAAGCCAATCCATACCTACCATTTCATTGAATTCCATAAAATATAGAATAAAATAGTTATATAGTATGTTTATCAATGAAATATTTACAGGATAGATGTTATATATATGGTATAAAACAATTTCACAGTTTATCGTTCTCTTTAATTACACTAATTCCATATTATGAGGTGGTCTTCAAATTTTTAAAAAATGAATTATATGAATGATTTACCTATAAAATAATATAATTTTTCATTCTAAATTATTTAATGAATAACTAGTTTAACTTTTACCACTTATTTTTCAGGATCCACCTTGATAATTGTGATAGCATATTCTCTCCCTTACTCTCTAATACATGGATGTTGTTTCTGTCAGTTATCATTGACAAACCTTGGTTTATTACATTATTATTCTTATATCCCTAATAATATATAGTTTAATCATTTCATATAATTATGAGGTTTATTTCAAAATTCCTCTCTTTCATTATATTTTTTATATCAAGGTTTCCATTCCTCCCATAACTAAATGATTACTATTAACCATTAATGAAATTACTATCCTTCTTATTCAAACACTATTAAATATTGGGGAGTTGATATTTCATGAATCCATTTGATTTTCACATCACCCCCAATATAGTGAATCCATTCTACACGTCCAATATTATCATAGTTAAGATTCACTAGAGTCAAATTCAATAATGGAGGAAAAAACCTAACTGATATCAATGCCTCAAATTGAAAAATCACTACCTAGATTGAGATTTATCCAAAAAAATAAGAAATAAATATTAAAATCCGATTCAATGACAATGTTGGTGACATATCACTCTATTCTATTGATTTTTTCCTCAAACTTGATGATGGATTTATCTCTTTTCATTCTTAAGGCCCATTAAATATCATTCAGTTTTTAGTAACAGTTTTCAAGGAATATAATTATTTAAAATTATTTCTAAAAATTATTTCCACTCCATCACTTTTATCTCTAAAAATTGCATCATATTTTTGATCCACATCCACCACTTATCATCTCCTACCTCCTTATGATAATTATCTAGAACAAATATCTCATGTTCAGGGCATTAAAGGATGGATATGATCTTATTAATAGATTAAATAAATTTTTATTTGTTTTGGGTATTTGGAGATCAAATGAATGGTAGATTATTTTTTCACATAAAGGTATCAAAAAAACATGTACTCTCTTATTTAGATGTTTTATTTCCCACAAATTCCATAATATATTAAGAATTTGGGTTTATTTACTATGTTTATCATGATGTTCTCATGATCAACTCTCATTAGTGTGGGAATATCATTTTTTGGTCATCCCATTTCCCATAAAATTATTTATTAATATAGTTCGTCATATTACCAACTGTTGACTAAAATAATATGTTAATTCTATGTGATAATTTTGAAATTATTAAAAAAATAATAGGGAAACTAGGAACATTGAATGGATAAAACATAAATGGAGTATATTCATTAACCTATTAATTTCTAGGATTCAATATATGTTATCCATAGGATATTTCTTAATATAAAACATCATGTTCATTTTAATGCTCCCAATAATTCTGAATAAAGAGATTAAGAATTTAACATAGAATTTTCATCATGAGTATTAAACCAGGTGAACTGTAAAAAAATCAATTCCATACAATGGGCAACAATTAGGTTAATACCCATTTAACCATATTTAGGGTAAACACATCTTTCTACAACTATGAAATAGTTTCATCCATTGGTATTATCTAAAAAATGATTTTTCCCTTGAAAGAACATCATTTATATTTTAACAAAATTTTGGGATCTTATTCGTCGTTTAGTATTACACTATGTATTTCACTATTGTATTATAATCTTATTCCTTATAATTAACTAGTCCTTTCTCTGATACGAATGACGACTACCCATGTCCTTTATAAAATTCATTTCATGATTTATTTCATAATGACACATGTAATAGAATACAATAATATTATTTTGTCCTAGTATATAGTTAAAATTTGGTATATACAATATTAATATTAAATTGGGATATAAATAAAATATTAAAAATCTCTATAAAATTAAATTATATATTCGAGTTATCTTTTAATATTGCATATGATAACCCATGTAAGTGCATAGGAAATGGTTGAGCTATAAATCAAAATAAATGAATAATAATTGAATATCGTGATAGAACTTATTTATTTTGTTCAAGAGGAATATCATGGTGAGAAATAAGGATGATGATTATAAATTTGATAATCCAATCATGATATAATATGATAACATTGAGTCATCATAGGAATGTTGAAACCACATGAAACATGATATATTACGAAAAATTTCAAGGATAACCTTAGATACACCATTATATAGTGTTAATAGGATTACATATTATGCACCATATTTGGTATGTCATAAGATAACAACATTACGGAATCCATTGGAGGTCTATATAATTCTTTACTCACCCGTCAAATTCATATAATTTATAAGAAATTATCTTCCATGTATATAATTCAACATAAGGATTTATTTAATAACTCTCAACATCAGGACAAGGCAGCGATTGTTAAAAAAATGTTCATCCACAATCAATGATGTATAAGAACAACTAGGGGAAAAAATTGAGTTTAAATGGAAATGGATGTACAAAAAATCTTGTTAGGCATGGAAAATTAAGGGATACATTCAACAATATAATGGGTGTATATAAAGTCTCATGGATGGTTTTAACAAGAGTTCAAGGTGGCCTCTCGATAGTCGGGAAAAATAATTTTAATTGGGTATTTATAGTCATTTGAAAATATGTAAAATTAGATATTTAAAGGCATAACATAATGAATGTTCTTCATTAGAGAGGATGCAGAGTGAATATGTTACATTGACATAGTAACGACTTATATATATGTTTTAATGAGAGAGGATAAATGATCTATCATTCATAGAACATCTATTGGTTAGTAAATGGATATTTTTAAATATATATATCAACATAAGAAATTGTGACTCATAATTCTAAATATAATTATGGTTATTGAATGGAAAATAAGAGAGAGATATCCCATACCTTGAGATACATCTTCTAAAATAATTTTAGGAGATTTATAAAAGAATGGTTACTATATTTTTTATATTTATACATGGATAGAGACAATGAAATTATGACTAATATATTTTTAATGTATTAGTGTGGGAGGTTGGTTGGGTATTTATAGACAAAGAGAGGTAAATTATTTATTAATTTCTAAACAATCATTTTCTACTCAGTATGATAAAATAATCAAAACCACAAACCATCCATCGATTTTTCGAACTTTTTACATCAGAGAGGAGTTTATTTTAATATTTTAGTTTTTTATGAACGAAAACATATAAAATAAAACCATTAGTGATCCATAAGTGAATATTTTTATAAAGAACTGATTTTATATTCATAAAATAAAACATGGGTTTTGGATTATTTATTATTGAATTGTAAAACTGATCAAATGATATGAAACACCAATTATGGTAATGTGTATTTATATATTTTCTTGATACCTTTTATTGAATTTATTATATAACATTATGGAATATATGAAATCATAATATAAATCATATATTTATACCATATTTTTTTTATCCAAAAATTGATTACCTTAATAAAATATGAATGATTCATCATTGGATATCTTTGGTTTTTTTATTTCAATGAAAATTTTAATTTTATAAAAATAATTGAGGGAAAATTTGAATATAAAATTTTATTTAAAAATCTGTATTCTCTGGAAAATGAATGTTTTATGATAATAATAATTTGTTATCCCTTATAAATATTACACAAAAATTCATTAAATTATATTAAAATTTGTATATAATTAAATATTATTAAATAAAATTATCACATTAAAGTAAATTGTTTTCAATATTTATTAAATTTTCCAAAAATGTATTAAAACCGTATATGTTCGGTAAATGCAATTACCATTTATTCCTATCAAAATATAATTTTTAAAAACTCATATATAATTTAATATTTAATATAATAATAAAAAGTGATAAACAAAATTATTATTTTTTAGGAAATAAAACACAATGGTTCATACTGCTATAGTGTCTATTCGTAACCACCTATTACACAATCGTATATCCTATGGGAAGGTTGTGTGATGGAGGTCATTTCTTAGGTTGTTTTGGTGAACATATTTTGAGTCATGATCAATAAAATATATAATTTCTCACATAAATGGTTTAATATAAATTTCAAATATAGAATATCATCTTCATAATTCTCAAGGTAAATGTCCAATGACACCATGTACTTCTACTACTATAACAAATGGCCTTCCCAGGGTATGATCATACTTCTTGAGGCCAACAATTGATCTATTAGTGTCAATTTTACTTCATTATTTTCCATAATATAATAATCATAATGGCCATTATAAATATTATATATCATCAATGGTTATGATGCATTTTTTTATTTAAATATTATAGGATAAATTTAAAAAAATAAACAGAGAGTTCATGTGTTTTATATAACTATAATAATTAATAAATAATTTATTAATTTGGAACGGTATTTTAATATATTAAATTTTAGAAATATAGTCAGAAAAATTGTAATTAAAAATTTATTAATTTTATTTAAATATATATTTCCATATTGATTTATTGTCTTATAATTTCCATCCATCATAATTTATGTTACCATTAACTATAATAAAAGTAATGCTGATATTCAT
The DNA here is from genome assembly GCA_963277665.1 of Viscum album. Lineage (NCBI taxonomy): Eukaryota > Viridiplantae > Streptophyta > Magnoliopsida > Santalales > Viscaceae > Viscum > Viscum album. The sequence continues at coordinate 1,921,881,370 of OY728119.1, forward strand.
TGGATAATTTTGAAAAAATTAAATGAAGTGTCTTATATCTGATAAAAATATTAATATTACGATTAAAATACAAAAAAAAGTTTTTACAAATTAATAAAAAATTATACCAATAATTTTATTTTCATAAACAACATTGAAAAAAATATATTATTTCATTAATTTTGTTAATTAATCTTTTTATAAAAAGAACATGTTATAACCAATTTATGGGTATGATGGTGATTGTATTAAAATACCATAACTAAACTATCATATATATATATTATTTATATATTATTAAATAGATAGATCATAATTTATTATATTTGATCGAAATTGTAAGGTAAGAATCAATTGGTTTTAAAATATCGCATTTTTTCACTTACCATGATCGTTTCATGTGGTTAAATTATCCATGATCACTTATTTAAATATTATTAATAATATTAATAATTCATAATAAAATGATCATAATAATTTCAAAAATGACATATTTATTCATGAAAATCATCAATATAATCATTCATGAAACCTGGTGACGAAAAAGTTTCATTTATGGAGGAGATAGTCCCCAAATAATATGAGTGAAATTTTCATTTTTAAAAGAGATGAGAGGATGGTAGGAAATTTTTATTAAATAAGAATAATTTTTTTTAATAAAATAATAGTACATAATTAATTATATTATATTGGTTAGTATAGTATTTTGTGGAGAAATATATATAATGAAAGGATAAGTAGTGGATGGTACTCATGATAAGTACTTGAATCTTATCATTACAAAATTCTATGAAATAGTGGACTTATGAATATTTATTTTAAAAAAGGTCTCTAAAATATCTAATGGTATTATTGGATAGGTAAAATGGGTTACATTCCATTTATAATTCAAAGGGTTGGTGTGGATTAGTGTTTGTGAATGTTATGTTGTTTTAAATTATAAAAGGTGGTTTATTCAATGGAGATAAATGTTATGTGATGGATAAAGATGGAATCATAGCTGTTTTTGTTGAGTGATGTGAGAAATTATTGGTGTGAAAATGTGTTATGACATTTAAAATAAAAAACACTCTTCTATAAATCTTATTGGAAAGGTTCATTTATTAAACAAACTGATCCACACTAAGTTATCTCTTTTTTACCTTGATAAACCTTGAATAAAAAATTTTACAAGGTAATTATTCTTTTAATAAAAATATAATGTTTCCCTTGTAACGAAATATGGAAATGATGATTATCAAATTAGAACCCATTTTATCTAATTCAAATTTTAAATATGATAACAATAATATTTAAATTATAATATAAGATATAAAAAATTGTATTGTTTAAAAATTCCTACTTATACCCTAAGCATTTTCTATTACATCCTATCAATTAAAAAATAAATTGTTGTTGATGTTTTTTTAAATTTTAATTATAATATTATATTAATCCAAATGTAATAATTTAATTTATTTAAAATATACAAAATTGTTTTACAAATATTTCACTGAAAAATAAATGTTTAATTTATAAATAATAATTACTTCGTTAGATTTATTTATATAAAAATGAAAATGTAGTCATTATTAAATTTTTATATTATAATTAAAAATACGAAATTCATTATATTTGACTAAATTTATATAGTTAATAAAAATAAAATTTAATATAATTGTACATATCATATATAAATATTTTTCAAAACATAATTTTTATGTATAAAATGAATTTATTCATACTAAAAGAAAATAAATTACTATTAAATGATTTTTTATGTATATTATTCAATAAATTGTTAACAAAGATCATTAAAATTCTTTATTATTCATGATTAAAGTTATTTTCAATAAGATAGAGAAATTTATTGAAAAATAATATTTTTATATTAAATAATAATTAACATTTACCATTCAAATTAATTATTCATATTATTACAATTGATTTTTATCCATCGATTCCTATTAAAATTATACCATTAGTTTTATAATCACATTATACCAAAATTTATTAATAATTATATTAAATTGTAAAATTTATTTTTACAATTCAATATTTCATTTAAATATTTTGTATTTTGTTTTATCATTGTTATCTATGAAATATATAAATTTAATTTTATTAATGATACAAAACATCAGTATTACTGTCTAGTTTGTGTAAATCTAATAAACACATAACCATTTATAATGTCTATAATATCTTCATTACCACATATAAATTAAGTGCATTATTTTATCTTAAATTACTTTTCCCATTCATTTACTGTATGATTAATATTTCCTAACATGATTTATCATTATCATGATTTTATTAGTGAATGTCTAGTTAGTTATAATTGTTTTGAATCTTTTTGGAGAAGTTCGGCATGTAGATTTCCATACATTCATGATAATAATCGTGACAACTAATGGCATCCTTTTAATTTATACACTTTCAATTTATTCAATCATACATGGAATTTTATGAAATTATTAGTTTTATGTATATTTCATATAATGTTACACTATGAATGAATAATGTGTTTTTAGTTTCATTTATATCATATAATTATTTATTTTGTTATTAATATTTTTTATTTTTAATGAATATAAAAATATATTTTAGAATTATAGACATATAATTAAACGAAGAAAAATGTTTTCTTGTAACAAGGATGTTACCATATAGGTCGTTCGTATAACTGTGATGTATAATTCCAAGGTCCTCCCCATGATACTAGACATCATAAATGTCCCCCCATGGATTTTAGGTGTCGGAAAATATACTCTCATAAAAGAATATTTCATGGAGGTCCCCCACATGATGAATAAGTGCATCACAATTGTCCACCCTGTGTTACTCATAGTATTAGAGGTCCTCCTTGTGAGGAATGAGTATATAGTGGAGGTTACCCACATGATTCTAAAAACCACAATGGTCTTACCCATGATAAAGAAGTTAACCATAGAGTTCCATTCAAAAAACAAAAATATAAAATTCAATGGCATGATTTCCCACAATGTGAATTTAAATTAATTCTTTTGCTTTAAAAAATAATGTGTTTGAAAGCTTTTAATGAATGTAACACCATAACAATATGAATTATGAACCATTTTATAAAAGTTGAAATATTACAATTGATTTTGTGTGTAATAATATAGGTAATTAAATTATATAATATATTTTGAAATAAAAATTATATCATTCACTAATATTAATGAATTGATAATATTCCATTAATATAGTTAAATACCTAATAAAAGAATTTTAGGCTAAAGTTTGTTTTTTTGAAAGATTTTTCATTTTAGTTTATATAATATATATATATATATATATATATTATAGATTAAAATATTTTTGATATGAATAAAGTAATAACCTTGATCATAGTTTATATTAATATTTAATATAAATCATAATAATTGAAATTTTAAGAAGTTATTTTCCTACCAAAAAAAAATTAATAATATTTTTATTTAAAATTGAAAATCTAAAATTATAAAATTTTAATTTCCCCAAAACTAATAAATTTTTATATTATTAAAAAAATAATACCTTATTAATTTTTTTGGGATTTTTAGAAGTAGTTGATTTTCAGGTGGATAATGAAAAAATATCAATATTTCAAAAACTATCAATTTTATGACAATATTATAATACAAGAATTACATTTTTTTGAAACATTCGTATATAATATGTTTTTTAAAAATATTCATAAATCAATTAACATTATTATTTTATACTTTTAAATCTAAATTTCATTCTTATGATAACATATAAAATATTTTACACTAGTCAAAAATTTAATTTAGTAGATGTAAAAAATTATTTGTTATAACTTATATTAAAAAAATCCAAAAAATGGATTATATATTTTAGAATATCAACATAATATTGTTTAATAAATTAATTTTTTTTTAATTTCTATAAATGTTCGATTTGAAATATTAATGTTAATTTCCATGATAATGGTAAAGAAATTATTTTCGAAGAATTCACTAAAAAATATTCACTATATTTTATATAAATAAAAAATTAATATATTCAGAAAATTTAATTTAATATAATTTTAACATATATTTCTCAAATTTAACCCTCAATAAAATTTTAATAAATACTAGGTAAAATTAACAACACAGAATGGATAAAACACCATTTTTCAACAAAATGTGTTTTCTAAATATATATATAATGTTCTAATTTAAATATTAATTTTATATTAATAATAAATTTAATTATATTAGTTAGATATTAAATTAACGTTCATAATGGTCCAATTTCTAAATAGGTGTTATTTTATATGTTAAATAAAACATATGTTACTTTGTTTAAAAGTAGTCACCCCTGTAAAAACCCAAGAAATGTAAATGTTAAAATATAAGAAAAAAACTCAATTAAACAACATTAAAAAATCTATTAGAATACTTGATTATGTAATTATCAAACCTAGAACAACATAATCTCAATTACTTCATAATGTTTGAGTCATTTATCCTTTTTTATATAATTATATTGTCGAAATGTTAATGGTATTAAAAAAAATCCATTTTATATAACATATAAAATTTGATGCTTCCAATAAATCATACAACACTAATTCCATTTAATTTCATCAAAATATAAATTATTTATATGTTAAAATAATACTCTATAACATTCATAATCAATTGGTCCTAATTTAATATAGAAGTCCCTTTATTTCAAACGAGAATCTCAAGAGAATGTTCAAGGTCATAAAGAGAGTATTACCTAATCCTTAATTTTTTCATCTTCATAATTATATTTTAAACTACCCATAAAAATAATTATATAAAGACCCGAAAATCATTTTTATAATTTATTGTTATTATATTAGTGTAAAATCCATTATTCATACATTCCATGAAATTAAAAAATAATTAATTGTTTATTATGCAGACTATCACATTCACAAAGTAATGTTTTTCATTTTTCATATTGATTTATATTCATTACACACACCACATACAATTTTCTTCAGAAACATAAAAATTCAAAATAATATCGTTATTATTTTTTCAAAAAGATATTTTTCACTTCATCATCAATACTTACCCGTCAATATATTTCATGTTCATGAATGTGGTTGGTTTACCAACCTACTAGAATGATGTGATAAATATATGTCACAGATGACTCTAAATACATAAAAATAGATGTTATTACAATCTAATTATCAAATAATAATATTACTTTATTAGTTTTATATTGAATTTATATATTATTTAAATTATTTATTAAATAAGAATATATATAAAAATAAATTCATTTTTCAGGAAAACATAATCAAATATATATAAAAAATATATAAAATATATAAAAATAAATGGTCAAAATTAATGTTAATATAATAGAATAATAATTTTATTAACTTGTAAAATAATAATAATTTGAAAATTATGGAATTTTGGTGCTTTCACAAAACAAATCATGAACCAGGTAAGGGGTTGGTGTATCAAATTTTTTATCCTTAAGACATAATTATCATTATAAACCATTTATATATATATATATTCATCCATCAAATGTAACACCCCAAGATTTCATAGTGTGTTATTTTTTCAAAATAATTCAATAACTTGCACCACACGCAACACCGAGTTCAAGCACACCATGACTTAATAAAAAAGTCGTTCAAAAGAGGTAATGAATAGTATTAACTAAATTTCAAACTTTATAAAATCATTATAATTTTACAATCCATATTATGAATTTCTTAGACATAATGTAAGAACAAATTCATTTTCAGTATTGCACTTTTACAATCTTTTAATAGTGAACCCTTTTTAAATCCAATATTTTAAACTCTTATATATTCAATTTTACTAAATAAATTTACTTTTTAGAATGGGGACATCAAAAATTTACAATGAAACATCCCAAGATTCCACGATATGTTTCCATTTGAATAATGCAATGGCATGCATTGTACGCAACTTCGAGATTCTAACACACCACAACCAATCAAACTAGCCGTAATTAATAGTAATAACTACTTTTGGAAATTTTATAAATTTTATCTTTCGAAATGGACTTCATTTTTTGATTCATGATATCGAAATTATCTTTGGGTGAGTTTTTGGTACTTTTCGGATAACTTTCATATTTTGAAGAATAGTGAAACTTCCTAAATGTTAATTAAAAAAACTTTTTTAATCAAAATAATTAATTGTAATAAATTATTAAATTGAGTGGTTTTAAATTGTATTTAGAATATATTTTTACCATTTAATAATGTTTTGGTCATTGGATGTAATTTCACATTTAAACCAGACATAAACAAGTGTCAATCTTTTGATAGTTATTATCTTTTAAAAACATGCTATTTGTTTTGACGACGAGAATTAATTTTTAAATTAATTAATGCAACTGATATGTTCTGAATTTGGTAAAATAAACATCATTTTTGAATTCATAATATCAAATATAGCTTAGGCCTAATTTTTGGTATTTTTCTGGAAACTTTCATTTTTTGATAAATAGTGAAAACACTAAGTGGTAGTTAAAAAACCGATTTTTTTCATAAAACTGAATTTTTCTGCTTCTGTGATTGGAATTTCAAAAATCCGACAGACACGCTTAATATTAAGGAGTAAAATGTGGTTCAATGAGATGGAAATAATTTTTGGTGAATATTAACTTTTTAACTTTTATTTACCACGGTTAAAAGTAAATAGGGTAATTAAGGGTAAAAATGATATTAATATTACCCTAACACATGTCCTAATTCTATTGGACAAGTGTATCTCGACCAAAAACAATATTAGGAGTAAAATATTATCATTTAGGTCCACTTGTATTAGATTAGGCGATTAATTATTATTTAATTCAAAGAAGAGTTAAAAGAGTAAAAATCAATGTTTATTTACTAAAACATTTTTAATATAAGGTTATACATAAGATAAATTCTATTGTAAATATTCATTAGAAAGATAAAAAGATTTCCTACATAAGGGTATTTTATTTATAATTTTTATACATTAAATAATTTAATTTATTTATGACACAATGTTGATGCATTAATTACCTAATTAATAGAAAATTAGAATAATTTATATTATAAATATCCAAATAAATGTAATTTGAGACTTTTTATAAATACCAATAATTTTCTAGGTTAATATGACATGTTAGGATTTATTTAATTAACTTTTTTTGAAGTAATAATTATGTTATGAGTTTTAAAAAAATCAATTATTATATAGTATCAAAATTGACATAAAAGAGTTTTTAAAACTAATATTATATTATTAATTGATATTAAATTCCAAAAAATCTAAGGTTCGGCCAAGAGACTAATATCATGATAGGTGTATCATTAATGGACCACTTTGGGGTCTATTGGATGTATATAGTATGTTTATTAACAATATAATATAAAAATACAAAGAGACACTATAAAAGTGAAACTAATTGACTAAGAGTTAATACTTAAATATAAGGTTAATATAATGACCCAAACCTATCTAAATTATATTGGCTGAGTGGTTTCGACCCATCCCCACATTAACCTTTAAATAATCCACTTGGGATCCATTAGAAACCGAATATGAATTTATTATAAAATAATATTTTTAGCTTTTCCAAAGGTGCCCCTCACCCCTCTAATAAAAGGGCACTCCCCCTTCTCACTAATTCACACATTCAATGTCCTTTGGATCGGAAAAACCCTTCCCAAATACTCTCTAAACTTCCCTCACTACAACCTATATTCCTTATTTTTATCCGAAAGCCATGCTAAGGAACCCTTTTGATCAAATCAAATGGAAGAACCCGAAAAAGAGGTAATGTTTTCACCACCCTTTTTCAAATTCATTTCTTCTTCAACTTCTTCTTTCTTTGTTATTACCATCCTAAAATAATGAATCCCGTATATCCTACATACTGTAATATAATTATAAATATGGTACAACTATATTCAGTATTCTAACCATCCTTTGAATGACATGTCACCATATGTGCGTACGTACGGCTTACCGTCTCAATGTCATGGTGTAATTGTTATTCAATATATTATTATTTGGATGGGTATAATAATTATGTTTAATTCATGTAAATAATAAATATAACATGATAATGATTCTGTATATTTGATATACCATCCAATTATATATTATTTTAATATCAAAAGAATGATATTGTCGCTCGTTCGTACGTACGGACTACCGTCTCCACGAACGCGATGAGATTCATTCTCCATCGTATCCATTCAAGTATAATTCTCATTGGTGATTAATAATAGTATATAAGGACTTGATATCATTCTGGATATGATTACGATACAACCTATCCATGAAAAACATGGCTTCGTAACAAAACATATAAAATAAACCCAGTAAGTTAACACCCGAAACAACAATAATACTAAGATATTATTAACAAATAAATATTAAAAGATCATATATGATAACTTATTAATTTATATGATTCTTGTATAATTTAATAACAATTATTTCACCATTAAACAGGATTTTAACCAACCCCAATCCATGGAAAAGTACAAGGTAAGGGTTATTTCACAATCTCTTCATTATCCGAGGTTGTTTATACGTAATTATCTACTGGGACCTCTTTATCATCCACATCCATGTTTCTTGAAAGTGTTTTTCAAAACATTATTACTATTTTACTAAATATGGGATAAAGTCATTTATACCCTTGTTTGACTTTTTATAAGATGTTTATAAAGGAATCTTTCTTTCATTTTCTAAACAAGGTCCTTTTGAACCTTTTCGACATAATGAAGGTAAGAATGACATTTTTTAACATATACGGCGAGTGCGGCTATTTTCTGCCGTTATGAAATTTTCAAAGATTCCCTTACAAGCTTATAAATATATGTTCAGAGAAAATGTGTTATTTTATAATTATGTGACTTTTAAATGATTTCAAAATGAATATTTTAAGATTTTTTGAAAGGTACTCTTTATCAAAATCATAATTTTAAATGTTTTAAAGATTAATCATTCTAAATATTTTTAATTAATGTCCATGTTTCCAAATTATTTTAAGGATTTATTTATATGTACATGAATGTTTTGAAATGATACTTCTTTTCAAAATTTTCGAAGTGGTATGGGACACTTTGATTCAAAAATCTCTTTTAAATTACTTCCTTAATAAATGTGTGTCTTTTAAATGATTTCAAAAAGAGATATATTTCTCTCAAATAGTTTTGATTTCATCTATGTCAACATCATTTGATGGATTTTATGTTCAAATCAAGTTTATTTATTATGATACAAAACTTCCATATCGTTTTCAAGTTTTTGTAATGTGTTTGACTATGGATGTGTTATTTTTATACCATTCGTGTTTTATGGATGAAGTATTTACATTTCATATGCCAGTTTTAATATGTATGTTTATGTTATGTTTAAACCTTTTCATATGGGAATGCATTGGACTTAATATGTAACGGGTGGAGCCCGCTATAGCTCCTCGATGCATCGGTAGGTCCCATGAGACAAACTAGTGTCTTGGAACAAGGACTTGGCAAAATCTTATTTGTAGTCTTGGAACGAGGCCTTGGCTATGTGGTTATGATAGTCCGACATTATGAATTCCATTATTATGAAAGGGGTTATTGATATTGCATGTGATTATTCGATTAGTAGAATATCCATGTGAATAATTAAATGAAATTATTTCATCTTATTTTTTCCATACTATGTAGAAGTTCATGTTTAAAAAGCTTTTGTTTTAGTTATACATTGCCTTAAATGTTTATTCTTAATTTTGAATGTTTCTGCTATATTTTTATCCTTACTGGGATTTTGAGCTCACCCCTTTTTCTATGTTTTATTTTTCCCAGGAGGTGAAGAAGTATTTTATGAATGAACTACAGGGATAGTATGAGGGGATATGAAGACAGTATATTGTTGTAGTTTTTCACTTATTGATGTAATGTATACTTTATGAATATATCTAGTGTTTCCAAGGCTACTAAACTAATCAGTCTTTCGAGACATGATCTTTCTTGTGATCATGCCAATGTTATGTAATAATGCACCGACTCTGGGTATCTAGGGTCGGGGCATTACAGTTGGTATCAGAGTATGTTTAGTACAAAACATGGAAGCTAGATTTAGATAAACTCTGATTAGGGCACGTAGACCAAAGATGAACTTTGAGGATTAGTATAAAAGAACTTCCTAGAATTTTGGTATTGTATAGATTTTGTGAGTTTTCCGAGCAATACATCCCTGTCTGGATATGAGTAGGTATAGGTGGCTCTGGCACAGATGTACCTAGGGGTAAAACCCGAAAACACCACTTTGAGCTAGACTCGAATGGGAACTGGTGCACGACAACGGGCCTTGCTGCACTCTTGGTTACGACACTCCCGGGGGATATGCTTAGGATAATTCTCATTTTCTTTACAAACCATTATGAAGGGTTTATGAGTATATACTTCTTCAAAGGAGACATTTTTATGATTATGGATTATATCCAAAAACTATTTAATTTATGTTATGTGTTTTACAAGTTTGGGATTAGGTATTGTTATTCATAAACTAATCTAGTGTATGCCATTGTTTAGAAATGGCGCCCAGTAGAAGGAATGAGAACTCCAGCAATGCACATGATCCAAAGAGAAAGAAGGATCATATCTTTCATGGTCTTAAGCTAGAAATTATAATAGAAATATTCTCCCATGTATTATCATCATATGAGGAAATAACATCATGTGTTGATATGATAAGTAAAGAGTTTACTGAGTCCTATGGCTTTGAAGGGAAGCAAGAGAAGAAAAGGATGGAAGAGGGAAAGATGGATAAAGGGAAGATGGAAAAGAATAATTTTCCCATATGTGATAACTGTGGGAAGAAACACCCTGAACTTTCCTTAAAGGAATGGGAGTTCGATATAAGTGTGGAAGAAAAGGGAACAAAGTATGTGACTGCAAGGGTACGAAAATGGTTTCAAATGTACAATGCTTTATTTTCAAGGAGTTTGGACACTATGCGAACCTATGTCCCAGTCATCAGACTATGCCGCAAATGTTGCTATTGGATAATAATCAAGTTATGATACTACCACAGATGAAGAGGAATGATTAGAGTTCTTATGTTGATTATGACATTTGAGTGTTATATCAACAATGTACTTGTTATAATAATTATGGAGTATATAAGGATTTTACTGCAGTACTATTTCATTAAGGAATTGAGATTGTGTGGAACAAAGAAAAGTGACTCAATAGGAGGTTAAATTTTTGGAAAATATCTAGTTGAGAGAAAGATAAACCATAATATGGTTCTGATAACAAGGTAGTGATTTTAGAATAATACATGATTGATTTGGATAAATTATATTGGATATTCTTGACTACCTCGAAACTGATTAATGATTTATATATTCTATCATTGTTTGGGTTTACAACATTTTTTGGATTGAAGGAGTATATCTATTATTCTTTAAGGAATAAGGGATCATTAATGTAATGAATAAGGTTTTATGGTAATTCAGGATGTTGCATTGTTTTAAAAGAATACATGATGAAGTTGTTCACATGTTATTACGTGGAAAAAAGGATCTTCATTGTGTTTACCAACTTTATAAATTTTGGACTGAAGTATTTTCGATAGTTCTAGTTAGGATTATTTTGGATTTCCAAAAATGGACAACCCGGAGGTCGGGCGGCAACCCGTTGTGTCTGTCAAGGCCGCAAGACATGAACCGACAACCGAAGGGCGACAAGGGTGTATCACCTACCACTAACCCACGTGATGTCCCAGATTGAATAATGTTGTTTTTTTATGGTTCTTCTATATGAATTATAAATTTATTTTTTTAAACCCTATCAGAATATCATTAATAAAATATTAATTTTATGTTCTATTATCTTTTAGAGTGAAAGATGAGTTTTTGGTAGAACTTAGTTAAAGGATGAGACTCTACTTGTCAAGTATATATTTGTCTCCTTCTCTTATTCAATGAAGAAATTAATTCTTATACTGTAGTTAAGGGATCTTAAAAAAAAATTTGTTATCCTAATACCATATGTTTTACTGAACCGATGGTATTTTAAATCATCATAGATTGATGAATTTAAGGCCCTTCAATTGTACACTTGTTTTTGATTGATGACCTCAATCACTACCTATAAATATTTACGTCTTTCCTCAAATTATATGTCTCTAATTTCCACCAATGTTCTCCGAATAGAGATCATAATTTGGTGGTGACCCTTTCATTTCTCTTTTCCTTTTATTAAGACTAAATTTTATTAACCCAATTTTCGATGTGAGTTTTCCCAAAAAGATATTTTCTATATTCTACCTTTTATTTTCGAAGAACATTTTCAAATTGCAAGGACGCAATTTATTGAAGGAGGTGATAAGTAACACCCCAAGATTTCATAGTGTGTTATTTCTTCAAAATAATTCAATAACTTGCACTACACGCAACACTGAGTTCAAGCACAACATGACTTACTAAACAAGCCGTTCAAAAGTGGTTATGAATAGTATTAACTAAATTTTAAACTTTATATAATCCTTATAATTTTAGAATCCATATTATGAGTTTCTTAGACATAATGTAAGAACAAATTCATTTTCAATATTGCACTTTTAAAAATTTTTAATAGTGAACCATTTTAAAATCCAATATTTTAAACTTTTATATATTCAATTTGAAAAAATAAATATACTTTTTAGAATGGGGACATCAAAAATTTACAATGAAACATCCCAGGCTTCCATGGTACATTTCCCTTTGAATAATGCAATGGCGTGCATTGTACACAACTTCGAGATTCTAACACACCACAACTAATAAAACTAGCCGTTATGAATAGTAATACCTACTTTTTGAAATTTTATAAATTTTATCTTTCGAAATGGACTTCATTTTTGGATTCATGATATCGAAATTAGCTTAGGGTGAAATTTTGGAACTTTTCGGATAACATTCATATTTTTATAAATAGTGAAAATTACTAAATTTTAATTAAATGCAAGTTTTTTAATCGAAATAATTAATCGTGATAGATTATTAATTTGAGTGGTTTAAAGTGTATTTGGAATATATTTTTACCATTTAATATATTGTTGGTCATTGTATGTAATTTCACATTTAAACCAGACATAAAAAAGTGTCAATCTTTTGATAGTTATTATCTTTTAAAAACACGCTATTTGTTTTGACGAAGGGAATTAATTTTTAAATTAATTAATTCAACTGATATGTTCTTAATTTGGTAAAATATTCATCATTTTTGAATTCATAATATCAAATATAGCTTAGGCCTAATTTTTGGTATTTTTCTGGAAACTTTCAATTTTTGATGAATAGTGAAAACACTAAGTGGTAGTTAAAAAACTGAATTTTTCATAAAACTGAATTTTACCACTTCTGTGAGTGGAATTTAAAAATTCTGAGAGACATGGTTAATATCAAGGAGTAAAATGTGGTTCAATTAGATGAAATTAATTTTTGGTGAATAGTAACTTTTTTCTTTTATTTACCACAGTTAAAAGTAAATAGTATAATTAAGGGTACAAATGATATTAATATTTCCATAACACATGTACTAATTCTATTGGACAAGTTTATCTCGAACAAAAACAATATTAGGAGTAAAATATTATCATTTAGGTCCACTTGTATTAGATTAGGACATTAATTATTATTTAATTCAAAGAAGAGTTAAAAGAGTTAAAATCAATGTTTATTTACTAAAACATTTTTAATATAGAGTTATAAATAAGATAAATTCGATTGTAAATATTCATTAGAAAGATAAAAGGATTTCCTACATAATGGTAATTTATTTATTATTTTTAGACATTAAATAATTTAATTTATTTATGAAACAATGGTGATGCAGTAATTACCTAATTAATGAAAAATTAGAATAATTGATATTATAAACACCCAAATAAATGTAATTTGAGACTTTTTATAAATACCAATAATTTTATAGGTTTATATGTAATGTTAGTATTGATTTAATGAAATTTTTTCTAAGTAATCATTCTGTTATGATTTTTACAAAAAAATCAACTATTGAATAGTGTCAAAATTGACATAAAAGAGTTTTTAAAACAAATATTATATTATTAATGGATATGAAATTCCAAAAAATCTATGGATCATCCAAGAGACTTATATAATGATAGGTGTATAATTAGTGGACCATTTGGGGGTCTCTTGGATTAATATAGTATGTTTTTTAACCATATAATATAAAAATACAAAGAGACATTGTAAAAGTGAAACTAATTAACTAAGAGTTAATACTTAAGGATAAGGTTAATATAATGACCCAAACCTGTATAAATTATATTGTTTGAGTGTTTTTAGACCCATACCTACCTTAAAATTTAAATAATCCACTTTGGAGCCATTAGAAACTGAATATCATTTTATTATGAAATAATATGTTTAGCTTTTCCAAAGGTGCCCCTCACCCCTCTTATAAAAGGGCACTCCCCCTTCTCATTAATTCACACATTCAAAGTGCTTTGGCTCAGCCAAAACCTGCCCAAATACTCTCTAAACTTCCCTCAAGAAATCCTAGTGGCATTATTTGTATCTGAAAGCCAACATAAGGAGCCCTTTTTATCAAATCCAAAGGAAGAACCCGAAGAAGAGGTAATGTTTTCACTACCATTTATCAAATTCATTTCTTCTTCAACTTCTTCTTTCATTGTTATTTCCATTCTAAAATAATGAATTCAGTATATACTATATACTATAATATTATTATAAATATGGTACAACCATATTCAGTATTCTATCCATCCTTTTAATGACATGTCACCATACGTGCGTACGTACGGCTTACCATCTCCACGTCATGGTGTAATTGTTATTCAATATATTATTATTTCGATGGGTATAATAATGATTTTTAATTCATGTAAATAATAAATATAACATGATAATGAATCTCTATATATGATATACCATCCAATTATATATTATTTTAATATCAAAAGAATGATATTGTTGCTCGTGCGTACGTACGGACTGCCGTATCCACGAATGCGATGAGATTCATTCTCCATCGTATCCATTCAAGTATAATTCTCATTTGATGATTAATAATAGTATCTAAGAACTTGATATAATTATGGATATGATTACGATACAACTTATCCATGACAAACATGTCTTACGTAACAAAACATATAAAAGAAAAGGAGTAAGTTAACACCCGAAATAATGATAATACTAAGATATTATTAACAAATAAATATTAAAAGATCATATATGTTATCATATTAAAGTATATGATTCTTGTATAATTTAATAACAATTATTTCACCATTATACAGGAGTTTAACCTACCCCCATCCAAGGAAATGTACAAGGTAAGGGTTATTTCACAATCTCTTCATTATCCGAGGTTGTTTATACGTAATTATCTACTGGGACCTCTTTATCATCCACATCCATGTTTCAGGAAAGTGTATTTCAAAACATTCTTACTATTTTACAGAATATGGGATAAAGTCATTTATACCATTTTTTGACTTTTTATAAGATTTTTATAAAGGAATCATTTCGTCGTTTTCCAAACAAGGTTCTTTTTAACCTTTTCGACAGAATTAAGGTAAGAATGTCTTTTTTTTATCTTATATGGCGGGTGCGGCTATTTTCCGCCATTATAAAATTTTCGAAGCTTCCCTTACAATCTTATAAAGATATTTTCAGAGTAAATGTTTTATTTTATAATAATGTGACTTTTAAATGATTTCAAAATGAATATTTTAATATTACTTGAATGGTACTCTTTATCAAAATCAGAATTTTAAATGTTTTAAAGATTTATCTTTCTAAATATTTTTAATTAATGTCCATGTTTTCAAATGATTTTAAGGAATTATTTATATGGACATGAATGTTTTGAAATGATACTTCTTTTCAAAAGTATCTAAGTGGTATGGGACACTTTGATTCAAAAATCTCTTTTTAATTTCTTCGTTAATAAATGTGTGAATTTTAAATGATTTCAAAAAAAGATATATTTCTCTAAAATAGTTTTGATTTCATCTATGTCAACATCTGTTGATGGATTTTATGTTTATTTGAAGTTGATTTATTATGATAAAAAAAATCCATATTTTTTTGACGTTTTTGTGATGTGTTTGACTATGGGTGTGTTATTTTTATACCATTCGTGGTTTATGGATGAAGTATTTACATTTCGTATGCTAGTTTTAATACGAATGTTTATGTTATGTTTAAAACTTTTCATATTGGAATGCATTGGACTTAATATATGATGGGTGGAGCCCGCTATAGCTCTTTGATGCATCGGTAGGTCTCATGAAACAAACTAGTGTGTCTTGGCACAAGGCCTTGGCAATATCTTATTTGTAGTCTTGGCACGAGGCCTTGGCTATGTGGTTATGATAGTCTGGCATTATGCATTAGATTATTATGAAAGGGGTTATTGATATTGCATGTGATTATTCGATTAGTAGAATATCCATGTGAATAAGTAAATGACATTATTTCATCTTATTTTTTCTATACTATGTTGATGTTCAAGTTTAAAAGGATTTTGTTTTATTTATACATTGCCTTAAATGTTTATTCTTATTTATGAATGTTTCTCCTATATTGTTATCCTTACTGGGAATTTGAGCTCACCCCTTTTTCTATGTTTTATTTTTCCTAGGATGTGAAGAAGTATTTTATGAATGACCTATAGGGACAGTATGAGGGGATATTAAGACATTATATTGGTGTAGTTTTTCACTTATTGATGTAATGTAAAATTTATGAATATATCTAGTGTTTCCAAGGCTACTAAAATAATCGGTCTTTCAAGACATGATCTTTCTTGTGATCATGCCAATGCTATGTAATAATGCACCGACTCTGGGTATCTAGGGTCAGGATGTTACACAAAAACCCTAAAATTTTGTTTCACAATTATCTAATTAATCACGATATTTAATGTTTCATTTGTAATAATATCAACCAAGAGGATTTCATTCAAAAATTCCTGACATTGTAAATGTTTTCATGGAATTAATTCTGATTTAATGAGACATATTAATATTATTAGTCCATGTAATTCTTATATGGTGTAATTATTTACCTCTAATGAATTTTAATCACCAATATTTTCATTTCATGGTATATACCATGAAAAATCATATTACATTCGTTATATGGATATTGAATTAATTTAACCCATAATAGTAATGATTTATGTTAATGTTACATTAGTTCATTGATTTATGATCATTATATTCATTCTATTTCATATTTGTTATGTAATTTGAATGAATGATTTTATTATATGGTATTTGTTATTTTTTCTATATTTATATTCCTACCTATTAAATCCTTGTATAATATTTCATATCTTATGGAATATTTTTACAGTAATGGATATCAATATTTCAAATATCTCTTCATTGAGTTATAAAGATTTTTCATAAACATTAATCTTTAATACATAGTTTCTCTGACCATATTATTACGGTGAATATTATTTCATGATTCACTATTTGAACAATATATTTTAATACATAAAAGGATTTTTTTTCCTCTTTTGAAAATATTGTTTTTTAACACTGGTAATTTCAAGGTATTGAATTGTTCATTTCATTAAAAAATATTTTTTTTATTTGGAATGACATTTCCTATTTAAAAATTTAAATATTTCTCAATGCAACATTAATGGATATTTTTCTAAAAGAAAATTATTTACAAATCATGTACTTTGTCTTCTTGTAAGATACTTTTGAATGTGAAATTTAATTTATTGTAGTATATCATTTCTATTTTTTTATAAATTCACTTTAATGTTTTCACCTTCATTTTTATTTATATATTCAATATGAATTACCCATATGAGATTTTAGTTTCATTATTTTTCAGTTAATAATTATATATATTTATAAATGGGGTATTTAAGTCAACGAACCAAACTGTAACATTCAATACCCGGTTGCCACTCAATTGTTTCCCATTCCCAGTTGGACACATGGAATCAAGGAAATATCCAAATATTCCAGTGACTACTAACATGCAATGAGGTACCAAGTCATTAGGGAGAAAATTCCCTCATTACCATAGTATTTCACAACGAAAGTCAATCACATTCAATTTGAGAAGCAAATAAATAACCATACAAATAGAAATTCATCAAGACAAGAATACATAACAAATTCAAAACTCTCTGATATAAAATGATGTATATGATACATGTATCTTGAATGAAATATAGGTAAATGGGAATACAATAAAATAAAAGTCTACAATAATTTCAAAAGGCCAAAAAGTGTCCCAGTAACATCATAAGCATCACCGTGGCCCTTGCTCTATTGATCCAAAGCCAAATTCAAGATCCTTTGTTATAAAGCATTCATATATCAACACCTAAAACCATATAATCCGTTGGGTCCCCATGGAGACCCAATAATGGTGTGAGATAACATTCCAATAGGTAACCACACATATGTTTATACATTCTAAACAACATCATTCAATATAGAAAAAATGTGTATGTAAATAGTAATTTAATTTAAAATTCCCAAGACATATAAGTTCTACAACATGTGATAGTATATATCCCCTCAAAGCTCACCAATACAAGTGTTAGCATGTACCAGAGAAGATACATGAAATATAAACAACAAGAACAATCTTTCTGCACATCCATTCACATCCTTTCCAAATACAAATTCTATATAATGACTCTATATAAAAATACCATAACCTAGTCATACATCCCAATCATCATATATCACATGATCATGTGATATACTAATGGTTAGACCACAAATGGCTGCATCCATGGTTTTAATGACCATGAAATCCTCATCGAGTCCCTGGTGCATCTCGATTGAATTTATATATAGGCAATGGTTGGAGTCCTTGGAGCATGTGTACAAACATGACCTATGTGAGTCTAAACAAGCTGAATTCAATGGATATAAAGGCCTTAGGAATCCCACAAAATCAATACCCATGAATAATAACTACTCAATGAATTCTCTAATGTATTCTAGATCCATGCATAGCCGCCTAGGGAAACTATACCACCAATAATCTATTTCATATCATTTAAAAATTTAATCCTAAATGATTCTACCCATTCATTGGATGAAATACATTTAATTCCATTCAATTCCATTCAATGAGTATACCAATCCAATTAATCAATCCCACCTCATGAGTATACCCACTCATGTATCAT
Organism: Viscum album; assembly: GCA_963277665.1. Classification (NCBI taxonomy): domain Eukaryota; kingdom Viridiplantae; phylum Streptophyta; class Magnoliopsida; order Santalales; family Viscaceae; genus Viscum; species Viscum album. The sequence continues at coordinate 1,921,900,505 of OY728119.1, forward strand.
GTTTATTTTTAATGAATTTACATGGGTATACACACCAATTTATTACAATTTCTCATTAAACCCATCACCTGGTTATACCCTTAGAATAATCACAATTCACAAGCCTAGAATTTAATAAGTATACCCACTCATATAATCAATTACACATTTATCAGAACCCATTAAATCAATTAAAAAATAAATTAAGTCACGTTCAATATTTAATAAAAAGAAAAATGACACGAAACCATCTCTTAATCAACATATTCAACTCATTCCATTTATAATTGGCTTCCTAGAACAACGAAAGCTCAAAACAAACGTCTAATGTTGTTTGAAATGGCATAACCAAGGTAAACATATAAGACGAACCCCATTAGTGACTATTGGTTGGGGAAACAACCTCCAACGCATCTCAAAGAACCTTTGGGATACCTCGTTGGTCCGATTTCATTTTATTCAATTACCATTACCACCCTTATGTCCAGCCTCTCATGGTTTACTCAAACAATGTAGAATTATCCTCACAGTTTTCACTAACCATGTTCTTGGGCATAAAACAGACAAAAACTAGTTGCAGACACTGAGCAAGGCCCACATACCTCCAAAACACATGTGATCAAGTTTTTCACTCATGAATGGAAATATATAAGAATTAAAATGAAATATAATAGATCCTTACCTCAAAACACCTAATTCTTTATAATTTACCCACCTTATAGAAATCTGTCCCCATATGGCCTTTGAGAACCTTCATGCTCCTATTAATGATTCAAAAAAATTACCGTCAAATGATACATCAAACTGTAGCTCCTCCTCCTTTGGATGAATACTGTTAGATGGGTCCAAATGATAAAAGTGCAACTAAAATAAATTGAGGACATCAGTCTTGGATATGTAACTATGAGAATACTGTAACTGATAGGCTACTGACCTACCTCTCTCCAGAATCTCAAATGTCCCAACATATCATAGTGAATGCTTACCCTATCTTTTGATTATCATATGTCCCAGACATAGTGAAACATATAAGAAGAACCAATCCATGAACCTGAACCCTAGAGGTATTCTATGGAAAACATCATATGATTTCTATCAAGAATTCTCAGTAGCCATCTATTTCAAAATCAACTATACATAATCAAATGTGTCCTACATGAGATGTGGTCTCAATAAAGCTGCCGCACCTTTCTCTAAACATCACATTGTTGATTAACATGGCCTATTGTATAAGGCCTCATAAGTTTCTATTTGTATAGTCTCTCCATAACTATTACTATATGTGAATTATAGAAGTGGTATTTGTTTCTCCCAAGAGGCCCCAAAATCTAGGAATTATCCTCAATGAATTGCCCTTATCACTTGTATTGCACGCTCTGACAGTTATTAGTATTAGGGTTGTATGATGTGATCAAAATCATATATGTACCTTGCACTATCTGAAAACTCATATAGAAACATGACTTATAGTAGTTTTCCCTATTTGATACTATAGTGTGTTGGACCCCATGATGTTGTACTATGTCACAGATGTACAACCATCCCAGACCATCAAAAATAAAGGTCTACATGATCAGAAATAAATGAGTAACCATCACGAGACTATCAAAATCAACCCACACTAAATTACCTATAGGTGAACTCGATGAACCAGTCACAAAATACACAATGAAATCATCTCATTTCAACATAGTAATATGTAAATTTTTCAAAATATTGTTCAGTCCCTACTATTCCGCCTTCACTGGCTGACTGGTGGAACATCTCATAAGAAAACCTAATACATCACACTTCATACATGGCCATCTGTACTGATAGTGCAAGTCACAGTACATCATGCTGCCTCCAAGATGTACAGTCCAATATAAGGCATGAAATTCACATATCATATCCTCTTGTATGTCCACTTGCAAACCTATGTGAACATGGAAAAACATGATTCTATTTTCTCCAATGGTCCAAATAGGAGGTGTATCCTCACAATCCACAATACCTTTTAGGATTTGTCCCATATAATCTGAGAGCTTCATCATCCTTACATTGCCATGTATGGTATAGGTCATAGGTAAGGATGATAGATATTTCTTCCCCTGAATGTCATCCACATCCATATTCATCTCAGATATCATCAACCTAAGCTTCCACTCAATACAATCCTATATCACTTCCTGTATCGGAGTCCTTCTGCTTAGTGCATCATCCACTATATTACCAGTACCTGGTATTTAGGAAATATCAAGGTAAAAATAATGAAGGTACCACACCCACAATTCTTAACTCATATTCAGATCACACTGTGTAAATATTTACAATAGACAATTGTAGTGAATTTACACTACAAAATAGTGTCATAGTATGTAATGTCTCCAAAAGTGAAACACGTGAACAACTACAACAAACTCGAGATCATGTGTTGTGTAATTCCTTTGATGAGGCCTCATCTACCAAGATCCATACACCATGACACTATCTCCATACATCATCACTTCTCCCATATCAATGTGTAACAATAAAAGGTATAGATCTTGACCTATTTTTGTTGTATCTTGAATGGTGTTGAAGAAAACCTTGATTTCATCTCTTGAATGGTTATCTATCATATTTTTGACCATTCAATCTTCACACCCTTCTTTTTCAAGATCTTAAATGGTGATTCTATGAAGTAAAAGTACAATATGAAACACCTATAGAAACTAGGAATCCCCGTGAAAATATATATATCAAAATGGGTCTAGTGATGTTAAAAAGAGATTATAGCTTTCACCATCAATGGGTCCACTAACACTATTTTCTCTGAGATCATGTGACCTAGGAAGTGAATCTGATCTTTCCAAAAATTACACAGTGTGAGAATAACATATAAATGCTGATCTCTCAGTGTATTCAAAACAATATCGGAATAAATGGAATGGTTGTGTCGATTGTCAGAATATACCGATATATCATCCAAGAAACCCACAAAAAGAATCATCGTAAGGATGGAAAAATTATTTCATTAAATTTGTTAAAATTGCTACCATATTCATGAGACATAAAATCATTAATAGATACTCATAAAGACCATACCTAGAATGAATGGTTGTACAAGTTATTTATGTAGGTCAAAAAGACACATGATTATATCATGACCTCAAATCAATATTCTAGAACACTCGATCTTCTCAAATATTATCAAACAATAAATCTATTTGTGGTAAGATATGTTAGTTTTTAATCATCATCTAGTTCATTTATTAACAATAGAAGCATATCTAAGAGTTTCATCGAAATTTTTCACAAATGTATTAGAATTCCGCAGAAAGAAGTATTGGGTTGAATAAACCCCTTCGTGTCCAAATCCTCAACAAACATCTTTATCACATACAAATCGAACGTACATAACCTCCAAGGATGAGTGGATTCTAGTGCAGGTCCTAGAAAATTCTCAATGGAGAACTCCAAATCTCTCCTATGAGGTAAACCATATAATTCAGTAGGAATGGCACACTGGAATTACTGAACCACTGGATAATAGACTTCCAGGATCAATGCCTAATCATCCAGATAAAAACAAGCACTCTAGTCTATTGTTATACCAAGACCTAGACGATCAGATCTAGGTCGACATTCCAAGATATCCCATTCAACCTTGTGGGAATTCATGTCACTATATTGTGATGTAAATGTCAACCATCAGTAGTAGAAGTCAAAATAATCTTTTTAATCTACAAGCCATCCCATCCTGGGTATGATGGCAAACCCTATCATCTCAAGGAAATACAAAATATAGATGAAGTGAAACCCACCAAAATCAAGGGGGATCTCCATACTCAAGTGCATATCCTCTATTCTAAATCCAAATGGTGTGTTTATCATTATAACACTATAAAAAAGAATGAAAATCCCAAGGATTTTTACCAGAGGTGCATATATAAAACTATGCAATGAAGCTATATCAAAAGGAAGAGATGAAATAGTATAGGGTACTAGGATCGTACAACTCACTATAGATGGTCTAAAAACATTATCAATAGGGTTAGTCATTATAGAATAAAACTGGAGTACACAATGGCCCAACAACACAACCTTACCCCCAATAGTAGGGCCACTCTGGTGGCTTGGTGTAATTGGTGTCTGGAAAAATCTACCACAACCACCACTACCACAGACTATTCGGGAAACACTACACTAGCTCCTTCCTAGCCATAAAGATAAGGAACCATCTCTTGAACCTATTCCTAGAGATAAAACCCTACCAATCATAACTAGAAGGAAGGTCTAGAAGAAACGTTTCATGGGTCCCATCCTACCACATGATCGGCACTCAACTGGGTCACGATCACCATGTCTCAACATGTGGCTTTTCCTTCCACAATGCTGAAAAAAATGAGATACAATCAATATCATCAGGACTTGAAGTCATCCTGAAAGAAGACTCAAAATGATGTTTCCTACCTAAATACATTGTACCATGGGATTGAGAAACAACACTACATTACTCTGCACCCTAGCCTCCCTCAGGTCCCTCTCTATAATCATCACTAGATTCACAATCTCATTGACAGAGTTAAACCTGGACACATTGGCTAGAGATTTGATTTCTTTTCAAAGACCTCCGTTGAAGAATATCTATCAAGATCACTCATCAGTAAGTTATGTCGATGCAAAACACTACAACACTATAAATTGTGACATGTACCCCAAGTAACAACCCAATCATTTTTTAAAAAAATCAACTTCTATAATTAAATATCTTATTATGTAAAATGGTTATATAAAATATATTCACTTCCATGGTTTCATGTTTTGGTATTTTAAAATTCCCTTAATAATTATTACTATTTCTAATAATTATATTGGACAGTGATCACACGAATAATATAAATATAGGTATATAAAAAATCCAATTTTTCCAGAAAAAGGAAGTAATGACCTCATCCAGTTGAATTTCACTATACAATGCCCATTTTTCAGAGCGTGGGAAAGAAGAAGAATCATAGGTATTTTCACTAAACCATTCCCAATACGAGCATCATCATGTTAAGCTTGAAAAAAATCACATATAGTAGAAGTGCAAGTTAATAGAGATTACCACTTGAGAAATTTTATTAGATCCACCCAACGAGTCTATCAAAATAGCACACCATACCCTTAAGTATTATGTGGGTGTTATAAGGGTTATGTAACAAGAAACTAGAACAATTATTATGTGCATTGTTTTTTATAAATAATATACATTAATTTTATTATTTTTAATTTGTAATTTTTTTTAATGAACAATTAGTATTTTCAGTTAATATTTTACATTAATTAAGAAATATATTGTGGTGAATTAATGTATTATTGATTTAAATAATATTTTAATAGAATATTATTAATAAATAAATTTTTATTAAATATAAATGATTGTATCATTTTTATGAATACAATTGTAATTTATATTAATGTATGAATGTTATATTTTTCAAAACCCATGAATTTTCGATAACTATAGTTTATTATTTTAAATTTAAAAATTCATATATTTAAATAATTATTCATATAAAATGAATATTATTTTTGGATTCAGGATGTCAATATTATGTAACTTTTTATTTTTCATAATTTTCTGAGAAAGATTAATTTTTGGGTAAAAATGAAATACCATTTTAATATATAATGTATTTAATGGAATTATAATGACCCGTGAAATATTAAATAAAACTTTAAAAAATTTATATTCAGAAAATAAATGTTATACCTTTAAAAAAATGTGATTTTAGATTTTTTTGATTAATTTTATGGTTTCTTAGTCGACCCTCCAATACATAAAAAATATTTTCAATTTTTAAAATAATTTCTTTGAGTGTATGAATCACCTCCACATAAAAAGACAAATATTTTGATATGTTCTGCAATTGTCATAATAAAATAATTTTTATCACTCCAATTTGGGAAAAACCATTGTAAAAACCATGGGTTGGTTTTTGGTTTTGAATATTTAGTTATATAGATTCGAAAACATATGTTTGTGAAATATTAAAAAATTTCCCACTTTTGGCAATATAAAAACACCAATGCTCCAATTATATTCACTAAAAACCCTTGGAGAATGTCCCCAATCTATCCTCCTCTATTTATAATCCTCCAATGGTGCCCCAAGCTCCCAATAATCCTCTCTTAGTCCTCTCCTAGCCTTTGGGATCACACATTCATGTAAAGGATCCTCACTTTCCTTCCATACTTAGTTTTTTTCCAAGATTCTTTATATTGTTATTCCCATTTTTTCAATTAAAAAGGTTGGTTTATGATTTATAACCTCACCCATACATCCCTCGTTATGTTTTAATGATGAGAGTCCTCTTTTTCAATCATTAATCCCTCCCATTTACACCTATTACCTTTTCAAACGTTCGTAAGAGTTATCACATCTCTCCTCATTCATCAAGTTTCTTTATTATGTTACCCCTTATATTTACAAATTCTATGTGTTTGAAAATGTATATATATAAAACACCTTAAATTCCATTTCATGTATATATAGTAAGATACACCTTTCTCTCTCACCAACTATTTTACGAATTTTTATGTCACGCTATTTGGCTGTTGAAATTGCACTGAAATTTTCCATGCCAACGGCATCGTGTAGTGAATACCATGCCAATTTCTCCATTGAGGGTATTAAAATTTAGGATCATATAATTTTTTATTATATACTATCTTGTATATATTCGACGTTCCATTATTGTGGAATAAATGATGATGGTGAATGATTACGTGTTATATGATCAAGGTGGCACACATATGCATGAAATGAAATAATTGTGAAGGTTGCACCCTAATAGAACTCGAATGCATTGTTTAAATAATATTATCAGGGTACACCATGTGAAATGAGGTTTTACTAATGAAAATTCATGTAAAATCAGCATTTACTCATGCTAATTCAAGTTCAATGAGGTTTTACAAGTTCTCCATGTGAAATGAGCCTTTGCTCATGCTAATATCGTGTTAAATGTTGTTGCCAAATTTCCATGTTAAGATAATCATGATATATCATTCCTTTACATTAATTTTTATCTTATGCACCATTAATATGAACATTTCATAGTATTTATTATATTCTTTTATGTTATCACTTGTTTACTCCCTTAATAGGATTTATAGATCACCCTTTTCTTAACATTGTCATCAGGTTATCTGATTCAATATAATGTATAAATTAATGTTGTGGTCATGTAAAAGTTGTTTTAAAAAATGTTGTTGTATTTTATGTCATAATTTGTCATGTAATGTTCTTAATTTCTAGATACATTTGACCCATCCATCCACAAAGTTGTTTCATGTGAAATTTTATGTAAAAAATCATTTTATGTGTGTTAAAAATAGTAGGGTTGCTATAGTTCATAAAAAAGGATAGGTTTAGTTATGTGTGGGATTAGAATAATAAAACTCTAGTGAAATCCTTAGGGATAAGAATAAGTATAATAAAAACATCCCTAAATTTTGTTTAGTATATATTTATTGGTTTATCATTAAAATTCATCCCTATATGGATAAGAACATATATAGGTGGATCTAGTACAGATATATCTAGGGGTATAACAAGAAAATACCACATAGAGCAAGACTCGAATGGGCATCGGTGCACGAAAATGGGCCTTATTGCACTCTTGGTTTGACAACATTGGGGGATATTTATTGGTAAATTGATAATCTTATTATGAAAAATTATTAAAGGAATAAATAAAATTCCCATAGGAATATATGTTAGAAAATATATCATGGATAACATAGATTGAAGCCCAAAAATTCATATGTTAAGGAAAGAAATGTAATTTATAAGTTATCACTTTTTTTATTGGTTTTCCCTATATGTGTTAACCATATGCAACCATTTAGTCCATTAAATGGTCGATAATAGGAGAACCCGGCTAACAACTAATTCGAAGATCAATGTGATGACTATTCTAATGTGAAGCCCAATCTGATGGGAGCCGGAATCAAAAACATTGTCACGATAATAACTTAGTTAATTCAGGTTTTTAATATAAACATCGGTCAATAAGATCATCCCCCCCACCACCTCCATGAAATAAAAATCCACAACCAAGAGCTTCATGAGATAAATGCCTCATACATTTAATGGATTATCTGATCTCTTAGTCACCGAACAATGGATCAACACTATTTAGAAGATCTTCCCATCCGTCAATGTTCCAAACAAGGGAATGTTCTTCTGGATTCTTATCATATAGAGGGTGAAATTGGTTAATGGTGGACATTAATAAAAAATACAGTGCCATAGGAAGAGATCAAGGCATTGGAATTGAATGATTTCTGGAAAATGATTTTCGATTAATATTTTCCACACACCCTCCAACATAAGATGGAAAATGACTCACTTTTCATCAAGAAAAAATGATGAATCCAATGGAGAATATGAGGAAAACTTCACAAGGATTGCATGATACACCCCTAGCTTGGTCGTTACCCCAGAATTAAGGGTTGACTACTTCTTTGGTGGTATAAAACCTAGCCCACAAGAAACCCTATAAATCCATGACAATGATAGCAATGAAGCAATTTTATGAGGTTCACCCAAAGTAGAAATGTGTATCGGTGAATATTAGGGGTATAATGGGTATAAGAAGTGGAATATGGACCTTAATTCTAGTGGTTTGATGGATAAATCCAACACTGCTATGAAATTTCAGCACCCTACTTTCCTAAGGTGTGGAAAGAAGCACCAAGAAATTTTCATGAAAAGGATGATGAAATGCATTAGTTGTCGGAGAGAAGGGCACCTGGCTATTAATTGTTGATGAGAAACACCCACTTTTATGAAAGAGGTGAGAAACATTGCTTTCGACCTTCAATGCATTATTCATTGCTTCAACTACAATGAACTAGGGAACATTGCAAACTAGTGCCCAAAGACAAGGGTTTTCAGAGGAAACCATCAACTTCCAAGGCACCAGGGGTGATCTATTTCCATCACTACCACTGAAGCGAACCCTGATAATGAAGTGTTGAATGGTATTCTAGTTATTCATTCAGGAATAGTCAACATCCATTTTGATTCTGGTTTTATGAATTCATTTATATCTTGAATTTTTAAAAGAACCATCCCAACACCACCAAAAATCAAGGAAGTAGAGAAGTCAGTGAGAATGGAAATTTAGAAAAATGATTCATCCTATGAATATAAATCCTTCCATGTCACAATTTTGGGATTAAATATTCTAGTTAACCTCATCATACTCCCTTGTGTAGAATTTTGATGCAATTATTTGCATTGATTGGCTTTCCCTATATAGATCCAACATAAATTTCAATGGGAGGAAAATAACTCTTCATATTGAATATCAACCCTTTATTATTTACAAGTGCATGGTGGGGGATGAATTTTATTTAGCACCCTCATCTCAAGTGTGGATATTAATATTCTATGAGCACACATATCTCACTTAGATGATTGTGTATAAGGAAGCAACAATCCTTGAAGATATGCCTACTGTGAGGGAATCCACTCAAGTGTTTCCCAAGGAATTGTCTAGTCTTCCACCTAGAAGAGATGTTGAATTATAGATTGATCATATACCCTGGGAATTGACAATATCCAAGAATCCATATAGAATGACTCTTTTTGAGCATGAGGAGTTGAAGAATAAAATACATAAGAATCTGGATAAACGGTTTATACACCCATGTGCTTCATCATGGGGTTCTCTAATCCTCTTTGCCCAGAATATGGATGGGTCAATGAGACTTTTCATTGATTATCATGATCTCAAAACAATCACAACAATGGACAAGTATCCTCTCCCATGAATTTATGAATTGTTCGATCAGCTATGTGAACCACAATACTTCCCAATGTGGATCTATGGTTAGGGTATTACCATGTAAGGGTGAAGTAGGAGGATATCCCCAAGATAGATTTTTGTATAACGTATGGGCACTATGAATTCATAGTAATGCCTTATGGACTTACAAATTCTACAAAAATATTCTTGGACATGATGAATTGTGTCTTTAGAGATGATCTTGACAATTTTGTGGTAGTCATTATAGATGATATTAAAATATACTCCAATACAAGTTGAAGCATGGGGAGAATATAAGCATTTTACTATAGACCTTGTGAATGTTGATGCTTGATGAAACGTATACCAAATATGAGTTCTAGTTAAAGGAAATATCATTCTTGGGTCCTATCATCACAAGAAATGGTATATCTTTGGACCCCTCCATGAAAAATAAAATTGAGGTATTGTATAGGCCAACACCTTTGACGGATATATGTAACATCCTTGGGTTAGTAGGAAATTATTACTAATTCATGAGAAAATTATCTTGATTTTCAAACACTCTTAAAAATCTAACTCAAAATGGAGTCAAGTTTTCATGGGAAGATGAGTACTAAGATAGATTCATAGAGTTGAAAATGATGCTTATCACTATCCCCATTCTAACAGTACCCACACGTGGTGAAATTTTTGTGGTATTCCGTGGTGATTCGAAGAATGGCTTCGATGTATGTTGATTCATAATGACAAAGTCATTTCTTATGCTTCAAGGAAATTGATAGTTCATTTGAAAAACTACCCAACACATGATCTAGAGTGTGATGCAGTAATATTTGCATTAAAAATTTGTTGACATTACCTCATTGGGGAGAAATTTGAAATATATATGGTTGAAAAAAATCCTCAATTATATATTCACACATAATGATTTTAATATGAACCAATCAAAATGGTATTATCTGATCAAATACTATGGCATCTCGATCCATTACCACCCTGGGAATGCTAACAAGGAGGATGATGCTCTAAATAGAATGAAATCAGGGTTTCTATCATTTTTAAGAATTGAATAGAATCCAATCTTAATAGATTTGATGAAGATGGACATGGGAATCATAAAGAAAGGAACATCATCAATACTTTCACAAATGATTTATCAACCATATCTTTTGGATAGGTTATAGGATTCTCAAATGGATGATGTGGGAATTTAGAAGAAAGTTGAAACTATCAGAAGAGCGAAATACTTAGAGTTCAATGATAATGAAGAAGAAATTGTGATATTTTGTTCAATAGTATGTTTTCCATAATATTTGTAATTAAAGAATGAAATTTTTTATGATTCATAATGTTTTAATTTCTCAATTCACCTAGGAAACACACAGGTGTACCAAGATATCTGAGAGAATTATTGGTGGGATATCATGAAGAAGGATATCATTGAGTATACATTAATGTGCCTGGTACGTCAACAAGTGAAGGATGAGAGGAAGATGTCTAAGGGGACAATGAAACCATTACACATAATAACATTGAAATGAGAAAACATCACTATGAACATTGTAACTAGACATTAAATAAAGTCCAAAGGAACAAATGCTTTCCAGGTTATTACGGATTTTCTTACAAATAATGCACACTTCATTGGAATACATGATTTTTTCTTATTGGATAAACTGGAATGGATATATATAAGAGTAGTGGTATGGATGCATGGAGTACCACTATTGAATGTATCTGATCGAGATCCAAAATTCATCTATATGTTCTGGAAGTGTCTCTAACAAGCTATGAATACTGAAATTAACTTCAGTATGGCTAACACCCTCAAATTAATTACCAATCTGAGTAGACTATCCAGACACTTGGGGACATGTTGATAGCATTAACAATTGACTTCAAAGGATAGTGGGATCAAAATATTCCTATGGTTGAGTTCTCTTGCTGTAATAGTTTCCACTCCAACATCCAAATGTCTACTTATGAAGACCATTATGGGAAGAGGTGAAAACACCGACATGTTGGGATGAATTTGGGGGAAAAAACTTCTAGGTCTAGAAATGGTTGATGAAATGGTGGAGTCGGTTAAGACCATATAGTAGGAAATTAAATATTCTCAAGGTCAACAAAAGATCAATGCTTATAATCATCAACAAGACCTAGATTTTGAGGTTAGAGAAATGGTATTTCTCCACATATCATTATGGAAGAGTTTTATTTGATATATGAAGAAGGGAATTCTTATTCCATGGTAAATCGTCCATTTTTATATCCTCATTCACATTGGAGTAGTGGTATATTGACCTACACTCCAACCAAACCTATTTCAGGCACAAGATGTATTCCATGTACCACTCTTGAGGAAGTACATACCATACCCATCACATGAACTCAATCCAGAGGTGGTACCATTGGAGAATGGCCTCTCCTATGAAGAGAAGTCGGTGAAGATCCAAGATCGTTGGGAAAATGTTATAAAAAATAATACAATGCCCCTCATCTAGGTGTTTTGGTGAAACCACATGTTTGAATAAGTGATGTGGGAATTAGAGTAATTTATGAATCAGAGTTACCCTCATTAGTTTTAGTATGGGAAAAGGAACATTTGAAGGCAATATTTCTTAAGGGCTAAGATTTTAACGATCAAAACAATTGTAATTGAAAATTCATATTGTTCTAATTAAATTTGTTATTATTTAAAATTTTTATATATGACCTATGAAATTCCATGGTTTTATCTTTTTGGATTTTAAAATACCATTAAGAATTTTTATCACTCCTAATATAGTTCAGTAACAATGACCAAGTTATTAGTATAAATATAATTCTTTAACAAATTAAATTTACTCAGAAAAATTAAGTGATGACCTCATCTAGTTGAATTTCTCTATACGAATCCAATTTGTTGAAGATCGGGAAGGAGGTAGAATCACTGGGTATCAATTTGTACCAATACCAAGCCTAGCTTCAAAAACTTATTCTTGAATGAATGATTCTATGGGAGAAGATGAAGTTAATAGGGATTACCACTCGAGCGATGTTATTCGAGCCACACCAAGAGTATATCACAACAACACAACATACCCATTGGTATTATGTGGGTGTTATAAGGGTTTATGTAACGAGACACTAACACCATGATTATATCAATTATTTTTTTATAAATAATATAGATGCATTTTATTATTGTTTCTTTGGAAATGTTTTCTGAAAAACAAATAGTAATTTTAGTTAATATTTAAATTCAATTAAGAAATATATTTTGATGAATTAATGGATTTTTGAATAAAATAATATTTTAATAAAATATTATTAATAAATTTCATTTTATTAAATATAAATCATTGTATAATTTTTATGAATACAAGGGAAATTTTTATTATGGTTTTAATGTTTTTTTTTCAAAACCCATGAATTCTTGATAAATGAAATTTTTTATTTTCAATTAAAAAATTCAAATATTTAGAAAATTATTTACATAAAACCAATATTAATTTTCGATTCCAGACATTGAAATTATATAACTCTGATTTTTTCATAATTTAACGAGATAGTCGATTTTTTGGGTAATAATTAAATACCGTTTAAATATATAATGTGTTTGATGACATCATAATGACCCAATAGTAATGTAATAAAATACTATAAAAGGTTTATTCGGCCAATATATTTTTTACCTTAAAATAATGTGATTTTAGATTTTTTTGATTAATTTTATGGTGCTTTAGTGGACCTTCCAATAGTTAAAATATAATTTAACTTTTTAAAATGATTTCTTTAAGAGTGTCACTCACCTCGACATAAAAAATCCAAATATTTAAATCAGTCTGTCCATTTTCCATACAAAATAATTTTTTTCAATATTATTTTTAATTAACCACTTGAAAATAGCATGATTTGGTTTGTGGTTTTTAATATATAATTATATAGATTCCAAAACCTATGTTTGTGAAATATTAAAGAATTTCCATCTATTTTCCTATATAAACCAACCCAAGATCCCACTAATTATCACTCAAAAACCTTTGAACACGTCCCTACTCTTCCCTCCTCTCTCTATAATCGTCCCAAGTCACCTGAAGCTCACATAAATCCTATCTCAAGACTCTCTCGAGCCTTTTGGATTACAATTCCATTTTAGGGATCCTCACTTTCTTTCCTTCCTTATTTACATCCAAGTTTCCATATATTGTTATTCCCTTTTATTATCATTTAAAAATGTTGGTGTATAATATTTAACCTCCCCCATATTTACCTAATTATGATTGAATTTTGATAGACCTATCTCTCTCTCATTAATTCCTCCCATGTACACCAGTTACCAAGACGAAATTTTTTAAGAATTATTCCATCTATCCTCTTTATTCATCTATATTTATTATGTTACACCTTCTATTTCCAAATTATATGTTGTAGGAAATGCTTCTATATGAACCCCATTACTGTTAATTTCTTGTACATATGGTTAGAGACCCCTTTCTCTCTCATAAATCATTGTTATGAATTATTATTTCATGTTGTTCGGCTGCCAAAATTGCAACGAAAGTTTCCATGCCAAAATATTCATGTAGTTAATACCATGTCCATTTCTCTAAAAGTGTATTCACATTAGAAATAAAATAATTATTGGTTATAAAATTTCATTTATTTATTCCACATTCCTTTATCAGGGAATAAATGATTATATTGAATGATTCCATGTTATGTGTAACATCCTAGGTAGATAACGAGTACAATTTTTCCTATTTTTTAATACTTATGAATTAAATATTAATTTTACTTTAAAGAGGTTTCTATGATTAGATGTAATACCTTATTTCCAACAAGGGGTTTCTTTGAAATCTTATCTTGCACACAATTCTGAGTCATACTGAAAAATAATAATATAATATTATTTTTTTTAAATAGAAGTTAACAGCTAGTCATTGTAATAGATGGAATGAAGAGAAATAACTACAATATTATTATACATGTTTATTAAAATTTTTTACATTTATCCAATACATTCTATATCCTTAAAATAAAAAATAATCAAATTTAAATCACAAATACATTAATATTATTTAAAAGGTCGATTTACCGCCTTTTAAGGGTGAAACCACATTAAATATATTTTTGGTCTCTTCTATATATTCTATTTGAGAAAATATAATTCTAATCTAGATTTGGGACTTCCAAATTTACATTGGGGTAAATATTTGGTATTTTTCTGATAAAATTAATTTTTTTATGAATATTGAAAAATACTGTATTTTAATTCCAAACCGCATTTTAATATAATTTTTTATATGGTTATATTATCTTTATAATAGGTTTTAAAGAGTAATTAAATTTTATTTTTACCATTTTATACAATTTTGGTCATTGAATTAATTTTCTCATTTAATTTATTTATAAAAAAGTGTCAATATTTTGATCGTTATTATTTTTCAAAAACACGCTATTTGTTTTGACAAGGGGAATTGATTTTGAATTAATTAATAAAAATTAAGTATTTTGAAATTGGTAAATTAGACATTATTTTTGAATTCTGATCATCAAATATAGCTTATGCTGAATTTTTGGTATTTTTTCTGGAAAACATCAATTTTTGATGAATAGTGAAACCACTTAGTAAAAATTAAAAAACTGATTTTTTTTCCCGTTAAATGAATCATTACAACTTCTGTGAATTAAATTTGGAAAATCCAAAATAAATTATTTTTATTAGTAAGTAAAATGTGGTTTAATTAGATGAAAATAATTTTTTTTGTGAATAGTACTTTTGACTTTTATTTACCGTGGTTAAAGGTAAATAGGGTAATTCAAGGTAAAAGGGACATTATAATAATACAGAATTACCTTAACACTTGTTCTACCTTATTTGATGAGTCATGGACGACCATAGACATCCATGGGTCAATTTTTGGACCCTATTTATCCACATAAGAGTGATACTGACACTTTATATTAATTAACTTAAAGTAAAGACAAAAATGACATTTACAAATTCCTTTTAGTATATCAATTATTACATGGGGTTATATACGACATCATATAGACAATAAGTACTCATTAATAATATAATAATATTTCCTACATTATGGTATTTTTTAATCTAATTTTTAGACATCATATAAATTAAATTATTTATGACACAATAATGAAACAGTATTTACTTCATTAATAAATGATTTAAATAAATAAGATTATTAATATTAAAACAGTATCCAAAACATGTACAATTGTTATTGGATGATTTTATTTAGAAAATTATTCATCATATCTTATACATTAATGAGTTTTGGACCTTTTGAAATCAATGATATGTTTATAATAAAATTACATTTTCAAACGTTCCAAAATCGCCCCTCCACTAACTTATAAAAGGACACCAATTCCAACCAATTTCTCACACCTCTAAAGACCATTGGATCATCAAAACCTTTCCTAAATAAGTTCTAATGTTTCCTATCCTCCTCCGAGAAACCTTACCTTAAGCATAAGTCACTTTAAGATTTTTTTTTGGTCTAAACCAAAGTAGGTTATCAAATTTAAAGTTAACCGTTTCTCTTAACTTCTATTGTTTTATTTTACTTATCAAACCCATAAACTCATTTTATTACATTAGTTTGTAGAAAAGATAGTATCCTAAATATACTAGGTTTTTTATGAGAAGTATTCGAACTACACTTACACACACATCCATCAAATGGGTGAAGAACATACTGTTTTTGTGGATGGCAAACTAACACCTCACAAAGTGACGATTATTCAATTATCTCCTTCCACCTTTCACAGTGGCCATTATTATGGAACTGTATTTTTATATGATATATACATTTTTTATGTTTTATCAATTCTTCTGTAATTATTATTTACAAGCATACCATTATTCATTCAAATATGTCTAAACATGATAATTTCATTTGAGGAATTGTGGACTACCGCCCCCTCAAGGTGATATGATTCATTTATGAAATAAATTGAACATATAAAAGATGGAGTTAATTTAATTATGTAACATATAAATCATATTATATTATAATATAATTATAATATACCTTTTTATTATAATTTTTTCATCCATTTAAATATAAAATAGAAATGAAAGTAGCATTCATGTGTATGTACAACTTACTGTCTCCATGAACGGTGCATTTCATTTCTTAACTCCAAATGATATGGAATTTTATAAATACATATAAACTTGATATATATGATATATATGATATCTAAATGATGAAATATTCTTGAGATAATTGAATTCTGACCACATGGACAATTTGTAATGATAAAAAGTTCATTTTAACTAAAGTTTCGACCATTGACCAAATTTCCGATATGATCTCAAATAACTAACTAATTGTTATAGAAATGGAATAAGTGATATAAAATGAATAATAAACAATAAAAAATTTCTTATGGAATAAACATTAATTAATTTCATTATTCAGGAATAACACGGAACATACGAGTCAATTCGGACATGAGGTAAGGGATTTCTTATCTCACTTTTAATTCCTTGAGATTTCCATTATTCACCACTTATTTATTGCATGTGGTTTATTGTGTACAAAAATTTGATATAAACTATCATTATTACCTTTATATTTATGTTATTATGTGATTAATTTGGATTCTATTAACTTTTGGTAATACGAATCAATTGAATTACAACGTTGTTAGTGGTTTTCAGGTCACTTTTTATTCCCGTGAGATTCATGCTATATTTGCCACTATTCCCTTTTGTGTGGCGTATGTACTGCCCATGATTGTATTCCATGTGTAATATAATTTAATTTATGGGTATTTACATCATCATTTCATGATCATTTTTTCATGGGGGGTATGTTTCATATGTTACGAAATCGATAAGGGAACCTTTCACCCTATTCTTTTTAAAAGTTTTCTTTTTTTGTTATGTCTTTTAATTTACATTTTCTTATGTTGGGATTGGTTATTCTATATCATTATTTCTGAAAATATTATTTCCATGTGATGAGATGCCCTTTTCTCTCTCATAAATTCATTTTATAAATATTAATTTGAGGACGTTAGGCTGTCATTTTTTAAGGGTACTTCTTTACCCAATTTCAATTCTATGGGTTAAAAATCTACATATTCATTATGTCGTGCTATGAATATGTGTGAATAACATATGATTGTTATACAATTAATATCCCCTTATATTGGGTGTATTATTATTTTTCACACATAATTATGTAATTTATTTATCATTAATATAAGGATAATGTCTTTATAAGGGATTTCTTCTCAATTTACATTCCATTGAGACTTCAGTGTTTCAATACACCAACTCACTCTTATATGATGTATATACTGTCCTTTGGCATACTATATCATAAATCACTTGATTCTCATGATATTATAATGTTATTATTAAATGTTATTCCTCAATTATGTTTATTCAACCATCTCTCATTTTATTAAAAACTCTTTAACTAAAATATCATTGTAAATTTCTTAATGATTTATTATTAAAAATATTTCTCATTAATGTCCTTGTTTTAAAAATGATTTTTAAGATTTCATTATATGGATATTAATGGTTTAAAATTTTAATTCTTTTAAAATCATCAAATTTTTATGGGACACTTTAATTCAAAAATTTCTTTATTAAATGTTTCCAATGGTTTTGAAAATGGTTTGATAGAGAATTGATTATGTCAATATCTTGAAATGATATATTGTGATTGCAATGTTGAAATGTTATCTTCTTATATTTCCATTTTACATGTTCTGAATATATAATGGATATTGGGAATTATTTACGTATGGTGGTGGTTCAGTGATAAACCTTGGGTGGGTGAGCCCGAGATAGCTCTCCAATGCATTGTGTAACATGATGGAGGTAAACGTGATATTTATCCTATGAGGTTTAGGGAATATAGTGTGATGGGTATTCCAAGTGTTACTCCCTACATATCTGTGATATCTACAATGTATGTTTGATATGGATGCCATAAGTTACCTTTATGATTTATGATTTATTTGTGTTATTCATAAATCTTATGATTTAATGAGGTATGCTATGATTGAAAAGTATGGTTTCATTGATTTGTATTTATTAATGGGGTACTTATTTCTTTCCTTATTTTATAACCCTTACTGATCTTTTTATGCTCATCCAAAGTTTTTGAAATGTTTTTCATAGGTTATAGGGAAGGGTAAGGGAAAGGAAGTATTCAAGACGATTTATATCAATAAAAGAACTCCCATTTTATTTAAGGATTTTATTTTTGTGAAACATTGGATTGAGTAGAAGTGTTTAAATTGTATTTTTTGAGATGTAATGTAAAAGTTATGACCTAATTCTATAAAATTCTAAACATGAAAAGATCCTCAATGTGAATTATTTACCAAACACAATATTATATAATGATTATGGTCGGGTCCTTATAGTTGGAATCAGAGGTCAGTTGAGATAACTTTAGAGGTTAGGGTGTTATTTAATCATAAGTGAAATAACCATAATGTTTATCATATTAGAAAGAGTCATGGTTATTTCAGATAAATCGAATGAGTTTATGATAAATGAATAAGTATATCTTAGTGTTTACCCTCCTCATAATATAATATATGATGATTTTATGTATAAACTCACGCTGACCTTTTTTTTAGTAAATGGTCGGATCTAGCAGGAACTAATGTAATAATAGATGTGAAAGAAACTATAGTGATTTTCATAATGAGATACTGAATGAAATAGGAGCTACAATGATAACTGTTATGGTTAAAATATGATATGGTTATTTTTGAGGAATTTATATCATTTGTTTGAATGTTATAAAATTATATGGTTTAAAAAAAGGAAAACCTGCAGGAAGGGAGATAACCCATCGTGTCTAGAAAGGCTCTGAGAATCAACCCCACAACTGAAGGGAGACAAGGGCGTTTCACCTTTACTGGCCTACATGAAGTCCCTCTTTAGTATGACTAATTCTTTTTTTATTTAAATTATTTTATATATCAAGAACATGTTGATCTTATGTTTTATCAAATGGATGTCCTTATTATAAAAATTATTTTCCGATTATGTGATAATGGTTATTTTGGAAGACATTCTCTCTTTGTTTAATAGTATATAACTAAGGAAAATAGAATACTATGGGATTTAATTTGTGGAGTAATGGTTGAAATATTATTTTTAGAGGAATCTATGCTTTATTTTGGAAATATAGCTATTTGGGTTATTTATGTAAATGATTACCCTATCATTGAGAATATGTGGTTAGGTTAATTACACTTCACTATGACACTTTACAAGCAGTACAAGATATTCTAAGATAAATGTTAAGATTTACTATGGAAGACTAAGGGATTAAATTATTCCGAGTTTTGGATTCAAATATTAGTTTGAATTATATTGATTAATTTAATGGAATTATTTTAATTGAATGGTCATTGTTGAATTTGAGGTACTGATTATTAAATTTTGGAAATTAGTAATAGTATATATTTTTATAAATGATTATCCTTTTGGGGATTATCTGATCTTGTGCTAACCTTTTTGGTTTTGGTTAATGTCTAAAAACATGGGAAATATATGCTTCATCTTTTTTAGAGAAAGTGATTCTCAAGAAGTTGATTCTAGTGCTTTTTTGGGACCAAGTGATCTTGAATAGTCATCATTTGTGGAAAATATGAGTTTTTGGTAGAAACCTATTAATGGATGAAACTCTTCTTGAAAAGTATGTATATTTCCCTATGTTCTTATTCTAAGTAGGAAAATAATTCCTCAACTTTATGAATATAAATTTAAAACAAAGACATTTTCCATTTACTTTTCTTACCGGGTAATCAAAGACCATTTAACCTATAACAATTTTGTGATTTTCTAGTGGATAACTTTCTCCTAACCATGTATTCTATCAACCTCCATCAGAACTTAATTATTCTTTTTTCTTCGATACCCATGTTTTCCTACATGGAATCCTAGTATAGTATTATCTCGGGTGACCTATGTACCTCTACTTATTTATTTTTAGGTGATATATTTATTTACTCTTTTTCCATTATGGGACTTTTATTTAAGTTTCCAATCCCAGTTTTAAAATTACGAGGATGCAATTTCCAAAAGGGAGGAAGGATGTAACATCCCAGGAAAATAATGAGTAATAAATTTCCATATAAATTAATATTTGTTAATAAAATAATAATTTTACATTAAATGGGATGCTATGATTCTATTGAATACATGATATGCAACAATGAGTTTCATTGAAAATCTTATGTTGCACACGATGCTTATTCCAACTGAAAAATAATACTATAATATTATTATTTTAATTAGTAGTTAACGCCTAGCTATTGTATTGGAGGGAATGAACAGAACTAATTATAATATGATTATACATGTTAGTTAAATGTTTTCACATTTATCCAATGAATTATAGAGCCTTAAAATATGAAAGAATTTAATTTTAAGCATAAACACTCTAATATTCTTTAAAAGGTTGATTTACCACCTTTTAATGGATAAGCATCTTTAATTCTAGTTTGGTCACTTTTGTATGTTCTATTTGGCTAAATAAATTCTTCTTTAGATTGTAGACATCAAAAATTACTTTGGGGTAAATTTTAGGTATTTTTCTGAAAACAAATCATTGAATAATGAATAGTAAAAATGCTGTATTTTAATTCAAAACTGCCTTTTAATATACTTTTTTTATTTGATTATATTATCTTTATAATAGGTTTTATAGTGTAATTAAATTATATTTTTACTATTTTATCCAATTTTTTTCATTAGAAGTAATTTCACTGTGAGATTGTACATAAACTAGTGGCAATCATTTGATAGTTATTGTTTCTAAAATCCACGCTATTTGTTTTGACAACAGGAAATGTTTTAAAATTAATTAATCAAAATTCTGTTTTTTTAATTTGGTAAAATAGATATTATTTTATAATTTAGATTATCAAATATAGATTAGGCTGATTTGTTTTTTATTTTTCTGAAAGACAGCAATTTTTGATGAATAATAAAACCATTTAGTTGTAGCTAAAAAACTAATTTTTTTAATTTAAATAAAATTTTACCACTTCTGTGAATTGAATTTCAAAATTCCAATATACATGGTATTTATTATTAATTAAAATGTGGTTCAATTTTATGAAAATAATTTCTGATGAATAGTAACTTTTGACATTTATATACCGCATTTAAAGGTAAATAGGGTAATTCTAGGTAAAAAGAATATTATAATAATAAAAAATTTCTTTAACTCATGTCTTATCCATATTTTATGTGTAATAGACGACCATGGTCATCTATGGGTAAATTTCGGGACCCCATGGAGCCACATAAGAGTGATAATGACACTTTATTTTAATTAACATAAAGTAAAGACACAGATGACATTAAGAAATATCTTTTAGTATATCATTTTTTCATGGAGTTATAAAAGTAATATTTTATACTATAAATATTCAATTTAAAACTAATAATATTTCCATAATTATTGTATTTTTTATATAATTTTTAGACATATTATAAAATAAATTATTTATGACAAAATAATGATAGAGTATTTACCTCATTAATAAATGATTTAAAAAAAAGATTATTAATATTAAAACAATATCCAAAACCAGTCCGATTCTTATTGGATGATTTTATTTAGAACATGATTCATCTTAAATTAGACCTTATTAGTTTTGGACCTATTGAAATCAAAGAAAAGTTTATAATAAAATACCATTTTCAACCATTCCTAGATAGCACATCTTCTCCCTTATAAAAGGAAACCACTTATAACCCATTCCTCACACCACTCAAGCCCCTTAGCATTCCCAACCTTGGACCAAATACGTTCTCAAGTTCCCTCTCCTCCTCTTAGAATCATTAACTTAGGCAGAAGGAACTTTAATAAGTCATGTTGGTTCAAACCAAAATGAGTTACCCAAATTAAAGGTAACAGTTTATCTTAACTTATTTTATTTTATTTTACTTCCCCAACCCAAAAACTCATTTTCTTTTTTTCTTTATTAAAAAATAGTATCCTAAATATATTAGAATGTTTTTATGAGGAGTATTTGAACTACCCATACACACACCTCCCTCTAATGGATGAAGACCATACTATTTCTTTTGATGGAAATCTAATGCCTCACGAAGCGATGATTGTTCAACTATCTCCTAATGCCTCTCACGGTGGCCATTAACATGGAACTATATTTATATATGATATTAATTATGTTTATTATTTCTCTATTCTACTGATACTTTTATTTACTAACATACCTTTATGCGTTGTAATAAGTGTAAACACTATAATTTCATTTAAGGAAGTGCAGACTACCGCCCCCTCATGGTGATATGATTCGTTTATGACATACATGGATCATATAAAAGATGGAGTTAAGGAAATTGTTCAACATATATATCAAATTATATTATTCTATAATTATAAAATACCTGTGTATTAATATGTTTTCTTCCCTTGAAATATAAAATAGAAATGAAAGTAGCATTCATTCGTACATACGACTTACCATCTCCAAGAATGGTGTGTTTCATTTCATAACTCCAAATGATATGAAATATTATAAATAAATATAAAGTGGATATATATGATATATATGATATATAAATAATTAATATCATTCTTTAAATAATGTAATTTTGACCACATGGACAATTTGTAATTATAACAAGTTAATTTTTTACTAAAGTTCTGAACATCGAACAAATGTACGATATGAACTCAAGTAATTAACTAATTGTTATAGCAAGGTAATAAGTGATATACAAGGAATAATAAAAATTAAAAATTTCTTAAATAAGTATAAATAATATAATATTTATTATTCAGGATGAACCTGTAACATACTAGTCATGTCGGACATGAGGTATGTGATTTCTTATCTCACATTTAATTCCATGAGATTTCCATTACCCACCACATATTTATTGCATGTGGTGTATTGTGTGAAGAAATTAGATATATAATATCATTATTCTCTTTATATTCATGGTATTATGTGATTAATTTTTTTGGTTAGTGAATTTTGTTCACTTTACTCGATTGAATTACAATGTGGTAAGGGATTTTCATCTCACTTTTTATTCATGTGAGATTCATGCAATATTTGCCACTATTCCCTTTTGTGTGGAATATATACTGCCCAGGGTTGTATTCCTTGAGGAATATACTTTAATTTATGGGTATTTACATCTTCATTGTATGATCATTCTTTAATGGGTTGAATGTTTCATTATATACCAAATCGGTAAGCGAACCTTTCACCCTATTCTTTTTAAAAGACTTATTTTTTTGTTATGTCATTTAATTTACATTTTCTTATGTTGGGATGTGTTCTATTATATAATTATTTTTGAAAGTTTTATTTCCACATGATGAGATACTCATTTCCCTCTCATCTATTCATTTTTAGAATTTTAATTCGATGTCTTTATGTTGTCAAATTTTTCTAAGGTAACTACTTTACAATTTCAAATATTTGGGTTTAACTTATACTTATTAATTATGTCCAGCTATGAATATTTGTGAATAACATCTGATTGTTTTACAGTTAATATCCAATTATATTGGGTGTTTTATTATTTTTCACCCATAATTATGTAATTGATTTGTCCTTAATTTAATGATAACGTCTTTATAATGGATTTCATCTCGATTTATATTACATTGAGACTTCAATGTTGTTATGCACTAATTCACTCTTATATGGTGTATATATAGTCCATTGGCATATTATATCATGAATCCCTTGATTCTCATGATATTATAATTTTCTGATTAAATGTTATTCCTTAATTATGTGTATTCAAGCATCTCTCATTTTATTAAACACACTTTAACTGAAATATCATTTTAAAAGTTTTAATTATTTATTACTCTAAATATTTCTAATTAAGGTACTTGTTTTAAAAATACTTTTAAGGATTTATTTATAAGCATATTAATGGTTTAAAATGTTAATTTTTTTAAAAGGTTCAAACTTGTATGGGACGCTTTGATTAAAAAATATCTTTATTAATTATTTTAAATTGTTTTTAAAATGTTTTGATAAATCATTGATTATTTCAATATCATGAAATGATATATTGTGATTGAAATATGTAAATTTTATCATTCTTTATTTTTGTTTTACATGTTGTGAATTTTTAATGGATATTGGGAATTGTTTACGTATGCGAATGGTTCTGTTATAAACCTAGGGTGTGTGAGCCCGAGATAGCTCTCCAATTCATTAGGTAACGTGATGGATGTAAACATGATGTTTCTACAAAGATATTTAGGTAATATACTGTGATGGGTATTCCAATTGTAACTCTCTATGTAGCTGTGATAGCTACAATGTATGTTTGGTATGGATGCTATATGTTACTTGTATAATTTATGATTTCTGTTTGTCATTCCAAAATCTTATGATTTCATGAGGTATGTTATTATTTAAAATTATGGTTTCTTTGATTTGTATTTATTAATGGGATAATGTTTTCTTTCCTTATTTTATATCCCTTACTGAGATTTTTATGCTCATCCAATGTTTTTGAAACTTTTTCATAGGGTATATTGAAGGGTAAGAGAATGGAAGTATTTAAGAGGATTTATAGCAAGAAAATAACTCTTCTTTTATTTAAGGAGTTTTATTTTTGGGAAACAATGTATAGAGTAGAAGTGTGTACATTGTAATTTTTGATATGTAATGTAAAATTTAAGGCCTAACTCTCTAAAACACTAAACCTAAAAATATCATCAATGTGAATTATTGACTTAACTCCAGATTATATATTGATTATGGTCGGGTCCTTATATTATATGATCCATGTGGCACATGTATACCTGAAATTAAATGTTTTTGAAGGGTCCACCTTGATAAAGCTCCAATGTATTGGGTAATGAATAGTATCATGATACACCATGTGCACTGAGGGTTTAATTTTGATTATTTAAGTACTATGAGGGTTTAATCGTGATAATTAAAGTTAAATGAGGATTTACTAATACTCCATATGCAATGAGCCTTGGATCAAGATAATATCATGTTAAATGTTGTTTCCACATTTCATTGTCATGATAATCATGCTATATCATTCCTTTACATTCATGTTTCTCTTATGCCCCATTTATATTTCTATTGCATGAAATGTATTTTATTCTTCATATTATTCCTTGTTTACTCCCTTATTGGGCTTTATATACCACCCTTTTTAGATTTATGTCCTCAGGTTATCCCATTTGATGATAAGTACTAAAGAATGTTTCAGTCATGTAAAAGAAGTTTTCAAATAAATATGTTGTATTTTATGCAATAAGGTTTTTATTTAAGGTTTCTAATTTTTATATAAACTAGACATATAGATTCTAATAGTTGTCTTATGTTCATGTTTATGAAATAAATTACATTTATGTGTGTGATAAAGAGTAGTGTTGTTATACCGCATAACTATAATCTTAATACTCTTGACGCATAAAATCACTAGCCCCCTCAACCCATAGTGTATCAGGGTAAATGTAGTCATAGAAGTGGGTTTGAAAATCCTCCCAAACCATATCTCTCAACCGCTCAATGACTTTCAAAACAACCCACCAGCGCATTACTTCATCATTTAGAATATTTGTGGAAATATTGACCCAGCTATTAGGAGGTGTCTATAGATGCTTGAAAATTTATAATGTGGTCTCAAGCCATATATCTGAATCTCATGGACCTGCATCCCCTGAAAAAATTGGAGGATACTGATGATGGAACAACTGTGTCAGCTCAACCATAGACAATGGAGGTTGTGGTGCTCTCTAAAAATTCTTCATATAGTGAAGGAAACACTCACAGAACTTTGCCTTAGAACATATGTCTGGAACAAACTCTGTTGTGGTACCTGGCACTAAATGAGGATAAAATTGTATCCCATGGCCCACCTACAATGCTTAGAGGTCCTCACCTTTCTTGTGGTACACTACATGAGGTCATCATGGTGGGAATCTCCCTGTAATTAAAAACACATTCATTACTAATGAACATTACCATGATTCAAATATCAATAGCATTGGAAATTTTTAAACCCTCCTAAAACATGTCATACACCATAGACTTTCCTAATGACAAGAATTTGTAAATGAATAGTCAAAAACAACTAGAAAAACTACCTCTTTCCCACTCAAAAGCTAGATCCATGTCAAATTTATTATCATCATTTTAGGATTTAATGTTTTCCCACTTGAACACAAATTCATTTCAGATTTCATTCCCCTAATTAAATTATTAAATTGGTTAAACAAATGGTTGACCAATTCCAAGCATATGAGGGCTCATAACACCTCAGGAACCCAAAACATGGTTCCCATTCAATCAATACATATCAAATTCTAAATAACAATTTTATTTCATAGGTTCAATATCTCCCATTTCATAAGGGCTTGTACACCTTAGGAACTGAAAGATGACATCACTCCTCCATCCAAAGCACAAAATATATCATGAATGCAGACATAACTATCACAACACATATCCCACAAACATGTAATGAGTAATTCATCTTAGATGACATGGAATAATGAATGGAATTTGATTTCTGACATTTTCTAATATGTTTCATGAGATGGAATACCCTAATATAATCGAGTTGAAACAGAAATGGAACCCAAAATAACATCAAAAATAATAACAAAAATCAAGTGTGTTAACCAACATCGAAATCAAATCAACTTTTATAGTCAAAATCCTTGAAATAAAAATTCCACTCAAGGAAATTTCTCTTTTCCTTATACACAGGGTTTCAATTTACAGGAAACAACAATTAAAAAGTTTTATTTACTTTATATACCATCCTATTGTCATCAAATAGTCAATCAAAATAGAATATAATCCTCAGATAGCCCTTTTTAACGTCCTAGACTTGATTTCCAGTCAATAGTACCCTGAGCCTAGTTGGACATATGGCTCGAAGTGCATCATCACAAAAACAGGAGGATTTCAAGTAGCTATGAGGATCTAGATGATTCATTGGTGAGTCTACTCCCTCTTTACCAAATCATATAATAGAAGAATTTAATCACATTTAGTAGAAGAAGTTGATAAAAAGTAGAAAAACATAATGTCAACAGGATTGGAATACATAAAAAATCCAAAACACTCTCATATATATTGATGCAGATGATTCATATATACAGAAAATATCTATGATTGATACATAGAAATAAAATATATTACAAGAATACAAAAAATGAACAAAAGGAGTCCCAAGTAGAATCAGAAGCCTCTACTTAGTCTCATTATCTACTTATCTAAAGACACAATCAACAATATGTGTTAGTGAACTTTCCCATATCATCACCTACAACCATATAATCAGTTTGGGTACCATTTATTCCCTAACATGGTGTGATAAAACATCTGGGTAGGGAAAAAACCATAATTATGTACAGTTCTATGAATAAAGATCCAATATTCTAAAAAGGGTATTTAAGAATTAATGTACGTGTGAATTCCCAAGGCTTACAACTACTACAAAAATTAATATCAAACAACCTCTCAAGGCTCCCAACAACAAGTGTTTTATCCTAACAAGTCAGCTATAAAAAATATAAAAAAACACTACCTCACTGTACATCTATCTACATATTTTCCAGATGGCCATGCCATATAATGAAATAGTATCCAAAACCAATGGCCTTGACATAAATTCCAAGACTCATATATCCCATAGAAATTTTATATAGTGATGTGTGGAACACGAAGTGCCGAATCCTTGGTGTAGAAGAAAATTCATCTACATCGAGTCATATAATATTATTAATGGAAAATCACTATAGTCACTAGTTGGAATCCTAGGAGGATATATGCCAACATGTCCTATGTAATTCCATGAAATCTGGATCCAACAGGTATCGAGGCCCAAGGAATACCAATGAATCAAGACCCAAGAAGCATTACTACAATAGGAATCAACTACCACATCCTAGATACATTGAGAGTCTTCCATGGAATATATACAACCAATTTTAAATTTCAAATCATATATCAATTTTAATCCCATATGTGTCTACCCACTCACATAATATAATTCACTCAATTCCATTCAATGAGTATACCAACTCATTTATTCAATTACACCTCATTAGTATAACTACTCATGTATTATGCGTTCATTTGATCAGGTCCCATCAGTATACCTACCCATTTGTCACAATTTATTGTTAAAAACATCACATGATTATACCCAAACATTAATCATTATTCACAAGCTTGGAATTTATTGAGTGTACATGCCAACATGATCAATTACACATTTGGCATAGCCCATTTGATCAATTCAACAATTAACAAATTCATGATCAACATTATATAACATTATAAAGGAAGGATACACATCTACAAAATTACCATATTAATTTCATAAAAATTATAATTAGATTCCTAGAACAAGGAATGATCAAAACACACCATTTGGGTGGTCTAAAATGGCACAACCATGGTAAACTTGTAAGGTGCACCCCATCAGTTTCCTTAGGTTGTGAAAACAACCTCAATCTCATCTTAAGAAACCTATTAGCACCCCTAACAGTACCTATTTAATTTAATTCAATTAGGAAGTTCAATTTCGATGCCATGTTAGAAATTTTGAGGGTAGCATAATGGCTGATATCCCCATAAAGCACCAAAACATGAAAAAAGTACAAACCATCTACTATAGTTGGGTAGTAGATTTCTCATACAGTATCAAGCCCTAATTTGAATCATTTTAATAAAAATCTTAGTAATAAATGAAGAAATAAATTAGCTAATTTGATCCTAAATTGAAATACTTAATCATTGGCTAGAGAATTGAGGATGGGTAAAAAGGAATATAGATCATACTGATATGGATATGATGATAGAAACCACACTAAAATTGGAGTTCAGATGGAGATTAGATATGAAAAACATTATTCTCTCAAAATCATCCCATACTATATGTGGAATGAAAAAAAGAATTTAGGTTTTAAAAAGAAATTAATTTAATTTTTTTAAAAAAACTCAAAATATATGGTTTTCATGGATTGGGAACATTGTTTGGAAAACAATGTGCCTAAAATTAATTAAATCATATAGTCATAGTAGTAATTTCATGGTTTATCAAAATGGATTACATGCCACATAAAAAAATATTCCATAAGACTCGGCTAGGTTCTGCAAAATCAACAGAACTAGATACACGCTTCTGTGACACATTCAACACGGTTTGGAAAAAATGTGTATCTAGGACCACCCCTATCTCTAGAATCACTCATTTTAGTCAAACAATGTGGCATACCCTGCATGGTATAGACTAACCATGTGGTATTCTTAAAACACCCTAAACTGGTTCCTGGATCCGAGAAATCCTTAAACACATCCAACGCAACCGTGATCAGGTTAGTTACACACATAAGTCCATATATATGCATAAAATTGAAGGATATGGGGTCCAAACCCCATACATAAACATGAAATCTTCTAAAAACAATTTAATTATCTATCAATTGTTTTGTGATACCATTGGAGGCATTATTTTCCAATGATGTCTTCATGAATTTAAACATTATTATGATTTTTCATTATTTCAATAGAGATACATTAATTTTTTATGATCCACATTCATTCCATGTATGTATTATGGGATATAATTTTTAATTAATGACATCATCCATCAATTACTCCACCTTTACAAACCATCCACACTGAATTAGCGTAACTTTTATTCTTTTTCATTAACTGCATGAATACCTAGTTTTTTATTTCCTTGGTTGAAGGGTGTTAACCTATATTTAAAAAAATTTGATTTGGGAAATTATTAACTTAAGCATATACCCTTACACTATATATTTTTATCTTCAGATATGCTTACATTGAATATTATTCCATTTATTAATTGGGAAACTACTGAAAACCCATATGTTGGTATTTTTAATTTGGATGTTTATATATTGATAAACGTAGTTGGTTATCTGTAGTTTGACCATCAATTTCTCTACATAGGTTATGCATAGGTTATCTGTTTTATTTAAATTTGGAAAGGTATTTTCATTATTTATGTTGTTATTCTAAATCATAGGACCATTTGGAAATTAAAAATGTATCTGTTTAACCAATAACATTCTTATTTCTTATAGTTTATGATTATGTTTTAATATTAATAGCTTGGGAAAAATTATTGGAGTTTTTTTGTTTTTATTAAAATATATATCATTTTTTACGGTTTATTATGCATTGTTTAACCATATACCTTCTTTATTATGATGGGTAAAGTTAATGTTATCCCTTTATTGTCATTGGGAAAAGTATTGGATTTTGATATATTTATTCAAATACAAATGATTATTGTGAATGATAATTATGAATTGATTATCTATTTTGATATATGTTAAATTTAACATATAAAAATGATGGGTGGGGATTGTAATTATATAGATCCTCGATAGATCAATAGGTTCCTTGAGAAAAATCAATGAGGGGTATTTTGTTGTATGCATGAACACAATAATTTATCTCCATGATATGAGACTTTGACGAAATGATAAGGATCACTAAGATCTTTTTTTATTTTCATATATAAGGGAATTAGATTTTTTTTAATTGTGTAATTCATCAATAAGGAACAAGTTAAGATAATACATGTTATTTATTTATTTACATTATTAACCATGGGTATATTATTATATCATTTTCATTTTATTATAGCTTTATTTTAATTATCTATTATTACCAAAGGATTTATTCTCATCACATTTCAATTTTTTATCTTTTATTTTTTGTCACTTATGTAGCACCTTATTTAAATTTTTTTTCATATAAATTTATATATTTCAATTTCCAGATTTTATAAATAAATTTATTTCATATGATATGCTTAAAATAGATTTTTAGAGTATTATTGGGAGATGTTTGACACTAATTACGGATTATTTAGTTTATTATAATGTTAAAAAAAATCCATTTTGCGAAAAAAATGAATTTTTTTAATTAAATATCTTTAAAAATTATAAAAATAATTAATCTCAAAAGTTATTGTTAATTTATGAAATTTTATTTTTTATTTTTGTCATGTAATGATGAAATTTTTTGGATTGAGAACATACATTTGGCATTGAATATTTTATATAAAGTACATGTTTCCATCAATGGATTTGGGATTGTGGGTCAAAGGCATTATAGTTTCTATTAGAGTAGCGTATAGATAAAATTTGACATTATGATGTTAATGTTTGAGGATTTAAATTTCAAGTTGTAATATGTTATTTTTTTCATAATTTCAAAGGCCCCAATATATCTTTAGGTTATTTTATGTAATATTTAAAATTATAAGGATTAGGGATAATACAAATTTAGGAAAAAATGTATGGATTTTTCTATGTGATGTCTCTATGTATCAGATAAAATCCCCATGTTTTTGGTAATGTAGATATTGGGTGTTTCTCCATGTAATTTCTTCCTTTTCTAGATACTTTAATTGGATAAAATAAATGGAATAATTGGACATAGGTGAAATAATAAAAATACTAGAAGATTGGTAATTAACTAGACTATCTCCTCGTTTATGATAAATTGTTCTAAAAACACACCTGTTATGAAATATACCATCGATGTTCTTTGATTAATCAGACTCTTGCAACAATCCATTATGAATAATTTAAACTAGTCTATAAAAAACCTATTGAATGATAAGAGACCATGAATAAATGATTATTTTAGGGAAGGATATTATTTAATAATTTAAAATCATAAGGCAATTATGATTTAACATTTTATTAGTGGATTAATTTCATTCAAATTTAGGAAAATATTTGAACAACTAAAAGTAAAGATAAAAGCTTCAGAAATTCACAATTTTAAGAAATTTAAATGGAATTTTATTGGTTATGTTGAAGGATATATTATATAATATTAGTTAGACCCTCTCACCCAAATATAGAACCCATGTTTTTCTTCATAGTTTAATTCATATGTGGAGAAAAAAATTTGAATTTGAATTTTTGAAATTGATTTTCAACTCAGTAGTATAATAATATGTTCAAAGGTCAAAGTAAAATTGAAACAATTATTAGTTTTCTAAAATAAATATTTAACAAAATATTTTCCAAGTATTATAATTAAGTAATAGTGATAAGATTATTTCAATTAATATCAAACATTATCATGTTTATATGTTGATAACACAAATAAAAAGGTATAAGAATGTTTGAATATTTGATTCAATTAAATTTTCTATAGAGTAGATTAAAGGTATGCTAAACTCCCAGAAAAGACAAAAAAGTCACATCTATTTAAATTTATACTACAATGGGTAATATCTCCCGACACTTAATCACAAAAATGATAAATATTTAAATTTAATGAATTTGATATTAACATCAAAAAACCATCATGGAGTACAATTTCAAGCGGTAAAAAGAAACAACAACTAAAATAATAATAAGAGAAAAGATATAGAGATTGAATAAATCACTAACCTATATAAATTTGATCTATTATTGATCCATAAATTATCTCATTGTGATAAAGGGGAACATTTTTGTAACACCCCATGTTTCCACTGTACACTTCTCTTTAATAAATAAATAGCGTTTGATATACACATCACCGAGTTTAAGCGCACCACAAACTATCAAACTAACTATTTAGAAAGATGTTATGAATATTAATAAACCCATTTTTAATTATATATATATCCCATATAATTTTAACATTCATATTTTGTTTTTATTTGACATAATATAAGGACAAATTCCATTTTTCAGATAAAGGAAGTATTATTCATAAAATTTAGTTTTTCCACATTTTAATGGAGAACGCTTTATAAATACAATATTTGACACTTTTATATATTCAATTTTATGAAACTAAATTATTTTTTATATGTGTGACCAAAATATTTAGTTTGGATAATTTTTTGTTGTTTTTTTTATAACTTTCATGTTCAGATTATTAATGAAAGGCAAAAAAATTTAATTGAAAACATATTTTTAAATAAAAATAATTTATATTGTTAAATTATGAATTTTAATGGTTTGGATATAAAATTAGAATATATTTATATCATTTAATACAATTTAGGTCACTATAAGTAATTTCACATTTAAATTTGATATAAATACTTGTTAATCTTTTGATAGTTTTTATTTTTAAAAACATTGTTTTTAGTTTTGACAATGGGAATTAATTTTAAATTTATTAATTCAACTTATATGTTTTATATTTTTTAAAATAAAATCCATTATTTAATTTGTAATATCAAATTTATCTTACGGTGAAATTTTTGTATTTTTCTGAAAAAATTCATTTATTGATGAATAGTGATAAACACTGCGTTATTGTTTAAAACCGAATTTTTATTTAAAAAATTATATATTTTATTTAAATATATTATAAGTCCAAAAACATATATAATACCTATATATGTTCAATGTAATTCATTGGAGTCGTTTTATAATAAAAATAGAGGTATAAAATATAATTGAACTTTTTAACGTCTTTCACCCACCTTCTTGGTACATTTGGAAATTTGAATAAAACATAATTTTACAACTTCTATGAACTGAATTTAAAAACTATGAGGGACATGTTTGACATTACTATATAAAATATTTTTCAATAATTTGAAAATAATTTTTTGTGAATATTAAATTTTGAATTTTATTTTACCATGGTTTTAAGTAAATATGGTAATTAAAGGTAAAAATGTTATTCTAATTTCCCTAAAAAATTCCATAATTATATTGGAAAAGTGTATTTAGACCCAAATTAACCATAGGAGTTAAATATGATCCTTTTATTCTACATGGTTAATATTAGGAAAATTATTTTTATTTTATTTAATGATGCGTTAACAATGTTAAATTATAATCTTAATAACTAAAACATTTTAAATATGGGTTTATTTATAAGATAATTTAGACTATATATACTAATTAGAAATATAAAAATATTTCCTAAATCATGTTATATTATTTATAATTTTTATACATTAAAAAATTAAATTTATTTATGGCACAATGTAGATGAAGTAATTACCTTATTAATGATTGATTAAAATAATTGATATTGTAAATATTAAAATAAATGTAAATTGAGTATTTTGATGCATTAGAAAAATTTTCTAGGTTAATATTACATGTTACGGTTGATTCAATTTATTTGTTTCGAATAAAAAAGATTTTTAAGACTTTCATAGTAACCAATTACTAAATAATGTCAAAATTGACATAAATAAGTTTTTAAAACAAATAATATATTATTAAACGATATAAGGGTACTAAAAATATTTGGCTCAACAAAAAGACTTATATAATAATATATATGTCATTAATTAACCACATGGGGTTCTATTTACACTTTATTGTATGTTTATTAACAATATAATATTAAATTACAAGGAGACATGGGAAATTTTAAACTATTTATCCTAGAGTAAAATATAAAATATTTTGTTAATATGGAGACATAAGCTTGTCTAAAACCTATTGGTTGAGAGGTTTTTGACCCCTCGCCACCTTATCCTCAAAATAAATTCTTTTTTAGACATTATAAAAGGAAGATGATTGTATAATAAAATAACATTTCAAGGTTTTCCTAAGTGACCCTCACCTCTCTAATAAAAGAGCACATCTCCTTCTCTCAAAATCACACCTCCAAATACATTTGGCTCTACCAAACCCGGATCAAATATCCTTCCAACAACCCTCAAATTATCCTAGAGGCCTTACATTGATCATAATACCAATATATGGAGCCCTTTTGATCAAATCAAAAGGAAGCACCCGAAGAAGAGGTAATTATTTCATCACCTCTTTCAATGTTCATTTCATATTCCACTTCCTCTTTCTTTGTTTTTTCCATACCAAAATATTAACTCCATTAAATTATACATACTGTGTTGTTATAATTATTATGGTACGACCATATAAATTATTCTATCCATCCTATGAATGATATAGTCACCATACGTGCGTGCATACGACTTACTGTCTCCATGTTGTGGTGTAGTTTGTTATTAAACACTTAATTATTTGGATGGGTATAATAATGAGTATAATTGATGTAATTAATAAATATAAAATGTTAATGATTATGTATATATGATATACCATCCAATTACATATGATTTCACCATCAATAGAATTGAAATTCAACTCGTGTGTACGTACGAATTACCGTCTTAACGAACGTGATGAGATTGATTCCATATCGTAAACATTCGAGATTAAATATCATTTTATGATTAAATAATATTGATTAAAAACATAATATAATTCTGTATATTAATCAAATACATTCTTTCCATAACACACATGACTTATGTAACAAAACATAAAAATAAAAACAAATCAGTTAACACCTGAAGCAATGATAATACTGAAATATTACTAACAACGAAGTATTAAAAGATCATAAAAGATATAATATTTATGTATCTGGTTATTTTATTATTTAATAACAATTATTTCATCATTATATAATAGTTTAACATACCCTAAACTAAGGAAGAGTACATGTTTAGGTTTTTTCATCTCAGTTCTTATTCCCGTGAGATTCTTGTTGTATTGCCACTATTTCCTTTTGTGTAGTGTATATACTACCCATGATTGTATTTCTTGTGTAATATACATTAAATAATGAGTATTTACATCTTCATTTTATGATAATTTTTTTTTTGTATGTTATGTATGTTACCAATTTGTTAGGGAATTTCTAATTTCGATTTCCACTCATTGAGTTTTACACAAACATCATTGACTATTTCAATCAAAGAATATGGGTGAAATAACTATTTATTTATTAATGTAGTAATTTACACTCTCCATTGTGTGGATATACTTTTGATACACATATTCAATCCATTTAAAAATTTTC
The DNA here is from genome assembly GCA_963277665.1 of Viscum album. Taxonomy (NCBI): domain Eukaryota; kingdom Viridiplantae; phylum Streptophyta; class Magnoliopsida; order Santalales; family Viscaceae; genus Viscum; species Viscum album. The sequence continues at coordinate 1,921,937,098 of OY728119.1, forward strand.
ATTTCATCGATATGAACTTGATAAGAGTAATCTTAACTCAATTTCCATTCATGGAGTTAAACATCCATATCATTAGTGTTATTGTCACAAGAATATTTGTGAATTGACTATGACTGATTTACACTGAATATCAAATTATATTGATTGTATTTATATTTTCCATACATAATTATGTCATTGATATATACTTAACCTGAGGATTCAACCATTATAAGGGATTTAATCTCAATTTACAATCTATTGAGACTTCTTTTTTATTATGCACCAATTCAATTTTATATATTCTGTATACTATATATTGAAATAGTATATCATTAATCCATTTATTATCATGATATTATAATGTTTTTTTCAACTCATTTATTTGTATTCAAACGTCTCTCATTTGGTTATCACCTCTAACTAAAATATCATTTTAAATGTTTCAAAGATTTCTTTTTCTAAATAATAATTATTAATGTCCACGTTTTAAAAATTGGTTTATGGATTTATTTATATAGACAAGAAAATTTTAAAATTAAAAATATTTTTTAAAGTTTCAATGTTTTCTGGGAACTTTGATTCAAAAAAATCTATTTTAACAACTTCATGATAAATAGTGAGACTTTTAAATATTTTCAAGAAATGGGGATATTTCTGTCAAATAGTTTTAATTATTATTTACATCAATTTCAATATACATCAATATTCATGATTGGATATGATTTATAAAATCTTCCATATTGTATTTAATGAGTTATATTTGACTGTGGATGTTCTATTTTTAAAACCATTCATGGTTTGTGGTTAAAATATTAACATTTCATATGTATGTTTTAATAAGAATGTTTACATTATGTTTTATCCTTTTCATATGAGGAATGCATTGGACTTAGTAAGTGACAGGTGGAGCCTGCAATAACTCATTGATGCATCTGTATGTCTCATGAGACAAACTAGTGTCTTGGAACAATGCCTTTACAAAATGTTTTTTGTAGTCTTGGAATGAGACCTTAACTATGTGGTTATGACGTACGTCATTATGCATTCTATCATTATGAAAGTATCTATTGATATTACCTGTGATTATTCAACTAGTAGAATATCCATGTGAATAATCAAATGGAATTATTTGAATTTCCTTTTACATATTATGTGGTAATTTAATTTTAAAAGACTTTTGTATTAGTATTATACATTGCCTGAAATGTTTTTTCTTATTTATGAATGTTTCGGATATATTTTTATCCTTACTGAGCATCTTATCTCACCCATTTCAATGTTTTATTTTTTCTAGGAAGTGAAAATTTATCATGGTTAAGCTACAGGAATATGGTACGGGATATGAGTGTATTCCAAGGGGGAGAAATGTTGGTTTTCTTTATTTAATTATATAATGTAAAACATATGTCTGCATCCAGTACTTCTAATGCTACTAAACTAATTGGTCATTCGTGACTTGATCTATTGTGCTCATACCAATGATATGATATAATGAACTGACTCTGGATAACTAGGGTCAGGTTGTTACAGTTGGAATCAGAGAAAGTTTAGTACAAACCTTGGATGCTAGATTTAGACAAAGTATTATTAGAAAACACTACCCTAATATATAGTTTGAGAATTAGTATAGAAGAACATCAAAAAAATTTGGTAATATAAATATTATGCAGGTTTTCTAATAAATAAATCCCTACCTAGATACGAGAAGTTAGAGATGGCTCTAGCATAGATGTATCTAGGGGTAAAACCTGAAAACACCGCTTTGAGCTAGACACAAACGAGAACTGGTGCACCAAAATGGGCCTTGCAACACTCATGGTTACGACACTCCCAAAGGATATTCTTAAGATAATTCGCATTTTCATTAAAAAAATATTTGAAGGATTTCAATATAAGATGATAATAAATAACCATTGTTAATCTTAATTAGTTTTATATTGACAATAATGTGTCATGATGTTATCTAAAATATTTATGAATATTGTTACTCGCATAATGCTTTCTAGTTTTAATCAATGGAGGGATTCCAAGGAAGTCATAGTGACATTGAACAAGACGTACAATGTTGGCACGGTGGTGGAAATGAGAAAAACAATGGAATGTTGATAGGTGTAAAAGATATTTTGTTCGTGCTGAATTAGTTTCCAAAAAATATGATCAACAACGTATATATTATCCAAATCCTAGACACACAAAACAAGAGAAAGGCAGTGAATGATAAGATCTCCTGCAGTGGAAACTATTGAGAAAAGAATGGTTGATTTCCATCATGCAGGAAATGTGGAAAGGGACACCTAGGAATATGTATCAATGTAACAAATAAATGCTTTATGTGTGGGAAAGCAAGACATAAAGTAAAAAATTTCTTGGGAAAAATGAAGAGAACTATGGGAGAAAATAAAAATGATTCCAATAATCCATGTACAATCATTTCCTATAAATATAGGGGACTTATGCATTTCATGACTCAATGCCCATTTATCGTATAACCTTTTGGCCAGGAAAGAACATATGTGGAAATAAAAGGATGGAGAAATGTTAAAATGTTTTAGTGTTCTTTGATAATGGGAGTACTTTGGAAGAAATTTCACTTGAGGGTGTAACCCGGTAGTTTGTTATGTGAAAATTCTATTTGGGGAAGAATTGCCTTTTCTTTTGAGGGAATAAAACGTTTTTAGATTTTGGGATGAAAATGAGAGGTATGAGATAAAATTTGGGTTTAAATTATGTGATTGTTTTTTGACGAATTTATCTCATTTTGGGAAGGTTATAAAATATTTTTTTTGAAAAAGGATAACACGGACACTGTGTGACAACCCTTCGTGACAAACAAAGCTATTGGATTCAAACCCACAGCCAATGTGCAATTGGGATTTATCGCCTACAACCGGACTACGTGAAGTCCTTAGATAATGTATCTAATTTTTTTAGTTAAATGTTTTTATTTATTAATAATAAGTTGATTTGGGATTTAATGTTTTAAATACAGGATATCCTTAGAATAGGAAAATGATTTTGTGATTACGTGACAAATGTTATTTGGGAATACATTCACCCTGTTAGGAATACTATAGGCCTAATGAAAATCGAATACTATGGGATTTGATTTGAGGAGTAATGGTGGATTTTTTTCTATGTTATGATTGTAGAATTATAGTGACATGGGTTATTTTTTGAAGAGATTAAACTATCATATATAATATTTTATTAGGTTAATTACTTTTATGTATCTGACTTTAATAGTAATCAATGTAATTTGGAGATAAAATTTAATGTGGGTGACTACGTAATCAAATTCTTCTGAGTTTTGGGTTTCAATCATAGTTTGGATTATATTGAAGGATTATAAGGAAAATTTTCTATTGAATGGTATTTATTTACATTTTGGTATTGATGGTTTAATTTTAGAAATTCAGATTACTATTGTTTCTCAAAAGGATTATCTCTTTTGGGGATCATCTGATCTTGTACTAACCATTTTGGTTTTGGTTAATATTTAAAGACATGGAAAATATATAGTTCATCCTTTTTGGATTATTTGATTCTCTATAAGTTGACTCTAGTGCTTCAGGTGTGAAAACGTCATCTTGATTACTCATCAATTTGAAGAGAATTATGGGTTTGTGGTATAAATTACCTAAAGTATTGAACTCTACTTATCAAGTATTATTTTATGTCTTATTATATGAAGAAATTACTTATCAAAACATAGGGAAAGGATCTTAAACCCAAAAATATATTACCATAATACCATATGTTATTCATCACAGATTTATGGCTTTGAGACCCTAAATTTTCCATTCACTTGGTTGTGAATGATAACCTCAATAACCCCTATAAATCTTTACCTTTTCCTCCAATTATAATATCCACAAATTTTCTCCTATTTGTAATCCTAATTTGTTAGTGACTTTTTCATTTTGATTTCCCTCTTATTAAGACTAATATTTATTAATCCTATTTTTGAAGTGGGTTCCCCCCAGAAGATATTTTCAATTATTTAACCTTTTATTTCCAAAGACCAATTTCAAATTGTGTGGATGAAATTTTTTGAAGGAGGGATGAATGTAACCCCCAAAACTTCCATGGTACACTTCTCTTTTAATAATACTATATTGTGTGGAGTAGGCATCACCAAGTTCAAGCACACCACGTCCTATCAAACTAGCCATTTAGAATGCAGTTATGAATAGTAAACACCACATTTATAAATTTATATATATCCAATATAATTTTATCATTCATATTTTTTGTTTCTTAGACATAATATAAGGAAAAATTCAATTTTGTTTTGATAAAATAAGTATTTTTGTTTAAAAAAATGCAGTTTTTTGCCTTTTAATGGAGAACCCTTTCAAAATAAAACATTTAACAGTTTCATATATTCAATTTTATGAAATTAAATTATCTTTTATATGAGTTACATAATAATTTAGTTTCGATAAATATTTTGTACTTTTGTGATAACATTCATATTTTGATAAATAGCGAAGGATACTAAATTTTAATTGAAAACATATTTTTTAATAGAAATAATTTATAATGATAAATTATGAATTTGATGATTTTGAAGTATAATTAGGTTATATTTTTATCATTTAATACAATTTAGGTTCTTATAAGTAATTTTACTTTTAAATTTGACATAAACACATGTCAATCTATTGATAGGTTTTTCTTTTTAAAACCCGTTTTTTAGTTTTGAGAACAAAAAATAATTTTAACATAATTAATGAAACATATATTTTTTTATTTCATAAAATAGAATTAATTTTTGAATTTGGAATGTCAAAATTATATTAGGGTTTATTTTTTGTATTTTTCAGAAAACATTCAATTTTTTTAGGAATAGTGAAAAACACTACGTTAATATTTAAAAACGACTTTTTATTTAAATAATTATTTATTTTATTTAAATTTATCTTAAGTAAATATAAATATATAATACTTATATATGTTCAATATAATTCATCAGAGCCATTTTATAAAAAAATTTGATGTATAAAAATTTATTGAACTTTTTAACACTTTTTACCCACCTTTTAGGTACATTTGAAAATTTCCATACAACATAATATTACCGCTTATGTGAAATGAATTTAAAAAATATGAGATACACGATTGACAGAAGTATGTAAAATATGTTTCAATAAGATGATATTATGTTTTGGTGAATATTAACTTATGATTTTTATTTACCATGGATAAAAGTAAAAAACGATAATTAAAGGTCAAAATGTTATTATAATAAACCTAACAATTGTCATAATTCCACTGGATAAGTTTATTTCGTTCAAAACAAACCTTAGGAATAAAATATGATCTTTTTGGTCCACTTGGTTTTGATGAGGACATTTATTATTATTTTATTTAAAGTAGAGTTAAAATAGTTAAATTCAAATTTTAATAACTTAAACATTTTTAATATTGGGTTATAAATAGAATAATTTCAACTAAAAAATTCTGTAGGAATGTCAATATATTTCAAACATAATGGTATTTTATTTATAATTTTTCTATGATAAATAATTACATTTATTTATTACAGAATGATGATACTATAATTACTTTATTAGTTAATGATTAAAATAATTGGTATTATTAATTTATAATTAAATCTAAATAGAGACGTTTGATGCATTCCAGAAATTTTCTAAGTTAATATTACATCTTAGCGTTTATTTAATTTATTATTTTCGAAAAAAAACATTTTTTTAAGTCTTTCAGAAAAACAAAATACTAAATAATGTCAAAATTGACATAAAAGTGTTTTTAAAACAAATACAATATTATTAAATGATATAATAGTTTTATAATTCAAGGGTTCTACCAAAGGACATATATAATAATATATATGTCATTAATTAACCACTTGGGGTTCCCATGGTGTTTAATAGTATGATTATTAACCATATAATATAAAAATACATGGAGATATTGTAAATGTTAAACTACTTAACCAGGAGTTAAACATAACATATATGGTTAATATGGTGACTTAAACATGTCTAAAACCTATTGGTTGAGTGGTTAAAAACCCAACCACACCTTATCCTCAAATTAAAACCTTCTGGAGCCATTTTATAACGAATATGATTGTATAATAAAATAATATTTCAAGGTTTTCCAGAAGCGACCCTCACCTCTCTTATAAAAGGGTACATACCATTATCTAAAAATCACACCTCCAAATCCATTTGTATCGGCCAAACCCTACTAAAATATCCACCCAAAAACCTTCACTTCATCCTAGAGTAATTACATTGATCGGAAATAAAACCTATGGATCCCTTTTGATCAAATCAAAAGGAACCACCTGAAAAAGAGATAATTAATTTATCACCCCTTTCAATGTTCTTTTCTTCTTCCACTTCCTCTTCCTTTGTTGTTTCAATACCAAAATAATAACTCCAGTACCATATAAATACTATGATGTTATATTAAATATGGTGAACCCATATTTAGTATTCTATCCATCCTATGAATGACAAAGTAACCATACGTGCGTATGTACGGCTTCCCGTCTCCACCTTATGGTGTTGTTTATTATTAAGCACTTAATTATTTGAATGGGTATAATAATGAGAATAATTGATGTAATTAATAAATATAACATGTAAATTATTCTTTATATTTTATGTACCATCCAATTACAAACTATTTCACCATGAATAGAATGGTATTGTCTCTATTGTCGCTCATGTGTATGTACGGATTACTATCTCCACGAACGCGATAAGATTGATTCCCCATCGTAAAAATTCATGAATAAATATCATTTTATGATAAAAGAATTATGTTTAAAAACATAATATCAATCTGTATATGAATTAAATACATCCTATCCATAACAAACATGACTTTTGTAACAAAACAGAGAAAGAAAAATGAATCAGTTAACACCTGAAGCAATGATACTACTGAAATATTATCAACAAAGAAATATTAAAAGATCATATATGATATAATATTTCTGTATATGGTTTGTGTATAATTTAATAATTATTATTTCACCATTATAAAGGTGGTTAACATACCCTCAACTAAGGAAAAGTACAAGGTAAGGGGTTTTCATCTCACATCTTATTCACGTGATATTCATGCTATATTGACACTATTTACTTTTATGTGGTTTATGTACTAACCATGATTATTTTACTTGTGTAATATACTTTAATTTTTGGGTATTTACATCTTCATTGTATCATCCTTCTTTCATGGGGGTATGATTTGTATGTTACCAAATTGGTAAGAGAATTTCTAATTTCTATTTCCACTAATTGAGTTTTATGCAAACATCATTGATTATTTTACTCCAAGAGTATGCGTGAAATCGTCATTTATTTATTTATTTAGTAATTTCCACTCCCCTTTGTGTGGATATAAATTTGATACACAAATTAACTCCATTGATAAATTCTAATGTCAACAATATGAACTTTATAAGAGTAATATTAACTCAATTTCCATTAATTGAGTTAAACACCCAGTTCATTGGTGTTTTTGTTAAAAGAATATGTGTTAATGTTATCTGATTGATTTTCAATGAATATCTAATAATATTTTAGGTATTTATATTTTTCACTAATAATTATGTCACTGATTGTTTTGTAACCTAAGGATACTGCCTTTATAAGGGATTTCTTCTCAATTTACATTCTATAGAGACTTCTTTGTTGTTATGCATAAATTAACATTTATATGGTGTTTATATTGCACATTGACATAATATATTATGTATCCTGTTATTATCATGATATTACAATTTTTTATCACCTAAATTATTTGAATTCAAATGTATCTCATTTGGTTAGGACCTCTAATTAAAATATCATTTTAAATGTTTCATAGATTTATTCTACTAAATCATTCCCCTTAATTTCCCTGTTTTAAAAATTGTTTTATGGATTTATTTATATGGACAATGACATTTTTAAAATAAACTCATTTTAAAAGTTTCTATATGTTATGTGGCACATTGATTCAAAAAATCTATTTTTAACATCTTCTTGATAAATAGTGAGACTGTTAAATATTTTCAAGAAAAGGGGATATTTTTCCCAAATAGTTTACTAATTTTTTCAACTATGTCAATATACTTCATAACTCTTGATCGAAGATGATTTATACAATCTTAAATATTTTATTTAATAACTTATGTTTGATTGTGGATGTTCTATTTTTTATACCATTCATGTTTTGTTGTAAAAATATTGACATTTCTTTTGCGAATTTTAATATAAATGTTTAGATTATGTTTCAACCTTTTCATATGAAGAATTCATTGGACTTAGTAAGTGACTGGTGGTGATCACTATAGCTCTTCGATGCATCGGTTGGTATCATTAGGCAAACTAGTGTCTTGGCACAAGGACATGAAAAAAGCTTATTTGTAGTCATGGCACGAGGCCTTGACTATGTGGTTATGTAGTCCTACATTTTTCATCAATCATTATGAAATTATCTATTGATATTACATGTGATTATTCTATTAGTAGAATATTAATGTGAATAATTAAATGGAATTATTTGATTTAACTTTTCCATATTATTCTGAAGTTTAATTTTAAAAGTCTTGTGTTTTAGTCTTATAAATTTATTTAAATTTTTATTCTTATTTATGAATGTTTCAGATATATCGATATCCTTAATGAGTATCTTATCTCAACCCTTTCAATGTTTTATTTTTCCTTGGTTTTAAAGAAGTATATCATGATTAACCTGCAAGAATAGGCTCTGGGATATTAGTGTATTCAAAGGGGACACAATGTTGTTTTTATTTATTTCTTGATGTAATGTAAAACATATTTATCTATCTAGTACATCCAAAGCTAAAAAACTAATATATTATTCAGGACATGATCTCTTGTGATAATTCCAATTGATATGTAATAATTCACTGAATCTGGGTAACTAGGGTCATGGAATTACAATATCACTTCTGTAAACATCCTAGAAAAAACATTTCTACAGTAAAAAAACAAAATTGGAAACAAAAAACATAAAACCAGTCAAATAATAAGGAAAAATTAACAACAAAGAATCAATATATTCAAACAAAAAGTACAAAAAAGGTAAAAAAAAATTATTCAAAATAATTGAATGGGTAAACTCCAATGAATAATTGAATTAAAAGTCATCAGTCAGATATTCTTATAGATGAAGCATAGTCAGTAGGTGGATGTGGTTTTCCCCCCCAATAAACCATCACATGATCTTTTTCCAAAGTGTTTTTTATTTAGATTTCTATTATATGGGTATATAAACTTCTAAAAACATTCTCTACTATCTGAGTAGATGAAATATTTCCTATAAAACACACTTCATCAATTAGGGAATCCTTGTAACTAACTGAAACAAATACTGATTCAAATAGGTACCCATTATGAACATCCATATATAGAAAGGGTGTTACTGATCCCTACGATCTATCTACTAGAACCTCACATAAAGAAAAAAGGGTAAGGAATTATTTTTGAGAGTATAAAGAAATTAAATGGAATATATATATATATATATAATAAATAAACAAACCATAGAAGTTAAATATATGCCAAAATAGAAACAAAATAATACAAAAGTAAAAAAAAATGTATAAATGTAAAATTAAAATGGTCTTCTAAATTAGTAAGAACCAATCACTAAATGTGATAGCATGGGTCTATTTACATCATCTCACCGCTAGTTGGAAATCTAGTTAACAAAAATCCACACAGACTCACAACGACACAATTCATTTACCTATATAAATGGAGATACAGATTTCTATGAACCACCAAATAAGTTCATTGGTTGGGAGGTAACTATCATAGTATGATACTACCTAGGAGATCCATAAAAAGTCTCTCTACAGTAATATAATTATGTTCATTTAAATTAATTACATTATAAGTAGTATACCTTTTTTAGAAAATCATGGTAAATATTTTCCTTTTTCCAAAAAGTAAAAATATAGTTGTAGATATATCTATTTCAAGGATAATATTCCATTTATCATTTAAGATAATCCCAAGCATGCATATCATAGAAAAAAATAGTTTAACTTTTATAATAGTTAAATCATTCCATGGAACTCAATAGATCATGCTGGAAAACAACTAATTCCACAATAATGACTAGTGCATAGAAGTCCCTTGTATACAGACCTTTGTTGCACAGGAAACCCTCATTAGTGAGTTGGCCATAAATTTCATAAACCAGTTCCAAGAACAACACACATGTGGAGTAGAGAAAAGACACCTGATCTGGCCTCCTATTGGAAATATACAATATGAATCTACATAAAACCGTCAAAATATGTACCCAAGGCTTTAGAGATGTATCATTTTGTAATTCATTTAAATGCATTGTAAATACCCTATATTTTGTTACATAAATCTATATAAACCCATATTTTTTTTTCAAATTTTCATTTAAAAAAAATCTTCTAAAATTATTTTATAAATAACATTATAAAATATAAGAAATATAGTTCATCCATACAATCTATTTATGAAACCATATTCATCAAAACATGAGGTCAAACACTCCAACAATGTATCCAATAATATAGAAACAAAAAAATGATGTGTACCCTCAATAAAATTCCAATGTCTAGAAGAAGGAATGATGAAACATCAACATGGTTCAATGGATCTGATAACGTGATACCACAATGTTGAAATTTTCAATGAAATAAATAATTATAATGGAGTACTTAACAAGAGAAATGAAAACCAATCACTATGATGAGCAATAACTGAATAGAATAATATGGATTGAATGGAGAGTCAAAAAATCACTGGATAATGGATTTGGTTTTAAATACAAGAGGGTTGCGTGAGAATGAATAAACATATTTATTGAGAAGTTCCATAAAATCCATCCTCCCATTATTTACATGACGTGTAACCCTTTTTAGGTCTTTTAATCCCTAAAACATAATTACATCTTAAAATGTATCTCATTAATATTAGAAACATAAAATTTATTATGAAATTCCCTAAAACCATTAAACTATATGTTCTACTTTAATTCTATGAAACAAAATCACGACATTCCTTTAGTGACCAAATAAACGTCATGTAACGAATTAAACACTATTTAATTTCACCACACACAACATAAATTTCTAGGATCTTACACAAATACTCAAAATAACATCCATTATTATATGAACATAGATTTAACCCCACAAATAAATCAACACATTTACACTTGGACTACATAAAGTTAAAAAAAAAATCTATCCCCAAACATGATGTTATTTTCCCTAAAAAATTCTCTCCATCATGGGGAGTCACAAGAAAGTACCAACTAAAGAAGAAAATAAGTAATGGTAGTGTAATTTACTAAATGTGGGTAATATGATGTTAACAACTCTCTAATCTACGAAATTTTTCCATGGTAAGTTACATTACTAAATGAAGTCTAGTAGAGAGGTAATTCCACTCCTCCATTATCAACAATTCAATCTCACAAGTATTTTGAGAATCTAATCCATGCCACCATAACACTCTGAAAAACATAATAGGATTCCCATGAAAGAATTTCACATTAGAGTACAATATATCTACTAGATTCATCAAAATATAAAAATCTATCTCCAAATAAATTTCATCCCAACTCAAAACATGAGAGGGGACTTGATGATATTTCTGATATTTGATACAAGGATAACATTGTGAAATCATGTTAACATAGCCATAACGTACTTACAATAAGAAATATTCCTAAGTGGCTTCTGGATGTTTAATGATCCACTATATCTTGGAACGAATATACATTATTTATAAATCAAAAAAAGATATAAATGATGGAAAACGATCAAAAAACCAATTCATCAATGGAAAAATCCAAAGGATGATTCCCATAATCTACATCATATATCTTCTCACACATCACTATAACCAGACACCAATTTATATCATCAATCATTGTGGACAACTCCAGAAACAATGTAGGTCTCACCAAGGATTCATCTATTATATATTCCATATAATTAGGTAACTTATAGGGTTGAACAAACAATGCATTAAAGGAGTCAATTCTGATTAAATATGATGATTATTATTATAAGAAATATCAACTAGTCCTAAATGGCTATCCCGCCATCCACTAATTTCCAAGATATAGGCACAATGAAAATACTCATTAATTTCAATAAAATAATCTTTTTAGGAATTTGTTTATTGATGAAAATATGTACTCAATTTATCATGATCCCCCATCACCTCTTGGAAAGTTCTCCAGGACCATGAAGTAAACCTATGACCCATACCTGAATATATTATAGAAGTAACCCCATAAAATGTCAAAACCTCTTACAAATATAGCTTACCCAAATATTCATCTTTTTTGTTGTATTTTATCAGAATGAAATGTGATGAATTTTTTAAATGATCAATCACTTCCCAAATAACATTCCTCCATATGCAAGTCCATAGTAACCCAAAAACAAGTACATTTTTACCTTTTCCTGTATCCAAACAAGAACTGGATAAGACTGGAGAAAACTAGTTTTTTTCAAATGATCTACCTTTATCTATTGTAAGGAGTAATATAGAGAAATATAATTAGTAATGTCATGCTTCATAACACATAACCATAATCAACGTGTCATGTCAGAATTCAAAATATTAATTACCATATGACTGTCCCATTAAGAAATAAGATAGATAAAAACAAATCATCTCACTAATGAGGGAAAAAACACTAATTAACTAAATAGAGAAAACTATTTTATGAAGGAGACAAAGAAGAAACGGTCTCCCCACCATATGGGAATGATGGAATTCTTGTAAACTAAGAAAACTATATTTTATTATATTGAATAGACTCAATGAGATATGGTGATAATTGAACACATGTCATTATCATACCATATAAATCCTCCTAATAATCAAAATTAAATTGAGAAAAAATCTAAATAGGGTTCAACTAATCATTATATTCATGAATATATTATGATTGAACATTCCTACTAAGAGGGCCTTCAATGAAATTCCCCTTCTCTTGGGCATATAAAATATAAAATTCAACCATAATAAGGGATTAAAATAATCTCCACTATCTGAGATACATGTATTTTTTGGAAAAGATATAAAAAAACAATTTTTCAAAAAATAACATGATACATTCCCCAAAAATAAAATTCCACAAACACTTAAGAACTAGCATGACATCAGGAATATATAAATCATGAGTGGTGTAATTTTTCACATGAGTTTTAATATGAATATATCTTTATGCCACAACATGATCATCCTACATGAGCACAAAACCGTGGATAGTGCTAAAAACATCACATAAACCCGCATACCCTCTACCAGGATCTAACAAGTTCAGTATAAGAGATGTTATAAGAATTCATTCCATCTCATCTAAATAATATATACAATTTTCATCCAATATGAATTTCCACCATTTCTTAGTCGGGGTAGTGAAATTTTATCCTCACATCTATAAATCTGTGTCAAAATATTGATATTATCTAACCTCATGGAGGATAATCCATATTTCAAATATAATACATGAGTATTCCTATGATAAAAAAACCTTAAACATATCAGGATCAACTGATAAGATATGGTATAAAATTATCTACCCCGATAATTTCAATTCATGAATATAAAATTTTCATTTTGAAATATTTCCATATAAATAGTAATTCCATGGGATTTCAAAAACAAAACTCAGATAGTTCTTGTACTCATAATCAGATCTTGAGTAAACAAAAATATCATATATGACCACTATTAAAAAAAGTATATAGATACTGATGAAATATCCAATTCATAAAATTTATGAAAATGACAGGACCGTATGTTAGAACGAATGACATAAAAATTATTAATAATTCATATACCATCTCTGGAGAGCTATATTTATTTTTTCGGAGACAAAAATGTTGAGTTATTTCTACCTTAACTGAAGATCAATCATTCTTAAACAACTTTTCCCTTTTTAAGTAGTCAGAAAAAATCATCCACAACAAGAAAATGATTCCTTTTTATAAGAATAAATCGCTTTAAATTTAGATAATCTATATACAATCAGAGTGAGCCATCTGACTTCATAGAAAATAAAACACTGTATTCTGAAGGTGAAACACTGGGGTGAAAAGAACCATCTTTCTCCTTGTTTTCCAATTGAATTTTGAGCTCTATCATATCCTCTAATTCTATGTGATATGATGGTATCAATATTGGCAGTGTACCTATATCCATTTATGTTTTAAAATATACCTCCATATTTGGAGGAATCACAAAGAAATTTTTTAACTAAACATCAATAAAATACTAGTCAATCGTATGAATATAATAAATATAAGAAACATCATTGGGTTCTTCTATAACCGTAGACAACAAACGCTTGGCCTCTATAAGGGGAAGTATTTCATGACCATAACATGTATCCCACTTTACCTGAAAAAACCCATGAACTCTGACTGGATAAAAAAGACAAGATTCAATTATGATAATAATAACCATTAACTTAAATTAAAAATAATCCAATCCATCCAGTTGATGACTTCATACAAATCCATATTTAGAACAAGAAAATCCAAAAAATAGTTCTATATTGGCTATCAATTGCGTGTGATGAGGACATCAAAACCCCATCTCTTTCATCTCCCTAATATGGGTTTCTATATCAATCAAAAGGGAATTAGTTAAATTGGAATATTATTTATACCCACTAAATGTATATATATAAATGAGTGGGAGGAAACAATATCAAATAATTAATTCTGTACTGAAGATGTAAAAAAGACTTTACATTTCACTGTTGTTGGATCTCCACCCACCTCCTATGAAAACTCATCTACAACATTAATTTTATTTACTGTAGAGGCATACAGATGGAACACTATATTCTTTGAAGCATCATAATACTCCATAGTGGCATCAGGTTCCAGGGACCTCTAACCATGTCGAGGGGTATACATAGTCGGACATAAATGATTTATATGACCATAATAATAACAACAATTAAACATATTTTATAGTACATGAATCTAATTGAAAGTTTTTTTGATCATTCCAATATGATATCATGTCAACAGCACAACACTTTCCATAGATGGTGGTTCTGAAGATGCATGCTACCATGAACCACTTACTCTATTCCCTTGGGGATTCTTCCTCTTAATATTTTTCTCTTGTGTTCCACTAAATCTACCACAATGAGGAAGATAAGGGGTTGAATATCTATCCTTACCTTCTATATTCCTCTATTATATCATAAACATGTCCAATATCTCTAAATAATTTAAAATTATTATTATACACAAATGTGATCTGGTAATCCATTTCAATCCATGTAGGATCATCTCAGCCTTCATTTGGTTACCCTTTACTCCCTCTAGTGAAAAATTATCAATCTTAGTAAAAATATTGGATTATTCTAAAAATCTATGCTCACCCTATTGAAAATTTAGGAACACCATAAATTTATCTATAATTAGAGACTTTGGATAAAAATAATTCTAGAATATATTCTTTAAATTTAACACCCTTATGTTTTTAGAATTTGATTTGGAATTATTTAACATTTGTGATATTTTTCATTTCAGGTAACACTAAAAATAGATTACTTTATATTAAATCACTGTGTTTTCCCTATGTTCTACACAACACCATGTAAATTTTGAACTGTCATAAAAAATATCTTTCATACATAGAATGATGAAATTATCTTGTGACTTGGCATATGTTATAAGTAACACCAACCTTTCAATCACATCATGAAACATTGACATGGCGTATGATACACAGAACACTGAGATTCATCAAAATATATTTTATTTGAATTATTATATTAATGTTGTAATTATAATATAGGCATTAAGAATAGTAATATTATTAGTGATAACAAATTTTCAAATATTTTTTATATTGTATTTATATAAATTAATCAAATTTATCATAAAATGTATATTTTTTTGTGAAGTTCTTATTTGTTTAAAAATTTGATTTTCTAAAATAGACTACTACTCATTTACTTCTTTGAAAAATATTAAAATTAAATTTCAAACACATTTAAAAATTAAATTGGATAAAATAAACTTATTTTTTTAATTTATAATTTATAAATTATATGACAGAATATATTGGTATTTTTCTAATAAACATAATTTTACGATTATAGTGAAAATGATGGATTTTAATTCAAAACATACTTTTTATCTAATTTTTTTATAATCATAGTTTTTTATTGGTTTCAAATTTTAGTTAGAAATTATTTTTATTATTTAATACACATAGTTCATTTAAATCAATTTCACAATAATATTTGATATAAAAACATAGCTAACCTTTGAATTCCTTATCTTTAAAACACCCCATCTTTGACCAAACTGTGGGAATAATATTAAATTTGTTTCTTCCACTTGTGTGGTTAGAATTTAGAAAAATGGATTCTATATTTTTAACCACTATAATTTATAATTTCTTTAATTTTCAACTTCTTTTTTGAACAAAAATTTTAATGAATGTAATATATGTTATTTTCATCATTTAATGTAATATTAACTGTAATTATAGACTACAACTCGAATTTAAGACCCAAAATGATTAATACACTTTACCAAAACCCATTTGATGGATATTATTCATCCATAAATCATAAATTATTTAATTTTTTTTGGTTTATCATGTTTTTTGGTAAAAACATGGGTTAACATAAATTGTTTTGAAAAATACCAAGTGATTAATTTCAAATCTCTATAAATGGACACCAACTCTCCCTCTTCTTCATAACACTAAAAAAACTTCGGTTCAAAATATATCTATCCAATATACTCTCCAAAATTCATCACATAATCTGGTAATACTTTCAATAGGAATAAGGAAATACAAGCAATCTTTTTCCATATACCAAAAAGAACTGCCTGATTAAGAGGCGACATCTTCCCAAAAGATCATTTCTTTTATTGTAATTCTAATCACCAAATAATATCTTTTTTGTATTATGGTAAAAAAAATTGTCCTAAATATAATAGTATTTTTTTATTCTAAGGGTTTGACATATACACGCCCACACAAACATATAATATGTAATGAACATATTGTTTATGTGAATGGAGAACTACCTCTACACTATATAATGATTGATATTTTTTTTACCACCCATCATGTTGAGAATTATGATACCCACTCTATTTATATAGGTTAAATATTATTTTGACTATGTATTTATGCTTCTGTAATTTTGTACAACTTCTATCTTAATAAATTCCTTTTTTTTAACACAATTATTTCTTTTTAGGTAGTGTGCACTACCTCCCCTCAAAGCGATGTGATTCATTCATACAATACATGGAATGTATAAAAAATGGTTTTAATAAATATATATAATATATATGATATAAAAAGCATATTTAATCCTGAAATAAATATACATATACATATATATATATATATGTATGAATTTTACATCCATTCGTCAACACGACAATTAAACAGAAGTAGCGTTCTTGCATACAAATAACCAAACATCTCAATGAATAGTGTATTCCATTTTATAAATATATAATCAATGGGTTATTATAATATACATATACTGAATATAAATTAAAATTAAATCTTGTTTTACACATTGTAAATCATGATATAAGTATAAAGGCAACAAATATAACAAATTAAGAAAAATGCAAAAAACAAAGTGGATATTCCCCAATTTGAAACCTTAACATAATTTTTTAAACAACTATGTAATATAAATATATAATAAAACCATATATGGAATTAGAATTTTGACTGTGGTTTTATGATAAATTTATACTAAAGTTATTTTTTTTATACAAGAGTTTTGTATGAGTATGAAGAGAGTCAAAACACAAGGTAAGGGGATTTCATCTCGCTTTTTATTTCTATGAGATAAATTATTTATTCACCAGTAATAATAGTTTTTTGGTTTGTATACATCCCATGGATGTATTAAATGATTTTTATAGATAAGTTTATTTATATTTACATATTTATTATGATACCATTATTTCAATGGGTTTACCTTTCAAATGTTATGGAGACTATAAAATAGGTTTTTTTTATTTTCCTTCTTTGAGAATCATATTTTTTTAGGAACATAAATTATTTTTGAGGTGTATATACATTCATTTTACATGTTATACAATTGCTCAGAATAGGACAATCATGGGGTTTAAATTTAGTTCATATAAAAATTACTCTCTAAAACATTTATTTAAATGTTCCCAAATTAGAAATACAAAAAGAACCAGTTATACACTATAGAAGATTTATAAATATTTTGACCTTTTCAAATATTTCTCAAAAAGAGAGTGTATCTCTTAGTTAATAAAAATATGGATTACTATTTTAACTTTTTATACAAATATAATAAATACAATTATTGTATAAAAAATATCTATGATAAACTATTAGTTTAATGAAAAATTTTATGATATGAACAAATTTGTAGAAAAAATAAACCATAACGGAATAAAGGAATATAAAACAAGGGGTTCATTCTCAATAACAAACATTATCCTCTCCACATGGTGATCAACTACCACCATTTTGTTTATATAAATAACCTATAATACACAACCAAGATTGGGTTATGAAAACAATAAACACAATTTTTCAGCTTAATAATATCTCTTCCACAGTTATCGTGGGAGTGAATAAAAAAGCAGAACCTACATGGACCTCTTCTCCTATTATATGTGGTAGTATAAGAAGTAAAACAGGAGGTTTTGTGACAAAATATATTTATGTTATAGTTTTGAATATGATTCAGTGTGTGTTTATAAAATAGAGAAACACACACTTCTTATAATATAAAAATAATTCACAAATAGAGGAAAAATAATGAGATAGATTTAGAAGGAACTGTGTGATTTTTAATGCATCTTATGACTCTTAAAAGTTACATTGAAATGTATCTTGAGTAGTCTTATGGAATTAGATAGAAAAACTGAGTTTTATGTGATATTATGTCTACTATGTATAGTGAGATAAAAGATTGATTGAGTATAAAATCTCCTCTATTTAGTTTTTAGTTAAGATATTCTCCAGGTTATGCTCACAATAGTATCACTAATTGAGTAGAGAAAACAATTAGTCAGTTCTGTTAGGTCACATGATAAGCTCTC
This sequence comes from Viscum album, assembly GCA_963277665.1. Lineage (NCBI taxonomy): Eukaryota > Viridiplantae > Streptophyta > Magnoliopsida > Santalales > Viscaceae > Viscum > Viscum album. The sequence goes on from OY728119.1 coordinate 1,921,956,179, forward strand.
TGTCTTAATAAATTTTCACTTCTTCCATGTTGATCTTGTATTCTCTTTATAAACTAAATAATGAACGAAAAATTATATCTAGTACCTCATACATCGTACTACTCTCTGACATTGATCATAAATTTGCCTACAAAAGGAAGAAAAATTTATTAAAATAAATAATATCAAAAAGATTCACAAATATGATCGTTAGAACAAATATTAATTTAAATGATAAACTAAGAGTTGATGGTGTCTCAGGAATGGTAGGTTAGGCAGTTATGTATGAAAACCACTGTCTCAAACATAAAGAATTCTGTAATCTAGAACGATTAGTCGAGTAATGGTGACTCAAGAATCGTAAGTCACTCTAGTATTATTTCACATAATGATCACTCATGTGGTCAGTATCTCATACTTGTAACTCAATATTGTCATGAACATTGATACCATCTGTAATTCATTCTATTGATAGGTTGATAAAATAGTGAATCGTATATCAAAAGCTCAAAGAAATGGTGTCTGATCCAATTCTAGAATTCTGTGTTTGTGCGGACGGTGAGATAGTTGAAGGTGAGACATATTATGAGATGTCCATAGTAATGATTGGTTATGATTAACCTAAATTTTAGTCATTAGTAAGTATAGGCTAATGATGTATCCTTCTGAATGTTTACAGTGAGTCAACCTTAACAGTGTCCTATACATAGTCAAATATTTTAACCAATCTTATGACATGAATCAGTAACATAATATATTACAATGATAAGTAAATATGAGTAAAAAAATTAACTTAATTGAACATAATTAAGCATTACATATTAGTATTAAAACATTATTATGTCATAAAGCTCCCCTTTTTTATTATCACAAGTCATGTAATTGAAATGATCACATAAAATGTTCTAAATTAAATATCGTATAATTCATGTGAAGCTAACTTCTGGGATAAAAAATTAAAAATAAATCAAATTCCATCTCATAAAATTAAATTTCATCTCATATTTATTTTATTTATTTTAATACCATTTGATTATCCCCATTTTGGGATTATCAGAAATATAACAACTAGGAAAAGAAAAATAACATAGAATTTATAATGTGAATTTATTCATTATATGATTAAAAACATAGAACATTGTAAGTAAAAATCACAAAAAAAAATACATCCCTATCTAAGTTCAATGCAAAATAAATAATTTTCCCATGAGGGTTCTAGGAATATGTTCCCTTCTTCAAAATAAGACTGTGTAAGGACATAATAAACCAAAGGGGATGATGTATATAACTAATTAATCGGAACTCTAGAGAGTACTATATGTGTAAGAACTTGAGTAAGAGATGGCGGGATTGTAAGTTCTATATAAATAACAGGTCTTAGATGACTAAACATATTTGATGTGGAAATGGGAAATTGTTGAAGGGTGGTTAGTAGTGGAGTAAAATAATTTAGAGTCACAGAAACTCTGAATAGGGGATTGAATGATGGGTATATAGATCCAAAAGTCAAGTGATTAGTCACTGGCCAGATAGGGAATCCCTTTGGTGCTACAACATTAGTACACTATTGTTGTAAATAAGGATTCAAAATTATAATAAAATATAGGATTATCTTCCCAACATATTCCATAGACATAGTGAAATGTGTTTTATCTCCCATAAACATATGATGAGATTGGGTAGGCTCTTTGAGCTGTTTCACTTGTTCCTTGATGGCTTCTGCCACTAGTTGCAACCTCAAATTCTCAACCAAATATTTGAAATTACTATCCAACTAGTGTTTGGTATAAACACACATAATGCATAAATCTACATTCTTTATGATCGTCACATGATAAAAAGGGGACCATTTCATGTAAATCCTTACCTTGACATATATATAATCACTTTTTGTCTATATTTTCTTTGGAGCTCCTAATATGGCCTAAGCATAATAGAATGAAGGTATTATATAATCACTAATCTGATCATATCTCTTTTAAAAGAATATAAATAGGTGTAGCAGAGGTTGTGGTGCCTTTTTATGGATCATTGACTACTGATCTCGAAATAGCTAGATCATGGTTTGGTGGAGGATGAGTATCATTATCCGAAGCAGTATCTTCAATAATTTTTTAATTTTTTTTCAATGTATCATTCATTAATATAGGATATTCCTATTGAAAAATTTATTATATATTCCATATCATCACTTAATCTCTTATTCTCCTTTTTTTTGTTTAATGATGTTCATATACTGTTTCGGTTGAATCTAGGGGAGAACACTCTCAGCATGAAACAAATCATATATTTTAGTGATATGAGACACTCATTATAGTTGAGTTTGGAGACTCCCTTTGACTAATAAATACAATTATTCTATTTAAAAATATTTAATCCATACTCGGTCACATAGTTTGTATGAAAAAGTTCAAAATGTGGATAAAAACATGAGGAGGAGCAGGAGTTACTGCTAGAGTATATAATATTTCTAGATTGGTTCAAACTAGAACTATTTAAAAATAATCTACTTTTCTGACAAAGATCCATTTGAATCATATACCTAAAATTCAAAATTGTGATATTCTAATCCAAGAATTACATATCCAAGGAATTTTTCCCACTCCTAGGTTGTCACACCATTTGGAATTATATTGTCAACTCTAACTCTTGTAGACTATTTATCTCTCTCAAAATATGCATCCATTTATAATTGTTCATCATTATATAATAAACTAGTTCTTTCTCATGATCAACTATAGTTTCTTATTTAGGTAAAAAAACACAGGATCCCTTTTAGGTTCCCAAACATTTTTCTCAATAGGAACCGGGTATGGGGACACATGAAGTTCTAAAATGAGTTTTTGTTCTACTAAACTAGTTTTAGCTATATTGGTAAGTAAAATGGGATTATAAGGTTATAAAACATGCATTTTATCCTAAATAGAATATCTATAATCATCACCACTTTCACCACTAACATTATTATCTTTTTCACTTAAATCACTTTCACTTCCACATTCTTCATCTTATTTTTCATCTTATTTTTCCTCCTCCTCTTATTTTTACCTTTCTCATCCTCATATTCAATATTCTATATATATTATTTAATTTCTCTATCACTTTCACTACCACTAGTATACTTAACATCTATATATTCCTGAATCACTTCATCATAATCATCGTTTAGAAGTTGTTTATTTGAAATAAGTCACATTGGGGGACTATGAAATTCATAGGTAATTAATTTTGTGATTGCAGAAATATCTCGATTACTCTTATCATCAATAGGATATCATTTTTCATTATCATCATCCTCTTGATATTCTTCCTCCTATGAGTACTCTGCCTTTTCATCGGGTCTTAGACTAGGATCATCCAAATCTTTTTCCATAGAAGGATTCTGAACAAGATTAATTTTTTCATAAATTTTATCATTATTCTCATCCCACTACATCTTCCAGGGATTCCAACTAATCTTTATTAATTTTCAAATGGCTTTGGTAATAAAAACCCCATCACATTCATTCAAAATATTTATCCTTTATTTAAAAGTTCTTTAGATTTCAGCATCACAGAATTCAACTTAAAATAAATAAGGGAGGTTTACTTGAACTAAGGATTTATCATGTCATTCATTCGGACCCTGATATTTCTAAAAATATTAATCTTGGGTTCCTCAATCATCAGATACAAAAAAATAATCATCTTGGTATTTTAATGGGTCCAAGTTTCCATTCCTGTGACAAATTTGATGTTGTATAAACATAACAAACAAAATTTGTTCACTATTTAGTTCATTAGAGATAGGTTTACAGGGGATTCCATAACTGTTCGACACAATTAGTGACATTTCACAACTAAAAATATCAGTATCAGGAGAATTTCTACCCTGGTTATAATAAAAAAATAGCTTCAGGATGTAACATCAAATATTAAACCCAGTCATTATAATAGAAGGAACTATTTTTCTATTTTTACTTGACTTAATTCAAAATAATTGATATCCCTATAAAATAATGAAACATAAATATAAAACTCATGAAGTAGATTTAGATAAAGAGGATGAGTGTTGTTGGATAACCACTCTAACAAATAGTGTTCTTCTAAAACTCTCAAAACATGAAACTTACTTGACAATAACCATTTTGTATTAATTTCATTCTCAGGTACAAATATTTTTTTTTTCAAAATATAGGTTATTAATTTCTATCATTGGATAATTTGATTCCACTTTATGTTTCATTGAATGATGAGCCTCGTTTGGATATATTTCTAATATAGAGGGCTCCACCGGTCACATACTAAGTCCAATGCATTCCTCATATGAAAAGGTTTAAACAAAACATAAACATTAGTATTAATACTATCATATGATATGTCAATAAATTATTTATAAACAATGAATGGCACCATAATAAAACATAAATAGTCAAATATTTCACAAAACCTTAAATAAAATATGGAATATTTATATCATAATATCAACTTCAAAAATGTTTAAAATCCATCAAATGATGTTGAAATAGATGAAATGAAAACTTTTTTAAAAAAAATACTACTTTATATTTTGAAACCATTTAAAAGTCATGTAATTATAAAAGAAAACATTTATTTTGAAAATATTATTTTAAACTTGTAAGGGAATCTTCAAAGGATTAATAATAGTGGAGAATAACTGCACTCACCGTATAAGTTAAAAAAAGACATTCTTACTTTAATTTTGTCAAAAAGGTCATAATGTACCATGTTTGGAAAATGACGGAAAGATTCCTTTCAAAACATATAAGGTAAAATAAGGGTATAAATTAATTTAACCCATATTCTAGTAAATGGCAAAAAAAATTTAATTAAATTTTTAAGAAAACACCTATTTGGTTGATAAATAGGTCCCAATAGAAACTTACATATTAACAACATCAGATAACTAATGAGATGTTTGAATTAACCATTAACTTGTACTTTTCCATGGTATAGTGTACATTTACCTTATTTATCATAGTTAAATCATAGATATTAAATTATAAATGAACCATATACGTAAATATGATATCATATATGATCATCTAATATTTCTTTGTTAATAATATTTTAGTAGTATCATCATTTCGTGTGTTAACTAATTCGTTTTCCATAGTATTATTGGTTATGTAAGCCATGTTTGTAATAAATATGATGTATTTGATTCATATAAATAATTATATTATGTTCATAAAAATTATTTTGATGCATAAAATGAAAATTATTATTGAATGATTATGATGGGGAATGAATCTCATCGCGTTCATGGAGATGGTAATTTGTACGTACGCACGGGTGAAAATATCATTATATTAATGGAAAAATAATATGTAATTTGATGGTATATCATATATAAAGAATCATTAACATGTTATATATATTATTTAAATTAGTTATACTAATTATTATACCCATCCAAATAATAATGTGTTTGAATAAAAAACAACATCGTGACGAGGAGCCAGTAAGCTGTACATACGCAAGTATGGTGACTTTTTCATTTATATGATGGATTGACTAATGAATATGGTTGTAATATTTTTATAATAACATCACAGTATATATAAGATACTTTATTTATTATTTTAGAATGAAAACATCCAATAAAGAGGATGTGGTAGAAGAAAAAAACTTGAAATAGTTGATGAAATATTTACCACTTCTTCTGGTTCTTCCTTATGATTTGATCAAAAGGGATCCTTAAGATGGATTTATGACCAATTTAACGACTCTTGGATGAATTTAGGAATCTTGGTAGGATAATTGGGTAGGGTTTGGCCGAGCCAAAAGGCTTTGGAGGTGCGAAATTAAGAGATGGGTAAGTGACCATTTATAAGAGAGGTCAGGGTCACTTTAGGGAGAGCTTGAAATATTATTTTATAATAAAATAATTATCGCTTTATAATAGCTAAAAATGAATTATTTATAGGATAAGTTGGATATGTGTCTAAAAAATCTCAACCAATATGTTTTAGATAGGTTTACGTCATCATATTAACCTTATATTTTAGATTTAACTCTTAGTTAAATAGTTTGTCATTTACCTTGTAACTTTGTATTTTTATATAATATGGTTAATAATTTTACCATAACCAGACAAGATAACCCCATGGGGTTAATAATTAATATATATAACCTTATTTAAGTCTTTTTTCAAAACCATTTATTTTTTGGAATCTTATTTCAATTAATAATATAGTATGTGTTTTAAAAACTCAATTATGTCAATTTTGACACTATTTAGTATTTCATTTTTTTGAAAGTCATAAAAACATTATCACTTCGAATAAAATTTATTTAACAAACACTAAATTTTCATATTAACCTATAAAATTAGTGTAATTAATCATAAGTCTTAATTTAAATTTATATGAACATTTATAATATCAATTCTATAAATATTTCATTAATACGGTAATTATTGCATCATCATTGTGTCATAAATAAATTTAATTATTTAATGTCTAAAAATTATAAATAAAATACCATTATGTGGGAAATATTTTTATCATTCTAATTAATACTTAACCTGGAATTTATATTATGTGTAACCCTATATTAAAAATGATTTAGTTATTAAACGTTGAATTTAACTCTTTTAACTCTTCTTTAAATAAAATAATCATAAATGTCCTAATCTAATCCAAGTCGACGAAAAAGGATCATATTTTATTCCAATTTTTTTAAGTCAAATTATACTTATCAAATATAATTAGGACATGTTTTTGGTTAATTATGATATCATATTTTCCCTTAATTTCCATATTAACTTTTAACCATTGTTAGTAAAAGTCAAAAGTTACTATTTATCAAAATTTATTTTCATCTTATTGAAGCACATTTTACTTATTGATATTATTTGTCTCTCAAGGATTTTTAAAATTCTTCCTCTATAAGTGGTAAAATTATGTTTAAGGTATATTTTCAAATTATCATATGAGGTGGGTAAAAGGTGGTAAAAAGTTCAATTGTTTTTATAAATCTAAACAAATTATAAAATGACTCCAATTAATTAAATTTAACTTCTATTAGTATTATTAATCTATTTTAACTAAAATAAATTTAAATAAAAATTTGGTTTTAAAAAATAACTCATTTTTTCACTATTCTTCAAAAATTGAATGTTTTTAGAATTACACCAAAAATTCACCCTAACCTAATTTCAACATTCTGAATCCAAAAATGATAACCATTTTGAAATATATAATTTATTAAATTTTTAAAAGTGGGTATTACTAATCATAATGGGTATTTTTATTGGTTGTGGTGTGTTTTAAGATGAAGTTGCATACAACATAGGCTATTGTATTATTCAAAGGGAAAAGAACCGTGGATGTTTGGGGTGTTGCAATTTTTAATATCATGTAGCATAAATGACTCTTAGACTCACTATTCAAGAGAAATAAGAAGTTTTTTGAGAGTTAGGGTAATGGATAACATATAAGAATGAAGATTTGGTTTCTTTTGTTTCAAAAATGTGGAATGAATCACCTATGTGGATATCATAGAGGAAGAATGAAGAATTGATTACTATGGAAAAGAAGGACAGAAAGAAACTGACAGAAAGGGAATAATGATGATTTCATTTAAGGAATTTTATGATAATATTGGCCTCAAAAAGGCATCATCAAAGGTTATGGGTTTTAATTGTGGAATAAATTATCATTATGAAACTCAATGTCTAAAGTGAAAAGCTCATAAAGAGGATCTTCAAGGTGATATAAGTTATGACTATATTTCTGAGGATAATGATTCAACAAATAAAATGTGAAAGGAAGGTGGTATTATGTAATAATATGAGGGATACTTATTAAGTGATTGAAGAGGTTGTAATTGATATATTTATTTATTTAGAATATTGGAATTATTTTATATGAATGGTGAAATAAAGAAGTATTTTCAGGTAAACGTTTTTTTCACTATTAATTTACAGGAATACGTTGAATGTATTTGATGGAATATAAAAGTGATTTATTAGAAAGGTGATATCTATGGAAAACTTATTATTAAGGGAAATATAACCCTTAATATGTTCCTTATGATATGATAATGTTTTTTGAATATAGTTAAGAGGGATATTAATAAGTAAATTTGATGGTATTGGCTACCATGGAACAAAATAATGGCCTTTTGAAAAGTAGTTCATACTTTCATGGATTATGTTTTGCAACTTTTGGATTTATGGAATATATCTATTAATCTATGGAATAAAGTGTAATTAATGTTATCCAAAAGGATTTATGGGAATGTAGGTCATTACCATGTTCCAAGAGAATTTACCACAAGGTTATTCACATGTTTGGAAAGTGACAACCAAGAGCTACATTGTGATATATGGGGGATCATAGTAAAACTAATTTTAGGAATTTTTTCTTATTTTTTGGATTTTAATATCTAATAGGGGTTATAATTTTAACCATTCATGAAATATTTATGTTAATCATAGAATAAATTATTTATGTATTGATATTTTATTAAAACCCACTATTAAATGTCTCTTTAGATATGAATCTTATTTCAAGGATTTCCATCTATTTTGAAGAATATATTAGTGTGGTTTTAGAAAATGAAATCATGTATATTGATTGAAAACCAATTATGTCTCGCATGTTTGTGATTTTGGAATGAAGGGTAATTTAAAGACATCCATTTCATGAATTATCAGTTTAATTACAAATAGTTATAAGCACAACCAAATAATTATATTTTTTTTCATATAAATATATAAAGTAATTGTATTTCCTTATATTCTTGGTAAATAAAATAATTACTAAAATATATGATAATGATAAAAAATTCCAAATACATTAATTATTGTTGAATTAATGGCCTTATAAATTATCATAGATTAATGATTTAGAGGCCCTCGTAATTTTATTTATCATTTTCTTTTTTGTGATTGATGACCTCAACTACTCCCTATAAATATATATTCTTTTCCCCCATGTATAATAATTAATCAAAAACAAAGTTATTTTATGTGAAAACCTAGTTGTATGATACATTTTGTAACTGTTATGGTTCCTTATTTCCCTTTTAAATGGATGTTTTATTATCCATTATTACGATGTGTTTTTATATGATTGAAATATTAAAGTATTAAACAATTGATAACCAAGAATAATTTTAAGGGAAAATTTAATTTTAAGAGGGGTGTAATGTAACACATAGATTTTTTTTATTTTTTCTATAATTTATTTAATGTTTGAAATACTTTTCATTCACCTAACAATGAAAATTGTTTATCTTATATTAAATAACTATGTTAGGATTTAATTATCCGCATCACCTAGTTAATTTTTCACTAAAAACTATATAAATATTATCTTCACTACATGAAAGATCAAGGATAGATTTTCACATGGCATATATTACACAGAACACCAAAATAGTGTATATAACAAGAAACCCAGACTAAGCATACATTACCCATAATACCGAGTTTCTATGAAAGGTATTTTATTTTATTAATTATTTATATGATATAATTATAATCTACCCATTAAATTTAGTAATAAAAATCATGATAAATACATTTCAAATATTTTATATAATTTTTTAATATAAATAAAACATATTGATGAAAAAGGATATAATTTTTTTTGTGATGTCCTTATTTGTATAAAATTAAAATACTCTCAAACCAACTAGATTCCTCATCTTTATATAAAAAAATTAAATTATATTATTGAAACATTTAAAAATGAAATAGGTAAAATTAAATCAATCATTAAATTTATAATTTTCAAATTATCATAGGGACGAATTTTTGGATTTTGTTTGACAATGTTCATTTTGGGATGAATAATGAAAAATAATGGATACAAATTCCAAACTGCTTCATGAAATAATTTATTTATAATGATAAATTGTATATTATATTAGTTTATAAGTTTAATTTGAAAATATTTTTATCAATTAATATAATTTAGGTAATTTATATCAATTTCAAAATTTAAATTGGATATAAAAACATTGAAAACATTTGAATGCTTTTCTTTTAAAAACCTGCATTGTAGATGTGACTGTGAGATTAATTTTTAATTAATTTCAACAACATATGTGATAAAAAATTGGTAAAATTGTTTCCATATTGGGATTCATCAAAATTTATAATTTATAATAAGGTCAAGTAAAATTTTGAAATTTTTTTTGTGAATGTAATTAAAATTAGTTATATCGATAAAGGTAAAATTAAACCTAACTACGAAAAAAACATTAATGTTTACACCCAAAATTATATAGAAATGTATCCTAAAACAATTGGTGGTCCATGTTTCATCCAATAACATTCCATTACATTTTTTTTGTTCTGGTATGATCTTTTTTAGGTAAAATCATGGGTACACCTAACTTGTTTTCAAAAATATCATTTGAGTCTCTTCCATTCCTTATAAAAGACCACAACATATCCCTCATCTAAACACCACTAAAAAATATAAGGTTCAAACATGATTTACCAAATTCACTTCCAAGTATCCCTAACTCAATCCTAGAAGCATCTTCTTGGTCTTAAATCAATCCATGTAAGCCATCTTTCACAAACCAAAAAGAAGTTACCCGATTAATAGGTAATGACTTCTCTGAGGTTACTTTATCTTGCTTTGTTTCTCCACCCATTCACTCAATATATTCTATTACTAAATTAAAAAATATCCTGAATATACTATGATTTTTTATGCTAATGGTTCGACCTACAGTTACTCACACATCCATCCAATGGGTAAAAAACATATTGTTTAAGTGTATGGGAAACTCCCACATCACTGAATGAATATTGTTCATTTTTCCATTACCACCTCCTACGGTGGAAATTATTATAGATATTATATTTATATATTATATATAATATATATAATATTTATTTATTCTTATATAATTATTTTACAACATATATATTTATACATTCCATTTTGTGTTAATATGATTATTTCTTTTGAGGAATTGTGGACGAATGCCCCCTCAAAGCGCGGTTATTATTTCATACACTACATGGAATGTAATAAGAAAGAGTTTAGTACATAAGTATGATATATGTGATATAAGAAATATTATTTAATAATTATATACATATATACATATATACATATATGTAGTTTACTTCCTATCTTTCAACACAACAATTAATCGTAAATAATTTTCATGCGTATGTACAACATACCGTATTCATGAAAACTGAATTCCATTTCATACATCCATATTCTGTGGTCTTTTATAATGCACATATAATGAATATAACTTATATTTAAATCATGTTTTACATTTATTAAATCATGATATAAGTATAAGTAACAATGATATAAAAAATTAAAACATGTGAAAAACATAGCAGATATTACCTGATGTAATACCACATAATAGAATTATTAACAAGAGGGTAATATAGTTCCATAATCAAACCATATAAGGTATTATAAGTAATTATATTCTTTTTGATATGTTTATAATAAATTTTTATTTATGGTATACGAGGTTTTTACAAGTATTTAGAGAGTCAAGAAACAATGTTAGGGGATTTCATCTCACTTTTTAATTCTTATAGATACATGCTTTATTGACCACACATTCATTTTGTGTGGTGTGTATACTATCAATGGATGTAATAAAAAATTATCATATTTAAATTTTTTCATCTTTACATATCCATTATATGAACATTATTGCAAGGTGTCTAATTTTTTGTAGTAATAAAAATTAGTAAATAATTTTGTCTCAATTTTTATTTTAATCAAATTCATGTTTTGTTATGCACCTAAATTTTTTTGGAGTGAATATAATTTCCTTTTACATTTTATTTCATGAATAATTTTTTTTTTGAAATTATCAGATTCATGTGATTTATTTTTCTTACATGGAGATTATGATACCATGTTACCAATTCCTAAATGTGTATTATAACAATATTATCAATTTGAGATTTGTTTTTTATTACTATTACTTTATAGAAATATTGTGATCCATATCTCAATATATCCCATGATTGTTTTATCCAATTTTTATGAAAAATATATTCTTGAATTGCTGTCATCAATCAACTCTTTGGTGTATAAGATAGTGATGATTTTTTTTAAGAAATCCCGACTTTACACTCTCATAGGTTGGAAGTCTATGTTTTATAAAAATGGTTTTATGAAAAGTTCACCATTATCCATTAATAATTAAAATAATTTTTTTTCCATTTTTTACTTTTTCCAATCTCCTCAAAGTAATCTTCTTATATCTTTCTAAACAAGGGTTTTTTTCTATACTTTTTACTATGCAAGAGTATTGTTCTTTTTACCTAGTATGATAGCCACATATTTACCCACCATAATTTCTACTAAGATTCATTTTCATTTTTAAAATCATAATTTTCAAGAAAATATTATTAAATTTAATTTTCGTGGAAGATTGTCTTAAAAACGTTTTCAATCTTCTTTTATATGGTACTAATGAATGTTTTTTTAAAAAAATAAAGCCTTATTTATATTTTTTCAATGTATTTCCAAAGAAATGGCTTTCAAGAACATCTTAATCTTCTTTATTATTTTCCAAGATAACATGTGTTAAACCCCATTTTCAAGAAATCTTTATATGGTTTTAATGTGTTTTAACAAAAATGTTTTTTTTAATATTTTGATATTTATTTTATATGTTTATAAAGAAAATATTTTTCTAAATGAATTAAATTATTCATTAAAATTATTTAATGTATTTTCAATGATTTTTTTTAAATTTTATTTTGTATTAAAATGTTTTTTTTCTATAAAGATAGTTTATTATCATCAAGAATCATTTTGGATGATATTTAAAATTTATTTTCCATCTATGATTATATATGTTGATGTTACTCCCCCCTTCTAGAAAATTATCTAAAGGATACACATATATTATTTATATTAATGGGTTATGATTAATGCCATGGTCTTTATGAAAATTGTTTCTCATTCACTGGTAATATTTTTATGAAACCCTTTTCATTTCCAAAGGTTATATATTTTTGAAACCTATTTTTTCGTGGGTTAGGTAATTGATGAAATTATTATGAAACCTATCTCTTTTAATAATTTATGATATGATTACATTTTTATAATACACATTACATTTCATTGGTTATGATTTTGTCATTATTTATCTTATGGAACATGTACCTTTTATTTCACTATGAGATTGGTGGGAACAATATGTACCTCGACTACATTGGGTAATAATTTATATGTCATGAGATAGATATGGATGCAATGTGAAATGAACATAATTTTGTATTACAATGATAAAACGAGAAGTAAACTTGGTTTAGTGATACATGGATTAAATGATGAGTGACCTCAGTTCAGTAATACAAGGATGGAATGAGGTATGATTCAAAACTAGTAATGTAGTTTTTCAAATAATATTCCCTTTGGAGTGATGCATTGAATACTATGTGACTCAATATATATTCTTATGTTTCATCCATAATTCCATGTTTTATTACTTTTTTATTCTTTCATATATTATGCTATTTATTAACATAGGATTCATGTCTCATGAACCTCAATGATTTATGCCATTATTGATTTATTTTATTTATGATATATACGGTATGATATTCTATTTTCTAGATCATGTTCCTAAACCATTATTCTCATAATTATTCTTACATTTATCTCATATTTAGCCTTATAGATCATTTGAGGTCACCCCTTTTTATGTTTCCTCCCCCCAGGTTTTGATGATATGTACTATGTTTTATGTGTCTAGGAAGGGTGATAGTCAAGATGAACCTAAAAGGATATAATGTACCTCATTTATGTACAGGTGTTTATGTTTCCATTTTACCAATGGTAAAATACTAGTATGGTCATTTGGCGTAATTTTTTATAGTGTTTTACGTATTCTGAAATTTTTATTTAATTTTTATGTATGAAAAGAGTGGGTCAATATATTAAACCATTAGAATCAAATCTCACATTCTTGTCATCATGTATAATGGAAGCCCACCAAAACTTTATATGACCCTCGATTCAAATCACAGTACACATTTAATTTATATTCTCATGTGTTTCTATGAATAAAAATATTATATATATATTAATTAAATTAATATGTATCTTCAGATTTTTAATAACTCTAACGGATAGTGGATTCTCTTGAAAAATCCCCCGTGATTGATGCTTTTCTCCCCAAACTCCTGGTTGATCCTCAAATACAGTTTTCTCGATGTGTGACACATTTTTATGGACAGAAAGAAATGTATTAAAATTTCCTTGACATGGATATTATCTATAAAATTATTTTATTGTGGTCATTCTATGAAACCCTCATTAAGAACTCTCAAAACATGTATTAGTGGCATACATATGTCCAATTAAACCAAATAAATGAATAAAAATTATGAAAATAACTATTCAGACTAGAAAACCCTTATTAAAAATTGATATTAACCAAATAAACTCAAAACATTTGACACGCATCCCTATATCTAATGGTAACATGAGTCTCGTCAAGCTAAGATCTATCCATGAACTTCCCATTATATTCCTTCCAATTCTATAAAATCATATATATGATCATGAAAGTAGCCCATGAAAATGTATCTAGGGGAAGACCACCTCTATTATCAAACCATAATGACCCACCTAATATCCATATGGAAAATTATTCCCCGAATAATCATCAAGATACTAGAAGGGTGTTCCAAACCACCTTAGGCTGACGACTAGCACATGGGAATCAAACATAAATTAAAGGGAATAATTTGTCCAAACCTGAAGCAATGACAAGGAACATTTATATAAAATACAAAGATAAATAGATGAAGAAAAATATGTGATATAAATTAAAAAAATATAAAATTTACAAATAATACCCATGTATAATTCTAACCATAGAGGACTAATAATATAGTAAAAACTAACTACTCCTTATGATAGTGGGGATGACTCCCACCATCTCACCACCATCTTCCCATGCAACGGATAAAAAACCTCACAGCACCATAGTGGAGAATTTTCATTCCCGCAATTGAAATACCTACTAGGGTCTTCGCCCAATAAAAGAAGTGTGTAGAGTTTGAGATAACAGTGTTTGTTGGATCTCACACATGTGTTCCATAACTAGTTTCTGAATCATAATCCATGTATATTCATTTAAAAATAAAACCCTGAATGATATGTTGTTAAGAAGTTATATCAATGCATGGAAATATTATATATTTTAGAAATATTTTATAATAATAGGAATATCAATTTCAAGTATAATTTTCAATTTTCCATTTCCTAAATTCAAAAAAATATCATGTAAAAATAGTATAAATACTGGAATAGTTTAATAAAGTAATAGAACTCAATAATTTCATCTAATAAACTACTCATAGAACAAAAATTAATAGTTCTCAACAAGTCACTATGAAATATGCATAAGAATCACATGAACTTTCCATGAGTGAACCTTTAAATAATTCGCGGAATAAGACCCAAAAATGGAAGGCCTATGGAGTATATAAAATCACCAAAGCCTAACAACCTGGTGGAAATGTATATGATATCACTATGATAAACCTTCTCCATACTTACCCAAGGATTTACATGTGTTGCATTTCATAAATCATTTCAATCATACGAACATATAATTTTTTTGTTTTCCAAATTCCATAAAAAATCCGCCTTTTATTAAAAATTAATTTACACACACACAAAAAACATGAAACATTTATTTATAAATAAATATATTAAAATTTTACAAATATAGTTCAAAGAAAATGGCTACATACAGAACTACTTTCCTCAATATATTGGTTTCATATTACTAAAAAAGATCCACCAAAAATAGAATGCAACAATAAAAATAGAGTCTCGGAAGAATGTACCACATATCTAAAATAAATATAGAAGAAACATCAATATGTGTTAATGGATATAATGAAATGACAACACACAAATACCACAATCAATGAAAAAAAGTAGTATAAGGACTTATGTTCTTGTAGATAAGAAAACCAACCACCATGATTATCAAACACTGAACAGATCAATCCAGTTTGAACATAGACTCCAAATATCACAAAATAAGGGTTCTAGGTTGATGTTCATGGGATCTTTATGAGAATGAATAAAATTATTTCCTCTATGGTTCAAAAAATTATGACCTCCTATTTTTTACATGACGTGTATCTCTTTCACACATCATGTATTCTAGGATTCTTAAGTGTGATGAAAACAATAATAGCCTTTTTACATGACATGTATCTATTTTACCCCCTTACACAATGTGTAATTTCCTTATACATAAAAAACTTGTAGTTCATTCACAAAAACACAAAAACAAATCATTCTTTCTCCTTACATAGATTGAACACCACATATTTATTAGGACAATTATACCGAGACTCCATTATTTCCACAAATAATGTATCCCTTAACATTAAGTCATTTCCCCAACATATTCCATAAATATATGTGAATTCTTTGATACCCCATTTTAAATAGGAAAACAAGAAAAGGGAAGTATAGTACTTTAAAGACGGTATTGAGATGTTACCCTACTCAAAGAGACTTATTGTGGATAATTATATTCATAACTAAGCTCACATTCTTAAAAGTAAAATAAATTAAAGTTTTGTTAAAAATATTGAACTCCCACAAGCTCTTCCAAGAAGCTTTTAAGATCAATAATATAAAAAAATTATCAATGTAACTATTAACATTAGTGTTTTCTTCTTTAATATTAGGTTCATATTTGAAAAATATTGAATTTCTAGGAAGGGATGAAAGTGTAATAGAAGATTTTATGGGTGTGGAATTGTCAAAAACTATTTCTACATCTAATTAAACATATTTAAACAAGAATAAAATGTTACTAGTGGTTGATATCTGAATACATAATTCATGAAGGGTATAAGGATTATACCAAATAGATTCATAAGGATTGGAAATCATGTGAAAATCCCCATATAAACTAATCTATGTATCTAGATGGTATTTTACCATTGAATCAGATATTTTTGGTTACTATCAATTAGACAAAGAGTTTATTTGAAGACTCTTGGATTTGGGTTTGACCAGGCTATAAATATATTCAAAAATTAATTCCTATAAAATCAATAAATTATCAATAACTCCATAAAAAAACACTCATTAAATAATCCAATGTGTTTCATGTCTCTACATGAATTTCAAAATAAAAAATGAACACACTATAAATCAATTAATATTGATTAAACATGTTTCTTTTTAAGGCGATAAATTTACTGTAATGATTCAACAAATTCTAATTCCAAAACTATTGAATTTTAAAAGAATTCCCGACATTTGTCAACGCCAATTTCTATATCAGTAGAAAAGTCAATTAAATTAAATTTTTAAAATATACAAAGATATAGGAATTAATCAATCTTTGCTTGTTTAAAACATAGTCTCCCATACCTTACATCACACATCCTTTCAAACATTGTTGGTTTTATTGTTTCAAAATAGGTAAGAGTGTTTTCCAAACCAGTTTCAATAATTTAAAAATCAGAAAATTTTATGTTAATTTGATCATAAAATATTTCCCTAATTTATATTAATGTTAACTAACCAAAAAAAGGAAAAGAAAAATGGGTGAAATGTTTTTCATATTTATGTTCTCACTTTCTAGAATGACTTCTACCGAATAAACCTAATTCTTTAATATACTATAATATGTTACATTTTCAATGATAGGAACAACATAAATAATGGTATAGATTTCTTCAATATCATTTAGTTATTTATCTACAATTTAAAACTAAACTACA
Organism: Viscum album; assembly: GCA_963277665.1. NCBI lineage: Eukaryota > Viridiplantae > Streptophyta > Magnoliopsida > Santalales > Viscaceae > Viscum > Viscum album. The sequence continues at coordinate 1,921,973,895 of OY728119.1, forward strand.
TTTATGTTATTGAAAAATTTATTTATTTTTATTACATAATTTAGAAAGATGTTTATATTCACATTTTTTCATCATCAATTTTAGATTTTTCCAATTAAGTAGTTTGTTTTTTATGTTCGACCTTGTTATCCTTGAAATTTTCATTGTAAAATTTCCCAAAAACATATTTTGAATCTCTAATTTATTGTTTTATAATGTTTAATTTTTTCCATTGATTCCAATGAACATGAAAAAAAAATCATACAGTAATTGATCATTTTTAAAAAGTCATAAAACAAAGGAAAAATCATCAATGTCATTTGTTCCAATTTGGAATATTTTTTGGGTTTAGGTTAATAATATTAAATATTTTATTCTTAAAAATTATTCAAATATTTCATGATATAGACTAACTATATTGCAATGCGCTCATAACATCCACAATAGACAAAAATAATATCACTATACTGATTCCATTTTATAGTCAGATATCTAAAAAACAAACAACACAATTTTCATTAAAAGAAAGAAAATATTAATTAACAACATCAACAAGACAACATAAATTAATTGAATAAAAAAATAAAAATTAAATTAAATCTTGAATATTTTAGACATCCAACTCATGTAAAAGATTATTTTAACTTTTTTTAAATAAAATTAGGAAAATTTTACAAATGATTTTTTTTTCATTTTTTATATGTTTTCAAAAATTGGTCACAAAAATCCTTCACCAAATTGTTTTTAAAAACATTTAATACATGTCTTTAATAAGTATCAAATTTTATTTTCTTATAAAATTTTACTTACAATAGTATTGGGGTATGTATGATATTGAGCCCCAGAGAAGGACATGTATAAAGAGGGTGAAAATTATTTTCACTCTTTTAATTTTTATAATGAAATGTTTTTTAGAGAGAATGATTTTTAAAAAATCATTATGATGTTAAAAAATGAGGAATAAATAGAAAGATCATGAAATTCAATAAATAGTAATGAAAATTGGAATGGGGTGATAATAAACAACATGGTTGAATTAGTTTATTCATTACATAAATATAAATTTAGTTCACAACCCTAGAAATTGTTGGATTAATATTCCTTTCTTGGTGGTCAAACACAGAGTTTGATGATTATTGTGGTTCACAACTATAAGAAACATAAAAAAGTGGAATGTAAAAAATGGTCATTGGAATTAATATCAATGATATATTATATAATTTTTATAATTAAATTTTAATAAATTAATCAATGATAAATCTCCCAGATTGATCACAATTTTTTTAAATTGAAAAAATGGGTTCAAAACAATTTTAAATTAGCTCAGTATTGATATCAAAAATCAATTCTAATTCATTATAAAAAATGAGGCCAACATGTTATATGAATAAACCTTCAGATTTTAACCCCAGAGAAAAATATAATTACCAAAAACTCATAAAATTAATTATAAAAACAATATGAATTTTCGACAATCAAATGTTAATAGAGCGGATAATAGATCTTCCACGATCAAAATCCTTGTTACTGCACTACTTCTGATCTTATCTCTCCAAAATAACGATTGAATTATTATCTATGTCTTCTCAATATCCCCTCAGTTTTAACCCCTGTGATGTTTCAATTCATCCTTAATGATGCTTTTCAACTCATCTCAGTCTCTTCCATGATACCCAACATCTTTCGCAGTGCTTGCATTTGATTCAACTTCATGTGACATTACTAAAACCTTCGATTCAAACTAACCCATTGCGGCATATTTAAGAAGAACATGGACCAGATCTAGACTTAGATTCAGTACATCAAAATAAAAAAATAATTACTAAAATATTAATAACAATTTTCTAACAAATAAATACTATATATTTAAATTAATTATAAAAAATTTATAATTACAAATGTTATAAATAAATATATTATTTAATTTGTTTATTTATATTAACAAATATATTTACATAAATATTTGTGATGATTTTTATTATAGATATATATAAAATTATTATTAATTTCATTGTTAACATTAGATTAAAAAATAAATAAATTATTATGTTTGAATATTTAAAAATATTAATATAATTTTTTATTACTAATACTATTTTATTTAATAAATATTTTTATAATGATTTATTACTTATTTATTCACTTATTTATTATTACTGTTAGTTTTTTTATATAATCTAATAGACTTTTTCCCTTGGGAGAGTTTGTTCTTCTTCTCAATGCATAATAGATCGACCTCGACACTGTTTTATGTGGCATCGATCGGCTTCTTGGAGGTAGTAATCGGTCTCTATATATGGTTTATGTAACTTATTATTTCCCACATATCTAGCGTGATATCAGGAGTTCTCAGCCACTCCACTAATTCTGATGGGTCAGCTCAGTCTTTAATAAAATAGAGATAATGGTTAACACCCCTGTCCAATATTGTGAGATTTTTTTTCAGATCGGAAGGCGTTGTTAGCCTCAACATATTTTGGAGGCTTTATCAGTGATGATGTGGTTTCCATATTTGAGGTGTTGTGATCATAAATCTTCCGAACAAGGTTGAACTCATGTTCATCCCGTTTTTGTTGTGTTTAGATGCAAATAATTCTGATTCTTGGATATTTTGATTCGTCTTTGGTTGATGCTTTTTTATACGGTGGTTCAAACTGCTTTTTGATAACATTGAAGTACCCTTGGGGGTTGTAGTCGTGTAAGGTTATAACCAATGGTGGGTCGGGAATGTGAAAAAATATTTTGTGACAAACTCTTTTTTGGGAGTCACTGTTGGGTCATTAAATGTTGCCACAGTAATTTTTTGTTGTCTTGAGGTGACTACTCTTGATGATTGGTGATGTTTTCTAAGACATTGGGTTAGAATATGAAACTTGTAGTGGCTAATTTTGAATAGTTAGTCATAAAACTGGTGGTCGATCAAGATCTTGCTGAAGGTTCAGAATTCATTTTTGAGTTCCCCAAGGAGGATGAAGTGGAGACCTAGCAGAGACTCGTGATGTCTAATTGTGGGTGTGCAGTCCAACGGTGGATGAAGTGGAGACCTAGCGGAGACTTCTTATGTCTAATTGTGGTTGTGAAGTCCAACAGTGTAGCACTTCATATAATATTAAACATAAAAATTTAACAACTACGATTAAGAAATTAAAATTATAAAGATATTCATAAATTAAAAACAAATTAATTATCATAATTAACTTCAAATAATATTTTGATATAATAAAAATTTTAAAAAACAAGAATAATTTTTTATATTCAAAATCAGAATACTAAAATTAATATAAAAATAATAATTAAATCAAACAATAATTATAGATAAATTCCATTAAATATTTTAATATTGGAATTATAAATTTTGACTAAAAATAAAATTTAAATAATTTAAATTAATTATTAAGATCACATTAAAAAATTAAATTGTCTCATTAAAGTACAGTAATATTAAAAAAGTTATCAAATTAAACTATTTTTTAGAAAATTAGATATATCTAAAATTTTATCATATTTAATGATAATGAATAAAAAATTAAAACACAAAATTAAAATTTATATATTAAAAAATAATTTTTTATAAAATATAATGATAAAATAAGTAATATAAATAAAAATTTTAAATGTAATAATACAAGAATGAACAAAAAAATTATAACTTTGTATATTCAACTATAGAAATACAAAAGATAAATTATTTAAGAATAATATTATATTTAATTGAATAACAAATAGAAACAGTTATTAAAATATATGGATATTCAATGCATTTTAAGGCCACATCAATAGGATATATTGGGGTGGTTTATATTGACCAGAAATTTAATGTGTTTGTTTCGATGATTGGGTAATTTTTAGGGGATGTTTTTCATATAATTAACATAAAATTTGTCTCTTATGGTGTTTATTTTATTATCACTATGAATGAAATCCTTTTTTAGTAATGGATGTATCTTGCTCGAACCATGATAACAAAGGATGTTATAGATAATATAGAGATTTCACTATTGAGAAACATAATGGGATATAATTTAGAGTGACAAATATTATGGTTTTTTCAAACCAACTATAAAGAATTAATTTTAAAAATGTTAAAATTATTGAGTTTATAAACACACCAATGAAAATAAGTATGGAGTCTCAAGGATAATTAGGAGACTATTAAGATGAATGATATCAGACGTAATTTCATAAATGTCAAAAATAATTGGAGAAACACTGAAGGGAATGCATCATGTAAATATTTATATTCTTCCAGATTTTTGATCTGAGGGAATATAAAAACAAGTCGTAAAGGGAATATAAAGAAATTTTTTAACATGCAGACAGAAGAAGATGTTTTTCCTAGTCATTCCAAAGACATCAAGGTTGAAACCACCTTTCAAAATGTATAATAAGTTCTCCCTTTAAATTATATACTAACTATATATATTATTTGTTAGTAAAAATAAAAATTATAGGATGTGATTTACATAGGGTATGCAAGAATGTTACACATAATGATCTTAGATGACATATTTTCCATTGAATGAAAATTTCTTTTATAGCTTGTAAGGAATAAAAAAACAAATACAAACCATGTAAATTTATATTAATAATTAAAAGAAATTAATATTGTTAAACAATAAATTTTAGGAAATAATTATAATAAAAAATTGAAAAAAAATTCTTCACAAACATTTATTAAAATATATATTATAAAAATTTATAATTTAAAATTATTTTTTTCTATTCAATAAAACCAATGATAATAATTTTAGATAGATGAGTGATATTTTATTCTACACATATATATTTACTTATATTAACAAATAATTGTTTTAACCACACTAGGAAGGAATAATACAAGAAATATATTTCATAATTTAGATACACATGATCACATAATATAATATGATAAATCTAATTTTGTGATAAAAAAAGTATGATTTCTAATATTAATGTCAATGACCATGATAATATAAGAGCATTTATTTCTCATGAAATTTATTGTTAGTATTGAATAATTTTTATCTAATGAGACTAATTAATATCTTCTTAAATGTGATATTATTATAAATTTTCAACCTATATTTAAATTTATTATCACAGATACAATTGTTATTAAAAATTACATAACAATAATAACACAGAATGTATAAAACTATATTTTCTAAAAAAGTATATTATTATATAAAATTGTAAAATTTAAATGTTAATTTCTTGTTAATTATATACTTATTTAAATAAAACAGGGTTAAAATATAGTAGTATAACACCCACACTTTTAATGTTGTGTTATTTTTTATGAATTTTATAACATATGATAGTTCTATAAAACCTAGTTACCCAAATAAAGATAATAAAATCCTAAAACTTATAATATATGAAAAAATAACATCAATATTATTCCAAACATGTGTAGAGATACATGGTGGTGGATTTATCAAAAAAATGTCAAACTAAAATACATCACTTTTAAATTTTTGAGCCATCTACCCTCAAATAGTGTAATGATATCATGGAAAGGAAAAGGATAATCACCAAATTGAACATGTATTCACTTATATAAAGAATCACATCAACCGCATCATTCCACAACCATTCCATTGAATTTACTCACTCAAATAGTTTATTTTCAATATTATAATAATCCATTATATTATTAATCTTTTGGTCTCAATTGTTTTCCCTAATCCCATCATTTCAAATGATACTTTCAATAAAATGATCAAGGTCATAATTTTGGTATTACTTAATCATTATACTTTCGTTATGAATCATCATCCTACAAAATTACTGGCACCAAAGTAATATAATAAACTAAATATCATAATTATACTAAATTTTAATTATATAAATAAAAAAATTATTTATTCATTTCCATATTCTTAGAAATACGAAATAATTCTAAACATGCATTCAGTGTACTATATCCATGATGAAGTAACAATTTTAATTTTTCATATTATTTAAAAATTATTATATAAATAACATGAAATATGATTCAAAAATATAAAAACATATAAATAATACCATTTTTATATGATCTTGTGAAATTTCATAATCGTACTCACCCATTGAGATAGAGTAAATTCATATTTTTGGTTGGATTAACCACCTAGTTATAGAATGCTGTAAAACAGTATCATAAATGAATATGGGAACATAAATAATAAATTAATTATATGTAAAAGTTCAATTATTTGTTTTTTTTTGTTCTATAATTTTTATATTATATATTTACATTATTATTAATATATTTTTTCTTGTTTCTAAAAAAAATAGTTTAAGAAAACACCATTTTAATATTCCTACAAACATAAGAAAAAACAATATAATAACTAAATACAATATGATAATATTATTCTAAATAAAATAAAATACATATGATTATAGTTCATATGATGGTATATAATAAACATAACTTGATTATATACTAATTTTGGTGCATGTGTGGATTGAATTAGGAATAATACGTGGACATCATGATTCAAATTTTCACTCCTTGATACTTATATATATTATTTTACCCATTTTATATAAGACATAATTTGTAAAATACCCCAATAATATTAATTATCATTATTAAATTTTTGATCATGAAAATTAATGTTTTATATGAAATCATATCCCTTATGTTTGTTTTATTAATAAATATTTATTTGGTAAATGTTTTCATGATATGAATTCTAAATCCCTGAGTAATAATAATGTTTCATCCCCATGATTTCCTTTTGGTGTTTATTTATTTCCCATGGACATAATATTATGATATGTTTTATATGTATCATGTTATATACTGAGAAAATTCATTTTCCCTTCCTCAAATAACTATTTATTTAATTATTACATGAATAGTATGGATTGTTCATAGGTGAAATTTCTTTCACTGAGTTATGAACTTTCTCTTAAAATTATTTAATATTTATTTTGAAATTTATAAACATTATTTTATTATGTGGTATTATATACTATCATCCATCTATATATATTTCAATTACTCAAATATTTTTCTTATATTTCTTACCATATGGAGTATGTTGATTGTAATGAATATTGATAGTTCAAATGTCTGGTAATTGAATTTTATTGTTTTATCTTAAATATTCTCCTTCCATTTCTTAGGTTATCCCTCCAAATTTTTTTCATATATGTTATTTTATAATCCGCATTGGGAAAATTATTTTTTAATAAAAATATTGATTTATTAATAATTTTACAATATTGTATTTCAATAAACATAATTTCAATGTATTATAACTGTTGCAATCATTATAATATATATATATTATTCTACAAATTTCCAATAATGTAATTTGATTCATTTTCAAGCCACCATTATTTGAGATTATTTTCAAATGTAATCTTTTTCATAATATTTTAGTTCACCTTTTAAAAATTCACATTTTAAAGGGAAATATAATATTTTCTTCTACGTCAATGTAAAAAAAACTTTTTCTAAAGGATATTTTAATTTTTCACATACATTTAACATTATTTATTTAAAATTATATACAATAATGGTATTTTTTAGGTATAAACTAATAAATTTGTTTATAATAATTATTATTTGGAATTATTTCCCTCTATCAAATTATTCCATTCTTGTTCCCTTCTTCAATGATGTTGTTTGATGAATTCTACTATAAGGATGTCATCTAATCTATGTTAAAATACTTTAGTGATACCTTTCTTAATCATGGGTTATTTTTTTATAACAATCCACCATCATTATCATATTGGACTACGTAACATTATTCTATATCAAATGTATTATCTATAAAATCTATTATCAATTATATCCATCCACTATGAATACTAATTTATTTTTGAAAAATTCATTTATATTTTGATTACCATGTTTTATTATTATTTAATTGATGGGTGTTCACCATGAATCTATAAATTTTTGGGTTAAGGATTTTATTAACATAACTACAATCCCCTTATTCTTTATTTGCTTACTTTTTTTAATTATAAAAAAAGAATTCTAATTAATTTGTTGATTGGAGTATAATTTAGAAACAATATATTTGTTATATATATATATGTTTATCATTTAGAAAGGAATGTTGAAATTATATTGTTTAACCATTTTCATTTTACTTCTCAATGGAGAATTTTCATACTATTCCTTTCATTGGATTTAGTAAATTTATTAGGGTTTTTTATTTTTTCAATAAAATATTGATGATTATTTGAAATGTAAATATTAATTGTTTTACCACCAACCATATTTACATGGATGGGTTATGATCATGTTATCTCTGTTTTTTAAAGGGGAATTCGTTTTCATTTCGTTTGTTTTTTTCTTGTATTGATTATTATTTTAAAGTTTATTATTAATTATTTGACCATGTACATCCTTCCTCTGGATGAGTTATGATCATGGAATCAATTCTATTCAAATGGGGAAAAGTATTGGCATTCTATATTCTATTATTTCAATATGGATTATTAATAGTATGTTAATTATGAGTTGTTTTTAATTCAAACATCATTCTTTGGATGGTTAATGACCGTGTTTTCCCTTTTTTGACTTCGATAAAACGGTTTTTATTTTTATGTTGTTATTCCAATAAATATTGCTATTTTAAATGTTTATGTTGATTATTTTACATATTTCTATATGATAAATGCATTAAAATTTAAAAAAGTGAAGGGTGGATCTTGAATTTATATACACCCTCAATCAATCAATATGTCTCTTTATAAAAACTAGACATGGGATTTTTTTATGCCTTTAATTAATATAATACGTCTATGAAATATATCCACAATAGTAAGATCATAATTTCTATCTTAGTTTATGTAATTTTCTATCTTTAATTATTCACTTCATTCCTGTGGATATGGTTATTATTATCCATGTGTTATGTTGAATCTCTTAGTTTTATTTTGTTATGTAATTATTTTTATTACATATTACTAACATATTATTTATTCTCATCATATGTTTATATATGATCATTAATTATTATCTCTTTTGTTTACCCTTACTGAGAATTTTAGTTAACCCCTTATTCTTTTTACATTTCACTATGTTATAGAAAAATGTATTACACATGATATGCCAAAAATTATAGCATTTTGGATAATTTTTGGAGATCATGAAGACTTATTATTGATAAAGTAGTTATTTATTTGGTGGTAAATCATTGGATTATTTGTTAAAGATGCAATATTTATTTGAGTATGTGTCTTTATTAATTTTATAAATTTCAAAAAATGAATAGTAATGATAATGTATGTAATGAATTAATTTTGTAAATTTATGTAATTATGTGATTGTTATGTATAAGATTCTATAGGTAGCATCGAATAAATTATATTAATCATGGTTCATCAGAACCAGATGTAGGAGTTTTTGACCAATGCATCATAAAATTCTCTATATGAAAAAAAATCTCAAAACAATGGAACATATTCTCTAGTATGATATGTAACACTTAAGGAACCAATGGAATATCACCCATGAAATTTAGAATCTATGCCTAGAGAGAAATCATATAAGAGGCCATTATTATTCTACCACCATAGCCCCTACGGTAAAACAAAAAGTGGCCATACATGTTCATTCCATATGGTCATCTATATTGAATTCATAAATCCATCAATAAATACCTTATCTAGAAAGATGTGTTGGGTTATACCAATACAATCTTCATGCAACCATCCCTAAAGTCTTTATCAATCATTAACTTTTCCTCAAAACTGGAGACAATGGAAACCTATTTATATAGGAATAATATCTCTTGTGAGTGATAGTTATTTGTAGAACCCAATGAACCCATTAAGAACCATCATTATTAAGATATAGTTTGTCCATACATCTTAGATGATTTAAATAATCCTAAATTATCACAATTGAAAAAATCCAGAACATGGAGAAGATTTTAACAAACCACATCACCCTCACATTGTGATCCACAATAAAAATGATATATATCCTTCCCCGATATGGATTCATAAAAAACTATTATCATAGGGTATTATTTCCCTACCGAGTAAGATAATAAAAATAACTATATATTTTTTGAATCCCAAGCCACTAACCAGATTTAAGTTATATAAAATCTAGAAGGAACTACTTTTCATCATGTAAATGAACACTAAATTCAATGAAACACATCACAAGTATAATATTTGGGTGACATTAATCCACCATTAATGTTAATAGGTAACATAACAAGGAATCTCTATGAAAATTTTATCCTAGATCTGATTTACTATATAGTCGATCTAATAGATCAAAAAATAGCTAATAATCCCTTTTTTAGTAGATACAATTAAATACACTAACATGTGTATACCAACACAGTCAATATAATTCGTTGGATAATTTAAGAGGTATATTTCCTTGTGTATGTTATTGGATGGGGGGACTATGCCAAATTACAGTTTATTCCTCTTATACATCAACAACAAAATAATAATTTTTTTCATTTAATGATTCTATAATTTCATCCTGATTATCCACTACCATAATTCCATTTAGCAATATCATTCAATATTAGAATTAGATTTATGATTCTAGTTATCATATAGGTGTGGAAAAAGTTACCCCGCATGATCATCTATGATAGGTGAACCCTCTATGGGGTTTACACAATTATTAGTATAGAAATTCCATGGGCCTCATAAGTCTTACTAACCCTCCAAGTCCAAAGACCAATAAAAACCATGATAATGGAAATAGTGTAACTAATTAATATAGTATGTTTAAAGATATGGTGGAAACTAATGTGGATGAATGAATAACTGGTTTTATTTGGTAGCTTAACTGATATATATATCTTTGAATTGATAATTTAAAAGGATATTTCCATAATCCCGAGTATTTTTAAAATTAATCAATAAAACTCAACATGGAATTTTTTAAACATAATTTCATGGATGATCAACCATGACTGGGGATATCAGCCCCACATAACAAACCTATAGTCTAATTTTCTTTTTAATTAACTCCCTGGAGGCCCCCCTTGGTTTCCCAATATTGGATAACAATCAATCTACTTCATGAGTTACTTAGAAAGATCGTGGATATATGTAATAAAATTCCCACAAGATGAGACGATTCATTCCTGAACAACTTCCATGGAATCCATAAAGGCACGATGAGATTTTGTATGAAAAATGAAGTTATACCTTAATTTGGAACACCATATCTCTCTGTCACTAAATTCCTAATATCTGAACATTATATCCTTACATGTAATTGGTTACCACTATGGGAACATCACAAATATTTACTCTTAGTGTAGAATTATAATAGGGACCCTAGATATCCTAGAGATTCCCAATATCTACTACATCATTATTAATTTAGAAGGAATTTATTTTTTCTTGTATAATAGTTCTTCACCATGATCTATCAAAATATTAGAGATTCTTCACTAAAAACTACATTACTATTTCATCTAAACCCAGTTGTTGCTGATTTCCACTAATCTATACATTTTAAAATAGTAGGGGAACAAGTATATATATATAATCTACCTGTAGGGGATGGGTATTTGGTATTCCATATATTTTAAAAGGAAATAGTAATAGTTGTGGGTGGTGTGTTGGGAGAACATCTACGACAATTTCTCCCCGAATATCATTTTTAGGAAGTGAAACAATTGATTATCCCTTAATTTCAAGATATATTTTTTTGAAGAAATAATGAAATTGAATAGGAATCATTCTTATAAAAACCATCTAATTCCTTTAATAAATCCTTGATCTATATTTTTTTTCATTTTTCCAATGGTGAAAAAATATATTTATCTCTTTATTATCCCCATGAAATGTATAAAACCAAATTTTAATGCTTGAAATAATTCAAAGGTCCCCATAGAGGTATATAAAAATAACCCTATCATATAATGAAAGAAAAACTATAATTCCTCAAGGATGGGAAATTGATGAAATTATTCATATCATCTTTTGAGAGTAACATTCAAAATATCTTGGATATCAATATGTTTCATGATATTGACTTGAAAAAGAAAATGTTCAAACCATTTATCCTTTTATAAGATTTTTTTATATAATATATAAGAGTTATTTATCCATCAAAGGGTTGAAGCCTCTATTTTAAATCATTTCCTTGTATAACTAGGTGATCCTTAGAAATGTATCAAATTAATTTCTTCTTCACACAAGAATAACATTAATAATGGGTATTTTCCATAGTTTTTGATATATATAACACAATTTTTCAATGAATAAATATTGAAAAATTAGATTTCATAGACTTTAGATAGTCCTTTAATAGTTGAATCAACATGTATCCTCATTTTCTAGTTCATCCACTATTGTTATTTCACTAATATCATGGAATTATAAATTTCTAATGAACCGGTTCTAGAATGAAATAAATGATTATGAGTCTCTACTAATTCAAAATCTGAAGTCCACCATCATGTACGTAATTTCACCCTCATTGGAAGAATTTCTTAAGATATATCTGACAATAGCGGAATCCTATAATATAGTGCACCTATATCCCAATATCAATGACATAAGGCGACATTATATTTATGCCCAAACCATGGGTGAATAATTCCAATTGACAAATCAAAGAACATTTTTTACCCCTCAATAAAAGGTATTATAATACCGAAAAAATTTAATGCCTAAGGTGTTATCATAGAAGACATTTTTTATTCCACTAAAAAAAGAATAGATGCATTACTCTGGGATCATCTTGGAAATCCAGATGGTGAAATCTCCTAGGGAGGATTTGTCAACAATTTTGTTTTATAACATCATATCTTTGTATTTACCATTGAATATAAATCATATTTTAATGTGTACTAACAAGGAACACGTTTTATAGCTTCATATTCCATTCATAAATCATGCTAAAAAGATACCACATATGATTACAGAACATTATGCTAGAATAGATGATTATTTTGTGTAAACCACCTAGCTATCATCACTATTAATCAGTTTCACTGTGAACTTATGCACCTATTAATTGTGACTTGAAAATCCAATATAGAAAAAGATAAAGAATTATTAGTAGCTTTAGACCAATTTTCCTATTGATAAATCATAGATTTTAGAGAAATAAAAGCAAGATGGATTTTAGGGAAACATATCCATTTAATTTGAGGATAATATAACAATCAGACCATGACACACAAACATCCTCTACGACATAGGTAAGAATATGGTTTCTATGTCCACTGGTTAATGGTGGACACTATTTCTAAGTTATATATCATCATAATATTTATTATCTTAAATACTTTTTACACAAAGGTCGATACTTATAACTCCCAACGATTTTATGATACATTTATCTTCATATAAATTAAATTTCATTGATAGATTTTGATAAAAGAAACCTTGAGACCAAAAGAACTATATTATAATACACAGTTACAACATAGAAGTTAAATTTTTTGAGGGAATGATATTATAAATTTTTTAAAATATATGTATATTGTTCTTTTAAAAGGATAATATGTACATGAAGAAACACTATACAATTTGTTAAAGTCATTATATATTTTAAAACACAAATTTTCCTCTAAAAAGTATTTTATTACCTTATTTTAATTAAACATAATTTTTTTACCATATGTGAAAATATATTTGGAAAGTTTAAATGATTTTTTCAAATAACATGTCTAATTTATAATAGTTTTATCTTTTTATTTTATAAAAAGATTATTTTTTTGATTAATAGTGAAAATAATAATTTTTATTGAAAAGTGTTTCTATTCATTTAAGTAATGATAAAATATGAATTTCTTAGAGGTATAATTATTTGATTTAAATGATCAATAATCCAATTAAAATCATTATAATTTATTTTATTGTTTATTTTAAAAAAAAGTTTTTTTTATTTTTGATTTTTTTTCTAAGAAATATCATTTCATTTAATTTTTTGGGATTGACTAAAAAATTAAATCTACACATTTAATAAATAGAATTTGAATAAAATAGATTCCATATTTTCATTAATTTTTTTATATTATAATTTGAATTTATTTATGTAACCTAATGAATAGTGAAAAATTTAAAAATTCCTTACTACAGTTAAGATTAAAACAAGATTGCAATAGTGAAACCAATAGATTGGTGAAATTTTATTAATTAATTTGGTATAAATCATATTATCTATACATATATAGTCCTCATCCTACCCCACTGTTAATTATCTTTCTATTTTTATGAATTCATGTATTGAATGAGATTATAATATTTTAATCTTTTAATAGATTCCAAATGTGTCATCTCTCCCATTTATAAAAGGAAACCCCTAATTTCTCTTTTTTACCCCACAAAGTAAAATATACCATTAACGGTCTATAATAATACTAAATTAATCATACTGATAAAAAAATTAGAGGCATTGGTATTCTTAAAATACCATTCATTGTTCCCTTAATAATAAATTTGTAGGTGGCATACCGATGAAGAGATAATCAACCCACCCAACCTCATCAAAATTATTTATTCTTAAAAATCATGTAATTATATGTTACTAATAATAAAATAATTAAAATATTATCATAAATATATATAAATTACACTATGATTATGGAACCACCAGTATTCACACTCATTTCTATCAAAATGGGTGTTAATGTATCAGTACTGTGTAAGTGTGGACTACCTTTTCCATGAAGGGAGCCAATTATTTTTTCATCAACACATTTCATTGATTTATATTATAATTTTTTAATATCTATCTATTATATTTATAATATAATTATTCATATATAATTATAATTTCGGTTTAACTTTCTAACCTCTATATTCATTGTAAAAGTATAATGTATCTCATGGGTACTTGTAGACTATCACATCCACCAAGTGATATGATTCAATTTTAATTTATTATTTATTTAGATGATATTTAGAATAAGTTAATGAACATATATGAAATAATAAATATATGTAAATGTAAATAAAAAATTTCTGGTCTCCTATTCTATTTGTTGAAAAGTAAAAATAATGTTCATGCGTACATACAACCTATCCTCTCCTATATCATTGTAATCCATTTTTTATCACTAAATTTTGTGGATAACTCCATATATATATATATATATATTAATTTATATTAATTTATATCTTGACTAAAATTATGGGGATTATCAAAAAAATAATCAATTTTAATAACCAAAACTAAAGAACCTAAATTTTTATGAAAGTGAAAAAGTTATAAATACATACAATATTAATTTAATAAGAAATTATTAATAAATTGGTGTAGAAATGTTATTAGTTGATCATATTTGATATTATATGTTTGTAAAATATTATGGAATACAATTTTGATAAATTTAAATTTATTATAGTTTAGTCTATATCTCTTTTGAGTCAATTTCAACATAAAATAATAGAATTCTGTTTCAATCTCATTGTTTATCAGGATTTTCCCTATGTTTATAATGATGAAATTTTAAGTCCTATATCCCAAGAATCACATAAATATTATTATAATCTATTTTTTTATTACATTCCTTGTTAAATTTTCCTATATTTTTGAAATCATAAGAAAAATTAATATTTTTATTGAAAACTGACATAAATTCTCTCTTTGATTGGAAATATTTTATCTTAAATATCAATGTTTTATAAATATTATATCAAGAAATTTTTAATAAAATTTTCTTTGATTGTATAAATTAATTTTAACAAAAGATATAGTTTTTCTAATATGTTTAATTTTAATCCCCATTTAATTTTCAAAAAAAATATATTCTCACATTTAACAAAATGGTAATGGAATACTTTTTTAAGGTGCGTGACATAAATGAAATTTCCAAATTCCATTCCTAATAAGTTCAATGAAGATTAAATTACATGTTTCCAAGGTTCATTATAGTTAAAATGGTCTCCATAATATTGTGTAAATTATATAAAGTTTAAAAAAAAATATTTCAGTTTTTAAATAAAATTTTACTAAAGTTATTTTAATGTGATCGTATAATAGAAATTTTCATTTATTATAAAATTAATGTATGTGAAACATGTTTTACTTGTGATATTATATCATTATTCAATCTGCATACTTTAATTGGATAGAATTTTCTTGATGACTTAAGGATGATTCTAGGATATTTGTTTCATTCCCACGGGTTAATTATGTTAGAATGAAACCTTTCTATATTCTATTCTTTATGATGTGATTAAATTATGAAATTTTTATAAATATTTTCCCATTCAACATGATATGGTATAATTAATGTTTTATTATAATGTCTCCCACATTTTAACAAATTTAATTACATTAGGGGAGGAATTTGATAAAAAAATCCATATAATTCATTACGTAATGATTGATATCTCATGAAATATTAAGTACTGGAATAGGTAGTGAAACAAAAATAGTATATTTATTTTTCCAATATGATTGTTTTGGTAGTAAAACATAACTAATCATATTATATTGATGAGATATTATTATAAATATATATTATATAATTTTTTATGAATATTTGTTAGATTACACAAACACATTCTAGAGGTTCATAATAGTTTAGTACCTTTGGAAACATTGAAACAAAAATACTAGTTAATAATTCATCTATATAATCTCCCACTATGTCTTTAACAACAAGAACCCTTCATAGATATATCATATATAATATATATCTTCATAACCTATGGAAAAGAGACATAGTAATGGTTGATCTTAGATTCTCAGTAGGGGTAAATAAGGGATATACATAAGCATAACACGAACATAACTATAAACTAATATGATAATAACATTTAAAATCCATACACTACATAAAAAATATCATAATATTGATTCATGGAACAAATATTGGCAGTTCATAAGATATGAGTCATAATGAAAGAAACATGCTTGAAACATGAGATAATAACATAAGAATAAGACATGGAATCTTTGGAATATAAATAATCATAGAAAATACATTCTTTATTAGTAAATTATTACTAACAAGACCATCATATTAGAAAAATTAATACAATGAACTAGTTTCACTCAACATTAGAGTGTTTCCTTTTTGAACAAACATCTCTTCTTGTTCCAACATGGCCTTTCTAAATTGGGTTCACATACAATTCCATCCCTACCATACTAAATTGAGGTCATCATTGTTGTTGTTTTATATTACTGAAGTAATTTCACTCACCCGTCCTATACTATATAAATCATGATATATAAAACAATACGCAAATCATTGGATTGATATATAGGTAGCAAAAATCACATAATTAAAATCATACACATGTGTTCAATATGATCTTAAAAATTCATCCTACCATAACTCATGAAATGAAATGTCTATCAAAAAAATTCATAAGATCATAAACTGTTGAAAATAGACGTGTTTCAACATTATTTCATAAAATAAACATATGAAATTACATGGGGTTCATAATAATTCCTTAACGATATAACCATCGATGATAATTGTTTTTCATAAAAAACATTTGATCATAAACATAAACTATTTAGAAAACGAATAAAAATGGAATACCGGGTTCATATCCCCAATAAAACATAGGTTACTCCAAGAGATTAAATATTTTATAGAATAAAATTTCAAACGATAATTGAAAACTGTTGGTAATTAAAATATCACTTCCCCTATGATTGTTTTAAAACATAAAACATCATCAAATGATTATTTAAAATATCATTGAAAACATATTAATAAATGTTTTCAAATAAATAAAATAGTTTTTTCAAAAATTAGTTTTTCATTATTTTTATTGAAAATAAAGATAAAATTAATTTTAAAATCATCAGTCACAACATTTTTAAAAAATCGGTTTTAGAAGAACCAATATTTCTCAATAATTAGAGAAAAAAATTAGAATTTCCATAATTTTTTTCATAACATAAAATTTTAGGAAAAATGATACCTTGACTTGAGGAAACAATGAATAATTATATGAGATAAAAATTAATGATAAAAATTTATATATATGTCTAAATATTTCATCATATGAAACATTGTCATTAATACTTCGTAAAAATTATGAAACATATTATGAAATTTTTAAAACATCAGTTAAATTGAATCAGTATCACCCCGAATAAATAAAAAATAATGAAACATAAAATATCATATGTATTAATAAATTCATTGAAATACATTGTAAAATGGTTGTATTAATGTATCTTGGAAGACTATATGTGCATGATATAATGTATGTCTCAAATAAAAAATATTGAGAAAAAATACCTTACCACTTTGATAAATTTGAAACTCAAAAAACCATTAAAAGGAGGTTCTCAAATGGATATCAAAATAAGAATAATTTTAATTGGAATAATCATCAATTAAAATAATGGTAATTATATTTACCTCATAAGAAACATTCATTTAATATGGAATTTCCCTCACATAAAATAAAAGTGTGAAAAAATCTATTATCTTAAGTACTAGATTTCGATGTAGATATTTAAACCGCCACTAAAATAAATATAAATATATTATAAATATATTATTAAACAATATATATTTATATATTTTAATATATTATATTTTCTTATGCCCCTTTTTACCTGTTTATTGACAATTTAGTGATAAAGTAAATTTTTGGGTAATAACGGCATTGTTTTTCATATATTTTTTTAATTATTATAATTGTAGTCTTCTTACATTGGTCATGGTTCCCTAATATACATAATTATAACCATGATATATATATCATATATATTGGATTTATATTTAAATAGTATATTCCTTAAATTTATGTGATAGAAAATACATGACTCTTTGAGAATATATGTCCTAAGAATTCTGAAATGATGTTTTTAATTTTGAAGTTAGTTTTGATGAAAGAAAAATTAATGATATATATTATCATTATTAATTATATATTATTATTTATATCACAAATTTTAGTTGAACTCATCCCTAATTCATTCAAAGTAAATCCTGAAAGAACCACATCACTTCATGAGGTGGTAGTTCACCGTACACATAAACGATGCTATCGTGTTCCCACAAAATGGATAATATAAAGGTATGTGTGATATAATAATTTTAGGATATTAATAACGTCATAAATATTATAAATATAATATATAAATATAAATCGATCATTATGTCCCATTGTGAATTGTGGTTGTGGAAAACAGACGACATTGGTTCGTCATCCAGTAGTCCATCATACACACAACGATGTATTGAGAGCCTATTTGATAAAAGTGGAGATGGTTATGTGTCACACATGTAACATTAAAACATATATTTTTTGGTAATATAATGATATTAAGATATAATAAAAATATAAAACTATTTAATTCGGTGGTGGAAAAATTATAAAAACCTATGTTGTTGAACATTACCTCTTTTTCAGGTATCCTCTCTAGGATTGTACTAAAATTCATCATCGTAAAGAATTTTTTTCCAAAATATGGCTTCTAGGATGAATTTAAGTATGTTGTTATGTGATTTTGGCATGATTTGGGTGAAAATTAGCTTTAGATGTCTTAATAAGTGAGGTTATCCAGTTCCATTTTATAATTGAGGAGGAGTATGATGTTTGTAAATAAAAAAATGTATACAATAATAGGGGGACCCCTATAATATATTGTTACCAATATATCAGGTATGTCCTTAACATTACCCTAGTTTTCCCTTTTTTGTATTTATAGGGCTATGAAACAATTGGGTGGATACCTATAATGGAGAAGTCACAAATTTCTTGGACTCTGAACATTAACTGATGTTTTAAGTTGGTGATAGAATAATTTCCCACAATGTAACTAGGATACACAAAATTTAATGGTTGATGGGTGTATACTGAGAAAGGGATTGACCTTGTGAAGGGATGCATGACATAATTATTGGTGAAATTGTTTGAGTAATTTTAATGTTATAATTTAATTTGAGGTGATTATTATTTTGGCTTTCATAAAGTCTGTGGATTTCCTGATGTGTAATGGAATTTGACATTGTTTAATTACCTGAGATTGGATGCTTTGGTGAGAAATTTGGATTTTGGTTTCCCATTTTATCACCTGTTTTATTTTTCTTTTTAACCAATGTTCCACTTCAATAATTTTTGGATACATAATTCATTCTGGATCGATCCGTTCAGTGTTTTATTATCATTGTTGTTGCGGTTCATATCTGGGGGTGAGTGATCATTCCACTTCTTCATTTCTATTGATCAAAATTATTCCTAGAGATTCATTATGGGATTCATTAATCTAGATTGGTGTTACTTCATGTATTAATCTAGATCTGTGGTGGGATATCATTCACTACTGGAAAATGGACATATCCCCACGGTTTTCCTCAAAACCGTGGGGATAGGTACCCCCTATACCCACGGTTTTGGAAAACCGTGGGTATAGGTCAATTTTCAAGACCTGTACCCATGGTTTTCAAAAACCGTGGGCATAGGGGGGTCTACCCCCACGGTTTTCCAAAACCGTGGGGATAGGTCTTGAAAATTGACTTATACCCACGGTTTTGAAGAACCGTGGGTATAGGGGTATCTATCCCCACGGTTTTGAGGAGAACCGTGGGGATAGGTATAGGATAAAAAACCTATACCCACGGTTTGGAAAAACCGTGGGTATAGGTTTCCCATGTGCGCGCGGGAAATTTTTTTTTCCGCGGGAAAGATTTTTTTTTCGCAGGAGTCCTATACCTACGGTTCTTCCCTCTATACCCACGGTTTATATAACTATATTTAACTAAATATATATATATATACACACATAATTGATAGTAGGGTAGTGGTAGACACGGTACTTTGCAGCGAAGAGGTCGTGGGATCGAAACCCGCCTGCAGCTTTATTTTAGGATCTATACCCACGGTTTTGAAACCGTGGGTAAAAGCCATTGATGAGGTACATTGTCTTCCTCCTTTCCACCAACCCCTTATTTTCATAATTGGATAAATATTGCGATGTGGATTGGATTCTAGGGATTTCTTTTACATCGTTTGTATTTCATTATTGGTGGATCCGGTTGTGGCTGTGTGTAATCAGATTTTTGAGGTGGGTGGTTTCATCTCTATCCTGTGTTTAGAAAACCATATTATTCAGCCTTTATCAATTAATTTATAAAAAAAATTTATTATGAAATTGGAATGCATTATTATGTGGGTTGGAATTATATTCTTGAATAATAGTGTGTTTTCCTTAGTTTTTTATAAATTGAATGAAAATGGGTATTTTTAAATCATTGAATGATTTGTGAAAAAGATATAGGAATGATTAACCTATTGAATGTTGAATTACTTAAATGGTTTTGAATGTTTTTTCAAAACATTTAGATGATTATGATATCAACCACATCGTTTTCCATCAATTCATGGTGTATGTTTTTCCTTAAGACCATCACCCATTGTTCTGGTCACACTATAGGTGTTCCTCTTGGTGTAGAGTGTAGATTCTTAGAACAAGGTAAGTATATGATATTTTTTATTCAAACGATGAGGTATATCGTTTGCACTGAAGTATAGATAACTGAGTTCTAGTACCCTAGTTCATTGTTCTTCTATTTCATTTTTATCAGTAGTCTGATAATAAAACTATTTTATTCCATGCTATTGTGATACCTATGTTTCAAATTTTGTTTTACAATTTTGTGATTTGTATAGTTTTACCCATGACATTCATGTTGATTCTTATGAACCTTGATATGGAAAAAATTTCCTTAAACAGGTATACCTGATTTTGTTTTAGAACTCTAATAAAGAGGATATAATTACCATTTTTTATTTAAAAATTACATACTATTTATCATGAAATGTTTTTTATAAAATGAATATACCATAATTTTTATACAACGGTTTGTTATAGAACACCAGGGTAGGATCAAATCGATCCTGTTAGATCACACCATGTGCACCTCTTTGGTTGGGTGCATAACTATGTATGTCCTCTAATGTAGGGAAGAAAAGGGCACACCAATGAGGTTTAGAGTTTTCATGTTAGCTTAGTTGGGTAGATGGTGGAGAGAATGAGTGTCTTCATACACACCATCACATGGATTAGAATTTTTGTTTGGGTTCTTTCCAGTTGGACTTGTCTAATTAAATTTTTTGTTACTTTTATAGTCATTTTTTACTCTCT
This sequence comes from Viscum album, assembly GCA_963277665.1. Taxonomy (NCBI): domain Eukaryota; kingdom Viridiplantae; phylum Streptophyta; class Magnoliopsida; order Santalales; family Viscaceae; genus Viscum; species Viscum album. The sequence goes on from OY728119.1 coordinate 1,921,995,880, forward strand.
TTCGTACAGTTTTGGAATATATATTTTTTGGATTTCCACTATTCCTTCATGATTCAAGTATATATATTCCATTTTTTTTCAGGTTGTGAGAAATCATTCCCTCTTATTTGTTGTTTGATGCTCACCTGCTTGTCTTCATCCCATGGGGATCATGAATGCCCTTCACGTATGTGACATTTCAGGTCAGTTTCCAGGAATGATGATTCTGGGGTCTGTTCCTTGAAATTTTGTTTAAGAGGAGGTTTTTTCTCATGTTTCATTGAATTGGGACTTTTTTATACTAACAATAATATTGTTGGTACTTGATAGGTATATTGCGATAACTTCCTAGAAATATCATGTCGTGAAGTGACTTGTGTCTCCATGGGATGTTGGGATATGTGTCTCTAGTTTTGGGTATTTATTAATATAGTTTTCTTCTTATAGGGTGTTGGATATAAACATAGGTTTTTTTTTTGTCTAATCATTCTTATGTTTCAGTGTGTACCCATATTCCTTCAAGAAGTCTTCCATGATTTCCTCTGGAGGGTTCCACAAATTCTTCCCAAGGGAATCCGAAAATATATAAGAATATCATCGAGACTATCATATGGAATGTTCTTTTTGTTCATCTAGATGTACCATGATTTTATAATTAAGTTCTTATGATATATCTAATAGTTGGATGAGAGAGAGAGAGAGATCATGAGAATTCTTGTGCGAGACGCCAGTTTCCATTTAAGAAATTAATGATACTCAAGAGGCGGAGGACTGTATAGTGACCCTTCCTTTTTCGTACATTACTATTACATTATTATAAAGATAAAAAACATAATATTATTACACCATGAGGATCCAGAGGATTATTTTATTTGGAAAACTATGACAAAATATAGAATTTACAACATCAAGAATAAATATTTATTTAATTCCTTATTCTCTTGTTTCTTATTATCACTTTGCCTCTCCTTAGTACATGATGTCACATGAGAATATACATCAAAAAGGGTGAGATTAAATCCCAATAATAGGATAGATAATATCAATATTTCTTAGGGTGAGAATAATCATAAAATCATCATCAAATTCTTGAGAGGTAACTTTAATAAATGACATGAAATGTGGAAATAAATAAAAATGAAACATCATGTATTAGTGGTAATCAAAAGGAAATAAATAAAAATGAAACATCATGTATTAGTGTTAATAAACCAAGAATTGTTTTGGACAATGATATCATCATGTTCACACAACATTTCACTTTAATTCATGAGTTTCATCACTTTACCCATTGAATTAGAGCACCGTATAATTCCAGGAATACCAGTTACATTTATATAATCTGGACACACCCACCACATCATAACATTTTCATTATCATGAATTTCAAAAAGAAACTATATAAAAAATAACCCCGAAAAAATGGGTTTCATCTAAAAATAACCCATTCATAAACATTTGGTTCCCAAAATAAATAGTGAATAACATACTTGATACAAGAACCATCAACCTAGAGTGAGATGTAGAAGGTGTGTTCCTGAATGAAGAGTTATTTTGGGAAAACATTATGTTTGACATAAAATACAGTGGAGAAAATGTATATCCTAGAAGAGGTAAGATAATTATGAATAATTTATTTTTAAGGAGTAACAATACATAAAATGGCGTTAAAGAGGGAGTACCCAAAGAAATAAAGATGGGTTCGAGAAGTTTCCCTCACCTTGTATATATATGCCTCCTTCACATTAATGTCCTGTATAACTGAATTAGTTTCATTAATTAAAAATTTCAAAACAGTGTATACATTAATAATATTCATTATGTTATTATCTAGTTCATTTATTGTATTTTATATTAGTTATATAGTTTAAATCCATTGTTGAAAATGTTAATTTTTTATTATTTTCTTGAACAGTTCACTAGTATTTATGAATAGAAGTTCATGTAGAACGAGGAAAAACATATAGAACTTATATTAAATGTTATTAATGATATTAATATATTTTAAATATTCTTATAAATAATTATGTTATATACCATGTGGTTTAATCATTAGTTATGATTTCATGTTGATTGTTTTAGGTTAATTTTGGTCGTGTTTGGATCACACCGAACATGTATTGATTTATCATTTAGTAATATGTACAAAATTTTGTTCTAGAACATTAAATAGTATAATATAAATACATCATATTATGGTTCAACTAAATAAAGGGTTTCATGACCTGATCTGAAGGTGGTATGTAAATTGAAAACATGTCATTCTTGAAGGTGATAAATTAACACCTCACGTACAACGCTTCCCTTTCTAAAATAAAAAAGAAGAGGAGAAGGGGGTTTGATGGTATAATATCCAATTATTATCATAAAATTATAGTATATGATCGGTAATAGAGTTACCATACCATGTGGATGAAGATATGTGGGGAGAGAATAAGAAAAGAAAATGAAATTGAATGGAAATTATAGGAAAACATATATGGGAATTACCTCTTGAGTTATCCTCTTTAGATCATACTCAAGGAACATAGGATTTCTCTTTTGATGATACCAAAAGCTCTTGGAAGTGTGGGAGGGTCTAGGGATGAAGTTTGGGTAGTGTTTATACACATATTGAAGCTTAATAGGTTCTAGGGAATGAGGGTGTGAAGGGAGGTATTTATAGTGGAGGGGAGAGAGGGTTTCTCAATATTATATTCATTAAATTATTATTTCTCCAAAAGACATAGAATAATGAGTATTTCATGACAAAATAAATTAATGTTATCATGTTAATCTGAACCATATGATCTTAAATTAGCATAACATCACCTACATGTCTATAATACATTAATATAACTTATTTTGTACGTTATTGTATTTCACTATTCATCATGAAATTCATGTTTTTTAGAAAAATAAAAAAAATTCACCCCAAAAAATTTTCAATGCGTAGAATCCAAATATTATGTGCAATTTTCAAAAATAAATTTCTAAATATGAAGAGCTTAATTTTTAAATAAAATAATATTTTACATTAAAAATTACAATTTTAAACCATTTATTTTTTTATTGCAAGATATAAGTAGATGATACTTTAACTAAAATATATTATATATGCTATCCTAGAAAAGGATATTATTCATTTGGGTAGGTCATAATTTTTAAGGGTGGCATTACTATTTATAACGGTATGTTACTATTCCCCAAAAATTATCTTTGTTCTATTATACTCCAAAAATCACACTGAACCCAACCGTGTATGTCGGATTTTTTATATTCAAAACACATTAGTGGAGAAAATTATGTCTAATAGTCACAAAGTATTTAGTATCATGATATTTCATTATTATTCTCAATCTGATTAAACAATAAGACATAATTATAAGATGGGAATTTCATTGCTAAAATATTGGGTCACTACGTCCCCCCCTTAAGAAATTTCGCCATTGAAATTTCATTTCACATAAACTGGTGAGGGTACATCTCCTTCATTACTACTTCCGGATCCCAATTAGTTTCTTCAAACATATGATTCCTCTAAAACACTTTGACAAGGTGGGCTGTCGTGTTCTTTAAAACCTTATCTCTCTGGTCTAGAATCTTTATTGGCTACTCCTCATAAGAGAGACCATCTTCCAGATGTACCACCGTTGAGATCAGTGTATTTGATGGATCTGGTATTTACATACCTAGGAGTGAAACGTGAAACACATCATGAACATGAGTCATCTTTTCTAGCAGCTCAAGCCATTTGTCAATGACTGCTACACGATCAAGGATCTCAAAGAGGCCAATGTACCTTGGTCTCAACTTCCCATTCTTGGAAAAATGCATGACTCTCTTCCATGATGATATTTGATGAAAGACATTATCTCCATTGTTGAACTCCAAGTCCCATCAACGGTTTTCATCATATCTCTTTTATAAACTCTAAATAACATTTTATTTTTTCAGGATGACTTGAACCTTCTCTTCCATATCTTTCACAATATTAGGTCCAAATAGTTTTCTTTCTCCATATTCTTCCAAACATGTTGGAGTTCTACATCACTTTAAATAAAAATTTTCATATAGAGAAATATGAATACTTGAGAGGATGAAATTGTGGTATGGGAACTCAACTAATGAGGTATTTTGATCCCATCCACCATTTAATTATAGAGAGAAAAATTTTAGCATGTATTCATGTTTCTAAATACTCCATTTATATTGGAAATTGGTTTGGGGGTGATAGGCCATGTTGAAATTTATTTCAGTACTCAATGAATGTTGAATACTTCTCCAAAATTGAGATGTGAACCAAGGATCATGATCAGAGACAATTGAGAGTGGAACTCCACAGAGTCTCACCACTTCCTTCACATATATCATTTCATGTTGTTCAAGAAAGAGGTATTTCCGAATAGAGATAAAATGGGAATTCTTGGTGAGTCGTTCAACCACAACCCATATCGTATTATTTCCCTTCGATGTATTCGAGAGACTCTTGACAAAGTACATAGTAAAAATCTCTCATATCCTCATTGGTAAAGGAAATCGTTTCATCAACCCTTTGGACTTTTTTCGCTATGCTCTAACTTGGTGACATAAAAGGAACCATCATATATATTATACTCAATCACTTTCTTCATGTTATCCCACTAGAAGTGTTCTCTCAGATCATGGTAAATCTTGGTACTCCTAGGATAGATAGAGAATGTTGAGCTATGTGCACTATCCAATAGCTCCTTCGTTATCCTGGGTAATGAAGGTACACAAAGCCGCATTCTAAACCGAATAACACCATCGTCATCGATATGGAACTTGAGAATCTTCCTTTACTTTACAACATTCACCTTTTTTGTATCTATAAATCATCCATTTATTCATCCTTAAAATTTTGATGGATAGATTGTAGTGTAGTAATTTGGTCAAGGTAGGATTTTTCCCCTGCCCTTATGATTCCCAAATTGTTCCTTTTCATATCCATGATGATAGGGTCTTTCTCAATATATAACATGGATAGAGTAGTGGTCTCTCTTCTTCTTAGAGAAAAAACTACCTTGTTTTCCTTTCCAACGTTATATTGAATAGAGAAATCGATATCATTGATTAGCTATAAGCATTTCCTTTGACGCATGTTGAGCTCCATATATGTGATTATAATCATTATTCTATTGTGGTTAGTTTATATGTAACACTTCTCGCCATAAATGTCGTGCCACCATATTTTCAAGTAAAAAATAACTGCTTCCAGATTTAGATTAGGCCTCAGGTAGTTTTATTCAGGGACTTTCAACTGTCGTGAGGTGTAGGGTATCACATTATCATTTTGCATGAGTTCGAAACCCAAGACTTTTTTGAAGAGTAACATTATATCACAAAAACATTATACACTTTTCTATATTTTGAGTAGAGGTGTTGTGATCAGCCTTTTCTTTAGATGCATGATTCTTCCCATGCCTTTTCCATGTTAACCTAGTTGGCGGGCTTATCAATTGTGAAAAATATATAAAAAAATGTATGTAGTAACAAGGTAATCCAAAAAAACAATGGATTTCTATGAGACTAGAGGGCTTGGTCCACTCCTAAAATTCCTTTTTTAGAAGTTTCCATATAAATCCCCTCACTTTTGATCACATGTCCCATGAACATGACGTTATTCATCCAAAAGTCACACTTACTGCACATGGAGTACAACTTCTTATTTCTCAATGTTTCCAACACATGTCTTAGATGATATTTATGTCCATCCTTTATCTTTGATTATATTAGAATATTATTGGTAAAAACTTCCACATATTTTACTATGTAAGTTTAAATACTCTATCCATCATATCCATGAATATTGCATGGACATCAGTATGTTCGAAGGGCATCACTAGAAACTCATAGTGCCCATAGCATGTACAGAAGGTAGCCTTCTGAATAGATTCTCTCTTCACCTTAATTTGATGATATCTAAAATAAAGATTTCCCTTTGAGAGGTATTGAGATCATATTAATTGGTCAATGAAATCATCAATCCTTAAAAGAGGATACCTATTATTTATGATGATCTAGTAGATTTCCTGATAGTCGATACAAAACTGCATTGTTCCATCCTTCTTATTCACAAAGAGCACCGGCGCACCCCAATGTGATGAACTAGGGTGTATGAACCCTTTATCTAGATTCTCTTTTATATTCTTCTTTAAATCTTCTAGTTTAATCGGAGCCATCTTATAGGGAACCTATGAGATTGGATTAGCTCCAGGTTTGAGTTCTATTGAGAACTCTACCTCTGGATCTGGGGGAAGTATGTGTAACTATTTGGGAAATACATAATTTAACTCCCTAATGATGGGAATTTCCACAAGGTTGGAACATTACCTTGACTCAACCATTTGGGAATGGTATTCTTTTTCATTGGATATCAACACACAAACTATTGGAGGATATTTCAAAGGTGATTCATGATCTTCCTTGCATTTGTTGACGAGCATGGGATGGTACATAATATGAAAATAGATTTACTTTTCCCTATAGTTGATATGTGCTCTTTATAAAGAGAGTCAATAAATTACCATTAAAGTGTCGAATTCCATAGAGGGAAGTTTTATGATATTAACTAGAAGATCCTTCCCACATACTCCAAAAGGAGAAGAGTCAAACACTAGTGCTGCATTGATTTCACAACTTGGTGTCTTTTTATATATCTTAACTTCAAGGTTTCAGGACTTCGATTCTATAGTTCTAGAAGGCTTATATTATATGAAGAAATTCATAAAACTAGAATCAAATAATAAATTTTCCATTCAGTTTAGATGTTGGTGCCAAAATGTTGGAAGAAAAAAAAAAGAGAAAGAGGCCCCGCCAACCGGCCTTGCGAAGCCACTGCGCGGAGTCCCCCCAAGCAACACTACCTCCGTGAAGCAAAGGAGGTGGTACCCTCCATGAATGCCACTAATGTTTGCGAAACTACCACGAAGAACAGGAGGTGGTACCCTCCGTGAATGCCCCTGACGTTTGCAAGCCCTCCGTGAAGCACAGGAGGTGGTACCCTCTACGCACACCACTGTCATTCGGAACCTGAAGCGAAGCAACGACAACCCTCTTCACGTCATGTAAGCTCTACTTCACGGTGCCTCTTGCCTATAAATATAGAGCTCCCCCTGAGCCCTCAAGACATAAAATCTGAACATTCAGCTTCTAATCTCTCAATTCAAGAATCACCCTTTGCTCTGCAAATCATGAGCTACACGAGGTATTTTTGCTTTGTGAGGCTCCTCACCATTGTCTCGTTTCGATCCCCTCTTCTGAGAGGGTTGAATTTCGCAAATCCCAAGGGATTTTGTGAAGGAAGGGGATCCCCAAGGGGACCCGAGTTGTCACGATGTTTTTAGGCTTTGCAAAACACCCCTCCTGCACACATGATCCACATGCCATGTTAGGATCATTGTACTTCACGAAGGACCTTGATTCACGACACTTTTCTTCGTGAGATGCATGTGCTCCATGAAACAGTGCTCAGTGAATACCTTTCCACTTTTTGAAGAACCTCCCATTTTCACCTTTGCCCCATGCTAAGGCCGAGGCACCCCACTTCACGAAGAACACCGATTCGGAAGTTCCCTTCACCACGTCACGAAACCGAGCTCCACAAGGCCCCTGCCTATGGACTCCTCTGCTTGGAAATTCCTTTTCCTGTGCAACCCTCCATGTTTTCACTATGTGACTTCAAAGTCCCCAAGACGATACTTTCCATAACATTTTTTTTCCTAATGCTTCTTTTCATAGGTATGCTAATGGATAATACTTCTTCGCATAGACATGGTAATGTGCACTCCTCAACGGATCGCTCATCAACCCCTATTTACCACGACATTATTGGTACTATCCCTCCCACAAGGAGCAGAGGGTACCCGTTATGTAAGTCCTAGGGGTGCAGAGTAAACCCACCTCGTCCGGGCTATAGGATGTTAAACTACCAAGCACCCTCATCCTCAACACATGATGTTAAACTGTGACATCGCCTCATGCCTCTCATGTAGGGCACCCCACCTTGGACATTATCCACAACCCATGGTCTCCATAGGGGATGATATCCTCCTTTTGGGAGTGGTGTTTGTCCACGTAGATGGGCCACCTCCTTGGCATAAGCCACTAGCCATTCTTGCAGGAGGCAGAGCCCCCCTCCTCCCTCCTTTCATCCTCGGTCCCCAAAGTCACTGGAGGACGTGATAAGGAACAGACCCCCCCCTTCCTGGGTTCCAAATCCCTCTCCCTCTGTGCTTTTTCATACTCATTCCTCCATCCTAGAGTAAGTCCCATCACCATGGGCCACCCAACGCGTAATCCCCTCTTCTCTTCACATGGACGCACCCTTCGTGACGTGATCGTTAGGTCCCTACATCCTCTTGTTTCTCACACTGAGAATGACTCTCGTGATCTTAGAGTGACCACCAACCATGACACACCTTGGGCCACATCAGAGCGTGAGACTCAAATGCCCATATCCTGCATGATGTTAAATTGCATCCCAATCCAGTGGTAAACCATTGAGATCCCACCATCTAGTTGTTCTGACACCCCTTCATGTAGGTTCAACAGCCCCTTTCCAACCCGAACTACAGGGACATTAACCCATGTCAAGGAATTGCACGTAGGAAGCCTCCATGAGGACCAATCCCACCACCCACCTGGAACAAGGTCTTTATTTACGTCAGTTCTCCGACACACAACCATCTAAAAAATGTGGTCTCTGATCCATGTCAAGGCATGGTACGTAGGAAGCCTCCCTCAGGTTCAGGCCCACCAACCATTGGTCCCGACCGCCTTCGTGTTGTCGTGCCAGGCCCCTAACCCAAACTACTTGGTATATGATCTATTCAAAGGCATGACACATCGAAAGCCTCATGAGGTTCAAGCCCATCATCCATCAGACCAAGGTCCAATTTTTTATCTGAACTATATGGTCATTGATCCATGTCAAGGCATGGTACGTAGGAGGCCTCTTTGAGGTTCAAGCCCACCAACCATTGGTCCCGACCGCCTCTGTGTCGGCGTGCCAGGCCCCCAACCTGAACTACAGGGTCTTTGATCCATGCTATGACATGGTACATTAGAAGCCTCACGAGATTCAAGCCCATCATCCATCGGACCAAGGTCCATCTTCATGCCTGTTCACCGGAACCCACCCGAACTATAGGGTCTTTGATCCATGCTAAGGAATGGTACGTACGAAGCCACACGAGGTTCAAGCCCACTACCTAGTAATTCTGATCTCCTTCACGTCGGCTCTCCAACAACCGAGAAGCCTAGAGTGTAATCCCCACACATCCATACTCGAACTACGTCGACTTTGATTCCCAGCTACGGGGATACATAGGAAGTATCTTCGTGGCTCAAGACCAAAACCATCATCCATCCTGATTCTTACATGGGCCGCCAAATGCCGGTGAAATCATGCCACCTCATTCCCCTCCACAACATTCAGGGATCCACCCACATGTTGGCCCCAATATCGGTGTTCCCTCTAGGGGGTTCTTCAATCTGATCCACTCTAGCTGGTGTTCTGATCATTCCGATCCGTCTCCGCTGGACAGTAAACATGAGGCATACACCGTGTTTAACACATGAATATGAGGAAAGACTTAGATACATTCCTATGAAATATGATTCCCCACACTCGATGTGGGATGCCTTGGGCTTCCGTGCCCTCGAGAAGCCCTATAATAAGGGACGAATGATAGACACGCCAACTCCATAGCATCCCGACACGGCAGTGATGCCTCAACATGACTACTCCCCCAACTCAAGGTTGCTGCCCTGACCGAACCCCTTGGAATGTCCTGATAGAAGTGACGTAATTAACTAGCATCAATGGAACCCTAGAAATGGAATGAGTTTCATGAACTACGTATTAAATCAATAAGGGAGACCTGGAATAGGTATTGGATTTAGAGGAGGAATCCATGGAAGGAAGAACAAAAATCCCATCATCCTGGTTCGATCAAGGAGCAGACATCCCGGAATAAGAAGAAAATGTTACCTGCCCTTGGAAAGCGGTAATGCAGGGAAACAGAACTACACTGACGTCCCCCGAATGTTACGGACACGTGCGCCCCAGAAAAAGCCTCCTAAATAGAAATGGTTAACCCGAAGCGAAATTATTATCCTCAAAATGGAAATTAGTAGTGCTCGAGACATCAGTAGAGTGACGTGTCACCGGATAGAGATATCTAGCACCAGGTCCTGCCAATAAAATAGCGGGTATGGCCTGAAACTCCTCAGAAGTTGGGGCAGTCAAACTTTTGGGCATCTTGGTCTGTGATGTTGTCAGTGTGGATCCCTCTTACCCGTCATGGAAGATGGAATGGTGTTGTAGCACTGGGTGCCGATTTCTTTTTCGGTCATTACTAATGAGCTGATCTACTTGCCTTTTATGAACCCGGTTGCTGCATCCGGAACCCGATCACCTCCTGCCCACCGACGCAGGGGCAAGGGAAATCTCAATGCGGCTACCACATGGGGTTCTAAATCTTCTGTGATGGCATCGACTTCCGTGACTACTGGGTGCCCACTCCCCCTCTCCCCATCAGAAATATTCCAATGGAGGGTAATCAATGACCTCGTATGTATATATGAGGAGGAGTGGGTCATCCCTATATGGGGCATGGCCCACCTGGATTTAGAGGCATCTACACCTCGCCATCAATGCCACCCCCGAGGGCCGTGCAGGGAGCCACTGCTCCCCACTCCAAACATAAATCATTTCGGGACCCACTCTACAGAACACCTCAATGGATCCATTCCCTACGCCAATGTGGTAGTGGATGTTCGGGCCCACCCTGCTAGAGTTCCATCCCAGGGGTTCACAGCAAGGGCCCCCACTAGGTTGTGCTAGCGCCGCCACCCAGTTCCTCGAGCTGAAGAGCAGGTAGACTACCTTTCTGCAGCACCGGTACTATCCCGGATGACCCGACAACAACGTCGGGCATAGGCCGAGGAGGACGCCCATCAAGGGGCGTCAACGACAGCAGCCACTTTGGCCCGAGCCACCACCGACGTGCATCATGACCCTTCTGCATACGCCGAGCAGGGGCAGCTATACGCCCAACCCGAATCGAGGCCCCAACCACCCCATGGGCAGGCAGGGTCGACTATCCTGGTCGCGGGAATAGGTAGTGGTCACCGCAGACTAACCCTCAGTAATGCCACCCACTATGGTGGCCCTCCCCGTGAAACCACCATGGAGGACACGAGCCTTTCCCGCTCACAGGCCCGTCTCAGAGGTATGCCTCGTGCCACCTTCAACCCGAATGAGGGCCTTCCCCATGGTAGAAACACCTTATAGGGGAGCCTATCCCACGCTCATTACACTGGGTACAGAGCCGTCCCATCTACCACGGAAGGTCAGGGTGGGGACGTTGCACATCCATTCACTCTCCAATATGAGGACATTCCTCACATCCTTGTTGTAGTAGACAGAGGCCATATTCATCCTATAAACCAGAGGGGTGGAGATCAACTTCACTTCACCAACACCTAGCACGGAGGTCCTACCCGTGTTCGGTCAGATTAGTATAGAGACCTATCTCACACTGACATCACCAAGGGAACCATGCTTGGAGGTCCTACCTGTTCTCCCATAAGTTCTAGTGGTGGTCCGACCCTTACCAGCACCTAGCACGGAGGTCCCCCCTGTGTTCCCTTTGGCATCTGGCCCAGTGCTCCTCACACCCCAGCCCACTCAGGTAGAAGTACTCCCTACCCCAACACCAGTACGGCTGAAGGACCATCTCATGCTGGGAATTTTCCCTTCCCCGAAGAGCCATCCTGGGGCAGGAAGGTGGGTTGTCACAGCCGTAAGAAGAATACAAAAAAGTGTCATATTGAGATCAAACCTGTCTATTCCTCAGATTCTGAAGAAGAGTATGACTCAGTGGTGGAACCATCCTCTCGGTCCTATGTGTCAAGGACTGGTGGAGGAACATGGCGTATCAGCCTCATCCTTATAGAGTGTGAAGTCCACCAGATTCCCACCTCCCTTCGCAGGTACATCCAGGAGGTGGAATGTTTGGGAGTCCCACAGGTTCTGACCGTGCAGTCACCACCATCATCACAAGAAGCACCCTCTACCTCATATAGAGATCATGGAGAGATATTTTGGGGACTGATGGCTATTGGAAAATAGCTTGAACCATCACTGGTAACTGCGATCCCTATAGCATAAGTAGTGGTTGTCATCCCATCGTATTGTGACTTTGTGGTCAAATCACTTCCCTCCTTGTAGGATGGCCCAAAAATCTGTAGCCAGTCAGCTCGTTCGCCGTATTATCTGCCACCCAATGTACCGTCTCAGTGGTCCACCTCAGTACTTCTACCAGTTCCCCAGCCACCACCGGTTGATGATTGGGGAAATATGGGGCCAGACCCTGAATCTGAGCCCAGGAACTTCTACAACATTCTTGCGGTGGATCACTTACTGGAGAAGTTCTGGCCAGTGGCAGCATCGAACTATTGTGCGCCGGAATCCCTCACCCCAGAGGAAGTGGAGTTCTTCCATCAAACCCTTTGGGCAACACACATCTAGCTTCGTTATCATCGAGTGGTTTACCCCTGGAGCCAAGTGCACTTTGAGGAAATCGACGACCAGTGTCACCTGGTCGATTTGGCCGCACTCCCCATGGCCCAGATCCCTGATTCAACAGGTCTCCAGAGGATCCTCCAACAAAGATGTGTTCAGAGTTTCAGGTTACTACGCAAAATCATTAGAGAGGCCACTCCCCACGTGAAAGTCCATGGATCGTGGAAGTACGCTACCCTCCTCTTCATCCCTATTCAACGGTAACCCAACATGATATGCGATATCGAGGACATGCCCCCGAGAAGGGTCATGGTCCACATGGCTGATGTCGTGGACAAGGGGGATGAGTTAGAATTTCTTAATGGAGACATACCCCCTGAGTGTGTGCTACCATTGTGGGGCCCGTCCGGGAGGATTACTCGTTAGCAGAGGAACCTCCTTGGTCTCCCTACACCCACCGAGTCGTTGGTACTCATTTGGAGTGAAGGTAAGGGTAAAGAGAATTTTGGAGCTGTCAAGCACACCGATACATCTGCCTTAGTTCAGAAGACAGAGGAAGACCCCGAGAAGGCCAGGTTGTGCCAGAAACATACTAAGTAGAAGAGGCTGGTTGACAAACTCTTGGCCGAATGCGCTATAGAGCGACAACCTTACTATAGTGATCCGAGGTAGGGGCATGAGGGGAAAGAACAACTCGCCCGCGGTGAGATGCATCCAGGTAACCATGATCATACTGGTCCCATGGATAGGGTTGAAGCCGGAACTCATGAAAATATGGCGCGATACGTCTCACCAAACCCTCCTGAACGGTGCAACAATCTGAGGAATCCATCCCGAGTTCCCCCAACTACCCCTCAGGTCGCTCTGCCAGTCGCTCCACGATCCATTGAACTCATCTACATTATTGAAGAGCTCGGAAACACACTCATGGTTAGGGATCCCCGCCAAGACCGGGACCCTCATCCGAACGATCCAATGGAGATACTCATTGCCCACCCGAGGAGTTGGAAATGTAGTAAGTGGTAGTCCCACCAGATGGAAATACATATCCAGCATGGGTGGATAATATGCCTACACCCATGGGTTTTGGAAATCCCACTTTTTTCCATTTAATGGGGCAGGGGACCCACCATAACACATGGCCAACTTTTCCTCCAGGTGTGGCCCCATGTTGGGGACTCCATCACTGTAGGAAGCCGCTAAGCTCCGATGTTTCATATAGACATTGGAAGGCCCTGTGTTTTTATAGTACTACTAGCTCCCCATTGGATCGGTGACCGGCTGGGAGGATCTTCACCGGGAATTCCTATACCAATTCAGCTCCACCATGTGATAGACCAACATCGCATACCTCTCCAGTTACATGAAAAGGCTCGATGAGCGTGTTGTGGACTTCATCATAAGGTGGAAGGGGCTCACAAACTCCCTCGACATGCCACTGACTCAGGATAAATTACTGGCGATGTGCGTAGGGAATGCCAAAACAAAGATTGTTCTTTCTCTGATCACTCAGAACTACCCCAGAGGGTTTCGAGACTTCTCAAATAAGGCCTAGTGCCTCGAGGAAGTTCTGCAATAGGCTAGTCAGGCACACCTGATGCCCCCTGTGATCCTAGTGAGAAGGGACTCCAGAGACGAGCCCACTGCAGTGGCTCAAATAGAAGCCCCCATGTAGCTAGAATTGCTAGTGGTAGCACCAGATCCACATCCATGCAGAGGCCCACCACCGCAGACGCAACCTCCTTCCCAGCAGTGACCACATTAGAATCGGCAGGTTCCCCCGTGCAACCCGCCACTACTGCCTAGGTAGGATAATCAGGCTCCACCTCCTCGGCAGGCTCCTCTGGCCCCTCTTCAGGGCCAGGATCCTAGAGCCCCCTTTCCAAAAAAAGACACCAGACTTACTCGTTCAGGGAGGATCAGGTCCCCGGTTACATCCACAGTTCCCTAGACCATTATATTCTACGCTTACTTGATTTTAGAAGACCGATAGAGGTGAGTCTCCCTGATCTCCCTAACTACTACCCCTATCATTGAATTTTGGGGCACACCCTCAAGCAGTGCTATGTGTTTAATGAAAGACCTCAGGAGCAGGTTAATAACAACATAGTCAGGTTGGGCCCGACCCAGGCCCAAGTGGCGGGTGTCTTTTTGGGACCATATAGCTGCAGTGATGATAGAGGCGAGTCGTTGCATGTTCCTCAACGCGTGTCCTAGAAGTATTAAAACATGATGGCTCGCAGCACAGTCACCCACACTCATGGAATTATCCGTCCATGCATGAATCAAACAGAGCCTTCAGAAGCTGCAGCCACCACTTCTGCATCATCATCTCAACTGGCCTCTTCCCAGAAGAGCAAACATCGACAGTGCAAGTAGAAGCAACACGCCCCACCAACGCCATCATCATCCAGCACTCTCGGTGACTTTATGCCTCCCATGATGGGTATTCCTCCCAAAATCCACCCAGTGGTGGATGAATCTTCAAGTGACAATCATATGTACACTTCGTTTTATACCGTGGAGTTGGTAAATCCCTATATGACTCCAAAAGAGGTGGAAATCTGGGCGAACTTCCCCAACGTCCCCAGCTGACGCCAACGTCTGCAGAACCACAACAATATGGGTTTCTAAGGAACATCAGGTAGTGCTTTCAGCCAGGCTGTGCACGCCACTAAGACAAGACTGTAGGCCCAGCACAGAGATCAGCACATAAAACCTCCTCATCAGGTGTCCTCAGGTCTTTCGCCACCGCCAATTGTGGTACTAGATCAGGAAGAGCCGCCTTCTCCGTACCGCAGCTAGTTTCGCCCGACTACAAGCCAATATCAGTTGTCTGGTCCTCATCCAGCAACTACACTTCAGGCCTCGACTAGTAAGAAACAGGGTGTACCTAGCACTAGCCAGCCGCTGGTCCAGATGGTAGGGCCTTCCGTGCATCCAATTGCAGAGCGACCTCTTATAAGTAGAAAATTTCACTTGGTGCAGAAGTATGATGTCCTCAAGCACCTTTCCGGAATCCCAGCAAGGATTTCAATCCTTGAGGCACTTTGCCTGACTTCAGACATGTGTGATGTAACAGCCCAAGATTTTATAAAAAAATATTCTTTTTAATTTTATTAATGTCTTCTGTTGTACGCTACACCAAAAGGAGCTTGCACAACACACATCCTGGACTTGACTTGCATTACACGCAATCACGACCTTCCTCGATAGCGTGTGTAGTACGCAATACCGAGTTTCACTAAACAACGATATGCTATAAAAATATTATTAAAACTAGCCGTTATGAATAGTAATAACCACTTTTTGAAATCCAGTAAATCTTATTTTTCAAAATTAACTTTATTTTTGGATTCGGAGTATCGAATTTAGCCTAAGGTGAAATTTTGTTACTTTTCGGATAACTTTCATATTTTGATGAATAGTGAAAATGACTAAATTTTAATTAAAAACAACTTTTTTAATCGAAATATTTAATAATGATAAATTATTAATTTGAGTGATTTTAAAGTATATTTAGAATATATTTTTACAATTTAATACAATTTTGGTCATTGAATGTAATTTCACATTTAAACCAGACATAATCAAGTGTCAATCTTTTGATAGATATTGTTTCTTAAAAACACGCTATTTGTTTTAACAGCGGGATTTAATTATAAAATTAATTAATGCAACTTCTATGTTATGAATTTGGTTAAATAGATTTCATTTTTGAATTCGGAATATGAAATAAAGCTTAGGATGAAATTTTGGCATTTTTCTGAAAACCTTCAATTTTTGATGAATAGTGAAACCACTAAGTGGTAGGTTAAAAACTGAATTTTGCATAAAACTTAATTTTACCGCTTCTGTGAATGGAATTTCGAAAATCCGACAGACACGGTTAATATCAAGGACTAAAATGTGGTTCAATGAGATAAAAATAATTTTTGGTGAATAGTAACTTTTTACTTTTTTTACCACGGTTAAAAGTAAATAGGGTAATTAAGGGTAAAGATGATATTATTATTACCCTAACACATGTCCTAATTCTATTGAACAAGTGTATTTCGACCAAAAACAAACTTAGGAATAAAATATGACCATTTAGGCCCACTTGGATTAGATTAGGACATTTATTATTAATTTATTTAAAGAAGGGTTAAAATAGTTAAAATCAAAGTTTAATAAGTAAAGCATTTTTAATATGGGGTTATACTTAAGATAAATTCGATTGTAAATATTCATTAGAAAGATAAAAAGATTTCCTACATGATGGTATTTTATTTGTAATTTTTAGACATCATATAATTTAATTTATTTATGACACAACGATGATGCAGTAATTATCGTTTTAATGAAATATTGACATAATTGGTGTTATAAGCACCAAAATAAATGTAATTTGAGATTTTTTATGAATTACACTAATTTTCTAGGTTACTATGATATATTAATGTAGATTTAATCAACTTGGTTCGAACATTTAATTCTGTTATGACTTTCACAAAAATCATATATCAAATAGTGTCAAAATTGACACAAAATAGTTTTTAAATCAAATATTATATTACTAATTGTTATTTTATTCATAAAAATCTAAGGTTCGGCCAAATGACTTAGATAAGGATATATATATTAATAATAAACAATTTGGGGTTCGTTTGGCATGTTATAGTAAGTGTATTAACCACATAGTGAAAGAAAACAAAAAGACACGGTAAAAGTTAAATTATTTAACTTAGAGTTAAATCTAATTGATAAGGTTTAAAATAATATCCAAACATGTCTAAATTTGATTGGTTGATAAGATTACAACCCTATCTCATCTAATCTTCGAATATGAGTCATATTTGGAGGTTTTTAAGTGGGGTTAGATTTATTATAAATTAATATTTTTAAGAATTCCTAAGGTGCCCCTCTCCTCCCCTATAAAAGGACACCTCCTCCCCCTCCTCCTCACACCAATTTGAGCACTCAAGCTCGGCCAACCCCTGACAATTTCTCCTCTCCACTTCCCTAGCAACATCCTAGAGGTTCTGGTCTTCCTCAAAGACCAATTTTAGTGCCCTAAGAGGAGGTCTCAAAGAGGCACTTCAAAGAAGAGGTAATTACCGTTACCAATTCTTTCATCTTTATTTCTTCTTCCACTTCTTCTTCTTAGGTTGTTTCATTGTGAAGTAATAACATCAGTATCACTCATATACTGATATGTTATTATAAGTATGAAACAACCCTATTTCACCATCTATCCATCCTACGGAAAAAGAAATCACCGCGCGTGCGTACGTACGGAATACCGTCTCCACGCCGTGGTGTAATCTATTTTCCACCACCACCTTACATGGATGGGTATAATGGTGTAAAGAATAACTATACATAGTTATTACAACATCATATTGATTCTGATATATTGTATAATCCACTCCAATTCAATTCAATATTTATAGAAATGATATCATCGCTCGTGCGTACGTACGGAATACCGTCTCCACGACGCGATGAGATTCATTCTCCATGTTAACCATTTAAGAATGATTATAATGTATATATAAGAAATAATAATGAAATATATGACATTATAAAGCTACTGGATTTATGTATATATATACATATGTATGTCATCTACTTACTTCCATTTCAAGACAATAAGGAAAGGAAAACAGTGTTCATGCGTACGTACGGACTACCGTCTCCATGAACGGTGTTTTTCATTTTATTTATCTATCTATTATATATATATATATATACTGAATATATATGATATATAAATCATATTTTATATTCTGGAAGTAATTAAATCATGATATAAGTAATAATGATGTCAAGAACAACAAGTCAAAACACCTACGATAAATGAAACGATTTTACCCAAAACGCTTCTTTAACATGGAATTTACAAAAGAACGGGTAATATAATGTCATAAGTGAACCATATATGATATCATAACAATGAATATGATTCTGTAATAAGTCAATGACATTATTTAAATCATTATACAGGAGTTTCGGACACATACGAAGCAAATTGGACCTAAGGTAAGGGGAATATCACAATCTCATTTTTATCCGAGATTGTTTTTACTTTGGAATTTACTGGGGTGTATTTTATCATCCACATCCATGTTTCATAAATATGTAATATTATTTCCATCCAACTACAATTGTTTAAATCCAATTTTACCCTTCGGTGAGTTTTTAGTAAAGGAAATGAAAGGAGTCTTTTTTCGTTTTCCGTACGAGGTATTTTTTGATTTTTCCGACAAAAGTACGAAGAATGTTTTTTTTTAACTTAAACGGAACGAACGGATTTTTACGGTTTTATAAAGACTTATTTTCATGAAGCTTCCTCAAAAAGATTTCATGACTATTTTTAATAAAATCTCTTTCTTTTAAAATTGCCTGATGTTTTGTGAAAAGAAATTGATTTTGAAGAAGAAAGGATATTTTCCTCAAGAATTCATTTCAAGTGTTTTATCAAAATTATTTTCTATCTAAGATAATAAAGGGTTCTGTTTCTATCCATATTTTTACATTGATTTGACTATGTTGTGATGGAATTATGTTTATGAATTCCATTATCTTATATGAATGGTTTTATGATGTCATGTTGTTTTAAGAATCCCATTTTTATTACATGGGTTATGAAATGATGTAAGATTTATGATTTTGTGGAACACATAAGAATGGTATCATTATGAGATGGGTGGGACCTATATCTCCCTCCAATGCATTGGGTAAAGATTTTATATCTCATGAGATAGACATGGCTGGAATGGTAGGTTATACCGGTTCAGTGAAACAGGACTGAAACGAGGATTACTCGATTCAGAAAGGGACTTTGTCCACTAAGATAGTCTTGGCAATGAGTCTTGACTAACAAGAAATGATTCTCTATGATTATGTGTGTATGCCACAATGAGTAATGTTTAAAGTTATGATTTCATTTCACTACTATGATTTATCCCATGTTATGAAATTATGCTCTCTTTTGCAGGTTAAGATTTCCAAAAATGTTATGTTCTTATGAAAATTATGTGATTGATATTTCCTTTGTTTACCCTTACTGAGCATTTGAGCTCACCCTTTTATGTTTTCTTTTCCCCAGGATATAAAGAAAGGTTTTAGGTAAAAAAAAGGAAGATCTTTATGGGAGATGTTGAAGATCTTTCCCCACGATTAGAAGATTATACTCCGAGTTTCCAAAGACACTAAACTATTACGATCCTTGTGTGTGTGTTTTTGTTATGTACTAAGTATTCCGCAAAAGTAATGTAATGTCCATGTACGTCAGGCTTCGGGTCTCTACAGTTGGTATCAGAGGAAAGGTTTAGTCAACCTTTGGAAACTAGGATGCAAAAACGTTAGTGAGATCCCTAGAGATATTTCTAAGGTATGTCTAGGGATGCCCCTAAGGATAAGTATACGTATAGGATATATTCCTAGAACTATGGTAATGATATTAGATTAAACCTAAGAAGTTAGGTATTGAGGATACTTTCCCTTTACTATGTTTTTTTCTCTAGCATGATTTTTGATTCTCACAAAATTATTTTTGTGTTTTAGTTAATGGAGAGAACCAAAAGGAATTCAGTTAAGATTGAATCCAATGGACAAATTGGTGACTATGAGCAACAAAATTGTGTAATGCCTAGAGAGAAAGATGTTGTGATTATGCTGAATCAATCATCGCGATATATGATTAACAAGGTGAAATTTAGTGGTATGCCTAATTCTTCAAAGAAGAGGAAGATAGACTATTATGCATGTTCGCATGTTGAGGAGCATAAAGAAAGGAAGATTGAGATTTCTAAAGAAGGGAAGAAGAACCTTTAGGAATACCTCAAATGGAGGGACCGATGTTATCTGTGTGGAGAAAAAGGGTCATAGAGTGACAGACTGTTATGGAGTTCAATGTCTTATTTGTGGAGAACATGGGCATTACCCAACTCAATGCCCTGACCTAAAAAGTTACTTCTAAATCAAGGAAGGACTTATTCCAGGATAATCATTGATGTGGATGGACTGAAGTGTTTTGGTATTCAAGAATAATGTTGTTGAGGTACTTTTATGGTGTATTGAAATATTTAAGTATTGGTCTATTGTGGTTTTCAATAATTTTAAGGTACCAATAACTATGAAAAGTGATTCAAATATTTTGGAAAGTAGATGATAAGTGCATAATGAAAGGATAAGAAGATAATGAGATGTTTGATTGTATTCATGAGCTCATGATTGATATAAGGACTAAGTGATATCATGGTTTGAGTATAAATAATTTTGAGGATTTTGGTATGTGTAAAGTGTTAACTTTTAACTGCATTCAAGTTTTCACTAAGGTTCAATGGGTATTCAAGAGTATACATGATTAAGGACTTTGAATGTTTGGAATGTGACCAACAAAACATATCTTATGATATATGGGGATCAACGATGATATTAAATCCCTGGTAATTGTTTTCACTATGTTATGAGAGTGGACTGCAGTATTATGGATAAGCATAAAGATTGGAATGGTTTATGTTGTACATAAGCTAGTATTGTTTAAGGATAGAAGTTCTTTTTTTGATATTATTGATGGGATGTTATAGTAATGTAGTTTTAGAAAAAGGACAACCTGCAGGACGGGCGACAGCCCATCGCTTCGGACAAGGCTGTAGGAATCGAACCCACAACCGAAGTGCGACTGGCCTTTATCGCCTACCACTGACCTACAAGAAGTCCCTGTTTAGTAGAAACTAGTGTTATTATATTAAGAAGTATGATATATGAAGTATAAGCCCATTTTAGGAACCATATATGATTAATCCCACTATAGAACGACTTATGTATATAATTTTTGCTAACCTTTTGTTTGAGACAGATGGAATGACCCGTCATTCTATCACATGATCTGCTAACACTTCAGGAATAACAAATTCAACTTCATTTATTTAAGAGATGAAGTGGAAATTGTTCAAGGCATGAACAACAGTGAGATTGTACCAAAATAATGAAAGTATTTATTCTAATTCAAATTTTAAACTTTAGGGAAATGATCTTGAAAACCAAAAATGTTGTCCTAGTGATCTTATACCTGATGAATCGGTTGGTACCTTAGATCGTCACAAATTTATGGATTTGTGATTACTGGCTTTTCCATAGCCATGTTCTCTACCACTCTCCATCAGAACATGATGGTTAGATTTCTCTTCCATATCCATATTTTCACCTATGTGGAAACCCAGTGATTAGTTTATTTGGGTAATCGTTACATTTCATACTTTAGTTTTTAAAGCCAAGTTTTGGTATTCCCTTTTACGATGTGGGTTTCTATTAAAGAAACTTTCAAATAGTAAACCATTTATAACCCCGACGAATTTCGAGGGCGAAATTCATTTTAAGGGGGGTAGAATGTAACAGCCCAAGATTTTATAAAAAAATATTCTTTTTAATTTTATTAATGTCTTGTGTTGTACGCTACACCAAAAGGAGCTTGCACAACACACATCCTGGACTTGACTTGCATTACACGCAATCGCGACCTTCCTCGATAGCGTGTGTAGTACGCAATACCGAGTTTCACTAAACAACGATATGCTATAAAAATATTATTAAAACTAGCCGTTATGAATAGTAATAACCACTTTTTGAAATCCAGTAAATCTTATTTTTCAAAATTAACTTTATTTTTGGATTCGGAGTATCGAATTTAGCCTAAGGTGAAATTTTGTTACTTTTCGGATAACTTTCATATTTTGATGAATAGTGAAAATGACTAAATTTTAATTAAAAACAACTTTTTTAATCGAAATAATTAATAATGATAAATTATTAATTTGAGTGATTTTAAAGTATATTTAGAATATATTTTTACAATTTAATACAATTTTGGTCATTGAATGTAATTTCACATTTAAACCAGACATAATCAAGTGTCAATCTTTTGATAGATATTGTTTCTTAAAAACACGCTATTTGTTTTAACAGCGGGATTTAATTATAAAATTAATTAATGCAACTTCTATGTTATGAATTTGGTTAAATAGATTTCATTTTTTAATTCGGAATATGAAATAAATCTTAGGATGAAATTTTGGCATTTTTCTGAAAACCTTCAATTTTTGATGAATAGTGAAACCACTAAGTGGTAGGTTAAAAACTGAATTTTGCATAAAACTTAATTTTACCGCTTCTGTGAATGGAATTTTGAAAATACGACAGACACGGTTAATATCAAGGACTAAAATGTGGTTCAATGAGATAAAAATAATTTTTGGTGAATAGTAACTTTTTACTTTTTTTACCACGGTTAAAAGTAAATAGGGTAATTAAGGGTAAAGATGATATTATTATTACCCTAACACATGTCCTAATTCTATTGAACAAGTGTATTTCGACCAAAAACAAACTTAGGAATAAAATATGACCATTTAGGCCCACTTGGATTAGATTAGGACATTTATTATTAATTTATTTAAAGAAGGGTTAAAATAGTTAAAATCAAAGTTTAATAAGTAAATCATTTTTAATATGGGGTTATACTTAAGATAAATTCGATTTTAAATATTCATTAGAAAGCTAAAAAGATTTCCTACATGATGGTATTTTATTTGTAATTTTTAGACATCATATAATTTAATTTATTTATGACACAACGATGATGCAGTAATTATCGTTTTAATGAAATATTGACATAATTGGTGTTATAAGCACCAAAATAAATGTAATTTGAGATTTTTTATGAATTACACTAATTTTATAGGTTACTATGATATATTAATGTAGATTTAATCAACTTGGTTCGAACATTTAATTCTGTTATGACTTTCACAAAAATCATATATCAAATAGTGTCAAAATTGACACAAAATAGTTTTTAAATCAAATATTATATTACTAATTGTTATTTTATTCCTAAAAATCTAAGGTTCGGCCAAATGACTTAGATAAGGATATATATATTAATAATAAACAATTTGGGGTTCGTTTGGCATGTTATAGTAAGTGTATTAACCACATAGTGAAAGAAAACAAAAAGACACGGTAAAAGTTAAATTATTTAACTTAGAGTTAAATCTAATTGATAAGGTTTAAAATAATATCCAAACATGTCTAAATTTGATTGGTTGATAATATTACAACCCTATCTCATCTAATCTTCGAATATGAGTCATTTTTGGAGGTTTTTAAGTGGGGTTAGATTTATTATAAATTAATATTTTTAAGAATTCCTAAGGTGCCCCTCTCCTCCCCTATAAAAGGACACCTCCTCCCCCTCCTCCTCACACCAATTTGAGCACTCAAGCTCGGCCAACCCCTGAAAATTTCTCCTCTCCACTTCCCTAGCAACATCCTAGAGGTTCTGGTCTTCCTCAAAGACCAATTTTAGTTCCCTAAGAGGAGGTCTCAAAGAGGCACTTCAAAGAAGAGGTAATTACCGTTACCAATTCTTTCATCTTTATTTCTTCTTCCACTTCTTCTTCTTAGGTTGTTTCATTGTGAAGTAATAACATCAGTATCACTCATATACTGATATGTTATTATAAGTATGAAACAACCCTATTTCACCATCTATCCATCCTACGGAAAAAGAAATCACCGCGCGTGCGTACGTACGGAATACCGTCTCCACGCCGTGGTGTAATCTATTTTCCACCACCACCTTACATGGATGGGTATAATGGTGTAAAGAATAACTATACATAGTTATTACAACATCATATTGATTCTGATATATTGTATAATCCACTCCAATTCAATTCAATATTTATAGAAATGATATCATCGCTCGTGTGTACGTACGGAATACCGTCTCCACGACGCGATGAGATTCATTCTCCATGTTAACCATTTAAGAATGATTATAATGTATATATAAGAAATAATAATGAAATATATGACATTATAAAGCTACTGGATTTATGTATATATATACATATGTATGTCATCTACTTCCATTTCAAGACAATAAGGAAAGGAAAACAGCGTTCATGCGTACGTACGGACTACCGTCTCCATGAACGGTGTTTTTCATTTTATTTATCTATCTATTATATATATATATATATATACTGAATATATATGATATATAAATCATATTTTATATTCTGGAAGTAAGTAAATCATGATATAAGTAATAATGATGTCAAGAACAACAAGTCAAAACACCTACGATAAATGAAACGATTTTACCCAAAACGCTTCTTTAACATGGAATTTACAAAAGAACGGGTAATATAATGTCATAAGTGAACCATATATGATATCATAACAATGAATATGATTCTGTAATAAGTCAATGACATTATTTAAATCATTATACAGGAGGTTCAGACACATACGAAGCAAATTGGACCTAAGGTAAGGGGAATATCACAATCTCAT
The DNA here is from genome assembly GCA_963277665.1 of Viscum album. Classification (NCBI taxonomy): domain Eukaryota; kingdom Viridiplantae; phylum Streptophyta; class Magnoliopsida; order Santalales; family Viscaceae; genus Viscum; species Viscum album. The sequence continues at coordinate 1,922,020,742 of OY728119.1, forward strand.
TTTTATCCGAGATTGTTTTTACTTTGGAATTTACTGGGGTGTATTTTATCATCCACATCCATGTTTCATAAATATGTAATATTATTTCCATCCAACTACAATTGTTTAAATCCAATTTTACCCTTCGGTGAGTTTTTAGTAAAGGAAATGAAAGGAGTCTTTTTTCGTTTTCCGTACGAGGTATTTTTTGATTTTTCCGACAAAAGTACGAAGAATGTTTTTTTTAACTTAAACGGAACGAACGGATTTTTACGGTTTTATAAAGACTTATTTTCATGAAGCTTCCTCAAAAATAATTCATGACTATTTTTAATAAAATCTCTTTCTTTTAAAATTGCCTGATGTTTTGTGAAAAGAAATTGATTTTGAAGAAGAAAGGATATTTTCCTCAAGAATTCATTTCAAGTGTTTTATCAAAATTATTTTCTATCTAAGATAATAAAGGGTTCTGTTTCTATCCATATTTTTACATTGATTTGACTATGTTGTGATGGAATTATGTTTATGAATTCCATTATCTTATATGAATGGTTTTATGATGTCATGTTGTTTTAAGAATCCCATTTTTATTACATGGGTTATGAAATAATGTAAGATTTATGATTTTGTGGCACACATAAGAATGGTATCATTATGAGATGGGTGGGACCTATATCTCCCTCCAATGCATTGGGTAAAGATTTTATATCTCATGAGATAGACATGGCTGGAATGGTAGGTTATACCGGTTCAGTGAAACAGGACTGAAACGAGGATTACTCGATTCAGAAAGGGACTTTGTCCACTAAGATAGTCTTGGCAATGAGTCTTGACTAACAAGAAATGATTCTCTATGATTATGTGTGTATGCCACAATGAGTAATGTTTAAAGTTATGATTTCATTTCACTACTATGATTTATCCCATGTTATGAAATTATGCTCTCTTTTGCAGGTTAAGATTTCCAAAAATGTTATGTTCTTATGAAAATTATGTGATTGATATTTCCTTTGTTTACCCTTACTGAGCATTTGAGCTCACCCTTTTATGTTTTCTTTTCCCCAGGATATAAAGAAAGGTTTTAGGTAAAAAAAAGAAAGATCTTTATGGGAGATGTTGAAGATCTTTCCCCACGATTAGAAGATTATACTCCGAGTTTCCAAAGACACTAAACTATTACGATCCTTGTGTGTGTGTTTTTGTTATGTACTAAGTATTCCGCAAAAGTAATGTAATGTCCATGTACGTCAGGCTTCGGGTCTCTACATGTGAGGCTCTTGCCAAGGCTTTAAGAAGCCCCCTCTAGTTTGAGACTGAGGTCGCAGCTGCAGAAGACTTCCACACCAAGGAAATTGAGAATGTTGAATGCCAGGAAGTTATCTCATTCTCTGGTGAAGAAGAAGACCATTCCATACAAGGCACATTCGTACATTTTACATCCCTCGTTAGATCAATGGCGTGGATGTCTGTCGCTGTCATGTTGAAATGGGATCTGGGATTAACCTAATCTTGAAACAAACACTATGGAAGTTGGGGTGGTTTGAGGATGATTTAACTCCCTTCTACCTAATAATCCAGGGATACGATAGGACCGAGCAGACCCTGGTCTGCAAGACCTATTTGAAGACCCAGTTCGGTGGCCTAGTTTCCAGTACAGAATTCATGGTTGTCTCCCAGGACACCACGTACAATGCATTGATGGGATGTCTATGGCTCCACCTGTATGCAGTGGCCCCTTCATCGTATCACCAGTGCATAAAATACACCCTCAATGGTCGAGTAGGCATGCTCCAAGGAGATGCGTCTCTTTTTGCCTCTGGTGAAACCCGCTATCTAGTCGATGACTATTACAAGATCAAGGATAAGATGATTCAGGAAAGTGAGATTGTGCCAGCCACGGTCACCAGTGATCCTCGGGTAGGTCGAGATGAAGCCTACATCTTCCTGATCCATCGGTTGGAGGGAACGACCCCCGACATGGGGCAGTGTTTTCTTGTTTCGGGTACAAGAGGAAGGCATATTCCCTGGTCCCATAGATGGTGAAAAATCACCTCGTACTCCTACACAAACTAGACTTGGGTGACCCTAGAATCTCCTACCCTCATACGATATTAGTACGTCCAGCTTATGGAGACAACAGAACATCATACGTGTCTATTTCGCAAGGCTGTAATTAACCGGCTCAAGGCGACGTGCCACTACTGCTTGGATATCATCAAGCGTGGCCCCATCGGCTGAACACCAGATGGGATTGGATCAACTGCCTTCATCTCAATGGTCTCAGGTGCGCATGAGTCTCCTGATGTGATGACCACTACCGCTCAAGCCGGACCCAACCTCCCATCAGAGTCTGGTGGCTATCCAGTGAATCCCCCTATGGAAGATCCCTCCCCAAGTGGAGAAGAGGATCTAGAGGATGCTCCCCATTCCTTTCAAGAAGGCATCTTTGCCACGGTTGATGAACTGGTACAGGTGAACCTTGGTAGCATGGAAGATCTGAGATCCACATTGATTAATGCCACCATGTCCCATGAGGAGTAGAAGAGATACATGAACTTCCTTAAACAACCACATGACGTGTTCTCCTGGAGTTACGACGAGATTCCAAGACTAGATCCTCAGGTAGTCATCCACTGCCTCTGTCTCCTGACAAACAATCGTGGGATCATGCAGCCTCCCAGAAAGATTCACCATTCTCACGGTGCCATGGTTGAGGACGAAGTTGACAAGATCATCAGAGCCAAATTCTTCAAGTAAGTCCATTACCCCAAGTGGCTAGCCCACATTATGCCAGTCAGGAAGAAGAATGGGCAGATCAGAGTCTGTATCGACTTCTGCGATCTCAAATACCATTGTCCGAAGGTTGATTTTCCCCTCCTAGTGATAGAACTGTTGATTAATGTATGGCTAGGTTCCAAGCCCTCTCCTTCATGGATATGTATTTTGGGTATAATCAGATCCAAATGGCCCCCGAGGATGAATAGTCCACCGCTTTTAGGGCCCCCAAGGTTATTTTTGTTACCAGATTATTCCATTCGGCCTGAAAAATGCAGGTGCCACCTATTAGATGGCCATGCACCGTCTATTCAAGCCAATCCTAGGAACATTGGTGGAATATTATGTGGAAGATCTGGTGGTCAAATCTCACTAGCACCAGGACTATCTCAACGACCTTGAGAAAGTGTTTAGATTCCTCTGTTCACGCCACTTGAAGATGAATTAGTTGAATTGTTCCTTTGGGGTAACCTCTGGGATGCTTCTTGGATTTGTTGTCAGGTACCGAGGCATTGAGATCGACCTGGGGAAGATCAAGGCCTTCAGCTAGATTCCTCCCCCGAGCAATATTTGAGAACTTCGAGGTATCCAAGGCCACATAGCCTACATTCACCGATTCATTGAGAATCTAGCTGGAACATGTTATCCCTTTTCCTGGCTCATGAAGAAAGGATCTGTCTATGAATGGGATGAAGAGTGTCATACCTCGTTTGAGTAAGTCAAGTGGTATCTTCTGTAGCCTCCAGTATTGATGCCACCCATCTCCAGAAAGTCATTGGTCCTTTATGTGACCGCCCAAGAACGGTATCTCGGCACCCTGATCACCCAAGAAGAACAATTAGGGGACAATTAACAACCTCTACAACCTCAACCGCATTCTCCTCAATGTGAAGATAAAATACTCCCCCATTGAAATGAGCTTCCATGTGTTCATGTTTTCCGTATAGAAATTGCGATAATACTTACAGCACCATGAGGTACAGTTGGTCTCCCGAGTAGACCCACTGAAGTACATCCTAAACCACCCCATGTTGACTAAAAGACTAGCATGGTGGGAAGTAATTCTCTAGTAGATTGACATCAGGTTCATGCCTTAGAAGGAAATAAATGGGCATACATTGGAAGACTTCATAGTCTCACATCCATCCTCCACAGATAAATCCCTAGACTTAGATTTTCCTGATGAGGCAATCCTCTCAGTCGATCATGCCCTCTCATGTTGGAAAATGAACTTCGACGGTGCCTCCCGGAGCCCCACCGGTAGGAGGGTCAATGATCTTATGCTCAACGAAGTGGGCCTAGGTATCATCTTCATCACCCCGGTGCAAGCCATTATGCCGTACTCATTCATGTTTTCATAAGGCTACACCAGCAACGAGGCAGAGTATCAGGATCTCATCACTGGCCTCGATCTGGCCCTTGAGATTGATGCTCCCCATTTGCACGTGAAAGGGGATTCTGAATTAGTCACCAAGAAAGTCAACAATGACTATGTTTTCAGTAAGCCAAGCTCGTGTCATTTTTGGAGTGCACCCTCCATCAAATGGCCTAGTTAACTTCTCAACCAGAGGTTACCCATGTCCCTCGGTCACAAAATGGTCAAGAAGATGCTTTGCCCAGCCTATCCGCCTCACATATAGAGCCCGATCAGGATGATCTTATTATACATGTAGCACACCGGAGATTCATTTCCCCTGTCACCCCAGAGGATGACGATGTCCTGCGAGTAAGCCAATTTACCGCTGGATCTTCCCCGTCAAGAGCCCCAGGTTCTTCATATTCAGTGGTTGAGATGACTCCCGACTGGATAGAAGCTTTTGTCGATTATCTCCAAAATGGTTGCCTCCCTTCTGATCGGGCTGAGCGTGAGTAAATCTGATGTCGCGTGCTGCAGTTTACCCTCTAGAGTGGTCCCTGTCTTGAGAAGATCCTCTAAAAGCGTAGTTTTGATGGTGTTGTCGTCTATTGAATCCAAGGAGTTGAGATTCCACAGGTCATGCAAGAGGTTGATGCCACTCCTGTGGTGCCCACCAAGCTGGGCCAAAGTTGTCCTGTCAAATCCGATGATTGGGGTACTTCTGTCCCAATATGATCCACGATTGTTTCGAGTTCACCAAGAGAAGGCATGCATGCCGAGTTCAAGATAATTTCATGCATCAGCCACCAGAACCTCTTTACTCTACCAATTACTCTTGGCCCTTCGCAGTTTGGGGGCTCGATGTCATGGGACCATACCAACCAGCGACAACCCGCCAGTGCATGTTCATCTTGACCGCTATGGATTTATTCTCCAAATGGGCAGTGGTAGTACCACTCACGGAAGTCAAGGCTCAATCCATTGTCGATTTTGGGAGCTCCAACATCACCTACCGATTTAGAGTCCCACACGCCGTGCTCATCGATAACGGCACAAACATCAGAGCATCTGAGTTGAAGAAATTGTACACCAAGTACAACATTTGTTCCAACCATGCCTCCTACTATCATGCGTAGACAAACAAGAAGATCAAGGCATTCAACAAAACCCTCTCTAAAATTTTCCAGAAAATGGTTGTCCAAAACATGAATAGTAGGCCGAACAAGCTCCCCCATTCCCTCTGGGCCTATCGGACAACGACTCGTAATTATACCCAGGTAAACTCATATTCCCTGGTGTACGGATCTGAGGTTATCCTACCCATTGAGATCTAGCTACCATCATCACACACTGCATTCTATGACCAGTAGGTGCCATATATAGGGGCCGAAATCTACCTAGCTGAATTGGAAGCACTTGACGAGAGTAGGCTCTGTGCCCTACACAATATAGAAAGCCATCAGAATAAGATATCTAGTGCCTTCAATAAGAAGGTTCGCCTCCGCTCATTTCTGCAAGGAGACCTGGTGTTAGCCCTCCAAGCACCAATGATCCCCGGTAGGAAACCGCCCAAGATGGATCCCAAATGGGAAGGACATTAAATAGTCCATAGTTTTTAACCCAATGGGGAATAGTCCTCAGTGACCATGGATGGTGAGCACATAACACCTCCCACCAATGCCAAATTCCTTAAGCAATACATTGCATGAGCCCCTCGGTCCTTCACAGCATTTAACTATATGGTCCTGCATTAACATAAACTAGACAGTCCCGTATGACCCTAAACTTCACGATGGTCCTGCATGACCATAAACTGGATCGTCCCGCATGACCCTAAACTGCACGATGGTCCTGCACGACCTTCAACTGTATGGTCTTAAATGAACTTAAACTGTATGGTCCTACACGACCTTAAACTGTATGGTCCTACAAGACCTTAAATTGTCCAATCCTATTAGACATTAAATTGTACCTCATCCTGCATGAAATTAAAATTCATCTTGAGAACTATGTATGGCTTGATTCCCATCCTTATGAGATACATAAGAACACTCAGACACTTCGTTTCGAGCCCTGCCCCAAAACTCTTCTCTTTCGTCTATCCCCCCTGTGTATAGTTCTCCTGGAGGAAACTTGCATGATATGGGACCTCTCATCCCCTCTCATACAAGGGTTATAATGGTCACACCATGTTCCCACTCCCCTTATTCAATCCTCCCACGTCTTCACTGCATGACTTTTAAATGCATGGCCTTCAAGAACTACGTATGGCTTGATTCCCATCCGCATGGGATACATAGGAACCCCCAAAGATTTTTTCTGTTGGACCAGCCCAAAAGCGAGAATATTCTCCTCAGGTCAAGACATATTGTAGGGTGAAAACGTTTTCCCCAACTCATGTCGAGCTAGCGTCGATCCAGCAGTGTTTCCCCCTCCCTGTAAATGTCCGCCTCTTTTGTAGATGGGTAGAGCTATGCTTCACCCACTCCTTGACTGGGATTCCATTGCCTCCCCTGGCTGTAAGGGCCCCTAAATGGTATGGATTCTAGGCTTAAGGGACCTCTTACCACTTTGGGCCAACGACCTTGAGGATGTCGAGCAACAAGATGATACAAGTCCCACGTTTCGAATGTGGTCAGCGGTCGATGCTCGTTTGTTACTCCCATCAGGTCACTATAGGGACGATGTGTTTCGAACATGGTCAACAGTTGTCCTGGATCATTAGGACCATAGTGATATGTCCCAAACTTCGATTGTAGAGGTTCGTTTTTCCCCGTCATATCTAAGCGACGAACTCCCCTCGAGCGATGCCAGCTGTCACGACCCATTGGACGGAGATAGCCCAAACCGGCTCTTTTTTTACCACACCGAGCACTGCTCATGTCGGTTTAGGAGAAATGATGAGCCATAACCATAAAATAGGGCATATGAACAACCACCCCACCTATTTTATCTCTGATAGAATTGTACGGCGGGGGTGCGGGGTTGTATCCTCATTCACGTCGGGTTACTCGTTGTTCCGTACATATCCCCGGATGAGTCCTTCCCCCGGCCCTCGTCTTCACTAAAAGAAGATAAACTGCAAGTTGATCATGACTTCCTAACTAAGGCCCAGCCTTAGGCCCCTTGGCATTTTGGGCCCCTGGCCTAGGTTTTCTTATGGGAACATACAACGTGGTGTGGGATTATGTCCTTGTTCGCGATGCTGTACACCTCCCTTGTTTGGTGTATCCTACTCCCATCCTCATCCTCAGTGCAAGATGTTAAAATGTGAGCTAGTCAGGCCTTCCTGACCGAGGCCCAAACTCAAGCCCCTTGGCCTTCTCAGGCCCCCGACCCTCATCCTCATTGTAAGACGTTAAACTGCAAGTTGGTTGGGGCTTTCTATCCAAGTCCCTTTGGCCTTTTCGGGCCCCTGGACCATGTTATCTCTTGTGGGACTGTGTGGTGTGGTGTGGGATTATTTCCTCACTCACGTCGGGTTACTCACCATGCCATACACTTCCTCATTAGGGTATCCTACCCCCAGGTATCTTCGAGAACTACATGTGGCATGATTCGCATCCTAATGGGATACGTAGGACCACCCGAATGTCTAGGCTTCGTGTCCAGCCCCACTTCCCAGAAATATCCATTTCACCTTGTCCCCTTACCCAACGCTTCCCCAAAGAGGTGAATATATGGAATGATATGGGATTATGACCTCATTCACATTAGGCTTGTAATGACCATGCCATGTACCTCTCCCTCCTGAGAATATGCATCGACCCTCTTCAGCGGTTCACTAATGTGACTAAGGGTACTCTGGATTAGTACTTGGAATCTCACACTCTGCTCGGACATGTTTTCACCCAATTTTCTGGCTTTTTTTCTCCCTTTATTAGGGATTTCATCACCTTAACACCCAAATGGACCCCAAAAAACAACATGGATACCACGCATAAGGGCTCTCCTACCATTACGGGCCAATTCCCCTGAGGGTTTCATACAACGAATTTATAAAAATCCCGCATTGCGAACATGGTCAGCGGTTGATGGTCATTTGTTGTTCCCACTTCTGGCTAACGTTATATGGTGGTTGTGTTTCCTCCATGGTTAACAGTTATCCTCCATCGCCACACCAACCCCATTAAGCCCAAAATGTCAATTACATGATTCACATGCTTCCACACCTTATCATGTCCAATTAGATCATCTAAACTCTTGGTAATATTCCTTAGTGCGCATCCGCACGTTAGGGGGACTAAAGCCGTGAGAGGGACATCATTTGGGGCTCCGAACTGATTTCTCTTTGATGGTCGTTCCTGATATTGCAATAAAGATCTTCCTCCCCTGTTTTCCACACTGATTTTGACTCACGTGGGACTATGGATTGGGTCGAGGTCTGCACTTACTTGGAAAGTTTACATCCCTCTTTGGTCTGAGCTCTAAGACCATAAACTAAAATCTCCTCAGAACTACGTACAGTTCAATTCCCATCCTGTTGGGATACGTATGAACGCCTAGACACCTTGTCTATGGGTCAAGCTTGATTTCATCTAATTTGTATTTTTTGTCTCGCCTTTGGTACTTTGACTACGGTACCGCGTGGCTAGGTTTGGGATTATTTCCTCATTCAATTCGAGTTTGGAATAGCTGCACCACGTGCACCCTGTTCTTAGAATTAGCCCTCAAGTTTCTTGTCTCGCGCGACATTAAAAGGCACCATCTAGAAAGATGTATCGCTTGATTCCCATCCAAATTGTATATGTTGGACCACTCGGACATCTCGTTTTCAGGTCCAGATCAGCTGGGAGTTATTTTTTCCGGCCGCATTCACTTTCACCCCTATCTGGGCCCCTTGCCCTGAGGTTCCTCTCCTAGAATTGCATAATGTCTGATGTGGGATCATGTCCTCATCCATGTCGGGTATGTCTCATGGCACCGTACACATTCCCCGCCTAGCATCATCTCAGCTACGTCTGTGCTGCATGACATTAAAATGCATTCTTGGTCCCATCACATGACCCTAAATTGTGACATTATCGTCCTGGCCGCATGACGGAAAAACAACACGGCGTTGTGATGACCTCATCATAGAGGACTTCACGTTGGGTATTGGTCACGTGTCATACCATTTGTCAACTCCTGTTATGGCTTAATTATTGTGGTGCTGCTAGGGTCTGCTACCCTAGGCCTGTCGATTTAAAAAAACACTCATCTTAAAGGACAATCACGATTTTTCAAATACAGCTTCCTTTGGTGTGTGAGCCACGCCCACACACACTTTTGTCCCTGGCACTGGTACCTCACCATGCCATTTCAAGAACTATTTGCAGCTTGATCCCCATCCTCATGTGGTACAAGGGAATGCCCGTACACTTTGCCTCGGGCCCTGCTCAACTCTCGTTTTTGGTCCCTTAACCTAAAACCTCTACAAGGAACACATGGTGGTTGTAACCCTCGAATCCTATTCAATTCGGGTTTTTGTAATTACTCACCACGAGTCTCCCATTCTTCCACTCATCCTTGGTCCAAATTCTATGACCCTAAACTAAGACATCCCTATGGGAAGGGATTCGACTCCCTCTATCTAATACATCTTTTTTTCGTATTCAAATGAATTTTGACAAGGAGCTCGAAGTGTGTAATTTTCATGAGGACATTCTCCTCATTCCATGTCCAAGCTTTGTGAGCTCGCTATTTGGATCCTCATCCTCTTCCACATCTGAAAGGACCGTCGAACGACATGGATACCAGGATTAAGGGATCTCCATAGATGATGGGCCTAAGGGATCTCCTATCATTTCATGCCGACGTCCATAACGATCTCGAACAACATTTGTGATAGGTCATGTCTTCCGAACATGGTCAATGGTTGACCCTCATTTTTCTGCCCCTATTCCAGGATAAAGCGATATGGATGATGAGTTTCCGCCACCATAAATAGTTATCCTCCATCATCATTCCAGCATCATTGTGATCCAAATTTTTAGCATCATGATTCACACATTTCCACCTCCTCATGTTCAAGTGGAATTCCAACATACTCATATCTATCTCTTTGTGCATCTAGACATGCTACATAGACATGTTAGCATAATTGGGCCACTATTCACTAAGCATCCCTTCAACCTAACCTACCCCTTCCTATTTCGGGAATGACCCTATTACATCTTGTTTCCCACATCGAGCATGACTCATGTGGGTTTAGTAGTTTTTGTGGGATATGTACCCTCACAACCAGGCTTCTCCTCATCCTGCTTAACCTTAAACTATGCTTCAAGAACTTTGTATGGATTGATTCGGATCCTCATGGGATACGTAGAGACACCCCGGTATTTCTCTTAGTTTCCAACCCTAGGAATCATAAATCATGTTCTTTCCCCTCTCTATCCCCCTGGTCAGACCCCTCGGGGGGAACTATATAACTAAAATTCTGCCCTGAACAAATTCAGGATACCCCATGATGGAATTGGGAAGTGAATTCCCCCTTGCCAAAGTGGACCTATCTGAAAGAAGGAATGATCGATGGTCCAAACGATGCACCCATATAGCATACTCCGACCACGATGGCGTAATTTCGTGAGTGTTGGATTACGTTCGAAAAAATTGTCACTCTGTATCCCACGCTTTGTGTGCCCCTTATTTGGACTCTCATCCTAATTCACGTTTGGAGGAACCCCATAACAGTATGTATTCCCGGCCTATGGCTCGCCTACTAGCCAGGGCCAATGTTCTTGAAGATAAATGGATGGAATTTTGAGTCCGGCCCCGTGTTTCGAATATGGTCAGCGGTCGGCCCTCATGAGTCATCCTCACTCCAGGATAATGCTACAAGGATTCTGTGTTTCAAACATGGTCAATAATTATCCTTTATTGCCACGCCACCCCCCATAGTGTTCCAGATTTTGGGTATCATGATTCACACTTTACACTTCCCTATGTTCGGACTAATCTCAATGCCCCTGGAGTTACCCCGCTCGTGCACCAGAGCACATCCAAATAATGACTCGTCCATTGTTATGAGGTCTTAGTCCTCCGATCGGGCATCTCCCATGTCTCTCCAAAATATCTGGATTGGTCACTTAAACTCGGGATACCCGAAGCTTGGTCAACGTATTATGTTCAGATGGAATAGCATGGTGATCACCCCCTGTTTCTCACATTTGGATCGACCCACGTTAGCTTAGGGACTGACCACTGGACATTTCACGAATATAACAGAGCATACGAAGACAACCTCTCTTACGAATCTCTTGCATGCTATGGCATAAAATAAATCAAAACATGGAACTACATTTCAGAGTTTGTGATCCTTACAACACTCGGGGGTTTATTCCTCCCATGGATGGGTTGACCCCGTCAAAAGAGAGTTGTAGTTCTGCCACCCTTTGATTGTGGCATCCAGGAGTTGCTGCCACCAGATCAACTCCCGCTCCTCCTCACCGGCAATGGGGCGTAGTTCATCAGCCTAAGATTGGGCCCGCACTACTTCATCCTGAATGACGACCATTTCTTCGGAAGCATGCCTCATATGATCTTCTGCCTCTATTAGCTCGGACTTCAATCACAAGATTAGCTATGATTGTTCATTAAGAGAGGCTGAGTGTTCATCCGCCAAGATCTGTTGCCGTTGGATCTCATTTCTAGCCTCCCAGAGCTTCTTGATGTTCATCGCCTTCCTCCACTGCCAGCCCATTCAAAAGCCGCGATCATACTCCCTGAACTACTCTGCCATGGGATCTCAGATGAGTAGATGAGGGCTCTAGGAATCCACTCCCCCAGCACATAGTTCGCGCAGTAGTGAGGAAATTCTATCCATATCATCTAGCCATAATACCTGGGGGTCTTTTTGATAAAGCGCACGATCAGCTTCCACGATCGGTGATGGACTATATCGTATTCTTCTTCATCAGAGGTCGTCTCATCCCAGTCCGTGCAATTAACAGGATCGTATGCGGGGAACGCCCTCAGAAAATCATTAGTGGGAACTATGTCTAGAATTGGATCAGGTGTGGCATCTGGCGTCAGATCAGGTGTGGCGGGACATGGGTCGACTGATCGATCCTCATCATTAGACACCACCTCAATTACCTCGGGCGTAACCCCTATGGTGGTCTCTCCAATGATAGAGAGCAATGCAGCTCGGGTGGGTGGGTTAGATATCTCCATAATTACTGGCATTCACCTGGGAGTTTTGCCACCAGAAATCCCAACCAACCTCACCGCAGCGGCCCATGACATTTGAAGAACTGTACATGATAGAGAAGGGCATGAACGTCTGTTGGCACGATCAACGTGTGGAAGAAACGAATTCAGTGGGGAGGACTTATAGAGCTCGAACTCTTAGTGCCACTCTCGAGTTGATGTTGAAGGGACCTGGAAGCATGGCCCTATGTATATTGTCGGAAGGTCTGGAGAATCTGGAGGAGCCACCTAGAATTTCCTAGCCCCACCAGACACAGAACTGGATGTGGCCACATGTGCGGGTTCTGAGGGTCCTACATCATCACCCACCGAGGGGTGAGAGTGAGGTCTGTGCACAAGGTCCTCCTGCGCGGTTCATATGTTGGTATGAAATCCATAATGACCTGCTAGCAGGCCCTAAGGAATGAAACTTGGGATGTTACCTCAAGAGACACCGTGAAATCATCAAGACCCGAGTCCTGATCGCCAACTTTGCCTTCCTCCAACAGGCTCCCTCCACCTGCCTCGTCCCCCAAGATGATTCGCCTGATTCTTCTTGTTGGGGAAGCACTCTCTCAGCTCAGCGGCCGACAACTGTGGGGTAACTGTTTAATCCAGAAGCACCCTCACCCGGTCTGTCATCAGACGCAGGGCTCCCCTATAATGTACAAGGTCCTTTTTCTCATCTAGATATTTCTCCACCTTTACCAGAGACACTGAAAAACCATACTAAATAGGGACTATAGGCGGTAAATCCATCCCAAGATGGTTCAAGTGTTGCCATATCTCTGGCGGGCCAAGGAATTTCCTGTTGATATCAAAGATATCCCAGGCCTCCGGGAAAACAACATTTTCTGACATGTCATTATAGCACAGCCATTTCCACGGGTCCTGAGTGGATATCCTGTAGAATCCCCTAGGTGGTCGCCACTCCGGACGACTCTGCTCTCCTAGGACCACCGGGTCCACTGCAGCGGTTGGATTCATCGCCGCTGCCTAACCCTCAGCTGGTGCAGTTCATGCCGCCATGACAGCCCTACCACTGCGAGAGGCCCCTGACTCCTTCCATCCCCAACCTCGAGATAGGGAAGGCCCACTATCACCATCTCGAACAGTTGGATGCTTCAACATTTCCCTCAGATAATCTGCCTCCCAAATTATGGCATACTCCTTCACAATTCCAAAGGTGGAAGTAGGCAGAGGCAATGCATTTAGAATTTTCCCATCTTCCTATGTGAACATGGGCCACAATTTCCTCATTACACACATGTGATCCTTGTGGCGCACCTCCCAGTAGACCTGCGGGGTCAGCCATTGTAGGCACTGAAACTTCCTTGCAAACTTGTGTGGGGTGTACGACTCACAGAGATGCTCGCGGTCCACCCTTTCCACCAAGGATCCACCTCAAAAGGCCAGGAGATAGGCCTAGTGATTTTCCGTCCCCCGAACGTCATCAGTGAGTACCCCATTCTTCAATTGGAATAGGTTAATGTTAAACTCGTCCACCTTCCACACCCGATTTAGTACCAGCGATATGGTTAATTTGGCTGGAATGCTCCCAACAGCATTCAGAATGAATGGGTGGAATTTTGACCCTAGAGGTATGATGGGGTTCAAATATTAGTAAACCCCCCTGATGTACACCGCAATCCACCCATACAGAAGATAAATGGTCCCGCATATTCTTTGTGGCCACTTTCCCTCGCTAACATGTCGTATCATCTTGTACAATCTGGTGAGCATCAGAATCCCCAGATTGACCCTCCCTCCTATGGCCAACATGTATTCCAAGATTAATGAGCTAGGACACACCCCCATGTTGGTATCCCTCACTGGTAGGTTCCAACCATAGATAAGGGCCGTGATAAATGCCGCCAGTCTGACTATTGGATGTTGTTCGGTATTAACACTGAAACCACAGGTCTTCCATTGGCTGTCCTCCAGGAGCCACCAATTTGAATTTTCCTTTCCACGTTGAGCCCCTTTCGGGAAAGTTCAAGGAATCACAAGAAACTCTTGATCCTTCAGGACGTTTAGGAACTGATTGAACCACTTCTTGAAGTGGACCATCATCACTACGTATTTATCTTATCCAGGGACCAGCCCCATCAATACCTGCTCTATCCGCAACATCTGCTCTGGATCCTCCCACACACTCATGATGGGGAGGAACTCATCATACATTTCCCCCATGATCTGGACCCTCGAAATCTGATGGGCATCCAACAGACTGATGCCAACCTCCCCATGGTGCAGGTGAAATGTGCTGGTCTAAGATGACCATCTTCTCAATAGCTCTGGAATCAGCTATTTTTGTTGATATATGTGGAATTGGGGGGCCCATACCGCCTCATACAAACCCACTCTCCTCATCTCGGCCCTAAACTACTCACATGAGGAGCCTACCCAGTAGGTCCATACACAATCATCTCTGAAGTTGCCGCCTTGGCGCAGGTCCCACTCATCGGACCACCCCTTCTTTGAATCCCTCATGGATGCCTTCAGTAATATGAAGTACATGGGAGTGGATGTCTCCAGGTGCAATGGCTTCCCATCAACATTGTTCAGATGATTGTACAGGCAGTTGGTGGTGACAGGTGTGAAGTCCTCCTGTGCATGACCATCAGGTGCCTTGAACCATTGGTTCTGGCACGACGTGCTCCTGAACCAGTAAGCTTGATTGTCCCTACTCGCCTCAGGAATAAAGACGTCATACCTCATCCAAATGCCATACAGGTACAGTCTCCGACACAATGGATAATTATTTTGGATCTATGATAGCAGATCTGTCAATGAATTATGGTCTGAGTGGTGATGGACCAACACTCCTATGCCCAGACAATTTTACATCTCATCCCTCTGGGCGGCATCTTCAAGCACCCCCTGGGCATCTTCTTATTGGTCCATTTAGTTTTAAAGGATTGAATAAATTTTCAGCTGGATTCACGAAGATTGTTTGCATAGCTCATTCGTGAAGCCGAATCGTGGAGCCTGGCCTAGTCCTACAAGTGCATGTTCGCGTGGCGCTTTCGCGGAGTCAGAGACTCGTGGTTCTCCGTGAAGCCCAATTCGTAGAGAGCAGGAACGGAGTACACGGAGCTGTGCCAATCGATAGAACAAATGGAAAAAATAGTGGAGAAGGTAAAGGAAAATATAAATGGCTAGCCCCCTATTTATAAGCGGCAACTTTCGGATCTTCGCGGCGCGACCAGCCCACGCGGAGCTTCACAACGCGACCGCGTGGCCCCTGTCCTCCTCGCGCACCCTATTCGCATGTCAGCACCGTGAACGGCCAATAATTTTGGCGATTTCCCTCATACATCGACCATTGACCCCTCCACGGCTCCAAGTCTGCAGGGGGGGGGGAATTTTTGGCACCAAAATGTTGGAAGAAAAGAAAGAAGAGAAAGAGGCTCCACCAACCGGCCTCGCGAAGCCACTACACGGAGTCCCCTCAAGAAATGTGGCCGACGCGATGCAAATGAGGTGGTACCCTCCGCGAACGCCACTGAAGTTCATGAGCACACTATGAATCACATGAGGCAGTACCCTCCAAGAACTCCCCTGACGTTTGTGAGCCTTCCACGAATCACAGGAGGCAGTACCCTCCGCACACCCCACTGACATTCACGACACGCCAAGAAGTAACTGCAGCCCTATTCGTGCCATGTAAGCTCTGCTTCACAGTGACTCTTG
The DNA here is from genome assembly GCA_963277665.1 of Viscum album. Lineage (NCBI taxonomy): Eukaryota > Viridiplantae > Streptophyta > Magnoliopsida > Santalales > Viscaceae > Viscum > Viscum album. Next base: position 1,922,036,718 of record OY728119.1, read on the forward strand.
CCTAAAAATACGGATCACCCCCTGAGCCCTTGATACAGACAATCCAACCTTTCAGATTATTAGCTCCCAAATCATGAATCACCCTTTGCTCTGTGAATTATGAGCTACGTGAGGTATTTTTGCTTTATGAGGTGCCTCACCATTGTTTCATTTTGATCCCCTCTTCAGAGAGGGATTCCTTTCACAAAGCCCAAGGGCTTTTTCAAAGGAAGGGGATCCCCAAGGGAACCTAGGTTGTCGCGAAGCATTTATGCTTTTTGAATCACCCCTCTTGTACACGTCATCCACAAGCCAAGGAAGGATCACTGTACTTCGTGAAGCACCTTGCTTCATGACACTTCAGTTCGCATGGCGCCTGTGCTCTACGAAATAGTGCTCTGTGAATACCTTTCCACTTCGCGAAGCACCTCCCATTTGCACCTCTGCCCCATGCTAAGTCTAAGGCACCTCACATCGTGAATCACACCCCTTCATAAGTTCCCTTCACCACGTAGAGAAACTGAGCTCTACAAGGCCCCTGCATATGGACTCCTCTGCTTGGAAATTTCTTTTCCCGTGCGACCCTCCAGGTTTTCATGATGTGACTTCAATGTCCCCGGAATGATACCGCCCATAGAATTGATTTTCCTCATGATTCTTCTCATAGGCACGCTAATGTATATTTCTTCTCCACATATCCACGCTAATGTGGAACCCTCAATAGATCGATCTACGACCCCCCCTTTACCACGGCATTGCCAATATCTTCCCTCCCACAAGGAGCAGAGGGTACCAGTTATGTATGTCCTAGGGGTGCGGAGTAATCCCAACATTTTTGGGCTGCAGGATATTAAACTAACAAGCACCCTCATCCTCAATACATGATGTTAAATTGTGACATCACCCCATGCCCCTCACATGGGGCACCCCCACCTTGGACATTCTCCACGCCCCCTGGTCTCCATAGGGGATGATATCCTCCTTCTGGGAGTAGAATTTTTTCACGGGGAAGGTCATAAACCATGGCATAAGCCTCTAGTCGTTCTCGTAGGAGGAAGAGCCCCCCTTCCCCCTTATTTCATTTTTAGTCCCCACGGCCAGTGAATGACGTGATACGGAATAGACCCCCCCTCCTCCTTTCCTGGGTGCTAAATCCCTATCCCTCTGTGCTTTGTCATCCTCGGGCCTCCATCATGGAGTAAGTCCCAGCAACATGGGCTGCCCAATGGTTACGCCCCTCTTTGCTTCCCACGGACGCACCCTTCACGACGGGATCATCCGGTCCCTGCAACTTCTTTTTTCTCACAATGAACATGACTCCCGTGAGCTTAGAGTGAGAACCAACCAAGACACACCTTTGTCCGCCTCAGATCATGATCCCCAAATGACCCCCCATCCTGCATAACGTTAAACGAAATTCCAATCCAATGTTAAGCCGTTGTGATCCCTCTATCTAATTGTTCTGACACCCATTCATGTCGGTTCAACATACCCTTTCAAACCCGAACTACATGGACATTGATCCTTGTCAAGGCATGGTATGTAGTAAGCCTCCATGAGGTTCATGCCCACCACCCACCTAGAACAAGGTCCTTATTTACGTCTGTTCACCGACACACACCCATATAAACTACGTGGCCTTTGATCCATGTCCTGGCATGGTACATAGGAATCCTCCCTGAGTTCAATCCCACCAACCATTGGACCTAACCGCCTCCGAGTCAGCGTTCCAGGCCCCCAACTCGAACTATGGGGTCTTTGATCCATGCTAAGGCATGGTACGTAAGAAGCCTCATCAGGGTCAATCCCATCATCAATCAGACCAAGGTCCACTTTTTTATCTGAACTACATGGTCTTTGATCCATGTCAAGGCATGGAATGTTGGAAGCCTCTCTGAGGTTCAAGCCCACCAATCATTGGTCCCGACCACATCCATGTCAGCGTACCAGGCCCCCAACTTGAACTACGGGGTCTTTGATCCATGCTAAGGCATGGTACGTTGGAAGCCTCACGAGTTTCAAGCCAATCAGTCATCAGACCAAGGTCCATCTTCACGTCGGTTCACCGGTGCCCACATGAACTATGGGGTCTTTGATCAATGCATGGAATTGTACGTAGGAAGCCTCACAAGGTTCAATCCCACCACCTGGTCATTCCGATCTCCTTCACATCGGCTCACCAACACCCGGGCAACCTAGAGTGTAAGGCCAACACATCCATATCCGAACTACGTGTACAGTGATTCCCTGCTATGGGGATACATACGGTGTCTATTCTAGGTTCAAGACCAAAACCATTGTCCATGCTGATTCTTACCCAGTCTGCCACATCCCGTTGAGATCATTCCACCTTATTCCCCTCCACAGCATTCAGGGAGCCCCCCACATGTTGGCCCCAATATCGGTGTTCCCTCCACGGGGTTCTTCAATCTGATCCACTCTAGCTAGTGTTCCGATCAGCCCAATCCGTCTCTGTTGGATGTTAAAAATGTTGCATACCCTGTGTTAAATACAGGAAGCTGAGTAAAACCTCGGATACATGCCTATGGAATATGATTCCCCATACTCAATATGGGATTCATTGGGATTACGCGCCCTTGAGAAGCCCTATAATAAGGGATGAAAGACAGACACACCTACTCCCCAGCGTCTAGACACACCATTGATGCCTCAAAATGACTACTCCCCCAACTGAAGGTTGCTGCCCTGACCAGATCCTTTGGAATGTACTGACAGAAGCAACATAATTAACTAGTGTCCAAGGAAACATGGCACTGGGAAGAGTTTCACGAACTACGTATTAAATCTATAAGGGAGACCCAGACTAGGAAATAAATTCTAAGGAGGAATCCACTGAATGAAAATCCAATATCCCATCATCCCATTTTGATCAAGGAAAATACCTTCTTTAATAAGGAGAGAATGTAGCCCACCTTTGTAAATTAGGAATGATGGTCAACAAATCAGCACCGACGTCCCCCAAACGTGACAGACGTGCGCGCCCCGCCAAAAGCGTCAGAAACAATAGAATGTGAAGTGTACCTTGTATAACATTATTATATTTATCCAAATCTAATATAGTGATGTCATAGGCCTTCCATTTTTCCTTTGGAATCTGTGGCTTCTGACACTGATTACCCTTGATAACTCTATGTTTAATGCAATTACATGCATAGTTTCTATACTGCATACAGTTGTATCATTGAACCATGGGTGGTTCTCCCATTTATTCCAAAATATTCACCATACTTCTCATTAATTTTGAAAACAATTGATAATTGTGTCCTTTCACACACTGAAGAATGGCCCCACCCAGCTGATGGAGTTTTGATGATGCAACATCCCATATTTTGGGCATGTGGGTCGTTGGGTTTTTTACCGACCTTTATCCTTAGATCCTTCAACTTGAAACTCTATCATTCATTTAATATCATCATATCCATGTCACCTTTCTCTAAACATCATCTCCCCTTTTAGATAAAATCAAAAAACATCATCATAATAGTAAAAGTATCAAATTTCAAGAGCATTTAGATGGTGTGGTTTTAAACCACTAAATAATCATTCAATTTTTCTATCATTGTTGATAACAAAGCCTGAAGCGTAACATTCAAGCCATGTGATAGTTGATTCATAGGTTGTGACCAATTCTACTTATTTTTTCTTGAGCTCAATGAATTATATCTCCATATTTGTATAAATAGTTCATATGAAATACTTATTAATATACAGGATCTTAAAGTCTTCCCATTTAATCTCTTCAATTTTGTCACTTGCCTTAGAGTTCTTAATCAAAGGCCACCATTCATCGACCTCTCTATCTAGTATATAAATGGATAATTTCATGTCCTATATCTTAGAATAGATAAGAAAAACAAATACTTTCACAATGGATTTGTCCCACTTTTCCTCAACTAGTGGATCCGAATCTCCAATAAACGTTAAAGGTCGTTGCTGCATCAAACACTCGATAGCTAGTTGGGTCCTCTTTGGTGAAGGAGTAACTTCCCCATTAATATGGTTATGGTTCATAAAATGAGATATTTGTGTAATAATCACCATGATGTTTTGAAATCCACCTCCCAAAACCTTGGGTATGTCGTTCGGGCAATCATTGAATTGGCCCTTTCATTATTTATTGGCTTGGCGTCTACTGGTTCCCACTATTTTCTAAAATAGAAATGGCCAGAACAAAACATAAGACGAAATTTAATGAATAAATTTTTCATTTGTACATTTAAATCTTAAATAATAAATTATTGAATTCTTATATAATGCTTCTTGTGTGCATATTTGTACTCAGTCTCATACTAGAGGTTTTATCTAGGGTTCACTAATGAAAATTATCAAATTAACTAAACCTTACCTATGATACCAACTATAGTGAACCTTCCTTTTTCATATATTAAAATTACATCATTATAAAGATAAACAATATAATTGGATTAAACCATGAGGATCCAATGGTTTAGTGTCATGAGAATACGAGGATTAAACATAGCATTGATAACATCAATCATAAACATTAATTTAATTATTATTATCTAGATTCTTATAGGAAAATGGCCTCTCCTTAGTACAAGTATACAAATAATAATATACATAAAAAAGGGGTGTGCTAAAATACTAGATAGATGATATATAAGAACAATATATCAAGGGATGAGCATAATCATAACATCCTCATCAATTTCACTGGAGAAATCATTAATAAATGACTTGAAATGTGGCAATGCATAAAAATGAATCGTCATGTATTAGTGGTCATCTACCACACCTAGTTATGAAAACAGATAGAATATTGTTCACATAATATTTCTCTTTAAATCATGAGTTTCATAACATTATTCAATTCATTATAGTGCTCTATAATTCTGGGAGCACCCATAACACTCAAACATTCATACTGCGCTATATAATTCAGCGTGCACCCGTCACATCATAAAATTTAAATTATCATTCATGCCAAATAGAACATATATCAATCATAAAAATTTAACATAATTTGTTTCATCTCATAAGAACAAATTCATTAAGTATGGGTTTCCAAAAGAGAGAGGGAATAACATACCTGATACAAGAACCATCAACCATGAGTGAGAAGTAAAAGTTCTGTTATTAAAAGAAGCCTTTTTTTGGGAAAACATTTTATTTGACATAAACTCCAGTGGAGAACATTTATAGTCAATAATATATAATATAATTATGAAAAAAATTATTTTTAAAGAGTAACCATACCAAATATGGAGTGAAAGAGGTAGAACCTGAGGAAATAATCTTGGGTCCAAGAATTTCCCCTTACATTGTATTCAAAGGCATTCTTCACATAATGTCTAATATGACCATATTAGATTAATTAATTAAAAATTCCATAACCCTTTATGCATTAATAAGTTTTACTAAGGTTTTATTATGTTCATATATGGGCTTTTGGGTGAGTTATATAGTTTAAATCCATTGTTATGGAATGATCATTGTTCATGGTTTTCTTGAACGGTTCACTTGTATTTATGAATGGAAGTTCATGTAAAACATGGATAAACAACCAAAACTGATGTTACATGTTATTAATTATATTACTATAGTTAAAATGATATTATAAGGAATAATTTTATATACCATGTAGATGAATCATTAGATAAAATTTAATAATTATCATTTGAGGTTAATTTGAGCTGTTTATAGACCACAAGGAAATTGTTTTGATTTATCATTTAGTAAAATGTAAAAACCATAGTTAAAAAATAAATTAAGATATAATAAAGAAAAAATAATCTGGTTCACCAATAAAAATGGTTTCATGACCCGGTCTGAAGGTGGTATGGAAATTCAAAATATGCCATTCTTGAAGGTGAAGAATTGACACCTCACAAACAATGTTTTCCTTTCTAAAAGAATAAAAGAATATGAGAAGGGCGTTGGATGATATAATATACCATTAGTATCATAAAATTCCATTATATTTATGATACTCAGGTTAACATACCACATGGATGAAGATAGTTGGGGGGAGAGTAATAAAATAACTTGAAATTCAATGGAAATTAAAGGAAAAGTTAGAAGGGAATTACCTATTGAGTTATCCTATTGAGATCCAAATCATGGAACCTTGGATAGGTCATTTTGTGATACCATAAGATCTTGGACGTGGGTGGGGGGCTAGGGAAGCTATTTGGGTTGATTTTATATAAGGATTGAAGCTTGAGAGGTGCGAGAAATGTGGGTGTGAAGGTGGTATTTATAGTGTAGGGGAGAGGGGTTTTCTCAATATTATATTCATTAATTTCTTATTTCTCCAAAGGACAAGTAATATTTACTATTACTTGACTATATATAGTAATATTATCATGTTAAGTCGAACCGTTTGTTCTTACATCAGTATAACATCACCCTTGACTCTATAATTCATTAATTTAACTTATTTTGTAATTTGATGTTTTTCACTATTCATAAAAATTCAAGAATGTAATAAAAATCCAAAAAATTTACTCCAACCCTTTTTTGAAATTTTGAATCCAATAATTATGTCCATTTTTCAAAAATAATTTGCTAAATACGAGTAATTTATTTCTTAAATAAAATAATTATTCATTCAAAAAATAACAGTTTTAAATCATTTATTTTCTTATTCCAAGATATAGGTACATCATACATTCACTAATATCATTTATCTTTAATATCCTAGAAATGTTTGCTATTCATTTTTCTATGCCACTATCCATAAGGGTAGCATTACTATTCATATGGGTTTGTTACTATTCACCATAAAATATGTTTGTTCTATAAGACTTCAATCATCACCCTGAAAAAAACTGTGTATGTCAGAATTTTGAAATTCAAAACATAGAAGTAGGGAAAGTTATGTTTGATGGAAATATAGTATTTAGAATCATGATATGTCATTGTGATTCCCAAATTTATTATAATAAAATGCATAATTATAAGAATGTAATTCCATTGATACAAATTTGGGTCGTTATAGATTGGTTGGATAAGATTGACCACATCTACGACTTCCTGGAGACACCTGAGAATATCAAGCTGAAGTGTGCAAAATTCTGCCTCATGGAATCTACTAAGGGATGGTGGGATTCTTGGATCTAAGAAGATAGACACATGTACTATGATTGGATGAGTAAGAAATCATGTTCCCCTAGTAGTTTTACCCATAGTTCCATATTTTTTAAAAGACTTTGGAGTTCATGTCCTTGAAATAAAGAGAGTGTTCAATGTCAGCATACACCAATTAGTTTTCTGAGCTTGATTATTTTTCTTCAGAAATAGTGAAGAATGACCAGATGAAGGATCAAAAGTAACTATTGGGTTTACGACAGGATACCAGATCCCATATATTTATATTGAGAATTTATACCTATATAGAGATAGTTGAAAGTTCTATGATAGAATATATGGATATTCATAAAAATACTAAATTTTTGTCCCCATACCATCCATCTAGTGGTAGTTTTAATAGTGTTAATGGGAGGAAAATGAAGTTGAAGGATCATCACAGATGTTGTGGATGTGGGTCTCAGTAGGGAGCCTCATCTACACCGTTTATTATAGCTATAAGTTTTCCTATGACATTCTATCATTGTGGAAATGTTTTGAAAACTAGAATTATTTGTCTTATGCTCGTGAAGAAGAGCAACAGTTTGGGACATGTTGGTCATTTATAATTCTTCTATGAGGATATGACTACACCTCATTAAACTGAGGGATCATCGGCTCAAATGGCTACTGTGGTGAAGTCAAATGCTTCAATGACTACCAGGCTCCAACCACATGCCTAAGGAGTGAATCAATTTCACATAGTAGATGAGTGTCCCTAAAAAGTTAACGTAGGCCTGGATATAGTTATAGGTACTATAATTATATCACATTCCATTGAAATTTCATTATTTTACACTAATTCCTCCCACTCTTTTATATGTACATGTTTTGTTTATATTCTAAACATACAAAAAAATATTCCTTTTTTAATAGAGTTAATGACACCTCTTTGTCAGAGAAGAGAAAAAGGGTTGTGATTTTCTTTTTTTTTCATTATCAACAGTTGATATAGAGTTGGTATGTGATTATCACGTTCCTGGTCAATATCTATTTTAATTCATCATCGAGATGGATTGGATTATCATTCACCGGGATAAGAATGATGATTATTATCAACATGTTTCATTTTGTTTCTACTAATGTGACATTTTGTGTGTTATAAGGGGAGTGGTGTTGGAACCAGGTTCTTCAAAGCATGATTTGGTGTATGGTTTGTGTTTGTTGTCAATCCTCAGTGGAAGTTCAGGGTGTGAACCAACAAAGCGATCATACCGTTCAGGAAGAAAACAGTAGTGAAGGTGGCGCTGTTTCCCAGTGTTTGCCAAATTTTTGGGCCTGAAAATCCGTAAATAAAGTAAAGTGTTTTTGGCAAAGATACTTGCGCGCCGAGCTCTTGGAGGATGAAAGACTTGCGCGCCATATGTTTTTGAGGATCAGAACATCATAATTTGGCTAAGGAAAGAAGGTCGCGCAAGTGTTGGTTGGGTCGCGCAAGTGACTTGCGCGACAGAGGATCTGGAGACAGGACTTGCGCGCCGTCGAGGGACTTGCGCGCCGCCGCGCAGGGGGTCCAGTTTGCCTATAAATACTGGACCACCCCTCCTCATTTCTAACGGAGTTCAAGGTCGAGAGATTGTTCGAGCTCTCGTCGCGCAGGTGGTTGAGTCGCGCAGGTGGTTGTTTTGTCGCGCAAGTAGAGCTTGCGCGCCGGTGTTTGGCTGTTCTCCCAAGGCAGTTTGGAAGAGAAAAAAAGTGGATCGCGAAAGTATTTAGTTCAAGAAGGCAGTGTCGCGCAGGTGCTTCAGTGACACTTGCGCGCCATTTTATTCTTGCGCGCCTGAGACTTGCGCGCCGCCGGGAGACTTGCGCGCCGGGCTTGAAAAGGAGACCTAGACACTATTGAAGCACGCCTGCCTTGATGGAGCTGCACGAAAGCCGATAAACTACTCGGTTCATTCGAGGAAAAGTGATATTCTTCTTCTGGTGAGAATCGGACTTCAATAGAGCATCTACATTCAACAAAGGATGCACTCTTATGCAAATGAAGAAGAGACCTACACGTCTATAAACTGAGTGGGACTTCACCAACGGCAGTGAGCCAGGGGGAGTCAACGGGAGTGACCCGAGGGATGCAGTGAGTTATCCCTGAACTATTGTAAAGGCAGTGAGCCTGGGACAGAGTGTCTGTACCCGAACTTTTGTATCCGCAGCTAGTGAATCATAGTGGATTTAGGTACGACCGGCAACCTGTCGGCGTATGCTCCTTGGACGTAGCCCTTAGTGGTGAACCAAGTAAAAATGACTGTGTCTTCTGTGTTCATGTGAATGTTTTCATTTTGATCGTAATCATCATACAGGTTCAACAAGTTCCTACCAACGTGGGAACAAGATCCAACAAATTAAAAGAAAAAGTGGTCACCCTGATTCACCCCTCCCCTCTCAGGGTGTCCCGGGGTCCTTCAAGTGGTATCAAAGGGTAAAGGTTGCTGGCGTTGAATCTGACCTTCTTCGTCATGGAAAACGCGATCAATGTCAGGGGAGTCCCTTACTTCGATGGAAGCAATTTCCAGATCTGGAAGAACAGAATGAGATCTCATCTAAGATCTCTTGGAATGGATGTTCTTTTTTCTACTGTGCAAGGAATACATGTCACTGATCCAACAGGTCTGGCTATGACTGAAACAGACAGGAAACTTCTTGATGCAGATGCCAAAGCACAGAATGCTCTCACTGCTGCCCTTTCTGATCAGATTTACCTGAAGGTGATGAATTGCACCTCAGCAAAATCTATGTGGGATAAACTTGAGAATATTTATGAAGGTGATAGCAAAGTAAAGGAGGCGAAACTACAAGTGCTACACAATCGGTTTGATGATCTGAAGATGCATCCAGACGAGAATGCAGACTCTTTCTTCAATCGAATTACTGAAGTGGTTGGAGCAATTCGGGGTCTAGGCGAAGAAATCAAAGACATTGATATTGTAAAGAAAATATTAATAAGACTTCCACCTCTGTATAATGAGAAGGTGTCAGCTCTTGAGGAAAGAGATCTTTCCAAACTTTCTCTAGATGACTTACTGAGCAGTTTGGTAGCATATGAAATGAGAGTCAAACCAGAAGATGCTACGACTCGGGTGAGCAAGGAAATGGCATTCAAGGCCATGGATAAATTGAAAATCTCAAAGGATAGTAGCGGTGATGATGACGAAGAGAAAGAAATTCTTTCTCTCATTGCAAAGAAGTTCCAGAAGGGGAAAGGGAAATTCAAAGGGAAGTTACCTCTCGCATGCTTCCGTTGTGGAAAAGTTGGGCATATTGCCTCTCAGTGCTTGAAGAATATCAATGATGATGACAGTGAAGATGAAAACTTCAAGAAGCCTCAAAGAAGGTTCTTCAAAAAGGGAGACTTCAAATCTGGTAAGAAAATGCAAAGGAAGAGTTTTGTCTGTGAAGAGGAAGAAGATGACAATGAATTCTGTGATGAAGAATAACCAGAATTCAAAACTGGGAACCATGCTTCTATGATGGCCACTGTTGAAAAGTCAGAAGATACTGATGGTGAAAAACAACTGAGAACTTGTGTAGATCCTGAGGTGCAACTTAAGGATGCAGTTAGTAAGCTTAAGATTAAATGTAAGAGCTGCAATAAGTGGAAATCAATTGTAGAAGAATCAACTGAATATGTTGATCAACTTGAAGCTGAAATTGAACGACTGGAAGAATTTGTGAAGGTACAGTCTAAAATAATTGAAAGCAATGATGATGCAGTTGATCTGAAGATGAGAATTGAAGAGCAAGCAAAGGTCATCAATGACCTCACATCCAGACTGGATGAAAAATCCAAGACTGTTGAGGGTCTTGAGGAGGAAGTAGTTACTCTGAGGAGTAAAATGGAGACAGAATCAGTTCCAAAAGAATCGAGGAAGAAAATACAGTTCGGAAGATTCTCAGATGCAGAATTACTTGCAAGATCCAAGTGTGGTTCAGATGGGGTTGGAAAAGTCTTGAGTGATCAAAGACCTGCTTGCATGGGAAAGAGTGGAATTGGCTGTGAGGCTGAGTCATCAACTGCTGGAAGTGCAAAGATCCAAAAGAAAGATAAGATGAAAGTTGAACATGTTGAAATGTTACCTAGAGTGCTGAAAAAGGAACCCTCAATCCAAACTAAAAGGAGACCTGAAAATTATCCTCAAACTTTCAAAAATGGCAGACAGTCTTACTATTCTCCCAAGGAAGAAGCTATAAGGAAAAATTCAAGTGAGAAGACATTTCTTCTCATGAAGTGTCAGTTCTGTGGCTATCTGGGCCATACCATGTCCTATTGTGAAGAGGCAAGAAGCTATCTGAATGGAGAAGATATAGATGCTCAACAAAGGAGAACAATTTCATATCCTAATTCTTATAGAAGAAATAATTTCTATGGATATTGTTTTCATTGTTCTAACTTTGGTCATAAGGCCATTAATTGCAGGCAGAGAAGGGACATTGACACCTCATACAGAAGTTCCAGACATGTCAAGTCTCGTCAGCAAGACGATGTTTCTCTTTCAAACAGGTTCTCACCTCTTAAAGAAGACTTTGACTATGAAGAACCTGGGTTTGCGGAAGAGATAGTTGAAAGGCCATCAGTTCTATATACTCAATCTAATGTCTCATGGAAGGAAAGGAGGAAGATTGAGAAATCAAACCTTGCAGAGGTAGCTCTCAAAGCTACAAAGAACAATAGTACCTGGATTCTAGATAGCGGTTGCTCATCTCATATGACAGGTAATGCCGGTCTACTAACAAATATCATAAAGAATGTTGATGGTACAGTAAGATTTGGTAATGATGGGGCTCTGAAAATCAAAGGGATTAGAAGTACCAAATTATCTAATGGAGAACTAAAGAAGACTGAAGTCCTTTACGTAGATGGCCTACGTCATAATCTCCTCAGCGTGAGTCAACTCTGTGACTCAGGACTTGTTGTTACTTTTAATCAGAAAGGCTGCACTATCAAGGGAAAAACTGCAATTCTCTCATGAAGGGATGCAGAACAGAAGGAAACTTGTATCAGGTTGATAGTGAAGAGAATGTATGTTACATGACTGTTGAAGAAGAAAACAATCTGTGGCATCGGAGATTGGGACACATCAATCCAAAAGACATGGAGAAAATATCAAAATTTAGAATTGTCATGGACATTCCCAACCTGAAGCGTGAGCGTGAAAAATCCTGTGATGCTTGTATTCGTGGGAAGTTGGTCTGCAGTTCATATCGGCCAAAGAAGAAAAAGGCATCTCACCTTCTTGATCTGATTCATACAGATGTTTGTGGTCCAATAAATGTTGCCGGAACTCATGGAGAAAGGTACTTTGTCCTTTTCATAGATGATTACAGTCGAATGGCATGTGTGATGGTCATTCATCGGAAACGACAGGTCCTTGACTGCATGAAAACATATCGGCGAATCGCCGAGAATGATACTGGACGAACAATAAAAGTGTTGCGATCTGACAATGGAGGAGAATACACGTCCATTGAATTTGAAAATTATCTGGAGAAGCATGGGATACAACATGAGGTAGCTGCTGTGAGAACTCCACAACAAAATGGAGTTGTTGAACGAAGGAATCGACAGGTGAACAACATGGCACGAACTATGCTGATTGAGAGTCGTATTCCACGACATTACTGGAAAGAGGCTGTTCAAGCTGCAGTGTACATTCAGAATCGAACAGGACTTTATATGGGTGAGACGAAGACACCATATGAATTGTGGCATGGACGGAAGCCTTCTCTAAAATACTTTCGTGTTTTTGGAAGTAAGTGCTTCATTAGGAACAAAGAAGGAAATCAGGGAAAATATGGTGACAACGCAGATGAAGGAATCTTCCTCGGTTACTCAATGAACAGCAAAGCCTACAAATGTTTCAACAATCGTTTGGGAAGGATTGTGGAAAGCAATGATGTTAAGATAATTGAAGAGAAAACCACAAATGCTTCACGGACGTCATATGCTGATGTGATAGAAAGTCATGAAGAATGTGGACATGAAGAAACTACAAATGCAGAAATAGAGGAAGCTGTTCAAAACACTCATCAATCACATAATGATGTTGACTCAGAAGAAGAATCTGAAGAAGAAACTATGGCTGAAGAGAATACTACTGAACCTCGCAGGAGAAATCGAAGAGCTAAGATTGATCCATCCAACATAATTGGGGATAGGAGTGCACCCACACAAACCAGAAGGATGAGGAATACCACGCAATCTGCATTTCTATCAGTTGTAGAGCCATCCTCATTCGAAGAAGCTGCAAAAGATGAATCTTGGGTGAAAGCCATGAATGATGAATTAGATCAGATTGATAAGAATCAGACATGGGATCTTGTCCAGAGACCTGAAGGTCACAATGTGATTGGTACCAAATGGATTTTCAAAAATAAGTTTGATGAGCATGGAAGTGTTATCAGAAACAAGGCACGACTGGTATGTAAAGGATACTCCCAGATTGAAGGTATTGATGTTGAAGAAACCTTTGCTCCAGTTGCTAGACTGGAATCAATCAGGCTTTTCCTTGCCATGGCACTCCAAAGAGGATATAAAGTATATCAAATGGATGTTAAGACAGCATTCTTGAATGGTGTACTCGAAGAAGAAGTCTACATTGAACAACCGGTGGGGTTTGTCTTGGGTACCGATGAAACAAAGGTCTGCAAACTAAAGAAAGCTCTATATGGTTTGAAGCAGGCACCACGGGCATGGTACTCACGGCTAGATTCATATCTCAAGAAGTTGGAATTCAAAAGAGGAGGAGTTGATCACAATCTCTATGTGAAGAATTCTCCAAAAGATCAGTTCATGGTTCTTGTCTACGTTGATGATATCATTTTTGGTGGCAGCAGGCAGAAATCAGTGGATGAATTTTCCAACCACATGAAATCAGAATTTGAAATGTCTATGATTGGGGAGCTCACATATTTCTTGGGGTTGCAAGTAATTCAGAAGGAGGAATACACTTTCATTTCTCAGGAAAAATATGCAAGAGAGTTGCTGAAGAAGTACAATATGCAAGACTCCAAACCAATGTCAACTCCGATTCCTGTTGGAACTAAACTTGGAAAGCATGAGGATGGGAACTCTGTTGATCCCACCATGTACAGGAGGATCATTGGAAGCCTACTGTATCTGATAGCGACAAGGCCAGATATTGTCTTTGCAACATGCCTTGCGGCCCGCTTTCAGAGTAATCCAAAGGAGGAACATATGTCAGCAGTAAAAAGAATCATGAGGTATATTCAAGGCACACATAACTTCGGGTTATTTTTTGCTGCAGGCAGGGATAGTGAATTATCAGCGTTTTCTGATGCTGACTGGGCTGGGGATGTAGTAGACAGAAAGTCCACTAGTGGTGGAGCTTTCTATATTGGGCATAAATGTGTTGGCTGGTTGAGCAAGAAGCAAGAAAGTACTTCTCTTAGTACTGCTGAAGCTGAATATATCTCCGCCACAAAAGCATGCACTCAACTTCTTTGGATGAAGTAGCAGCTAACAGATATTGGTGATAAGGTGCAGCAACAAATGGTGATTTATTGTGATAACAAAAGTGCAATTGATCTTACGAAGAATCCGGTTCAGCATTCTCGTACAAAACATATTGAAATACGGTATCATTTTATCAAAGAAAAGGTTGAACAAGGCGTGATTAAAATGGATCATGTTGGAACTAATGAGCAAGTGGCTGATATCCTAACCAAGCCATTGTCCGCGACTGTGTTCGAGAAGCATCGGTTGAACCTCGGTGTTCGACCACCTCCTACTGCATAAGGAGGCTCCGGAAGTCCCCTCTCCCCGTTTGTTTTAACTGTTTTTATCTGTTTATGGCTGTGATGCAGGTTTATGGGGGAGATACTATCCAGGGGGAGTATGGATTGAGCTGAACGTTGAACAAACTTTTCGGTCTTTGGTTTTATTGTCAATGGGGGAGAAAGGAATAAATTCAAGGCAAGAAATTCTTCTGTGATGAGAAGTGTAAGCTTGTGATGAGAAGTTTAATAAGGATAACATCGGGATGGAGAATTTCGTGTACGATTTCAACACACTAAGACCCAATTCAAGCTTTCTCTCTTGTTTTCTACACCGAGCATTGCTCACGTAGACTTAGAGTGTTAGCTGAGTTGATTCTTGCATTTTGGATTTGCTCATGGTTGGAGATCTTTTGAATTTATTCTGATTGCCAACAAACCCAAAGGGGGAGATTGTTGGAACCAGGTTCTTCAAAGCATGATTTGGTGTATGGTTTGTGTTTGTTGTCAATCCTCAGTGGAAGTTCAGGGTGTGAACCAACAAAGCGATCATACCGTTCAGGAAGAAAACAGTAGTGAAGGTGGCGCTGTTTCCCAGTGTTTGCCAAATTTTTGGGCCTGAAAATCCGTAAATAAAGTAAAGTGTTTTTGGCAAAGATACTTGCGCGCCGAGCTCTTGGAGGATGAAAGACTTGCGCGCCATATGTTTTTGAGGATCAGAACATCATAATTTGGCTAAGGAAAGAAGGTCGCGCAAGTGTTGGTTGGGTCGCGCAAGTGACTTGCGCGACAGAGGATCTGGAGACAGGACTTGCGCGCCGTCGAGGGACTTGCGCGCCGCCGCGCAGGGGGTCCAGTTTGCCTATAAATACTGGACCACCCCTCCTCATTTCTAACGGAGTTCAAGGTCGAGAGATTGTTCGA
The DNA here is from genome assembly GCA_963277665.1 of Viscum album. NCBI lineage: Eukaryota > Viridiplantae > Streptophyta > Magnoliopsida > Santalales > Viscaceae > Viscum > Viscum album. Next base: position 1,922,052,462 of record OY728119.1, read on the forward strand.
GCTCTCGTCGCGCAGGTGGTTGAGTCGCGCAGGTGGTTGTTTTGTCGCGCAAGTAGAGCTTGCGCGCCGGTGTTTGGCTGTTCTCCCAAGGCAGTTTGGAAGAGAAAGGAAGTGGATCGCGCAAGTATTTAGTTCAAGAAGGCAGTGTCGTGCAGGTGCTTCAGTGACACTTGCGCGCCATTTTAGTCTTGCGCGCCTGAGACTTGCGCGCCGCCGGGAGACTTGCGCGCCGGGCTTGAAAAGGAGACCTAGACACTATTGAAGCACGCCTGCCTTGCTGGAGCTGCACGAAAGCCGATAAACTACTCGGTTCATTCGAGGAAAAGTGATATTCTTCTTCTGGTGAGAATCGGACTTCAATAGAGCATCTACATTCAACAAAGGATGCACTCTTATGCAAATGAAGAAGAGACCTACACGTCTATAAACTGAGTGGGACTTCACCAACGGCAGTGAGCCAGGGGGAGTCAACGGGAGTGACCCGAGGGATGCAGTGAGTTATCCCTGAACTATTATAAAGGCAGTGAGCCTGGGACAGAGTGTCTGTACCCGAACTTTTGTATCCGCAGCTAGTGAATCATAGTGGATTTAGGTACGACCGGCAACCTGTCGGCGTATGCTCCTTGGACGTAGCCCTTAGTGGTGAACCAAGTAAAAATGACTGTGTCTTCTGTGTGCATGTGAATGTTTTCATTTTGATCGTAATCATCATACAGGTTCAACAAGTTCCTACCAACGTGGGAACAAGATCCAACAAATTAAAAGAAAAAGTGGTCACCCTGATTCACCCCTCCCCTCTCAGGGTGTCCCGGGGTCCTTCAAGTGGGACCTGATGTCTGTGCATGAATGACCTTCCCAACCAGAACTCAGGAGTTTTTTTCTTCCATTTCCAGTTATACATGTAAAATCTATTATATTAGTGATATTCTCATTGTCATTTAGAAATAATATGACATTTTCCTATAAGACTTATCTAGTATTTCTATAGATTAATTTGTAGATTATGAGTTAACTAGTTCTTTGTATGCATCTAATATTGATTCATTCATATCAAATTGAACAGGATGAAAATAATTAGATCAAGATATAGTTGGAAGACTTATTGGAAAAAGGATTTGTTCTACCTTTTATTTCACCTTGGGAAGTCCCAATATAGTTTTCCAAGAAAGAAGATGGTTAAATTTGATTATGTTTGGACTATCATAAGTTTAACAGAGTAATAGATAAGAATAAATATAATTTTTTCTCATGAGGATGATTTGATTGATTAGTTAAAGGTAGAAAATTGGTTTTTAAAGATGGATATTTGGCTGAGATATCATCATCTCAGAGTTCTTGAGTCTGATATGCCGATGACGACATTTAGGAGTATGAATGTTTATTATGAATATATTTTGAATCCTTTTTTTGACTAATGAACCTTTAATTTTTATGGCTTTGATGAATTATTTATTTTTATGTCTTTGATGAATCATTTAATCTATAAATATCTTAACACTTTCCTAGATGTTTCCATAGATGATATTATGGTTTATTAGGAATCCGAGAATGGGTATGAGAACCATCTATGTTTGGTCCAAGAAATTTTTAGAAGTCAAATTTGGTATGGAATTATTTTGAAGTATAGTATATAGTTTAGAGTAGTAAATTTATTAGGGAACTATATTTTTGAACATGGATTATCTTTTGATTTTGAGAAGATGTAGGTAGTATTTTTTTAGAAGGAACCACTTAATTTCATTGCGATAGTGAACATCCTTGGTCATACTGGATACTGCTGATGGTTTGTTAATGATTTCTCTATTTTAGTGTCACCTTTGACTACTATTACCAGCATAGTGGTGAAATACACATTATATGATGGGTTTTATTATTCATTCCATGAACTGAAACAAATTTTGACATCGGATCCTATCATGATATTACCCGATCTTAGTATGGTGTATGAGGTGTTTTGTGGTGATTCCGGAGCTATTTTGTAATGCATGCTTATGAAATATTACTGTATGGTTACTTAAAGATCTCGTTAGCATAGAACTCATGAAAACAAACAATTTCACAACATAAAGCTCACTGAAATTTGGCGTGCACTAAAATGTTGGCAGACATATATTTTTTTGGGAGAGGATCATGGAATTCTATGACCATAAGAGTTTGAGTTATATATTTTCTTAGAAATATTTTAAATTTAGATTTAGAATATGGGTAAAATAATTCTTGTAATTTTAATTAGATATCATCTACATAATAGGGTAGGGTAATGACATTAAAAACACTCTTAGTATGAAAATACAGTCGCATACTATTCTGGAATCGATGGAGGAGTGCAACCTAATGGGCGTGTTCACTCAGTTTCACTTGGATGCCAAGGAGGATGTATCAGGTATGGATCTTACCGATGTTCAATTATAATCACAACTCACAGAGCCTATTTTTCAGATTCAGTGTTAATATGATGAGTGTATTTAGGTTTGAAAAAGCCTCCATGAAGGGGATATCATTTCTAGTTGGATTTTCTCTTTAGATGGTACACTCCACTTTGAGAATTAGGTTGTCATCCCAACATCTATGAGGAGTTTCGTCATGTTTAATTGTAACAACCCTTCATAGATCATTCAGGTAGGCACAATGAAGATGTATTATGAAATGATATGATGATTGTGTATACCAGGTATGAATCATGACATTGTAGATTATGAGTTCCGTTTTTAAACGTGCCAGCAGATAATGGAAATGCAATTGAAACCCTCCAGTTTTCTTCTCCTAATCATTTTATTTTGATCTGGATGGCGGATGTGGTATCCATGGAATTTATTTTTTGAATTACCATTAAATCACTAATGGATTAATGAAATATTGGTAGTTTTTGATCAGTTTAAGAATTATAATCATATCATTACATTCGTGTATACCACTATAGTTGAAGATTTGTGAATTCTATATATCATGAGATTTTGAGGATACATGTAATACCTTCTTCAGTTGAATTTTGAGAGAGGTCCTAGGTTTACCAGGAGTCTCTGGAGGAGTCTCCATGATGTTATGGAAACTCAGGTCATGTTGAGAAAAACATACCGTCCACATTCAGATTGTTAGACTGAGTGAGTAAGTTAGAACCTAGAGGATATGCTTCATGCCTATGTCTTAGATATCAGTGGATCATGGGATAGGCATCTGCTACTGGTTTATATTTTTATAAGAATAATTTTCTATCTTCAATCAGAATGCCTCTCTTTTAGATGTTGTATTATCACCTATGTAGATCACCTCATTATTGGGATGAGTTGGGTGATGTTGATATCGTTAAACAGTGTTTGGTTCAAGAGATATTGGCTAAGATTCAAGATGTGCATCGATATCTATCTACATCCCAAATTCAACAAAAATCAAATGCCGATTGAAAAATTAATCATACATATTTTTCCATTGGTGATAGTGTTTTCTTAAATATCTTTCCTCTATTGGGTCATTATCACATGGAAAAAAAATTGTTGAATCCAAGATATGTTGTACCATTTGAGGTCACTAAGTGGCTCAAACAATTTTCATATCAGTTAGAATTGTAGGTTTAGATCATAGATAGTACTGATGTTATAAATATGTCTCATCTCAAGATGTAACATCTTGATCTAGAATACATTCTGTGTTTGGATGAAATTGAGTTAGATAAAGTAGTTTTTGTTTTTCATAAATGCTTTGGGATCACTAAATCTTAATTGAATTTATTGAATGTAATTTTTATTCCATTGGTCTTTATATTATAGAAACACAGCTGAAATTATAATGAGACATTGAAATTCTATTCATTACTGTGGGAGTAGAGGCCTCATATTTTTCAATTGATTACATCATCCATATGAATTCCTGGGTATATAAATTTTTATTGTTGGTATTTTGTAATAAATCTTTATAGTTATTCTATGTATGTATTTATCCTCATCTAGGTTTTCCTTTTTTTTATTGTATTGTACTTATAATGAATTGGGTGGATACCTATAATGGTGATGTCTTAGATTTATTGGAATCACAACATTAACTAGTTTTTTTCGTAGGCTGAAGACGAATTTCAATCCATTTATGTAGGTTACATGACCTGTAATGGTTTTTGGGTGTTAGTTGTGAAAGTTATTCATGATTTTAAAGGCTACATGATGTTATGAATGGTAACACATCGTTTGAAATTTTATGATCATATTTTTATATGAGGTTACCAAATTTTTGGCGTACATAAACACTCTGTATTTTAATATGTGTAAATTAATTAAACATCATGTAATTCCCCATGAAAAATAGTTTTAGGGAACCATTTAGGTTTTGGGTTCCCATTTGACTACCTATTCCACTTTTCTCTCGAACCAAAGTTCATTTTCAGTGATTTTGGGAGACATCGTTCCCTTCTGATCAGTACATTCATAATTTTAACTCTGTTTTAGTTACGGTGTGTCTCTATATGTGAGTGATCCTTCCACTTCTTCATTTACAATGATTTCGATGACACCCTTGAGTTTTGTTATCTAATTCGTTGTTCTGAATTGGTGTTTCTTCACATCTTCTTCTACATTTATGGTGTGATATTGTTTTGGAGGTCATTCATTTTTTGGTTTTGGTAAGACGGGTGTTAATTCTTGAGGTATCTGGGATTCACCATATTTTCCATCCCCTTGTTTTATAAATTGAAAAAATCACGATATGTGGATTAGATTTTATGACCTTCTTTGATGTTGTTGGGTATTAAACGTGGCTAGATCCCATTCTGGCCATGTTCAACCTTTGTTTTGGGTAGGTGGTTTTCATATCTATCCATGTTTAACAAAAGAGATTGTTCCATATTTATAAATTTATTTATTAATAAATTGGACTGAAATTGGAATGATTTATGGTGTGGGTGGTAATATAATTATCAAAAAAGTTTGTTCTCCTTGGATTTTGATAAATGGAAAGAAAATGGGTATTTTCAAAGCACATAATGGTTTGTGAAAAAAGGAAGTGGTTATGGTTACCATATTATATATTTTATTTAATAAATGGTTTTGAATGGCTTTTCAAAACATTGATATGATTGTGAAAATGAGCCCATGGGTTACCTTGTGTATTAGGTGGATGGTTTTTCCTAAGGCCACCATTCTATTTTTGGTTTCAAATTATAGGTGTTACTCTTGTCCAAGAGTGTAAATTATTGATACTCGGTACATATTTGATAATGTGGTTTCACACATTGGGGTTTCTCCCTTTTCCTAGATTGTTCATAATTAACTGAAGGTACTATAGTGAACTGTTCATTGATTTTTTTTGGAATGGGTAGTCTCCTTCCCAAACAATTTTATTCCTTGGTGTTGTGATTACTATGCATATAATGATTCTTTTTAATAAATGGTATTGTAATTTTTTTTCCTCAATATGGATTTTTATTCTTGTGAAAGATGATATACAAAAATTTCAGTGAAATTAATGTACCTTCTTTTTTTATAACTGTGATAAAGTGGAAATGTTTACTATGATTTCATTAAAACTTATTTACTAATTATCCTTCCATGTTTTATTTAAATTGCATAAAATAATTTCTATACAAATACTTATTATGGAAAAAAAAGGTTGGATCCTATTTAGATTGCTTTCTCACACCATGAACGCCTCTTAGGTGATGTATTGACCAATGCATGTCTTCTAATGCATGGAAGTGTAAGGCCCCACAATTAAGTGGTGAGGTTCTATGTCTATTGAGTTGGAAAGATGATGGTGAGACAGTGGGGATTCCATTTTCCATCACCTATAGTAGGTTTTTGGTTTTGGTGTATTATAGTTGGACTTATCCCTTGGAGTTTTTTTGTTAATTGTACAATTGTTTGTCACTGTTGACATTCTTACAGTTATGGAAAATATTTTTTGGATTTCAATTTTTCCCTCTTGTTTTGTGTATATATATTCCATGTGTTCTTTTAGGTTGGGAGAAATCATTCCTATGTGTTATTTTTTCAATTCTTGGGTGCTTGTCTCCAGCCAATGGGGATCAAAAACACCCTTTGGGTATGCAAAAAACTAGGTTGGGTGCCATGTTTGAGGGAAACCCAGGTCGGTTCATTACACCCCCTTAACTCATATACTACCAATAATACATAATAATGAAGGGGATAATGGATTTTTACTACAAAAAACCTCCACCACACAAAAATAAACATATTTGTATCATTTTATTCCTTTGTTGTTATATTTACTCAATTTTACCCTTTTAGTTTATACCATAGTAACTCGTATCTTTTTATATACCATTTTAATTTATACATAAAAAATATAATTTAAATGAGTTTTATTAGATAATATATTCACATTGATTCTAAATATGAAATCCAATTAATTAAATAATAATAATATATGCGTGTTATATTAATTTTAATAAAAACATACAAAATCAAAAAATGCCAATTTTATCCATAATCACATTAATTAATTCATATTATTTTTACTAACAAATATGTTAAAAAATTATGGTATCCTTATTAGATAAAATAATTTTTTAACATGAATATGGAATCCATTTTTCCAAATTCTATTCAAAAGAAGCGGGATAATTTAATTTATAAGTATTCATGCAGATGTGATTAGAATTTGTGGTTTTTAAAGTAAAAATAATGAATCTTTTACAAAGATTGTTTTTCCATTTTAATAAGGAATTGGTAGTAATGATAAAAAGTAGATTAATATATGAATAATTATACTAATTTGACTTTAAAATAATGTTAAAATATAATTTACCTTGAAAAAAAAATAGATGAAAATTTAGCATTCAATTAAAATGTAGTGTTTTCTCTATTCCTCAGAAAATAAAAAATCTCAGAAAAAAATAAAATTAATAAAACATAATTATGAAATTTAGATTTTAAATATAAATTCTATCTTCTAATATTTATTTACTTGAAGTTTAAAAAAATTATCATTATTCACATAAAAAAGTCATAAAACCGAGTTTTTTCTGAAATTTGTGTTCATGAAATAAATAAAGACATTTCTGAATATTTTATATTTTATTATAAATATGATTTATTTATATAAAAAATTACAATTATTATTTACAAATTATTTATTAATTTTCATATTTCTATTTTTAAAAACTAGGTTATGACTATCAGGTTTAATTAACTATATTAGTAATATATTATTGTTTTTTGAATCTCTATGTTCTATGTAACGTAATCTATCACTGTTTTGCCTATGGAGAAAACCGAACATGGTGTTGTGTGTATAATAATATTGAGAGAGTGACACATTAAAAACAATCCATAAAAAAATTTAGTTAATTTCATATAATTAAATTTATAAAAACTCAGATTGTTACTGATATGATGGAATCATGTATTAAGATAATTGACTATGAAAGTGGTGGAAGTGATCCATGACTATGAAAATGATTTTCCATTCCTATGCCAATGATAGAAAATTATTTCTTATAAAAATATTATGCTCTCATAACTCCTATTCATTGATAACTTTTCAATTCATGTCTTAGGAAATACCAATCGTTATTCTCCGACACCTGAATATGATATATGATATGGTATATATGTTTTTAAAATGTTATACTCATATCCCATACTGTTGTGATCATGTTATACATAATTGATCATTAATATCTCCCTTGTTTACCCTTATTAATCATTTGACCTCACCCATTGGTATATTTCCATTTCCCATGTTATGAATAGTGTTTTAAACTATTATTTGTCTTAAAATGATATTAAATATGATGTACTTAATTAGAAATGATATAAATTTTTTATCAGCAAGTTGTTAAAATATACATGTTTAAAAAAACATATACAATTTTGTAGAGGATCATTATGTTATGTACTGAATATCCATCTATTAAGATTTAATATTTATTTTGGAAATGTATGGTTCAATACAATATATCCCAATACCTCCCAAATATTCAGCGAATTGAAATGAGTGAACATAAATTTCCTGATATGACCTATCTAGAGTCTTATTTTGGATATATCCAATAAAAAACTAATTTCATTATTATCTATAAAGAAACCACATTCAATTCCTTACTAAAATTTCATAGGATACACCTATATGAATTCCTCCATTGATAATATCACTATTTACTCTAATACACCATCATTGGTAGAATAATAGTGCTCCACGGTGATATTTCACCCTTTAACTCATATGAAACCCACTACCCAAACATTGGCTATTACAGTGTGAAAGGAAATTAGGCCCATGTATAATGAGTTGAGGTTGTTAATGGTCCCAATAAATTAGTATCCACCATGGTGCATACCATGAGTCACTTTAAGTGCATATTTATAATATGTATGCATTATCTGGAAGAATTAACTTCATACCATGGACACCACTTCATTATTATATAGAAAAATGTTGAAACTCTAACCATAAAATTCACATATAAAGGATAAGATAACATAGTACTCGGAAATACCTGAACCATTGCACATATTACATTTATCACAATGTCTATGCATTCATACCTCACTCAGTTATACTAGAGATCATCGACAAATAATTGGTTTTCTGTGTGCTAGTTGATAAAATTATGGATCTAATTACAATAAAAAAATAGGTTTCTATTGGGGGGGTGTACAATGCTTTTTAATTTTGTTTTATCTTATGTCTCAATGATATAGATTTTTTTATCAACATACAAATGGTAGTTTTTAGAAACATTTAAAATATTATTGAAGGTTTCATATGGGATTCTAACTGTAAAAAAGGTTTCATTCGGAATCCTCAGACAAGATGGACATGTAGTGGGTGGGGGTTGAATAAATAATTTTATTTTCAATGTGGTCCTGAATATTATTCATAAAAAACTAGAATTTGACTACCTAAATTGTATATCCATTTCTTCCAAATTAATCACATAAAGATATTGTAGCCACCTGGGCTCCATAAGGAGGAAATTTTCATTGTTATTAATAATGATCTCTCTCAGTTTAACTATGTTGTGGAAGAACTAAAAATGAATTTTTGGTTATGGAAATATAAATTTTAGGATTGATAATTTGGTAGGGTTAAGGATTATATTAATATGTTTACCCATACCAGACATCTAAATATCCCAATTGAGTGGGTTTAAACTGTTCATTCACATTGTCTTCAATATCCAGAAAATAATGATCTTAAATAAAAGTTTCATGAATTCTCAACTATATAAACTAATTTTCATATTCTTATCATCCGATGCATTTTTTTTGAACTATTAACACAATTTGATCCAAGTGTACATTGATCAAGATGAGTGGGTGGAACCCTATGGTGCAATGAAATTCAAATTAAGTACACTTTTATGGTGTGGTTACTTTGTAACCATTTGATTCCTATGGATAAGGAGGTAATTAGAATAGGAATTTGTATATACTATATTTGTCGATGTTATATGGAATCGAAGGAATAAACAATAGATCATCATTTCTTTTATAGTGAATGGGAATTATTTATTTTTCTTGGAATAGGTGAACTCCCCATGACTATGGACCAAATATTCACTCAATTTTTTTTACACATGTTTTTTTGGAAATTGATAAAAATGTATCAGAGTAGAATGAATGTCTAATAATCATGGATGTGGGTTGTTGGAACATCTTGAGTGAGAGGAATCAATGTCTTTACAATGGTACCCAGACTTCGTGGATGCGCATAGTGAAAAAAACTATAGGTCTGGTTATATATTTGGATTCACTTATCAAATGATGGGGTTGTTCATTATCATTATGAAAACACATGGATGGAAAATTAATAACTTGTCCTTCAAAATAACTAAATTGTTAAGGGAAAATGGGTGAGAATTAATCCCATGAATAGTTCATTTATGTGTTTAACGTGGATTTATCTTTTATTGTAGTCACCATACAAGGTTTGTTGTTTGTGGCCATCGACGATCGGTGGATATTTCATTCAGTTGAGACTATGGGTAGTGGGATTACCTTGTGAAAGATGATATCTCTATATTTAATGGTATTATATTGTTACAATCTCACTACATCAAACTACAGGTGGTGGAAACTGAAACATCTATAATCCATGCATAGTTGTAGGAGAATCTTTAGTCTCATTGGTCAATAAAATACCTCATTCAAAAAATGGAACACATTCTGGGTTCATGGTTGACTATTAGTCATTCCTGTTGGAGGGGGGATAATGTTTCATATTTACATTCTTCTAGGGATACCCATAAAAATAAATTTTTATTATTTATTAGGTGTGGATCTCTTCCTGGCATGTGTTGAAGTCTTGTTAGAGAAGATGATCTTAAGATTGTCTAAATTATCCCACCTTGACTATTTTATTGGCCATAAACCTTTATGATATAAACATTTATCATTTTTAGGTTATGTAGATTATATGTATTGATCATAATTTATAATTTACATATGTGTCACTTTTTCACCACGTATACAAGTAGTCGCTCGGAAGGATGCACACTTTGGGAATTCCTTGGTAAATGAAAAGGTTTGATAATAAGGTCAATTCCATCATCTTCATGGAAATTCGGCTGTTGATGTGGATGGAAAATATTATACCATTCGGGAATTAGAGTCGGTAAATTATAGTATTTATTTAAATATAGAATCTTTACCACCATTTCCTAAAGGACAATAACTATATCCCAATTGTAGAGTTCCAAATAGATATATCCACTGGCCTCATGGAACTCTTATTCATTGAGGTATACTCTGACTATAATAAAATCCAAAAATCCTTGACATTGAAAATGACACTACACATAGGTAACCCAATGTAACATATTTCTACCAGGTGATTCCTTCTACATGAACCAAACTGGAGAATTATAATGGTGTGTTAGGAATGAAATCCTTAATCCCATACTATAATGATGGTGGATCATTATGTGAGTGATTTTGTGGTCAAATCATACCGAACATGTGATTATATCACTATTATTTAGGACACGTTCTACATTTTACACATCCATAATCTGAGGGTGAACCCCATAAAATGATCATATAATTCCACCCCAAGGAAATTCCATACAATCATTATTCAATATCAAGGTATAAAAATCAATACATAGAATAGAAATTCCATCATTGAAATAACCTCCCTTTGAAATTTAAATTAGTTTTACAAATTTCATTAGTTTATTTATTACACATATACTTTATTCTGGGACCTCTTCGGCTCCCCTGCTACATCCTTCCATCACCGATATAAGCTATCATGCTCTCCAATCAGCTCCCAGGCCCCCTTCATGTCCCCTCCTTTTTTTGCATGTCCTAATATTAATTAATTAGATTCCAGGAAAAAATAACCCCATAAAGGTATTTACTTTGAGCTTTCCCCCCAAGGCCCCTCTATTATCTCTAGTATCTCCTCACATTTTCCCATTTCAATAAGTTATAAAGAAGGCTATGATCCAAGATTTCAATTCTCTAACCAATGCTCATGGTCTGAGGGAAGTGGAATGGCTTGGTACACTCATGCTTTTGAGAGCCTTTCAACTGGTTCCTTCCTCAAGGTTTTCTTCATTTTCATTTAAAAAAGGATGAAACCAAAACCCAAACTATGGAAATACCTATTCTATGAGTTTTTATTGGAATACCAGGGGTTCTATATTAGTAGTGGGGAATCCAACCAATTCACCATGTAGACAGATTAGTATGTATTTCCATAGTAAAGGGTATGGATTGACTGGCTCCTTCTCAACACTGATGCTGAAAATTTTCCCCTAATTGTGGGTGAATAATGTTAGTATGTATCCAATTATATCAAGTATTATATCTCATTAGGACTCTATTTATAGTTAATTACATGAAAACCCATTTTTCTTAGATATGATATTTATTTTGTGTTATTTTAATCACCAAATAATTGAAAAGAATAGTAAGGGAAATATAATTATTTTTACTACCATGGTAACATGGTGCTATATGATGAATACATATATTCTCACACTGAGATGAACAACCATAATTTTCTCATTGATATCTAAATGTTACAAAAATTATCAAAAAACCACAAGTCAATTTGATTTCACGAAAGACCCAAGGAATTAGATCATCAACCATTATATATCGAATGTATGACATTCATAGTTTGAAGTGATCCTTTTATATTTTCACATTAGGTTTTCCTATCAAAATGTTTTTAATAGAAAATAACTCTGTGATTATCATTTTTACCCCCAACCCTTAAAGAGTTTACCACAGTTGATAATTTTTCAGATGAGACCATTATTTCCATATATTAATTACATCCATCACAAAAATCAGTTTGTTGTTCCTCCTACATACTAACATATACAAGGGTGAAAGAAACTAAGACCAGTACGATTACCCATGGAATTTCCTTATCACTCATACTATGACCCTCTTGTTAAACAAACTCTTACCCTAGTTGTGTTTCACCAAAATGATTCAGAACACTAATCTATTGCCATCAGCCATGAATTATTCAATGTGACCTAGGTATTACAAATTTTTGGGAAGGGTGATTCTATGTTTCCATTAAAACATATCTTTGGCAACTATAAAATCCTGAAATATAATATTTTACAATGGATATATAGAACATAATACTTGATAGCTATATTTTCATCTACGATAACTATCTGATGGATGGAGCCTGAATTTATTTTATTAATGCATTAGACATGATAATGTGATTGGTGGAGCATGAATTTATAAATAATCTCGATCAATCAATAGGTCTCATTATACAAACTAGATATGGAATTTTTTATGCCTCTAATGAATATAATACATCTATGAAATATATCCACAATGTTATTATAAAAAGTTCTATATTAGTTTTTGAAATTTTCTATTTATCATTATTCACTTCATTCATAAGGATCCAATTATTATTATCCATGTCATATGTTTAATCTCATTATTTCATATTATTGTGTATTTATTTTGAAAACCTATTCTTAAAATATTTTCTATTTTTATCATATGTTGATATATGATCATTAATTATTACCAATTTTGTTTACCCTAGCTGAGAATTTTAGCAAACCCCTTCTTCTTTTTCTATTTCCATGGGTTATAGATAAATGTATTAAACATGATATTCCTAAATGTATAGCATTTTTGAATAATTTTTAGGGATGATTAATACTTTTTATTCACTAAGTAGTTTTATATATGGGGGTGAATTTTTTGAGTCATTGATAAAGATGCAATTTTTATGGTATTATGTTTCATTCCTCGTTGTATAAATATCTAAAAATGATTGGTGAATGTAATGTCTTTAATAAATTAATTTCATTAATTGATGTTGTTATGGGATTGTTATGTACAATATTCTACAACTTGTATTGAATCAATTATTTTATGTATGTTTTTTTTAGAACTGGATCAAGGAGTTTTTGACCAATGCATCATTGAAGGATCAATTGGAAAAAAATCTCAAAACTGTAGAACATATTCTATATTGTGAAATGTAAATCTAATGAAACCTATGGTAGATCACCCATGATATTTTAGAATCAATGAATATAGATTATTCATATAAGAGTCCATAATTATTTAAGAACCATAAACCTTAGTGTAAAGAAAAATGAGACCATGCATGTTTATTCCATAGTTTCTTGTATATTGAATTCAGAAATCCATAAATAAATATCTATGTTAGAAGGATGTGTTGGATTCTTCCAAAACAATTTTCATGTAACCATCCCTATTGTCTGTATTAATCATTCTCCTTTCCTAAATACTAGAGACATCTGAAACCACTAGATATTGTACTATTTTATTTTTTGAGGAATAGTTCCTAATTGAGCCCCAAGAACCCATTAAGAACTATCATTATTAGTATATAGGTTCTCCATCAAACATAGATGATTTAACTAATATTAAACTATCACAATTGAAAAAATTCATAACTCGAGGTATATTTTCTCACACCACATCACTCTCAAATTATAGACCACAATAATGAAGATATATATACTTACCTGATATGAATTCATCAAAAACTATTATCACATAGGAGTATTTCCCTTTAGAGTAAATGATAAAATAACAATATGTTTTGGGAATCCCTATGCACTAACCAGATTTAGGACTTGTAAAATCTACAAGAAAATATCGTCCTTATTGGAAATGAACCCTAAATTCAACGAATCACATCCCTACTATAATTTTAGGGCGACATTATCCCCCCAATAATTTCATCAGGTATCATACCAAATAATCTCCAAGAACATTTTGTCCTAGATCTAAATTACTAGATAATTGAACTAATAGCTCATAAAATAGCTAATAATACAAAATTTTGTAGATATTTTTAAATATACATTCTTGTGTATAATAACATAGTAAATATAATACATTGGATAATTTAAGAGGCATATCCCCTAGGGTATGTTAGAGGCTGGGGAAACTGTGCTAAATTAAAGTACATTTCTCTTATACATAAACATCAAATTAATAAATATTTTCCTTTCAATGATTATACAATTTATTCCCAATTTTCTACAACCATGATGCCTTTCACCACTATTGTGAAAAATTATAATAAAAAGTGTGATTCTAGTTTTGATGTAGGTGTGTAAAAACTTACACTACTTGATAAACTCCAATAGGTGAACACTCCATGTGGTTTACACACATATTAGTACATGCATTTTATGTGCCTTAGAAGCCTTCCTTACCTTCCTTGTCTAACGTTATATCAAAACCCTGATAATGGAATGGATGAGACTAATTATTATAATATGATCAAAGATATTGTGGATACTAATGTGGATGAATGAATAATTGATTTTCTTTAGTAGCCTAACTGATATATGTATCTTTGAATTGATAATTTTTAAGGATATTTCCATAAGCCTAAGGATGTTGAAAACTAATCTATAAAACTCAACATGGAATTATCTAACCCAAATTTCTTGGATGATTATCCAAGAATGGGGAAATGGGCTCCACATAGATAACATGTAGTCTGATGTTCATTTTCAATAACTCTCTAGAGGACCCTCATGAGTTCCCACTATTGGATAACTATCACATTAATTCATGAGTTACCCTAAAGGATCAAGGGTATATGCATATAAAATATCCACAATATGAGAAGATTAGTTCCCGAACAACTTCCATGGAATCCATGGAGTAACGGTGAGATTTAGTATAAATAAGGAACATATACCTAAATTTGGTAGACCATGTCTCTCTGTCACTAGATTTTGACTCCCTAAACATCTATCCTTCGATGGAATTGGTGACTGCGATGAGAAAGTCAAATTTTTTTCCTATTTGTGAAGATTAATACTGTGGTACCTAGATAAGATTGAGGTTCCCCTTATAAACTACATCATTTATAATTTGGATGGAATTTATTTTTTCGATTATATTAATTTCTCACCATTATCTTTCAAAATATAAGAGGTTATTCACAAGAAATAGCTTACAATTTCTAATAAACTATATTGAGGGTTATTTCCACTAATCTATACATTTTAAAATAGTAGGGTAAGAAGTATATATATAAAATAAACCCTTAGATAAAGGGTCTCATGAAGTACCTCTATTTTAAAAAGAAATAGTAATAGTTTTCGGTTGCGTGTAAGGAGAACATATACAATTATTTGGCCACTAATATCATTTCTAGGATGTAAATGAATAGATTATCCATTTATTTCAAGAGGTATTAGTGTTTAGAGGATATAGTGAAATTGAACAAGAAATGTTCTTTTCAATATCATCCTCTTCATTCAATAAATCCTTGAAGTATAGAAATTACCTTTTAATGTTGACTATGGATCCAAAATAGATCTATCTCTTCATGGGCCTAAATAAATGTTTAAAACCAGAATTTCATGCTTCAAATAATTCCTAGGGCCTCATAAAGGGATAAAAATAGAACCTCTTCATAGAATGAATGGAGAAAATATAATTCCTCATAAATGGGAAAATGATGAAATTATTCACATCATCTTCAGAGAATAACTTTATAAATCTCTTGGATATCAATATGTTGCATGAGATTGAGTTGAAAAAAATGTTCAATCTATTATCCTTTTATAGGATATTTTGACACACTATATAAGAGTTATTTTTTCAAATATGGTTTGATCCATTACATTTTACATCATTACCTTGTATAACTGGGCGATTCTTATAAATATATCACATTTATTTCTTATGAACACAATTATAAAATTTGTACTGGAAATTTTACACATGTTTTTATCCTGATAAAAAAATATTTAAATTAATAAATATTGAAAATTTAGATTTCATAGTCATTGGATCATCCATTCATGGTTGAATCAACATGTATCCTCCCTAGCTAGTTCATTCAATCTAGTTATTCAACTAAAATCGTAGCCTTGTAAATCTAAAATGAACTTGTTCTAGAATTGCATGGAATATTATAAGTCTCTACCAATTCAAAATATGAAGTTCACCATCATGAACATAATTCCCCCCTCATTAGAAGGATTTCATAATACCTACCTGACTACAGAGGAATCATCAATGTAGTGTATCTATCTTACACTATAAATGACATCAAGAGGCTTCATATTTATGCTCATGCCATTGGTGAATAATTACTATTTATAAATCTAATAATTTTTTTCTATGGACATCAATAAAATGGATTATTATACGTAAAAATCATATTGACCATAGTGTTCTCATATAAAAAATTTTATATTTCACTAAAAAAAGAACTCATGCATTACTCTGAGATTAACAAGGAATGTCACACAGTGAAATCCTATAGTGAGGATTTATAATGAATTTGGTTAAATGATTTTGTGTCATTGTTTTATCGATTCAATGGAAATTAGATTTTAGCCAGTGATAACAATGAACCCATTCTATAGAATCTAATTACCTTCATAATTCATGTCAGAGAGAGACCTCGTAAGAGAAAAGAGAGTTTTCAATAATGGATGTATTTTATGGTTAACCTCCTTACTATGATCCCTGTAAATCTATTACTGAATGAAATTATGCACCTGTTAATGGTGATTTGAATATCCCATATAGAAAAAAATTAATAATTATTTCTAGTTTTTGACCAATGTGTCTATTGATTAGGACTAGCTTTTTGAAAAATTGAATCAAGATGAATTTTAGTCCAACATATCCTTGTCTTTTGTGGATAAGATTACAATCTCATTAGGCCACACAAACCTCCTCTACAACATAGTGGAGATCATTGGTTTCCATGACAATTAGTTTGTTGTGGGTACCATGTCTATATTAAATCTAATCTAAAAATTAATTATCTAATAACATTTGTACACCATGTTCTATACATATAACACCCAAATATTTTATGGTACATTTAATATCATATGAAAAAAATGTCTTCAATTTCTTGAGATAAAAGTAACCTCAGAAACAAATGAACTATATTATAATACACTATTACAACATAGGTGATAAATTAGTGGGGGGAACAATAATATAAATTTTTTTAAACATATGTATAATGATATTTACAAGGATAATATTTTAATGAATACACACTTATAATTATTGTAAAGTCTTTTAATTTATCAAATTTTACATTTTCCTCAAAATTGGTTTTCATAACAATTTTGGAATATAAAATAAAATTTTTTGTACATTATGTAAAAATATATTGGGGATTTTTAATTGATTTTCTTTAAAAAATAAATATCCAAATTTTCATAGTGTATTTCTTTGAATTTTCTGAAATGAATAATTCTTTGATTAATAGTGAAAATACAGATTTTTTTGAAACCTTTTTTTTCATTTAATGAATTTAAAAATATGAAAATTTTTAGTGGAATAAATAGTTTATTTATGTGATTAATAATCTAATTAAAGTCATTATAATTTATTTTATTATTTTTTTGGAATAAAATTTTTTTTCATTTGAGAAAGAAATTTTCTAGGATATCGTTATTCATCACAATTTTGGGGTATATTTTTAAATTTAATTTTACGATTTTTGAAATATATTTTGATAAAAATATATTCCACATGTTCATTATTTTTAATAATATAGTGAACTTAATTATTTGACATAATGAATAGTGAAATATGAAAAAATTCATTACTATAGTTAATGTTAATACAAGATTACTAGGGTTAAACCAAGAGATAGTAGTAATTATACCAATTAATCTTGTATAAATAATATTATTGAGACATATATAGTCCTCATCCTTCCACACATTAAATTATATCTCTATTTGGAAGAATTCATGTTGATTATGAGGTTATTATATTTTAATCTTTTCAGAGATTCCAACTGTGTCATCTCAACAATTTGTAAAATGAAACCCCTAATTTTCCTTTTTATGCCACACTGGAATATATCCCATTACCAAACATAAACATATACTATTTTAATCGTAATAGTCCAAAATTTTTTGGAATTGGTATCCATAAAATACCATTCTAAGTGTCCTTAATAATTAATTTGTTGGTGGTATACCAACAAAGAGGTAATCATCCTACCGAACCTCATCCAAATTATTTCTTCCTATAAATCATATAAAAATATCGTAATAATAAAAAAATAATTACTATAGTATTTTATATCTATAAAATTGTTATTATAATTATTTAACCACCATTATTCACACTCTTTCTTATCAAATGGGATGTTAATCTGTCACTACTGTATATGTGTGGACTGACACCTCAACATATAGATACTATTAATTTTTCATCAACATATTTTATTAATTGATATTGTTATTGTTTGAATATTTATATATGATATTTATAATATAATTATTCATATATAATTATAATTTTCTATTTACTTTCTTACTTTTACATCCATTATAAATTGATATTGTTTCCCATTGGTATGTGTAGACTATCACACCCACCAAGCGATAAGATTAAATTTTAATTTATTATTTATTTAGATGATAATAAGAATACATTAATGTATATATATGAAATATATGATATATTAATTTTTATGTAATGTTTAATATAATTTAACTTTCTTCTATTCGATTTGTTGAAAAGTGTAATCAATGACCATGCGAACATAAAGCCTATCATCTCCATGATTGGTGTGATCCATTTTTTATCACTAAATTTTATGGATTACATTAAATATATATATTTTTAATGTATATTGAATTTTTATCCTGAATAAAATTATGAGGATGATCAAATCATAATGAAGTTAAAAGGACCAAAACTACTGAACCAACATAATTAGGAAAATGAAAAAGTTATCACTAGAAAAAATAAAATTTAATTAGAAAATTTTTAATAAATTTTTGTTGAAATGTTATCAGATTATCAAATATGATATTATAAGTCATTAAATAATTAGGGAATATAATTTTTAAAATTTTAAATTTATTATATTTTAGTTTATATCTCTTTTCACTCTATATGATCTTTAGGTAAGAGATTTATTTTTCTATCTCATTGTTTATTGGGATTCTCACTAAGTTCTCATTGATGAAATTTTGTGGCCTATATCTCATGGATCCCAAAAATTTTATTATAATTTATATAAATTTTGTGATTAAATTCTTCCATCCATTTTCCACACTTTATGAAATCATGATAAAAAATATTGTTTTTAATGAAAACTGCTTTAAATTCAATCTTTTGATGAAAATATTATCTCTTCAATATCCTTTTTTATAAAATTCTTACCAATTTTTTTATAAAATTTCATATGATTGTGTATATTTATTTTAAACCTAAATATAGTTTTTTAATATGTTTAATTTGAATCACATTTTCAGTTTCCAAAAAAATATCTTCAAACTTTTAACCAAAATGCTAATGAAATCAATACCATGCCTAATAGTTGAGATGAAAATTAAATTACCAATTCCCAAGGATCGATTACAAATAAAATGTTTTCCTTAATATTGGGAAACTTTTTTGTATTTATTTTTTTTCATTTTTTCATTGAAATTTTATTGAATTTAGTTTAATGTGATCTTATATTGCAAATATTCATCCATTATAAAATTCTTTTATTTTATACATTTTTTACTTTTGATATTATACAATTATTTAATTCACATGAATTCATTGGATTGAATTTAATGATAATGAATTACATATGATTGTAGGAAATTGGATTCATTCACATGGTTTAATTATGTTATTATCAAACCTTTTAATATTCCATGCCCTATGATGTTATTAAATTATGAAAAGTTTATAAAAACTTTTCCCATTAAAAATATATCATATAATGAGTGTTTTATTATAATTTGTCAAACATTGGAATGATTTTCATTAAATGGTGGGGGACTAGGATGAAAAATCCATATAATTCATTAGGTAATAATAGATGTCTTGTGAAATAATATGTACAAGAATGGGTAGTGAGAAAAATTTAGTATGTTGATTTTTCCTATATGATAGTATTGGTAGTAAACTATGACTAAAGATTTATATTAACGTGATAATACTATAAATATATATTGTATCATTTTTTATGAATATTAATTAGATTACACAAACACATTCAAGAGGTTCATAATAGTTTAGTGCCTTTGGATACATGGAAACAAAAATACTAGTCCATAATTCAGCTATATAATCCCCCATCATGTCCTTAAAAACAAGAACCCATCTTCAATATATCATTTATAATACATAACTTGATAACCCGTGGAATGAAAAAATATGAAATGTTGATCATTGATTATTAGCAATCGTAAATAAGGAATATAATTAAACATAACATGAACATAACTATTCATTAATATGAGAATAAAATTTATAAACAATACCATATATATAAAAGATCATAATATTGATTCAGGGAATAAATATTGGCAGTTCATAAGGCATGAATCATAATGGTGTCAATGAGAATTAATCATAAAAGAATAGCACTGGAATAAGACATGAACTTTTAGGAATGCAATTATTCATAGAAAATATGTTTATTATTAGTAAATTATTACTAACAAGAATATAATATCAGAAAAAGTAATTCAAAGAACTAGTTTCACTACACATTATAGTGTTGTATTTCTGAACCTACTTCACTTCTTGTTCTAAACTGGTATTTATGAACTGGGTTCACATCCCATTCTATCCCCACCATACATATTATGTTCATTATTATTCTTGTATTATATTATTAAACCAATTTCACTCACATAGCCTATACTATATATCTCATTAGATATAAATTATTACCCAATTAATTTCATTTAGATAGAGGATCAAGATTTCAAATAATAAAAATCATATATATATATATATATATATATATGTATATATGTTCAATATGATCATAAACAATCATCATACCATAACTCATGAAATAAGTTGGGTATCATAAAAAATTTCATAATATCATAACCTGTGGACAAGAGATGAGTTTCATAATCATTTCATGCTATAATAGCCTAATAAAATACCCGGGTTTCATATTAATTCCTTAGTGATATAAACATTAACGATAATTGTTTTTCATACGAAACATTTTATCTTAAAAATAATCAATTTTGACAAAGAATAATAATTATATTATGGGATTATATCCCCAATATGGAATAGGTAACTCCAAGGGATAAAATATACCATAGAAAAAAATTCCAAATGATAATTTAAAACATTTATTAAGGAAAATATCATTTCTACTTTTTAAAAACATTAAACATTTTGAATGTATTTTTCAAAATAACATTGAAAACAGTCAATGGAAGGTTTTAAAATCACTCATAATTTTTTTATAAAATATTTTTAAATTATTTATATCGATAAAAATTATAAATTATATTTTAAGATCACCAGTTACAAGATTTTAAATATTTTTTTTGAAAGCATGAATATTTTTGACTGAATAGAGAACAAATTTTAATTTTCTTAAAAACATTTTAATTTTTTAATAACTAAAAGAGAAATAAAAATTGGTACCATGACCTGAGGATATCAAGAATAAACATATGGAAAAACATTTAATGAAAAATATTTATATATATATATATATCATAATATTTCATCATCAGAAACATTGTCAAAAATATTCATGAAAAATTATGATACATAACATGAAATGTTTACCTCATTTTTCACATCGAATCAGGGGCCCCACGAATAAATAACATAAATTAAACATAAAATAACATTTCTATTTATAAATTCATTTTAATTACATTTCAAAATGGTTGTATTAATGTGTCTTGGATGATTATATGAGCGCGACATAATGTATGTCTCAATGAAGGAAAATTGAGAAACAAATACCTTAACTCTTTGATAAATTTGAAACTGAAAACCATACGAAAGGGAGGTTATGAAATGGATAACTAAATAAAAATAATTTTATTTTTACGAATAATCAATTACAATAATTTTAATTTTATTCACAATATAAAAAATACATTGAATATTGAATTTTCCTCACATAAAATAAAAGTGTAAAAGAAATCCAATATCACAAGTATTGGGTTTCGATATACCCATTAAAACATCCTCTATAATAAATATAAGTATATTATTAATACATTTTTCACCATATATATTTATTTATCATACCAGATACTATTTTCTAATGGCTTTTGTTTTTATTTTATTGATAGTTTTGTTTTAAGGACAATCTTTGGGGGTAATAATTTCGTTGTTTTTCATTTATATTTTTCTTATTATACTTATAGTCCTCTTAAATTGTTCATGGTTAAATAATATATATAATTATTAACCATTGTATATATATTATATATATTTGGTATATATTTAAATATTATAATCATTAAATTTTAGTGATGGAAAATACATGACTCGTGGAGACTATAGGTCTTAAGAATGCATAAACTATGTTTTCTATTTTATTTTTAGTTTTAATGAATGAAAAAAAATTCATATATATTATCATTATAAAAGTATGGTTTTATTATTTATATGAGAAATGTATGTTTAACTCATACTTAATTCATTCAGAGTAAATCGTGAACGAACCACATCATTGCATAAGGTGAAAGTTTTCCGTACACATGAACGATGATATAGTATTCCCCAAAAAACCAATAATGTAATGTTATATTTAATATAATAATTTAAAATCACAATAATATCATAAATATTATAAATATCATATATAAATATAAATCTATCATTATTCTTAATTGTGAAATGTGGCATTGGAAAATAGATGACCACGGTTCACGAGCCAGTAGTCCATCGTAAACACAAACGACGATTTCACAACAAATTTGATGGAAGTAGAGATGGTTATGTGTCACACATGTAACATTACAACATATATTTTTATGAAATATAATTATTTTAATATATAATAATAATATAAAAAATTATGGGGGGAGGAATAAATATAAAAAACCATGTTGTAGAAAGATACCTTTTATTCGGTTATCCTCCTTGGTCTTGTACTAAAATCCATAATAGAATTAAAATTTCCCAAAAATTAGGATAATATGTTGTGGTTAATAATGTTATTAAGTGATTTTAGTTAGTTTTTGGTGACAAATATGGCTTTAGATGTGTGATTAAGTGAAGTTAGATAGTTCCCTTTTATAATTGGAGAGGAATAGGTTTTTTGTAAATACAAAAATGTATTCAATACTAGGAGGACTCCTATGACATCCCGTTAATAATCTATTATGTGTATCTTTAACCACATTCTGGTTTTCACAATTTTGTTGTGTGTATAATAATGAGAATAAATTGGGTGGATATCTATAATGCTGGAGCCACCAATTTCCTGTGCTCTAAACATTACTTGGAGGTTTATGTAGGTGGTAGAATAATTGCACACTGTATAAGTAGGAGATACAATTTTTAATGGTTTCTGGGTGTATGCTAAGAAATGGGTTTTCACTATAAATTGATTGACGATTTAATGAATGGTAAAAGTTTTTAATTTATTTTAATTTTATATTTTAATTTGAGGTAATTAATATTTTGATATACATAAATACTCTAGATTTCATGATGTGTAAAGGAATTACACATCGGGTAACTCCCATAAAATGATTTTTTTTGGGCAGCACTTGGATTTTGGGTTCCCATTTCATCACATGTTCTCTTTTTCTCTTGAACTGATGTCCCTCTTCAATATTTTTTGGATGCATCATTCCTTCTAGATCGATTAGTTCAGTGTATGATCTTCATTGTGGTGGGGTGAGTCTCACAGGGTGAGTGATCCTTCCTATTCTTCATTTCCATTGATCACTATTAATCCCTTAATTTTGATTATTTTATTCATTAGTCCAAATTGGTGATTCTTCATGTATTCTTCTAGATTTATGGTGTGATATCATTATTGAGGTCGTCCCATTGTTTGTTTTGGTTCAAAAGTTATTCCTTCTTGAGGAATATGGGTTTACTCATTTCCACTGACCTCTTATTTTCAAAAATTTTCCAATCTGGATATGTGGATTAAATTCTAGGGCCTTCTTTGACATTGATGGGTTTTCATTATTTGTGGATCCTATTGTGTCCATGTGAAATCTGAGTTTGGAAGTAGATGGTCCCATCTGTAGACTGTGTTTAAAAAACCATATTATTCTATATTTAAAAAATAAATTCTAAATAAAATATTTTGAAGATGGCATGATTTCATATGTGTGTCAGAATGATATTTTTAATAATAGTTGATTTTACTTTGAACTTGATAAATGGAATGAAATTTTTTTTATTTAATGTATTGACTATTTTTTAGAAAAAGAAAAAGGTGGGTTTAACCTCTTAAATTTTGAATTACATAAATGGTTTTGAACATTTAAAAAAATGATTTAATTGTGAAAATGACCACATGGGTTACCATCGATATTATCTAGAGGTTTTTGATTTAGTCCATCATCCATTATGGGGGTCACATTATGGGTGTTCCTCTTGTCGTAGCGTGTACATTATTGAATCTGTGTATGTATATGATATTTGTTTCACACTTTGATGTGTCTCGTTGGTCCTGGAGTGTATTTAATTGAAATCTGGTACTATAGTTCATTGTTCCTTGATTTTTTGTATGAGTTGTCTTCTAATTGTAATGTTTTATTCATGGGTGTTGTGATGACTAAGTTTCGTCTATTGTTTTGGATTTATGTGATTTGTATTGTTTTATCCATGATATGCATGTAGATGCTTATGAACATTGACATAGAAAATTTTCAATGAAACTGATATATATGATTTTGTTTTAGAACACGGATAAATAGGAAATATATTATATGTTTTATATAAAACTGATTTACTATTTTTTATGAAATGTCTTATTTAAAATGTTCATATTATAATTGTTATACAGAGACTTGTTATGGAACACCTAGGTGGGATCATATCGATCCTGTTAGAACAAACCCTACACACCTCTTTGATGTGGTAGAGAACTATGAATTTCCTCCACTACAGTGAAGGGAAAGGCACCCTAGTGAGGTGGAGAGCTTTTGTGTCAGCTGATTTGGGAAGCTAGTGATGAGATGGTGTGAGTTCATCCACAACATCACATGGATTAGATGTTTTGTTTTGGTCCTTTCCAGTTGAACTGGTCTCTTGGAGTTTTGGCAACTTTTATATTCATTTTTTCAGACTATTTATTATAATTATGGAATATATTTGTTGAATTTCTACTACTACTTCTTAATTATTATAGATATATTCCATGTTTTTGTTCAGGATGGGTTAAATAATCACTCTGGTATGTTGTTTGATAACCAGGTGCTTCTTTGCATCCCATGGGGATCAAAAACACCCTTCAGGTATGTGCATATCAGTCAAGGTTTTAGGATAAATGGATTTTGTGGACTGTTCTTTACAATTTGGAATTTGAGGAGGTTTGACCTTCTAAGTCCATGTGTTGGGGCTTCTGTTATATTAGAGATTGTATTGTTGGTACTTGATCGGTATATTGTGATAAGTTCTTTAAAATCTCATTTCGTGATA
This sequence comes from Viscum album, assembly GCA_963277665.1. Classification (NCBI taxonomy): domain Eukaryota; kingdom Viridiplantae; phylum Streptophyta; class Magnoliopsida; order Santalales; family Viscaceae; genus Viscum; species Viscum album. The sequence goes on from OY728119.1 coordinate 1,922,078,285, forward strand.
AGAGACATGATTCTAGGGGAATTTGGGATATGGGTCTATAGTGTTGGGTTTTAAAAATCTAATTTTTTTATGGTTTTTTAAAGTGAGGTTTGTTCTATTTTTTTGATAGTTATTATGATTTTTTGTGTAGGAGTATAACTTTGAGATATCTTCCACAAGTTCCATGGGAGGATGAAGCTAATTCATCCGAAGGAAATCTGCAAATAGATTATAATCTCATTGAGACTATCATATAGAATGTTTGTGTTGTTCATCAGGATAGTCCATGAGTTCAGAATGTAGTTCATGAGATATATCCAAAACCTTGATGAGAGAGATGTCAATCTTGGGAATTCTTGTGCGACAATCCAATATCCATTAAATAATTGAAAGAGCTTAAAGAGGTTGAGGACAGTCTGGATACGAATAACCAAATATTTGACTTCATGGAAAAATAAGATAATATCAAGATAAATTGTTTAGCATTCAGGCTCATGGAATCTAGTATGGGATAGTGGAATTCTACGATCAAGGAAGATAGAAACATGGACTAGGATTTGAATGGTTTCATAATCCCGTTCTTTGATAAATTTCCCTATAGTCCCTGATTTTGGAAAATACTCTTATGTTCCTGTACTTGCAACACAGAGAGATTTCAATGTCTGCATACACCAATAAGTTTTCTATGCTTGTCTATTTTCATCCAGAATAATAGATTAATGACCAGATGAAGAATACAATCTAACTATAGGGTTTACGATGGGATATCTGATCACATATATTTATATTGAAACCGTATAGCTATATAGAGAGGGTAGATAAAGATATTATAGATGAGATGCATATGGATTAAAATATTGTTTTTTGATCCCCACACCATACATATAATGGTAGATTCAATGGTGTTCATGGGAAAAAAATGTTAAAGGATCATCATAGAACTGTTCTTGGTGGGACTCAGTAGAGAGCCTGCTCTACACCGTCTACTATAGCTAGAAGTGTGCCTATGAGTTTGTATCTGTGTGGAAATGTTTGGTAGACCAGACATTTATGTATTATTCCTATGATGACATGAAACAGTTTTAGAAATGTTGGTAATTTAAAATTCTTTTGTTAGGATATGACTACACCACATTATAATTAGTGTTCATTGGCTCCAAGGGCAACAGTGGTTCAGTCAAAGGATTCAATGTCTACAAGGAACGAACTAAATTACTAGGAGTGAATCACTTTCACATTGCAGATGAGTGTCCAAAATAAGTTTATGTAGGCATGGAAATACTAAAATGTATTATCCTTATTTAATATTCCATTGCAATTTCATTATTTTTCACAAGTTCCCCCAATATTTTATATCTTCAGGTTTTGTTGATATTCTTAAACATCCAACCAAAATTATGTCCTTTTTAAAAGAGTTAGAGACACCTCATGGTAAGAGATGTGTTCATGGGTTATGATTTTCATTTTGTTCATTATCAACTTTTGATACAGAGTTTTTCTGAGATTTTCTCAATATTGATTTGGATCTATTTTACTTCATCATCAGTTTGGATTGGATTGTCACTCATCGAGATAATGTTGATTATTATTATCATCATTTTTTAATTTTTTCTACTGATGGGAGAACCTTTTTGTTACATGGGGAGTTGGCCCTGAGTTCTGGACATGCATGACCTTCACACCCAGTGTTCAAGAGTTTATTTTCTTCTGATTCAAGTGATCCATACTATCTATATTCTATTTTTGATATTCTCATTTTTTGTGATTAATCTGACATTTTCCCATAAGACTAATCTACTATTCCAATAGAGAGAGGTAATCATTATGATTGACTTGGTTTATCGTATGCATCTTATATTGATACCTTCTTGTCGAATGTAACTGGTTGAGAAGATATATATCATGATTCAGTTGGATGACCTATTGTAAGAAGGATTCATTCAAGCTTAAATTTTACATTGGGAATCCCCATTGCTCTTTTTCAATAAGGAATATGGATCACATTGATTATGTGTAGACTATCAGAAGTTGAACTGAGTGATCGTTAAGAATTAATATCATTTTAATCATGTGGGTGATTTGATTGATTAGTTAAAGGGGGGAAATTGGTTTTCAAATATTTATCTTTGGCCAGGTTATCCGCATCTTAGAGTTCTGAAGCCTAGTATGCCGATGACTACATTTAATCGTTTTTATGACCATTATAAATATATTGTAATAAATTTTTTTTATAATAAACATTACATCAATTTTTAAGGCTTTGATAAATCTAATATTCTATCAATATGTCAACACTTTTTGGAAGTGTTCATGGATGGTATTCCGGTTTATTTGAAATCTGAGTTTGAGAATGAGCACCATCGGAGTTTTGTCCTAGAAATATTTATAATTCATAGTTTTTTATGGAATTATTTTGAGGGTGAGTATCTATATTATATAATTGAATATCTTTGGGAACATGATTTTGGAACATGGATTATTTATTTATCCTTATTTGGTGAGGGTAGTTTTCTCTCGGATGGAACCACATAATGTCTTTGGGATACATTACATCCTTGGTCTTGTTGGATAGTACCATTGATTTGTTAATGATTTATCTATGTTAGTGTCACCATTGAATTCTATGACAAGGAATGTGGTGAAAAGCACATTGTATGGGACGTTTCAGTATTTTTATGATGAACTGAGACTACATCTGACAACAGATACAATTATGATATTACCTGATCTTGATAAGGTGTATGAAGTGTTTTATGATGCTTCTGGAGCTAGTTTAGGATGAATGCTTATGATATATTACCATGTCTTTACATATAAATCTCTTCATCTTAGAACACTGGATAAAATATAATCAAATCACAATATAGAGGTCACTAAAGATAAGAACTTGCTTAAATGTTGGTGGAACTATCTTTTTGGGGAGATGATCATGGTCTTCTATGTTCATTAGAGATTGAGTTATATATATTTTTAGAAATATTTCAATATCAGATTGAGAAAATGGGTAGAATACCACTAGACAATTAAATTAGAAATCAACTACATCTCGAGGTATGTAAATGTCATTATAGATGATATTAGTAGGAAAATAATTTTGCATAATATTCTAGAATCAAAGGAGGAGTGGAACCATATGGGTGTTTTCACTCAGGTAAACTTGGGTGCCCATGGGGATGTTTCAGTTATGGTTCTAACTAGTATTCAATTATAATCATCACTCATTTAATCTATCATTCATATTCTGCATCAGGATGAAGAGTGTATTGTGGTTTGAAAAAGACTTCATGAGGGGTATATCATTTTTGTTTGGTTTGTCTCATCATATGGTATGATTTACATTATAATGATGGTTGTGTTACCTGCATCTATGAAGAGTTTAGTCTAGTTTTATTGTCCAAAATATTCATGGGTTGTTATGTTAGGAACAATGAAGAAGTATTTTTACATGATATGATTATTCTTCTGGCCAGGTATGTAGAATGAAATTATAGATTCTGTGTTCCACTATTACACCAACCAATGTATAATGGCAAAGCACTTGAAACCATTTGGTTTTTCTCTTCTCACTTTTTGTGCTGGTATGGATGGGTGATGAGGTATCCAAGGAATTTATTGTCGTATTACCATGAAATCCCAAATGGAGTCATCAAATATGTGTATTTTTGATCGTTTGGAAAATTCTAATCATTTCATTCCAATGATGAATATCACAATGGTTGATGATATGGGTATGTTGTATGTATATTAGATTTTGAGGTTACTTGGAATACAATCTTCAGTTTTTTGAGATTGGTGTTTTAGGTTTACCATGAGGTTATGGATGATTCACCATGATGTTATTGGAACTCAGGTCATGTTGAGCAGAACTTACCACCCATAGACAAATGGTTATACTAAGAGAGTAATTCAGAACATAGCAGATATGATTCGAGTATATTTCTGGGATTTCAGTGGATCATGGGATAGGCATATGGAACTGTTTTATTTTTTTATAACAACAGTTATATATCATGGATCAGAATGGGTCCCTTTGAGGAGTCATATTATCAACTATGAAGATCTTCTGTTTGTTGGGAGGAGGTGTGTAATGTATCTTTGGTTAAATAATGTTTGTTTCATGAGACGTCTGTGAATATACAGGATATACATCAACATCTAGTTACAACTGAGTGTCAATAGAAGTCATATGCAGATTAAAGAATTATTCCTCTAGTTTTTTCCATTGGTGATAGGTATTCCTTAAAATTTTATCCTGTATTCAGTCATAATCACAAGGAAAACCAAGATTGTTGGATCAATGATATGTTGGACCATTGGAGGTCATAGAGTGGATCTGAAAAGATGCATATATGTTATCATGGTATGATTATATGATAGATATTATTTATGTTTTCAATATTTCCCAACTTATGATGTTACATCTAGATCCCGCTCACATTCTGTATTGGGAAGAAATTGAGTTAGAGCCAGTTTTTTTTGTTTTTGAGATACCAAATTAGATTGCTTAATCTCAATTAAATATCTTATGTGTGATGCCTATTCCATTGGATAGAGTTCTATAGAAACATGAAGTGGATTCTAATAGGACTTTGGAATATGATTCATTGCTGGGGAAGTAGTGGACACATATTTTTCAAATGATTACATCTTCCACATGAATTCTCTGGTATTCAATTTGTTTATGGTGGAGAGTTTGTAACTTCCTATTAGCTATATTCTAGTTTTGTCATTAAACTCATCTAGTTTTTCACATATCTAACTATATAGTTCCATTAAAAATTGGGTGGTTTCCTATAATGGGGATATCATAGATTTATTGAACACTCAACATTAAATCGTGGTTTTAGTTGGCTACGGAAATATTTCCTTATATTTAACCTGGTTACGAGAACTGTAATGGTTTTTGGTTGAAAGCTGTTAAAGGTATTCATGCTGGGAAAGGCTGCATGATGGGATGAATGGTTACACATCCTATTACATTTTATTGTCACATTTAAATATGAGGTGACTAATGTTTTAGTGTACTTAAACACTGGGGATTTAACAATGTTTCAATTATCAAACATCACATAATTCCCCTAGATGGAATTTTTTAGGGATACATTCATGTTTTTTAATTCCATCTGATTGCCTATTATCTTTTTCTATTGAACCAAACATTCTCTCCACTGATTTTTGGAGACATCGTTCATTCCTGATTGATCCATTCAGTATTTGATCTTTGTTGCAGTTACGGTGTGTCTCTCTAGGTAAGTGATCTTTCCACTTCTTCATTTCCAATGATTTTTTAACACATTAGAGTTTCATTATCTGATTCACTTGTATCGTTTGGGGTTTCTTCTTGTATTCTTTTAGATATGTGGTGTGATATTATTTAGAAGTTATTTAATTTGTTGGATCGTGTATGACAAGTATTCATTCTTGAGGTATGAGGGTTTCATACTATTTTCCAACCCCTTGTTTTTGAAATTGGATCAATCATGATATGTGGATTAGATTTTAAAGCCTTATTTGATATAATTGGGTTTTCTTTGTTCGTGGAACCCATTTTAACCGTGGGAGACCTAATTTTTATGTAGGTGGTTCTGTATCTATATCATGTTTAATAATCTGTATTGTTCAATATTTATAAATTTATTTATAAATAGATTGGTATGAAATTGGAATGATTTGTTGTGGGTCCTGGAATGTGACTTTAAATAAATGTTTTTCTCCCTTGGTTTTTATAAATTTAAAGAGAAGTGGAATTTTCAAATCATTAAAATATTTCTAAAAAAGAAGTGGGTATGGTTACCATATTAATTATTCTATTGATTAAATGGTTTTGAATGGTTTTTCAAAACATTGATATAATTTTGAAAATGACACCATGTGTTACCTTGGGTGTTAGGTGGACTCTTTTTCTTAATGCTATCATCCATTTTGCAGGTTCACATTGTAGTTGTTCCTATTATTATAGAGTGTAGATTACTAGTTCTAGGTATATATATGATATTGGGGTTTCATATATTGGTGTGTCTCCCTGGTCCTAGAGGATAGATAATTGGATTAAGGTACTATCGTGCATTATTCATATAATTTTTAGAAATGTGTAGTCTACTTCCTAACATATTGTATTCCATGGTGTTGTTATTCCTATGCTACTACTATTTCTTTTTATTACATGTATTTTTACATTTTTATCCTCGATATAGATGTTTATTCTTGTGAATGTTGATATAGGAAATGTTCCTTTAAATTGTTTTACCTACTTTTTTTAGAATTTTTATAATGAGGAAATGTTTACCATGATTTTATAAAACTACTTTATTACATATCTTTATATGTTTAATTTAAATTTGAATAAAATTATTTCTATACAATGACTTATTATGTATAACCTAGGTTGGACTCTATTAAGCTTGCTTCCTCACACCATGTGCTCCTCTTCAGTTCTGTGTAGACACTTGTAGGTCTTCTAGTGTATGGAAGTGTAAGGACCAACTGTGAAGTGGTGAGGATCCATGTAAGGTGAGTTGAATAGATGGTTGTGAGATAGTGGGGTTTAGTCCATGGCATTACATGGAGTATCTATTAGGTTTTGGTCTATTGATGTTGGACTTATATCTTTGTGTTTTTGGTTAATTTTACAGTCGTTTTTTACAATGGTATTTTTTACAGTTATGGAATATATTTATTTGATATCTATTGTCCCTTATTGTTTGGTGTATATATATTCAATGTGTCTTTTTAGGTATGGATAAATAATTCCCTCTAGATTGTTGTTCGTTGCAAGGGTTATTATCTACAATGCATTGAGATCAGGGATGCTCTTCAGGTATGTGAAAAATCGGGTTGGGTGTAAGGTTTGAGGGAATCCCATGTCAGTTCATTACACCTCCCATAACTCATATGCATCAAATATTACAAAATAATAAAGGGGATATTTTATTTTTACTACATAAACCTATACCACAAAAAACTAAACACATTTTGATCATGTTATTCCATAGTTTTTATGTTTACTCCATTTTACCCTTTTATCATTTACCATGGTAACTTGTATCTTTTTATATACCTTTGTAATTTATCCATTAAAAATATAATTAAAATGGGTTTTTAGATTATTTATACACATTGATTCTATATATGAAATTAAATTCATTCAACAAAAATAATATATGTGTGTATAATTAATTTTAATAGTAATAAAAATAATCTAAAAACCCAATTTTGTCCATAATCACATCAATTATTTACTAATATTTTCACTAATAAATATGATAAAAAATTATTTTATCCATATTAGATAATATAATTTTTTTAATACACATATGTAAACAAAATTTCCAAATATACACTATATCCAGTCCTCAATTCATCATATCAGTAGTTCCTCTAATACACCATCATGGGAAGAATAGAGGATCTCCCCAATGCTATTTCACCATAGAACTCATGTGAAACGAACTACCCTAACATTAGCTATTATAGTGGGAAGGTAAATTAGGCCCATGCCCAATGAGTTTAGGGTGATAATTTTCCAAATAAATTAGTATATCCTTGAAGAGAATTTTTATAGTATGTACACATTATCTGGATGAATTAACTCTAGACCATGGACACCACTTCATCTTGATATGGAAAAATGTCAAAACTCAAACCATAAAATTCTCATATAAAGGATATGATAATATAACTATGGTAAATACCTGAACCATTGTACATATTGTTGTTCACCCCATGTTTATCCATAAATACCTCCCCATCATATACTAGAGATCAGGGATAAATAATTGGTTTTTGGTGGGATAATTCATAAAATTATAGATCTAATTAAAACTGAAAAATGTAATTCATTCTTTTGGGGGATGTATTTTGCCTGAAAATTGTGTTTTATATTATATCCCAATGAAATTGATGTCTTTGTTCAACATAAAAATTTATTTTCTGAGAAACAATTCAAATAGTATGAAATGTTTAATCTAGGATTCACTCTCAAAATGATGGTTTTATTGGGAATCAAGGGTCATGATGGACATGGGGTGTGATAGGGTGGAATAAATAATTTAATTTTAAATGTGGTAAAGAAAATTACTCAAATCAATTGAATTAGACTACCTAGAGGGTAAATCTATGTTGTCCAAATTCATCATATATAGATATGGTAGCCTCATGGGAACTATAAGGTTGTACTTTCCTTATTACTGATCATGATATGTCCCCATTTTACTATGTTGTAAAACAACTCAACATTTATTTTTGGTTTTGGAAATATAAATTTATTTATTGATAATTTATATTTTTTTTGTGCTTAGATTTATAGGTTTCCCCATACCATACATCTATATCTCCCAAATGAGTGGGTTCAAACTGTTGACTCCCATTGTCCTCAATATCCAACAAATGATGATCGTCAACAAATTTTCATGAATTATAAACTATATAAACAAATTTTTATAGGATTATAATTAAGATGCATTATTATTATAATGTTTCCCCAATTTGAACCATGTGAAGTTTGAGCTTAATGATTGGGGCAGAATACTATGGTGAAATGACATTCCAATTAAGTACACTTTTCTGGTCTGGCAGATTTGTAACCATTTTCTTCCTATGGATAAAGAGGTAATTTGAATATGAATTAAGATATCCTCTATATGGCCATGCTATATGGAACCAAATGAATATACAACATATCATATTTTCTTTGAGAGTGAATGGGCATTTCCAATATGGCATGGCTTAGGTGTAATCATTAGGTTGAGGGAAAAAATATTCCGTCAAACTTTTTTTACACCCAAATTTTTGTAATTTGATAATAATGTATTAGATCGGAAGTAAATGGTTCTAATCATGGAAATGGGTTGGTGGATCATTTGAAGTGACAATAATCATTGTCGTCACGATGGTACCCTATCTTTATGAATGGGCTTGGTGCCCAAAACTAGAAGTTTGGATAATTATTTGGATTCACATGTCAAATGATGAAAGTGTTCAATATCATTAGTAAGACTTGTGGATGAAATATTAATAACTTATCCTTAAAATTATCTAAATCGGGAAGGGAAAATGGGTGATATGGAATCCCATGATTATTTTATATATAAGTTTTACATGGATGGGTCTTTATTTGTAGGAATCATACAAGGGGTGTTTTTCATGACCATCAAGGATTGATGTATATTCCATTATGGTATAAGTATGGGTAGTGGGATTATCTTGTGGAAGAGGATTTCACTATTTTAATGGTATTATGTTGTCACATTCTCATGACATCAATCCTTAGGTGGTTGAAACTGATTCCACTATAATCCATGGATCGCTGTAGGAGAAGCTTCAATCTCCATGTCTAATCAATTTACTCATTCAAAAATTCAATGCACCCATAGGTTCATGGGTTACTATAATTCATACTTATTTTAGGGAATAAGTTTTAATTTTTCCTTGCATTTTGTGCTACCCATAAAAATCAATTTTTATTATTTTTTATTTGAGGTTATCTTCCCCTCATGTGTTATAGTCTTCTTAGAGTAGATGCTCTTAGGACTCTCTATATTAGACCACCATGTAAATTTATTATAGGTTCTCAAACATTCATGATATAAAATTTTATCATTTTGGTGTTATATATATTATACAGCTTGATCACAAGTCAAAATCCACCATACATGTCTTTTTTCCACCATGTATACAAGTAGTCACTCAGAAGGATGCACACTTATAAATATTCCTTGGTTAATGATAATGTTTGATAAGAAGGTAAATTCAAACATCTTCATGGAAATTTGGTAGCTGATGTGGATGTATAATATTGTGCTATTAAAGAAGTAGAGGAGATAAATCATAGTATTAATTTAACTATAAAATCTTAACTGCCCATTCCTAAAGGATAATATTGATATCAAAATTGTGGAGTTACAAATAGATATAGACACTAGCCTCTTAGAAATATTTTTCAAGGATGTGTACACTGACTATAATAATATAAAAAACTATTTGAGGATTAACATGACAGTACACCTAAGTAACCCAATGTAACATATTTCTACTAGGTGATTTCTTTGACATGAAAAAAACTGGAGAATTATAAAAGTAGGTTATGAATCAAATCATTAATCCCATACTATAATGATGGTAGAGATTTACGTTAATGATTTTGGGGTTTAATCATTCCAAACCTATGATTATATCACTATTATATAGGATACATTCAGCATTCGATGAATCTAGAATCTGAGGGTAAACCCCATAATGGGATCATATCAAGCCACTCCTAAGAACTTACATAGCATAATAATTCAATATTTTGTTATTAGAATCAATAAATAAAAGATAAATTTCATCCTACAAATAACCTCCCTTGGAAATTTGCATTAGTTATATGGATTTCATTATTTTTTATTACACCTATAATTTATTCACCAACCTTGATAGAAAACAAGGGTGCTTCTCAACACTGATGAATAAAATTATCACCTATTAGTGGGCTACATAATGTTAGGATTTATTCAATGACATTACATTTTATCTCTTATAACAACTCTACTTATATTTTCTTCTTTCCATGAGAACCCATTTTTCATAAAAATAAAATATCTTTAGTGGAAATTTAATCACCATATAATTGAAACTAATAATAAATGAATATATAATTATTTATACAGCCATAGAAACAAGGTTCTATATGCTAAATCTATATATTATTATATTTAAATGAACTACATTAACTTTCCCATTGAAATCCAAATGTTACACTACCAGAAAAATAAAAAATACAATTAACCTCACAAAAAGACCCAATGAAGTATATAATCAATTGTTATATCTAGAATGTATGACATTAATGCTGTGAAGTGACCCATCTATTGTTTCACATCTGGTTCAAACATCAAAAATTTTTTAATAGAAAATAACTTGATGATTTACTTTTTACCCCATCCCTTAAATAGTTTCTTATGGATGATAATTTTCTAGATGTGAAATTTTTTTCAATCTTTTAATTTTTTCAATCATAGAAAATTCAGTTTAATAGTTTATCCTAAAAAATAACATACACACGGGTCAATGAAACAAATACTGATAGGATTATCCCAATATTTTCATTATCACTTACAACATGTCTTTATTGTAAAACATGCTTTTCCATTAGTTTTGTTTCATCAAACTGATTCTAAAAACCAATCTGTCATCATAATCCAAGAATTATATGTGGAGATCTAGGTCCTCCATATGTATGTGAAGGGTAATTATATGATTCCCATAAATCATATCAATTAGGAATATACTATCATGGAAAATAATATTTTACCATGGATGAAGAGAATATATGAGTTGATTGCAAGATTTTCATCCAATAAAACTATATGACACTTCCTAGAGTCATAGAATTAATAGGATAATTCCATATATAATATAGAAAAATCTTACGAAAATTTTAAATATGATTACTAGATCACTCAAATGAAGAATTAGAGTCAAATTTTCACTAAACTTTCATAAGATGTTTGTTTGATGGAATATAAAATTTTGACATTGATATCCAATTTAGTAACATTTGATTCTATTATTATGGATGATTAATTACATTATACGACTCCCTTATATATATAACTAAATAATGGTGTGCTTACATTATATTAATCTGCTAATGAAACAATACATCATCATATAATGAATTTATTATTTTATAATGGCACAATCCAAGATCGTATAAAAGAACTTCTGTGACGACATGAATCTAAATTATCTCGAATGTATGAAAATTACACATGTTTTTCAATATGATCATATTAGGACATATATTGATATTCTTGTAAGATTTATTCTCTCTTACTAGATCTGACGATGGGGACACTAATGTTTGACATATATAATGTTCATTCTAAATTCATACACCATCCTCTACTGCATCTCTACACTACCATTCACCCTTATCCATTTTAAATGGTGAATCAACGTCTTGGGTCCCTATAAATCGACAATATCCTAGTAGTTTTGTTTCAACATTAAAATAATTTATTAGTTCTTAAATTGGGATAAATTCATTCCCTCGTTGAGGTAAAGACTAGATCAATGATCATGTTACTAAATCCTAAATCATTAATTGTTTTTCTAAAAACATCACACTAATATCATGGACAATAAAAAAATTACCCATAAAATTCCACTAAATTTCATGGATAATTTCATGTGAGAATATTATGATAAGTTAAAAAACAAATATATTCTTTGTATTAGATTAATCTATAGGAAGATTCTCAAAAATATAATTAAAAATATCAAAATTCATGAAAATCCAAAAAGAACAATCATTCCATGGTTCCATGAAACACACATCTTGTGTGATAACCATAACATGGAAGACCATTTGATTCCACTATTAATGAGACACAATTTCGAGAACGTTGAGTTAATATTTTATGGATAACATTACAATATTGTTTCATTCAGAAAATCTACAAACACAAAATTTTTATCATTGAGATTCATCAATTAGGCATTTACACATAGAATATGCCAACAGGTATTCATTAATTTTTCCCTAGGCTCACCATCGGAATATTGACCTATAATCCAGGATCTATTGTTTTATTCCTCTCTATAAGAACACATTCTTCCTTTATAATAACATTAAACAGTATGAACTAATCCAAAAACATGAGCTAATACTATTTCATTAGAACTCTGTGGATTCTTAATCATATTATATCATGCTACATAGGATTCCACATTGAGGTTTAATCCCCATATTTAAACCATGTAAACATATCATCACCATATTTATAGGTATTAAAACAATTATATTATTAGAAAACACTAAGATTTAAAATTTTTACCCCTTATACTCTAATCCATGAAAACACATATGTGATGACCATATGATAATCAATGTCCCCATTATATGTAAACTGCTATTTTCACCATAAGACTCTATACATTGACTAGAAGTATGTGATTTGTATAAGATAGAATATATACTCATACAACATTAAATCACTACCTCTCATATGTGATGAGAAAAGGAGGACCCTTCTCTTATGTGATGATCCCAAGATTATTAATTTGATGACCACATATATCCCCATCTGATGTGAAATGGGATCCATAGGTAATGTTATTGGGATTCAGTATTTGAAATTTTCAATATCCCATCATCTTATATCATGAGGAAGGTAGAATAGACTACATACATGGAATTAAAATGCAATCCCATACATATTTTATGTGTTAAGAATAAAATTCCCTCATTAAATGACATGTATTAGATAAAATATTTCGATCCCAAACATGACTAACAGACCCATCCCCTATGATCAATAGTGTTCACCATGACAAGATAGAAAGTGAAGTAATTAAAAAATGTCCATTTGAATATAAAATATAGATTTAGAGTCATCATTTGGTAATAATCTTAAAATAGTCCAATAATAGTCAAATAACATGTAAAAACATTTGTTTTTCCACTTAAAATAAATATCATGGTCAAAAAAATATTGAATATGATTCATCTAACATAAAAAACAACAACATATTATAACTACATCAGTAAAATAAGAACAACAAATAGCCTAATAAAAATAATTAACATAAATATACATATGTTGATAAATAATTATTAAGAGTTTACATTGAAATAGTTTATATTAAATAAAAGTTGGTTTCTATATGTTTTATAGACCTTTAAAAAAAATTATAATTATAAATTTAAATTTGAAAAAAAAAATTATAACACATTTGATATAAATTTACTATGTATTGTTTTTAAAATTTGTACATCAAAGAATGATATTAGGTGTAATTTTTTGGTTTTTATTGAAAAAACATTTATGTACCACATAGAAGATAATCATAAATCTTTATAAATATATATATATTTAATTAAAAATTCATTTAATTAATAAAAATTTACATTTTAATATATTAATTGGTCTTATAAATATTATTTCAATCAATTACAAAAGTAAATTAAAATGTTAGTTTATTAAAAACTATTTTTAATCTTTTCCTTGAATGAAGTATTTTCAATATTATATTCAGTTGTTATTTTTTATGAAAAACACACACCATTAATTAAATTTAAATTAACTCAATTTATTTCATTATAGTAATTGATAATGATAAATTTTTCTTATATATAAAATTAACGATGAAAAACATAATTGTTTTATAAAAACAATTTCTAGATTAAGGCTGTTTTTATAAATTATCATTTCACATATTTAGAAATTTGATAAGATATAAATATTTTCAGAATAGAAATTTTATGGTTAAAATTATTTATTAATTCCATTTATAGTTTGAAGTATTAATATAATCCTATATAGTTATAAATATTTTTAGTGTGGGGGAAATTTAAAAAGGTAAGAATTCATTTACTATTGGGAAATGCACATAACCCATTAAAAAAATGTTTTTAAAATGGTTTTGATATTAGAATGAATTTATCATCTCCAATACTACACTTATGTCATGTTTTTAGACACTTTATCGTGAATATCTTCACAACATTTTAAAGAAAATGATTATTGTTTCTAAGAGGTATTTATTCAATTATGAAGGAACTTAACTTTCACACATTGAATACTCTAATCCGTTATCAAAATTTTGTCAAAACACAACAAAATTTCATCTTATTGAATTTATTTGATTTCCCTAATCCACCTAGTCAAAAAACATGGCCTACATCCATGAAGTATAAGGCCTACATAATGATTATGTTAAAGTTATAAATGTTGGTATCACATATTTCATTAAATTTTTATTTTTACAATAAACCAATAATAATCATATAATAATATGATCGAAATCATTTGGGTGTTTAAAATTATTACAATAATGGTACAGTAATTGATTATTCCTTCCCATCTTCTAATAGAAACAGTAATAATTATTTTGTGTGTGTGAAAAATACATCCACTGTGAATTAAATAATATAATTTTTCATCAACACCACTCATGGATGTACTTAATGATATCATTGATGAATAAATATTATTTATATTATAGATTTATTATTTTGAAATGATCACATTCTATATAAAAACTATAATCATTATTTTAAATTATTACAAGGTTTATTGAATAAAATTATACTTAATAAAACCAGGAATATCAATAATTCAACTTTATTTTGGAATGACACATATTATATTAAAATTAAAAATCGTACAAAATAACATCATTACTAAAAAAATTCACTAACATTCTTACACATAATAGACCACAGGATAACCTAGGGACATATAAAAGAAAGTGGTGAGCTATAAATAATAGTAATGGAATAAGAGTGGAACAAAGTATTAGGTGTTAGACAATATGCATATCAACGTGGAATATAAGTAGTGATAATAATAAACATGAATAACAATTCCTGATATATCATTATAATCATAAGATTGGAAACATGTCAAGAAATCAAAATACTAAACCACAAACATAGGAGAAGGCTCATTACTAGGAAATCATAATGTAAAAAGTCCAATAAACAAATCAAGATCAGTCCCAACCAATCATGACCTCTCTTGAAACTAATATTTTTCCATATAATTGGTGAGAAATATGATTCTGGGCACAACTTTCACTTTTAATTTATTCTCATGCTTGTGTGTTTCAAATAGATCATATAACATTGATTCATTCATCATAATATTATATTCCATAATAATGGAGTGTGTAATAAATACATTTATGTCCATAGTAAATGAATTTCAAGTGTATAATGGTGAAAACCCTTGATAGTAAATGGGTTTGGTATTCACAACACAATTGTTTTGGCATATAAAAATCAAAGTGAAATTTTGATAGCATAAAAAAATCAATTAATATTTCATAAAATGGGTTGATGGGATAATATGGGGTCACTAATCATTTTGAAATAAAATAGGAATAACTTTTAACCTTTAAATAAATATCCCAAATATTATGATTGGAAGTAGAAGGAATAATTGAATAAAGAAAAATGAATAAAAAAGAGAATTTGAAGATCCCTTACTATAGTTTAGTGTGGTAATGGGTGTACATAACAGTTAATAGAGGGAATTACTGAGATTTAAAGGTAATATCATTGTATATAGAAAATTGAAAGCATGGGGTATATGGGAGAACATATTCCAATATGAAAAAATGGATATTTAGGTTCACCACATATAAAAGCATCATGAATAAAATTCAGACTGTTAAATCCCTTAGTTGAGTGTATGACTCGAAATGCTTAGGAGGAGCATCTTAATAGCTTAATGAAACCTTGGGAGGACTTTATAGAGGGTCGGGTAGTGTAATGACATGGTAAAATGATATTTAGATAAGATTTATTTTATATTCGGTGGTTTTATATGGTATAATATAAAATAATTTATTAATATTTCTCAAACCTTTTTTGGACAATTTATGCTAAAATAATCAAAACCACAAACCATCCCAAGTTTTTTAGCAGTTTTTTTTACACATTTTAGTGGATATATTTATTTTATATGTGCAAATGATGAATATAATAAACTAATAAACTTTATTTTGTGGAAGTGAGTCACACTCTTAATGAAATAACATTAAAACCATAAAATATATTAATGGATTAGGAGGATTTCCAATGTCTTTTAAAATTAATAATATAAAATAAAATCACATTAATTTAAAGCTAAAACATTTATTTATTCTTTCAAATCATCTATAGTACTCATTTCATGAATTCTGTGTTGTTATGATGTCATAATACACACCGTATATTTAGACGATATTTAATTATTACCTGAAAATTCAATTTTCAGGGAATATTAAGAAAAAAACACTATTATCGTCACTTTGTTTCATGTCTTTGTTAAATTATTTATATCTTAATTAGCATATTTTCCATTTATAGTGGTAATAAATAATTACTATAGTTACAATTCGTTAAGTTCATCTTATTACATAATCTTAACTATGATGATTCCAAATATAGAATCAATTTTATAAAATAAAATTCATAGTGGTGGTATAATTTAATTTAATATAAAACACGCAATCATGATGGAAATTGGTTTTCATAAAAATACATGTTTAAAATAAAATATGATTTTCCTTTAACTTTTTAACTTGTAATCATCACCACATGAATTTTAATTCACATTGAATGGTATATAATCTAAAAACTTCCCTTAAAATATTTATTATTAGGGGTAATATTAATTAATTATAATATAAAAACAATAATAATTTTTAATTAGTTTTCTGAAGAATATGCATTGAATCATACAAATAAACTAATAACAAAATCTGGTACAATGATGATTTATATGTAAATAATAAATTTAATTATAATTAAATAATAATTATGTTTCTATAAAATAATATAATATATATAATTGGACATTTAAATTAATTAATATTTCAAAATAACTAACAATTTGGCATAAAAATGTACTTTTACTATTCAGTGAAAAACCAATATTTTTTGAAAACCCTAAATTTTTACCCTATGTTAACTTTTACATACTATTATGAAAAATGTATTTTTTTTTATTTCAATTAAATTTTTCATAAGTAAAAGAAAATAATTATATTATTTTTTAATAAAAATAAATATAAACCATAATTTATTAAAACATATTTTAGAGAATAGAATGAAACTACCAAAAATAGATTGATTGTTTACTAGAAATTTATAAAAGTTTTTTAATAATTATATATTCTTTTCATAAAATATTTATTCTTAATCATGCCCAAAAATTTTATGGGAAGGTTAAAATAAGAAAATTTAAATAATTATTGTTTTTTTGGTCTGGGTTTGCGTATCACATATGAAATCGAACATAGTTTTCTATTAAAAAATATCAGGTCATTACATTTATACACACTTTTATTAATTGTGTCCTCAAAATTTAAACATAAAAACGATAAAAAAATTTAACACTTCAAAATATAATTACGAAAACCCACATTGTTAAAGAGTAAATAAGACGTCCTCATGAAAAAAGGGAAAGAGATGTATGAAGGTCTTCACATAAATATGATTTTATGTAGGATAACAATAATCAGATTTGAAAACATAGACATGGACGATAAAACTAATAAAATTGATCAAATATACTGTGATAGAAAACAGGGCCTGGATAATGTCAATGTCCATAAAAACATAAATATAATATTAATAAAATGACCAATAATTCCTTCGAAGTTATCATAAAATGAATATAATTTTTCATTCAAGATTATATTCCTGGAGTTAAGGAATTATTTTATCATATATAATATAATCATAATAAAACATATATTAAGAAATGGTATAATTTCAGAGTGTAATCAATTTACACTACAATATCATATTTTCATTGAATAGTGAGTTCATTTGAAATACTAAACACATAAACGATTATCCTAATAACCTTAAAGGGATATCTTATAAATAGAATTCAATTCCTTAACATAATAATTTCATGGATTCAATCTAATATATCCATTATCTATTCGCTAACATAGCCTCTTATGTGAATTATTTGATACATTAATAATGGTTCATAATGAGATTAGGAATTTAGAAAATCATATCCTCGAGTTATGTTTAAAATGTGTATAGTAAGGCCCATTTTTGTGTGTAAGGTTACGCTAGGTCAGTCTTGACTCACCTTGCTGGAGATGTTACCTCTATGTACTTATCATCTAGAATAATTTCAACATATATTTTCTAGACATGGATTTATATTCATGATAATCCTTATGGTCAATACATAAAAAATTATGATTGTTTTCTAATACTTATCCATGTCCTTATGGATTTATCAAGAATTTTCTATTCCTAATCCAAAATAAAAAACAATTCCATTGATAGAAACTATAACAACTATTCTATTTATTTCATAGTAATACATGCTTTATTATATAAAATAACACTTAATACATCCTGGATTATTGATATGTATAGTGTCATTGGTAATTAGGTACATTATATAACAAATTTAAAATACGAAAAAAACATAATCTATAAGTTAAAATTATTTAACATTATCATACATTAAATTACAAAGGATATCATTGGGAAATACATAATAAATGTGTGAGATATAAAGCCTATTAAAGGAATAAGGATGTAATAAATTAATAATATTTTGAAATAGGCATAAAAATGGGGAATAAAAGGAGTAATATTCATAAATAAGAATAATATTGCATAATATAGCATGCAAATCATAACTAGGTAAATGTGGAAAAAATTAAAACACGACATCATAAACATACGTCAAGGCTATATTCAAAGACATAAAAATGGAAAAAGTCCCACAAAGGAATAAGTTTCACTCATTTTCCCAACATGACATCTAATGGGAATTGAAATCACCCAACGAATTAGAGCACTATATAATTCACTGTGCACCAAACACTTTTAGTTCATTTTCATGCTTATGTTTTTAATATAGGTCATGCAACATGGATTTATTCATCACCATATTTTATTCCTTGATCAGGATATATGGAATTCATATATATATATATACCAATTAAATTATGTGAAATTTTTTAATAGTTAACACCCTTGATATAAAATGGTTATGGTATTCACTACATAATTGTTTCGTCCAGAAAAAATCATGTTTAAATTTCAGGTGCATAAAGTCATCATGTAAAAATTACTCAAATGGGTTGATGAGAGATAAAGGGGTATCTAATAATTTATACATTAAATTTTAAGTAACAGTAACATGTATAAGCATATCCCAAATATATTAATTTTAAATATAATGTACAATATATTATTAAACATGAATAATGATGATTAGGGGAGGATCCCTTACAAAATTTCAGCATGGTAAAAGGTATACATAATAGTATATGGAAGGGATTTATGGGAATTAAAATGGTATTTCATAATCTATATATAAACGTTAAAAAATTGTTGATTTGGATGAATATATCCATACATTATAAAATAGAAATTATAAAGCATAATATAAAATAGTTTTTTAAATACAAAAGGAGAGTCGAAGATCCCTTAAATGAGTGAGTGATGCCAAATTCATTGGATGAGTTTGTTGAGATCTTGGGGGATACCTGGTTGGATTCCTTAGTGGGGAGGGAATAGTAATTATTCATTCCATGTATTTTACTGAAGGTAATGGGAGAATTGGTGGGTTTATTTAGGAAAATAGCATGATTTTTTTTAATATTTTTTCTAACATACGATATGGACTCTATATAATAATAGAAGCAAAAATTCAAACATTCCAAGGGATTTTGATATTTTTTATCCAAATGGGAGTTGTTTTCATTATTTGATATGTCAAATTATAGAATTAACTAAATAATATAATTTATTTTTTATAAGTTAGTCACACACTTAATGAAATGATTTTAAAACCTTAAGATATATTAATGGTTTTGTGTTTTTCAGAAAGTATTTATAAAATTAATAAAATAACCCAAAAATAAACTTATTTCAAAATTAAAACATATATGTAGTCATTTATAACATATTGTGTATTTGTTACATCACTATGGGGTCAATATGAAGTCATAACACAGAACATATATTTATATAGTATTAAATTTTTACTCGATTATTTTACTATCTTAGAAGATTATAATAAATTCATCATTAAATAATATTGTTTTTATAATTCTGAATATAATATTAATTTTATTCAAATATTTTACTAAATATTGGAATTTTCAGTTTTCAAATAAAATTGGAATTTATTGAGAAATGCAAGGTGTTGATAAAAATAATTTTCAAAACCATATCAAAATTACATCTTAGTTCATTAAAATTATGTAATAATTAATATTTAATAATATTTAATAAATAATTATAAATATATGATTCTTTTCATAAATAAATTTATTAATCAAATGAATTCCTTAATTTTAAATTTATATTTTTTGAAAATAGAATTTTAGTTTTTTGATATGAATATTTTTTATAACTCATTACATAATAATATATAAATTAAAAATAATAAAGAATAAATATATTAATAATTTAAATTTTAAAATATATATAAAAATTCAAAATATTTGGTTTAAATTGTTTCAATTATTTTTTCAATTATTTTTACCCTTAATTAATGTAGTTTCAATTTATAGTGGTAAAATATATTTAGTATAATTACATTCATTAAGTTGACCCTATTTCCTAATATTAATTATGATAATTTCCAACGTAGAATACATTTGATAAAAATAGATTATCATATTTGGGGGAATTTAATATGATATATAACCATAAATAATAATGGAAAGTTGTTTTCTGAAACAAAATGCATGTTTTAAAGGAAACAATTTTTTTACTTTAACGATATAACTATTTTTCGTCACCTTATGATTTTCAATTGATAAAAAAATATTTAATCTAAAAATATCATTTATATAATTTATCATTAGGGGTTATTTCATTTAATTACAATCGAGAAACATTATTAATTTTAAAGCCTTTTTCAGAAGAATACATTTTGAAGGTAAAAAATAAACATATACTAATATCCAATACCAATATGAGTTATATGTATTTGAATGAATTAAATATTACTAAATTCTAATTATTTTTCTCTAATATAAATTTAAATAAGTAATTGGACATTTAAATTAATTAATTTACCAAATTATATGAAATGTTTTTAAAGATTATATTTTTTTACTATTTACTAAAAAATAATATTTTTTTAAAAAACCCAAATTTTCTACCTAAGATAATTTAGATATAATGATAAAAAAATTATTTTTATTTTTTAAATTACTTTTTTAAAATTTATTAAAAATAATTATGTTATTTTTTATAAAAACAAAAATAAATCATTTTTGAACAGATAATATTTTCTGAAAAAAAAGACATTAAAAAAAATTTATTGTTTATTTAATAAGAATTTAGCAGTACATATATCGAATATATTATTATATTTGATAAATTAGTTAATCCTACTCATATCCACAAATTTGATGGAATGTTTAATCTGTTCACATTTAAATAATCATTTTATAAGTTTTCTTTTGTGTATCACACATGCAGTCGACCATAGTTTTCTCTAGAAGATGTGGGTAATTAAATTAATCCTTCATTTAATAAATTGAATCATTTAAATATAAAAATGAACCTCATAAGAAATATTTTAACACATGAAAACAAATTTCATGAACATCCATTTTTTTAATAGTTAAATAATACATCCACATGAAAAGAGTGAAATATAAGTATGAAGGTCATCACATAACAATGATTCCAAGAAGGAAATCATTAGTGGGATCTGAAAATATAGACATGAAACAGAAAACCTTCACCAATTATCTAATATAAGTTGATGGAGAACATGGAAATGAAATATTTAATCACAACAATACCATAAATCTATTATTGATGAAATAACCATCAATTCCATGGAAATGATCATAATAAGTAGATTTAAGGCTATTTCATTGATTTGGTGAATTATTATATCATGTACGCTAGGAACATAAGTATATGTAATTTATTTAAATGTATAATTTCATCATTTAAACAATTTAAACTATAATGCAATATTTCTCCCAAACATTGTGTACTTTTAATCTATAAAACACAATAACAAGAATACAATTAACATTAAAGGGATATCTTATAAATTACATGTATTTCATTAATATGAAAATATCATTTATTTAATCTATGTAATCTATTATATATTTCAATGAATATAATCATAGCAGAATTATATTTTCTTGTAATAATGATTTTTAATCATATTTTAAATATACCAAAGAATATTCCTCACTAGTGTAAATGAATGTGGGTAGTAAGGCCCATTAATGTGTACTAGGTTACGAAGAGCCAAGCCCAAGGCACCTTGTAGGAGTTGTTACCCTTATGTACATATGTGACAGAACCACATCCACTTTTGGTATCTAGATCAAGATTAATTTACATTATAAACCAACTACTCTCTACTAAGAAAATTGGGAAATTTTCATTGACATAGTCTTGTCCAAAATGATTTGAATAGAGTTTTTTATTTTATTCCCAAATATAAGTAAACGTTTTATTAGTTACCAACTATAAAAACCATGCTTTTTATTACAAATTAATTCAAGATTTATTAAATAAAATTACACATAACTAAACCTGGATGATTGAAATGGATAGTTTATTTATCAAATAGGTACATTACATAAAAATATAAAATAGGAAAAAATATCATATTTAATGAAAAATGCCTTAATATATTCACACTTAAAACAACATAGAATAACACGGGGTCATACATATGAAAGTGGAGTGTTATAAATCCTAATAAGTTAATATGAATGTGATAATGTAATAAATTATTGTCAACAATAATTTCAATGGGTAATAAAATGAGGGAGAATCATTATACCTAATAATAATTCATGGAAAAGATTTATAATCATAACTTGATTAATGTTGAAAAAACAGAAAACATTGCATCATAAACAAAAGCCAATGATATCTTCTAAAAAATCATGATCAAAAAATTACCACAAACCAATCATGATCACCATACATCCCAACATTAAATATCATGAGATCAAACATTACCCAATGAATTCGAGTGCTATATAATTTTGATATCACCCATCCCTTTCACTTCATTCTAATGCATGGGTGTTCCACATTGATCATAAAACATTGTTTCATTCATTATCATATATTATTAAATTACAAAAAAGATTGGAATTAAAAAATTTAATCCCCATTTGAAAGAAGTATTAGTGTGTTAATATGAAAACCCTTGATATGAAATGGGTATGGTATTCCCTAAACAATTGTTTTTCAAGGAAAACCCGCGATGAAATTTTCGCACCTAAAGGGTTTCACTAAAAAATTCATAAAGTTATTAGTGTAAGGGAAAGGGATCTATCATCATTTAAAAATAAAATGGGAAGAAATAAAAACATTTAATGATATTTCGCAACATTATTTATTGTAAATATAAGGCATAATATAATATAATAACTTGATAAAATAATAGAATCCCATGATATCTATTTAAATTTTGGCATGGTAATTAGTGTACACAGTAGTTCAAGGGAGGGATTAATGAGAGTAAAATGGGTATATAATCATATATTAATCAAATGTACAGTAAATGGATATTTTATAACAAATCCCCACATAAAAATAAAAATTATAAATAATTACATTAATGTGGTGGTTCAATAACAAAGGAGAGTGTAAGATCCCTTAAATGAGTGTGTGACTCCAAATACAAAGCAGTAGCTTCTTGGGAGCATATGGGTACCATTTGAGGACTCTATAGATGACTGGGAAGTGTAACTATGTGATCAAAATATTTTTAATAAAAATAAATGTAAGCATTGTTGGATTAATAAAATAAATGATTGTGGAACTCTTAAATATTTATCGATCATAGGTTATGGACTCTATATAATAACATAACCAACACCTATAACATAACATGGTTTTTCCCATGGTTTTACCCAAATTTGAGTGTGTTTAATTTTTTTAGTATATCTAATGAACTCAAGTAATAAAATAATTTCCATTCAAATGTGGGAGTAGGTCATACTCTAAAATTAAATATTTTAAAATAAAAAAAATTATTAATGGATTTGGGGGATTAACAAAGCCATTATAAAATTAAATAAATATATATATAATCACAATTTTTAAAGGTAATTCCTTGGCCAAAACGATCAAAGCCAAAAATTTATTAAAAGAATAATTACAAAAGTCTACACTTTGGGATCATGTTAATATCTTTTTCATGAAAGGGAATAACTGAAGCTGGGAGGTCTTCACACCATGTAATGTCTTGATTAACTCCCAAGTCAGCCAAGCCATCAACAACCATGTTTTCTTCCTAATAAACATGTGTGATGATGTAGTTCAGGTCAGTGAGCAAACAGTTTCATTCCCTCCAAACAGGTAGTAATTGGCTAAGCTAAATGAGTTATGTTGTTTTAAATTGCAGGAACGATAGTCATCAAGTCACATTTAATCAAAAGGTTGTTCCAACCATAAACCATGGAAATTTTAATTGCATCAATCAATACCTTAATCTTTACCTCAAGGGAAGAGGCAGTGCCACTATGACCCATGAAGTAGCCTATAATCTGTCCTAGTTGGTTCCTGAAGATAGAGCCACACCCTTCAGGTCCCGTATTTCCCTTGAAAGATCCATCTAAGATGATTTGATATATCCAGGAAGAGGACCTCTCCAGAACACCTCCAGAGTGTGATTTGGTTGATAGAAGTTTCCATTGATCCATAGACATTTCAAAATTCAAAAATCATGCATGGTATTTTGGAAAAGACTTTTTTAAATCAAAGCATATTTTTGTATGGAAATAAGGATCTAGGTACAACTGAAATTAATATTGAGTGAGTTGTTGTTATGAATAATTGTATTCTGATCATACCAAATCCAATGGTGAAGTTCAGAAACTACTGCAAGGAAAAATTTTCTGATTTACTGAGATCCATATAACTCTACACATTTTATAAGTTGATTTTTTAGAGAGTAAATAATCAACCATCTGAAGTCAAATATGTCAAAAATATAGTTCCAAAGAGCAGAGGTAGTAGAACTTGAATGTAATAGGTTGTTAGCATCTTCTCTATGTTGATTTCAAATTGTACATTTAGAGTAGAGATAAATTCAAAATGATTGAAGGCAGATATAAGTGGAATTTTTGTTCTGAGCTAGGATCAAGATGATACTGAATCTTGGGAGATTTATCTATGGTTTTTTGAAGTGTTTAATCCCGCATTAATCATTTTCATTGTTACCGCACATTTTAGTGTAGTAATTTTTAGAGGTAAGAATTTCATTGTGATTCGGCTCCAAAATTAGAAATTAATTGTTTTATGTGAAAGGGTAGTCATAAATGAGATTTAAAATAGGATCTAGGTGATGATCTAGTTGAGAGTTTAAAACTTCTTTGATAGAGATTTTGGTGTTTTCAGAGATTTGAACAGGAGATATCATAGAGATTAAAGGCGTGCTATTCCAGTAATCTAGCTAGAATTTCATTGAAGAATTTCTGGAGACCATCCATATGGAGTTATTCATAATTTTTTCAAAGGAGTTTTTAATTGTAGGACATCTGGATGAATTAATAAAGCTCAAATTTCTTGTCTTTAGAATTCCATGAATTCTATTTTTAAGAAAAACAAGGGATTTAGAAGAATTGTGAAAATGATTCCATGTAAGCTAAGCTTGAAGAGCTTCGTAAATGTATTTTTTTTTTGTTTTTTATAACAATTCCACCATTCTCAATAGGGTTGCAACAAGTTTACCAAGGGTCCATCACTAGTTTTCTTTCAAGAGTACTACCCGTCCAAATGAAATTTTTAATAGATGTATTCATTTTTTGGAGAAGACAAATGGTCAATTTGTAAACCATCATACAGTAGACCATCTTAGAGACAATAATGGATTTAACAAGGCATGTCCAACCTTTCATAGAGAGATATTTACCTTCCCAAGAGGAAATCTAGTTACAAACATGATTAAGAATAGTGAAAAGGTGGAAATCTTTGGGTCTACCCCAAAAATGGGGCGCCAAGGTAATTGAAGGGGATAAAGCCTTCTTTCATACCCAAATCACTGATAATATTACATTTTCTATTTGGGGAAAATTCATCCCAAAAAAATACAAGATTTGTTCCAATGTATGGTTTAACCAGAAACCGCCTCATAGTGATAGAGAACAGATTTGAGGTTTTGAATATTTCTTTTGTCTCGTCGAAGAAAAGGATGGAGTCATCATCATAAAAAACTTGAGTAGGAGCATTAACATTTATAGAGACATGAACATGTTTCAATTTATTTGGAACCACCAGACGATTTATCAGTCTAGAGAGGTAGTCTTCCCCTATTGAGAAGAGAATGGAAGAGAGAGGGTCTCCTTGTCTGAAACCTTTGGTGCATTTAAAGTATCCTTTGGGAGATCCATTGATCAAAATAGAGATAGTGTCTGAGTTGAAGAGATTTCATATCACATCGATGAATTGTGCACTAAAACTAAATCATTGAAGGACAATTAAAATAAAAAACCAATCCATGGTGTTAAAATATTTCGTGATGTCAATTTTAATATCTATATTTCCTATTTTTTTAGTGTTATTCATGTTGTTGATACATTCAAGGTCAAGAAGGATATAGTCTTGAATGCATATACCTTTTATAAATCCAAATTGGCCATGTTGGAGAGAGTTTTGATCGCAGTGATTAGGTGCTTACTAAAACCAAAACATTGAAGGACTTTGAAGATAAAAATCTAATCCATGGTGTGAAAATCTTTCATGATTTCTTGTTTAATAGATATATTGCATCCTCTAATAGTTTTATTCATGTTTTTTGATACATTAAGAAGTAAGACAAATACAGTCTAGAGTGGATCTAACTTTTATAATGACAAATTAGTGCCATGAAACTATTTTTTCAGTAATAGCTGATATTCTATTAGAATTTGATTTTATTAATGATTTTGTAGAGAGTGTAGATGAGGGAAATGGGTCTGAAAAAATGAATTTCAAAGGCATTATCCACTTTAAGGATCAAGTTGAGAAACTGAGATTTGACAGCATGAGGAAGAACCCCATTTGTGAAAAAGGTTTCAACAATATTACAAACATCATACTGAATCGAATCCCTATAATGTTTAATGATATCATTGTGAAAGTCATCAGAACCTAGGGAACTATCTGGATTCATACTGATGACAATGTCTTTGATTTCATGATATAATGGCATGTTATGAAGGAATGTATGGTCTATATAAGTGATTCCTAAAGGGATGAACTCAGGAATTAGGTCATTGTTGTCATCAGGGCCATTAAAGATGGTTTCATAATAGGATACTATATGTAGATCTATGTCCTCATCCTTTTCAAAAATCTTATCCCCATCGTTTAGAAAGGTTAGAGGCCTGCTGGCCTTCCTAGTTATTTGGAAGACATTGTTTTAATAGAGAAAACATATATTTGGCTGGTTATAACATTTATATTATTTTTACATCACTTTGGTGTAATTATGATGCCCAAATACACATCTAATATTTATATGGTCTGTATTTTTTACACAAAAATTAACTATCTCAAAAAATAATGAAAAAATCACCATTTATAATTTCGACATTCTAATTCCAAAAATATTATTTATTTTACTCAAATAATTTTATAAATTTTTGATCTTCAACATTTTAAATATAATTTACATTTATTTAGATATTTTGGTTTTTTTTAAAAAAATGATTTCAAATCCTTATAAATATACATTTGTCTTTATAAAAAATATGTTATAATTGAATTTATTAATTTAAATTTCATATTTCACAAAAATTCATTTTTTTATCTTATAAAAATATATTTTTATGAAGCTGATTAATTAATTAATTATAATGTGAAAAAAATAATGAATAAATATAACCATAATTTAAATTAAAATGAAATATAAGTATTCATTCTATTTCAGTTATTTTTTTAGGTCATTGTTAAATTATTTTTACCCTAACATTTATTCCTTTTACATTCGTAAAATAATTTACTATAGTAACTATTCAATAAGGTGACCTTATTTCCTAAAATTAATTATGATAATTTCCAATAAAGAATCCATTTTAACGAAATAAATTCATAGAAGTGGAATAATTTAATTTAATATAAAACCCTCAAGAATGATTAAAATTTGTTTTCAAATAAATTATTTTTTTAAAGGAAAAACGATTATACATTTAATCTTTAACCATTAATCTTAATCATAAGAATTTCAATTAAAAAATAAATATATATAATATAAAAATTTAACTTTATTAATTTCTCAATAGGGGTTATTTTAATTAAATATAATGGAAAAACATTAAGCATTTTAAAATATTTTTCAAAAGAATGCATATTGAAGCCTAAAGATTAACGTATACTAAATTCCACTACAAAGATTACATACCTGAAATTAATTGAATTAAATGTAAATAAATAATTTGTATTTTTATGTTAAATTAAATTAATATAAAATTTTACATTAAAATTAATTAATTTATCAAATGTAATGAAAATTTTAGACAAAAACAATATTTTCACTATTTACTGAAAAATATATATTTTCTAAAAAATACAAAAATTTTAACCTAACAAAATTTTGTTATACTATATATAAAAAGTGGAATATTATTTTTAAAATACTATTTTTAAATTTTATAGAAAATAATTATAATATTTTTCTTGAAAAAAATGATAAAAATATTTCTTTATGAAAACATATTTTTGAGAAAAAATGACATTTCCAGTGATTGATTGATTATTAAATAAGAAATTATTATTATATTTAGGATGTATATATTTATATAAAATTAGTTAATCCTTTCATATCTAAAAATGTAATATAAATGGTAAAATAGCCACATTAAAAA
Organism: Viscum album; assembly: GCA_963277665.1. Classification (NCBI taxonomy): domain Eukaryota; kingdom Viridiplantae; phylum Streptophyta; class Magnoliopsida; order Santalales; family Viscaceae; genus Viscum; species Viscum album. The sequence continues at coordinate 1,922,107,574 of OY728119.1, forward strand.
AATAATTATTTTTTTGGGTTTCATATTGTGTATCACATACGATATCAAACATAGTTTTCTCTAAATAACTATGGGGCATTTCATACTATTTACCTTCACCCTTATAAATTTTTTAATAACAAAAAAAATAATTAAGGGTTTTGTGAACTAAAACCTCCATGGATAAAAAATTATTATTTTACTACACATCAAAAAATAGATGGATTTAGTTTAAAATATATGTTTATATAGGATACATATATAAGTAATATATCACATTAATATGGTTATTTTTTAATAAAACAATAATTAATAGTTTTTATAATGTTATTAGTCAATATTGGTACATAACCCCAAATAAGTACATTACCATTTTAACATTCATGAAACATTACAAAAACAATCATTAATTCATGTTATAACATTTCATGTACTAATAAAACATACATTCTTGTGCCTTAAATGGGTTTTAATGATTATTTTAGAGAAAAATAAATTCATAATTCCTTTGCAAATCATGATCAAAATAATCAAGGTTATTAGCACCCAATATATAAAATAGGGTATAAAAATAAAATATAATAATAAAATTGTTGTTATTAAGAGAAAAAATGGAGATTTATTTGAATAATATTCTTAAATATGAAATTATAATGTTTTTTCTTATGATATATGAGGTTGAAGAACATCCCTGGAAATCAGGTTTAATGGTAAGGAATTGTTAACCAAAACTCATTTATTTTAGTTTTACAATTTCTTATTTGAACATAGTTTTTCCCTGAATTTATCTTTTAAAAAATATTAAATTTTTATTTTTAGGGAAAATAGATTTTTATCCAATTCTATTTCACTATATTTTTTATTTTTCCTATTCATTAAAAATAGTGGTGAATTATTATAATATACTCATAATTATGATTTTTTACAATGATGAACACAACATGGTTTCAAAATAATCATTTTGTTTTTTGGTTTTCAGTAGAAGTTAATTTTATATAAATATAATGGATTTATGAATCATGTATCTCCCTATATTATTTGTTTATAATTGGATTATATTTGGTGATCAGGTTTTTATTATCAAGATATTTAATTTATCAAATCATTTGGATGTTTTTCTAAACAAATATAACATCATGGTTTATATAGGATAATTTTATAATTTCCATCGAAAGGTTCTATAAAAATAATTTTATTCCCATGGGATCTTTATATGACGATTTTGATATGTCAAGAAATCAATTTTTCTTTCTATGGAATATTTTATGATATAATGATTTTTTTTTATTTTGTGCTATATAACTGTATGGAATAAGATATTGTTTGGACCTATATCACCATCCAATTCATTGGGTTATTTATTATATATTAGTTTATATAAATATTTTGTCAATAGAAATGGAAATAGCTAGGTTTGAAATGGGTGAGTGTAATGGAATTTTTCTCTACTCATAATTTTTGAGTGAACATGTCAGAAGGTGATTGGGTTTATAATGATAAGATACATATTTTTTATTAATATAACAAATTCATTCTTATGTTCTTGGATCATATTAAAATTTTCATGTTCTGCTTTTCCTCGTGCCTTGGTAAATTCATTATCATCAAATTTATTCTAATTATAATTAATATTTTTTGTTAAATATAATTTTTTAATGATATTTTAAATTAGTTATCTTTCCTTATTCATTATTTTCCATATTTTTATGATATAACCATATTGGTCTTTTATATTCTATCCCTTAGTGAAAAATTGTTATCATGAATTTTTATGTTTTCCCTTCCATGAGATTTGAATGTGATCAGGCATACTGTGATATGAATGAATTGGTTTTTTGTTGTGGAAATAATCACATCATGTGAAATTATTTTTTTATGTTTCTATTCCCCAGAATACTAGTCTTTTATGTCGTTTGGTTGTTCAAAACTTTTTAGATGAAAAAATTAAACAATGTAAACAATTTATTTTTTATGTATTTTCATCTTTAATTTATTTTGGTATTATCAATAGGTTATTTAGTCTTTTTGGAAACTTTGAATACAAAATCAGTAAGATCCATTAGAATAATTATATTTATAAGATAACATACTATGTAACTGCAAATAAAATATGTGGGTTTCTTAGAAATACATCGATATCTAGAAAAAACAATCGACATGGTATTTTCATAGAGTTAAATTAGGGATTTAACTCCAAAAATAATTGTTCGAGTATATTTATACCATCATTGAAGTTTAAGATAACAAGGCCAGTACCACAAACTCATTATGAAAATCCCATTTGATATACTTATGTTAATTCAAAAATTATTTATAAAAAATTATGAAATATTTAGTTATCATGTTAGCTGCAATTCTTTAAAAAATATATGAGGGAAATAATCATTGGTAACCTAGATTGTAACTTTGGGACCTTTTATAGATGATTATACTCTTTATTTTTCATTTATTCATACAATGATCCAATTTTTATTGTTTATATGTTTATTAATTTATGTATCCCTACTATTTATAATACTCTATCATAGATATGTCTTGAACACAATATAATTGAGAAAATAATGGATGAAATGGGAAATATTTTTATTTTCAATGTCATATGGGAAATGGATTTCAAAATATCATCGTAATAATCCCTCAAATCATTGGTTCTATAAATAATAACAAGAATTATATTGAGCTCAATTAATCCCCATAATGTGAGAAGCATTATGATTTATATTTTATTTTCTAATGTATATAAAAATTAAGCATCCTTCATACTCATTGGTTACATATCGATAGATTAATTCGACGGAAAATATATATAATATATTTTAGTTCTATAGGCATAAATATTTTTTGGTCATATATCATCATGAAATTGATGTTGGACATTAGAATAATCTCAATTGGAATAAAATGAGCATAGTTGAATTTCATTCCATTAATTAGATTATTTCAAGGTAATTTTCATCAGAAAGTATTTATCTTATACTATTCTAACAAAAATTTATTAAAAAATTTCATAATTGAAAAATAATAGATGATATTTTTTAAGAATATATTTGAAACATACCAAGAACAAAATGGAATGTCTCAAAGTCAGTCTCAATACAAGAAATAATGATCCATTTATTCCACAATTCCACAAAACGAGGAAATCAAAATACATTAGTTATAAGTGATATTTCAAGCCAGAATGATGTTTTTTAATGTTCTTATAATGTTGGAATAAAAGATAAAGACCCATGTTATTATAGGGGAAGGAAATAAATGTTCATGTGTTAATGAGGAGCTATAGAATAGATTCATGGGGATGAAAATTTCCAACAACCCTCATGTAAACTATGTGAGAAGAAACAAAATATTAATTTATTTCAAACATTTTGGTATGTATTCAATTTTTATAAATTAATTCCACCTTACTCATAAATAATTAACAATTGGAACAAAGATAAAATACAGAACTTTGGGTATGTTGGCCCCAAATAATGATCCACCATATCATTAATGCTTCAAATTCAAAGACTACGGAATATATGTGAATAAATTCCCCCAACCTAGTGTCAATGAAGATAATATATAATTGTATCCCCATAAATCAATAAAAAATGTAGGATATGTTTAATAATTAGTACAATGGTGGCCATGATAATAACGTGGTGAATGGTAGATATATTCTATAATTTAGAACCATAGCTACCTTTCTTGATTTTAGATCATATCATTCTTTTATATCGTACAAGTTTTCCATGAATATGGATTCCTAAAATAGTATTTTGAATATTTATCTATGTATGAAAATAATAGATGACATTATAAATGAAACGAACATATAAAATCATTCTCTAATTGAAATCTTTGAAGAGATACTTCTATTAAATTTGGATTTTCTCTCTCTTGTTAATTTTAAAATAATTAGTGATATTGAATGGTTATCATTATATAAATATTAGATCATTTTTTAGATATTTTAATTATTTATAAATAGGAAGTATCGATAAATGGCTTGTTTCATTTATCATTTTGAGCTCAAAAATTCATGATAAAATATAAATATCCATTATCCCTAATGATTAATTTTTTTTGACCATCATAAAGGAGTTGAATTAATATTAAAAATTGATATCCATTCTAGATGATATCAATTGAATTTAAAAGAGAAGTTAATTTCAATAATAAAATTAAAAATAAGGTTTTTACACTAAGATTTTATAGTGATTTCAATTGTACTTACTATTTTCGTAAATATATTCATGGATATTATTAATTATTTCTTTAGAGATTAAGAGTATCAATTTTTTGATGTTTTAATATATGATTATATATATATATATTCCCCATTTAACATGGGAATTATTATCACCTAATGTATTTATTAGAGGCAAAAATTATGAACAATTCATATTACAAACTTAGAAAATGCTAATTCTTACTATGAAAAGTATCATTCATGGGATATTTCATCCAAAGAGAGGGTATATTTTTTGATACATAAAATACTAATATTATGGGGAAATTATCTATGAAAATTACTAGGATAGAATTCCATATTTTTCTATAGTCACCTGATTATTAATAAAACTGAGAAACTTATCATGGTTATTGAACCCATTAACTTTGTTAGTATTAAATGGATTCAAGTACCATTTGATGAAATAATGTGAGAAATGATTTATGGATATCAAGGAAGTTCATGTAACCACACATGTTATTATATTATCCTATAGAGGTCAAGTGTTTATAACTTATAGGGATACTTATTTAAAATTATTGGGAAGCTTCCTCATGAAATTTAAATGTTAATTTCTTCTTTAACTGACTAATTAGTTATTCCTGGTAAAAATTACATAAAAAATGATATGGAATTATTGAAAGTGATCATTCCATTGAAAATTTAATGTTATTACCTTTATGGTCGGAAAGGTGATATATAACATATTCAAAACATCTTCATATATTTCTTTATCCTTAAGGAGTTAAAAATACTCAAATGAAAAAATAAATATTTAATAAATAATTATATTTGATCAAAATATTACCACCCTAAAATGTAAAATAATATGTTTGATTCCTTGAGTGGAAAAGATTATGCTAATCTATCCCTGATAAGTACTGAAAAACACCACATACAAATTTATCTATAGAGGATGGATTTTGAATTAATGAATTGATAAAATAAATAAGGTCTTACCCAATGGATGGATCCACCTTCAATTAATTTGTATATTGAAGAATCCTATAATGATTTTTAGAGGTATTTAAAATGGTATAAAATAATAAAGAGTTCAACTTCTATAATGATTGAGTTATAAACATTCAAAAATAATATATGTTCCTTATATATAATAGAAATAAAGAATGATATATTGAATGATGGACATATCACATCTATATCTATCCTTAGTAGAGTCATAAAGATTTATAGTTATATGAATCAAAAAAATGTGTAGGAAAACTTTATGTTCAATGTTGAAGATTATATATCCCAATGATATATATATCTATTTGTTTAGGCAGAATGACGAAATTATAGAAGTATGATGCATCCAATATCGATACTAGTATGGAAAAAGGAAAAAACCCTAGTGGACATCATCATGTGACTCCCCAAAACATCTAATGGTCATAATTATATATTTTTTATTGTTGATATCTATAAAATGTGAATTTATTTTATTAACATAATAGAATATTTACCGACTGAAAAACTCATCAAGGAATATATAACAGATTTTGTATGGTCGAAATCAGTACCAATATCATTTGTATCCAATTAGAATATAAGGAATACCTCAATTAAATAGTGAATTTGGTTAAATTTCTTGGATTAATAGTTGATATTTAGGAATGAATATCATCCTACATATGGTATTAATTCTTAGAAAATAATTATAACTCAAGATGATAGATGAAGATAATTTTTTAAAAATTAAAAAGGATGACGTGATCAACATGCCCCCTATATGAGTTCTCAAATATCAATAATTTACATTTTACCATTCTAATAGAATCTAATAATAACTTATATGGGAATCTATGTATGGCACCAAAAATATGGGATGAAGTTAGAGAGAGGGAGATGGTAGGTCCTAAACTATTCTATGAAATCACTGAGGAGATTCAAACCACTAAATGAAAAATAAAAGCATCACATTGTTGACATAATAGTTTTCCATTAATTTTCAAGGGGATATATAAATTAAATTTGGTGATAAGTAATTTTTTTGAATATCTTCATGGAATTTGGTAAATATATTTGGGATTAATGAGATTCGTGAACCTATATATATTGGTTTATTCAATGTCATTGAAATATTATAGTTAATGATTTATCACTTATCCCTCGCACCAAAATCATCCATTGTGAATGTTGTCATAATGTATCCTTTTTTAGGAAGTTTGTACTAGATCCATCACAGTTACTATTGTAAAGACCCGGATTTCTTCATGTAATTTTTTTAATTAAATGGAAATATTACGAGTATGTGAAAATTGACCGTGTGTGATTCTGAGGACTAGAGTGCCTGAAATTAATTTCTAAACTTTTTTTATAGTTCATTCAGTAAAGGTGCTAGTGGGTTTTTGTAACTTTTGAGCCGGTTCTCGGAATTGAAATCTAAAGGCGCCGTTGATCTTGCAGCACATGTATCCGCATAAGGAAACCTTCAACTTGACCACAGTATATTGATGGTGAAAGTTAATTTTTGGAATCTCTTGGGAGTGTTAAAAGAATAAAAACACAATAATGAACAACTTTTATTTTATTTTTAAAACCTCCCATATGAATGTGTAGCTGTGGGGACCACCCAAGCCCCTCTTTTAATGGGGGAAACTCTTGGATTTCTCCAAATTAAATGTGACAACATTATTTAATTAATCAGAAAACTTTAAATAAATTTTTACTTAGGATTTTTTAATTTTTCACCTCACCTATCACTGAAAAAGGGACTAACAAAGGAGGGGAGGGATTTGGAGAGTTGGAATGACCTTTATCCAACAAATAATATCCTCTAATGAAGAACGACTTCTAGAAATAAAGAACGAGGAAATGACCATGGAGCGTATCTTGGAAGTGACAAATGCCAACGTCAATCTTCAACGAAATCATATTCTTCCTCACCCCACCTCCAATGGAAAGTCTAGGTATGGGATTTATATATGATTGAATTTATTTTTAGATTCTTCATATTCTAGTTTCACAAAGATGATGACCGAACAAAGAAGGTCGCCGTCCGCACTAATAACTCGCATCATTCCTTTTGATTTTCCACACATTCATCATGAATTCTTAAATTCCAAATAATTAATGACCATGGAAACGCAATATTATGTTGATCGCACCATATGGACGCAGAGCCTTCGACCCGAGGATCGAGAATATGTGATCGTTTTATTTTCCAGGCTAAGAAAGGAGATGCGGTGACCCACGGAAGAGGAGGTCCAGCACACCGGGAGACCACATGAACGTAGGTAGGTGTGTGACCATCCTTCCGAATGAGTAGGGGACCACGGTAGAGGTCGAAGAGGAGATGACACATGGCCGGCTACGGTGGAGGAGCGGCGAGCAACTGCGCAGATGGGAGGAGGACCGGTCGGGGAAACCAGCCGGCCTTGGTGGATCGACGGGACCCACTAGGGTCCTGCACTGACTTGTATGGGCCTAACATCTTTACCTTTTTTCCTTCCAAGAAGATGTGGGCTTCTCCCCTTCAGTGTGAGCTCGGGCGGATTGTGCTGCCCAGGGGGGCGTGCCACCGGGGCGCACCAGTGGTCCTCCCTAGCAGGCCGCGCCACAGGTCCACTCCAGCGGGCCGCACCACTGTTTCGTGCTCAATAGGGGATGGTCCAGTCCATCCCATTTGCAGACTGGGCCCGTTGAGGCCCTAGAAAACTAGACCAGACCCATACCAGGTTTGGTCGGCCCAAACTGGGTTGGACTAGACCCAGGCCCAGCCGAACCCATTTTCGCCATTTTGGACATAACTTGTGATCCGAGCGTCCGTTTGATGAACCATTTGCGGCACCAGGATCCATGGTTCGTGAAGGTCCATTTTTTATACTACAATAATGTTTTAAATAAATTTAGAGTATGGCCAGGTTGGATCGAACCTCGAATCAAACCAGGCCCTCAGAGTGGAAACACAAATAACTTACAGACCGAGCCTCTAATTGATGTTTTGTATGTTGCATTAAGTCCCATAAGACATGACAGACCACTAGGTTACTCTTTTTTGGAGATTAGTGGTGGTCAAGCTATGACAGATATCTCGAGGGACTGATTCAATGAAATTCGAGCACACGAGGTGTGAAGAATCCAGTGGCTGGTAGTGAGGCAGGCTTGGGGTAGTCACGACATAAGCCCTAGTGGATGGGTCGAGACAACAATACATTAATGCTGTGGAACTGAAACATGGCCTAACATATGAAGATAAAACCTTAGGGATCATTTATTGAAGAGATAAAGTGTTATAGAATAATAAAATCTTATGGTCGATGTTCTATTGAGAAATCACATGTTTGAAGATGCTACATGGGAATATGAGGATGTAATGATAGAAAAGTATTGTCGCTTTTTTTCATCCATGTAATCATATTTTAGATACAAAATTTGTTTTAAGTGTTATAGAATGTAACGATACATGTTTATCCACATTAAATAAAACATGTTCCCATTAAATTGTTGTACAGGCAATACTAAATGTACATGAACCAAGACATATTGTAATTACATTTATAATTATTTTAAAATGATCATAGGTTAATAATTAATAATAGGATATCTCTTTTTTCTGAAAAATATTTAATTAAAGTTAGTAGTGAAAAATTTATTTTAATCAAAAATCATTTTCATTATATTTTCTTTTTATTTAAAAATCAATTTTCAACTTTTAAAGTGTAAATTTGGAAAAAATTCTCTTTGGAACTCCACTCAGATTTTTTTTTCAACTTGTTCGGAAGTGGAAGATTGAAGTTAAAAACTATAAATTCTTTGAAAAAATAATTTTTATGAATTTTTTACTAATAAATAAAATATGAAATTTTAAAAATCAATTTATTTTAAAAAAACATTTGATTGTGGAATACAATTATACATTATAATATATTATTTTGTATTATAAATACCATATATGATACTTGTGGAGCTAAATAAATTAATTACAATAATAAGAACTACATTTGTTCACCTATTTAAATGAGTTATTATGAAGAACATATTCCATTGTGTATTTCCATGAATGTTTCATAAAATTTATTTCATATATAATAAATAACTATTTTTATTAAATTCATTATTAATTTTAATTGTATCTGTTATATAAATTTAATTTTGAAACATCATTTATTATAAAATATACTTTATATTTATAGGTGTGTATTTATTTATATTGACTTTTCACAAACATGGAAATCTGATTTGATAAAAATGTAATAAAATTTTTTATTATAAATTCAAAATTAAATAATAATGTGAATTTTAGATTTAGTTATAAAAATTTATCACTATAGTTAAAAAATAGATTCCTTGGTTAAAATAAATAATGATAAAATGAGTTTTATTTGGAATAAATAATCTAAACATATAAAAATGTTTAAAAAATATATTTCAGATGATATTAGACATTATCTTGTCCCAAAAACCACATTCATCCTCTATTAACCCATTGAACCATTAATAGTATTAAGGGACTATTAAAAACTTACGAGTCTTCCAAAGGTGCCAATTTAGCCTCTTATAATAGTGTATCACTTCCATCCATCGAATAATACAATATTATCTAGAAATATCCAAAACCCATTACCAATATATAAACTCTTTTAATTCTTTTTCATCCACTAGTTCCCCTTGCAATCACAAAATATCTTATGTCCAATAAATCTAAAGTCCTCAACAAGAGGATGTTTACAGGCTTGACAGAGGTATCTAATCTTTATTAATGAATACTTATTATTTTTCCTATTTAGAAACATAATAAACATGTATTTATATTATCATAATCATTTTTTTGTGATATTACTATATTAATGCTAACACCGTTAGTTATTCTCTTATATTGACTAAGAGACACAAGAATAGCTATCAGTGCATGTCTGTCGATTACTTCTTCCAAGAAGCGATGAATTGATTTTTTATAACCATCATTCATCGAGATTATTGTTGATTGTATTGAGTAAACTTATAATTTATACAATTAACTTATAATTCTGAAATATTAAATTATTATCCACTAACACACCATCAAAAAGTTGAGTAAAGGAAACACTACTCTTGTGTTGTGCAAACTACTCCCTCAATGAATAAACATGTTTTGTTTTCCTAAAATACCTATATGGATAGTATTATTTTATATTTGATTAATATATATATATATGTAATATATAGCATCAATATTATTCTTTTTAATTTTTATAATAAATAATGATCATTTTATTTTAGTCGATCAATATTGGTAAATAACCAAAAATTAGTTCATTACCATTTTCGTTTTCATGAAATGGGACAAAATATCATTTATAATAGTATTATTAAAGTATAAATAATTATAAAAAATTAATTTTAGTACCTTAAATGGTTTTTAAATTATTATTTTTTGGATAAAAGTTATGATATATTCTACTTCTAAAAACATAGTTAAATATAGTATTAATTATTAACACCTTATGCTGAAAGAAGTTATACAAATATTAGAACATAAAGAGAATTTTTATTAAAGATGAACATAAATTAAAATGTATATAAATACTGTTCATAAATAAATAAATTATATTTTTTAGTTATGGTACATGAGGGTAAATCATTTATGTTGAAATCCAGTGGAACAGTAAGAGACTTGGAAACCAAAATTTCTTTCATTGAGTTATAAAATTTCTTATTGATGCATCATTTTTTAGAGACATTAACTTTTAATATATATTTTATTTTTTAATTCATGGTATGAATATTTTTTAATTCAATTCAAGATTCATGAAATTTTATCTTTTCATTTTTCATTAAAAAGTGACCTGTAATAAAGAATTTTTCAACAAAAAAATGTTTTCTTAAATATATTTTTATTAGTTGTTTTCATTATATTAAAAACTAATATCTCTCCCTCTAATGGAGTTATGTTTCATGAATCACCATGTTTTATTCTTTAATCATTTCATTATTTTTTTTGATCACATTTTCTATATCATTGGATCTAATTTGTAACATTATTTTATTGTTTTACGAAACTCATATTACATTATGCGATCCTTATGAAAATTTAATAATTCTATTTTGGATATTCTATAAACCCATATTAACTTCCATGTTTTCTTTTTATGATGTCATCATATTTTAATGAAACCCATTTTTATGTCCATTGGTTTTTTTATTTGACTATTGTTATTCTCACGTTTGACATAAATTTGTATATTATGAGACATGTGGGACCTAAATCTACATCCAATACATTAGGTAATGGATTTTATCTCATGTGATAAAAATTTCATGTAAAATTGGTAGAAATTAGGTATGTACCTGCAGGTATAGTGTGATAGAATTTCGTCTAGTCGCTATTTGTTTGTGAATGGGTGATTGGACAGGTTTGTTTTCAGAATATAAGATGTTGTAAGTTATGATTATCTAACTTTATATCCTTTCCTCACAGTTTAATTTGTATGTTTAATTTAATTTTTTCTTATTTCATAAGATAATTATTATCATTTGAGATATTTTGTATATGTATCATGATTATGGTTTAGTCTTTTTTTCCATTTTGGTAAGTCATATATGTTTCCATGTTCATTATTCTTTATATTTTTATGATCTAACCATTATGATTATTGATATATTTTCCATTATTGAACATTTGAGATCACATCTATTTATGTTTTCAATTCCAAAATAATTAAATATCATTATATACCCAAGAATGATTAATATTGGTTTTAGTTTCTGGTTGAAATGTTTAAATCATGTTTAATAATGGTTTCTATGTTTCTATTCCCTTGTACAATGCACCTACATGTCCACGATTTTTGAAACTATATGATTATATAGTAAATATACCCTATAATAAATGTATTATTTACGAATATTTAGCATTAGTTGGTTTCAAAATACTAAAATGGTAGTATAAACATATCATTGTGCAATTATTATCAGGTTTATTTGTCATCACCTCAATGGTGACATTACATTCATCTATGTAAAATGGGAATACAGTACCCAGACCACGACATTCCATTGTGAAATAGGAGGAATGTTTCATAGAAGAAAGAATTTGATACCCATCCATGATCACAATATAAACCACATATTATAAAAACTATATTTATCACAAATCTAAGGTTTTAGATACCTAGTTTAATCTAGTTGGGAACCCAGTGTGTACCATCACCCGATGATCATTCTCTTGCTTCACTTGTCCCCCAAAATAACACAAATTATTATTCAAAAATATAATCATTGAGAAATAGAAACATTGTTGGAAAACATAAACGAGGAATTAATAAAAAATTATCTATCTTTACATACTATAAACCATTATTATTATCATTCCAAAGAAACTATAACTAAATTTCTAAGGAAAAATTTTTAGTATTGAATATTCACATTGAAGTATGTCTCCCATGATTATTCATGGATGTTACAGTGCTTCAATCTATGAGAAACAAAAGGTATTACCTATAAAAATAACACCATATAACTCTCATTAAAAATATATACAACATTAACTATGTGGTATACATCAAACTTGTGACCAATTTTATTATAGTAGATTACGTGTATAAGATATGTTATATAAATATTCAATTGAGAAATAATGAGATAATTATGCATTGAAATTAAATTAAATTATAAATATATATGATAATATATTTCAATTAGTTTTACTGAAACAAAAAAAAAACCAAAATTTATGATAGACTATTTCAATACCAACACATCTACCAGTAACCTTATTTTATTTAATTACATTGAAAGGAATGGTCTTAAAATTTGTATTATTAGGACATCCATTGGTAGTTGGGATATGAATTTATCCATCTTTTGGGGATACAACTTATTTTTAGTCAATTTCACATTTATTTATATCATAGATGATAATATTATTATTCATTAAATGTCATATTATATCAGTCCATTTAAGTGGAGAAAAAATAGTTATTCTGATGAAATGAAGTGTGCCCATTTACATGACAATGATACTAGGTTTTAATTAAGTACTCAACATTACATGATAACTCATAGATAATTGAATCCTTTTACATAATTTATATATTAAATATAAATCCTTATAGGATAATGTTATAAAGCATACCCAATGATGGTTAAAAATATATCTGAAGAAGGTTTTATCATTAATTATTAGACTATAACTCGTTAAATAATAGAATGTAAGCCATATTGGATAGATGATAAATAATTTACTACACTATATATTGGTCATTGTGAGTAATAATAATATTTTTATTAGTTCCTATAGTAATATCATCCTTGTTGTATATGGGTAATGGCTGTGTTTAAAGAATATATATGAGATTTTGATTTTTGTCTCTTATTCATTGACATGTAAAACATCAATAAAATAATCATATGATATCATTTTTTATTTCAATAAAAATAATATATTTATGAAAATAGTTATATATAGTATTGATCCATATATTTACCATCAATAAAGATGCATTCCACTCTTATAATGAATCCACCCTTATGGCATTCAGAATAATGGGTCATTGAAGGTCAAATTTTAATGATAATGGATATTGATACAAGTAAATGGTAATCTTCTAACTATTGAGTCGTTATTGAATATAGATTTAATCAAAATAAAATATTTCAGTGTCTATTATACACTCCATAATAGAAAATATTCGGTCAATGTGCTGTTAATATAGAAATATATATAATCTTTATTTAATTCCTGATGGAGTACATCACATAGAGTAATTATCCTTCAATAATCAAATTCTCCTTATATACATTGGGGTTTAATCAAACTTCTTGAGTGTATCAATGAACATTTCCCCATTTCCATGTGAATACTACATATAAAAATAAAATTAATTAAGTAATTACCCCTAGTAAATAATATATAGTTTTAGATCTCATAGATAAAATAAATATTTATTTCATATTGGTTGATAAATAATTTGAATCATTCACTGAATAGTTGATTCCTCGAATAGATCAAATCGTGAACAAAAATTTAAGACTCTAAATCAGGGGTTGTTTTATTCATTTATTTAATGTATAGATCTATATTCCCATAATACAAATTTTTACCTCTTTTATAAGAATGGAACCAATGTCAAAAGATGATGCATCATAATAAACCTAAATACCTTTGTGAGAATAAGGGAAAATGATTGTATTTGTGGTAAATATATTCATAAACACATGAAAACTCAATTCACATATACAAATACAAATTAAATTATCACAAATAGTATTTTATTTTTCCATAACAGTTGATATATTTTTTAAAATTATAAATAAAACTATGAAAATAGGATATAAGTATGGGGAACATGTTCAATGAAATATATTTAAATGGAATGTTCTATAAAATCAGTGATTTCATAATTTATATATCTATTTGGATGATAATATAAGATAATATATTACTGACAAACATAAATTATTGAATCTATATGGATTATTTTTGTATATCGGTATATGATCATTTCTCATAAAAAATCCGCAATGAAAATCAATTGATTTCTAACATGATTATTCTGAGATTATGAATAAAGAAATAAATATCCCTAAGGAAAACTATAAACATGATTATGAATAGATTAACAATATTATTCATCAATTCCATGAAGACATGTACTTTATTTTTTTACCAAAAGGATTTCCTACATACACAAAATAACAATATTGACTCTAGAATTCAATATTTATAATGTATTTAACTATTATGTGAAGTTGATGATAGATCAACCATATATCTAATTTTTAAAACCATTTCCCTCATTTTTCGGATCAAATAGATATTAAATTATTGGAAAATTAAAATATTATTTCCCAGTAACTTCATTTGGTGGTTTTAATATACTAAGAGGTATGGATAATCCTTATGATTATAGGTTAAATGTACTTAATCACTTGAAGGAAATTTTGTTATCCTAATGAATAATTTAGCTTTAGACTTTATAAATTGAATCTTCAACTAAAAAAATTTGGTTTGTTCCACATAATAAGGAATAATTTTAATATTTATGATTTAAAAAATGGGAAAATTTTATAGGAGAAAATAATTAATATAATTTGGGAGAAAATCTGGAAATTAATAAGCAAAAGGATGTTATATTTTAATCTATTTCTAATTTAAGATTCTTATATTGTAAAAGGCCATTTCTATGATAATTTATCCTACTACCCAAATTCAAGCCTACTCAACAACATCTACTCTGCCACTAAACATAGAGAGTGTATCAATTACCAAAATTGGATGTAAAATAACTCTTAATTTTAAGAAATTGGTTCGTGGATAGAACTACATTATCCATTCTATTCCATAAATAATAGTAATTTACTTCATATTTAGATCCATTAGACCCAATATAATCCCATATGAAACAAATATTCATAAATAATATAAATGAAGCCTTCCTATTTTTATTATGTTTTCTATAACTATTTTATGACTCATATTTGATTTACATAATTCTATTATAATCAGGTAATTTGAAACTAATTGATCATACATTAATATGTTAAAATGAAACATATTAAATTGATAATATATAAAAGTAAGGGATACCATAAAAATACATCTATTGGTGGATTGAATTCCAATTGTATTAGTTTTCAATTGTTATATAGAATATATTATTACATACACTTAGGTTGACCCAGAGGAACAAACTAATAAATTAATGATTTTATAAAAATTAATTTACCCCAAATACAATAGTGTTCTCCCACATGTTACCTTATAGATTTTGGTCAAATTATACTAGTATAATAATCAATAGTCTATGACCTTGATACCTCAAATGATTGAGCTAAATACCTATTCTTTTTGGATACAAATCCTATGTATAATCTCCAATGATTGAATAATTGACAATAAAAATGGGATTACTTTAAATCATAGGTTTAGCTTTCCATAAAATGATTCATGTGACTTTAATTATAATATATAAAAAGAGACATACCCATTCATAGAAATGGTGTTTAGCCACTGCAATGGATCCATTGGTGATATACGCCCAGTTCAAGTTATCCAAATATTTCATTGGTAAAATTGATGTGATATCACCCATATTATGGATAGGTAGTGAGAGAATCAATCATTAGAATCTTTTAGGTCCTATCTAAATAAAAATGGACTTTATTGAATTTTAAGAAAATCATGGAAGATTAAATGTCAACACTTGAGTATATAATAGTTCATAAAGATTCATCTCAAAACACATCACAATTAATTAAACATCTATATTTATATATGGAGACATGGAAATTAAATCATTAAGCATCAAGTGAAACATTATACGATGGAAAGGGATATGCCAGAAGAATATGAATTAACAATATTATTCATGCTTTAAGGTGTGAGTTTTTTAATAGTTGGTTCCAATGAAGAAAATTCAATAGTATTTCAAGATTACCTTATCATGGATGCAATGAGTTATACATGATGCACACATGATTTAATAGTGTAGATATTTTTGATTCCACAATTTAAATTGTGTTGTTAATGAATTAATTTTCAAATCAAAATGTTATATCAGCTCCAAGATTATAAAGAGAAACATGATATACTAAGAAATGAATATTTATTATATATATTATGGTATAGATTCATCAAAAAACCTTGAAACAACTGATGTATAACTATCAGGTGTTGGGGGCTTGTAAGATTTGATAATTTTTATCATTAATATCACATAAGGTGATCTATTGTAGGTGGTATCATGGGGACAATCCTATTAATAGGAACATCACATATTTTAGGTTTAATTTTATGTTCCAATATAAAAACTTCTATATTAGTCTCCTGACTTGATATCATTACCAATTTGGTCTATTTGATCATTTTACATTGATATAAGGAAAACCCAACATAATAATGTCTGACAAAGGTGCTTTGGTTTGGGTGCGTCATTGGTGCTATGACATTGGTTTAATGGTCAAGAAAGATTGTTTCCCTTCCATGTTAAGGAAGTAATATCTTAGTTATGATTGATCAAGATTAGAGTACCTCTAAAAATCCTAAGTCAAAGTAGTTGGAGGAATTTTCATCTAGTCAGAACAATAAATAATAAAGTAATAAATGTTAATGACCCAATTGATTATACTATTTTCATAGATATTGCAAGGTAAAGAGACTATATGACATAGTTTATGTTGAAAAGGTGTTTTTTGTTTCTATAACTAATCATTATCTCTTTCTAGGCTTTGATGGATTAATAGACGCTTCTCATAGTGCATTAAACTATTCAATACAATAGAAATAAAGACCTATATCATCACACACAATAATGCAATCATGGTTTTCCCTTATTTGGGTAAATAGAAATATTGTATATAGTGGTCCCCAACATGGGGTCTGAGAGTTGTTAAATTAAAATTTTACCAATGAATATATAAAATCAAAATAAATTGAGTATACAATAATTGAGATTAAATTATTAATTAAATTTATTTAGATGGATTTATGAAATTATAGGAAAATTACTATATAGATCAATATTATTGTAAAAATCATTATACTTTTTATAGTAGTGGGAATTTCAAGTATATTTAAATGAAATCCTTTTAAATAATAATATATTTAAAAAACATTAAAGGTATGTTAAAAAATATAAATATTTCTTCTGATGTAGTTACATGATCATGATAATTTATTTAATTCTTCTTGAGTGGATGTTAAATATATGGGGGATAGGGAACCATATCTAGGTATTTAGAGAAATAAATTATATAATCTGAAGAGGAAATTTATTTTGGTGGTTGTTCATACTAATATAATGATATATTCCCTCTCATCCTAATTTCAAGAGGAATATTCCTTCCATTGATTGATCGGTTATATAAGGCCTTCTATAGATTGATAGAATCTAGTCGAGGTGATCATCGTGATGTGGAATGATTCATTAGATATTCATGGTAGCACAAAAAAACTCAATGAATAACGATTATTAAAATACTTGATACATCTCTAGATGATCTATAGGGGCTCGAATTTTGATCCATTGAGAAATGGTCATTATTAATGATCGACAATATTATGTTCTTTTTTCACACAAGGAATATTTTTCAGTATAATTTTTGTTTTTATTAAACTAAAACGAGATCATTGGACCACTATCGAGGATCTAATCATCATAGATGTCATGTTTCATTATTAATGTTATAAAAATTTTAAATCCCAAAGCCATCATCTTCACCTACACACCATGGGAAAAATAAATAGAAATAGAACCAACCTCAAATGAGAGAAACTGAGATTCAACACACAATCTTACTGATAATCCATGATGAGGATCTAAGAATGACCCGGACAGAAAAAAATTGAACCTTAATATATGAAATCCCACCAATTTATATTAATCCACATATGTCCCATGGATGTTGAGACCATATTAGTGAAAAACTAAAAATATGTTTTAAAATGATGTTATAAAAATTTGTGGATGGATCTATCTTGATGAATTGGGGAAAACCATAATAAAATACCATTAAACCATGAAGATGAGGAAATTAGTTCAATGGAAAGATCTATTGGGAGTATTCGGAGATGAATTAAAGGAAAAAATATTACAAATGGGGTCTTATAATGAAAATGTAAATGATGAATAATTGTTTCTCTAATCCTTGGGGTACAATTTAATGTGTAACACAATATTCACACAATGAATCCCATTTATATAAACTCAGAGTGAATATATACTAACAATTCATGAAATAGTCCAACATTCACATTGTGAACTACTGCATCCTACACAAAGACATTACCAAGTCCACACAAACACACCCAGAACAACAATGAATCCCCTAGAAACCTAAAATATCAAAAAAATTAATTCATAAAAAATATTCCATGAGGGTATGAAAAATATATCATATGGTGGGGATCTATTTTCGGGCAACATTTCAAGTAAAAAATGATATATATATTTGAGGATGTTGGTTTATACCATAAATCAATGTTCAATTTATATGAGTTTTTACATTAAATGTTTCTGGATTATTTTATGTTTTATATTTTTGATAAATTCATTGAATGTTTGACATGGGGATTTAACTATATTTTAGGGGAGTCTAAAATGGTAAATTTTGATCACTTTTATATTTTATTTCACTAATAATAGAAGATATAACTATGGTTCTTTCCTGATGAAACATTTATATCTAGGGTTATATTTTTCTATATTTTTATTCATTTTTAAGTTTTTATCTATTTTATACATTCTATATTTATTTTTAATTATATTCAATTCACTTAATAATTTTTCAACTCTATTATCTATCTGGTGATATGTTTTCTTCCTTCATAGATAAACATACAATCATGTGATAAACACATATTATAGAGTAGATTTTAGTTGAATTGGAATTATTAAAAAATGATCATTTTTTCTCAATAAATATTCTTATTAAGTTATAATTTTAATAAAACATAATGTATATTTTTTTTCATGAATCATTGAACATTTGTTTTAACAAATGAATACTATAATAGTATATATGATTAATCAGTGGACCATTGGTGGAATTATTCTCCTCTAATTTCAGTGAACCTAATGTATTCTATATGTACTAGATTTTTGGATCCTGGATTTCAGTATTCTTGTGTAATTTCGATAATAAATAACTAAAAGGATAAATCATATTATTAATGATCCTTCCACCATTTAGTTTTACAATTTCTTATGTGATTAAGGGATAACTATTGAATAAAACCATCCATATAAACTAGTTTTTCTTTCATAATTATTTATATCACCATTTCAGCATGCATTTTTTATTTCTCTTATATAACCCAATATAAATAAAATTACATGCCATGATATAAAATTTTCATGGTGGTTTAAATTTTGTGGGATATATATTATTGGGATTGTATGTTCTTTATGGGATCAATCCTATACATTTAGAATTAGAAATTATATTTGTTAGTGTTGGATTAGAATACTTAATATTCTAAATAGATAGTCAGCCTTAGGGATGAAATGATTCCCAAAGGATTAAAATGTTTCTTTTGCAATATTCATAGAGAAATATAAACTAGAAAGTCACATTAGTATGATTTATTAATCAAATGTATTTCCATTTATCAATAAATTTTTTTATTTCTATTAGAGTAATATTTTTTCGAATTGATTTTTTTTCAATTTTATACACTTATTGATCATGTTGGTTTGAAATATGTATTATATGATGAAATAATGTTATACAACACCATTGTAAATCACATATTCTTATGTGGAACCTACTTATTGGATGAAAAAAATTATTTATTGTGTTCACAATAAACAATAGGATACAACAACATGTATTCATCTATATATGTTGAGTTTCAAAACCAATAATGCAATGACATCAGTGAAAACCACATCGGATTAATTCCCACCTATCGAAGATATTATAGAGGAAATTTGGATGTGTAGTGAAACCAATATTATTATGGATTTATTGTAGTGTTCTATGAAAAAATTAATGCAAACATTCCTGTATTATACTAAAATTCATCATATTAATCAAAAAGAAATTATGAAGAACGAGGAAAGGAAAACATTAATTATCCCCTTAAAATTACAGATATAAATCCTAATGTTTATGTATTATAGAATAACTATGATGATGATTTGGATGAATAGACAACCAAAAATAATAAAATATTAAATTCCATTTTATATTACTCTCTATTAAATCTTAGTTCATATAATGAAAAATGAAATATATTGAAGATGATTAAGAATAGAAAATGGTTTAATAGAAGAATGGAGTGGGATATGAAGAGGAGGGTTATGAACTTGTTATCCCTTTTAATGAGATAGTGGAAAAGAAAAATATGGACAAAAGTGAAAGAAAATCACCATAACTAGAGAGGTTCAACAGAAATTAGAACTGTATGGACTAGATAATGAATTAAAATTAGTAATAAAAATTCCTTAAATTATTAATGAATATAATGAGGATAAATAATATATAATAGTTCAATAAAGATAATTATTAGATCATGTTTATATTTTCAAGGATAAATATCCTATGACACCAAATGAAAAGATAAATTCTATTAAAATTAATGGATCTAACCTAAAATTAATAGGAAATAATATGTTAGATGATGTGAGGGATGAATAGAAATGTAAAATCTGGTAATATTTGTATGCTATTAATATTTATTCAAAATTTTAAATATATATAAATATATATATATATTACCATAAAAATATATGAAAAAAATATTCAATGGTGGATAAAAAATAAATTTAACATAGATAAGAAAAATTTCTAATGACTTGTCACACCAGATATGGTAAAATTATAATATTCTCCCATTTTATTAATATATGTTAATTTTACCACTTTTGTACATTAATAAATTTTATTCTCTGAGGGGAACCCTGTTTTTTTAATTTTTTTAAAATATATTTATGCATTTTTTAATTTTTTTAACTCTATTTATATTTTATCACATTCTAATTCCTAGAATAAATAGAAATTAAATCATTAATTACATGGATTTATATTTTATTTTTTAGGTTTAAAATGTGAATAAAAGACTACATGGTGTTAATGGAGAAAAATGCATGAAGTCTTATGTTAAGGGGAGAATTGTTTTTACCTGATTATATTCTTTTTTAAATTCTCTTGAACATAATTTCTATTCAATGAATATGGTGATGAATTATTACATGAACATAACTGAATATTATTCACCCTTAATAAATTTGTAGTTTTTTTCTTGAACTCACAAATATAGGATTAATCAACAAATTAGGGAAGTTGTTTATTATATTGAAAAATAATTTTAATATACCCATAAATGATAGAGATATATGCGGAACAAATAATAATCCATATTCTTTCTCTAATTATTATTTATTTTAATGTGATTACAAATATCATATTTGATCATTATAATGATTCAATGATACATTCATTATATTGACATATTGTAAGTGTTCATGAGATTAAATTATTCTCCATCTTTATGTATTTAATTATTTAGAGGGTTATAATACTACATTTTGAATGTTTATTTCTCATTCCATTTTTTATAGGATAACTATGGATGTAACAAGTAATTTAAATTTCTTGTTTATCATTTTCAATAAACTCTTATACTCTATTCAATTAAAATTATTAAAAACATAAATTGATATTTTTAACAAAATAAAATCTTGAGGCCCAAAAAATATCTAATATATTGGGACAATATAATAATATTTATAATACAATTATTAGAATACATAATAAATTCTTAAAAAACATTCATACCCTTTATTAGTAAGAATACATGCATGATAATTCTCATTGTGGTTTAAAGTGTCAGATTGTAGTTTTAAAGTATTGTTGGGTGAGAGTGAAATGAATATGTATGGTGGAAATATATAGATAACTCTCGAAATATTTATATTTTATTTTTAATATTTATTCGGAATTATCATCATTTTGAATGGATAAAAATAAATTCATTGAATTTAAAGGATATAAGGAGGAGGAAATAAAATGGAAAATGATAAAATAGGGTAATTAATTTTGATCTATAGCTTTGAAAACATTCTCCCATCTTTTTTAACTGTTAAAATAGTTTTAATAGGATATTTATTGTTTGTATTATGAATATAGTAGATTTTATATCCATGGAAGTGGGAAATTTTCTTACAGTTATTCATTTCATAAAAATATGTAATGAAACTATTTGGACGAATAGATGTTTTTCGTAACTATTTTGTAGATTATATTGTGGAAATAATTTTATAGTAGGTAAAGGATGTAAGTAATTTCCTTTTTAAGGGATTTTAATTAGTTATGCCATTCATTGAGATTTATATTAAAATCATGCATTGTGTGTTAATAATTCACCTGTCCTAATTCAGCTTGTAATTTTAATTTTTAATGACCGTTAACCCATTCCTCCTTACTATTATATGATAAAATGAAAATAAATATTTATTTTTCATATTATTTCTATGTGAATATATTTTTTTTAATAATATTAATATAGTTACTACTAATTGATATCGATCATATATCTAATTTTAAAAAAAATCTTGAAGAGTGAAATTAAAATATGTTGAGTTAAATCAAAATTGGTATTAATGTTTATGGAAGGATAAATAATTTACATAAAAGAGTTAAATATCATGAATTATAAAATATAGATAAATCATGATTTAAAATTTTATTATTGGGGTTATGTTTTCTATTTACAAACATTTTTGAAAACTATTTTTTAACTTGTATGATTTTTTGAATTATTCCTATGTTGAGATATGAAACAATTGTATGTAGAATGGAGATAATTTTTTTGAATAATATGAATAGATTAGAATTTATTGGAGTTTTATATCTACATTTATTATATATTGTTGCAAGATATTTATTATCTATTTCCCTTTATTTTAATTTTAAGATAATGTATCATTGTCTCATTATGAGGTTCTGTATAATTCATGGAATACATATTAATAGCTGACAGAAAAGGGAAAATATAAAAACAAAATATTAAACAAATTCATCAACATCATGAACTACAAGATATTTATCCATCCACCATTATGTGGACATAATGATCTACCATAGTGATAGCTAAGTGGAAATTTTGGGAATGCGGAGAACACGAGCATGTGATGGGTAGTAAGGAAGTATAATCCAAGAAACAATTTGAATCAGTATGGGGATGGTTATTGTGTAAATAGTCCCCTAATACATATATGATTATATTAATTTGGCCCTTCCCATATGAATATCTAATGTGGGAATATTAGTTTGTGTCCCAACACACTCATCGATATTATGTTGTCCACTGACACTTCTCTTGACCATATTGTTTTACTATGGTTAATATTGCTTCACCCCATGCCTAGAAACCATGTGTTGTATCTACTTGAATGAATAAGGTAGAAATGTAGATGATAGTGGATATCTAAGAATTTCCCCTTCTCAAAGAAAAAAATTATGAATGTTGAGGAAGGGAACGAACCACTACCTTTCTTAAACTTGTACCTAATAGGAACATCATATTTTTTTTATTTGAACCCTAATAGTAGGTTGATGATGGGAATTGAAGATATTAAAGGGTTATTTGATAAATATGGAAGTTTTTAATATAATTAAATGTCCCCTACATGAATTATAATTAACTTTTGAATACTAAAACATCATGAGAGATACAGTGAATCCTGATACTACCATCTTTTGATAAAAAACATTTCCATTAAAATGGGTCAAGATGATTGCCATGGCTTCCTATATATTGATTAGTGTATCTCAATGATAATAATTGGAAATGAAAAATAAAGTGGAATACCGTCATGTGTTTTAGGTTACACACTATATGTGATGTGTTTTCATACCATGAATGGACAAGACATCCTTAATAGTTCTACAAAGAAATCATGGGTTGTCTAAATTATATTATTTATTCATTATTCATATGTTAGTGGAAATTAGTTTATATAATGGTGACATTATCCACAAAAATTGTATTCATTCTTATAACTATGGATATTTTATGATGTTACACTATAATCTACAGAGTTCCTTTCAGACCACATTGGAAGAGATAAATGTAATTCATTTTTTAGGGATAATGGTTCAGGTCATAAATTCATGTTCCCTTCATGAAATTTTTAATATTAATGAATTTTGAAAATTTAATTATCATATATTTTAACATAATTTAAGGAATGTTTTTACATGTGGATTTCATTCAAAGACATAGGATCTTTCATTTAAATTTTTTCTACCATTTTAAGAAGTAATTTTTCTGTGGAAGTTTACAAAAATAGGGTTATAGTCTTAAGAGAGTGTTGTATCTAGGATTCTTTTTTATCTATATTTATTTCCTTTTCTCCTAGAAAATTATTTTATATATTCCAAAACTTTATTTTATTTTAATTTATTATCTCTATTCTATATATATCATATTTTATCTTTGATGGTGTTGTTTATTAATCGTTATGTACCACTACATAATGATATCATAAAACAATAAGAAAACGTCAATCAGGTTAAATATGGTGTATAGAAATTTATTTTCAAACGTTTTTACTTATAAAATAAATTCAGTTAATATGTTTTTATTACAACATTACATATATTTTTAAACATTGAAACATTCAACAAGTATGCTTAATCAGGAATAAAGCTAAGCATAATAGTGTTTATTACTCTATGAATATTGAGTTGGATTATTATCATACAATTTCTGATACTATAATGCATTCTAGATATTGATTATTTCGAAATCATTATGATTTATAAAAAATTTAGTTTTGATTATAATTAACAATGTTAATATCAAATAAAAATAATGATAATGGATCTATAGAGTTTTTTTTATTTTTTTCATGAGGTCGGGTGGTGTTTTTAGTAATTCCAGCCATGGAAACATGTCGCCCCCCCCCCCCCCTTCATAATTTC
The DNA here is from genome assembly GCA_963277665.1 of Viscum album. Classification (NCBI taxonomy): domain Eukaryota; kingdom Viridiplantae; phylum Streptophyta; class Magnoliopsida; order Santalales; family Viscaceae; genus Viscum; species Viscum album. Next base: position 1,922,133,123 of record OY728119.1, read on the forward strand.
ATTTTACTTTTATATTTATTTTATTTATTTTTCTTTTCATGATGAAAAAAAAAATTAGTCTAGAGTCCTTGTAGGGATTCCATGTTCCTCATGGGATCAAACCTATACATATATAATTTTATTATTAATAGTTAATCTCAGTTTTAGAGATATTTATTCACAAACATTTGTTTCTATTAGAAATAATAAAAGTTGTAGGTTTTATCACGTTTATATGAAAAAAAAAATCATGAAGCCTACTTTCAGGGGTTCCCTTAAAATATCTCCTTGAACTAGTACCAAAAATGGTTTACCAAGCCCCGCTAGAACATGGGGTAAAATATTAGTTAAGATGGGGGTGCATGCATATCATCCCCTTATATCATTTAAAATTATTGTCATCATGGAAACATACACTCTTGTCAGCTAAGGACCAAAATCAATAGTAAATTCCTAAATGAGTGGAAATTATTCTTATAAACTCAATACAATTGTATGTTTTACCCATTCCTCCTTCCATTATATGTTATTATCAAAATACATTTTAATTTTAAAACCCCTTTATAATCCTTTTTATAATTTTTCTCATGTTCGTGATATTATTTTCAAATGACTAATAACATAAATCATATATAATATAAAATAAATTAACTATAATCAGTATATTAGAGTTTTTCAAACAATGGAATAAATTATTGATATATATTAACATGGAAATAACAATTAAAAATTTAGTGATGTACAATTTCACTACCATCAATGTTTTAGTTAATATGGTTAATCAATTATCTCCTATAATAATATAAAAAAACTAAGGATAGAACATGACATGTCATTTTATTGTACATTTTACTACCTTTAGGTTGAGGGAATTATACATGAATCTCAAGAATAATGGATGGAACAACAAGTTTAAAATTGAAGATAACTATAATAAGACATAGGTTCTAATTATTTCCCAATAATTATAATGTGTTGGGATATATTTTTTATTATTTATTGAGTTATTTCATTCCTATATCTTAGATACTCTCAATCCATAACTAAAATTCAAATGTGGCCATTGATAGTATTTTTTTCTTAAAGTTGGCACTGAAGACTCATTTTTTTGTTAAATCAAATCAAAGACACCCTTTTTCATGGTAGGGGGAGACCCATTACAATGCAAGATGGCCCAGGGGAATTAATGTCATATTTTATGGCCCAAAGGGACCTCCTTTAAATAGAAACTCTATAGTAATAGGTAACCTATAGTATCAACGCCTCTACAGTTCCCACTACAGTACCTATACAACTATAGTGTCACCGATGATAAAGTAATGTTACATTACCCTACTACAGTGCTACTACAGTAAATCAAACATTTTGTCCCTTCCAAGAATCAATATTGGGTGATTTGGATTCCAAGATGAATCCATTAGCACTTGGGTACAATCTTTTTTTCAAAATGAGACTATTTTATATTATACATTAAACGATGAGCTGGAAAAAATTGGTCGCACTCATAAAAACACATCATAAAGGCCTCCCAATCCCCAGAGGATAGTGTAAATAATGGAAATTAAATACCAAGAATTTGGGACATGGTTCTACCCCTGTCAATTATATAATAACTATGTGAGGTAAATAAACCTAATTAACAAAAATATAGTCAATCCAAATACACATGATGAATAATCGATTATTAAATACATGTAGATAGAGATCAATCATTGGAAAATAAATATATATAACATGATCATGCATCGCATATGTTGAAGTTTTCAAACACCCTTAGATTTAACATAGAATATAAAGAATATTGAATTAATTACACAAAATTAAGGTGTTTTAAACACTCATTATATAGAAAATGGATGAATTACTAAGTCAGAATCACTCATGTGGAAGAAAATAGAAATCCTAAATATATAATCGGGTTCAATGTAGTAGAGAACAAAAATAAACCACTAATGTTTTAAAATCCAACTACCATAATTAGTGAAGCTCAAAATTAATACATTTATCTAGTCCACATATAAATTCATTTTTACATTATTGATATGTGATCACGTATGGTGAAAGCATATCATAAAATATACATTGTCACCACTAACCTCTATCTTCTTTCTTATAAGGAAAGTTTTATGCAGGAAATTTATACTGATAGTGGATTATCCAACTTTGATATCCATTATCTCATATAAGTGACAACTATAGTGTTAAAAAATTTATTTTGAACCCTAAATTTTCACCTTCGTGAACCCTTTTATCAGGACTAGAGATGTAAAATTTTTAGAAATTAAGGGTGAAATTATATTCATAATTGAAAGTGATAATTTTAATATTATTTGTGGGGATCTTACAACCCATCTGAAAGAGAGAAAGGGTTTGGGTTAAAATATGTAATTGTTTTCTATTCTAATAATGGAAACCAACCAATATAACAAAATAAGCTATACACGATATTCTCTTATAAAAGAAAGGAATACCACTTTAGAAATAATTTACAATCCGTAATTATCAAAAAAAATAGTCACTTTTTTTTCCAAGAATATAAATATATAACATTTTAATATTTAACTTTTTTTCATTTAAGAATGGAAAAACTAACCTCTATAAGAATCGATCCCACGAATTGAATTCGATAATCCATGTAAGATTCAATACATTCATAGAAAGGAACTAACAATGGTAATAAAAAATATATGTTGATATAGGTTTTAGGATATAAAAATATTAAACAAAATAGAAAATAATAACCATATCATCCATTGAAACATATATTAAAACCATTATTAAATGAAAATCATATTTTTTAATTCACGTAGCCCCAAACTAATGGAAGTTCAAACTTTCGATAATTTAAGGATATGAGTTATTCCACCTACTATATAATTTTCAATATATTCAATTATTTCCTTAAGGAAGAGGTATACGCCAATAATATTTCATTAGAACACATAAAATGAGGATATATTTATGGATATGATACATAAAAAAAATAAGGACACCAAATGTTAAAACTCAAATCCCGCATTTAATTAAACAAGGATTACCCCCTAAAATAGCTTGATTATATTGAAACCGAAGGACTCGATGAATTTTTTAAAACTTATTCTTCGGATATGTGGGATTATATTTATTTCTATAAATAAAAGTATTACAAAGTGATTTTTCAAGGAGAACCCATCTATTCTTTGTCAATGAAAATATCACATGACTTATTTGAACATCTCTAAACAGAAAATATTAGGTGGATCACATGATATAAGAGGAAGATGAAGGATAGAACGCAATGACATCTAAAATTAATAAACAAGGATTTATTTCTATTTAAATAATGTTTTAAGGGATTATATATGTTGATAATGTCAAATTAACTCTCAATGTATTAAAATATCTCATTTAACTCTATTTGGTACTTAGTTTATGTCTACTGAGTACCTAAAGAGTCTAAAGGCCACCCTATAGCCACTACGGTTACACTAGGTACCTAGATCCATCATGTAATGTTAGAAATGTTTTCTTAGGACCTCACTACCTTCCTATTTATTCTCATATAATGGTAAAATCTAATAATTTTTCTCATAGCATTATATAACTAATGAAAATAATTACAATAACTAGTAAGGAAAAGAAAATATTACATTTATGTTGAGGGACATTGAAACTGACACCTCTAAATGATTAACCACATTTCTCTAATGATAATGAAAAAAAGCTTTTACATTTAAGAAATTCTAAATCAAAAATATTTATTTTCAAAAAAATAATTATACTAACTATTTTTATTCAATAAATCATGTCGACTATATATCCACTGATGGGATCTTATTTCCAAACGTTAAGTATCAATCATTTATATCAAATTAATTTTTTTATATATAGGATAGAATGATTTAATTTTTTATCATACTAACTAATTTTAGATATATATAATAAAAAAATATATATATACTCAAACACACCTCATAAGTAGACCATTAATTATGCGATGAACCAATTAACTATCCATATTTATATAAAATAGTTCAAACAATAATAAAATCAACAATATATTGTTCTTAAATAAATATCTAAATAATTAACATGTTATCATATCCAAATTAGAGAATTAATTAAATATTTCATATAGAGTAATTAAATTTATATATGAAAATAATGCAATTATTTTATCATATGTATATAATTATGATTTCATTATTAAAATATATAATAGTACTAAAAATAATTGTTACATTGATCATAAAAAATCATATATAAAAACATGATTTTAATTTATATTCATTTCATATTCATACTATAAGTATTTAATAGAAATTATAAATTTTAATAAAAATATTTGGAGGTTAAATCACATAAAAACACTAATTAAACATTTTTAATTGGTGATACTATATATTTAAATATCACAATGCTAATAATATTATAATCTTGAAACTACCATGAAACCCCATGGTTATAAATATAACATATAGTTACCATTTTTCAGGTATTTATCTTCATTTTTATTTAATCCACTATAATTGGGAGCACATTGGGCTCCTATGAATACTTAAAAATTTCATTGAAAATTTAATAAATGTTCCAGGATATATAGTTTTATAAATTAATTGAGTCTGGGTATAAAGGCCTTAATTGGTTTGTGGGTTATCCTCGAGTTTGGAGAACACCCAAGGTGGTCTTTATTTTGTGCATGAACCTGCATTTTTCAAAGCCTACATGGGAAGTGTAAGCCATGTAATGGAAGTACATGATGTGTAAGTTGTCTATGGTAGGTACCTTGAACCTAGTACACAAGATGAATTTACTATATTTCATGTACAATTACGTATCATGTATGCTAAAATGTTATGTATTTAATAAAATTGAAATGAGTTTTTAGCATAGCATATTCTTGAGTATTACATGATGTTTAAAGGAAAAAAATCTATGTAAGTATAGAATGATTTCATTTTAGGTTTCCACTTGGATGAAATTTCATTTAATTCTTCCAATAATCCTTTTTCACTCGACCTAAATGTGTTTTCGTGTGATTTTTGGACACTCCATTAGGACGAGATTGGTTTGTTTAGAGAATTATAAGAATTTAATTTTTTTAAATCTCTTTGACTTAGTGATCCTATCTTATGCTTCATTTCATTGTTCATGGTAACATCATTTCATTGAATTTTCAAATTCAATGAATCAATGTGATTTTTTATTTTGGCTAATTCTAGATCAGTTGTATAATAAAGTAATGGGGTCTATTCCATTATTGGTTATGGTATAAAAGGTTTTTTTCCTTGATGTATGTTTTCATTACTTTTCTCCGATGATAATATTCATAATATGAATAAATTATATGATGTAAATATTGGTTCAACATAATCTTTTGTCATTTTTGACTCCCCTTATGTAGCGCGTTCTGTTTCAGACGCCTTTGACGCAATGATTTGTGGTATATTTTCTTTTTATTTCATGGTTTAGTGAACACCATTGATATTTTGTTTTCATAATTTTGTTATTAAATTAAATTTACTGAATTAATGTTTTTGTGTGTGTGGAACTCGGTTTTTATGAAGTTTGGTTTTCACATTGATTTGGTAAATGGATATATGTTTTCATTGAATTCTGAAACTATTTTTGATATTTTTTTCAAAACATGATTTGGTTTAATTGGTTTGATGAACTGGTTTGGAAAATAGAGAACATGGGAATTCATGGGTATGTATGTGGAAGATATAACAATAGTTCTCATCCACTATCGAGGGGTTTACTAATATGGATTTCCTCAACTCTCTAAGCATATTGTTTAAGGGATTTTTTTGACTAATTGGTTGGTCTACCCGTTAGGGTGTTCCTCTACTCTATAGACTAGATTATTATTTCTAGTGCATTGACGTATACATTATTTTCTATGCTATTTATATGTTTCGTAGCTATTATAACATATTTTGATCCCTATATTGATGTAACATGTGCTTCTTCTTCTGCATTGTACTGTTATCATGTACATCCATAAATTTAATGTGAGATATGATAACAGATTTTTTCTATATAGATATGTGTATGATTATTTTTGGATATATATAATTTCTAAATAGATTAAAAATTCTTAGTTGGAAATGTAGAAATATGGGATATTAATATATTTTTCTTATATTTTGTAAAAGAATGTTAATGTGTTTTCCTGATTTCTTTTTTTAATGAGGATAGTTATCGCATTATTATTTAGAGACATGATATGGAACACTTGGGTGAGACCCTAGGGATACCCTTACATCACACCATACATACTCCATATGTTCATAGAATTGGTTATTTATTTTGATATATGGAATGGAAAGGTTCCAAAATGAGGTAGTGAGGATTTATGTGTCTCAGTTATGTAGTTGGAGGTCAGATTTAAGTATTTTACCCAAGATATCACATGGAGTTGTTCATTTTATTATTTTGATATGTTATTTTTTTCTATAATGTACTTGGAGATTTTTTTATACTCATGGGTTTTTTGGATTAATGTTTTTGGTTCCATTTTTGAAATATATTTATCTCTTTTGTTGTTTTCTTTTATATATTTATATATATTCCATGTTGTTTCTTTATGTTGGGAAAATAATTCCCTTTATTTGTTTTTTGAATCCCAGGTATTATTCTCCCGCGTGTAGGGATCAGGAACACCCTTGGAGTATGTGAAAAAATCAGGTCATGTACCAATTTTAGAGGGTATTTAATCCACTTTCATCAAAATTTATTATAAAAGGTGTTTTTCCTCAATAGTATTTTCCTTGTGATATTTAGTTCAATATAGATAGGATTTTGAGGAATTTAGAGGTATTTTCCAGTGATTTTATGGATAGTTATTTCCTAGATGAGAATAATGTTCCCCTGGAATATTGGGATGTGTGTCTTTTATATTGAGTTGTTGATGATAATTTTATTTTTTTCCCATGGGTTATCATTCTTTATATTATATTGTTATGGTGTCTGATCATTTCTTGTACATAATTTTTAGAAGTATACATTGATGATGAGTTCGTATAATGTTATTGGAGGTTAAAAATGATTCTCCTCAATGGATTGCTCATATGTATTAGAAACTTATCAAGGATATCATGCCAGCAGATTGTGCAGTTGACAAGAACGTGCAAATTGATAAAAATATAGTGTTTGAGTTATAACCAAGAGTTTTATGAGAGAATGATCAACCACATAATTTCTTGAATGTGAAGATACCATGCATTAATTTTTCAAATATACCTCAAGAGGGGTATAAGTAGATTGAAATGGTTGATCAGATATTTCAATTCATAGATAAACATGAGTGTAACAATGTGAAGTGTGAAATTTTCATAGTTGTTTTTCTTGGATAACATTAGTGGGATTCTTCGATATAGGAATATATAGATGTGGGATTAGAATGGAATATTTTTAAGACTTTCTTATTCTAGTAGTTTTATTTTAGAGTCACTTATAAGGGAAATGTCTCTGGAATACCTATCTTTTCCTCAAGGAGAGTGTTCTGTGTCAGCATACACTAACAGGTTTTTTGTGGTCATTAATTTTAAACCATAGATTGTAAATAATCACCAGGTAAAATATCATATGTAACTGCAAGTTATGAAACTGTATATCATATCATAGATATTTATAATAACGATTTCATCCAATGGATACATGTAGATAGTCTTATGATGGAAGATATGAATACTATGTGAATGGATAGATATTAATCCCCTTCTCTAGAAACTAGTGGAATCATCAGTGGTGTTCTATGTAAAATAAAGAAGTAGTGGGATCATCATAAGATTGTTTGATGTGGTTCTTAGTAGCACGATTTTATAGTACCTCCAGTTGCATCTAGTGGTGTTCATATGACATGCTTTCATTATGGAATAGTCAATCACGTGAAACATTAATTTCCTTCACCTACAAATATGTGTAATAATTGTTAACGTCTTGGTCAACTTTATCATTCCTATCATTCTTAGTCTATAATTCAATACAAGAAGGGTTCATCAGATCCAAAACAAATTGTGGAACTCTCAGAAAATTCAAGGACTATAGTTCTCTATCCAAAAGACTCAAGAGTGAAGCACCACCAAAATGTAGTTGATTTTATAGAAGAAGTAGACATGTGTATAGAGACCATGAGAATTAATATTTTTATTGAATACTCTATATGATTTATTATTGGATTTTTTTAATCCAACTCATTTATATCTAGACATTAATTAATATAAATATATTTCCAATGGAACTAATATATTTTGTTATGGAGTTAATGAAACTTCTTGGGAAGATGAAGGATCAAGGGTTTAGTGTCTTTTGATGTTATCGATAGATGATGTGATTCTTGTATAAGAATTTATTATTATTGATTTTTTATTTTGGACATCATCATTAGAATATATTGGCTTTTTTCTAGTCATATTGAAGTTAATTTTTATCATTGATGTGTGTTGTTACCTGTAGATAATGGGAGATCACAGTTTTTTTAAGGAGAGTGGTATCTAAGAAATTTTAATGGTAGACCTTCTAGACTAGAGTTAATGAGTTTTTATTGTTATATTAGAATTACACTTACTGATTTTTCTTTTATTGATGATACTACAACATTTTTTAGAGTTTTACTAATCATTTCCTATTATATTTATCTAGTATTTACCTATGTTGGGAGGTGGATTTTATGATTGACATGGTTATTAGGATATATCAGATATTTATAACTTCATAAAATATTAAATGATAATATATGATAGAGATCAAGATTTAGTTGCATGACATAGTTAAAAAGGGTTTTCTTCTCCCCATTTTATCCATCTGAAAACCCAATTCTCTTTTCCCATAAAGTTATACAGTTTACTATAATAGTGTGTGGTCAATAGAATGTTGAATTGTGTAATAGTTGAGACATGTATCTTTTTTCCTATGTGTATGATTTATATGACTAGTAAAATGATTAAAATTGACATTTGGTATTGATTTTCGGTTAGTTTATCATCATCTTTGATTTTTTGTTGTGTTATATATATAAGGGAAGTATCAGGATCATGCATAGTCATTACCAATATCTAATGATTTTGTTTCATCTGAGTAAAGCTCATATATTTTATATATATATTATTAATATGATATTCCTTCAGTTTCATGAAACTGTTTTGGTAGGTTTGGTAGAAGTAATTATGGTTATTTCAGGATATTTGTTAAGAATGAGCATCGTATGAGTTTAGCTTTATAAATCCTGAGGAGTCATCATTTGTATGAAAATATTATGAAATGAAACATCAATATTCATGATGTTATGTTTGTGGGGAACATGATTTCTAAGAATATATTATAATATTATCCTAATAATATGAATGATATTTTTTAATGGGAGAGCCCTATAATATCTTTGAGAATCGGATCTTCCATGATCTTGAATGATACAATCGATGGTACTTCATGGTTTCTAAAAGGTGGAATCACCATGGATTACAATATCTATTAATGAGGTGAATGGATTATGGGATGTAATGTATTAGTCTTATTTTGATGATTGGAATAGACTTTGTAAATCATGTAATATTTTTATTTTACGTGATCCCAATTAGAGGAATATCAATTTCAATCATTATTCAACCACTATTTTTTATTTTTTTGTCATTAAATATGATCATGTGGTTGCATAAATCTCTCCACAACTACAAACACATGATATTAATTAACCCAATCATTATTTTTAATTTTTATTATTTATTCATTCAATTATGTGGTGGTGGAATTATCTTTATGGGTAAATATTCACAACCATTTCTGACCATAATAGTTTGTGCTATATCTTCTACCAAAAGAGCATAAATCATAGTAATATGTGGTGGTCATAACACCATCAGATGTTTGATATCAATATCACCTACACCATATAGAAGTATAATGTCATTTTAGAAGCTACTATTAGTAAATTGAAATCACAAGCTATTTATGACTTGAAGGAAGAGTAGTTCCTTATAAAGATTTTTCTCCGATGCATCTAGATGATCAAGAGGATGTTTCATGCATGGTTTTGACCAGTGTTTAATTATATTCATATATTCTTAATTATATTCTATAGAGTGAGTAGTAGGATGAATAGTTCATAAGAATTAGACAAACCCTATATTATGGGGATAAAATTTCAGTTTAGTCTCTCTCTTCAATTTGTATTCTCACTTTTGGTGATCAGTTTGTCATCCCATCATCTATGATGATATTGGATTTATTTTATCTTCATTTTTTCATGGAATTTTCATCAAGTCTATATGAAGATGTATTAAACATGAGACAATGATTTTGGTGTCCAAGAATCAAGCATGAAATATTTGATTTTGTGTCTTATGGTTACACATTCCATCAAATAAATTATACGCATTGGAAACCTTTTGATTTTATTAATCCTCCTCTTTTATTGGTTTAAAAATTAGATAAGGTATCCATGTATTTTGTTTTTGGATTACCATATAATCAATGAAGTAGTGAATCTATTTTGGTGGAGATTGATGAACTCAAAAAAGTAAAATCCTTTTATTTGGATAAAAGACACTTCTAAATTTCATGATTTTGCTATGATGTATGCATATGAAATTGTGAAGTAACATGGGGTTAATTCAACTAATTTTTCATACATAGATCCTATGGTTTACTTATATGTTATTGAAACATCTTCAAAAGGGGACGGGGATGCATTTGTGGTTGAGTAAAACATATCTTCTATAGAAAAAATAATCAGACAAAGCATTCTATTCAGATATTGAATGATATTATCCATTCCTAGTTCATGGATTTCGGTGGGTCTTTGGATATCCATCATGGATATTATGATTCCTATAGAACAAAGGTTATCATACTTCAATTAGAATGGATCCTTTCAATGATTTTTATGGTAGCTCGTGAAGATATCCTTTTTTTTTGTTGAAGTGGGTAAATATTCCTTGTTGTGACTAAGTTTGGTTCGTGATATATCTTTATGTATTCATGTTATAAATCAGCTTATATTTTAGTCACAATGTCAAAATAATTGTTATATAGATTAATAAAATTTTCATTTTGAGTTTTCCATAGGTGACAATAATTTAATGAACGATTCTCCTCGATTTGGTCAGCTACTACATAGAAAAGAAGGAATGATGGCTCCGAGATAAGTGGGGCCATTTGAGGTAATTGATCTTCATGGGAATATTTCTTCTCACATTGAAGTTTTAGTTCATTCAATATGCATTCATGCTGATTTATGCATATCAAATATTGGGAAATATTATCCTAACCCCTCCCACATTCTCAGTTTGGAAAATAATGATTTATAATTAAATGTTTCTATTTTTTATCACCTAGTGGTGATCACTGGAACTCAAGTAAAATTATTAAGTCTGAAGTCTATTACATTAATTATAATACAAGGGAGAAACATATAAAAATCTCATGAGACTCTGTAGAATGATTCATCAATGAGGGAGCACTGGCCTTAGCTCTTTAATGGACTTCATTCATCCATATGACTTCTTGGGGATAATAATTCTTATTGTGGGGATTTTATAATACCGCATTAACCAAAATCATGTATTTACATTCACATTACATGTTAATGTTAGACTAATGAAATATATAATGTGGTTACATCTCTTGTCTATATTGGTGAGATAAACATACCATATTTTGGGTAAATTATTTTATTTAATTAAATAGAATGATTGATTTATTTTTTGTGGGACTTGGTTTTTATTAAATATGGATTTTCCCGCTTTTTTAAGGAAAATTATTTTTAAAGTGTTGTGATGGGATTTGTGATACCCTATGATATAGTTATTTTATGGAAATGGATTGATAGAGATGTTTGAAAAATAGAAAACATGGTATGCCAAGTGTAATTTTGTAGAAGGTATAGTAATAGGTCTCTTCCACTATTGGAGGTTTTCTCATAAGTAATTAATCTACTCTTTTGGCCTGCTATTATAGGGAACTATTAGAACTCTTAGGACGTTCACATGATGGGGAGTTATTTTTCTCTCTATACTCGTTTCATATGCCTAGTGAATTAATTAATACATAATTTTCAATGTTAGTAACATGTTTCATATCTATCCTGACCTAGTATGATACCTTGCATGATGTTACAAGTGCTTCTACTATTAGATTCTATTGTTTTATTGAATTCTAATTAATTTCATAAGTTATATGATACATGCATTGCTTTTTTTGACATTATATATCTGATATTATATATGGATATGAAATTATTTTAATCTAATTTACCTAATTAATTTGGTAATTTAATTTTTTTTTAAATTATACAATATTCATTATTTTTTTAAAAAAATCGATAAACTGTTTTCATGAATTTAATTCTTTATAGTAGAAAATTTATGGAATTCTCTTCAAAGATATATTATGAAACACATAGGTGAGAACCTACTGAGCCAATTATATCACACCTTAAATACCCCTTCAACAGTTCGTAGACATGGTTATGTCATTCAATTCATGGAAAGGAAAGGGGATGCAATGAGATGGTTAGGTTTTTTATCATCTGATTTGAGTACTGGGAGTGATGTTGTGGGATTATTCACATACTACCATGTGTATTAGTTGGTTTTTCTATTTTGGGTATTCATTTGTGTATGGGGTTGTACTTTGAGGTTTTTTTTATTCTTGTGTCTTTTGATTTCTGCTATTTATTTCTCCATATGGAATATATTTTACAGTACCTCTATTTCCACTTCTATATATAAATATATATATTCCATGTTTCTAATTTTGTTTGGGAAATATCATTACCACTACTAGTTTTTTGATACATCACTTCTAGTCATTATTCCATGGGGATAGGGAATGCCACTCTTGAATGTCAAAAATTTGGGTCGGGTATATCATAATAATAAACATAGATATAAAAATAATAAAATCACAATAATTAACTAAATCCTTCCTGTACAATACTAGACATCAACATGGTATTCTAGAAAACAATATCAATATATTAAATAACCCAAAAAACTTTATTTCTACCCAAATATGATAAAGGGTGACGGTTAAGTAACCATGTGTCTTACCAAAAATAAAAATTAGAATGCAACAATTTTTGTTTAAAATTCTGTTCAAACCTCTAGTAAAATGTTTGGAAATCCAATAATCCTGTTATTATTTTCACTTGGATCCCTGAAAATCCAAATAGAGATCATTATACAGAAAATAATTTATTAAAAAATATGAATAAGAAGAATGGTGTAATAAATAATAGGAGTTTCCTAAAATTCATAAATCACAACCACTGTAATGAACCTAGATCAATGAGGGAAGAAGTATAGGGAGTATGGAGATATAGATAGATATACACATCAATTTATTGGTTTTGAATAAAAAAATTTGAAGGTTTTGTAATATACAGTACTTCGAGAACCCCCGCATTGGGTAGCATATTTTGAACCCATTGGAACCGTACCAGGCACTTGATGGCTACCTCATCCACATTTCCTTTTTATTCCTTTATATAATCTCAAATTAAACAAAATAATTATCTTCAACACATCTTACCATACACCGACACTGACATTTAACACATAAAAATACAAAACAAAATCATTCATATTTGTCTCAATTAAAAAATAAATAAATAACCCCCGATATTCCACAATCTAATAAAAAAATAATTTATAAAATTTCAAATTACATACGAAATTCACTCTAATATAAATGCCTTTAATATAAAAATATTTATTAATAAAAATAGTTACTATTGGGGACATCACATGCCCACATAATTTCATGAGACATTATATTTTTTGGTATCATGTTTATAATATTATATATGTAATCATATTATGCATGTGAGAAATACCTATAGAATTGAGTGTCTGAATTTCACTATAATATTTAATATAATGGTTGTATTTAACTATAATGGGTGATCTGGGAATATCCTAGTTATAAAATATGATAAATACACAAGGACATTTATATAATCGATGAAATAATGACTCTTTTTAAATAATTTTAAATGATTTAGACCAATTGTGTCCTTTTATTAAAGGGAACATGTGTTCCCATGAGATCATAGCACTTGAAGATTATATCTCAGAAAAAATGATGGTCGTGTGGTAAAAACCCAAAATAGTGGGACACAATCCATCATTAATATGACTTAATCATATCTTACATGTTTATTATATAATAATTCAAATAATATTCATTATATCACACAATAAATCACCTATATGACCTATAATTTTACCATATTCATAGATAATATATATAACATTCTAAATTTTAAATATTTTTAGTGTCTCCAAAAAAATAATCCAAAATAATATCGTTTTATAAAAATAAAAGTTAATACTCATCTCTAGAACCATGTGAACAGAATCAAAAAATGGTTATCTCATACACTCTAAAGTGAAATCATTAGAGATATAAATAACTATTATATTTAATCATAAGATATGAATAAATTTTTTAGAACATAATCACAGTATATTATCATAGAATAAGAAAATCATACCCCATTAATATTGATAATAAACCATGAGTAATGTAATATTTCATTTTTAATAACTTCATAAATTAGATGTATGAAGGTGGAAACAGGATTCAATAAGACAAATTCTTACACGTATAACATATGAATTAGAATTTGGAATATACATAATCGTGTAGAATCATTTATTATGTCAAAGACTAATACAAAGACAACCATTATGTTGTTTGTAGAGTCCCATAGTCGTCTGGGATTTCTATTTATTCCCCAAAAAATAGTGGATAGAGTCTCATAGAAGATTTGCATCACCCACTAGTCCAATACGTGTAATCACATTAGATATAAATCACCATTCAATGCTTCAATTGTTTCTAATTGACACAACCATGTTATAATGATAAAAAATAACAATTTGAGAAACATCATCATAAAAAAAATTCATAATTACACTTTATCTTATTGCCCTCTTGAAAAGGAAAGACTTATCATGAAAATATCAATATAACAAAATCGTAAACCATCCAAAGAATGATGTTGGATAGTATCATTATAGATTATCCACAATTAAGAAGAAGAAATAGTAAATGATTAAATTATGTATGATAACATCATTTATAAGTCCATTAGATAATTGATTAGAAAAATAAAAATAAATGAACTATTTTATTGATAAATTATATATTATTGATCGAAAAAAAGGGAGTGTAAATTACATTAGAATTCTATAAAAAAACTTGGAAGGGTTCTTCATTATGTAACTTTTCAATAAAATAGGTAAAATATGTTCATGTGAAATGTGATAAAAATTAGGATTTCATTCACACATTAGTAAATATAATCAATATTTTTAGAAAAAAAAGTAAAAAAATTGATAAAATAATATTCCTTATTAATAGAATGTATATTACATTAAAATATAAATAAATCATATAATATGATATAAAGAGATTCAAAAAATGAATTTTATAATATGGAGCAAGAGGAGAATGATTCCAAACAAAATAGATGATATAATTACAATTCTACTTTGAAATTAATTTTTCATAAAAAATGTAATACAAGGGGAGAAAAAATGTTAAAAAAACTAGTAAATCCATTGAATTACTAGTGTAGAAGAAAATATTTGGGTTTTAGATATACTAACATATAAGTTCCAAATATGGAAGTACAAACATAAATAATCATTATTTTAAAATTAGATTGTTAAAAATTAACCTAACATTTATTAAAAAATCCATGAATGATGGTTATACACATTTATAAAAATAATAATAAATTTAAAAACATATTTTATAACCTTATTTATATATAATAATTTGTTTTTCTCATCAATAGTAATCTTTTAGTAAACTTGTATTAGATAGTTATAATTTATTTTTTCACAACATTTTTACACAATTGATATTTCATACAAGTTTAATAATGGTGATATCAGTACATATTATTTTCAACAAAGTTCAACATTCCAAAATTAATCTTGGTATTGAAATAATTTACTTCTAATAATTTATTTATAACACTATTAATTTGATATAATGTATCAGTATTGTTTTGGATAATGGAATCCATGATCAATTTTTTTGGGTAATAAGTTAGAAATAATGATCTAATTAATATTGATCATTAAATTTTGTAACATCCATTCAAAAACAAAATAAATATATACATTATTATTTAACATAATATATTTTTAGTTTTAATATCTTAATAATTGTTAATAGTGAAAATTATTTTCTCGGTATACCATCATTCATGTAGGTGGTTAAATTAACCCAAAAAATAACATGGTATACTAGTGAATGAGTAAGAGTTTACAGATTTACAATATTGGTCTAGTTTTTCAATGATAATAATTATACTAACAAGTACTCATTAAATTTGGGATCAATATTTATAAATAGTATATCTGATGAATTTATTGGAAAAACTATAGAAGAATATTGTAGCATGATGAATTAAAAATTTCACTAAGGGATCTGTTAGGATGGTATGACTCGGAGTATGATATACTCTGTAATACCAAACATAGGATCGAAATAAGAATGAGATTCTCAGCTACAAGAGAGGGGGGTGAATTATACCTTTTAAAAATTACCTTATAAAATATTTAGAATTGTTATGTTTAACAAGGTTAAACAGGATAATTAACAAGACCTCTATGAGTACTAAAGACTTGCTAGATTCTGGAAAAGTGATTCCGAAAATGAGACTTAACAAAAGTTACAAATATTATGATTCTACCTTTAAGAATATAGAATCTAACTATATCAGAGTATAAGTAAGGAAGTATAAGAAAGTTATACTTTCATTAACAATAAAAAATGCACCAGAAAAACAATTAGTAAAACTACAAGTAACAAAAAATGATTCTTTTTTCCGGAAGAGAAGGGTATCCAATAGCCTTGGATAAAGGTCCCTTGATTTATACATTCAAGAAATTTTGTCTTACCCTCACTAGGGTAAGCCCTTGATATAAAGTTTAGAGTCTGTCTTACTATCCTCACAATTCCTCAACTATCAGGTAGTCAGAACCTCTGTCTTCCTCCACAAGGAAGCCCTCAACTTCAAGGTGTTGGTACCTCTGTCTTCTTATCCCCGTAAGACCTCGATTGTAATCAGAAAAAATCGGAGTATCACCATGAAAGTCTACACAAGGAAAAGTTTGAACAAGCTATTCAAACTTTTTTTATGAAGCACTAATAGTTGATAAGAGCCTCTCTCTCTAGAAAACACATCAATAGCATTTAAGAACAGATCTCAGATCTGTGTCAAAGTTGTTGTCGACTTTCAAATGAGCTCCTATTTATAGGCAAAGCTCCAACTGTCGGCTCCCTCCTCCAATGTTCATATTTCAACATGAATTTCAGAGGGACCTGTACACGTGTCACTCAACCAACGGTTAGTCAATAACTGAAATCACGACATTGTTTTGTAAAAAAAAGTGTAAGCATAAGTAAAACTGATGTTCATAATGTAAGAAAATAAATGTTCAGATTCTAACCAAAATGGAATTAGGAGTCTATAATAAAGGTATATTCAGATTATGTTTTTTAGGAATTTGGAGTCGAACATAGTATAAGTTCGGAGTCAAACTCAAAGAAGTTCGGAGTCGAACTAGTAGAAGTTCAGAGTCAACCTCATAGAAGTAAGGAGTCGAACTAGTAGATGTTCGGAGTTGAACTCATAAAATTTTTGAGTCAAACTAGTATAAGTTCAGAGTCGAACTCATAGATTTTTGGAGTCGAACATTTTGAGAGTTCGTTTCTAGATTTCATAATGGAACTTCATGAGAGTTCGTATCCAGAATTCGGAGTGGAACTTCATTACAGTTTGTATCCAGAATTCAGAGTGGAACTTCATTAGAGTTCGTATCCAGAATTCAGATCCTAAAACAGAATGCTTCATATCTAAGTATTATATGATTCCGAGGTTTTAGGTATGAATACAATTTTTATACTTTAGAAAAATATTTATATGATCAATGAAAACATGGTAGGGTTAAATTCCATTGGGAAATAAATTTTCCTTATAGAAGTAAAATATAGGTTTTCTTAAGTATAAGGTGTTGGTGATTTTCAAAACAAGAAGGAATGGAAAATTCATAAGGAAAACCTTATTGACTCAACAATCTCCCTATTTTTGGAAAGCACAAACAATCTTTCGGAAAAGTACATAAGGACATAGAAAAATTTCATTAGACTTTGAAATTTAATCTTATCTCCCTTTATTGATAGATGATAATGAATACAACTAACTCCCCCTTAGGCTTAAAAACTCTAAGGATTGTATTCTTTGTTTCTAGAATGGAGTTTTCATTATCATGGGAATAAAAAAATTTGTAATGAGAAATTCCCCCTTAATTAAGGATTGTTCATAGAAATTTTTCTTCTCCCTTTTAGATTTTTCCTTCTCCCCCTATTGAGTAGTTTCTTTTCCTTCTAGCCCTTTGTGATTTTCTAAAATAATTGAGGGAATGGAAAAGAAATAAATTACCTTAATCATTAGTACATAACAAAACAAGATACAACCAATAAAATATTTCAATAGAATTGAATGAATTTTTACAAGGAAAGTCATTTCAACAAAAATCAGATTGTTCTATCTGTCTTCCTTTTACTTGGGGATTATCTTCTTCAACAGAGTTTTCAGCTTCTTCAAGTCTTTCAGGTCCTCCTAAGCTTGTGTTTCTATGGCATTAATCCTTTCTTCTTGAGCTTTCAGAGCCTCAGATTGTGCCTTAAGAATTTCATCCTTCTTCACAAGCTTCTCTTTGATCTCAATGTGGAGATCTCTTTCCCCTTTCCATTTTTGAGAAACTGAGTTAAGATTCCCATTGAAATACCTCACCTTTTTATTCCGAGTATTTTTCTCAAGGGTCATCTTATCCTGAAAATTTTTCATCATTGCATCCTTGGTGTCAAATTATTCTTTAACATTATTATGAAAATGATCAAGCTCTGAGAAATCCTTATCAGTTTTCATTAACCATAAAGTGATTCTGCTGCACATTTTTCTGTGGACCTCATAAATGATAAGAAAATTTCTATGCTCAGCCTCAATCTTCACACACTAATCCATCACCATGGATATAGATTTTGAATTTTTTTAGGATGTGTTGAAACATCTGGCATCTGGAGTATATGGTGGGAAAGACCAGAAATGTGTCCACTAACTTCTTCAAAGTCTCAACAACAATATCATGACCCAGTGCTGATGATTCCAAATCAGACACCTAGATTAGGTATTTTTCTTCTTCAATTTCCACCAACTTTCTTCTTGAAGAGCCACCAAAATCATTCTTTCTTATAATATCTTTTATTGGGGTGTCAATAAGCACTTGGTTCCCCTTATCAACTTTCTTAACTACCTCATAAGGATATTTTTCCTCGCTTTCAGATACTTGAACAATATTATCTTCATCAGGTATATCCTTCTCTTCCCCTTCTTCAATAAAGTGATTCTCACAGAATTATTCCTTAGAAATTTCATATTCATTATCTTCTTCCTTGTCATCATCTTCCTTACCATCTTTCTCATCTCCCTTTCCCGGAGTGACAAGCTTTGAGTACTCGGCCTCAGAAGTTCGGAGTGGTAGATTTTCTGATGGGTTTTCCTTCTCTTTATAATCATCCACATGTTTAAACAAGTCATCTAGATCACCACGTCCTTATTCTACTTCTTATTCTTCTACTACTTCATCTTCTTCTTCTATTTCTTCAACAAATTCTTCCTATACTTCTTTATCAGCTCCTTTCTCTATTCCGTCAACAACCTCTTTCCCTTTAGACTTTTCGGGAGGGAAGTAATTTTTTCCAGGGATCTCTGGTAATGGGTGAAAAACAAAAGTTTCCAGTATGGGAATATTCTCAGAAGCTACATCTGTGTATCTTAAAAGGTATTGTACAACTTCAGCTTCAAACATCTACTTCTTCATCTTATTCTATTTGTCATGTTTCTCTAACTCATATGCAGCTTTTTCTCTAAAGGCCTTAGCCTCAGCAGGGTCCAATATGAACTATGGATCCCCTTATTTACTTTTCTCTTCATCTTCCCTCCATTTAGCAGCCACCTAATCTAGATATGATTTATGTTTTTTCATCTTGGGAGGTGCAGATTGGGTTTCCTTAGTTTTGGGGGTCTTGTCTTCAGTAACAACTTCTTTCAGTTTCCTTTCAGAATTCCTATCTTTTCAATGTTTTCTTTTGAGCATAGGGTAATCAGGTCTTATGTGTCTAGCTCTCTTGCATTCATATCATGTGACCTCTAAATATTTCTTATCATTGCTTTCCTTCATCATATACATGGATTAGAAATTTCTTTGTCCAGCTATCTTGTTCATCCTTCGAACAAGATATTCTAACTCATTTTTTGAGACGTCACTCTCACTAGATTCTTATTGGATAATAACCTTATTTGACATGAATCTAGTAACTATTTCTGTAGTCTTAGCATTCATGTGATTTGTTGTTTTATTAAAATCAACAATACCATTCCCATTCTTCTTCTTTATGTTGTCAGCATCTCTCTTCATTCTAGTCTCATGTTGAAGAAGAGAACCGAACAGTTTGTCAAGAGAAATTTCAGCAACCTTTTGGTTCTCATCAATTGCAGTCTTTTTAGATTCCCACTCACTGGGCATAATATATATGATCTTGTCAATAAGGTCTTCATCATCTAGACCTATCTCTCCCATTGATTGTAATCTATTAAAGATGGTCATGAATCTCTATTGCACCTTACAAATTGGTTCTCTATAAGGAAAATTGAAACCATGATACTCAGCTCTATGCAAATCTCTTCTAGTCTCAATCACCTTAGATTTACCAAAATGAGTAACTTCAAGTTTCTTCCATAAACAGTTAGTTGTTTCACAAGAAGAAATTTGGCTATATATATTCCTCGTCATTCAACAAAGTGAAGTATTGTGTACCATATAGTTGAGTTGGTATTCATGATTTTCTTGATTAGTAAAGGCACATACTCTTTTTCAGGAATCTTGTATCCTCCGGTAAGCATAACACAATTTTTAACACCAGTATTAATAATGAAAGTCTTCATTTTATCTCTCCAATATTCATAATCATTACCATCAATAATTGGTGGTCTGGTAGGATTTAGGTTGTTGATTGAACCAACATTTAAACCTGCCATCCTTATTAAAATCCTTGGAAAACAAACTTATTAGAAGTATAAGTCTATAAAAAAGATAAAATATTCTAAGCAATAAAAATTTTATCTCTAAGAAAAAAAGTGAATCTGAACTATGTGTCTGAAAAATATGAATTCGGAAAGTATGAATCTGGAAGTGTGAATATGAAAATGTGGATCTGAAAAAGAAATTATTAGAATTCTTTTCTGAATTTAATCGTGACATTAATTAATATTGAACAAAACGCTATGATACCAATTATTAGGATGGTATGACTCTGAGTACGATATACTCTGTAATTCCAAACATAGGATCCAAATATGAATGAGATTTTCAAATAAAAGAGGGGGGTGAATTATACCTTTTAAAAATTCACTTAGTAAATTTTTGGATTGGTTATGTTTAACATGGTTAAATAGGATAATTCACTAGACCTCTATGAGTACTAAAGACTTGATAGATTTCGGAAAAGTGATTCCAAAAATGAAACTTAACAAAAGTTACAAAGATTAAGATTCTACCTTAAAGCGTATAGAATATAACTATATCGGATTATAAGTAATGATGTATAAGAAAGTTATAATTTCCTAAAAATAAAAAATTCAGCGGAAAAACAAATAGTAAAACTATAAGTAACAAACAATGATTCTTTTAACCCAAAGAGAAGGGTATCCAATATCCTTAGATAAAGGTCCCTTGATTTATGCTTTCAAGAATGTTTGTCTTACCCACACCAGGGTAAGCCCTCGATATAAAGATCAGAGTCTGTCTTGATATCCCCGCAAGCCCTCAACTATCAGGTAGTAAGCACCACTATCTTCATCTGCAAGGAATCCCTCAACTTCAAGGTGTTGGTACCTCTGTATTCATATCCCCCAAAGCCCTCGATTATAATCAGTAACAATCAGAGTCACATGTAGCAAGTATGCACAGGGAAAAGTATGAACAAGCTGTTCAAACTTTTTTCATGAAGCATTGAGAGTTGATAAGAGCCTCTCTCTATAGATAAAACATCAACAGCATGTAAGCATAGATCTAAGATATGTTTCAAAGTTTTTGTTGACATTCAAATGAGCTCTTATTTATAGTCAAAGCTCCTATGGTCAGCGCCCTCCTCCAATGGTCATATTTCTCCTTAAATTTTGGAGGGACCTTTACACATGTCACTCTACCAATGGTTAGTCCATAACTGAAAGCACGACATCAATTTGTAATGAAACAAGTGTAAGAATAAGTAAAACTGATGTTCATAATGTAACCAAATAAAATCTCAGAGTCTAAACAAAATAGAATTTAGATTCTATAATAAAGAGATACTTGGAATCTGTTTTTTAGGCATTCAGAGTCAAACATAGTATAAGTTCAAAGTCGAACACATAGAATATTGGAGTCTAACTAGTTGAAGTTTTGAGTCGAACTCATAGAATTTCGGAGTAAAACTAGTATAAGTTCAGAGTTGATCTCAATGAATATTGGAGTCGAACTAGTAGAAGTTCAGAGTCGAACTCATATAAATGAGGCATGAAATTTTTCTTAATTGTTTTTAAAATTAATTACAATAATAATATCAAAGATTACTCAAATCCATGGGGGTTATTGGCCAATAATAACAACGAGAAAGATATTATTGATGTGATAGACATGAAATTATTTACATGACATTTTATTTACAAGTATTTTCAAAATTATTTTTATCATGTGATAGAATTTTTATTCTTTAAACAGATGTAGAAAATAAAACCATGTTTCAACATATCAAACTCACATCAGTATTTTTTATTTGTATGTATTAAATTTAATTATACACCATGATACTGAAATTAATTATGTTTCTCATGATTGGAACAATGTTTAGAATTAAATTTTTCCTCTCAATAATTTAAAATATATGATAAACTTGTACAAAGTTATGCGAATGTGTAATAGAAGTTTATTGAGTTTTAAAACAATAAATAAAAAATTGTCCTATGTGGAGTTTAATTTTAAAGAATATATGGAATAAATTTTATAGTAAGGTGTTTTGTTTTCCCACTTGAGATGACATTTCTAAGAATAATCCTAGAGAGTTTTATAAAAAATATTGAATGTTTTATTACTGTTATATTATGAGACATTGAAAAATGATTGTAATGAAATGAATTATGGTACTGGTAAGACAAAATATGATAAGTTGGTAGTGAGATGTTATTAAAGTAATTATACGATCAATTATGTTAATGTGTTTCAAAATAATATAATTATTTATTTGAATCATCATGAATGTAATCATAAAGATGTGGAAATTTCATCTGAAAAGTCTACTAGAAAATAATTAATAATGAAAGAAATAGTGATAAGTAAGTTATTTGTTTACTCTAATTATTAAAAGGACTTTATTGATTTGGGTTTTACTCTTTCATTTATTTCTAGGAAATTTATATGTAAATTGGAAAACATTACTCAGTAAATAGAGAAATTACTTTTAATAATGACTCATAGTTGATGTGGTATGAAAATAATGATGTTTATTAATCTTTTTATTATAATCCATGGAATCAGTTTTCATAAAAATAATATATTCTTCACTATATTTGAGTTTGTTGTTATTATGGGTAAGGATTGGATTAAACAAATTTATGTTCCCATAGACTATAAAAGTATGTATTTTATATTTAATTTTCAATGTGATTTTTTATTGTACATAATAATTCTTCCATACATATAAAAACAATCTAAGAATATGATAAACTAATCAAAGATTCTAAAGAATATATTCTTGATCATATATTTGAAAATAAGGTTATTGTTCTGATTTTCTATTCACCTATATTAAATTAATATATATTTATTTCATATTTTTTTAGTGAAGGTCATAAATTTTTATTTTATTTTCATCTTAGTAACTCTATGATATACGGAGAGCTTCATAAATATTATTGTTGGGAAAGAATAATTTAGTATACAAATAAAATTTTATGTAATGTTTAATAATACATTAATTTAAAGCTGAATAAAAACTACTAATGGGGATACATCCCCCATTACTAATGTGTGACTAAAAATTAGAGAATATATCAGTGTATTTTGGGATAGGATTAATAAATACATTGCAAGATAGTAATGATATTTGGGTTACATTGGAATTATTGACTAAATCAACATGATTTCAACCTATATTCGATATTATATATTTGGATTGTTTTTCTATAATGAAAATAATGTAGATAGTTATATTATATATTTCCCCTCTAAATATTGTATTTAATCATGATACTTGATTTTCCTACAATTTTTAATTATTTTTAATTCATTGGGTACATAATTAAATTTTAGTTGTGATTTAATCTTCTCTATGATTAACATTATGAGAAAACTATACTGAATTTTAATATAATGCATAAATATTAATAATTATATTATTATGAAAGTTAGTAATATCACTATATAGTAGTATAATTGTAATATAATAATTGTTTCTATCCCTGAATATTGATGGAATAATTTAACAAATTATCTATAAAGTTTTTAAAATGTCGAATTTCATTTATAAAATTGTTTAGAGGATGTAATATGGATTATATCTAGTAAAATAAATGGATCATAAGAAAATTATGATTTATAAATATATGGGGGAAGAAATGATTGGGAAGAATAGTAATGTTCATAGTGAATGGGAAGTTATTTTTTAAGAGGTAGCAGATCATGTCATTCATTAAATATCTCCATAGAATGGTCATTTTCATTTCAGAGAATAAATAAATCTAAATACATAGATTATTGGTCCATATGAAATAATATATAAATTTTATTGTGTTTATATTGAGTAGCATTACATTTGATATTATCTTGGGCACCACATTTTTTCCATGATTCATTATTAAGGAGATATAAAACTGATAAATATCACGATTTGATACATAATGTTGTATGTTCGGATGAAAATATTTCCTATGAGGAGAATGAAACATAGATTCTATATCATATATTGTAGAATTTAAATAATAAGATGTCACACCTAGTAAGATATTTTTATAAAAATCACCTGATTGAGGAAGAAAATTGGGAAATAGTAAAGGATATGAGAGAAGAATACCACTATATGTTTTTAAGAATAACGAAATTGAAAATATGTAACTTCATTAAAGGATAAGAATGTAATAATATATGTATTGTTAATAAAAAATCAGTTTAACGTATTATTAGTAATATTTAATTGATTTTATATGTTCAAATTTCTTAAAGAAATTTAATATTATTTTTGAAATAAAAAAGAATTTTATTTATCCTAACTAATGTGTATTGCATGTATTATATGGTTTATTTAAATATAAAACTTCTAAAATTTAGGAATTAAATTTTATAATATGAATTAAATTTTTTATATCAAAAATAAAACATTATCATATAGTGTATTGTTTTGATTTAGCAGAAAATATTGCTATTTTCATGAATGGTGAAAATTTCCAATTTTTACCATAAATATCATTTATTTAGGAGATTTTAAAAAAATGTAAACATTGTATTTGATTTTTTTTAATATTAAAAAAATTAATCAAATTGATGATATTTTAATGAATATTAAACTTATTAATGTTTGAAATAACTTTGGGAGAGATGTATGACTTTTTATATATAATAATTCATTATGTTTAGTATGTCAATATTAAAATTGATTACCACCACTTCTAAAAATTAAATCATGAAAAATAGATTCAATATTTGTAACCAAGATATTAAAATTAATTAATGAGTTTAATCTATTTTTTCATATTGAATATTAACTAAGATAAATGTTACCACCTCATTAGTGGGTAAATAATGTCATTTATGGTCGAAACTATTTGATGGGGTCATGAAATCCCATATTAATTAATTATTAAATTCATATTTCTAATATATATCAACTTGTATTTTAAAATTTGGTAGAATTAGTTCTAGTTTACTATTAGTAAAGAATTGATATCAATAAAAAGTTTATAATAATTAAAAGTGTCACAGCACTTTTATAAAAGTGAACCTCCCATCCAAATATGTTTATAAACATTGATCACACAATGTAACGTCTCAGTTCCCGAAGCCACCCAGAGGTGCCCTGTACCCAGTTGGCCATATGAACTCTAGTGCATTTCCCAGAATGCTAGATACATTCGACTAGGAAGGAGGGCCTTGGGTGTGATCGTGGGGAAACTATGCCCTCATTGGCAGAGTACACAGTGGAAGTAAACAATACACAACAGCAGAACCAATAAATATCCAACAACAGTAAACAAAAGAAGGCTAATAAAAAACAACTGAAGCATAAATATATATAAATGATGCATGATACATATATGTCTAGGAAAGAAGACAAAAAATTCACAATGCTGAATATAGTACTAAACCAAAGTACAAAAGGAAAATAGATGATCAACTCCTTAGCATCAAATGCCTTGGCTTAATCTCATGCTCCCTACCTCTAATGCAATCATGTAATTGAAGTCGAAGGGCTCTTTCCCTTGTCTATACTTACAGTAATACAATCTAGTAGGGCCCAAAAGAATGACCCAAACCAAGTGTGAGATGAATCCCAGTAGGCATCCACCACAAGATTTGTGCCTAACAGTTAGTGAATATATGGAAGCTAGAAGTGCAGTAAGCATTAAACAAGGAAATCACTAAGAAGTAAACAATAAAAAGTTTTATGCATTCAAAACACTCCACAACATGATATAGAAGAATAGATAACACAATAGGTAACACTCTGGGAAGTACCCACAACCTATCCCCTCTGGTCTTACCTATCAAGTACAAGAAACCCTTTGGGAAGCACACACAGTCTCACCCCTCTCATTCAGAAAAAGTATATACTCTCTGAGCAAGCACTCTCTATCAATTCCCCATATATTCATGTATTTTGCTAAAGGCGCTCTGTTAAATCACTCAACATCAATTCCCCATGTGGCCCATGTTAAGGAACTACAGACACTCTGGGAAAGCACTCAATGTCAATTCCCCATGTGGTCTCGCATTGTATAGTTATAAAGACACTCTAGAGAAGCCCTAAATGTCAATTCTCCCTATGGTCTAGACACCAGGTTCTCAAAACCCTGTGTAAGTCAAAAAATTGTAGCAGTGCATAATAGAAAAGGTAAACCTCATGAACTACTTGGCTATCATTCTATAGAACAACAGTCACACCATCCTATAATACTAGGCATGGATAGAAAACAATATCCTAACAGGCGAACAAGACCCAAAGG
Source organism: Viscum album (assembly GCA_963277665.1). Taxonomy (NCBI): domain Eukaryota; kingdom Viridiplantae; phylum Streptophyta; class Magnoliopsida; order Santalales; family Viscaceae; genus Viscum; species Viscum album. Next base: position 1,922,160,421 of record OY728119.1, read on the forward strand.
TTAAAACAGGAAACACATGCATGGGAAATACATCCAATGCACAACAATTCACCCTATTCACAATCAATTGTAATCTACTTAGGCATACCAGTATATTAGACAAACAATAGGGATAACATGGTAAAAAAACAATACCCCATTCATAGTTATTGGGAAAATTAGCACATATAACTCAAAGACATCCAACATAAGGACTCAAACCACCTACCTTGTGGTTAAGAGATCAATATACTTGAACCATGATGCATGAATATCCTTAGAACTTCATAGATATATGAAAACATTTAAAACATTCAACCCAAGATAACTTGGAAAGGAAGTGGAATCATGAAAAGAGGTTCCAGCAGAAGAGAGAACTCACTGATGTGATTCCAACATAATCAATGGTGTTCGAATCAGAGGACAGATGGAGGACCGAGGACTCGTCTATGATCCGCGGTTGTTCAGTGCTCTCGGATGAACATGACCTAAAAGAAGTTTGTTCTGGAGATTAGACGCGACCCTAGTGTGTTTAATGAAAAAAAGAAAATACATGGAATATACTATTGAAGTACAGGACGTGTACTCACCTTCTCTGTACTCCGATTTAAGCATCCTCCAATCCACTCTCACACGGCCATGTGCGTGTGTATTACACATCCAGCAAACATCTTCCTGTGGTAAGGAAGTACACGGTGTGTACTCATAAGGTACACAACATGTACTTAGAAACTTTCCAGAAAGTCCTCTTTTCTAGAAAACATCAGGAAAATGAAATACGTACCTAAACAGAAGGTCCAAGTTCTTACAAACTTCCCCCCTTAAATAAATATTTCCCCGAATTTCCCTAGCGCGGCATTGAAGAAGAACCCCCAAATAGTTCTGGCCATTGTACTCGTACATCGGCCTCCCTCTCCCAAGTCTCGTCTTTCACCCGCCCGTGCTACCACAACACTCGTACCAAGGGAACAGACTAGCCACAGAGATCCATTGTACTGCGGTCCACATTCTGGATAGGAAGATCCTCAAATGATGCATCCACTTCGAGCTCAACCTCCTCAGATTGAAAGACATGAGACGGGTCTAAAAAGTAACGTCGAAGCTGAAAAATGTGGAAGACGTCGTGTATAGCTCGGTACCTCTGAGGTAAATGAAACCGATAGGCAACGAGCCACAATCTATCCAACACCTCAAATGGCCCGACATACCTTGGTGAAAGCTTACCATGACTTTTAACCATCTTGTGTCCCATCCTTAGTGTGACATGTAGGAAAACCTGATCCCCGACCTCGAACTCCAGAGGTTGTCTGCACTAATCAGCATAAGACTTATGTCGAGACTATGTAGTAGCCATCCTCTTCCGAATCAACTCTATCTACTCTGTGGTCTATGGAACAAGATGAGGTCCCTATAAAGCTGACTCTCCTTCCACCAGCCAACATAAGGGTGATCGGTATGGCCTACCATAAAAAGCCTTATATGGTGCCATCTGAATAGTAGATTGAAAACTATTATTGTAGGAAAACTCCACAAGAGTTATATGCTTCTACCAAGAACCTCAAAAATCCAGAACGAATGCTCGTAGCATGTCCTCAACCACCTGAATCGTACGCTTGGACTGGCCATCTGTCTGGGGATGGTAAGCAAAACAACAAAGTACCTATGTACCCAAAGCCTTCTGAAGCCCCTAACAGACCCGAGATGTAAAACATACCTTCCTTTCTGAAATAATGGATTGTGGAACTGCATGAATATGTAAAATCTCATGGATTTACAATCATCCCAACTCATTGACAATGAGAGTCTCCTTGATCAGTAAGAACTGAGCAATCATTGTGATCCTATCAATGATGACCCATACTGCATCATTCCATCCAGGCGACCATAGAAACATGGTCACGAAGTCCACTGTGACATCGTTCCACTTCCACTTATGAATGGGTAACTGCTGTAGAATCCTTTCTGGTCGCTGATGCTCTGCCATCATCTGCTGAAAAGTAGAACACATCATGATGAAACTATCAACGTCCCTCTTCAAACCTGGCCCCCAATACTTACTATGTAGATCACGATACATCTTGGTGATGCTAGGAAGAACTTCCCAAACTGAGGAATGAAAATCCAGCATCAACTCCTCACATATATCTACTGGCACCCATACGTGTCCTTGGAAACACAAGATCTCATCCTTTCCTATGGTCCATCTAGGAATAGGGTCCTCTCTTGACACACTCTCCCTTAGTACTAGGCCTTTAGAATTTGATAGCTGCCTCATTCGTATTCGATCAAGTAAGGTGGAGGTAACACCTACAGAAGATAGAAATGTCTGCCCCTGTCTGTCGTGCACCTCTTAATGCATCTCAGAAAATAGAGCCATAAGCATTCACTCATTGTTGGCCTCCCAAACTTTCTGTATGTGATTCCTCATGTTAAATGCATCAGCAACTGTGTTTCCTTTCCCAGGAGTATAGGCAAGCTCAATGTCAACGGATTGTAGGTACTCAACCCACTTGCACTGTGTCAAAATCAGATCTTGATGAGTGAAGATGTACTTCAGACTTTTGTGGTTGGTCAAAACCACAAAATTCTCTCCCATAAGATAATATCTCCAACAGCGTAGGGCATGAACAACAGCTTCTAACTTCAGATCGTGCATCAGATAATTCCTCTCATGTGGCCTCAACTACCGATACCCGTACGCAATGACTCCATCTCCCTGCATAAGCACAGCTCCCAGCCCAATACCTGACGAATCACAGTAAACAATATAGCTTTTTCCTTTCTCTAGAACGACTAGTATCGGTGCTGAAGTCAGCCACCCCTTCAGCTCCTAAAAGGCTGAATCACATGAATCTGACCACATGAACTTTCCACCCTTCTTGGTCAAACGTGTCAGCGGTTCTTCTAATCTTGAAAAGTCCTGTATGAAACCTCTATAGTATCCAGCTAGCCCTAGAAAACACTGCTACTAAAAGTCATTCTTCTGCTGCTCTAATGAAACTACAGCTCTCACTTTCTCCATGTCCACTAATACTCCTAACTCTTAGATAACATGACCCAATATGTGAATTAGGTCCATCCAAAAGTGGAATTTTGAGAGCTTAGCATATAAATGATTCTCCCTAAATGTACTCAAAATGATCTCAAGTTGGGTAGCATGGTATTGTTGGGTGTGAGTGTACACCATGATATCTTCCATGAAGACAACCATGAAAGAGTCCATGTATGTATAGAACACTTAGTTCATCAGTGCCATGAAAACTAGAGGCACATTCATAAGGCTGAAGGGTAAAACCAAATACTTGTATAGACCATACCTCCTCCGGAAGGCTGTGAGTGGTATATCAGATGTTCAAAAGTGCAACCGATGATAACCGGACCTCATGTCAATTTTTAGAACAACTGGGCTCCTAGTATTTGATCTAAGAGGTCATTAATCATTGGTAAGGGTTATAGGTTCTTGACCATCAACTATTTTTTGTCACTGCAGATGGTTTGTCAATCGGATTCTTATAGATCATGTTACGGGTAAAAGGGTGGAAATAGGTCATGCGGGCCTGGGTCCTGGTCCAGTGCAACCCGGTCTGTAGGTCCTACTCGGTCTGTGGGGGTAGCCCAGCATACGAGGGTGGCCCGACCTGTGCTATGTCCTACCCATGCTAGGCCAGCGGCTGGCGGCCCATGGGGTCCGCCCTAGCCATGTCCAGGGGAGGCTGCACCCCCTGGATTCTTGAACGGCTTCGCCATTTGGGGAAAAATCAAACTTGCACCATGTGGTGCCGGTCCGCATCAGGGGCAGCACAAATCACCCATTTATATGGTGGTGTGGATATCTCTCTCATCATGAGGCTTTTTCGTAAGGGGTTCCTAAGGGCCAGAACCTAGGGAAAAACAAAACCGTGCGGGCTAGGCCCAAATCAGACAACATTATGATAATGAAATAGAATGGGCTGTTACATATTGTATTAGGGCAGGTGTCCATTAGATGTGCCAGTGAGGATGCTGGTCCCTTCTACGGGATGGGTGTGTTATAGAAATCCCACATTGAAGGAGGGGGAACAAAAATCATCCCTTTATAAAGTGTTGTGGATACCTCTCCCATCATGAGGCCTTTTACTAGGGGGTGCCTGACAACCAGAACCTAGGGAAAAAAACGTGCGGACTTGCCCCAAAGCGGACAATATCGTGATCGTGGGCTGGACGAGGCCATTACACACAAGGTCATTCAAAAGCAATCCATATCCATTATACAATATCCTATATAGGTTCTGTTTTTTCTCATAACACCACAGTACCAACCCCTAAAGAATTTTCTGAAATGAATATATGGTTTTCCAAAAAATATATACAACTCTTAATTAAGTTCATTCATTATTGATTATTTTTCTACCTTATTCAAACCAATAATAACAAAAATTATATAATAGTATAATTTTATAAAATATACCAAAATGTTACTTTTTTTATGTAAAATATTTTTTCTTCATCTTTTCATCCAAAGGGAGATGAAAACATATCTCATGGAGACACGTAGAGTACTACCTCAATGGAGTGATCAGTTTTTTCATTATTTCCTCACATAGATATTAATTATAATATATTTAATGTATAATGGGTTTATTTATAATATAATTATTCAAAAAATAAAAGTATTAATTACTTTCCAACCCATTCCATGGTTAGAAAATGATAATATCACTTGTGTGTACATGTGGACTACCACCTCAAGGAAGAGATGTGATTAATTTTTTTAATCCCTCGATTGATGGATGGGTATAAAAAAAATTTAATCCATTTATAATAGATTTTTTTAATGTTTAATATTATATGTATTATGTAACATGGAACCATTTGACCACAATCATCCTACCAAAGTAATTTTTGTTATTATTAACATAATATTCTCATAACATACATGGTGAACATAGTAAATTTTGGATTTGTAAAAAACATGTTATTAAGTTAAATTAATTTGATTACAATATGGTAATAAAATTAAATATTTGATCAAACAATTAAATAATTAATATAAACATTTTATAGTGGAGAAAAAGTAATACATGGAAACACTGGATCTCGATAATAGATTTTCATTGAAACCCTCTTTAAAATGATATAAATTCTTTTTTCAGACTATTTTTCCCCTATTTCCAAATTTTATAAAAACATGTTAAATTGTTTTTAATATAAATAAAAGGATTTGAAAGGGAATTTTAAAACTATCATTTTTATTCATTATATATGATAAAAATGTATAATTTTACCCTTTTTGTGAACTATTTTGGAAAATTTATATAATTACTATTTTTTAACATTTGTAAAATAACTAGAATTTCACTCAATCATGAACATTAATATTTAATAATTTTAATTTGTATTTATATAATATGCCATTTTACCATTCATTAATGAATTTCCCATTCTATGTTATTTCAATGGGAAATGGATTTTTATCCTTATTTATATAGGAATCATCAAAGAAAATTTCATATATTTTAAATAAATTTTTAATGATATTTTATGATAGGAATAGTATTTCAATTTTTTTATATAATTAATTTTCATTGGAATTTTAATTTACGTGATTGGTATTTAATATTGTTTTTCAATTTCTTGAAAACACTAAACCTAAAACTTCCTTGTATTTTAATAAAAATAAATAATTTTAATTAAACTGTTAGTAATGGGTTAATTAAGGTATAGGTTTTTAAATCTTCTGCTAATCATGAAATGTTTTATTGATGTGTAATATTTTATTACTAATGAAATTAATTTTACTATAAGATTAAAAAAAACAAATATTTTATATGAAATGTTATTTATACATATTATATATCTCATTGTTGATATAGATACATATAAGTATGTATCGTGATTTTTATAGACATAATCCCTCCCATTTTTTACGTTGATACCTCATTGTTATTCATTATCACTTTTCCTTTCAATTATTTTTTTTCTTTGTTCATTTATTGTCATAATTTTTTATGAAGTTGTACTCTAATATATTCAGGTATGATTGAGTGGCGTCTAAGCTAGTGTTACGATGAATAATATAGTTTAGAATATTTATATTATTATTTTCAGAACTATTGAAAACAATGTTAAGTATATTGGGTTATAGGATATCTAGAGATTGATCCTTATAATAAGAAGTTAAGATTGATTCAATTTTAGTAATATACTATGATAGAATTAAAAATGACAATAACACCAAAAAATAACATTATCGATATATTTATGTAGATACATAAATCATTTAATAGTTGGTACATGATTAGTCAATGCCTTACTATATATGGGGAATTATTCTTTGATTTATATTAGAGGAATTTGTGGATAAATATACAATGGTTCACTAAAAATTGGTATATTGGAATAAATGATCTTTTATAAAATTATTTATATTATTTTATTTGAAATTGTTCTATACTTATTCAACAAGAAACAAAAGAGAGGATTTGGAACCTTATAAAATTTAATAATTCAACTCCTATAGTTTTATACTTTTCTTGTGATAAAGTCAATAAACATGAAAATGATATAATATATCTAGTACCAATACTGATATTTATAATTCCTTAAAACCTAATGTGTCTATATTTTCATTTTCAATGTACTTGTTGGGGAAATTATATGTCAATTGATATGTCTGTAATGATTTTTTTTGTAATGAATAAATGTTATGAATGAAAATAATGTTAACCTATGTCATCATCCATCTATGGTTAGAACATTATTTTCAACTAAAATATTGATTCTAGTTGATAATTTGTTTTTCTCTATTTAGTAGGATTTTTGGTTTTTTCATATGGTTGATGTTTTTTGTGGAGAACTAAAATATTTGAAATGTTTGGCATCAGTAATGATATTTTATAAAATTAAATTACATGAATTGTTTAACAAAATCCCTCACCTATATATTCAAATTTTTACGTTTTTTTATAAAAAAAATCATTATAGTATAATGATATTGTTAGAGGAGGTAACTCTAAATGAAACAGGATAATAAGGAAAATAGAAAAAGTTATGAATTCGGTTAGTGTTCTATAATTTAAAAACATATGTTTAACTTATTAATAATTAAATAGTTCTAGTTATATGATTATAGTTTGTTTCAGAAACCTATAAATTTATATAATTATACTATATATTTTTATATTTTTTCTTCAACATAAATGTTTTCATGATATGAATTTAAATTATATGCATATCTTATAAGATATCATCAAGTGAATTTGGATTTTCCAAAACATTCACTTCAAATTGAATTAGTTATTCATTTAATATTTAGAAACACTCTTATAAATATCATTTTCATGTAAAATTATTTAAATGGAAATTGTATCATGAAATCCGGGATATTTATTCTAATACATTGAATATATAAAATAGTGTATAAAAATTATATCTCCATTTTTTAAAAATCCATTATTTCCAAACATGGAAATCTATATATATCCCAAATCATACTGTGACGATGAAACAAATTTCATTGGATTCATTATCAAATATTGAATATATTTTTGGGTATTCAAGAATTAATTATCTAGTTTTAAAATTTTATCTATATTTCATATAAAAAATTTATAAAAAATGAAATATATTTTTACTGCATTATTATATTTATCAAGATGTGTATACTAGTAGTGTAATTGAAAAAATATAAGAAATAACTTGTAATTTGTGTAGAGATAATTTTATGTTATTAAATTATATGGTCTAATAAAAAACAAATTCATATCAAACCATGGTATACTCCATAATATATTCGAAATCAATTTGAGTATTGTGTATAATACCATTTGAATAACTTCAATCGATGTTGTAGAGTAATAATTACTTTCAGACGATGAATATGTCAACTAACACATCCATCTATTGTAAAATTTCTCTAATATGTTAATTTTAAAAATTAAATATCATTTTCAAAACTAGTGAATTGGGGTCCAGATGATTGTTATGTTCGGTGTTGGAAAACACATTCCCTTATTATTTTTATATCCATGACAATGGTTGATGATAGTAGGTGGTAAATGTTATTGTAGTGCTAAGATAAAAGAGGAAAATGGATTTCATTTATCCCATCCTTGATCAGCTGATCTTTGCAGGACCTTGTAGTCCAACCCATGTTATTTAAATAGGGCTATGTAAGACAACATAATTCCGATATATTTAGCTAATCAAAGGATTGGATGATGCCATGTAGAGGGATAATCGCATCGAGAATGGGTGAAATTTTCTCAGGAAATATGGGTATTCTTCACAACAATTTTCCAATAAAAGGATTGTATATATTTTATATAATAGTAAATCACATTGGGACTTGTTTTTATCTCTTATTTAATGTCTTTAGGTGTAACATGTTTTAATAAAACACATAGACGGCACAATATCATGTGTTAGAAAATGGCCTCATGCACCCCACATTAAATTCCTATATTTATTTATATAAATGAGAGATTATGATATATATTTGGGAAAATTTGATTTCAAAATCATCTCTATAAATAATTGTAAATATCCAATCGTAATTAAACCTATAATAGAACTTTACATGTAAGGGGTTTCTACTAATAAAAGTAAAAACCTAATAAATAATGATCCATGCATTGAAAAATAAAAAATTATTTATAGTACCATACAAATAAAAGAGATTCCAACAATAATTTTATTCAGAAAAGAAATATATAATAAAAATAAGTATAAGGATGATCCGCTACAACCCTAGGACTCCACTCAACCCATTTTCAAATCTTGTTGAGTTACTTCATCCCCATCAACCTTCAAATATTCTCTTAACCTATACACCAAACATAAGGTCATCACATTAATAAGGGTTTCCATTTTTGAATTTCATAATATATTACAATATATTCAAACCGAGAAGCCCAGAAATATTCCATAATATACATGGATATTCATTACGGTTCATATAATGCCCTGAAATTCTAATTTTGTAATAATTTATTCGATTGTGTGTATGACACACCACCCCAAATGAATAAGGGAATATAATATCCTGATTAAATAAAATATATTTAATATTTTTAATAAATTTATTCCATGATATGTCATGTAATGAAAATGATACTGAGTTATCCAACATCACACGCAATAACGACTTTCTTCTCTGACATGCATTACATGCAACGTTGCGTTTTACTAAAAAACAATATATTATGAAAACATTTTTTAATATAGTATAATATAAAAAAGAAATTAAATTAGTTATTATAAATATTATTAAAAATTATTAAAAAATATTATTTTATTAAAATATTATATAAATTCCTAAGATTCAAATTATTGAGATGTTAAAATATAATCGAATTGAGTAATTATGATATATTTATATGCTCTTAATTCCATTTGCATTAATAAATTAAATTAATTAATACTAGTGATTTTTATTAATGAAATAAATATATTATATATTTAATAAAATATTTTCTATATTAATTTAATATATTTCATAGGAAAGTGATAAGAATAGACTTAGTATTGCATATAAGGACTATATATTTATATAAGCACTTTTAAATACATTTAATTGGGAATCTATTTTAATTAAAATTTTGGAACATTTTTAAATTATATAACTCAAAATAAACCTAATTTTTAATATTGAAGCATCATTATTAGAGTAGGTTGAAATTTTCTTATTTTTTGTGATGTTTAATTTTTTATAAATAGTGAAAAATAATGAATTTTAATTCAATCCTATTTTTTTGTCTAATTTATATATAATGTAAAATTATATAATTTATTTCTTGTAAATATTAATAATTTTTTTTAACAATTAGACCAATTTATGTAATTTTATTAAATTTCACTTTGAAATTGAATATAAAAACATAGAAAATGTTTCAACAATATTTACTTCAAAACCCCACTTTATCACACCGTATTCTAGAATAAATTTAAATTAATTTCTTCCACATATGTGATTTGAACATATATAAATATATTCAATATTTTTTATAATAATATTATTTAATTTTTAAAAGCTCAACATAATTTTTGATTAAAAATAATAGTTAAAGTGATTAGAATTAATTAAATTTATTACGAGAAAAAATTGATTCACAACTAATACAAACATAAAGATGAGAGTAAAAATGACCATAAATATATTAAATTAAATTATTATATTATTCCTACTTTATCATTGATTTTATCAAATTTTTAGTATTAATAGATCCTCTATTCCATGGAAAAATGTCCATGGAATTCTCTTTTAAAAAATTTAAAAGAATACCACTCCTTCTTCAATATAAAATGAAAATCACACCTCTTACTTATTCCCACCTATGTAGCCCTTTAGATAACCCAAAATATTCTAAAATAAGATCAAAATATAACTCCTAAATACAATAATCCTTTAATTTAGAATAAATCCATCCAATTAATTAATTTGGTATAAGTTAAAAGGAGTTACCTAAAACTAATGTAACCTCCATCAACAATCACGTTCATTTTATTTCCTTCTCCACCCCATCAAATATTCTTATTAAAAAATTATATATTGAAATAGGTATACTAATTATATTTATATGTTTTTATTCTATGATTTTTTAGTATAATTAAATAGCATTTTATCTAATGGGTAACGAACATAACATTTATATACGATGAACTACCACCTCACAAAATGATCACTGTTTATTTTTTCTAATACAACCTCTCATGGATATACATTATGATGGAAAAACTATTAATATATTATATATATGAAATTTGAATTTAATTTATTATTTTTTAATTTATATATAGCACATACCTTCATTCAATCAATTTTGGAGAATATGATAACATCGTTTGTGGATGTATGGATTACCACCTCCACAAAGTGATGAGATTAATTAATTCTATACGTGGAATGTTTTAAGGAACTAATATAACATAAATATATGAAATATAATACATAAATATGATATTGAAATTTCAATATACATTTATACAATTTACTTTTCCTTCTCTCAATACTACAAAAAATTGGAAATAACTTTCATGCATCTGTATGGTATGCAGTCTCCATGAAACATGGGTTTCATTTATCATCAAAAAATAATATAGATTATTAAAAATATATATATAATTTCTATATATTATTATTAAATAATGTTTTATATTATTTACTTGATGAATTCATTATCAAAGTAAGAAGAAAAAAAATAACAAGTCAAAAGATATTCGATAAACTATTTGATTAACACCTAAAATTGAAAAAATATTGAATGATTGTTAAAAAATAGGTAATGAAATATTATAATAATATTATATTAGATATAAAACAATATTATAATGGTGTTGTTATATGCTTTTTACATTTTTTAAACCATTATATTATAGGTTAAATGATGTTCACCCAAAAATAAAATTAAGGTAAGGGTTTCTTGTCACACTTATAATTCTGGGAGGCATACATCATTTTCACCACAATTTTTTGGGTGGTGTATATATAAGTTTTTTTTTATTTTATATGACTAATTAATTTATATTTATGGTATTTAGAATATCATATGAATTTTTTTAAAGTATTTTAATTATATATTTACTAATAAGGTACGTCGTCACAATTTCCTATCATTGAGACATAGTTTATTATTGTGCCCCTAATTTATTATATATGGTGGACATAATGATATTTTCACATATTATAATGTGATTAATACATTATAAATGATATTTTGAGTTCTATTTTGAACAATTTTATATAAGGTTTTTTGAATTAAGAGTTACCAAGTGAAAAAAATTCTCATAAACCAATTTCTTTTTATGGGTTATATTACTTCTTCATTATAGTAAATATTATAAGATTATATGTTCAATAAACTCTTTCTATTTATTTTTTTTTGTTCCCAATCCTTTTATATGGATTTAAATTTTACACACACATAAACATTTTATTCTTTTATTCCCACATCAATTTTATGATCTTTTTAGGGGTATATTTCACAAACAAATTTTGTTCAGGATTGTTTAAACATGAATTTACAGAAGAGGAAATAATTGGATAATTGTTTGATAAATCATTTAATTTTATTCTCCAATGGGTTTCCATGAATAGTTTCATTTAATATTTCCATTTTTCACTCTTTCATACTCAAAATGTTTTAGAATAATATTTTTAGGAAAATAATACATTATTTCACTCATTAGTTAGAGAAACATTTTTCCTCTAGAAAAAATGTTTATTAAAATGGTTTCAAAAATTATTAACCCTTTAAAATTGATTTATTGAATAAATTTATTCCAATTATTTTACTTTACAAATTTTTTAAACGGAATATTCATGTCACTTTTTAAACATGCCATTTTTATCCTTTTTCCATGGAAATGTAATGTCATTTTTACCTTTAGTGGCATGTTAAAATTTACCCAATATTTATTTTTAGAATATTTATTTTATTGTTTAATGAGATACATTTTAAAATAAAATGTTTTAAAAAATTATTTTCAAATAAAAAATATTTTCAATTTTTTTTTAAATAGAAATGATACATTGCTGAATATTTTTTTAATACGTTTTTTTGAAAATATTTTAAAACGTCAACTAGGAAAAAAATTATTTTACTCTACATGGGATACATTATATTAATAACATACTTATTATTCCTCTGGATGGTTAATGAGTGTATTTTCTATGGATAGTTTTGTCCTTCGGTTTATTGGTTGATTTTAGTCTCCTTGAATATTAAATTTCTTATTATAATTTAACATTGAATTTCCCCTTAATATCCGTATAATTTATCATGAATATGTGTATTTCATAAAATATATCATAGTTATACAAATATTTTTCACTTTAAGACATATTTTATTACCTTGGGAAATATTGATAAATCAAAATTCTATATTCAATGGGGATGTTTGGTAAGGGAAATTTTTTGTAAATTAAATAAATTACTCGATGAGAATAATTATTTAGACATCTAGTGATTAGTGGGGCCCAGAATTTATATATCCCCTCAGTATATTGATACGTTATAATGAGAAATATTAATAGTAAAAAATAAAAAGGTTACAAACTATATAATTAAAAAGTCAGGGGGATGTTTCTTGACATTATAGGTATCCTAGTGACTAAGACATGACATATAATAATTAATCATTTCCTTCATTTTGATTTCATAAATATTATCCATGGAAAAATAACTACGAAAAATTAAATAGGTGAATTTCATTAAAAATTTTCTTATTATATGGCATGTGTCTTTAGTTCTTCCCAATATATATTGACTCTTCTCATTTATTCATTATTCCCTACATTGTACTTTGAAATTTCCATGCATCTGGGATCATCCTTATTTTTTTATTTCTATAAGAATCAAAGTAGTATAACAGGAATGAAATTCAAGGATATATTATTTGGGAATATAGCAATCCTCGATAGAAAATATTATACTCTAATTAGTGTATTATTTTTTATTACCAGACTCATATATGTATTTTTTTTACCAAGACCACTATAATCTTCAATCCTTCAGGATTTATTTCCTTATAATCATGCCAATATAATGGTAGCATGACACTAGCTCCATGATTTCTCAGGTTGGGTCACTACAGTTGGTTGCAATGATAGTTTAGTAGAAACCTTGGAAACTAGAATTTTGAAAACAATAATTAGGCAACCTGACTACAAAATATAATTTGAGGATTAATATATAAAAACATATGTATTAATTAAATTAAGATTTATATATTCTATCACATGATTACAAGAATAATATTTATCATAGGTTCAATTTCTGAAACCCGTGTCTTTTTTTTCTATAATGGGATTACACCAAGATTAAGGAAATCTTTTCAATAATTTTATATAAAGAATTTTTTTTATAAAAAATATATTTTGAAATATTATATTACATTTTAGAGGCTTGAAATTAATTTTATTTATAATTTTTATAGTTATTATTATCATTATTTAAATTTTCATAATAATCAAATTACAATATTTCTCCATGAGAAGATTATATTGTATTCAAAACATTATTTAGAAGGATATTGATTGAAGTAATTTCAAGGATGTCCATTATAATTATTTTAGAAATTACATTATTACAGTTTTACAAAAGAACAACCTATATGTTGGGTGATATACCATCATGTTTGGAAAGACTATAGGATATGAATGCATGACTGAAATACTACAATTTTTTTAACACCAACCACTACCCTATTCAATTTCATTGTAAATATTTCACTTTTTTAGTTACAAAATTAGATGAATAAATTTTAAATTTGAACTTGTAGTGTTTATTTTTAGGTTAAGATATTAACCATATTTGAATTGTAGAATAGTTAGTGGAAAATAGGTTGACTTGACACTGTTTTATAGACCTCATTAAAAATTAAATTAGTATTTTAGTGTTTCAGTCATTGAAGTTAATTTTTTTGTATCCATTTCATGGAGTAAGGGTTGAATTAGAACATTATCAATGTATAAAAAAATATAGATTTGTTCAAATGAAATTTAAATTTATCGAGTAAATATATTTACTTATATTATTACAAAGTAATATAATTTTTCAACGTTATAAAAATCACCCAAAAATATTATTTATTAATAACTATATTTTGGTTCAACCGATGGGATTTTAAATCGCCACAGATTTATGAAATATAGATCCTCATCATTTCATTGATAACTAATTCATTTCTTATTGATTAAAACAAACACTTCCTTTAAATATTTATGTTTTCCTCCAAGTCCATACCTCCACTTTCCACTAATGTTCGGTAACGACCCAATCTTTTTGAGTAGTATATTAACTTACTCTTATTAATTTAATAAGATGTTAATGGTTAATGCAGAAAGAGGAGTCGATGGCTTCATCCAATAGACTCAACCCTTACGAAGCCCACTTATCAGAGCTTGGGAAGGAGGTAGCATCTGTGGGCTTTGCTTTGGACCAAGCCCAAGCCGAGCTCCAGCGTGTCAAGCTTGAACGAAAACGCTTGCAGGAGAAGTTCAAGTTAGTGGAGATTGCTACTAGGGAAATGTTATCTGAGACTCCCTCAGATTCTCTCACCATATCACACCTTACACTTAGGTCTTATGCCAGTGTTATAAGGGGCTATGTGATGAGACCCTAGTTTCCTTGTGTAATCCTCTCGGGTGAATAAATTGAGATTTCTTCCTTTAGTGATGTTTGTGAAATTTCAAATGCCTAGATAATTTTAGAATGTATTTTATTGATGAATTTTGAAAAAGGTATATTTTAAAATATTTATGTAAACCCTAAATAACTAATGATGTGTAATGATTTTCAAAAAATGGTCTTCTACAAAAGTGTTCAGTAAGGAATTTGGAGTCTAATAAGATCAAGTTAATTTTTGATGAATAGTAAATTATGAATAGTGATTTTACGCTTAGGATTAGTAATGTGACCAAATGGATTAGTAATTTCACTCAAAGAAAGTTTTAATATAATTTAGACACCTTGGTTAAGTAATGTGATTCAATAAAATGGGTAAATAACGGTTTCATAAATTATTATTCAAGTATTAGTTTTTTTCAGATGAATAGTGTTTTTTAATTAAAAATTTAATTAAAAATAATTAGAAAATTATTTTTATAAAAAGGACTTTATTTTTGAACTCAGAGCATCGATATTATGTTAAGGTAATTTTTGGGGATTTTTCTGAAAAAATGAATTTTCGATGAATAGTGTTTTTATTTAAAAATTAAATTAAAAATATTTAGAAAAATATTTTTATAAAATGGATTTCATTTTTGAAATCAGAGCATTGATATTTGGTTAAGGTGAAATTTTGGGATTATTCTGAGAAAGTTGAATTTTCAGTGAATAGTAAAAATACCGTTTTAGGGTTTCGGTATGTTTAATGACATCATAATGATGTCATGATGATGTCATGAGATCTTTTGAGGGTTGGCCGGACAAGGGTGATGAATAATTGTTTTGGGGGCCCCATGTGGCCTAACTCCATGATAAATTCCAAGGGAGATCACATGGGTTTGAGAAAATCACATGTGAGGTGTCCTTTGGCCATTAATGCTTTGTCCCCTCACTGTACCTATAAATACCCACCCTTTCCTCCATTAGTTTTCACTCCTAACTCTCCCCCAACGAAGTTCTGGTCTTCTTACCTTCCAAGGAGTCCTCCCAAGGTGCCCCCAATCCCTCAAGGTCCAATCCTTTGAGTTTCAAGAGTCACATTTTAAGGTAAGGGATCCGACCCCTCTCTTTCTTTTCATGTAATCTCTTTTATGTCATTCCTTTTATGCTCCATGTTCTTATGTGAGAGGATGTTCTTTTATATTCTTCTTACTTCCCATTTCATGTTCATATGATGAGAGATCCCCTCTTACTCTCATCATTTCTTTTTATGAAAGTTTAAGTGACGCCGTTAGGCTGCCGAATGTTTAAGTGATTCTTTCACCCTTCTCATTTTTCAAGTTCGATTTTCATGTCAAGTCTTTCAAGTTCCTTTTTATTATGTTGGGGTATGATCTCTATATCTATCATACTGATCTGTTTTGATCATATGATGAGGGACCCTATTTGATCTTGTCAATTCTTTTTATTGAAGTTTATGTGACGCCGTTAGGCTACCGAATTTTCATAAGAGAAATCTAAATTTTGTCTTCCTTCCATGTTTTTCATTTCAAATGGTATGTCCTTCAAATTTCATTACCATGTCCATATATCCTTCTTATTCTGTCCCCTTACTGTTTTATGGATCATTATGAGTGGGTGACCCATGTCCCCTCTCTTTTCAATGTTTTCTAAAACCCCGAAACATAGCCGTTATGCTGCAGAATTTTCGTCTCAAAATGCCTCTCTCTTTTCTCAAAAATTATTTTATGTTTTAAAGTGAATACTCAAAGCTCTTATTTCTACAAGGTTATTCACATATATATCAAAATGTTCCATTTTAAATTCTGGGATTTACATACATGAGACCCGCTTCCCTTTCCGTGGGTTTAAAGTGCCGTAAAGATCATGTCATTAAAGCAGTTTTTAAAATGTTATGATTATGAAATGAAACCCATTTATTTTATGCTATATGGGTTATTTATGAAATGTTTGATGATGATATATGTGGCTCACATGATAATAAAGGCAAATTTAAGGGTGTGCCCTGATAGCGCTCCAATGCATTGGGTAAAGACTTAATCTCTAGAGATGACCATTTTTAACGACGCCTTGGTGAATAACCTTGGTAATTTTTAACGACACCTTGGGGATGGACCTTGGTGAAACGAAACGATTGTCAATATTAAATGTTGCAGCCACATCTTCAAGTTATTAAAAATGTTTATTTTTATTATGATGTACCTCATGATTTCTTTCTCATGCCTTAAAGTTCTTTTCATGTCCTTATTGAAGTATCTCAAGTTCACTTGTAAAGTGTTTCTCTTGTTTCCCTTACTGGGCCTTCTGCTCACCCTTTCTTTTGATGTATGTCCCCAGGTTATGAGATGCATAATGAACATAGGATGAACTAAAGGAGAATCTTTTCAAGTGTTTAAGAAGAATGTTTTTATGTTTTTTTATGTATTATGATCCTTGTTTCCAAGACACTAAACCTTAACGATCCTCAGTTCCGTGTAATGAAATGAAAGTTTATGTTATAAAATGGCGGGATGCTATAGTTGGTATCAAAGGATGGTTTAGTTATTTGTGGAAATTAGGATATAAAAACTTTAGGAAGAACCCTATAGAAAAGTTTAAATATAGGAAAACTTCCTGGTATTTTGGTAAGTATTGAGTAAGTGGTTTATCAAACAAATACATCCCTGTCTGGATACGAGCAGGTAGAGGCGGCTCTGGCACAGATGTACATAGGGGTAAAACCCGAAAACACCGCTTTGAGCTAGACTCGAACGGGAACTGGTGCACGATAACGGGCCTTGCTGCACTCTTGGTTACGACACTCCCGGGGGATATGTTTGGTTAATCACAAGCTTTCTATGAATCATTATGAAGGAATTATAGAAAAGTGTAATTGTCTAAGCACGAAGTCTTAGTTAAAAGATTCATAAATGAAATAAGTTTCTTACTAAGGTTTTATTCTTTTAGAAAATGGCGGGCAATAGGAGGAACCGTGCCGATGGTGACCGCAATGCACCAGGTGCTGACGGCCCTCCGATGGAAGCCGGAATGGAAACATTCATGCGAATGATGAACCAACTGACTCAAGTTATGAGTAATAACTTGAATCAAGATGAGAGGCCGACCTCACCACGAAGGGAACAACACTCTGTTGAGTCCTTCATGCGTCAACGACCGCCAACATTCAGTGGATCTACTGACCCGTTGGTTGCGGAACAATGGATAAGCTCCATTGAAAAGATCTTTTCTGTACTTCATTGTTCGGAACAAGAAAAGGTCACCCTTGCTGTTTACCGCCTGGAGGGAGAAGCTGATCAGTGGTGGTCACTGATCAAAAACACGAAGCCATGAGGAGAGATGGAAGCTATGGAATGGGAAGAATTTCGGGGGATTTTCTTTAACAAGTATTTCCCTCGTTCCATGAGAACGAAAATGGAGAAAGAGTTTCTCGAGCTGAAGCAGAAGGAGAACGAATCTGTCGGAAGCTACGAGATGAACTTCACAAGGCTTTCCCGTTATACCTCAAGCTTTGTCATGGACCCTAATGGGAAGGTTGATAGATTCTTTGGCGGACTACGACCTCATCTGCGGAAAAATCTAGCCAACAGGGACTATGATAGCTATGAAGAAATAGTTCGAAGTGCTATGAAAGTCGAGCTGGAGTTTGGTGAGACACAGTGGTCTCATAAGCCAAATGAAAAGAAGAGGTCGTTGGAGCCCAGTTTAGGGAAGTCTTTTGATCAGGGAAGAGGTGGAAAGCAAACGCAACTTACCACATGCAATAAATGTGGGAAGAATCATCTGGGGAACTGCTTGAGTGGAAGTGGAAAGTGCTACAAGTGTGGAAGAGGAGGCCATATTGCTCGGAATTGTCATAGTGAGGTGAAGCCTCAGCTTCCCAACACTAACGACAGAGGAAAGATGGTTCTGGCCCTACCCGAAGTCACATGCTTCAAGTGTGGACATCTTGGGCACTTTACTAACCAATGTCCCAATCCAAGGGCGGTGGAGGGGAATCACCACCAACCTCAGCAGAGGCCAAGAGAGCAAGGTCGTGCTTTCGCTATCACAACAGCTGAAGTTGACGTCCCGAACGATGTGGTAGCAGGTACTCTTGTTGTCCTCTCAAAACTAGCAAGTGCTTTATTTGATTCTGGTTCTACGCATTCCTTTATTTCTTCCAAGTTTGCAAAGAATATAGAATCAATCCCTGAATTGCTTGAGGTAGAGTTGTCAGTCAAGACTCCAAGTGGGATTATCCATGCATCAACAGTGTTTAGAGACTCTAGTGTTTACTTTGGTGAGCACAATCTTATCGCAAATCTAGTAGTCATTCCCATGATGGAATTTGACGTTATACTAGGGATGGACTGGCTCTCAAAGTATAATGCTAAGATCAAATGCAGAAGTAAGGAAATATCAGTAGTCTTGAATGAACGACCTACAGTTATCTTCCGTGGAGAGATATCCCGAACTGATTCCTATCTAGAAGCACCTCCTATAGCTTTCTTTATGGAGTTAATCGGTGATGAGGAAGAAGGGAAAGGGAGCATACAAATTGAAGATGTTCTGATTGTTCAGGAATACATGGACGTATTTCCTGAGGAGTTACCTGGACCTCCCCCAGAAAGAGAGGTAGAGTTCTCCATTGAACTCGTACCTGGGTCTCAACCGATATCAAAGACTCCGTATAGAATGGAAAATGTGGAGCTAGAGGAGCTAAAGAAACAACTCCAAGACTTGTTGGAGAAGGGGTTTATCCGACCGAGTGTGTCTCCTTGGGGAGCACCAGTTCTCTTTGTGAAGAAGAAGGATGGATCAATGCGGCTATGCATTGATTATAGAGAACTGAACGGGATCACAGTGAAGAACAGATACCCTCTACCAAGAATTGATGATTTATTTGACCAACTTCGTGGGGCTCAATTCTTCTCTAAGATTGACCTTCGATCTAGTTATCATAAACTGAGGGTGAAGAAGGAAGATATTCCAAAGACTGCCTTCCGATCAAGATATGGGCATTATGAGTTTACTATTATGCCCTTAGGCTTGACTAATGCTCCTGCTATTTTCATGGATTTGATGAATAGAGTCTTTAAGGACTACCTTGATAACTTTGTGGTAGTTTTTATTGATGATATTTTGATATATTCAAAAAGTCGTGAGGAGCATGAAGATCATCTGAGGGTTATTTTGAAAACTCTACGGAAGGAGAGGCTCTTTGGGAAGTTCAGCATGTGTGAGTTTTGGTTACAACAAGTGGCTTTCTTGGGGCACATCGTAACCAATGAAGGAATCTCGGTTGACCCTGCAAAGACAATGGTTGTGGAGGAGTGGCCTCAACCCACAACAGTAACTGAGATTCGTAGTTTCCTTGGCTTAGCGGGATATTATAGGAGGTTTGTGAAAAACTTTTCACGGCTTTCTAATCCACTAACTAAGTTGACTCGAAAAGGGGTTAAGTTCATCTGGACAAAGGAATGCGAGGAAAGTTTCCAAGAGCTGAAGAAGAGATTGGTTACTGCACTGGTGTTAACACTACCCTCTATCGGAGAAGGATTCGTTATTTTTAGCGATGCATCTCTGAAAGGGCTTGGGTGCGTCCTCATGCAAAATGACAAAGTAATTGCTTATGCATCTCGACAGTTGAAGATTCATGAGCAGAATTATCCTACGCATGATCTAGAGCTGGCGGCAGTTGTTTTTGCTCTAAAGATATGGAGGCACTATCTTTATGGGGAGAAATGTGATATATACACCGACCACCAAAGTCTAAAGTATATTTTCACACAGAAAGAATTGAACATGAGACAAAGGAGATGGTTGGAGCTTATTAAAGACTATGATTGTTCAATTCATTATCACCCTGGAAGAGCAAACAAAGTCGCGGATGCGTTAAGCAGGAAAGATCCTGTTGTTCTGGCAACAATGAGGATCCTGGGAGATCCCTTGATTAAAGATCTAGTAAAACTGGACATGGGAATTATAAGGAAAGGGACATCATCAACCCTATCCCAAATGATTTCTCAACCTTCATTACTAGAGAAGATCAAGAAGGCTCAAAAAGAAGATCCTTTGCTGCAGGAGAAGTTCGAGGCTGTAAAGGATGGGAAGTTCCCTGATTTCAATATTGATCAAGAAGGTGTATTGAAATTTCGTACAAGACTATGTGTTCCATCTATTCCGGAGATAAAGAAAGAACTGATGGATGAAGCTCATAGCTCTACTTTCTCTATACATCCGGGAAGAACTAAGATGTATAGAGACCTTCGTGATCATTATTGGTGGGATAACATGAAGAGGGAGATTGCCGATTACACTACAAGGTGCCTGGTGTGTCAGCAAGTAAAGGCAGAAAGACAACTTCCTAAGGGGGTATTACAACCGCTACCCATACCAGTATGGAAGTGGGATAATATCACCATGGACTTTGTAACTGGTCTCCCAAAAACATCCAAAGGAAACAATGCGATATGGGTTATTGTGGACCGTCTCACCAAGACAGCCCATTTTATCTCTATTCGGGAAGATTTCTCTCTAGATCAGCTTGCCAAGATATACGTGAAGGAAGTGTTAAGGCTGCATGGGGTACCACTATCCATCGTATCTGATCGTGACCCAAGATTCACATCAAAATTCTGGAGAAGTCTTCAGCATGCTCTGAATACTGAATTGAATTTTAGTACGGCCTATCATCCTCAAACTGATGGCCAATCTGAAAGGACTATTCAGACACTCGAAGATATGTTGAGATTATACTCAATGGAATTTAAAGGTGGATGGGATCAACACCTCCCATTAGTGGAGTTCTCCTATAACAACAGCTTCCATTCGAGTATTCAGATGGCACCCTATGAAGCTCTATATGGAAAGCGGTGTAGAACTCCTACTTGTTGGGATGAAACTGGTGAGAGGAAGCTTCTTGGGCCTGATCTCGTGCAAGAGATGACAGAACAGGTTCTTGCCATCCAACAACACATAAAGGCTGCTCAGAGTCGGCAGAAGAGCTATGCTGACAATCGTCGAAGGGACTTGGAGTTTTGTGTTGGTGACAAAGTCTTCCTTCGAATTTCTCCATGGAAGAGAGTCATGCGGTTTGGGAAGAAAGGGAAGCTCAGCCCTAGGTACATTGGCCCCTATGAAATCCTTGATCGCATAGGAGAAGTGGCCTATCGTCTAGCACTTCCACCGAACCTAGCTCAAGTTCATGATGTCTTCCATGTATCTCTCTTGAGGAAGTACATACCCGACCCTTCGCATGTACTGAACCTAGAGGTGGTACAACTTGAACATGACCTCTCTTATGAAGAGCAGCCAGTGGAGATCTTAGACCGTAGAGACAAGGTCCTACGAAACAAGACTACCCACCTTGTGAAAGTGTTGTGGAGGAATCATAAATATGAAGAGGCGACTTGGGAGCCTGAGGAAACAATGAAGCAAAAGTACCCCCACCTTTTCGACTAGGCCTCAAGTGTAAATTTCGGGGACGAAATTTCTTAAGGGGGGAAGAATGTAACGACCCAATCTTTTTGAGTAGTATATTAACTTACTCTTATTAATTTAATAAGATGTTAATGGTTAATGCAGAAAGAGGAGTCGATGGCTTCATCCAGTAGACTCAACCCTTACGAAGCCCACTTATCAGAGCTTGGGAAGGAGGTAGCATCTGTGGGCTTTGCTTTGGACCAAGCCCAAGCCGAGCTCCAGCGTGTCAAGCTTGAACGAAAACGCTTGCAGGAGAAGTTCAAGTTAGTGGAGATTGCTACTAGGGCAATGTTATCTGAGACTCCCTCAGATTCTCTCACCATATCACACCTTACACTTAGGTCTTATGCCAGTGTTATAAGGGGCTATGTGATGAGACCCTAGTTTCCTTGTGTAATCCTCTCGGGTGAATAAATTGAGATTTCTTCCTTTAGTGATGTTTGTGAAATTTCAAATGCCTAGATAATTTTAGAATGTATTTTATTGATGAATTTTGAAAAAGGGATATTTTAAAATATTTATGTAAACCCTAAATAACTAATGATGTGTAATGATTTTCAAAAAATGGTCTTCTACAAAAGTGTTCAGTAAGGAATTTGGAGTCTAATAAGATCAAGTTAATTTTTGATGAATAGTAAATTATGAATAGTGATTTTACGCTTAGGATTAGTAATGTGACCAAATGGATTAGTAATTTCACTCAAAGAAAGTTTTAATATAATTTAGACACCTTGGTTAAGTAATGTGATTCAATAAAATGGTTAAATAACGGTTTCATAAATTATTATTCAAGTATTAGTTTTTTCAGATGAATAGTGTTTTTTAATTAAAAATTTAATTAAAAATAATTAGAAAATTATTTTTATAAAAAGGACTTTATTTTTGAACTCAGAGCATCGATATTATGTTAAGGTAATTTTTGGGGATTTTTCTGAAAAAAATGAATTTTCGATGAATAGTGTTTTTATTTAAAAATTAAATTAAAAATATTTAGAAAAATATTTTTATAAAATGGATTTCATTTTTGAAATCAGAGCATTGATATTTGGTTAAGGTGAAATTTTGGGATTATTCTGAGAAAGTTGAATTTTCAGTGAATAGTAAAAATATCGTTTTAGGGTTTCGGTATGTTTAATGACATCATAATGATGTCATGATGATGTCATGAGATCTTTTGAGGGTTGGCCGGCCAAGGGTGATGAATAATTGTTTTGGGGGCCCCATGTGGCCTAACTCCATGATAAATTCCAAGGGAGATCACATGGGTTTGAGAAAAGCACATGTGAGGTGTCCTTTGGCCATTAATGCTTTGTCCCCTCACTTTACCTATAAATACCCACCCTTTCCTCCCTTAGTTTTCACTCCCAACTCTCCCCCAACAAAGTTCTGGTCTTCTTACCTTCCAAGGAGTCCTCCCAAGGTGCCCCCAATCCCTCAAGGTCCAATCCTTTGAGTTTCAAGAGTCACATTTTAAGGTAAGGGATCCGACCCCTCTCTTTCTTTTCATGTAATCTCTTTTATGTCATTCCTTTTATG
Source organism: Viscum album (assembly GCA_963277665.1). NCBI lineage: Eukaryota > Viridiplantae > Streptophyta > Magnoliopsida > Santalales > Viscaceae > Viscum > Viscum album. The sequence goes on from OY728119.1 coordinate 1,922,184,507, forward strand.
CTCCATGTTCTTATGTGAGAGGATGTTCTTTTATATTCTTCTTACTGCCCATTTCATGTTTATATGATGAGAGATCCCCTATTACTCTCATCATTTCTTTTTATGAAAGTTTAAGTGACGCAGTTAGGCTGCCGAATGTTTAAGTGATTCTTTCACCCTTCTCATTTTTCAAGTTCGATTTTCATGTCAAGTCTTTCAAGTTCCTTTTTATTATGTTGGGGTATGATCTCTATATCTATCATACTGATCTCTTATGATCATATGATGAGGGACCCTATTTGATCTTGTCAATTCTTTTTATTGAAGTTTAAGTGACGCCGTTAGGCTGCCGAATTTTCATAAGAGAAATCTAAATTTTGTCTTCCTTCCATGTTTTTCATTTCAAATGGTATGTCCTTCAAATTTCATTACCATGTCCATATATCCTTCTTATTCTGTCCCCTTACTGTTTTATGGATCATTATGAGTGGGTGACCCATGTCCCCTCTCTTTTCAATGTTTTCTAAAACCCCGAAACATAGCCGTTATGCTGCAGAATTTTCGTCTCAAAATGCCTCTCTCTTTTCTCAAAAATTATTTTATGTTATAAAGTGAATACTCAAAGCTCTTATTTCTACAAGGGTATTCACATATATATCAAAATGTTCCATTTTAAATTCTGGGATTTACATACATGAGACCCGCTTCCCTTTCCGTGGGTTTAAAGTGCCGTAAAGATCATGTCATTAAAGCAGTTTTTAAAATGTTATGATTATGAAATGAAACCCATTTATTTTATGCTATATGGGTTATTTATGAAATGTTTGATGATGATATATGTGGCTCACATGATAATAAAGGAAAATTTAAGGGTGCGCCCTGATAGCGCTCCAATGCATTGGGTAAAGACTTAATCTCTAGAGATGACCATTTTTAACGACGCCTTGGTGAATAACCTTGGTAATTTTTAACGACACCTTGGGGATGGACCTTGGTGAAACGAAACGATTGTCAATATTAAATGTTGCAGCCACATCTTCAAGTTATGAAAAATGATTATTTTTATTATGATGTACCTCATGATTTCTTTCTCATGCCTTAAAGTTCTTTTCATGTCCTTATTGAAGTATCTCAAGTTCACTTGTAAAGTGTTTCTCTTGTTTCCCTTACTGGGCCTTCTGCTCACCCTTTCTTTTGATGTATGTCCCCAGGTTATGAGATGCATAATGAACATAGGATGAACTAAAGTAGAAGCCTTTCAAGTGTTTAAGAAGAATGTTTTTATGTTTTTTTTATGTATTATGATCCTTGTTTCCAAGACACTAAACCTTAACGATCCTCAGTTCCGTGTAATGAAATGAAAGTTTATGTTATAAAATGGCGGGATGCTATATGTTCTCTTATATAGACACTTAATTACTTGTTAGTCTATGATACCTTTACACATCCCATTACCACATTCGTAGAGGAAATTTTACAAAGACATTTCATGAGGTGGGATTTCAAAATATGATATATAAACCAATTTATTACCAATTTCATGTTTAAATTCTGAGGATGAAATTTATTTATGTTTGGGAGAATGTAACACCATGAAATTCTAAAGTTAGATCATTATAGTTAATTGTATGTATGACATGAAACACCAAACATGTAACAGAATAAAACATACAATGAATTTATAATATATTTATCATTTTATATAAAATTAATCAATGACATATCATGAAATTAATTCTATACTGATTTTTTATGTGTCGAACACAACCATGTATTTCATCGATGACATTTTTTACGTGCAACACTATGTTTAATCACACATCAATTTATTAGTAAACCATTATTATTTAATATAATGTGATATAAAATAGTTGTTAAATTATTTTTTGTGAATATTATTAAAAAAATATGAAAATATCTTTATTTATAAAAATATATTTTAAATTAATACATTAAAAATGAATAGTAAATTAAAATATAAACCAATTAAATATAAAGGATGTTTTTTCTATAAAATTCATTTTTTCGTAATAAAATAAATAAATTAGTATTATTTAATTATATTAATGAAATATATATTATTTATTCAATATAGAAATTTCAAATACATAAAATAGATTTAATATTCCTAAGAAGTAAATAATCTATGTATTACATAGAAAAGATTTATTTTTATAAAGGCACTTTTACATCAATTTATCAAAGAACGCATTTTAAATATAATTTTTTGAACATTAATATAATTTATATGTCGAAATAACCGTATTTTTTTAAATGGAGTCACTATGATTTTGTTAGGGTTAATATTTTCTATTTTTCTATGATGTTTCAGTTTTCAATGAGTAGTTAAAAATACTGAATTTCAATTCAAAACATATTTTTTATCTTATTTATTACTTAGGATAAATAAAATTATTTAATTAATTAAATATTTAAGTAGATAAATGTTATATAATTTAATCCAATTGAGGTCATCAAAAAATCATTTTCACTTTGAAATTGAATATAAAAACATAGAAAACATTTGATCTTTTTTACTTTAAAATCTTGCTTTTTCATCCCATCTACACCATTAAATGTAAATTAATTTCATTCACTAATATAATTTTAATTTTGAAAAAATGATTCAATATTTTTAATGAAAATAATTTTGAATTTCTAATAAGTTAAAAAAAAGTGACCAAAAAATTTATAGGATGTCATTAAAATCAATTATCTTGATTAATAGAAAAATTAGATTAATAAGGGACTAAGACTTAAACATAAGGGGAAAATGGCCTAGAAACATGTCAAAAATACATTATATATTCATATTTTTTTACCTATAATAGCTTTTATTGATTTTTTTACATTATTATTTACACCTTTTGAAATTCCATTTTCAAAAGTATAAACGATTCTCACTCTTCCTCTGCAATAAAAGGCACTCACCCTCCCACTAATTAACACATATCAAGACCATTTTCTCAAAACAATTCTACTCAAATAATATACCAATATCCCTCCCCTAAACCTAGTATCTTAACCTAAGTCTTAAATCTAACCAAGGATGTATTTTGGAATAAATCAAAAAGAATTACCCAAAAAAGATATAGCATTCTTAAATGATCATTTTCATTTCATTTCCTTGTCCACCCCCTAAAATCATAATATTTAATGAATTTATAATAACCATAGTATCAAAATTATACTAATATATTTTTATTCAATTATAATTCCATACAATTTCCTCTACATCCATATAATAGTTAACAAACATACAATTCATGTACGGAGAACTACCACCTCATAAAACGATGATTGTTTGTTTTCTCCTTTACCACCTCTCATGGGTTGAAATTATGATGGTAATAATATTTATATATTTTATATATTTCATTTATTATATATTTATGATTGTTAAATTTCTATTAATCAAATACCATCATGTTTTCTATTTTTGGGTAAATACATTGACATTGTTTTTGGAAGTGTAGACTATAGCCATCTTAAAGCACTGTGATTCATTTACACTATACATGGAATGTTTAAAAAATTTACTCAAAAAAATATCTAACATATAAGACACAAATTTTATATTTTAATTTTAATATAAATATAAATACCTTACATATTATCTTTCAATGTGATAATGAATTGGAAGTAGATTTCATGTGTATGTACGACCTAACGTCTCAATAAATAGTTCATTTCAGTTATTATCTAAAAATATTATGGATTATTATATTTTCATATAATATATATATATATATATATATGATGATTAAACCTTGTTTTATATTCTATAGGTGATTAAATCATGATCGATGTGAAATGAAAAACAAGTAACATGTCAAAACATCATAAAAAACTAGGTAATTAACAACTGAAATAGTAAAAATAATGAATGATAGTAAAAATATGATTTTTGATATATTATAAAGAGATGACATTTGATATAAAATGAGTATGGATCTTTTAAAAGATAGTGAGATGTTGAAAACCATTATACATGAGATTAATGTATGTTAACCAAAAAGAAGACTCATGTAATGGATTCTTGTATAACATTTGTTTCTATGAGAAATAAACCATTTTCATAATATTTTTATTATATATTTTTTACATAATACATAAATATATTTTATATAATATATAATATTATCTTCATGGTGTTTTTAGTCCCATATGAAAATATTTTTTTGGGGGATTATAATTAAAATGTTAGCATGTAGTAAGGCACTTCATCTCAATTTACATTCTTTGAGACATACATAATTATTGTGAAAAAAAATTTTTATTTATTATATTGATTCTACAACTTTGACATATAATATATTGAATAATTAATTATTCACAATATTTTTAGTTTCATTTTGAATTATTTCATCAAAGGGGATTTGAAATAACTATTACCAAGTGTAAAAGAATTTCAAAACCAAATATCTTCCTTTTGTTTATATTACTTCATCATTGTGGTTAATAATGTAACATAATATATGTAATAAATATTTAAAATCTATTTATTTATTTCTAATTATTTTAAGTGGATTTACATTGTATAAAAACATACTATTTTTATTTATTTATTCCCCCATCAACATTATTGTTTTTAATGGTTTTTTTCACAATGTCTTTTTGATCATGATTATTTACACATTAATTTACATTAGAATAAAATATTAGATGTTTTTGTTAATATACCATTTCATTTTCTTCTCCTCTAGTTATTAAATAATGTTTTCCTATAATTGTAACTTTTTCTCACTCTTTTGTAGTTAATGTGATTTGGAGATATTTTTTTAAGAAAGAATCACTTCATTTCTCTCTTTAGTCAGAGAAAATGTTTTCTTCTAAAAACCATGTTTTATTAAATATTATTCACATGTTTTTTCAACCAAAAAAAATGTTTTGTTAAATGAATTTTTCCCCCTTTCTTCTTTGATGAATTATTTCAAACAAATATCTTTATCTCTATCCGAACAAGGCCATTTTCTATCATTTTTACCCTGAAAAAAAAATATTGTTTTTACCATATATGACTTGTATGGATTTTCCCATCATCATATATTTTAATAATCATTTGTGTGTTTAAAATTTAACATTTTTAAATTACATGTTTAAAATATTTATTTTAAAAAAAATTAATTTTTTAAATAAAATCAAAAGAAAAAAATTATTTTACTAAAAATTGTTTTTGGAATATATTTTTATAATATTTCCATTAAAAAAACAAACTATTATTTTTACTCCATTTTGGATATGTTATATTCAAAACATTTGAATTCTTTCTCTATACGGTTTATGATTGATTTTTACATTGATAATATTGAAATTCACGTCCTTGATTTCTTTTAGTCCCCTTGAAATATTCAATTTTACATGATCACTGAACTTTGAATTTCCCATAATTATGCATATCATTTTGATTGATATTGTTACTTCCTAAATTGTATATCTTTTAAACATATGGATTTCACTGTTAAGGATATTTTATTTTTTTGGAAAATATTGAAAATTATTTATTCCTCATTTAATATTTATAGTTGATAAGTCATACTGTATATTAATTAAATGGTTTAACCAATTTAAATAATTATTTGGGATTGCAGTCTTAGGTTAGCTAGAAATTTATATAGTCCAGTTATTCATCGATAGGTTATCATGAGACAAATTAGTTTCATAATGTAAATGGAATTCTACCTGTTTTTTAATCTATGTGTAGGATGGAACTGGTTAGTAGAATATTTCATGTGCTTGATATATGATGACCATTAATTAATCAATGAATTTATTTGGATTCAGTACTTATTATCCATGATATTTTCACAATGACAATTTTAATTGATGAATTTCATTCTATATTTATTGATTATGTTGCATGTGTCTTTAGTTATTACTATTCCATATTAATTATACTCTTTGATTGATAATTTATACCGCTATTACTTATTTTTATTGAGTATATTGTCTAATTATTAATTTGTTTCATTCCCCATCAATACAAGATCTGTATAAAGGATATTTTCATGGTATTCTTATCTGGAATAATATTATTCTTAAAGGAAAAAAATTATATTGTAATTAACGTATTCATTTATTATACATGACTCAAGTATGTATCGGGGTTACCTAGACTAATAAACTCTTCAATAATACTGGATTGGATTCCTTGTAATCCTACCATATAATAGTATCACAAAATATTCTTCCATCTTTTAGGGGTCGGGTCACTAAAAATAAAATTTTCAAAACATAAAACATTAAGGGAAATGATTCAGGTCATCATGTGCTAACTAGGATTCCATGACACATAACCAAAAGTGGATTTTTCATTGATTTAAGAATTTATTCTTCATGTTATATCCTCAACCCAATCCCTAGTACATTTGGTAGGGAATGATACCACATTTAAACTGTATCCCTAAGACATTCATAAGTTTCCATATTGATACCTCAACTATAATGGAATAATTATTTATCTTCACCATCTCACTCAGGGTAGGGTCTCACAAAAAACCTCGTCCCCTTCCCTCTCAAGCATTTGTTGTTATTATCTTATTGATATATTGGTTTGTGATGTTATCATTTATACAGATGTATAAATGATGATTTATTCATAAACCTAGTTTGTATATAGGTAAATAATTGAGAATATAAGAGTTTGTTCTATGTTATTTACATAATTTTCTTCTCATCGTCTCATGATTCCATTAATAAAGGGATCATATAAAAATTCATTCATATATGTGATATAGATATTAGGAATAGAAATATATATTCATATATTTTATGGAGATCTTGCAAAACACATTTGTGAAATTAGTATAATTTATTCTTTTCTATATGTAAAACCACTATATTTTTTGATATTTCCCATAAAATAAATTTAATTTTATCAATTACTTATGATACAATCATCATAAGGTACAAATGTTGAAAAAAATAGAACATATTTTTAAAATATAAATTAAATCCATAGAGTTAATGGGAATGAATAATAAATTAAAAATATAAATAAAGGTTTCTAATAACTAAAAAAATGATGAATAAGCACTCAGTTGTTTAGTAATACCATTTATTGCATAAAAATTATGATTTTCAAAAATTTGATTTTAAACCCTTTTATGTGAAAATAACATAAATTATTTTTCCCTATAAGAAAATATAATTAATAAAATTACTATAATTTTATGAATCATGATGTCAAAAATATATTATAGTTAATATTATTTTATTTTGGAAAAAGAATGATTCTTAAATGAAGAATGAAAAATTCAATTTTTAACAATTTTATATTTTTTTCAATTTTTAGAAGTACCATTTTGTTTTAAAATAGATTGAAAAGTGTAATTAACTCAATTATATTATTAAAAATCCAATTTTTTATAAAAAGTTATTTTTTATTTTATTTGTATTTAAAAAAAATTTATACATCGGAAAAACATTTCAACTATAAAATTATTTTTGTTTTGGTTTTATAGGTTTATTTTGAAATTAAATTCCTCCACTTATGTATGATGAATATTATAAAACTATTTATATATTTTTATTAAAACTAATTTACATAATATATCCGTATCTAATTAATAGTTGGTGATAATGAAGAGTAAAAACCATAAAAATGCATTACATCGGTTTTGGTATGACCATGTTTTCTGGGGAGTTGGAATAGGAGATAAGTATATGTTGTGATGTTATAAATCTATAAATACTATTGTGTAGAAATATTTAAACCACATTATATCGTTTTTAAATTATATGACCATTTTTTCAAAACATTTATTTGGCATTACATAATTATATTTTAATCTTATAAAAAATTCTAAGTGTGTCCCCTAATCCAAATATAATTGGATACCACTCCATCATCGTATTTAAAACATAATGAGACATATAATTTAACTAAAAAATTAACTATTATCTTCTAAAAATCCATTTATGGGAGTTTCGTTATATTTTCCTTTTAAAATACAATTCAATGGGTATTTTAGGATCTAATATAGGCCAATCGAATAAGATTTATTCATCATACCCAACATCATTAAAATTATTTTGTCATCTAAATCCTCTAAATATGTCATGTTAATCATAAAATAATAACATATAAATTTTAAATATACCCAAATGTAATTATTCTTATCGAACAAATTTTATTTACCATATTTTATGTCAAATGGGAAGTGAAATGATTGTGTGTTTGTACATGAGTAAAACCACCTACACGTAGCGATACAATTCATTTTTGTCACCATATATCATGGATGATTATTATAATGGGTTTATTTTTTATATTTGATATTTATTTTATAATTTTTACAATTTAATTTTACTATCATATTTACTTTCTTACCTTACAATCTGTTGGAATACAATAACGTCTGTAATGGGTACATGTGGACTACAACATCAATGAATCGATGCAAATCATTTTTCATATCAATAAAACTTGGATTATAATATGAAAATTTTAAGGAATATATATGACATATATAATATAATAATTATTCTAGTATGTTTAATTATTTTTTACCTTTCTTTCACTCTATCATTTGAAAAGTTAATGTTTCGTGCATGCATATGTACATCCTACCATCTCCATAAATAGTGTAATTCATTTATATGACTCAAAAATTAATGGATGAATATAAATAAATAAATATATTTATATAATCAATTTATATTATATTTAATTCATTACTGATATTCTATATATAGTGTATCCTTTTTCTATGTAAAAGGACTAGAACTACTGAACATAAATTCTTATGAAAATCAAAATAGTTAACACACAGAACCAATTAATTTAATAACTTATTGTTAAACAAAATTTTCTTAAAATATGAAAAGTTTATAATTTATGATATTATGTGTATGTAAATGATTCTATAATAGAATTATAAAACATTTAAATTTATTATATAGTATATTGGAGCACTTTCAAATCACGTCAAACTTGGTGGAATGGATTCATTGTGCAATATCATAATTTATCCTCATTGATTATGACTACGTTTTCAATGATTAAATTTTATATAAAATCATTCAAAAATACCATCAATTTTATAATCCATTTATTATTTATATATTATAAACATTTTACTCTAATTTTAGTTTCTTTAAGGAATCATGAAACATAAATATGGTTTCTAATTAAAATAAAATTTATTTTACACATCAATTGAAAAACATTTTTCTTCCATATCCATGATTTCCGAAAATGATATCATGAATTCTTCTTATGTTATCTTGTTATTTTTTAATTTATTTAAACATTAATTAATTTTTACAAAACAAATACAAGATTCATCTTATCATTATCCAAATTTAGGTAATTTTCAATTTTTACCTTAAATGTATATAGAATGTTTGGTTTAACATAAAGAGAATGAATATAATTTATTGTAGTCATGACATTCAATTATTTGATGTATACATGTTGTTTTTTAATGTTTCTTTTAATGTAAAATTTTCCCCACATTATTAGAAAATATTAATATTTTTAATAAGTTATTTAAATGTGTAAATAATATTTTCCTTATAAAATATTCAATAGAACATTTAATCTAATTTTCTATCGATGAAAGGATCTTTGGATGTCAGTAATGTTTTATTGGTGATGTTATCTAACTAGTCAATACACATTAATTCTTTGTATGTATTAAGATTATGATGATTTTATTTTGATTTTATTATAGTAATAACATTCCCCTGTGTTAAATAATTTATTAATAAATCCTTGTGAAACTTTTTTATTTCTATGGTTAATACTATGATGAAATGATGAAATGTTAATGGAACCACCATCCATTATATGGTTTATGTAATAATTAATTTTTTATGATATTATGGAATTCATAAAAATATTATTTTCATTATTTGATGGGTGGGCCTGAAATTATAAACCCTTCAAATGAATATGATAAATACAGATATCTCATAACGTAATAGGGAATGGAATATGTTATGAACCTAGTAATGTAAGGGAGTCTATCAACTTTTAAAAAACAAAGATTGTAACATAAATAAAGATATTATAGAATTAGGAGTGATACAAATCCACGTTGATAGTCTTGTAATGGATTCATTACTATAGAAATGATATAATAGGGAATAGAATAGGTTGTGGACCCTTTATTATGTTTCCTCTCCCCATTTTTTAAAGAATTGGTTTTTGTATGACATTTTTAAGTAGGATTATACATATGAAGGACATTCTGTTATATGATTTAGATTTATTATTAGTGAGTTATTTTCATATCTATGTCTTCAATAAAACAAAATATATATAAATTTTACATGGATTGTCCTATTTTTATATTGAATACTCAAATAATGAGATCTAGTATTCATGTATCAAAATTGTGGGTCACTATACTAGACATTGTCCATTTCTCACATTTAAAAAAATAACAATTCAAATTTATTATCTGTGTGATAATGGCCAATGAGGTCACACATTATGGTTGAATGAATAGGGATTGAGTTTCACATAAAGATACATTAAAAAAGAGTTTTTGATTTTATCAATATGACCTATTGTATAAATATTCAAAAATAATTTCATATGATGAGATTTAATGATATATTAATTGTTTAATTTATTTATTTTGTAAATATCCAAAATGATTTTTTAGTATAATTTTTTATGTTATTTTATATGATACAATATAAAGGGGAATGTCACTAATTCTAGGATTTATTAATAAATTTATGATTATTTAAGAGATATTGGCTATATCATATAATTTATATGACTCCATTTAGAATATATCATATGGTATGATATAAATATATGTTATATAACAAAACCTGAGGAACATTCAATTCATGGAAACGTCACTTATTATGATAAAAGTTTTTTTATCAAAACTATTTTTCTCATATATTACTATATGATACATTTATATTTAAAATCATCATTATGAGTAAATTAAAAATGAAATAATATTAAAATGATCAATTATAGTATCCACCAATTTTTTTATTAAATAATAATCATAACGTATTCATGTGATGATTGAATTTTCAATCAATGGTAGCCCAAAGGATTTGTAACTATATTCATTGAGGCATTAATTTTGTAAAATAAAAGTAAATAAAAGGTGACATGATGATATTACCAAATAAATTTTTTTAATGGACCTTCACCATTGGAATATTTTTGTAATGATTATGAGACAACATATAGGGTTCTCACTCTCCTCAAATATATCATGCAACTTCCTCCCATTAATTTCATTTTGCACTAGCATATCATGAATGATAAGAGTTTACAATATGAAAATCATGTTATTAATTTTATCCTTTCCACACACAACATTAGGGGGAGTCTAATGAATTCCTCCAAGAAATTTTCCCCATGTACATAGATCAATACTAGTGATGTAGAGATATGTGGTGAAAGGTACAGAAGATGTTGTCGATTTATGCTCAGTATGGATTTAATTTTTAATCATGTTTTTATGTGGATTTGGTTATTTATTTATTTATTATATATTGGTCATCTTTTAATCGGTCCTAAGAAACCCAAAATACAATACATATATTCTAATAGCACTTACCTCTCTCATCACACAGACAATGACACTAGACCTTCCATAAATGGGTACACACAATTATATATGATATGTATAACTGTTTCAATGATTTTTGATCAGAACAATCCATCCATAACTACAACACTAGACATAGGGAGAACAAATAAGGCTACTCAAAACTCACATATATCACAATTCAGATCCCAATCCACCCAAAAAGTCACATGTAATCCTTTCCCAACTCGATGGAATTATTTAAGGAGATTCCAAATAATACTATAGGAAATAGAAAACATTATCAGGCATTATGAGAAACTCATCAATGTAATATATCTATTTAGGATGCACATAGTACCCATTAATTTAACCATAACATATATTAACATTATTTAACACATAATAATATGTAAAGTGGAATATTATTTTGTTTTATATGGACCAACAATCTTTTAAAAAGTTAAAAACCATAACAAAGATCATCTGATCATCATCCTAGATCATTCCAAGAAATAAGAAAGCCTTCGGAATTAACATTACACATATATATTTGAATTATTATTAATAAATTTTTAAAAATAATTTACTAACTTCAACCCATTATTCATAATGTTTAAGAAACCATAGATCCTTCTTATAAAAAAGAATCCATAGTCAAACATAAGTGACAACACCATGGAACATCCTAACTACCACTAAAAATAATTATCCTCAACCTAAATCATATTGATTTTAAATTTAACGTTGAAATTTTGAAAATACAATGAAATATCACTGGTAAAAATACATTAATTGGTATTGATGACGGTCGAGTGTATTCATAAATCCATTATATAATCTATCCAACATTCAAAAAATACACATCATTTAAAATGATTATAGAATTATCTGTAAGAGTCCCCACATTAATCAATAACCTAAATAAAAAATTCAATGAAGCATGATAATATATAATGAAGGATTAATTGAAAAACCATAAGCCCAAAACATCACGCAAACATTATATGATCGAGTCATCGTTAATGGGGTAAAAATAGTAAAAAGAATCAGAGGATATAGATAAATGGCTTTCTCAAATTCATCATGCCCATCTAAATCATTAATATGGAATAATTTAATAATAAATTATTTATCCTATATAAAAAATATTAAAATGGAATGTATTTTGATGAACCTGGGTGTCACATAACAACACCCAAGACATGGGTACTGTTATAGTGTGGCCAAAGATAAATATGTAAAAAACCACTTTTGGGGACACATTTTTTATTTATCATATAACTCATTTAAAAATAAAGTTCTATAGTGAAATAACATGGAATCCCAATAAAATGACTCGTGGAGAAACCTTTTTTTACATAGAGTTTAATAACTCCTCCTTGAGAACCATTCAATGGGAAACTTTTAACATAGAGACATGATCTGTAATGATTCATGAAACTTTAATCACATATATAATTTCATAGTGAAATCCCCATTCTTGTAGTGTGTTGATCACCTAATAAATATTCATAAGCTTCACCCCAATAAACATGGATTATGATGCATTTCAGAGGAACAAATACTGGAATCCCCCTAACTGCACTCTATAATACCACCTTCTATAGGGTGGCATGCATCCTTCAACCATAACTCTATCAAAAATCAATAAAAATTTCATCAAGAATTTACTAGATTCTTTTGAACTCCATTTAAGAAATGAAAAATATTAGAAAAATATCTTAGAGATCCTCCAACAGTGGAATTCATATCTGAACCATAATTTTCAAAGCACTCAATTTTGAAAGTCACAAAAATAAAATTTCCCACATTTTCAATAACCAGTATAACTATTTAAAATTAATAAAAATCCACAATAAAAAATTTCAACCACACAAATAACAATATAACATCACCCATCCAAATAAACGTCAATAAAAAATAAACGCCTCAATTATTTCTCTATTTTATTCAGAACGTAGTGAATCTAAACAATCCAATCCATAAACTCATATATATAACAATTTTTCAATTATACACATGTGTATTACATAAAACAAGATTGATGTATCTCAAATAGTAAACCCCATATAGTTTTCAACACAATGTATCAAACAACACATAAAATGCCCATTTGGAACTCTACTACAAAACTTTTAAAAAAATCACCATAATTCGCAAGCCATGTGGCTATCACTCACTTGATCAATATCCCTTAACACCTATAGGAATTATTTATTCACAATTAACTACACTAATTTTTTTGAATGTGATGTTTGGTTGAATTAAATGTTCATATCCTCAACTGACTATTTTTTTTGTATTATATCCATGTGTGTTATATTTTTGGTGATTTAATTAATTATAAAATAAAAAAAATTACAACCTATTTTTCCTCTAAAATAAAACATATCAATGAAAAATAAAATCATAATACTTAATGTAATATGACCATGGAATGTGATAAAATCTTATGTTGATATAAATCAACATCCTAGTATCATCTCAATAACCCCCCATAACATCATTCACAAAAATAAAAACCCCATTATAATGTGTTTAATTTATAATAAACTGATAATATTCCCCCCACTATTGGGGTATTCTTTTAATTATCCTAAAAATAATTATTCCCCATTATCTTTGTATTCTAAATTTTGGAATGTAATATCTAGTTTATGGTAATCCATGATTAAAATCCATATGCATTATAATATTTTTTAGAATATTATAGACATTACACAAACACATGATATGGGAATATATTATTTTAGTGTATTTGGATTCTTGGAAACATAAAAACATATTCATAATAAATCTATATCATTATAATGTCTATTTAATCATTACTAAAACCCTTTTTAGCATATCAAAAATAATAACATTGATCTTATCCTAGTAAAATAAACATAGGGAAGGGTGGGATCAGATTCTCCATAACTATAAATAAGGGATTTGTATAATCATTACATGAATATATGTGTATACAAACATGGGAAAAACACTTGAATATCATAACATGCATGTCGAAGATCATATAAATAGATTCATAGAATAAGTATTTTCTGTTCATAAGTATTAAATCATATAATAATTAAGGAAAATTATCCATGATAGTATAATAATGAAATAATACATGAAATATGTGTGGTATTCAATAGAATATAACTTTTTGAACATTTATAAATAGAAAGAGGTTACCTAAAAAAGCCAAGTACATGAAATATGACCCTTTAATGAACTTATGGACATGAAGGATATATCCATTAATATATTTTTTATCATTGAATCTAGTTCATGTGTAACATGGTGAACATGTAATCTGGTTCACACATAACATTCTTGATCAAACAATCAGGTTCACACATAAATGTTTTATCATGTAACTATGTTCATGCATAATATTTGTGAACACTTAATTAAGTCCAGACATAACTATTTTACAAATTAGTTATCCATCAAAAAAAGTAAATTGTGAGCAGATATTGTTCCCTCCCATCACACATTTTAATTCACAATATGTTTTCCACGGTAACATAAATCATTAATAACATTGTAATTCAGGTAAAAAAAATGAGTTTCATAACAATTTTATCAAAACATAACTCATGGAAAAGAAAGGGAATTAATAAAACTCTTTCCATCATAAACATAAATAAAAATTAAAAAAATGATGATATTATTCTTGAATAGTATCTCTTGAAAGGAATATGTAACACAAAATAATTTTATCTTATATGGAAATCAATTATGAAATAACAACAGAAATAATTCTTGGTGAAAATATTATTTTTTATAATTATTTTTTATATATATCAGAAAATTATAAAAGAAAAATATTTCATATAAAAATAAACATTTATCTTTAAAATGAAATATTCTAGGAAATAAAGAATCAAGATGGTCGGAAACTCATCTCATGAATTATAAGTTCAATGAACATTCCTATTGTATTTTTTCAAAAACATCATAAGGAACCTATTTTAGAAAACAAAAAAAATAATACACTATTTTTTTGTAAAAATAATAATCTGAGTATATTTGTCTTTATAAAATAATCACATAATATAAAAAAATTTAAACAAATTTACAAGACATGGAGATGGATGAAAAATAGTGTTTAATGGGAAACATTAAAAACATAATTTTTATGTAAATTCCCTTATAAATATCATATAACTAATGTTATATTTAATATAATAAATTTATTATTAGTATAATATGTAAATAAAATAAAAAAATTAAATTCTACATATGATTTCAATAATTAATACCACACATAATCATATCACTATATAATCAATAACGTAAAACCCATGGAATGGAAATTCAGTCAAGAATTCCATTTTTTATTAGTAATCAGTCGTATTGTATACCTCATAAAGGTAATATTGTCAAATGAAATATTTATTACAATTTTAGTAATTATAATAATGATATTATATATTATGGGGATATATATAAACCCCACATAATTAATATGTGGTGGATTAAGAATAAATCCCATAGAAGAAAATGTGAGATAAGAAATACAAACATCACACCGCCCTTTAGTTATTAATACATAAACCTCCCTTATAATGTATTAAAAATTCCATTATTTCTTAAAATAATAATATTCATGTTTATAATACCTAATATTTTTTTCACATCTTAACAACCATTTATTAATAATATCTCATGATTTTCATTGTTTTTTGTGAGTTTGTTTCCTCATTTTTATTATTGGTTCATTTGTGTATAATTATAGATTTTCTTGTCGAATGAAAATATAACACTAGATGTGAAATTAAATTATTTTAAAGAAAATAAATATTACTCAATTTTCTTATATATCATTTTTATTTTTTAAAGGAGGATTATTCATTTGAAAAAATATAAATGATAAATGCTTAGTTTAATTTTGTGGTTTTACTGATCATAAGACACTAGATCTTTATGTAATATTATGTCTATATATATTTTTTAAATAAAAATAAATAAGTTATAATATACTGATTAAAATAGTTTTTATGACTAATAATTTATTTATTACCATTAATGATTTTGGTAATTGAAAACGAACAAAACATTATTCATGGAGATTATTAACCACCATAATTTTTACAATAGTTTCATTTAATTGAATAATAGGTGGTAATAAAAGCGATAGACATATGAAATTCAATTAGAAACATATATTTGTAGTATTTAATTGGTTCTCTAATTATTATTTCTTGATTTATGTAGAAGGTGGGGAGAAAAAATTATAAGAAAATAAAATACATGAGATTCTTTGAGAAAATTACTTTTTGAATAACACCGCCTTGGATGACCCCTTTAAGACATTGGATTTGGTCTTGAGTTGATACCTACAACACATTGATGTATGGAGGGTTGGGTATTGGTTTCGATAATTGATTTGAGGATCACCGATTCTTGTGATCCAAAATGAGTTGTTGAGGGTTTGTATTTTTACTTTATGAGAGTTAAGTTGATGCTATTAAAAGAATGATTATTTTATTTCTAAATCCAAAAACATTTAGGTTTCATGAATTTCAATAACCCAGTATGCAAATTATTATTTTATTGGTTGTATACGGTTGATAAATACCTCATCTAACCAATTAATTTTGTTGTTTTGAGGATTTTTATGCATTTTCATTTTATACAATAACATGTTTTATTTTTTCCTATACTATGGTAAATAGTTTTTTTACCAGGGTAAATTTTTTATCTGTAAAAATGCAAATGATAGTAATATCTAATTATTAACATGTTCAAAAAAATATGGAATCCATTTTACCTAATTAGTGTCAGATAATTTGAAAAATTATATAAAAAATTAATCCCACAAATAAAAAAAATGTGGGGTTATAAATTGAATAGTTCAAAGGATTAATATGTTTTTATATCCAATTTCAAAATACCATTGACTATAATTACCTAAATTTTATTAATTTATGTATAAATGGACTAATTATATTTAAAAAAATAAGATGTTATTCATCTATAATAATAAATTACCCTAAAATTAATTTTTCAATTCAATTTAAATATTTTCACTATTCTTAAAAAATTTAAAATTCAATGGAAAAATAATAATTAACCTAATGTAATAAAGATTTATCTACATGAAAATTTAAGGTTATTTTTTCATATAAAATTTATAAATGTGTCAATTTTTTTCAATATTAAAAATATTTTATCTTAAGTACTTTGGGAAGAATTATATTAAACACACACAAACTCACCACACACATTGGCTAGAAAGTTATTTCATAACCCCCACCCATCCCCATAATGATAACCCACCCATAAATACATATTTTTACAATACATGTATGAGGAGGCATAATGGGCATGAAAACTATTACATGGCCTAAAGGCCTCGCATCACCGCCTTCTTTTGTCATTCCTATGTTACCACTTGCTAGCATCATGCCTGCATCACTCCATGATAGCATCATGATTGTGTCAAAACCAGCCATTGTAAATTCACATAATCTATAATTCAACTCAGATCTGATGCATGATTACAGGGAGCCATTACCACTCATGGAAAATACAATTTACATAAAAAATGTTTTATACATAACATTTGCTTTTTTATTAATTTAATCCAATAAAACAAATTGTATGATTTGAAAATACATAAATTTAATATATAACAGGTAAACTTCATTGACATTTTTTCACTAAATAATTTTATTTATTAATATAAAATTACATTTTGTTCATAAAAAAGATTTTTTAAAAAACACTTATTTTATGTTCTATTAGGTTTGTTTTTTATTTCTAATTAATTGGAAGGAAATAAATTAAATTTATAATCATGCATAAAAAATATTTTCATTATCTAGTTATTATCACTCATTCTCATTATTATAATGGTTTGGTCATAATTAAATTATAACATTTCATCATTTTTATGTTCGGTGATTTGTGTAATGTAGGTATTGATGGGATTAAAATTTCATTTTTTTAAATATACATGGTGTAATTTATTTGGGTGTTACAATATACCCCACATAAAATTATATTCACCCTAAAATTTCATTAGTCAGATATAAATACGTGATGATTCATTTGCCCCATAACATCATAATGTTCCCACATAGCTTAGTCAATTTTTTGTTTTCTATATAAAACAATAACAAAGTGAGTGGTCTTATTTAATAGAAATTTTTCTTTATGATCCATAATCTCAAATAGTATTTCCTTATAAAAAAATTCTAATTCTATAAGTTTTACATCAATGTTTAGTAAATTTGAATGATCAAATATTTAGTTCACCTAGAGAGATCCATGAAACACACCATGAATATGATTCCAATTCAGTGGAAGATTCAATCAATAAACTACCACTCCGATACAATTGAGAATTTTTTAAAAATTATGACCTAAAAAAATAATAAATTGTACATGAAAATAAAATATGAGGGTTTAAAAGTTTCCTCTTTCGGAATCCCATATAAGAAAATTAGTCCAAAAATGTTCATCTTAAAATAGGGTAAGTAAATGGTTAATATCATCTCATAACATGGTTTTCCTATTAAGTGAAAATTGGTGGAATGCGAAAACATGAACATGGAAAGGAATTCTAACTATCATGTTACGATCTGGAATGACATAGAACATAGTCATTAGGATTCAAATGACCACAAAACAGTATACCAAATTGCACTAAAAAAGGGAAATGATATCATCATAAATGATGATAACATGATAAATTCTTTTTAGAAATAACATGAGGAGATAAACATAAATTATTTCATCTCATAAGTATAATCTCACTCTTTGGTTTTGGTTTAATATGTTTCCACATAATATCTCACTAAATATAATAGAGTTGAATATATAATGCCTATAAAACTAGTGCATAATAAAATCTATAATTTTATTAAATTTTATTCCTTCAGTCTCTAGTTATCATCATCACAAAAAAGGGTTAGAATATATTATTCAATACACATAAATCATAATATTTTTATTTAGTAGAATAATCTCCAAAAACCTCATCCGATGATCACAATAAAAAAATAAAATATGTTTACCTGTATGAACCATGCATAATATTTAAATATAAAACTATTTAAAAAATAACACTATATTTCCAAAATCAACTAATAATTAATCCCCCAAAATAAATTATGTAACTTTTAATTGTTATATAAGAATCATGTGAATAACATCAAGATGTATTCTCTTGAAACATGTAAATAACATAAAAAAATCATATTGAATACATAAATTATTCTTCATAGATTATATAAATAATTTCTAGTACGAAAGTCGTTTTCATGGGGTGATTGGGTTATCCTTATACCGATATAATATTCGATTTCATTATTCCAAATAAAGTATAGGATAATAATAATCTTATATTTATCATGGTTCACTTCATCCATTATGAAATGCATAAGCTTCCTCTTATTTTCTTTCTCAGAAAAGGTTTTTCTGGATTACCATCCACATTAGTCCATGGATTAAGAAAGTTTTTAGAATAACTCCCAAACCCCATGAAATTGAATAACTGAATTTTTGGAAGTTCCCCCTTTGGATATTTCTCTTTATTCCAATTAGATCAATAGTTAGATGCATGATAACCTTCTTTTTAACTCATAAAACATTTACCAGTACCCTTAAGACAATTTCTATCATGTCCCTTTCCACACATTTATCATAAAGTAAATATAATTACCTTCACTCAATAGTTTTTAGAGTTTTCATTGAATTATATCCCTATATTCTTATCATAACCATGTAATATATGGGAAACTCTGATATCCAATTTTGAAAAAATGAATATGAGGAAGTTACATAATGAAAAACTTGATATTGATTTCCACATAATCATTGGATGAAACATTATCTTAGTACCTTTTATTCTTTATAATAATACACAACTGATTATCTTTTCTAACTAATAGATATGTTTCCAAATATAACTTCTTCACATACTGAACAATAGAAAATTAAAGATATGTTTTTAGTTGTTCAAATAAATTTCTCAAAAAATAGTTGATCTATCTATTATCTAAAATAAGGTGGATGTTTTCTTAAGAAGTATTAATGAAAATTATGTTCCATATTTTGGTCATTTGGAATATCATTTTGAGACATGTTTGCATAAGGTTGTGTGGTCATAGAAAAAAGGTTACTTGTACCATATTCTTTAACATTATGTTGTTCATGATGTTCATCATTGCATTTCATATTTCATTACTCATTAACATCGTTCCTTTGGTAGCCATACATTGACTAAAACCATAATGTAGAGCATGGGAATCATTAGTAATAATCGTAAATCCACTTAATAAATGGAATTTTCTTATGAAATTTCAATATATGAAACTATAGGCTTAACATAGGTTATTCATGATCATTACAAAAACTCTTTAATTGTAACATATAATTATCCTTATAATTATTACTAAGGATTTATCATTATATTTTCCAATGTTAAACTAAACCCTTCATACATTACAATGTATAGATAACCAAACATAACATATGTAGGAATTACATAATTTTTAAAGAATATTTCATTAATTATAGAAAAAACCAAGGATCGTATTAGTTTAGTGCCTATAGAAAGGGGGAAACATAGCCAACGGGTTCATAATATATCTAGACCTTCTCCCACCTATGTTTGAATAATTGGAACTATTTTTAACATATCATACTTAATAATTTAATATATATCCTATGAAAAGAAACATAATAAATAATGAGATTAGTTGCTACATAATATTAAACAATGGTGGTACGATATCCTAACATGAACATGAAAAAATGATAACTTAAAATAAACATTTGAAGATCATACCATGTATGTTAAAGATTATATACAAGAGTCATGGAATAATATTATTTTTTAATAAATCATGAATCATAAGATAACCAATGAAAACTATCCATAATATTATTACAATGTCACAATTAATGGATTTATTTATGCATAATCATTTATCCTTTTGAACATGTGTAACTGGAAATAATCATAATAAATATGTCAAGGACAAGAAACCAGTCCCCTGCATAAACCTATGTACATGAATGAAAGGTGAACTTAAATGATAGTGAACATGTTATCTGGTTCATTTATAACTTTATGAACATTTAATATATACCATGCCTTACATTTTTTAACATGAAAGAACGTTCACACATAACATTTTGAACATGTAATCATGTTCACTAATAACGTTTCTTAATATGTTAGTAGCATCACACGTAAGAGTTTTTCTTATGTGTTATCAATAATTACCCAATTCATTAGAGTAATATATTAGTCCCATAAATCACATAAATAAAATCATACATATGTGTTCCATAAGATCATAAATAATTCATCACATCAGAACTCATGTAAAACGATTAGTTTCATAAACATTTTATCATAACATAACTCATGGAAGAGAAATGTGATTTATAAAAATCATTCCATTATAATCATAAACCATACAAACAAAAAATGGGGACATTATCCTTGGGTAATATTCAAAATAATCCACATGAATCAAAGAATAATTTAATCTTTCATGGAATGTAATTTTTAAATATCACATTAAATAATTTTTGATGAAAATAAAAATTCATTTTTTTGGAATATTTTTTTATTGTGCCACATAATTTTAAAAGAAGAAAGTTTAATTTAAAATAAGCATGTAATATTGTAAAAAAATCATCATGTTTGTAAGGATTCATTAATTTGGGCATCTCTACTCATTATTTATAATTTAAAAAACATTCCCTGTGTAGTTTCATTAAAAAAGTAATAAGGAACAACTTTCAGAATATAAAAAAAGAATACATTAATAAAAAATTTAATAAGTTATTTCATAATTATAAATAACTTCAAAAAAATCATACAATAATAGTAAAAAATTGAAATAATTTAAGAAAACATGGACAAGGAATAATAATAAAATTTTAAGGTAAATTTTAAAAAATCAATTTTTAATAGAAAACCCCTTTTAAATCTCATATCACATTAGTGAGTGTTAATGAAATTAATCAATTGTTTTTATTCTTTGTAAATCCATATTAAAAATTTGGAAATTAATTATAATATATATATTAATTAATCGTTATGATAATCACGGTATGTATAAATCAGTGATTTTGATGGTTGACCAAAAGAATCAAATTTGGTTATGATTTCCCTATCCAGTTTGAAATTTCACAAATGGTAAGCCACATAAAATTAATAATTACCCAATGACAAATTTAATAACATTAATATAAATATATTCATGATATTATTTATAATGGGGATATAAATTCCCGACACATGAGAAATAAGAGATGAATAAGGAATATATGAGACTAAAGAATAAATGAGCTGAGAAATGAGTACCTTGTGCTTCCATATGGGTTTTCATAATAAATGCTACTATATAATGGTTTTATGAATGTTATTAATTTATTCGAGAATTATATTAATTTTTATGACACCATAAATGTCGTTTTTAACATCTTATGACCTATTCATTAATAATATTTCTTGATTTTCATTCTTTTGTGTGAGTTTGTTTCATTATTATCATGATCATTTCATTTGTTTATAATTATGGATTATCACGTAAAATGGAGATGAAGATATATATGTGAAATGAAATGGTTTTCAATTTTTTTTATCTCACACATCAATTTTATTACATACATGGGGATGATCCTTCTGATAAAATGTCGATGATAATACATTAGTTTAACTAGGTTATTTTTCTGACCATAACAAACTAGATTTATTTTAATTAATATTATTTCTATAAATATGTATTCTTAAATATGATATGTGATATAAAATAATAATTTAATTATTATTTAATCTAATTAATAGTTTAATTACAATCCATGAACGTGGATATATAAAACGAACTAATTTTTTCATAGAGGCAATTAACCGGAATAATTTGGACAATATTATTGTTTTATTAAAGAAAATTATGGAACGAAAGAGATTGATATAAGATATTTTATTTTAAAAATAAAAATATATTGTATACTTTATTATATAATTTTTATGTTCTGGTAGATGGAGAATTGGGAATAAAATAGAAGAAGAAAAGAAATTAAGATATGTACTTTGATAAAATTACCTCTTTAATATCGCCTCCTTGAACCTCCACTTGAGGAACATTGATTTGGAATTTTCAGGGGACCAATATAACTGATATGTGAGAATAATGAATATGATATGTTTTGGAAAATAGTTTATAGGATTATGAAGTATTTTCAATCCAAATGGTTGGTGGGAAAGTGGTTATATTTATATTTGAGGAGAGGTGGGTTTAAACGATTAAAATAATTAGTATTTTTAATTTAAATTCAACTACAATGAGGTGGAACTTATTTTCAAGTATTTGGATGAAAATTAATATTTTATAGGCTAGTTAGTGTTGTGAAATACCTCAACCACCCATTAAATATTTTTTTAAATAATTTCACGCCTTTATATTTTAAATATTCACTAGTAAAATGTTTTTACATATATTGTGGTTAATAATATTTTAACAAAGATAAATTTTTATTCCTAAAAAATAATATAACAAAAAAATAAAATTCATACCTTATAATTCCAAATATAGAAACCATTTTACCTAAATTAATTGAAAAATATTTCAAAATTATATATCATATTAATGCCACAGACAAAATAGAAAATTTGGTTTTTAATGTTAAATGATAAAATTTTTGAGTTGTTTCTATATATAAATTCAATGTGAAATTGATTACAATGACATAAATTGGTTTTATTGATGTATCATTTAACTAATTTTACATTTAAAAAATTTTAATATAATTTAATTATATAAATACATTAGATAAAAAATTATTTTTCAATTAAAATTCAACATTTTTTATTATTTCACAAAAAGAATGACACATCTCCCAAAAATAAAAAAATTTCACCCTATGACAATTTTTATATTTATATATCATAAATACATATTAAATATTAAAATAAAATTTATAAATGTGGAAAAATTCAGTTTCGAAATACATTCACAATCAAAGGGTGGGAGAATATTTTTTTAAAAAATATCATTTTATAATAAAATTTGATTTATTCCTTAATGAATCATAATAAACAGATTGGATGAATTGAAAAAATTATTGAATAAATGAAATATAAAATTCATTAATATATTTTTTAAAAAGTGATAAATTTAATTTTTACGATAAAATTCCATTTTGTGTGTAAATATATTTTCTTCATAAGAACAATTCATTTACGTTCAATTGGTTTTTAGTTTCATTTATTATAAAATTATAACCAATGATTTCATCTTATAAACATGGGTAAACTATAATTTCATAATTTAGTAAATATTATTTATTCCCTTTATTCCAATAGTTGGGTCATAAAGAAATAATAATAGTTAATCATTTGATTCGATTGGGTGATATGTGTAATGTTGGCAATCAGGGAGATTAAATTTATTTTATAAAAAGTTAAATAGTATAAAATCTTGGGTTTTTACAAAGATGTGACTAGAAAGATCCATACCTTGGTACCAACCGGAAACAAAAATCACTACCTACTCCTAATCAACCATAATTTTCACCCATACCATTTACCAAAAACTAATTAAAATGAGTGTATCATCCATAAATATATAATTTTTTACCCTTTAATATATTAATTTCCATGTTGAACTTCCCAAGAACTAAGTAACCCTAGACCTTTATCTCTACAACCACATGGGATTTCAATGAACCAAAACAATTCTCAATAAACCAATACACATCCTATTCTACCAATATATATATATATATAAATATAATAACACAACACAGACAAGAATTAACCTTCAAATAGCCAAAACCCCATAACAAAGAGAGGAAAACATGGTTACTCTATATTTAAATGGATGAATTATCTCCCAATAGAACCCTCTCAGAATTTCCCATCTACTACCCATCTCCATCACTACCTAAAAAAATTTATATATACGCTTGTATAACATGATCTACCAATAGACATACGATCTGACGACTAACACATCATTAATCATAGTCTCACATGAAAAATAATTTACCCATTAATATTTTTTATACCATTAAATAACCCTAAAATGTTTCTCGGTGCTCTCCTACAGATGATTGTAAGGTATCTCACTCATGCCTAGACTACCCATATTGAAACCAACCAACAATTTATTATTCCAATAAAAAAAATCATATAACCACACTCTACCTATATAATATCCAACTATCAAGGTTTATCATCCAATATACGATCAATAACCACACATTAAACCCGTATTTCCAAAAATCCAACTGATCATACCTTCTAATAGAATTATAACATAAACAAACTCTATGTTATTTACATATCAAAATACTAATGCATTATGTATGCATATCCTCTATTCTTCTAAGTCGATCTAACTTAGCCAATAAACCATTTCCTTTTCGAAACTATATCAATGGAATAATCCAACTATACAAAACCATCATTATTGAATCAAATTCACAAAGAAACCCATAGATAGATTTCATAATAATCCTTGATTTAGAGCTCACTATAAAATCCTAATAATATAGTATCCTTTGATATGATCAATGTAACCTATTGTAAAAACAAATATTAAAATAGAGTATAATACAATTACAATTTTATCTTCTAGGAAATATATATATTTTTAGAAATTTTAAATAAGTGAAACCCATGTTTTCATCAGAACCAATCACACACTAGAACATCAATATCATATTAATTTTACTTACATGTATGATTCCCACGAATAATATTTTTCCAACATAAAACCCAGGGAAAGAAAACTATTTATCTAATATTAATACATTTTATGTCAAACTATTTCTCAATTTTAACTATGAAAACCAATAATAATATTCCCATAGGTTTGGTAAACTGAACGTCACACCTTATTGGGATTAATGAATCATTACCATGAGGCCTATCATTGGATATAATAAATTTATATCATCAACAAACATCTTACATAGAGGATGATAAAATAAATAATTACCGGCTATTGATTTTTTTTGAATTGTCTAATATCACCTCATTGAAATTATTGTTTAGATCCCCACATTACCTCATGCATGCATACTGATACCTAGAGGCAATATATAAGTAGTGAGAGTTTATGATAAAAATTTTAGGATATATTCCATTCAATATTATTAAAAAAATTCAAAAAACCAAAAATCACAAACAATATAATCTAATTATTTGTGTATTTAATTTATACTAATGAAAATTTTATATGAATAAATACACTTACATTATTTAACAAATATAAATTCAATACAATATATTTTTTCTCATATTTCACCCATATAAAAAACACACTCATACAAAATAATTAAAAATTAAAAATACAAAGAGGCGAGATGGAAACCCTAGTCATAACATTAACCCATTTCATAATCCAATCATGTCCCTACATCTTAAACCATAGTAGAAATTCTAGTCATATGGAATACAATAGAAAATATATATATGTCCATAAAAGTACCTATAAATAGTATGAGAAATATATCTTGATATGTTTTATCAATCTTTCCCTGATTTTCAAAATCATATAAATTTTTATTTAGAAGCGAAAAAAATTAAAAAAAACACATGAAATAAAAACATGTTCATTAGGACTTTATATTATATTCATCACAATAACACCCAAAAATTCCTAGATTAGATAATTCTATAAATCAAGACACCCCATGCCATGAACAATACCCATACCCTAGTACTTAGTTTGGGGTATCATACCAATTCTCAACCACTATTCTCACTCTTAATGAGGGATTTAAAACTAAAAATAAAAACATTATAGAATGTCTCAAACTCTACCCTCTCACTAATTATAAGGTCCAACACCCATCCTTGATCTTGACCCTTGCACTCAGCATTGCACCCCACACCGTGTCTTAGCCTCTCCCCTCTCTATTGGGGTTGGGTTTCATACCCAATCTCAATTTCAAACACAATCTTATATACCACCCATTAACTCAGAATGATGTCTAAAACCATGTATCATTACATGTCTCATTCCACATTGTTCTCTATCTATGTATTACTTCATACCTCAATCATAATTTAATTTCACATTTCGTAGACCACCCCCTCACATAGAAATAGTTCTAAAACACTTCCAAATTACACTTCTCATGAAAAAAAACCTATCAATCATGGTGAGACCTCAAACCACATCAGATATCATAATATTTATCACCAAAATCTCACTAAAGGTGAGGTTCAATACACTTTTCCATAACAATATCAGACATACACTCTCTCACACAATATGAGGTCTTATAATAAAATATTATCACTACCCTAAATCTGTATAGGAAACTAAAATAATTTTATGACATCTTCCATCACACTTATGATAGGTCCTCATAAATTCCCTTTAACTATAAAATCGAAATCAGTATTGTTTTAGCATATAATATCTCATCCCATATGCACACATTGAATCACTTGGTCAGACCTTATTCTAGGGAAAACATCTCCTACAATAAATATTCCATATACTGCCATCAAAACTAAACACTGATATCTCATGATGTAACCCTAAAACCCAATAAAAATCTCATCACTGAATTATACTCACAAGATAAACACCCCATACAATGTTCGATCAAATAAGTAATACAAGAAAATCCCATATACATTACAAACTCAAAAATGTTTGTGTCCAAAATTCTCCTCATATTCAATATTCTATCCGACCTTTGAAATAGAACATATATGTTACCCCAAGATGACCCCACAAAAAGATGTTCTAACTTGACCCAAAAGAATACGACTAATCCAAATCCACTTATTTGTTTAATATCATCATGTGATTCCCAATACCCAATGAACCTAGAAAACCACAACCCTAGTCCTTTTTAAAACATTTTTACAAGGAATAAAAAAATCAATTAAATGAAACACTTGGTTTGTTTTTACAAAATTGAACATAGTATCACTAAAGACTTTAATTTCAATGCTTTCAAACATGGAACCTAAGGGCATGTTTTTCTTTATAAATACGAAATTGGTGTCTAGAGTTGTTTTATATAATATTGCTAAATTTTTTAATAAATGTATTTGATTATGTAAAACTAAAGACCTAATTTACCACTATAAATGTTTAATAAAGTGTTTTTGATAACTGAAAGATGTGATGGCCCAGTTGGTACATTGTCTGTCTGAAATGTATGCATATACATATAAGTATATGGGGAGCTCTTATCTAGGGTCACCCATTATGGGTGAAGTCATAAGAAGATTTCATGTATGGGGGATTCAAGTGTAGTGATATGAGTCACTTGTGTGATGGCCTTCCTAACTACACAGTATTTTTATAACCACAATGGGTTCATAGGAATCTTATAGTCGATCTTGTGATAGTTTCTTATCAGCCCAGATTATATGTGTTGATACCCACTGGTAGGTGTATATGACAAAAGGGGAGTGCCATTGGTATCTATTACTGTGAGGGCAGCCAGTTGGTTATATACATAGGAGTTTCACCATAAGTCGGTAGGGGGTTCCAAACCGAGTATGTCTAGGGGTCTTCTAGGGATGTTTTGGATCCCAGGGTTACTTAATTATTCACATTTCTTGTTTAATTTCAGCAATACCTATTAGTTTATTTCCATTTTCTGGTATTTATTCATATCTTTTAGCCTAACCTTGGTCTTTCTGTCTTGTTTTTGTTTATAAAAATTCATGTGGTTTTATAAGTGGTAGGTAGAATGTGTTGGGTTTTCATTATATGGGTAATACATGTTTCTTATTTTTAAATTTTAATAACCTACCTTCATAATTATATTTAAAACTTGCGATTATGGGTGGCTCCGGAAAAGGTAACCTTTGGATTCAGTGGTTTATTTCTTGCATCCCTACTGAGCATCTCTGTGCTCACGCATATTATATATTTTTAGTTACATTTTCAGTTTCTTGTTCAGGATCCTGATTCAACTGCTCGATGTTTGAGCAAACTTGGCTGAAGGGTCACAAGGATGTATGTACATTTTTTTTCTTTCCGCTGTTAATTTGGTTTTCTTATCGTGAGTCATTATTTTTTTGTTTTCTATTTTTCATGGGCCAAATCAATCTCAAATTATATATTTTGATGTTGAACACTAATTTCCAGCCCATGGGGATCTGAAATGCCCTTTGGGCCATTCTGCGGGCTATCTTAATAGTCGGTGTAGGGTTGACCCAGGATGGTTCATGAAAGGATAGCCAACCATTGATGCACTATTGTGTTGATATTGATGGAATTAGAGTTATACTGTCATATAAGAATTAATTCAACTCAAACATAGGTTAATATAAGGCCATATGCAAATAATTTTTCAACATCAGTTTCCTCCCACACAAAATAGACTCAAAAAACCAACAATTTCTTGATTATATCAAATTCAAGATGTGATTTAAGAGATTATATTATATGGACCAAGGATGGTATCACTTATTTCCTTATAATGGGAACTATATCATCCAAACCCAATTCTTTATCTTTAATTTTTCCATGTTTCTACATACTATATATTTAATCCCTATAAAAAAATATATAAATAAATTCAAAGGGTTTACAAAAATTTTGGATGAACATTTCCCATTAAATAACCAACTAAATTCATGGAAGAATAAAAAAATCTACACTACACTATCAATAAGGTATGACTAACTAAATTTGAACACAAACCCAAAAACTAGAAAATTCTACGTAAAATTGCTAAAAATATTTCTAAAATTAGACAACAAGTTGAAAACCCCAAAATATAAAGAAATTTTAACAAAATTACACTAACATGAGCACCACCTAACCACAACCACTATGCTCCATAATCCATGATTGAACTCTATAGAGTTCACCATACTCCTATATATAACAGATAAATCACCCTTTATCTGTATCATGTAAGACATTGTTTCATTATGCACTAAAATTTATAGGAAGAGGTTGATTAGTCAATCATATTGAAAAAATAAAAAAGCAACATTCCCCGCATACAAATAATATTAAATAAATTTTATCTGATAGGATTATATATAAGTAGGATGAATATGAAAATCAAGAAAATTAGTTTCCAAATTATTAATTTAAGAAGATGAATAGATTCTTGAACATTATTATAACAGTGTATGACTTTTACCTTCATGTAGTAGAAGAAATTCATTTTTTAAAATTTGAAATATCCCACTCATGTTCCACACACACAAACACAAGTACATGCATGATCTCGACCATCTTATATGCACATGTGGGGAGTAATCCTTTCATAATGTTTTATTGGAATTTATAAATTGATGTTGGTAATTCTTGCCCCAATATAAGAAATTTTTTCTTATTGGAATATTGTACTTGAGTCCATGATCTTTCATATTTTTTTTATTTTTGGGTGTAACATCCAATCATGATCCATCCCACATGCACAAGGACATGAATAAACCAATTATTCCTAGATCAAAATTCAAAAACAAACATTCATTGAGAAACACATTTAATAAATTTTTCAAACACATTATGGGTGACACCAAGAACCAAATTTTCCCAAGGAAACCAAAAATATAAAATTCAAATGAATTTTTGAATGGTAAAAAAATTGTTAAGATGATTAGAATTTTTTAAATACTATAATGTTCCTATATAGCCTAATAAAAAAAGAAAGGAGTAAAACAACCTACCTAAATGATTGTGGGGAAACTACTGAATGAAACAACAAAACCATTAGATTTGTGATAAATTTCATTAAATTAATTGAATCAGTAAGTATGTCATCAAATCACATAACTGATCACAAACATAACCATAAAAATCTTATCTACTATTATATATGAGAGGGGACCAATGGATTTAGGGAGAATGAGAAAAAATAGATACTTATTATTAGTCTGAGAGATCTAACACAAATACTTCTTTCAATAGCATATTATAGATAAAGAAACATTATGACAGGATTGATGTTTTAAATATGGAGAGTAAAGGTAAATAAAATAGGGTTTTATAGGTAAAAATTTAGGTAGGATTTTATATTTAGACCATTAAATTCACATGACATAGTTTGGATGCACTATTTGGGAAACAATGTGCTACGTATATTCCTACCATTGCTTCAAAATCCAATCCTCATATGGTTTGAAATCACTTTTGGTCCAACCATGTGGAAAATTTACATTTCTTCTACATAAACCTCCACAATATAAATTTTAAATTTTTATGATTTGAAAAAACCATGTTTGAAATATTAACACCCTCTTAACTTACCAATCCCATTTCATAGTTCAGACTAACTATAATCAAACCATACACCCTTAAAAACATGAAAAGAACACCAGAACCATTAAGAAACTCATGAAACTAATCCCATGTCATATATATCTTAAATATAAAAACACAAGGGAATTTTTCTCTAACTAGGGGTCTTACATTCTACCCACAATATGTATTTCTCTGTGAGAAATGATGTAGATTAAATATGATGAAACAAAAGATCAACCTACCAATTCATGTGTACCAAAAAAACTTGAGGTATGTGTTAACTATGAAATATCATATCATGCATTCCCCAATATAAAATTTTCAATGAGATGCCAAGAGAACAACTAACATATACTAAATTAGTGATCATATTATAATTAAAAAATATTTTAATCCTTATTCCTACATATAGATAAAACTAAGAAAATATTCATTACATTGAATGCATAATTCTATTATACCTATTGAGTAAAACTAAAAATACGGTCAAGAAACATGAATTGTTCCACCCACCAATTAACCATCCTTATTCTCTTACACATTCAATTGTTTATTAATCCTTAGTACAAATAAATTAAAATGATTTGTTAATAATAAAATTTTATAGAATGAAACACCTAAATAGTAGAACAGAAGATGAGACATGTGAGAGAATGATAAACTAAATTTGGTAATGAAGGAGCAATGGATATGTCAAATACCATGGATACTTGATGAAAGGATTAAATTGTTCCATAAACATGATATGTAAGAGTGTTTCTGGGGTAAATATGTAATCCAATAACATGAAAAAGGCATAATTTCATATAGGTAAATATTGAGGTACTCATTACAAATGGAAATGTAGTAACTTCCAGAACATAACCAGTCACCTAAATTAAAAATATATTATCCCCCTAATAAAAATGATAAGTGACAGAGATTTAACCCCGACCATACTAGAATGAAAAATATATAAAGTTTAACTTACTTTTTGGTTAGTATGTGACAATCCATATCATTTGTCACTTCCCCACAGATGGACATAAAATATACTTCAGGTTTTCCTAAAAAAATTAAGAACCTTAATTGGGCCCTCACACAATAATTAGTGAATTTTTTATTCATGATAAGAGATTATAGCTACCCCCTATAACAATTAACCTAATTTAAAGACTATGAATATTAAACAGGGTATCTTTCTTAGACTAAGTCACCCTAAGTAGGAACGAGATCCAACATAGTGAATATTATTACATCATCATTTTCTGTAAGACTCATGTTCATAAAAGTGGTTCAATCCATGAATCATCCATGATTTAAAATTAAACTAAGACACATCCTAGAGATTATTAAGACTAGATATCCATTATTCAATCAATCATGAATTATCAAACCTATACTGAGTAGTTCTTGTAATAAACACACATTATAGTTATAATAGTAAAAATTAATTAGCCCACTAAACACATAAGGTAAGAATAATTAGGGTTTCAAGGAAAAACACACACTATTTTCTAGATTTATAGACAAGAAAATGATAGCACAAAAATAATATAGATCTCTAATAGAGGTATCTCATACCTATATTCTTTTGAAAAACAACACCAAATCCTTAAATTCGACCCCTAGAAGATAAAAAACCCTAAATTATTGTTCCAATCCATTAAAACTATAATATTTCCTTTGATGATAGGATATTAACCCACCAATTAGAGTAATATATTTTTCATTTATTATATGGTACCATTTCATTCTCTATATTACAATAGTGAAAATTCAAAAATATAAAATTCTACAAAATACATAAAAATCATATAAAAAGTTAATGGTTATCTATTTCATATCCCATTATATCCCTTTACCCATGATAAATCTTAATTTCCAACCCCTAATAAATTATGTTCTGATAAGAATAATATTCCCATTCCATACCTTATAACTTTCATAAGAGAAGAATAATAATCTTGGAAATATAGTTATATACACTGGACGATTATTAATAAAATAATTAGGGAACAATTTCAACATTTGAAAAAAAAGGGTTATAATAAGTGCTAGATAGATTGTTAAAAAAACCAATTATGCAATTACATTAGTTTAATAATGAAAATAAGACCAACAAGCGTACTATCAATATAAAGGAATTAGCAGAAGCATTTTAAAAGAAAGAATACAATCTTAACCATGGTAAAAATTCCTTAAAATTATATACACAAGCCTATTCAAAGGAACCACACATCTATATCAACTATTTTAGTTTTCTTGTATGAGGGTCTCAATTTCAAATTCACCACATTATTCCAATTTAAAAAAACAAAATTCAATATTTTTCTCCAAAATAATATCTATATTTTGGATGAAGATGACCATTTTTGTAAAATCAGACTTAATGAAATCCTTTAAGTCAATTATAAAATTTCAACTCTATTAAAATAATTTTGAAATTAAATTTATAAAATATCATTTAATTATATATAAAATTGTAACACCGTTAAAAAGTGAAATTGTCTATAATTTTAAAAAAATATAATAAAAAAATCATTATTGAACTATTTTCTTAAAATTCACATAAAAGGATAATTATATATTTCATTAAATAAAAATTATCTAAATATTTTCGTTAAAGAACCTATAAAATACAATTTTAAGCCCTATTTTTATGTCTAAAATATGATTGAAAAATAATTCCTACAAAGTCATTGTTTAATTTTAAAACATCATTATCTATGAAACATTGAAAAATATTTCACAACATATAAACTTGAGAAACCCAATCATCTCAGAACCTTGAGGAAATAAAATATGCATTGATCTTCTCACAGGCATGAAGTGTTGACCCAAATTTATATTAACCATGATTAATAAACAGTTTTAATAAAATAAAAAATTAAATTATGTTCCATCAATCTGAACAATATGAAATTTTAATAATTCAAATAAAATAAAAAAATTTGGTGTGAAATAATATCTAATAAAATATATCATTCCATAAATTTTGAAGATTAAAAATTTTATTAACATCATTATTTTAAAATGAAATCATGCTCATGTATTAAAGAAATTAAATGATGATGAAAATTAGCACGTCATTGATATCATGCTTTCATAACTCATCATATAAATTTTAAATGGTTTAAAAAACACATAAATTGTAAAATTGATCTACCCATATAATCATATCCCATCAGTAATTTTTAATTGAAATATTATGATAATCATCCATAGATAAATAAATACATAATAGGAAATAACATCAACCATCCACTTTAATGTAAATATTAATGTAATGAAAACCAAGCTGCATTCCTTCATGCATTAATTCCTAGTAATATGGTCAAAATTAAAATATAAAATAAAAACATTGAAACATTCAATTATATATAACATTAAAGAATTATGTATTTATTGATATTAATTATAGTATAGGTTTTATATTAATTATATTACTACCAATAAATAATCATCATCATTTTAATCTCATAACAAAAAATATTATAAAGGAAAATATTACGATTTTGTAACAAACACTTTATTTATTTCTAATCTATATGAAATTATTTCTAATTAATTAAATTAAATTAACACCTTGAATTTTATGGAATGAAAAATGTTTCATGATAAAAAAAGGTAAAACCATGTTTCATTGTTTTTTATGATACAAACATAGAAATATTTTCTACGAGAAAGATAAAATAAACACATAGAAAGCACGATAGTATGCATTTATGTACAGAATTGTAAATAGTGGACAATAATAGGAAATAAATTTTGGATTCGAATAGCCATTCAGAAAATTATTGAAATTTATTTTCATTACTACACTACAATCTAGTTCTATATGAATAACATCTTCCTTTAGAAAATAATATACAAAGAAGTCATAATATGAATTCAATGCCAATAATAATCAACAATATATAAAATGGAATATCATACATACCATTTTTCAAAAACAATGATTCTATTTTAAGAATGATTCTATTTCAACCAAATCACAAAAAAAATATTTCTATAATGAATTTTATAATGACACCATTTACCAAATAAAAAGGAAAAAACCATATATGTTATTTTATCATATGGTTAAATGTCTTTACTAATGCATGATACAAAACACTCATTAGCTAATCCCAAGAAAATGAGGGTAAAACAAACGTATAAGTTTATATCCCCACTTTTACTTCTTGAAAACCCAGATAATCCATACATTTACCATCATGAAGGTAGATATATATTTTAATCTCTTCATTTGATATCTTGACACATTCTACCTCCAAGCATACCAGCATGACTAATAAACAAACCAAACTGATAAAACTTAAAACATGTAAACCATATCAATTTTGTTGAAGAGAGAAGATGTTCTATTAAGAATTGTTTTGTATATATAACCATCTGAGGTAGTTTAGAATGATAAAAAAAATATTTTTTTCTAATTATTTCTTATATGGGATTTTAGTTTTTATATTTTAGAATAAAATTTTGGAGGTGTGATACAATTCGGAGTTATAGAAAGAGGAATTGAGATCATTTTTATACCCCCACATGTAAGTATCATCTATTACCTAATGTGTACCACTAAATGTCTTATGTCACAAACTATATATCTGGTAAACTTATGATTGACTAATATATAGCCACTGTAGGATGAGGCCGCGTGATTTAATTTTCTCTATAATATATCTATGTGACAAATAAGGCCACAATAACCCTCTAAGACACCTAAAATGATATAAGTGCACCCAATTGTGTCCTTAAAAGGCAATATATATCTCTCTAAAATCTCATGATTCCAAATTTCGTTCTTCTAAGAACTCTTAATAATTATTCATTTATTGATTATATATTATTATTTCTCACTGCCTCTCTTTATTATACATCATATCTTATTCTTTTTAAAGGGATAGTAAAGTGTGTGCCTCAAAGTGCTCTTAAAAAATTTTAAATTATTTTTTTTCATTTAGATATTTTTTGGTCAATTAAGAAAGAGGATATTGGGATTACATTCATGGTCCTTAATTTAAGGAGTTTTTGTTATCACAACCATAAGTTAGGGGAATAAGTGAAGACATACATTAATGTGTGTGGTTTGATTTGATTTATTTTTATATAAAGAAATGATCCTTCTAAAATGTATATTGACACATGAAACAAAGTTATATTATGAACACATTTCATAAACCATCTTTCTTTGAGAAACTCTTTTAATCAATTTTTTATAAACATTATTCATGACACCCAAAGATATAATTTAATGAATATTATAGTAATATATAAAAAAAATATTATCAATTGGTTAAAATTATTGAATAGTTGACTATAATTATTTAAATTGTCCAAAGACAATTTCTATTCCATTAAATATTGAATTATTATAAAAACACCTTCCAAAGAATTAGTGAAAAACTAATGAATGGTATTATAAAACCAAGAGATTCAGAATAAAATTATCATTAAAATAATGTATTAAATCAATATATCTTATAAAAATAATAGATTATAGAGCTATCTACATGATATATAATCTAATGTTTCATGAGAGAAGATATGGGTATATGTAGTAGGAATGGTAGAAAAAGAATTCATTTCATCAATTTTAGAGATCCAAAGTCCATATATTAGTCCAAAGATGAATGTGGATCAAATTTAACCACCAATATTTATTAAACACAACAATAGTTTAGATCCTGATATGAGGTTTAAAAATTTGGTTTCAATGGTAAAATCCATGTTAAGATCAATTTTTTGGAGTATTAAATTCATATGTCTTGGTTAGGAACCATAGTATGGGAAATAGTGCACCAATAAAGAACCCTCATGTAATATAATTTGTTTTTGCAATCCATTAACTCCCACATTTCCTTATAAACCATTCACATAGTTATGTGAGGAAATATTTATTGATTCCCCAAACAGTTCTTGAAATGTGAACCCCTACAAAACTTCTAGAACAACCTGAAACTATCTAAAGACACATGAAACTCAAAAAAATTAATATATAAAAACATAATAAAACACGAAAGGGTAAATTTCAATAGACTAGGTGTGGTATAAGAAAACTCATTATTACTGGAATACATGATTGAAAAATCATTTAGGGGTCTATCTACTATGGATTGAAGGTGGAAGGAAGATTTTATTAGGTGAATGTAATATTGATGAAGGGAAAATTTCAAGACTATCATACTAATCATTTAAATCTAGTGTTTTTGGATGATTAATTTGTGGTTATTGGATCATATATTATATTTGAGTGAATATATGGTTATCCATATTGGTCGATGTACTTGTAGTATCTCAGTGGGATGGTAAAAGTGTATCCATCTCCCTCATGGGGAATGATTTTAGACGCCCCCATAAATGTTAAGGAAAATGATCCTATATAGAGACCCTAGTATTTAATACAAATAATTTCAATATTTTAATCATTATTAATAAAAAAATGAAATCCATGGATAATAAAGTCTTGTGTACTATAAGACTAGATATATAAACCTATAAGAACAAAACTAAATAAAACATTTGATTATATATCATATATTTTCAGCTTCTATATTTAATTATTCCAATACATCTACCTAAGATAACTTGGGGATAAAGTGAACAAAGGGATGAGAAAATAACACTAATAAGTTAATGAAAATTAAAATAAATCTTATCACATGGGTTGGACAGCATAACATAACGATATAAACAGTCATTTAACATGACTAATCATAAATAATCATGCCTTGGGATCATATAATTATCGATTCATTTTAATGTTATAGTAAATTTATAAAAACATTAGAATGAGTTAAGGATTATTTCAAATATATTATCACAATTCAATGATAACCACTAAAACCATTCTACAAGGAACACGGGTCAAGGCTAACCACCAAGACTGTTTCACATATTGCATGAGTAAGGCTAACCACCATCACCATTGCATAAAACGTAATGTGAGACTAAACATTACCCAACTAATTTGATCCATGTCTAGGTACACCCATCATAACATTTTCATGAATATTTTTCCCCATAAATAATCACACATAGGATATCAAACATAAACAGAAGGGTTACCCATGGAACTTAATGGGTATCATAATCATGTCATTGACCATAATAAATGGATATAAAATTAATGTTTAAATGAAATAATGTACTAAAATAATACCGTGATATTATGGATGAATATTATGAATAAATCAGGATAAGTGGTGCTAAAGTGAAGTTATTACCTGTAAAATAGTACTTATGAAATATTATAATTAAAAAAATTAGCGTGGTATGTGAAAAATATTAAATATCATTTAAAAAATTTTAATAATCTTTTATATACAAAAAAATGTTAGCCAAAATAATAATATTAATAAAATAAGCAATTTTATAAAAATAATGGTGTCAGAATGTAGATTATGGATATCACGTCAAAATGGGCATGATTTTAATAATTTCCCTTAAATTGGGCCTTCATATCAAGTAAAATTGAGTAGGAAACCTATTAAAAAATTAATACTTCAAATAAATGTATGTTTGGATCATGATAAATGAGTTAAGAACATATATATATAATATAATATTTACATAATAATAAATGATAATTGATTTTGGGATAAAAGATATAATGTGTAACCTGATAGAATAATTTTGGTTTAGAGAGCATCCATTACCTGAAGTTCAAAGAAGTTATTTACTTTATCTTAATGTCTTGGATAATCAAATTATATTAAATAATTATTAATTCCAGAACAATTTATATTTTTATTTGATTTAGTATAACCTTACTATGGTTATTTTGGGCATTTTTGATGGGTTAAGTGGTTTAATTTCAACATTTTAGAGCATTTGTTTCCTTGATTTTTGGGATTAGTTTACATGTATATATAATAGGAAAAGATATGTACATTGAGGATATTTTGGAAGGTTCCGAGGGCAGGGAAGGAACGTGGGTGGATGTGCCCACTTGGCTTTTTGTCATTAGAAATGATCAATCCGGGATCAATACGACAATAAAAGCCAGTTTCCACAGATCGAATCTTAGAAATAGAAAAAATAAATAGACAGTACCGGAACCACAATTTAGGATCATTACATGTGGATTATAATTAAATTAATCAATTAAAAATAAATACCTTTTGGGTGCTCTTTCTTCGTTGATGTTCTTCATCATGTTCTGATGTGATTCGTCATTGCGTCGCAAAATCCATGTGTAGACTTCCTCTAGCGGTGATCCACACGTGTACCTCGTATCCCGTGACATCGCAAAAGGATCCTTAGGGTTCTAGTATAGAGAAACCTTTTCTTGCGTTGTCCGCTTTATATCGTCTTGATCCTATGGAAGAGGATCTCTCTCGGTCTTGAGAGCGTTTTTGGAGGAAGAGGTTGTTTCGGCCTTGAAAGAATTCTCTAGAGATATTGTGTGTAGGAAAAGTGTTGGGGTTGTGAGGATATTTATAATCTGGTGTGTGGGGTTATAGAGTTATGAAAATAAATATACGCATTAAACATTTTATTTATTTCATTGACTCTTATTTAAAATCCCCATGTCGAATAATTAATTCCTTTTCATGCGCCCACGCTGATTATAATAAACATCATTTAAAACAATATTATATCCTCAAAATACCGACTGGAAAAACTACACGATGTGTACGTGTTTTTCATTGAAAACTACACGGCATGTACATTCAATGTACACGACATGTATATCTTGTTTTCATTTATTCATTTCCTTTCCATAAAGAAAACTACACAACGTGTAATTATTAATACACGGTGTGTACTTGTTTTCCATGAAAAACTACATGGAATGTAATCTTTAATACACAACGTGTATATCTTGTTTTTCATTTCATCCTCCTCCATCATTAAAACGATTTAGGCTTCCTTGAATAATTATTAAACCACTTACGGGAATAATCTTTATTCTACTTGAGATACTTGAATACACTTAGTGTGTGACCCTCTAGGCCTCTTTCTCGTTGGCATTAGGCGGGTTTGCCTAAAGTCCAAGAATACTATCTAGAAACGGGTCAAGGAACCCAAGAGAAAGAAGTTGACACCGCATTGACGTATCACCACATACAAATGCTTAATGTGTAATTTAATCCCTTTGTCTCGATATCTCATCGACCAGGTTTCATGGAATTGTCATAAACCTATATGATTGATCCGTCGTTCTTTGACTACCTGAAAGAAACTCGTCGTTCGCACCATGGCCATGGAATTTAATGCGATAGTTCTATTTCAATCTTTGGTCCGAGATATCAAATTCCATAAATGGAAGGGACAAATGATTCCTCGACTTATCCATTAACAACATGTCACTCGTAACGCACCCAACGTACCCTACATCCAGCCAACTGTCTGCGTGATGGTTTTTGTCAGTAAATCTAAGTGTGTGAGTCATGATATGAGTTAATGATAATCTTCCAGTCTAAGGAACATTACACACACTCTTAGATAGAAATGTCCGATGAAACCAAGACATGCAGAATTGCTACTGGTGGGTCTGTTATCATAATCTCCCATCTTGGAGATTACCAAGTGCAAACTCCATGAGAGAGAGCATCGTCTTCATACGAGTACTCGCACATGACAGCCTGTATACTACGTGTCCTATCGTAGTATTTCATCCAACCATATAACTTTATTTAAGAATATTGTTATAGAATTTCAAGGTTCTCATCATATCGGGGATCTTCCATGACCTTATCAATGTGACAAATATTTCCAGGACATTATTATATTATAGTCATGCAGAACTATGATCATTATATAATAAGTGAACATTCATGTAATCAAAGTAAAAAATAGTTGGTTCACAAGAAACCAACCCTTACAAACTCTCACTTGGACTAGAGCCAACTCCCTACGACTTTTAGTCCGCTAGACCTCACATGATGATCATGTTTCTGCTGAGTCAAGGCTTTAGTCAAGGGGTCCGCCACATTGTCTTCAATGGAAATACTGCTCACTGCAACTTCACCTCTCTGAGAAAAGTACCTCATGAG
Source organism: Viscum album (assembly GCA_963277665.1). NCBI lineage: Eukaryota > Viridiplantae > Streptophyta > Magnoliopsida > Santalales > Viscaceae > Viscum > Viscum album. The sequence goes on from OY728119.1 coordinate 1,922,226,189, forward strand.
ATGATACTTCTAATGTATGTGCTTTGTCCACTGATGTGACCTTGGCTCTTTAGAAAGTGCCACCACTACAGTATTATCACAATAGAGTGTGATAGGATCTTTACTACTCGGTATAACATCTTGCTCTTGGACGAAGCTTCGCATCCATACTTCTTCTTTAGCTGCCTCAGAAGCTGCGATATACTCGGACTCCACTGTAGAATCTGCCACCACACTTTGCATTGAGATCTTCTAGCTCACTGCACCTCCATTTAAACTGAAGATGTATCCAGTCTGTGACTTCATGTCATCTTGATCAGTCTGGAAACTAGAATCTACATGTCCTCTGAGGACTAGTTCCTCATCTCCTCCATAAACCAGGAATATATCCTTAGTACGACTCAGATACTTAATGATAGTCTTGACTTCCATCCAATGTCGTTATCCTGGATCAACTTGATATCTTCCTACCAGACTTAATGCATAAGCAACATCTATCCTCGTACATAGCATATCATACATGACTGACCCAATCGCAGATGCGTTAGGGATCATTGCCATTATCTTTCTTTCCACGTGTGTCTGAGGACACATTTTCTTGGAAAGATGAATGCCATGTGACACTGGAAAAAATCCCCTCATGGACTGTTCCATACACAATCTCTTCCGTATCTTGCCAATATATGTACTTTTACTCAGGCCCAGCATTCTCATGGATCTATCACGATAGATCTTGATCCCAAGAATATATGCTACATCACCCACGTCTTTCATGGAGAAGCATGTATACAACCATGCCTTAACTGACTGTAAGACAGGTACTTCGTTTCCAATTAGTAATATTTCATCAACATATACTATTAGGAAAACGACTGCACTTCCACTAAACCACTTATAGATACAAGGCTCACATTATTTCATAATAAAGACAAATTATATTATAGCTTCATCAAAACAAATTTTCCATTACCTTGATGCTTGCTTTAATCCATAAATGGATTTCTGAAACTTTCATACATTTTTGGCATCCCTTGGAGTCACAAACCCTTCAGGTTGTGTCATGTAGACATCTTCTTGGAGGTTCCCATTAAGGAATGTTGTTTTGACATCTATTTTCCAAATTTAAAAGTCATGGTAAGTGGAAATGGCCAATAGGATTCTGATGGATTTCAGCATCACGACCGGTGACAAAGTTTTATTATAGTCAATTCCTTGACGCTGTCTAAAACCTTTTGCAACTGCCTTTTAGGTGCTGACTTGCCCCTCCATGTCCAGTTTCTTGTTGAATGCCAATTTATTACCAATAGGATTTACATCAACTAGAGGATCTACCAAAATCCAGACGTGGTTTTGATACATGGAATCCATTTCATAATTCATGGCTTCTTGCCACTTGGCAACGTCTGTGCATTCAACTGCTTCCTTGTAGGTAATAGTATCATAATTGTCCACCAACAATGAGTCACCATCCTCGGTGACAAGAAACCATATCGTTCTGGTTCTCTCACCACTATCATGCTTCTACGCAGTTCTTGTGTCTCTGGAACAAATTGTTCTTCAACGGGGCTTTGTGGAATCTGTTCATGTTCCAACCCTTGTGTATATTGAGCCTTGACATCATCGAAGTCTATCTCTCTCCCACTATCTCTTTTGGGGATGTGCTCCCTCTCATGGAATATAGCGTGTATTGCCACTATAACCGTTTTGTCTGAGGGGTTGTATAGGTAATATCTCCTTGTTTCTTTGGGATATCCTATAATGATACACTTTGTGCCTCAGGTTTCCAGTTTGTTACCTAAAGAGGCCTTAAAAAATGCTACTCTACCCCACACATGTAAATTTGATAACATGGATTTACGTCCACTCTATAACTTGTATGGAATACCATTTATCGATTTAGTTGGTACTTGGTTTAATATGGGCACTTCTGTTTGTAATTCATATCCCCAAAAGGATAATGGAAGACTCGCATGACTCATCATTGATCTCACCATGTCCAATAGGGTACGGTTCCTCCTTTCACTTACACCATTCCACTGCGGTGTGTAAGGAGTAGTGAGTTGAGATAGAATCCCAAACTCCCGTAAGAAATCAATGAAGTCCTGATTAAGATATTCTCCTCCTCTATCTGAGCGGAGATTCATAATCTTCTTACCAAGATGGTTCTGATCCTCATTAGTTTATTCTTTCAACCGATCAAAAGAATCTGACTTATTCCTTATTAAGTAGATATATCCATATCTACAAAAATCATCAGTAAAAGTTATGAAGTACAAGACAAACCCCTTCCCTCAACTGGAAATTTCCCACACACATCTGTGTGAAAAAATTCTATAAGCTCTTTAGCTCTTTCACATTTCCCACTAAATGGGGCTTTGGTCATTTTGCCTTGTAGACATGCATGACAAACACCAAGTGGTTTTAGTTTGAAAGAATCTAAATACCCATCTTGATGTAGTTTTGTCAAACGTTTCTCATTGACATGACCTATCCAGTGATGCCAAAGTTTGGTGTGGTATGAGTAATGTGAATTGACTTTGTCATCGATTTCCATTACTTGGTTTGTGTAGTCTAACACATAAGGGTCGTTATATAAATGTGCCCTAACAAGACAAATGCTATCTTTATAAAAGTAGCAACATTCATTTCCAAACCTGAACATGAATCCATCAGTATCTAATCTGGATACTGAAATAATGTTTTTAGTAATAGAAGGCACATAATAACAACCCTTTAACACCAAGATCATTGTAGTTGGCAACGTGAGGTGGTAGTCTCCGATAGCTACAGTAGCAAGTCTGGCTCCATTGTATTCTTGTAGATCTACCTCCCTTCAATCAATATTCTTGATACTACTAGGTTCCTGTATTTGGATACAGATGTGAGCACCACAAGCAGTATATAATACCCAATCAGTAGAAATAGATATATTTCATTCGATAACAAATGCACCTGAAGCTTCCCCTTGCTTCCTTGGCTGGGTGAAGTTTTTCTTCCAGTGGTCCTTCATGCCACATGCGAAACAAACAGCATCCTGTTCCTTTTCCTCCCCTTTAATCTTCCTTTTCTTGGAAGGCCTTGAAGAAGCTTTGGGCTTAAAGCTCTTCACCATCCCTTTCCTTTTATTCACCATAATAACAGAAGGCTTTTCATGCTTCATGTCATTGTCCACTTTGCGAATAAGGAAGAATATCAGATAGATACTTCTCAATGTTGTTCATGTTGAAATTTGGAACAAAGTTTGAGAAGCTCCGAGGGAGTGATGCGAGAATGAGATCGGTACCCGGTTCTTCAGGGAGTTTAAACCCAAGAACCTACAAGCGCTCAATGTAGCCAATGATCATGACTACATGAGGCCCGGCTGGGGCACCCTCTCCAAGCTTTCTTTGAAATAGAGACTTGGAGATATCAAACCTTTCCTGACTTTCTCTCTCCTGGTATAGACCACGGCGGTGCTCGAGCAAGCTATACGCATCCATGTCTTCTTGAGAATTCATGAGATCACTAGACATCGATGATAGAATCAATCATTGAACATCGAGAGCATCATTCAAATATTGAACATAGACCAGGAAATCATCATCACTCAACCCTGGGGCAGGAGAATTAGGAAGTGAGGACTCCATCATGTAAAACTTTTGTTCATGGCGTAGGACAACCCGAAGGCACCTAAACCATTCCTGAAAGTTATCGCTGGTGAGGATATTGTCGTTATCTAGTATTGATTGCAGAAAAATGTGGTAGATTAGTTTTTCATCTTGATTCTACAATTTAAAATAGCATATTTATTATTACTTTCCTGATTACAATTTATGAGAAATAATGAATGAATTAATTAATACTCCCACTATTTTATCAAGTCCCAATGGCCCTCACCATTGAACTCAGAATGTCTAGTTTCATTGAAATTCTAGTGGCAATGATCCATATTCCCCTTGCATAACCCCAAAAAGGGTTGGTCAAGCTATTTGAAGGTATTTAGGTAGGTAGGTATTTTCCAACTGTGAGGTTACAGTTCCTTGATCTATTGAGTGGACTCCCCAATCCTGAAATCCTGACTTGGATTTCCTCAACTCTTTCCTCCAATATTACACCAAGTATAGAAAGGGATACTTCCCTTGATGTAATATGGTTAATTCAACCCGAAACCTTTCATAATGGCATCCTTTATAAAATTAAGTGTTCCAACAAGGGTTGGTCAAACAAATAGTTTTATTGAGTCCTTCCCTTAATCAGGTAATGGAAGGCTTGGTCTGAATTAATATGGTATTGAGGGATTTTATTCCTTTATGCGTAGTTTTCGCATTATCACATGCTTATTAATATTATGTAATGATTGCATAAGTGATTAACCATGTTCTGATAATGTTTACGCAGAGTCTGGTTTTTATTTTATTCTATCTTGGCAGGCTTGTTCATTTTATTAATTATGTGATAGTGATAACACATACATAATAAATAAACCATGAAATCAGACAGAAATAAAATAAGATGGCATGATCATGAGATTCTATTTGGTTATCTTGTCTAGCGGTTTGGATAATCGAACCCTGACCTAGGGAAAACACCTTGAACCTTATGGTTCGTGTTTTCCAGCTCCCACCTGTCCACCTTTGTATCCTCTTGCATCAGTTTCGCATTAACTTTGGGATTTGAACCACCTCCTCTGGCTTGGGAGATCCTCCATTACATGGGTTTAAATTAAAGAAACCGTTGCACGAAGTCCCTACATTTTATCAGAAGAAGGCTCGTAGGCCAAAAAATTTAAATTAAATATATTTAAATGATACCATACACATACAAAGGGTCTTTGGTCAAGCTCATGATCATCCATAGCATGGAACTACATTTACGCATATTTAGTATTCAAATTCTTTTAACCGTTATTTCATTTAATATAAGTCGCGCTTGAATTTAATTAATTATGATCTTATAATTAATTAATTAATTATATTAAATTCATTTCTGAATTTACTTGAGATTATTCACATCCATATTCCTTGTACGGGTCTTTGTACATTGGAAGAAACCTGGTGAAATTCCATTTCTGGAAAGTACACAACGTGTAGTTTATAATTACATGGCGTGTATTTCTTTTCACCCTTTATCCAAAGTACACGCCGGGGGCTTTGGCGTGTTTTCATTACTTTGTAAATTTTGGATTACATGGCGTGTAGATAAATCATACACGGCATGTACTTCCTTGTTACGCGGTAACCAGCCCGGCGATCCCGTGTACACGGTACGCGGCTTATCCTTGTACATGGTTTCACCTGGGCCGAAATGGACTACATGGCATGTTGTTCCAACATACACCCCGTGTATTCTGGTTCCCATGCACCATTCAATTCTGGTCAACATGGCGTGATTAATACTTAGGAATATTCAATTTATAAGGTGTGTTTTGGTGGACCAGTGTTGGTTCTTTGAACCTATGTACATCGCGTGTAGTTTTAATTACACGTCGTGTAATCCCGTGTTGTACAGACAGAAAGAATGGCTCCTCCGGATGAGTTCCTCATTTTTATTTTAATCAAAAATTAAAATTAGGAGGATTTTTCTGTGATATGAATCTAGAAACAAAGGAGGAAGAATATATCTTGTTTATTCAGATTTATAGAACGATTTATTTCGAATTGAATCAAATATAAATGCATAAATTATCAACGAAAATTAAATAATTATAATCAACATTGTAACCTCACTTTGATACCATTTGAATGGAGGTGCAGTGAGCTGGAAGAGCTCAAAGCAAAGTGTGGTGTCATATTCTACAGTGGAGTCCGAGTATATGGCAGCTTCTAAGGCAGCTAAAGAAGCAGTATGGATGTGAAGCTTCGTCCAAGAGCTGGATATAGTACCGAGCTCTAAAGATCATATCATGCTCTATTGTGATAATACTGTAGTGGTGGCACTTACTAAAGAGCCGAGGTCACATCAACGGGCAAAAAACATACTTCGGAAGTATCATCTCTTGAGGGATTTTTCATAGAGAGGTGAAGTTGTAGTGAGAAGTATTTCCACAGAAGACAACGTGGTGGACCACTTGACTAAAGCCTTGACTCAGCAGAAACATGATCATCATGTGAGGTCTAGCAGACTAAAAGTCGTAGGCAGTTGGCTCTAGTCCAAGTGGGAGTTTTTAAGGGTTGGTATCCTGAGAACCAACTATTTTTCTATAACTAAAATTATATGTTACTAATGAACATATATAATATTAAAATACCATTTTTTTAATAAGTTAAAATGATTCATTAGATAAATCATTAATTTTAATTATTTAGATCAATTTACAGTTTTTTATGACAATGAACTCATCTTTTATTATAAATTAATATCATGTGTACAAAATGATTCCATGATTTTACAAAAGTTATATAACTACATTATAATCAACTTAAGCATAAATATTTTTTCATGACCATCCATAATGATAAAAATTAATGATAAAAGCACGTTATCCATGAATGTGGTAAATCAGCACCAAATGAATAAGATTTCCATTAAAATAATGATAAGGGTATGTGAGGAGAATATAGTAAAACAAAGGAACGTGACAAGATATTGGAAGAAAATGAAAGTGGGTTTTGACTCTTGATTCTTTCTTCTTGAGAACCTCATTAGTGGAGTCGCTTTGGTATTTTTTTTTTCCCAAATTATCATAGATATGAGGGAGAGTTTTCGGAAGAGTATTTCTTAGAATTTGGACATGGTTTAAGGTTTTATAGGTTTGAGGACAATAGGTGGTGAGTGGTGTTATTTATAGTTTATGAATGGGGTGTTTTATCATTATTTTATCCATTAGTTTATTAATTTTCTCAAGGCAAGAAATAGTGGTGATTCATCATACTAAATACCATAATTAGATAAATTTATATTGCACTGTTTGTCCAGACATAATCAATGGAACAGTGAATATTGAATTTAATTTATAATGTATATATACAAAAAATTACTATATTTTATAACTCCCCAAAAATTCAAGTATTTATTAAAAATTCCAAAATTTTACCCTACCAATTTTTCTGTGCGTAGAAATAAAAAATGAACTCTATTTCATTAAAATAATTTTCTAAATATGAGAAATTTATTTTTTTATTAAATTTATAATTTACTAAAAAATTACCTATATAAAAATTATAACTGATCTTATATCACATTGAAATAATAAAATGGGTTATCATAAAATTATCTTATTATCCTAAGACATAAAAATATCTATTTATGAATTCATTTTATAAAAATATATTTTATTTTTAGTTATTAAATTAGTCATAAAACTATAATTACATATTTAGGAATTACAAAAATACAAATAGATAATTAATAATTTTCAAAGTATATATTTATATATACTATGATATAGTTATATCATATTTTCACATATAATTTGGATAATTTTTATTTATACATTCATTGACCAATTTACAATTCAAGTGGTCATTCATCTATTCATAAGGGTCACATTACTATTCCAAAGGTCAAGATACTATTTCTTCAGTATAAGATCCATAACATATAGAAACATTTTATTTTTTACAAAATAATTAATTATAAAACTTTTATTTTTTTCTCTTATGTTTTTATACCATAATACATAATATTAAAAATGTAATTTCTATAGATAAAGATTTGTGTTGTAACATTCATTCTCTATATAAAATTTCCCCCCTCGAAATTCTGTTTGACATTCGATGTTGAAAATAGGTGAGATTACTTCTATTTCATTACATTCTCTTATACCCTTGTTTCCTCTTCGTACATATGGTTCAACCAAAGCAAATTGACTATATGAGTAGACTTGTTGCGTAGAACATTATCTCTATGATCCAATATCTTCACTATCAGATCCTTGTATCAATGGTCATTCTCCACCTATACCTCCTCTAAAGTCAGTATATCTGAAGGATCCAGTATGTACTTATTTAAAAGGGATACATGGAATACATCATTTACATGAATTTTTTTTAAATGTTATTGTCAATAGGCCACATCTCCAAAATGATCGAGGATTATTAAGGGGCCAATGTACCTAGGATTATCTCCCCTTTTTTACCAAATCTCATGATCCTCTTCCATGGTAAAATGTGGTGGAATACCATGTCTCCAACCTAAAACTCCATGTCCTATTGATGATTTTTGAATAGCTATTTTTTAGAATTTGGGAAACCTTGATGAGATACTAAATTGTTTTCCCACTCTCTTCTATGTTTTGAACAATTAGAGGTCTTAGTAACTTACATTCATAAAGCTCTTCCATGCATTTCAGTTTTCTACAACTTTTCCCCTAAGGGTCTTTATATAGATCCATTTGGATTCTCAATTGGAAATTATTGTATTAGGAGAATTCAACCAGTGACATATATTGGTCCTATCATCCTTTTAATTCCACATAACATGTCTTCATCTTTCTAAATAGTTCTCTCATATTTTCAATTAGTTTTAGGATGATAGGTCGTACTGATGATCATGTTTGTTCTTTTAGCATGATGGAGACTTTCCTTAAACATGGTTGTTAATCTCGGATCTCAATCAGATACAATATATAGAGGTACTCAACTTATCCTAACAATTCATTGATGTATATCCATGCAAGATTATCCACTAACATGTCCTCTAAAATTTTGATAAATTGATATGTCTTTGTATGGAGATCCCCAATAACCCATAAAAATTATTTCCTCTATATGTCATCGGATGTATAATGAAAAATTCCACGGTGATGTTTCCCTACTTCAATATTGTTATGGGTAATGGATAAATCATCCCTTTAGGATTTTTCCGTTCAGCCTTCACCTGATGACTTACCTGGAACGTGGATGTATATTTAGTGATCTCCTTTTTCATATAGTCCCACCAAAAGTTCTCCTTGATATCTCAATACATCATTGTGATCCATAGATGAATAGAAAATGATGATATATGTTCCTCATTTATAATATCATTTATATTCTATGGATTGTATGGTACACATAGTGATGACCCAAATCATAAGACTCTATCCTCAATGATTTGGAACTAATAATATATCCTATTTCAGATTTCTATAATCCTTTTTCTAAATTTCCACATCATTTCTTTCAGCATCCTTTATTTTCTCTATAATGGATGGTTCAGAAATAATTTGATAATGGATTGATGATGATCCTTACTTTTTTATTCTAATTTCCATCCATTTCTAATAATAGAATATTGGATCCTTCTCAATTCTCATCATTGATAATTATATATGATAATTTTATTTAAAGGATGTGTCGTCTTATTATCCATACTAGGATAGTAGTGTATTTATAATCCATAATACATGATGTTATCTAACCATGTTCATTTGATTATATTAATATCCTTTTATGTGAATATATATTTGAGAATCTTTAAATCAGTTTGTATCTCATTCTTCTCCCTATAGAGATAATGTCGTCAGATGTTCAATGCAAAGATCACAACTGCAAACTCTAGATCTTATGTTGGATAGTTTTTATAATGAATTTTCAACATCATTGAGATTTAGGCTATCAATTTATCTTATTTCATCAGTATATAGCCAATGAAATTCATTGAAGCATCATTATACACCATAGTTGGTTTTACACTTTTTATGAGTATGATTACCATCGCTGTTAAAATCCTCTTTTGGAGATCCATAATGATTTCCAATTATTTTTTAGTCTATCATAAATTCACTCCCTTCCATGTTATCTTGTTTATTGGGTTTGAATCTCATGAAAATTTCTTCATAGCTCTTGGGAAATACCTGGATATAACATGATAGCTTCGGATCCCCGTTGAAAATGTTGTCCTGGGCCACATTTGATTTCATTTATCTAGGAATGATAAATAGATATTTCTCTACTAGTGATAACATACAACATGAATGATTTTTCCTTTATCCAATGCTGACATTTACTATAAATTTAATATTGTTTCTCTCTTATCAATGCATTTAGCACACTTTTCAAATGACCATCATGTTCCTCCTTGCTCTTGTAGTATATCAAAATACATCAACAAGGACTACGAAATATTTGTTGAGATAATCTATAAAGACGTTATTCATGAAATATATGAAATTATATAGATAATTAGTGATTATAATGTGAATTACAATGAACTCATAGTCTTAATGCCTTATTCGAAGTAAATCATTGGAATATCATTTTTACTCTTATTTAATAAGGGATATATTGATGGAAGTTCTACTATAGATAAATATTTGGCCCAACATTATAGATCAAATAAGGTTTGTAACCATGGAAATGTGTAATTTTTATTTAATGTGATTTTATTGAGCATTGGATAATTCATTCATTGGATCATTGATCGATCCATATTCTCGATGAAGAGGAAAAGTGCTCCGCATGACGAAGCACTCGATCATATAAAACCAGTTCATTGATTCTCATGTAACTACTTATCCAGTTATTCCATCTCAATGGCTTGAATTATATAAGGATTGATTTATATAGGCAGATATTTATGAATAATTTCAGTTTATAACTTATCCTCTTAGTTATGAGTAATAATATGAAATTATTTAAGGAATACATCAGTGTAATCCCTCATGAGGGGTATTTATTCAAGAATGATCATCTCATTTGTCTCAATAATTTTAGTGAGATATTCATTCACAGTATGTAGTTAGATAAACACATGAGACAATGATTCTAAATGAGATTTATATTCCTCATTAAAATTTTAAATAATTGGGTGATTCTTTGGGATATGACGAGTGATCTCCCTTTCCGAACATTTTTATGCTAGATTTGTATAAAAAGAACCAATCCATGAAAAACATAGCATCAAACTCCACTAAATAATGTAAGAAATATTTTAATGAAGTTTTAGTAAAAAAACATTAACTAAGGAGGAGTAATGTACTTTTTATGTAAAAAATTTCCCCATTAGCAAATCTCATAGATTACTCAACCTCAAAATTTTGAGATGCTATTTGAATAGTTCTTCTAATCATTTAACGTATGAATGAATGTGTATAACCATAATCAGATTGAATATTCACTATTCTTGAATGAATTACTGATATACAGTTCACCATATCATTATCGGACTCCACTTATACTGTAATGGAAGCATAAACCATTAACTGTTACATTAATGGTTTTTATTTATTCCCTAAATAAACCCTAGTCCAATGGAATTAATTTAAAAAATTACCATGTTCTTTGTCATTGGAAGACTATACTGCTTTATGGGCTTGATACAAACCACCATTTATTCATCCATGTTAGTGGGATTCATCATGTCCCTTTTTACGTTCTTATCAGTATGCCTTATTATTACATATTTGAGGAATTTTATGGTTACCTTTAGACATTTTACAGGATTATTTTTCCCAAAAAAATTCATCTATGATATTCGGTCATCATTCCATCATGGTTTTTATTTGTAGATACACCAATATTATAATCATTTTTTCGCTTTTTGTCACTAGGAACTTCAGAGCATTGAGATTCTCCGATATCCATTTCATCCATGAGGGAATAACATACAATATCTTCATTTCTATCAAAGTCATGCATAACCACCTCTTTTTGTTGACTCTACTTTAGTACACTAATTAAGTGATCCACATTAATTTCATTATTCAGGACAAAGCTAGATGCATATCTTGTAGGCCTTGTAATGTTTTCTTCATATGAACCAATAGACACATCTTCCAAAAAACATATGTTTGATGAACTCTATTTCAATATTTATACATATGGTATAGGGAAAATATTTATTAGAAAACATTTTCATTATGTCATCCCAATCAATGAAATCAATTTCCTCCTTGGTCTTCATATTTTTTATTAGTGTGAACCACGGATCGGTTTTCCCATCAAAACGATAGACCGAATGAACTATTATCTCTTCTTCTGAGGATTTGAGAATAGATAATATCTTTTCATCATAGTAAATCCATTTTTATACAAGTATGGGGTCTGAATATTTAGTAAATGTTGGATTTCTTTTCATCATGATGGATTCAATGACAAATTTATATCTCATTGGATAAGTAGGGTGTTCCATATTATTCATGTTCTTATTAATAACATGATCCAATTTTTCAAGTAAATTCAAGAAATTTGGATCAAACGCTCCCATAATATTTGGTATTTCATTTGGTAAATCATCACACTCTTTATTACATTGATTGTGGGTACATGTTCTTATTTTTCATTCAATTAACTAAGAAGAAGATAGTTTAATTAGGGGACTTGGATACATAGCTAATATGTATAAATTGGAATGACTAATCATATATGGATAAACAATTAATAGATTAATATATCCTAACTTATGATTCCCTTGGTTTCAATCTATGTTATCCATGATCTGTTTCATAACAGATATTCTTAGGGGATATTTTTTCCAAAATAAAGGTGTATATTGAGGTTTTGAATTTACCAAATCGTATCCACTGGGAGTGTAAAACCATGTTTATAGTAAGGATCACTTTCATGTACTGGTTTAACCCATGTTAGGCCCGAAACACTTTGTCTGATTTGTTGCTCTTAATTACATATGTTCCAGAACCATATCTAATTGAAGTATCTGGATAGGGATATATTTTCATGATAAATCACATACTATATACATACCAAAATTTATAGATGTTTTATCATAATTAGACTTATACATAAGTTTAGTACTAAATTTCCATATTCCTAATCTCAAAAAGTAACTAATCCTCCCTCATATACCAACTATAGAGACCCTAGTTGTTTACACTTATCTTTACAAGATATTAAATATAATTAAAAAATAAATAACATGTGATGGATTAGAAATTATTTTGAATGGAAACACTAGGTACATAAAAATAAAAACATTTAAATAAATAAAGAATTTCATTATTTATCATCCATTATGAGCTCATAACTTCCTTTGATCACTTATATCTACATAGGATAACCCAAGGATAACGTGAACACAATGATGATCTATAAATACCAATAAGGGAATAATCATTGAAATAAACATAGAACATGGGTTATAGGGGATAACTTAATAATATAAAAAGGAAAGAAACATTATTAATGATATGGAATCTCAACATGGGATCATATAATCATGGATTCATAGTAATTTCACATAAATAAAAAACATGAATTTAGAATGGGTCAAAGATTGTTACACATAGAGGATCATGAGTCAATTATATTTTCACATAGATGAGAATGTTTCAAGGATAGTTTCATATAGTGGTGTATGGTTCAAGGATATCCAGTAAGACCATTTCACATGGAGAACAATTCAAGGCTATCCACCAAGACCATTGCACATGGAGAGTGAGTCATGGGTAACCACCATGACTGTTGCGCATAATTTATCACGAGGAAAATCTTTGCAAAATGAATTGGAGATCTATCTATGATCACCTATAATAATATGTTCATTAATATTTGTACACATAAAAAATCATACGTAAACAATCAAACATAAATAGAAGGGTTACCCGTGGAATTAAATAAATAGTTTAACCATGTTATAGAGTAAAAAAAATGGTTTTATCATAAAAGTGTCAATGAAAAAAAGGAATTAAATCATACATGAAAATTCAAATAGATAATTTGGCATATATCATTATAAGAGATGTAAAACTGAATTGATAACCTCTGAAACCGTACTTATGAATGATTATAACTAAAACATATTAGTGTGGTGGAATGAAAATATTAAATAGAATTAAACACGATAAATGGTATAATATTTTATATAAAAATAGAAGTAAAATAGGAGTGTTACATAATAAAATTATTTATTTTATAAAATAATAATGGTTCCTTAATACAGATTATGGATTTCCTTTGAAAATAGGTAAGAAATTAGAATGTTCCTTTAAATCAGGCTTCCTTATTAGGAAGAATTGAGTAGTGAACCTTTTAAAAATATGTATATCACCGAAAAATGGATTGTTTTAACATTATATAGTATATTAAAAAAATATACATATAATTATAAATATTTAAATAAATATAATAGAAATTTTCATTTGGCTAAAAATAGATAAATAATTACCTGAAAGAAAAATAGAGGCTTTGGTAGAATACATTACATTAAGATCGAAGGTGTTCTTCACTTGATCTGTAATATAAATTTTCATCCATTAATTAATTATTTCATAAGCTTTATACATGTATTTTATTTCTTATAACCTTATTATGTACATTTTTTCATAGTTATTGGATTAATTTTTTCATTTAGCTGTGTCAGTTTGCGTGGTTTTCATGATCGGTATTGATGTATATCTGTAAAGAAAATCATGTACATTGAGGATAGTAGTATAAAATGGAACATATATGTTAAAATTGACTAAATAATACTAAAATACATTTTTTATAATTTAGGATGATTTAGTAGGTAAAAATTAATGATAATTGTTTATATTAATGTAGCATTGTTTTATCACAATGAAGTCATCTTGTTTTATAAATTAATATCTTGTTAAACAAATTAATCAAGAAACTTAAATAAAATATATATAAATATATTATAATTTTTTCCAACATTAAAATATTTTCATTTTCAACCTTGAAGATGAAATTTAATGATGAAATCATTTCATCCATGATGGTGGTAAATCGACATATTCAGGATGATGTTTACATTCTTAAATTAAAAGAGAGGGGAGAAGATATCTGATGGATAATTGTTCTATATACATGATAAAATTAGATTATATATATTATATTTTTATTTTAATACCACTTGGACAAGGTTATATAAGGATAAAATAAAAAAATAAAGGATCTTGGAAAGACATTGAATGAAAATGGTACTGGGTTTTTAACTCTTTATTCCTTCTTCTTGGGATCTTCTATAGTCGATTGTTTTTGGTATTTTGATAAGACCCAAATATGTAGGATGTGAAGGATAGAATTGGGAAGAGTATTAGGAAGTTTTTGGACAACTCTCATATCTTGATAGGTGTGAGGAGTAGAGGTGGTGAGGGTGGTATTCATTTTTCTGGAGAGGGGTGTATTCTCATTATTTAATCAATTAGTTTATTATTTTCCTCAATAAAAGTAATAATATTGATTCTATAGACTATATATAGAAATGAAATCATTTTATTTTGAACCTATGGTTATTTTATCATCCATGACTCAATTAATAGTTTATAAAACATATAATGTATGTATACCATAAATTACTGTATTTTACCATTTATCAAAAATTCAATTATTTCATGAAAATCCCAAAAAAATGACCATAACTATTTATCGAAAAGTAAAATTAAAAAATCAATCCATTCTATAAATGTAGTTTCTAAATATGAAATATTAAATTTAAAATTAAAACAATAATTTACTATAATATTATAGATTTTAATATTATAAATGAATCAATATCACAATGAAAGATTGAATAAGGTCTCATATAATTATCCTCTAATAATAAGATAAAAAAATACTAATTTATGAATACATTTTATGAAAAAAATCTTTTAAATTATTAAATTAGTCACAAATATGTAATTAAATATTTATGACATAAAAAAATACCAACACTTAATTAATTATTTTATAAATATTTATTTACATTTAATATTATATAATAATATCAAATTCTCACTTATTAGAAGGAAAATGTTCTTCAATATTTCATTGTTGTGGTTACTATTCCATTTTTCAGTTTACTATTCATATGTATCACAATACTATTCTAAAGGTCAAGTTAGTATTTCATCAGCATAGGATCGATAAATTTTAAAAATGCTTCTTATATCATCGTTCCATTATTTATAAATCTTTTCTTATGTTCTATTTTGTGGTTATACCATTTTAAATAATTATAAAAATGTAATCTATATAGATAAAACATTGGGTCATTATATTCTCTCCAAAGTGATATACATAGAGATGCTTCACACAAGTGATAGAGAATAATGGATATCTTATCAAGTAAGGGTGAGAAAAATGGATTCTCCTATGTGAGGGAGACTAAGCTTATATCCAATATAAGTTTGAAAAAGGGGTCCTATTCCTAGTAAGGTAAATAATAGTTGTTTTACCCAAGTGAATAAATTAAATGTGGTGTGTCTTAGTGCGGGATATAAATACATCCTCTCCATTTTATGGTTGAGAAAAGGGGATTCTCTTATGTGAAGGTGATAAAGGTGGTTCTCCATAGTGATAGAGAATATTTGTGCCTCACAGTTTTATGGGTGAGGTAATGGGTTTTAAAAAGTCATGGTTGATCATCAGGGTTTACCATAAGGATACATGGGAGAAAAGGAACCCCAATTTTAATAGTGAAAATTGATACATTGGGGGATAAAACGTTATTATGAATTCAATATAGTGGTTGGGTATCTCTATGGATTCATTTGGATGAATTTGTGTCATTTTTATTGATGGAAAAGGGTACATCACCATAGTATTGATGAACTATGGAGGAGGTGGTTTATCACATACGTTCTTAGTATTTCAAACCATCGAGATACATGAATATCATTTTTTGGTTTCATTTCCCTTTTTTTAGGGTTAAACTAGATTTGTTAAGGGTTTATAAGAAATGGGGTTTGTGACTTGGAACAAATCGAATTATATCATATATTTTTTTCATAAACAATGGGTCATATAATGAGAAAAAGTGTTCTCTTGATTTTAAAATAAGGAAAAATTGGTGAAATTATTATAGCATGCTAGGAAATAGTACATAGATAACTTGAAAACATGTCTTAAATATTAATGTTATTTTTATGGGTTATCATGGTTGCACAAGGTATGAAAATTAATTCCTTTATAAGGAACATAATAATATTTTTTCCAATCAATTCTTTCATCTATTGAAGACATTATTTCTTTGTCACTACATTGTTCATTTTCCAAAATCATACTTCCATCAAATTACCACATTAGGATTGAATGAAATTTGAGTGATGACGATTTAATGATTTGAATAATGAGTTAATGAAACAAAAAAAAATTCTCAAAGGGGGAACATTTGTTACTTGATGTTGAATGTTTTCCTCTACTGACAATTTCTAACCAAGGAAATTTTTTTCATGAACATTCAATGGACATATGATTTTCAAATAGCTTTTTTGTTATAGTTTATTGGGTTTTTCTTATAAATAGTTTGTGGGATCCCCATACATATGTTTTCTTAAAGTAAGTGAGAAGAAACAGACCATTGTGCACCCCATTTCATCATGCATCCATGAGGTATGTGTGCCTTCGTTAAACTCACCCTTCTCTTCATGCAGTTAGGTTAAGGCATTGAGTCTCAGTAGACCTATCACATGGTAAATTTAAATAAGATATGTTTAGGTGATATTTTTCCTCCATTTTATATAGATAGTAAATCTGGGATATTGAAATGCGGAAATCCCCTCGGGGATATACTATTGTGAAGCACATGGTGAATTTTTTTTTCTTATCCATGTTTTTAGATATTGTAATTTTCACGGAATTTATTTCCTATTTTTCTTAATATTGTATTTCTATTGAATTTATCATGAATTTTTCTTTTCTTATTGTAGAGAAAATAAAAATCATTGATCCAACTACAATTACATCTTTATAAACTGATGGTGTCGCTATTATTTGGGATATGATTAATATCACAAAATAAGGACAATTTCATTAAATAGATAGATACAAGAAATTTCTTTCAAGAATTTTATAGAATCATAATTGGGAATACTCATTGTACGACCTCTAAATAATATATTGGAATGGTATTTAATCATTCTGAAACCAACTCTGTATAGGTTTCTATCCATGTTCATAGAGAATGCCAATATGACCAGAGCCAATATTTCAACCAATGGTGTATATATAAATATGTAGATATAATATAGTGTATATAATGAATCACACAAAATTGGAAGGATATATGAAACTTCACTTATCTAATCCCAAAAAAACTTTTTCCAATTCTAGTTTTTATCACTCAAAAATTGACCAATTAATTCAATATGATGAGGAATATGATCTACGTGTAGAAGTGGTTAGTACAACTAAATATATGTGTACATATTAGTTTTTAATGATGTATTCCAAATTTAAGGATATACTCATAGAGGAAATTAGTTTTGATTCTATCATTATTTTACATGACATTGTGGAAAATAACTCTAATTACATTATCGAGTCTCTCAACTGATGAGACCACAACCAATACCTTATACCAAATGGATGATGATGTATGAGTAATATATGGGATTTTTAATGATTCTAAAGGTCTCATATACATTCATATATACATAAGGAATCCATTCACCAAAAGGTAGTATGTGTGGATTATTATTGAATTCCCCAACTAAGTCATGAAATGTTGAAATAGACTTCAATGATCAAGGGGAAAGACCCCATTCTATGAGAGGATATTCACATTGTCTTAGAAAAAATTCCTTCCTAAAGGTATAAGGTATATGAAAATTTTACAATAATAAAATGGGATTCATGTCAATGGAAAGAAAAATTGGCTTAATGAGTAATATTATCCAATACTGGAATATGATTTTTGTGAAGTGTGTGGTTACACTATTGATCCTAATATACCAAATCTATCTTGGTTGGGTGATTTATTATTAATGTGTTAAAGGAAATATCTTAATTTAGTTCATCACTCCCATAATGATGTTACAACAAATTATTTTCCATGTCACCCAAATTTGTTTCATAAGAACTTGTGGGATTTATGGAACCCATGATATAAAATATCCATCCAAAATTGTTGCTTGTTTACAACATAATAACCCCTTTCAAAATTTTAAAGAAATTATAGTGGTTTGTGTTGATTGGTGGTATTACATTTTATTGCATGAATTATCTACAATGAATTCAGTATTCCTAAGTACTAATTTCATCCATTTATACATGTTTTAATTTTCACCATGCATACATACCTAATGTACAAAGAAGAATTAAGTGTTTTTAATTTTTCTTCCTACCTAAACTTCTTATTATGTGGTAATACCCCCAAAAAAATGATCGACAATAATCATTTAAAATATGATAAATAGTCATAGATGATTGATCTAATATACGAATTCAGGGATGAAAATATTTATGGTTAAAATATATTAGAGGATTTTCTGCCTCACTAGTTTTCATGAGAGTATAAGTTTATGATATTTCCAACCTTTCCATTTATTAAATATTTTTAGAAAAACAAACATATAAAATTTTATACGAAATGATGGATGATGATTGCCATAGAAATCTCCTAGTTGGTGACTATGATTCCCCCATTGATTGTTTTCATTTGCATAATGTTGGGTTTTTCAAACTCTTGGGTGTTCTTATACCATTGAGTATACTTTTTAATAATTTTCCTTGGGTAGCTAATGTAGTAAATCTAGAATAGGGTAACTAAACTACCATTGTATCTCACCTGGTTCATAAAAGTGATAATCAAATTGATTCACCATAAAATCCCAAACTATATCGTCAACATCACTTAGAGTGGAGAATCCACTAGGGCATGTGGTTTTAATAAGATGGTTTGTTCACCACCATCAAGAAGAGAACAAAATATAGTTACAAAACCATTTCTTGAAGTAGAATATAGAAAAAAATAAAATAAATAGAAAGAATGTGAGTCTTATTATCGACTATGTGAGGAGCATATAGAGTATATATAACATGAGGTTATCCAATATTAGTATAATGGTTTCACAACCACTGACATTAAATATTTTTGCGTGGTCCATCAAGAGGAAAACACTATTCATTATTTGGGAACATAATGTGCATCACGATTTCAATTACTAAATAAAAACAACATCATTGGATTATAACCTTTGAGAGTTGGAGATGATTCATTCTTATATTGAACAACATATACTCACTATTAAAATTTTTAAGGGAAGTGATGGAATTGGGGACCACTGATAATGTTGTTGAATGATCTACTTGCTTGTGTGATGATTTTATAAATCTAGAGGATGTACATATTTCTACTAAATATCACTTGTGGATAGTAATCCATCTCTAACAGAAATGAAATATTATTATTTAGATCATGTGGATGGATTCCAATCTAAATAAAGTTTTTAATTTATAATGTGATTGGTAGTCCAATATGTAAGTAGAGAGAGACATCTAAGAAAGAATGGGAATTATCCTTAGGTTACTCACTACAGAAATACATGGAATAAAGATTCATTTCTCAATTTTATTCCCTAATTAAAATTTTTTTGAATCACAAACTAACATATCATCAAATTAAACTATATATCATAGGTAGAAATTTTAAATAGACAATCTTATCTCCTTCCATGGTTATATTTTTTAAAACATCCATGATTTGTTAGGAATATACATTTGTATATATGGTTTTTAGAAACATGGGATTATAATCCATATATTTTCCTCTATTTTATTTATAAAATGATCTATATAATTTCTTTTTAGAACTAATATGATATTCTTAGCTGATCATCGGACATATTCCAAACAATATTTCATCCACATCATGAAAAACATTATATGATGATACCCTAACTTCTCCTATCGATAGAGGGGGGAGGGGAATGTGTATGTATGGAAATAAAACTAAACTTGTTTTTATACAATAAAATATGATTTTAATCTTATAATTCTATAAAATCAGTTTCACAACTCTTCTCAAGGATGAGTTGATGTTGGATGATCTTTTTTTCAAAATAATATCACCTTTACCTCTCAGGATGAACCCTAATTATTAATGGACGGATTAGAAAAAATAGGTTTATTTTCATTATAGGAATAAAACTAAATATGATTTACAAAAATTAATATTCTATGTCACACATAACAATTAACATCCCAGACATTGAAAGCATAAAATATTCCAAACATTCCAGTGGCATGATATGAATGTCCATCTGGTGACACACCATGTCTAGACATTTCATCCTCGCCTAGAGAAGAGGTATTTTTTATAAGGCCCCATCCTTAAACCTTACTTAATATTGAGTTATTACAAGATTACACATTGAGGATCATTTCAGGTTTAGAGTTGTAGAGAATTAGATCATAAAACTTTCATTACATTCCCCATTTAAACAAAGTGGTTACATAAAATAAAGTAGTCATTTTTCTCATAAACGGGAACATATTTAAAATAAAACATGGATTCTTTCGTGACATTTCTTTGACACTATCATCATATCATGTACCATTCCCTTGACCTGTGAAAAAAATTTCAGAAACTTGGGATGAGCATAAAAACCTCAGTAAGGGTTATAAAAATATGGAAAGGAAACATGAGTTCATATATACATAAGAATGAAATCATACTTTACCCCTAAAACATAAGAACTTTACCATACCTCATCAAATCATGAATAAATAATAGAAATCATAAGACATAAAGGTAAATTGAGGCATTCATAACATTCTTACATAGTGATTAACCCTCTTGGTTACGTTTGGAATACCCATCACAGTATATTCCATAAATCTCTTTGGAGAAACCTTAACGTTTAACCCCATTGTGTTACCCAATTCATTGGAGAGATATATCGGGCTCACCCGCCCTTAGTTTATCACAAAACCACCCGTCTTCATAACAATGCCCAAGAACCATAACATAATCGTATCACGTAAAACATTCATAAAGGAAACATAAAATTTCCACATTTCAATCACAAGATATAAATACAACACATTGATATAAAAACATTATGAAAACCATTTTCAATACCAAAATAAAAGAAAATTAAAACACGGTATTTATTTTTCATTCAAAAAATGTTATGCCTTGTAGAGGAAGCTGAAACTGAAATAATGGTCACAGAGGCGGAGAAGTCGTTTTCGCCGCATACGTACGACAAAAAAACATTCCTTTTTTCATTTAGTAAATGCTTCGTATAAAAAATTATTCCTTTTGAATAAGCGTAAAAGTCAAAGGGGTTTATGCACCGTATAAAAGAAAGTTGTGTATAAAACAAAATATGCCTCAATGAATGGAGATTGAGACGAAGTCCCATACAATGCTCATTTTTTAAAATAAAATAGATCTATTATGTTTATTCACTATAAGTACAAATAAATAAAGTACAAATACAAGATATGACATAATAATATCATGACATAATTAGAAAATAGGAGATTTACCCAAAGAATGAAAATTGGGTTAAGAAGTTCCCTTACCTCGTGTCCGACTTGACTTGATCATTCATTAACCTCTGGAATAATAAACTTGAGTTAATTTATACATGCTTTAGAACCTTTTTCAAGTTCATTATTCCTTTTATATAACTTATTACACTGTCACTAACACTATGTAATTATTTAAGTTAATAACGGTCGTTTTGTCGATCATTGGTACTTGAGTCAAAAATAAACTCCTTATAATTACAAGTTGTTCATTGGGTAAAATATCCATTATATACAGAATTATATTCATGATGTAGATATCATATATATAATATATATCCAGTGTATAAATTCATTTATAATATTACATAACATTTAGAGGTAAAAAATGAAATGCACCGTTCATGGAGACGGTAAGGCGTACGTACGCACGAACGCTACTGTCATTTATATCTCATACTTTAATGGAAAGATATAATAATTATATAAATGTATATTATAATTCAAGTATAATATAATATATAATATCATTAAATCTTTCCTTTATACGTACCACATATGGTATTAACTAATCAAATCACTTTGAGAGGGCGGTAGTCCGCACTTCCTAAAATGAAGATATCTCGTTTACCCATAATGGAAACCATAAAGGTATGCCATAAATGAAAAATACAGAAGCATAAGTAAAACATAAACATATCATATATCATATATAAATATAGTGACATTTTACTGGCCACCTTTGAAGGTTTTATATGAGTGTTGAACAATCATCGTTTCGTGAGGCAGAAATTCACCATCCACAGAAACAGTATGCTCTTTAACAATTAGAAGAAGGTGTGTGTAAGTGTATCTCGAATCATTCTTATAACAACATCATAGTATATTTAAGATACTGGTATTTTTACAAATGAAAAGAATAAAAAGAGTCCATGGGGTTGGAGAATCAAAATAAAACATAAGAACATAATAGAAAACACTACCTCTAAAACGGGTAACTCTTTTTGATTTGAGCACAAAGGCTTCCAAGGGAAGACTTCTGCCCAATGTGAGGCTTCTAAGAGTAAGAGAGGGATTTGGAGAGACGAAATGGGTAGGGTTTGTCCGAGAAAATGGATTTAGAGGTATGGGTAAGGTGGTAGTGGTGGGGGACTTTTATAAGAGGAGAGGAGCGACACTCTTGGAATGTTATAAAAGGTTACTTTATTATAAAATTCTTTTCGGATTTAAAAGGTCCCAAAATTATATATTTCAAGGATAAGGTGATAAGAGTTCGAAATACACCCATACAATTGGTTTTTTACATGTTTAGGTCTTATTTTTTACATTATCTTTTCATTTTATTTAAATCGTTAAATAATGAGGTAATCGCTGCATCATCATGGTGTCAAAAATAATTTAATTTATTTAATATCTAAATTTTTAAAAAAAACCGCATGATTGAGGAAATTCTTTTATCTTTCTAATTAATATTTATAGTCAAAAATATGACTTGTTTAACCCCATTTAAAATTTTTTTAGTAAAAAAACTCATGTTTGTGACATTATCATTTTAACTTTAAATAAAAAGTTATTAATGTCATTTTCCTACCATGGTGGATCCATGGGGTCCCCACGTCGACTCATAGATTGTCTCGGTCGGCAATGACACATCCAATAAGGGTAGGACATGTGTCTAGGTCATTCCATATTATTAAAACATTATATTTATCTTAAACTACACTAATTACCTCTAATTGTGATTAAAACTTAAAAGTTACTATTCACCAAAAAATTATTTTAATCCCATTGAACCATATTTTACTTCTTAATTACAACCATGTATGTCAGATTTTTTAAATTCAAAACACAGAGGTGGAAAAATTTCATTTAAACAAAAAATCAGTTTTTTTAAGTACTACTTAGTGGTTTCACTATTCAAAAAAAATTGAAGCTTTTCAGAAAAATACCAAAACTTTACCCTAATCTATATTTGATATTCCGAATTCAAAAATTATTTCTATTTTAAAAAATTCAAAAAATATAAGTTACATTAATTAGTTTAATAATTAATTCCTGCTGTCAAAAAAATAGCGTGTTTTTATGAAACAATATGTATCAAAAGATTACACTAGTTTAAGTCCAATTTCAAGGTGAAATTAATTCCAAAAGCCCCTATTGGATTAAATGGTAAAAATATATTCTAATTTCACTTTAAAAACAATTCAAAAGATAATATAATCATATAAATAAATTAGATTAAAAAGAGTTTTTGAATTAAAATACAACATTTTTCACTATTCATTAAAAAAATTGAACTTTATCGGAAAAATTCCAAAAATTTACACAAAGTAAATTTTGATGTCCCGATTCTAAAGAAGAATTTTATTTGGTCCAATAGAATATATAAGAGTGACCAAAACTATATTTAAATAGGGTTCGCCATCAAAAGACGATAGTTTGACCTTTTAGTGAATATTAGAGTATCTATGCCTAAAATTGAATTCTTTTTGTATTTTAGCCTTTATCTGTTATTGGATAATTGTAAAAAAATTAAAAAAACATATATAATCATATTTTAGTTATTTCTATTAATTCCTGCCAATTCAACGGCTACGTGTTAACTACCATTTAAAATAACATTGTTTTATTTCTATTGTGCAACGTAAGATTTCAAAGAAACTATTTTTTGCGTATCGGGTTCGCTATCGAACATAGAAACCCCATTAAATTAAAATTAATACTTAATTTGTAAATATTAATAAATATGAAGATGCTTTATTATTTATTTACCTGGAATGTTACATCCTTCCCCCCTTTTGGGAATTGTGTCCTCACAATTTTATTCACTTATCAAAATAAGTGGGGGTATTTATACCTCATAGCATTTTTAGATTCCCATGTTGCCTCTTCAACCATATGGTTTTTCCACAAAACCTTTACCTAGTGAAATACCTTATTTCGCAACACATGCTCCATTCAGTCAAGAATCTGGACTGGTTGTTCATCATAAGAGAGATTCTCTTCCAACTAAACATCATCTCGGCTCAAAACATGAGATGGATCTGGAATATACATTCTCAACATAGAAACATGAAAAACATTGTGTACCTGTGATAAACTCAGAGGTAAAGCCACTCGGTAAGCAACTGATCCAACTTTTTCCAAAATTTCATATGGTCCAATGAACCATGGACTCAGCTTTCCTTTCTTACCAAATCGCATCACACTTTTCCATGGTGAAACATTGAGAAAAACATGATCAACTACCTCGAAAGATAGATCCTTCCTCCGGTTATCCGCATAACTCTTCTGCCTGCTCTGTGTTGTTCTCATGTGTTTCTGAATCAATTGAACATTTTCTGCCATCTCCTCCACCAATTCTTATCCCATCATCTTCCATTCACCCACTTCATCCCAAAAAGCTGGAGTTCGACACCATTTACCATATAATGCCTCAAATGGAGCCATCTTTATACTGGAATGAAAACTGTTATTATAAGAAAACTCAACCAAAGAAAAGATGTTGGTCCCAACATCACTGATAATCCATCGAAGAAGCACGTAGCATATCCTACAAATTTTGAATCATTTGTTCTGACTATCCATCTGATTGAGGATGAAAAGTTGTACTAAAATTTAATTCACTACTCAATGACTTCTAAAGGCCCTTCCAAATGTTAGAAGTAACCTGGGATCACGATCATATACAATGGAGTGAGGAACTCCATGTAACCTGACTATCTCTTTAAGATATAGATTGGAAAGTTGATCTAGGGAAAAAGTATCTCGTATAGTAAGGAAATGAGCAGATTTAGTCAAGCGATCAACAATAACCCAGATTGCATTATTACCTCGAGGTGTCTTCGGCAATCCCACAACGAAGTCCATGGATATATTTTCCCATTTCCACTATGGTACTGGTAAAGGCTGAAGCATCCCTTTCGGTAACTGCCGCTCTGCTTTAACCTATTGACATGTCAAACACTTCACAGTAAAATCATCAATATCCATTTTCATTCTGTCCCACCAGTAATACTCCCGAAGATCTCTATACATCTTAGTACTGCCTAGAAGAACTGAAAAAGGAGAACTATGAGCTTCACATAACAACTCTCTCTTCAACTGTGAATCACAAGGCACACACAATCACTTCCCAAATCTCAAAATAGAATAATTATCAATGTTGAATTCAGGAAACTTACCCTTCTGAACCAGCACTACCTTTTTCTGCATCTCACTGTCTGGTTTCTGTGCTTGATTCATTCTATCTGATAGAGATGATTTCACTGATGCCTAAAACAAAACAAATGGACATCCTGCACCAACAAATTCTATGACAAATTTCATTAAATCCTTAACCAAAGGATCACGTTCTAAACACAACATCGTTAATGAAGCATTACTTTTTAGACTCAAAGCATCAACCACTTTATTTCCTTTTCCCAGATGGTAATGAATTGTACAATCATAATCCTTCATTAATTCTAGTCATCTCCTCTATCTCATGTTCAATTCATTCTGAGTTAATATATACTTTAAAATTTTTTGATCGGTATATATTTCACACTTTACTCCATACAAATGATGCCTCCAAATATTTAATGTGAAAACAGCAACAGTTAATTCCAAATCATGTGTCAGGTAATTTACCTCATGACATTTCAAATGATGTGAAGCATAACCAATTACCTAATCATTCTTCATTAGGATGCAACCAAGTCCTTTCATTGAGGCATAACGGTAGATAACAAACTCACCATTCCTGGAAGGTAGTTCCAAAACAAGAGCATTCACCATTCTTATTTTCAGTTCCTATAAACAATCATCACATTATTTTGTCCAAATAAACATAACACCCTTCCGAGTTAGCTTAGTCATTGGACTAGATAACCATGAAAAATTTCTTACAAACCTTTGGTAATAGCCTGCCAAACCATGGAAGCTACTAATCTCAGTAACATTTGTGGGTCTTGTCAATTTTTCCAAAACCATTGTTTTTTCACAGGATCCAAAGTTATCCCATATTTAGAAACAATATGACCAAGGAAAGAAATTTGTTGCAACCAAAACTCACACTTGCTAAATTTCCCATACAATTTATTTTCTTTTATGGTTTTCAGTATAACCCTTAAATGTCTTTCATGCTCCTCTGTACTTTTACAAAACACCAAAATATCATCAATGAAAACAACCAACATTTTTCACCTGAGTCAACTGATCCATCACTGCAACAAACTGTTTAGTTCCAATTCTGACCATCTCAGGTTGCTGATTTGGAAGGTTGTTTCCTTTTGTATGTCTTCCTAGCACTGCTTCCTTGTTTCCTCTATGGAAAACCATTCTGAAAAAACATGTCTTAGATGATGCAACATGGTAATCTTCAAATGCTATATATTTTCAATTTGAAAAAAAAAATACTTTTGGATAATCATTTAATAGAATTCTAACTCCTAATGTTATATAAACTGACCTCTGATACCAACTATAAGGCCCCACCCTTAAACTAAACTTAATCTTGAGGTATTACAAGATTACACATTGAGGATTTTTTCAGGTTTAGAGTTTTAGAGAATTAGATCATAAAACATGCATTACATTCCACATTTAAACAAAGTTATTATATAAAAGATAGTATTAATTTTTCCCATCAATGGAAACATATTTAAAATAAAAAATGGATTCATTATTGACACTTCTTTGACATAATCATCATATCATGTACCATTCCCTTGACCTGTGAAAAACATTTCAAAAACGTCGGATGAGCATAAAATGCTCAGTAAGGGTTATAAAAATATGGAAAGGAAAAATGAGTTCATATATACATAAGAATGAAATAATAAATTACCCATAAATCATAATCACTTTAACATACCTCATCAAATCGTGAATAAATCATAGAAATCATAAGACATAAAGGTAACTTGAGGCATTCATAACATTATTACGTAGGGAGTGACCCTCTTGGTTACGTTTGGAATACCCATCACAGTATATTCCCTAAATCTCTTAGGAGAAACTGTAACTTTTAACCCCTTCGCATTACCCAATTCATTGGAGAGATATATCGGGCTCACCCTCCCTTAGTTCATCACGGAACCACCCATCTTCATAACAACTCCCAAGAACCATATCATAATCGTATCACGTAAAACATGCATAAATGAAACATAACATTTCCATATTTCAATCACAAGATATCAATACCACACATTGAAATAAAAAAATTATAAAAACCATTTTCAATACCAAAATAAAAGAAAAGTAAAATAGGGTATTTATTTTTCATTCAAAAAAAGTTATGGCTTGTAGAGGAAGCCGAAACTCAAATAATGGTCATGGTGGTGGAGAAGTCGTTGTCATCGCATAAGTATGACAAAAAAACATTCCTTTTGTCATTTAGTAAACTCTTCGTATAAAAAAATATTCCTTTTGAATAAGCGTAAAATTAAAAGGGGTTTATGCACCGTATAAAAGAAAGTTGTGTATAAAACAAAATATGCCTCAATGAATGGAGATTGAGACGAAGTCCCATAAAAAGCACATTTTTTTAAATAAAATACATCTATAATCTATATTCACTATAAGTACACATAAAGAAGGTACAAATACAAGATTGGAAATAATAATATCATGACAAAATTTGAAAGTAGGAGATTAACCCAAAGAACGAAAAATAGGTTAAGAAGTTCCCTTACCTCATGTCTGACTTGACTCGATCATTCTTTAACCTCCTGAAAAATAAACATGAGTTAATTTATACATTCTTGAGAACCTTTTTCAATTTCATTATTCCTTTTATATCACTTATTACCATGTCATGAACACTATTTAATTATTTATGTTAATAACGGTCATTTTGTCAATCATTGGTACTTGAGTCAAAAATAAACTGCTTATATTTACAAGTTGTTCATGTGGTAAAATAACCATTATATCCATAATTATATTCATGATGTATATATCATATATATCATATATATCCAGTATATACATGCATTTATAATATGACATAACATTTAGATGTAAGAAATAAAATGCACCATCCATGGAGATGGTAAGCCGTACGTACACATGAACACTACTTTCATTTCTATCTCATACTTTAATGGAAATAAATAATAATTATATAAAGTTATATTATAATTCCAGTATAATATCATATATAATATCATTAAATCTATCCTTTATATGTACCAAATATTGTATTAACGAATCAAATCACTTTGAGGGGGCGGTAGTCCACACTTCCTAAAATGAAGATATCGCGTTTACCCATAATGGAAATCATAAAGGTATGACAGAAATGAAAAATAAAGAAGCTTAAGTAAAACATAAACATATCATATATCATATATAAATATAGTGACATTTTACTGGCCACCTTTGAAGGTGTTATATGAGTGTTGAACAATCATCGTTTCGTGAGGCAGAAATTCGTCATCCACAGAAACAGTATGCTCTTTAACCATTAGATGAAGGTGTGTGTAAGTGTATCTAGAATACTTCTTATAAAAACATCCTAGTATATTGAATATACTGGTGTTATTACAAAATCAACAAATAAAATGAGTCTAGGTGGTTGGAGAAGCAAAATAAAACAGAAGAACACAGGAGAAAACACTACCTTTAAAACGGGTAACTCTTTCTTATTTGAGCTCAAAGGCTTCCTTGGGAAGACTTATGCCCAAAGGAATGATTCTAGGAGTAATAGAGGCATGTGTAGAGATGAAATTGGCAGGGTTTGGCTGAGCCAAAGGCTTTAGAGGTGTGGGTAAGGTGGTACAGGTGGGGCCTTTTATAAGAGGAGAGGAGGGGCACTCTTGGAAAGTTATAGAATCTTACTTTATTATAAAATGATTTTCGGATTTAAAAGGCCCAAAAATTATATATTTCAAGGATAAGGTGATAATATTTATAAATACACCCATAAAATAGGTTTTTGACATGTTTAGGTCTTAGATTTTACATTATCTTTTCATTTTATTTAAATCGTTAAATAATGTGGTAATCGCTGCATCATCATAGTGTCATAAATAATGTAATTTATTTATTGTATAAAATAATTAAAAAATATATCATGATGTAGGAAATACTTTTATCTTTCTAATGAATATTTATAGTCAAAAATATGACTCGTATAACCACATTTAAATATTGTTTTTGTAAAACAACTCATGTTTGTGACATTTTCATTTTAACTATAAATAAAAAGTTATTAATGTCATTTTCCAACCAAATTGGCTCCATGGGGTCCCCAAGTCGACCCATGGATTTACGGGTCGTCCATGACACATCCAATAAGGTTAGGACATGTGTCTAAGTCATTTTATATTATTAAAACATTATTTTTACCTTAAACTACACTAATTACCTCTAATTGTGATTAAAACTTAAAAGTTACTATTCACCAAAATATTATTTTAATCCCATTGAATCTCATTTTACTTCTTAATGACAACCATTTATGTCGGATTTTTGAAATTCAAAACACAGAGGTGGTAAAATTTCATTTAAATGAAAAATCAGTTTTTTTATGTACCACTTAGTGGTTTCACTATTCATCAAAAATTGATGCTTTTCAGAAAAATACAAAAACATCACCATAAGATATATTTGGTAGTCTGAATTCAAAAATGATGTCTATTTTACAAAAATAAAAACATATAAGTTACATAAATTAATTTAATAATTAATTCCCGCGGTCAAAACAAATAGCGTGTTTTTATGAAACAATATGTATCAAAAGATTGACACTAGTTTAAGTCCAGTTTCAAGGTGAAATTAATTCCAACGGTCACTATTGGATTAAATGGTAAAAATATATTCTAATTTCACATTAAAACCAATTAAGAAGATAATCTAATCATATAAATAAATTATATTAAAAAGAGGTTTTGAATTAAAATTCAACATTTTTCACTATTCATTAAAAAATGAACTTTATCGGAAAAATACCAATAATTTACACAAAGTAAATTTTGATGTCCCGATTCTAAAGAAGAATTTTATTTGGTCCAATATAATGTATATGAGTGACCAAAACTATATTTAAATAGGGTTCTCCATCAAAAGGCGATAGTTCGACCTTTTAGTGAATATTAGAGTATCTATGCCTAAAATTGAATTCTTTTCATATTTGAAGCCTTTATCTATTATTGGATAAATGTGAAAATATTTAAAAAAACATATATAATCATATTTTAGTTATTTCTATTCATTCCCTCCAATAAAACGGCTACGTTTTAACTACCATTTAAAATAATATTGTTTTATTTCTAGTGTGGAATGTTAGATTTCAAAGAAACTCTTTGTTGCGTATCCGGTACGCTATCGAACATAGTAACCCCTTTAAAGTAAAATTAATATTTAATTCGTAAATATTAATAAATATGAAAATGATTTATTATTAATTTACATGGGATGTTACATCCTTCCTCTTTTTGGGAATTGCGTCCTCGCAATTTTATTCACTTATCAAAATAAATGGGGGTATTTATCCCTCATAGCATTTTCAGATTCCCATGTTGCCTCTTCAACCATATGGTTTTTCCACAAAACCTTTACCTGGTGAATTACCTTATTTTGTAACACTTGCTCCCTTCGGTCAAGAATCTGGACTGGTTGTTCTTCATAAGAGAGATTCTCTTCCAACTAAACTACCTCTGGACTCAAAACATGAGATGGATCTGGAATATACTTTCTCAACATCGAAACAAGAAAAACATTGTGTACTCAGATAAACTCGGAGGTAATGCCACTCGGTAATCAACTGATCCAACTTTTTCCAGAATTTCATAGGGACCAATGAAACTCGGACTCAGCTTTCCTTTCTTACCAAATCGCATCACACTTTTCCATGGTGAAACATTGAGAAAAACATGATCAACTACCTCGAAAGATAGATCCTTATTCTGGTTATCCACATAAATCTTCTTCCTGCTCTGTGCTGTTGTCATGTGTTTCTGAATCAACTAAACTTTTTCTGCCATATCTTCTACCAATTCTGGTCCCATCAGCTTCTTTTCACCCACTTCATCCCAAAAAGCTGGAGTTCGACACAGTTTACCATATAATGCCTCAAATGGA
Source organism: Viscum album (assembly GCA_963277665.1). Lineage (NCBI taxonomy): Eukaryota > Viridiplantae > Streptophyta > Magnoliopsida > Santalales > Viscaceae > Viscum > Viscum album. The sequence goes on from OY728119.1 coordinate 1,922,258,279, forward strand.
TCTATCTGTATACTGGAATGAAAACTGTTATTATAAGAAAACTCAACCAAAGAAAGATGTTGGTCCCAACATCTCGGATAATCCATCGAATAAGAACGTATCATATCTTCCAATGTCTGAATCATTCGTTCTGACTTCCCATCTAATTGAGGATGAAAAGTTGTACTAAATTTTAATTCAGTACCCAATGACTTCTGAAGGCCCTTCCAAATGTTAGAAGTAAACCTGGGATCACGATCAGATACAATGGAGAGAGGAACTCCATGTAACATGACTATATCTTTAAGATACAAACGGGAAAGTTGATCTAGGGAAAAAGTATCTACTATAGCATGGAAATGAGCAGATTTAGTCAAGTGATCAACAATAACCCAGATTTCATTATTACCTCTACGTGTCTTCGGAAATCCCACAACGAAGTCCATGGATATATTTTCCCATTTCCAGTCTGGCACTAGTAAAGGCTGAAGCATCCCTTTCGGTAACTACAAATCTGCATTAACCTATTGATATGTCAAACACTTCACAGTAAAATCAACAATATCCCTTTCAATTCCGTCCCTCTAGTAATACTCCCGAACATCTCTATACATCTTTGTACTACCTGGATGAACTGAAAACGGAGAACTATGAGCTTCACATAACAACTCTCTCTTCAACTGTGAATCACAAGGCACACACAATCTCTTCCCAAATCTCAAAACAGAAACATTATCAATGTTGAATTTAGGCAACTTACCCTTCTGAACCAGCTCTACCTTTTTCTGCAACTCACTGTCTTGCTTATGTTCTTGATTGATTCTGTCAGATATAGAATATTTCACTGATTCCTGAAACAAAACAATAAGACATCCTGCACCAACAACTTCTATGACAAAGTTCATCAAATCCTTAACCAAAGGATCACGTTCCAAAAATATATATTTCAAGGATAAGGTGATTAGAGTTCTAAATCCACCCATCCAATAGGTTTTTGACAAGTGTAGGTCTTATATTTTACATTATCTTTTCATTTTATTTAAATCGTAAAATAATGAGGTAATCGCTGAATCATCATGGTGTCAAAAATAATTTAATTTATTTATTGTCTAAAAATTATAAAAAAAATATCATGATGTAGGAAATATTTTTAGCTTTCTAATGAATATTTATAGTCAAAATTATGACTTGTATAACCCCATTTAAAAATTGTTTTAGTAAAACAACTCATGTTTCTGACATTTTCATTTTAACTTTAAATAAAAATTTATTAATTTCATTTTCCTAAAAAGGTGGATCCATGGGGTCCCCAAGTCGACCCATGGATTTTATGGGATGGCCATGACACATACAATAAGGTTAGGACATGTTTCTAGGTCATTTCATATTATTAAAACATTATTTTTACCTTAAACTACACTAATTACCTCTAATTGCGATTAAAACTTAAAAGTTACTATTCACAAAAAAAAATATTTCAATCCCATTGATCCACATTTTACTTCTTAATGAAAACCATGTATGTCGGATTTTTGAAATTCAAAACACAGAGGTGGTAAAATTTCATTTAAATGAAAAATCAGTTTTTTTAAGTACCACTTAGTGGTTTCACTATTCATCAAAAATTGAAGCTTTTCAGAAAAATACAAAAACATTACCCTAAGCTATCTTTGATATTACGAATTCAAAAAGGATTTCTATATAAAAAAATTCAAAACATATAATTTACGTTAATTAATTTAATAATTAATTCCCGTTGTCAAAACAAATAGCGCGTTTTTATGAAACAATATGTATCAATAGATTGACACTAGTTTAATTCCAATTTCTAGGTGAAATTAATTCCAACGACCACTATTGGATTAAATGGTAAAAATACATTCAAATTTAACTTTAAAACCAATTAAAAATATAATCTAATCATATAAATAAATTATATTAAAAAGAGTTTTTGAATTAAAATACAACATTTTCACTATTCATTAAAAAATGAACTTTATCGGAAAAATACCAAAAAAGTACACAAAGTATATTTTGATGTCCTGATTCTAAAGAAGAATTTTATTTGGTCCAATAGAATGTATAAGTGTGACCAAACCTATATTTAAAGTGGGTTCTCCATCAAAAGGCGATAGTTCGACCTTTTAGTGAATATTTGAGCATCTATGCCTAAAATTGAATTCTTTTCATTTTTTAAGCCGTTATATTTTATTGGATAAATGTAAAAACATTTAAAAAAACATATATATTCATATTTTAGTTATTTATATTCTTCCCTCCAATACAACGGCTACGTGTTAACTACCATTTAAAATAATATTGTTTTATTTCTAGTATGAAACATAAGATTTCAAAGAAACTCTTTGTTGTGTATCAGGTATGCTATTGAACATTGCAACCCCTTTAAAGTAAAATTAATACTTAATTTGTATATATTAATAAATATGAAAATTCTTTATTATTTATTTACCTGGGATGTTACATTTGTCATGGAGGAATTTCGAAATGTAATGTGGGATAAAATAATTCATATAAGATCTATAATTGGGCGCCATCAATGTTGGATATTTCTATCACTAATCGTAAAGAAACACCAATTTATATGAATTCCCATCATGTTCATCCAATTATACTAATACTGACAATAGAGGCCATCATATGATTATAAAGTGTTTTGTGTTAATGTCTCCTTCTCTTAACCATTATATTAATTTAATAAAATTTAATTTTTTATTATTGGTAGTCATCGACACATAGTGGAGTTTTCTAACAAAGAGTGTTCTCACATTCATGTGTCTACAATTGGAGAACACGTAGGTTGGGATTGTCCTAACACTAACATACATTAATTGATATTGCCTACATATTCCCCACAACAATAATTGATGTAAATTTATCATCCTAAACTATTAAAAAATGGCCTTACCCATTTACATATATTATTGATTTATTTTATGTATAATTACCATAAAATATAAACCATGGATCATAAAGTGTAATGTATTTGGGATGATTGGTATGTAAAACTAAAAACATGGTATTAAAATAAAAAACACTTTCTTAATCACTATAATGATCATTAAACAACCGTATAATATCCCATATCGTCATAGGATAACCTAGGTAACACTTGGACAAAAAGAGAGTGCTAAAAATACCACTACGGGAAAAAACATGGGAATAAATAATTTCACAAGAGATAGAATGAATAACATAGTAACATAGAAGGAAAGGAAGATGAAAAAAGGTGTGGAGTAATATTATATAGAAAATTGAATCTAATGAACATGTAAACATTTGAATGTTTCTAAAACATAAAACATGACATAAATATGAATCAATTCTAGATTCTGAGATGGTCTCATATGGTAGAAGAGTCCCGTAATGGATTAGGATCACTCTCTAACAGTATAAATTATTTTTCATGATACTAAACATTATCCAATGAATTAGAATTCTTTCTGGGCACATACATTGTAATATTTTCATTAATAAGTTTTCCACATAATGAATCAAATATAAGATATACACAAAAGGGTTACCCGTAGAATAAAATTTGAATGGTAATCAAGTTATAAGGAGTAAATAATGAGAGTATAATAATGGTTTCAATGAAATAATGGATTTAAATAATACATTTATATTCAAAGTGGAATATTGGAATATATCCTGAATAATTATATCCAATAGAATTTAAAACATGTAAAAATAGTGGATAAGAAAACTGTTAACTTATCGACATTAGAATGGTTTAAGGGAAATTAGTAAAGTCTATTTAATGAGGACCAAGGAATAATTGATTGTATAAAAAAATAAATTCTAAATGATTTTTTTCTTGATAAAAACATTTAATTTAGAAAAAATTTGGGGGATTAAATCTTTTTAGGGGGTGAACATGTCAATGAGAATGTAATTCATTGGTTCCATTTAATTGAGCTTTATAATCTAGAGGAATTGAGAATGAAACATTTTTTAACCTGAATTATCCTATATAATAAGGATGAATATATCTAGATAAATAAGTTTTGAATATATGTATATATATAATTTAGATTAATTAAATATGAATAATGAAGAAATATATTTATGGTAGTGTTCATTTCATGGTTTTGTTGTTGGTTACATTGAGAATAATTATGGGAGTGTTTTCTTAATAGAATGAAAATCTACTAAAAGCTAAAGAAATAGTAATATTATACATCAAAAAAATTAAATTGTGGGATATATTATTTTATTTTTTGATATGATTATGACTCATTTGATAAAATTTTGTTGACTAAATTTTTGTTTATTTTGGAGGTTTTTAAATCATCCGGAAATACATTATTTTGTTTTTTAATATTATTCATATGTATTATTTCAATAACATTGATAATGTTATAATATATATTTTTAAACCATGTCTAACCACTATAATTATTTTGTGACAATTCTTGAAGGTGATAATGGAAAATTAAAAGTTGTCATCCATGCAGTTCACAAATCGACATATCATGAAAAATGTTTTTATTTTGAAAAATCAGGAAAATAAGAGAATTGATTATTGATATTCCATGATAAAAATATAATTAATATATATATGAAATTAATGATATCATGATATTTTTCACAGGTTATTTGAGGATAAAGTTAAAGAAAGAAATAATTTATAAGAGAAAGAGAAGGATTTTTCCTATTGAATATCTTCTACTTGAGAACCTCTGATGGAAGTTAGGTTTGGTATTTTTTTTATACTATATGGTCTTGTAAATAGTGGAGCTTCATGGGATGATAATTTTGTAGAATTTATAAATTAATAAAATCATAGGAGGTTTGAGGATAAGGTGTGTTTAGGGGTGGTATTTATAGGGAGTGGGGAGGGTTTTTTTGAATATTTTATTCATTTTTTATTATTTTGGCTCAATAATATCAATAGTATTGTCTCACATAACTATAAATATGAAATAATTATATATAGTTTGAAAACATGAATTCTTATATCATCCATTCATTACACATTACTCAAAAATTCAAATATTTGTTAAATAATGTATATTATCGTAATACATTATTCAAAAAAATTCTACTATTTCAGAAAAACCCCAAAAACTACACCTAACTAGTTCTGATATGTATATTTCATAAATAAAACCCATTATATGAAAATATTTTTATAAATATGAGAACTATAATTTTTTTTAAATAATCAATTATTCAAAAAATATTGATTTTAATGTTATAATCGATTTAATTATGCATTGAAAAATTAATTAGAGTATCATAAAATTAAAATATAATTATAAAAAATATTAATTTAGGAATCTTTTTTATGAAAATAAGTTATCTTTTAAATAATTATATGAATTATAAAATTGTAATAAAATATTTATGTTTCAGAGGAATACCAGTAGTCAATTTATCATTTTTAAATCATTTATTTACATATTCAATGATTTATATATATATTATTATCATTTATAGGATACCTAAATATATTTATACATCAACAGGTGATGATACTATTCGAACATCTGTATTATTATTCCTAACAATCACATTACTATTCCAATGGTTAGGTTATTATTCCAAAAGTCAAATTTCTAAAACCCATATGGGTTTATTACTTCATATAAATACCACTTATTCCAATAATCAATCACATATATTTTCTCCCATGGATAATTATATTTTCATTTTCTAAATGAATATTTTATTATTACAATTATGTTTTATTCCTACAACTTTTTCACGAGGGTGGTCATTCTCATGGATTGAGAATATCCAGATTATTATATTATTATTAACTTATTTTCAATTTATTGTACCACAGTGATATTTTTATTTACTATTAGTTATTTACATACTAATGTATCATTCCTCATTTATGGGAAAAAATATTTTGTTTGTTTCTATAGCTTATGTCTTTGATTTATACTATGTGAAATATTTGCTAAAAGTGAATTACACTGATAATATTTGGGGCGATTACATACTCCCCACTTAGGAAATTTTAACCTCAAACATTCACTTATATAATAAGTTTAAAAGGTGGGGTTAATTATCCTTCATCGCATCCATTAATTACTATTCCACCTATTCATATATTTGGTTCCTCCATACTATAATGACTAGGTGAGTAGTCTTGTGGTGTAGAACTTTCTCTCTACTGTCCAAGATCATCACCTTCTAATGCTTAAAAGAGAGATCATTTTTCAATTATACCACATTTGAGTACACTATATGTGAGTGATATGGTATGTACTTCCTTTGGATTTATATTTTTAATACTTCAGGTACTTGAGATTTGGTATGTAGAAATTCTATTCAATATGCCACAGCTCTGATGCAACCAAGAATACCAAAGGAGATGACGTAAGCAGGACATATCTTTCCTTTCATCCCAAATCTAATAACCCTATTCCATGGAATTTTATGTATTTCAAACATATCACAATACCTAAGATTTATATCTCTTCAATGATTATATTCATATCTCTTCTGTCATATATTGTATTACCTGATGTTTTATATAATTGTTTTTTACTTTTCTACTATTTCTATAACTGTTTCAGGTCTCTGTACCTTACGTTCACCTTTCCCATCCCATCAGGTAGGTGTTCCACATTTTTTCTCATAAATGCATTGATATGGATCCCATTTTATTAGTTCGTGGAAAATATTACTTTAGGATAACTTGACCGAAGGGATATATTTGTCCAATCTTACTTTGAAGTCCATAGAAGATACCCTCAAAATGACTTCCATTGTCTAAAATGTTTTCTCAGATTGGACATCAATTTGTGTAAGACTATTATTATTAAGGATTAGATCAATATTTAGAGATTTTTGGATTATTTTCTTCAATTTTGATGTAAATATTGGATCAAAATCCAATATAATCATTAATGGAAATCCATACGGCCTCACTACTTCTCAAAGTTAAATCTATAAAATATGGTCGAGTAAGAAATTATTTTGAATTGAAATAAACTGATATGTCTTTATAAGGTTTTATATAAAAGAGAAGATTTATTTTTTTCCTCTGGTTGTATTGGATAGTTTGATCACAAATTTCACTGTAATTTTTTTCAAAATCCACCTTTTTTTGGTAATGGTTTCATCATCCTATTCTAAATTGGTCTTTGTTGCTTCACTTAATGAAATTCCTTGATCCTTGATGTGTATTCAATGATATCATGATATTTTTTTATGTTTCTTTTAATATAAAATTTTTTTCCCTTAATTATTATAAAATATTAATATTTTCCATAAGGTATTTCAATGTGAAAATGGTATTTTCCTTTTAAAATATTCCATAGAACTTTTAATGTAATTTTTCATCGATGATAGAATCTTTTAGTGTCTGTTATGTTTTATTGGGGATGTTATCTAGCTAGTCAATACACATTGATTCTTTTTTTTCTTATGATTATGATGATTTAATTATGAATCTATCATAGCCATTACATTCCCATGTGTTAAATATTTTATTTATAAATCCTCATGAAACATGTTTATTCTATGGGTAAGGCTATGATGAAATGATGAAATGTTAATATAACCACATAAAATTGTATGGTTTATGTAATAATTAATGTTTTATGATATTATAGAATTCAAAAAATATTATTTTTTTCTATTTGATGGGTGAGACAGAAATTATATACCCCTCAAATGAATATGATAAATACTGATATCTCATAGAGTAATAGGGAATGGAATAGGTTGTGAAACTATTTTAGCAAGAGAGCCTATCCACTTTGGAAAAATTATAAGTGAAACATAAATTGAGATATTATAGAATGAATAGTGACATCAATCCACTATGATAGTATGGGAATGGATTCATTACTATAGAAATGATATAATAGTGAATAAGAAAGGTTTTGAACCCTTTCTTTGTTTCCTCTCCCCATTTTTTAAAGAATTGGTTTATGTATGATATTTATAAGTAGGATTATATTTATGAAGAACATTGTGTGATATGATTTACATTTATTATTAATGAGATATTTTGATACCTATGTCTCCATAGAAACACAATATAAATTTCTTTTACATAGATTTTCCGATTATATATTGAATACACAAATAATGAAATCAAGTATTCATGTATGAAAATTGTGGGTAACTATATTGGAAATTGTCCATTTCATACATTTAAAAACATAAGAATTAATATTTTTTCAGTGTGATAAAGGCCAACGAGGTAACACGTTATAGTTGACTGAATGGGGATTGAGTTTCACATAAAGAGACATTAAAACTGAGTTTTTGAGTATATCAATTTGACCTATTGTATAAATATTCAAAAATAATTTCATATGAAGAGATATAAAGAGATATTAATTGTTTAATTCAATTATTTTAAATATCCAAATTGCGTTTTTGATATAATTTTACATGTTATTATATATGATACAATATAAAGGTGAATTTCACTAATTATATGATTTATTAATAAATTAATGATTTTTAAGAGATATTTTATATGTCAAATAATTTATATGACACAATTTAGGATATATCATATGGTGTGATATAAATATATGTTAGGTAATAATACCTAAGGAAAATTCACTTCAGGGCCATGTCACTTATTAAAATACATGTTTTTTTTCACAACTATTTTTGTCATATATTACTATATGATACATTGATATTTCAAATCATCAATATGAGTGAATTAATATTGTAATTATAGACATATGATCAATTATAGTATCCTATTTTTTTATTATAGATTACTCATAATGTATTCATGTTATAAATGAATTTTCAATCAAGGGTTGCACAAAGGTTTTGTAACTACATTAATTAACACCTAAATTTAGTAACATAAAAGTTAAGAGGACGTGACATGATGATTTTACCAAAAGGATATTTTAAAGCGCCATCACTATTGGAATATTTTTTTAATGATTATGAGAAAACCTATAGTGTTCTCACTGTCCTCATATATATCATCCATCTTCCTCCCATTATTGTCATTTGGAGCTAGCATATCATGAATAATAATAGTTTCCAATATGAACATCATGTTATTAATGTTATCCTATGAGTACACCACATTGGGGAGAGCCTATTGAATTCTTTTATGAAATTTTCCTCATGTACATAAATGAAGACTGGTGAGGAAGTGATATGTGGTGAAAGGTATAGAAAATGTTCTCGATTTATGTTCAGTATGGATTTAATTTTTAATCAAGTTTATTATGTGTATTTGGGATTTAAATAATTTATGATATATTGGACATCTTTCAATAGGTCATAAGAATCCTAAAATACAGTACATAAATTCCAATATCACTTATCTCACTCATAACATAGACAATGACACTATCCCTCCCTTAAATGGGTAGTCACAATTATATATGATCTGTATAGCGATTTCAATGATTTTTTATAGTAACAATCCAACCATAACTACCACATTAGACATAGGAAAACCAAACAAGGCTACTCAGAATTCATATTTATCCCAATTAATATCCTAGTCCTCCCAATTACTCACATGGAACATGGTTGAAAGATTCAAGGAAATTTCAAATAAAACTATAGGCAATAAATCACATTATCAGACCTTATAAGAAACTCATAAACTTAATCGATCTATTTCGGATGAACATTAAACCCATTAATTTAATCATAACTTATATTAACATTTTTTAACGCATAATAATATGTAAATTGGAATATGATTATGTTTTATAGGGACCAAATCCCTCTTAAAAAGTTAAAAACCATAACCACGATAATTTGATCATCGTCCTATATTATACCAATAAACAAGAAAACCTTTGACAATACCATTAATCATATATATTTGAATATTTATTTATAAAAATATTATAAATAATTCACTAACATCTACCAACAATTCATAATGTATTTAATACCATAGAGCCTTCTTATGAAAATGAAACCATAGACAAACACAAGTGAAAACTCTAAGAACATCCTAACTACCACTAAAAATAATTATCATCAACCTAAATCATATTAAATTTAAAATTTATGTTCAAATATAGAAAATAAAATGAAATATCACTAGTAAAAATACCATAATTATTATTGAGGAAGGTAAAGTGTGTTCATCAATCCATTATATATACTATCCAACATTCAAAAAATCCACATCATTTAAAATGATTCAAGAATTATCTATAGGAATACCCACAATAATCAATAACCTAAATTAAAAATATCATTAAATCATGATAATATTTAATGGAGGTTGAATTGAAAAACCATAATCCCAAAACATCACGCAAGCATTATATGATAAATTCACTGTTAATGGGGTAAAAATTAGTAAAAAGGATAAGAGGATATAGATAAATGGATCTCAGTAATTCCCCATGCTCATATAAATCATTAATAGGGTTTAATTGAGGAAAAAATTATTTACCAAATATAACAAAATATTAAAATGGAATGTATTTTGATGAACCATGGTGTCACATAACAACACCCTAGACTTGGGTTGTGTTACAATGTTCCCAATGTTGAATATGTAAAAAAATCACTTTTGGGGACACATTTATTAATTATCATATAACTCATGTAAAAATGAAGTTATATAGTAAAAGAACATGGAATCAAAATATGGTGACTCCTGTTGAAACCTTCATCACATTGTGTTAAATACCTCCTCATTGAGAATCAATCAAAGTGAATCTTTCAACATAGAGACATGATCTGTAATGATTCACGAATCTTTAATCACATATATAATGTCATAGTGAAATGCCCATTATTTCATAATGATGATTACCTAATAAATATTCATATGTTTTACCCTAACAACCATGGATTATCATACATTTCCCAGGAATGAATACTGGAATCCCCCTAACTGCACACTATTATACCATCTATTTTTGGGTGGCATGCCACCTTTAACCATAAATGTTTCCCAAATCAAAAATTGTTGCATCCAAAATTTTTTATATTCTATTGAACTCCATTTAAAAAATGATGAAATTTAAAAAACCTTATAGAGATCTTCCAACTGCATAATTCTGATATGAACCTTCTTTTTCAAAACACTCAATTTGGAATGACACATAAATAAAATTTCCCACGATTTCACCAACATGTATAACTATTTAAAATTAAAAATTTCCACAATAAAACATTTCATCCAGAAAAATAACCATAACACATCACCCATAAAATAAACATATATCAAAAATAAATAACACAATTATTTCTCTATTCTCTTTTGATCTCGGTGAATCTAAACTATCCAATCCATGAACTCAGATACATAATAATTTCTCAATAATACAAATGTACATTCCTTAAAACAAGGTAGATGCATCTCAAGTAGTGATTCCCATGTAGTTTTCACCACACTGTATCCAACCACACCTTAAATGTCTATTTGGTACTCAAATTTCAAACTTTTAACAAATACACCCAAACTCACAAGCCATGTGGAAATCACACACTTGATCACTATGCCTTAACACGTATAGGAATGATTTATTCACCACTAACTACACTGATTTTTTTGAATGTGATTATTGGTTTAATTAAAGCTTATATCCTCAACTGACTAATTTTTTGTATCAATTCCATGTGGGCTAATGTTTTTTATAATTAAATTAATTATGAAATCAAAAACAAAATAAAGCCTAATTTTTACATTAACATAAAAACATAATCCTTAATATAATTTGACCATGGAATGTGATAAAATATTATCTAGATATATATAAACATCCTAGTGTCATCACAATAACCCCCCAACATCATTCACAATAATCACAACCCTTTTATCATGTGTTTACTTTATAATAAACTGATAAGATTCTCCCCATAATAGGGAGATTATTATAATTATCATTAAAAAAAATTAATCCTTATTATCTATGTATTTTAAATTATTGAATATAATATTTAGTTTATATTAACACAAGATTAATATCTATAAGGATTATAATAATTTATAGAATATTATAGAAAATACAAAAACACATGATAAGGGAATATATTAAATTAGTGCCTTTGGATACTTGGAAATATAAGCAACATATTCAAAATACATCTATATAATTTTCTTGAATATTTAATCATTACTAAAACACTTTTTAGCATATTATAAAAAATAAAATTAATCATATCCTAGTAAAATAAACATAGGTAAGGCTGGGATCAGATTCTCTATAACTATAAATATGGGATGTATATATTCATAAAAAGAAAATAAGGGTATAAGAACATGGGTAAAACATTTGAATATCATACCATGCCTGTCAACGATCATATAAACCTATTCATGGAATAATGATTTTCAGTTCATAAGTCGTGAATCATATAATAATTAAGGAAAATTATCCATGAGTGTATAATAATGAAATACGACACGCAACATGTGTTGTATAAAAAACCAATAAATGTTTGAACATATATAAATAGAAGGAGGATAACTCAAAAAGTTAATACATGAAATATATACCTTGAATGAACTTATGGAAATGAAAGATAGATCCATTAATATCATTTTGAATATTTAATCTAGTTCATTAATAACATGGGGAACATGTAATTTTGTTTAAACATAACATTTTTGATCATATAACCAGGTTTACACATAACATTTTTATCATGTAAATAGGTTCATGTATAATATTTGTGAACATGTAATCAGGTTTAGACATGCCAATTTTACTTATGAGTTATCCATCAATACAAAATTCACTGGAGAGAGATATTGGTCCCACCCATCACACATTTTAAATCACACAAATCTATTCCATGATATCATAAATCATTCATAACATTGGAACTCAGGTAAATACATTAGTTTCATAACAATTTTAACAAAACATAACTCATGGAAAAGAAGGGAAATTCATAAAAATCATGCCATCATAAACATAAATCAAACATAAAAATAATGATGATATTATTCTGGAATAGTAACCCTAGGAAATCATAAGTAACATCAAATAATATTATCATAGATGGAATGTAATTTGGAAATATCACTTAAAAAAATTCTTGTTAAAAATATCATTTTTTTAAAATATTTTTTAAATGACACAAAATTATAGAAGAAATAAATTTAATCTAAATATAAACATTTATCATTAAAATTTAATCCTCCATGAAATATGGAATCATGATTGTAGGAAACACCTCTCATGGATTTTAAGCTCAATGAACATTCTTTTCTTTTCTTTTTTGAAAACGTCATAGCGAACCTATTTTAGAAAACAAAAAAAAATAATACATTATATTTTTCTTAAAACAAAATCTGAGTATATTTGGATTTATAAAATAATTGGATAATATAAAAACATTTAAATAATTTTACAAGATATGGACCTGGATGATAAATAGTGTTTAATGGGAAACGTTAAAAACATAATTTTTAAGATAAATGTCCTTATAAATATCATATAAATGAAGATAGATTTAATAAAATAAATTTATTATTAGTATAATCGGTAAAAAAAATTAAAAAATTAAATTCTTTAAAAAAAATTCAAAATTAATACCACACATAATCATATCACAATATAATCAATAACTCAAAACCCAAGGAATGGAAATTCGGTCAAGAATTCCATTTCCTATTTGTAATAAGTTGTATTTTAGCCTCATAAAAGTAATATTTTCAAATGAAAAAGTTATTAAAATTTTTATAATTATTATAATGATATTATATATCATGGTGCTATATAGTAACCACACATAAGAAATAAGTAGTGAATTAGGAATAAATCCCATAGAAGAAAATGGGAGATGAGAAATACTAACATCACACTGTACTTTAGTTATTAATACCCAAACCTCCGTGATAATGTATTAAAATTGCTAATAATTATTAAATTAATAATATTCACATTTATAATACCTAATATTATATTTTAATTATAACATACCTACGATTTATTTATAATATCTCATGATTTTCATTGTTTTTGGTGAGTTCGTTTACTGGTTTTCATGATTGGTTCATTTGTGTATAATTATGAATTTTAATGTATGATGGAAATAATACACTAGATGTGAAATAAAATGGTGTTAATGAAAATACATATAATTCAATGTTCTCATATATTAATTTTATTTTTTAAAGGAGGACCATTCTTTTGAAAAAATATTAATGATAAATTTTTAGTTTAATTTTCTGATTTTATTGATCATAACACACTAGTTTTTTATGTAATATTATATCTATATATATTTTTTAAATAACATTAAATAAGTTATAATATAATGTTTAAATAATTTTTTATGTTTAATTATTTTTTTATTGGCATTTTTCATTATGGTAATGGTGTATGAACAAAAACATTATTCTTGGAGACAATTAACCGACATAATTTTCACAATACTTTCATTTCATTGAATAATTGGAGGTAATAAAAGGGATATACTAATGAAATTCAATTATAAATATAAAATTATAGTATTTTAGTGGTTTTTTAATTTTTATTTCATTATGGATGTAGAAGGTGGGGAGAAAAAAGAAGATGAAAATAAATTACGAGATATTCATTGAGAAAATTAACTTTTGAACAACACCACCTGGGATAACCCATTGACGATATTGGATTTGTCATTTAGTTAATACCTACTACACATTGATATAAGTAGGTTAGGTGGTTTGGGTTATGTAATAAATTTTAGGATCATCAAATTTTGTGAGTCGAAATGGGTTAATGTGGGTTGGTATTTTCACTTGAGTATACTTAAGTTGAAGTTACTAAAATAATGATTATTTTATTTCTAAATCCAACCACATTGAGGTGTAATTAATTTCCATAGTATGGATGAAAATTATTATTTTATGGAAAGTATGAGTTTGGTAAATAACTCAACCAAACAATAAATTTTGTATTTTTGAGGCATTTTAAGCCTTTACATTTTAAACATTAACACGTTTCATTTTTTCAAATACTGTGGAAAATAGTTTTTTCACCATGGTAAATTTTTTATACCTAAAAATTAAAATGATTGTAATACCTAATTATTATATTCATCTATAAAATATGGAATCTATTTTACTTAATTGGGTTTATATAATTTGAAAATTTAGATATAAAATTAATCCTACAGATAAACAAAAAAATGTGGGGTTTTAAATTGAATAGTTGAACATATTGATATGTTTATATATTCAATTTAAACAAACCGTTGATTCTATTGTCTTAAATTATATTAATTGATGTATAAATATAATAATTTTATTTTCAAAAACATTATTATGTCATTCATCTAAAAAAATAAATTACACAAAAAATAATTTTTAAATTTAATTTCAATATTTTCACTATTCTTCAAAAATTGGAATTTCTCCAAAAAATAAAAAATTACCATAATTTAATATTGATTTATCAATTTAAAAAATTGTGTTAATTTTTCAAATAAAATTTATTAATGTGTCAAATTTTTTTTTCAAAGAGGTGATTCTTCTAAAGGTAGAGAAATTATTTTATCTTAAGTACTTGGGGGATGATTATATTAAACCCACACACACTCCACAAACCCTGGTTGGAAAGATATGTCATAACCCCAACACCACCCCCCCAAGGATTACCCACCCATTAATACATATTTATGCAGTCCATTTACAGAATGCATAGTGGACATGAAACCCAATATATGGCCTAAATGCCCTGCATCACCTCCTGCATGTGTCATGCTTGTGTTACCACTTGCATGTGTCATGATTGCATCACTTATGAAAGAATTATCCTTTTGTCAATTCCAGCCATTGTAAATTCAACCAATCTATATTTCAAATTGGTTCTGATGCATGGTTATGAGGAACCATTACCACTCATGAAAAATTAAATTTATAGAAAATATATTTTATTCCTAACTTTTGATTGTTTTATTATCTTACACCAATAAAACAATTTGGGTGATTTGAAAAAAATTAAATTGAATATATAACATGTAAAATTAATTAATATAATTCCCAAATTATTTATATTTATTAATATAAAATGACATTGTGTACATAAAAACAGATTTTTATAAAAAAAACACTTACTTTATGTTCAATTGGGTTTAGTTTTTATTTCTAATTAATTGGTAAGAAATAAATTAATTTTATAATCATGTTTAAAAAATATTTTCATAATCTAGTTATTTTCACTCATTAACTTTATTCCAATGGATTTTTCAGAATTTATTTATAATAGTTTATCATTTTTATGCTCGGTGATCTGTAGAATGTAGGATATTAAAGTGATTAAATTTACTTTTTGAAAAATATACATGGGGTAAATTCTTTAGGTGTTACAATCTACCACACATAAAATTAATTTCTCCCTCAAAATTTATTAGTCAGATATAAATACATGACGATACATCTTTCTCATCACTTTATTATGTTCCAATATATCTTAGTCAATTTATTGTTATATATATAAAATGATAACAAGGTGAGGAGTCTTAATTCATATAAATTTATATTTCTGATCCATAATGTCAACCAGTTGATAATTATAAAAAAGTTCTAATTATTAATTTTGGCATAAATGTTTAGAAAATGTGAATTATCAAATATATACTTCCCCTAGAGAGATTCATGAAACACATCATGAACATGATTCCAATTCAGTGGAAGAGTAAATCAATAAAATACCTCTCTGATAAAATCGGGAATTTTTTTAAAAATTATGCCCCAAAAGATAAGAAATTTCACTTGAATATAAAATATGGGGGTTTAAAAATTTCTTGTATTGTAATCCCATATATGAAAAGTAGTAAAAATAGTTCATCCTAAAATAAGGAAATTAATTGGTGAATATCATCACATAACATGGTATTCAAATTAGGTGAAAATTAGTGGAATGTGAAAACATGAACATGAAGGAGAATTCTAACTATCATGTTACGATTTATAATGACATAGAACATGGTCATTAGATTTCAAATGACCACAAAACCATATACCAGATAGGTTTCAAAAATTTCATTGATATCATCATAAATGAAGATAAGATGATAACTTTTTTTCAAAATAAATTGAAGGGATATATTTACAATATTTCATCTTATAATTATAATATCACCCTTTCGTTGTGGTTTGATAAGTTTCCACATCACCTCTCTATAAACAAAATGCAGTTGAATTTATAATTCCTATAAAACTAGTGCATAATAAGATCTATAATGGGATGAAATTTCAGTCTTTTGGTCTCTAGTTATCATCATAACAAAAAAGGGTTAGAATACGTTATTCAATACACACAAATCATCATATGGTTATGTAATACATTAATCTCTAAAAACCTCATCCAATGTTCAATATAAAAAAATATTTTTACCTGAAATAATCATCCATAACGTTAAAATACAAAACTATTGAAAAAAGTATAATATATTTCCAAAATCTACTAATTATTAATCCTAAAAATACATTATGTAAATTATAATTATGACATACCAATCATGTGAAGACCATAATCACGTATTCTCTTGAAACATGGAAATAACATGAAAATTAATTTTGAATACACAAATTATTCATTATTAATTATATAAGAAATTTTCTAGTATGAAAATAATTTAAAGTGGATTCATGGGTTATCATTATACCAATAGAATATTTGATTTCATTATTCTGAAATCCAAGTAGATAATAACATGAAATTTCACTAATTGGTGAACAATAATATTTTCATAGTGGTTATTCATACAAAATAAACCATTAAATTCCCAATAAAGGATAGGATAATAATTATCCTATATTTATCATGGTTTACATCATTCATTATGAAATGAATAAGCTTTGTCTTTTTTCTTTGCCAGAAGAGGTTTTTATGGAATAAAATCCACATTAGTCCTTTGATTATGAAACTTGTAATAAAAATTCCCAAACCCCATGAAATTGAATAATTGAATTTTGGGAGGTTCCCCCTTTGGATCATTATCTTTATTCTGATTACATCAGCAGTCAGATGCCTGAAAACCTTCTTTTTCACTCATAATACATTTACCGGTCCACTTAAGACAATTTCCACAATATTCCATTCCACACATTTATCATAATGTAAATCTAATATTTTACTCTCAATAGTTTTTAGAGTTTAAATTGAATTATATCCTTATTTTATTATCACAACCATGATATTTATTAGAAACCTTAATATCCAATTTTGAAAAAAATGAATATGAGGAAGGTACATATTGAAAAATAAGTTGGTGGGTTCATCATAATTCGTGGATGAAATTTTATGTTTTTAAATTTTATTCCTTATAATATTACACCACTAATTATCTTCTCCTACTAATAGATAAGTTTCCAAATATAACTTTTTCAAGTACTGAAAAATAGAAAATTACAAAAAACTTTTTAGTTGTTCAAATCAATTTCTCTAAAATTACTTGATCAGTCTATCATCTAAAATAAGTTGGTTGTTTTCATAAGAAGTATTAATGAAAATTATGTTCCATATTTTTTTCATTTGGAATATCATTATGATGCATGTCTGGATAAGGTTGTGTGCTCATAGAAAAGAGGATACTTATACCATATCCTATATCAATATGTCGTTCATGAGGTTAATCATTTCATTCTCTATTTCATTACTCATTAATAAGGATCCTTTTGAATCCATACATTGACTAAAAACATAAATAAGAGCTTGAGAAAAATCAATAACAATAGTAAAACAAGATATTCATGGAAATTTTATGATTAAATTTCAATCTATGAAACTATAATCTTAACATAGGTTATTCATGATCTTTACTAAAACTCTTAGATTGTAACATAGACTTATCTTGTAATTATTACTAAGGATTTATCATTCTATTTTCTAATAGTTATTTAAACTATTAATCAATTACCAAGTATAGAGAACCAAGCATAACATATATAGGAATTAAATAATTTTTAAATAATATTTCATAAATTATAGAAAAAAACTAAGGACCGTATTTTTTTAGTGCCTATAGAAAGGTGGAAACACAAAAAATAGGTTCCAAATATGTCTAGACCTTCTCTCACCTATGTGTGAATTACTAGAACCCATTTTTACATATCATACATAATACCTTAATTCGTATCCTCTGAAAAGAAACATAAGGAAGTGTGAGCTCTGATGCTCCATAATAGAAAACAATGGAGGTACATAAGCCTAACATAAACGTAAGGGAATGATGACATAAAATAAACATTTGAAGATCTACCGAGCATATTAAATATCATACATAAGATTCAGGGAAAAATATTATTTTTTAATGAAGCATGAATCATATTATAATCAATGAAAATAGTCCATTATACCTTTACAATGTCATAATAATGGGATTTGTTTACAAATAATCATGTATCTTTTTGAACATGTATAAATGGAAATAAGCATACTCAATATCTTAAGGACAAGAAATCAGTCCCTTGTATAAACAAATAGACAAGAATGAAAGGTGAAATTAAATCCTAGTGAACATGTTATCAGTTTCATGAATAAAATTAATAAATTTTAATATATACCATGCATAACATTTTTTAACATGCAAGAAAGTTCACACATATCATTGTGAACATGTAATCATGTTCACTCTTAACATTTGTTAACATGTAATCAACTTCACACATATCATTTTTTCATATGAGTTATCTTTTATTATCCAATTAATTGGAGGGATATATAGGTACCATAGATCAAATAAATAAAATATTACATATGTGTTCCATAAGAACATAAATCATTCATCACATGTGAAGTCAGGTAACAAAATGACTTTCATAAACATTTTATCATAAAATAACTCACTGGAAATAAATGTGATTCATAAATAGTGACATCATAATCATAAAAAATCATACAATCAATGAGGAAATTATCTTTTACTAATATCTAATATAAGCCACATGAAATAGAGTATAATTTCATCTTACATGGAATGTAATTTTTAAATATCACATGAAATAATTTTTCATGAAAATAGCCATTATTTTTTGGATTATTTTTTTAATGTGGCACAAAATTATAATTGAAAAAATATAAATTTAAAATATACATCTAATATTGTAAAAAAATATTCATGTTAGTGAGGATTAATTAAGGTGGGAGAATCAGCTCATTCTATATAGGTTAAAAAACATTCCTTACGTAGTTTTATCAAAAATATTCATTATGAACAACTTTTAGAATATGAAAAAAAAAAGTAATACATCAGAATCATTTTTAATTAAGTAAAACATGATTATAAATAACTTCAAAAAATCATAAATAAATGGTAAAAAATTAAATAAATTAAGAATACCTGGACATGAAATATAGATTAAATTTTTATGTAAACATTAAAATTTTAATTTTTAGTAGAAAATCCCATATAAATCACATATCAATGAAGTGAGTGTTAATGAAATTAATCAATTGTTTTTATTCATTGTAAATACATATTAAAAAATTATAAATTAAAGATAATATAAAATAATTAATCCTTACGATAATCACTATATGAATTAATCAACGATGTAGATGGTTGACCCAAAGAATGGAAATTGGGTTACGTTTTCTTTATCCACTATAAAATTAGACAAATAGTATGCCATATAAATTTAAAAATTATCAAATGAAAAATTTAATAACATTAATATAAATATATTCCTGGTATTATTTATCATGGGGATGTATATACCGAACACATGAGAAATAAGTGGTGAATAAGGCATATATTAGAATGAAGAAAAAATGAGACTAGAAATCCATACACTATGTTTCCATTTGGTTTTTCAAACTGAAAAATACTATATAATGGTTTTATGAATTTTATTAATTTATTACAGAACCATATTAATATTTATGATACCCTATATGTCGTTTTTATAAAAACTTATGATATATTTATTAATAATATTTCCATATTTTCATTCTTTTGTGTGAGTTCATTTCATTATTTTCATGAAAATTTCATTTGTGTATAATTATTGATTATCAAGAAAAATGGAGGAAAATGTCTATAATAGAATTTAAATGGTTTTCAATATTTTTTTTATATTTCTCATTTATCATTTTAATTTCATTCATGGGGATGATTCATTTTATAAAATATCAATGATAAGACATTAGTTTAACATTGTGATTTTTTCGACCCTACCAAACTATTTTTATATAATTTTATATTTTATATATATATATATCTATTCTTTAATATGGTCTATGATATAAGAAAAAAATTAAATTTTTATTTAATTAGATTAATATTTTTTTTACTATCCATGAAGGAGGTAATAGAAAAAAAATTATATTTTTTTTTCATAGAGGCAATTAACCAACATAATTTGGGAAACAATATTGTTTCATTAAATAAAATTATGAAAAAAATGAGATTGATATAAGATATTATATTTTAAAAATAAAATTATATTGTGAAAATTACCTCCATAATATTTCCTCCTTGGACAACAACTTGAGGGCCATGGATTTCGAATTTTTGAGAGACCAATAGAACCTATATGTGGGAATCATGAGGATGATATGTTTTGGAAAATATATTATAGGATTTCCAAGGATTTTCAGTCCAAATGGTGGGTGGGATAGGGGTGGAATTATTACCTGATGACGGTTGGGTTTAAGAGATTAAATTAATTATTATTTTATGTTTAAATTCAACTATAATAAGGTGGAATTAATTTTCAAGTCTTTGGATAAAAATTAATATTTTATAGGCTAGTTAGTGTTGTAAAATACCTCAACCAGCCATTAAATATTTTATTTTTCAGGAATGTTCATCCTTTATATTTTAAACATTAACAAGTTTAATGTTTTTACCAACATTGTGGTAAATACTATTTTTACCAAGTTAAAATGTTTATTCCAAAAAATTAAAATGACATTAACATAAAATCCATAACTTATAATTACAAATATAGAAACCATTTTTCCCAAATAAATTAAAAATATTTTCAAAATTAAATTTCATATTAATACCATATACAAAACAGATGATTTTGTTTTTAAAGTGAAAGGAACAAATGTTTGATCTATTTTTATATCTACGTTCAATGTTAAATTGATTATAATGACCTAAATTGGATTTATTGATGTATAATTTAACTAATTATACTTTTAAATAATTTTAATATAATATATCTATATAACTAAATTAGATGAAAAAGTAGTTTTCATTTAAAATTCAATATTTTTAATTATTCTTTAAAGAGAGTGAGACTTCTCCAAAAAATACGAAAATTTCACCCTATGAAAATTTTTATATTTTGATTTCATAAATAAATTGTAAATATTAAAATAAACTTTATAAATGTGTCAAAATTTAGTTTCAAAATACATTCACAATCAAAATGTGGAAGAATATCATTTTTTATAAAATATAATTTTAGATTAAAATTTGATTTATTCTTTATTTCATCCTATTAAATAGAATGGATGAATTAAAAAAATTATTGAATATATAAAATATATAATTCCTTAATATATTTTAAAAATTATTTTATATTTAATTTTTACGATAAAATTCAATTGTGAGTTTTAAAATAGTTTTTTCATAAAAAAATCATTTATGTTCAATTGGTTTTTAGTTTCATTTTTAATAAATATCTAAAAAATAATTTCATTTTATAAACATGAGAAAACTATATTTTCTTAATTAAGTAAATATTGTTATTTCCCTCTATTCCAATAGGTATGTCATAAATAAATAATAATAATTAATCATTATATTAGGTTGTGTGTTATGTGTAATGTTGGATATCAGGGAGACAAAATTTATTTTATAAAAACATACATAGTATAAAATCATGGGTTGTTAAAACGATTTGACTATAAAAACCCATACCTAAGTACCAACCTGAAACAAAAATTTGTACCTACTCCTAATCCACCATGAATTTCACCCTTACCATTTACCAAAAACATATTAAAATGATGGTAGCATCCATAAATATATAATTTTTTACTCTCCAATATATTAATTACCATGTTGAACTTCTCAAGAACTAAGTCACCCTAGACAATTATCTCTACAACCACTAGGGCTTCCATAGAACAAAAACAATTCCCAATGGACCAATAAACGTTGTATACTACCAATATATATACCTAAATAGAATAACACAACACCGAAAAAAATTAAACTTCACAGGGAAAAAACCCCTTAACATAGAGAGGAAAAAATAGTTACTCTTTATTTAAATGGATGAATTATCTCCCTATAGAACCCTCTCATAATTTCTCATCTGCTACCCATCTCCATCAAAAATTAAAAAAAATTATATCTGTGATCATATCACATTATCAAACCAATATACATACGATCTGATGAATATCACATCATTACTCATAGTCTCACTCAAAAAATTATATACCCATTAATATTTTTAAGTCATCAAATAATCCTAAAATGACTCTTGGTGTACTCCTAGTAATGATTGCAAGGTATCTGACTCTTGCCTAGGATAAGTACATGAAATCCAACCTCTAATTTAGTATTCTGATGCAAAAATCATATATCCACACTCTTCACATATGATATCCAACTATCATGATTTATCGTCCACTATCCCATAAATAACCACACATGAAACCCATATTTCAATGAATCCAACTGATCATACCATCTAACAGAAATATAACATAAAAATTAGTCTATGTTATTTACATATCAAAATACCAATTCATGATGTATTCTTATCTTCTATCATCCTATGGCTAACCAAATCAGCAAATGAACCATTTCCTATTCGAAACCATATCAATGTCATAACCCAACTGTACAAAACCATCCTTGTGAATCAAATTTTCAATGAAACCCACAAATAGATTTTATAATAATAATTGATATATATCTAACTATAAAATCATAATAATATGGTATCATGTGATACGATCCATGTATCCTATTATAAAAACATATTTTAAAATAGAGTAAAATACAATTAAAATTTTATCTTGGATGAAATATAGATGTTTTTATAAATTTAAAATAAGTAAAACCAATGTTTTCATCAAAACCAATCACACACTAGAACATAAATATCATATTAATTTTAAATTACATGTATGTTGTACAAAATATTTTTCTTACATAAATCCTAGGGGAAAAATATTTATCTAAAATTAATACATATTATTTGAAAAAATATCTTAATTGTATCTATGGAAACCAATAGGAATATTCCAATAAACTTTTTAAAATGGAACGTCACACCATATTGGGATTCATGAATCATTATCTTGAGGCCAATCACAAGATATACTAAATTTATTTCATCAATAAACATCTCAGAAAGAGTAAGATAAAATAAATAATTACCAGCTATTGATTTTTGATGAATTTTCTAATATCACCTAATTTAAATTCTAGTTTAGGTCTCTGCATGAACTCATGCATGAATAATAGTAACTAAAGGAAATATACCTGTAGTGAGAGTTTATGATACTAAATTTATGATATATTCCAATCAATCTTATGAAAATAATTCAAAAACTCAAACACACAATCAATATAATCTATGTATTTAATTTATACTAATGGAAATTGTATATGAATAAATACATATACATTATGTAAAAAATATAAATTCAATAATAAATATTATTTCTAATATTTCAACCATTGAAAAAAAATCACTAATAAAAAATAATAAAAAATAAAAATAGAAGGAGGCGAGATGAAAACCGCTTTGATAGCCTTAACACATTTCAAAATCCAATCATGTTCCTCCATCATAAACCACTGTGGAACCTCTAGTAATATGGCATAAAAAACATAATATCTATATGTCCATACAAGTACCCATATATAGTATGAGAAATAAATCTTGATAGGTACTAACCATGTTTCCCTAATTTTCAAAATCATATACATTTTTATTCAGAAGGAAAAATTTTAGAGCAATACGTGTCATAAAAACATGTCCATTAGGAAATTATATAATATTCATCACCATAACACCCAAAAATACCAAGTTTAGATAATAATATAAATCATGCCTCCCCATTCCCCAAACCATACCCATATCCAAGTAATCACGATTAGGTATCATACCATTTCTCAACCACTATCCTCGCTCTTAAGGTGGGATTTATAACTAAATATAAAAACATTATACCATTTCTAAAACTCTACCCTCTCACTAAGGGTATGGTCTGACACCCATACATTATCTTGACCCTTGAACTCAGCATTGTACCACACACCATGTCTTAGCCTCTCCCTCCCTCTTGGGGTTGGCTTTCGTACCCAATCAAAATTAAAAATACAATATTATAGACCACCCTTTAACAAAGAATGATGTTTAAAACCATGTATCCTTAATTGTATCATTACCCCACATTCTCACTCTATGTAGTATTTCATACCACAATCACATTTTAATTCCCATTTCATAGACCACCCTCTAACATAGAATTAGTACTAAAACAATTTCACCTAACAATTCTCATGAAAAAACCCTATCTCTCATGGTGAGACCTCAAACCACATCACATATCATAATCTGTATCACCACAATCTCAGTAAGGGTGAGGTACCATACACTATCACTTATAAAATATCACACCAACAATCTCTCACACAATGTGAGGTCATGTAATAAAATATGATCACTACCCTCAATCAGCATAGAAAACTAATATAAATTTATGACATATTCCATCAAACTTATGATATGTCCACCTAACATCCCTTTAACTATATAATACAACAAAATCATTTATTGGAATAAAATATCTAACCACATATGCACATATTAGATAACTTGGTCTGACCTTATCTCTTGGATAATATCTCTAAAAATCATTATTCCATTTACCTCTATCAAAACTAAACAATAGTATCTCCGGAAGTATCCCTAAAACACAAAATAACATCTCATCAATGAATTATACTCACTAGATAATCTCCCCAAACAATGCTCCCACAAGTAAGTATGACAAGAATATCCCATATACAATCACAATACCCAATGAACCTAAAAACCACAACCTCTAGTCCTTTTCAAAACATTTTTCCAAGGAATCAGAAAAACTCCAAATGAAACATTTTGGACTGACTCCACATCTCACATTATAGATATCACGTGATCATTATATATAGGAAAAAATCCAAATAAATATATATTAACCCCTGAATTCAATATCTTTATCATCACACATAATAGGACTTCAACTATAACATCAATAATTTTAGAATGTATTTCTTATTTTATTAATTTTTTCGATTGATCTATTGTATCACATATTCTGATAAAATAAATAATATTCTGATGTTTTAATATTATAAAATTTTTCTATATGTCATTTAAAAAAATCATTGAATCAAATGGATATAAATAGAAGTTACATAGTTATACATTTTTAATAGAAAATATAATAAATGAAATCAATCAGTAAAATAAACCCTTATGAAGATCATTTATCTATGCTTGTGAAGGAAGTATTTTCACAAGTGGTTTCTATTTACCAAGACCAAGTTAAGCTAATGCCATTATGGCTTCAGAAAATTCACCTTCAAGTTAAGTTAACAATTATAGAAATCACTTTGAGGTGTATGATTGTTGAATGAAAATTAAAAATTTCAACAATTACTTATCATAATATTATATATTGTGTATATATATTGAGGTTTTTTTAATATATGTGAGTATGAGATATTTTTCAAATATTTAATTTTATAATATTTTTAGTATTAAGAATATTTTTTACATGTGGAATTTCCATATAATTAAATTATAGAGATTTAAATTACATAAATAATAAAGGATGTATTTAAAATAAATTATTTTATTAATATCTATTAATTTTAACTATGAAACTAATAAATCATAAATAATTATTGAATAAAATAATTTAATGTAAAATGATTTCATTTTTTATGAATCTTTATTTTTATATATTACGTATTTATTTCGTAATAAATTATATATATCAACTATAAGGTATTATTATAATGGTATCAATGTGGGAAAAATTAGTTCTAAACTTTTAAATAGTAATTAGTATGAAACCTGAGTATGATCACTTAATGTTCTTACGGTCATTATTTCTATAGGAAAATAATTTCAATATGAATTATTTTTTGATTTAAAATAAAATTTTATTTCATTAAAAAATTATGTTGATAAAATTTATTTATTTTTAGAATAATTTTGTTTAATTAGTGTCTTTTAGAAAATTTATTTCTATTTATAAAAATAAGTTACTAATTTAAAAAATTTATTACCATTATAATGGTAAACTAATGAAAAAGGGTTAAAACATAGTGACGAAGACTTGAAACCCGATCAATAAATGTGTTGTTGTGATATTTATCAACCAATATTTATCATACTTCAACAATAATAAATATTTTCCACTTTACATAAAAATGAATATCTATTTTATTTTAAGAAGTTACTATTTATAGGAATGCCATTCCTCTCAAAAATAAAAGGTCCCCTAAACTAAGACACTTCCCCTTACCCCATAGGCCTTTTATTATGAAAAAAATATAAAAATATATATTTAAAATACACTTCACCATATTCTAGAGTTTCAAAAATACCTAAAAGACCAATTCATGATGACTAAAAGACCGTTATAAGAGAGTAAACATAACCATGATCTTCTAATCTTATAATCTTTTATATCCTAAAATTGTATTCCATAAAACATGTTATAATGATCTGTGAATCCAAAAAATATTTATATATTAATATTCTAATGGAATAACAATTATTTGCATTCTTCTCATTTCTTTGAAAACTAATAACATCAACCATTTTATGTGTGGAGTACTTCTTCCATTGATGACTATTTCATTATTAATTTCCACCATAAAATGCCTAAATATAAAAAATAATTTCAAAGATAAATAATATATTTATTTTTGAATAACGGTTTTTATTACTAGTTTTGTGATATTAACAATACAATCATTATTAATTTAAAAAATATGGGTTTAGTGAAAATTACCCAAACAAGTATGTTAATGGTTGTTTTTTTATGAACTATACCAAAATATTCAATGATATGAAACTAGAACTTTTGAAAAAATGGATCTTCTAATTAATTACCATGAAGATTTTAGAGGTAATTCACACATGAATATAGAATAATAACAAAAAATGGTACACCAAAATAGCCAGGGAAAGAAAAAACTACTCACACTAATGATGAATATTAACTACAAATAAATAATAACCCAGTAATAAATGAATGTACCAGATTTATATAAACATTAATATAATTTATTATTTTTATCTAATATTTGATACATATTTTCATTGAAATTATAAATGATATTAAATAACATTCATAAAATTATAAATCTAAAGGAGGTGTTTTTCATCTCAAATTTCATAATTCTAGTATTATTTTATAAAGTGAATAAATTCTCTTATATGGTATGTGAACTGCTTCATTGGAATATTATATCATTATTTACTCTTTATTTATTTTATCAATTATTACATTTCTTATTACTTCATGGAATTATCATCACTATGTTACCAAATCATATGGTTGTTATCTAATGCATTTCATTTTCAATTGGTAATAAATTATCTAACTAAAAAATGATCTTAATAGTTTGTATAATTATTAAATTTCTCTAATATATATGATTTTTCACTAGATATATTTCTAATTTACAATTTCACATCTAAATCATCTTATTTGATGAATTCCATTCTCACAAAAATTTATGTTGTTATTAATAATTCGCATTTTTAATAATGGTCCATTCTCTTAGATGTACTTATCTATATGCCTTTAAATTTCATTTATTATTATGAAAAATAATTATATAAAATATTATTTAATATTCATATATCTCTTTATCATTTTTAATAATGTAATTTTATTGACACATTTTATGATTCAGGATTTTCATTAAAATGGATAAATAGTCCAAAAAAGATTCTTTTCAGACTCATAAATTTTATATTAAAAACTTATATAATTAAATTAATGTTTAATTATTATCATGGTCAGATTTTTATGTTTTATTTAATGTGATATTTATCAAAAAAATTAATTTCACAGTCACAGAAATATTCCTCTTCAATGTGATTCGTAACATGGATTTTATGATAACGATGGTTCTGATGGAAAAATATAATGTGTGAATCTTGTTTCATTTTTATTTTGTTTTTTACAGGAATACAATAGTTATAAAGTTATTATTCTACTATGACTCTTCTAGTGACACCATATAATTTACATTGGTCAACGAGGTGGATAGTTGGTCTCACTAACCCAATTTGGGGGGGGGGATTATTTCATACTTAATGAATCTATTATAGATTTAATTCATCTTCATTAATCCTTCCCAAATCCTAGTATGGAAATAGTTACCTCTTTGCAAATATATTGTTCATTATCATAAATCAAATTAAAAATATATATTTAATAAATATTCATAGTATTTGTTAATGCTTATTATTTTTTCCTAATATAAGATGTTGTGTTTTAAAATCCACATAGAGGGAAACTCTATATTTTATTAGTGGGACTATAATAATGGATTTATAATCCTCACTTTTTTGGAATTATAACAAATATATTTCAATTTAACTTATAGGGACACATCATAAATGTTTTTGGAGTAGAAAGGGCCAGCCCATGATGTTAAACATCAGGTTGTAAGGATGATTAGCTGAAAGGTTCCCAGAAATCATTAGTGTGTAACTTCAGCATGAAATGTCTATTTTGGGTTAACTCAAAAGATATATTTAATAATTATGATAGATTATTTATAAAATCTATATTTTATATGGTAGGTGGGTAGATTAAAATAACTAAAATTTGGACCATCAAATACAATATTAGTTTTTCTGTAATATGAACTAACATGGTAAAAAATGATACACTCAGAATTAAACTGTAATTATAATTTGGGAAATGGAATCATCATGTATGCATATAGATAAAATTTTATTTAAAACATATTTATCATTTTTGGAGTGAAATTGGACCTAGTGGGTACATGGCCCAAATGATAAGGATTTATTAACCCGTAGAAGGATTAACCTAATGAAAGTGGTTATCGATGATATTATGTGGGATATGAAAAAATGAGGATGTTTATAAAAGTTTTATAAAATCAGAATTCATCCCTGGAGAGGTATCTTATCTATTCTTGATAATAGGATTCAAATACCACATAGTCTAATGTGAATTGTTTATGGTCATGTAATAGAAATGTGACATACAATTTTATTCCATGAAATAAGGATCTTGACTTCTATTTATAAATCATTAAAATATGATGTAAGTAATAGTTTTAATATCATTATTTAGGGATATTTGTGGCATAATAGGTGATATATTAGATTATTGGGTTGTCTTAAACAATAGAGTTTCCCTTATGTATGTCACTAACAAACTAGCTAAATGAAATCGTTGATGAATAAATAATTTGTTCTGTCTTATAACTTTGTAAGATGACAATTAGAGGTAATGGTTTAATGAATTCTGAGGGAGAAAATATATAATTAATCTAGGATTCAGGACTTAAACTTTCTAGGGGGGTCTATTTTATGGATTGGATCAACAACACGCTGAACTCGGACGCCCTTTATTTTACTCTCTTCTTGGTCCCAATTCGAATTTTTTTAAGTTTAATTTTTTTATGGGTTTTAGGCAGGTGTGTAGACACCACATCATTAGTTGTTACTCTGTGTTCCGGTCAGGTGACCGTGCAGCTACATGATTCTTGAAATAATAATACATTGTGCAAATAATAACATTATACTTATTTCTAAATTATAATTATTATTATTTAAAATGAAATGAATCCAATTTGATATTGTGATATTTATTATTATATTGTTAAATAATTATAATAATTATTATTATCCCTATTATAATTATTATTCTATATTATTATTTTTATTATTATTCTTATTATTACTATTATTATTATTATGATTATAGATTTTATTATATCAATTATCATTATTAAAAATATTATTTATATTATTAAAAAATATTATTATTATGTACATGATTATTATTATTGATGTTTTTATTATAATATTTATTAAGTTAATTATTATTATCATGTAATTATTATTATAATTATTTTTAGTATTATTACTTTTTTTGTTTATATAATTTATTATTTTATTTATGTTTTCTTTTACACAGGTCATCTCTCTTCCCTCACACCGCACTCCCCTCCTACCTTACCCCTCACATTATGCTCCCTGTGTTCCCACACCTCTATAGACCTATAGTGGTTGCACCTTCCTTTTGGTGTGACCTCTTCCGGTGATAGTGGCCCTTGCTCTCTCCCTCTCACACGGTGGACCCCATGTTTTCCCCCTATTTGCAGCGTCATACCTACCCCCTCATGACCCCCCCCCCCCCCCTTTGCGCGATGGGTCTCCATGGCCTGGTCTATATTTAAAACCCATTGGTTGAAGCTAGTCAAGGTCACAACCTCTTCTTGACGGTGAACTGTAGCAGGAACGCATGATCCGTCGATTGAGTTTCAGTGACGTGCGATCCCCTTCCTCAGATATCCTCTATTCCTCGATCTTTTATCCAATTTCTTCGTGGTACTCCAATAATTCATCTAGGTATGGTCCTTAGACCCCTTATCCTTCATCGCGTTTGAGATTTATTTCTCTTTTGGTGCCTAGTTTGTATTAAAACAGAACCCTAAGGCTGGGGTATTATGTGATTGTTGTGTTCTTTCTTGAATGGGGTATGTTAAGACCTCCTCGGGTATTGTTCTTGCGTGTTCCAACATCCGCCACTGAAGTTAGAGCGGAATAACTCAATTTCGGTCTGACAATGACATCCAAGGCATATTTTTATGTCTGTTGTTTGGTTTTGCAACTTTGTAATGCCCTTAATTATCCTGTTGTAGTATTCTTAATTTTTTTAGAATTTTTTAAAAAAAAAATTTGACTCAATTTCCGATTTACATCTACATGTTTCTATGATGATATGATTATTTAAGTGCCAAATATTATTTTGATAATTTTTAAAATATAATTCGCATCCCTATATAATCTTTGTATAGATTTTTTCATGATTTGGCATTAATGGAATTTGTTAGAATTGGTCTTTGGTGTGATTTTTAATTATGTTTATGTTAATGTAAATTGATTTCATTTTGATTTTTTTTCCCTTAGTTTTGTTTTGTAAAAATGGTGAAAATGTGATTTCGGTTTTACTTGTGAACTTTGTGATTTTTGGATGGTTGGTTTTTAAATTGTATATTGAGTGCTTTCTTTGGATTAAATATTATTTTTGGGATCAATGGTGCTTTGAAGTCTCGTGGATTAGTCATAGGGAGTTCAGTCGGTTTTCAAAGACGCGCACGCATATTCCCAACTATGGATATGTATAGTTATTTGTATCTTCTATATGCATCTTCCCTCATGGAACTAAGAACATGTGCATCAATCTAAGGATATATATATATATATGGATGTGTGTAAAAGATAGTGAGCTGCTGTCTGAGTTAGAAAGCATGGTGTGAATATTATTTGAGGTAGGTGTTTCCATCATTTCTCTCATCCGGAGTTTCCCATATGCACTTTCATTATTTCATTTAATTTATAAATGTTATTCACACCTTTATAATTATGATATTTTATTCATTAAAGCTTATTTATGGTTAAAGGTGTTAATAATAGCTCTGAAATAGTACTTTGGTTATGTGTAGGTGTTTCCATGCACTTTTCCCCATTTTTAATCAATTTAATGTATTTGTTTCTTAATTAATTCTTAGATCATTTTTTCCACCTCTATTATTTTTATTGTTAACATATGGTAGTGTTTTTTTGTAGAAAACTTTGATTAAAAATGGATTTTTGGATGCTTCTCAATTTCTGCACATGTTAATGCCTTTAAATCATGGTTGGAAATAAATGAATTTATCTACAAATGGTATTTTTGAAAGTATTCAGTGGTTTTTTCTTGTATAAATATTTTATGGAACTTGTTTGTCCTATGTTAGTTAGTGTTATGGAACTCGGTCTTTTTTAGAAATGATTTTGTGTTTCTTTAAATGTGTATATTTCTTGAATCCTTGGTTTTATATGCATTTATTTTTTTGTAAATGTTTTGGGTCTCTTTGTGTGGTTATTTAAATTGGTTTCAAAATAAATCCATGAGTATATTCCCATTGGGCTTTTGGTATTTTTTTTGAGAGTGTGGTGTAAGGAAACAGTTGGTTTGTTTTTACAATATTGAACATAGAAACACTAAAGAATTATGAGTTACTGCATTGAAATGTGGAACTTAAGGGCTCATTTGGATTTTTTTTTAAATAAGAAAGTGGTGTTCAGAGATGTTTTAGAGGTGCTTGTGCATTATTTTCATAAATTCATTTTATTATGTAAAACTAATGGCCCGATTTTCAACCCCAAAAGTTTAATAAAGTGGTTTTGATAACCGAACGATGTGATGACCCAGTTGGAACTTTTTATTTTTGAGATGTATGAATATATATATATATATATATATAAGAATATGATGCGCTCCTATCTAGGGTAACCCTTTTTGGGTGAAGACATAGAAATCGTCATTGTTTTTGGAAGGTAAGTGCAGTGAGATGAGTCCAGTGTGTGGGGGCCATCCGACCTACAGAATATTATTATAACCACTATGGTTTCTTAGAAACCGTATAGCTGATCAAGTGATGGTTACATACTAGCCCCGATTAGATGGGTTGGTTCCCACTGGTAGGTGTATAGGACCAATGGGGAGTTCTATTGGTTTCTTTTACGGTGAGGGCTGCCAGTCGGTTATATACTTATGAGTTTCACCATACGCCGACAGGTGGTTCCGAACCAAGTATGTTTAGTGGTATTATAGGAATGTTTACGATCACCCATGGTTACTTAATTATTATTATTATTTTACATTTAGCTATACATGTTTGTATATTTCCAGTTGGTACAGTTTATTCATTTCTTTTAGCACAGGCTTGGTCCTTTCGTTTTGGTTTGTTTTATTCGATGTCAAATGGTTTTAGAAGTTGTATGTAGCATGTGTTGGGTTTTTTTATATGGAAAAAACCTGTTTCTTATTTTAAAATGTGAAAAACCTACTTTCATTCTTGTATTTCTAACTAGTGTTTATGGGATGCTTTGGAAATGAATCTTTTGGATTCAATGGTTTATTTCTGGCATCCATACTGAGCATCTTGGTGCTCATGCCTATTATGTATTTCATGTTGCAAGTTTAGTTCCCTGATTAGGTTCCTTGTTCAGCTACTTGATGTCGGAGTAGACATGGTTCTGAGTTGGTTGGTGACCTGAAGGGCCACATGGAGTTATATACATTTATTTTCATTCCAAGGCTAATTTTATTTTCTTATCACCAGTCTTTATTTATTTGGTTATCTATTGATCATGAGACAAATCATTTCCCATAGTTAGATTTTGATTCCTGACATTAGTTGGCAGCCCGTGGGGATCAGGAATGCCCCTCAGGCCATGCCGTTTTCCGGCTTAGGTGACCGGTTTAGGGTCGACCTAGGTTGATTCATGTCAAAATGGTATCAAAGGAGGACCTTGTTATTTGGGGTGTCCAGTAAAAGGAAATGTAGACTATCGAGACTCAATAGGTAGGTTATGAGTTGGTACCTAATCACCACTGCTCTCGATGGGACCTATGTTACCAGGGGTAGTCAGGGATTTGAGTCTTTTATCTTTGGTTCTTTTGGATTTTGGGATGACAATGGGGGAGAATCGGTTCACATTGCTGCCCCACATGGGGTGGGGACCCATGTGGAGTCCAAGTGCCCTTTTTAAGGTCCTCTTAGTGTTATTCCTTGTGGCGTGGATCGCCACTATGTCATCAGGTTAGGCATAGACACTAGTTCTTCATTCTGATGGATTATGATTTTTTTGTGGTTTGTTTTGATTTCAGTTGATATGGGTGTGTATTGAAATTAAGAGTGGACTTTTAAAGTGAAAATGTATTTTGAATGGGATTGCTTTCCTCAAATGGTTCTAAATGTGTAAGGTGGTTTTTTTAAAAGGGGAGGTGTTTTGATTTGGAAGGATTGGTATATGTTTGTATTTGATAACGAAAAGAGATTTTTGGACCTTGAAATTCTTTATACAGGGTAACATGTGCTTGGTTATGTGAATAGAGAGTGTGGGATCAACGGTTCACAGATGATGTGAGCGAGATTGAATGAACTCACATGTGATGGTTCATAAGGTGCCATAGTGGAGTTAAAATTTTGAAAGAAATAATGGTTTTTGAAAAATAATTATTTTCTTGTGTTTGTATATGTTTGTCTTATGGGCCTATTTTCATTGGATTGTGTTCTAGCTTCGATTAAGTTATGGCCTGATTCCATTTTCGGTGGTGTTTTTCTTGTTTTTATGAGTATGTTGCCCATAAATCCTCCAAAAGTTGATAATGAGTTATGCTTAGTTCCATGTTATTTTTTTGTGTTTCCTTCTTATCAAGGTAATCGAAGTTTATTAATAGTTGTTGTATAGTTTAT
Source organism: Viscum album (assembly GCA_963277665.1). NCBI lineage: Eukaryota > Viridiplantae > Streptophyta > Magnoliopsida > Santalales > Viscaceae > Viscum > Viscum album. The sequence goes on from OY728119.1 coordinate 1,922,293,646, forward strand.
AATGATAGTGTGTCTTAGGGTTGTTGGAAACACCCAGGGTAGTTAAGATTTGTACCATCCCAGAGTTATTTTAGGTTTCAATTTTGAACTAGTAAAGGTGGGATTTATCATTGTCGTTAGGGTCTCTAGTGTAGTTTGTGGGGGCTGGATCATATAAAGGTTCTTAGTCTGGAATGGATTTTTGTTTGTACCAACTCCCTGTTTGTTGGACCATTCTCTCACATGCGACTAGTCTGGCCGATACATGCATTCTATGATTCCTTCTCACATCACTCTAATGTCTTGCAACCATGAAACTATTCAAGCCACAAGGGAGATTTATGAAAGAATCATAATTTGGTAGGAAGTTTTTAAGGACTGGAGGATGAAAATTCTTGACTATGAGGCAGGAGATGCGTCAGCCATCAGGTTCATAGCCAAATGTCTCAGGGTGAGGCTTGCACATAGTCAAGAGTTGTCATGGATGTGTAGAACATTGACCAAGATCATGTTTTCAACATCAGATGGAAATATTAAAAGGTTTTCTTAGTTCAAGGACCTCCCCATGTGTTTCCATTTAGTTTGTATCAGTTCTGTAGGGGATTCATCCGTCTTGGTTCCCCAATGTGTTCATGTTACCCATAATTTTTTTAATCCTAATGGTGGAGTTGTTCAGTTAGCATTGAGAATGTGGAATGAGTTTTGTTTGGGAAGTTCCCAAATCCCCCCCCCCCCGAGTGGGGTGTTCTAGTTTCAAGGTATTCGTGTAATTAAATTCTTGTGGTGGGGAGAACCCTCCCTTATTCTCCACTCATCCTCGGGCAGTTATTGTTCTTGAGTTGTTTGGGAGTGATGTGTGTTGGTAATGATCACCATGAGCCTCTCAGTTTCTTTTGGTTTGGTTTGGGTATGGACTTTAGTTGTGTCAACTATGGCTAGGTGACTTTCTCAGGGTAGAATGTGTCTATTGTGGCGATAATTGTCAACCCCTGACCTTAGATGATGTTTATTTTACTCTCTTCTCAGTCCCTATTTGAATTTTTTTGATGTTTAATTTTTTTTATGGGTTTTGGGCCGGTGAGTAGACATTGCATCATTAGCGGTGACCGTGTGTTCAGGTTGGGTGACCATGTGGCTGCATGAAGCTTGAAATAATAATACATTGTGAACATAATCCCAATATCCTTACTGCTAAATTGTTATTATTATTATTATTATTATTATTATTTAAAATAAAATGATACAAATTTTTTATTGTGATATTTATTATTATGTTGTTATATAACAATAATTGTTATTATTATTACTATTATTATTATTATTTGTTACTGTTATTTTAATTATTATTATTATAACTATTATTATTTTGATTAAAGATTTTTTTATCAGTATTATTATTAAAATAATAATTGATATTGTTATAAATATTATTATTATGAATATTATTATTAGTATTTGATTTATTATTATTATCTTTATTAAGTTAATTTTTATTATCCTGTTATTATTATTATTATTAGTATTATTTCGGGTTTTTTTTAATGTATGTTCTTATTTTATTTATGTTTTTTACCTATGTATTCCCTCTTCCATCACGCCACACACCCCTCCTACCTTATGACTCATATCATGTGACCCCTATGTTTCCTCCTCTACAGTGACCTCCGGTGGTCGCACCTTCGTTTAGGCATGCCCTCTTCTAGTTATAGTGACCCCTTATCTCTCCCTCTCCCCCAGCGGACCCCCTATTTTCCCCCTATTTGCATCATCGCACCACCCCCCTTGTGACCCCCCATTTTTTCTCAATGGTTCTCCACAGTCTGGGCTCCCTTCAGCGCCCCATGGATAGGGCTTATCAAGGTCGCAGCCTCTTCCTTACGATGACCTGCAGTAGGTTCACATGAGGTCTCTACTGAGTTTCCGTGGCGTGTGACCCAATTTCTCATATCTTCTTCATTCCTCGATCTTTCTTCCAATTTATTTTTGTTTATCAAACAATTCATAAATTTATGGTACTTCAACCCCCTTCTCCTTCATCATGTTGGCAATTTGTTTCTCTTTCAGTACCCGATTTGGATTCAATAAGAACCCTGTGGTTTGGATATTTTGTGATTGTTGTGTTATTTCTTGAATAAGGTATGCGAAGACCTCCTCAGGTCTTGTTATTGCATGTTCCCACATCTGTCATGGAAGGTGAAGCAGATTGACTCAATTTCAGTCTGCCACCAACATCCAAGGTATATTTTTATGCCCACTATTCAGTTTTGCAGGTTCGTTATGCCATTAATTATCCTCTTTTAGTGTTCTTAATTTTTTTATAATTTATTAAAAATATTTTTCTAGTCATTTCTCAGTTTATATCTACATGCATATATTATTATATTCTTGTTTAATTGCCACATATTATTTTTATATATTTTAGAATATAATTTTCATCCATATGGTATCATTGAATAGTTTTTTTATGATGTTTTTTCATTGATGGAATTTGTTAAATTTGGTCATTGGTGTGATTATTTAATTATGTTTATTTTATAGTAAATTTATGTGATTTTGGGGGTGTATCCCTTAGTTTGGTTTTATAAAAATAGTGAAAATGTGATTCGGTTTTTACTAATGAAATTTTTTATTTTCGTAGGGTTGGTATTCAAAGTGTATATTGATTGATTTGTTTGGAATAAATATTATTTTTGTGATTAGTGGTGTTTTTGGAGTCCTAGGGAGTTATCGTAGGGAGTGTGGTCAGTTTTAAAGGCTTGAAACCATATTCCCAGGTATGGATATGTATCGATATATTTATCTTCTATGTGTGTGTTCCCTCATTGAACATGGAACACTTTCATCAGTCTAAGGATATATATATATGGATGTTCATGGAATCGAGCGAGCTACTACCTGAGTTAGAAGGCATGGTGTGACCATTTTTTGAGGTATAATTTACCATCAATTCTATCATCTAGAGCTTTCCATATGCACTTCCATTATTTCATTTAAATTATAAATGTCATTCACATGTTTATAACATGATATTTAATTCATTGTAGTGTTCTTTATGGTTAAGGGTGTTAATAAAAGCTTTTAAATAGTTCTTTGTTTAAGTGTAGGCGTTTCCATGACCTTCATCCCAATTTTAATATATTTAATGCATGTGTTTTCTTGATTAAATATTTGATTATGTTTCACACCTCTATTATGTTTAGATTTAACTTATCGTAGAGTTTTCAGGTTGAAATATTTGATTAAAAATGGATTTTTGGTTTCTTCTCTATTTATGCATGTGTTTGTGCCTTTCCAACTTGGATGGAACTAAATGACTTTATCTGAAAATGGAATTGATGGATTTTTTGAGTGGTTTTTGCTCATAGAAACATTTTAGGGACTTGTTTGTCCTTGGTTGGTTAGTTTTATGGAACTCGGTTTTTTGGTAGAAATTATTTCATATTTCTTTGAATTCATATTTTTCTCGAATCCCAGTATTTAAAAGTGGTTCTTGTTTTCTAAAAGTTTTTGGTCTCTTCATGCGGTTCATTTAATTTGTTTGAAAAAAAATCCGTGAGTATATTCATGTTTCTCTTTTGGTATATATTTTTTTTTTGAGACTGTGGTGTAAGGACAAATATGGTTTGTTTTTATGAAATTTAACATTGTATCACTAAAGAATTTTATGTCAATGTAATAAAACAAGGAACTCAAGGAATCATTTTGATTTTTAAATATGAAATTGGTGTCTAGAGATGTTTTATAATAGTTTGTTAAATGTTTTCATAAAGTCATTTGATTATGTAATACTAAAGGCCCGATTTATATCTCCAAATGTTTAATAAAGTGTTTTTGACAACCAAATGATGTGACAGTCTGGTTTGCAATTTAAATGTATGACATGTATGAATATATATATATATATATATAGGTATATGGGGCGCTTCTATATAGGGTAACCCTTTATGGGTGAACATATAGGAAGCGTCTATGTTAGGGGATGGAAAGTGTGGTGAAATGAGTCACGCGTGTGAGAGAATTCCTACCTACACATTATTATTATAACCAAAATGGGTTCATGGGTGTCTTATAGTTGATCAAGTGATGGTTTCATATCAACCATGATTAGATGGGTTGGTACCAGATGGTAGGTGTATAGGACAGATGGGGTGTGCCACTAGTTTCTACTACTGTGAGAGAGACTAATTGTTCATAGACATAAGAGTTTCACCATATGCCGGTAGGTGGTTATGAACCAAGTACGTCTAGTGACCTTTTGGGGATGTTTAGGATCACCTAGGGTTGCTTAATTATTCAAATTTCTTTTTTCATTCAGCTATACTTGTTAGTTTATTTCCAGTTTGTACTATTTATTAATTTCTTTTAGCATAACCTTGGTATTTCTGTATTGGTTTTGTTTATAAAAATACTCATGGTTTTAGAAGTTGTATGTAGAATGTTTTTGGTTTTCTAAATATGGAAAAAATATGTTTCTTATTTTAAAATTTGAAAAACCTACTTTCATACTTGTATTTCAAACTAGTATTTATGCGATGCTTCAGAAAAGAGAGCTTTTGGATTCAGTGGATTATTTCTGGAATCCCTACTGAGCATCTCGGTGCTCATGCCTATTATATATTTCTAGTTACAGGATTAGTTTCTTGATCAGGTTCCCTCTTCAGCTGCACGATGACAGAGCAGACTTGGTTCTGAGTTGGGTGGTGACCTTGAGGGTCACAATGAGTTAAGTGCATTTATTTTATTTCCACTTCTAATTTGGTTTTCTTATCTTAAATCTTTATTTATTTGGTAATATTTTGTTCATGAGCCAAATATTTCCCAAAATAGATATTTTGATGCCCGACACTAGTTTCCAGCATATGGGGATTCGGAACGCCCCTCTGGCCATGTTGTGGTCCGGCTCAGCTGACCGGTTTAGGGTTGGCCGAGGATGGTGCGTGAATGGATACCCCTCCATTGATGTAATAGTGGGTTTATGTGGAAGGAATGAGAGTTATAGTGTCATATGAGAATTAATTGGTCTATTCACTATGAGGGGTTCCATTTCTATCTTATTATGGATGGTTGATAGTTGGGGAGATATGAAATAATTCCACTCCAACATAGGTTACTATAAGGCCATATGAAAATCATTTTCCAACATTAGTTACCTCCCTCATAAAATATACTCAAACATCCAAAAATTTATTGAGTAAATCGAATTCATGATGTGATTTAAGATATTATATTATATAGACCATGGATGGTATCACTTATTTTCCTATAATGGGAACTATAAAATACCCACCAAATTCATTATCTTTAATTTTTTTGTGGTTCTACATACTATAGATGAAATCCTTATGAAAAAAAAATCTATAAATAAATTCAAAGGGTTTAAAAAATTGTCGGATGATCATTTCCCATTAAATAACATGATAAATTCATGGGAGAATAAAAAACTATAAAACACTATCAATGAAGTATGACTAACTAAATTATAACACAAACCAACAAACTAAAAAATTCATACTATAATTTCTAAAAATATTACTAAAATTAGACTACAAGTTGAAAACCACAAAATGGAAGGAAAAGTTAACAACATTACACTTACATGAGAACCACCTATCAACAACCACTATGCTCTATGATCCATGACACATCTCTATAGAGTCCCCTCATATTCCTCTATATAACTAAGATATCACCCTTTATCTATATCATGTAAAACACTGTTTCTATATGAACTAAAATTTATTGGAAGAGGTTGAGTAGTCATGCATATTGAAAAAATCCAAAGAAGCATTCCCCATATACCAATAATACCAAATAAATATTATCTGATAGGATTATATATATGTAGGATGAATATAGAAATCATGAAAATTTGTTCCAAAATTATTTAATTCGTAACATTAATAGATTATTGAACATTGATACAACTGAAGATGACTTTTAAATTCTTATAGAAAAAGAAATTCATTTTTAAAATTTTTGAATATCCCACCCTTGTTCTACACTCACAAACACGAGTACATGCATGATCTGGTCCATCTTATATGCAAATGCAGGGAGTAATCCATTCACTATGTTTTTTTTTCGTATTTTTAATTTGATGTTAGTAATTCTGGACTCAATATATGAAATTTTGTCTTATTATAATGTGGTACTTGAGACCACAATCTATCCCATTTTTTCATTTTTTTGCTGTAACATCCAATCATGATCCATCTCACATGCACATGGACAAGAATAAACCAATTATTAGAAGAATAGAAGTCAAAAACCAACATTCATTGAGAAACACATTTAATAAATTTTTCAAACAGATTCTGGGGGACTCCCACAACCAAATATTCACAACGATACCAGAAATATAATATTCAGTAGAATTTCGATATGGTAAACATATTCATAAAAATATTAGAATTATTTAAATATTATAATGGTCTTGTATAGTTCAATAAAAAAAGAAATGGGTATAACCAACTACCTTCAAGTGGGTGGGAAAACTACAGAATGAAACATCTAAACCATTATATTCTTGATAAATATCCTTAAATTAATTAACTCAGAAAATATGTCATCAAAACACATCACTAATTAGAAATCTAACCATAAAAATCATAGCTAATATTTTGTATGAGAGGAGACCAATGGAATTAGGGAGAAAGAGAGAAAATAAATACTTATCATTAGTCTGAGAGATCTAACACAAATACTTTTATCAATATCAAATTATGGATGAAGAAACATTATGACATGGTTGATGTTTCAAATATTTAGAGTAAAGGAAAAAATAGGGTTTTAGAGGTAAAAACTAAGTTTGGATATAATATTTAGAGCATTAAACCCACTAGACATAGTTAGGATACACCATTTGGGAAACAATATTCTATGTTTATTCCTACCTTTGCTTCCAAATCCAATCCTCGTATGGTTAGTAATAAATTTTGGTCAAACCATGCGCCAAATTTATTTATTTTTGTTTTGTTTTGTTTTGTTTTGTTTTTTTAACTCAGTAGGCCAAATTTACTTTAAATTCTTTATATACCTTTACAAAATCTCTTTTACTTTTTATGATTTGGAAAAGCCATGATGGAAATATTAACACCCTTATAATCTAAAAAATCCATTTCATAGTTCACCTTAACTATAATCAGATCATACACCCGTAAAAACATGAAACGCACACCAAACCCATTAAATAAAAACATAAAAATAATCATGTTAAATATATATCTTAATTATAAAAACACAAGGGGATTTTTCTCTAACCGGGGGTCTTACATTATACCAACAATATGGATTTCCCTCTGAGAATTGATGTAGATTAAATATGATGAAACAAAATATAAACCTACCAATTCATGTGTACCAAAAAAACTAAAGGTATACGTTAACTATGTAATATCTTATCATGTGTGTCCCAATATAAAATTTTCAATGAGATTCCAATATAACAACTGAATCAAAAGAAATTAGTGATCATATTATACCTAAAAAATATTTGAATACTTATTCCTACATATAGATATAATGAAGACAATATTCATTACATTGAATCCATAATTCAACTATACCTTTTGAACAACATTGAAAATACGGTCAAGAAACATGAATAGTCCCACCCACCAATGAATTCTCCTTCTTCTCTTACTCATTCAATGTTTTTTTAGACCCTAGTATATATAAATATAGATTATTTGTTAATAATTAAAATTTATAGAATGAAATGTCAAAATCGTAGAACAGAAGACAAGACATGTGAAAGAATGATACTAAAAATATGGTAATGAATGAGCTATGGATCTATCAAATACAACAGGTACTTGATGAAAGGAATAAAATGTTCCATAAACATGAGAGGTAATAGTGTTTGTGGGGTAAATATATTATCAATTAACCCAAAAAAGGAATAATTTTCTATAAGTAAATATTGAGGTAGTCGGTGCAGAAGGAAATGTAATCACTTCCAGAACATAACTGGTCACCTAAAATCAAAATATTTTATCCCCTAAAAAAATGATATGTGAAAGAGATTTCAGACCCACCATAGTAGAATGAAATGTATAAAAATTATTACCTACCTGTTGGTTAGTATCTGACATTCCATACCATCTGTAACATCCTCACACATGGAAAAAATATACTTGAGGTTTTCCTAAAACAAGAAGGAACCCTATTTGGCCCCTCAAACACTAGAGAGTGAATTTTCCCGGCATGATAAGAGATTACATATTCCCCCTATATGATTAACCTAATTTTAAGACTATAAATATTATATAGGGTATCTTTCTTAGACTAATTAACCATAAGAAGAAACGAGATCCAACATATAGAATGTTAAAACATCATCATTTTGTATAGACCTCAAATGTTTAAAAGTGGTTCAATCCATGAATAATCTATGATCAAACATTATACTAAGCCACATCCCATAGAGTAGTGAGACTAGATATCTAATATTCAATCAATAATTAATTTTGAGACATATAATGAGTAGTCCTTATAAAAAACATAAATTAGAGTAAGAATAAGAAATTTTAATTAACCCACTAAACAAATAAGGTAATAACCATTGGGGTATAAAGGAAAAAAACATACTCTTTTCATGATTTATAGACAATAAAATAATTGCTCACATATAATAGGTAAATCTAATAGTTGTATCTAATACCGAACATCTTTCAAAAAACAACACCAAATCCCAGAATTCTACCCATAGAAGAAAAAAATTAATTATTGTTCCAATACATTAAATTTAGAATATTTCATCAGTTGATAAGATAGTAACCCACCAATTAGAGTAATATATTTTTCATTTATGGTACATAACCATTTCATTCTCCATATTACAATAGAGAATATTCAAAACATAAAATTCCACCAAATACATTAAAATAGTATAAAATGTAAAAGGTTATTAATTTCAAATCCAATAATATCCCTTTTCGCATGATACGTCTTAATTCCAAACCCCTAATAAATTTTGTTCCAATGAGAATAATATTTCCCTTCCATACCTTATATCTATCATAAGAAAAGAAGATTAATCATGAAACTATAGTTATATACAAAAAAACCATTATTAAGAAAATATTTGGAGAACAACGTCACCATTTCAAAAACAAAACTATTATAATAATTGCTTGATAGATTATTAACACAAACAACTGTGAAATTACAGTAGTTGAATATGGAAAATAAGACCAACAAGTGTATTATCATTATAACAGAATTAGTAGAAGCATATAAAAATAAAGAATACCACTTCCATGGTCAAAATTCCCCATTAATATATACACAAACCTATTCAAATGAACCACACATTTATACCGACTATTATAGTTTTCATGTCTGAGGGTCTCAATTTCAAATTCACCACATTATTCTATTTAAAAAAAATTAATTTTTTCTATTTCCCAAAATAATAACAATAATTTGGATAAAGATCACCATTTATGTAAAATCCTACTTAATTAAATCGTTTTAGTCAATTATAAAATTTCAACACTATTAAAATCATTTTGAAATTACATTTATAAAATATCATTTTATATTATAGAAAACAGTAACACTGTAAAAAAATAAAATCGACTAAAATTAAAAAAAAATGTTTTTTAAACTATTTTCTTAAATTTAACAAAAAAGGGTAATTATATATTTGATTGAATAAAAAATTATGAATATTTTCATTAAAACCCTATAAAATCCATTTTAAGCTTTATTTCTATGTATACAGTATAATTGTACAAAAAATTCTACAATGTCATTGTGTAAATTTAAAACATATCTATCTATGAAACATTGTTAAAAACATCACATCATATAAACATGAGAAACCAAATAAGGTCACAACCATGTGGAAACACTATATGCATCGATTATCACCATGCATGAATTATTGACCAGAATTTTTATTAACACATGATTAATAAAAAATTTTAATAAAATATCAAATTTCATCATGTTTCAACAATATGAACAATATGAAATTATAATAATTCAAATAAAATAAATAAAAATTGGTGTGAAACCATATCAACTATCATATTTCATGCGATAAATTTTAATGATTAATAATTTTATTATAACAATTATTTTAAAAATATTGAATGCTCAAGTATTAAATAAATTAAATGATCAATAAAATTAAACCATCATAGATATCATATTTTTTCATAACTAATCATATAAATTTTGAATGGTTTAAATAACACATAAATTGTTAAATTAAACTACCCATATAATCAAATCCCATACAAAATTTTTATTAGAAATATTATGATAATCATCCTTAGATAAATACATACATCATATGAATTAACATCAACCATCCTATTTAATGAAAATATTAATGTAATTAAAACCTAGGTACATTCTTTCATTCTATCATTACTAGTAATATGATGAGGACAAAAATATAAAATAAAAACATTAAAAAATTCAATTACAAATAACATTGAATAATTATATATTTTTTGATATTAATTTTAGCATACATTAAATATAAATTATATTCATAATAATGAATAATAATAATAATTTTAATCTCATAACAAAAAAAATCTAATGTAAAATATTTCAATGTTCTAAGAAACTTTTTATTTATTTTTAATGTATATGAACTTAATAAAAATTAATTAAATAAAATTAACACACTATTTTTATGGAAGGCATAACTTTTCATGATACGAAAAAAGGGTAAAAATATGTTTCATTGTTTTTTATGATACAATAATGGAAATAGTTTCTATTAAAAAGATAAAATAAAAACATTGAAAGTATGATGGTATGCATTTATGTACAGAATATTAAATAATAGATAACATCAGGTAATCAATTGTGGAATCTAATTAACTTTTAGCTAATTATTGAAATTTCATGTCATTACTACTGTCATTCTATTTACCTATAAATATACTATTACATTATAAAATAATGTACCCAGAAGTCATTATATGAATTAAATGCCAATAATAATCAACAATCAATAAAAAAGAAATATCATGCATGCCATTTTTCAAAAAAATGATTCTATTGTAATAATCATTCTATTTCTACCAAATCATGAAAATTTATTTCAAAAATGAATTCTATAATGCCACCATTTACCAAAAATAAAGGAAAAAAACCATATAGGTTATTTTATCATATTGGTATATCTCATTACTAATTCATGATATAAACCAATCATTAACTAATCCTGTGAAAAAGAGGATGAAAAAAACCTAGAAGTTTATATCCCCACCTTTACATCTTGAACAAACCTGATAACTTTAAGTTTATCATCAAGAAGGTAGATATATCTTTTAATCCATTCATTTGATATCTTGATGATTTCTATCTCCAAGATTAGCACCATGACTGATAGACAAACCAAACTGGTAACATTTGTAACATATCAACTTTATCAATTGTATTGAAAATAGAAGAGGTTCTACTAAGAATTTTTTTGTTTATATAACTATCCGAGGTAGTTTCAAATGATCAAAAAAAAATATTTTTTATAATTATTTATTTCATGGGATTTCAGTTTTTATATTTTAGAATAAAATTTCAGAGGTATGGGACAAGTAGGAGTGCTCGAAAGAGGAATTGAGATCATTTTTTCACCCCCACATGTAATTACCATCTATTAACTATTGTGTACCACTAAATGTCATGTGTTGGTAACTATATATATGGTAAAATTAAGATAGACTAATATATATCCATTGTAAGATGGTACCATGTGGTTTAATTCTCTCTCTAATGTATCTATGTGACGGATAAGGACAAAAAACCCTCTAAGACACCTCAAAGGATATTAGTACACCCAATTGTGTCCTTAAAAGGTAATATATCTCTCTATGAAATCATATTATTCCAAATTTGTTTCATTCAATAACTGTTAATAATTCTTCTTTTATAGATTCTCTATTATCAATTTTTTACCGCATCTCACTAATTTATATCATCTCTTATTCTTTATAAAGGTATAGAAAAGTGTGTGCCTCAAAGGGCTCTTACAAAAAATGTAAAATTATTTTTTTTCATTTAGTTATTTCTTGTTCCTTTAAAAAAGTATAATTGGTTGACAAGAATTGTCCTTAATTTAATATTATTTGGTTATCAAAACCTTAAGTGTGGTGGATAAGTGATGACTTAAATTAATGTGTGTGGTTTGATTTTATTTATTTTTATATAAATAAATGAATTTAAATTTAAAATTGGTTTCATTGGTACTATTGAACCAAAGGAAGTTTAAATCTAATAAATTTTTCTAAGGTGGATACGTTTTCACTTTTAATGAGGAATTTCAGAACATGTTTTTCAAACACTAGGGAAGTATTTATTTTATTTACACTATGCTAACTTTTTTATTTAATCACTACATCCCATGATACAAACATTATCATTCAATACATATAATTATTATTCATCACTTCAAATTTATTATTTTCATAAAATTTAGATTTATACTCTAACATTTTTTTAATGTAAATTCATCCCATTTTACATTCTATCTTTACTCATACCATAATTTATTTTATTTAACCAAGAAAATTAAGGTTGTAAATAAATTCCATGGGATTACATAAATGTTTGGGACTATTGTTTCTTTAAAAACACCAAATATCTTGATATAAAAAAAGAAATACAACCGTAACACATGTTGTTTGAAGTATAAATAGAACAAGTCCAGGAAAAAATTTACATAGAAATATAATCAAATAGTCATACACAATTAATTTAATAAAATAATAATTCAATCTTAAAGGGAAAAATGGAAAAACATTCTTAACATGAAACTACCTAATATCCACATAACATCAACAACCAATATCTTGAATCTAGGGCCAAATAACATTGAATCCCCGATTTTATGCTATATATGTCAGATGTATCATGTTATCAGCTACACGGAATGAAGTGTATGCATACACAACAAAGTGTATACGAAATTGGTGGGTAGTCATTACCAACAGGTAATCCCAATGATACTTTATCCCAAATAAAACTAACATAAAAAGGTTAGAGCATAGGATTATAAAAACATGGAAATAAATCAAAATCAAATATCTCATTTTCAATTAAAATAAATAATATAGACAAAATTATTTTATATATTTCTTATAACTGAGGATTATCATACCTTGCATGTAGCATAATGAAATTATATTATTTCAATTTTACATAACTAACCTATTTTTTAACATTCAAAAATTGATACCTGAAATAACTAGACCTCTATATACTTATGATGGGTGAGTCATCCTTTCACTAAGTCATCTCCTGGTAACCCAATTTGATTATGCTAATTCTATCTATGATCATTCCCAAGTTTCCCTTTTTTGTAGTTTTAAATTTGATCATGTTGCATCCCATGTTTCCTTATTTAATAGTCATAAAAGATAATATGATATTTATCAAATCAATATTGAAAAACATAATAAAGTTATATCTTGAACAAATGATAAAAACCAGATTTCATTGAGAAACTGATTTAATAAATTTTTCATAAACATCATAGGTGACAGTCAAAAAAAAATTTAATTAATAAAATAGTAATAGATAACCAAGAATATTATCAATGGGGTTAAATAATTGAATAGTTAATTAGAATTATTTAAATCTACCAAAGAGTATATATATTCCAATAATAATTGAGTGATTAAAAAACTACATACCACACAACATGTGAAAACTGATGAATAGAATTATAAAACCTTGAAATTCAGAATAAAATTAACATTCCAAAAATATATTAAATCAATATATCCTATAAACATCATAGATCATAGATAAATCTACATGAGATATGATCTAACGTTTCATGATAAAATATATGGGTAGTTGTAGAGGGAATAATAGAAAACAATTTCATTTCATCAATTTTAGAGATCCAAAGTCCATATATTAGTTCAAAGATGAATTTGGATAAAATGGAACCTCCAATAATTATTAAGATACAACTACAGTTCAGGATCCTAATATGAGGTTTGAAAATTATGTTTCAGTAGTAAAATCCTAGTTAAGATCAAATTTTGGGAGTATTAAATTCATATGCCTTCTTTTGGAAACATAGTATGGGAAAAAATGCACTAAAAATTCACAATCTTGAATTAGAAAATTTGTGTGCTATCCATTAACACTCTCATTTCCTTATAAACCTCACACAGTTATGTGGGGAAATCATCATGGTTTTCCCAAATAGTTGCTGAAATGTGAAAACCTAGAATAATTCTAGAACGCAGCAAAACCATCTATATCACAAGAAAGTCAACATAAGTAATATATAAAATAATAATAAAACAATAAAGGGGAAATTACCATAGACGTGGGGTGGTATAAGAAAAATCATTATTATGGGAATAGATGATTGAAAAATCATTTAGGGATCTATATATTATGGATAGAAAGTGGAAGTAAGATTTTATTAGGTAAATATAATATTGATAAAGGGAAAATATCATGCCTCTCATAATAATAATGTATATATAGTGTTTTGGATGAGTAATTTTTGTTTTATGGACCATATATGATATTTGAGTGAATATATGGTCATCCATAGTGGTTGAGGTACTTATAGTATCTCAGTGGGGGAGTATAAGTGTATCCATCTCCCAAATGGGGAATGATTGTAGACTCCCACATAAAAGGTAAAGAAAATGAGCTTCTATAGAGACCATAGTATTTTAAACAAATAATTACAAGATTTTAATCATAATTAATAAAAAATTGAAATAAATGGATCAATTAGTATAGTGTACTATAAGAATAGATATATAAAACTAGAAGCAAAAAACTAAAAAACCATTTCATTATATATCATAAATTTCGATTTCCTAATTTCCATTGAGCGATTACATCTGCATAGGATGACCTGGGGATAACATGATCAAAGGGATGAGAAACAAAATACTAATAACTTGATGAAAATTAAAATAAATCTTATCACATGGGGTAGATGGAATAACATAATGATATAAAAAGGCACGTAACAAGAATAATCATAAGGATTCATGACATGGGATCATATAACCATCGATTCAATGTAATGTGGTGGTAACATAAAAAAGACTTTAGAATGACTCAAGGATCATTTCACATAGAGGATCTCAATTCAAGGACAGCCACTAAGACCATTACAAATGGAACACGGGTCAAGGTAAACCACCAAGACTGTTCCACATAGACCATGAGTATAGGCTAACCACCATCACCATTGCATAAAATGTCTTGTGAGACTAAAAATTACACAACTAATTTGATCCCTATCCAGTTGTACCCCTCATAACATGTTCATTAATATGTTTTCCACATATTGTATGATACATAATAAATCATACATTAATAGAAGGGTTACCAATGGAATGTTATGGTAATCATAATCATGGCGTTGACCATAATAAATGGACTTATAATTAATGTTTCCAAGAAAGAAAGTACAAAAATAATACAATGAAATTAATATCGAATAATAGGAATAAATCCTGATAAGTGGTTCCAATCTACAGTTATTACATGTAAATTTTTACATAAGAAACATTTGAATTAAAAAATAGTGTGGTTTATGAAAAATATTAAATATCATTTAAAACATGAAATTTCATAATATTTTATATACAACCAAAAGTTAACAAAAAATATATTATTAGTAAAATAAGTGATTTAATAAAAATAATTGTTCCAGAATGTAGATTATGGATTTCACTAGAAAATGGGCATGAATTTAGGTTTTTCTTTTAAAATAGTCTTCCATATATAGTATAATTGAGTAGGTAAACCTTTAAAAAATGAATATCCCCAAAATATTTATGTTTGGATCATGATAAATGAGTTAAGAACATAACCATAGAATATAAAATATTTACATAATAATAAATGAAAATTTATTTTTGGGTAAAGGATATAAAGTGTAACCCGAATGAATAATGGAGATTTAGGTAGAATCCCCTACCCGAAGCTCAAAGGTGTTATTAAATTAGTCTTAATGTCATGGATAATAAAATTAAATTAAATACTCTTTAATTCAATAACTTTTTCTATTTTTATTTGATTTATTATAACCTTACTATAGTTTTTATGGCCTTTTTGAGGGTTAAGAGGTTCAATTTCATCATTTAGAAGTGTTAGTTTCCTTAGTCTTTGTGATCGGTTTACATGTATATATGATAGGAAAAATTTGTAGAATGAGGATATTTTTCCATAACTAAAAGTATATGTTACTAATGAAGTTATATAATATTAAAATACCATTTTTTCTGAAAGTGAGGATGATTTATTAGATAAATCATTAATCATAGTCGTTTAGATTAATTAAGCATTTTTTATGAAAAATAACTAATATTGTATTATAAATTTTTATCATGTGTAAAAAATTATTTCATAAATTTATATAAGTTAAATACATATATTATAATCTAGTTCAACCATAAAAATTTTCTCATGATAATCCATAAAGAAAAAAAGGATAGATAAAAGCGTGTTACCCATGATGGTGGTAAGTCAGCACCAAACAAACTGTATTTTCCTTAAACCCATGAGAAGGGTATGTGATGAGTAGATAATAAAACAATGTAATGTGAAAATAGATTGAAATAAAATGAAATAGGGTTTTAACTCTTGAATCCTTCATCTTGAGAACCTCATTAGTTGAGTCGTTTTGGTATTTTGTTTAGCCAAAAATATCATGGATTTGAGGGAGTGTTTTTGGAAGAGTATTCCGTAGAATATGGACAAGGCTTAAAGTTTTATAGGTGTGATGAGAATATGTGGTGAGTGGTGGTATTTATAGTGGTTGAGAGGGGTTTTTTATCATTATTTTAACCATTAGTTTATTATTTTTCTCAAGGAAAGAAATATTGTTGATTCATCGGACTAAATAGAGTAATTATATTATTTTAGCTTGAACCAGTTGTTCATACATCATATATGACTCAATGAATATTTTAATTTACATATAATGTATATATACAGTAAATTACTGTATTTTATAACTCCCCAAAAATTCATGTATTTTGTTGGGAAAAAATATATCAAGGTATTATTGAATCATTTTTGAGGTGATTGTGTTTGTTGACAAAGTGAACATCTGAGTTGCAATTATTGAAAAAGAAAACCATGAAATAAAAATTTGTTGAAAAAGGGGATTTAATGGTGGAATGACGAATTCATGGTATATGGTTAATGATCCATGTTTGATTCATGAATGTTGAAAAAGGATGGGATGATCTGGAGGCACAGACTTGTGCGCCGAAACATGCGCGCCGAGGGGAGACTTGTGCACCATCGCTTAGGGTGTCCAAATGCTTATAAATACACGTCGACCCATTATCATTCGGTGTAGAGTTCAGCACTTAGAAAAATTAGAGCACCTGTCACACAGGTGTGGTGGTCGCCAAGTGGTGTGTGGTTGCAATTATAAATTGCACTCCAAGTGATAGTTGCATGCCTAAATAGGTTTGGGTGAGAAAGGAAATGAATCGCGCAAGTTTTGAGTTGAAGAAGAAGGTGTCGCGCAAGTGGTTGAGGTGGAATTGTGGGCCATATTTGAAGAAGCATGAATGTTATTGGTTATGCGCCAAAATTTATTTGGGCATAAAAGGTTGTGCGTCGCAGAAGTTTGGAGTTGTAGAAGCTTGTGTCGTGCAAGTGGTTGAGATGGACATGCGTGCCAGTTTGGACTTTCACGCTGAGACTTGTGCGTCGACTTAGAGAAGGGCTCCAAGTAAGGTTTATTCATAGTAGTGATTCAGGGCTACGTGAAAGCTGTAATATTTCCCGATACCATCGGTGAAGTGTGAGATTCATCTATGGGTGAAAGTTGGACTTCACCAGAGAATCTACATAAAACAAAGGATGCATTCATTAGTGATAATGAAAAGACCTACAGGTCTATAAAATGTGAGTGTTTCCTTTCCAGAGGAGTGACAAATAGAAGAGGAAAAAGGTGATCCTCTCCACCAGTAGTGATCCAGATGGAGAGAAATAGGGAGTGACCCTTGGGAAATTAGGGAGCTGACCCTAAACATTGTAAAGGCAGTGAGCCTGGGAATAGAAGTGATTTATCCTGAACTTTGTAAACAGCATTGCACTTTTATTTGATTTGGTACATCCGCACATTGCTGATGTATGCTCCTAGGACATAGCCCAGTGAGGGTGAACCATGTAAAAATCGATGTGTCATGTTCATGCTTTAATTTCTGTTTATACTTTGCTCCAGGAAAGAGAGATAAGAGAGTCTTTCTTAACAGCATGACAAGATCAATAGGGGTAGTTGTTTTAATCTATCATACCATTATTCACCCCCCTCTTAGGGTATCTAACCTAGTGGACCTAACAATTGGTATCAGAGGGAAATGTTTATATCTATAATTCTCTCTCAAATGGAGTTCACTAATCATAAAGGGATTTCAATCTATGAAAGAAAAAAATTTCATCTATGGAAGAATAGGATGCAACACTACTTCCGATCTTTGCGAATAGATGTGTTCACAGCACCAATGCATTGCATAACAGATGATATTAATAGTGGTGCATTATCAGAAGTTGAGCGTAGAGAGTTGGATGCTGATGCCAAAACAATCAATTCCATAGGGGGATCCCTATCCAATCCTATATATACAAAGTTGACTTCTTGAAAAATGTCAAATTCCATGCCGGAAAAGTTATTGAATATATATGATGCAGATACAAAGGTCCGTGAAGAAAATCTGCAAGTGTTGTGGAACAAGTATGAAGAACTGAGAATGAACCCGAATGAGTCTATTGATGCATTTTTTGACAGGGTTAATGTTGTTTTGGAAGACATGCGAGGTCTTGGAGAAGTCATCGAAGATATAAATATTTTTAAGCGTATCTTGAGGAAACATCCAGCTCAGTTTAATCTGAATGTCTCAGTCTTGGAAGATAAAGACCCAAAAGAGCTGATGTTGGATAACCTGCATAGTACCCTTATTTCATATGAAATGAGGAATGATTACAATGATGTTGTGGATAAGGGGAAATCTAAAACAGTGGAATTCAAGACTATGAAGAAACTCACCATTGATGATTCTCAGGAAGAATAAGAGACAAATGAGTTGATGTCATTCCTCTCCTAAAAAACTTCAATGAGGAAAAGGAATGTTTAAAGGGAAAATTCCACTGGCATGTTTTCTGTGTGGAAAGGTTGGTAATCTTGCAGAATGATGTCCCAAAAAGTTCCAAGAAGTTGATGATGTCGACGAAGTCAAAATTCCCAAGAAGAAGTCATCATCCTATGGGAATGGCAAGAAACATTTCAAGAGAAATTTCTTTATGAAGGAAAATATCTTTTCAAAATAATGCGACAGGTCAGATTATTCTGAAGCTGAAGAGGTTGAAGAGAGAGAGAACTGCAATGATCTAGGAGAAAATAATATGGTGGCAGTTGTCTGCAGTTTGCAGGAGAAGAACGAAACCGAACGTGATAATGAAGAAGAATAAGTTGAAGGATGAATAGATATGGAAGCTGAGTTAGAGGCTTCACTTGAGGAGATAGAAGTTTGGAGAGCCAAAAAATGAAAGGTAACAATGTTGTTCAGGATTCCAAACTCTATATGAAGCAGTAGGAAGAAGAAAAGTCTGAGTTGATGGAATAAATTGTGAAACTCAAGATATCAACACCAGAGAACTCAGAATGAGTTATTGAGCATAATATCAAGATTGGAGAACAGAAAAGGGAGATTGATGGCATGAATATAAAAGTAAAAGATCAAGACAAGTGTCTCGAAGAACATGAAGAAGAAGTGGTCATTATACAATGAAAAATGATGGATCAAGAAAAACTCTTTACCCCAAATGTGATATTATAAAAGAAGTTCATTCAGAAGACATAAAAGATGAAAGATGAGGCTAGTTGTTCAGAAAGAAAGAAGCATAAATCGAGCTCAGATGCTAAGGCTGAATTGGGGCTTGATCGAAAACAAAAATATGTAAATATTAATGCCAGACCACAAGAACCCACTCTGAGATTGAAGGTTGATTTGGGCAGAAAAAAGATTCATAATATTCAGAGATCGCAGAGGGAAACTTGTATAGTATAAGTAACACGAAGGAATGCACCTTCTATCTGGTGTTACTATTGTGGAAAGATGGGACATTCACATTATGTGTGTTCCATATCCAAGAGATATCAAAGGGAATAAGAAAATAGGTGGCAGCCAAACAGAGAATGGTTTTTCAGAAAAATATTTTAAAGGACACTATTTTTGGTGCAGAGGATTTGCGCACATGGATAGGTACTGCACTTCGATCATACAGAGGAATGTCCCAAAGCATAATCAAAACACTTGAAAGCAATAGATCAATAAACCGACATGTGAGTTAAAAATACAGAATACATTTGTGGATTTGAAAGATAAACTTGGTTCTTCATACTCTAAGAAAGAAAATAAGTCTCAATCTATGCTGAGTGTGAAGACAAATGTATGGACCAAGAAGAAGAAGAATAAGAAGGCAGTAGTTGTAGAAATTTCCCTTAAAGCTTCAGATCATTCAGGAGTATGGATCCTTGATAGTGGTTGTACATCCCATATGATAGGTAATAATGATCTCATTATAGGCATTATATATAACAAAGAAGGTGTTGTCAAGTTTGGGAATGACGAAGGGCAGAAGATTATTGGTTTTGGAAAGGCTAAATTTGGGGGAAAGAAATGAGATGTGTTGATTTCTTGGTAGTAGAGGGCCTCTGTCATAACTTTCTCAGTGTCAGTCAACTATGTGACTCTGGGCCCTCTATCCGATTACTAAGAATATGTGTGTTGTGAAAGTAAAATATGGAGCAGTTGTTCTACAGGGAAATGGAACAAAGGGAAATCTTTACCTTTTAAGTGGGGAAGAAGATATGTGTCTTTTATCTAGAGAGGAAGAGAACAAGATGTGGCATAAGAGACTTGGTCATCTATGCCTACTATCTACGGAAGATCTTGTGAAGAGTGATGCTTCTAGAGGCCTTCCAAAATTATCACGTGATCACACTCATACGTGTGATGCTTGACAATAAGGTAATGTCATCAGAAACACATACAAGACAAAGGAACATAAATCAATCAGAGTGCTCTAACTGGTTCATGTTGATGTTTGTGGACTGATCATACGACGATACTTAAATGGGAAAAGGTACTATGTCCTTTTCATTGATGATTATAGCCGAATGGATTGAATATTTTTCATTACCCATAAGACAGAAGTGTTCAGTTGTATTAAGCAGTATTGTAGGGAATCAGAAAGGATGCTTGGGGAGAAAATTTTGAAGTTTTTCATGGATAACGGTACAGAATTCACAAACAATCAAGTAGACGATTATATCGAGAAACACAGGATAAGGAATCAAGTTTCATCAGTGATAACTCCCCAATATAATGGTGTAGTTTAAATATGAAATCAAATCATCAACAACATGGCTAGAACAATGCTTATTTAAAAGGACCTACTAGAGAAATTTTGGGAGGAAGCCATTTTGACATCGATCTATATTTCGAACAGGGCTCTGTTGTGTCTGAAATAAGGGAATAATCCATATGAAATGTGGTACGGAAAGAAACCAATGTTAAAATACTTTCAGATCTTTTGATGTAGGTGTTTCATTCGCAACAAAGAAAACCACAGGAATTTTGAGTCCTTAGGAGATGAGGGGATATACCTTGGCTACTCAGGTAAAAGAAAAGTATATAAATGCTTCAACAAAAGGCTGGGAAAAATTGTTGAGAGCAATGATTTCAATACAGTATAAGATGAAAAGAATACTCAACGACTTAGTGAATAGTTTCTGGATGAATGTGACGAGGAGGTAAGCAACACAGGAGGTGCAGAAGTGGCTGATGCTGATTCAGAAGAAGACACTGATGATGAATAATAAATTGTCAAGTCTGTGTCTTCAAGGAAGCCAAAGAGAAGAGCTAAAATTGATAGACATAATATCATTGGTGATCATGAATCTCTAGTTTAGGAACGAAGAATGAAGTCACTGTAGCATAAATCTTTCCTATCTCAGGTAGAGCCGAAATGCTTTTCTGATGCAGCTGAAGATGAAAACTGGGTTCAAACTATGAATGAAGAGCATCATCAGATTGTGAAGAACCAGACATGGGAGATTGTTTCGAGGATAGAAGATAAGAATTTCATCGAGACTAAATGGGTCTTTTGCAACAAGATTAATGAAGATGGTATAGTGATTCGAAACAAATCACAACTATTGTGCAAAGGATACTCCCAGATAGAGAGAATTGATGTTGGTGAGACATTTGCACCGGTTGCAAGGCTAGAGACAATCAGATTATTCCTAGCCATTGTAGTGCAACGAAATTTCAATGTGTTCCAGATGGATGTCAAATCTGAATTTTTTGATGGGGTTCTAGAGGAAGAAGTATATATTGAGCAGCATGATGGTTTTCTCATTCATGAGGATGAGAACAATGTTTACAGGCTGAAAAATTCGTTGAATGGGATGAAACAAGCACCATGTGCATGGTACCCAAGGCTGGATCAGTACATGAAGAAGCTTGGTTTCAAATAAGGGTGGTTGATTACAATCTCTATTTCGTAGAAAATAGTAATCAAAGGATGATGGTGTTGGTTTATGTCTATGACATAATATTTGGCAGATCAGATGAATCTCAGTGCAGAATGTTTTCTGAATTCGTGAAAAATGATTTTGAAATGTCAATGATTTGAGAGATAACATTTTTCAATGGTTTACAGGTGACATAATGAAGGAATGGAACACTCATTTCTTAATCCAAATATTCCAAGGAGGTTTTAAGAAGGATTGGAATGGATAATTCCAAGGATATGAAGACTCTGTTTGCTAGCCGGATGCAATTATCAAAAGATGGGGATGGAAAGGCAGCTAATATCACAAAACAAAGGAAAATTATTGGAAGTTTTCTATACTTGACCGCAATAAGGCCTGACATTGTTTTCTCCACATGACAAGCAGCATGATATCAGAGTAATCCCATGGAAATCCACATGCTTACACTAAAAATAATACTTCAGTATATCAAGGGCATGGTGGACCTCAGCTTGACATATAATGACATATCTCAGACAGAGTTATTGGGATATAGTGATGTATACTGGGCCGGTTCAGCAGATGATTGAAAATCAACGTCAGGTGGTGCATTCTATATTGGTGGACTATGTATTTCTTGGTTAAGAAAGAAGTAGGATTTCATTTCATTAAGTACCACAGAATCTGATTATATTTCATCCCCTCAAGCTGGAACATAGTTATTATAGATGAAGCAGTAGCTTGAAGATATGGGAGTTGATGTGAAGTCTCTGATCAAAATATATTGCGATAATTCATGTGCTATCAATCTTAGCAAAAATATCATCCATCATTCAAGAACAATTCACATTTAGATAAAGTATCATTTTATCAAGGAGAAGGTTGAGCAGGGAATCGTGAAGATGGAGTATGTTCTTACAGAGCTACAGTTTGCAGACTTTATGACAAAGACCTTACCAAATGAAGCTTTTGAGAGACATATACTGGCTATTGGAGTTGAGTCGACTCCCCGCACTTGAAATAGTGTGGATATGGAACCCCCCCTCTCTCCGAGGTATGATTTTCTTTTCCCTAATGTGTCGATATGTGTTCTCTACTGTGTTACAGACGTCAAAGGAGTGACCTTTGTGTTTGTTGACAATGGGGGAGAAAATAGTGATTTTTCAAGGGAGACACAATGTGGCTATTTGAAAAATCAGGAATGATATGGGGACAATATGACAAGTGGAGAAGTGAGATAGGGGGAGCATATTAAATCTGACGATGCTAGAAGTGATCGATCAATGAATAGATATCATGACATCTGCAGATCGTGATAAAAGCATAAGAGTGGTGTTGGAATGTGGTAATAATATTTCCAAAGATTAGTATCAGTTTGGTAAAAATTGGTATCAGTTTGGTGTCAACAATGGCTGTAAGAGATTAAGGGATTCATTGATGAACTTTTCATTTACTCTTGTTTCTCGTGCCAATAATTCCTCATCTGGGATTAGAGTATGTGTTGAGTAAATCCTTGATCACTATTAGGATCGCAAAAGGAGAATGGTGGCTGAATGATTAACGATGTATATTTTTATGGAAGAGTTGTCAAAAAATCAAAAGGGGGAGATTTTTGGGCAAAACTCCCTCAAGGTATCATTGATGCATTTTTAAGGTGATTCTGTTTGTTGACAAAGTGAACATCTATGTTTTGATTGTTGACAAAGAAAACCATGACATACAAATTTTTTGACCAAGGGGATTTCATGGTGGAATGTAAAATTCAAGGGCTATGGTTAATGATCCTTTTTTGATTCAATAACTTCAACATAGGAATGGATGATCTATAGGTGGTACAAAAATAGCAGATACAAGGTGGCACCGTTTTCCAGTGTTTTCCAAATTTTTGGGCCTCAAAATGGACAAATAACGAAATGTGGTTTTTGAAAAAAGGACTTGCACGCCGTGTAGTTGAAGGAGAATAAACTTGCGTGCCTAATATTTTTCAATATCAGAACATAAAATTATGGTAAATTAATAAAGGGAACTCATGTTTTAGAGTTGGTCGTGCAAGTGATTTGCGCGGAAGAGACATGCGCGCTGAAACTTGTGCACTGAGGGGAGAATTGTGCGTCGTCACGCAGGATTTCCAAATGCCTATAAATAAATTTTGATCCCTCCACATTCAGTGTAGAGTTCAACACATGGAAAAATCATAGCTCCTATCGCGCAGGTGTGGTGGTCGCACAAGTGATGTGTGGTAGTTCAAGTATAAGATGGGAACCAAGAGATAGTTTCATGCCTAAGGTGGTTTGGGCGGGAAAGGAAGTGAGTCGTGCATGTTTTGAGTTGATTAAGAAGGTTTCGCACAAGTGGTTGAGGTGGATTTGCATGCCATATTTGAAGAATCATGAATTTTGTTGGTTGCGTGTGAAAATTGGTTTGGGCATAAAAGGGTGTGTGTCGTACAAGTTGTGCGCAAGCTGTCTGCATCACCAAATCAGTGTGAAACTCCTCATCCAATACTTCTACGAAGGACTCACACCCATGGAAAGGATCATGGTGGATGCTGCAGCAGTAGGGGCATTGGTGGGAAAGACACCATTAGCTGCACGTGCATTGATCGAAAAGATGGCCCAAAACTCCCAAAAATTTGGCGATAGAGGTACACCACATGGCAGGGGAGTAAATCAGGTAAGTCCCTCTTCTATTGAAAGTCATTTGATTCATACAAAGTTGGAATAATTGACCACTATGGTGAGGCGGATTGCATTGGCTCAAAAAAAAATCTCAACCCCCTCTTTCAAGGCCTGGTGGCATTTTGACTGAGACAAGACATCCAACTAACTGTTTCCCACAACTACAAGAGATAGCGGATTGTGCAGCAGTATTTCCTGGGAGACCATTTCAGTAACAACAACAACCATATCCCCAAAAGAAGTTTGATTCATTTTCTCCAACATGCAACCAAGGGTGGAAGGATCAATTAGACATGAGGTATGGATCTGTACAACAACAAAGACCCCCTTTTCAACAAAACTTCCAATAGCCTCCACCTTACCAGCAGGGTTTCCAACAACCCCAAATGAGATTCGAAGCTCAAACATCAACGATTCAGGAACAAGGGAATCCCACACCGAAGGTAGATTATAACAATGATGATATTTTGAAACAAATTGTTCGTAATCAACATAATGAACTGAAGATTCAATGTTCGGAGTTGAGGGAGTTGAAGACTCAAATGATCCAGATTGCCACCGCCCTCCATGAACATGTGAGTAAGAATTCTGGAAATCTACCTTCCCAACCCACTCCAAATCCAAAGGGGAATATCAGTTCCATCACATTGAGAAGTGGGAAGGAAATTAATGAAAAATCTGTACCTACAATTCCACCAGGATTCACCTCAACACCGGAGCAGCCGCATTCCAAAGCCACTGATGAGCAATCCAAGGAGAAAGATAAAGGTATGAAAAAAATTGATGATGTTCCTCTTAAACCCCTTCCTTTTCCCAACAGGGTTGTTCAAACCAGGAATATGTCTGAAGAAGCAATGAAAAATGAGGTTTTGGATACATTCAAGCATGTGTAGATCAATAATCCTCTACTTGAATCCATTAAGAAAATTCCAAGGAATGTGAAATTCTTAAAAGAACATTGTACAAATCGAAGAGGGATCAAGGGAAATGAGAGGATCAACCTTCGAATGAATGTCTCAGCACTCATTACAACAACTCTAGAAATGCCAACAAAGTGCAAGGATCCTAGGAAATTCACCATCACATGTACCATAGGTGAGTTTCACTTCTCTGATGCTCTTTGTGATTTAGGTGCTTCAATAAATGTGATGCCTCACTTTGTATTATCTTCTTTACAGGTTGGTGAGTTGAAGCTGATGAGAGTAGTGGTGCAGTTGGCAAATAAAGCTACACCATATCCAGCGGGAGTTCTTGAGGATGTACTTTTCCAGGTAAGAGACATGATCTTTCCAGTGGATTTCTATGTTCTTAACATGGAGGATGATCAGGTAAGTTCTCATGCCCCCATTGTCTTTGGTATTCCCTTCCTCAAAACATCAAAAACTATCATAAAAGTCAATGAGGGTACACTTTTCATGGAATTTGGGGATGAAGTTGTGATATTTAATGTTATGGATTCCATGAAGTACCCCTCAGAGGATCATTGTGCATTTTTTATCTCCCATTTTGAACCACCAAGTAAAAACACCATGGAATTGGGTTGTCCTATGCTTAGATAGATTTTGAGTATTGGTTCTAGTTTGATGTCTAAGAGTACTTCCACACCCATTTCTAAGGAACAATACACTCTTTGATTTGATTTTCAAATGTAATCATATTCTAATTTTGATCATGTAAACTCTTATTATGACATGGCTATAGATTATACGGATTGATTTGATGCTTTATTCTCTAATTTATATGATGTATATTCTAATATTGATGCTCTATGTGCACATATTTCAGTTCCTTCTATGTCTCTATCCATACTACACCCTCCTTCATTATAACTCAATCCATTTCCACCAAATTTGAAATAATCATACTTGTTGAGTGGTGAGAGATTACGTGTTATCATTGCTAACAATCTCCCTTTTGAACATGAAGAAAAGTTTTTGAATATTTTGAGTGAGAACATCAGGGCGATTGGGTGGACCTTGGCTGACATATTAGGTATTAGCCGTTCCATTTTCATGCATAGGATTCTCTTAGAGGATGAGGCTAAACCGGTGAGGCAACCACAAAGGGGACTCAATCCAACACTTTTGGGATTTGTTAAAAAATAAGTTAAAAAATTGTTCAAGGCAGGTATAATCTATCCCATTTCAGATTCTTAGTGGGTAAGTCCAATTCAGGTTGTGCCTAAAAAGAGTGGTCTTACTGTTGTTAAAAATGAGAAAGATGAGTTAGTTCCAATGAGGGTGAAAAACAGTTGGCATGTGTGTATTGATTATAGGAAACTAAATCAGTCCACTCGCAAGGACAATTTCCCCTCCCATTTATTAATCAAATGGTTGAGAGAGTAGCTGGGAAAACACACTATTGTTTCCTGGATGGATTTTTTAGATATTTTCAGGTTCCTATAGCTCCGGAGGATTAGGAGAAGACTATATTCACCAGTCCCTTTGGCACATTTGCCTACCGAAGGATACCATTTGGACATTTCAACGCCCCAGGTACCTTCCAGAGATGCATGGTGAGTATTTTTTTAGATTTTATTGAGACCTTGATAGAGGTATTTATGGATGACTTTATAGTGTATGGGTCTTCATTTGATGAATATCTAATTAGTTTGGGAAAGGTGTTGAATCGTTGTATTGAGAAGAATATGGTCATGAACTTTGAAAAGTTTCAAATCATGGTAGAGTGTGGCATTGTCTTAGGGCATGTAGTGTCAAAACATGGGATATAGGTTGATAGATCAAAGATAGATATTATTTCATCCTTACCATATACTTCATGTGTTCGTGATGTTAGATCTTTCCTAGGGCATGCAGGATTTTATCGGTGCTTCATCAAAGATTTTATTAAGATTTCTCTTCCTATGTCAAGATTACATCAAAAGGATTCTGGTTTTGTGTTTGATGTTTCTTGGAGGAATTCATTTGACAAGATAAAGCAACGTATGACCACTCCACCTATCATACATCCCCCATGGTGGGAGATTCTTTTTCAGATTATGTGTGACACCTCCAACATCGTGGTGGGAGCTGTCTTATCTCAGAGGGTGGAAGGAAGTTCACATGTGATTGCCTATGCATCAAGGACATTGGATTCAGCCCAATCAAACTACACTACAACGGAATAGGAGTTTCTTGCTCTCATATTTTCATTAGATAAATTCCATTCATATTTATTGGGCTCTAAAGTAGTTGTTTTTTCTGACCATGCAGCTCTAAGGTACCTCTTGAAGAAGCCAGATGCAAAGCCACGACTTATCCATTGGATGATCCTTATTCAAGAGTTTGACATCGAGATAAATGAAAAAAGGGGTCAGAAAACTTGGTGGTGGACCACATGAGTAGGCTTACTCACACACTAGAGGATGACACCTTGGATCTGGTACCACTTCGGGACACTTTCCCCAATGAGCATCTTTATTCCATCTCAGGTACACATCCTTGGTATGCTGATTTAGTTAACTACCTTGTTGCCTCTGAAATCCATACAAATTTAAAGAAACTTCAAATCCAAAAATTAAAGAGTGAGTAAAGATTTTATGTTTGGGATGATCCATACTTATGGTGCATGTGTAGTGACCATGTAATTAAGAGGTGTGTTCCTAATCATGAGTTTGAGTATGTTTTGGAATTATGTCATACACTTGCATGTGGTGGAAACATTGGACCCCAATGGACAGCTAGGAAAGTTTTAGACTCTGGATTATATTGGCCTAGCGGATTCCATGATTCCCATGTTTTTTGTAAGTCATGCTCTCATTTCCAACAAACTGGAAACATTTCAAGGAGACACAAGATGCCCCAACAACCCATTTTATTATGTGAAATTTTTGATTTTTGGGGAATTGATTTTATGGGTCCTTTTCCTAGTTCATTTGGATTTTTGTATATTTTGGTTGCTGTTGATTATGTGAGTAAATGGGTGGAGGCCACGGCCACCATGACTGACGATTTCATGTTGTAGTGGATTTTGTCAAGGCTCAAATTTTTTGCAGGTTTGGAGTACCAAAGGCCATCATCAGTGACCAAGGGACACACTTTTTCAATAGGAATTTTTCTTCCCTCCTTCGATAGTATGGGGTGACACACAAAACATCAACCCCATACCACCCCCAAACAAATGTCCAGGCTGAGGTTTCAAATCGTGAGTTGAAACAAATTTTGGAGAAACCTGTACAGCCAAATTGGAAGGATTGGAGAAAGCACTTAGATGATGCATTGTGGGCTTATAGGACAACATAAAAGACCCCCATTGGTATGTCCCCATTTCTTATTGTGTTTGGGAAATCATTTCATCTCCCAATGGAAGTCGAGCATCGGGCATATTGGGCTATAAAGAAATGCAACATGGAATTGGCCCAAGAAGGAATTCAAAGGAAGTTGCAAATTCAAGAGCTTTAGTAGATTCGACTGTCATCAAATGAGAACTCAAGTCTCTACAAGAAAAGATAAAAAGCAGTTCAAGCTAAAATGATCCAGAAAAGGGAGTTTCATGTTGGAGATAAAGTCCTACTCTACAGTTCACAACTAAAGTTGATGTCTTGTAAGTTGTGTTCTAGATGGTTAGGTCCTTATATTGTATCTAATGTTTTTCCTTATGGTGCAGTGTAGATCACACAAGAGGACACTAGAAGGAGCTTTATAGTCAATGGGAAACGTTGGAAGAGATACATTGAGGGACTTACTACTGATGCAGTGAATTTCATCACACTGCAAGACCCCATCATCACTTGAGCACATCAGGCTGTTCCTAACCCTTTCACTTTTATATTATTTGTCCTATTAAAAAATTCTGCATTTCATGTGCATATATCTTCTCATGGGTTCACATTGAAGACAATACAATATTTTAAGTGTGGGGGAGGGATCCTTTTAGTTTAATAATTTCAATTGTTTTCCTGTTAAAAAAACCCAAAAAATTGTTTGTTTTTCAAATTTTGTGTGTTTATTTTATAATTTTCTGTGTTTTTTTTTTGAAACTTTTGAGCTGAAATGATTCTCATCACCATTTTTAAATCCATATAAAAAAGATAAACAATTTATCCCTTGAAACTGATCTTAAATGAATGCTAAAATAACTTTGTTTCAAGTTCAAATATTTAGTAATTTCATGAAAAGTACACTGAATTTTGAATCCCATGCCAAATCTCACTGTCTTTATATTTGAAATCACTTTCCTATGAGGCTTCTTAAACCATTATTTTCATATTCTTTACATTCACCTCACTTCTTGATAGAACCAAACCATGCTTCATTTTACCATAATTTGATCTATTCCTGTCAAAACATGAGGTTTTGAGGTACTTATGTTTAAATTATTGAGGCATTTGTTTGGTATTAAAGCCCCTATTTCAAAGAATCCTTTTTTATAATGGCCTACCTTGAATATTTAATCCTTGTATCCCTTAGAAGCCATTAACATCCTATTAGGTTTGCCACATTACAATCCAATTTTCCTTATCCAACCAACTCTTGAAGTGAAATTGCATAATCTATTTGAGCTCAAGTGTTGGGGAAGTTGTTTTGTGCTGTGATACCACATTTTGTGATACTTCGGGTGAACAATTAAATTATGAAGAGATGTGTTTTCTTCTGAAGAGAAACATTATATTGAATGTTGTTCTTTTCTGGAGCTTTCACGATAAAGGAAGTTGTGCCTTTCTGGATATTCTAATTGAGGTGGAAAGTTGTGCCCATCTAGAGATTTCAAGAAAATCATGTTTGAAAAGATTGAAATTTTTTATGCTGAAATGATGAATGGTGTAAACCTTTCATGACTTTTCATGATGATGGAGCTGAATTGATACTATGGTGATTGAGGAGAAGACCATATTTAAGTGAAAATTAGATTAATGCAATTTTTCTTTAAAAAGAGTCAAGCCCTCCTCATTCAGCCTTAGAATTTTTCACATCTAAATCCTACCAACTGAAAGCCACAGAACAACCCTGAAAAGTCCTCATGATTAACATATGTCCTTGACTCACATCGGGTAGAAATGTAGGAATCTATCAATCCTATGGTGACCCTTGTATGAGTTTGTATGAGAAAGACATTGCAAAAAAATTGGCATTTGTGTGATAAGAGAAAATTAAAGTGACGTAAGTTTTTTGTGCATGGGGGGATAACTAAAGTGGAAATATATTTAATGATATTAATGAAGAACTTGAAATAATGGTGTTTTATGCTGCATGATATCTTTTTTCTATTGGTGTGTAATTGTTTGATCTCAAGGATATGTGTTTTAAAATTGGTTTTGATTTGAAATTGATGTTTACATGATATGAGGTTTTGCTCAGGTGTGAAAAAGTGTAAGTGTGGGGGAGTTGATAAAACAATATTTTATTAAATATTTTATTTAAAATAAATGATTTAATTTCCTCTCATTGTGTTAAATATGTTTAATTAGAATGTATTTGGGATTAGATCATTCATTTGAATATTTTGATGAAAATTCTTGTTTTACCCTTTATAGTTCACTGTAGTATTTTGAAGAGAAATATTTTTATATTTATTATTTTAATTTTAAATTATGTAACAGGGTTCCCAACGTAAGTATATACAACTTTTATTCAGGACACTAGAGATAAAGAGTGCATTTGGTTATTTAAAATTGTCCATGAAGTCAAAGTTCAGCTGGACTCGCCAGAATGGAGAAGGTTCTGTATTTCGGCCATAACTCCTTCATTTGGGCCTGGATTAAGCCCAAATTTTAGAGGAGATAGAGGAACCATATAATCACATATTATATTTCTAGAAGGCCGCCCAATTCACGCATTTTGGTGGTCAAATGGGCAGTTCAAGTTGGAATAAAATATTTGGCCGAATTTCCACATTCACACTTGAAACCACTTATAACCTCTCCTCCCCTCCCATCAATAAATCGGAGTTTTTCTCAATTGGAGGGGTTGGGACATGAGGTGGGAAGTTGAGGGAATAGTAAAAGTGGATCCACTCTAATTCTCCAACCATTTAAATAAGGGTAGCTCTTCAATCAAGGATCCCTTCGACAAAGCCTTCTTCTTCTCCTTCATGTTGTAATGATTTTGTTTGTGTAATAAACTTATTTTTTGTTCTTTTATTTCCTATCTTTTCTTCTATTTTGTTTAAATTTCTTCTTCTATTAATCTTTCTACTTGGGCTGGAATTCTTAAGTAGAAGCGTTATTGGATTATACCCATTATAAACCTTTGCACATGCAAAACTCTTCTACGATGATTACGCCACACATGGAAGAGTAGTTCTTTTTAGTAATCGATCAAAATCTATCATTATTAATTCATTTATTTTGAATAAATGAGATTCTGTAATTCAAATAATATTATCCATGAATTGTGTTTTTAAATTACAAGAAAATAATCATGAAATTGAACAATTAATACAAAACACGTAAGGTCGAGATTTTATGTAAATTGTGAGAGCGCGATCTTAATCGGTAATACAAGAACACATGGGATGAATTTGTAGAGTTAAAATATAATACCTAAACACAATTAATCCTCATTTATAGAATGGATATGTGCTCTAATTAACCACTGACCATAAGATTTCTTTAGAACAACAATCAAAGCAGGGTGCTGCGATTGCGTGTTCCGAAGCTATCATAGGGTTTAAGTAATTTCATCTTTGTGGTTATGTTAACTCTCATAGGGTTCAAGGGATAAAAAATTAGGGGATCATAATTAAGTGGAAATTTATTTAAATGATAATAATTAATAAGTTAATGAATAAGTAGAGTTAGATTGATTACGCCTTTTAAAATATATTTTCTAAAAAAACATCTTCTTGTTGTGTCATTTTAATCGAAATTCATTTCAAAACTAAAAAAATATATACAATCTTCTTCCAGAAAACTTCTTCTAGATTCAAAAACTATAACAAACCCAATCCTTTAATGTAGTATTTTTATTCTATTCTATTTTATTTTTTTAGAATACCTTTAATAAGTTGTTAAATTCACTTCCGCCTTTGAGAGATGATCTTGGTCAGCCACTCTGCTGCACCTAAGTACCCCAAAATCACATTAATCATTTGAGGGCACCCACGAGAGCTCTCTTTCAGAATATCATTCCCATTTTTCTGTATAATGTATTCACCTTTATGAACATTTACTTATTTATTATGTATTTTCATGTATTAATTCAACATTACATTATCATGGAATAAATGATGATGTTTAATAAATCAATGTTGTGTGATCTATGTTGTACACTTATGCATGAAATTAAATGATTAAGAAAGGTGCACCCTGATATCTCTCCAATGAATTGGGTAATGATTTGTATCATGATAAGTCAAGTGAAATGAGGTTTTAATCATGATAATTAAATTTAAATGAGGTTTTAGTCATTCTCCAGGTTTAATTATCCTTGGATCATGCTAATATCATGTTAAATATTATTGTCACATTCCCAAGTTATCATAATCATGCTATATCATGCCTTTTTGTTCACGTTTCTCTTATTCTACATTGATATGTCTATTTAATAACATGATCTATATGGTTCATGTTATGCCTTGTTTACTCCCTTACTGGGATTTATAGCTCACCCTTTTCTTATGCATGTCCTCAGGTTATTCCATGCAATGCCATGTACGAATGAATTTTTCCATGTAAAATAAGTTTTTAGTAAAGATGTTGGGTTTTATGTTCTATGTTATTATGTGATATATCTAATTTCTAGAGACACTAGACCTATCAATCCTCATTGTTTGCATAAGTGCATGCTTATATAATAAATCATGTTTATGTGTGTAATAATGACCAGTGATTTTATTGTTGGTATCAGATAATAGTTTAGTTATTTTGGGGATTAGGATTAAAAATCATAGTGAATGCCTTAGGGATAAGAATAAGTATAATAAAAACATCATAAAATTTTGGTGAGTATTGAGTAATTATATTATCAAAAAAATACATCCCTTTATAGATATGATAAGGTATAGGTGGATCATTAATAGTATATCAAGTGGTAAATCATGAAAACACCACTCCGAGGAAGACACGAATGGTAACAAGAGCATGACAATAGGCCTTACTGCACTATTGGTTATTACCTTCCTGGGAGATATGATTTGTTAAATTCATAAACATGGTATGAACTATCATTAAGGGAATTTTGAAAAAATCCCATAGGAATATATGTTGGGAGTAGATCATGGATTACATAAATATGTAAAAAAATAAATGTAATTTATAATTTTTCCCTTTTTGTATTTGGATTCCTCTTTATGTGTTACCCCTAACATTACAATTTAACCCAGCCATTGACCAATAATATGAGGACTCGAGATAATAACAGATGCTAGGAACAATTTGATTACTATTCTAATGAGATGCCCAATCTGATGGGAGTGGGAATCACAAACATTATCATGATACACTCTCAGTTAATGCATGTTTTGAATAAAAAAATGGGTCAATAGGAACATCCCCCCCACAATAATAAAGAAGCCGCAATTGAGTTCTTCGTGAAAAAAAGTCCTCCTAGTTTTAATAGATCATCTAATCCCTCTATCGCTGAAGAGTGGATCAACTACATTGAGAATATATTCTCCATCCATCAATGTTTTGAACAATATAAGGTAACTCTGGATTCTTATCATATGAAGGGTGAAGCTGATCAATGGTGGACATTGATCAATAATATAAAGACTAAGGAGGAGATTGAGACATTGGAACTGAAGTATCACCACAAAATGTTTTTTGATAAATATTTTTCTCACACCCTCAAACTTAAGATAGAAAGGGACTTCCATGACCTCACGTAATAAAATGACGAGCCCATTGGAGTGTAATAGGAAAACATCACGTATCAAGCAAGATATTGATCTTGCTATGTTATTACCTAGGAATGCAAGGTCAACCGCTTCTTTGGTGGGAGAAATCCTAGCCTACGGAAAGCCCATGCGATATGTGACTTCAAGAGCTATGAAGAAATTTTCCAATGTGACCTCAATGAAGAAATGGATATCGTCAAATATCAGTGGTAGTATAGGGATAAGAATCCTTAGTTGGACATTAATCCTAGTTGTCCAGTGGATAAATCCAATGGTACAAAAAAAATTACACAACCCACTAGCCATAAGTGTGAAAAGACGCACCCTGGAAGTTGCCTGAAGGGGACGAGGAGATTCTTTAGGTGTGGAACATAAGGAAACTTGGATATTAACTACCTACAAGAATAACTTGCTATTGTGATAGTGTAGATGAACATTCTATTTGACCCTCAATGCATGTGTCATTTCTTCAACTGTAATGAACTAGGGCACTTTTCAAACCAGTGCCCAATGCTAAGGGTTTTCGGAGGCAACCAACAACCTCCTAGGAATCAAGGGAGATATTTTTCCATCAGTACCGCCAAAGCGTACCCCAACAAAGAGGTAGTGATAGGTTTTTTAGTTTATAATTCAAGAATAGTGAATATACTTTTTGATTGTGGTTCTACACTTAATTTTATATCATGAATGTTTAGTTGAACAATCCCAACACGACAAAAAATTATTGTAGTAAAGATGTTGATGACAACGAAAAATGGTGAAATCATTACTTCCCATGAATATAACACTTCCTCAATTAAAATTTATGGTTTGAACATCCTAGAAAACCTCATCATACTCCCTCTAGTGTAATTTGATGCAATTATTGGAATGTAGTGGCTTTCCATATATAGAGACAACATAAATTGTTGTGAGAGGGAAATCACTATCCGTAGGGTGAATTTACCCATGATTCTGTACAAGTGTAAGGAGGAGGTTGTATGTTCCTTATCACCATCATCTCAATCATTGATATTACTTCCATAAAATCA
Organism: Viscum album; assembly: GCA_963277665.1. Taxonomy (NCBI): domain Eukaryota; kingdom Viridiplantae; phylum Streptophyta; class Magnoliopsida; order Santalales; family Viscaceae; genus Viscum; species Viscum album. The sequence continues at coordinate 1,922,329,621 of OY728119.1, forward strand.
TATTTATCATTATTATATGATTTATTATAAAAATTAACCATCCTTGAAGACATGCCTATTGTGATGGAATTCACTGAAGTGTTTCCTGAGGATTTTCCCAGTCTTCCTCCATGAATAGATGTTGAATTATCAATTGATCATATACCTGGGGTGTTTCTAATATCCAAGGCTCTATATAGAATTGTTTTTTGAGATCTTTAGGATCTAAATAAACAACTAAAGGAAAATGTAAATTAAGTGTTTACATGCCCAAATGCTTTACCATGGGGTGCTTCAGTACTCTTTGTCAAGAAGAAGTATGGGTCAATGCGCCATTGCATTGATTATCGAGAGCTCAAAAAATTCACAATAAAGAACATGTATCCTCTACCCTGAATTGATGACTTTTTCGACCAGATACGGCGACAAAAAGAATTCTCCATGGTGGATTTGTGGTCAGGATTTTACCAAGTAAGGGTGAAGAAGGAGGATATCCCCAAGGCTTTTTTCATACAAGGTATGAGCAGTATGGATTTATAGTAATGCCTTTTAGACTCAATAATGCTACATAAATCTTCATAGACATGATTAATAGAGTGTTTAGAGATTACCTCGATTAATTTGTGGTGGTATTTATAGAAGATATTCTAATATACTCAAAAACCAAGGAGCACCATGATGATAATCAAAGAACAATGATAGAGACCTTGAGAAAGGACAAGCTCTATGGAATGTATATCATGTGTGAGTGATGGTTAATGGAAGTATCATTATTGGGTCATATCATCACAAGCAGTGGAATATATATGGATCCATTTTAGAGAGCTGAAATAGAGGGATAGAAAAGGCCCACATTGGTAATGGATATCTATAGATTCCGGGCATTAGCTGGATTTTAACACCGATTTATGAGAAATTTATCACGATTATCACACCATCATACAATGATTACATAGAATGGAATCATATTTTCTTGGAGTGATGAATGTGAAGAGAGCTTCAATGAGATGAAAAGGAGGATTATCACTGTTCTTTTTCTCACACTACCCATAAGTGGAGATGTTTTGGGGAATTTAGTGAGGCTTAAAAGAAGGGTCTGGGTTGTGTGTTGATGAAAAATGAAAAATTCATTGCCAATGATATAAGTAAATTGAATGTTTGATGAAAAAAACTACCAATCACATGATTTGGCGTTGGTTTTTGTAATCTTTTATTTGAAAATTTGGTTACATTACCTCTTTGGGGAGAAGTGTTAAATATACACGGATCCAAAAATCCTCATGTATATATTCAAACAGAAAGAGTTTAACTTTCACCGACGAATATGGTTAGAGCTGATCAATGTCTATGATTTCTCAATCCATGTCCACCCTAGGAAAGCGGACAAGGAGGTGTATTCCCTATGTATAAAGGACTCGTTGATTCGATCATTGATGAGAATTGAAAAGGATCCAATCTTTTTAGATTGGATGAAGATGGACATGGGAATCATAAATAATGGAAAATATTCAATCCATTCACAAGTGATTTCTCATACATCTCTTTTGGAAAGGATAAAGGATACTCAAAAGGATAATGTGGGAATTTAGAAGGTAGTGTAATCTATCAGAAAAGGGAAATCCTCGAATTTCAATGTTAATGAAGATGGAGTTGTGAGATTTGGGTCCCGACTATGTGGTCTATCAATTCTAGAGATAAATAAAGAACTTTTGGATGATGCACATAGTTTGAATTTCTCCACACACCTTGGAAACACAAATATGTATTGAGATCTCAGAGAGAAAAATTGGTGGGATAACATGATGAAGTAAATCATTGAGTATACCTCAAATGAATGGTATATCAGCAGGTGAAGTCTAAGAGGCAAAAGTCTAAAGTTATGATGCAACAATTACCCAAAAAAACATGGAATTGGGAGAAAATCACCATGGATTTTTTCACCAGACTTCTGAAGAAATCCAATGGAAATAATGTTATATGTGTTGTTGGGGATCATCTTAAAAAGACTGTACATGTCCTTGGAATACGAGAAGATTTCTCATTGGATCCATATGTACAAATAAATATTAGAGAAGTGGTATGGATATATGGAGTAAGATTGTAATGCCCCGACCACGAAAGCCTGCAGTTGGTACATTATTTTAATATATCGACATGATTACAAGGAATCAAGCCCCGAAGGACCGATCAGTTTAGCTATAATGGAAAATAGATTACATAAATGAACGTTAAATTACATTATAAAATGAAAAACAACAACAAAATTGTCTCCATTGACCACATTCATATCCCTTATACTATCCCTAAAGGTCAGTCATAATATTATATTTCGCATCCTGGGAAAAATTAAACATCAAATGGGGTGAGCATAGATTCTGAGTAAAGATAACAATATAGAGAAAACTTTCATAAATAAGCATAAATGTTTAATGAAATGTATAAAACAAAAAAAAAGGATTTTAAACATAAAATTCAGTATAATATGGAAAATATAAATCAAATAATTCCATTTAATTATTCACATGGATATTCTATTCATCTAATAATCACATGTAATATCAATAGCTAATTTTGTAATGATGTAATGCATAATTTCGGACTTCATAACCACATAGTCAAGACCTTGTGCCAAGAATAAAATTATGATTTCGTTAAGGCCTTATGCTAAGACACTAGTTTGTCCCATGAGACCTACCAATACATCAAGGGGCTATAGAAGGCTGCACCCATCACTTATTAAGTCCAATTCATTCTTCATATGAAAATGTTTAAACATAACATAAACATCTGTATTATAACTAGCATACAAAATGTAAATAATTTATTTATAAAGTTTGATTGGTATAAAAATAACACATCCAAAGTCAAACAAATCACAAAACCTTCAACACAATATAGAATATTTTCATAACAAATCAACCTTTATCAAGAATAATATCCCATAAAAGAAGTTGACACAGTTGGAAATGATTAGCAAACAATCTTTGAAGAAATATACCTTTTTGATGTAATCATTTAAAAGAAACATAATATATAAATGAATTCATTTCAAATATAGTCTATAATCAAAGTGTCCCATACCATTTGGAAACTTTTGGAAGGAAATAAAATTTTTAAACATTAATGTTCATATAAATAAATCCTAAAAACCATTTTAAAAACATGGACATTAATGAGAAAGGTTTAAAAGAAAAAATCATTAAAGCATTTAAAATGATATTTTATTAAAAGGGTCCCTTAAAAATATTCCATTTGAGAACTCTTTTATGAAAAATGGACATGGATAATGAATATATCCCATTAGATACTTACATTAAAACAACCTCGAGTAATAATGAGATTATAAAATTAACCCTTACCTTGCACTATCCTTTGGTCGACGGTATGTTTAACCTCCTGTATAAGGACCACAATAGGTTACTAAATTATACCAGAACCGTATTCATATTTATTATATCATATATGATTCATTTTGTCATTATAATACCCATTTAATATTTATTTAGATGTTAAATTAAGATTTTGGGTATTAATCGGTTTCTTTATCGTAAATGTTTTAAATTGTTATTCTTGATCGTATAATTTAGATCATTATTTAAATAATTACAGAATACAAAACTTGATTTATATATCATATATATTTAGAATAGAAATTTTTATAATAGATAGATATATGAAATGGAAGGCTCCATTTATGGAGATGGTAGGTCGTACGTACGCATAAACGTTGTTTCCTTTTTCATATCATATTGAACGGAAGTTAGTGAAAAAGATATATATAAGTACATAAATATATATATATAGTAGAATAATTATTTCATATATTACATACTAATTAATTATATATATTTTTATAATCATCGTTGAATATTGAACGTGGGAATGAATGTCATTGCGTCGTGGAGACGGTAATCCGTACATACAAAAAAGTGACCATATCATTATATTGAGGGTGAAATCATATGTAATTGGATTTTATATCATATTTACAGAATAATTAACATGATATATTTATTATTTACATCATTTATACTCTTTATTGTACCCATCCAAATAATGAAGTGTTTGAATAACAAACTATAGCACGACGTGGAGACGGTAAGCCGTACGTACGCACGTATGGTGACTTTGTCATTTATATGTAGTATATAAAAATGAATATGGTAGTACCATATTCATAATAAAATTATGGTATATATAAGATACAATATTTATTATTTTATAATAAAAACAACAAATAATGTGGAAGTGGAAGAAGAAAATAACTTGAAATAGGTGATGAAATATTTACATCTTCTTCGGGTTCTTCCTTTTGATTTGATAAAAATGGATCCATAGGATGGCTTTATGACCAAATAAAGGACTCCATGATGAAGTGAAGAATTTTTGGAGGCTATTTTTGCAGGTTTTGGACATCCCAAATGGCTTTGGAGGTGTGAAATTAAGAGAAGTTGAAGTACCCTTTTATAAAAGATGTGAGGGTCACTTTTGGAAAAACTTGAAATATTATTTTATAATAAAATCATTTTTGGTTTCCAATGGCTCTAAAATGGTTTATTTATAGGATAAGGTGGGTATTGGTATAAAAAATGTCATCCAATAGTTTTAAGACAGGTTTAGGTCACCATATTAAAGTTATCTTTTAGATTTATCCTTTAGTTAAATAGTTTAACTTTTACCATGTATTCTTGTTTTATTATAATAAATGGTTAATAAAAAAACAATAAAAAATCCCAGAGAATATAAAGTGGTTAATTAATTATATAAATATCATTATATATGTTATTTGGATGAGCCATATATTTTTAGTACTATTATATAATTTATTAATATAATATTTGTTTTAAAAACTCATTTATGTCAATTTTGACACTATTTAGTATTTGGTTTTTGTGAAAATCATATCAACTTGATTACTTTGATCCAAATACATTAAACCAACTCCAAAAAGTCATATTAACTGATAAAATTCGTGGATTTCATAAAAAATGTTTAAATATTATCTATTTTAATATTTATAATGTCATTTATTTGATTCTTTCATTAATAAGGTAATTACTGCATCATCATTGTGTCATACAAATATTTAACTATTTAATGTATAAATATTAAAAAAAATACCATTATGTAAAAAAATTATTATATTTCTAATGAAGTTTTATAGTCTAATTTATCTTATGTATAACCCTATATTAAAAATGGTTTAGCATTAATCTTTGAATTTAACTCCATTAACTCTTCTTTAAATAAAATAATAATAAATGTCCTAATATTATCCAAGTTGACCAAATGGGGTAATATTTTATTACTAAGGTTGTTCTTGGTCTAATTATACTTATCCAATAGAATTAGGACAAGTGTTAGGGTAATTAGAATACATTTTTTACCCTTAATTACCCTATTTATTTTTAACTGTGGTAAACAAAAGTCAAAAGTTACTTTTCACCAAAAAGTATTTTAATCTTATTGAACCTAATTTTACTTTCAGATGTCAACCGTGTCTCTATAATATTTTAAATTCAACTCACAGAAGCTGTAAAATTATGTTTTATGAAAATTTGCTAACGTGTCTTGAAGGTGGAAAAAATAGGTTAAAATTTCAATAAAATTATATACATCTATTTTTATTATAAAATGACTCCAATTAATTACATTGAACTTATAAAAGTAGTATATATTTTTTTCATTAAATAAATTTAAATAAAAAAATTATTATTTAAATAAAATGTTCGTTTTAAATGATAACGCAGCGTTTTTCACAATTCATCAAAAATTGAATGTTTTCAGAAAAATAGAAAAAATTCACCCTAAGATAATTATTATATTAAAAATTCAAAAATTAAGTCTATACTAAAAAATAAAAAACATATAAGTTTCATTTATTAATTTTAAAATACTTCTTATTGGCAAAACCAAAAAGAGTGTTTTAAAAAAATAAAAACTATCAAAATATCAACATGTGTTTATATCATATTTAAATGTGAAACTACATAAAATGACCTAAATTTTATTAAAAGACAAAAATATAATCTAATTATACTTGAAAACCATTAAAATTCATAATTTAACACTATAAATTATTTCTATTAAAAAAGTTGTTTTAAATTAAAACATAGTATTTTTCACAATTCGTCAAAATATGAATGTTATCAGAAAAGTACCAAAAATTTATCCAAACTAAATTTTTATGTAACAATTATAAATTATAATTTCATTTCAATAAATTGAATACATAAAAGTGTAAAATATTGGTTTTAAAAAGGGTTTTCCATTAAAAGGCAGTAAAATTGCATTTTTGAAAAATAATTATTTTATCTAAAAAATGAATTTGTTTTTATATTATGTCTAAGAAACATGTAATATGGATGATAAAATTATATAATGTATATAAAATTTAAATTATTTTAAAACTATTCATAACCACTTTTTTCAATGGCTAGTTTGGTAAGTGGTGGTGTGCTCGAACTTGGTGTTGCGTGTAGTGCAAACTATTAAATTACCTTAATGAGATAACATACTATGAAATCATGGGGAATTACATTCTCCACTCCTTAAATAAATTGTGTCCTTACAATTTGAAATTATTCTTCGAAAATAAAATGATAAAAATAGAAAAATACATTTATGGAAAACCCTTATCAGAAATTTGGTTAATAAAATTTAGTCTTATTATGAGGGAAATGAAACGAAAACGTGATCACCAAATTATGATCTCGATTAAGAGAACATTGGTGGAAATTAGAGACACATAATTTGATGGAAAATGAAAAGATTTATAGTGAGTGATTGAGTTTATTAACCACAAACAAGTCTAAAATTGATGGCCTCAAATCCGTCAATCTATGACGATTTAAAGGTCGTTAGTTCAAAAAAAACATAAGGTATTAGGATAACACATTTTTGGTTTTATGATCCCATCCCTAATGTTTAAGAATTAATTTATTCATATAATTGGAGGAAAAATATATACTTCATAAGTAGATTTTCATCCTTTAACTAATTCCTACCACAAACTCATCTTTCGCTGCAAAAGATAATAGAATTCAAAAATATTATATTTATCATAATAATATAGGGTTCCAAAAATAATGAATTGATAATTCATTTGATATAATATTTAAAAAAACAACATTTTACAAACCATGACATCACATATTCCAGTGTTAGGTGATCCACCCTTATTGCCCTTCGGTTACGGGTTCATGTATCGCAGCCTTGTCAGACGCGATAGGTTGTCTCTCGACCTCCAGGTTGTCCTTTTTATATCGGTCGAAAACTATTATTAATAAGTGTTTTAACCATAAACAATAGTATCCATTATTTGACTTGATCTATTCCAACCTTTATACTTATCCAAAATACTTATGTCCAAACTCACAGTCCAAACTTAATATGGAAGGTCAAATAACATAGATGTGAATACCTTAATCATGTATTCTCATAAGACATGGTAATAAACTAAATTAACAAAAAACAATCTTCGAATAGGTATAGACATCCTTATTTCTTATAGAATTCTGGATATATTCCTTATATCTAAAAATTTTGTAAACTCCAATAATGATGGAATATAAAAATCATTAATCAGTTTCTAGGTAGTCAACAATATCCATTATAATTTATTCAAATAAATCATATATCATTCCAAAATAACTACCTCAGTATCAGAACCATATTATGGTTTATCTTTCTATCAACCATAAATTTTCCATAAAAATTAACATGCTATTGAGTCACTTTTCTTTGTTCCACACAATCTCATTTTCATAATGAAATAGTACTGATGTACAATCATTTTATACTATATAATTCTTATAACATGTACATCATTAATACAATACTCAAATGACATAATACTTTAATAACCAAATAAACAACTACTCTTCATCTTCGATAGTATCATATCATTATTATTATCCAATAGAAGCATTTGTGGTATACTCTAATGATTTGGACATTTCTTCGCGCAGTGTCCCAACTCGTTGCAGATGAAGAATGGTACATTTGAAACCTTTTTCTTACCCTTGAAATCATGTACAAGGTATACTTTTTCTCCACACTTAAAACGAAATCACATTCACTTCAAGAATTTACCAACATGATTCTTTCCATAGTTATCATATATGGGAAAATCCTTCATTCCCATCTTCCCTTTATCTATCATTCTCTCTTCCATCCTTTTCTTCTCTTGCTTCCCTTCAAATCTATATGACTCAGAGAATTCATTACTTCTCTTATTAACAGATGATATTATTTTTTCATATGATGAGAATAAATGGGATACTATTACCCTTTTAAATGTTGTCTTAAAACCATGAAAGATATGACCCTTCTTAGTCTTTCAATCATGCGTATTATAAAAATTTCATTCCTTCCACTAGGATACATTACTAAACAATGGCATACACTAGGTTAGTTTATGAATCGCTATGCATAATTCCTAATTTGTCAAATACCTAATGTAAATTGAAATGATTATGAATATATTCTATAATCATAAAATGATTTCTTTGAAGAAGTATTTACTCGTATATCATTCATAATGTCTTGTAATGAAAATTTGAATTATCATAATCATATCCCCTGAGAGTGTTGTAACCAAGAGTGAAGCATGGCCCATTGTCGTGTACCAGGATTACTCGGGTCAAGCCCAAAACTCCATGTAGGAGTTTTCACTCCAAGGTACATCGGTTCCCAAGACGCCTCTACAGGCTCAGATCCAGGTAGGGATGTATTTTTTTTTTGGAAAATACAAAAAATATCTACATTAAAAAAATTCTAGGAAGTCCATCTATAATAATTTTCAAAGTATATCTTAGAGTAATGTTCTCTAATTAGATTTTATCTAAATATATTTCCAATGTTTTTGAAAAACACCCTCTAATACCAACTGTAACACTCCGACCCCAGATGCCCAGATTTAGTGCATTATTTTAATACATTGTCATGATTACAAGGAATCATGTAACGAAGGAACGGTCAATTTAGTAGTCTTGGAAAATAGATTACATACATGAACTTCACGTTACATTATTAAATGAAAAACAACAACAACATTGTTTGAATTGACCACATTAATATCCCTTATACTATCCATGCATGTCTGTCATAATATACTTCTTCACATCCTGTGAAAAATTTAACATACAAAGGCGTGAGCTTAGATTCTCAGTAAAGATAAAAATATAGTGAAAACATCCATAAATAAGCATAAATATTTAATACAGTGCCTAAAACTCAAACAAAGGCCTTTTAAACATAAACTTCAGCATAATAAGGAAATGATAAATAAAATAATTCTAATTACTTACTCGCATGGATATTCTACTAGTCGAAAAATCACATGTAATAACAATGGCTAGTTTCATAATGATGGAATGCATAATTCCAGACTTCATAACCATATAGTCAAGGCCTTGTTCAAATAATAAAAATATGATTTTTCAAGTCATTGTTCCAAGACACTAGTTTGTCTCATTAGACCTATTGATGCATCAAGTAACTATAGAGGGCTCCAACAGTCACATACTAAGTCCAATGCATTCCTCATATTAAAAGGTTTAAACATAACATAAAAAACCGCATTAAAACTATCATATGAAATGTCAATACATTATCCATAAACCATGAATGGTATTATAATAACACATCCATAGTCAAACATATCACAACAACCTTAAATATAATATGTAATATTTGTATAATAAATCATCATTGATCAAGAATTATATCCCATAAATGATGTTGACATAGTTGAAAATGATTAGTAAAAATCTTTGATAGAAATATCCATATTTCATGAAATCATTTGAAAGTCACATAATTTATAAAATCATTAATTTAAAAGATCAATTTGAATCAAATTTTTCCATACGACTTTGAAACTTTTGAATAGAATTATCATTTTAAAACATTCTTGTCCATACAAATAAATCCTTAAAACCATTTTAGAGACATTTACATTAATGAGAAAGGATGAGAAAAAAATAATTAAAACATTTAAAATGATTTTTTATTAAATTAGTTACTTAAAAATAATCCATTTGAAAATTAATTTATGAAACAAGTACGTGGATAATTAATATTTCCAAGTAGATACTTACATAAAAACAACTGTGGATAATAATGAGATTGTGAAATTAACCCTTACATTTCCCTTTCCTTTAGTCGATGGTATGTTTAACCTCCTGTATAATGACCATTGTATATTATTAAATTATACTATAACCATATTAATATTAATTATATCACATATGATTAATTTATGACTTTATGCTACCCATTTAATAATGATTTCCATGTTAAATTAACATTTTGGGTATTAATCGCTTTCTTTATCATACCTATTTTAACTTGTTATTCTTGATCGTATCATTTAGATACAGATTTAAATACATCCCTAATATAAACCTTGATTTATATTTCATATATATTTAGAATATAAAAATTTATAATATATAGATATATGAAATGAAAGGCACCGTTTATGGAGAGGGTAGGTTGTACGTACGCATAAACGTTGTTTCCGTTTTCATATCATATTGAATGGAAGTAAGTGGATAAGATATATGTATGGACATATATATATCAAGTAGAATTATAATGTCATATATTACATACTTATTAATAATATATATTTTTATAATCATTGTTGAATGGTGAACGTGGGAATGAATATCATCACGTCGTGGAAACGGTAATCCATTCATACGCACGAGGGACAATATCATCATATTGATGGGGAAATTGTATGTAATTGGATGGTATATCATATATAGAGAATTATTAACATGTTATATTTATTATTTACATTAGTTATACTAATTATTATATCCATCCAAATAATGGAGTGTTTGAAAAACAAACTACACCACGACGTGGAGAGCGTAAGCTGTACGTACGCACGTTTGGTGAAATTGAAATTCATATGATGGTTAGAATAATGAATATGGCTGTAAAATTTTTATAATAACATCATAGTATATAAAAAATACTGGATATATTATTTTAGAATGTAAACAACAAAAAAATAGCATGTGGAAGAAGAATAGAACTTGAAAAAGATGATGATATATTTTTCTCTTCTTCGGGTTCAACCTTTTGATTATATCAAAAGAGTTCCTTAGGTTGTCTTTATGACAAATATAATTCCTATAAGATTAAGGGAGAAATGTTGGGAGGATATTGGGGTACGTTTTGGACGATAAAAATGTCTTTGGATGTGTGAAATTAAGATTAGGGAAAATACTCTTTTATAAGAGATGTGTGGGTCACATTAGGAAATGCTTGAAATATTATTTTATAATAAAATTGTTTTAGGTTTATAATGGAATAAAAATGATTTATTTATATGATAAGGTGGGTATGGGTCGAACAACACTCAAACATTAGGTTTTAGATAGGTTTAGGTCACCATATTAACCTTATCTTTTAGATTTAACCCTTAGTTAAATAGTTTAACTTTTACCATGGATTATTGTATTATTATAATAAATTGTGAACAAACATAATATAAAAATTCAATAGAACCTAAAGTGATTAATTAATGATATAAATATAATTACATAAGTTCTTTGGTAGAACCTTGGGTTTTTCGAACTATTATATAATTTAATAATCTAATATTTGTTTTAAAAACTCATTTGTGTCAATTTTTACACTATTTAGTATTTGGTTTTTGAAGAAGACATAAAAACTTGATTACTTAGAAAAAAATATATTTAATAAAACCTAACATGTCATATTCACCTATAAAATTTGTTTATGTCATAAAAACATTAAAATTATATTTAATTTAATATTTATAATAGCATTTATTTGATTATTTCATTAATAAGGTAATTACTATATCATCAATGCGTCATTAAAATTTTAATTATTTAAATTATAAAAATTATAAATATAATATAATGATGTCTTAGATATTTTTAGGTTTCAAATTAATTTTTATCGTCGAATTTATCTTATGTATAACCCTATATTAAAAATGGTTTAGTTATTAACCTTTGAATTTAACTCTTTTAACACTTCTTTAAATAAAATAATAATAAAGGTCCTAATCTTATCCATGTGGAAAAAAGGGGTCATATTTTATTCATAAGATTTTTTGGGTCTAATTATATTTATCCAATAGAATTAGGACATGTGTTAGGATAATTATAATATCATTTTTACCTTTAATTACACTATTTACTCTTAACTGTGGTAAATAAAAGTCAAAAGTTACAAATAAAAAAAATTATTTTCATCTTATTGAACCACATTTTACTTTATGATTTCAACTGTGTATCTAGAAATTATTTTATTCAACTCATGTAAGTGGTAAAATTATGTTTTATTCCAATTTACTAACATGCCTAGAACATGGGTAAAAGAGGTTAAAAGTTCAATAAAATTTTATACATATAATTTTATTATAAAATGAATCCAATGAATTAAATTTGACTTATATAGGTATTATATATATTTTTTGAATTAAAATAAATTTTAATTAAATAAATAATTATTTAAATAAAATTTACGTTTTAAATAATAACGTTGTGTTTTTCACTATTCATCAAAAATAGAATGTTTTCAGAAAAATACCAAAAATTAACCCTAAGCTAGTATTGATATTAAGATTTCAAAAAATAAGACTTTTTTATAAAATTAAAAACATAGAAGTTTCATTTATTAATTTAAAATTAATTGTTGTTGTCAAAACCAAAAAAAAACGGGTTTTTAAAAAGTAAAAACTATCAAAAGATTGACATGTGTTTTTGTCTAATTTTAATGTGAATTTTCATATAATGACATAAATTGTATTAAATGATACATAAATAATCTAATTACACTTCAAAACCTTTCATATGGATAATTTAACACTACAAATTATTTCGATTAAAAAAGTTGTTTTCAATTAAAACATCGTATTTTTAACTATTTGTCAAAATATGAATGTTATCAAAAAAGTACCAAAAATATATCCAAACAAAATTTTAATGTAGCTATTCTGAATTAGAATTTAATTTGATTAAATTAAATATATAAATGTGTCAATATTGTTTTTAAAAAAGTGTTCGCCATTAAAATGTGGTAAAATTGCATTTCTAGAAAAATACTTCTTTTATCTGAAAAAATGAATTTGTTCTTATATTATGTCTAAAAAACAAATAATATGGATGTTAAAATTATATAGAGTATATAAGATTTAAAATTATATTTATATTATTTATAAAAACTTTTTTACCAGCTTGTTTGGTAAGTTGTGGTGTGCTCGTACTCGGTGTTGTATGTAGCACAAGCTATTGAATTACTTTAATGAGATAATGTATTGTGATGTCATGAGGTGTTTCGAAAAATATCTATTGAATATGATCAAGATCCAAGACTCCCCTCTATATTTTGTAAGAGTCTTTCACATGATCTTAATACTGAGCTGAACATCAGTACGGCTTATCATACTCAAATTGATGGTTAAAATGGGAAAACTATTGAAACACGTGAGAACATGTTGAGATCATGCTCAATGGTCATTAAAGGAGGATATGATCAATATCTTCCTCAGGTTGAGTTCTCTTACGATAATAGTTTCCAATTAAGCATCAAAATGGCTCCATATGAAGCCCTTTATAGGAAGAGGTGGAGAACACCGACATGTTAAGATGATGTTGTGGGGAAAAAACTCCTACAGCGAGAAATGATCGAAGAAATTGTGTAGAACGTTAAGACCATCCAGTAGTAAATTAATCCAACTCAAAGTCGAAAAATAGTTATGTTGATAATCGTCGAAAAGACCAAGAGTTTTATGATGGAGACATGGTATTCCTCCATATATCACAATGGAAAATAGTTAAGTGATTTGGAAAAAAGTAAAAGCTTAGTCGAAGGTACATCGGCCCTTTTGAAATCCCTGATCACATTGAACTAGTGGCATATCGAATATCACTCCCACTAAACCTATCTCAAGTACATAATGTATTCTATGTGTCAATCTTGAGGAAGCACATACCTTTCCCATCACGTGTTCTCAATCCAGTGGTGGTTCCATTGGAGAATGACCTCTCTCATTAAGATATGCTGGTGAAGAACTTTGATAATAGAGAAACATTTCTACAAAATAAGACAATTCCCCTCATCAAGGTGTTGTGACAAAACCACAAGTTTGAACAAGAAACATAGGAATCGGAGAAAGATGTGAAGCAGAGTTACCCTCATTTGTTTTAGTGTGGGAAAAGGAAATTTCGAGGGTGAAATTTATTAACGGGGTGAAATTGTAACGACCTAAACATTTGCTAATGAAAATTCCTCTTGATCTAATTAAATATATTATTATGTAGAATGGTTGTATAAAAATTATGCACATAATTGGTTTTATTTTATTTGGATTTTAAAATACCATTAATAATTGTTATAATTGCTAATATAGCTACTAAATTGCTTTTACAGGATTTTTATTTATGTAGGGATTTAACAAATCCAATTTACACAGACAAAGGAAGCGATGGCCTCATCCCATAAAATTGTTTCAAACGAAGCCCATTTTTCATAGTTCAGAATGGAGGTTGCGTCACTTGGCTTCATCTTTGACCAAACCCATGTTGAGATACAACATGATAAACTTGAACAAAACTGTCTATGGGATTTTTGGATGTTGATATAGATTACCACCAGAGTTATTTTGTTCGATCCACCCCAATAGTCTGTCACCATCACACACCTTACCCTTATGTTACATACATGTGTTATAAGGGGTTATGTAAAAAGAGCCTAGCTCTATTATTATGTTCATTATTTTTGTATAGAATAAATAATATGCATTCACATTATTGTTGTCACTTTGTAAAAAGTATTTAATATTGAAATGGTATTTTTAGTTAATATTCATTTAAGAAATCAATTTTGAGGAATTAATATATTTTTAAATTTAATAATATTTTAATAAAATATTATTAATAAAATAATTTTCATTAAATATAAATAATATTATATTTTATATGAAATCAATTGTTATTTTTATTAAGGGTTGCAAGCTGTTTTTGTCAAAACCCATGAATTTTTGACAAATATAGGATTTTATTATATAAGTAAAAATTCACCTATTTAGAAACAAATTTAGATATTATGAATATTATTTTTGTAATCAGGATGTCGAATTTATCCAATAGTGAATTTTTCATAATTTTTTGAGACAGTCAATTGTTTTGAAAACATATAATACCCTTTAAATATATAATTTGTTTTATGATATCATAATGACTCAATAGTGATGTAATAAAATATTATAAATGGGGTTTTTTGCTAATATATGTCTAACCATTAAAATAATTTCATTTTAATATTGTTTGATTTATTTTTGAAATCCTTAGTGGACAATCCTAGACTTATAAAACCTTTTAACATTTTAAATTGATTTCCTTGAGAGTGTGACTCACCTCCACATAATAAATCCTAATATATTAATAATTTCCGACATTATCCTTATTAAAAAATATTTTCCACTCCACTTTGTCAAAAATAATGGGAACCCCCATGGGATGGTTTGTAGTTTTTATTACTTTAATGTGTGGTGCCCAAAACCAAAATAATAAATAATCCACTTTCATTTATTTTATAAACGAACTCAATCTCCCATTACTCTTCACTCAAACCATTTGGAGCATGACCCACCTCGGCCATTATTTCTCTAGAATCCTCCAAAGGTGCCCCAATACCAAATAATATTCTCTCAAGGCACTCTTATGCCTTTGGGATGATACATCCAAGTAAGGGATTTATTCATTTCTCATTTTTTTTCTAAATTTTGTTATGTTGTTATGACCATTTATTTTCAATTACAAATGTTACGGTATGATTTTTCACCTCAACTATACTGCCCTCCTTTCGTCTGAATTATTAGAGACTTCATTATCTCTCATTAATTCCTTCAATTACACTCGTTATCATGCCAAAATTTCGTAAGGAATTTTTCTCTACTCATTTACATTAAAGAAATTTTTTATATTATGATTCTAAATTACATTACATTTTTTGGTAAATGTATCTATATGACCCCTTATGTAACTCCCCGACCCTAGTTACCTAGATTCAGTGTATTATTACATAACATTTTCATGATCACAATTGATCATGTCTAACAAGACTGATTAGTTTAGTAGACTTGGATGTACTAGATTCATACCTATGTTTTACATTACATCATGAAATAAAAAACATTGTGTCTCATTTGAACACACTCATATCCCATATCCTATCCCTAAAAGTCAATCATAATATACTTATTCACATCTTGGGACAAATAAAACATAATATAGGGGTGATCTCAGATGATCACGGAGGATAACAACATTGAGGAAATATTCATAAATAAGCATAAACATTGAAGGCAATGTATAAGACTAAAACACATGCCTTTTAAAATTAAGCATATGTATAATATGCAAATGATAAATAAAATAATTCCATTTACTTGTTCACATGGATATTCTACTTGTCGAACAATCACAAGTAATATCAATAACCAATTTCATAATGATGGAATGCATAATTTTGGACATCATAACCACATTGTTAAGGCCTCGTTCCATGACTACAAATAATATTTTTCAAGTACTTATGCCAAGACACTAGTTCGTCTCATGATACCTATTGATGCATCAAGGATCTATAGCGGGCTCCACCTATCACTTACTCAGTCCAACACATTTCTCATATGAAAAGGATGAAAATAACATGGACATTATTATTAAAACTGGAATAGTAAATGTTAATACTTTTACCATAAACCATGAATGGTATAAAAATAAAACTTACATAGTCAAACATATCAAAAAAAACATCAATATAAAATGTATGACTATATAAATATAAATCAACTTCAAACAGGTGGAAAATCCATCAATGGATGTTGACATAGATAAAATCAAAACGATTAGAGATAAATTTCACTCTCTATTTTGAAATCACTTAAATTTTACAGAATTATAAAATAAAACATTTATTTTGAAAATAGTCTTATAATCATATAAGGAAAACATCTAAGGAGTTATAACAAAGGAAAATATATGCACCCTCCGTATAATTTAAAATAGTATTCTTACCTTAATTCGTCCAAAAGGCCTTAAAGTAACTTGTTTGGAATGCGATGGTAAGATTCTTTTCGAACCATTTTTAAAATTTAAAATGAGTATATAAATTAAATTAACTCATAGTCAAGTAAATATTAAAAATATTTTGATATAAATTTTTAAGAAACACATATTTGTATGATAAAGAGGTCCTATTAGATACTTAAGTATAAACAACCTCGGATAATGAATAGATCGTAGAATTAACCCTTACCTTGTACTTTTCAATGATATAGGGTAAGTTAACCTCCTGTATAATAGTTAAAAAAATTTATTAAATTATTCATGAAACACATACATAAATATGATATCATATATGATCTTCTAGTATGGATTTTTGAATAATATTTCAGTAGTATCATTATTTCGGGTGTTAACTGATTCATTTTCCATTATATGTCTTGTTATTCAAGTCATGTTTTTTATGGATAAGAGGTTTTTTATTCATATCAAGAATGATATTAAGTTCCTAAGAATTATTTTTAATCATTAAATGAAAATTATTCTTGAATGGTTATGATTAGGAATGAATCTTATCGCATTTGTGGAGACGGTAATCCATATGTACGCACGAGCAACAATACAATTATGTTGATGGTGAAATAATATGTAATTAGTTGTTATATAAAATATATAGAATCATTAAAATTTTATATTTATTATTTAAAACAATTATACTCATTATTATACTCATCCAATTAATGAAGTGTTGAATGACAAATTACACCATGATGTGGAGATGGTAAGTTATATGTACGCATGTAAGGCGACGTTATAATTAATAGGATGGATAGAATAAAGAACATTGTTTTACCAATTTATAGTAACATCACATTATGTAGAAGTTACTAGAGTTATTATTTTGGTATAGAAAAAAAGAAGAAGAAGTGGAAGATGAAAAGATCTTTGAAAGAGGTGATGAAATGAGTACCCCTTCTTCAGGTTCATCCTTTTGATTTGATAAAAAGAGCTCCTTAGGTTATATTTATGATCAAATTAAGGCCTCTAGGTTGAATTTAGGGTATTTGGGAGGATATTTAAGGAGGTTTTGGCCAATATAAATGGATTTGGAGGTGTGATTTTGTGAGAAGGTGAAGTACCCTTTTATAAGAGAGGTGAGGGTCACTTTAGGAAATGCTTGAAATATTATTTTATTATACAATCTTGTTCAGTTTATAATGGATCCCAAAGTATTTATTTCGAGGATAAGGTGGATATGGGTCTAAAACCTCTCAACCAGTAGATTTTATATAGGATTAGTTCACCATATTAACATTATATTTTAGATTTAACTCTTTGTTAAATAGTTTAACTTTCACCATGTATTGGTGTATTATTATTATAAATGGTTAATATAATTTCTATAAAAAGCCAAGATAACACCAAGTGGTTAATTATATATATATATAACTTTATATATGTCCTTTTTCTGATCCTTAGATATTTAGGAATAGTATATCAATTAATAATATTGTGTTTGTTTTAAAAACAAAATTATGTCAATTTTGACACTATTTAGAATTTCATTTTGGTGAAAGTCATAACAACTTTATCACATTGAAAAAATTTATTTAATAAATCCTAACATGTCATATTAACCTAGAAAATTAATATAATACATCAAAATTCTTAATTTACAATTATATTAATATTTATAATATCAATTATTTTAATCGTTCAATAAGAAGGTAATTACTGTATCATCATTGTCTCATAAAAAAATTTAATTATTTAATGTCTCAAAATTAAAAATAAAATACCATTATGTAGGAAATATTTTTATATTTTTAATTAATATTTATAGTAGGATATATCTTCTGTATAACCCTATATGAAAAATGGTTTAGTTATTAAACATTTAATTTAACACTTTTTACTCTTTTTTAAATAAAATAATTATAAATGTCCTAATCTAATAAAAGTGGAACAAAAGGAACATATTTTATTCCCAAGGTTGATTTTGGTCTAAAAAACTTATCCAATAGAATTATTACTTTTTTTAGGGTAAATTTAATATCATTTTTTACCTTTAATTACCCTATTTACTTTTAACTGTGGTAAATAAAATTCTAAAGTTATTATTTCCCAAAAATTATTTTCATCCTTTTGAACCATATTTTACTTTATAATATCAAACATGTCTCTTGGAATTCTGAAATTCAATTCATAGAACTGATAAAATTATGTTTTATGCAAATTTTCTAATGTGCCAAGAGGTTGGGTAAAAGACGTTAAAAAGTTCAATAAAATTTTATACATAAAATTATATTATAAAATGACAACAATGAATTACATAGATATTATATAGATATTATGTATCTATTTTGATATAAAATAAATTTAAATAAAATAAATAATTATTTTAATAAAAATTCAGTTTTTAACAATAACACAATGTTTTTCACTATTCATCAAAAATGGAATATTTTTATAAAAATTCCAAAAATTCACCCTAAGCTAATTTTGATATTCAAAATCCAAAAATGAATTCCATTTTGAAAAATAAAATTTAGAATATTTCAAAAATTGGGTGTTACTATTCATGACGTCTAGTTTGATTGGTCGTGTTGTGCTAGGACTCGAAGTTGCATATAGCGTAAGATTTTGCATTATTAAAAGAGAAATGTACCACAGAAGATTGAGGTTTTAAATTATTCAGTCCATAAAATAATTTAATCCTTAAAATTTTTAGAATACTAATGCATAAAATGATTCAAGTTGTTCTTTATCAAACATTTCTCAGGATCCTACATTATTTATTGCATCTTATGGTTTATCCATAGGGATTTTACCAGACGAGACGTACTGTTTCTCAACACTTGTTCTCTGGTATCAAGAATCATGAAAATTTATTCACAATAAGATAGATTATGTTCTAGTTATATTTCTTCATATGTGAGTACATGCATTGGGTCAGGCAAGTATTTTCTCAACAGTGATACGTGGAACACATCATGATCTTTAGAGAGAATTTTCATCACTGCCAAATGGTAAGGTAATACTCTAATTTGTTAAAGAATTTTGGAACTTCAGATGTACCTAGGACTCCATTTTCCCTTCTTATAGAATTCTATAACACCCTTCCATGGATATACCATCAAGAAAACATGATCTCCTACTTGAAATTCCATATCCTTTCTTCGGTTTTCAGCATATCTCTTTTTCCAACTTTGAGCTGGTTTGATTTGTGTTTTGATAATAATCACATTTTCTATTTTTTCATCAATAAGTTTGGGTCCTTTGAGTTTTCTTTCACCAACATAATCCCAAAAAATTTGTGTGTGGAATCTCTTCCTATATAATGCTTTATATGGTGCCATCTAAATACTTGAATGGAAGCAATTATTATTATAAAATTCAACCAGAGGTAAATACTTATCCCACATACCTCAAAAGTCAAGTGTGAAATATCTCAACATGTCTTCTAAGGATAGAATAGTCTGTTTTTATTTTCCATCAGTTATAGGGTGGATGGTAGTTCTCAAACGAAGTTTAGTATCTAGGGATTTCTAAAGACTTCTAGAATCTCAATGTAAAACAAGGATCACGATCTGAAACAATCGATATGGGTACACCATGAAGCCTTAAAACTACATTAATATATTTTCTAGCTAAAAAATTAAATGTTAAATCTTCTCTTATAGCAAGAAAATGTGTAGACTTGGTATGACGATCAGCAATGACCCATATTTTATCATTCCTACTAGTAGTCTTTGGTATCCCCATGACAAATATCATCGTATTATCATCCCATTTCCACTCAGTTATTGGAAGAGGTTGCATGAATCCTCCAAGATATTGTATTCTAGCCTTAACCTATTGAAAAACGTACATCTTGACACATAATCAGCAATCTCCCTCTTCAAGTATGTCCCACCAAAAATTTTCATTCAAATCTCTATACATCTTAGTGCTACCAGGGTGTAGAGATAAATTGGAGCTATGAGAATCATCCAAAAATTCCCTTATTAGATCATTTATATCATGAACAAAAGAATCTTCCCAAAATATCAAAATCCCAACTTTATATGACATGTCAATCAATCTCCCATAATTCACAGCATTAATTATCTTTTGAAACTCCTCATCATGAGTCTGAGAAATTCTTATCATTTATAGTAATGATGGTTTAGAAACCATTTGAAAAAGTATTAATGTTTCACCTTCCATGATTATTACCATATCCATAATTACTATATCCATGAACATAGGATAACTTTCAACTCTCATCTTGTTCAAAAATCCATGATCCTTTCTGCTAAAATCATCTTCCAACTTATTTTACATCCCTAGGTGGTAGTGTATAGTGAAATCATAATCCTTGAGTAGTTCAAGCTATTATCTTTGATTCATGTTGAGTTCTCTCTATGAGAAAATATACTTCAAACTCCTGTGATCGGTATACATCTCCCATTTTTAACCATAGTGATAGTGTCTCCAAATATTCAAATAAAATATTATAGCTACTAACTCAAGATCTTCAGTGGGATAGTTTAGGTCATGGATTTAAAGTTTTCGTGATGCATTGGAAATAACACAATCATTATATATAAGGACACAACCCAGTCCTTTCATTGAATCATCACTATAAAAAAAATCCATGAATCAATCAATATTACTCCTTTGGTTATGTATATAATCTGTTGTATGCCTTGCTATCCTGGTAAAGTTATCCTCATAATATGCGACATTCTCATCCTCTTTTTTGCTCAGACTCAAAAATTGTCTTTCCATATCTGCTCGGTGGCCATGAGGAATGTATTTTTCTATGAAAATATCTTTATGCTCCATCCATTCCATATTTGATAATTCATCATCTTCCTTTGTGTTTTGAATCAATGACCACCATTGATCTGCATATCTTGTATGGTGATAAACTGCCATGACAACTTTTTCGCTTTCTCTACTCCCCAAAGCATGAAATATATTCTCTATGGAACTTATCCATTTATCATCAACAAATGGATTTGTAGTCCCATTGAATGTTTTTTTGTTGCCTCATGAAGCAGTCTAACATTGATCATCCACATTTCTGATCAGGGTGCTCCGTAAGGGTAAGGTTGTCATTCAAAAACTTAGTGGGTTGTCCCATTATGGTTATATGTTTTTCATCATCGATTGTGTCACCATCTCCACTATAATTATCTTAAGTAGGAAGTAAATCCAAACAGGGATTGCTTGTGTTGATATAGTTTCCATTCCATCCACTAGGCACCATTTATAAATAGTAGCATACACTATATTAGTTTATGAATCTTAATACATAATTCTAAACTAGTAAACTGCCTAAAAAAATTAAACCATTTATGCATAAAATCCATAATCAGAAAAAAAAAATCTTTGAGGAGATATTTACTCATAAATCCTTCATAATGGTTTGTAAAGAAAATGGGAATTATCCAAAACATATCCCACGGGAATGTTGTAACCAACAGTGCGGCAAGGCCCATTGTTGTGTACCAGGATTCCTGGGTCAAGCCCAAAACATCTTGTCGGAGTTTTTACTCCTAAGTACATATATTCTAGAGCCACCTCTACCTGCTCATATGCAGACAGGGATGTATTTCTTGGAAAATTTACAGAATCACTATATTACCAAAATTCTTATATGGTTTTCTATACTTGTCCCCAAAGCCTATCTTAGGGTAATGTTATATAATCAGAGTTATTCTAAATCTACCTTCCAAGATTTGTACTAAAATTTTTCTGACACAAACTGTAATGCCCCGACCCTTGTTACCCAGAGTTGGTGTATTTTTATCTAACACTATAATGATCACAAGTGATCAAGTCTCTAATGACCTATTATTTTAGTAGAATTGGACGTACTAGATACATACATATGTTTTAAATTACTTCATGAAATAAAAACCACATTGTGTATCCTTTGAACACACTCAGATCCCATAGCCTATCCTTGCAGGTCAATCATAATATACTTCTTCACATCCAGAGAAAAATATATAATAAGAAATGTATGATCTCAGATGCATAGTAAGGATAAGAATTTAGTGAAAACATTCATAAATATGTGTAAACATTGAAGGCATTGTATATGACTAAAACACATGCATTTTAAAATTAAACATCAGCATAATATGGAAATGATAAATCAAATAATTCCATTTACTTATTCACGTGGATATTCTACTGTCTAATAATAACATGTAATACCAATATCCAATTTCAAAATGATGGAATGCATAATGTCGGACATCATAACCCTATAGTCAAGGCCTCATGCCAAGACTACAAATAAGAATTTTTTCAAGACCTTTTTCAAAGACACTAGTTTGTCTCAGGATACCTACTGATCCATCTTGGAGCAATAGCAAGATCTACCCATCACTTACTAATTCCAATGCATTTCTCATATGAAAAGGTTGAAACATAACATAAACAATCGTATTAAAAATTACATATAAAAATTTAATACATTAATCATAAACCATCAATGGTATAAAAATAACATATGCACATTAAAACATATCACAAAACCTTCAATATAATATGGATGATTGTATAATAATAAATCAACTTCAAATGAGTATAAAATCCATCAAAGGATGTTGACATCGATGAAATCAAAAAAAATTGATATAAATTTCTCTCTATATTTTGAAATAATTTAAAATTCACACAATTATAAAAGATAAAATTTAATTTTAAAGTATTCCTATAATCTTATATTGGATTATTTGAAGGTCTTATAATGGTAGAAAGTAGCTGCATCCACTGTATAAGTTAAAAAACATTCTTACCTTAATTCGTCGAGAAGTTAATAATGTACCTTGTTTGGAATGTGATGGAAGGATTACATTCAAAACATTTTATAAAAACTACAACAGGGGAATAAATGACCTGAACCCATAGTCTATAAAATATTAAAAAAAAATTAAATACACTTCTAAGAAACACGGATTTGGATGATAAAGTGGTCCCACTAGATACTTACATATAAATAACTTCGGACAATGATGAGATTGTAGAATTAATAGTTACCTAGTACATTTCCTTTTATTGAGGTTATGGTAACCTCATGTATAATAGTCAAATAATTGTTATTAAATTATACATGAACCACATACATAAATATGATATCATATATGATATTCTAATTTGGCATTGTTAATAATATTTCAATAGAATCACTGTTTCGGGTGTTAACTGATTCATCTTCCATTATATGCCTTATTACATAAGTAATGTTTGTTATGGATTAGATGTATTTGATTAAAAAACATAATGATATTATGTTCTTAAAAATTCTTTTTAATAATCAAATTAAAATTATTCTTTAATGGTTACGATGGGAAATGAATCTCATCGTGTTTGTGGAGATGGTAATACGTACATACTCACGAGCAACAATACCATTCTATAGATGGTGAAATAATATGTAATTGGATGGTATATCACATATAAATAATAATTAACATTTTATATTTATAATTTACATCAATTATACACATTATTATACCCATCAAAATATTGAAGTATTGAATGATGAACTACACTATGACGTGGAGACGGTAAGCTGTACGTATGAATGTATGGTGAATATTTCATTCATAGGATGGATAGAATAATGAATATGGTTATACCATATTTATAATAACATCACCTTATATATAATTGTATCGAGTTATCATTTCAGAATGGAAACAACAATGAGAGATGAAGTGGAAGAAGAAAATGACTTTTAAAGAGGTCATTAAATTTCTACCTCTTCTTCAAGTGATTCCTTTTTATTTGACTAAAAGTCCTACTTAGGTAGGAAATATGATCAATGTAAGTCCTAAAATTTAATTAAGTGTATATGGGAGAATATTAGAGTATGGTTTGGCTGATCCAAATCACTTTGGATATGTGATTTTGAGAGAAGGGGAAGCACCCTTTTATAAGATAGGTGAGGGTCACTTTTGGAAAATCTTGAAATATTATTTTATTATACAATCATTTTCGGTTTATAATGTCTCTAAAAGTTCTATTTATAGGATAATGTGGGGATGAGTCGATAACCTCTCATCTAATTGGCCTTAGATAGGTTTTGGTCACCATATTAACCTTATCTTTAATATTTAACTCTTAGTTAAATAGTTTAACTTTTACCATGTATTCTTGTATTATTATAATGAATGGTTAACAAACTAACAATAAAAATACCAGAGAACCCAGAGTGGTTCACTATTTATATATGTAACCTTATCCATGTCTTTTGTCCAATCCTAATATTTATTATGAATATTATATCAATTAATAATATAGTATTTTTTTTAAACACATTAATGTCAATTTTGACACTATTTAGTATTTGGTTTTTGTGAAAGTCATTACAACATTATCAAAGAGAAAAAAATTATTAAATCCACCCTAAAATGTCATATTAACCATGAAAATTCATGTAATACATAAAAAGTTTCAACTTAGAATTATATTAACATTTATAATATCAATTATTTTAATCATTCTGTAATAAGGTAATTACTGCATCATCATTATGTCAAAAATAATTTTATTTATTTAATGTATAAAACTTATAAATAAAATACCATTATGCAGGAAATAATTCTATCTTTCTAATGAATATTTATATTCTAAATTATCTTATGTATAACCATATATTAAAAATGTTTTAGTTATTAAACATTGAATTTAACACTTTTAACTCTTCTTTAAATAAAATTATAATCAATGTCCTAATATAATCCAAGTGGAACAAAAAGACAATATGTTATTAATAATCATTTTTATGGTCAAAAAAAACCTATCCAATAGATTGAGGACATGTGTTACGGTAATTATAATATCATTTGTACCTTTAATTAAACTATTTACTTTTAGCTTTAGTAAATAAAATTCAAAAGATATTATTCACCAAAAATTATTTTCATCTTATTGAACCAAATTTTACATAATTATGTATACCTTGCCTCTTATAATTTTTAAATTAAATTCCTAGACAAGATAAAATTACGTTTTATGCAAATTTGGTAACGCGCCTAAAAGGTGGTTAAAAACGATAAAAAGGTCAATAATCTTTTATACATCTAATTTTATTATAAAATGACTACAATGAATTACATTGAACATATATTGGTATTATGTATCAATTTTTAATTAAAATAAATTTAAATAAAATATGTATATATTTAAATAAAATTCAATTTTTAACAATAATGCAGTGTTTTTCAGTATAAATAACAAATTGAATGTTTTAAAAAAATAACCAAAATTTCACCTTAAGAAAATATTAATATTCTGAACCTAGAAATGAAGTCTATTTTGGAAAATAAAATTTATAAAATTTCAAAAAGTTAGTAATACTATTCATTAAATCTAGTTTGATTGGTTGTGATGTGCTAGGACTCGAAGTTGTGTACTGCACAAGCTATTGCATAATTCAAAGAGAAACGTATCGTTGAATATTGTCGTGTTACACCCACAATGGAAATATCATGTATATATGAATAGATAAAACTTTCTCTCTCATCAACTATTTTTATGAATTCTTATGTCACACCATTATGCTTCATAAATGTCACAGTGATTCTCCCAGCCAAAGTCATTGTGTAGTGAATAACATTGTCATTTCTATATCAAATGTATTCACCTTTATACACATTTACTTATTGATAATAGAGTTTCATTTATGAATTCCAAATTACTTTATCATGTTATATATTCTGATGTTTAATGAATCCTTGTTGTATGATCTATGTGGCACACTTATTTATGAAATGAAATGATTAAGAAGGGTTCACCCTGATAGCGCGCCAAAGCATTAGGTAAATATTAGTATCATGATACCTCAAATGCAATGATGTTTTACTCTTTCTAATCCATATTCAATGAGGTTTTACTCAATCTCCATGTACAATGATCCTGGGCTCATGCTAATAACATGTTAAATGTTGTTTGTGCATTTCCATGTTACGATAGTCATGTTATATCTTGCATGTTAATGTTTCTATCGTGCTCCATTAATATTCATATTGTCTAACGTATAATATATGATTCATGTTATTCATTGTTTACTACCTTAATAGGCTTTATAACTCACCATTTTCTTGTTCATATACTCTGGTTATCCCATGCAATGCTATTTATGAAGGAATGTTGTCAGGTAAATGAAGTTTTCAATAGAGATGTTGGGTTTTATGTTCTAAGTTGTTATGTAATTTTCCATATTTGAAAAACCACTAGACCCTTTTCTCCTCAGAACTATCTTTTTTTCATGTTGATGTAATAAATCATGTTTATGTGTGTAATAAATTGCAGGTATTTTATAATTGAGGTAAAATTATTCACATTTAAAGGAAAAATATATGGTGGTATGATTGAAATTGAAATTTTGAGTTATAATTAAGGGATATTTATCCAATCCATCAATTAACCATACTGTAAATGGAAAATAATATCTTTTATTCTATGGAAATTCTATAGGCTGGTGGATTAAATTAGAATGCACCATTAATTTATAGAATCATTTACTAATCTAAATGAAATATTATATAATTATATGATATAAATAACTATGTTTTTTAATCTATTGAGTGGGAAGGGACCCTAATAGTTGGGTGCGAAAGGGATAGAATGGACTTTGTCGATTACATCATGAATTTCACTAACCTTGATTAATCTAGTAATAAATCTATTATTGCCTCATTTATAATGGTTCTTCTCGGAATATGGACCATCAGAGTGTGTGATGTTCATATATTGGTGAGGAATATACTCTTTATTTGTTTTATCAGGTGGAAGGATTAAATTTTATAGATATCTGACTTTTTGGGACATTCATTCATTAGTGGTGTCAGTTGATGGGGGCCTGGGATCGTCCAGATCTGGTGGATTATTGATATCATTAAATAAATAAATAATTTTATCAAAAAAGTGGATACATCCTATGACGTGAAATGTGGATGGCCATCTCATATTTTTTGCACTATTCGAGCCGGTATTAGCATTAGATAAGATATCATTATTGGTGTTTAGTTAAATAATGACATGATTCAGATTATCATTAGAGTGGAGCTGTTAAATCATCTCTGAAACATAATCATGTAGAGGTATTATCTCATCCTTATTAATATAAAATTATTTATTTACCGTACTAATCAATAGTTTTGAGTCTCCTGTTATATTAAGGTGAGACAATTGTACAAGAAGAGACGGCTCTAATATGGTGATGAGGGACTAATATTATTCATCAATTTTTATACTCCCTTAAAATAGTTAATAAGAATATACTAGAACTACCTTTTTTGGCGAGATAATAAAATTCCATATGTGTATCCAATAGTATTTTAAGTTTCCCATTCTCATAGATATCATTCTTTTAAGAGAATCATCAAATTATATTTCTTATGCATGAGTTGTGTTATTTGTAGAGACAACTTCGAAATCTAGGAGAACTGTATTAAATGAACCAGTCTAAGTATTAATATTTTCCATGTGAAAATATTATAATTCCTCCCACTAAAATGCCTATTAAGGATTGAATGTCATTACAAATTTATATTGTATGAATTCCCAAATTTATAGGCTTCTAGCTAGTATTGGTAATTTGATGACATATTTTAGTTGGTAAATATTATAGGGCAATTAAATATATTAATTGTGGTGATATTATTTGAGATATTATTTCATTAAAATCCATAAAAAATGTTACTTATTGATGCTAAAAAAAATATTCATGTAACTGATATTGGTTCAACTGAGATAATAAAAATTATATTCATTTATTTCCCCATTCTTTTGTGTCAAGAGAACACTGAGATGATACTGTAGAGTTTCGACAATAAAGATAAGTGGTTTTCCTTTTAATGGTAGAATAAGGAATAGTGGGATAAAATATATTACATCATTATATAAGAAGATAAGTAAATCATTAATCCACTAGATTAAAGCATTATTTTTCAATAATGTACTTAATGGTGGTAATTTACCAGTGATTTTCCTAATAGGGAACCTAATGTTGGAATGTTTCCCTTATTATACTATCAATTTGCTAATTTTTTAAGGCTGAATAATATTAATAATTTATCTTTCAATTTCATTATATACATTGATGTTCTAGTGGTGTACCAAGAAGTCAAAAAATGTCCTAAATGTCACCACAAAATCACACTTCAATGTATTCATTTTTAATTTTGTTTTCAATTTATATTAATGAACACTACCAGGTTAAAATTATGGTCATAGTTCTATAATCATTTGACTATTACTTAAACCACATATCACTATATATTACTCACTAATTCATATTTAGTGATGAAATTCATAGTTTCCTGATATATTGCAAATAAATTATTTTTGTTGAAGGGAATCAATTGATAACAATATAACTCATAGGCTGACCAAAAACAAATTGATTCCTCATCATCCAGGGAAATTAAAAACTGATAGTAACATGAGTATTGATTAGTTGTGAAGAGCCACTCAATGTATGTTAACACATCAATGAACAAATATTGAATCCTGGTCTAGAACTCATCTTTTGTGTTTTGCCTATTGATGTTCCAAAAGATGATGCATGATCCAATATAACTATTTTCATTCTCTAAATGGATGATGTTTTCTAACCACATAAAATACTAAACAACTCATATACTGTTTATTTAATTATTTTTCAACTACAGTATCAATATTGGAGGAAAGTGTTGGGTGCATTCTTCGTGTCAGTAATTTATACACATTGTGGTAATTTGTAAATCATATGTGATGGGTGGACACTTAATAATTCAATTATTGAATTTATGTGCAGTTCCATTTCACCTCATCCCAATTTCATCTTATTAATGAAATTTAATATTCATGTTCCATTGGAACCATGATCCAACTATTAATAATAGTCATTGATTCCTCATTTGTGCTAAGAATCACCAATTTGGGGTCATAAATAATCTTAGAGAATCCATCCACCAATATTAGAGTGGTAACCCATAATCTATCCTCATCATATTAAACTTAATAAAAATTACAAAGGTTGAATATTTCATTGGAAATTTGATGTCCCATCGATGATATGAGAGTATTTTAATCAATAAAAAATAAAGAAACAACATCACCAGGATTTTTGAATTCTAAAGAAATTTCAATTCTGAAGGTAAAAGATGTTCCCACATCCTACTCCTGAGGGAATGTTTTAAGGGAATCATCATCTTATTTAAATAATATGGATGTATCATTAAATATAAATAATGATTCTATGATATTATTAGATCATAAATCCAAAAAATGAGAATATTTATTAAGTTATTATCATTTTTTAGTTCTTTCTCCTCCTATATAATGTAATTTATCTTCTAACAATATCATATCAGGTGACATGACTATTATTGTATACATGATGAAAGATACAGCCATTAAACTATAGTTTCTCCTCATATCTATGTATATTTCTACTATAATAATAATTTTTAATCTATAATCATTGACATCTAAGTTATAGGGGATTTTTGGGCTATTCCTAAACAATTCGGAAAAGTGAAATATATTCCACCATCCATAACTATTTTCTTTCCTTCAATCAAGTAGAATCATGCATCAACCTACTATGATTCACAATATTAAAATATGAAATAATTTAAAAATATTACTCTGAAATTTAAATTAATTTGTTACTTTAATCACTGATTGTTTGACAATAGCAATGTTATATGTATTTGAATCTATACTCTCCATAACAGAACATTATGTGTTGTGTTCTTCTATATTACCATGATATTTGAATCAAATATATGATATCTAAAATGATCTTTGTGTTTGATTATATTTAAACAATTTTTCTCATTTTTTTTATACCCTTTAATGATTAACATAATGGTAGATAATTTATTCTCTCTATAATCAAATAATAAAATCATTCAGGTTAGATTATGATTGAACCCAGAGCCATTATCAATCAGATCATGAATAATGATGAAATTTTATTGATTTTATGAGATATACATGGGAATGATATCTGCCCATATAGAAGATTCTTTAGATGACCCAGACATTTCATAGATATACATAACATAATTTTATATGAATATTCAATACATATCATAACAATACATTCCCCTGAATCATAATATTTTAGTGTGTTTGGAAAATAGGAAACTAAATGGACATATTTTATAAAATATCATCATAATTATCCAAAATGTTCATATCCCATAGGCTAGTTCTTATAAATAACCCACATAAAACATTTCATTATAACATGGAAAAAAGGAAACATAATAAACCAGGAGCTCAAAAGGTGAGATATAGTAAATATAAGAGATAACAATCAATAGTCGTAGTTGATAATAAAACATAAGGGTGTGAAACATGATCATAACATAAGATAATTGTACCCAGTAAGTTAAATATCATTAACATTAAGTCATGGAATAATCATTTTCATAACAAAATACATATGTATTATGGCTGAGGAATTTTATGTAATAAAGAATGATCTTTGATATCATGTCATAAGAATGATATCGATGTTTTTGGAATAAACATAAGCATAGAAAATTAGTTTATTAGTTAAGGCTCACTTAAATTGAAATAATATTGAATTATTTTTACACTCAATTAAATAAATTCTAAATCCAAGGTTCAATCCTACGAATATCATATGGGATAAAGACCCATAGAGTTCGGGGTTCACTCCCCAATCTCTCATTATGAGATATCCATAATTACAAAATAATTTAGAGGGATATATAATCCTAGGATCACATATATCATAATTAAAATCACACATATGTGTGACACATGATCATAAAATATTTATAAACATTTATTCTATGGAAAAAATTGGTGCTCAAAAATAGTTTACCATTTTACCATCGTATAACCCCTAGAAAAGAAACAGATTCAATAAAGGATTCCTCATAACATAATTAACTTGATGGAATAAAACGAGTTTCATAGAATCATAGTTAAATCATTATCAACATAAATTATTAAAAGAATGAGTTTTTATGGAATCATAAAATCATATTAATTGTGGTTCATAATAATCATTAAATGTTGTTAACATTCATAAATAGTACCATTAAAATATCATTTGAACCATTCCTTGAAACCATGATAAAATATCATTTTATTTAAAGATTATTTTTACAAAAAATCAAAGAATATTGAGAAATATATTCCTTTGAAAACAAAAAATGAAACATTTAATGGATTATTCAAAATAATTAATGGTCTTAATAGTGGTAAAATATGTTTATGTCGTATCATTCCTTTCACAATGTTATAAAAAAGATAAAAATTTCATATTTAGAAAAGAAATTATATTACATGTTTCCATTTGAAACAATTTAAATAAATCAAAGTTTGTTAAAATTTTATTTTTAAAACATTTCATGAAAAGTTAATAACATTCATAAGACAATCTTCAAGAGTTTTTATGTGGAAAGAAATGGTCATTGACCAATTAATAAAAAGGTCACCTTTTATTTAAAAATATTATTTTGTTCATGTTTAGTTCCAAAGTGAATAAAATGTTAGAAATAAAAAACTACATGAATTACTATATTATAAATAAAATATGGGTATTATAGAAAAAGATAAAAAAAATTACCTCAAAGGATATTATTGCATAAATAATCCTAATTAAAATGAGAAGGAAATATAAATATCATACCTCATGTCATTTTCATGATTGTATAAGTTAAAATATACTATATAATAAATATACATGTATTATTAATATATTATAGAACCATATTAATACACAAACTATTATGTATAATAAAATTATAATATCTAAATATACTTTTTATTAATGAATTCTTTATTGAAATGAATATTCAGGTGAAAATGTTTCTTATTTTTTTATTTGTCTCAGTTCGATTATTTGGAGACATGAACCTTGGTCATGTATAAATTATATTCAAAATTTTATGATAAAATAATTATTATATTTATTCTTCATATATACATATATATTTATTGGTATAAATCAGTAAGAAAAAATTAATTGCATTACATCATGGTGACGGTAGTCAATAAGTATGCACAATTAATGTTTTCACATTTCAATGGACAAAATTAAACAAGGTAAATATTAATTAAAATTTATAAAACCATTATAATTTCATTAAAATAAAATATATTCATTAAATAGAAGCCTATTAACATCTATTTAAAGCATATATGAAAGAAAAATCACATCATTTCCTTGAGGTCATAGTCCACATGTAAGCCTGGGATAACTTATCGTTTAACAAATTATTGAATGTTTAGATGGTAAGAAATATATTAAAAATAAATAAGAATAACTAAATCATAATAATAACATTTTAAAATTATATCCATAATAATTAAAAACCATAAATGTGTGTGATGGAAAATTAATAATATCTCTACATTGATACAGTAATAAAGACATATGCATGAGAAATACTTAATTTTCTATTTAATGTAAAGTTGATATAAAATGGTCAATACTTCATAATAATAAAATTATTATATTTAGGATAATAAATTAAATATTTTAGATGGTATACCTTACATTTATAGATTTAATAAAAAGAAATAAACTTTAAATTAATGGTTGAGAGGTATATCTATTCAATGAGAACCCTCTATTTACTTACAAAATAAGCATTGAAAGGATGGTATTATGAACATGTGAGGGACTGATGGATGTTGGGAGAGATTATATATAGTTATTATGGTATATATTTTCTTGGATATATGGATTTTGAGGTACGAGTAAAAAAGGAGAACTGGTATCCTATTATAAGGTATAGAAGGGACCCCCAAGTAATTTTTTAAAAGATTAAAACATTTTAAAGGTTGACTCATGTAATGTAGATGGAAATAGAAAATATTTAAGATAAGTATTATAAGGTAGAAATACCATCATCAAATAAAATTAAATAATTTTCTTTTAATATTTTATACCTTATATATTAAGATCACCCCCACGTGGAAACATGTTTTACCGTTAATCATTGTAAAAATATTTTACACTATTCTACAATTCATTATGATAAAAACAGTATGATGTCCATATTAAATTTTGTTAAATATGATTATTGAAAATCATAAATCCATTTTTTATTATTAATCTTCTACTGATTGAGTAAATTCATATTAAAATTATCATGAAAATGCATTGAAAAATGTTCATTAGAAAAAAAGTATTTATAAATAAATATAATTTTACCTTAATTCCAGTCAATATAAAAAATATTATTTGAATATTAAAATATAGTATTTAAGATATCATATAATAATTTAATTAATATATTTCATAATTATAGGATATATTAATTTATTATAAAAAATACACATTATTCACATTAAATCATTTTTTTAAAAAATCATCTCTTTTTATCTTCATGTGATTTTATTTTCATTTATATCCAATTTATAACCAAGGTATTAATATTTTAAATGTGTCAATATTGTTTTTATAAATTTTAAGTACTATTTATGCCTTCCAATTCAGAAGTAAAGAGATTACAACCACAAAAAATAGTCTTATTATAATATTATATTATAATTTATTATTGCTCAATTTTACATGTATATAAAGATATGAGAGAAATAAAATATATTAAATGAAAATATATAATAAAATCCCAGGGTATTATTACTCTCCAATCATCTTCATGGCTGATTTGATGACATGGAATTCTACAATTTTAGATTCTACATGATACACCTCTATAAGAAGGTCACCCATCCTCATGAGGACTCCAGGCCAAGCATGCTTAACTGTGATGTTATAATCAGGTAGGTTCCCAAAAAGGAAAGGGCGCCATATTGACATAAGTCATATAATTTTTTTTATTTAACCCTTTTCATTCTATTGTGTTTCATGAATGAGATGGTCACATGACATTCTAATATTTTAGACTCTACATGATACAACTCTACTAGAAGGTTACTTATCATGATGACTACTCCAGGCCAAGCATGCTTACCTGTGGAGTTCTATTCAGGTAGGCTCTTGAAAAAAGAAGGTGCACATTTTTGACATGATTTAAGTCATTTATTCATTTAACCCTTTATATTAAAGGGTGTTACATTCACCACCCCCCTAGGGAACAACATCCTCATTGTGGGCCCTACATCTCAACCCATGTAGTGTGCTGCATTTAAGGCTATGTATAATCTCTGATTCCAAATGTGACAATTGGGTAACAATAAAAGCACAGACATCCCACCACAACATTGATGTCGGGTGTTGGCCTACCAGGTACCCCCTGGATCACAACGTCCTCATTGTGGGTCCTACATCTCAACCTAATTTGTGTTCTTCTTTTATGTCAGGGTACCGTATATGATACAAAATGTGAAAAATAGGTCTTGATGATAGCATAGACACCCCGCCTTAACATTATTGTCGGGTGTTGGCCCTCCAGGTACCCCCAGTTTCCTCGTATATATGTGGTTCGCACTGTGGGGCCCACCAACATTGCTAAATAGGTTATCTAACTAGTGAATGTCCCCACATGAAAGCACATTTCCTTTCGATTGTACTTTGTGATCACTCACAAAAACCCTGGGAAACATCTTAGAAAATCAACCTTAATGATCACTACTCGAATCCATTCATGCTTAACTTTGAGATCTAATCAGGTAGGCTACGGAAAATGAAGGAAGAACTTATTGACACAAGTCATATCATTTTTTCCTTTAAACCACTATCATTCTGGGATGTTACATTTATGTTTCCCTGATGATTCATGTCTTATTAATTACCAATATTTATGTCATCACTTAGATTTATGTTCTATTGTAGGTTTCGAAAGAACATCATAACTTATATTTATGATTATACACCCTTATAGTTATAATATTCTTTCATAAGATCACAGAATAATATATCATATTTTAATCATTACTGAGAATCTATTATTAGATTTTCATATGTCCACTTTTCCCTAGTTATGATGATATATTTATGTTGGGTATTTCAATGAATATTAATAAATGGGAAGATAATGGTGGGAAACATTGTAAATCATTCACAAGATTTTATTATTGTGTTCCATGTTTCCAAAGAAGCTTAACGGTAACGGTCTCCTAGAATTTATTTATTTTTTGATTTAATTAATATTAATCTAAGAATATGTAATATCCATGTATGATAATCCAAGTTCATTATATATCGTGTTAGGGAAAATGTTAATTTAAACTTTAGGAATATAGATTTGAATTTATTAGTGAGATATCTAGGTATATTTCAAAGGATATGTAAATAGATGTGTCTAAGGACAATTATATTGTTGAGTCAAAGTATTGGAAACATTCCTAGAGTTTTGGTAAGGTATATATCAAGAGGTTTCAAATAAAATAATTCTATATATATATATTATAAGTGGATGTGGATCTTGAATAATTTTAACTACTAGTAATAACCCTAAAAACATTGTATTGCACTTGAATCTAATGAGAACTGGTGAAATATAATGGGCCTTGATACCCATGGTTTGGAACTCCTAGGGGATGTTCTACGGTGATTAAAAAATGCTTTATGATACATCATGATGGATTTAAATATATAATGACTATTAATGTCGTAGGAAAAACCAAATGTATCCTATATATAAAATAATATTTCTTGATTTAAGAATCTAGTAAGTTGTTATTAATGATTATTCAGTTTTTCAAATTGATTAATATTACTCCAAGTTGATTTTTTGTTTTATTCAATTTAGGGAAGAAGAGGATTTGGGTTAACATTGAATGTGATGGAAAATATTCTAATG
Organism: Viscum album; assembly: GCA_963277665.1. Taxonomy (NCBI): domain Eukaryota; kingdom Viridiplantae; phylum Streptophyta; class Magnoliopsida; order Santalales; family Viscaceae; genus Viscum; species Viscum album. The sequence continues at coordinate 1,922,366,420 of OY728119.1, forward strand.
AGAATAAAAATGAGATGATAGCTATAATAATACAGGTAGTTATTATGAATAATCAATAATAATGGAACATGATTACAAATGTACACCTTAACCAACTCTCATACTCGTCAAAGAGGAGACGGGTAGAGTTCACTACATGTTTAGGTAATGAAGACCACAAAAGAATGAATATTCAGTTTCCTCTATGTATATAATTTGGTAAGAATAAATCAATTGAATGTTTCTAAGTAATAGATATTAGTTATTCTTGTGGAAAATATGGTAAAAAACAATGTAATTAAAGTGGAAAATGTAAATTTTCAGTCATCTCAGTGGATGAGAATAATTTTCTTCATATGGCATAATCATCTATTGAATATTTTAAATCTACACAGAATAGGAATTATGATAATTGATGTCTATAGGGGATAGATCATGAAGTGAATCAATAATTGTGTATGAGTAATCATTTTTTCATTAAATATGAAGAGACTAAGGATGCCATATTAAAGGAATGATGTTTTATGGAATAAGATTAGGAAGACAATATATTTGTTTAATAAGGAAGTGAGATTATTTATGTATTTATCTATTTTAATTAATTAGTGGTGATATATATTAGTATAGTTCAATTATATGTTTTTTATTTAGGATTTTCAAATATATTTTTAAGAATGAAGATGGCCTAGAAATTTTATTTTATAAAAAATGTCATATTTTAGCTAATAAAAATTATATGAAGATGTAACCATTAATATTTTCATGGTGTTGAAAATATGATTTTTAGTTTTGAGAATGAGATTATGGATACATATAAAGTAATTTGGATAGTATTGACAACCTTGAAATAAATTAATTATTTATGGATAAAGTGGTGTATACTATCATTGATGGATTTTACACCATTTTTTATTTAAGGAATAAATCCTATAATCAATGTTTAATTTAAATAATAAGTATTCATGTTTTATTAAATATATTTTTTCAATTAATTTTATTAAAATGATTGAATTAAATATAAGATTAAGATATTCACAAGCAGGGTATGTGAAAATCAAGTGAAACAATATTTTATAAGGGTATTAATGATATGTTCATTTTGGAAATTATGTGAGAATCTTTCAGTATATTTGTCTTATAATATTTTGGATGGGTCATAAAATTAACAATTTAAGGAAATGATTAAGATTAAATTTTTTTGAGGTTTTATATATTAATTTTTTAATTCGTCATATGAATGTTTATCAATATTGTATAACATGTGCTAAGAATATTTTGTGTTAATAAATAATGATAAACAAGATTTAATATCATTATATTTATGGATCTATTAATCCATTAATGATTTTGGCATAATAAATTCACTTTTATTTTTTATTATAATATATAAATTTGAAATTGATCATGGAACAACCAATGTATGGTATTGTGATTACGGAATGGTATAAAATCAATTAAACATTTATCATCATGAAAATTATAAAACTTTATGAAAAGTTTGATCAAATAAAAAATTTCCTATTATTTTCATTTAGGATGATATCAATGAATTTTTTTCATCATTTTTTTAATGGATATATGGTTACTAAAATTTTCTCAACCACCCACATTATTATGACTAGTTATCTTTATCTCACTATATAACTATTAACACTTTTCATACATGTCCAAATCATCACTTTCCACCAATTTTATTATAAGTGGAAACATATTAATGGATTTTCTTTGGTAATAATCGTTTTTCCATTATTTCATTTTTATTGTTATTATTATTATTTTTTTATTTTTGTTCCCATGATGGGATTTTTCAAATGATAAACATTGGATTTCTGAGATGAGTTCTGAGGGATAAATTCATTTTAAGGGGGAATAATGTAAAAAGAATATATTTTTTGAACTACTTTGTTATGATAATTAAATCAATTAAATATTATGTGTCACAAGATACAATATTTTTATCATGCATTACATGGATCACCATGAATATCTTGTGATACATGCGACACAAATTTTAAATGAAACATGTGGTGTTATTAAAATATTATTATTTAATATATTAGTTATCATCATGGATTTAGATATAATGGAGTGAAAATAATTATTTAAATAATGTAACTATATTGTTTATATATATATAATGATCAAATTAGTTAATAATTGATTTTAAATGAAAATAACACCCTTTTGAAATAAAATGAAATCATTTACTTAAAAAACATTCTGTACACAAATTAAATTTACCTTAATAAAATAAACGATACAATTTTATGGAAATGTTTTAATTAAATTCATATATTATATAATCATTAAAAAATTTAACATTAATCTTTTTTTCATATATAAGGCATAATAATAAATCCAATTTCATTATTCAAACTATATTATCTAAAAATAGTTTTATATCCCATGGATCACTTCTTTAAAAATTAATTTTCACCAATTTTAGAATATTTTTTTGATAAAATATATTTTATTTCTTATATAATAATATAAAAAATTATCTAATGATGATTCTTTGTATTTTTTTGATGTATTTAAATTTTAAATTAATAGTCAAAAATACAAAATTTTAATTAAAAACTACCTTGTTATATAACTTATATAAATAAGTAATATTTATAATGGGTATTAAAGTTAAATTAGTTCAATTACAAATATAATACTCCAATTTATGTAAAGGGAAGAAATTTCATATTTAAATATTATATAAAGACATTGTATACTTTTAACATTTTTCTTCAAAACCCCTATTTCTCATCGTGTCTATGTGTTTAATTTTAAATTTTAATTTTCCAATTCAATTAATTGATATTTTATAAATGAATTCCATATTTTTGGAATAATAATTTTTTATCTAATATTATTGACATAATTTTTCAAAAAAGTGAATAAGTAATGTTGTTAATATTATTTATCACGATTATAGTAAATATTGGTTTACGGAAGGGTTAAAAGAAAAATATAATGGTAAATACGACATATAAAATTGTATAAAAACTATTTTATAGCCATATTTAAACCATTACACATTTAAGGTTTTTTAATGTACTATTTTAGACCATTTTGACCTCTGAAAAACATGAGGGAACTAAATTATATTAAAAAATACCAACAATGTCCTCTCCACCACTTACAAAATGACAGCCCCACTTATCTCTTATAAACACCATAAAATCCTTTTTATTGGAAAAAAACTAACCAAATCAAATTATAACGCCTCTCCCCTAATTCTAGAAAACGTATTTTAGGATGAATGTCATCATAAGAAAGCCTTTATTGCAAACCCTAGGTGGATACCCTAAGAAGATGTAACATCCATCAACGTGAATTTTGTTCATCAACCCCATTCAATTATTATTATATACTGGTTATATAATATACTTATTAACATACATATAACAATATTTTTTTATGGTAATGACCAAAAACTCTCTAAACATTAATCAAATAGGTTATGAAATCATCATTCATGTGTATGGAGGAATACTACCTCACAAATTGATGTCGTTCATTTTTCTGTTACCACATCTCACGGTTGGATATAATAATGGATTTATTTTTTATATTATATTTATGATAATGTTTTTTTATATTATTTTACAAAACATAACATCATTATTTACAATTTTCTGGAATATGATAATGTCACTAATTTGTATGGTGGACTATTGCCACATAATGGATGTTATGTGTTCATGATTTAGAAGAATGGTATTCATAATGGGATTATTGAAAATAGAACATATATTTTAATTGAAATTACTTTGTTACTAAAAATATATAATTTACCATTCTTTCATTAGATCATTAAAGAAAATGTAAATAGAGTTCATGAATAGGTAGGGTCTACCGTCTCACTAAATAGTGTATTTCATTTTCTATCACAATTTTTTATGGATTTATATAAATTAATAAATACAGAATAAATATCATATTTATATTAGGTTGATCATTATTATTTTATGAAATAATTACTAATTTAACAAGACCAAAAAATAACAAATCAAAACATTCAAGATAAACAATGTAGTTAATGGCTTAAACAAAATATTAACATGTACTTCTTTATAAATAGGTAATATAAGGCCATAAGAAAATTATATTTGGAAATTTATATTAAAATTCATCAATAATACATTTTTCATTATTATAAATTAACTTTTAACATTTAAAATAAGAATTCAATATTTATGGTACGATATTTCCATGTCAATTTTTAATTCTATGAGATATACGGCATAATCACAAACGTTTTCTTCACTATGGTAGATATATGTACTATGAATGTATATTATGATAATTATATTATAAATTATTATTTTTTAAATCCATTTGTGTATCTATAATTCATGGGGTTTAAGACTCAATAGTTAACAAATTGGTACCAGATGTTTTTATCACTTTTCTTTCTTTAAGATATATGTTATGTTACACACCTGTATTTTTTTACGAGGTGTATATGCCTCTCCTTGGAAATGAATTTTAATGTATTTATTATTCCTGTTTATATTTTATGATTCATTTCATTTTATTCATTCATGGTTATTATGGTTCAAATTTAAAAAATTGATAAGAGTTTTATTTTATTATCCAACCAACTATCTAGATTTTTTTATTATGCTTCCAATAAAGAAATAATATGATCTATATATGAAGAAACTAATGAATTTACTTATGTTATATATATTCCATGATAATATTTTATTTCGCACTTTTCTTCATTCTCATTATGAATTGAATAGTCAAAATGTATTTTTTTCAAAAATCATTTCTGCGATGGAAAAAAATTCCTTAAAAACCACGTGTTTCTAAAAATGTTTTAAAAATTATTTTTAACAATTTAAAATAAATCATCTATAAAATCAATTTTTTCCAATTATATAATTTGAGAAAGAAATTAGAAATTAATTTTCATTTATTTTTCCAAATAATGCCTATTGGTATTTTACCAAAATGTAAAAAATAAACACTATTTTTAACATACATAACATAAAAAGTTTTTCCCTCTTTCTTGACCGATTAATGATTTCACACTTCATTTTAATCTTTTTAATGTTCGTTTAAAATATAATTACTTCATTATGCTATAGTAAATTTTTATTTTAAATACTTAATTTTGAAAATAATACAATTTTGTTTGAGTTTTATGTTATAAAAAGCTATTTTCAAAGAGGAATTATAATTTCCCCAATTTTTTTTTAAATGTTATTGAAATAATCCTTGATATGTTCTCATGGTTAATTATAAATTAAATTATCATTAATTATTTTCATATTTTAAAAAATATTTTTAAAGGGTGAATGTATATTTTCCGGAATAAATATTTTAGATGACCAATCAAAATTATTTTAAAACTAATATATCTTTGGTTTATGTTATTTGTAACATATTAAGGACACAAAACAATGCGAACATTATTATTATTTATATAAATGATTTATTTTTATTAGTTAATGGTTTTTTTTTGGAAACATGTTTCTATTTGAGGGGTTATATAGGAGAAATTTGTTATGAAACCCCCTTCTTTTCAAGTGTTGTGATATGATGAAATGATTATGAAAACTATCTATTTTCCATAGGTTATGATATTCTACAATTTTTATGGTTCTAATTTCATTTCATGTTTTATGATATTATGAGTGTTTATAATCTTTCAGAACACATAAATATAGTTTTCATTATATAATATGATCAACATATTTCTCCCTCTAACACATTGAGAAATGATTTATACTTCATGAGATATTATTGACTCGAATGGAGAGTGAACATGATTAATTAAGTGAAATTAACCTTTATGATGGTCTTGGGAGTGAAAATTGACTATTATGATTGTTTTGGGGAGTGGACACATTCTAATAAAATGGATGTGTTTCCACTAGGGATGGTGGCATGTCCAACCAAAGAGATAGATCCACACATAGATTTCATTATATGTTTTGGAAATTATCCATAACATCAAAGGAAATCATTTTCTATCCTTATTTGTGTACAAAATATTTATGTCTTATTCCAGTGATAAGATCTCAGGGATCATGTTATTGTTTCACTTTTGATTCGTTTCTTATGAACAGACTATCTATACACAATGACTCAAGTTTATGATATATGACATTCTAGGTATGATCCATGTATGTTATAATCATTATTGTATACCATTATTCTTATCTTCTAATTCCACATGATCTGTGATTAATATCTCTTATCGTTACCCTTACTGATAATCTAAGATCACCATTCTTAAATTTCATTTCCCTATGTAATGATGAACTGTTTTATAAAGGGTACTAAATTAAATGATCATTATGGGAAATATTTAAGATTGTTCACATGACTGAATGATTGTGTTCTACATTTCAAATAGAACTAGAATATTATGATCCTCATGGGTGTGATTTTATGACATAATGATTATTAAAATAATTATATGTAGTATCCATGTTTGAGAATCTTGGGTTTCTATAGTGTCGACTAATTCCATATGTGTTTTTGTGACAAAAATGGATCAGTAAGTGTGTGTTTATTATGTACCATTGCATAGATGTATATATCTACATCCCATATAAGATTAATAGTAAAAACATTCTCTTATGTATAATGTGGATAGATAATCATTTCAACTATGTTTGAATAATAAATTGACATTTTATTTCTTTGATTGTATTTTATGGGAAATTTAGGATCCTCATTTATATACCCTATTATATTTGGATTCTCTTTCTGATAACATCTTAGGGGTTATTCATCTTTGTTCGATTTCACCCTATGATTGATGTAAGGATAATTATCATGAGGTAATACCTAAACATTGATACTGAGTGTGACCCATATGATTGGGGTGTGGAACACAATGATAGGATAATTGTTTGTGGTAATTATTAGAGATCGACACCCATCCAAGAAATTGATTAATTCTTAATGAATGGGGTAAAAATCGTTAATTCTTAAGGGTTGGTTCTGAATTATTTCCACCACCAACACAACTTTTCCACATTAAGGGTTTAATGATCATAAGTGTGGGGGTGGGGGTAAAAAACCTATTTCCAATGGGATGTAGTTGCAGCTAGATGGATTCCATCGGACCTACTCATTATGTTTTCCAAATTTGGATTTTTTTCACTAGTGATCATGGTGTGTTTAATACTAATTAATAATTTGAAATATAATCAATTATAGATTTTCCTAGGGTCCGGGTAATTTTCCCTCTTAGTTGGATTCTTGTGTCGCCTTATTGGGGGCTTAGTATATAATCCAATCAACATATTTTTTCTTTTTTTTATGACTCCATATAATCGTAGTGATAGAATAATATTAAAATAATAACCAACTTGAGTGCGGAGAGTTTGGTGATGATACCAATACAATAAAAATAAAATTAATGGAGTGTCTTTTTAAGGGACTCTAGTGTCATTGAAATGAGGTCAAATTTAATTCTCTATATTCTTACCATCCCAATACTCATGATTAATATAGGAAATTAGAGATGGAATGATGGATTAAATTTTGTATATGGAGACAATATTATCATCAGTTATCTCAATGATTCTTTGATTTAGTATTTCAAGCTACAATGAAAGAAACATAATCATTATAATTAAAAATATTTCTCAAGGATTAGATACGGTTTCCAATCTCATTATAAGGTTTGTGATTATCCTTTAGTCATTGAAGAGAATCCTAATAATTTTGGTGAAATGAAGGAATAAACTTCTCATTTAGCACATTTATGTTTTCATATATTGTAGTGGAATAGGGATAGAACATGATTGGGAGTTTATCCTATTCCAATTCATTACACATTCCTATGTAATTATCATTTTCTTGGAAGTAAATTTCTTCCACATGATCTAACCACCATAATTGTCTCCTAACAACATTATCCTAAAAGGGGGGTTTTATAAGGTCCCTTTAACTAATCTAATGTTATTGAGGTGAGGGGGAGAGGACTATGAAAATATTTTTCCAACCATCGTTTAATGGAGATGAAATATTGTATATGGCCATTGATGGAAAAGTAATAGCTAATCATTGTACTTCATGCACTACACGGTATGATGGTGTTATCAAATTATACATGAAATGGAAGGTACCTTATTTTTATGTGTTTTTAGGATTACATACAGAAATACTGATCAAATAATCATTTGGAATAACTCCATGGATATAGATTTTCTGGTATTTAAATGAGGATTCAACATACTCTTGAGCCACCATATATATGTATTATGGCACCTCAAAATTTTATGTTTTTATTATTGGAGGATTATGTTTATTCACATTGAAAATTTTATGACCTAATGATATCTTATTTTAAATTCAATTCTTGGGATTTATAGGTAACTTCCAAATATCGGATCATATTTGGTTACATCCATGCTATTGATGGAGCTCGATAAAGAGATCCTTGGCCCTGGGAAAGGATATATGCCATCTAGTACCCCCATGAATAAATAGATGGATCCCTTTAGACTAAGTGGGAATATACTCCTACAATTACCTAGTCATTTGTTGGTTGGAGTGGATACTCAAGGGGGGGTGAATTGAGTTCCAATAAAAATTTCTGTTAAAAATATTTCTATTAAAAAATCCCCCAAATTGAATAATATGCTAAACTATAGTGAATCTGTAATTCAGTAAAGGGTTAGTTAGTTTCTCAAGAGATTGATTAGTTCTCAGTTAATCTAATATGAATATTATATTAGCTTTTGAAAAAAACCTACTCGTTAACTAAAAATACAAACACATTCTAGTTTAACTATCAGAGTTACTTTTAAATATATTTATATTTAAAGTACATAGCAGCAGAATATTAAATATTGTTGAAAATAAAATAAACAAGCACATCAATTTTAACCAAGAGGATCAGTATCAAGCTAAGACGTAGTCCTCTCAAATAGTTTATATAAACATGGATCCACACCATGGATCGGGGTGAACAACAGTACAAAGACTGTCCAGGTAATAAAACATCTACCATAGTTCTACGTGGGAAAACAAAAACAATAGTACACAAGTTATCCAGGTTACACTTGACCTCTACCAATATCCACAGTGGGACACAATAGTATAGGGAATGTTTGAGTGAGGATTTATAAATCCTCGAGTTCAGTACAGGAGATAGTGTGTGTCTAAAAATATAGAGCACACACTGCTCAAAATGTAAGTAAATGAAACACAATAGAGCTAAGAAGATAGAGAAGAGTTCAGAATGTTCTATGTGTTTTGGGTGAAGATCAATACTCCTTGGATTGATGCAGATGAAGCATTGATTCCTTCTCTAGTTTTTGTCAAGAAATAGATTGTCGTTATTGTATTTGACTTCCAGGTCCATGTTTCATCAGCTTAATCAGGTTGAGTACAATTGAATACGTTGAAGCTGTTTCTCCTTGAATGTTCAGGTTCTATGAATTTAGTATGCATTCTTCCTTCTTTGTTTATACATGTGAGTCCTTGTGTATCTCCAGAATATTGTCTTGTATGTTCATGGAAGGAGTGACTGATCACAATGTGTCTTTAGTAGTTCAAGGTTCCATTATATAGCTTTAGCTACGGAAATGGGAATGATTACCTTTTTACAGGTGCGAGGTACGGTTCCTGAAATTACAACCACTATCACTAATTAATAGCTGGTGCATTAAAAACATCCAATATGAAATTTGTTAAATAATAAAATAGAAATATAGTTTATAGAAATGGTGACTAGTTTCCATCAGTAGCTGTTACTCCTTGTAACGGTAGCTTTCTTGAATCAGTTGCTCCTTCTATCGGTAGCTCCTCTTATCGGTATCTCATTCTATCGGTAGTTCCTCATATTGGTAGCTACTTTTATCAGTATCTCCTTCTATTGGAATCTCCTTCTATTAGTAGACTTTATAGTGGTAGTTGTCTATCTGTATCAGTAGGCTTGTATTGGTAGACTTTGTCTTTCTGTATCGGTGGACTTCATATTGGTAGTTGTCTGTCTGTGTCTATCTGTATCAGTGGACTTCATATCGGAAGTTGTCTATCTGTCTGTATAGGTGGAATTCATATCATTAGTTTTCTATCTATTTATATCAGTTGAATTGTTCATACCGGTAGACATATTCTATCGGTAGCTCTGGTGTAACGGTGACTATCTGCATACCGTCGACCTTATCCATATTTTTATAATTTTGTACCGATGTACATAGCCTTATCTGTAGCCATTGTGCATACCAGTGGACTTATGCATACCGGTAGACTTATTCTATCAGTAGATGTTCTATGAAAAAACATATCTAGATTGAGATAGAAATATTTCAAAGCATGTATAGACATAGATAAACATTGATTAACATATTCCATTGATAATTTTAGTATTTTATCAACTCAATAGTAGGATGTCATAGATTGAAATAATTAATCTATAGATAAAAATTATTTGGGATTATCAAAGCATATTGAAACAGAATTGATATTATCAAATTAGATGAGGTCATCAATCTCCCCATTTTTGATAATCACAACTTATGGTATTATAATACAAAATAATCATTAATGTATCATAGGATATAGTATTAACTACAATTGTTTCAGAGGTAACAAATGTACTAGAATTATAAAACTAATGTATTAGAGGTAAAATTAGAAAATAAATGTACCAGGGGTATGAAACAACTGTATCATATGTAGAATATATTATACTCATATTCCATATTTCTTAAATTTCTCATATTTCTCCCCTTGTATATTATTTCTCCCCCTTTTATATTATTTCTCCCCCTTGATATTATTTCTCAACCCTTGATATTATTTTTCCTCCTTTGTGATTAGAAAAAATTAGGAAACAATGAATGAGAGAATCAATAGAAAATAATAAATAATGAAAGAATTTATATATTACTTGAGGCCAAAATACAAAGAAAGACATAATGGACCCAAAAATAATACAAGTGATTCCTATGAAAGGTCCTAGACACTAATCAATCCACTTAATGAATGTCCACTTTGGATTTGGCTTTGGATTCGGAGGTAGAATCAGGATGGGTAGCTTCAGTAGAAGGCTTGGGAATTCCAGAATGCACTACTGGAGGTTGAGAAACAGAGACTGTTTCTGGCCTGTAGTGGGTAGCTCTCTATGTGATCAAAGGAGTGAGGCTCCAGATTTCTTGGAATGGAGTCATCTGAGGAATAGAGGCAGACTGAGGAGAGGAAGGCAGAGCTAGAGGTGAAATGATAGGATATATGTCTACATCCAAAAATGGAAGTAACAGATTCCTAAAGTCTTTTATGATCCCTCCTCCTCTCTCCAAAGCAGAAATAAATTCATCCTTGTTCTCCATAAACTTGTCTAGAACAGGAGTCAACTCCATCATCTTCTGTAATTGTTCTTTGAAATCTTGAGTGATTAGGGGTAGCTTCATGTTCTATAACATAAGCTTGAAATGGTTGTTGATTTTATGCTTGGTATAGAACCTTTGGAAATAGTAATCCACTTTGTCTTTTACCTCTTTCTGAGAAGCAGTGACTTCTCTCATAAAATTCTGAACAATTTTTCTTATATCCATAGTGGTAGTCACCACTTGGTTCAAGGAAGCAGAGTCTATAGAACCATTGGTAGAAGAATTTCCAATCTCTTCTCTCATCACAGATCGAATCTGATCAATATGCAAAGAAGGATTGGTAGAACATAGAGGTGAATCCATAAATTTCAACTACTTGGATTTAGTTATCCCACTTATGAGATTTTTCACAAGAGAGTCTTGGGTGCTGAGATTCTACTCCATGGAATTCTTTAAAGCTTCAAAAACATCCACAAATTTTCTTACTACACCTTTAATGTTACTGATATCAGTATTCATTTGATCTTGAGAACTACTCAAGGTAGTCAGAGAAGCAACAGACTACTTCAAGGCAACAACAGATCATGTCCAGCTCTCAGTCTGAGAATGACATACTCTTATCTAATTCATTATCTCTGTTACAGGGCCTGACACCATACACCGGAGAGAGATTTCTAATATTTTTCCATATTTCTCATATCTCCAACAAATCAATTCATTAATTCTGCAACAGATGCAGTCCAAGTCTCCTTCAACTCAGAATTTAAAGACTCAAGATCAGCCTTAGTAACCAGATTGTCAGGCACAACTATAGGTGCTCTTTCGGTCAGAATACTAGCCATAGAGTATTTCATAACAAATTGAATGGATGAAATCAATGAGTTTTCTATTCTTTTTATCTCTTCCAAAAATGAGGTCTTAATATCAGACTTCAATAGGTCTAGATCAGATTTTCTTACCACATCCTCAGGTAAAAACTCAAAGGAGATATTATATTTAACTTGCATTAAATTTATGGGTGTCTCATGTTCAGAATCAGGATAGTCCAACCCACAAACTATAAAACCTGGGTCTTCTTCCCAGTATTCAATTCCATTAGCTACTGAAACATTGCCTAGTCTTGTTGGATGCTCCCCCTAAACTGGTGCATTCTCTTATATATGTATAGGAATAGCACCCTCAGCAGCTCTGTCTTCCTTAGAATAATCCTCCCCAACCATCTCCAATTCTATAACAGTAGGAGGCTCCTCAAGAATAGTTGCAAGTCTGTCTACTTCAACAATTTCCTCAGTAGGCATTGAGGAGTGCCCAATCAGTGGACTAAGACTCAAGAAAGTAGTAGCAGATGCTTCAGTTTCAGATTCTCTTTCTTCTTCATTCTCTGGGGCAGTCTGGTCTTCCTCGTCAATAGGGGATTCTTCATTGCTAACTCCCAACACTGTTTACTTTCCAGATGATTCAATTTCAGCAACACGACTTGGAGGCAAGTCTGGATCCCTTCCATCAACTATAGAGGTATCATCTTCATCAGTATCATCACTATATTGTGGTTCCCTTTCATCAGATCCTAGACCTGGAACCCTCACATCCTTAAGCCTAGAAGGATGATCCACAAGATTAAACTTATCATATATCTTCTCATCATCACTAACCCATGATCTTCTCCATGGATTCCCATTGATCTTCATATATTTAAAAACAGTGCTTGTGATGCACAAAACCGTTCCTTACCACCACTATCTCATCCTGAGACTCAGATACTCCCTTCACATTAATCATAAACGAAATTAAATTTTCAAAGAATAATGCATTGGACATTGATTTGGGCCTGGTCATATCCACAATATGAGTAATTAATAGTTTACACATATTCACCTTAACACCATGTCTTAACAGATGCAGCAAATAAATATCTTGGTATTTTTGATTTGCAAAGTCCCCTCTTCTTGGACTTAGCACATATTGGATGAACATGAATAGTAATCGATTCTCTCCATCCATTTCTGAAGCAACTACTTTTCAAGGTGTACCATCTCCTGATAATTCTTCCAAAGTAGCTTCATATTCAAAGAGGTCACTAGTAGGTGGTACTGATTTTGAGAAATACCCAAACTCTACTTCATTTGGAATGTTCAGGCATTGATCCTACTCAATAGAAGAAAAAGATATTTACTTTCCATTCAAGACTGAAACCATTCTGTTCTCAACTTTGGATTTCCCAAAACGAACAAACGCATAGAATTATTTTTCCATCTTCATATAATAAGGACCATTGTTTTTTGAGATGCATTCTACCCATTTTAGATCATCATGTACTTCTAGAACTAATTATTTACTGGACATCAACTATTCCATGCATAGCTCTTTCTCAACTACTATCTCCCTTTGAAAAAGATGCAGATATGTAGGTTTCATTACTTCACTTCCACCACTAGACTCTCCTTTGAGTCTCTTGGCATTCATCTCATCATCCTTCTCACTGATTGATGGTCTCTTTACTCTTGCCATTTTGCAAATCACAAGGCTTAGGGTTAGAGAGAAATGAAGTTTTTGGAGCTAAGGCTTGAAGGTAAAGGATTTTAGGTGGATTGATATGAGTTCAGGCCTTTTTTATCATTTAGGAATCATGAAATGAACAAATAAAACATGATAAGTAAAATACAGACGATACAGATTCTGGCGGCTAAAGATATAGAATTTTAAAAATAGCACAATCCTAACGGTAGGGTATACTGGTGAGGATTCCTAATGGTGAGGTATTCTATTGGTGAGGTCCACTAATAATGAGGTATATCGGTGAGGTTCACTAATAGTGAGGTATATCGGTGAGGTTCATAATGGTGAGGATTCCTAATTGCGATGTTTTTAATGGTGAGGTTTCTAAGGGTGAGGTTTCTAATGGTGAGGTTTCTAAAGGTGAGGTTTCTAACAGTGAGTTTTCTAACGGTTCAGTTTCTAACAGTGAGGTCTATAACGGTGAGGTTTCTAACGGTGGGGTTTCTAATGGTGAGGGTTCTAATGGTGAGGTTTCTAACAATGAGGTTTCTAACTTTCAAAGTCTATCATTCCTATATCATGTCTAATGTAACATAACCTATCCAAACATAAAGGTTTGGTGAAAATATCGGCTAATTGTTGTTTAGTACCTATAAATTCAAGAGTAATATCAACCTTTTGGTAATGATCTCTCAAAAGTGGTGCCTTACATCAATGTGTTTAGTTCTAGAGTGAGATACATGATTCTTAGAGATATTATTCGCACTAGTGTTATCACAGTTTATATATACATGTCTAAATTGATATCCATAGTCTAGTAAAGTATGTTTCATCCAAAGAATTTGTGCATAGAAACTACCATTAGCAATATACTCTGTTTCAGTAGTAGACAATGCAACTAAATTCGTCTTTTTACTACACCAAGATACCAGGGACTTACCTAGAATATGACATGTTCCAGATGTGCTCATTTTATCAAACATGCAACCAGAAAAGTCAGCATCTGAATAACTAATTAAATTGAATGATTTTCCTTTTGGATATAATAATCCTAAGTTAGTAGTATGTTTAAGATATTTGAAAATTCTTTTAACAACAAGCAAGTGTGACTCTTTTGTATTAGCTTGAAATCTTGCACATATAAAAAACTAAACATAATATCTTGTTGACTAGTAGTAATATAAAGAAAACCCCCTATCATACCTCTGTAGTTGATTTGATCCACTGGTTTCCCAGTTTTATCAGCATCCAACTTACAACTAGTACTCATAGGTGTATAACCTTATTTAATACTATCCAAACCAAAACGTTTTAAGATGTCCTTTGTGTATTTACATTGATTTAAAATAATACCAATTTTATTTTGAAAAACATAAAATCCAAGGAAGTATTTGAGTTCACCCATTAAACTCATTTCAAATTCATTTTTCTTAATCATTGAAAAATCAATAAATAAAGTATTTTTAGAAGATCCAAAAATAATATCATCAAGATATATTTATACAATCAAAATATCTTTGGAAATTCTTTTAATAAAGAGAGTTGGATTAGAAATCACTTTAAAAACCTTTTGAAATAATAAAATTACAAATTCTATCATACCAAGACCATGGAGCTTGTTTCAAACCATATAAACCTTTAGAGAGATTAAAAACCCAATTTGGAAAATGAGGATTAGTAAATCCAAGTGGTTGTTTAAGAAAAACATCTTTAATTATAAAAGCATTTAGAAAAGCACTTTTAACATCCATTTGATATAACTTGAAATTTAGATGATCAGCATAGGCAAGTAGAATCCTAATAGATTCTAATCTAGCTAGAGGTGAAAAGGTTTCCTCATAGTCTATTCCTTCCTCTTGACAATATCCTTGTGCAACAATTTTTTCCTTGTTTCTAATGATATTTCTTGATTCATCAACTTTATTTATAAAAACCCATTTAGTGCCTATGGTCAAAGTTTCCTTAGGTCTGTCAACTAATTCCTAGACATTGTTTCTATCAAATTGATCTAATTCTTCTTGCATAGCTATTACCCAGAATTCATCGTTGATTGCATCATTGACATTTTTAGGTTCTAACTGCGAAAGAAAGGAATGATGTTCAACCTGATTTCTTAGAGAAGCTCTAGTCTCTTTCCCTCTATCAAAATTACCAACAACAACATCTAAAGGATGATTCTTTAGAATCTTAGTTGATCTACTAAAGGTAGGACTAAAAATTTCAGGTTCTTCTCTATGTTTGGGTTCTCCAGGAGCAGATTCTGGAATATTTCCAGAATTTCATGGCTTTTCAGCATGTTCACAATTTTTACCGTTAAGGTCCAGAATAGATAGATCTTCTTCAATATTTTCAAGAGAAGACTCAGGTTCATGCGGATTAGTTTCATCAAATTTTATGTGAACAGATTCCTCAGAACATTTGGTTCTTTTATTGAAGACTCCATAAAACTTACTGGTTATAGAGTAACCAAGAAATATTCCATCATTACTTTTAGAATAAAACTTTTCAAGATTATCCTTAGTAATAATAATAAAGACTTTGCAACCAAAAACTATGAAGTATCTAATGTTAGGATTCCTATTATTCCACAGTTCATAAGGGGTCTTCTTATGAACAGGTCTAATCAAGACTCTATTTATAATATAACAAGATGTATTCACAGATTCATCCCACAAATATATAGGTAAATCATACAAATTAAGCATAGTTATTTCAATTTCATGAAGGGTTCTATTCCTTTTTTCTACTACACCATTCTGTTGAGGTGTCTTAGGGGTAGAAAATTTGTGACTATAGCCATTGTGTGGGCAGTAAGATTGAAATTCAGGATTTTCAAACTCATAGCCATGATAACTTATCATGGTTTTAATCATATTTCCACTAAGTTTTTCTACAGACTTAAAGTATTTCATAAAATAATAACAGACATCACTTTTGTGAGCAAGAAATTATAGCCATGTGTATCTAGAAAATTCATCTGCTAATACATAGACATAGTGCTTCCCATTTAAACTAGAAACTCTTGAAGGTCCAAACATGTCCATGTGAACCAACTAGAGAGGTTTAAAAGTTGAAACTTCTTTCTTTAATTTTAATGAAACATTATTTTTCATTCCCTTTTGACAGGGAGTAAAAACATTGTCTGATGGGAATTTTAGTTGACGTAGGTCTATAACTAAATTACCCTTACTATGTTTCCTAAGTGAGTGAACATTACAGTGTCCAAATCATCTATGCCATAGCCAAGACTCTCTATGAAAATCATTTAAATATGAAACCTTTTTTTGGCTAAAGAATTTAAATCTACAACATAAAGTTTTTCATTTCTCAAGGAATAAAAATCTAAAAAAAATAGATTTAAATACATGGCAAGCATTATTTTCAAATATAACATTGAAACCATCATCATAAAACTATGAAATGCTTAAAAGATTGTATTTTAATCCATCAACAAATAATAATTTAGAAATTTAAACTAAATCAGTGTTACCAATCTGGCCTAAGCCGATGATTTTTTTTTTGAATTGTCACCAAATGTGACATGTCCTCCATCAACCTTGATTAAACTTTTGAAACAAGAGTAATAACCAGTCATATGCATTGAAAATCCACTGTCCAAGTACAATGTCTTCTTATTGAAACTCTTCAATCAGGTCTCCTACAAAACATGTTTAAACAGAAAATGATTTTGGTACCCAAATTTTCTTGGGTGTACACAGGTTATCAAGAAAAACTATTGGTACACATATTTTTATAATGGGTTTCATATAATCAGTAGATACAAAATATTTTCAAAGATAAACATTGTTTGATATATAACTATGTGACTATCTTGTTGAGGCATAGGAATTTCCAAAACCGGAACTATCCACATTCTGTCCAGATTTATGAATAAATTTACTTTTTTTAATTTGTATCTGTCCAGGCTAATATCCTAAAACAGTAGTATACTTTGGTGAAACTTGTTTTCCAAGAATTTGAGTTAGAGAATTCCTTCCATCCATGAACTTCTTTATGTCTTTTTTAATTTTCTCATTAGACAATTTATGTTGAGTATTCTCCTATAATAGTTGAGCATTCTTTTCCTTTTCTATACTAAGATATGTTTTAACAGTAATGGTTAAAGCATATTTTTTCTTTAATGACTTGTACTTAACCATCATCTCATTTAAATTTTCCTCTAGCATATTATAGTATTCAAATAATTTTCACTTGACATGTTTTCAGAGTCAAGAATCATCTCTAGAATAATAATAATTTAATGCAAGAGTTTCCAATGTTACCTCAAGTGTGTTATTCGTGAAACACATATTAGATTTTTTAGATTTTTCATCCTGAGTGGAATCAAAATCACTTGAACTATCTTCTGAAGCACTCCAGGTTGCATTCATAGCTTTCTTATATTATTTTCCTTATAGTCGTATGTCTTATTGTACTTAAATTTTGGACAGTCATCCTTAATGTGTCATTTCCTTTTGCATTCATAGCACACTGTCTCATCATCCTTACCAGCTTTCTTCCAATATTTATTCCAATTACCTCATTGGTCATATTTTATGCTATAGTTTGGTTTTCTGAAAAATTTCTTCTTTCTGTAGAATTTATTGAATCTCCTGGCTATTTAAGACATGTCTTCATCACTATCAGAATCTGTACC
The DNA here is from genome assembly GCA_963277665.1 of Viscum album. Lineage (NCBI taxonomy): Eukaryota > Viridiplantae > Streptophyta > Magnoliopsida > Santalales > Viscaceae > Viscum > Viscum album. The sequence continues at coordinate 1,922,384,855 of OY728119.1, forward strand.
ATCACTTGTTGAGATTTCAGTAGGTATGTGAACTTTCTCTTTGTCCTTTCTCTTTGATGCAATAGACTTAAAATCCACTGACTTCCTCTTTGGTTCATCATTTTCCTCCTTTTTTACTTTCAGATCTCTTTAATACATCATTATCTTACCAATCAGCTCTTTAACAGGCAGTGAACTTATGTCACACAATTCTCTTATTCAAAGTGAAGTTTCTCTCCATCTTTCTGGAGGACATCTTAGTGTCCTCATAATTTTCTCTTTTGCAGGAACAACTTTTTCAAGTGAGATCATTGTAATTACAATTTCGTTGAACCTAAAATACATGTCATAAATAGGTTCATTAAGATTCATTTTAAAATTAGCATACTTAATAGTGTAGGTATTAAATCTCATTTCATTAACATTGGTTGTTCCCTCATGGTAAATAGCCAAAGTATCCCAGATTTCATAAGCAGATTTACAGGCAGATATTCGATTAAATTATTCATCTCCTAAAGCATAGTACAGGGCATTCATTGCTTTACAATTATTATTGTAAGCCGTTTTCGTAGGTTCATCCCAAGTAGTTCTTTCAGTTTATGGAATCTTACACTGAGTTTCTATAGCATTCCAGATATCAAATTCGATACCTTCTAAAATAATTTTTATTTTCAGTTTCCATTGGGAATAATTAACACCATTAAAGAAAGGTGGCATGTTGGTAGCATCACCTTATAATATATTATCCATAGTTATATTTTAGAAAATATTTAAATAGATAAATTTCGAACTAACAGAAATTTAAAATAATTAGGATACAACTAAAATCACAGTTGAAAAACAGAGTATTTAGAAATCCTTTAATAAGAACATCGTCTGATACCAAATTTTGGTCGGAGTGGATACTCAAGAGGGGGGTTAATTTAGTTCCAATTGAAATTTTTGTTAAAAATATTTCAATTAAAAAATCCCACAAATTGAATAATAAGCTAAACTGTAGTGAATCTATAATTCGGTATAGGGTCAGTTAGGTTCTCAACAGATTGGTTAGTTCTCAGTTAATCTAATCTGAAGATAATATTAGATTTTGAATCTAACCTATTGGTTTACTATAAATAAAAATTCTTGCTAGTTTAACTATCAGAGTTTCTTTAAAATATATTTATATTTAAAGTACTTAGTAACAGAATATTTAATATTGTTTAAAACAAAATAATCAAGCACAACAATTTTAACTAAGAGGTTCAGTCTCAAGTTGAGACATAGTCCTCTCAAATAGTTTATCTAAACATTGATCCACAACCTGGATTGGGGTAAATAATAGTACAAAGACCTTCCAGGTACTAAGACCTCTACCACAGTTCTACGTGGGAAAGAAAAAACAATATTACACAGGCTATCTAGGTCACACTTGACCTCTACCACTATCCACAGTGGGATATAAGAGTATAGGGAAAGATTGAGTGAGGATTTATAAATCCTACAGCTCATTATAGGAGACAGTGTGTGTCTAAAAATACATAGCACACACTGATAAGAATGTAAGTAAATGAAACACAATAGTTCTAAACAGATAGAGAAGATTTTAGAATGGACTATGTGTTTTGAGTGAATCTCTAGACTCCTTGGATTAATGCATATGAAGCTTTGAGTCCTTCTCTGGTTTTTGCCAAGAAACAGAGTGTCATTTTTGTATTTGACTTCCAGGTCCAGGTTTTATCATCTTGATCTGGTTGAGTTCAAGTGAATACGTTGAAGCTCTTTTCTCCTTCAATGTTCAGTTTCTATGAATTCAGTAGGTTTTCTTCCTTCTTCTTCTATGCATGTGATTCCTTGTTTATCTCTAGAATATTGACTCGTATGTACATGGAAAGACGAACAGATCACCACACGTCTTTAGTAGTTTGAGTTTCCCTTATATAGCTTTAGCTCTAGCAATGGGAATGATTACCTTTTTACAAGTACAAGGTACGGTTTCTGAAATTCCAACCAATATTATTAATTAATAGCAGGTGCATTAAAAACATCAAATATGACCGTTGCTAAATAAACAAATAAAAATAGAGTTTAGAGAAATAGTGACTATTTTCCATCGGTAACTATTACTCCTTGTAATGGTAGCTTGCTTGAATGAGTTGTTCCTTCTATCGGTAGCTCCTCTTATCGGTAGCTCGTTCTATCAGTATCTCCTCTTATCCGTTTCTCCTTCTATTTGTAGCTCCTTATATTGGTAGATCCTTCTATCAGTAGACTATATAGTGGTAGTCGTCTGTCTGTATCAGTAAACTTGTATCGGTAGACTTTGTCTTTCTGTATTGGTGGACTTCATATTAGTAGTTGTCTGTCTGTGTCTATATATATTGGTGGACTTCATATCAGTAGTTGTCTGTCTACCTGTATCTGTGGACTTCATATCGGTAGTTTTCTTTCTATCTATATCAGTCGACTTGTGCATACCGGTAGACTTATTATATCAGTATCTCTGATGTAATGGTGACTATCTACATAACGGTGACCTTATCCATATCGGTAGACTTGGGTACCGGTGTACTTAGCAGTATCGGTAGTCATTGTGAATACCGGTGGACTTATGGATACCAGTAGACATATTTTATCAGTAGTTGTTCTATGTAAAACATATCCATATTGAGTTAGAATTTCTTCAAAGCAGGTATAAACATAGATAAAGATTGATTAACATATTCCAATGATCATTTTAGTATTTTATCAACTCAATAGTAGGATGTCATAGATTGAAATAATTAATATTAATATAAACATTATTTGGGATTATCAAATCATATTGAAACTTAATTCAGATTATCAAAATAGGTGAGGTCAACATCATTGATATAAATATTCAATCCTCATTGGTAAGAATATGATTAGGAATATGAGCCTAATTTTGAGTTCCTACTGTGATATATTGACCTAACTCTTGGATAGATGTGGGAATATGAACCCACTCTGATCATTCCAACAACATACAACATTTTATCTCTAGAAGGGGAGTGGTATATGGGACCACTATCTATTATATTATGGAATACATCATAAAACATATTCAACATTGTTGGGAGTATAGATATGGTCCAAATTTTTGATTTTGTTAAAGATATTAAAACTATATCCATCAATAATATCCATAAAATTTCTTTTATAGATTTATATGATATTTTTAGGGCTATATTTATGTCTATTCATTTCAACCAAGATATATTGATGGGCCACAATAGCAGGAATGGGGATATTGGAATTTTCTTAAGTGGGAGAGAAAATGTGTAAATATTCATGTCCTATAGATATCATCGAGATTTATAGAAATTCATTTCATAAACGGTATTGAAAACAGTTCTACCCCATGGTTTTTTCTGATATATATTCTAATACTTATGATTTTACTAAATTATACTAGTGGATGTGCTTATTATGAGTTAAAAAATTTTTCTGGAAATTCAGTGATATTTATAGATGGATTTCATTTTATAGTATGTGTATATGTGATTATTCCTAGTGTCCTTAGTTTATTTATCCATAGATATGCCTTCTATAGTATGTTTTAGGGATTCATGTTTGATACTCGGAAATATTGACCAACCTTGTCTGCACAATCATGAGGTACTACAACTACATGGAATATTTTATAGTGATGGAGTGTGGAAGGATACTTTTTATGTTACTCATTCATTATAGTGAGGTTGTTCGTGAACCATTCAGCCACCTCCCAAACATTTGGGAGATAAATGATTATTATTCTCTAGATAGAATCCCTTTAAGCAGTAAGAGGGAAATATGTGCCACTAGATTCACTAAAGTGCTCCTATATAATGATGGTTTATGAGGCTTCAGTTCCATGAGGTTCAAGTATGAAACATTCCAAGATGTAATGCTACAATGATAATGATACCCTCACACTAACATGTTCTTCAATTGGAATGAGATGGTTGAAATCATACATCTATTTTATGTGGCTTGAATTTTATGATATATTATGTGTAATATATTCTTCTAGAGGTATATTCTTTTCCATTATATAGATGGGGACTCTTTAAATGGGTATTATAGACACACAAACACCATAAATAATGACTCTTATCAGTATATCATTGTCTCTATGTATTTTTATGACAACTAATTTTTATATTTTGATTGATATATATCGAGATAACCATTTTTCCTTATGTGATACATGTCAAACAAAACAGAATAGTACTCTAAGTAATTTAGTTATTTTATGTTAATATAGGATTCATATTGGGTTTCCTATTTTAGTTTTAGATGTAATGATTGAATTATAGATTCACCTAATTGGGTTCTTTTTTTAGATATAGGGAACACCTAATTTAGAAAGGAAACATTATTAAGGTTCATTTTCAATGACTCGCTGTAATGAATTTTCATTGGGATGATAGAAGGCCAGCCATATATTTAAATATTTTGGATGATTCTTCCTACCCTAAGAATCTCTTATATATTTAAATACTATAAATGATTCCTCCCAAATTTCAATGAGGAACTTTTTACCCTTGTATCGATGATTGGGCATTAACATATAACAATGTGAACATATATATGTATTAATGGATCTCTATATTTGTTAATTTTTAAATAGTGGCCCTTGATTTAAGATTATATAGTTTAAGGCCATATAGTGGGGTTCTCTATAGGTTATTTTTATATAGGGTAGTGATTATAGTTTTGGTGTAGGGATTAATCCAACAAGAATGTATTTCTATATATTTCAGTAACCAAGATGTAACTATCTCATATATAAATAATTTATTTTAAATATTCAAATAAATTCATTCCCACAACTGTTAAAAATACTCAATAACTAAAAAATACCTATAATATCTCATACAATTGATATTTTTTCACTAAATAAAAACTAATTTTTCTATTATTTCTTATAAATATCCCATGAGTTCCGTACACATGATATTCCTAAAAAATCATGGGTAATAAATTTCATCATAATTCAATGAAATAGAAACATAAGAAGGGTGATCTCAAATACTTAGTAAGGGAATCAAAATACTAGATGATATAACAAAATAAAATATGCATGAATAATATAGTATAAAATAATCCCATATACATGTTCTTGAAAAAATACAATGTTTACAATTCTATTAAACATATAAAAAATAATAACATATTTTGTGGTGATGCAATAAAATATGCCTGAATAGTCCATCACATTTTTGAAGACATTACATAATATAAATTATATTTCCTATCCATCAATATACTATCAGGACGATAGATATGACATTTGAATAAATGGGAAGACAAGCACTACAAAAACTAGCTTGTTTTGTATTATGAGACCTACTGATGCACCGATGGGCTATTTTGGACCTCAAAAATACCTAATTATGTTTAATTAATTCATCATATAATGGAAATAATAAACTAAAAAAATAACCATCATTACATAAAGATAAATATATATCCATATTGGAACAACCATGATATAGATTTTCAAGATTACCCAATTTAATATATAGAATATATTTAATGAAAAAATACCTCAAAATAACACTATATAGAGTAAACGAAATATAGTTAGGTAAAAATTTTATACAAAAAAATGACATATGAAATTTATCAGAATAAAATTTAATCAAAGTAAAAAAATATAAAAAATTCATTAGCGCAAGTAATTAGACAAAAATATTATCTAAACATAGAGGATGATCAATAAATCGAATGGAATTATAAGATCCTTCCATAAATAGATGATAATATTAGATCTATTTTCCCTTGTAAAAAATTTGACTGTATCATTTGAATAATATCATTGATCAGACATAAAATATGTCAAAAAATATAGAAAAGGTTAAAAAAACTTTTTAGGAACATATAGAAAATTACTTTAGAAATAAGAAATAGACATGATATTTTGAATAATGTTGTAAAAATGTATATATTTATAAAACAGATAATAATTATTCCCTTTTTAAACTATGAAAATGAAAATTGTAAGTTTCATCAGAAATTAGAAGACATTGGAATGATTATTTCACGTCGAAGCATTTAAAAGAGATTCTTCTCACACTTGTCGAAAACAAGCCATAAGGGAAGAACTAATAGCAAATTAAAATCTATTATAAAATATTTAAAACATTTATAAAAATATAAATATCAATAATTTATTCATAAATAAAGATATATATAGTTTAATATAATGAATAAGAACATGGAATGGGAATATAGAAACTGAAAAGAAGAGGTGGGGTCTATTTCTTTTACAATGGGTTACCTATGATCTAGGTGAAAAATGATATATAAATATGGTATTTAAATCCTCAATATTACCAACGGATAAAAATATTATGGGTGGTTTTAGAAATAAATATCACCAAAAGTCCCTATAATGATTATATTTCAAAAAAAAACTCGATATGAAAATGATATTGAAGAAGAATACCTTGAATTAAAGGTAATGTAAGAATGAAAGGAACATAAGAGGGATAAAATGTAATGGAAAATAAAATATCAAAAAAATGAATATATTCATCATTATTTAAGGAAATATGATAGTTAATACACCAAAAAAAATAGTGTGAACTAACAAACATGTATCATTGAATTCAAAATATAGACAAACAACCCATATGAAAATGATATCCATTGAATCGAAATCCATTTAAATGAAGAAAAATAAATTAATATTAAAACTAAATTAATTATATAAATATGTTAAGATAAGTTCATTAGTTATTAATCACACAATATATAATATTTCATGGTTCACATTCTGAAATATGACACAAGAAATTAAATTTGAGAAAAATAATCCCTTAACATTATTATTGAATTACACAGAGTAACATAAATATTATAAATAAAAACATAACTATAATAATCACCTATTTTAGCTCAGTATTTATATTTATATCTTTTAATGAACATAATTTAAAATTAATCTCAACATTTTTATTCTTTAGTTATCATCATTTTTTTAAAATGTATTGTGGGAAATCTTGATCATTTTGAACTACTTACAATGTAGTTGTATTGTTCCCCATTATTCACTAAAGTTTTATCATTGAATGATCATAAAAAAAACTAAAATTGAATATTTATAATTATTTATAATGTTATAAAATATTTCAATGTTATTTTAGAAATTATCATTAAACATGAAATGATAAACGATCATGTTTCCTAGTTATTAACAAACATGTGTCTGTATTTCAATTAAGAAGTTTACAATTAATGTTTCCATTAAAGAAAATATTTTAAATAATTATTAAATTATTAATATCATATATTTTCATTAACTAATTTCCCATTATCATCCCTAATAATCTTATGTTACATTTTTTATGTAGGAGGTTAGAAAGACCCAAACTTGAATATTCTATAATTAATGTGTGAGTTTGGTTAATAGAGTGGTTTATTTTGATATGATAGCATTATTAATGAATAATATTGACATTATTTATATATTTACACTGATTGTAAAAAAATTTAATATATTTTAATAAATAATAAATAAAATATATGAAAAATAAGATATACTACTTTGTGGAGGTATAGTTCACATAACTGAATGTGTGACATTTTTTCTTAATAAGAAAGAAAAAAGGTTGTTAATATTTTTTCCACAATATAAACAAATATGTATAATAAAAATACTATATTAATCATATAATATGGGTAAAAATAAATTCAATTCAGAATGACAAAAAAATAATGGTAGTGAAAAATTATTTCTTATATTCAGAACACGTATTTTCCAATAGTGGACTCCTCAAAAATAGAGGACATAAGATAAAATATTGTTACATGAAGCTAAATTATGTTTATATGTGTTTAATGGGAAATAATGGAGATATTTTTTCAAGAGTGAATTGAAATTTGTTGTGGTAAATAAGGACTAGTAGAAATTCTAATTTTTTTAAGTGGATGGGAAGTAATTTATCTAAATAATTCATCTTAATATAATGATAGATCATGATTCACATGTCAAGAACACTAAAAAATGAATAATAATATACAAGATATAGTTTTTATCCAACTAAAACTTAAACAAAGAACTAAAAAAATTTAACATGAGTTCCTCTATACCCCTTAGGTTAAACAATTTTACCATTTTGGATTTAACTCTGGCGAATAACTTTTTCCTAAGTAATTCAATTTCTATTAACTAATATAAAATGGTAATTATTTAATAATATACTCTTTATAATTAAAAATAATATATTTTATTATATTCACTTTTTAAAAGTGATAAAAATTTATTTTAAAATGAAAAATGTATTAAATGATGTATTTAGATAATAGTGTGACTTAAGCTATAAATATAAAACATTGTTTTCTATTCTAAAATATCAATTTTTTAAATACATTATGTACCTTGTTAAATAAATCATTTTAAAATAAAGGTATTTCATTAAAAACTTTTTAAAATGGATATAACCATGATTTTCAAAAGTAGATATAAACCCTCAAAACTATTAACATTGAAAAGAAAATATTATTGAGGAATCATTGGGTGATTTTGAATCATTATATTTTTTTTATACCAAAATCACTAAAACATCTGGTATACATGATCAATGAAAAATACCTATTAAAGAAGGTTTAAAAAAAATTTATGATTAATATTTTTTGTGTTTGACCCCACATCACCGTCTAACATATCCACAAATTAACAACTCGGTTAGAATATATTTTGAGAATGTAATTAGATATATATATATATATATATAATAAATAATTTTAATTTTATATAATTCTTTATTGTCTAAAAATAATAAATTTAACATTTAGTTAAATATAATAATATTTCCAAAAGTGTATTTGAATATATTCCAAAAAAATGGCTTTAAACTAGTGGATTTGTAGAAACCATGGTATATGGTACCTGTACACAATATATAGCAATGGTTCCCAAAGGCCATTTGTGTTGGTGGTACCTATAACAATATTTTTCTGAAACAATTATTATTTGTCCAAATTCTAAAAGTGATGAATTTTCAAGTCATACATATATTAAAATAATTACATAAAAATTCATAGTCATTTTAAAAAGATTATAATTCCAATATTCATTAAAAAATAAATTAGTTAATATTAGTAGAGAAAACTCTTCTTATGTTACATTTGAAATTATAAATTTTTAATGAATTTTATTTCATATTATATAAACTATAATCTTTTTCAATTTTAAAAAAACTTATGGAGACAATTTTATTGAAAAAAAATATTATAGTGAAATTTTTAAAAAATTTCACAATTATTAATTTTATTTTATATTAATTAATATTAAAATTGGTGTTTATATATTTTTCATGAAAATAATATATATTATCCAAAATATGTTTATTATCCAAAAAAGATAATAAAATAATATTCTTGTGGGTTTTATATTAAAAAATAAATAAATATTATCATTTACATGGATTAATAAATGAATTTCTAACTAACATAGTATTAATAATTACCATTATTTTAATTTCAAAATATATTTCATATTTCCTATAACTCTTTTTTTTTACAATTTAATTCTTAAACTATATTAAAAAGGTTATATATTGTACCACATGTCATTGTGTACTAGTTTTGTGTAGGATATAATAAATTGAGAATACTATGATTCAATAGACGATATAATTTGACTAGTTGGGGTGTTATATTATCCTACACTAATGTAGTTAGTGTCCTGAAAACTTTTATAATCTCTTAATAGTAATAATAATTAATGAAATGTGAATGAAATAAAAAAAATTGAATATATAATTACAAATGAGGTGTATTCTTAATATTATGGTGGAAAAATAAAACACATCTTTTTATATCATCATTTGATTAAATTAAGTCATCTTTCATAAGAAAAAAGTTATTTTTGCCCTAATTTTACCATATTAGGCGTCTTCTAGAACATTTGAACCATTCCCTTGGGTGTCTCTTCCGAAACTTTTGACATGTAAAAATCTAAATATTCTTTTATACATCATCTCATTTACCCAATAATCAATAAGTGATCATCATTCTCTTATTGGGTATGATTGGCAATTTAAACATTTTCATGTTGTTGATAATAAGTCACGATTGTTGGTTTCAAATTAGCATAATATTTCTTACTCGAACAATTATCCCACATGGTTGTTCGTTGGGACGGGCAATGAATTTTACATCATAGCCATTTTTCACATGGATATTTATACTGTAACTACCTCATCCCTCCAGTAGTCCCCATCATGAGCTGATAAGAGAGAATGATAGATAATGACCCCCCAAGTCCAACCTTCAGTAGGCCTTTTGGTGGCGACCGATACCAAGGGTATAAAGGTCTCTCAAAATGGGATCCATTACCTTTTTTGTAGTATCCATGATCATTATATAATATGTGTCATCCTTAAAACAACTCCATGAAATATATATAAATGAAGTAAAAATCCATCCCACATGCATGTTTAAAGTAAATCTGGTAGATATATAATGAAAATATCCAAAATAAATACCTACAGATTTGAGCTAATTAGAGACATGGAAATAATCTCAGTGTCAAATATAGTAATGCCAATAATGTTCCCCATATTTCTCTTTGAAAACTGAAAATAGTTTTTATATACATCCGGTGAGCATACAAGTATACAGAGTAAGGAAAACCAAATTCTCTCATGCACAAGTAGAGAAGCATACTTATTACCCAGTGAGAATTAGAATAAATCCAAAGCACCTAACAAGGTATACTACCTACCCAATCCTCACCAAGAGACCTCTCTAAAATATAATGAAAAAAATTTAAATTAATATATTATGCACATATATGAAAGGTTACCCCACACCACTTTTCAACTAATTAGCCACTCTCACACCCTAACGACAAACACCATGGCGCTCCCACCACTTCTGAATGAACAAAACCACAACCCTCTTACAAACACCTGGTCTACATACCACATCACATCCCACCCACACACACTAGGGCCTCAAAACCACATCTTATCCTACCAGAAGACACATGGGCTAGAAACCACACCACCACCCAAAGACACTAGAAAACTGCAACACAACTCATCCCAAAATAACATGGGAACCACAACACATCAAATCCTGAAGACACATGGGAATAAAAACTCACCCACACACAACTGGTCCACATACCACATCTTTCCCAAATAGTCAGGGGCTGTCACTACCTTGAAGAGGGAGCATGGAAGAGCGGGTGGCCAGTCATTAATCCTCCCATCGTGATGTTTAAGAAAGGCACCCCCCTGTAAAAATGGTGGTGTTTAGAATGTAGTGATCAACTAGGGTGGGGTTCATATAGAATCAAAATAATGTACACTTACATATATAGGTTCCAAATACTCATCCCAACCTTTGGGATCTCAGGAAAACAACCACCCTTAACACTACAACATTTTCTACTACCTCTAAATTCATGTATCTGAAAAAATTTCAGTCACTTATGAATTCAATAAAAGAATTCTTCTTAACACCCAAAAAATTAGATGTTTCTAACCATTTAGCCAATATTCCATCCCTACAAAGGCAACTAACAACCACATCACATAACCAACCACACAATAATGCCAAAAAGATGAATAAACCTATGATAAAACACCCCACTTCACACTTACTCCACACATAGCACTCAAGACAACCACTTCGACTTTCATTCTTCAATGTCATGTCACCATGTTCTTTCTCACAAAAAATAAACCACTATCTTGCACCTAAATCCTACAACAGACCTTATCAAAACCATACTCAGAATCCTCTCTTCGTAAAAACACAACACTCGGTAACATAAATATAGAACAACCCCAAACTGCAGCCCCTCTACCCAACCACTACCCATACATTCCACAATCAATCAATCAGTCTACCTGTGATACCATCACACCACCCATATCAACATAGAAACACTATTTCTCTCAATCTCTGCACTACACAACCATACAAGTCAAAAAATATGACAAGGACACACAAAACTCACATCCAATCCAACAAATCAGGGAACATTTAGATTAAAAATATATTTCTCTAATTTTACATAGCAATTCAGTGTGATCAGAGAACAATATCAATCCCCAAGAATCAAATTATTTAACTAGGTATACACGATTAATCAATTTCATCATTATAGTAGTTCAATATGAGATCCATAATAAGTGTAGTGAATTAGCTGTGTGCAAGAAAAGACCACTAACTATCATGATTTTAAGAAGGAATAAACTTCACAACCTGGACCAATAATAACAGATAAAACAAATGATCATCATCATCATATTCCCTTCCCCTAATTTAATACTACTGTAACAGATTCCATTTTTATAAAAAGTATGATTATCATTATAAAAGGTTAGATTATTTTTGTAACACTAGTATTTGTTTGTAAACCCATAGGGAAATTAGCTTTACCACCAAAAAGAATGAACAAATAAATAAATACATAGGTATACCTTTCTCAAATAACAGATGATTGGAATCACCTCCTTGCGCCAAAACAAAGTGTCACACAAGTAGTAGAAAAGAATCCAATGGAAAATGAGCCTGAAGACTACAACCCAAATGTGAATCCTTGGGGAATAAAGGTTTTAGGAACACCATGAGAAAATGGATAGGATCAAGAAAAAAAAGATAATGACTTTTGAAAAGGATAGATCCTATATAAATTGAAGGGATATTGTTAAATGTACTAAAAAGTCGAATCACTATTAATATGACAAGGTTTGACTGTTTCAATGATCCCCTTAATCTTTGGAATTTAATATATAATTAAAAGAATTCGAAATTTATTCAATATAGCATAAATATGATAGGTAACTCATTTAATGTCATATAAAATGTCAGAGGGGAAAAACAAGAAAAACTAAGAAAAACTCATCGATGGCTTAGTCACCGATGTGAGACACCAATGGATGAGTCACTGACACAAGAAACTGATGTGACTCACCAATTTCCCCCACTGTTTCCATTCACCAACGTCACATACCAATGACACTCACTGATGAAAATAAATGATGTCATGCAGTAACCTGACCTACCGATAGTGAGTCACCAATGAGACCAACTGATGTGGCCTACTGATAGTGAGTCACGGATGTGACCTACTAACATAAGTCATCGACGCGACATACCAAAACGAGTTACTGATGCGACCTACATGAATGAGTCACCAATCTAAAATACTGACACATATTCACCAATGTTGAGTCACCAACACGATCCACTGATTGAAAAACTAGAATTTTGGAAAACTCGTTAAATGATCTATCATTTCACCACTTAACTCCCCAAACACTATTTTTACAAATTAATCGACCAGGGAGGTCTAGAAATTACATTAGATACTATCAAACAATTTTATCCCAGAATAATTAAAAAACAGACCTCAAAGAAAGAGGGGTCCGAACAACCACCCTATAAGATTCCTCCCATGGTTCTTGCTACACTTGAAACACCACTATCATCGTCAAAGTTCAATGATAAGCCACCTGTGTTATTACGAAGGTTGATTGAAACCTCTACATCCAAGAAAACTTCCTCTAACATCTATTACCCCCAATGGACTAGAAGACACATGACATGAGCACCAAAACCACACTGTCCAGACTCATGAATTAGTGAATTCCTTACTCTGTGTCATGGTACTATCCACTTTGGGCGGCAGTGACACACCCTGACAGGTTTAATCGCCTCTCAATTAATGTAACTCTATTATGAATATCATCCTCCACTTTCTATATGTCAGGCCTTCATCACACATCATAAAACAAGGAAGCAACCCATTTAATAGAAAATATGGTTCAACCGTTACATTACAATGAAACAAAACAAGAAAAACTCAAGAAAACTCCAGGTACTAGGCACATATATGCTTTTCCCATTCCCAAGTATTCTTCTTTGGGACAACATGTCTCCACAACACAAAAACCAAAGGAATGGTCCTTCCATACAGTATGTTCTCATGAAGATCATGGATGTCCAATAGTCCCTCCCCGAGTGATGCATTGTCTTCGATATCTAACTCTCCCTATTAAGTGTCATGAGAGTAATATTGAAGATACCAATGAACTTGGGATACATGAAATATTTCGTGGATACTCTCCAAATATGGTGTAAATGAAAACTGGTAAGCCACTTCACCAACTAACCCCAATACCTTGATGGGACCGATGAACCCTAGAGAATGATTACTCTCTCTACCAAACCTATGCTTCCCACATCGAGGGGAAACATTCAAGAAGACATTGTCCACAACCTCAGACACCAATGGCCACCTCCTACGATCGACATGAATCTTCTCATGGTATTCTAGTGTCTTTATCCTCTCCCAGATAGGATAAAACATCTATGTCATATTCTGCACCACCTCATGGCCAAGAACAAATGTATCCCTAACCCAAGGGATAATGAAACAATATTCCATAAAAAGCATCAAAAAAATACATGGAAATGGAAGAGTGATATCTATGATTGTATGTGAAATCATTCCAGGGGAATTTTCACACCCAAGATCCACCAATTTCTAAGATGCATGTTCGCATCATGTCCTCCACTATTTAGATGGTCTGCTATATATTCCCATCTGTCAAAGGGTGGAAGGCACTGTTTAGGCATAATTGAGTTCCAAAATCATGATGTAATCCCCTACAGACTCATGAGGTAAATCATGTATCCTAGCATAATAAAATGGATCTCATAACACCATTTAACTGCACCACCTCATCCATTTACCTCTGTGCCATTGAATCCACCGTGCGTAGCTCTTTGATTTCTCATAACTGAGCAGATTTCATCTACTAATCCAATACTAACCATATTATATAACTTGTTCCATGAGCCCTGGGTAATATTGTAATTAAATCCATCAATATTTCAACCAAATTCCCCTCAGGGGAATCTAAGGGTAGAAACAAACCATCAGAAACATGGTACTCATCCTTCACGTGCAAGAACACTAAGCATCTTGCCAAAACTCTACCACTACCTGATTCACCCCAAGACACCAAAATTGCTCCCTCATGGAACAGTGCATCATAGAAACTCATGGGTATACCACAATTTGTGAGATTTTAAATGCATGGAGAACAGCATAGCACATCGTCACCAGAAAAAATAGTTTCTCATGTTACATGATCTGATTATGACCATCCTCTAACCATCCCTTTAGAACCTCACCCTAGTAAATTTGATCATGCATCACCTCGGTCTCAATGTATCCCCAATAACACTCATCCACATAGTAACTCAGATATTATTGTAATTTCATTTGAAATATATTTCCTCCTTCTCCATCCATCCTTGAATCTATGTACAAGACGGAAAACTCGTACATCACCACCCAAGCGTCTACAGATTCCCAAACTACCTCTCTATGTGACTTCCTTCTCAGTGAATCATCCATGACATTCCATTTTTTTGAACTGTATGAGATATCAATGTCATAATCCTAGTGAAATTCAATCCTCTTTCACTACGATAAGATCAGATATCATTGGGAAAAGATATACCTCATGAACTTACTATCTGCAAAGACCATAATGTACTCCTCAATGAGGTAATGTCCCCTCAAAATTAGCATAGACATGACCACTATTATCTCCTGATTATGGGTAGAATATTATAATTAATGGGAATGTATTCTCCTAGTACCATAATATATTAATCCTCATTTTTTCATCAGTACACACCACAATCCTAAACATTAAGCATCAAAAAACACCTCAAACATCACCCCTTCCTCTATATATTGTAACACTAGAGCACTGACTAACTTCTCATTGATGTAGTTGAAAACTTCTTAACACTACCCACTCCACACAATGGCTGGGTCCTCTGGGTCAGAGCCATCAACAGAGATGCTGCATGAGAGAAATCAGATATAGATCCCCGATAATAGCATAAAAAACTAATAAAACTATTATCCTCTACCATATTATTTTTTGATTTCCATGAAACAACTACCTAGACCTTCGACGGGGCCTATTTACACCCAACTAAGACACCACATGTCCAAGGAAGTGGACCTCCCATGTCCAAAACATTCTCATGGAAAAGATTCTATATAGCTAGTGGAGTCGAAGGACCTCCAGGATAGTATAGAGATGCTCAGTATACTCCTAATATGAGGTAGAGTAGATCATAATTTCATTGATGAATACGACAAAAAACGAGATCAAGAACTCATGAATGACAGAGTTCTTAAGTCCCATGAACACGTCAATAATGTTTGTAACACCGAACGACATAACCATGAACATGAATATCTTATACGTGCACCTGAAAGTAGTATTCGGTATGTCACCCAGCATCACCCTCAACTAGTGATACCAAGACCACTGATCGATATTAGAAAACCATCATTATCTTCTAATATGGTCGAAAAGATAATCTATTATTAGGAGATGGTAACAGTTCTGGACTGTTACTCAATTCATGCTCTTGTAGTCTATGCACTACCTTATACCACCATTTGTCTTCATTGAAAACAAGATTAGAGAACTCCCTGGTGACACACCGGGAAAGATAAATCCCATCTTCATCAAATCAACAATCTGAATCTATAGCACCCGCAACATGTATGGTTCCATAAGAATTCATAGAAATCATAAGAACTGAGCTTTAAGTCTATCCCAATCTCAGCATCACGTTGAGGGGGTAGAATCAAAACCTAATTAGGGAAGAAATCCAATAATTTCGTACTGAAAATTCATTTTTTTTTCCAAAACACCTTTTGGTTAAGTGAGAAACCACCATTACAAATCAATTTGAGGGTAAGTGAGAACCAGCATACCATCACAAGGAGCCATTGAGGGGATGTGAAAATAACCCTGTTTTGGATCAGAACTGCCCAAAAATACCACAAAAACACATGTGACCATCACTTTGGGGCCAGTTGATAACTGAAAAAACAATATTAAATGGAAAAACCAAATATTTTACCATCATCACTAGAATCAACAGCAAGAAAACAACATCTAAGAGCCTCCAAGATCAGACACCTCATCACCAGATCCACCAACACCATCCAAATTCTCCAAATAATCCTTCAAACTAGTCCATAGTGGGGGCATGAAGAGACTCCACACACTAACCTCCGATAAGAGAACTCTTCTTGCCAAAAAAATCCACACATTTTCCTTCCACAACTAAAATAAAAAATCTCCTTTAGAATTAGTATATAACAACATTCACATTGATCAACCAATAATTCTAAGGATGAAATTGTACAGTTGCATCTATAACAGGAAAGGGTCTCCATATGACTGATGCGACCCCATCAACATTCTACATCCCAGTCATACATCAAACAACCTAGTCTGACATCTGACTAGCATACTCAAAACCAGGGGAATGGAAAGCCTCTCTATTTCTAGTACCATATAATTGGTTAGGATAGGTACAAGAAAGGAGAGTGAAGTTCCTGAATCAAACAAGACACAAACAAGAGTGCTAAACAACCTTCTCATACCTCAATCAATCTCTAGCCCCACTAGAACACCATCCTCTGTTTTGTTCAACTGACCACACCCAACTCCTCATCCCCTATTCTGATGACCACCTCCTTAAATAGATATTGGACGTGCTCTCTGGGGAACACCCTAAGGTTGGACACCACCTTCACTATCTCCCCTCAATGCAGTAGGAGACTATTGTCCCTACAATTGAAACGCCTTGGTCGGCAACTTCTTCTATGTCGGGTGCTAAACCGACCCAAATAAATCATACCTAGGTCGAAAGACTGTCAAGAACTATCTCTGAAGTTTCTCATGACCTTCAAAGATAAAAAACATTGTCCCTATACCCGTAGCATAAGAGCTAGGACTATAAGTTTGAAATGGAAACTAGCGATCTTTACTCCCTAATGAAAGAAACCTCAAAGGTTAGGGTTCATGAGACCCACCATTGGATGCCTT